>JAVJAP010000391.1:0-2928169 GCA_034770075.1 Aralia elata | reverse complement strand
CCGAGGAATCGGCCAGTTGTGCTTCCGTGTCGACCAAAGGGAACCCCTTATATCTTCCCGGGCGAGTCCTTGATAGCCACAAAGAGAAAAAATGAAAGAGGTTTTCCGAGGAAAGGGCCATAGAGTTTTTGAAAAGTGATGGATCACCTCGAAATGAGGGGGATCCAGATTTTAAATGAGGAATCAACCCTAACATCAAGTCATGGACTTGGTGTATGTCATCCAGTGAGCATTGCAAAACCCTGATGAAGGTTCTGGAGGAGGCATTTGTGCCCAAAGAAATTAGTTGAGGAGGGTTTCGGCCAGCTGGTAAGGTTCCACTTATTGGAAGGTCGATGCAATATCATTTTACAGATGAGGACATACCCAAGGAAGGAAGGGGGCACCGAAAACCGCTACACATTGCGGTAATCTCCTCAGGATATGTCATGAATGGGGTGTTGATCGATGGGGGATCGGCATATGAACATATGTCCCCTCAGTAAACGCTAAAGAAAATTGAACATCAAGTTCCAAACGCCTCCGAGCCTAGTCATGTGTGTGGTTCGGGCTTTGTGACGGCTACCCGGAGGGATACCATTGGGGAAATAGAATTGCCTGTGGAGATTAGGGCCCTGTACTTTTGATATATCCCTTCCAAGTCACTAGATATTACGGCGAGCTAACAATCTGCTGTTAGGGAGGCCGTGGATACACATGGCCGGTGCAGTTCCTTCCACGCTCCACCAACAAATCAAAGTTGATCATCGATGGGAATCTGGTAACAACTGCTTCGGGCCGACAATGTGACGACCCTTATTCTCCTCCCAGGAGTGGCCTACCTAGTAATCAATGTTGGATGAATCAGCGTGCACCTGGCCGCTTATCAAAAGCACTAGAGATTAGCCATTCCCCATTATCAGAATGCCTGGGAGCTCCAAGCATGTGAAAACCAAGGGTCCTCTCCGGGGAAACACGACCTATGTGGCAAGGGAAATGAATAAAATGAACTTTCACAACCTGGACCAGGGACATAGGGAAAAGTCAGTCAGTGGAAATCACCGAGCCCATCCCCCTACCACAGCAGATAGGTAAAGCAGGATTGGGATTAACCATGTGGGCGCAGTACGGGGACACGCTGACAGGGCGCGATACCTATCCCCGATTCGACCTAGTTGGCAGTCCAGTGACCAAATGTCGACAATAAGCCAGGGGATCAGCGTAACCTGTGTATTGGGGCAGGGAATGGAAGAGATTAACCCCCACACGGTAATGAGTCGGCCCGGAGGGAAAGTTTCCCTGCGGGAGGTTCGCAAAAGAGTTTTGAAACCAAATGCTATATTCCCCCGGGTACAAATCAACAAGCAGATTAAGGAGGGGGACGGAATTGTTATCACACCCACCAGGCAGTTCCCAACAAGTTTTGTGCCTGTCATCGACGTTGGGCGAGGGCTGATTATTCCTGGAAAGGATATGGAGAAGGACTCAGGCGTACCGTATCCGTGATTTATCGGGGAGGTGTCCGATGTGAGAGGCCCCTCCTTTATTATCCAGCAGCATATTCCAATCTGACTGGTTTCCTGACCATCGATAATTGGACCCAAAAAAACCAGTGATATCCAAACAAGGGTAAAGCTCCGACGTCAGGGTGGTTAAACCCCTAGAGGATGGGGGAATGAAAGAAGTTTTATTTTGTTGTTGTTATTATTTCTGCATAATTGTGTCGTTTCTTCGTGTTAATTTGAAATTGCGATCGTCTGTAAATGATTTTATATATGACAACGTACTTTTGTTTTTATGTCAGCGTTTGTACCAACTTGAGTATTCCTTTGCCTAACAAAATGGTCCTTTCAAATTTGAATGATGATTATGATTTCTTGACATTGAGCTGGATTTCGATTTAATGGGCATTGAGCGAAGACGAGACAGATTACGACGCCACGCACCTGATGAGATCAAAGGATAGGGTCGAGAGATAAACCCAAACCCAATTTGGACCAAACCATCACTATAGATATCGGAACCCCTGACAATCCAAAAGAACTCAAAAGATAGGGACATAGACCTTACCCCCAGCCAAAAAAGCAGAAAATGATTGAGTTACATAAGCCAATATGAGGATGTCTTTGCCTGGGTCGCACGAGGATGTATGAATCGGATTGTCCACCGACATTGTTGGTAGCACACGGTTACCCATCAAGGAGGGTTATTACATCAAGGCCTGTCAAAAGAAGCAGAAAACGTAAGAAAAGTTGAAACCTGAGTGGAGCTTAAAAGTGAAGGAAGAGATCATCAAGCAGTTCAGGGCTTGGGGAATCATTATGGTGTCCATCTTACCCGGATATGGCTATCCAATGTGGTCCCAGTGGCTAAAATCCGTGGAGGATAAGGTGAGGGTATGTTCGTGGACTACAGAGATCTCCAACAGGGCCAGTCTTCAAGGACAACTTCCCGGTGGCCTTTCATACACATCCTGGTGGATAACACAACCACCAAGCCCAGTACGAAATGTTACTCTTTTTGTGGATTGCTAATCCGCAGGATATACCCATCAGATACATGGTAGCGGAAGAAGACCTGGGAAAAGACCGCATTCATCACCCCCTGGGGCACTTTCCTTCTGCTATAGACGACTGGCTTTCGGTCTGGCGGGCACAAAATGCAGGAGGCTACTTATCAGAGAGCCATGATGGGCCTTGTTCCACGATATGATTGCCAAAGGAGATAGAGGTCTAACGTGGACGACATTATTGTGAAATCGAAGGTAGAGTCCGATCGATATAACTCATCTCAAAAAAGCTATTCGATTCGGCTCAGGAAAGTATAATCTTGAAACTCAATCCAGCCAAGTGTTGCTTTCCGGAGTAACAATCGGGCAAGCTCTTGGGATTCCTGGTTAGTGATCGGGCGGGGCATTGAGTTGGACCCAAAGCAAAGATTAAGGCCATTGTGGATATGCCGGCACCCACAACGGAAAAGGAGATAAGAGGATTCCTGGGGAGAATAAAACATCATCAGGCCGTTTTATATTCCCACTTGACGGACTACATGTGAACCGATTTTTTTTTTTTTAAAAAGAAAAAAAAAAAAAACAAACAAAACTTTTTTTAGTTAAGAAAAGGGGGTGTCCCAAGATAATGGAGATGAGCAATGTCAGAGGGCGTTTTCAGACCATTAAGAAACAATTGACGGAGGCACCAGTGCTTGAGTAACCCCCGAAGGATGGGAATCCCTCTGTTTATGTATATATCGGTAAATGCCATCGCGATGATGGGAATGTATGTTGGGACAGAAAAAAAAAAAAAATGAGGGGTAGGAAAAGAGCAGGCCATCTATTACCTCAAGCAAAAAGAATTTAGCCAATGTGAGCAGAATTACACTACACTAAAACATTTGAGAAGACCTGTTGTGCTCTGAGCCTGGGCTGCAGGGAGAAGCTGATTACAGCACTAACAACTACCCATCCATGGGCATACAACGTGACCTGATATCGAAGAATTGGACCCCCTGAAATATAATTTTCTGAAAGGCCCATGGCTGAATTATCGAGACTATCAAGATGGCAGTTGATTTTACAACAGTTTTTGACATGGTGTACGTGACCCAAAAGGCCATGAAAGGGCAGGGAATTGGCAGATCAGTTTAATGGCAGAAGCCCCCCGGCAGGAGGGATGGAGTCCGTTAGAAACTCCTCTCCCGGGCGAGGATATATTTTGGGTATCCGCGCGAAAAATGTGATGACGAGTGGCCAATTCTGGAAGTTGTATTTATGATGGTGCCATATGAAATGCCGCCCCGTGTGGGGGCAGGAGCCGGAGCTGGTTCCTAGTCACTATCACCGGAGAACAATACCCCGTGGCCACTAAACTTCGTTTACAGCAATTCGAAACAACACACGCTGAATACGAGGGGGTGTATCTTGGGGACTTACAACAAAATCTAATCTTTTCCCGAATGGCCCCGTGACATGGGAGTACAAAAGACTAGCGGTGTTTGGGGATTCCCAGAATTGGTAATCAGACAAAGCAAATCGGGGTATACACACTAAGGAGCTTCGGTTACTTCCATTTCCATACCATCGTTGTGTCACCCGGCACTTGTGCAAGAGTTCGAGAAGATATCGCCTTCCGCCATATTCCCTCAGGGGCCGAAATGATTTATGGCCGATGCATTGGCGACTTTTTGGCTTCCTTAATCCCACGTGACTCAAGAGTGAGGGACAGTCCACAGATTGAGATCACCGGTACAAGAATGCCCCCGGCATTATGAGGAAAATGTGGCAGTGTTATCCAAACGAGGTTGGTGTGTTGACGAGGCAGCCCTGGTATCGATGCACGAACATAAGGGAAAAAAAAATTTTATTCTGAGAGACCAGATCCCTTCCCTATCAGGCAAAAAAAAAAAAACCCCCCGGACTGAAAGGATGAAGAATTCAAAGTGATGGCGATGAAGTTTTTACCTGTAGTGGGCGAATTCGCTTTACTAGAAAGGGATGCCGGGGTTGGGACTGTTGCAACTTGCGTAGACCGAAACGCAATCCCAGAAGGATTTTATGAATGAATATACCATCGGCGGGGTGTGTGGGCCACACTTGAGTGGACCGATGTTTGGCCCCCAAAAAGATCTTGAAGGACAGGGTCATTATTGGTTAACCACTGAGGGCCGATTGCGTATGATCATGTCAAGCCGATGTTATCAATTGTCATGGCGCGACGGTAATGTGATCCATTACACCTCCCAATGAACTGCACTGTATGACCTCCCCCTGGCCATTTTCAATGTGAGGGAAATGGTGATGTAATACGGGGACCAAATAGAGCCCAAAGCAAGCAACGGGCACCGATTCAATCTTCGTCGATGATCGATTATTTCACCAACATGGGGTAGAATCTGCCTCTTTCCCCAAAGTCAACTCAGGGAGGTCATCGTCCAACTTCATCAGGAAATAATGTCATTTGCCGATTATGGGCAAACCTGAGGTTTGTGGTCTTCCGACTAATGCCAAGAATTTTAAACAAACGCCCTCAATGAAGGAATTGTGTGACCAGTTCTAAGATCAAGCATCTCAATTCCCCGTCATTTACCGTCCTAAGAAGATGAAGTGGGGCAAGTTGGGAGGCTGCAAATAAAAAACAACATCAAGAAGATCATGGCAAAAAAAATGTCTTCTAATTCCATCGGGGATGGCCGGATTTGTTACCCCTCACCCCCCCCCCCTTTGTTAGCCTACCGAAACGTCAACGCGTACTACCACAGGGGCAACCCCATACGCCTTGGTATATGGGAATGGAGGCTGTCCTGCCAGTTGAAAGTTGAGATGGCGTCCCTCAGAAATAGTGGATCGTATGCTCAGATAAGCGAGGAGGATTGGATGCAAAAGTCGATGGACGACCAATTGGCCCTGATTGATGAAAGGAGAGTGGCTGCCGTTTGGCCATGGTCTATGCTATATCAACAGAGGATCCTCTCGATCGTAATAACACTGATAAAAAAAGATAAGGGGGGGAAAAAACTTCGGAAAGTTCACGGAAAATGATTTGGTGTTGAAAAAGAGTCATTGCCTTTTGTCAAGAAAAGACGAGGCCAAGGGGAAGCTTTGCCCCGAAGCTGGGAAAGGGCCATTTGTGATTCAAGAAAAGTGCTATCCCGGAGGAGCCCCTCATATTGCAAAGAAATGGATGGTGAGGTATTTCCACAACCCCTCAATATCTGACTCGGTAGAAGCGGTTCTACGCTTGAATCATCAGGTTCCTTTTTCCTTGAGAGCGAACTAAACTACGTTAGGACCTGATCTCCCAACTTGTGGGCGGGGTAACGTAGGCACCCATGCATGGGCGCGGTCCGAACCTTTAAAAAAAAATAAATTTCCTTTCCCCTAAAACCAAAACCAATTTGTCGATTAAGCCAGATAAAACCTTCCTACAAAAACCCTCAAAACCTTCCCGAAACCAATTGCCTAAACCAGTTTCCATCCCAGAATACCATCACCCTGATCCAACCCAAACAGTTTATCCAAAATCTGAGATTCAATCCGACAACGAAATCAAAAGGTGTGCCGGCAGATATCTGTCAAATCTCCATCAAGTTCTTGGAGGGAAAGAAAGAAGGCGAAATGTCCAAATCATTGGTCAGTTGGATAAAATGATGATTCCGGGCTATGGATGGCAATGATACGACAAAAGGGGAAAATAACTAAATTTAAATGCATTGTCTATATATATATAAGCATCGTTTTAATAGCCTACAAGAATTTCTTCTTGTCAATAACTGATGAAGATCAACTTAGTCCCAATGCAGGAAATAAAATAATCTACAAATCTGAACAATTAGCCTGAAGCAGGCGAATGGACAGGGTGGTGGATAGATCTGATAGCATCGAGCATCTCCTACAATCTGCTACGCCACCAGCATATCAATACGATCCAGTAATGCAGTAGCTCGGCTGACAGTCCCAATTGAGCTTCTACTACCACAATAGCCCTGGTCTGAAATACATATGGCCACTCTATCAGCAATGGCTAGTTATCTCTAGAGCCCGCAAATGGCCTCATCTCACTCGGCATAAGGGCGGCATCCCTCTCGGGCTTCAGTAGTAATCAGGGCCAAGGCGGAGTCGGGGGGGAATCCTCCAGCGACCCACCCGACATCGGGGCAGAATCGGGCTGAAATAGAGAATGCGTCTGTAGGTTATCTTCTTCTTCTGTGAAAATCACATCCAGAGTCCAATCAAAGGCCCCAGTCCGAGCTCAAACTAGCCGAATCCAGGTCTCCGACGCAAACCACTGTACGTAGGCCAAATGTCTGGATGTGACAGCTTTCACTATAGTTCGGCCAAAGATCCTTGCCAATCCCAAAGTCTCGAATTACCTGCAGTAGCATCCCTCTCTTGTACAGGATGAATAGTAAGGAATCGGTATGCGGTTGCACCCGCAGAATGGGGTGTAGAATCCTTGTGTCTGATCAAACTAACACGCCCCATAACCGCCAAGGGGATGATATGGGGGGGGGGGGGGGGGGGGGGGGGGGGGGGGGGGGGGGGGGGGGGGGGGGGGGGGGGGGGGGGGGGGGGGGGGGGGGGGTGGGGGGTGGGGGGGGGAAGGGGGGCGGGTGGGGGGGGGGGGGGGGGGGGGGGGGGAGTGGGGGGGGGGGGGCGGGGGGGGGGGGGGGGGGGGTGGGGGGGGGGGGGGGGGGGGGGGTGGGGGGGGGGGGGGGGGGGGGTGGGGGGGGGGGGGTGGGTCCGTCCAACGCCCCTTAAACCCAGCAATGGGAATGAAATTCCATACCAGGACACATAGGATGTCAAGAAGCTCATCTGAAGGAAGCAATAAGCCCGAGGTAAAACCCCCCCCCCCCCCCCCCCCCCCCCCCCCCAATAGATGAAAGGGTCCCTCAATGATAGACAAAAATGATGTCCAGGAAAGCCACATCAGTACAACTCACGGGACGAAAGCGAAAACTGCGTGGTTATGTCATGGCTGAAGCAAAACCCTTGGCGACGGAAATGGCCGATGGACTAAGATGACTCATGAACCACATATACAATAAGGTCGAACTCCCTCTGAAGAATCTCCCTCGGAAGGACTGGCAATATGTGGCCGACATATAGGTATCCGCCAATATCATGGGGAGAATGGTGTGATCCTCCTGAAGGGCCCTAACGGCCGCAACAATCCGCATGTCCAAATGATCGGACCCTGCAGGCAAGTACAAAACTGAGATGACACAGGCCATCAGAACGTCCACTCTCAAGGCGTCCCAGCGCCCCTCGGACACGGAAAAATCACCGAGGAAAAGACGGAAACTGTCAGGTGAGCCAAATCGGTCAATCAAGAATTGAAGAGGAACCATATGGTCTGATATGATTACCGGTAATAGGACAGCCCTCCGCAAACCGGTGAAAGTCAAGAATTTGACGGCGCATGGAACCAACTGTGACCCTAGCACAAGGGCCGTCCAACGGCAAGCCGGTAAAGCGAGCATACTCCTCAAGGGTGGGGGTCAGCTCTACTTGTCCCAAACCTAAACACCTGACGGGCAGGGGCCCAATAGCTCAGAAGACCATCCACAAAGCCCGCTGGCACCCGGAAGGTTAATAAGGACCAAGAATGTCCCAAAAGACCATCTACGATGACCCTAATCTGCTGGCAGTAGACTGTCCAACCAGCGGAAGAGGCTGCCAACCAACCCTGTGGGAGGAGTGGAATCCAAACGAACCACGGCATCTGAGGACGACATCTGTGAAAAAACAGTATCAAAAAAAGACTTGTGAAGGGGTCACTCTCTACCCATAAATAAAAGCATGCATCATACCGATAAGAATATCGCAGGTGAATCCCATAAAAATGAAAAGAAAACTGTGCATAAATAAATAAATGAGTTCAGTACATAGTGCATAAATGAAAAAGAAATCTAAGCAGGTGCTGATAGAAAAGACCCTATCCTATCCTGGTCTAAATAAAATCAGTATCATCTATGAAAGCAGGATCCTCGAACTGATCCCCTGGAGTCGCCGAGCTCGGAGGACCAAAGTTCATATCAGGAATGTAGGGATGCGCTGTGGCATCAGATGAACTCGGGCCTACATCATAACCTGCACCGTCAGGATCGTAGGTGTAAGCCTCCTCCGGGGTCCGGCCCAACCCCCGAATAAACAACGACAACTGATCTACCTGACGGGTCAATGAGGCGATCTGCTCAGCGTGGGTAGGGGTCCGAACACAGGCAGCCCAATCGGTCATCGTCACCGAGCCTGGAACCATGTCTCCAAGGAAGAAAGTGGCCCGAGTCTGAGGACCGATGGTACGGGGCACCCACCATGTACGGAATGCATCACTCGTAGTGGGACCTGTGGAAAGCATCCGACCATCCTCCCCGGCAAGCATGATCTCTGAAGGTTGAGAATCCAGCGGCCAGAAAGTAGTGAAAGAAAGGGAGTGCGGGATGCGGATCTCCCGGTGACGCATCTGAATGCGCGCTCTCCCAGATACATCACCCAGCCTCCAACACTCTGCAAAGTGAGGCGACGGGTAGAAAGCTCGAACTCCGGGCCGGAAGGATGCCCGTCAGCAAACCCCACAGTCAAATGCTCGGAGAGGTAGGGAATCCAGACGACGTCGGCAGCCGTGATCAACTCCAGCTGAATACGACAATGTGCAAAGCTGCCCGACACGGGGACCTCCTCCAGAGTACTGTGATGCCATCGCCGACCCCGAGGATAGGTATCCGGGCCCAGAGTAGTGAGAGGCCTCAGACATGGCAACCGCTCGTAAGCCCAGAACTGTGAATAGAAACAAGGCAAGGCATGAGTCACTATCAAATACAGAAAAGGATGAAAAGAAAAGAAATACAGTAATAGAGACGAGGAATGGACTCACCAGCAGAAAGTGGTAGAAACCGAGCCAGGGCATCAGTCTGTCCCTCCGAGCGTAGGCGCATGCCGTGGAGGAAATAGGCAAAGGTGAATGACCCCCAGTCATAGTCACTGATGCGATCCACGTCTCTAACCGCTCCCACGACGCTGAAATGAATGGTGGAGGAGTTGTTCCCTAGGAAACAACCCCTCATGATCGTCAGGAACAAGCGGCGGAGTAGAATATCGCGGGTACCCTGATCCGCTGGAATGGGCATCGCATAGAGACCCCCGACTGCATCGACAGCCAAGGCACCAGATCGGATACTGCGGGCCTTAAAGGACCCGGTCCTCAGCAGCGAAGCCCAGCAAAGCTCGAACCTCCACAGGAGTGATATCAAGATCCAAGGGGACGCGGGACCCGGTAAACTCAATGCCAGTAATGTACCTCCAGTCCCATGGGGTCAACACGACCTCGCAGTCGAGGAGATGAAGAGACTGCGTCTGGTTGAACCATCGCTCGGATAAAGCCCTCATGTAACCCCAGGGGCACTGGCGGGGGATGATAATGAAGAAATGTCGAAAGCCCCAAGAGTCCACCATCGCCCGATAGTCACTGTGCAGGGCCGCGTAAAGGGAGTAGATGTTGAACCAGTTGCCCCTCGGCTGGGTAAACTCGGGTACCTGGGGCAATCACCAAGGGGTCAATCCGGATAAAAGGAGAATGGAGAAATTGAGAGTGAAATCAGAATAGAGCTGAAATATACCTCGTTAGCCACGAGAGATGCTGAGGGGTGACGACTGAGATCCCGACCCAAAAGATCGGGTATCTGCACAGAGGCGCCAGAAGGAGCCTGATGGGTAGATGGAGCCGGTGTGTGCTGGAGGATGGCCCCTCTGCCGCGCGTCCTCCGGAGGAACAGCCTCCTCAACGTCCGGATGACCAGGACGAATGACAGCCTCCGTCAAACGACGAGCCTGACGGGTCCGAGGAGGAACAGGAGTGGGTGCAGCCCTACGACGGCGAACACCCGAAGTCCGAGAGGCGGAGGAGCTACTGGGCGCATCACGATCCATAGCTGGAATAGAACGGGCGAAAAAGAAGGTAAGTTTCCTTTTAAAATTATGTAATGAACATTCTAAATTTCTAGCCTCATCATATGATTAATGCAACATGATGCATGTTAAAAAAAAAGAAAAAAAAAAAAAAAAAAAAAAAAAATCAGCAGAGTTCCGTTTGTAAATTGAACATCCCAGGCATAAGCCAAACGTGTTTTCCATCAATCAAAGCCTCAAACAGATTTAAATTGCATTCATATATGTAATTACAGCATGTAATGCATGATTTTATTGCAGAAAAGGAATAACAATATGTGGGACCGCCTCATGAACATAAAATAGGACTCACATAGTTGATACATAGCATGTATATATGATGAAACATTACATAGCATCGTAAAGCATACATTTTATCTTTAAACATGTAAATAGTCAAATGTATAGCAAAACATTGACGAAATTGAAAAGTGACCGGTCAAAGTGTTACCTGTAGCGTGTAGATCAATCCTACCGGAACAGTTTTTGCAGGAAAGTTGAAAAAATCGACAAAAAGCCCTTGCGAACAAGAAAAATCGAGAGAATCTCTTTGGATTACAAGTTGAAAGTGACAGATCTGGAGGAGCCCGCGTTGGATTTAAGGCCCGATCATGGCCGCAGATGTATCTGCGGCTGGCCGCAGATCCATCTGCGGCTGGCCCTGGTGGGTCCCACCTTGCTCCCTTGCAGCCATTTGACGTGTTGAAGTGAAAAGTTTACGAGATGGGTGACCGGCGACGATACCCGGCCCCGACATGACGATCGACCGGCGACGATAACCGGCGATCATGAGATGGATGACCGGCGACGATAACCGGCTCCGACAAGATAACCGACCGGCGACGATAACCGGAGGTTACGAGATGGGTGACCGGCGACGATACCCGGCCCCGACATGACGATCGACCGGCGACGATAACCGGCGATCACGAGATGGATGACCGGCGACGATAACCGGCTCCGACAAGATAACCGACCGGCGACGATAACCGGAGGTTACGAGATGGGTGACCGGCGACGATACCCGGCCCCGACATGACGATCGACCGGCGACGATAACCGGCGATCACGAGATGGATGTCCGGCGACGATAACCGGCTCCGACAGATAACCAACCGGCGACGATAACCGGGGGTTACGAGATGGGTGACCGGCGACGATACCCGGCCCCGACGAGACGATCGACCGGCGACGATAACCGGCGATCACGAGATGGATGTCCGGCGACGATAACCGGCTCCGACAGATAACCAACCGGCGACGATAACCGGGGGTTACGAGATGGGTGACCGGCGACGATACCCTGCCCCGACAAGACGATCGACCGGCGACGATAACCGGCGATCACGAGATGGATGTCCGGCGACGATAACCGGCTCCGACAGATAACCAACCGGCGACGATAACCGGGGGTTACGAGATGGGTGACCGGCGACGATACCCGGCCCCGACATGACGATCGACCGACGACGATAACCGGCGATCACGAGATGGATGTCCGGCGACGATAACCGGCTCCGACAGAGGACCGACCGGCGACGATAACCGGGGGTTACGCGATGGGTGACCGGCGACGATACCCGGCCCCGAACGAGACGATAGATTGAAGGAGTGAACCCAAAGACTAACGAACACGGTCAAGGGGTTGATACATTGACACTCTTACGAATGTCTTGCATGCATTGCATCTTATGTTGCATCATAAGCTATTTGTGGGATACATCATGTATTCACTGTCAATCTTTCACACGGTCATTGATGCATCGAGTGTCTATTCTTTATCCTGTTCATTTCATTTATCATTTCATAAAACATGATAAAGAGGGGCAGCTGTAGACACCCAAATTTTGCGTTTCCTTCTACTAACCGTGACAGGAGGGCGAAATCGTCAATTGAACCAGCTTGCGGGAGCAAAGGAGCGGGCACAAGGGCGAGCGCCCGGCCCCGCCGCAATGTTTTGGGCAACCCAAGTTTACGTGACAATAAAGCCGTCTGAGGCAGGCATTTCCGAATGAGGTGGCACGTTTCCCGGAAGTTCCCGGGACTGCGGAATACGAGCCTGTCAGCGAAAAACCGACGTTGCGGTACGAAAAATCGAGGCGTGGCACGAAAATCGAGAAAGTCAAGCCCGCCAGCCGCGGATAGATCTGCGGCCAAGTGGGTGCGCCAGCACGAAAACCGGGAAATCAGCACTACCAGCTGAGTGCGATGGGAGGCGTGCCAGCTGGCTCTGGCCAGCCTATTTAAGCTAGCTTCAGGCAGCATACAGGGAGTTCAGCAATTGTGAGGAAGAAGGAGAATACAGCAGCAGCCAACTCGGAAATTGAGGAAGAAATAGCTAGATTTTGCAATCAAATAGGAAGAAAAAAGAGAAAAAAGAGAGGAGTAATTTTCTTTTGATTTGATTGTATCAAATAGATTTTTTTCCTTCTCTTCAAATACATCAAGTTCACATCCATTTGGATATCAATTGCAAGGTGAAATCTCTTTTGTGATAACAATTTCTATCATATCATTTGATCAAATTAGATGCAATTTTTCATGTAATTTATTGATTGAACAATGAATTAGGGATTATGAGTGAAGTTTCCATCGGAATAAAACTCTTCCTAACAACCCGATGATATTCGTTCGTTAATTTCTTTGTTGGTTTTAAGGTGTTATATTCGGTATCAATTCCTTTAAATCGTTATTTTAGGATGTCTTGGTATTGTTAGATTATCCGGGTTGGTTTATTTTCTTGTAATATCCAATTGTTTGTGTGTGGATACTTGGTTGTGAGCCTAGGAAAGCGACCCCGTGGTCCAAATCCGATGATGGACATGTCTTGATGTATGTAGCGGGGAGGATGTAGCCTCTTTGTAAATATGTAATCGTTGGGCCTTAAAACGACGCTAAGGCGAAAATCGTGTTTAAGGCCCCGAAATAGTGAAATTGGTGATTGTTGGCATTCGGGGATATTTTGATGGTTTACATGCCCATGAATAGCCCCGACGCGTGTTTATGCTTGATTCGATTTATGACACGAAATTGATTTCAAAGCTAAATGATAAGATTTTCATAAAATCAATCAAAGTAGGATATTAGAATCACGAGGTTAAAATTTGAGAAATGTTAATGAATGTCGATTCCTATCTAACGAGAAAGCTAAAGAAAGATCGTTTTCCAAAACATCACACAAAATGATTTTATAAATAAAATGACGTTTTATTAAACCATTGTATATAGGGTTAAAGAGATTCTAGAAATTGCCCATCATTTTATGAAAGCAACGTATAGATCTCGATTCCTATTTAGACGAAGGTTTAAAGCTCTTATTTTGCCAAAACAACATTTAATGAAAATCTCATAGTTTTGGACAATTAAAATCAAACCTTTCTCATAAAGAATAAAGCTTTCTCGTGTATACCGAAAAGACATTCCGAAAACGTTCTCAAATTAAAAGCACGATTTTCCCTCAAATCCAAATGACTCTTTCATACAAACTCACCACATCATTCACATAGACACACACACCCACACACAAGCGCGCGCACACACACATTCGTGAATTAAAGGATAGGAAAGCATTAAGATTGCGGTAACCGTGTTTCACGGAAGTCGAGGGATGCCTAACACCTTCCCCTCACTTAAACAAACCCCCGAACTCTATGAATCTCAATTCGCAGACCAATTAATTCGGAGTCACATATGAGCCAGCGATTTATAAAAAAAACGAAAATTCGGATGAGTTGGTACATCCATTTCAAATATACCAACTGGCGACTCTGGTTAATTGGCTCATCATAAAAACGATCTTTCAAAACCCCGTCGACATCAATGCCGACCTTTTCCAAACGTCATCTAAATCAAAAGGCTAAAATTGGAAAAGACTAGAAACCGAAAACCCGGCGTCGACAATACCCACATGGATCCAATTAAAATCGTAAAATTAAATAAAACAAATCTCACATATTAAAATAATTCAATACAATGTTTAGAAATTCCTGGATATTAGAAATACTAAACAGTTTTCTCGCAGAATCTGTAAAACCGAAATATAACAAGTTAAATTTTCGAATACAGTAGACTGCATTCATAACATAACCTTAAAAACAAAAATTGAATATCACTTGTTCCACCCTTATTCATCCCCCCGTCTAAGTGTACCTATCTAAATTTCATTTGGTATCAGAGTTTGGCTCTACTTATCTTGGTCTTAAAGGTGACTTGTAGGGAAAGATTCGGTTATGGCCCAATTCAGAAGTAATCTTTAAGAAGGGCAATCGACAAACAGACCTCCATTGCTTTACAGAACGAAAAAAAACTATAACTTTTGGAAATTTCGGATGAGGATCTATCTAAAAAGGGATCCTTGGGAATGGTGGGTTATGGAGAATGGTCCTGTTATCCCAAAGAAAGATGATGGTACACCAAAGACACTAATGGAGATGGACTCAACCGAGGTCTATATGTCATCCTATGATTCCAAAGCTATGAACACTCTTCTTAGTGGCATGGCGCAATCAGAGATTGACAGAGTATCATCATGCAACTCAACAAAGGAAATATGGGACAACTTGAGAGTTAGTAATGAAGGAACATTAAAAGTCAGAGAGGTAAAGCTAAGCATGCTCATGCATGATTACGAGATGTTTAAGCTCGGAAAAGAGGAAACCATCAAGGAGGCACAAACAAGATTTTTGATCCTTATGAATTCGTTGAAGCTACTTGGTAAATTCATTCCTCAAAGTGAAATTAATTGTAAGTTACTTCGGGTTATGCCCAAAAGGTTTGCATCAAAAATAACTATTCTTCAAGATTCTTCTAATATTTCTGTTATGGATACACTAACATTGTTTGGTGAGTTAGAAGAATATTAACAACAATTAAAATGAATATGAGGACGAGGAGGAAACTCCTAGAAAGAAAGTGTTAGCTCTTAATGCAGGAAATGAAGAAGATTCAAATGATGATTCAGATGAGGAAATTGATATGATCTCAAGGAAGCTCAAAGGATTTCTACAAAGAAAGAATAAAAGGAAGAATGTTATGATGGCAAATAAATTCAAAGGAAAGCAAAGTGATGATACATGCTTCGAATGTGGACGTCCAGGTCATTTCAGAAAGGATTGCTTTCAACTAAAGAATAAAGGAAAATCAAACTTCAAGGATATTAAAAACAAAGCACTTATTACCTGGAGTGATGATGAATCCGACGTAGAAGTTGATGCAAATGATGAGATCGCTCAAATATGTTGCATGGGACTCGAAGGTGAATCAAGTGAGGTAAGCATTGCAATTTATGAGTCTTTGAAACAAGAAAATGAGAAATTGAGAGAAAAAAATATGTACTTGAAAGATTTAATAAATACTTTAATGAATGAAGTGGAAACACTAGTTGAAGAAAAGAAAGAAATTGAAACACCATCACAAAAGGAAAGAGTTTTAATTATTAAGAATGATTACTTAGAAAATTACAACAAAGTTCTATACAACAAGGTAAATCATTTAAATGGAGAGATTGAGAAATTAAGGAATGAGATAAAAATGAGAGATGTTTGTATTAATGCATTTAATAATGATACACTTACAAATGAAAATGATGATGATAAATTACAAAAAGAAATAAAATTATTAAAATCATCATTAGCTTAATTTGTTCAAGGAGACGAAAATCTAAACATCATGTTAGGGAAACAAAAGCCTAGTTTTGAAAGACAAGGAATCGGGTATGTTTCTACACGTAAAAAGAATGATGTGAAAATGTTAAAATCTAAATCGCATTTCAGATTAAACTATTGTTCTCTTTTTACTACTTGCAAAAATTGTGGCATAAAAGGACATTTAGATATTCGTTGCAATAAGAAAATAAAAAAGGTGTGGATTAAGAAAAGTGATTTGCATACTAACACAAGTGGACCCACAAAGATATGGGTACCAAGAGATAAACTATATTCTATTTGTAGGTATGTCTCAAAGTAAAAGTACCTTCTCAAAAATGGGCGCTAGACAGTGGATGGTCTCGACACATGACTGGTGATAAATCAAAGTTCTTGGAGCTATCCCTCAATAAGAAAAATGGAACCGTGACTTTTGGAGACAACAAGACTTGTGAGATAATCGGAAAAGGTAAAATAGGAAATGGTAAGATAAGTATTGATAATGTTCATTTTGTCAAAGGTCTCAAATTTAATCTCATAAGTATAAGTCAATTAATGGATAGTGGTCATCAAGTTAAATTTGAAAAAGATAAATGTTCTATTTTTCGTGGTACTAACAACTCCACTCTAGTAGCACAAAGAGAAGGAAATATATATACTCTTGATTTTGAGCACCAGGATAAAGAAATGTGTCTCTCAGCTGTTCATGATGAAGCTAACCTGTGGCACAAGAGATTGGGGCACGTTCATATGGAGTTAATAAAGAAGTTGTCAACAAAAAGTCTAGTGAAAGGACTACCAAAAATTAACTATGAAAAGAAGAACATATGTATTCCATGCCAACTTGGCAAACGAGTAAGAACATCATTCATTGCCAAGAACAAGGTATCAACTTCATCAACCTTGCAACTTTTACATCTAGATTTGTTTGGACCCGAAAGACATGCTAGCCTAAATAGTAAGTTTTATGCTTTCGTTATAATGGACGAATTTTCTAGATATACCTGGGTAACATTTCTTAAAACTAATGATGAGGCTTTTAGAGATTTTGAAAGGCTTATAAGAAATTTGGAGACAAATTATAATCCCAAGCTCATACGGATAAGAAGTGATCATGGCGGCGAATTTCAAAAAGACCTCATACCATTCTGTGATAAAAAAAGGAATAAGCCATGAATTTTTTGTGCCAAGGACTCCTCAACAAAACGGAGTAGTGGAACAAAAGAATAAAATGTTGCAAGAAACGGCCCAAACATTATTACAAGAAAGTAAGCTTCCAAAGAAATTTTGGGCCAAAGCGGTAAATACTTCATGTTATGTTCTTAATAGAGTTCTCATTCGTCATATTCTTCTTAAAACACCATATGAATTGCTAAATAACAAAATTCCAAACATAAGTTATTTCAAAGTATTTGGTGCAAAATGCTTTATTTTAAATACAAGTGGTAACTTAGGAAAATTTGATGCTAGATCATATGAAGGAATATTTCTTGGTTATTCTCAACATAGTAAAGCATATCGTGTGTTTAATATTACTAAATCATCTGTTGAAGAGTCTGTTCATATAAATTTTAATGAAACTAACAATGATCTGCCAAGAGAAAAAGATGAAGATGCAGGTAATCTTGAAACTGCTATAGTTCCAGTAAGATGAACAGAGAAGGATAGTGTACCAGATACAAAAAAATAGCAGACTGCTTTACTAGGACAAGAAGAGCATAAAATAGAATCAACCGAATCTAACGAAGAAGGTTCTAATCCTGACCCAATCCAGAATACAAAACAAATAGCAACTCATCCTATGCCTAAAACAGCACGATACATCAAGAATCACCCACCGCAGAACATAATTAGAGACATAAATCATGGCATTACAACAAGAAGAGGAGCTCAAAACCTATGTGCATTCTCGACATTTTTATCACAAATCGAGCCAAAGAATGCAAAAGAAGCTATACTGGATGAAAATTAGTTGTTGCCAATGCAAGAGGAATTACAGCAATTTAAGAGATGTTAAGTTTGGGAATTAGTTTCTCCACCAAAAGGAGTCTCAATTATTGGAACTAAGTGGGTGTTTAAGAACAAACTCGATGGGCATGGAACAATAACTCGCAACAAAGCAAGGCTTATGGCTCAAGGGTATAATCAACAAGAGGGGATTGACTACGAAGAAACATTTGCCCTAGTAGCAAGGTTGGAGTCAATCCAGATCTTACTAGCTTGCTTTTGCCTCATACAAACAATTCAAGCTACATCAAATGGACATAAAGAGCGCATTCCTAAACGGCTACATAAATGAGGAAGTGTATGTGAAATAGCCTCATGGATTTGAGCATGAAAAATATCCTAATCATGTATTCAAGCTTAAAAAGGCACTCTATGGACTCAAACAAGACCCAAGAGCTTGGTACGAGAGGCGAAGTAAGTATCTTCTCTCAAATGGTTTTACCCGAGGTAAAATTGACTCTGCATTATTTATTAAGCATGAAAATAAAGATATTATCGTTGTGCAAATATATGTAGACGATATAATATTTGGTGCTACTAATGATTTACTTTGTGAGTGGTTTTCCAAGTGCATGCATAAGGAGTTCGAAATGAGTTTAATGAGAGAACTCAATTATTTCTTGGGACTCCAAATAAAGCAAGGAAAAGATGGTATCTACATACATTAAACCAAATATACAAAGGAATTACTCAAAAGGTTTAGGTTTGATAAATCAAAACCAAAAGTAACACCCATGAGTACATCCATCAAGCTCACATCTGATGAAAAAGGAGCTGATGTAGAGGTAATAAAATATCGTGGTATGATAGGAAGTTTATTATATTTAACTGCCTTTAGACCTGATATAATGTACAGTGTTTGTTTATGTGCACGGTTCCAAGCCAAACCAAAAGAGTCACATTTAAAAGCTGTCAAAAGAATTTTAAAATATCTTTGTGGCACTATTAATCTTGGTTATATTATCCTATATGCAATAATTTTGATCTAATAGGCTACTCAGATGCAGACTATGCAGGTTGTCAAATTGATAGAAAAAGCACAAGTGGTGCTTGTACATTTTTGGGACAAAGTTTAGTATCCTGACATAGTAAAAAGCAAACCTCTGTAGCTCTATCAACTACTGAGGGTGAATATTTAGCTATAGGGAGTTGTTGCTCTCAGATTTTATGGATGCGTCAAACTTTGTGTGACTTTGATGTTACATGCAATAATGTGCCTATATACTGTGATAACACTAACATAATTGATATATCTAAAACTCCAGTATTGCATTCTCGCACAAAACACATAGAGGTGAGACATCATTTTTACGAGATAATATGGCAAAAGGTTTAATAAAATTAATATTTATTCCCACTGAGCACCAACTAGCAGACATATTTATAAAACCCTTAAGCGAAGAAAGATTTTGTACATTAAGAAGGGAACTTGGAATGTGCATAGTTTAGTAACTGATTATTCTGTAAATATTTGATATATGTGGCTTACTAGATTATATGCTTGAATGTGCTAAATTGTTTACATGGATATCTAATTGCACTGATGAAATTAATTTAAAATTTTGAAAATTAAAAATATATGATGTTTGGGCTTGATTGATGGAGGTTAAATGGAAACTAGAATAAGGAAATTGGAAAGTGGTTTTGCAAATAAAAATTAGCAAGATACTGAAATAAGGAAATTCGAAGGGATTTTGGTTTTTGAAAATTGATATTTATTTTTTATCGGGATTTGGGTTATCATAATTGGCGGCCAAATTGTATTCCCTTTTTTTACCAAACCTCTCTCAACCGTTCCCATTCCATATTCAGTCTTCCATTGTTATCTCTCTCTCTTTTTCAAAACTTCATCTCTCAAGAGTTAATCAACATGCAGACTCGTCAATCAAAAAGATTAAGAGACCTTTCAGAAACAGATGATGATGATGTTCTTCTCTCCTCTATATTCTCTAAACACGATGAACACAATACTTAGGATCGAGAAATAGAGAAAGAGGTGCATGACCAGCCACAGTCCTCTACCATGACAAACCAAAGAACAAAATCTAAAAAGAAAGAAAAGGGTAAGGCTAAGGTTTCATCCAACTCTCGTCTTCATCATCAATCTTCTTGTCGCCATCATCGATCATCTGAGCGGGTAACTCCCTCCACAAATCTTACTAATAATTTCTTTAGGGGTTTAAACTTTGAGTCTAGATATAAAACATCAATTATTTCTAAAACTTAAGTTTATGAAAAATCTATCGACTTGTTTTTCTATCAAAACTCCCCGCTAAAAGCATGTTTTGAATCATCAGGGATAGCGTCAATAATTTTTCCACTCTCAACTGCCTATCCTAGACTCATTCAACAATTTTATACAAATTTTGAAAACAAGGGAGATTCCTACTCTTCATTTGTAAAAGGCAAATCCATTGAGTTTACTGTTACTGAATTGGGTAGTATATTATCTGTTCCATCTTCTAGTGTTTGTCCATTTACCTTAAAAGGGATAGTCTATCATCATATCTTTCCATTACAATAATTACAAATTGTTCACGATGATCCCACTCTGGAGATAATCATACTCCCTAAAACTGTTGAAGTGTCCCCATTAGTTTGTGTTATTCATAAAGTGATTCTTTATAATCTATTACCACGTTATGGTGGTGGGGCAGATTTTACTTTCCAAGATATGATTTTAACTATTGTGATTCTTAGAGGTCTTCCATTTAATTTTGCACAAATTATGTTACAACATATGGTTAGTTACATTTGTTAACTGAAAAAATGCCTACCATATGGTTCTTTTCTCATACGTGTATTTCAACACTTTGAAATTCCTTTAGAAAATGAAGCTTCAATCACTCTATCAGAATCCATTAATTCTGATAATCTGAAAACTTCACATCTATCCTTAGTTGATGGTCAATTTGTTAGAATGCCTAGGGAAGACCCAAATGTTCCATCTAATCCTCCCTCTGCACCACCATCATTTGACTCTCTTCCTCTATCTCCTGAGATTATGTCAATTCTCACTCAAATTTTAGATAATCAAAAGGAAATCAAGGAAGATTTGAATAGTATTAAACATAGGCTATCAAATGTAGAACAAGGTAAATTATCCATGTCTTCTATTGCTACCAATAAGTTATATCATCAAATAGAAGATGAATTCATCGATCTACAGGCTGGTTTCGAGCTTTAAACCACTACAATGGTTGAAACAATGCAAAGAAAAATGAAGCGTAATGCATGTCAACTTAGCCAGGAGATTAAATTTGTCAGTAATCAAGTTGGAACTCTGGGAAAATTTATAGCTAAAAGATTCAATGACATTAGCCCATTTATCAATGAACTTCGCATTCGGCAGGTATACTCAAATGTACCAGAATGGCCCCAATGTAATTGGCTCGCATCATTTCAAGGAGATTTTTTGGATCTAGAAGTTCCTCCTCCTACATCCATTATCCCTAGACCACCAAGGTTTGTAACTGAGTTCTCCTTGGCAGAACGATTGGCTCATCATGTTCATCGACCTTACTTCACTACACGTGCTCAAAACAACGCCCAAATTATGGAACTTGATGAATGAACTCTCTCTCTCTCGTCTATTCTATGGTTTATTTGATATTGATACTATGGATGATTAGTTTGTTTTTGAGTGATTTGGTACTATGGTTTTTGGGAGACCAAACTTTATTTTGGTATTTAATATGCTAAATTGGTACTCTGGCTTATATTTTTGGATTAATTTGTTATAAGATCCTTTATTTGCAAAATTGATACTTAATGTTTCACGTGGATATTATTTTTGCATGATGACAAAGGGGGAGAAAATATACGCCCCTATGAATTGATTGTCCTATGTGTTTTTATTATGCATAAATTTAGGGGGAGCTATGTTATTTAGCTATAATTTTTAAATCTCTCTTTCATAATGCATGGTTTTAGGGGAAGCTTTATTTATCGTGTTGTCATCATCAAAAAAGGGGAGAATCTTGATTTAACCATGCTCCACTCCTTGGTTTTGATAATGACATTACTTGTGAGCTAAATCTTGCAGTGCTATATTTTCAGGTATCATGCAGCAAAGTAAAAACGTGTATACAGTAGACCGTATTGGCCCTGCTACACTAAAGCAAAGTGAACCTAAGAATCTATATGAGATGAAGATTGGAAGCAAGAGAATTGAATTCGTAGGATATTATGTAAGATCTTTGCTTTTAATATATTTTAAATTCAAAGCTCTAGGATTGCATTGCATTATAATATTTGGAAATTGGTTAAATAATAAATCATGCTTTCGTAACTAAAAAGGAAGGAATATCTTTTGGAAAAGCTGATTATTTATTAACAAACATATTTTATGGAAAGAATCTCTAACAATATGTTCATTCTTAACCTTTCCATTTTATTAAAAGTTTAATTGAGTTAAAGTGAATATTCTTCTAAATCAATTAACGAATCAATTATCATGGAAGAGCTGTTCAAAAGTAAATTGCTAGAATTAAGTTATGCCTAACGGTAACATATCAATCATATTTTGCTAGAAATAATTGAAAGAATCATTATTACCAGTAATATGGCTAAAGTATGTGGAATAGATATATGTGTACTGTTCACGATTTTGAACTAAGTAATATCTAAGGATTTCCTTGAAAGATTCCAACGGAATTATGCCTTATATATCCCATAATTGGTTAAGCCCTTTAAAGTGAATATCAGTGATTATCTCCTCCTTGATCTCCAACGGTTATGTTTTTATATTATAAAAAGAGAAGCTTTGGCCTGCATAAGGACTATGCAGAATACAAAAATATAATCTCAAATTCCTTCATCCTTCACATACAACTTTCTACGTGTTGTTTAAGTTTTTAATTGTGAAAGATTTAAGGGCTGCTGTGTTCACCGATTATACTAATAATTTCAACTTTCAGAGATTGCTATTTAACTTGGTGATATCTTTCACTCTTTGATCATTGCATCCTAGTTGAGCTTTGAATTGTTATATATTTATTGCTTTGATCACAGTTCATATTGTAATCTTATTGTTTCAAGGTTGTTCAATAGACTAGTGATTTTCAGTTTATTGGTTATCTAATCCGAGTTGGGTTAAAGTTTCGTTACAAACAAGTTTAAGCTAAGCATTGGTGCTTGGAGTGCATAGGTGCACAAGGGGAGCAAAAGTGCTCAAGTGAGTATAAGTACTCAAGGGGTGCAAAAGTGCATAAGGTGAACAAAAGTGTTCGCATAATTTGTAAACTTGTTGTGTAACTATGCTAAATTGATTAATAAAGTGAGTCTCCAATACTAGTTGGTATTGGACGTGGATTAGGCCACTAGAGTAGAGGTTAGGGGCCGAACCACGTAAAATTTCTTGGTGTTCTTGTGATTGATTGATCTTATCTTATTTGTTATTGCATGCTTAAATTCTAAATTGTTAATCACAGATTCAATCAGTAAAATATTTATTTAGAAGTCAGAACATAATAGGTATAAGCAGAATAATTTTATAACTGTGAATACTAAACAGTTTTCTCGCAGAATCTGTAAAACCAAAATATAACAAGTTGAATTTTCGAATACAGTAGACTGCATTCATAACATAACCTTAAAAATAAAAATTGGATACCACTTGTTCCACACTTATTTACCCCCTTCTAAGTGTGCCTATCTAAATTTCATACAGTGTTGGGGCGCTATTTCTTAGTATGAACCCAGCGCTGAGGCGTTGGGGGTCAGGGAGAGTTGATCGAGGCTTTGTATAGCAGGAGATTCCAAGGCCAATTTCGACTGAAAATAGGATTCTAATTGAAGCTGACTTGGAGGAGGGTTTCTATATAAAAAAGGGAGGAGACTCTTCATAACATAGGTACACAGAGATTATAGGAGGATTGGAGATTGGAGATTCAAAGAGCGCACAAGGAGATCAAGACGGAGACTTGAAGATTAAAGAAAATTCTACTGAGTTCTTCTTACTTCTTCTTTTCTTAATTTTGTATTTCTAAGATGATGACTTCTTTGAGATTTCTAGTTTTTAATTCCAGAATGAACTAAATTTATAATTAAGACTGCAATTGAACCTCTTATGCTTATGGATTAATTATCTCTTGAAGTCCAATTATTTATTCAAATTGAGTTCTCTATCGTATTTTGTGCTTATTGATTAATTGTTTGGCCAACAATTAGCAGGATACTTTAGATGAATTCGGGAGATGAAGTCTAGGGTTAGATCTGAATATGATAGCATGTATTCTTAGCTATTTGCATTAGATGAATGATGAGGGTTGTGAATTAAATAGGGATATCTCTTTTCACTTCATGTAACTATTGGGAATTGATACTTAATGAATTTGATTCTTTCATTTTGCATAGGGATATAGCAAGATTAATTGAGTTGAATATTTTTATTTGATCCTTGGGAAAGGACTTATAAATAATTGTGAATTCCTGTTAACAACTCTTATGGATTTAATAATTGGATGAATTGGGCAATTGATCTATAATGCATAATTGGGGATATTGTAGTCTTAAGCTTTTAAATATCGGATTTTCAATCTTTGTGCTATATTTTATTATTAAATTTTAGTTTAATTAGTTTTAATCATTATTCTCAAAATTACGATTGCTTAAATAAAATTGGGTTGATAAAAAGAATTAGTAGTTGGGATATATTAGATATAGATTTCTGTGGGTTCGACACTCTACTTATACTTTATTACTTGTTGACCACGTATACTTGCGTGTAAATTGTCAATACCAATTTTGGACAACAAGTTTTTGGCGTCATTGCTGGGGAATCAGTGTTTAGTATTTATCTCCATATTAGTTACAATCAATTTGATTTTGGTTTAAACATTTTATTTTCTTTATTTATTTCACCTTTGCAGGTTTTCTCATCTGTGTATGCACACTAGGTTTAAAGGTAAGGAGGAACTTTTGTCGTAAGCAGACGATATCGAAAGAGAGTTTCGAAAATTGAAATTATCTAGTAAAGAAACACAGACGGAAGAATAGACAGAGGAAACCGATACACAAGAAACCATGGCTGTAGAAGAGCAAAAATCACTAAAGGATTAGGCCATGTCGTTGGTGACAGAAATTCAATCTAGCATTCAGTGAACGACCATTAATGCGAATAGTTTTGAAATTAAACCGGGAACCATTCAAATGTTGCAGAATTCAGTACAGTTTGGGGGTGGCCCGAATTTCGATCCGAGTGAGAATCTCATCAGTTTCATAGAAATCTGCGGCACTTTTAAGTTTCACGGGGTTACGGTGGAGGCAGTAAGGTTGAGACTTTTCCCTTTTACACTCCGCGATAAGGCGAAAAGTTAGTTGTATTCTTTACCGCCAGGTTCAATCACAACATGGGCGGATTTGGCGCAGAAATTTTTAGCTAAGTTCTTTCCACCTACGAAAACGACGAAATTGAGGAACGACATTACGTCATTCAACCAACTTGATTCAGATACTTTGTACGAGGCATGGGAAGGGTTTAAGGACTTACTCCGTAAGTGTCTGATGAGTAGGTTTTATACCTATATTTGGGTACTTTTATGCTTAATAATTTGTGTGTTTTTAAGTATTTTATGTTATTTTATAGAGTTTGTATTTAATTTATTGTTTTTATTCATTTTGAAGGAATAAAGGCGTTAAGTCGCAAAATCATAATATTTGAAGCAATTGGGCAAGCAAGGAAGATAAGCAAGAAAATGAACAGAGATCATGGGCCACGACGCTCGCTATTGTGAGCCACGACACGTATCATGGGCCGTGACTCTTGATATTGTGGGTCGCGGCGCCCGAAGGCTTTTTCGCGCGCGTGTGGCAGAATTAGGGTTTTCTTTAGCTTCTATATATGGAACGATGCCAAGAAGAATGAAAAGAGGGGAGAGAGCTGATACAACGGGAGAAGGGGAGCATTATTCAATCTGTAACGATTGTGAATTTCATAATTTATTTAAAATATTTATTGAATTAAATAAATATTTTAATTTATTTATTTATTAAGTTAGTTAATAATTGTTTAATGTGTGACAAATTAATTAGTAGTTTAATTCATTTGTTTAGTAATTTTATGTGATTAAATATGAATTTTATTTAGTTTAATAAAATTATATGGTTACATTTTATTTATTAAAATGTAACATTGAAAGTGTGTGTTATATAGATTAAAAGGGTTTTAAATTAGTTTTACCAATCAAGGCCCTTAAAATTATTTTTAATTTGGTTTTACCAAACAAGGTCTTAAGCCTTTTTAATTTTGAAAATAACCTAGTTTTGCCAAACAAGCCTTATGGCTTTTAAATGGTGTAACTGATGAATTTAAATTAGAATACGTTAAGATTATAAGAGTATCAGTTTTTAGTTCTTATTAAGCTTTATCAGTTATTTTACAAAGTTTGAGAAGAAAAAAAAAACAAGAGAGTTTAGAGAAAATTGAGAGTTTTGAGAATTCTGTGAATTGAGAGGAAGCTAAGGAATCATCTTTGTTTAGCTTAAAGGTATAATTCTTTTTAATTTTGTTAGAAGTTCTTCACTGTATATGTTTTTTAATTCCCTTTATGTGAATTTATTTGCTCAATGCATGAATTAGTTGGTTGTAATGGATAATATGCATGTATTAGGGATTATATGATGTTTATAAACCAATTTGAAAGAATTAATCCATGAAAGCATGCTTTAAAATGGAGTTTTGATTTTACAGTGTTTCACTTTCATATATGGCTTATATGTATGAAAAATTGATGTACAATTTGATTATTAATCTGTAAATTGATTCTTGATTGTGTTAATATGATAAGAAACGAAAACAATGTAACTTAAATGGATCAAAATGGTTTAGAAATGAATTCGTGGTGTTTGATTTCACTAATATGTCAAGAATATGAAATAGAACATGAATTGTGATATTTGAATCCTTAATTTGATTATTTGAAGGTTCTAAGATTTTGAAATGGTTTTGTAAATATTTAAGTTTTGTATTTGTTAAGTTCATAGCATTTGTGATTGGCTGAATGTGATTTAAGGTGTTGAATGTATGGAATTTGGAAAGAAACAGAGTGTGTTCGCGCTACAGCAACTGAGTCTGCATCCAGCGCGGCCGCGCTGGTTTCCGATGCAAAAGTAGCGCGGCCGCGCCGACAGCAGATCAGTCCCTGTATGAGTGCAGCGCGGTCGCGCTGGTTCCAAGAGTAAAAGTGGCGCGACCGCGCCGGTATCAAAGCAGACCCAGTGATGAGTTTTTACATGTATAGCTTGGGTGATGCTAAGTTAGCCTGTTCTAATGTATGTGGAAAATCGTAAAGCATATTATAAGACTTAATAACATAATGTAGTTACTCATATGATGATTATAAGTTATGAATCAATAAGTTATAAAAATTTGTAACTCAATGTCCGTAAGGATTGGAGATGTTAATTATATGTTATGTCTTATACTACGTGATGGTATAGATTTCTAAGTTTGTGCTATGTGGTTGGTTTTGGAGTTCAGATCATGAATTAAGTTGGTATCTTGTACTAAATTGGAAAGTGAAATTGTTAATCATAATTATAATGAAACTAATTTACATTGTGATTCTAATTGTATGTAGGACGTTTGGTAAACATAAATTGTGGTTGTATAGATTATGCACGAGGCAAGTTTCCTAAAACTTTACTTTTCATTAAGCAAGTTTCTAAACCCTACTTCTCATTGAGCAAGTTCTCTAACCTTGGCTATTATTATTATTCAGGCAAGGTTTTTCATATTACTCAACGATTATATGTTGATTAAGTTTTCTAGACTTTCAAACGTTACTCCAGTATATTCGTTTGTAATCCTTGAATTCTACTGCTACTGTAGTCCCATTTTATAAAGATTGTATTGTTATTGTAGCCAGACTGTTATATGGCTAGTGAACCCTTTTGATTCAACTAGTCCATAGTTGATGATCGTTCTAAAATCTAGAATTTTTGTTGAAGCTATTCCAAACCAAACTTCATTTGGTACGGACTCTAATGGTAAAACTGAGATGAACAACCCTAATATAGGGGATTATACTACGCAATAGTGTTAAAATATTTGTGCACAATACATTGTACAAAGGGCTGATCCCCCGGAGTACGAGACAGATGGTCCATACTCTATAAGACTGTTAAAGGTTACAGTAAAGATACTTGCTAACCTAGGATATAGTTCGAGGTCTTATGACCCTCAGATATACTTTTAATTTTGAAATCTATATTCAACTTTTGAGCCAAGCTAACTGTTGAGCTTTCAGACCTTTGACTATTATTGATTGATTTTAGAAAACCTATTACACCTCAATTAAAATCTACTTCTGTGATTTCTTTATTGTTATTATTTTTATACTTGTGGGAAATTGTTTGCTCACACTTGCATAAAACATTGCAGCTAAGACTGAGAAGCCAGATGAGCCGTCCACTAGTAAGGGCAAGGGCAAGATGTACGTAGAAGTAGCTCGCAAACTACTATTGTTATGAAATTTATATGATCAGACTTATTTAATGTTATGTTTTAATTTCGCATTGTTGTAATAAAGGTTAGATGACCTGGGATTTATTTTCTTAAGAGTTTTAAGTTGTAACCCCTTTTTGTGAGAAGACGATTTAATCAGTTTAACTTTATTATCCTTTACTATGGGTAGTTAGACATGAATGTATAGTATAGTGAACACCAAATCTGTGGAATTAAAGTACCCAGATTTGGGGGTGTGACAGGTTGGTATCAAAGCTTTAGGTTATGAACCTTAGGTGGGGAAACTTTAGGTTATAACCTTATAGGAGGTCAAAAACACAGTGGTGATAAAACTCTTATCGAGTTCTAAGGAATGAATTAAGGAAATTCACTGAAGATTAACAATAAAAGACATTATGTGCTTATTTGTTAGTAACTTATGTGCTCGCGTATACCATCGAATAGTATCGAGTAGTAATTAAACTTAAAATTTTGGTGGTAGGATGACTGATATAGGAGGACCCAGCCAGGTTAGGGAGGAGGAGTCACGAGATATTCATATCGTTCGAGAGTAGTTAGTGCAGAGGGAGCCATCTCCATTGATTACTGTTGTGGGTTCAGAGTATGAGCATGAGTATGATCCGGAGGAGGAACCCGAAGAGATTGAGGAGGAGGATGAGGATCCCCAAGAGTTCTCACCTATCACTACTGACGTTAAGTTGTTCGATGAGTTGTATGATCGTAGCATAGAGCGACAGGATAGAGTTAAGGAGTTAGAAGATCAGGTTGAGGAATGACAGACCACCATAGAGCAGAAGAATGGCGAGATTAAGGAGCTTGATATACGTCTTGGGGACGTGGAATGGAAGTTAGTTCAGGCTGAGAGCTAAAAGGAGGAGTTATCGGCTGAGGTAGAGAAACTGAAGAGTGAGCTGATGAAAGAGTCCGCAAAACGTGCTAGAGCCGAGGACGCATGGATGAAGGTTGTTGATCATGCAGATCATGTTGAGGATGAGGTGCAGTCAAAAAAAGCCAAGATGGATGAGATAGAGCATGTTTTCCACACAACAATGGATAGGGCACAGGATCGAGTTTTCCGTTATCCGGTGCAATTTGAGGATTTTCTGTGATACGTGATGGATCACAGGACGATGATTTATATCATGGAGCAAGAGCGTAAGGAAGCCGTGCGACGTGGAATGTCTTAATAGATCACGAATAGGAGTAATAATAAGTTATTTTCTAAGAGAATTATTATGATGTAAATCTCAAATGAGATAAATAGTGGGACATGATGATGTGATCTTGAAATTTTAAGATTTCAGGACAGGTGATGTAAATAACTATGATGCTATCTATGTTATGTTTTGAATCAGTGAATGAATAAAAATACGAAAGTTTGTCAAATGTGCTATGTGCTATATGTGTTTATAAATGTTTAAGATAAGACTTAAAAGTTTAAGTAATTGAGTAATAACCTAATGGCGTGAATTCTTAACAGTAAGATACCGCCTAGAAGAAGACAGACACGTCAACAAACCCCTGAGGGATCTACAAATAACAACGATGAAACCAATGCGAACCCAATGCAACAATTGGTGAATTTGCTGACTGGGGCATTTGCAAATCAACATCAAGCTCAGGCTACAACTTTCAAAGACTTCAAAGCGGTAGGACCCCCGGAATTTTAAGGGTCTATGAATCCGATCGAAGCTCATGGTTATGGAGATGGAGAAAGTATTTGACGTCGCTAGGGTTAGCGAGGACCAGAAGACCGCATTCGTGACATTCATTTTCAAATCATAAGCTAGTTACTGGTGGCAAGCTAACAAAACTCGGGGTGGTCAAGGGGTAATTCCGTGGGATAGATTCAAGGAAATATTCTTTGAAACATATTTTCTGCCTAGTTCGCAGAATCAAATGGAGGTTCAGTTTCTAGAGCTCAAGTAGGGAACGATGACAGTACCCGATTATGCCGCGAAGTTTAATGAATTAGCTAGGTTTGCGCCGTACCAAGTCAATATTGATGAGAGGCAGGTGAGGAGGTTTGAACAGGGACTAAAACCCTGGCTGTATAGTCGAGTTTCGATGTTTCAACTGAATTCGTTCGCAGCTGTGTTAGAAAAGGCAATTATTGCTAAGGGTGGGAGTGATGCTTTGACCAAGTACAATCAGGAGCAAAAGAAGAAGAATGAAAATGAGAATAAGGCAAGTGGTAGCCATAGTGGTAGTGGACAGAAGAGGAAGTGGAATGATAGTGTTTCTGCTGGGAGTTAGCAAGGGAATCAGAGAAAGAAGTTTGAAGTGTGTGGTAACTACGGAAAGAGCTATACGGGTGTGTGTATGAAGGGGAAGTGGGTATGCTATAATTATGGACAAAAGGGCCACATCGCACCGAATTGCCCTAGTCCGAAAAAGGGTGCATGTTTCACTTGTAGATCAAAAGATCACTTTGCTCGAGACTGTCCTAAGAAAGCTATAGGAGGAGTAAGCGTAGGAAAGGGAAATAGCAGTGGTGGTAATTTGACTATCATTGGACCGACGCCGTCCAATTGACCTACCACCCGAACATTCAACATGACGGTGGAGTCGAGGGATGTGGTGTCAGGTATCATTTCGGTCAATAGTGTAAATGCTTACGTATTATTTGATTCGGGTGCTACTTGTTCATTTATATCCGATGATTTTGCTAGAAAATTAGAGTCACCTTAGGAAGAATTAGATTACCCTATGAACATATAAATTACAAATAGGGAAGTGATTCCTGTTAAGTTTGTACACAAGAACTACCGGGTAGATATTAAGGGTCATGTGATGACGGTAAACTTAATCCCAATTCGACTTGGGGAGTTTGACATTATTTTGGGTATGGATTGGTTGTTCAACTATGGAGTAGTTATTGATTGCCAAAAGAAGAGTGTGAACCTTATGACTCCGTCAAAGGTAGTGTTTTATGGCAGCAAGTCGCCTAGACAAACGAGTTATTTGACGATGATACAGGCCAGGAAGATGTTGAGACAAGGATGTGTTGGATATCTAGCCTACATAATCGATACACGAAAGGTGGGTACAAAGCTGGAGGAGATACCGGTAGTTAGGGATTTTGCGGACGTGTTTTCAGATGATTTGCCGGGACTACCACCAGATAGGAAAATTGAATTTGTAATTGATCTAGCACCAGGTATAGCCCCTATATCAAAGGCCCCGTATAGAATGGCTCCAATGGAGATGAAGGAGTTGATGGTGCAATTACAAGAGCTGTTAGATAAGAAGTATATCCAATCGAGCGTTTCGCCGTGGGGAGTGCCGGTGTTATTTGTCAAGAAGAAAGACGGATCAATGCGTCTTTGCATTGATTATAGAGAGTTGAACAAGGTCACAATTAAAAATAATTATCTGTTTGAAAGTAGTATGCACACAAGCTAATCATATTTGATATGATGTAGCATATACTTTGTAATCTTATTCGTTTGTTAAAGGCATTTTACTTTATCTACATCGTGTTGTTATATTAAATATGATAAACCCATAGTTTTGAGCAATGCTTTTAGAATCATGATGGTGATCATGCTAATGAGATCTAAATTCTAGATAGCTCAGAATCTAAAATCGTTCTTAATCGTTGGATTACTAAAAAGGGGATTAGTGAATCCGGATAGATTAGTACATACGTTGCTTGCTCTTATGAAGAGGACGATTGATCTCATAATTATTTGTGTGGAGACACTAAACCAAGTATGTAGGTGCTTATTAGAGAATAAGTTCACTGAACGTGGCTCACTAAGGAATACTTAATGGAGTTTTACTCGCCTGTTAATAGGAATTCCTCTAGTGATAGTAGTACAAGTGATCCTTGGACTTGAGATCATCATAGTATCTTGTGTGTGATAAGTTATACTTTGACATGTCCCTTAAGACTCTTGGGGTATATCAAAGGGTATGACTGGGTTTAATAAGTTATACATGGAGATAGGTGAATGATCAACAAAGAATCTACCACTTTTAGTAAATGGAGAGAATGTCCTATGTGATTCGATAAATGACGACTCAGAAGTCTTTGGCCAAACCAGAATTCTAATTTGCATTATCAGAGTTGTGCATTTGAGAATCGAAATACATATAATTAAATAAAATAAGACTTGACAGTAATTCCATGTCTTATATTTAATTGGGATATTGTATGGTAGAAGGATTGAATTGCATGGTAACTATTCACTGAAAGGTTCTTTTGTGATTAATGTTGAAATCTATATTATCTGGAAAGTCGTTGATCGCTAAGGGGGCTTACTCTTATTGTAGAATAAATATTATTTATTTAAATGAATTAAATAGTTTAATTTATTTATTTAAATAAAATTAAAATTGTTCTAATTGATTTAGTCACAACCGATTTAATATGGAGAACCTAAAGGGTCACACCGCAAAAAGGAAAATATTTATTTAAGAAGTAAATGACATAATTGTAATAATAAGTTAAGTGTATTTAATTTAGTCTATGAAGATAGAATAAATTAAATAGCTTAATATTTATTATTTAATATTTTAGAAATATTAAATATAAATTAATAAGAGGAGTCTTATTATTATTATTATTATTATTATTATTATTATTATTATTATTATTATTATTATTATTATTATTATTATTATTATTATTATTATTATTACTATTACTATTATTTAATTCCTAATAGGGATTGAGAATTAATTAATAGAAGTACTCTCTCATGAATTCCTAATTGGATTAGAAGTTTAATTAATTAAAGGAGTTTAATTAAAATAAAAACCCTAATCCTAAATAGTTTAGGAGGGTTCCCTATATCTATAAATAAGAGGAGTCTTATCATGATTTAGGGTTAGACAGTTACACACTCTTCCATAAGAATTGGAGAGAGAGTACTTGTAATTTCTATAGAGATAGAAACTAGGATTTTGCCAACACTCATCTTCTTGAATAACTATTCTTCCTTGGTGGATCACCTCTAGAGGCCAAACACTTAGGTGGCTAACGTTGATCAAGCAAAGGAATTTTGTAACGACCGGAAATTCTGAAATTTCCTTGTAATTCGAATTTTTGAATATTAATGAATATTTTATAATTTATTAATATTATATTTGTGTTACGTGTTTAAAGGTTGTGTGACAATCTAGATCATGTGAATGTATGAATTTTATGTGTTATAGTTTTGTTAAGTGAATAATTGATTTCGCGTAGCGTCGCTGAATCACTATTCACGGGGCACGTTTCCTGAGGCACTATTCATGCCATAAAAATTTTGTGTCTTTTTCGAAGTTAATAAATTTCATAAATACGTGTATGCGTACGAATAATTTTTCCAAGTGTCGGAAATTTTATTTGAGCTGATACGTGATTTTATCCGTATCCGAAATGTGTTATATGGGTGTTCCGAATAAATGGACAAATCCCATAATAATTATTTTTATACGTCCCAATAATTATGGGAGTACCCATTTTAATTTTGGGTATGGTTATTTACCAGTTTTGGTACAAAAGTGGGAGTTTTCAGATATATTTTTAGTATTTTCGGGTATTTATTTTGGCTTGTTACCCCAAGAGGGAACCAATCCCTCATTTTGGACCAATGAGAATTGAGCAATAGGGAGGTTGCCGGCAAGCTCCTTGAGCAACCAACCCCATTTCCATTTTTTTCCACTTCTCCCTAATTTCCTCCACTTCTCCCAATCAATCAACCAATTCGTTTCTCTCTTGCAAGCCATCAGCTTCTCATTCAAACTCATTCCCATCAGCTGATAGTGAGAGAGAGAAAGAGAGAGAGCTGCAAAGAAGGAAGAGAAAGAAGTCGCCGGAAAAGTCGCCGGAAGAGGAAGAATTCGCCGGAAAAGAAAGGAGGAAGAAGAAGAAGGCTCGGGTGGAGGAACCAAGCAAGGAGAACTCCCAAAACAAAGCCTAGTCGAGCTTCTTAACATCAAGGAAGGATTTACAGAGGTAAACAATCAACCAAATCCTTTCCATTCGATTCCTTGCCAAGTTTTTCAAGTTTTTCTTAGTTTTAAGCTCTTAAGCTTATGGGTCGGATTTTTGGCGATTCTTGGTGTTTTTGTTTGTTGTGATTGTTTGTAAATGTTGTTAAGAGACTATGTAAGCCATTAATAACATCAAAGCAGAACAAAAACACAAGAAATCCTTACCTTGGCTTAATGGAGCAAGAACAATGGACTTTGGACATGAACTTGGACATTCGGACTTTTTAGAGGACTGTAAAGCTATGATTTTGTGTTTGTTAACTTTATTTGTTGCTATGGTGTTGTAGTTCCATGGGTTATGAAGCTAACCCAGTTGGAATGGGGTAAAAACGAGTTAAAACGAGTTCGTAGTAATGATTTTTGTAAAACTTGTCAAGAACTCGAAGAACAGAGTATGAACTTTACACTTTGGCCTAAGATTGGACCATGTTAATGTTAAGGGGTAGCTCTTCATTTTTGATATGTTGTAGCCCCATGAGTTAGGAGTCCATAGAGTCCGGAATGGACCAATTTGCTTGTGTATTGAAGGACATGTGGAGGTTGGAGTGGCCGGAGGTCGGAGTCGCGTTCTGGAAACAAACCCAGAATCCGGCTACTGCAGAATGGCGCCGCAGCGCCACCCATATGCCCTGCAGCTCACGCTGCAGCGAGGGGCAAGTGGGGAAAAACCGGGACTCGCGCCGTAGCGTGAGGCCCAAGCTTTAAGGCTCACGCCGCAGCGTGAAGCCCGGTCATGGAGAAGACACGGGACTCACGCCGCAGCGTGAGGTCCAGTGCTTGAGCTTGGCGCTGCAGCGCCAGCTCCGTGTACGGTCCAGGTCGGGCAGTCAGTCCGGGTCAAGTCGGGTCGGACCTAATGAATCCTTTTCAAACGGGTCCAACACTTATATCTTTCCTTGTATTAAATGTGTAGACACCTAAATTTTGCACTTCGTATACTAACCCTGACAGAAGGGCAAATTCGGCAAATGAACCGGCCTTTGAGAGCGAGGGATGGAAAAGTACGAACACTCAACACCACCGCAACGATTTGCAAATCAAAACCAACGTGACAGCAGGGCCGTCCGAAATGAGCATACCCGAATGATGTGGCACGTCTCCCAGTGATTCTCGGACTGCAAAATACAAGCCTGTCGGTGAAAACCGACGTCACGATACGAGAATCGAGGCATGGCACAAAAAACGAGAAAGTCAAGCCAGCCAGCCGCGGATTGATCTGCGGCCAATAGTGCGCCTTTTGAAAACACGGAACTCGAAACACGGAAACCAGGAAATCAGCTGAGTGCGATGGGAGGCGGCCAGCCGCAGATCAATCTGCGGCTACCCTAGACCAGCCTATTTCAGCTCAGTTTCTTCATTTCATCCAGGGAGTTGGCAGCAGGCGGAAGAAAGAAAGGAGAAGAAGAACAGCAGCAGCAAGCTCAGAAATAGGGAGAAAAATAGCAAAAACTTGCAACAAAATAAGAGAGAAAAGAGAGAAAAAAGAGAGGATTTATATTTCTTTTGTGAGATTATATCCAAGATAATTTCTACTCTATTCATATATTCAAATTTGCACACATCTTGGTGATATTTGCAAGGTGAAAAGACCATTTCTATAGCAATTTTTGTATATCATTTTGTTAATCTTCTTGTCAATTGGGTTATGTGAAATGTAGTTTTTCTTGTATATTGTTGTGGATCCATGGGTTGAGGACTATTAGTGAGGGTTCCAAATGGAACGAAATTCTTCCTAATGGCCCGATGATATCCATTTGGTGATTTTTAGCTTGTTTAATTCTTGTAATATCCATTTTGTGAGTGTGTAGAAATTGTGGATGTGAGCCTAGGAACGCGACCCCGTGGTCCAAATCCGATGATGGACAATTTTGGTGTATGTAATAGGATCGATTATCCTTTATTGTAAGATGTAATTGTCGGGCCTTAAAACGACGCCAAGGCGAGAATCGGGTTTAAGGCCCCGTAATAGTGAAATATGTGATTGTGGGCGTTGGGGTTATTCGGATGGCTTACATGCCCATGAATAGCTCCACGCATTTTAATACTTGATTTGATTTATGACACGAAACTGATTTCAAAGCTAAATGATAAGATTTTCATAAAATCAATCAAACTAGGCTATTAGCATCACGAGGTTAATAAATGGGAAGTGCTAATGAATGTCGATTTCTATTTCAACGAGAAAGCTAAAGAAAATCGTTTTCAAACATCACAAGAAATGGTTTTGTGAAATAAATGACGTTTTATTAAACCGTTGTGCATAGGGTTAAAGAGATTCTAGAAGTTGCCCATCATTTGAGTTACGAAAGCAACGTATAGATCTCGATTCCTATTTTGACGAAGGTTTAGAAAACTCTTGTTTTTTTTGCCAAAACGACACCTAATGAAAATCTCATAAGTTTTTGGCAATTAAAATCAAACCTTTCTCATAAAGCTTTCTCGTTAAGCCAAAGGACATTCTAAAGCATTCTCAAAAGAAAGCACGACTTTTCATCAAAACCCAAATGGTTTCTTCATGCAAACTCACCACGACATTCACATAGGCACACACACACACACGCGCACATACACACACACATTCAAGAATTAAAGGATAGGAAAACCATCAAGATTGCGGTAACCGTGTTTCACGGAAGTCGGGGGGTGCCTAACACCTTCCCCTCGCTTAAGCAAGCCCCGAACTCTATGAATCTCGGTTCGCAGACCAATTAATTCGGAGTCACACATGAGCCAGCGATTTACGAAAACGAAACTCGGATGAGTTGGTACATCCATTTCAAATATACCAACTGGCGACTCTGGTTAATTGGCTCATCATAAAAAACGATCTTTCAAAACCCCGTCGACATCAATGCCGACCTTTTCTAAAAAATCATTTAATCAAAAGGCTAAAATCGAAAAAGGACAAATATCGCGAAGGAAACGAAAATCCCGGCGTCGACAGCTGGCGACTCTGCTAGGGACCCTAGAGGGCTTAAGCCGCGTTCAAATCTTGATGCTATCCTATCCTTTAAAATTCATAAATGTGTATGTGTGTGCGACATTTTGACTTTTTTATTTTTATTGTTGTGTGAATGTTCTTTTGTCCAATGAATGATTGATTGAATGGAATGGCTTTACTTTAAAGTAATCATTTGTATACGGTGAGGACGATGAATGTGAATGTATATTGAGAGAGTACCTCCTCCTGAGGCGAACCTGTCGGTTGCTTATTACTGGACTCGAAGGGGCTGCTCCCCGGAGATGGCTCAGGAAATGCACCACCCAAATCCGCTCCAATCGAAAGGACTCAAACGAGTAGATTGCGAAGATTTGGGGACCTTCATGCCGAAAAGCCCGCGAGAGTAACCCTAGGGTAGGTCAGCCTCTGATAAACCTAACGAAGGGGAAGCTTCTTCATGCCCTTTTATCGTTCAGTCGAATAAATAAATGTCACGTAAATGGCATACAACTATCATACCGGCATCATCATAATAAATATGTCCTATATCATGTGATTACATCACCTGCACATATAAAGAGAATACTGACATGGTTTTGCAGGAAGGCAATCCGTGCCACGTACCAAGGTTTTCTAAAACTTCTAAATACTATCCTGTCATCAAACACTGACCTTGTTTTGCAGGATAAGATTAAGAGGACCGTGAAAGCGTGGCATGACGATCACAAAGAACCCGGAGTAGGGGCATATTCGACCACAAAAAAAAAAAACCAAAAGAAAAAAGAAATAATAATAATAAACATGCATCAGTGTTGACATGCATCCGCCAACGTGTAACTGGCACAATACTAAACTACGACCCCTATTTGTTTTGCGAGATTGCCCCTACGACCCAACTAAGAGGCCGTAAAGTCCATACTCCATCCATCCAAATGGCAGAGGTCGATAGCCATGAAATTACAATTCTGCCACTCCAACAATACGGCCGAATACGAGGGATTCATCCTAGGACTGAGATTAGCCCTGGGAATGAAAAAAAATGATAGTACATGGCGATATCTGGAAGCTGAAGAAGCCACAGACAAATGAACGAAGTATATGGCGATGTTTGCGGAGCCCATATGAGCAGAGCATTTTCGGCAAAGAAAATCATGTGAACGGGTCACTACTGGCTAGCCATGAAAACTGACTGCGATGCTCATGTCAGAAAATGCCATCAATGCCAGATCCAGGCCAATGCGATCCATGCACCTCCTAATGAGCTCCATTGCTTGACCTCACCGTGGCCAGTTGGACCGTGCAGCAGGTGATATCCAGGAATGGGTAAATCCAGGAGTATGGCAGTGAATCCCGACCAGTAGAAGATCAATGAGTTTTAAAATTCTGAGTTTTATTTCAAATCCCTGCACGCTCATGTCATTTTGTCATATTATCCAAAAAACGAAGATCATGTGCTGAAATGTTTTATATATATGACAAGCATTTTTGTTTTATGTCAGGTACCCCAATTTGAAGCATTCTAGCCTGACAAGCGATAGGCCAAATTTGAAGGAGGATCACGATTTTGGTATAGAGCTAGATTTTGATCTGATGGGGATTGAGCAGGAAGAGACAGATATCGACAATACGCCTGACGTGATCAAAGGCGGGGTCGAAGATAAACCCGAACCCGACTTAGACCGAACCATCGCCATCAACCATCAGATCCCCTAACGATCACAAAGAACCCGGAGTAGGGGCAAATTCGACATTAAAAAAAAGAAAAAAAAAGAAGAGCCGAGTTGTTGAGCCTGTATGGAGATATGTTCGCTTGGTCCCGTGGCGACGTGATTGGACTGTCCACAAACGTTGTAGGACATCGACTGCCCATCAAGGAGGGTTTCCGACCAGTTAAGCAAAAGTTGAGAACGTTGAAGCCTGAATGGAGGTTGAAAGTAGGGGACGAGATTATCAAACGGTTTAAAGCAGGAATCATCACGGTGTCTATTTACCTTGAATGGCTTTCCAACAGAATCCCGTTACCACAGCCTGGAGGAGAAGTAAGGGGCCGCATCGACTATAGAAATCTGAACGATGCCCTCAAGGAGGGATATGCGACAAATTCAAGATCAAACATTTTGATTCAGTCATTTACCGGCCCAAGATGAATGGGGCAGTGGGGGCTGCAAATAAAACACAAAGATGATCATGGGAGGAATGTCCGCCAATCATCGGGGATGGCCGGATTTATTGTCACTCACCATGTTTGCCTATCGAACCTCAGTTCGCACATTTGCAGGGGCAGCCCCTTACGCATCTCCCGGGCATACGACAAGAGGGTGTGATCCCGGAAATTCAAAATAAACGATTTAGTCCTCAAAAAGATCGCGCCCTGCCAAGACGAAGCTATGGGGAATTTCGCTCTAAATTAAAAGGAGCCGTCACGATAAAAAAATCCTCTCTGGGGGAGCCCTCATCTTACAAGGAATGGACGGAAAGGCGTTCCCCAGGCCGTTAATTCTGACTCTGTGAAACAACCCTATGAAAAAAAAAATCAAAAAAAAAAAATCAAAAAAATCAAAAATCCCCCAAACCTTTCAACAAGTCAAAGGACCGGATCTTTTGTCAGCCAAGCAAGATACCGATGCAACCAGTACGAGGGAGATCACAAGAAAAGCAACTTAACACTGGGACATTGGTCAACTACCCAAGAAATGATGACGTGCAAATTGGCACCCATGCAACAATCCTATCAACATGCACCATCATCATCAAATGCTACCTCATGTCAATTCAATCTTCAACGGTACGATCATTTGGTATTTGTCAAGCATAGTTTTCCCAAGATACGATGATCCGCGTGAAAAGGGGATTTTATTTGGCTTGATAGGAATCAGATTAATTCTGACAAGCAACCGTGGAGCACGATCGTGAGTATGATTAGACGAAGAAGGCTATTCAACCTTTTGATCGGGTATAAAGCCTTAATTCAAAGCAACGTTTGCGACAGAATCGACCTCATGTGACAGCCTTCACTTTGCATTTGCACAAACTTTCAGTTGTGGGGTATAAAACTATGACGACGCTGATAGCAATTAACACGTAGTCAGACAGTCAATGATTATCAAGCTAATATCAAGAAGTCAGACGATAAATGATTATCGAGCTAATGTCTCGAATCGTGGCCTGGGTTATTCGAGTAATTAAGCCCGAGGGGTGTCTCCATACCTGGCGCCCTAAAGCCATCAGGTTTGAGAGTCGCTGGCCCAATACTCGTTACATGGGTAACTCAGAGCCTAAGAAAACGAGCATTACAGTAGAGGAGGCCGAGCAGATTCGAATCGTGGCATGGGCTACTCGAGTAATTAAGCCTAATGGGTGTCTTTGCATCTGGTGCCCTAAAGCCATCTGGTTTGGGAGTCACCGGCCTAACACTCGCTACATGGGTAACTCAAGTCTAAGAAAACGAATCTTGCGCAAGGTCAAGCAAAGAATGAATGGTGCAGACCACCAGCTTGTCTCGAACCGTGGCCTCTGTTACTCGAGTAAATAAACCCGAAGGGGTGTCTGTACACCTAATGCCCCAAAGCCGTCTGGCTCGGGAGTCATTGGTCCAAAACTCGTTAAATGGGTAACTTTGAGTAGCCTAAGAAAACGAGACAAGTGAAGTGGGCTAATAAAGAGAAAAGATAATAGGAAAAACTTTCGGCCTTAAACAAGAAGTCATGAAAGAGAAACCCCTACTGAATGCTGCACCGCACAGTGCATTTGTCATATGACGTCAATCCTGCTAAGAACGTTGTCGAGAATGGAGACAGAATGCCTTTGATGAGGGAAGGTAGTTCTTTTGAATTCAACCTTACTCACGTATAATGACCATGAATGCTTGAAGGTGTTCTTACGATTTCATAACTCGTCAAATAGAAAATCATCAACTCACGAGGAATTGAAAATAACTTCCAATCTGGCACATTCATGGTTCACAACTTGCTAGATTGTGCGATCAACAAATATTCAATTTCATGTGCTTTAACTGCATTTACTCTTTTGTCGAGATTATAATATCTTTGTGTTGAACTAACACTAACACCCGAGCTTTCAAGTTTTGGTATTTGTTAGTCATCCGATATGCAGGATCTTGCAGAGGTGGATAACTCAGCACGGTCAACATCGCGAGTTTTCGATAGAAATTCTTGGTAGCGACACGCACCAAGGCAGGGGCAGTTAAGAATCATGAAATGAAAGGAAGCTGAGGCTGCACAGAACTTCTCATTGGGCCTCTCCCCAATCCTGACTATCACTGCCTCGACATCCAAATGATCCACGTGCATGAGCATATACAAGGATGATATAATGCGGGACAACAGCATATCGGCCATCAAAAATGATCAAAAGGCCAAGGAGCCCAACATAGCTGTTGATCATCACAGAGAGCAAAACAGACTGCCTCAACTCGATGAAATGAAGACGACCAAGAACAGACAGAGTACCAGACCAAGATTGAAGTCAAGAAACTACACTTCACGATGAGGCGTGATCTAATCAAATGTTGGCAAACAACGGCGACTATCGAGTACGATCAAAATGAAAATCTTCAGGAAAGTACAAGCACGTCGCTTTCAACCTCACGAATGATCAGACTGTGATGACTTTTGCGGCATGGTACATGGACGATGTTGGTAGGAGATCCAGGACAGAAGCCGGTCACACATCCGATTTCCAAAAAATCCAACCAATCAATGACCCCTGGGATGGGCTGGTATCTAATCAATCAATGACCCCTAGGAAGGGCTGGTATCCAATCAATCAATGACCCCTGAGAAGGGCTGGTATCCAATCAATCAATGACCCCTGGGAAGGGCTGGTATCCAATCAATCAATGACCCCTGGGAAAGGCTGGTATCCAATCAATCAATGACCCCTGGGAAGCGCTGGTATCCAATCAATCAATGACCCCTGGGAAGGGCTGGTATCCAATCAATCAATGACCCCTGGGAAGGGCTGGTATCCAACCAATCAATGACCCCTGGGAAGGGCTGGTATCCAACCAATCAATGACCCCTGGGAAGGGCTGGTATCCAACCAATCAATGACCCCTGGGAAGGGCTGGTATCCAACCAATCAAAGACCCCTGGGAAGGGCTGGTATCCAAACGATCAGTGACCCCTGGGAAGGGCTGGTATCCAAACAAGAAGTGAACCTGGGAAGGCATCCAAGCAAACCACGACAAGGTGGTGAGTGAACCTGGGAAGGCATCCAAACAAACCACGACAAAGTGGTGAGCAAACCTGGGAAGGCATCCAAGCAAGCCACGACAAGGTGGTGAGCAAACTTGGGAAGGCATCCAAGCAAACCACGACAAGGTGGTGAGTGAACCTGGGAAGGCATCCAAACAAACCACGACAAGGTGGTGAGCAAACCTGGGAAGGCATCCAAGCAAGCCACGACAAGGTGGTGAGCAAACTTGGGAAGGCATCCAAGCAAACCACGACAAGGTGGTGAGTGAACCTGGGAAGGCATCCAAACAAACCACGACAAGGTGGTGAGCAAACCTGGGAAGGCATCCAAGCAAGCCACGACAAGGTGGTGAGCAAACCTGGGAAGGCATCCAAGCAACCCACAACAAGATGGTGAGCACCCTGGGAAGGGCTGATATCCAAACACTAACACCCTGGGAAGGGCTGATATCCAAACAACTAACACCTTGGGAAGGGCTGATATCCAAACAACTAACACCCTGGGAAGGGCTGAGATCCAAACATTAACACCCTGGGAAAGGCTGAGATCCAAACCACTAACACCTTGGGAAGGGCTGAGATCCAAACCACTAACACCTTAGGAAGGGCTGATATCCAAACAACTAACACCTTGGGAAGGGCTGATATCCAAACCACTAACACCTTGGGAAGGGCTGATATCCAAACCACTAACACCTTGGGAAGGGCTGATATCCAAACAACTAACACCCTGGGAAGGGCTGAGATCCAAACACTAACACCTTGGGAAGGGCTGAGATCCAAACAACTAACACCCTGGGAAGGGCTGAGATCCAAACAAACTAACCACCCTGGGAAGGGCTGAGATCCGAGACAATCGACCGGTGACGATAACCGGCGATTATGAGATGGATGTCCGGCGACGAAAACCGGCTCCGACAAGACAATCGACCGGCGACGATAACCGGCGATTACGAGATGGATGACCGGCGACGAAAACCGGCTCCGACAAGATAACCAATCGGCGACGATACCCGGGGGTTACGAGATGGGTGACCAGCGACGATACCCGGCCCCGACGAGACAATCGACCGGCGACGATAACCGGCGATTACGAGATGGATGTCCGGCGACGAAAACCGGGTCCGACAAGATAACCAACCGGCGACGATAACCGGGGGTTACGAGATGGGTGACCGGCGACGATACCCGGCCCCGACGAGACAATCGACTGGCGACGATAACCGGCGATTACGAGATGGATGTCCGGCGACGAAAACCAGCTCCGACAAGATAACCAACCGGCGACGATACCCGGGGGTTACGAGATGGGTGACCGGCGACGATACCCGGCCCCGACGAGACAATCGACCGGCGACGATAACCGGCGATTACGAGATGGATGTCCGGCGACGAAAACCGGCTCCGACAAGATAACCAACCGGCGACGATAACCGGGGGTTACGAGATGGGTGACCGGTGACGATACCCGGCCCCGACGAGATAATCGACCGACGACGATAACCGGCGATTACGAGATGGGTGACCAGCGACGAAACCCGGCCCCGACGAGACGATCGACCGGCGACGAGACTCGGCGATCACGAGACGAGCGACCGGATACGAGACCCGGCACTCACGAGATATTGACACTCTTTTACGAATGTTTTGCATGCCCTACATCTTGCGTTACATCATAAGTTGTGCGTGTTGCATCATGTATGTATTGTCATTCTTTCATGCATCGGGTGTCGATTTCTTTATCCTGTTCATTTCATTTAACATTTCATAAACATGATAAAGAGGAGCAGCTGTAGACACCCAAATTTTGCACTTCGTATACTAACCCTGATAGGAGGCCAAATTCGACAAATGAACCGGCCTGTGAGAGCGAGGGATGGAAAAGTACGAACACTCAACGCCACCGCAACGATTTGCAAATCAAAACCAACGTGACAGCAGGGCCGTCCGAAATGAGCATGCCCGAATGATGTGGCACGTCTCCCAGTGATTCTCGGACTGCAAAATACAAGCCTGTCGGCGAAAACCGACGTCACGACACGAGAATCGAGGCATGGCACGAAAAACGAGAAAGTCAAGCCAGCCAGCCAGCCGCGGATTGATCTGCGGCCAATAGTGCGCCTTTTGAAAACACAAAACTCTTAACACGGAAACCAGGAAATCAGCTGAGTGCGATGGGAGGCGGCCAACCAGCCGCAGATCAATCTGCGGCCAGCCGCAGATCAATCTGTGGCTGCCCTAGACCAGCCTATTTCAGCTCAGTTTCTTCATTTCATCCAGGGAGTTGGCAGCAGGCGGAAGAAAGAAAGGAGAAGAAGAACAGCAGCAGCAAGCTCGAAAATAGGGAGAAAAATAGCAAAAACTTGCAACAAAATAAGAGAGAAAAGAGAGAAAAAAGAGAGGATTTATATTTCTTTTGTGAAATTATATCCAAGATAATTTCTACTCTATTCATATATTCAAATTTGCACACATCTTGGTGATATTTGCAAGGTGAAAAGACAATTTCTATAGCAATTTTTGTATATCATTTTGTTAATCTTCTTGTCAATTGGGTTATGTGAAATGTAGTTTTTCTTGTATATTGTTGTGGATCCATGGGTTGAGGACTATTAGTGATGGTTCCAAATGGAACGAAATTCTTCCTAATGGCCCGATGATATCCATTTGGTGATTTTTAGCTTGTTTAATTCTTGTAATATCCATTTTGTGAGTGTGTAGAAATTATGGATGTGAGCCTAGGAACGCGACCCCGTGGTCCAAATCCGATGATGGACAATTTTGGTGTATGTAATAGGATCGATTATCCTTTATTGTAAGATGTAATTGTCGAGCCTTAAAACGACGCCAAGGCGAGAATCGGGTTTAAGGCCCCGTAATAGTGAAATATGTGATTGTGGGCATTGGGGTTATTCGGATGGCTTACATGCCCATGAATAGCTCCACGCATTTTAATACTTGATTTGATTTATGACACGAAACTGATTTCAAAGCTAAATGATAAGATTTTCATAAAATCAATCAAACTAGGCTATTAGCATCACGAGGTTAATAAATGGGAAGTGCTCCCAAAATAAAGCCTAGTCGAGCTTCTTAACATCTAGGAAGGATTTACAGAGGTAAACAATCAACCAAATCCTTTTGATTCGATTTCTTGCCAAGTTTTTCTTAGTTTTAAGCTCTTAAGCTTGTGGGTCGGATTTTTGGAGATTCTTGGTGTTTTTGTTTGTTGTGATTGTTTGTAAATGTTGTTAAGAGACTATGTAAGCCATTAATAACATCAAAGCGGAACAAAAACACAAGAAATCCTTACCTTGGCTTAATGGAGCAAGAACAATGGACTTTGGACATGAACTTGGACATTCGAACTTTTTAGAGGACTATAAAGCTATGATTTTGTGTTTGTTAACTTTATTTGTTGCTATGGTGTTGTAGTTCCATGGGTTATGAAGCTAACCCAGTTGGAATGGGGTAAAAACAAGTTAAAACGAGTTCGTAGTAATGATTTTTGTAAACTTGTCAAGAACTCGAAGAACAGAGTATGAACTTTACACTTTGGCCTAAGATTGGACTATGTTAATGTTAAGGGGTAGCTCTGCATTTTTGATATGTTGTAGCCCCATGAGTTAGGAGTCCATAGAGTCCGGAATGGACCAATTTGCTTGTGTATTGAAGGAGATATGGAGGTTGGAGTGGCCGGAGGTCGGAGTCGCGTTCTGGAAACAAACCCAGAATCCGGCTACTGCAAAATGGCGCCGCAGCGCCACCCATATGCCCTGCAGCTCACGCTGCAGCGAGGGGCAAGTGGGGAAAAACCGGGACTCGCGCCGCAGCGTGAGGCCCAAGTTTTAAGGCTCACGCCGCAGCGTGAAGCCCGGTCATAGAGAAGACACGGGACTCACGCCGCAGCGTGAGGTCCAGTGCTTGAGCTTGGCGCTGCAGCGCCAGCTCCGTGTCCGGTCTAGGTCGGGCAGTCAGTCCGGGTCAAGTCGGGTCGGACCTAATGAATCCTTTTCAAACGGGTCCAACACTTATATCTTTCCTTGTATTAAATGATTAGACAGGTTAACTAAGCATATTTTGTTAAGCCCTAAATGCTTAATTATTTATTAAATGTCAACCAAATTAGTATTGTCTTAAGGCGGAAATTGTATAATCTAATTGCAATCTAGAACACTTAGAATTGTAGTCGTAGTGGCAATCAGTGTGTTTTAATGATGCAGCGTCCGTTTTAAACCATTATTTGGAATGTGACTAATTGTTATGTAAATATGTACTTAATTGTGTAGGATATTAAGGAGCGTGTGTTGTATTATTGTAGCAGCGCTTCAGGCAAGTTTCCTAACGCTTGTCTAACCCTTGTGTTGGGCAAGTTTTCCTTAACCTTACTCGAATTATATTTTGAGCAGGTTTCATATTTTATACAGGTTGTATATTGTTGCAAATTTCATGACTCAAATTGAGTTATTACTTTTGAATCATATTAGTGGACTAATTATTGTCAATTACTCCACTTCCAAGATAATTATTGATATTCGCAGCTTATGCATTTGAATTCATTATCTATTGTTGGATTGTGAAACGTTTAAGTTCTTCATTCATGAACTGTTTAAGGAGATAGTCTACGCCATTTGTTTCGGTTAGACATGTACAGGTTATTATTTTAAAAGCTATCCAAACCGATTGTTGGTGCGGATTCTTGGACTGAGAGAGCAACCCTTATTAGGGGATTATAATGTGTCGGCTATTCGATGCAGTCAGAGTTAAATGTTATGCATATACATGGTGTACGAGAGGCTGATCCCCTCGAGTACAAATGACGGGGCCAGGTTTTAAAAGAGTTAGTCGAATGATTGACTCTTTGGCCAAAAGTTCATGGTCGGTTGGACCACTCAGCAGTAAATAATCACTATTCATTGTTTCATTTGGACTTTGATTATGTCATTTCAGCTAATTCATCAATATTCATAAATTGTTGATCTATGCAGTTATTATTCCTATTCATTCATGATATATCCTCACTCTTGCTTTTAAACTTGCTGAGCAAAGTAGTTGCTCACCCTTGCTATATCATGAACCTTTTGCAGTTAAGCCGGGGAGTTCCAAAGCGGACAAAGGCAAAGGAAAGCTTAAGGAATAGTTATATATACTATCCCGTTGTGTAATCGTGGAATAGTTTTGTATTATTAATGTATTCTGCGATGTATTTATTTAAGGTTGTAGACCTTGGGACCGTAGTGAACCTTTTGTAATGAACAACATATGTTTATTTTATTCCGCATTAGTTAATTTATGTTATTTAGAGGTGTATGGATGCATTTTATCGTGAGCACCAAATTCGAGGTATTGGTACCTAAATTTGGGGGTGTCACAGGTTGGTATCAGAGCTTTAGGTTATAAACTTTAGGATTTGCGAAACCTAGGTTATAACCTTAGTATTAAACTCGTATTGAGTACGCTAGGTGATGGATCGGGGAGATTCATTTGATGGTCATGTCCGGAGATGGATTGTGGAAATCCATCGAGCCGAGTTGTGCATGATAAAATATCATTTCATTTTATCAATAAATATATTTTATTGTGACACTGACATCTTGCTATCTATTTGTTTTTGTTTGTGGCTGTAGGATGTCTGAGATGAGAGAGTTCAGTCCTGCTAGAGAGGTAGAGTTCACAGACATACATGTGGACGAAGGGCAGTTAGTGGAGATGCAGCCGAGTGAGCCAGAGAGGATGGACACTAGGGATGAGTCCGAGGCCGAGTATGGTTCTGAGGAGGAGCCAGTTACCGGAAGAGAGCTGAGGCTGTTAAGCGACGAGGGGGAGGATGAGGACCCCGAGGAGGATCCACTGACGGAAGATGATGAGCCACCTGAGTATGCAGATGGCATGGGCACTACTGCTAGTGATATTATCGAAGAGCTGACAAATAGGAATGAGGAGCTCGAGAATCGAGTAACTCACTTAGAGGAGCAGAACCAGGAGCACCAGGACCGAGAAGAGCAGTACAGGTTATTGGCATATCAGACTTTGGGGGGAAAGACTGAGTTGACCCAGAAGTTACAGGAAAAGGACCAGAGGATTGCCGAATTGGAGGCAGAGGTTCACGGTCGCCGAGGGGTTTCTGTACAGTTTAGTGTGATGGTTTATGACCTCCTAGAGAGGAATGTGATGCCGGTAGGACAGATAGAGCGGGTGGAGGATCAGCTAGAGACTACTCGTCTAGAGCGAGATGAGGCTATGGAGCACTTGGCAGCCCTGACTGCAGAAATTGATTCCCTCAGGTCAGGCTTGACTACTTCCATAGGCAGGCTGAGGGACAGGGTGAGGAGGCACCCCAGGGATGAGGGTAGCAGCAGGCGCGTGATTAGGCGCCGAGTGGTTGACAGGTTGGCTCGACGGGAGCTCAGGGTTGCAATTCGCCGCAGCAGGCGGTGATGTGTTAATTTTAGCATTATGTTTGCAGTAGGTCCCACTTTTGTTGTAATAGGGGCTTACTTATGTTGTAAATCCCTTTGCTGGTAGCGTGCGTGGGATAGTAGTTGAACCCCCAATTTTGTTCCTGATAGAGGGGTGGGAGGTTATTATTCCCCAATTTTGTTCGTAAGGGGATAATAAATGGTTGGCAGGCTATGTCTTTTAGCATTTATAGAAGTATGCCACATGTTGAGTCTGATTGTATTAAGACAATGACATATGGTTATAAATGCAGTTGTTTTATTTAAATCAAACGTGTTTGATAGATGCTTTTACTTTTAATTGTTGACTTAAATGACTTGTTGCATGAGGCCTAGATCTATTAGTAATAGCCGATGGTTTTCTTTTAGCAGATCATGGCGCCAAGAGGACGACCGCGTAACCAAAGGGTTAAGGAGTCGGTGAATAACGAAGGGGGTCAGGCAGACCTTATGAGGACTTTTGTGAACTTGTTAGCCGAAGCAATGCAGGGCAGACAAGCCGCTGCAGTTGATCAGCCAGGAAGTCACATGGCGAATTTTAAGGACTTCAAATTAGTAGGACCACCGGAGTTTCGTGGGACTACGGATCCGATTGAAACCCAGACATGGGTAGAAGAAATGGAGAAAGTTTTTGAGGTCGCAAGGGTGGCCGAAGAACAGATGACGTCGTTTGCCACTTTCATGATGAAAGGTGAGGCAAATTACTGGTGGAAGGCGAACAAAGGTCGAGCGGGGGAAGGCACGATTGCATGGGCTCGTTTCAAGGAGCTGTTTTTCGAAAATTACTTTCCAGTGAGTATGCAGGCAAGCATGGAGATAAAGTTCCTAGAACTAAAGCAAGGAAGCATGTCAGTTGCGGAGTATGCCGCAAAATTTAACGAGTTAGCGAGGTTTGCTCCACATCAGGTGGACACCGAAGCTAGGCGGGCAAAGAGATTTGAACAAGGACTGAAACCTTGGGTGTATAGTAAGGTTGCGGTTTTGCAGATCAACACATTTTCTATGTTACTTGAGAAAGCAATCATTGCTGAGGAAGGAAGCGAAGCTTTGGCCAGGCACAACCAAGATCAGAAAAAGAAAAAGAGTCATGATGGTCATAAGGAAGGTAGCAACGGGGGAAGTAACCCAAATAAGAGAAAATGGAACGACAGTCAGATGACAGGAAGCAAATCCGGAGGGGATACAAAGAAGGGTAATAAATGCGAGAAATGTGGAAGGAATCACTTTGGAGAATGCATGAAAGGAAAAGGAGTTTGTTTCAACTGTGGTCAACCAGGGCACTTTGCCCCACAATGCCCAAAGGCGAAGGCAGGAAGTTGTTTTTCTTGTGGCGCTTCAGATCATCAGAAGAAGGATTGCCCAAAGAGGAAGAGTGATGCAGGCAGTGCTAACCAAGGGAACAACAGTAAGCTGACTATTTGAGGACCAACACAGCAGAACAGACCAGTAGCACGCACCTTCAACATGACAGTGCAGGATGCGATGGAATCAAAGGATGTGGTGTCAGGTATCATTTCGATCAATAATATTAATGCATATGTATTATTTGATTCGGGAGCTACCTGTTCATTTGTGTCAGATGAATTTGCTAAACGGCTAAACTTACCTCGTGAGAAATTAGAGAATCCAATGAATGTGGAAGTAGCTAATAAGGAAGTTATTCCTGCAGAACATATTCATAGAAATTCTTGTGCTGAGATAAATGGGTATAAACTGAGCGTAGATTTGATTCCGATACGACTAGGAGAATTTGACGTAATTCTTGGGATGGATTGGTTGTCTAGTCACGGGGCTATGATTGATTGTCAGAAGAAAAGTATACACCTAAAGACTCCGAATAAGTCGAAGGTCGTATTTTACGGTAGTAAATCGCCGAGACAATCTTGTTGTCTGACGATGATGCAAGCAAAGAAATTGTTACGGTAAGGTTGTATAGGTTATCTGGCTCACGTGGTTGATACCCGAAGAGTTGAAGGTGAGCTGGGTCAGATACCTGTAGTAAGGGAATTCCCAGATGTTTTCCCAGATGAGATACCGGGATTGCCGCCGGATAGAGAAGTGGAATTTGTGATCGACTTAGTACCGGGAACCACACCGATCTCAAAGGCACCGTACATAATGGCACCGGTGGAAATGAAAGAACTGATGGTTCAATTGCAGGAGTTGCTAGATAAGGGGTATATTCGTCCAAGTGTATCTCCATGGGGAGTGCCAGTACTGTTCGTAAAGAAGAAAGACGGATCGCTTAGGCTTTGCATTGACTATCGGGAGTTGAATAAAGTCACGATTAAGAACAAGTACCCGTTGCCCATAATTGATGATTTGTTCGATCAATTAAAGGGAGCGAAATACTTCTCAAAGATTGACTTGAGGACAGGATATCACCAATTGAAGGTAAGGCAGGAGGATATTCCAAAGACAGCATTTAGAACTCGATATGGACACTTTGAGTTTTTGGTGATGTCGTTCGGGCTGACGAATGCGCCAGCAGCATTTATGGACATGATGAACAGAGTGTTCAAGCAATACCTAGATAAATTTGTCGTCGTTTTCATAGATGACATTCTTGTTTACTCGAAGACGGAGGAGGAACACGTCGAGCATTTAAGGATAGCCCTGGAAACGCTGAGAAGGGAGAAGTTGTATACAAAGTTTTCCAAGTGTGAATTTTGGCTACAAAGAGTGCAGTTTTTGGGGCATGTGATTGACAAGGATGGTGTATCGGTGGATCCTGCCAAGGTAGAAGCAGTAATAAACTGGGAGCAGCCGAAGACGCCAACAGAAGTCTGAAGTTTCTTGGGATTAGCAGGTTACTATCGGAGGTTTATTCAGAACTTTTCAAAGATAGCGACACCACTGACGAATCTGACAAGGAAAACTGTAAAGTTTGTATGGACGGATAAGTGTGAAGAGAGTTTCTTGGAGTTGAAGAAGAAACTAAGTGAAGCACCTGTGTTATCACTGCCAGATGATACATGGGGGTTTGTGGTGTATAGTGACGCGTCACACAAAGGTCTTGGGTGCGTATTGATGCAGCATGGGAAGGTCATTGTGTACTCGTCAAGGCAGCTGAAGGATTATGAGAAGGGATATCCGACTCATGACCTGGAACTAGCGGCAGTAGTGTTTGCTCTGAAGATTTGGAGGCACTATTTGTATGGAGAGAAGTGTGAAATATACACAGACCACAAAAGTCTGAAGTATATCTTCACTCAAAAGGAACTAAACATGAGGCAGAGGAGATGGTTGGAGTTAATCAAGGACTATGACTGTGAGATTCTATACCATCCCGGTAAGGCCAATGTAGTGGGCGATGCTCTAAGTAGGAAAGGCAGAGATAAGTTGATGATGCTGACAGCTTAAGAGGAACTGATCAAGGATATGGAAAGACTGGAGTTGGAAGTCAAATATCCGACGAATGCAGATGAGAAACTATTCGCAGTGGAGGCGAGTCCGACTTCATTAGACAAGATAAAAGAGGCTCAAGAAGAGGATGATGAATGTATCGCCATAAAGAAGCGAATCTCAGAAGGAGAGGAATTAAAGTACAAAATTGATGGCACAGGACTGCTAAGGTTTGAAGGGAGGATCTGGATACCGATGGTTCTAGAGTTGAGAGAAGAGATTCTGCAGGAAGCTCATTCTACAAGGTATTCGATACACCCTGGTAGTACCAAGATGTATCAGGATTTACGCCAACACGTCTGGTGGCCGAACATGAAAAGGGAGGTCGCAGAATGTGTTGGGCGATGCTTGACATGTCAGAGGGTAAAAGCAGAACATCAGAAACCAGGTGGACTGCTACAACCGCTGGAGATTCCGGAGTGGAAGTGGGAGCATATCACGATGGATTTTGTGACTGGGCTTCCACCAACTCAGAAGGGTTACGACGCGATCTGGGTGATTGTGGATCGTTTGACTAAATCTGCACATTTTCTACCGATCAAGATAAGGTACAGGCTGGAGCAGCTAGCAAAGTTATATGTGAAAGAGATTATGTCACGACATGGAGTACCGGTATCTATTGTATCTGACAGAGATCCGCGCTTCACGTCCAATTTCTGGAAGAGCTTACAAGAAAGATTGGGAACTCAGTTGAGGTTGAGTACGGCGTATCACCCTCAAACGGATGGGCAAAGCGAACGAACGATTCAGACGCTTGAGGACATGCTTAGAGCATGTGTGATGGATTTTAAAGGCAGCTGGGATGATCACCTACCATTGGTGGAGTTTTCCTACAATAATAGTTATCATGCAAGTATTGACGTGCCGCCATATGAAGCATTATACGGAAGGAAGTGTCGAACACCTCTATATTGGGACGAAGTTGGTGAACGAAGACTGTTGGGACCTGAATTGGTGCAACAGACTGTGGATGTCGTCAAAGTGATAAGAGCTCGATTGGTAGCGGCTCAGGATCGACAGAAGAAATACGCCGATTTGCATCATCAGAAGCGAGACTTTGAAGTTGGCAGCTTTGTGTTTTTGAAGGTATCTCCCTGGAAGGGGAAGATTAGATTTGGTAAGAAGGGAAAATTGAGTCCCAGGTTTGTAGGACCATTTGAAGTTTTAAAGAGGGTAGGTGAAGTGGCGTACGAGGTAGCTCTACCTCCTGAATTGGAGCATATTCATAATGTGTTTCACGTTTCTGTGTTGCGACCATATAAACCTGACTACAAGCATGTGATATCCTATGAACCAATTCAAGTGGAGAAGGACTTATCATATGAGGAGATTCCTATCCAGATATTAGATAGGAAGGAACAGAAGTTAAGAAATAAGGTCATTCATTCGGTCAAAGTACTTTGGAGGAACCACGCAGCTGAAGAAGCTACGTGGGAGCTAGAAGAGAAGATGAGGAAGAACTATCCGCATCTTTTTGAGTGAAGCCGTTAAGTTTTCCGTACCTAGACTGTAATTCTGGGGACAGAATTCTTATAAGGGGGGAGGATGTAACGACCGGGAATTCTAAAATTTCCTTGTAATTCGAATTTTTGAATATTAATGAATATTTTATAATTTATTAATATTATATTTGTGTTACGTGTTTAAAGGTTGTGTGACAATCTAGATCATGTGAATGTATGAATTTTATGTGTTATAGTTTTGTTAAGTGAATAATTGATTTCGCGTAGTGTCGCTGAATCACTATTCACGGGGCACGTTTCCCGAGGTACTATTCACGCCATAAAATTTTTGTGTCTTTTTCGAAGTTAATAAATTTCATAAATACGTGTATGCGTACGAATAATTTTTCCAAGTGTCGGAAATTTTATTTGAGCTGATACGTGATTTTATCCGTATCCGAAATGTGTTATATGGGTGTTCCGAATAAATGGACAAATCCCATAATAATTATTTTTATACATCCCAATAATTATGGGAGTACCCATTTTAATTTTGGGTATGATTATTTACCAGTTTTGGTACAAAAGTGGGAGTTTTCAGATATATTTTTGGTATTTTCGGGTATTTATTTTAGCTTGTTACCCCAAGAGGGAACCAATCCCTCATTTTGGACCAATGAGAATTGAGCAAGAGGGAGGTTGCCGGCAAGCTCCTTGAGCAACCAACCCCATTTCCATTTTCTTCCACTTCTCCCTAATTTCCTCCACTTCTCCCAATCAATCAACCAATTCATTTCTCTCTTGCAAGCCATCAACTCCTCATTCAAACTCATTCCCATCAGCGGATAGTGAGAGAGAGAAAGAGAGAGAGAGAGCTGCAAAGAAGGAAGAGAAAGAAGTCGCCGGAAAAGTCGCCGGAAGAGGAAGAATTCGCCGGAAAAGAAAGGAGGAAGAAGAAGAAGGCTCGGGTGGAGGAACCAAGCAAGGAGAACTCCCAAAACAAAACCTAGTCGAGCTTCTTAACATCTAGGAAGGATTTACAGAGGTAAACAATCAACCAAATCCTTTTCATTCGATTTCTTGCCAAGTTTTTCAAGTTTTTCTTAGTTTTAAGCTCTTAAGCTTGTGGGTCGGATTTTTGGCGATTCTTGGTGTTTTTGTTTGTTGTGATTGTTTGTAAATATTGTTAAGAGACTATGTAAGCCATTAATAACATCAAAGCGGAACAAAAACACAAGAAATCCTTACCTTGGCTTAATAGAGCAAGAACAATGGACTTTAGACATGAACTTGGACATTCGGACTTTTTAGAGGACTGTAAAGCTATGATTTTGTGTTTGTTAACTTTATTTGTTGCTATGGTGTTGTAGTTCCATGGGTTATGAAGCTAACCCAGTTGGAATGGGGTAAAAACAAGTTAAAACGAGTTCGTAGTAATGATTTTTGTAAAACTTGTCAAGAACTCGAAGAACAGAGTATGAACTTTACACTTTGGCCTAAGATTGGACCATGTTAATGTTAAGGGGTAGCTCTGCATTTTTGATATGTTGTAGCCCCATGAGTTAGGAGTCCATAGAGTCCGGAATGGACCAATTTGCTTGTGTATTGAAGGAGATATGGAGGTTGGAGTGGCCGGAGGTCGGAGTCGCGTTCTGGAAACAAACCCAGAATCCGGCTACTGTAGAATGGCGCCGCAACGCCACCCATATGCCCTGCAGCTCACGCTGCAGCGAGGGGCAAGTGGGGAAAAATCGGGACTCGCGCCGCAGCGTGAGGCCCAAGTTTTAAGGCTCACGCTGCAGCGTGAAGCCCGGTCATGGAGAAGACACGGGACTCACGCCGCAGCGTGAGGTCCAGTGCTTGAGCTTGGCGCTGCAGCGCCAGCTCCGTGTCCGGTCTAGGTCCGGCAGTCAGTCCGGGTCAAGTCGGGTCGGACCTAATGAATCCTTTTCAAACGGGTCCAACACTTATATCTTTCCTTGTATTAAATGATTAGACAGGTTAACTAAGCATATTTTGTTAAGCCCTAAATGCTTAATTATTTATTAAATGTCAACCAAATTAGTATTGTCTTAAGGCGGAAATTGTATAATCTAATTGCAATCTAGAACACTTAAAATTGTAGTCGTAGTGGCAATCAGTGTGTTTTAATGATGCAACGTCCGTTTTAAACCATTATTTGGAATGTGACTAATTGTTATGTAAATATGTACTTAATTGTGTAGGATATTAAGGAGCGTGTGTTGTATTATTGTAGCAGCGCTTCAGGCAAGTTTCCTAACGCTTGTCTAACCCTTGTGTTGGGGAAGTTTTCCTTAACCTTACTCGAATTATATTTTGAGCATGTTTCATATTTTATACAGGTTGTATATTGTTGCAAATTTCATGACTCAAATTGAGTTATTACTTTTGAATCATATTAGTGGACTAATTATTGTCAATTACTCCACCTCCAAGATAATTATTGATATTCGCAGCTTATGCATTTGAATTCATTATCTATTGTTGGATTGTGAAACGTTTAAGTTCTTCATTCATGAACTGTTTAAGCAGATAGTCTACGCCATTTGTTTCGGTTAGACATGTACAGGTTATTATTTTAAAAGCTATCCAAACCGATTGTTGGTGCGGATTCTTGGACTGAGAGAGCAACCCTTATTAGGGGATTATAATGTGTCGGCTATTTGATGCAGTCAGAGTTAAATGTTATGCATATACATGGTGTACGAGAGGCTGATCCCCTCGAGTACAACTGACGAGGCCAGGTTTTAAAAGAGTTAGTCGAATGATTGACTCTTTGGCCAAAAGTTCATGGTCGGTTGGACCACTCAGCAGTAAATAATCACTATTCATTGTTTCATTTGGACTTTGATTATATCATTTCAGCTAATTCATCAATATTCATAAATTGTTGATCTATGCAGTTATTATTCCTATTCATTCATGATATATCCTCACTCTTGCTTTTAAACTTGCTGAGCAAAGTAGTTGCTCACCCTTGCTATATCATGAACCTTTTGCAGTTAAGCCGGGGAGTTCCAAAGCAGACAAAGGCAAAGGAAAGCTTAAGGAATAGTTATGTATACTATCCCGTTGTGTAATCGTGGAATAGTTTTGTATTATTAATGTATTCTGCGATGTATTTATTTAAGGTTGTAGACCTTGGGACCGTAGTGAACCTTTTGTAATGAACAACATATGTTTATTTTATTCCGCATTAGTTAATTTATGTTGTTTAGAGGTGTATGGATGCATTTTATCGTGAGCACCAAATTCGAGGTATTGGTATCTAAATTTGGGGGTGTCGCAAATTTAGTCTGTGGAATTCAAGGAGAACGCGAAGGATTTGGAGGTAAACTCGTACCTGTGGAAGCATGGTTCTACAAGGTATAATTCTCATACTTTATCTCATTCGTTTAATTGATAATTGGGCACATGGATGATTATGGTGATGGTTTGTATGAAAAATTTTAAAATCTGTTTTATTGCGCTTCCGCACTATTTATGTAATTTGATTGCATGTTCGCGCTATATACAAACCTAACAGTGGTATCAGAGCCTAACCTTGTGCTAATTATCGATTATTATGATTCCATGTATGTATGGGTATGCGATTGGATCGATTTTCTGGGCAACGGAAAAAATTTCGAAGTCTGCTACGCGGCGCGGCCGCGCCGCTTCCAGTTCATTCTGGAGCGCGGCCGCGCCCGAACCCAGAAATTGTTTCTAGGGGTGCAGCGCGGCCACGCCGCTCCTAGTTCATTTTGGAGCGCGATCGCGCCGGTCTGCAGATTTTGAAAAAAATTTTATTTTGATTTTATTTATTTTCAATTAAGATAAAATGTTTATTTTGAATTGGAATATAATTAAAATTAAAAGTTTTATTTGAACTTGGAATTGGATTCTACGTTAACTAGAATAAAGGAGTTTATTCGCATATGGAATAGGATTCCATGTTTCCTAGAATAAAGGAGTTTATTCACATATGGAATAGGATTCAATGTTTCCTTAAAAATAAAGATGTTTATTTTGATAAGGAATATGATTTAACATATTTTATTTTCCAACAATTTTAAGTTAAAATAAAAGAGTTTATTTTTATTCAAAATTAGATAAAATAAAATAAATAAGTTTATTATGATTTAAATTTTGATTAAAATAAAGGAGTTTATTTTTGTTTCAAAATTGGATTTTTAGTAAACTTTTAATTGCCCATTAAATGATATCAATGCATATATGGAATGATTTTATTATTCATGAGATGAATGTTATTTGTTGATACATATAGAGATGAATGTGTGATTGGATTTATTTTAGTGGATGCTTGAATGAATGGGTTTTTATAAATGGGGTCTGCGTACCTCGTCTTCTCTAGTTTTTCTTGATGTAAATTCTATCTTCCTCCTATGTACCTCCCCTTGACTGCTGATCAAGGTTTCTATTTATTGTAAATAGTTTATGTAATAGGATTAGTTAGAATTATTTTGAAGAATTGGAGACAAAGGAGCAAGGAGCGCTTGAAGACCCATTTGTAATGGAACCTGGGTTTAAATGTAATAGTTATATTTAAATTTTGTTCTTGCACCCTAGGTTTGACCTTTTGATTCACATGGTGGCTCTAGTGAACCAAACTATAATAAAAGTTCATAATCAATCCGGGTAGAATATAGTATTCTATATGTGCATGCTTACTATGTATATATATTATATATTATACAACATGCTTCGCATGTTAAATAATATGACGCGTATTTTATATATATATATATATATATATATATATATATATATATATATATATATATATATATGCATGCGCGCTAAACAAGATGAGACAAATAATAACAAACCCCTCAAAGAAATTATATTAAGTCCTAAGCGTTCAAAGATATTTGGAATATCGAACGTCGCCTTCTAGCATGGTAAAGCGATAGAGTATTAAATATTTAATATGAGTTTGTTATGTCACACAAGGCAAGTATTAAATATTTAAGATGTTGCTTTATCACATTTGATCCTTATAAATAGACTGAACGATGCTGTTTTGATGTGTCACACAAGGACAGTGTTTTTCTTTCGAATATATGGAAGTGCTAGGTTAGACTTAACTTGGATAATTTTGATTTGGATGTGTCACACTTGATCAAAATAATCTAAGAGGAAAAATACAAGGAGTTACATAGTGATGTAATTGAGAATAGTTGTCTACCTATTTATTTATATATCGTTTGTTGTGTCACCATAAGGCTATATACATTTGAAATGGGATCCTTATTCTCACTAGCAAATCTTTAATTAGAATTGCTGAACTATATATTGAGGGTAATATAGTTTGATGAAAATAGTGAGGTACCAATTTAAAATAAAGACCTAATTTATTTTGGTAATTTATTAAGAAATGAATGTATGCTAAAATGTTGTTAAATTACAAATTCATTTACAGAATTTTACAATGTCTAATTTACTATCATTGCGGAGCATATTAGATGCTAATTAATCGGACCGTATTAAACGAACTGGTTAAGAAATTTGAGAATAATTGTCAAGGCTGAAAAGCTATTTTATGTTCTTAATATATCTATCCCTGCAATGGTTACAGACAATGCCTCTGAGGAAGAGATTGCTACTTTTAAAAAGTGGCAAGATGGTGCACAGTTGGCTTAATGCATCATGCTCGCATCCATAAGTAACGAGCTTCAGCGTCAGCATGAAACTATGGATGTTCCTACTGTACTCCTGCACATTCAAGGAGTTGAATGGTGAGGAAAGTAGGACTATTATATATCAGATATCTAAGGAGCTTTTCCGATCTAGAATGACCGATGGCACTACAGTACAGACATATGTCCTAAAATGATCAATCTGATTGAACAATTGGGACAATTGGGTTTTAATGGATGGAGAGTTGATCCAAAATTTGATCTTGCAATCACTTCCGGACTCTTTCTCACAAATTGTTGTGAATTTTCACATGAACAAGCTATATGTCAGCCTGCCTAAGTTGCTTAAACATGTTGAAAACTGTAAATAGTCACTTTCCAACCAAGAAAGACCAAGTCTTACTGGAAGATGATTCTTCCAAGAAGCGGAAGAGGGCCAAAGGATCTTCTTAAAAGAAGAACAATTCAAAGAAGGTAAATGGAAAGGCAAAAATAAAGGACATTAAGAACACGACTGATACAGATAGCAAAGGAGTTTGCTTCCACTGCAATAAGCCTAGATACTAGAAAGGAAACTATAAGGAGAATTTTACAGAGGCTAACCAAAAGAAGCTTAGTGAAGCTTCGGTTACAGATACAGGTTTGTTCATGATTAAAAATAAATCTTTCTGTAAGTCAAGGTTCTACTTTGGTATTCGATACCGACTGTAGTTCTCACGTATGCAATCCAATGCAGAGACTAAGCAGAAGTAGAAAGCTAAACAAAGAGTAAGTAATCTTATGTGTGGGAATGGAGCAAAGATTGCTGCATTAACCATAGGAACTTATAGTTTAGCATTGTCTACGGGCAAGTCTATTAAGTTAATAAGTTGTTATTATGTTCTAGTTCTCATTAGAAATATTAGAACTTTCGTTGTTGGACAAGGAAGGTTCTGGTATTATATTTAAGAACAATTATTGTTCTATTTATAATGATAATATTTTGTTTGAAACTAGAAGATTACTTGATAGACTTTGTATACTTGACTTACATGAAAAATATTTTGCAAATTGAATAAACTAATAAAAGAAAAAGAGATGGTCATTCAAAGAGTTGAATGTGTGTACTTGATAAAATACAAGTCTGAATCATTTGAAATGTTCAAAGAATTCAGAAGTGAAACATATTGACAAAGTATTAAGATTCTTTGATCAGAACGAGGAAAGGATACTTGTGCAATGAGTTTCTAGATCATCTCAAAATGGTATTTTCTCATAATGGACACCTCCTGATACACAATAATTGATTGGTGTATCTAAAAGGAGAAATTGTACCTTGTTGGACATGGTGCAGTCCATAATGATTTTTACCGACATTCTAGTATCCATCTGGGGTTATGCCCTAGAAATGGCTACATATCTACAAAAATAAGGTAACCTCAAAAATCCGAGCCTAAGACTCCATAAAGGTTATGGATAGGAAGGATTCCTACTCTTAAGTATGTTAAGATAAGGGGTTGTCCAGCTTATGTGAAAAGGTTTCAAAGATAAGTTTGGGATAAAATCTGACAAGTGCAGATTTGTGGGATATCTTAAAGAGGGTATTATTACTATAATCCTACACGCTGCCTTCTTAGATAAAGGTGTTTATCATTGAAGGAGCTAGTGGGAGGGTAATAGATCTTGAAGGAGTTCAAGAACCACAAAGCACTTTAAGTCGAACCGAGGAACCTGTAGATAAACCTATTGTACCATAACCAAATCGTAAATCTGGAAGAGTACCGAAGATACCTGGGAGGTATGGATTCATCATAGAGGATGATGATCCAGTTATATACGATGAGGCTATGAGTAGAAGACACTCAGAGAAATGGCAGATGGCCATGAAATCCGAAATGGACTCTATATAAGAGAACCAAGTGTAGACTCTGGTTACTCCATAAAAGGGCATAGTGCCTAGAGTGTGAATATGGGTCTTTAAGAGAAAGACTGAGGCAAATGGGAAGGTGAAAACCTATAAGACTAGACCTGTTTAAAAGTTTTTTCAAGTCAAGGAGTTGACTGTGATAAAACTTTATTACCGGGTAATGCTCAAGTCCATTTGGATTTTGCTTGTAATTGTAGCTTATTACGAAATTTGGCAAAATGGATGTGGAGACGCCCTTCCTCAATGAAGAGTTGAGGAGAATGTATGTATGATACAGCCAGAGGAATTTGTTTCAAAGGTTGAAGCAAATCGTGTTTTAAGCTTCAGTGATCCATTTATGGATTGAAGCAAGCTTCTCAAAGATGGAACATTCGTTTTGATGAGACAATCAAAATAGTTTGATTTTATCAAAAACAAGAATGAATCTAGTGTGTACAAAAGGTCAGTGGGAGCACTGTGACATTCCTAGTATTATATGTTGATATATTACTGATAAGGAATGACACACCAATGCTACAATCAGTAAAGATAAAATTGTCTAAACATTCCTCCATGAATAACTTGGGAGGAGCATCATATAAATTGGGGATATAAATCTATATAGATAGATTTAAAAGGATGTTCGGCTTGACCCAAGGAACGTATATTCATTTGATGTTAAAGGCGTTTAGCATGGCAAACTCCAAGAGAGGTCTCATGATGATGAGCCATGGAGTGTATCTCTCTAAAATTGTCCCCAATTGAAAGAGAGATCGCATGAGTTACTATCATGTATGCAATGAATATACAAGGCTTGATGTTGATCAGTCATATTCTGGAGATGATCACTGTAAGACAGTGATAAACATCTTTAAGCACTTAACCGGTATTGAAGATGTGATCATGATTCATGGTAGGTCTGAATTAAAACTAGAGGGCTAAACAGACTCAAGTTTTTCAGACCGACCAAGACGATAGCAAATCCACTTTAAGGTAAATCGTTACCTTGAAAGGTGGTGCAGTGAATTGGAAAAGTTCCAAACAGCAAAGAGTTGTTGGTTTAGTGACAAAGACAAAGTATATAGTTGTAAATGAAGCTACAAGTTGATTGTTTTGATGAAAATTTCATTACAGAAGTAGGAATAGTTCCTAAGTCTCATCTTGGATTCAAACAAGTGTTGCGGTACTTTCATTTGATTAGTAGAATCATTGAAAGAAGAATAGTCACTATAGAGATAGTGGACTCTCGAGAATAACATTACATATCCATCTACTGAAGCTTTATCCAACAGCAGGATGATCGTCACTTAGAGAAGAAGGGTATTAGATACCATGACAATTGGTTTTAGTGCCAGTGGGAGATTGAAAGTAGTATGCACACAAGCCAATCATATTTGACATGATGTAGCATATACTTTGTAATCTTATTCGTTTGTTAAAGGCATTTTACTTTATCTACATCGTGACGTTATATTAAATGTGATAAACCCATAGTTTTGAGCAATGCTTTTAGAATCATGATGGTGATCATGCTAATGAGATCTAAATTCTAGATAGCTCAAAAACTAAAATCGTTCCTAATCGTTGGATTACTAAAAAGGGGATTAGTGAATCCGGATAGATTAGTACATATGTTGCTTGCTCTTATGAAGAGGATGATTGATCTTATAATCATTTGTGTGGAGACACTAAAGCAAGTATGTAGGTACTTCTTAGAGAATAAGTTCACTGAACGTGGCTCGCTAAGGAATACCTAATGGAGTTTTACTCGCCTGTCAATAAGAATTCCTCTAGTGATAGTAGTACAAGTGATCCTTGGACTTGAGATCATCATAGTATCTTGTGTGTGATAAGTTATACTTTGACATGTCCCTTAAGACCCTTGGGGTATATCAAAGGGTATGATTGGGTTTAATAAGTTATACATGGAGATAGGTGAATGATCAACAAAGAATCTACCACTTCTAGTAAAAGGAGAGAATGTCCTATGTGATTCGATAAATGACGACTCAGAAATCTTTGGCCAAACCAGAATGAAATTAGAAAGGAGTTTCTAATTTGCATTATCAGAGTTGTGCATTTGAGAATCGAAATACATATAATTAAATAAAATAAGACTTGACAGTAATTCCATATCTTATATTTAATTGGGATACTGTATGGTAGAAGGATTGAATTGTATGGTAACTATTCACTAAAAGGTTCTTTTGTGATTAATGTTGAAATCTATATTATCTGGAAAGTCATTGATCGCTAAGGGGGCTTACCCTTATTGTAGAATAAATATTATTTATTTAAATGAATTAAATAGTTTAATTTATTTATTTAAATAAAATTAGAATTGTTCTAATTTATTTATTCACAACCGGTTTAATATGGAGAACCTAAAGGGTCACACCGTAAAAAGGAAAATTTTTATTTAAGAAGTAAATGACATAATTGTAATAATAAGTTAAGTGTATTTAATTTAGTCTATGGAGATAGAATAAATTAAATAGCTTAATATTTATTATTTAATATTTTAGAAATAGTAAATATAAATTAATAAGAGGAGTCTTATTATTATTATTATTATTATTACTATTATTTAATTGCTAATAGGGATTGGAAATTAATTAATAGAAGTACTCTCTCATGAATTCCTAATTGGATTAGGAGTTTAATTCATTAAAGGAGGTTAATTAAAATAAAAACCCTAATCCTAAATAGTTTAGGAGGGTTCCCTATATCTATAAATAAGAGGAGTCTTATCGTGATTTAGGGTTAGACAGTTACACACTCTTCCATAAGATTTGGAGAGAGGGAGTACTTGCAATTTTTATAGAGAAAGAAACTAGGGTTTTGCCAACACACATCTTCTTGAATAACTATTCTTCCTTGGTGGATCACCTCTAGAGGCCAAACACTTGGGTGGCTAACGTTGATCAAGCAAAGGAATTTAGTCGGTGGAATTCAAGAAGAACGCGAAGGATTTGGAGGTGAACTCGTACCTGTGGAAGCATGGTTCTACAAAGGTATAATTCTCATACTTTATCTTTTTCGTTAAATTGATAATTGAGCACATGGATGATCATGGTGATGGTTTGTATGAAAAATTTTAAAATCCGTTTTATTGCGCTTCCGCACTATTTATGTAATTTGATTGCATGTTCGCGCTATATACAAACCTAACATTGTTGCCAAGGATCGATGACCTGTTTGATCAGCTGAAGGGAGAGAGATATTTTTCAAAGATAGATCTGCGAAGTGGGTACCATCAGTTGAAAGTGAGAAAGGAAGACATACCAAAGACGGCATTCCGAACTAGATATGGCCACTATGAGTTTTTGGTTATGTCATTTGGTTTAACAAACGCACCTGCAGCATTTATGGATCTAATGAATAGAGTGTTCAAACCATTTTTGGATAAATTCGTAGTGGTGTTCATAGACGACATTCTGGTATATTCCAAAACTCAGGAAGAACATGTGGAACACTTGAAGGAGACATTGGAAGCATTAAGGAGAGAGAAATTATATGCGAAATTTTTAAAGTGCGAATTTTGGTTGGAGCGTGTTCAATTTCTTGGGCATGTGATTGATAAGGATGGAATTTCGGTGGATCCATCAAAGGTTGAAGCTGTGATGAACTGGGATCAGCCAAAAACACCGTCAGAAGTAAGGAGTTTCTTGGGATTGGCGAGTTATTATAGGTGTTTTATTCAAGATTTATCAAGAATCGCCACTCCATTGACGAATTGACAAGGAAAGCAGTGAAGTTCGTTTGGACAGAGAAGTGCGAAGAGAGTTTTCAAGAATTAAAGAAGAGATTAAGTACGACACTTGTGTTGTCTTTGTCGGATGATACAGGAAATTTTGTGGTGTATAGCGACGCATCGCATAAAGGACTTGGTTGTGTGCTTATGCAAAACGGCAAGGTCACTGCTTATGCATCACGACAATTAAAAGACTATGAAAAAGGGTATCCGACTCATGATTTTGAATTAGCAGCCGTGGTGTTTACTTTAAAAATTTGGAGGCACTCTCTCTATGGGGAGAAGTGTGAGATATATATACAGACCATAAAAATCTGAAGTATATTTTCACACAAAAGGATTTAAATATGCGTCAGAGGCGATGGATAGAATTGATCAAAGATTACGACTGTGAAATCCTATACCATCCAGGGAAGGCTAATGTGATTGCTGACGCTTTGAGCAGAAAGGGTCAGGAGAAGTTCTTCTTGTTAACTACTCAGGAGAAGTTCATAGCAGAAATGGCTAAGTTGGAGTTAGAGGTGAAATGTCTGGCAGAGCCGAATGAAAAATTATTCCGGATAGAAACCCAACCAACTTTAGTGGACAAGGTAAAGGAAGCACAACTCCAGGATGAGGAGTGTGGTAAAATACGGAAAAGGGTGCTTGAGGGTGAGGAGCTTAAATTCAAAATCGATACTGAAGGGTTGCTGAGATTTGAAGGTAGAATCTGGGTTCCGTCAGTGCTGGAGATCAGAGAAGAGATTTTGAACGAAGCTCATGGTTCAAGATTTTTGGTTCACCCGGGCAGTACAAAAATGTATCAGGATCTTTGACAACATTTTTGGTGGCCAAATATGAAGAGAGAAGTTGCTGAGTGTGTTGCGAAGTGCTTAACTTGTTAGAAAGTTAAGCAGAGCATTAAAGACCAAGTGGTTTGTTACAGCCCTTGGAGATACCATAATGGAAGTGGGAACATATCATGATGGACTTCGTGGTAGGCCTTCCAACTATTCAGAAGGGTTACGATGCAATATGGGTTATCGTGGACTGACTGACGAAATCAGCACATTTCTTGCCGATCAAAATTAGATTCACCCTAGATCAGTTGGCGAAATTATACGACAAGGAGATTATCTCGAGGCATAGTGTTCCAGTATCAATTGTGTCGGACAGAGATCCACATTTCACATCAATATTTTGGAGGAGTCTGCAAGCTTGTATGAGGACGCAATTGAGAATGAGTATAGCGTACCATCCTCAAACTGATGGTCAGAGTGAAAGAACAATTCAAATGTTGGAGGATATGCTAAGAGCGTGCGTTATGGATTTAGAAGGAAACTAGGCCGATCATTTACCTCTGGTCAAGTTTGCCTATAACAATAGCTATCACGCAAGTATTGGAATGCCGCCTTATGAAGCGTTGTACGGAAGGAAATGCAGAACTCCGTTATATTGGGATGAGGTTGGTGAACGTCGACTATTGGGACCCGAACTGGTACAAAAAAATGCTGAGATCGTCAAGGTGATAAGAGTCAAATTGTTAGCAACTCAAGATAGGCAAAAGAAATACGCGAATCCGCATCGATAAAATCGCGAATTTGAAGTCGGCAGTTTTGTTTTCTTAAAAGTATCTCCTTGGAAGGGGAAGATCAGATTTGGTAAAAAGGGTAAGCTGAGTCCACGATTTATTGGACCCTTTGAGGTGTTGAAAAGAGTAGGTGATGTGGCCTATGAGGTAGTTTTACCTCCCGACTTAAACCACATTCACAATGTTTTCCATGTATCGGTGCTACGACCGTATAAGCCCGATTATAAACATATAATAGAATATGAACCGTTACAATTTGACAAAGATTTATCCTACGAAGAGGTTCCTATACAGATAGTTGACAGGAAAGAACAAGTGCTCAGAAATAAAGTTATACCTTCTGTTAAGGTAATCTGGAGGAACCACAACGCTGAAAAAGCTACGTGGGAACTCAAAGAGAAAATGATGCAAAACTATCCTCAGTTATTTGTTTAATCCTTGTATCGCGATTCTGGGACAGAATCCTTGTAAGGAGGGGAGAATGTAACGGATGAATTAATTGCGTGGTGATTCTGGGGACAGAATCCTTATAAGGAGGGAAGGATGTAACGATTGTGAATTTCATAATTTATTTAAAATATTTATTGAATTAAATAAATATTTTAATTAATTTATTTATTGAGTTAGTTAATAATTGTTTAATGTGTGACAAATTAATTAGTAGTTTAATTCATTTGTTTAGTAATTTTATGTGATTAAATATGAATTTTATTTAGTTTAATAAAATTATATGGTTACATTTTATTTATTAAAATGTAACATTGAAAGTTTGTGTTATATAGATTAAAAGGGTTTTAAATTAGTTTTACCAATCAAGGCCCTTAAAATTATTTTTAATTTGGTTTTACCAAACAAGGTCTTAAGCCTTTTTAATTTTGGAAATAACCTAGTTTTGCCAAACAAGCCTTATGGCTTTTAAATGGTGTAACTGATGAATTAAAATTAGAATACGTTAAGATTGTAAGAGTATCAGTTTTAGTTCTTATTAAGCTTTATCAGTTATTTTACAAAGTCTGAGAAGAAAAAAAAACAAACAAGAGAGTTTAGAGAAAATTGAGAGTTTTGAGAATTCTGTGAATTGAGAGGAAGCTAAGGAATCATCTTTGTTTAGCTTAAAGGTATAATTCTTTTTAATTTTGTTAGAAGTTCTTCACTGTATATGTTTTTTACTTCCCTTTATGTGAATTTATTTGCTCAATGCATGAATTAGTTTGTTGTAATAGATAATATGCATGTATTAGGGATTATATGATGTTTATAAACCAATTTGAAGGAATTAATCTATGAAAGCATGCTTTAAAATGGAGTTTTGGTTTTATAGTGTTTCACTTTCATAGATGGCTTATATGTATGAAAAATTGATGTACAATTTGATTATTAATGTGTAAATTGATTCTTGATTATGTTAATATGATAAAAAACGAAAACAATGTAACTTAAATGGATCAAAATGGTTTAGAAACGAATTCGTGGTGTTTGATTTCACTAATATGTCAAGAATATGAAATAGAACATGAATTGTGATATTTGAATCCTTAATTTGATTATTTGAAGGTTCTAATATGTTGAAATGGTTCTGTAAATATTTAAGTTTTGTATTTGTTAAGTTCATAGCGTTTGTGATTGACTGAATGTGATTTAAGGTGTTGAATGTATGGAATTTAGAAAGAAAAAGAGTCTATTCGAGCTATAGCAACTGAGTCTGCGTCGCAGCGCGGCCACGCTGGTTTCCAGTGCAAAAGTAGCACGGCCGCGCCGGCAGCAGATCAGTCCCTATATGAGTGCAGCACGGCCGCGCTGGTTCCAAGAGTAAAAGTGGCGCGACCGCGCCGGTACCAGAGCAGACCTAGTGATGAGTTTTTACATGTATAGCTTGGGTGATGCTAAGTTAGCCTATTCTAATGTATGTGGAGAACAGTAAAGCATATTATAAGACTTAATAACATAATGTAGTTACTCATATGATGATTATAAGTTATGAATCAATAAATTATAAAAATTTGTAACTCGATGTCCATAAGGATTGGAGATGTTAATTATATGTTATGTCTTATATTATGTGATGGTATTGATTTCTGATTTTGTGCTATGTGGTTCGTTTTAGACTTCAGATCATGAATTAAGTTGGTATCTTGTACTAAAGTGGAAAGTGAAATTGTTAATCATAGTTATAATGAAACTAATTTACATTGTGATTCTAATGGTATGTAGGACATTTGGTAAACGTAAATTGTGGTTGTATAGATTACGCACGAGGCAAGTTTCCTAAAACTTTACTTTTCATTAAGCAAGTTTCTAAACCCTACTTCTCATTGAGCAAGTTCTCCAACCTTGGCTATTATTATTATTCAGGTAAGGTTTTTCATATTACTCAACGATTATATGTTGATTGAGTTTTCTAGGCTTTCAAATGCATTACTCCAATATATTCGTTTGTAATCCTTGAATTCTACTGCTATTGTAGTCCCATATTACAAAGATTATATTGTTATTGTAACCAGACTGTTATATGGCTAGTGAACCCTTTTGATTCAAGTAGTCCATAGTTGATGATCGATCTAAAATCTAGAATTTTTGTTGAAGCTATTCCAAACCAAACTTCATTTGGTACGGACTCTAATGGTAAAACTGAGATGAACAACCCTAATATAGAAGATTATACTACGCAATAGCATTAAAATGTTTGTGCACAATACATTGTACAAAAGGCTGATCCCCCGGAGTACGAGACAGATGGTCCATTCGCTATAAGACTGTTAAAGGTTATAGTAAAGATACTTGCTAACGTAGGACATAGTTCGAGGTCTTCTGACCCTCAAATATACTTTTAATTTTGAAATCTATATTCAACTCTTGAGCCAAGCTAACTGTTGAGCTTTCAGACCTTTGATTATTATTGATTGATTTCAGAAAAACTATTACACCTCAATTAAAATCTACTTCTGTGATTTCTTTATTGTTATTGTTTTTATACTTGTGGGCAATTGTTTGCTCACCCTTGCATAAAACATTGCAGCTAGGACTGAGAAGCCAGATGAGTCATCCACTAGTAAGGGCAAGGGCAAGATGCAGAAGTAGCTCGCAAACTACTATTGTTATAAAATTTATATGAACAAACTTATTTAATGTTATGTTTTAATTCTGCATTGTTGTAATAAAGGTTAGATGACCTGGGATTTATTTACTTAAGAGTTTTAAGTTGTAACCCCTTTTGTGGGAAGACGATTTAATCAGTTTAACTTTATTATCCTTTACTATGGGTAGTTAGACATGAATGTATGGTATAGTGAACACCAAATCTGTGGAATTGAAGTACCCGGATTTGGGGGTGTCACACAATCTATTGTATCTGGAGAGAGGGAATTGAGGACTAAAGATCAAGATCTGAAGAATTATAGCGGGAGTTGATCATCAGATTCTTTTCTTTTATCCTTCTTTTAAACTCTTGTGTTTATAATGACTATGATTGATGAGATGTTGTTCTTTTCTTTATTCATGAACCAAATTCCATTTTTAAGATTGCAATGGAACCCGATGATTGATTTTTATTAATCTATTGACTATTTAACTTCTATCAGATGTTTGCAAGATTGTTTATTATATTTTGGTTTTCACTCAATAGTTGTCTGGCTAACAATTAATCTTTTGATCTAGATGGGATAGATACATTGATTCTAGATTAGATGTGGAATATGTTACATGTGTTGGATTAATTCATGTTAAGAATTATTATTCAATTTGCATAAGGGATAGAAATATACCCAAGTGTAGCATGAACTTATTAAGAATTGGTAATTATAGCATCATTGTTGATTATTCACATAGGAATATAGTGTTTTTGAAAGTAGTATGCACACAAGCCAATCATATTTGATATGATGTAGCATATACTTTGTAATCTTATTCGGTTATTAAAGGTATTTTTCATTATCTACATGATGCTGTTATATTAATATGTGATAAACCCATAGTTTTAAGCAATGTTTTTAGAATCATGATGATGATCATGCTAATGAGATCTAAATTCTTAGATAGCTTAAAACTAAAAATGTTCCTAATCGATTGGATTACTAAAAAGGGGATTAGTTAATCCGGATAGATTAGTACATACGTTGCTTGCTCTTATGAAAAGGATGATTGATCTCATAATCATTTGTGTGGAGACACTAAAGCAAGTATATATGTGCTTATTGGAGAATAAGTTCACTGAACGTGGCTCGCTAAGGAATACCTAATGGAGTTTTACTCGCCTGTCAATAGGAATTCCTCTAGTGATAGTAGTATAAGTGATCCTTGGACTTGAGATCATCATATTATCTTGTGTATGATGAGTTATACTTTGACATGTCCCATAAGACCCTTAGTGATGAGGACATCCTTAGTTCACAAGCCCTTGACAAAACACAAGTGGATCCATTGCATATGCCACTTGGACCCATTACGAGGACACGAGCTAAACGCTTCAAAGAAGGACTTAACGGGATGATTCATAAATTATGGACCGAGGTTGGATCGAGCATAGAGGTTATAGAGACGGGTTACAAGCACGCGAAGTTCATAAACACATTGGAAGCAAGCATACCCGAACCGACACAAAAGAATCAGCATTTTCGCACTTTTGGACTAGTTTGACATCAGTTCGTATTTTGGCCATAACTTGAGTTTCCAAACTCCAAATGAGGTGATTCAAAAGCCTAAATTCATTAGAAACTCCAGGGCTACAATTTTCATTCTTGGCCCAAGTCCAAATTCGAAATTTATCAGGTGTGAAAATAGCTTGCAATGTGCTGATCAGTTTATAGTTGTCTGATTTGGACTTTTAACACATCACATGTTTTGGATTGTTAAATTCTTTGGGTGGCTGATACATGTGATGTGATTAGTTGTTAGATCTTGACTTATGATGATGGTTTAGCATACCATGAGTTCCTATAAATACCAAGTGATGCTAGGATGTAAAATCATTCATTCATATCAATTTTCAGATTATCAATACTATTGTGAGTTTGTTTCTCTACTTGTGGTTCTTTGAAGAATTCCTAAGTGTTCCTTAGTTCTTCTTTTTAGATTCATAATTGACTTATCATACAACCATTCATAGTTGTGTGTGGCATCTTCTACCGCATCAATCGTCGATAGTACCGAGATTACCGCTTCAATATAAGCGAGGGGTCGAAGTGTCGTTGGTGTTCATCCTCCGCAAATTTCCTAAGCAAGCAATTGTACCAAGATTACCGTCTACATATAGGCGAGGGGTTAAGGTGTTGCAAGCTATCCATCCTATCAACTTGTTAGAAACGATCCGGGCGACGACCACCTCACGCAAGCGTGCCGTGGAGTCTATCATTTGGTATCAAAGCTAAGTTTCTTATCAAGTTACTTATCTTTACTTTTATTGTTGAAATATAGTCAAAAAAAAAACTGCATAAAATATATAGCAGAAAATTTGTATTGTTGAATTGCTATCATCGGGATTTTCATTTGCAAGAATCATATTTGGCATTTGAAAGTCTTGTGGAGAGTCGTGCCTTCTATATTGTTTTCTTGATAAGTTATTATTGGATTATAATTAGAGAATTGAGGTAATATTTGTGAGAATTCAAAAAGAACCTATTAGAGAGAACTACGAGCGGAAAAAGGCAAGAGTAGTAAGTTTAATTGAGGGTAAAAGCCTAATTGTGTGATACACGAGCGTTTCCTACTTATGTGGTATATTGTTTGAGTGAAACACGTAAGGGAGTGGTGAGGAACTTGTTTTCTACTAATCTTTATTTTGCAGGAAATATGTCTAACACAAGAGATAAGACAATTGAAAATGAACCTTCTACATCGAATTTTGACCCAAAACTCATGATGGAGGCTATGATGAAAGAATTTTCTAGACAATTGGGCATGGCTATTGAACAAGTGCATGATCGCATCGATTAATTGAGTGTCACTCGAGGGGAACAAACTCAAATCCCTCCGGGTGGGCGCCCAAAAGGAAAGACCCAACAAAAGGAAGCAAGGCTAGCGGAGACAAATTACTATGATGAAAGGTTTAGCGAGGAAGAGGATCGGGAAATTGACCTTATCCCTAGGAGACATTTTGCAAAGGATAGAGGCATATTTAGAGTGGGAGAAGAAAATGGAGTGGATCTTTGACTGTCACAACTACTCGGAACTCAAGAAAGTTAGGATTGCAGCTACCGAATTTTCAGAGTATGCAGTTACTTGGTGGGATCAATTGATGACCAGCCGAAGGAGGTGCAGAGAACGTCCAATAGAGACTTGGGCAGAAATGAAAGCTGTAATGAAAAAGAGGTTTGTCCCAAGCCACTACTATCGAGATCTGTTTCGAAACTTACAAAATTTGAGACAGGGAAACAAGAGTGTGGAGGACTACTTCAAAGAAATGGAAATGCTAATGTCTAGAGCTGACATCGACGAGGATAATGAGGCAACCATGGCCCGATTTTCAGCAGGTTTAAATTGGGATATTGCAGATTTGGTGGAGCGCCAACATTATGTGGTATTGGAAGACATGGTGCACATGGCTATCAAAATAGAGAAGCAACTTAAGAGGAGAGGTGGCCAGCGAATAAACACTACCACAGGTTCATCATGGAAATCCAATAATGTGAAGCGTGAGGAAAAGCCAACTGTTTTCAAACCAAAGCCAGAAATCAAGCAGGGAGCGGCTAATCAAGTGGTGCAAGGTAAAACTAATACACCTTCTACTAGTCGTAATCGAGATATTGTATGCTTTAAATGTCAAGGCAGGGGACATATTGCAAATCAATGCCCAAATCAAAGAACTATGTTATTGCTTGATAATGGGGATTTGGAGACCGAGGAAGAAGATAGTGACAATGACTCTATGCCACCGTTGGAGGAAGATAGAGAGGTTGCTATGCATGGCGAAGTGTTAGTTACACGGAGAATGCTTAGTACACAGGTAAAGGAAGAAAGCAGCGAGCAAAGAGAGAATCTATTTCATACTAGATGCATGGTAAATGGTAAGATCTGTTGTGTTGTAATTGATGGTGGGAGCTGTACAAATGTGGCAAGCATCACAATGGTGGAGAAATTGGGACTTACAACATCCAAACATCCTCACCCATACCGATTGCAGTGGCTCAATGACAGCGGTGACATCAAAGTTACCAAGCAAGTATCAGTACCGTTTACAATTGGGAAGTATGTTGATGAGATCCTTTGTGATGTAGTTCCTATGCAGGCAGGTCATTTACTACTTGGGAGACTTTGGCAGTTCGATCGGCGAGTAAAACACGACGGTTTTACTAATGAGTACTCTTTTGTTCACAATCAAAGAAAAGTTACCTTGTGTCCTATGTCACCAAAACAGGTGCATGAGGATCAAATACACTTACAGAGAGATCATGAAAAGAAAACAAAAGAGAGAGAAAAAAAGAAAGGAGAAGAGAGAAAAATAAATATTTTTGCAAAGAGGAGTGATGTAAGGCGAGCTTTGGATTCTAAAAGTCCAATGATTGTACTTCGGTATAGGGAGGCACTTTTGAATACTAACGCTAATAAAACTTCATTGCCTAGTGTTATTTCTACTCTTTTGCAGGATTATCAGGATGTATTTCCCGAGGAGCTTCCCCAAGGATTACTACCAATTCGGGGAATTGAACATCAAATTGACTTTGTCCCCGGCGCGACCATTCCAAATCGCCCGGCATACCGAAGCAATCCCGAGGAAACGAAGGAATTGCAAAGGCAAGTTGACGAGCTAATGGACAAGGGGTTCGTGAGATAAAGCATGAGTCCATGTGCGGTTCCAGTTATTTTAGTACCTAAGAAAGATGGGAAGTGGCGCATGTGCATTGATTGTCGAGTGGTAAATAACATCACGGTAAAGTATCGGCATCCCATTCCTAGGTTAGATGATATGTTAGATGAATTGCATGGATCTTGTGTGTTTTCTAAAATAGATTTAAAGAGTGGTTATCATCAAATTAGAATGCATGAGGGTGACGAATGGAAAACTGCTTTTAAAACAAAATATGGATTATACGAGTGGTTAGTCTTACCCTTTGGTTTAACTAATGCTCCTAGCACATTCATGAGATTAATGAACTATGTTTTGCGATCCTTCATTGGAAAATTTGTAGTTGTCTACTTTGATGATATCTTGATCTACAGTAAAGATTTAGGAGAGCATGCATTGCATATAAAATCTGTCCTAGAAGTGCTTCGGAAAGAAAAATTGTATGCTAATATGGACAAATGCACATTTTGTACGGATCGAGTTGTGTTCCTTGGCTTTGTTGTTAGTGCACAGGGAGTACAGGTTGACGAAAAAAAGGTACGTGCAATCCAAGAATGGCCAACTCCTACGAATGTCAGTCAAGTTCATAGCTTTCATGGGCTCGCAAGTTTCTATAGACGGTTTGTAAGGAACTTCAGCGAAGTCACAACACCACTCACCGAAGTAATCAAAAAGAGTGTAAGATTCAAGTGGGGTGATGCACAGGAAAAAGCGTTTAATTTGATTAAAGAAAAATTAACTAACGCTCCTTTACTTGTATTGCCTAATTTCACTAAGACCTTTGAAATTGAATGTGATGCTTCAGGATTAGGCATTGGAGCTGTGTTAATGTAAGAAGGAAAGCCAGTGGCATATTTCAGTGAAAAATTGAGTGGATTAGCTTTAAACTATCCTACCTATGACAAGGAGTTATATGCTTTGGTTCGATCATTGGAAACTTGGCAACATTACCTGTGGCCTAAGGAATTTGTGATTCACACGGATCATGAATCATTGAAATATTTCAAAGGCCAACACAAGTTGAACAAGAGACATGCACGATGGATGGAGTTCATCGAGACATTTTCATACGTCATTCGCTATAAGCAAGGTAAGGAAAATGTCGTGGCCGATGCTCTTTCGTGAAGGTATGTGTTGTTAAATACTCTTGACACCAAATTACTTGGTTTTGAACAAATCAAAGAATTATATGATAATGACCATGATTTTTGTGAAGAGTTTAAAAATTGTGAAAAGAATGTTGTAGGTAAATACTTCAAGATGGATGGATTCTTGTTTCGTGAGAATCGATTATGTATACCTGCATGTTCTTTGCGTGAGTTATTGGTTCGAGAGTCACATGGGGGTGGTTTGATGGGACATTTTGGCGTTGATAAGACCTTATCTGTGATAAAAGAACATTTCTATTGGCCCCATATGAAACGAGATGTAGAAAAAATTTGTGATAGATGCATTACATGTCGTCAAGCTAAATCTCGTGTTCAACCCCATGGGTTATACACACCATTACCTATTTCGAGTGAACCTTGGATTGATTTGTCTATGGACTTTGTATTGGGTTTACCTAGATCTAAGCATGGTCATGATTCTATATTTGTGGTCGTGGATAGATTTTCAAAAATGGCACATTTTATCCCATGCCACAAAGCTGATGATGCATCCCATGTTGCTGATTTATTCTTTAGAGACATTGTACGTTTGCATGGCATGCCCCGAACAATTGTTTCAGATAGAGATGCTAAGTTCTTAAGCTATTTTTGGAAAACTTTGTGGTGTAAACTAGGAACTAAACTGTTGTTTTCAACTACTTGTCATCCACAAACTGACGGCCAAACGGAAGTAGTTAATAGAACTCTATCTGCTTTATTGAGGGCTATCATTAAAAAGAATATTAAGCTTTGGGAAGAGTGTCTACCACATGTTGAGTTTGCTTATAATAGGTCTGTTCACTCTGCTACTAAATTCTCACCTTTTGAAATTGTGTATGGCTTTAATCCTTTAACACCCTTGGATTTGTCACCATTACCTGTTTCCGAGTATACTAACATGGATGGCAAAAACAAAGCTGATTTTGTTAAGCAGATACATGAGAAGACAAGACTCAACATTGAGAAGAGGACGAATCAATATGCCAAACAGGCCAACAAGGGTCGGCGTCAAGTAATCTTCGAACCCGGGGATTGGGTATGGCTACACATGCGTAAGGAAAGATTTCCTGCTCAAAGGCGTTCGAAATTACTTCCAAGAGGAGATGGACCATTTCAAGTGCTTGAACGCATTAACAACAATGCTTACAAATTGGACTTACCCGGTGAGTATAATGTTAGTGCAACTTTCAATGTTTCTGATCTAAGCCCGTTTGACATAGGTGAAGATTTGAGGGCAAATCCTTTTCAAGAGGAGAGGTATGATGAGGACATCCTTAGTTCACAAGCCCTTGACAAAACACAAGTGGATCCATTGCATATGCCACTTAGACCCATTACGAGGACACGAGCTAAACGCTTCAAAGAAGGACTTAACGGGATGATTCATAAATTATGGACCGAGGTTGGATCGAGCATAGAGGTTATAGAGACGGGTTACAAGCACGCGAAGTTCATAAACACATTGGAAGCAAGCATACCCGAACCGACACAAAAGAATCAGCATTTTCGCACTTTTGGACTAGTTTGACATCAGTTCGTATTTTGGCCATAACTTGAGTTTCCAAACTCCAAATGAGGTGATTCAAAAGCCTAAATTCATTAGAAACTCCAGGGCTACAATTTTCATTCTTGGCCCAAGTCCAAATTCGAAATTTATCAGGTGTGAAAATAGCTTGCAATGTGCTGATCAGTTTATAGTTGTCTGATTTGGACTTTTAACACATCACATGTTTTGGATTGTTAAATTCTTTGGGTGGCTGATACATGTGATGTGATTAGTTGTTAGATCTTGACTTATGATGATGGTTTAGCACACCATGAGTTCCTATAAATACCAAGTGATGCTAGGATGTAAAATCATTCATTCATATCAATTTTCAGATTATCAATACTATTGTGAGTTTGTTTCTCTACTTGTGGTTCTTTGAAGAATTCCTAAGTGTTCCTTAGTTCTTCTTTTTAGATTCATAATTGACTTATCATACAACCATTCATAGTTGTGTGTGGCGTCTTCTACCGCATCAATCGTCGATAGTACCGAGATTACCGCTTCAATATAAGCGAGGGGTCGAAGTGTCGTTGGTGTTCATCCTCCGCAAATTTCCTAAGCAAGCAATTGTACCAAGATTACCGTCTACATATAGGCGAGGGGTTAAGGTGTTGCAAGCTATCCATCCTATCAACTTGTTAGAAACGATCCGGGCGACGACCACCTCACGCAAGCGTGCCGTGGAGTCTATCACTTAGGGTATATCAAAGGGTATAATTGGGTTTAATAAGTTATACATGGAGATAGGTGAATGATCAACAAAGAATCTACCACATTTAGTAAAAGATGTGAATGTCCTATGTGATTCGATAAATGACAACTCAGTAGTCCTTGGCCAAGGCAAAATGAAATTAGAAAGGAGTTTCTAATTTGCATTTTTTAGAGTTGTAAATTTGGGAATCGAAATACATATAATTAAATAAAATAAGACTTGACAGTAATTCTATGTCTTATATTTAATTGGGACATTGTATGGTAGAAGGATTGAATTGTACGGTAACTATTCACTGAAAGGTTCTTTTGTGATTAAAGTTAAAATCTATATTATCTGGAAAGTCATTGATCGCTAAGGGGGCTTACCCTTATTGTAGAATAAATATTATTTAATTAAATGAATTAAATAATTTAATTTATTTATTTAAATAAGATTAGAATTGTTCCAATTGATTTATTCACAACCGGTTTAAAATGGAGAACCTAAAGGGTTACACCGCAAAAGAAAAATATTTGTTTAAGAAGTAAATGGCATAATTGTAATAATAAGTTAACTGTATTTAATTTAATCTATGGTGATAGAATAAATTAAATAGCTTAATATTTATTATTTAATATTTTAGAAATATTAAATATAAATTAATAAGAGGAGTCTTATTATTATTATTATTACTATTACTATTATTTAATTCCTAATAGGATTGGGAATTAATTAATAGAAGTACTCTCTCATGAATTCCTAATTAGGTTAGGAGTTTAATTTAATTAAAGGAATTTAATTAGAATAGAAACCCTAATCCTAAATAGTTTAGGGGAGGGTTTTCCTACATCTATAAATAAGAGAAGTCTTATCATAGCTTACGGTTACACACTCTTGCATAAGAATTGTGGAGAGTACTTACAATTTCTATAGAGATAGAAACTAGGATTTTGCCAACACCCATCTTCTTGAACAAGTATTATTCCTTGGTGGATCACCTTTAGAGGCCAAACACTTGGGTGGCTAACGTTGATTAAAGGAAGGAATTTAATCGATGGAATTCAAGGAGAACGCGAAGTATTTGGAGTTGAACTTGTACCTGAGGAAGCTAGAATTATACAAGGGTATAATTCTTATTCTCCATCTCTTTCGTTTAATTAATAATTGTGCATAAAGAAAGATCATGGTGATGGTTTGTATAAAATTTTAAATTTTGATTTTATCGCGCTTCCTCTTTATTTATGTAATTAGATTGCATGTTCGCGTTATACAAACCTAACAGTTTTAATTAACAATGATGACACTTATCTAATATTGGAATAAGTTAGATGAATACTTTTGAATTCTTGGTTAGTAATCTGCAATATTTGATTGATTAAATAGGGAGTAGATGAATAGGAAACATCATCGGGAGAAATTGTAATCTTGATAACTTCATTTGTATAATATTATTCATAATTATTTCTCTTATTAGTTTAGCTATTTGTGATTACGAAACAATTATCTCTGGTTTAAATAGAATTTGGTTAATTAAAGGTTAGCTATTGGATTACTTAATTGATTTATTAGATTATTCCTCGTGGGTTCGACACTCTACTTTCAATTTATTACTTGATTGACCGTGTATACTTGCACATAAAAGTTGCTAGTATAGATTTAGCCCATCAAGTTTTTGGAGTCGTTGCCGGGGAATAATTCTAGTAATTAATTTTCTTATTTCCAATATCAATTACAATTAATCTGATTCTAATTTAAACACAAATTTTTATTCTTTTGCAGGCACTCTCGATATTGTTTTAAAATGCAAGATTTAGAGAATATGGTTGCAGAAGAACAGAAAACATTGCAGGAGTATGCTACACCGTTGGTAATGGATGTTCAACAGAAAACATTGCGGGAGTAGTTTTGAAATTCAACCAAGTATGATATAGATGATTCAAAGTTCGGTACAATTTGGAGGTGTGACACCCCCAAATCCAGGTACCTCAATTCCTCAGATTTGGTGTTCACTATATCATTCAGAACTAACTACCCATGATAAAAGACAATATAAGTAGACTGAATAAATTATCTCCCCAGAATAGGGGTTACAACTTTAATCTTTAAGTAAACAAATCCCAGGTCATCTAACCTTTATTACATCGTTGCGGAAATAAAACATAATATTAAATAAGTCTTGTTACATATATTCATCAAACTAATAACTGTTCGCCAACTACTTCTGCATCTTGCCTTTGCCCTTACTTGTAGATGGCTCATCTGATTTCTCTGTTTTAGCTGTAATGTTTAATGCAAGGGTGATCAAACAATTGCCCACAAGTATGATAACAATAACAATAATATGATTAACGAAATAGATCTTAACTGAGGAGTAATAGTTTCTCTGGAATCAATCAACAACAAATCAAAGATCGGAAAGCTCAATAGGAAGCTTAGACCAAGAACTGAATATAGGTTCAAGATTAAAAATGTATCTGAGGGTCATAAGACCTCGAACTATGTCCTAGGTTAACAAGTATTTCTACCGTAACCTTTAACAGTCATGTAGACTATGGACTATCCATCTCGTACTCCGGAGGATCAGCCCTTTGTACAATGTATTGTGCACAAACATTTTAACGCTACTGCGTAATTTAATCCCCTATATTAGGGTTGTTCATCTCAGTTTAACTTTAGATTCCCTACCAAAAGAAACTTAGTTTGGAATAATCTCAAGATATTCTAAGTCTTTGAAATGCTCATCAACTATAGACTAGCTGAGTCAATAAGAGTATGCTAGTCACTAAAACATTTGATTCAACAATAAAGTCGTACAATAGAATTTATGTTCAAAATTTGAATAACGATCAATGATCGAATAACAAATGTCTGAAATAAAACATAAGCACTTGACATGATAACAACCTTGCTTGAATAATAATACGCTAAGGTTAATAAGCTTGCTCTATGAAAGTAAACTTGCTTTAGATGAAATAATAAGATTAAGGAAGGGAAAACTTGCTCAATGTAATAGTGGAGTTCAGAAACTTGCCTCGTGCGTAGATTACAGACTTAAATAATTCACGTTCCTTAATCAACCTATACATTTCGTTTATAAAACGGTAACAATAATTAGCTACATAATTATATTCACTTTAAGATTCGTTCTTATCCTATTTCATTGTAACATCTCGATTGTCATTCGATATTCAACAGACACTTGCTTAACAACCAACGTGGTATCTCATTAGTCACTTAATATCTTAATCTAAGTTTTAAACATGTACATAGCAACATAACAAGATCACAAAACAAATAGAAAATTTTCAGTTACTGTTCCACCGCCGGGGCGGTGGATTTCTTTACAAAACCGTCGTCGGGGCGAGGCTACCGCCGGGGCGAGGAATCTAGTTCAATTATGCCGCCGGGGCGATGAGACCGCCGGGGCGACAACACAAGTTCATTTCTACCGCCGGGGCGGTAGACTCGACTGACACATTATACAGTTCGCGACCCAGTGCAACTTCAGACCAAATTTTCCAAATTCTATCATCCGATACATAAAATAAGCATACCCAGACATTAAACATGATGTAAAACAATTACCTAATATGTTTCTAACAATTCTAACCATTATGAACACATAATCAACCAATTAAAAACCCAAAAATTCACTATTCATGCTTTTTTCTATACTTTGACACACTTAAGGAAATCAAACACTGTAAACTTGTTTCTAAACCATTTTGATCCGTTTAAGTTGTATTATTCTCGTTTCGTATCATATGAACACAATCAACAATCAATTTACAGATTAATATCCGAATTGAACATCAAATTTTATACATTTAAGCCATACATGAAAGTGAAACTCTACAAACCAAAACTCTATTTTACAACATGTTTTCATGAATTCTAGTTATAGAAAATAATTTACAATTGCTATATAACAGTTTATATACCCATACTAACATGCACAACTATCACATAAACATTTTCTATCAAATTTTAGTTCTCCAATATTTCACAGAGAACTAATTTGAAGAAAATAAAAACTAAAGTGTCGACGCCGGGAGGATCGCTTCTGTGGTAATTTTTACCCTTTCCAATTTTTTCCTTTTTATTAGATGATTTTTTGGAAAAGGTCGGCATAAATGTCGACGGGGTTTGAAAGATCGTTTTTTATGATGAGCCAATTGACCAGAGTCGCCAGTTGGTATATTTGAAATGGATGTACCAACTCATCCGAGTTTTGTTTTCGTAAATCGCTGGCTCATGTGTGACTCCGAATTAATTGGTCTACAAACCGAGATTCGTAGAGTTCGGGGGCTTGCTTAAGCGAGGGGAAGGTATTAGGAACCCCCCGACTTCCGTGAAACACGGTTACCGCAATCTTGATGCTTTTCCTATCCTTTAATTCTTAAAATGTGTGTGTGCGCGCGTGTGTGTGCCTATGTGAATGTTGTAGTGAGTTTTGCATGAAAAACCATTTGGATTTTTTATAAAAAGTTGTGTTTTATTTTGAGAATGCCTTAGAATGTCTTCCAGCTTATACGAGAAAGCATTGTTATTTTTTATGAGAAAGGTTTGATTTTAATTGTCAAAAGCTGTGAGATTTTCATTAGGTGTCGTTTTGGCAAAACAAGAGTTTTTAAACCTTCGTCAAAATAGGAATCGAGACCTATACGTTGCTTTCGTAAATAAAATGACGGGCAACTTCTAGGATCTCTTTAACCCTATGTACAAAGGTTTAATAAAACGTTATTTATTTTTATAAAACTATTTTGTGATGTTTGAAAAACGATTTTTTCTTTAGCCTTCTCGTTTAAATAGGAATCGATATTCATTAGCATTTCCAATTTTAAGCCTCGTGGTGTTAATAACCTAATTTGATTGATTTTATGGAAATCTTCATCGTTTAGCTTTGAAATCATTTTTTTGTGTCGCAAATCAAATCAAGCATTACAATGCGTGGGGGCTATTCATGGGCATGTAAGCCATCAAAATAACCCCAAACACCCACAATCACATATTTCATTATTTCGGGGCCTTAAACCCGATTTTCAACTTGGTATCATTTTAAGGCCCGACGATTACATGTTTACAATAAAGGGTACATCGACCCTACTACATACATCCAAAAATGTCCATCATCGGATTAGGACCATGGGGTCGCATTCCTAGGCTCACACCCAAAATTGCTACACACCCACAAAATGGATACTACAAAAAATAAGCAACACCGGATTGCCTAACACACCACAATATCCTAAAATAGCAATCTAAATAAACTACGTATAATACATTACCCCAACGGGCTAAAAATCACCAAAGGGATATCATCGGGCCATTAGGAAGAATTTTGTTCCATTGGAACCCTCACTAATAGTCCTTAATCCACGTATCCTCAATAATATACAGAAAAACTACATTTAATATAGCCCAAATGATAAAAGTTTACCGAAATGATATAACAAAAAATGCTATAAAAACGTCTTTTCACCTTGCAAATGACACCACGATGCGTATAAACTCGTATATTGAATATAGTAGAAATTATATGTGATACAATCTAACAACAAAGGGGTATAAATCCTCTCTTTTCTCTCCTTTCCCGCTGCTGCTGCTTGCTGATTCTTCCTCTTTTTCTTTTTTCTTCTGCTGTTGTTCAACTCTCTGTATGCCAAATGAAGAAATGCGCTGATAAAGGGTGACCAGGGACAGCCGCAGATTGATCTGCGACTGGCCTTTGTTTCTCTGCGCCCGCCGCGCACTTCAGCCCACCGCGCACTTCAGTTTATTTTAATCCTTGGCCGCAGATCAATCCGCGGCTGGCTGGGCTGATTTTCTCGATTTTCGTACCGCACCTCGATTCTTATGTCGTACTGTTGGTTTTTGCTGAGAGGCTTATATTTTACAGTCCGGGAACTGCTGGGAAACGTGCCACATCATTCCGCTTTGATCGTTATCGTGTCGGCTTTGATCGCACGTCGTTGTGGTGGCTCTGAGTGTTCGTACTTATGTCCACCTTTCGTTCTCGTAGGCTGGGTTAATTAACGATTTTGCCCTCCTGTCAGGGTTAGTATACGAAGTGCAAAATTTGGGTGTCTACAGCTGCCCCTCTTTATCATGTTTATGAAATGTTAAATGAAATGAACATGATAAAGAAGTAGACACACGATGCATGAATGACGGTGCATAAGAACGACAGTACATATATGATGCAACACATATAGCTTATGGTGCAACACAAAATGTAAAGCATACAAACATTCGTAAAGGTGTCAATGCATCATGCAATCGCAAATTCATTGTGAGTATCGATCTCAACAGGACTCGATCGCTGATCGCATCATTGTTGTCAGGTTTTGTCTTTGACAAGTCGTTGCGATAATCGTTATCGCAGGTGTCGTGCTCCGTCTCGTAATCGTCATCGTCGTGGAATCGTTGTCATCTCATAACCGTCGGGTCTCGTATCCGATCGATTGTCTCGTAGATGTGGGGTCTAGTCTCCGATGGGTCGTCTCGTCTGTATCGGTTCTCGTCTCCGATTGGTCGACTCGCCTGTATTGGTTCTCGTCTTCGATTGGTTGACTCGTCTATGTCGGTTCTCGTCTGCACCGGCCTTCGTTCTCGGTTGATCATCTCGTCGGCACCGGGTCTCGTATCCAGTTGATTGATTTGTCTGTATCGGTTCTCGTCCCCGATTGGTCGACTCGTCTGCACCGGGTTTCGTCTCCGGTTGATCGTCTAGTTGGCACTGGGTCTCGTCTCCGGTTGATTGATTCGACTGTATCGGTTCTCGTCTCCGATTGGTCGACTCGTCTACACCGGGTTCTGTCTCTAGTTAATCGTCTTGTCGGCACCGGGTCTCGTCTCCGGTTGATTGGTTTGTCGGCACCGGGTCTCGTATCCGGTTGATTGATTCGACTGTATCAGTTCTCGTCTCTGATTGGTCGACTCGTCTGCACCGGGTTTCGTCTCCGGTTGATCGTCTAGTTGGCACCGGGTCTCGTCTCCGGTTAATTGATTCGACTGTATCGTTTCTCGTCTCTGATTGGTCGACTCGTCTGCACCGGGTTTTCGTCTCCGGTTGATCGTCTAGTTGGCACCGGGTCTCGTATCCGGTTGATTGATTCGACTGTATCGGTTCTCGTCTCTGATTGGTCGACTCGTCTGCACCGGGTTTCGTCTCCGGTTGATCGTCTCGTCGGCACCGGGTCTCATCTCCGGTTGATTGATTCGTTATGTTCCATACCCGATTGGTTGGAACCTCGTATTTTTAAGTCAAATGGATTTCAAACGGATCAATTTTTGCAAAAGAGGAAAAAGGAGGGAAACAAGGCCCAGCCGCAGATGGATCTGCGGCCAGCCGCAGATTGATCTGCGGCCAAGATCGGGTTTTTTAGGCGATTCGTCCCTACCCAGATCTGTCGTTTTCAGCCTCGTCCCACCGCTACTTTTCACGATTTTTCACCCTTATACGTCCTTTTTGTCGACTTTTTCAACTTTTTCGCAAAAACTGCTCCGGTTAGATCGATCTACATGCTACGGGTAACATTTTGACCGATTGTTTTCTTATTTCGTCAATGTTTCGCTATACATTTGGCTATTTTGCATGTTTAGAGATTGAAATGTATGCTTTGAAATGCTATCCATGTATCATTGCATGTATATGTTATGTTTTAACTATGCGAGTCATATTTTGTGTTCATGATGCGGGTCATACATACTTGCCCTTTTTTTTTTGGATGGAGTCCCACTAAAATCTAATTTATGCATATATAGTAACCATGCATCATGCTGCATTAATTCTACGATGAAGATAGGCAAATAAAATGTTTGTGATATAATTTAAAATATAATGTACCTCCTTCTCCTACTGTGTCGTTCCAGCTATGGATCCTGACGCTCCCAGCAGCTCCACTGCATCTCGTGCTTCGGGTGTTCGCCGCCGTAGGGCTGCACCTGCCCCGGTTTTGCCTCGGACTCGCCTGGCTCGTCGATTGGCAGAGGCTGTCGTCCGGCCTAATCATCCTGAGGTTGACGAGGCCGCCCTTCTAGACATTGAGGCAGAGGGGCCTTCCTCCGGCACACCAGCTCCCTCTACTCGCCGCGTTTTGCCCGGCGCCTCTATTCAGGTGCCCGATCTGTTGGGTCGAGATCTCAGTCGTCACCCCTCAGCATCTCTTGTCGCTAATGAGGTATACTCATTACTTCTTTGAATTCATTCTCAATATCTATTCGTATCCGGACTGATCCCTTAGTGATTGCCACAGGTGCCCGAGTTCACCCAGCCGAGGGGTAACTGGTTCAACATCTATTCCCTCTACACAGCACTGCACGCTGATTATCGCACGGTGGTGGATTCCTGGGGTTTTCGCTCTTTCTTCACCATCATTCCCCGCCAGTGCCCATGGGGTTACATGAGGGCTTTGTCTGAGCGATGGTTCCATCAGACCCAGTCCCTTCAGCTTTTGGACTGCGAGGTTGTGCTGACTCCTTGGGATTGGAGGTACATCACCGGCATTGAGTTCACCGGGGACCGTGTTCCCCTAGATCTTGATATTATTCCAGCAGAGGTCCGATCTTTATTGGGTTTCGCCGCCGAGGACCGGGTCTTCAAGGCCCGCAGCATTCGGTCTGGAGCATTGGCTGTTGACGCTGTTGGAGGCATATATACGACGCCCTTCCCTGCAGATCGAGCCACTCGTGATATTCTGCTCTGGCGTCTGTTCCTGACCATTATGAGGGGTTGTTTCCTAGGGAACAACTCCTCTACCATTTATTTCAGCGTCGTCGGAGCTGTCAGGGATGTAGACCGGATCGGTGACTATGATTGGGGGTCCTTCACTTTTGCCTACTTCCTCCACGGTCTTCATCTTCGCTCGGAGGGACAGACAGACGCTTGGCTTGGGTTCTACCCCTTTCTGCTAGTAAGCCTTCTTTTCTTACTGCACCTCCTATCATTTCATTTCTCTTTTCTGCATTTGCCGGTCACTCAGGCCGTTTCTTATTTCTGTTTACAGTTCTGGGCCTACGAGCTACTCCCATGCCTGAGGCCTGTCACGACTCTCGGCTTGGATACCTATCCCCGGGGTCGGCGGTGGCACCATAGTACTTTGGAGGAGGTCCTAATATCTGGCAGCTTCGCACACTGCTGCATTCAGCTGGAGCTGATCACCGCCGCTGAGGTCGTCTGGGTTCCCTATCTCTCTGAGCATCTGACCGTGGGATTTATAGATGGATATCCCTCCGGCCCAGAGTTCGCACTTTCCACCCACCGCCTTACTTTGCAGAGTGTTGGGGGATGGGTGATGTATCTGGGAGAGCGCGCATTCAGATACGTTACTGGAGAGATCCGCATTCCGCACTCCCTTCCCTTCACTACAGCCGGGCCGTTGGACTCTCAGCCCTCAGAGATCATGCTCGCGGGGGCGGATGGCCGGACACTTTCTTCAGGTCCCAGCACGAGCGAGGCTTTTCGTACCTGGAGGGTGCCCCGCACTATCGGTCCTCAGACTCGGGCCACATTCTTCCTCGGAGATATGGTCCCCGGATTAGTGATGATGACTGATTGGGCCGCCTGCGTTAGGAGTCCCACCCATGCTGAGCAGATTGCCACTCTGACCCGCCAGGTGGACCAACTATCCTTATACCTTCGGGTGTTAGGCCAGACCCGAAAGGATGCCTACGCATATGATCCTGACAGTGCGGGTTTTGACACAGGCCCGAGCTCATCTGATGCCCCCGTGCAGCCATATATCCTTGATATGAACTTTGGGGCTTCGACTTCGACGACTCCAGGGGATCAGTTCGAGGATCCCGACTTCATAGATGACATCACCTTTGATTAGATCATGATAGGATAGGGCCTTTTTGTACATGAACCTGTTCGATTTTTTTTCCATTTCATGCACTATGTATTGAACTCCTTTATTTATTTATGCACAGTTTTATCATTATGACCGTTCAATTGCCTTATTGTTAACTGTATGATGCATGCTTTTTTATTCATGGATGGATAATGACCCCTGCACAGTCTTTTTGATACTATTTTTCACAGATGTCGTCACCAGACGCCGTGGTACGTTTGGATCTCATTCCTCCCACAGGGTTGGTTGGCAGTCTTCTCCGCTAGTTGGACAGTTTGCCGCCGGCCGACAGGGTTATCGCAGATGGTCTTCTAGGGCATTCCTGGTCCTTATTATCCTTTCAGGTGCCGGCGGGTTTTGTGGAGGGCATTCTGAGCTATTGGGCCCCTGCCCGTCAGGTGTTCAGATTAGGGACAGTGGAGCTGACCCCCACTCTCGAGGAGTATGCTCACTTTACCGGCTTGTCTTTGGATGGTCCTTGTGCCAGGGTCATAGCTGGTCCCATGCGCCGTCAGTTCTTGACTTTTACTGGATTGTGGAGGACAGTTCTGTTATCAGTGATCACATTAGACCATCTTGTTCCTCTTCATTTCCTGATTGACCGATTCGGCTCACCCGACAGTTTTCATCTATTCTCTGGTAGATGTTTTGATGGCTTGTGTTATCTCAATTTTGTATCTGCCAGCCAGATCCGATCTGTTGGATATGCGAGTTATTGCGTCCACTAGAGCCCTTCAGGAGGATCACACCATTATGCCCATGATACTAGCAGACACCTACATGTCGGCCTCATATTGTCAGTCCTTCCGAGGCAGAGTATTTAGAGGGAGCTCTGTTTTGTTGTATGTATGGTTTATGAGCCATCTCAGCCCCATCGGTCATTTTCGTCGCCATGGGTTTTGCTTCAGTCACGACATAGCCACGCAATTTTCATTCCGTCCCGTGAGCTGTACTGATGCGGCTTCCTGGACAGAATTCTTATCGGCTACTGAGGAGCCTTTTCATCTCTTGATCTATTCAGGTTATTTCTCCTTCATGAGCTTCTTGACTCATGTGCCCACCTTGGATTTCATCCCTATTTCTGGCTTGAGGGGTGTGACGACTTATCATCCCTTGGCGGTTATGGGACAGTTTGATCAGATACAGGATTTTCACCCCTTCACTGGTGCCACCGACTATCGATTCCTCATATCACCCCAGACAGAAAGAGATCTACTGCAGGTGTATGGTCTTTGGTCTCGCAGGATCCTTGCCGAGTATAGTGAGAGTTGCCCTATTCAGATATCTGCTTATGTGCGATGGTTGCACGGAGATTCTGATGTGGTTGGCTTGAGCCAGACTGGAGTATTTGATGACTCTCGAGTGATTTTTACAGATGATACCGTCCCAGAGGTAATTATTCCTCCTGAGTTTACAGAGATGATGTCCCGACATGATTTCGAAGGCTTCTCCACTCCCGCCCAGACTCTTCATTCCATCTCAGCTGATTCTGCCCCTAGTCGGGTTACTGAGGATAGCCGAATCCGACTGGCCTTGATTACTGCTGAGGCTGAGAGAGATGCTGCTCTTGCTGAGAGAGATGCCGCTATTCTGGCCAGAGATGCTACCCTCACTGACAGAGATGCCATTGTATTACAGACTAGGGCAGTCATAGATGCTCACTCTGAGACTGTTAGCCGAGCCACTACTTTATTGGATCGCATCGACATGATGGGGCATCAGATTACAGGGGATGCCGATGCTTCACATCTATCCACCACCTTATCCATCCTGCTTCAGTTAGTTTTAGATTTGTAGATCATTTTATTTCCTGTATAGACTATGTCAGTTTCATCGGTTATCGAAAGAGAAATCTTATAACAAAATGACTTATATATGTAGACATGCATTTAAATTTAGTCATTTTCCCTTTTTGTCGTATCGTTGCCTTTCATTGGATCCTCATTTTATCCAGCTAACCATGATTTTGATATTTCGCCTTCTTCCTCTCCTCAAGTCTTGATGGAGATTTAACAGATATTGCCGCACACCCTGTTGATTTCATCAGACTGAGTCTTAGATTTTTGGCCAACTGTTTGGTTGGGTTAGGGTTATGTCATTGAGATGAAGCTTTCTAGGTGGCTAGTTTTGGGAAGGTTTCGAGGGTATAGGAAGGCTTTTCTGGCTGTTGGGAATCGGTTTTGGTTAGAGAAAGTGTTATTTTGTAAAGAAATGGTTCGTGCCATGATGGCTGCCTACGTACTCCCATAAGTCGGGAAATCAGGTCCTACGTAGTTCGTTCGTCACAGGAAGAGGAGAAAATGATGATGATTTTTATTACGTGTAGAACCGCTTCACCGAGTCAGAATTGATGGGTTGTGGAAACACCTCACCGTCCATCTCTTGTAATATGAGGGCTCCTCCGAACAGCATTTTCTTAATCACAAAAGGTCCTTCCAAGTTCGGGGCAAACTTCCCTTTGGCTTCGTCTTGACAAGGCATGACTCTCTTTAGCACTAGGTCATTTTCCTTGAACTTCCGAGGTCTGATCTTTTTGTCGTACGACCGAGAGATTCTTTGCTGATATAATTGACCGTGCAAAACAGCAGCTACCCTCCTTTCATCAATTAGGGTCAATTGGTCGTATCGACCTTGCATCCAATCCTCCTTGTTTATCTGAGCATCAATCAAGATTCTGAGGGACGCCATCTCGACCTCAACTGGCAGAACAGCCTCCATTCCGTATACCAAAGCGTAAGGAGTTGCCCCTGTAGAAGTACGCACTGACGTTCTGTACGCCAGCAGGGTGAGAGGTAGCAGATCCGGCCATCGTCGATGATTGGCGGACATTCTCACCATGATCTTCTTGATACTCTTATTTGTAGCCTCCACTGCCCCATTCATCTTAGGACGGTAAATGACAGAATTGAGGTGTTTGATCTTAAACTGGTCACATAATTCCTTCAAATTCTTGGCATTATCGGAGACTAAGACCTCAGGTTGCCCGTATCGGCAAATGACATTATTTCTGATGAAACCAATGATGATCTCCTGATTACTTTAGGGAAAGAACCTGATTCTACCCATTTAGTGAAGTAATCGATCATGACGAAGATAAATCAGTGTCCGTTGCTTGCTTTGGGCTCCACGGGTCCGATTACATCCATACCCCACATTGAGAATGGCCAAGGGGAGGTCATACAATGCATTTCATTGGGAGGCGCATGGATTACATTGTCGTGCGCCTGGCATTGGTAACATCATTTGACATGATCATCGCAGTCGGCTTTCAGTGTTAACTAGTAATGCCCCGTTCTCAAGATCTTTTTGGCCAGCATCGGTCCACTCATGTGTGGCCCACACACTCCCCCATGTATTTCGTCCATAATCTTTTGGGCCTGCGTTTCATTTACACATCGCAACAATCCCAAACCGGCATCCCTCTTGTACAGTGAATCCCCGCTCAGATAAAACTTCATCGCCATCTTTTGGATTCTCAACCTCTCAGCTCGGCTTGCTTGGTCAGGAATGGATCTATCCCTCAGATACTCCCTTATGTCGTGATACCAAGGCTATTTTGGCATAACCACCTCCTCCGATAATACTGCCACATGTTCTTCGTAGGCCGGGGCATTTTGTACCACTATTTCAATCTGCGGAACGTCCCTGCTTTTGATTATGTGGATTAAGGAAACCAGAGTTGCTAATGCATCGGCAAAATCATTTCGTCCCCGGGGGATATATCGGAAGGCGATATCTTCAAATTCTCGCATCAATTGGATAACACATCGGTGGTATGGAAGCAACCGGAGCTCCTTTGTGCTATACTCCCCGATCGACTGTTTGATTACCAGCTCTGAATCTCCGAACACCGCTAGTCTTTTTACCCCCATATCGCGGGCAAAACAGAATCCCAATATACATCCCTCATACTCAGCTGTGTTATTCGAGTTACTCAACTACAATTTAGTGGCCACGGGGTATTGCTCTCCGGTGATAGAGACCAGGACTGCTCCGGCTCCTTCCCCTTTAGCATTCATGGCACCATCAAAATATAACTTCCAGAACTGCCCCTCGTCATCACATCTCGTGTGTAAGACCCAGAATACATCTTTTCCCGGCAAAGGAGTTTCTAAAGGTTCCATCCCCCCCCTCCGCTGGCATTTCTGACAACTGATCTGCAATTTCCTGCCCTTTCATAGCTTTCTGAGTTACGTATACGATGTCGAACTGCTGTAAGATTAACTGCCACCTTGACAGTCGACAGTTCAGCATGGGCCTTTCAAAGATATACTTCAGGGGATCCATTCTCGATATCAGGTACGTAGTGTGTCCATGGAGATAGCGATGTAATCTCATTGCCGCCCACACCAAAGCACAACAGGTCCTTTCGATGGGGGTGTAATTCTGTTCACATCGGCTAAATCTCTTGCTGAGGTAATAGATGGCCTGCTCTTTGCCTGATTCATTCTTCTGTCCCAGCATACATCCCATCGCAATGGCATTGACCGATATATACATAAACAGAGGGATCCCATCCTTCGGGGGTACCAGCACCGGTGCTTCTGTCAGCTGCTTCTTAATGGTCTGAAAGGCTTTCTGGCATTGCTTATTCCACTCTTGGGAGGCATCTTTCCTTAACAGTTTAAAAATTAGCTCGCATGTAGTTGTCAAGTGGGATATGAAGCGGCTGATGAAGTTTATTCTTCCCAAAAATCCTCTTATCTCCTATTCTGTGCGAGATGCCGGCATATCCACAATGGCCTTAATCTTTGCTGGATCCAACTCAATGCCCCGATTACTAACCAGGAATCCCAAGAGCTTGCCCGACTGCACTCTGAAAGCACACTTCGCCGGATTGAGCTTCAAATTATATTTTCTGAGCCGATCGAATAGCTTTTTGAGATGGGTCACATGATCAGATTACACCCTCGATTTCACGATAATGTCATCCACGTAGACCTCTATCTCCTTGTGCATCATGTCGTGGAACAGGGCCATCATGACTCTCTGATAAGTAGCCCCCGCATTTGTGAGACCGAAGGCCAATCGTCTGTAACAGAAGGTGCCCCAATGGGTGATGAAAGCGGTATTTTCTCGGTCTTCCTCTGCCACCATTATCTGATGATACCCCGCAAAGCAATCAACAAAAGAGTACATCTCGTACTGGGCTGTGTTATCCACCAGGATGTGTATGAAAGGCACTGGGAAGTTTTCCTTGAGACTGGCCTTGTTCAGATCTCTATAGTCGACACATACCCTCACCTTCCCTCCAGGCTTAGCCACTAAGACTATATTAGACAACCATTCCGGGTAAGTGGACACCATAATGATTCTAGCCTTGAACTGTTTGACGATTTCTTCCTTTACCTTCAAGCTCCATTCCGATTTTAGCTTTCTTAGTTTCTGCTTGACAGGCTTGAAACCCTCCTTGATGGGCAACCGGTGTACCACAATATCGGTGGACAATCCGATCATGTCCTCATGAGACCAGGCAAAAACATCCTCATACTGGCTTAGCAACTCGGTTAGTTCTGTTTTCTGGCTAGGGGTCAGGTCTGTCCCTATCTTGAGCTCTTTGGGTTTGTCAGGGGTTCCGATATTTATGGTGATGGTTTGGTCTAAGTTGGGTTTGGGTTTGTCTTCGACCCATCCTTTGATCTCATCAGGCGTGTCGTCATTATCTGTCTCATCCTGCTCAATGCCCATTAAATCGAAATCCAGCTCAATATCAAAATCATAGTCATCTTTCAAATTTGAAACATCGTTTGTTAGGCAAGAAATACTCAAATTGGTACACCTGAAATGAAACAAAATATTTGTCATATATATAAGTCGTTTCCCCACAATGATCATCTTTAAAATAACATGACAAAATAACATAATCATGCAAAATTTAAAATAAGGGACAAAAACTGGTATCTATTCATCCCCCACCATCCGGGGTATACCACCCTGACGCCATATTTTACCCTCGTTTGGATATTACTGGCTCCATCGTCCAGTTGTTGGTGGTCAGCTCGGCCGGAATGCGACAGATGAAAGGCGGCTTCGCATCGGAAACTTCCTCGATGACTACCGCCACATCGCATTGGTCCTTCTTCATAACATCTTCAGGAATAGTTAGCCCCGCCCAATTGATGATAGGCACACTCTGTTGGGCTCCTGATGGCGTGGCAACATCCTTCCCTTGTCCACTGCTTACTGACTGTCCAAGGATATAACACTTGGTTTCAAACTGTTGCATGACCTCCTGCAGGAAACTCTCCCTTCTGGCCGACTTATCATTCGTGGGGGTCAATTTCTCACCTCCTGTCTCAGACATAGGCTTGTCAGTACCTTGTTCATTGTTGACTTTCGGCATCAGACTTTCGACCCGTCGAGTTAGGGTCTTCCCTTGAGAGTGTTTCTGTCCTACGCCTCCATAATACCCCAACCCTGCCTTGCCGCCTATCTGATTGGGCAGTTGAATAGGCTCAGTAATTCCTTGACTGTTTTTTCCCAACCCTTGCCCAGGTCGAAACTTCATCTTCATCATTTCTCTAGCAACAAAGGTAAGTTCAGGAGAGACCTTAGGTTTCACGGCTGGAGCCCCCAGACATCTGTAGTGGGGAGTATTGATTTCCAGTGCCTGAAAACTGGCGGGCACCACCATCTCGTCCAAATTAATCACCGGTAGGCCATTCCTATAAGGAGAAGGGTCATTATGCTCCGCAGAGACCGTCATCAGGCTCCCGTCGATGATAAACTTAATTTGCTGGTGTAGCGTAGAGGGAACTGCCCCGACCATGTGTATCCACGACCTTCCCAATAACATGTTATAACTTGCCGCGATATCCAGGACTTAGAATGAAATGTCGAAAGTACAAGGCCCTATTTCCACAGGAAATTCTATTTCCCCCACCACACAACTGGCCTGCAGGCGCTTGGGATTGACATTCATTTTTTCCAATGTACTAAATGGACAGATATTCAATGTTGATCCCCCATTAATTAGCACCCCATTCATAACATATCCTGATGAGATTACCGCAATATGCAACGGTTTCCGATGCCCCCTTCCTTCTTTGGGGATATCATCATCTGTGAACGATATTACATTATTTTCTAACAGATGGTCCACTAGATGGCCGAACCCTTCTTTGCTAATCACCTTGGGAATGTGTGCCTCTTCCAGGACTTTGGCCATAATTCTGCAGTGATCGTCAGATGATAATACCAAATCCATGATCGATGTTAGGGTCGATTCCTCGCTCAATACCTTGATCCCCCTCGCTTCTAGATGATTCATCTTCCTTAAGAATTCTACAGCTTTCTCCTCGGATATCCTTTCGTTCCTCTTCTCTTTGCTCTCAAGGACTCGTCCTGGAAGATATAAAGGATTCCCATTTGATGTTACCGAAGCACAACTGGTCGTTTCCTCTGATACTCCCCCGTAATTCCACGGTACTATTTTCAGACTACTAATGGGGATTTGTGGTCTCGCTGTAATGGTAAAAGGTTTCGGAGTCGTTAACCTGATAGGCCCCTCCGTGATACTCCTGCTCAGACCCGCCAACCTAATCGGTGTCCCTCATATATTCTCCTGATCACTTGTCATGCCAATCATCTCATCGGTTCTCCTTATATAATTCAGCCTTGGTGGTCCTCCGGCTTCGCTGGCTTCCACCACATTGACCCCTTCCCCATCATACTTAGGCAGAGGATTGACTTTAACATTTGTTGACTCTGGTTGTTCCACCACGATCTCCCCGCTATCGATCATGTTCTGAATCTTGTGCTTCAGCGTCCAGCATTCCTGAGTATCATGACCAGGGGAACCCGAATGGTAGGCACACTTCTTATTCGGGTCAAATCTTCTCCCTTTTGGGTCAATCGGGGGTGCCAAATCGACTATCTTTCTCTGTGTTATTAAGACTGTCAAAATCTGTTCAAGAGGATCCCCAAGCGGGGTGAACACCCGGTCCTTTAGCCGTAGATGACGGGCAACTTCTAGGATCTCTTTAACCCTATGCACAAAGGTTTAATAAAATGTTTAGTTTATTCATAAAAAACCATTTCTTGGTGATGTTTGAAAACGATTTTTTAACCTTCTCGTTTGAATAGGAATCGACATTCATTAGCACTTCCAATTTTAAGCCTCGTGAAGCTAATAACCTAGTTTGATTTATTTTAATGAAAAACCTTCATCGTTTAATCTTTGAAATCATTTTTTCGTGTCACAAAATCCAATCAAGCATAACCACGTGTCGGGGCTATTCATGGGCATGTAAACCATCAAAATAACCCCAAACGCTTACAATCACAAGTTTCACTATTTCGGGGCCTTAAACCCGACCTCCGACTTGGTATCATTTTAAGGCCCGACGATTACATATTTACAATGACGAATGCGTCTACCCGATTACATACATCCAAAAATGTCCATCATCGGATTTGGACCACGAGGTCGCGTTCCTAGGCTCACATCCGAACTTGTTGCACAACCGCAAAATGGATACAACGTAAATAAACAAACGTGGTATGCCTAATGCTCTAGGATATCTTACGATAACAATTGAAATACACTACAAATGACCCATTACCGTAATAGCTAAAATTTGCACGAAACGGACATCATCGGGCTATTAGGGGGAATTTCATTCTGATGAAACCCTCACTAATAGTCCCTAATCCATGGTTTCACAATAACATGTAAGAAAACTACATTTAAGATAATTCGGATGACAAAAAGCTTGGCAAAAATGGTATAACAAAATGCTAAAACAAAGGATTCTTCACCTTGCAAATGATCCCCACAATATGTATGAATTTGTGTATTGAGTAGAGTAGAAAATATGAGGTGTAATCTCACAAAATGGGTACAATTTCTCACTATTTCTCACTCTTTTCTCTCTTAATTTTTGCTATTTTCTTACTGTTTTTCTTCTTCTCCCGAACTGCTGCTGCTGCTGGATTCTCTTCTCCTTGTTTCTGTATGTAAAATGGCCTGATAAGGCACTGCCAAGGGCAGCCGCAGATCAATCTGCGGCTGGCCGCAGATTGATCTGCGGCTGGCCCTTGGTTCTCCCCCCAGCCGTGCTCGAGTCCCGTGCGCTCGAGTCCCGTGTCGTCTCGAGTTCCGTCCTTGGCCGCTGATTGATCTACAACTGACTGTGCTGAATTTCTCATTTTCCGTACCTCGTCTCGATTTTCGTGCCGTACCGTTGGTTTCCGCTGAAGGGCTTGCATTCTGCAGTCCGGAAACTGCTGGGAAACGTGCCATGTCATCCGGGTAAGCGCAGTGATCAGTAACCGACTCCCGACACTCGCTTGTGGTCGTGTCGGCTTCGATCTCGTTCCGTAGTGGTGGCTTTGAGTGTTCGTCTTTATGTCCACCTTTTATACTCGTGTGCCGGGTCAATTGACGATTTTGCCCTCCTGTCAGGGTTAGTATAGGAAGTGCAAAATTTGGGTGTCTACAATGTCGACGGGGTTTTGAAAGATCATTTTTTATGATGAGCCAATTGACCAGAGTCGCCAGTTGGTATATTTGAAATGGATGTACCAACTCATCCGAGTTTTGTTTTCGTAAATCGCTGGATCATGTGTGACTCCGAATTAATTGGTCTGCAAACCGAGATTCATAGAGTTCGGGGGCTTGCTTAAGCGAGGGGAAGGTGTTAGGCACCCTTCGACTTCCGTGAAACACGGTTATCGCAATCTTGATACTTTTCCTATCCTTTGATTCTTAAAATGTGTGTGTGCGCGCGTGTGTGTGCCTATGTGAATGTTGTAGTGAGTTTTGCATGAAAAACTATTTGGATTTTTTATGAAAAGTTATGTTTTATTTTGAGAATGCCTTAGAATGTCTTTCGGCTTATACGAGAAAGCATTGTTATTTTTTATGAGAAAGGTTTGATTTTAATTGTCAAAAGCTGTGAGATTTTCATTAGGCGTCGTTTTGGCAAAACAACAGTTTTTAAACCTTCGTCAAAATAGGAATCAAGACCTATACGTTGCTTTCGTAAATAAAATGACAGGCAACTTCTAGGATCTCTTTAACCCTATGTACAAAGGTTTAATAAAACGTTATTTATTTTTATAAAACTATTTTGTAATGTTTGAAAACGATTTTTTCTTTAGCCTTCTCGTTTAAATAGGAATCGACATTCATTAGCATTTCCAATTTTAAGCCTCGTGGTGTTAATAACCTAATTTGATTGATTTTATGGAAATCTTCATCGTTTAGCTTTGAAATCATTTTTTTGTGTTGCAAATCAAATCAAGCATTACAATGCGTAGGGGCTATTCATGGGCATGTAAGCCATCAAAATAACCCCAAACGCCGACAATCACATATTTCATTATTTCGGGGCCTTAAACCCGATTTTCAACTTGGTATCGTTTTAAGGCCCGACGATTACATGTTTACAATAAAGGGTACATCGACCCTACTACATACATCCAAAAATGTCCATCATCGGATTAGGACCACGGGGTCGCATTCCTAGGCTCACACCCAAAATTGCTACACACCCACAAAATGGATACTATAAAAAATAAACAACACCGGATTGCCTAACACACCACAATATCCTAAAATAGCAATCTAAATAAACTACGTATAATACATTACCCCAACGGGCTAAAAATCACCAAAGGGATATCATCGGGCCATTAGGAAGAATTTTGTTCCATTGGAACCCTCACTAATAGTCCCTAATCCATGTATCCTCAATAATATATAGAAAAATTACATTTAATATAGCCCGAATGATAAAAGTTTACCGAAATGATATAATAAAAAATGCTATAAAAAATGTCTTTTCACCTTGCAAATGACACCACGATGCGTATAAACTCGTATATTGAATATAGTAGAAATTATATGTGATACAATCTAACAACAAAGGGGTATAAATCCTCTCTTTTCTCTCCTTTCCCGCTGCTGCTGCTTGCTGATTCTTCCTCTTTTTCTTTTTTCTTCTGCTGCTGTTCAACTCTCTGTATGCCAAATGAAGAAATGCGCTGATAAAGGGTGACCAGGGGCAGCCGCAGATTGATCTACGGCTGGCCTTGGTTTCTCCACGCCCGCCGCGCACTTCAGTTTATTTTAATCCTTGGCCGCAGATCAATCCGCGGCTGGCTGGGCTGATTTTCTCGATTTTCGTACCGCACTTCGATTCTCATGTCATATTGTTGGTTTTCGCTAAGAGGCTTGTATTTTACAGTCCGGGAACCGCTGGGAAACGTGCCACATCATTCCGCTTTGATCGTTGTCGTGTCGGCTTTGATCGCACGTCGTTGTGGTGGCTCTGAGTGTTCGTACTTATGTCCACCTTTCGTTCTCGTAGGCTGGGTTAATTGACGATTTTGGCCTCCTGTCAGGGTTAGTATACGAAGTGCAAAATTTGGGTGTCTACATAAAGTTTCAAGTTAGATTATTACCTGCTAACTCTACTTAGATTATGATTGAAAAACTTAGAAATCTACCTTCTTCCTCCTTCTCAAATCACAGCTCTCTTCCTTTCTAATTTTTTTTCTATTCTTTCTCTGCTAAGCTCAGTTCTTCTTCCTTAGGCTTAGAAACAACTGGTAAGTTTTTTTTAACACAAATTGCTATTAACTTGTCAGTTGCAACAAACCAAGAGTTAGGCCATGTTTGGCAAACTCAAAATAAGAAAATGGAATTTCATAGGCCACAAGGCCTTGTTTGGTTGAACCAAAATAGAATAAATCATTTTTACCAACCAAGGGTCACAAGGCCTTGTTTGGTTTAACTAAAATAAAAATTCTTTTCCATTTATTTTAATAACTCATTATACTATATAGTTTAATTGTCACATTTGTCACACTTTCAATTTAATTAAACCTATTATTAAATAAATCCAATTAAACCTTACTAATTTAATTATAACCTTTATTTGATCAATATCACAATACCAAATAAATTATTTTATTCAAATAAATCATTTATTCATCTAATTTAATTATTAAATTAAATTAGAATAGACACATCAATTTATATTTAAATTAAAATTATCATAATTACACTAAAATGAATTACTCCACAATAACTTTATCATTTATTTATTTACTTTTACTCAATAAATAAATTAACAAAAATATTTATTTAACTCAATAAATATTTTATTTATTCACAAAAATTACATTCGTTACATCCTTCCCTCCTTAAAAGGATTTTGTCCCCAGAATCAACGCAATTAATTCGACTGTTACATTCTCCCCTCCTTACAAGAATTCTGTCCCCAGAATCGCGATACATGGATTAAACAAATAATTGGGAATAGTTTTGCATCATTTTCTCTTCGAGTTCCCATGTGGCTTCTTCAGCATTGTGGTTCCTCCAGATTACCTTAACAGAAGGTATGACCTTATTTCTAAGAACCTGTTCTTTCCTGTCAATTATCTACACAGGAACCTCTTCGTAGGACAAATCTTTCTTAAATTGAATTGGTTCATATTCTATAACATGTTTATAATCGGGCTTGTACAGTTGTAGCACCGATATATGAAAGACATTGTGGATGTGGGCTGACTCGGGAGGTAAAGCTACCTCATAGGCTACCTTACCTACTCTTTTCAACACCTCAAAGGGTCCAATAAATCGTGGACTCAGCTTACTCTTTTTACCAAATCTGATTTTCCCCTTCCAAGGAGAGACTTTGAGAAACACAAAACTGTCGATGTCGAATTCTCTATTCTGTCGGTGCTTATCTGCATATTTCTTCTGCCTGTCTTGAGCAGCTAACAATCTGGCTCTTATTACCTTGACGACCTCAGCGGTTTGCTGTACCAGTTCAGGTCCCAATAGTTGACGTTCACCAACCTCATCCTAACATAACGGAGTTCTGCACTTCCTTCCGTATAAGGCTTCATAAGGCGGTATTCCAATGCTTGCGTGATAACTATTATTGTAAGCAAACTCGACCAAAGGTAGATGATCATCCCTTTGAAGTCCATAACACAGGCTCGCAACATATCTTCCAACGTTTGAATTGTTCTTTCGCTCTGACCATCGGTTTGAGGATGGTACGTTGTACTCATTCTCAACTGCGTTCCCATACAAGCTTGCAAACTCCTCTAGAATTTTGATGTGAAACGTGAATATCTGTCCGACACAATTGAAACTGGAACACCGTGCCTCGAGATAATTTCCTTGACATATAATTTCGCCAACTGATCTAGGGTAAATCTGATTTTGATCGGCAAGAAATGTGTTGATTTCGCCAGTCGGTCTACGATAACCCATATTGCGTCGTAAGCCTTCTGAGTAGTTGGAAGGCCTACCACAAAATCCGTCGTGATATGCTCCCACTTCCATTCTGGTATCTCCAAGGGCTGTAGCGAACCACTTGGCCTCTGATGTTCTGCTTTGACTTTCTGACAAGTTAAGTACTTCGCAACATACTCAACAACTTCTCTTTTCATATTTGGCCATCAGAAATGTTGTCGAAGATCCCGGTACATTTTTGTACTTCCCGGGTGAACTGAAAATCTTGAACTATGAGCTTCATTCAAAATCTCTTCTCTAATTTCTTGCACTGACGGAACCCAGATTCTACCTTCAAATCTTAGCAACCCTTCGCTATCGATTTTAAATTTAAGCTCCTCACCCTCAAGCACCCTTTTTCGTATTTTATCACACTCCTCATCTTGAAGTTGTGCTTCTTTTACCTTGTCCACTAGGGTTGATTGGGTTTTCATCTGAAATAATTTTTCATTCGGCTTTGCCGGACATTTCACCTCCAACTCCAACTTAGCCATTTCCGCTATGAGCTTCTCCTGAGCGGTTAACAAAAATAACTTCTCCCTACCTTTCCTGCTCAAAGCGTCGACAACCACATTAGTTTTTCTCGGATGGTATAGAATTTCACAATCGTAATCTTTGGTCAATTCTATCCATCATCTCTGACGCATATTTAAATCCTTCTGTGTGAAAATATACTAGAGACTTTTATGGTCCGTGTATATCTTACACTTCTCCCCATAGAGATAGTGCCTCTAAATTTTTAAAGCAAACACCACGGCTGCTAGCTCTAGATCATGGGTCGGATACCCTTTTTCATAATCTTTTAATTGACGCGATGCATAGGCGATAACCTTACCGTTCTGCATAAGCACGCAACCTAACCCCTTGTGCAATGCGTCACTATACACCACAAAATTTCCTGTATTATCTGGTAAAGACAACACAGGTGCTGAAATCAAACGTCTCTTCAACTCCTGAAAACTTTCTTCGCATTTCTCCGTCCAAACGAACTTCACTGATTTCCTTGTCAAATTCGTCAACGGAGAGGCGATCCTAGAGAAATCTTGAATAAAACGCCTATAATAACCCGCCAATCCCAAGAAACTCCTTACTTCGAACGGTGTTTTCGGCTGATCCCAGTTCATTACAGCTTCCACTTTCGTCGGATCCATCGAAATCCCGTCTCTATCAATAACATGCCCAAGGAATTGGACACGCTCCAACCAAAATTCACATTTGGAGAATTTCACATACAATTTCTCCCTCTTTAACGCTTCCAAAGTCACATTCAGGTGTTCCACATGCTCTTCCTAAGTTTTGGAATATACCAGAATATCGTCTATGAATACCACTACGAATTTATCCAAAAATAGTTTAAACACTCTATTCATTAAATCCATAAACGATGTAGGTGCGTTTGTTAAACCAAATGACATAACTAAAAACTCATAGTGGCCATATCTAGTTCGGAATGTTGTCTTTGGTATGTCTTCTTTTCTCACTTTCAACTGATGGTACCCACTTCGCAGACCTATCTTTGAAACATATCTCGCTCCCTTCAGCTGATCAAACAGGTCATCGATCCTTGGCAACGAATACTTAGTTTTTGATCGTGACCTTGTTCAACTCTCTATAATCAATGCAAAGACGCATTGATCTGTCTTTCTTCCTAACAAATAATACCGGTGCTCCCCACGGCGAAACGCTTGGTTGAATATACTTCTTATCTAACAGCTCTTACAGTTGCACCATCAACTCCTTCAACTCTACCGGAGCCATTCGATATGGGGCTTTTGATATAGGGGCTATTCCCGGTGCTAGATCAATCACAAATTTAATTTCCCTATCTGGCGGTAGTCCCGACAAATCATCAGGGAACACGTCCGCAAAATCCCTAACTACCAGTATCTCCTCCAGCTTTGCACCCACCTTTCGTGTATCAACTATGTAGGCTAGATATCCTACACATCCTTGCCTCAACATCTTCCTGGCCTGCATCATCGTCAGATAACTTGCTTGTCTAGGCGACTTGTTGCCATAAAACACTACCTTTGACGGAGTCATAAGGTTCACACAATTTTTTTGGCAATCAATAGTTGCCCCATGATTGAACAACCAATCCATTCCTAGAATAACGTCAAACTCCCCAAGTCAAATTGGAATTAGGTTTACCGACATCACATGACCCTTAATATCTAACTGACAGTTTTTGTGTACAAACTTAACAGGAATCACTTCCCTATTCGCAATTTCTATGTTCATAGGGTAATCTAACTCTTCCTGTGGTAACTCTAATTTTCTAGCAAAATCATCGGATATAAAGGAACACGTAGCACCCGAATCAAATAATACGTAAGCATTTACATTATTGACCAGAATGATACCTGATACCACATCCTTTGACTGCACAGCATCCTGCACCGTCATGTTGAATGTTCAGGCACTAGGTCGATTAGATGGCGTCGGTCCAGAGATAGTTAAGTTGCCTCCACTACTGTTTCCCTTTCCTCCGCTTACTCCTCCTGAGGCTTTCTTAGGGCAATCTCGAGCAAGGTGATCCTTCGATCCACAAGTGAAACATGCACCTTTTTTCGGACTGGGGCAATTTGGTGCAATGTGACCCTCTTGACCATAATTAAAGCATAGCCTCCTGCCCTTCAAGCAAACACCCACGTGATTCTTCCCGCAGTTGCTGTATGCCTCACCTTCTTCTTCTGATTTTTCTGCTGACTTCCCGCAGAAACATTATCATTCCACTTTCTCTTCTGTCCACCGCTACCATGGCTACCACTTGCCTTATTCTCATTTTCATTATTCTTCTTCCTTTGCTCCTGATTGTACTTAGATAAAGCATCACTACCTCCTTCAGCGATAATCACCTTCTCTAGTACTGCCGCAAACGAGTTCAATTGGAACATCGAAACTCGACTAAACAACCAGCGCTTCAGTCCCTGCTCAAACTTTCTAGCCTTTCTCTCATCAGTATTGACTTGATATGGCGCAAACCACGCCAACTCGTTAAATCTTGCAGCATATTCAGGCATCGTCACCGTACCCTGCTTCAACTCTAGAAATTGCACCTCTATCTGATTCTGCGCACTCGCTGGAAAATAAGTCTCGAAAAACATCTCCTTGAATCTATCCCACGGAATTACCCATTGGCCACCTCGAGTTTTATTAGCTTGCCACCAATAGCTAGCTTCTGATTTCAGCATAAATGTTGCAAACACAATCTTTTGGTCCTCGCTGACCCTAGCGACGTCAAAAACTTTTTCCATCTCCATGACCCATGTTTGGGCTTCGATCGGATTCATAGACCCTTGAAATTTTAGGGGTCCAACAGCCTTGAAATCTTTGAAAGTCGTGGCCTGAGCTTGGGGTTGGTTTGCAAATGCTCCCGTTAATAGATTCACCAACTACTGCATTGGATTAGTGTTGGTTTCGTTATTGTTGTTTGTAGATCCCTCAGGAGTCTGTTGTCGTGTTGGTCTCCTTCTTGGCGGCATTTTACTGTTAAGAATTTGCGTCATTAGATTACTGCTCAATTACTTAAACATTTAAGTCCTAACTTAAACATTTATAAATAAAATTTAGCACATAACACATTTGATAAACTTCCGTATTTTATTCATTTACTGCTTCATAACATAGATAACATCATAGTTATTTATATCATCTGCCCTGAAATCATAAAGTTTCAAGACTACATCCTAATTAACCCACTATTTTATCTCATTTGAGATTTACATCATATTAGTTCTCTTAAAAAACAACTTATTATTACTACTATTCGCAACCTATAAAGACATTCCACGTCGCACGGCTTCTTCACGCTCTTGCTTCATGATTCAGATCATCGTCCTGCGATCCATCACGTACCACGGTAAGTCCTCGAACTGAGTTGGGTAACGAAAAACTCGATCCTGTGCCCTATCCATTGCTATGTGGAAAACACGCACCATCTCATCCATCTTGGCTTTCTTTGACTGCATCTTATTCTCAACATGGTCTACATGATCAGCAGCTTTCATCCATGCGTCCTCGGCTCTAGCAAGCTTTGCCGACTCTTCTCTCAGTTCACTCTTCAGTTTCTCTATCTCAGTTGATAACTCCTCTTTCTGGCTCTCTGCTTGAACTAGCTTCCATTCCACGTCTCCAAGACGTATATCAAGCTCCTCAATCTCACTATTCTTCTGCTCTATGATGGTCTGACGATCTGTCACCTGCTCTTCCAACTCCTCCACCATATCCTGTAACTCTATGTTGCGATCATATACCTGCTCATACATCTGAATACCTAAGGAAGATAATGGTATCTCCTCAGGGTCTTCCTCCTCCCCCTTAACCTCCTCAGGATCCTCCTTAGGATCAGTCTTAGACTCGTACTAAGGACCTACAACTGTGATCAATGGGGATGGCTCCCTATGCACTAGCTGCTCCCGGACTACATGAACATCTCGGGGCTCCTCCTCCCTAGCCTGGTTAGGTTCTTCTCTATCAGACATCCTGACAATAAAATTTTAAGTTTAATTACTACTCGATATTACTCGCGAGCATACAAGAAATAGCACATAAGTTATAACACATAAAGTCTTTGTTTTAATCTTTAATGAATTCCTTAATTCATTCCTTAGAACTCGATAAGAGTTTTAACACCACTAGATTTTCGTTTCTTAACAAGGCTAACTCCTAAGGTTCTTAACCTACAGCTCTGATACCAACCCGTGACACCCCCAAATCCAGGTACCTCAATTCCTCAAATTTGGTGTTCACTATATCATTCAGAATTAACTACCCATGATAAAAGACAATATAAGTAGACTGAATAAATTATCTCCCCACAATAGGGGTTACAACTTAAATCTTTAAGTAAACAAATCCCAGGTCATCTAACCTTTATTACATCGTTGCGGAAATAAAACATAATATTAAATAAGTCTTGTTACATATATTCATCAAACTAATAACTGTTCGCCAAATACTTCTGCATCTTGCCTTTGCCTTTACTTGTGGACGACTCATCTGATTTCTCTGTTTTAGCTGTAATGTTTAATGCAAGGGTGATCAAACAATTGCCCACAAGTATGATAACAATAACAATAATATGATTAACGAAATAGATCTTAACTGAGGAGTAATAGTTTCTCTGGAATCAATCAACAACAAATCAAAGATCGGAAAGCTCAATAGGAAGCTTAGACCAAGAACTGAATATAGGTTCAAGATTAAAAATGTATCTGAGGGTCATAAGACCTCGAACTATGTCCTAGGTTAACAAATATTTCTACCGTAACCTTTAACAGTCATGTAGACTATGGACTATCCATCTCGTACTCCGGGGGATCAGCCCTTTGTACAATGTATTGTGCACAAACATTTTAACGCTACTGCATAATTTAATCCCCTATATTAGGGTTGTTCATCTCAGTTTAACTTTATATTCCCTACCAAAAGAAACTTAGTTTGGAATAATCTCAAGATATTCTAAGTCATTGAAACGCTCATCAACTATGGACTAGCTGAGTCAATAAGAGTATGCTAGTCACTTAAGCATTTGATTCAACAATAAAGTCGTACAATAAAATTTATGTTCAAAATTTGAATAACGATCAATGATCGAATAACAAATGTCTGAAATAAAACATAAGCACTTGACATGATAACAACCTTGCTTGAATAATAATAAGCTAAGGTTAATAAGCTTGCTCTATGAAAGTAAACTTGCTTTAGATGAAATAATAAGATTAAGGAAGGAAAACTTGCTCAATGTAATAGTGGAGTTCAGAAACTTGCCTTGTGTGTAGATTACAGACTTAAATAATTCACGTTCCTTAATCAACCTATACATTTCGTCTATAAAACGGTAACAATAATTAGCTACAGAATTATATTCACTTTAAGATTCGTTCTTATCCTATTTCATTGTAACATCTCGATTGTCATTCGATATTCAACAAGTACTTTCTTAACAACCAACGTGGTATCTCATTAGTCACTTAATATCTTAATCTAAGTTTTAAACATGTACATAGAAACATAGCAAGATCACAAAACAAATAAAAAAAATTTAGTTACTGTTCCACCGCCGGGGCGGTGGATTTCTTTACAAAACCGTTGCCGGGGCGAGGCTACCGTCGGGGCGAGGAATCTAGTTCAATTATGCCGCCAGGGCGACGAGACCGCTGGGACGACAACACTAGTTCATTTCTACCGCCGGGATGGTAGACTCGACTGACACCTTCTACAGTTTGCGACCTAGTGCAACTTCAGACCAAATTTTCCAAATTGTATCATCCGATACATAAAATAAGCATACCCAGACATCAAACATGATGTAAAACAATTACCCAATATGTTTCTAATAATTCTAACCATTATGAATACATAATCAACCAATTAAAAACCCAAAAATTCACTGTTCATGCTTTTTTTCTATACTTTGACACACTTAGTGAAATCAAACACTGTAAACTTGTTTCTAAACCATTTTGATTCATTTAAGTTGTATTATTCTCGTTTTTTATCATATGAACACAATCAACAATCAATTTACAGATTAATATCCGAATTTAACATCAAATTTTATACATTTAAGCCATACATGAAAGTGAAACTCTGCAAACCAAAACTCTATTTTACAACATGTTTTCATGAATTCTAGTTACAGAAAATCATTTACAATTGCTATATAACAGTTTATATATCCATACTAACATGCACAACTATCACATAAACAATTTCTATCAAATTTTAGTTCACTAATATTTCACAGAGAACTAATTTGAAGAAAATAAAAACTAAAGTTTTAAGTTAGATTATTACCTGCTAACTCTACTTAGATTATGATTGAAAAACTTAGCAATCTACCTTCTTCCTCCTTCTCAAATCACAGCTCTCTTCCTTTCCAATTTTTTTTCTATTCTTTCTCTGCTAACCCCAGTTCTTCTTCCTTAGGCTTAGAAACAACTGGTAAGTTTTTTTTTAACGTAAATTGATATTAACTTGCCAGTTGCAATAAACCAAGAGTTAGGCCATGTTTGGCAAACTCAAAATAAGAAAATGGAATTTCATAGGCCACAAGGCCTTGTTTGGTTGAACCAAAATAGAATAAATCATTTTTACCAACCAAGGGTCACAAGGCCTTGTTTGGTTTAACTAAAATAAAAATCCTTTTCCATTTATTTTAATAACTCATTATACTATATAGTTTAATTGTCACACTTGTCACACTTTCAATTTAATTAAACCTATTATTAAATAAATCCAATTAAACCTTACAATTTTAATTATAACCTTTATTTGATCAATATCACAATACCAAATAAATTATTTTATTCAAATAAATCTTTTATTCATCTAATTTAATTATTAAATTAAATTAGAACGGACACATCAATTTATATTTAAATTAAAATTATCATAATTACACTAAAATGAATTACTCCACAATAACTTTATCATTTATTTATTTACTTTTACTCAATAAATAAATTAACAAAAATATTTATTTAACTCAATAAATATTTTATTTATTCACAAAAATTATATTCGTTACATGAGGTTACCCTAATGATGATCTGAATGAGCATTTGATCAATTTTTTTGAAATCTGTGATACATGTAAATATGAAGGAGATTCTGAGGATGCACTTAGACTGCGACTTTTCCCTTTAATACTTCGTGGTAAGGCGAAAAGCTGGTTACATTCACTACCAGCAGGCTCGATATCTACATGGTGTGATCTTGTACAAAAATTCTTGGCTAAGTTTTTTTCGCAAGCTAAAATTGCAAGATTGAGGTCAGATATCACAACATTTGCTCAAGAAGACTTAGAATCTCTGTATGAAGCTTGGGAGAGGTTTAAGGAATTACTCAGGAAATGTCCACATCATGGCATTCCTATGTGATTGCAAATTCAGACTTTTTACAATGGTTTGAATGTTACAATGCGATCTAATATCGATGCAGCCGCAGGTGGGTCTTTAATAGAGAAAAATTGTGACGAGGCATATGAATTGTTGGAGATCATGGCAAACAATAATTATTAATGGTCCACAACAAGTAATATGTGAATTGGAACTGTGGTAATAAATCAGAATGATGTAATTTCGGTATTGGTAGAGTAAGTAGCGGCTATAGCAAGGAAATTAGATTCTGGTGGATATCAGTCTATGCAGAAGGATGCGTTGGCATGTGATAGTTATGCAGGAAATCATGCAAAGAGTCAATGCATAATTAAGGTCGAGTCAGTGCAGTTTGTTGAAGGATCCAATTATCAAAGTAATCAAAATCTCAATGTCGATGATCATATTCAAAAGAAGAAGCAAGATCAAGAGCAATAGGCTTTTCAGCAAGAATAGAAGGCAATGTGGAGGATTTATTGTCGAAATATTAGGCAGAAAATAATGCAAGAATTGCTAAAATGGAATAATTATTTGAACATTTTGCTACTAACACCAATAGTCAATTTCAGAAATTTTCAAGTAATACAATGCAGGAAGTGCACAACCTTGACGAAAATTGTAATGTTGTTTTACAAAGTGGTAAGGAATTACCGAAGGCAGATAGCAAGAATGCAATTGATGATGTATGTATGGATGGAGAATTAGAAGCGGATGAAGTCAACGAGGAAAAGAAGCAAGAAAAGAAGGAAGATAATCCACAAGTCAAAGAAGAATTAGGAAAACAGTTGCAAAGGATGCCTCCGATTCCTTTTCTGCATAGATTGCAAAAGCAAAAGGTGAATAATCAGTTTGCAAAATTCCTTGAGGTATTTAAAAAGCTTCACATCAATATACCATTTGCAGAAGCTTTGGAGAAAATGTTAAGCTACACAAAATTCATGAAAGACGTTTTATCTAAGAAAACGAGATTAGGTGATTTTGAAACCGTGGCATTGACTGAAGAATACAGTGCAATCTTACAGAAAAAGTTACCACCAAAGTTAAAGGATCCGGGAAGTTTCACTATCCTGTATACGATCGGTAATCAATTTTCAAGAAGAGCATTGTGTGATTTGGGGGCTAGCATCAACTTGATGCCACTTTTGGTTTACACCCAATTAGGACTGAAGGAACCGACACCGACGAACATAACCTTACAGCTTGCAGATAGATCTGTGACATATCTAAGAGGTATTGTTGAAGATATTTTAGTTTAGGTTGATAAGTTCATCTTTCTAGCAGATTTTATAATTCTGGATTTCGAGGAAGACAAGGAAATACCAATTATACTTGGGAGGCCCTTCTTAACAACAGGAAGAACTTTGATTGATGCGCAGAAAGGTGAGTTGACTATGCGGGTTCAAGATCAAAGGGTCACATTTAGTGTTTTAAAGACTATGAAATTTCAAAAAGAAGAGGAAGAATGTTTTCAAGTTGATCTAATCACAGAAGCAGTGAATGAGGTATTCTTAGAAACATATCTTCCTGACCCACTTGAATCAGCATTGGTAAGTCTGACAGTTTCAGAATCTTGGGAGTCTCAAGAATACTTGGAGATATTAGATTTAGCTCCAAAGTTTGTTGGTTACATTCAATAATATGAAGCTTTGAATAATTCAAAAGATTCTTCATCACGTGCAAAGCCATCTTTGGAGGAACCACCTACATTGGAATTAAAGGTTTTACCAAAGCATTTAAGGTAAGTGATTCTAGTACTTTGCTTGCTATTATATCTCCTTCACTTAACCAATTTCAGGAAGAAAAGCTTTTGCGAGTATTGCGCAAGTACAAGACAGCAATTGGTTGGACATTAGCAGATATCAAGGGAATTAGCCCTTCATTTTGTATGCATAAAATTTTAATGGAGGATTAAGCGAAGCCAGTATTGAGCAGCAACGTCGACTGAATCCCATCATGAAGGATGTGCTGAAAAAGGAGATTATTAAATGGTTAGACGCTGGCATTATTTATCTAATATCTGATAGTTCGTGGGTAAGTCTAGTTTATTGTGTACCAAAGAAAGGAGGAATGACAGTAGTCGCAAACGAGAACAATGAGCTCATTCCTACAAGAACAGTGACCGGGTGGTGAGTTTGCATTGATTATAGAAGATTGAACAAGGCAACTCGTAAAGATCACTTTCCCTTGCCATTCATTGATCAGATGTTAGATAGATTGGCTGGACACCAATTTTATTGCCTTCTAGATGGCTATTCAGGATACAACCAAATTGTAATTGCTCCATAAGATCAAGAGAAGACCACTTTTACATGCTCATATGGAACTTTTACATTCAAAAGGATGTCTTTTGGTCTCTGCAATGCACCAGCCACATTTCAAAGATGTATGATGGTTATTTTTTTTGGCTTAGTTGAACAAAACCTAGAGGTGTTCATGAATGACTTCTCTGTTTTTGGAGATAGTTTTGATCTTTGCCTAGATAATTTGACATTGGCTTTGAAGCGATGTGTGGAGACGAATTTGGTACTCAATTGGGAGAAATGCCACTTTATGGTTAGAGAAGGAATAATTTTAGGGCACAAAGTTTCAGCTAAAGGTCTTGAGGTAGACAAGGCAAATATTAAGACTATAGAGAACCTTCCACCACCAACATCTGTTAAGGGAATTAGAAGCTTTCTTGGGCATGCAGTATTTTATCGGCGCTTTATCAAGGATTTCTCCAAAATTTCTAAACCGTTGTGTAGTTTGTTAGAGAAAGATGTTCCTTTTGTCATTGATAAGGACTGTCTTAAAGCGTTTAAGTGGTTAAAGCAGAAGTTAATTTCCACCCCAGTGATTGTTGCACCGGATTGGACTAAACCATTTGAATTAATGTGTGACGCCAGTGACTACGCAATTGGGGCAGTATTGGGACAAAGAAAATAGAAGATGTTTCAGTCCATCTATTATGCAAGCAAAATATTAACAGGAGCATAATTAAATTATACAACCACAGAAAAGGAGGTACTGGCAATTGTGTATGCATTTGATAAGTTTAGAGCCTACACAGTGAGAACAAAAGTAATTATATTCACTAATCATGTACCTATCAAATATTTGATCGCAAAGAAAGATGCCAAACCACGATTGATAAGGTGGGTTCTCTTACTTCAAGAGTACGATCAAGAGATTCGAGACTGAAAGGGCACAGAAAATCAAGTTGCAGATCATCTTTCTAAACTTGAACATCCGGAATCTCAAAGTGGGGAGGATATTGAGATTAACGAGTCCTTTCGTGATGAACAATTGTTTGCAGTAACAAATGAAATACCATGGTATGCAGACTATGTTAATTACATTGTTAGCCATGTGCTTCCCCCAAATTTGAGTTATCAACAACGCAAGAAGTTTTTACATGATGTAAAAAACTATCTATGGGATGAACCCTAACTATTTAAATCATGTCCAGATCAAATGTTGAGGAGGTGTATTCCACGAGAAGAAATTGAAGATATTTTACAAAAGTGTCACTCGTCAGTTTATGGAGGTCACTATAGGGGTGAACGAACTGTTGCAAAGATACTTCAATCAGGATTTTACTGGCCTACTCTCTTCAAGGTTGCACATAGTTTTATGGTAAAGTGTGATAGTTGCCAGCGTACTAGAAATATCTCTAAGCGCCACGAAATGCCAATGAATACCATACTCGAGGTAAAAGTATTTGATGTGTGGGGAATTAATTTTATGGGCCCATTTCCAGTATCTCTGAACAAGCAATACATATTATTAGCAGTCGATTATGTGTCTAAATGGGTTGAAGCTACTGTATTGCCAACAAATGATGCAAAGGTCGTGCTGCACTTTCTTCGAAAAAATATCTTTACAAGATTTGGTACACCACGGGCAATTATCAGCGATGAAGGTATGCATTTTTGTAATAAATCGTTTACCACTCTTCTTGCTCGGTACGGGGTATCTCACAAAATGGCTACGACTTATCATCCACAAACAAACGGGCAAGCTGAGATTTCAAATAGAGAGGTGAAAAGGATTTTGGAAAAGATTATTAATCCAAACAGAAAAGATTGGTCTTTGAAACTTGATGATGCTTTATGGGCGTATAGGACAGCGTATAGAACTCCAATCGGGATGTCACCATACAGACTGGCATTCGAAAAGGCATGCCATTTACTGGTGGAGTTAGAGCATAAAGCATATTAGGCCATTAAAAAGTAAATTTTTGATTTACATGCAACAGGAGAAAAAAGATTGTTGCAATTAAATAAGATGGATGAATTTCGTCTTCATGCTTACGAGAATGCGAAGCTCTACAAAGAAAAGATCAAACGTTGGCACGACAAGAAAATAATTAAGAAAGAGTTCGAGTCAGGGCAAGTAGTTCTTTTATTCAATTCACGGCTTAGACTTTTTCCAGGGAAGCTGAAATCCAGATGGTCGGGACCATTTATCATCCAGAAAGTATTTCCACATGGAGCGGTAGAAGTTGCACCACTCCAATCTGATAGATCATTTATGGTTAACGGTCAGCGCCTCAAATGTGATGCCCCCAAATCCGGGTCCCTTGAACCTCAGATTCGGTGCTCACGGTACAATATACACGTCTCATCTAACTACCCATTCATTGCATGAATTATATCATTCATTACATTACCTTAATAAAAACATACATTAAAACATAATTATACCGTCGCCATCCCAGGTTAACTAACCTTAACATTACATGTCTATTAATACAACAGTCTGAAGCAAAATTATAATATAATAATCATCAAACAACTTGATACTATTCGGTCGCATTCGCTTTGCCTTTATCCTTATTAGATCCTTCGGCTACTTCGGCTTTAGCTGAAATATTTTATTTAAGCAAGGGTGAGCAACGAGTTTGCTCAGCAAGTTAAGAGTACAATAAAGGATATATATCAAGAACAGAGGAGTTTAACTTTTATAGAACTTTACCAATAATCAAAAGATTTCAAAGTAGCTGAATAATAAATCTTTTCAAGCAACAAGAATTTTCTTGAATTTCATGCTAAATAATACATCAAGAATGAAAGAGTTAAATTTCTTTCGAAGATTCAATAATATTCAATTGATTATGAAGGATTAGTAAATCTGCGATAATATTTAATACATAGGGTTATTCCCAGATTTCATGCTGAGTGATCACAAATGGATCAAGAACTGCTAGAGGAATCATCAGTTATTATTATTACTGACTATCTCAAGAGTAAAAGTGAGCTATAAAAACTAATCTTTACTCTTCTGCAAGTACGTAAGGTGATCAGCCTTATTGTACCCAAGATTATGCATAATTCTCAAACATAGCGCGCGGTCGGGTTACCGACAATAAAATTTCCCCTGATTTATTTTTCAGGGTTGTTCATCTCAGTCTTATATCATGAGTCCGTACCACATCAATATGGTTTGGATAGTTTTCAAAGAAATACTTTGAGTTCAACATATTATATCAATTTTGATCTAGTCGAATCAAATGGCATATATCTTTAATAACGAATTAGTTCAAATAATAGAACGTTTCATACAATATCAATTTAATATTAGTCTAGCCGAAACAACTAGCTAAGACATGACTAATAAATAGTTATTTGTCCAGCTGATACGACTAGCTAAGACATGGCTCATAAGCAATTTATGAATAAAGAACTGTAATTATTTCTCAGTTCAAATAATAGAACAAGAAATCAATTGCACAAAGTGCGAATATCAATAATCATAGATATGGAATAATTGTCAATAATTAATCCACTAGCATGCTTGAAATATAATAACTCAAGTTTGAGTTATGAAACTTGCAATAATGTAAGAAGTTTACGGTTAGGAACTTGCCTTGATCGTTGACTACTGCTACGCAATTTAATTTAACTTCTTTCGTAAGGCCTATCAGTCATAAGATTGATTTTCCAATCAGCTAATCGTATTATACCTTATAATATCACTTCTAATATTTAAGCACGTAATCAAATATTAGAAGCACTTTAACACCATATACATTCATAATTCTAAAACTAGCACACATCGAGTCTTTACCAGTGTTCAATATAGTATGCTGAGTGGTTTCCCACAAACAACCAACAAACTAGTTTCCGTCTCGTCTATACTGTTTTCACAGTGAGTTAGATCGGTTGCTAGTTTGTATATACCTTCGCTCCCTGAAGGAATCGTTTAGCCCAGATACTATACATCGACTATTAAAGAGTATGACTGTACCACTACTTTATCATATACTTTATGAATTAACACTAAGTCTTTCATTTTATAGGTTTTTATTTATGATCCCGTAGGTTAAATACCCAATCCAGCAAACTGGATTCCAAATCCAGCAAACTGGATTCCAAATCCAGCACCCTGGATTCAAACTGCCCTCTAATCCAGCATTCTAGATTCACATTATTCAATTCATCAAACTATTTTCTCCAGTACAGCAAACTATATTGCCCAATCCAGCAAACTGAATTGTCAAATTCAGCAAACTGGATTGCCAAATCCAGTCAGCTGGATTGCTAAATGCAGCAACCCGAATTGCCATATCCAGCAGCCTGGATTCCTCATTTTAGCATACCATAAACCTAATATAGTCCATTGAATATCCATTTCAACAAACTACATTCGAAATAACTTTTTATGTTATTTAACTATCATATGAGTAAGTAATTATCATTATAAATTACCTAATCTTACTCAAATAATAAATACTTCATTTATTAACTTTAACATTCTTAAATCATTATTTAACATTAACAAAATAATAATTAATTAATTCTTTATCTCTATTTGTTATTTAGTTTTACTAAATAACAAATAGTTAGCTTAGTAACATTAACTCTATTTAATTATTACCCAATGTTAATAAAATAATAACTAAATAGCTAATTACACTTAAACAATATTTAATTAGTGTAATTATCAATTAGTAGCATTAAAATTTATTAGTTAATAAATTCAAGTGAGCTAAAAAGGATTAAACCATTAATTACTCAAATAATTAATTAATTACTCAAACAAATTCTAAATTAAATAATTATAATATTCTTTTTTTTCACATTTTAGAAAACTTTTGGGTCGAAACTCGTCGCCGGAACCGGGCGGAAAAGGCCTGAACCGTCGCCGGAATCCCCTCGTGAACCGGACCGGTTCACTTTTAATTAATTCATGCAGGCTGCCTCTTCTATTCCAGCCGCGGGGTCCTTCACAGAAACACGAATAAAATGAAATCTACAACTCGGATCAAGGTATAGTCAGTACCGTTGGATTCGTATCTTTCCGACTACAACTTTTCATCATCAAACACCAAATTTGGACAGGTTTTGACCACTGAAAGTGGCCCGAAAATGGACTGGTCTGCACAGCCCCTTGACAGTCATGTGTTTTGGTAAAAATAACATAACTCTCTCAGTTTAACTTCTTTTTCATTGATTCCAACGAGGTTCTTTTCTTAACTTACGTCTTAAAACTCAGAAAAAAGAAAATCAACAATAGCATGTATAGATTCCAAAATACACAATTTATTCGAACAAGCTGTGGTTTGTTCGTCGGTAAAAATATTTTTAAGCTTTTAGTTTAATTTTTCTACACAAATTCATACCATTTCATACCACAACCATATATCAACAAACATAAACATATTTAGCAAGATTCTAAACACAAAAACCTTGATGATAACTTTTCTACCATAAAATTAAAAGAAAAGTAAGATTAGGGTTTTCTAGGGTTTTTATACATTTTTTCTTAGCTTGATGGCTTCCTTCCTTTGCTTTCCAAATTAGGAGATGAAATTATTTGACACCCATGACTCCCTCACAAGTTGTCGTGCACCTCCCTTCTTACCCCTCTTGATTTTTCTTTTCTCTTTCTATTTTGATTTATCTTTCTCTCTCCTTATCTCTTTTTTTCTAATTTTCTCTCTCTCTAAACTATCAAGGAAGAAGATGAATAAGACCACTAATTACTAGCATAATCTATAGATATACAAGTTGTATCTCTTCATTTTATCATCATGAGTAAGTACCAATTTTTGACAACTTAGTGATGTATTATCATTAATCAATTGTACTTTTTTTCTAATCTCACAAGCTAGCTAAGCTTGACAACTCACTCCCATGTGAGTGTCCCTTGCCGGCAGCCCCCTTGGTATTATCCTTCAAATTTTGGTTTTATTTTATTTATTTAATTCTTTTTGGGCTTGAATACACTAGGTTTAAGCTACTTGAAAAATTAAGTTTACTTTCTACTAATTTTGGGCTATTAATTTAATAAATTATTGGGCTCTCTATATGTGGTTTAATTAAATTATAATGGGTTACTTACCCACTTTATATAATAATCCTTCAAGTCTACAATAAACTAATTAAATGGGCTTGATTAAATACTAAACGAATTAGTCCATTAGTAATTTATATTACTAGGATTAATACACATTTTATTATATTTACAATTATACTTTATTTTCATAACCCAATTAGACTGGTTATATTCAAGTAAATTGAATATTTAATTAACTTACTATCCTATAAATTGTTTAATATTAATACTTTTAGGTTAGTCCACTAATTTAAATAACTATTAGTAAAACCTACTAACAATTAGTAACATACATTCCACATAAGTCATAACATATTTATCATCATTGATAAATAATTATTATATCTATTTATTCACATATCCATTCAATGTAAATCACAAAGTGTTCATTACACTTACAAATAATTTAATATGCTTATTTCTTTTAATAAGATATTAAACAGTCATATAATCACTTTTGATTAGTAATGCTGATTAATCCTTTAAAGATTATAAATCTTTTATTTACCATTCAAGGTTAATATTCAAGTTATGTTAATTCTCAACATAACTTATCTTGTTTTTCCTTAATCAAATTGATTAAGTATTCATCTTAGTTATCTTAAAATAAAATAAGTTAACTATCTTGCTTAATCCACATATTCAATTATATACTCCAAGTAATTTAAAAATAAAAAAAAATTATTCGTAAAAATATACATATATAATTTTATAAAATTCTCGGTCCTTACATCAAACACTACTATGGAGGAGATATCGATCGGCAAAGGGTCTCCATTTCATTAACTGACCCAGTTTAACAAAGGGAAGTAGTCAGGCTGAGACTATAAATTAAGCGCTAATTGGGAGGCAACCCAATAATTTTTATGTTATAAGTAATTTATTTTTTTTATTAGTTTACTAAAAAAAATATTGTAGTTTAAGTAATTTTTCATAATTTTGTAGGATTATAACCCCAAGCAATGGAATAAGTAAAGAGAAACGGAGAAGAAAAATGAAGCGGCTGGACAGAGTTTGGGCGCCGCGACTTCCAGACTTGCGCGACGCGGCTGTTGGTCATGAGTCGCGGCTCTTACATTGAGCATCGCGGCGCTTATGCGAAATCCTGAATGCGCGTGTTTTGTATTTTTTTTTTTGGAAAAGAAATCTTGCATAGTTTAATTCAATTACAATTCTATTTTCTTCTTTCCTTTTGCAAGTCAATTTCTAGCTTTTGAGTTCAGTTATAAATCCAGGGTTATATACAATTGCAATATCAGATCTTAATAGCACCCTATCGCGACAAAAAATTGACTTGTGCAGCAGGAAGCTTTCAGTTCGGGCTACATTCATAATGGCAGGGAAATGTCAAAGGCATGACAATGACAGTTATTCTCCCGAACGTGGCTTTTATCCCAATGAACATGTTGATAGCGACGTCTTTGAGTTGATCAAGGCCAATAAATGGGAAGCTTTAATCGAGCAACCCGGTGCCCCAGTTTCAGATTTGCTCAGGGTGTTCTACGTTAACGCAATTGAAGCAGAGGCAAACATAGTGCAAGTGCGTGGTAAATTAGTGTGGATCTCGCCATCAACAATCAATTCGTATTTTCGTCTTCCTGATTTAACTGGGGAGGAACATGAGAAATATAGAGCTGGTGGAAATCAATGGCATAAGGCACTACAATGTTTATGTAGACCAGGTGCGATTTGGGACACGAATATGAGCAATGAGTTATATATTTCAACGACCAAATTGAGTCGATATGACTTAGTTTGGTTCTACTTCATCTGTGCTCGCTAGCTTCCATCCACAAAGCTCACGGAGTTAAATCATGTTCAAGCGTCTCTATTGTATGCCTTTGTAAAAGGAAAGAAAATTGACGTAGGACTCATAATCTATGATTCCATTCGCCAAGCTATGAATGGAGATTTTGTGAATGGTATGCCGCATCCATCGTTAATTCACGAGTTGTGCCTGGAGGCTGGAGTGGACATAGGATTTGATAAAGAACACCAATCTCCACAGCCACCTATCACGACTGAATTGATGAGAAATTTTTGAATTTGGACTGGAGCAGGATTCATTACTAAGCAAATATTAGGGCGGAAATTGTCAACCTCAGCCACTTTAATTGATCAGCTACTTATAAAAGTTAGTGTGCTTGAGAAATTTCGTTTGGTAGCTCGTCGTCAATTGTGTAGGATTAACAAGTTAATGCATAAAATGGACAAGCAACTTGACCAAACAAAGGAAGTCAACTTTGTTCTAACTCAATTGCTCGAAGAAGGAAGGTTCAATGATGTCATGCATTTTCCACCCTTATCTAGGCAGAGCGTTCAAAATGATTCAGAGGTCGAGGAAGTTTCATCCAATTCACAATGAAGAAGTCCAGGGAAGTCCTCGTGCTTTAATTCTTTCTATTTATTACATTGAGGACAATGTTTGTTTCAAGCTTGGGGAGATGGTTTAGTTTGTTATTTTTGTTATTCTATTTTAGTGAGTTAGTTGCATTTTAGAATTTTAGAATTTTAGTTGAATAATATCATTAGTAATTTAATATTGTTGCTTGATGGCCAGTGAGAGTCTTGAATGTGGATTAAAGTGATGCATGCAATTTGATTTTTAATTCGTTTATGGCTATACATGAGTTGCAGTCTTTTCATGATGATGTGTGGGTTCCATAAGTTGAATAGGTAGAAAATTGTGAAAGAATTTGTAAATTTGGAAGAAACTTATGCAGTCATGTGTCCATGGTAATCTTGTTGAGACTGGAGAATATTTGATTAAATGATTGTTTGAAACTAAAATGTGGCATATCATAAGTTTAGGGAAAAAGCGAGATTAGTTTGTAGGTAAGATTATTTGCTTATTGTTGAAAGAAATGTACGGTTGAGATTGAGCGTAAAACACACTCAATCAGATGTGAGGATGAGAAGGAGCATAAAATGCACTTATCGGATATACAAAAGAAAAAAAAATATTTATTATTATTATTGTGAAGAATGAGCATAGAAAATAATCTTACCGAGCTTAATATTTTAATGTTTCACTGATTCGCTAAACTTATGTGTTGCCATGATTAGTGGAAATTGATGTGCCTGGAAGGTTTCGAAGGTGGATCTAAGATTTCTATAGAATGTTGATTGTGTGAATTTTTCTAAATTCTATCTATTGTGAGTTGTAGGGGTTCATGCGCATTTGTAGAGAGTTGCAAGTCGTTGTATTGATTATCAATTGGGTTAATTATCGAATTTGCATGCGTTAAATTAAGAGTGTAGTGTAGAATGAGATTGTCTCGAGGCCAAGTGTCAAGTAACATTGTTTCATTACTTATGTTTGGTAATTTAATTGTAGTTTGATTTAAGTTTTTGCTTGAGGACAAACAAATATTTAAGTTTAGGGATATTTGATGAGTAGATTTTATACCTATTATTTGGATACTTTTAGGCTTAATAATTTGTGTGTTTTTAAGTATTTTATGTTATTTTATAGAGTTTGTATTTAATTTATTATTTTTATTCATTTTGTAGGAATAAAGGAGTTAAGTGGCAAAATCGTAATATTTGAAGTAATTGGGCGAGCAAGGAAGAAAAGCAAGAAAAAAAAACAGAGATCATGGGTCGCGGCGCTCGCTATTATGAGCACGGCACATATCATGGGCCGCGGCTCTTGGTATTATGGGTCGCGGCGCCCGAAGGCTTTTCCGCGCGCGTGTGGCGCGTGCGTGCTGCGGAATTAGGGTTTTCTTTAGCTTCTATAAATGGAACGATGCGAAGAAGAATGAAAAGAGGGGAAAGAACTGATACAACAGGAGAAGGGGAGCATTATTCAATCTATTCTATCTAGAGAGAGGGAATTGAGGGCTGAAGATCAAGATCTGAAGAATTATAGTGGGAGCTGATCATCAGATTCTTTTCTTTTATCCTTCTTTTAGACTCTTGTATTTATAATGACTATGATTGATGAGATGTTGTTCTTTTCTTTATTCATGAACTAAATTCCATTTTTAAGATTGCAATGGAACCTGATGATTGGTTTTTATTAATCTATTGACTATTTAACTTCTATCAGATGTTTGCAAGATTGTTTATTATATTTTGGTTTTCACTCAATAGTTGTCTGGCCAACAATTAATCTTTTGATCTAGATGAGATGGATACGTTGATTCTAGATTGGATGTGGAATATGATACATGTGTTGGATTGACACATGTGTTGGATTGACACATGTATTGGATTAACTCATGTAAAGAATTATTATTCAATTTGTATAAGGGATAGAAATATACCTAAGTGTCGCATGAACTTGTTAAGAATTGGTAATTATAGCATCATTGTTGATTATTCACAAAGGAATATAGTGTTTTAATTGAGAATGATGACACTTATCTAATATTGGAATAAGTTAGTGTTGGTCGATTTAACTATCGAACAAATACGCGCAAGTATACGCGGTCAACAAGTAATAAAGTGATAAGAGAGTTGTCGAACCCACAGGGAATTGTTCTAGTGTATCCCAAGTACCAACTATATATCGTCTCGATTTTATTTAGACAATTGATGATTTGATGTTTTTGTTGTTTGATAATAATTAAGAGATATGAAAAGCATTAAAATAATTAAACTCTAATATTAACAAGTCTAAGATTGCAATTTCCCCCAACACTTCATTTGAATATCCTAACTCTCTCATTTGAACTAATTAACAACATGGAAATGTCAACCGAGAAATCAAAGCTACTTATAAGCCTCTGTCGATGGTCAAATTCGAATCTTCCTAATGCGACATGTAGGTATATGTCTATCCTACACACTATCAAGAGACCAATTTCAAGAACAATAACAAGACACGTGTCACTAAATCTCATTAAACGTCCTTTTAATTACCAACTTTCACATAAGAAGTCATTAAGAATAGATTCTCCATTGGTTGCACACGGTATCTAGGTATATATCTATCCTAAATACTATAAAGTTACCTATCATTGAGGATAATCAACAAGACACATGTCACTAAATCTCAATTAATAACCCACAACAATCTTTAACTTTCGCATGATATCATAACAAGGTCTAAACACTATAATCCGTTCGTCAAGTTCATATAGGTTCCCACGGTAATTACTAGCTAAGCAATTAATATATGAAGCATAAATTATGACATACAATTCACAAATGAGTAATTAATAACAAAGAGAGAGAAATCAATTCAAACTATGTGTTGGGTTCCATTGAAATCTTAGAAATTAAGGTCTAGTTCATGGTAGCTAAGCAAAACATCAAACACATGGTGTTCATCATAAATTAGAATTACAAATTCAAAGGAAAGAAAGAGATGATAAAACCCATTTAGAAGATATTCATATGTTGTTTGCTTGGTTGATGACAATCTCTAGCTTTTCCTCTTCCTTTGGCATTCTTTTCTCTTTTTGCTCCATAGCTTGTTGCTGGAAATTTCCTTGAATTGCAGCCCCCAAGCTCTTCTTGATGAAGTATGTGTAGCCTCCCAAGGTCTAAATATCTCTTTGACAAGCCTTTCCTTCTTGATTCTTTGGCTTTTGCTGAGTTTTCCTTGTATTGCAGCACTTTTGCTCTCTATTTTGATGTTTTAGTCTAGCCTCCCAATCTCTAGTTATGGAATATGAAGCCCCAATGAGATATTATATAGTGCCTCCATGAAAAACCCTAGCCACACATCAGATTTTGGGTCAAAAGTGAGCTGGAATCGCACTAAGAGCTCAAAAGATCGCACTCAGCACGCCCAGATGCGCCCGCACGCCGCCTGGTGCGCCCGCACGCTGCCCACTAGCCATGCCGCACGCCCATGGCACGCCCACGCCGCGCGCGCTGGCTGCTTGGTGCCAGGCGCCGTGCGCCCGCACCCATTTCCGCGCGCCCGCGCCCAATGGCCTGTAACCCGACTCAGCTTTGACCTCTGTTAGTAAAATGCCCATAACTTCTTCATCCGAACTAGGATTAAGGCGTGTAAATAGGCTATGGAAAGATGAGAAAGAGCTCTACAACTTTCATAACTGGAGCATGACAATAAAATGTCCGGAGAAAGGCTCAAATTGAGCTCGAAGCAACTGCTGTGTAAAATACATGCCAAATCCGATGGTAAAATAACCATAACTCTCTCATACGAACTTCAAATTGGATGATTCAAGATGCTCTGGAAAGCTAAGACAAATATCTACAACTTTCATTCTTTGAGTTTGGAGAGATTCGGATTGGATCATGGGTGAAATTGGCAAACAAGGAGCTATAGTACCGAAAAGCAAGTTATGGGTATTGATTCCAAGGAGCTTTTATTTCAATTCCTACAAAACAACATGAAAAACACATAAAAGCATACAAAAACATATAAAACCAATACAAAGCTATATTACATAATAATAAGATAAAAACACATAAAACCAACCGAAATGACTTAGGATTTACAAATTATCAAGCTCAAAAGCACATAATTTATGTATATAAAACACACTCGTCAAATACCCCCAAACTTAAATCTTTGCTTGTCCTCAAGCAAAACAAACCTAAACTACATACTTCAAACACTTTAAATACAACATAACTTGAACAATGATTTAATAAGCCACCAATGGTCTCAAAGGCATTAACACATGGAACTCAAGAGAACAAACAAAACGTTGCAAGTCTCAAATTTCAATTAGCTAGTCACACTTTGCTTAAGGCCCCTTCCGTGTGTGTGTGTGAGTACCCAATAGCACTAAACCAATCAAGCTCGAATGAACTATGCAACCACATTACCTTATGAAATAATCAAAATAAACCTCAAAATAACATGCTTAATACATCACTCAATACAAAGGTATATGAATCACAATTCTAAAAATTTTGAGAACCAAAGGCTCTAGGTGAGTGTATTTTATGCTCCATCTCAACCTTAAGCACGCTCATATGGGCGAGTGCGTTTTACGCTCAATCTCAACCTCATGCAAGATTTGCAAGATACAATTTCCTTTCTTTAATCCCAATTATAAGATAGTGCGTTTTACGCTCTATCTCTCCTACGCATATGTCCATGAGTGAGTGCGTTTTACGCTCCATCTCAACTCACCACATGACCATTAATTCAAACATAACAAATTTAGACACCTTGCTTCGAGTGATGTTTAAACGAGTTCTAAAGTTTATAAATATTTCCCACGAGCATTCGGTTATAAAAGCCTTCTCTAAGCATACAACTAGCTTAATACTCATGGGTAAGTGCATAAAAGTGAAAAGGACACATAAGCAAAATAATAACCAATGAACGATTAGCACAAAGATTAAGCAACAATTGTCTACGTCTCATGAGTTAGATTCTCTTCAAACAAGCCATTATCATAGACCATTGATTATGGTTCAAATAAAATTAAAACAATGCTCAAAGGACACATCCTAAAAATAAATGAATTTTTTTTTTTGAATAAAAAGAAAAACATACTTAAATCACACAAAAACTAAATTAAAAACACACAAATACGAAGTAAAAAAACATACTTAAATCACACAAAAACTAAATTAAAAACACACAAATACGAAGTACTACCCCCAAACTTAAACTTGACATTGTCCTCAATGTCTGATATAGGAAAAATTAAAATAGAAGACTTCCCTGAAACCGTGTCAAGCGCCATTGATATCATCTTTCAATACCTCTAAGTTGGGAGCGTACTTGAAAGCAAATGACTAAAGAAATTTAAATGCAATTAAACCACTAAAATGCAATCAAACAAAAATAAAAGCAAAACAGTAAACTTGGGTTGCCTCCCAAGAAGCGCTTGGTTTAAAGTCGTTAGCCCGACTCCTTTATTTCCTATCAATCCGTCTCAATCGCAAAATTGACCATTGCATGCCGCCTCGTTGTTCTTTCTTTGATTTGCATGGCATGCATGCCTGGTTGGTGACCTTCAAACTTCGTTTCAACCAATGGCAAGAAGAAGCTTTCCTCATCCGCATCATCAATTATTGCACTTGTGTCAAGATCGACATGAAGATCTTCTTCATGAACCAATGGGTGTTCGATGGGTTTGAAAACCTCGAATGTGACTTCTTGGTCTTCAATTTCCTTTTCATGATCCCCATTCATGCTCCTCGTCTCATCAACCTCAGAATCATCATCCACAATAGGATGTTCACTCTCAAAATTTTCACTAATAGCTTCGTGCAACTCCGCGCCATTTCCTTGATCATCCACCAAGCACTCCTCTTCACCTTCCTCTATGGGGTTGATCTCTGTATCGCTAGGTAGGGTGCTTTGCGGGTGAATAATGTAAGAATTGGCAACATAGTTCATGATGCTCTGCACTGAAGCTTGTATATTTGCCAACCTAACCTCATTTTGAGAGATATGAGCCATGAGCTCCTCCCTCCTTCTTTCCGCTTTGTCACAACTATGCGAATTCACCGTACATTGCTCTTCACCTTCCTCTATAGGGTTAATCTGTGTAATACAAGGTATGGTGCTTTGCGGGTGAATAAGCACTGCCTCGACAATTTGTGCCATTTGGTTCTCGAGGTTTTGTAACAATTCTTGTTTCTCAAGGAACAAGGGAAGAATCTCCTCCACATTAGATGTATCCTCATGGTGTGGTGGAGGTTGGAATGAAAATTCGGAATGGTATGAGAGACTTGGATCAAAGCATTGATCTTGACTGTTGTCCCAAGAAAAGCTTGGATGATGTTGCCAACCCGGTTAATAGTAGTTTGGGTAGTAGTCAGCTTAATTCTGATTGTAGGCATTTTGAGTGGACTTGCCTTTAAGAGTGTCAACAGCCCTTGAAAGCGTTGCAACTTGTTCTTGCAATTGCTCAAGAAGTTTTGACGAACTTGCTTGCGTCGTCCCTTCATAATCCCATTCATAGTTATGCTCATCCATTAACTGAAAACAAAATCAAAACAAAACAAAATAAATAATAAGCAAATTATTTACAAGTCTAAATTAAAACCAATTCGATTGTCATTAATATTGGAAAACACTAGAAGAACAATTCCCCGGCAACGACGCCAAAAACTTGTTGGTCGATTTAACTATCGAACAAATACGCGCAAGTATACGCGGTCAACAAGTAATAAAGTGATAAGAGAGTTGTCGAACCCACAGGGAATTGTTCTAGTGTATCCCAAGTACCAACTATATATCGTCTCGATTTTATTTAGACAATTGATGATTTGATGTTTTTGTTGTTTGATAATAATTAAAAGATATGAAAAGCATTAAAATAATTAAACTCTAATATTAACAAGTATAAGATTGCAATTTCCCCCAACACTTCATTTGAATATCCTAACTCTCTCATTTGAACTAATTAACAATATGGAAATGTCAACCGAGAAATCAAAGCTACTTATAAGCCTCTGTCGATGGTCAAATTCGAATCTTCCTAATGCGACATGTAGGTATATGTCTATCCTACACACTATCAAGAGACCAATTTCAAGAACAATAACAAGACATGTGTCACTAAATCTCATTAAACGTCCTTTTAATTACCAACTTTCACATAGGAAGTCATTAAGAATAGATTCTCCATTGGTTGCACACGGTATCTAGGTATATATTTATCCTAAATACTATCAAGTTACCTATCATTGAGGATAATCAACAAGACACATGTCACTAAATCTCAATTAATAACCCACAACAATCTTTAACTTTCGCATGATATCATAACAAGGTCTAAACACTATAATCCGTTCGTCAAGTTCATATAGGTTCCCACGGTAATTACTAGCTAGGCAATTAATATATGAAGCATAAATTATGACATACAATTTACAAATGAGTAATTAATAACAAAGAGGGAGAAATCAATTCAAACTATGTGTTGGGTTCCATTGAAATCTTAGAAATTAAGGTCTAGTTCATGGTAGCTAAGCAAAACATCAAACACATGGTGTTCATCACAAATTAGAATTACAAATTCAAAGGAAAGAAAGAGATGATAAAACCCATTTAGAAGATATTCATATGTTGTTTGCTTGGTTGATGACAATCTCTAGCTTTTCCTCTTCCTTTGGCATTCTTTTCTCTTTTTGCTCCATAGCTTGTTGCTGGAAATTTCCTTGAATTGCAGCCCCCAAGCTCTTCTTGATGAAGTATGTGTAGCCTCCCAAGGTCTAAATATCTCTTTGACAAGCCTTTCCTTCTTGGTTCTTTGGCTTTTGCTGAGTTTTCCTTGTATTGCAGCACTTTTGCTCTCTATTTTGATGTTTTAGTCTAGCCTCCCAATCCCTAGTTATGGAATATGAAGCCCCAATGAGATATTATATAGTGCCTCCATGAAAAACCCTAGCCACACATCAGATTTTGGGTCAAAAGTGAGCTGGAATCGCACTAAGAGCTCAAAAGATCGCACTCAGCACGCCCAGATGCGCCCGCACGCCGCCTGGTGCGCCCGCACGCTGCCCCCTGGCCATGCCGCACGCCCATGGCACGCCCACGCCGCGCGCGCGCGCGCTGGCTGCTTGGTGCCAGGCGCCGTGCGTCCGCACCCATTTCCGCGCGCCCGCGCCCAATGGCCTGTAACCCGACTCAGCTTTGACCTCTGTTAGTAAAATGGTTATAACTTCTTCATCCGAACTCGGATTAAGGCGTGTAAATAGGCTATGGAAATCTGAGAAAGAGCTCTACAACTTTCATAACTGGAGCGTGACAATAAAACGTCCGAAGAAAGGCTCAAATTGAGCCCGAAGCAACTGCTGTGTAAAATACATGCCAAATCCGATGGTAAAATAACCATAACTCTCTCATACAAACTTCAAATCGGATGATTCAAGATGCTCTGGAAAGCTAAGACAAATATCTACAACTTTCATTCTTTGAGTGTTGAGAGATTCGGACTGGAGCATGGGTGAAATTGGGAAACAAGCAGCTACAATACCGAAAAGCAAGTTATGAGTATTGATTCCAAGGAGCTTTTATTTCAATTCCTACAAAACAACATGAAAAACACATAAAAGCATACAAAAACATATAAAACCAATACAAAGCTATATTACATAACAATAAGATAAAAACACATAAAACCAACCGAAATGACTTAGGATTTACAAATTATCAAGCTCAAAAGCACCTAATTTATGTATATAAAACACACTCATCAGTTAGATAAATACTTTTGAATTCTTGGTTAGCAATCTGCAATATTTGATTGATTAAATAGGGAGTAGATGAATAGGAATCATCATCGGGAGAAATTGTAATCTTGATAACTTCATTTCTATAATATTATTCATAATTATTTCTCTTATTAGTTTAGCTATTTGTGATTACGAAATAATTATCTCTTGTTTAAATAGAATTTGGTTAATTAAAGGTTAGTTATTGGATTAATTAATTGATTTATTAGATTATTCCTCGTGGGTTCGACACTCTACTTTCACTTTATTACTTAATTGACCGTGTATACTTACACGTAAAAATTGCTAGTATAGATTTAGCCCATCACTGTCCACATCACGGAATCCCAAATTGGCTGTAGGTGCAGACGTTTTATAATGGGTTGCATGGTCCCACGAGGACAAGTATTGATGCAGCAGTTGGGGGTGCTATTATGGGAAAGAACTTCCATAAGCATACCAGTTGTTAGAGACCATGGCAGCTAATAATTATCAATAGCCTACGGTAGGGGTCAATCCACCTAGAACAACAGGTAAGATGGAATTGGATGCAGTTACAGCTTTAGCTGCACAAGTAGCTGCTTTGACTAAAAAGATTGATTCGTGGGGACCACAGGGAAGTCAGCAGGTGGTGATGGTTTATGAACTCTGTGCGGATAATCATGCTACGGATCAATGTGCCATCAATGTAGAGTCGATATAGTTTTTGGGAAGTCAGAATAGACAACAGCAGCCATATCAGAATGCCTACAACCTGGGGTGGAGGAATCATCCAGGCTTTTCTTAGAGTAACAATCAGGCTCAAAACCAAGCGCTAAGGCCCACTGGGTTTTCAGAATAACGCAACTCATTAGGCAGAAAAGAAACCAAGTTTAGAGGAAGCCTTGGCAAAATTCATTACAGTTACGAAAAGGAGAATAAATGATCAAGATCGACTGTTGAATCAAGTGGACTTAAACATGAAGAACCAAGCGGTGTCAATAAGAAATTTGGAAAACCTGATGGGTCAGTTAGCTCATGCCCTAAATAATCGTCCTTAAGGAGTGTTTCCTAGTGACACGGAGGTCAATCCAAAGAAGGAAAGAATGGAGCATTGCAAGGCGGTCACACGTTTTTCAATTGGCTGTTATATTAGTTATAGTGCGCCGTCCCTCCTTCTCTCACTTCGGAAAGATTTAGCAGTATTTTCTTATGATGACTTGGTCGAGAGAGTACGATACATCGGTGTAAAATATGGAGTGGAAAGGAATTGCATGAAACTGTTGTTGATGGAAACTTTAAACAAACATCATTGGAAGATAGCCATATTGAAAAGAATGTAGGCAAGGTAAACAATGGTGAAACATCAATAACAGGTGAGGATTCAGTTGTACTGAAAGATAGAGGCAAATAAAGTTCTATTGTGCCTCCCGTTCCATTTCCACGACGATTTCAGAAGGCATGGTTGGACAAATAGTTTGCAAAGTTTCTATAAGTGTTTAAGAAACTTCACATTAATATCCCGTTTACCGAGGCATTGAAGCAGATATCAAGTTATGTCAAGTTTATGAAGGATATCCTGTCTAAAAAGTGAAGACTGGGAGATTTTGAGACAGTTGCGCTGACAAAGGAGTGCAATGCTATATTACAGAAAAAGCTACCGCGAAAACTTAAAGACCCGGGTAGCTTCACAATACCATGCACTTTCGGCAATCAGTTCTTTGGGAGAGCCTTTTGTGATTTCGGGGGCGGTATTAACTTGATGCCGCTTTCAGTTTATAAAAAGCTAGGTTTGAAAGAAGCGAAGCCCACTAATGTCCTGTTACAATTGGCAAATAGGTTATTTACTTATCCAAAGGGGATTGTGGAGGATGTTCTAGTCAAAGTGGATAATTTCATCTTCCCAACAAATTTCATTGTTTTAGATTATGAAGAGGATCGAGATATACCTATCATTCTTAGGCGACCATTTTTGGCCACGGGTAGAACTTTCATCGATGTGCAAAAAGGCGAGCTAACTATGAGAGTCCAAGATAAAGAGGTGACATTTAAAGTTTTTAAAGAAATAGAGATCCCAAGTGGTCATGAAGAATGTTTTCGGATCAGTGCAGTTGTAGGTGGACACAAGGAAGAAGTAGATGGGAAAAGGGTAGTTCAAATGAACGAGGCGGATCAATTCAAGTTCGACGGTTTTCAATCTTGCAAGAAAGTCAAACGGTATAAGGACAAGACCAAGCGTTGGATTGTGAAATAATTCTTCAAGCATAAAATTTGATCCGGGTTAAGAAATGCAAGAAAGTCGGGATGACGACTATAAACAAAACTCTATTGGGAGGCAGCCCAAATTTTATTTTCGATTTAGTTAATTTCAATTTCAATTCATAGTGTAGTCTATCGTTATTATTATTGTTATTTGTATTATTAATCTTCTACTTAATCTCTGCAGGTTCATTTGAAGGTTATTGTTGGAGAAACAGGGAATTAAGGAGAGAAAAGGGGATTCTACAGTTGGGCATGACAAGCTGCAGCACCCTGGCACTCCAAAAGCAAAGGAAACCAGTGCCCCGACGCTGGTGATCAGAGTCTCCAACATGCCTGTGACAACCCGAGAATTTATAAGATTTATTAATAAAATCTTGGATGATTATTAAAGGTTAAAGAATAAAACCTCGATGGGAATTTGTGGATTTATTGAAAATTTCTAAGAAAAACCTATATGGTTTACTATTTGAAAGAGAATTGAGAGAATAAGGGTTACAAAAATTCAAAACCCCAAATGGAACTATACTTGAATGTATGTTAAGAACAAGGTATTATGTTACCTTTAACCTTACGTGAATTAAGGAAAGAGATTATGTAAAGATGTTAGGTTTGTATAACGCGAGCATGCAATCAAATTACACAAATAGAGCGGAAGCGTGACAAAATCAGATTTTAAAATTTTATACAAACCATCACCATGATCTTTCTTTATGCACAATTATTAATTAAACGAAAGAGATGGAGAATAAGAACTATACCCTTGTAGAACAAAGCTTCCTCAGGTACAAGTTCAACTCCTAGTCCTTCGAGTTCTCCTTGAATTCAACGGTGTGATTCTTTCCTTTGATCAATGTTAGCCACCCAAGTGTTTGGCCTCTAGAGGTTATCCACCAAGGAAAAACAAATATTCAAGAAGTTGGGTGTTTGGCAAAACCTAGTTTCTATCTCTATAGAAATTGTAAGTACTCTCCACAATTCTTATGCAAGAGTGTGTAACCCTAATCTATGATAAGACTTCTCTTATTTATAGATGTAGGAAAACCCCCTTCCCTAAACTATTTAGGATTAGGGTTTCTATTTTAATTAAACTCCTTTAATTATATTCCTAATCCAATTAGAAATTAATGAGAGAGAGTACTTCTATTAATTAATTCTCAATCCCTATTAGGAATTAAATAATAGTTATATTAATTAATTCTCAATCCCTATTAGGAATTAAATAATAGTAATATTAATTAATTCTCAATCCCTATTAGGATTTAAATAATAGTAATAGTAATAATAATAATAAGACTCCTCTTATTAATTTATATTTAATATTTTCAAAATATAAAATAATAAATATTAAGCTATTTAATTTATTCTATCTCCATAGATTAAATTAAATACACTTAACTTATTATTACAATTATGCCATGTACTTCTTAAATAAATATTTTCCTTTTGCGGTGTGACCTTTTAGGTTTTCCATATTAAACAGGTTGTGAATAAATCAATTAGAACAATTCTAATCTTATTTAAATAAATAAATTAAACTATTTAATTCATTTAAATAAATAATATTTATTCTATAATAAGGGTAAGCCCCCTTAGCGATCAACGACTTTCCAGATAATATAGATTTCAACATTAATCACAAAAGAACCTTTGAGTAAATAGTTACCGTACAATTCAATCCTTCTACCATACAATGTCCCAATTAAATATAAGACATGGAATTTCTGTCAAGTCTTATTTTATTTAATTATATGTATTTTGATTCCCAAATGCACAACTCTAAATAATGCAAATTAGAAACTCCTTTCTAATTTCATTCTGCCTTGGCCAAGGACTACTGAGTTATCATTTATCGAATCAAATAGGACATTCACATCTTTTACTAGACGTGGTAGATTCTTTGTTGATCATTCACCTATCTCCATGTACAACTTATTATGCCCAATCATACCCTTTGATATACCCTAAAAGTCTTAAGGGACATGTCAAAGTATAACTTATCATACACAAGATACTATGATGATCTCAAGTCTAAGGATCACTTGTACTACTATCACTAGAGGAATTCCTATTGACAGGCGAGTAAAACTCCATTAGGTATTCCTTAGCGAGCCACGTTCAGTGAACTTATTCTCCAATAAGAACCTACATACTTGCTTTAGTGTCTCCACACAAATGATTATGAGATCAATCATCCTCTTCTTAAGAGCAAGCAACGTGTGTACTAATCTATCCGGATTCACTAATCCCCTTTTTAGTAATCCAACGATTAGGAACGATTTTAGTTTATGAGCTATCTAGAATTTAGATCTCATTAGCATGATCACCATCATGATTCTAAAATCATTGCTCAAAACTAAGGGTTTATCACATTTAATATAACAGCACTATGTAGATAATATAAAATGCCTTTTAAGAAAATCAATTCTTTTATTAATAACCAAATAAGATTACAAAGTATATGCTACATCATATCAAATATGATTGGCTTGTGTGCATACTACTTTCAATCTCCCACTTGCACTAAAGCCAATCGCCACGGTATCTAATACCCTTCTTCTCTAAGTAACGATCATCCTGCCGTTTGGATAAAACTTCAGTAAATGGATATGCAATGTTGTTCTTGAGAGTCCACTATCTCTATAGTGACTTTTCTTCTTTCAATGATTCCTCTAATCAAATGAAAGTGTTGCAACACATGTTTGAATCCAAGATGAGACTTAGGAACTATTCCTAGTTCTGTGATGAACTTTTCATCCAAACAATCAACTTGCAGCTTCACTTACAGCTATATACTTTGTCTTTGTCACTAAATCAGCAACTCTTTGCTATTTTGGAACCTTTCCAATTCATTGCACCACCATTCAAGGTAACAATTTACCCTAAAGTGGATTTGTTATTGTCTTGGTTAGTCTAAAAAACTTGAGTCTGTTTAGCCCTCTAGTTTTAATTCAGACCTACCATGAATCATGATCACATCTTCAATACCGGTTAAGTACTTAAGATGTTTATCACTGTCTTATAGTGATCTTCTCTAGAATATGACTGATCAACATCAGGCCTTGTATATTCATTGCATACATGATAGTAACTCATGCGATCTCTCTTTAAATTGGAGACAATTTTATAGAGATTCACTCCATGGCTCATCATCATGAGACCTCTCTTGGAGTTTGCCATGCTAAATGCCTTTAGCATCGAATGAATATACATTCATTGGGTCAAGCCGAACATCCTTTTAAATCTATCTATATAGATTTATATCCCCAATTTATAGGATGCTCCTCCCAAGTTATTCATGGAGGAATGTTTAGACAATTTTATCTTTACTGATTGTAGCATTGGTGTGTTATTCCTTATCAGTAATATATCAACATATAATACTAGGAATATCACAGTGCTCCCACTGACCCTTTTGTACACATTAGGTTCATTCTCGTTTTTGATAAAATCAAACTCTTTTGATTGTCTCATCAAAATGAATGTTCCATCTTTGAGAAGCTTGCTTCAATCCATAAATAGATCATTGTAGCTTAAAACACGATTTGCTTCAACCTTTGAAACAAATTCCTCTGGTTGTATCATACATACATTCTCCTCAAGTCTTCATTGAGGAATAACGTCTCCACATCCATTTTACCAGATTTCGTAATAAGTTGCAATCACAAGCAAAATCCAAATGGACTTGAGCATTACTCAGTAATAAGGTTTTATTACAGTCAACTCCTTGACTTTATTTGAAACCTTTTAAACAGGTATGGTCTTATAGGTCTCCACCATGTCATTTGCCCTAGTCTTTCTCTTTAAAAATCCATTTACACCCTCTGGACACTATGCCTTTCGGTGGAGTAACCAGAGTCTATACTTGGTTCTCATACATGGAGTCCATTTCGGATTTCATGGCCATCTGCCATTTCTCTGAGTGTCTTCTACTCATAGCCTCATCGTATATAACTGGATCATCATCTTCTATGATGCATACCTCATCATCATCCTCTATGATGAATCCATACCTCCTAGGTATCTTCGGTACTCTTCCAGATTTACGATTCGGTTATGGTACAATAGGTCTATCTACAGGTCCCTCGGTTTGATTTAAAGTGCTTTGTGGTTCTTGAACTCTTTCAAGATCTATTACCCTCCCACTAGCTCCTTCAGTGATAAACATCTTTATCCAAGAAGGCAGCGTATAGGATTATAGTAATAATGCCCTAAACTTTCTTTAGGATATCCCACAACTCTGCACTTGTCAAATTTTGTCCCAAACTTATCTTTTGAAACCTTTTTCACATAAGTTGGACAACCCCTTATCTTAACATACTTAAGACTAGGAATCCTCCCTATCCATAACTTTTATAGAGTCTTGGGGCCAAATTTTGAGGTTACCTTATTTTGTAGATATGCAGCCGTTTCTAGGGCATAACCCCAGATCGATACTAGAATGTCGGTAAAAATCATTATGGACCGCACCATGTCCAACAAGGTATAATTTCTCCTTCTAGATACACCAATCAATTATTGCATATCAGGAGGTGTCCATTATGAGAAAATACCATTTTGAGATGATCTAGAAACTTATTGCACAAGTATTCCTTCCTCGATCTGATCAAAGAATCTTAATACTTTGTCAATTTGTTTCACTTCTGAATTCTTTGAACCTTTCAAATGATTCAGACTTGTATTTCATCAAATACACATATTCAACTCTTTGAATGATCATCTCCTTTTCTTTTACTAGTTTGTTCAATTTGCAAAATTATTTTTTTTTATATAAGTCAAGTTTATAAAGTCCATCAAGTGATCTTCCAGTTTCAAACAAAACATTATCATTATAAATAGAACAACAATTGTACTTAAATATAATACTAGAACATTCCTTGTCCAACAACGGAAGTAATAATGTTTTTAAAGAGAACTGGAACATAATAACAACTTATTAACTTAATAGACTTGCCCGTAGGCAACGCTAAACTATAAGTTCCTACGGCTAATGTAGCAACCATTACTCCATTCTCCGCATGTACGATTACTTACTCTTTGTTTAGCTTTCTACTTCTACTTAGTCTCTATATTGGATTGTATACGTGAGAACTATAGCCGGTATCCAATACCCAAGTAGAACCTTGACTTACAGAAAGATTTATTTCAATGATGAACAAACCTATATTTGTAACCGAAGCTTCACTAAGCTTCTTCTGGTTAGCCTCTGCAAGATGCTCCTTACAGTTTCCTTTCCAGTGTCCAGGCTTATTGCAGTGGAAGCAAACTCCTTTGCTATCTGCATCAGTTTTGTTCTTAGTGTCCTTAGTTATTGCCTTTCCTTATACCTTCTTTGAATTGTTCTTCTTTTAAGAAGATCATTTGGCCCTCTTCCGCTTTCTGAAAGAATTATCTACCAGTAAGACTTGGTTTTTCTTGGTTGGAAAGTGACTCTTTACAGTTTTCAACGTGTTTAAGCAACTCATGCAGGCTGACATATAATAACGATAACAAATAATCAAAGAACTATGGAAAGCTTTAAGATAATGAAATCAAATATTAACAAGTCTAAGATCACAATTTCCCCCAACACTTCACTTGAATATCCTAACTCTCTCTTTTCAACTAGTTAAATCACAAGGATTGTTATCCGAGAATTTACAAGTATATACAAGCCTCTCTCGATGGTCAAATACGTATTTCCCAATGCGGTGTATAAATATCTCTATTCTACACACTAGCAAGAATCCAATATCAAGAATAATCAACAAGACACGTGTCACCAAATCTCATTAATCACCCTATCAATTACCAACTTTCGCAATGGAAATCATTAAGCATGATTCTCAAATGGATACATGTGGTATTTAGGTATATGTCTATCCTAAATACAATCAAATTATCCATTCATGAGGGTAATAAATAAAACACACGTCACTTAATTTCATAAATTACCCATAGGAATATCTAATTTTCACATGATATCATAACAAGGTCTCAACCTATACTTCCTCTCTCAATTCCATATAAGTTCCCAAGGTAATTACTAGCTAGGTAATTAATATATAAAGCACAAATTATGATATCCAATCACAAATAATTAACCAACATTAAAGAGAGAGCATTCAATTCAAACTATGTATTGGGTTCCATTGAAATCTTAGAAAATTAGTTCTAGTTCATGGGAATTACAATAAACATCAAATTTGATCTATACATCATGATAGAATTACAAATTAAGAAGAGAATACTAGAGATAGAATGATAAAACCCCTTAGGAAGATATTCAATGGTTGCTTGATGGGTTGATTCTTGTTCTCTAGCTTTCCTTCAAGATTTGATACTCCTTGCTCTTCTTGTTCCTTGGACTTTGCTGAAAATTGCCTTGTATTGCAGATTTTTCCTCTTAATTTGATGTTTATGGAAGCCTCCCTCTCTCTAGAATTGATGTTAGAAGTGTTAGATGGTGTTAGAATGTAAGTTTCAGCCGCCTCCTTGGTGATATAAGAGATGGGTATGCAAAAACCTAGCTTATTCCCGAGTTTTGGACCAAAAATCGCACTTTCTGCATAGCTACAGGTGAGCTCGCCCCGGCGCCAAAATAAGCCTAAAATTCGCGCCCCGGCGAGCTACCTTGGTTTCAGCTTCCTGTATCCTGATTCAGCTTCGATGTTGTTTGGTAAAATGGCCATAACTTCTTCGTCCGAACTCGGATTAAGGCGATTAAGTAGGCTATGGAAAGCTAAGAAGTAGCTCTACAACTTTCATAACTGGAGCTCGTCGAGATAATGGCCGGAGAAAGGTTCAAATTGAGCCCGAAGCAACTGCTGTGTAAAAGTCATGCAAAATCCGATGGTAAAATGACCATAACTCTCTCACACTAACCTCAAATTGGATGATTCCGGATGTTCTGGAAAGATAAGATAAAACTCTACAACTTTTGTTCTTTGAGTTTTGAGAGATTCGGATTGCATCATGGGTCAAATGGAGAAACAAGCAGCGGGAATGCTAGATTCAAGCCAAAAACGCATCGATCCAAGGGGCCTTTATTTCAATACCTACAAAACAACGTAAAAACACATAAAAGCACACAAATACATATAAAAGTAATAAAAAACTACATTGCACAACAATAAGATGAAAACACATAAAACCAAACGAAATAGCTAAAGACTTACAAATTATTAAGGCTAAAAGTACCCAATTTGTGTATATAAAACACACTCATCAACATATAGCTTGTTCACGTGAAAATTCACAACAAATTGTGACAAAGAGTCTGGAACTGATTGCAAGATCAAATCCTGGATCATCTCTCCATCCATTACTAAACCCAGTTATCCCAATTGTTCAATCAGATTGATCATTTTTGAGGATATTTGTCTATATTGTAGTGCCATCGGTTATTCTAGATTGGAAGAGCTCCTTAGATATCTAATATCTAGCAGTCCTACTTTCCTCACCATTCAACTCCTTGAAGGTGCAAGAGTACAGTAAGAGCATCCATAGTTTCATGCTGACGCTGAAGCTCGTTACTCATGGATGCGAGCATGACGCATTGAGCCAACTATGCATCATCTTGCCACTTTCTAAAAGTAGCAATCTCTTCCTCAGAGGCATTGTCTGCAACCATTGCAGGGATATGCGTATTAAGGATATAAGATAGCTTTTCAGCCTTGAGAACTATTCTCAGATTCCTTAACCAGTCCGTGTAATTCGGTCCGGTTAATTAGCATCTAATATGATACGCAGTGATAGTGAATTAGACATTATAAAATTCTGTTAAATGAATTTATAATTTAACAACATTTTAGCATACATTTATTTAATTAATTACCAAAATAAATTAGGTCTTTATTTAAATTGGTATCTCCCACTATTTTCATCAAACTATATTACCCTCAATATATAGTTCGATAAATCTAATTAAAGATTTGCTAGTGAGAATAAGGATCCCATTTCAAATGTATATAGCCTTGTGTGACACAACAAATTATATATAAATAAATAGGTAGACAACTATTGTCAATTACATCACTATGTAACTTCTTGTATTTTGCCTCTTAGATTATTTTGATCAAGTGTGACACATCCGAATCAAAATTGTCCAAGTTAAGTCCAACCTAGCACTTCCATATATTCGAAAGAAAAACACTGTCCTTGTGTGACACAACAAAACAGCATCGTTCAGTCTATGTATAAGCATCAAATGTGATAATGCAACATCTTAAATATTTAATACTTACCTTGTGTGACACAACATACTCATATTAAATATTTAATACTCTATCGCTTTACCATGCTAGAAGGCGACGTTCGATATTCCAAATATCTTTGAACGCTTAGGACTTAATATAATTTCTGTGAGGGGTTTGTTATTATTTGTCTCATCTTGTTTAGCGTGCATGCACATATATATATAAAATACGCGTCATATTATTTGACATGCGAAGCATGTGGGATAATATATAATATATATATAGTAAGCATGCACATATAGAATACTATATTCTACCCGTATTGATTATGGACTTTTATTCTAGTTTGGTTCAATAGAGCCACCAAGTAAACCAAAAGGTCAAACCTAGGGTGCAAGAATTAAATTTAAATATAACTATTACATTTAAACCCGGGCTCCATTACAAACGGGTCTTCAAGCGCTCCTTGCTCCTTTGTCTCCAATTCTTCAAAATTAATTCTAACTATTCCTATTACAAAAACTACTTACAATAAATAGAAACCTTGATCAACAGTCAAGGGGAAGTACATAGGAGGGAGATAGAATTTACATTAAGAAAAAATTAGAGAAGACGAGGTACGCAGACCCCATTTATAAAAACCCATACATTCAAGCATCCACTAAAATAAATCCAATCACACATTGGTCAATAGTCCATAATCAATCCCTATTTATTATCATATATATCTCTATATGTATCAATAAATAACATTCATCCCATGAATAATAAAACCATTCCATATATGCATTGATATCATTTAATGGGCAAAATTAGTTAGTATAAAATCCAATTTTAACTCCAATTAGTTATCATGGAATTCAATTCCAACTCTAATTAGTTATCATGAAATCCAATTTCAATTAAAATAAACTTCTTTATTTTAATCATATTGCAAATCAAAATAAACTCTTTTATTTTAATTTATCCAATTTTGAATAAAATAAACTCCTTTATTTTTAATCAAATTCCAAATTAAAATAAACTTCTTTATTTTAATTTATCCAATTTTTTTTTTATTTTATTTTATTTTTATTTTATTTTTTTTTTGAATAAAAATAAACTCCTTTATTTTTATTTACAAAAATAAAAAAATAAAATAAAATAAAATAATTTTACACAAACAATTATGCCCAATTAAATTGTTCTAAACACGTATCAATGAATATACAGAATCAAAACAATTAATAATTCGCATAAAGTTTGGCTCTAATACCACTGTTAGGTTTGTATAACGCGAGCATGCAATCAAATTACACAAATAGAGCGGAAGCGTGACAAAATCAGATTTTAAAATTTTATACAAACCATCACCATGATCTTTCTTTATGCACAATTATTAATTAAACGAAAGAGATGGAGAATAAGAACTATACCCTTGTAGAACAAAGCTTCCTCAGGTACAAGTTCAACTCCTAGTCCTTCGAGTTCTCCTTGAATTCAACGGTGTGATTCTTTCCTTTGATCAATGTTAGCCACCCAAGTGTTTGGCCTCTAGAGGTTATCCACCAAGGAAAAACAAATATTCAAGAAGTTGGGTGTTTGGCAAAACCCTAGTTTCTATCTCTATAGAAATTGTAAGTACTCTCCACAATTCTTATGCAAGAGTGTGTAACCCTAATCTATGATAAGACTTCTCTTATTTATAGATGTAGTCACCCCTTCCCTAAACTATTTAGGATTAGGGTTTCTATTTTAATTAAACTCCTTTAATTATATTCCTAATCAAATTAGGAATTAATGAGAGAGAGTACTTCTATTAATTAATTCTCAATCCCTATTAGGAATTAAATAATAGTTATATTAATTAATTCCCAATCCCTATTAGGAATTAAATAATAGTTATATTAATTAATTTCCAATCTCTATTAGGAATTAAATAATAGTAATATTAATTAATTCCCAATCCCTATTAGGAATTAAATAATAGTAATAGTAATAATAATAATAAGACTCCTCTTATTAATTTATATTTAATATTTTCAAAATATTAAATAATAAATATTAAGCTATTTAATTTATTCTATCTCTATAGATTAAATTAAATACACTTAACTTATTATTACAATTATGCCATTTACTTCTTAAATAAATATTTTTCTTTTGCGGTGTGACCCTTTAGGTTCTCCATATTAAACCGGTTGTGAATAAATCAATTAGAACAATTCTAATCTTATTTAAATAAATAAATTAAACTATTTAATTCATTTAAATAAATAATATTTATTCTACAATAAGGGTAAGCCCCCTTAGCGATCAACGACTTTCCAGATAATATAGATTTCAACATTAATCACAAAAGAACCTTTGAGTAAATAGTTACCGTACAATTCAATCCTTCTACGATATAATGTCCCAATTAAATATAAGACATGGAATTTCTGTCAAGTCTTATTTTATTTAATTATATGTATTTCGATTCCCAAATGCACAACTCTAAATAATGCAAATTAGAAACTCCTTTCTAATTTCATTCTGCCTTGGCCAAGGACTACTGAGTTATCATTTATCGAATCACATAGGACATTCACATCTTTTACTAGACATGGTAGATTCTTTGTTGATCATTCACCTATCTGCATGTACAACTTATTATACCCAATCATACCCTTTGATATACCCTAAAGGTCTTAAGGGACATGTCAAATTATAACTTATCATACACAAGATACTATGATGATCTCAAGTCTAAGGATCACTTGTACTACTATCACTAGAGGAATTCCTATTGACAGGCGAGTAAAACTCCATTAGGTATTCCTTAGCGAGCCACGTTTAGTGAACTTATTTTCCAATAAGCACCTACATATTTGCTTTAGTGTCTCCACACAAATGATTATGAGATCAATCATCCTCTTCTTAAGAGCAAGCAACGTATGTACTAATCTATCCGGATTCACTAATCCCATTTTTAGTAATCCAACGATTAGGAACGATTTTAGTTTATAAGCTATCTAGAATTTAGATCTCATTAGCATGATCACCATCATGATTCTAAAAGCATTGCTCAAAACTATGGGTTTATCACATTTAATATAACAACACTATGTAGATAATATAAAATGCATTTTAAGAAAATCAATTCTTTTATTAATAACCGAATAAGATTACAAAGTATATGCTACATCATATCAAATATGATTGACTTGTGTGCATACTACATCATTTTATTAATGAAAACTGGGCCTGAATGGTAGTTGCAGAGAACCCAAAGATATTAAATTGGGAAGAGATGAACTAGATGGGGTGGTGTTAATTAAATGAGCCTAACCTAGTAGTCAAGCATTGGAAATTTAATAAAAGTCCAAGAAGGGATTAAGATCATGGTAAGTGAACTGTATATGGTAAGCCATATAATAAAGGCTTGTGGAGCTTAGCAAATAGTAAAAAGAGATTTTTGATAAGACATGAGGTTAAATGTCAAGCCTATTATATAGGAAATATTAATTATTTGATGATAAAGTGAATGTGTTATGTGAATTAAATAAGTTAGTTAATTTATTTAATTTAAGTGACTAAGAAATGAAAAGGAAAGTTATGCAACATATTTATAAATATTATAAATATGAGGAGTTAATAACCTTAAGTGTTATATTAATAGTCCAACTAATAAATAAATACTAGTGGACTAGTCCAATTGGTTAAATAACCAAGCCTACTCATTTAATTGATTTTGGACTTGGGTAATTAATATGTAGACTTACTAACTTAGTCCAATTGGAATATTTATCAAAAGATTTAATAACTAGTAGCCCAAGTGATGGTCTAGTAATGCTAGAATACTAGTATTCAAATTTGCATACTAGTAGATTGGTTTAAGAGACTTATTTTTAATATATCTCAGTTATTATTTATTTTAACTTAATTAAAGAAGAATTTAATTGAGTTATATAATAAATAGATATTTTAATTCCAAATTTTGTGGAATAGCAATCCTAATTAAATATTAGGATAAGATAAATATGTGGGTTGAATTATGTTATTTCATGACCCAAATGAATTAATTAATTGAGTAATATATAGAATTAGGGAAGGTTAATATATATATATATATATATATATATATATATGGATAAGAAAGGAATAAAGAAAGTAAAATATATATGTATGTATATCATTTGCCTCCCCTTTCTCATTCTCGGCAAAAAAAAAACAAAAAGAACGAGAGAGAGAGAAGTCCGACCGAGAGGAAGAGAGAGAGAGAGAAAGCTTGGCCATGGATGGACGAAGATCAAGCTATGGAAGAAGATCCATGGAAGGAAAGAGAAAGAAAGAAAAATGAAGAACTCAAGGTAAAACTCAAAACTTTACCCATTTTATTGTGATTTAGCTTGGATCTAGGATTGGGTTGTTGTTATTAAACTAGATAATGATAGATTTACATGATTTATGATGATTCATGGTTGGATCTAGAGGTTTGATGGGTTATTAAACTTAGATTTGAGAAATAATTTCTTAAACTCTAAAACCGTCACTTTCCTCTTTAATCCTTAGATCCGCATAGTGAGTATTGATGAAAAATTATATAGATTTAATATGTTGTAATATTATGAGTTAGGAGTTCATAGAACTTGAAATCATTTAATTTGGTTGTGTAAAACTCAAAATATGAAAATCAAACGGAGAGGAGAGAAGAACTAGTGAGTTGCTGCCCAAAAATAGAAAATTCGGGGTTAGCTAGATTGTTTTAAAAATTCTGGGCTTTTGGTATTATTGTACACTGAATAAGCTTTCCATAGACTCCAGAATGGATTAATTCTGACTTCGGAGCAAAGAGTTATGACCAATCTAAGTTGTAGTGCAAAACTGTCAAGCGAATTTTAGGTCAGCCCCTTACGTGCGATTCCTGTATTGATGTGTTAGGAATTAGATAAATTTCAGTAGGACAAAGTTGTAGATACGGAAGTTAACTTCGCGTGGCCACTGGAATCACCCAAAAATTATAAATAATGAAGAAGTTATGACTGTTTGAGCGAGGTTGGGTCTGAAATTCGCGAGCTGACTTTGGCTGGGCGATGCGATTTTGACGTCCAATACTAAAACGAGCATAACTTTTGCATACAAAGTCCAAATTTCATAATTCAAGATATTTTGGAAAGCTTAAAGATAGTACTACAATTTTATTTAATAAAAACTAAAATTTGAGATTTTGGACAAAGGTCAAAATGGGCATTTTGAGGATGTTGCTCAACCGGATGCGAATGAAAGGTGTCAGGTTTGCGTTTTATGAACCGTAAAGTGTTCCGAACCTATTAATTACCGTTCTAAGTATTATAAAGTGTAAATCTTGAATAGTGAGGTAAGGATTAACTATAATGGGTTATATTTTAAAAGTTTAAATTCTTAACTACATGTTAAGTATAAATGGGAGAAGTTAAGCGAAAGTTTGATTAAACATTTTTCTTGTTAATCTAATATACATCTAAAACGATGTGGAGACATTTAATAAGGACTTAACTACATGTTAAGTATTAATTGAAAGAAATACCTTGAGGGTATAATATGAAGTTAAATGATGACTTGAATGTTGATGTAATTATTCTATTAACCTAATAAACATGTAAAGGATGTTATTACAAAAGTGTAAGAACTTAGCTAAAGTGTTAAGTAAACATCTAAAAGAAGTTGCCTAAAGGCAAGATGGGAGAGTTATTTAATTAACTTTAATGAAGATAATACATTGATATAATGTAACTTCAGACTAAGGCTATTTAACCAGACGTTAATTGTCAATGAAAAGGAAAACATAAAGAAATATGATACGATTGTTAACTAAATATTGTAAACAAATGTAATACCTTTAATATGATGTAACGACGACTACGATAACTTAACCAAACGTTAAGTGTCGATCAAAAGAGAACTTTAAAGAAGGATGAGACGAACGTTAACCTTATTAATGTTAACAATAATTATACATCGAGCGTGATGTAAAGATAAGATTTAAGACTTAACTAAATGTTAAGTATTAATCGAAGACAAATATAAAGGGACTTGATATAAAAGGTTACATAATTAACCTTAATCAATTATATGGAATGAGAGGCTCTCAATACAAAGTCAAGTCAAGCTTTAAACATTTAACCGACTGTTAAGTGTCAACTAAAATAGGAATTTACAGTTGAATCCAGCTTGCTGTATTGTAGCATTCAGCTTGCTGAATTGATTGAATCTAGCTTGCTGAATTGGTGAATATAGTTTATTGAATTAGTGAATCTAAGTTGCTGGATTGTAGGATAATTTGAATCCAGGTTACTGGATTGGATGTTAGTTTAAATCCAGGTTGCTGGATTGGTATGTTTAGATAATCCAACTTACTGGATTAGGTATTCAGGCTTAATGGATTATAAAGAAGAACTTATAAAATGAAAGACTTAGTGTTAAGTCATATAGTTTATGATAAAGTAGTGGTACAATTGTGCTCTTTAAATAGTTAACGTATAGTAGCTGGGCTAAACAATTCCTTCAGGGAGCGGAGGTATATACGAACTAACAACCGATCTAACTCACTGTGAAAACAGTGTAGACGAGACAGAAACTAGTTTATTGGTTGTTTGTGAAAAACCACTCAGCATACTATATTGAACACTGTTAAAGACTCGATGTGTGCTAGCTTTAGAATTATGAATGCGTATGGTGCTAAGATGTTATCTAATATTTAGGTATGTGGTTAAATGTTAGATAATTTATTTATAAAGAAGTGATATTATGAGGTGATATATGTGATGTTAATTAAAAGATCAATCTTATAACTGATAGGTCTTTCATAAGAGATTAAGTTAAATTGCGTAGCAATAATCGACAATATAGGCAAGTTTCCTATTCTTGTGCAAGTTCCATCTTACTCAACTTTTATATTGAGCAAGTTTCCTATCCTTGTGCAAGTATCTTAACTTCATTTTCATATCGAAATGCAAGTTCCTTAACTCAAACTCGAGTTATTATGTTTTAAGTATGCTAGTGGTTTAATTATTGATAATTATTCCACATCTATGTTTATTGATTTGCACATAGTGCATGTTGCATATATCCATTAGGTATAAAATGCTGATCACCTTCATTACCTTAAGGTTCAGTTAAATTTGTTTATGGTCATTATTGACACCCTGTATTAGGGAATTCAGTCATTCAATTATTGAAATTCTGATTCATGCTCTTTCACAATTATTATATTGTTGAAAAGTTCTAAAGCTTATTCATTCTTTCAATCATGATATATCTTTATTGTATTTAAACTTGTTGAGCAAAGTAGTTGCTCACCCTTGCTATATCATGATAACAAATTTTAGATTTATACGAATATTCGAGGAAAGACAAAGACAGAAGCAAAGGACAAGATTATATTGTTATACATGACAACCAAATTAGTTATTTGATGTAAGTTGATTGTGTAAATCTTTTTGTGAATCTAAAGGTAAATATGTATTAAAATAAAGGTTATAGACATTGGGATATGTAGTAGAGATTATTGTATAAACAATTTATGTTTATATCTTCCGCAATAGTTGTAAATATGATGTATCATGACGCACCAGGTCCGAGGTTCAAGGGACTAGGGTTTGGGGGCCTTACAATGCCACAACGCCCCGGCGCTCCAAAAGGCTTACTCCACAGCGCCCCAGCGCTAGCCCTTACTCGAACACACTGACAGACAGCGCCCCAACGCTAGGTCTAGGTATTAGAAAAAAATAAGGGCTTTCGCCTAGATCAGGTAACCACTTTCCCTCTCCTATTCGAACTACACTTATATTCTTTCTCCCACCTCTCTTTCCCTTATACAATTCTACCCAAATTAGACTTCCCTTCTCCGATTCAACGTCAACTTACATTCATCTATCTAATTGAAGAAGTGCACAAAGGATTTGCTACACTAAACGTTTCTCTCTCATTCGCTAGTATAATTCCAATCACGGTATGTCAAATATTTTTCAAGTTCCCTATACATGCATCAAATTATTGATTTAATTGTCATGGGTTGTACTTGGGAGTTAATATTAAACTGATTGGATGTGATTATGCTGAATATTGGGGTTATTGCTCAAGTAAACTAGATTAACCTTATTGATTTTAACTAATTCCTATAAGGTGTTTGATTAAATGTTTGTGAGAGATTTACTTGGCAAGTTTGTGCATTTTGATTCTAGTTTTTTCAGAATATCTTATAAATATTTAATGATGCATAAGTGTGATCCCAATTTGGTATAATCGATTATGGGGTTGAATTAAACCTCAAGTTTGGGAGTGTTTTGCATAAATGACACTATTTTGACTTTGAGTTTGCACTAAAGTCCAAGTTTGGGGGTAGCATGCTTAACAATCGTATAAGCCGGTGTTTTCACTACTTATAAGGAATTTATATGATATGAGTGACTAATATTGATTTGTTTTCCTTTTTGGTTGCAGAGATAACATCCAAGAGGCATAGAGGTGAAGGGTCCTCATCATCCCCAGCCAAACCATTCGATAAGAAGTTCGTTAGTGCATAGGCTCAAGAGAGGTATAATAGAATGGAACATAAAACGTTGATTCTGAAAAGGGGATTAAGGCCGGATCAAACCAAAGATGGAGACGTTGTCACGCCCCCAAATCCGGGTCACTTGAACCTCGGGACTGGTGCATCACGATACAACCTTAATCTCAATATACACAATCTTTATTCATAAATTAATGAACACAACCTCGCTTTGATACCAATTAATACACCAACTTATTCCATTCCAGAATCTGTAACCTTTACAATCTATTATTACATTTGTAGATCGTCTTGATCTGATTAATACATCTCAAGTTATAAACAATATGTTTCTTTTTCATACACTGATTGTAAATATTCATGATCTCACAATCAGATTTAATTATCGTTCTATACATAGTTCACTGGCTACACAGTTACAAATATCATATTAATGTTCATCTAACATTATGCACACAACTTCAATCACTATTTTTTTTTGTCTATCTTGAATCCTTTGGTCCACTCTAGTATAGCTGAAAATAATTATTTATAGCAAGGGTGAGCAACTATGTTGCCCAACAAGTTTAACAGTTATCACATAACACATAATTCACATTTTAAACATACTTTATTCCCTTCATACTTTGCATTTCTACATGCTTCATGTTTCTTATACCTGACATATATTTATGTCTCATGCTTATTATGCTTTACATTTACATATGCTTCCTAACGTTAATCCATAAAGTTCATATAGAACATTTCATTTTAAACCATTAATTAAGTATCAACTGTGACGCCCCCAAATCCGGGTCACCTGAGCCATGGACCTGGTTCGCCACTATCTAAAATAATAATTATACAATCGATAACTTAAAGCGGAATAAAGGAATATTTACATTGATATAACATAAATAAACCTGTCCCAAGTCTCGAAACCAATACTAGTACAAAACATAACATAATACAAAAGGGTAAATATATCTTAATACAAACGGTAATTCTAGAACAACAAAATATAATTACTCCGTAGCTTTCCCCTTTCCCTTATCTTTTCCTGAGCTCTCGCCACGTGCCGCACTAACTGAAATGTTTTAAGGATAGCAAGGGTGAGCAACAAATTGCCCCGCAAGTATAAAAGCAGTGAATAATCACATGAATAACTTTATAGCTCACAGGAGTAAAAATTTATCTGAACCAAGGAAATAAATAACTTCTTTTTATCACCGTTATAGTGGCCACTAAGGACCGAAGGATTTCTGAAGTATCCAAGGATTTCAAAGTTTCCCGAAGAAGGGAACTATTCAATACTGAGGGTGCACCAAGGCACAGAACTCTATTCTAGAATTACTAGAAATTTATCCGATAATCCACAAAACTGGTACAATAGGTGATCAGCCTAAAATACCTGGCATTATGCATAAGCCTTACATTTTCCATTTACGCGCGTGTCGGTTTCCCGACGTTTATACAATTTCCCCTGCTGTGAGGGTTGTTCCACTCAGCTTTACATGAGAGTCCAGACCAAAACAATTTGATCGGACAATTTTACTTAACAACAATAATAGTTGGAGGACTTTAACCTCGCTTTAGTAACCAAATCAATAAGCGTCTAGCTGAAACAATTAGCCTTGACATAGCTTTTAAACAGTCTATGGAATAAAGAACTTTAAGGTTTAACAACATGCATGATAGCATTTAAAAATATCTTGAATGAATAAAAATTCATAATCTTTGGAATCACACAATATATAACATTGCATGAAATGGGCTTTCATTGCAATACTTGAATAGAAGTATGAATACTAGCACATTAATTGCTAAATTGATAAGTAATTTGAACGGAGTCAAGAAGCTCAATAAGCTTGCTCAATAAATAATATTTGCTCGATAGATAAATGAATTCGAAACTTGCCCAATAAATGAATCGAGTAAGGAAAACTCGCACAATTAAATAGGAGTTGTATGAGTTAGGAAACTTGCCTTGTACGTGCGTTAATAACTTGACGTTAATCGTCCGTCAACAAAATATCCTACATAGTTTATTAAAATCATCATAAATATTAGTCACAAAAGAACTAGGTTCATTACAGTCATCACATCATTAAAATACATTGATTGCCACTACGCTTACCCAGTCGGGGGTCTCGCTCCGACACAGGTATAAATTAAGCACATAAAGCTTTAACAAGATATAAGCGTTTTTAATCATTTGTACAAAAATATAAGTTTTAGACTCGCGGGAAAAATTTACTGGGTCCGACCCGATCCGGCCCGACCCGATCCGGTCCGACCCGACCCGGTCCAGCCTGACCTGACCCGGACCAGGCGCGGAACAGCGGCATGCAGTAGCAGTTCTGCAGTTCCTGCAGAACCGCGAACTGGTAGACTCTCGCCCGCTTCAGCTCCTATATCTCCCTCTATACTCGATCAATTCGGTCCGTTACGGACTCTATGGATTCCTAAGACACGAGGCTATAATATATCAAAAATGTAAGATGACCCGTAAACACTAACACAGCCAAATCCTTAGCCAAAGCACAACATTGATGCTCTGTTTTTCGCAACCATGAAATATCTCACACAAATGGCTACTGTGACTTCATTTAAGCATCATTTTAGTTCATTCAAATTGGTATATCTTCACAACTGATAGAAGTACAATATTCCAACAACAAACCATCAAAATAATCACAACATCCAGGCTTTATTGTCCTCTAATTGTCCGAAGGTCCAAACAGTCCATTAATGTCCATTATCTTCCTCCTTAAGCTTGGGTCCGAATCATTCTTTGTTTTTGTTTCACTTTGAAGGTGTTAATGGTTTATATAGCTTCTTAAGAACCTCCATGATAGATTCAACACAACCAACAACAACAAAAATTAACAAAATCCATCCCGCAAGCATGAAAGCCAAAAAAAAAAACTCATGAAAACTTCAATGGAGAAGAAATAGGTTGTAGTTTGATTACCTCTCCTTGTTAGCTTCGGGTAGGTTGAGATAACTTGCTAGGCTGCTCTTCTCCTTGCTCGTTTCTGCTGAAGCCTCTCTTCCTCTTCTCCTTGCTTGCCTTCTACGTCCTTGCCGCACACACACAAACACACACGCACACTTACTCTCCCTCTAACTGCAGTGAGCTTCTTGCTTAGCAAAATAACTCTCTCTCCCTCTTAAGTTGCTAACAGTTGGGTATGGCTGGAATGGAGGAGGAGAATGAGCTGAGGGGGATAAGAAGAATGCTTCGGGAGCATATAGAATGTATGGGTATGCAGGAAATGGTTTACCCGAGCCATTGGAAATGTTATTTAGGCAAAGTGTTAACAGCCCTATGAATTGTGTACTGTGCATGTTTATTCCTTTCCCCCCAATTGGCTCTCAATATACACGTGGCCTCCCCCAATTGGTTTGAGGCTTAAATGTCTCACCAATTAATTCGAATATACAGATAAATATACCCGAATATTCCCACTTTTGTACCAAATTTGGTAAATAACTCTACCCAAAATTATAATGGGTACTCCCATAAATTATTGGAACACGCAAAAATATTTATTATGGGATTTGTCCATTTATTCGGAACACCCATAATATACATTTCGGATACAGATTAAATCACGTATCAACTCCAATAAAATTTCTGACACTTGGAAAAATTATTCCTCAGCATATATGCCTCATCTAAATTAATAAAAATCGAAATAGACGAAAAAGTTTGGGCGTGAATAGTGTCTCGGGAAGCGGGTCCCGCTAATAGTGATTTTATGAATTTTTGCAAAATCGATATATTCACTCTAACGACACAACAACACATAAAATTTAACATATGCACATTTTCTAGGCTGTAACACAATTCTAAACACGTAGTATAGATTAATATAAAAATAATAATAATAATAATAATAATTCATTTTATTCATACATAACTCGAGTTACAAGGAAATCTAAAATTCCCGATCGTTACATCAACAACATTTAACAAGTATTTGCACGAAGTGCACATTAAAACAAGTTTACATGAATTCCACATATCACCTAAATTTGCACATAATATATAAACACAAGTTTTGAAAAACTTGCATGTACCAACGTTCGTCATCTACACCATTCACATATACAATTATTTCTTCAATCGTTAACCTACATCATCCATAATAATTTACTTTAATTACGCCTAATCGTTATCCATGAATAATAACCGTCGGTAATTATCGTAATGTTACTCGATAATCGTTATCCCGACTTAATACAAACATAATCGTTCCCTCACGTTATACTTATAATATTTTCATAAAAATATGCACTTGACAACCGTATAGACTCACCTGTCACATATGAGTATATTCCAGTCAGTAGGAATTATTTCGGTAATTCCCGACTTTACTGTTTTTAATCGTTTTTAATCCGTTGGAAGCCTAATTCCCCCATTAAGCCTCCTTAAATATTTTATTTTTTTTTTCTATTCTGGCTACACATATATACATATATTCCATACACAAAAATAATTTTTCTAGAATTTTTCCTTTTTCTTAAGTATTTTTCAAAAAGTCATTTTAAACCCGTAACTTAGCAAAATTAACTATATCATGCTCAACTTCAAAAATTCCTGAATCTTTCCAGAATCTTAAACATATTAACATAAAGTTTTAGTTTAAATTCCGTAGTCATCGGAGTTATAGAACTCAAGTTATAGCAGTTTTTGTTAGAAAAATCCAAATATTGAATTGGCCATATCTCACTCATCCGAAGTTGGAATGCATTCATCTTCGGGCCAGAGATTCTTTATACCATCTAGTTTAAGTTCCCAAAAGGGATGAATTTATTTTAATGTTTAAGTGGCCCAAACAGGGCACGAAAAAATTAGGGCAGAAGGATTTAACAGTTTTTCAGCTTTGCACTGTTTCAGTAGAATATGTCTCCACGAAAATCTACAAGGTATTTTCCAGAAATTCCAATTGGAGGTTTTAGAGAACTTCCATATCTAACTTCAGATCTTGGCATCACTCAAAAATTCGAAGTGAACTAGGAGTTATGCTTGTTCAAATCTTAGACTCTGTTTCTGAAAAGTTTCAATTTTCCGTCATTTAGGTTTTCTTGGAAAGCTTTCTTATTTTCATGGTTTTTCTTATATAAAACACATAACAAGCATATATACTCCATCATAACCTCCCTTATACCATAGGATCTATCATGATCCTCTATACAATCATTCCTCTCACAACAACCAAGCAAGAATATCATCTAAGCTAAGAAAATTATAAAACTAGGGTTAGGAAACTTTTAAAACTTTGCTTGGATGATGGATGATCTTTCTTAGTAGTTTGGCTTGCTAGATCTTCTCCTTCTTAGCCTCTTCCCCCAGCCGTGGGTCTTCTACTCAAGCCTCTTAAGCTTCTTTTACTCTTTCCCTCTCTAAGCTACTAACTCTTTCAAACTTTCTCTCTTGGTAAAATGCTGAAAAATGAACAAAGAACCAATTCTTTCTTGCCTCTTCTATTTATAGGCCTATACTAACCTTGCTTAGGCCTTCCTTAATCATCCAACACACCCCAAAGCATACTTAAGGCTCATAACAAAGAGTTTACTTGTAAGTGCATTGTCAATAAAAATGATAACTTTTATAGCAATGGAGTGAAGAAATGGTAAAGAAATTTGCAAGTAACTTTGGTCTCCATTTTCTTCCATGTGGGGCCCACCTTAGGCCACAAAATTCTCCCCTTATGGGACCCCCATATGATCCGGATACTCCCGACTTATTCCTTTCCATTTTTGCTTTAATTTCCTTTCCAAGTGGGGTCCACAATTGGTTACAATTTTTTCCCAAGTGGGACCCCCTTTGCCATAATTTTCTTCCCATGTGGGACCCCCCTCCTTCATGACTAGATACACTCCCTCATCCACTAGAAATCTAGCAGATTTCAACCATGTGGCTCCCGTGTTATCACCTCGTTTTGCATGCATAATCCCGTCTTTAACCTTTTGACCCGAAAAATTAAATTTTCATGTTTATAGTCGTTTCCTACTAAAGTCGACACTCCCAACGTCATGTAATTATCCGTGTCTTCAAATTCATCTCCGAATTTCGAGTTTGACTTTTCTCTGTAAAAGTCAACTGTTGACTTTGACCGTAAAGTCAACTCCGACACGTTTTGTGTTTAAAGTCTATTCTGACTAATTTCGACATTCCGGACTCAACTGAGCAGTCTGCGTTTCCAAATTTTATTCCGAACTTCAAATTTGAGTCGTGAACTATATAGTTCCCTTATTGACATTTCCACAGCTATTCTATCATATAGCACATAATTCACATTTTAAACATACTTTATTCCCTTCATACTTTACATTTCTACATGTTTCATGTTTCTTATGCCTGACATATATTTATATCTCATGCTTATCATGCTTTGCATTTACATATGCTTCCTAACATTAATCCATAAAGTTCATATAGAACATTTCATTTTAAACCATCAATTAAGTATCTACAACATTTAACAAGTATTTGCACGAAGTGCACATTAAAACAAGTTCACATGAATTCCACATATCACCTAAATTTGCACATAATATATAAACACAAGTTCTGAAAAACTTGCATGTACCAACGTTCGTCATCTACATCATTCACATATACAATTCCTTCCTTCAGTCGATAACATACATCATCTATAATGATTTGCTTTAATTACGCTTATTCGTTATCCTTGAATAATAACCGTCGGTAATTATCGTAATGTAACTCGATAATCGTTCTCCCGACTTAATACAAACATAATCGTTCCCTCACATTATACTTATAAAATTTTCATAAAAATATACACTTGACAACCATATAGACTCACCTGTCACATATGAGCATATTCCAGTCAGTAGGAATTATTTCGGTAATTCCCGACTTTATGATTTTTAATCGTTTTTAATCCATTGGAAGCCTAATTCCCCCATTAAGCATCCTTAAATATTTTATTATTTTTTTTTCTATTCTGGCTACACATATATACATATATTCCATACACAAAAATAATTTTTTTAGAATTTTTCTTTTTTATTAAGTATTTTTCAAAAAGCCATTTTAAGCTCGTAACTTAGCAAAATTAACTATATCATGCTCAACTTCAAAATTTCTCAAATCTTGTTAGAATCTTATATATATTAACATAAAGTCCCAGTTTAAATTTTGTGGCCATCGGAGTTATAGAACTCAAGTTATAGTAGTTTTCGTCAAAAAAAACCCAAATATTGAATTGGCTATATCTCACTCATCCGAAGTCAGAATACGTTCATCCTCGGACTAGAGATTCTTTATACCATCTAGTTTCAGTTCCCAAAAGGTCTTAATTTATTTCAATGTTTAAGTGGCCCATACAGGGCACGAAAAAATTAGGGCAGAAGGTTTTCATAATTTTTTAGCTTTGGACTGTTTTGGTAGAATCTGTCACCACGAAAATCTACAAGGTATTTTCTAGAAATTCCAATTGGAGGTTTTAGAGGCCTTCCATATCTAACTCTAGAACTTGGTCTCACACAAAAATTCATAGTGAGCTAGGAGTTATGCTTGTTCAAATCTTAGACTTCAATCTGAAAAAATTTCAGTTTTCCGTCGTTTAGGTTTTCTTAGAAAGCTTTCTTGTTTTCATGGTTTTTCCTATATAAAACACATAACAAGCATATAAACTCCATCATAACCTCCCTTATACCATAGGATCTATCATGATCCTCCATACAACCATTCCTCCCACAACAACCAAGCAAGAATATCATATAAGCTAAGAAAATTATAAAACTAGGGTTAGGAAACTTTTAAACCTAGGCTTGGATGATGGATGATCTTTCTTGGTAGTTTGGCATGCTAGATCTTCTCCTTCTTAACCTCTTCCCCCAGTCGTGGGTCTTCTCCTCAAGCCTCTCAAGCTTCTTTTACTCTTTCCCCCTCTAAGCTACTAACTCTCTCAAACTTTCTCTCTTGGTAAAATGCTAAAAAATGAACAAAGAACCAATTCTTTCTTGCCTCTTCTATTTATAGGCCTATACTAACCTTGCTTAGGCCTTCCTTAATCATCCAACACACCTCCAAAGCATACTTATGGCTCATAACTAAGAGTTTACTTGCAAGTGCATTGTCAACAAAAATGATAACTTTTATAGCAATGGAGTGAAGAAATGGTAAAGAAATCCGCAAGTAACTTTGGTCTCTATTTTCTTCCATATGGGGCCCACTTTAGGCCACAAAATTCTCCCCTTGTGGGACCACCATATGATCTGGATACTCCCTCCTTATTCCTTTCCATTTTTGCTTTAATTTTCTTTTTAAGTGGGCTTCACCATTGGTTACAATTTTCTCCCAAGTGGGACCCACTTTGCCGCAATTTTCTTCCCATGTGGGACCCCACCTTCATAACCGGATACTCTCCTAATCTGCTGGAAATCCAACAGATTTTAATCATGTGGGTCCTGTGTTATTGCCTCGTTTTAAGTGCATAATCCCGTCTTTGACTTTTTGACCCGAATAATCAAATTTTCATGTTTATAGTCGTTTCCTACTAAACTCGATGCTCCCAACGTCATGTAATTATCTGTTTCTTCAAATTCATCTCCAAATTTCGAGTTTGACTTTTTTACGTAAGTCAATCGTTGACTTTGACCAAAAAGTCAACCCCAACACGTTTTGTGTTTAGAGTCTATTCTGACTAATTTCGACATTCCGGACTCAACCGAACAGTCCGCGTTTCCAAATTCTATTCCGAACTTCAAATTTAAGTCTTGAACAATATAGTTCCCTTATTGACATTTCCATGGCTATTCTCTTTTAAATCACAATACTCGCACATATTCCTTAACACGCGTATATATATACAATATACACCACATCCTATACACATGAAAATTTCCAAAAGAAATTCCTTTTATTAACACATCCTTACATGATCCTCTTAGCCATTACATTTTTCTTTCTTCTTAATGATTCCTTCCCCAGATCACTATTACCGTAACTTTTTGATTCAGTTTTACCTCCCACTTTCGCATAATTTTTTCATCGAACACTTAATCGAATTACCTTTACATAGGATTTACCTTATTACCTCCGTCATTTATCTTCCCTATCCAATTCATTGACGGAAATATATTCTTAGCCCAAGTCTTAGCTAACTTGCTTCGGCTCATAACTACCTGTTATATCCAGGTATTAACATGTTCATCATCATATCTTGTACGTAAATTTTATCTTATAATACTCTTTCATTTTCATCATTTGACATAATACATTATATCCTCATATAACCATAATCTTTCATACATTCCTCTCTTCATCTATTATTTCTTATAATTATCTTTTACCTCTTTCGAGCATTTTGCCCCAACAGTCTCTCAACCATATCTGTTATTCCTAACACATAGATTAGATTAACATATTTAATCATTCCTCCACTCCCAATCTAGGTTTTAAACTCTAACCTTTATTAAATTAATCAAGATCTTATTTATAAGTCTTATAAATATCTATGATATCACAGACGTTGTCATGATAGCGGAGCAAGATTGGTTTGACTTTACAGCACAACCTAATCCAACAGTTATAGTAGTAGTGAAAGAATTTTATGCGAACGCTAAGGAACACTATCACTTTGGGGTGCAAGTGCGTTGAAAGACAGTTGAGTTCGCCAGCACTGATATCAACAAGTACTATAATTTACCAGACTTGGGTCACATCAACCAGTATTTGACGTTCGTGAGGCAAGGACCAGACTATGAATGAATCATTTAAGAATTGTGTTAGCCGGGCATGACATGGAAGACTCACGAGCACGGGAGTATGATATTTCCACAGTCGCGACTTAGCTGGTGTGGAAAGGCTTGGTATGCCTTCCTATGTGCCAAGCTAATGTCGTGTACGCACATCAGCGATGTGACTAAGGGGAGGGCAGTGTTGCTATATTGTTTGGTGAAAGGAAAATATATGGATGTGGGCCTAATCGTTTAAAATTCAATTCTGCGTGCTTTAGAGGGCGGTACAATAGGTGGGCTGCCCCACCCTTCCCTCATCTACGCTTTGTATGAGCAGGCAGGGGTGAAATGGAAGATAGATGAATTTATTATGCAGTTGATGCCCCTGCTGGACCATAAGATGATCATGAGATACAAAGTTTGGGGAGGTGGTGAGTCACATCCAAGGGGACTAGGCTTTATTATTGCATAATCTGAGCCTCGGCAGAAGTCGACTCTTATGGCTATAGGTTCATACCCTGCTACTCCCCGACGTGTTGTGTCTAAGGAGGTGGAGCGCGAAAGTGAATGGCTGGATATATGGCCTTGAGGACCAGAATGTCCGATTAGCTGCCCGACAAGACGCGATTTTCTCCTACAATGTTAGTTTTAACACTGCCCTAGTTGATATGTTTGCTCGATTGAATCCTACCATGGACCTTAGCTAGTTTCCTGTGGCGCCCATATTTCCTGTGTTTCCCCCTTCAGATTAAGAAGAAGAGAGCGACAAGGAAATCGATCCCGATGATTGATCAAATCTGGGAAGTCCTCAGTTTCTAAATTCGGTATTTTTCGCATGAGGACATTGCTCTGTTTAAGTTTGGGGGTGTTTTTCATGCATATTCATAGTAGGTTTACATGTTCATAGTAGAATAGTTATGTATTTAGGTTGTGTTGATATCTAGTATTGTGATTGTTTATTAGTCTTACATTGTGTTAGTATATATGTAGATGAACTTGAGCATGATGAGATGTTGAAACCGTGATAATGGCTAATGATAAGAAAGAGAAAATTAAGTAATAACTCGAGTGAATGAGATAATAAAGGCTTAGTTAGCTCTTGAATATTGTCAGTTGCTTTGTGGAAAAAACCCAATGATTTAATTTGCACATGTTAGTATGTTGATTTGGTTATGGGTTTAACTGAACTTAACAAATATAGGGCTTAGGATGGATAAGAAAAACCTCTATAGCTTGTTTATCTTGTATTTCGGCAATTTTTTATTCATTCAAAAAATATATAGTTATTAAATAAACTTGACTAGTTGTCTTTGTGGCCTCTGTTACTCGAACAAGTAAGCTCTAGGGGTGTCTCTATACTCAGCGCCCTAAAATCAACTGATTTGGGAGTCATTGGTTGAAAGTTCGCTACATGGGTAACTTTGAAAAGCCTAATAAAGATTAACATTGCACAAGTCAAGAAATAACTAAATAAAAAAAGAAGAAACGAGATGGAGCGTAAAACGCACTTGTTATGAAAAAAATAATAATAAAGATTTTCAGAATAAAGGGTATCTAAGTTATAGAGGTGTAGCATAGTTCTTATATCTAGAGTATCTTTCTTTGAGCCTTGTAATTATTGAGTTTGTTTTACCTGTGACTGGATTGATATACTGAAGCACACACACACATTGTAGGTTGGAAATGAAGTAGTTGATGATATTTCAAGTTTTAACGAATGCTTGATTTTTAACCTTCAGTTGAGTTGTGTTTAAGGATCTTTAAGGCTATCTAAAGTTATTAATGTTAATTCATATGTGAGTTGGTAAAAACATGTTAGTTAGTTGCATTTATTCTGTTTTAGTTGTTTGGATTGCTTAAGGACAAGCAGTTGTCTAAGTTTGGGGGTATTTGATGAGTGGGTAATATACCCATGAATTGAGTATTTTTAGGCATGATATAATGTTTGTTTTTGAGTATTTTAGGACATTTTTACTTGTTTAATTGTTATTTTATAGGTTAGGGCAAAGCAGGGGCAAAACAAGGCTTTTGGCTTCATTAAGGGCATAATTATAATTTTTGGTCAGTCTACAGTGTCGGGGCGCTATTTCTTACTATGTACCCAGCGTCGGGGCACTAGTGGTCAGGGAGAGTTGATCGAGGCTTTGTATAGCAGGAGATTCTAAGGCCAATTTTGACTGAAAATAGGATTCTAATTAAAGCTGACTTGGAAGAAGGCTTCTATATAAAAAGAGGCTATTCATAACATATGTGCACAGAGATTAAAGGAGGATTGGAGACTGGATATTAGATATAAAAGATTGGAGATTCAAAGAGTGCACAAGGAGATTAAGACGGAGACTTGAAGATTAAAGAAAATTCTACTGAGTTCTTCTTACTTCTTCTTTTCTTAGTTTTGTATTTCTAAGATGATGACTTCTTTGAGATTTCTAGTTTTTAATTCTAGAATGAACTAAATTTATAATTAAGACTGCAATTGAACCTCTTATGCTTATGGATTAATTATCTCTTGAAGTCCAATTATTTATTCAAATTGAGTTATCTATCGTATTTTGTGCTTATTGATTAATTGTCTGGCCAACAATTAGCAGGATACTTTAGATGAATTCGGGAGATGAAGTCTAGGGTTAGATCTGAATATGATAGCATGTATTCTTAGCTATTTGCATGAGATGAATGACTAAGGTTGTGAATTGAATAAGGATATCTCTTTTCACGTCATGTAACTATTGGGAATTGATACTTAATGAATTTGATTCTTTTATTTTGCATAGGGATATAGCAAGATTAATTGAGTTAAATATTTTTATTTGATCCTTGGGAAAGGGCTTATAAATAATTGTGAATTCCTGTTAACAACTCTTATGGATTTAATAATTTGATGAATTGGGTAATTGATATGTAATGCGCAGTTGGGGATATTGTAGTCTTAAGCCTTTAAATATCTGATTTTCAATCTTTGTGCTAGATTTTATTATTAAATTTTAGTTTAATTATTTTTAATCATTATTCTCAAAATTGCGATTGTTTAAATAAAATTGGGTTGATAAAAAGAACTAGTAGTTGGGATATATTAGATATAGATTCTTGTGGGTTCGACACTCTACTTATACTTTATTACTTGTTGACCACGTATACTTGCGTATAAATTGTCAATACCAATTTTGGACAATAGGTACGTATAATAATTCCACTTTCATCTAATTTGTTACGAAAAACTCATCGAGTTCCAATAATGGAAATACCTTCAGGTTTTGGAACTAACTCCAAGACTTTATTTTTGGTGAACTACTCAAGTTCATCTTGCTATTATCCAATCCTCGTCAAGCAAAGCATCTTTTATATTTTTAGGCTCAATTTGAGACAAGAAAGATAAATAACCAGCCAAGTTATGTGCTTGTGATCTAGTAAGGACTCCTCTATCAATATCACCAATCACATTTTCTATAGGATGATTTTTAATAATATGTGAGTCTTTGGGTAAGTCATTTAACTGAGGATTGGGATTTTCAAGAGGATTTACATCGACAGGTGGAGATGCATTATCTAGTTTTGGTTCCTCCATATTTTTGAGAATGTCTTCAATGACAACGACATTGTCTACTAACTCTTTATATTTGGGAGGTGGCTAAGACTCATCAAAAGTTACGTTCATTGACTCCTCAACAAACTAGACTTCTTTTGTTAAAAACTCTGTATGTTTTACTGTTAAGTGAATATCCCAGAAAGATTCCCTCATCAGATTTGGGATAAAAATTTAACAATTGTCCTTTAGTATTTAGAATAAAACATTTACTCCCAAAAATACGAAAATAATTTATTTTTGGAGTTCTTTTATAATAAAGCTCATAGGGAGTTTTAAGCAAAATTGATCTTAATAAAACCCGGGTTAAAATATAACAGGTCGTTACCACTGCTTCAGCCTAAAAATATTTAGAAATGTGATATTCATTTAACATAGTATTAGCCATTTCCTGTAGGGTTATGTTAGTTCCCAAGGACACAATAAAGATCTAGAAGGAGGGCTTGAATAGATCCTTTAAAACTTTTTCGTTTATTATGAAAGTATATCAGTTATGATTAATAGAATCAATTTATGCACAGTGGAATATACTTTAATAACCCCTTCAAAGATATAAACATAATCTTAGTTCAATGAACAAATCTACGATATGGTTGATAGCAAATATAGCAGTTATTGTGCATAACGTAAATGACATAAAGTAAATAACACAAGAGGTTTTAAGTGGTTCGGAGACTGAACAACTCTTACTCCACTCTTCTACTTCAACAAGTAGGAATCCACTAGTTTAGTCACTAAGACAAGGACGCTCCGCCCTCCTCAAGTCCAGCAGACATGAGTTGATCCTCTGACCCTCTTCAAGCCCAGCAGACTTGGAACTCCAGTTCACTAAGAACTCTTCAAAGCCAGTGATGAGTGGGTTTTATACCTACAAATTGGTTATCTTTTAGGCTCAATTCTTTGTTGTCTTTAAGTATTTTTAGTTTTATTTTACTTGTTATTTCATTGATTTTTTAGGAAACAACTCTAGGTCGGCAATTGTGGAAATGTGGAACTTCAGGGGAAAAAGAGTAATTTTCAGCAAAAGGTCCACCGTCGGGGCGGCAAGCCCAGGCCTTTTCCACCCACGGGGCGAAGCCACCGCCGGGGCGGTCTCCCCAGGCTTACTTCACCACCGAGGTGAGCCCACCGTCGGGGCGGTCTCCCCAGGCCTTTTCTACCGCCGAGGCGATGACACCGTCGGGGCGAGCTCCCTAGGCTAATTCTACCGCCAGGGCGAGCTCGTCGGGAATGTTCAGCGGTTGGCTTTGTCTTGTCTGCAGATAGTGGGTATTCGTTGAAGGAAATTCAGGAGCTTGATGGTGACTAGAAGAGAGAGAATGATCAGTGTATTAGGCATCTAGGGAGTTAATTTCGAATTATCCAAGCTTGGTGCTAGACATTGGGAGCTAGGGTTTGAGCTAACAAAGATAAGAACAAAAGAAAAGAAAGAACACCATAGCATCACCAAGGAGCTGAGGATTGCATTTCTGAGAAGGAAAGCTAGAGAGAAAGATACCAACAAGCATCAATTCAGGATTCAATCCAAAGAGGGGTTTTATCAATCTATCTTCTAGTATTTTATTCTTATTTTGTAATTCCAAAGCCATGTATTGTAAACTGAATATGATGTTACTTAGAGCTATCATGAGCTAATTCTTCAATTCTAAGATTCAATGGAACCCAACTCATAGTTTGTTTTGAATGCTCTCTCTTGAATTTTAGTTAGACTCTTGTGAATTGGAGTTCATAGCCTATGTTTATGGATTAATTGCTTGGCCCGTAATTACCTTGGTAATCTATATGAAATTGAGAAATGGAATATAGGTTGAGACCTAGCTATGAATTCATGTGAAAATTAGATATTCTTATGGGTAATGTATGAGATTATGCGACGTGAGTCTTGTGTATTATTCTCAAGGGTTAATAATTTGATTGTATTTAAGATAGACATATACCTAAATACCACGTGTATCCATTTGAGAATCCTTGCTTAATGTTTTCTATTGTGAAAGTTGGTAGTTGATGGAGTAGTTAATGAGATTTTACGTGACATGTATCTTGTTAATTGTTCTTGACATGAGATTCTTGCTAGTGTGTAGAATAGAGATATATCTATACACCACAATAGGAAATACGTATTTGACTATCAAGAAAGGCTTATATATACTTGTGATTTCTCGGGTAATAATTCTTGTGTTCTAACTAGTTGATAAAGAGAGAGTTGTGATGAACAAATGAAGAGTTGGGAGAAATTGTAATCTTAGACCTTTCTATCTTGAATTCTATCCGTGTTTCGTTAATCCTTGCTTTCTTAATTATCTTATTTAGTTTGAATCAACAACAAAATCAAATCATATCATCATTATTTAAATAAGATTAATTTGTCATGCGATTGGTAATTGGTAGTTATTTGACATAATTCCTCGTGGGTTCGACACTCTACTTATCTTATATTACTTGTGGACCGCGTATACTTGCGCGTGTTTTATTGATTGCGAAATCGAGCAACAAGTTTTTGGCGTCGTTGCCGGGGAATTATTTTACAATAATTTTACCAATATTGATTATAGTCGAATTGATCTTAATTTAGACTTGTGTTTAATATTTCACTTTATTGTGTAGGTACTCTTGATTTGTATGCGCCGAGCACAAAGTCTAGAGTTATTTCCTTACGATCCCGAGATCGAGAGAAATATTCGAAGACTAAGAAGAGAAAGAATCAGGGGTTCTAACAATCAAGAAACTATGGCGGCAGAGGAACAAAAAGTATTGAGAGATTATGCAATGCCGCAAATAAATGATTTGCAATCTAGTATCACAAGGCCAGCAATAACTGCAACTACCTTTGAAATTAGACTGGGAATAATACAAATGGTGCAAAACTCGGTACAGTTTGGGGGTATGGCTAATGATGATCCTAATGACCATTTGTTGAGCTTCATTGAGATATGTGATACTTTCAAATTTAATGGTGTGACGGATGATGCTTTGAGACTTAGACTCTTTCTATTCACATTGAGATACAAAGCTAAGAGTTGGCTTCACTCATTGCCACCGGGTTCCATCACTACATGGGCAGACTTAGCACAGAAATTTTTGGCAAAATTCTTCCCTCCTGCAAAGTCTGCTAGATTGAGAAATGAAATTGCAACCTTTGAACAACATCATGGAGAATCATTGTATGAGGCATGGGAGAGATATAAAGATTTGCTTCAAAGATGCCCTCATCATGGATTACTTATATGGATGCAATTGAATATCTTTTACAATGGATTAGGATCTCACACTCGGTCTTGCATTGATGCAGCTGCGGGAGGATCTTTTATGGTTAAGAATTATGGAGAAGCACGCGATTTATTAGAGGTCATGGCTGCAAATAACTACTAATGGCCAACTTCTAGAATGAATCAACAGAAAGTGGTCGGGGTATTGAAAGTGGATGCCATCACGTCCTTAGTAGCTCAGATGGCAGCTATGTCAAAGAAAATTGATTTCATGGTAGATTCAAAAGTGCAGTAGGTAGCCCTTGTTTGTGAGTTATGTGTGGGGACACATGCTACCGACCATTGTCCCATTAATCCTGAGGCAGTTCAGTTTGTGAGTAGCTACCAGAGACCACCAAACCCATACCAAAACAACTACAATGCTGGAAATAGGAACCACCCTAGCTTTTCATGGAGCAACAACCAAAATTATCAACAAGCTCCAAAACCACACCATCCAGCAGGGTTCCAAAATCAGCAACAACGCCATGCAACCCAGTCTTCTCAAGTAGAAAGAAAGTCAGATTTTGAAGAGATGATGTTGAAACACATGGCTAGCTATGATGTGTTGATAAAGAGCCAAGCAGCAGCAATCAAAAATTTGGAAAATCAAATGGGACAAATTGCTAGTTCGTTGTCAAATAAACCCCAGAGATCTCTTCCTAGTAACACAGAAACTAATCCAAGGAGAGAAGGGAAAGAGGAATGTCAAGCAGTAACACTTAGAAAAGGAAAACAAACCCTACAGGAACCTAAGGTGTAAAAGGAGGCAACCCATTCATGTCTTTCTCCAACTTCGATTTCTACAAAAATTTCTAAGGAAATGGACAACAGTGTGACACCCCCAAATTAAGGTACCAATACCTCGAATTTGGTGCTCACGATAAAATACATCCATACACCTCTAAACAACATAAATTAACTAATGCAGAATAAATAAACATATGTTGTTCATTACAAAAGGTTTACTGCGGTCCCAAGGTCTATAACCTTAAACAAATACATCGCAGAATACATTAATAATACAAAACTATTCCACGATTACATAACGGGATAGTACATATAACTATTCCTTAAGCTTTCCTTTGCCTTTGTCCGCTTTGGAACTCCCCGGCTTAACTGCAATAGGCTCATGATATAGCAAGGGTAAGCAACTACTTTGCTCGGCAAGTTTAAAAGCAAGAATGAAGATATATCATGAATGAATAAGAATAATAGCTGCATAGATCAACAATTATGAACATTGATGAAATAGCTGAAATGACATAATCAAAGTTCAAATGAAACAATGAATAATGATTATTTACTGCTGAGTGGTCCAACCGACCATGAACTTTTGGCCAAAGAGTCAATCATTCGACTAACTCTTTTAAAACCTGGCCCCGTCAGTTGTACTCGAGGGGATCAGCCTCTTGTACACCATGTATATGCATAACATTTAACTCTGACTGCATCGAATAACCGACACATTATAATCCCCTAATAAGGGTTGCTCTCTCAGTCCAAGAATCCGTACCAACTACTGGTTTGGATAGCTTTTGAAATAATAACCTGTATGTGTCTAGCCGAGAACAAATGGCGTAGACTATCTCCTTAAACGGTTCATGAACGAAAAACTTAAACGTTTCACAGTCCAACAACAGATAATGAATTCAAATGTATAAGCTGCGAATATCAATAACTTATCCTTGATGTGGGGTAATTGAAAATAATTAATCCACTAATATAATTTGAAATTAATAACTCCAATTGAGTCACAAAACTTGCAATAATATACAATGATTGCTCACTCAGTAAATAACTCGCACAATAAACAAAAGTTGTATGGTTGAGAAATCCTACCCAATATTAAATTGAGCTAGAGTAAGGAAACTTGCATTCAATATATAGAAAGAATGAAGTTAAGGAACTTGCCCAACACAAGGGTTAGACAAGCGTTAGGAAACTTGCCTGAAGCGCTGCTACAATATTACAACACACGCTCCTTAATATCCTACACAATTAGGTACATATTCACATACAATTAGTCACATACGGAATACCAAATATTTGTTCACACAACTCTATAATGTCCCATTCAAATAAGAAACAAAATATTAAACAAGGTTATGCCCACTAGTTACGGCGTTACGACGCTTGCACGTCTATACGCCCAACTTGCCTATTCGAATGCCCGAGCGACTCGCAATTGCGTGAGTCTAACACGCCCATTTGATTTATCTAATACCTATTGGTTAATGCTAAGTATCATTATAAATCATAATAATCATGTTATGAAGGTTAGAACATCACTTTACAAGGTCGGGGGCATCACGTGTGCAAATGCGCATGCCCGACGCCCTCCGATTGACCCCAATTACGCATCAGTCCTATAAATGGCTAATTTAGGCCATGATACAGGTCTCAAATCGAAAAACTTAAAGAACGAAAGTTGTAGGTATACTCGTTCTCTTTCCGAATCATCTTGAATCATCTCAATCCGAGTTCGTATGCAAACGTTATGGACATTTTACTAAAGGACGTCGAAGTTGTTTTGCCTAGTTTCTGTGGCCAGCGCCGGGGTGCTCAAAATTGCCTATGGCCAGTGCCGGGGCGCTATAACCAGTAGCTGAGCTCGTGGCCAGTTCGTTTTGCTTCCCGGAATGCTTTGTTTTTGGTGTTCTAGGCCTATCTTGCTTCCAACTACCATAACTCCTTCTATACACCTTCAAATTGGTCCATTTCGGACTCTATGGACTCCTAAGAGATAGAGCTACAACATATCAAAAATTTAGAGCTATCCATTAACATTAACATGGCCAAATCTTAGGCCAAAGTATCAACTCATGCTATATTTTCGTGTTCTTCGTGTTCTTGGTGTTCTTTACAAAAATCATCACCAAATCTTTGTTTTAATCCCTTTTTACTCCATTCCAACCGGGTTAAACTCATAGCCCACGGAACTACAATATGACAACAACAAATAAACACAACAATCAAGGAATCATAGCTACAAGTCCTCTAAATTCGTCCAACAGTCCATGTTCATGTCCAAAGTCCATTGTTCTTCATGTTCTTCATCCTCTTTAAGCATAGGTACGGATTTATTGCATTTTTGTTCCACTTTGATGTTATTAATAGCTTACATATCCTCTTAATAACATTTACAAACATCCAACACAAACAAAAACAACAAGGATCGCTAGAAAATCAATCCACAAGCTCAAGAGCTCAAAAACCATAAAAACTTGAAAAACTTAACAACAAATCGAATGGAATGGATTTGGTTCTTGTTTACCTCTATAAATCCTTCCTAAATGATTAAGAAGATAGCTAGGCTTGCTTGGCTTGAGTTCTCCTTGCTTGGATGTTCTCCTTCTTCCACCCGTGCATTCTTCTTCTTCTTCCTTCCTTTTTCCGGCGACCTTCTTCTTTTTCCAGCGAACTCCGGCGACCTCTTTCTCCTCCTTCTTTGCAGCTCTCTCTCTTTCTCTCTCTCTCTCTATCAGCTGATGGGAATGGGAGGAGTGTGGAATGCAAGATAGAAATGGAATGGTTGCATTATTTGGGAGAAGTGGAGTAAATTAGGGAGAAGTGGAAGAAAAATGGGAAAGGTGGCCAATTTTCTATTGGCTAACAATTGTTTATTTGTTCCCACTTATTCAACATGCAATTCCACTCATTTGGCCTCTCCATTACCATGTTACCCGCATACTCCCTCATCAAAACACCAAAATGCTGATTTTTGTGCCCATATCCCACATGGGTCAAGTCTTGGGTCATGGGTTGGGTCATGGGTTTGGGTCACCCTTAAAATCACTTGGGCTTCTAATTTAATTCCCATTGGGCTCCCATAAATCCTACACTTGGATTAATATCTCATTGCCTAAATGGGTTGGCAATAATTAAGAAAAATCGAAGTCACCCGAGAAGACGTCTCTAGATGAATATTCCCAACGTGAATACTAACTCGTGAATAGAGATTTAACGATGCTACGCGAAATTAAATATTCACTTAAACAAAACTATAACACGTAAAATTTCATGCATTCACATAATCCAGATTATCACACAACCTTTAAACATGCAACACAAAAATAATATTAATAAAATAATAAATATTCATTAATATTCAGAAATTCGAATTACAAGGCAAATTCCAGAATTTCCGGTCGTTACAAGCAGTGTGCCAATTGAGCCAGAATAGAGAGTTACCACGGATAAACCCAATGTTGCTCCTACACCGAAAGTGTTTCCACCAGTGCCTTTCCCTCAAAGACTGCAAAAACAGAAATTAGACAAGCAGTTTACCAAATTCCTAGAGGTCTTCAAAAAGCTACAGATTAACATTCCTTTTGTAGAGGCTTTAGAACAGATGTCAAGCTACGCTAAATTCATGAAGGGTATTCTGTCTAAAAAGAAGAGATTAAATGATTTTGAAACAGTGGCTTTAACTGAGGAATGTAGTGCAGTGTTACAAAGAAAGCTACCTCCCAAATTGGAGGATCCAGGAAGTTTTACTATACCGTGCACTACTGGTAGCCTATCATTTAACAAATGTTTGTGTGACTTAGGTGCTAGCATTAATCTCATGCCGTTATCAGTATATACTCAGTTGGGACTTCCTGCACCAAAGCCAACAAACATATCTCTTCAGCTTACCGATAGGTCAGTTACTTATCCAAGGGGAATTGTGAAAGACATTCTTGTAAAGGTGGATAAGTTCATCTTTCCGGCTGATTTTATCATCCTAGATTTTGAGGAAGATAAAAACATCCCTATTATTCTTAGGAGACCATTTCTAGCCACTGGGAGAACTCTAATTGATGTTTAAAAAAGAGAGCTTACTATGCAGGTTCAGGACCAAGATGTCACATTCAATGTGTTTAAGGCTATGAAATTTCCTTCGAATGAGGAAGAATGCTTTCAGGTGGATGTGATTGAGCAGATTGTAAATGATGAGCTTTTGAATGTGTTGAACAATGATCCATTGGAGACTACACTCTTGGGAAAGTTTAACATGGATGATCCAAATTTGGTTAAATATTTACATATTTTTGATACAATACCACGGGGAAGCAAGTTTCAAATCCCGTTTGAATCTCTGGAATGTGTTGAGAATTCTACAGATCGTTTGAGACCATCTCTTGAGATACCTCCTTCACTTGAGCTCAAACCATTACCTAATCATCTCAAGTATGCTTATTTAGGTGAATCATCTACTTTACCTGTTATTATTGCTTCTGTACTTAACGAATTTCAGGAAAGTAAGTTGTTGTGAGTTCTTCGAGAGTACAAAACTGCAATTGGATAGACCATTGCTGACATCAAGGGAATAAGCCCATCATTCTGTATGCACAAAATCTTGATGGAGGATGATAGTAAACCTACTATTGAACATCAAAGGAGACTCAATCCAATTATGAAAGAGGTGGTAAAGAAAGAGATTTTGAAATGGTTAGATGCTGGAATTATATACCCCATTTTTGACAGTTCTTGGGTGAGTCCAGTTCAATGTGTACCAAAGAAATGGGGTATGACTGTTGTGGCAAATGAAAATAATGAGTTGATTCCGACAAGAATAGTGACTTTTTGGAGGGTGTGCATGGATTACCAAAAACTTAACAAAGCAACCTAAAAAGATCATTTCCCACTACCTTTCATTGATCAAATGTTAGATGGACTGGCAGGACATGGGTACTATTGCTTGTTGGATGGTTATGCGGGCTACAATCAGATTGTAATTGCTCCGGAGGATCAGGAAAAGACCACATTCACATGTCCGTATGGTACTTTTGCCTTTAGAAGGGTCTCGTTCGGATTATGTAATGCACCGGCAACTTTTTAGAGGTGTATGATGGCAATTTTCTCGTACATAGTGGAATGCAATGTGGAGGTTTTCATGGATGACTTTTCAGTATTTGGGGACTCATTTGACAGTTGTTTGGAAAATCTAGTCATGATATTGAAAAGGTACGTGGAAACTAACTTGGTGCTCAACTGGGAAAAGTGCCATTTCATAGTGCAAGAAGGGATCATCCTCGGGCATAAAGTGTCATCAAAAGGGTTAGAGGTGGATAGAGCCAAACTTGAAACAATTGAAAATTTACCACCACCAGTTTTAGTGAAGGGAATTTGCATTTTTATGGGACATGTCGGGTTTTACCGAAGATTCACAAAGGACTTTTCAAAAATCTCAAAGCCTTTATGCAGTTTATTAGAGAAAGACGTCCCATTCAAGTTTGGCGAAGAGTGTTTGATAGCATTTGAGCTATTAAAGAAGAAATTGACCACAGCACTAGTGATAGTTACACCAGATTGGTCAAAGCCATTCGAATTGATGTGTGATGCTAGTGACTATGCAGTTGGGGCTGTTTTGGGACAACGCAAGGAGAAGGTTTTTTATGCCATTTACTATGCCAGCAAAACCTTAACTGATGCACAGCTTAACTACACCACTACTGAGAAAAAGTTGCTTACGGTAGTTTATGCTTTTGACAAGTTTCGATCATACTTTACTGGAACAAAGGTGGTGGTATTCACGGACCATTCAGGTATTCGGTATCTAATTTCAAAGAAAGATGCTAAGTCGAGGTTGATTAGATGAATCCTATTATTGCAGGAGTTTGATTTAGAAATCCGGGACAGAAAGGGAACTGAAAACCAGGTAGCTAACCATTTGTCTAGATTGGAGAATCCGAGGCATGATAAGGAAGACAGAGTTCTAATCAATGAGTCTTTCTCGGATGAGCAGTTTTTTATGGTTCAAGGCGAAATCCCGTGGTATGCTGATTTTGCGAACTACTTGGTTAGTAACACACTCCCCCCGGACTTATCGTGGCAGTAAAAGAAAAAGTTTCTACATGACGTGAAGAGGTATATGTGGGATGAGCTGTATCTGTTCAAACATTGCGTAGATCAAATGATACGACGGTGTGTTCCATAAAGTGAGGTTGATACCATTCTACATCACTGTCATGATTCACTATATGGAGGACACTATGGGGGTGAAAAGACGGCTACTAAGGTGTTGCAAGCAGGATTCTTCTGGCCAACATTGTTTAAAGATGCTCACCATTTTGTTTAGAGATGTGATAGATGTCAAAGAATGGGGAACATCTCTAAACGATATGAAATGCCATTGAACACAATCCTAGAAGTTGAAGTCTTTGACGTTTGGGGAATAGACTTCATGGGGCCATTTCCGTCCTCTTTCAACAACCTATACATTCTCTTGGCAGTGGACTATGTATCTAAATAGGTGGACGCAGTTGCATTACCTACTAATGATGCCAAGGTAGTGCTGAAATTTCTACAGAAGAATATCTTCACAAGATTCGGTACCCTAAGGGCAATGATCAGTGATGAAGGGAGCCATTTTTGCAATAAGTACTTTGCAGCTCTCTTGGCAAAATATGGGGTTAGTCACAGAATTGCTACTGCCTATCACCCCCAGACTAATGGTCAGGCAGAAGTCTCTAACCGGGAAGTGAAGAGAATTCTAGAAAAGATCGCCAACCCTACAAGAAAGGATTGGTCAATGAAGTTGGATGATGCACTTTGGGCTTACAGGACGGCATACAAGACACCCATTGGCATGTCACCATACCAGCTAGTCTATGGCAAGGCATGCCATCTTCCTGTTAAACTTGAGCATAAGGCATACTGGGCCATAAGAAAGATGAATTTTGATCCCACAGCTGCAGGAGAGAAAAGGCTTCTCCAGCTTAATGAACTTGATGAGTTCCGACTGCAAGCTTATGAGAACTCAAAATTGTACAAAGAAAAAGTTAAAAAATGGCATGACAAGAAGATTATTGATAGGAAATTCGAACCAGGCCAAGCAGTGCTGCTATACAACTCTAGATTGAGGCTTTTTCTAGGAAAGCTCAAGTCATGTTGGTCTGGGCCTTTCACTATCATGCATGCATTACCGCACGGCACTGTGGAAGTTTATGGTAATAATCTGGGGGAGTCATTCAAAGTTAACGGACAGCGTCTTAAGCATTATTGGGGTGGAGGCTTCGATCGCCAGAAAACCTCGATCACTCTAGCCGATCAAGCTTGAAGCAATGACAAGTCAGGCCGAAGACTGTAAACCAAGCGCTGAATGGGAGGCAACCCATTATCTATATCTGTATCCTTTATATTTTGTTGTTATATTTCAATTTCACAAGTTTCACATTTTCAAGTTCTAAGTTTTCAATATTTGTGTTTTGGATAACTTAGTTTGTGCGCTCAATGTTAGGTTTGTATATAGCGCAAACATGCAATCAAATTACATAAATAGTGCGGAAGCGCGAGAAAAACGAATTTTAAATTTTTCTTACAAACCATCACCAAGATCATCCATGTGCTCAATTATCAATTAAACGAAAGAGATAAAGTATGAGAATCATACCCTTGTAGAACCATGCTTCCACAGGTACGAGTTCACCTCCAAATCCTTCGCGTTCTCCTTGAATTCTACCGATTAAATTCCTTCCTTTGATCAACGTTAGCCACCCAAGTGTTTGGCCTCTAGAGGTGATCCACCAAGGAATAATAGTTGTTCAAGAAGATGAGTGTTGGCAAAACCCTAGTTTCTATCTCTATAGAAATTACAAGTACTCTTTCTCTCCAATTCTTATGGAAGGGTGTGTAACTGTTTAGCAGTCTAACTGTCTAACCCTAAATCATGATAAGACTTCTCTTATTTATAGATATAGGGAACCCTCCTAAACTATTTAGGATTAGGTTTTTTATTTTAATTAAACTCCTTTAATTAATTAAACTCCTAATCCAATTAGGAATTTATAAGAGAGTACTTCTATTAATTAATTCCCAATCCCTATTAGTAATTAAATAATAGTAATTATAATAATAATAATAAGACTCCTCTTATTAATTGATATTTAATATTTCCAAATATTAAATAATAAATATTAAGCTATTTAATTTATTCTATCTCCATAGATTAAATTAAATACATTTAACTTATTTTTGCAATTATGTCATTTACTTCTTAAACAAATATTTTTTTTTACGGTGTCACCCTTTAGATTCTCCATATTAAACCGGTTGTGAATAAATCAATTAGAACAATTCTAATCTTATTTAAATAAATAAATTAAACTATTTAATTCATTTAAATAAATAATATTTATTCTACAATAAAGGTAAGCCCCCTTAGCGATCAACGACTTTCCAGATAATATAGATTTCAACATTAATCACAAAAGAATCTTTCAGTGAATAGTTACCGTACAATTTAATCCTTCTACCATACAATGTCCCAATTAAATATAAGACATGGAATTACTGTCAAGTTTTATTATATTTAATTATATGTATTTTGATTCTCAAATGCACAACTCTGATAATGCAAATTAGAAACTCCTTTCTAATTTCATTCTGCTTTGGCCAAAGACTTCTGAGTCGTCATTTATCGAATCACATAGGACATTCTCTCCTTTTACTAGAAGTGGTAGATTCTTTGTTGATCATTCACCTATCTCCATGTATAACTTATTATACCCAATCATACACTTTGATATACCCTAAAGGTCTTAAGGGACATGTCAAAGTATAACTCATTATACACAAGATACTATGATGATCTCAAGTCCAAGGATCACTTGTATTACTATCACTAGAGGAATTCCTATTGACAGACGAGTAAAACTCCATTAGGTATTCCTTAGCGAGCCACGTTCAGTGAACTTATTCTCTAATAAGCACCTACATACTTGCTTTAGTGTCTCCACACAAATGATTATGAGATCAATCATCCTCTTCATAAGAGCAAGCAACGTATGTACTAATCTATCCGGATTCACTAATCCCCTTTTTAGTAATCCATCGATTAGGAACGATTTTAGTTTGTGAGCTATCTAGAATTTAGATCTCATTAGCATGATCACCATCATGATTCTAAAAGCATTGCTCAAAACTATGGGGTTTATCATATTCAATATAACAGCATCATGTAGATAAAGTAAAATGCCATTAATAAACGAATAAGATTACAAAATATATGCTACATCATATCAAATATGATTGGCTTGTGTGCTTACTACTTTCAATCTCCCACTTGCACTAAAGCCAATCGTCATAGTATCTAATACCCTTCTTCTCTAAGTGACAATCATCCTGCTGTTGGATAAAGCTTCAGTGGATGGATATGTAATGTTGTTCTCGAGAGTCCACTATCTCTATAGTGACTTTTTCCTCTTTCAATGATTCCACTAGTCAAATGAAAGTGTCGCAACACTTGTTTGAATCCAAGATGAGACTTAGGAACTATTCCTAGTTATGTGATGAACATTTCATCCAAACAATCAACTTGCAGCTTCATTTACAGCTATATACTTTGTCTTTGTTACTAAACTAGCAACTCTTTGCTGTTTGGAACCTTTCCAATTCACTGCACCACCTTTCAAGGTAACGATTTACCTTAAAGTGGATTTGTTATCGTCTTGGTCAGTCTGAAAAACTTGAGTCTGTTTAGCCCTCTGGTTTTAATTCAGACCTACCATGAATAATGATCACATCTTCAATACCGGTTAAGTACTTAAAGATGTTCATCACTGTCTTACAGTGATCTTCTCCAGAATCTGACTGATCAACATCAGACCTTGTATATTCATTGCATTCATGATAGTAACTCATGCGATCTCCTTTTTATTGAGGATAATTTAAAGAGATACACTCCATGGCTCATCATCATGAGACCTCTCTTAGAGTTTGTCATGTTAAACACCTTTAGCATCAAATGAATATACGTTCATTGCGTCAAGCCGAACATCCTTTTAAATCTATCTATATAGATTTATATCCCCAATTTATAGGATGATTCTCCCAAGTCATTCATGGAGGAATGTTTAGACAATTTTATCTTTACTGATCGTAGCATTGGTGTGTTATTCCTTATCAGTAGTATATCATCATATAATACCAAGAATGTCATAGTGCTCCCACTGACCCTTTTGTACACACTAGGTTCATTCTCGTTTTTGATAAAATCAAACTCTTTTAATTGTCTCATCAAAACGAATGTTCTATCTTTGAGAAGTTTGCTTCAATCCATCAATGGATCATTATAGCTTAAAACATAATTTGTTTTAACCTTTAAAACAAATTCCTCTGGCTGTATCATACATACATTCTCCTTTCATTAAGGAAGGGCGTCTCCATATCCATTTTGCCAGATTTCGTAATAAGCTACAATCACAAGAAAAATCCAAATGGACTTGAGCATTACCCGGTAATAAGGTTTTATCACAATCAACTCTTTGACTTGAAAAACCTTTTAAACAAGTCTGGTCTTATAGGTCTCCACCTTGCCATTTGCCTTAGTCTTTCTCTTAAAGACCCATATTCACACTCTAGGCATTATGCCCTTTTGTGGAGTAACCAGAGTCCATACATGGTTCTCATACATAGAGTCCATTTTGGATTTCATGGTCATCTGCCATTTCTCTGAGTGTCTTCTACTCATAGCCTCATCGTATATAACTGGATCATCATCCTCTATGATGTGTACCTCATCATCATCCTCTATGATGAATCCATACCTCCCAGGTATCTTCGGTACTCTTCTAGATTTACGATTCGGTTGTGGTACAATAGGTCTATCTACAGGTTCCTCGGTTCGACTTAAAGTGCTTTGTGGTTCTTGAACTACTTCAAGATCTATTACCCTCCCACTAGCTCCTTCAATGATAAACACCTTTATCCAAGAAGGCAGCGTGTAGGATTATAGTAATAATACCCTAAACTTTCTTTAGGATATCCCACAACTCTGCACTTGTCAAATTTTGTCCCAAACTTATCTTTGAAACCTTTTCACATAAGCTGGACAACCCCTTATCTTAACATACTTAAGATTAGGAATCTTCCCTATCCATAACTTTTATGGAGTCTTGGGGCCGGATTTTGAGGTTACCTTATTTTGTAGATATGTAGCAGTTTCTACGGCATAACCCCAGATGGATACTAGAATGTCGGTAAAAATCATTATGGACTGCACCATGTCCAACAAGGTACAATTTCTCCTTTTAGATACACCAATCAATTATTGCGTATCAAGAAGTATCCATTATGAGAAAACACCATTTTGAGATGATCTAGAAACTCATTGCACAAGTATTCTTTCCTCGATCTGATCAAAGAATCTTAATACTTTGTCAATATGTTTCATTTCTGAATTCTTTAAACATTTCAAATGATTCAGACTTGTATTTCATCAAATACACATATTCAACTCTTTGAATGATCATCTCCTTTTCTTTTACTAGTTTGTTCAATTTGCAAAATTATTTTTCATGTAAGTCAAGTTTACAAAGTCCATCAAGTGATCTTTCAGTTTCAAACAAAACATTATCATTATAAATAGAACAACAATTGTTCTTAAATATAATACCAGAACCTTCCTTATCCAACAACGGAAGTAATAATGTTTCTAAAGAGAACTGGAACATAATAACAACTTATTAACTTAATAGACTTGCTCGTAGGCAATGCTAAACTATAAGTTTCTATGGTTAATGCAGCAACCTTTGCTCCATTCTACACATAAGATTACTTACTCTTTGTTTAGCTTTCTACTTCTGCTTAGTCTCTGCATTGGATTGCATACGTGAGAACTACAGCCGGTATCCAATACCCAAGTAGAACCTTAACTTACAGAAAGATTTATTTTTAATCATGAACAAACCTGTATCTGTAACCGAAGCTTCACTAAGCTTCTTCTGGTTAGCCTCTGTAAGATTCTCCTTATAGTTTCCTTTCTAGTATCTAGGCTTATTGCAGTGGAAGCAAACTCCTTTGCTATCTGCATCAGTCTTGTTCTTATTGTCCTTTATTTTTGCCTTTCCATTTACCTTCTTTGAATTGTTCTTCTTTTAAGAAGATCCTTTGGCCCTCTTCCGCTTCCTGGAAGAATCATCTACCAGTAAGACTTGGTCTTTCTTGGTTGGAAAGTGACTCTTTACAGTTTTCAACATGTTTAAGCAACTCAGGCAGGCTGACATATAGCTTGTTCATGTGGAAATTCACAACAATTTGTGAGAAAGAGTCCGGAAGTGATTGCAAGATCAAATCTTGGATCAACTCTCCATCCATTAAAACCCAGTTGTCCCAATTGTTCAATCAGATTGATCATTTTAGGACATTTGTCTGTACTGTAGTGCCATCGGTCATTCTAGATCAGAAAAGCTCCTTAGACATCTGATATCTAATAGTCTTACTTTCCTCACCATTCAACTCCTTGAAGGTACCGGAGTACAGTAGGGGCATCCATAGTTTCATGCTGACACTGAAGCTCGTTACTCATGTATGCGAGTATGATGCATTGAGTCAACTGTGCATCATCTTGCCACTTTCGAAAAGTATCAATCTCTTCCTCTGAGGCATTGTCTGTAACCATTGTAGGGACAGGCATATTAAGGACATTAGATAGTTTTTCAGCCTTGAGAACTATTCTCAAATTCTTTAACCAGTCCATTTAATTTGCTCCTAGTTAATTAGCATCTAATATGCTCTGTAGTGATAGTGAATTAGACATCGTAAAATTCTGTAAATGAATTTATAATTTAACAATATTTTAGCATACATTCATTTTAATTAATTACCAAAATAAATTAGGTCTTTATTTTAAATTGGTATCTCCCACTATTTTCATCAAACTATATTACCCTCCCTATATAGTTCGGCATATCTAATTAAAGATTTGCTAGTGAGAATAAGGTTCCCATTTCAAATGTATATAGCCTTGTGTGTGCACAACAAACTATATATAAATAAATAGGTAGACAACTATTGTCAATTACATCACTATGTAACTCCTTGTATTTTGCCTCTTAGATTATAATGGTCAAGTGTGTGCACATCCGAACTAAAATAATCTAAGTTAAGTCCAACCTAGCACTTCCATATATGTGAAGAGAAAAAGACCGCCCTTGTGTGTGCACAACAAAACAGTAATGTTCAATTCCTTAATAAGCATCAAATGTGATAAAACAACATCTTAAATATTTAATACTCGCCTTGTGTGTGCACAACAAACTCATATTAAATATTTAATACTCTATTGCTTTACCATGCTAGAAGGCGACGTTCGATATTCCTAATATCTTTGAACGCTTAGGACTTAATATAATTTCTTTGAGGGGTTTGTTATTATTTGTCTCATCTTGTTTAGCGCGCATGCACATATATATATATAAAATACGCGTCATATTATTTAACATACGAAGCATGTTGTATATAACATATAATATATACATAGTAAGCATGCACATATAGAATAATTTATTCTACCCGGATTGATTATGGACTTTTATTCTAGTTTGGTTCACTAGAGCCACCAAGTGAACCAAAAGGTCAAACCTATGGTGCAAGAACAAAATTTAAATATAACTATTACATTTAAACCCGGGCTCCTTTACAAACGGGTCTTCAAGCGCTTCTTGCTCCTTTGTCTCCAATTCTTCAAGTAATTCTAACTAAACCTATTACATAAACTATTTACAATAAATAGAAACCTTGATCAACAGTCAAGGGGAAGTACATAGGAGGGAGATAGAATTTACATTAAGAAAAACTAGAGAAGACGAGGTACGCAGACCCCATTTATAAAAACTCATTCATTCACGCATCCACTAAAATAAATCCAATCACACATTGGTCAATAGTCCATAATCAATCCCTATTTATTATCATACATATCTCCATATGTATCAATAAATAACATTCATCTCATGAATAGTATAACCATTCCATATATGCATTGATATCATTTAATGGGCAATTAAAAGTTTACTAGAAATCTAATTTTGAAACAAAATAAACTCTTTTATTTTAATCAAAATTTAAATCATAATAAACTTATTTATTTTATTTTATCCAATTTTGAATAAAAATAAACTCCTTTATTTTTAATCAAATTTCAAATCAAAATAAACTCCTTTATTTTAATTAACATGGAAACCAATTTCAAGTTCAAAATAAACTCCTTTATTTTAACTTAAAATTGATTGAAAAAATAAAATATGTTAAATCATATTTCTTATCAAAATAAACATCTTTATTTTTTAAGGAAACATGGAATCCTATTTCATATGTGAATAAACTCCTTTATTCTAGGAAACATGGAATCTTATTCTATATATGAATAAACTCATTTATTCTAGTTAACGTAGAATCCAATTCCAAGTTCAAATAAAACTTTTAATTTTAATTATATTCCAATTCAAAATAAAACTTTTATCTTAATGTAAAATAAATAAAATAAAAATAAAAAAATTTCAAAATCTGCAGACCGGCGCGGCCGCGCTCCAAATTGAACTACGAGCGGCGCGGCCGCGCTGCACCCCCAGAAATGATTTCTGGGTTCGGGCGCGGCCGCGCTCCAAAATGAACTTGAAGCGGCGTGGCCGCGCCGCATAGCAGACTTCGAAATTTTTTTTTCTTTGCCCAGAAAATCGATCCAATCGTATACCCATACATACATGGAATCATAATAATCAATAATTAGCACAAGGTTAGGCTCTGATGCCACTGTTAGGTTTGTATATAGTGCGAACATGCAATTAAATTACATAAATAGTGCGGAAGCGCGATAAAAACGGATTTTAAATTTTTCTTACAAACCATCACCAAGATCATCCATGTGCTCAATTATCAATTAAACGAAAGAGATAAAGTATGAGAATCATACCCTTGTAGAACCATGCTTCCACAGGTACGAGTTCACCTCCAAATCCTTCGCGTTCTCCTTGAATTCCACCGATTAAATTCCTTCCTTTGATCAACGTTAGCCACCTTAGTGTTTTGCCTCTAGAGGTGATCCACCAAGGAATAATAGTTGTTCAAGAAGATGGGTGTTGGCAAAATCCTAGTTTCTATCTCTATAGAAATTACAAGTACTCTCTCTCTCTCCAATTCTTATGGAAGAGTGTGTAACTGTTTAACAGTCTAACTGTCTAACCCTAAATCATGATAAGACTCCTCTTATTTATAGGTATAGGGAACCCTCCTAAACTATTTAGGATTAGGTTTTTTATTTTAATTAAACTCCTTTAATTAATTAAACTCCTAATCCAATTAGGAATTTATGAGAGAGTACTTCTATTAATTAATTCTCAATCCCTATTAGAAATTAAATAATAGTAATTGTAATAATAATAATAATAATAAGACTCCTCTTATTAATTTATATTTAATATTTCGAAAATATTAAATAATAAATATTAAGCTATTTAATTTATTCTATCTCCATAGATTAAATTAAATACACTTAACTTATTATTACAATTATGCCATTTACTTCTTAAACAAATATTTTCCTTTTGCGGTGTGACCCTTTAGGTTCTCCATATTAAACCGGTTGTGAATAAATGAATTACAACAATTCTAATCTTATTTAAATAAATAAATTAAACTATTTAATTCATTTAAATAAATAATATTTATTCTACAATAAGGGCAAGCCCCCTTGCGATCAACGACTTTCCAGATAATATAGATTTCAACATTAATCACAAAAGAACCTTTCAGTGAATAATTATCGTACAATTTAATCCTTCTACCATACAATGTCCCAATTAAATATAGACATGGAATTACTGTCAAGTCTTATTTTATTTAATTATATGTATTTCGATTCTCAAATGCACAACTCTGATAATGTAAATTAGAAACTTCTTTCTAATTTCATTCTGCTTTGGCCAAAGACTTCTGAGTCGTCATTTATCGAATCACATAGGACATTCTCTCCTTTTACTAGAAGTGGTAGATTCTTTGTTGATCATTCACCTATCTCCATGTATAACTTATTATACCCAATCATACACTTTGATATACCCTAAAGGTCTTAAGGGACATGTCAAAGTATAACTCATTATACATAAGATACTATGATGATCTCAAGTCCAAGGACCACTTGTACTACTATCACTAGAGGAATTCCTATTGACAGACGAGTAAAACTCCATTAGGTATTCCTTAGCGAGCCACGTTCAGTGAACTTATTCTCTAATAAGCACCTACATACTTGCTTTAGTGTTTCCACACAAATGATTATGAGATCAATCATCCTCTTCATAAGAGCAAGCAACGTATGTACTAATCTATCCGGATTCACTAATCCCCTTTTTAGTAATCCATCGATTAGGAACTATTTTAGTTTGTGAGCTACCTAGAATTTAGATCTCATTAGCATGATCACCATCATGATTCTAAAAGCATTGCTCAAAACTATGGGTTTATCACATTCAATATAACAGCATCATGTAGATAAAGTAAAATGCCTTTAATAAACGAATAAGATTACAAAGTATATGCTACATCATATCAAATATGATTGGCTTGTGTGCATACTACTTTCACTCAATTTGCTCTAAAGGACAATTTTTTGCTCAATATGGCTAAAATATGTTGGTTTGTTGTATTATGACAGGTTGGGTGAGTTGAGAATGGCCTTGGAATTGAATTTTGAAAAATCAGTTTTTGGGGATATAAGGGGTGTTATCGCCCCGGCGACAGGAGTAGTTCATTTTTACCGCCCCGGCAGCAAACCAAGTATGTTTTCACTGCCCCGACGCTGAGTTCGCCCCGGCGGCCAATATTAGGCTTATTTTACCGCCCCGGCGGAAAACGCGGATATCGGTTTTTAAAATCCTTCCAGGCAGTTCGTTCCCCTTCATTTTTCTTCCTTCTCCTTCACAGCCCATACTCGTTTTTCTCTCCCAAATCCTCCGAGCCCTATCAAACACCTACCCACATCCAAATTCGACCTCCATTCAGGTTCATCACCACCACCACATGGATTCAAGCGTTCTAGGGTTTTCTAATTGATGCCATTCACTATCCTATTCGGATTACCCAAGCCAAATTAAGGAACCCACCAGTGCACATCATAGCTGCTCGAATTCTACCATTGATGAAATTGCAAATCGGTGGCTACTGATAAGGCTGCACCTTTGGGGAATTCAAGCCAGGTTTCATTCCCTTCGCATTCTCCAACTGGTTATTCATGGTATGCCATTGTTGAACTGGGCACTCATTGTTGCTGCTTATTGATTATTGTTCTGATTGGCATTGCAAATTGAGTAATCAGTGAAGTTGGAATTTAATTGTTGTGAATATCAGTTGGAATTTTCTTTATCTGCATTGGTTGAACTGGTTTAATTGCTATACACTATGAATTTGGGATTGTACTGCAATTATTGAATTGTTGGACCAATTGAGTTTGTGTTGGCTCAATTGGATGATTGGGACATAGATACTGCTTGAATTAAGATTATTGCAGGTTAATTGAAAAGTTCAGTTTGAATCAAGTTTGGGAGAAACTGTGAGGGCAATTTTCTGTTAGTGTACGCCAGGTGCTTATGTGTTGGCCCCAAAGAGGATCTTGGTTATTTGTGCGCTGCTGGATATTATTTTTTAGCACTGTTTGCTGTTTTTGCTGAATTTGTAGTCATGCCACCCAAAAGATTCAGGAATGAGAGTTCCTCCTCAGCACCAAAGCGGGCCTATGATCACAGCAAATTTGTCAGTGTTGAGGCTGCTAACAGATTTGAGACGTTTGTATCGGGTAAAGCTTTAACTCCCGAGCGTGGCCTCAAGTCAGAATTAGGGGTTGATGGAGAGATGGGAGAGTAGATTACAGAGAGAGGTTGGGACAGCTTTACTGATCAACTCGAGCTAGCAATTGTGGCTATTGTCCAGGATTTCTATGCCAATGCAAAGGACATGCCAGCTTACTCTGCTACTGTATGGGGCAGGACTATTCCATTCAGCACCCAGGCCATCAATGGTTACTACATATTGGAGGCTCCTGAGGTCTACCAGTATTCTGAGTTCATTCGCTCCAATCCCGATTATAACAAGATTCTGACTAACTTGTGCAAGCCTGGAACCACTTGGGGTAACTAAGGGCAATAGGGGGGTTCAGTTTTCCACAGCAAGGACTTAAGTTTATATGGAAAGATCTGGTTTGCTTTCCTTTGTGCCAAGTTTATGCCCACCCTGTATGTCAGCGATGTAACGAAAGACAGGGTTGCACTGTTATATGCCATGGTGATGGATTATGCTGTTGATGTGGGTCGCATCATTGAGGCTAATATCCGCAGGCTTCTGAGGAGCAATGTTCATGGAGGGTTACCTCACCCATCGCTTATATGCGGATTGTGTCGCGCTGCTGGTGTTCAGTGGTCTAAGGATGAGGTAGTTCAGCAGCCCTTACTGATCCTAGACCATAAGCTCATTAATAGATACAAAGTTTGGGATCAGGCAGAGTCACACCCATGGGGGCGAGGTTTTATCATCCAGGACCATGCAGAATCCGAGGAGGATCCTGATTCACCTACTGCCTCCAGCTCACAGCCGAGAGCTCGTTTCAGCAGTCAGTTCAGAAATCTACAAATGCTCACTGATGAATGAGCTAAGAGGCTAGAACGACAGAACCAACGACTGGCAGAGCGACATGAGCATATGTTCAGCTACACCACGAGCTTCAAAGCAGTTTTTGTTAGGTTTGTATATAACGCAAGCATGCAATCAAATTACATAAATAGGACGGAAGCGCGATAAAATGGATTTTAAAATTTTAATATAAATCATCACCATGATCTATCCTTGTGTTCAATTATCAATTATACGAAAGAGAAAGAGAGAAAGAGAATAAGAATTATACCCTCGTAGATTAAAGCTTCCTTGGGTACAAGTTCAACTCCTAGTCCTTCGTGTTCTCCTCAAATTCTGCCGATGAGATTCCTACCTTTGATCAACGTTAGCCACCCAAGTGTTTGGCCTCTAGAGGTAATTCACCAAGGAAGAATAGGTATTCAAGAAGTTGGGTGTTGGCAAAACCTTAGTTTCTATCTCTATAGAAATTGCAAGTACTCTCCACAATCTAATGCAAGAGTGTGTAACCCTAATCTATGATAAGACTCCTCTTATTTATAGATGTAGGAATAACTCTTCCCTAAACTATTTAGGATTAGGGTTTCTATTATAATTAAACTCCTTTAATTAATTATGCTCCTAATCCAATTAGGAATTCATGAGAGAATACTTCTATTAATTAATTCTCAATCCCTATTAGGAATTAAATAATAGTAATAGTAATAATAATAATAATAATAATAATAATAATAATAATAAGAATAAGAATCCTCTTATTAATTTATATTTAATATTTTCAAAATATTAAATAATAAATATTAAGCTATTTAATTTATTCTATCTCCATAGATTAAATTAAATACACTTAACTTATTATTACAATTATGCCATTTACTTCTTAAATAAATATTTTTCCTTTTTTGCGGTATGACCTTTTAGGTTCACCATATTAAACCGGTTATGAATAAATCAATTAGAACAATTCTAATTATATTTAAATAAATAAATTAAACTATTTAATTCATTTAAATAAATAATATTTATTCTACAATAAGGGTAAGCCCCCTTAGCGATCAACGACTTTCCAAATAATATAGATTTCAACATTAATCACAAAAGAACCTTTCAGTGCATAGTTACCGTACAATTCAATCCTTCTACCATACAATGTCCCAATTAAATATAAGACATGGATTTACTGTCAACTCTTATTTTATTTAATTATATGTATTTCGATTCCCAAATGCACAACTCTAAATAATGCAAATTAGAAACTCCTTTCTAATTTCATTCTAGCTTGGCCAAGGACTACTGAGTTGTCATTTATCGAATCACATAGGACATTCACATCTTTTACTAGACGTGGTAGATTCTTTGTTGATCATTCACCTATCTCTATGTATAACTTATTATACCCAATCATACCCTTTGATATACCCTGAAGGTTTTAAGGGACATGTCAAAGTATAACTCACCATACACAAGATACTATAATGATATCAAGTCCAAGGATCACTTGTACTACTATCACTAGAGGAATTCCTATTGACAGGCGAGTAAAACTCCATTAGGTATTCCTTAGCGAGCCACGTTCAGTGTACTTATTCTCCAATAAGCACCTACATACTTGCTTTAGTGTATCCACACAAATGATTATGAGATCAATCATCTTCTTCCTAAGAGCAAGCAACGTATGCACTAATCTATCGGGATTCACTAATCCCCTTTTTAGTAATCCAACGATTAGGAACGATTTTAGTTTGTGAGCTATCTTGAATTTAGATCTCATTAGCATGATCACCATAATGATTCTAAAAGCATTGCTCAAAACAATGGGTTTATCACATTTAATATAACAGCACCATGTAGATAATGTAAAATGGCTTTTAAGAAAATCAATTCTTTTATTAATAAATGAATAAGATTACAAAGTATATGCTACATCATATCAAATATGATTGGCTTGTGTGCATACTACTTTCAATCTCCCACTTGCACTAAAGCCAATCGCCATGGTATCTAATACCCATCTTCTCTAAGTGACGATCAAACTGCTGTTGTGTTAGAGCTTTAGTAAATCGATCTGCAATGTTGTCTTGAGAGTCCACACGCTCCAGGGTGACATCTCCTCTTTCAATGATCTCTCTAATCAAATGAAACCGCCGCAACACGTGTTTGGATTTCTGATGAGATCTGGGTTCCTTAGCCTGCGCAACAGCTTCGGTGTTGTCACAAAATAAAGGTACATCTCCTCTAATGCTAGGAACCACTCTTAGTTCAGTTATGAACTTCTTCATCCAAACATCTTCCTTTGCAGCTTTACTTGCAGCTATGTACTCTGCCTCTGTCACTGAATCAGTAACTGTTTGCTGCTTGGAACTTTTCCGACTCACTGCGCCACCGTTTAAGGTAAACACATACACTGAAACGGATTTACTATCATCTTGGTCCGTTTGAAAATTTGAGTCTGTATAGCCCTTTAGTTTCAATTCAGACCTACCGTAGACAAGAAATACATCCTTAGTTCTTCTCAAGTACTTTAGGATATTTTTCACTGCCTTTCAATGCTCTTCTCTTGGATTCGACTGATATCTACTTGTTACACTAAGTGCATGAGCGCCATCTGGTCTAGTACATATCATACCGTACATGATAGATCCTATTGCTAAAGCATAAGGAATCTTACTCATACGGTCTCTCTCCTCATGTGTCTTTGGGGCCTGTTTCTTGGAGAGATGTATTCCATGGCTCATCGGCATGAGACCTCTCTTGGAATCTTCCATGCTAAACTTCTTTAGCATCGAGTCAATGTACTTTCCTTGGGTCAAGCCAAGCATCCTTTTAGATCTATCTTTATAGATCTTTATCCCCAAAATATAGGATGCTTCGCCCAAGTCCTTCATGGAGAAGTGTTTAAATAACCAAATTTTGATCGACTGTAGCGTAGGAACATCATTCCCTATCAGTAATATATCATCAACATATAATATAAGGAATGAAACAGCGCTCCCACTAACCTTCTTGTACACACAAAGTTCATCCTCATTTTTGATAAAATCAAACCTTTTGATTATCTCATCAAAACGGACGTTCCATCTTCGAGAAGCTTGCTTCAATCCATAAATGGATCGTTGTAGCTTACCGACTTGGTTTGTTCCAACCGTTGAAACAAAACCCTCTGGTTGTATCATATATACATTCTCCTCAAGCTCTCCATTGAGGAAGTCCGTTTTCACGTCCATTTGCCAGATCTCGTAGTCAAAATAAGCTGCAATTGCAAGCAAAATCCGAATGGACTTGAGCATAGCTACTGGGGAGAAGGTTTCATCATAGTCAACTACTTGTCTTTGTTTGAAACCTTTTGCAACCAGTAAGGCCTTATAGGTCTCTACCTTGCCATCTGCTCCAGTCTTTCTCTTAAAGACCCATTTACATCCAATAGGCTTACTGCCCTCAGGTGGTGAAACCAAAGTCCATACTTGGTTTTCACACATGGAGTCCATCTCGGATTTCATGGCTTCTAGCCATTTCTCTGAGTTTTTACTACTCATAGCCTCTTCGTAAGTCAATGGATCATCATCATCTATGATGCGTACCTCATCATCATCCTCTATGATGAATCCATACCTATCAGGTATCTTCGGTACTCTTCCAGATTTACGAATAGGTAGTGGTACAGTAGGTTCTTCTACTTGGTTAGGTACCTGACTTTGATCCGTAGTATTTTGTGGTTCTTGAACTTCTTCAAGATATATCTTACTCCCACTGACCCCTTCAAGGATAAACTCCTTTTCCAAGAAGGCAGCGTGTTTCACAACAAACACCTTTTGATCACTAGGATGATAGAAATAATATGCTAAACTTTCTTTAGGATATCCCACAAATCTACACTTGTCGGATCTAGTCTTCAGCTTATCATGCTCAAACCTTTTGACATAAGGTGGACAACCCCAAGTCTTAACATGCTTAAGACTAGGTTTTCTCCCTACCCATATTTCATATGGGGTCTTTGGGATGGATTTGGTAGGTACCTTGTTAAGTAGGTATGCAGCCATTTCAAGGGCATAACCCCAGAAGGATACTGGAAGGTCGGTAAAACTCATCATGGAACGAACCATGTCCAACAATGTTCGATTTCTCCTTCCAGATACACCATTTAACTGTGGCGTCCCTGCTGGAGTCCATTGTGAGATTATACCATTTTCTTTGAGACAACTTAGAAACTCATTGGTCAAGTATTCACCTCCTCGATCTGGTCGAAGAATCTTAATACTCTTATCAGTTTGCTTCTCTACTTCACTTCTGAATTCTTTGAATTTTTCAAATGATTCAGATTTGTATTTCATTAAATACACATATCCAAATCTAGAATGTTCATCAGTGAAAGTAATAAAATAAGAATACTCTCCCCGTGCATTCGTTGTCATAGGTCCACATACGTCTGTGTGTACCAACGCTAACAACTCTGTAACTCTTTTTCCTTTTCCACTAAAAGGGGATTTAGTCATCTTACCCATAAGACAAGATTCACAAGTTGGATATGATTCGTAATCAGATAGCTCTAAAAGCCCATCTTTATGAAACTTGGTTAATCTTGTTTCATTGATATGACCGAGTCTACAGTGCCACATAAAGGTATAATTAACATCATCTCTTTTTCTTTTCTTAGTTTGTTCAATTTGAAGTATATTTTCATGCAAGTCAAGTGTGTAAAGTCCATTCAGTAAATTGCCAACACCATATAAAACATTTTTATTATAAATAAAACAATTGTTGTTCTTTATTATAATATCAAAACCATCCATATCCAATACAGAAATTGAAATAATGTTTCTAATGAGTGTTGAAACATAATAACAATTATTTAAACTAATGGACTTGCCCGTTGTAATGTCCAGGAATTTTAAACATTATATCGAATTTATTTTAATAAATAAAATTCAGTTATTATATATTTTTACGAATTTAATTGATCCATGTAATAATTATTATTTAATTATATAACTATATTGTTCAATAATTTTCTTTACCTTAAAAGGGGACTCACTAATAGTTTGAGTAAATTGATAATTTAACCCCAACATTTGATTGACGAGAAAATTGAAGAGAATCTAGATAAGTAATTTCATCTTTTCCAATTATCAAATCTAAATAAGTTGCCATAAGTAATTATTGTTGAAATAAATTTTATAACTAATTAATTAGATTAAATTAGTTAATTAATATCATAATGTTATTCTAATTGGGTCAAATTTCTTTTTAAGATAACCCAATATCAAGTGGGCTGAAGCCATTTTCCTTCTTAAAATTTCCTTTTTGGGCCGCCTTATTATTTAATTCAGTTGGCCCAATCCTATTAGGTTGAGCCCATTCATTATTTTTCTACCAGTCGGGTTGAGTCATGGGACACGGGTCGGATCCCTTCCTAACTGAATGTGGGCAATTGGTAACTTATTTGGGGACACGGCTATGGGAGTTGAGGTTCAGTCGAACAAAGAAAAGGGAGGAAAACCTATCAGCCCTAGCCGAACCTAGCGACCCCTAAATTCCCAATCAATCAGACAGGCGAGCAAGAGACGGGAGGAAAAAGGGGCCGTCAAACCTTGCGCCGGCGATTGTGAGAGGATCGGCAGGACTGGCGTCGGCGTGAGGGCGAAAAGGACCAACGGCTACCAAGGAACGACCGAGCAATCATCGATTGAACCAACGGTCCCAGAAATTCGGCGATTGGACCAGTGAGGGGTGCGATGCTCGAGAAGTTGCCGGCGAGCTCAGTCGGCTGATGGGGATCAATTAGACAGCTCGCTTCTCTAACCCTTGGGTATTGTCCGGATGAGCGAGGTAATAGCCAGCGAGTTGGGTAATTCTTCCTCTATAAATTGAGCCCCAAAATCCCAAGCCAAAGCTGCCGAATCCCTTATCTGTGTGAATTGCTAATTTAGAAAATTTAGGGTTCAATATTAAAGTGAGAAAGGGAGCAGGGGTGTTTGAACGAGGGTTTCAATTGGAGTGAATGTCCCAAGGTTATACAGTCTATTTCGGTAGAAGGAGGAAGACTGCAGTCCGATCGTTAGCAAGGTAGTGACTGAATAGCTTTAAATTAAATTTTTGTTTCTCTATATTGGGCTATTGTTTCTCTGTATTGGGAATACCTTGTTCCTTTGTATTGGTTTAATCATTTCTCGGTATTGGGTTATTGTTCTTCTGTATTGGGGACCATGTTGCTGTGTAAATTCCTTCATTCTATTAGTCGAATTTTGTTGCTATTGGGTTATGTGGTGGTTGCCGAAAACTGTGAATGAAGGCCATGGGGCTACAGTGATATTTGGTGGTTGTGGTTTAAGCTGTTATGGTTAGTAATCGCAGAAACCAATAGGCCCACCAACTGGTTGCTGTAATGTCTAAGTGAACAAAATCTGGGATTTGGTGATTTTGTATTAAACTGTATTGCTTTGAATTAAAACTCAAACATTGTATTATATTGATTGGGTTTGAAAATCTGGTATAGTATTGCGTAGTTCCTTGTTGAAATTTTTGGGTATACTGCTTGGTTGGTCACTGTGGTACTAATAAATCAAGTAACAAAGTAATTATTTATTTATCAGTAAATAATAAATGAAAATAATAAATATTTAATTATTACTTAATATTAAATAATAATTAAATATAAGTAAAGTTAGTAATTACCAATTATTATTAATAAATATTTAACTAGTATTAAGTTAATAAGTAAGTAAGAAAATAAACATTCGATTACTGTTTAACTACTATTCAATAATAGTTGAGTATAAATAAAGTTAATTATTTATTATTTAACAAATAAAGCTAATAAATATTTGATTATTGCTTAGCTACTATTAAATAATAATCAAGTAATAATTTAATTATTGGTCAGTAAGTAATAAATAAAGGTAATAAATATTTAATTATTATTAGATAATAATTAAATATGAATAAAGTTAATAAGATAATTATTTATTATTCATCAAATGAATAATAAATAAAGGAAATAAATATTTAATTATTATTAGATAATAATTAAATATGAATAAAGTTAATAAGATAATTATTTATTATTTATCAAATGAATAATAAATAAAGAAAATAAATATTTAATTATTATTAGATAATAATTAAATATGAATAAAGTTAATAAGATAATTATTTATTATTTATCAAATGAATAATAAATAAAGGTGAATAAGTTAATAAGATAATTATTTATTATTTATTAAATGAATAATAAATAAAGGAAATAAATATTTAATTATTAATATCAAATAATAAGCAAGTATGAATAAAGTGAAATATTATGGAGTAATAGATAAAGGTATAAAATATTTGATTATGATTTAATATGAGTGAAGTTAATTATTTACTAGCTCTCAGTAACTAATAAATAAAGATAATAGGAACTTAATTATTATTTTATTAGTAATAATAATTAAGTATGGATAGAGCTAATATCTAATTAATGGGGGATAAGGGAAATAATTTCGTAATTACCCTCGAAAGTGAATAATAGCCAAGTAACCTATATAGTTGTTGCCACTGTTAGCTAGTAATACATTAAACAAGATTATTATTTAGTGTGGTAAGTAATAACTTGGGTTACTAAATATTGTTAAGTTGAAAATCCGATAAGCAGGATTAGTTATTGAGATAATAACTAAAGATCATTTAGAAACTTCTGATTTGCACAATATTGATTAGTGATTTAATGTTAATAGAGTTAATAAAGGGATGCAAAATGTTTATTTTGCTAAATAAATAGCATAAGTGAGTGTATCGATATACAGTATGTAATGCTAATGGATAAACCAACTTTATCAACTGATAGGTTATCCAAGATTCAATTAATTAAAGCTAAATTTTATCTGTAACTGAGCAAACAGGCAAGTTCCTAACCCTAAACTTCTTACATTATTGCAAGTTCCCTAACTTCATTCTTTCAGTATATTGAATGCAAGTTCTTTCTTACTCAACTTTTACATTGAGCAAATTTCTAAACCTTATGCACTATTTTAATTCGTGCAAAAAGGTATATATATATTGTTGCAAGTTATTCTTTAAGCTTGAATCTTATCTCCAAGCATACTTTAAGTGGTCTAATTACTTTTAAAATTATTCCACTTCTATGTATTTATTGACATTCGCACTCGTGCATTTGAATTCGTACATTTATTAAAGTTCCGAGATTTAGGAACTATTCATAATTAAGTCTGAACCTTTGTTCGGTCAGACAAGTATGTGAAAATTTATAAAAGCTATCTGAACCAATCGAGGGTAAGGATTCTTAGACTGTATGAACACCCCTTTATTATAGGGGAGTACCCCATGTACCGTAAATAAGGTACAAATAGCAGAGTTAAATGTTATGCATACACATAGCGTACGCGAGGCTGATCCCCTCAAGTACTTATTCTGTAGCCAGTAACCAGAGGGTCAACTAGCTATTGACTCCTTTGGAAGTTATTGTTCAAAGTCTATTCGACTACCAATTGTTCTAAAAGCATTTATTGTTATTGCTTCTGATAATTGATGAATTCTCCTTCTATATTCCCTTCATCATGATATATCCTTATTGTTGTAGTTTAAACTTGCTGAGCAAACTCGTTGTTCATCCTTGTTATATCATGACTTTATTGCAGCTAAACCCGAGACGTCAGGGAAGAACAAAGGAAAAGAAAAGATGAAGTAATAGACTTCATGTAGCAGACTTTAAATTTACGTATAGTTAATTGTTGTTAATGTAATTTAAACCCTAACCTTTATTTAGGGTATGGATTTGTGTAAGTGTTTAAGGTTTTTGTATTCTGGGACTAGTAACACCTTGTAATGAACAACGTATGTTTATTATATTCCGCATTTTAGTTACCATATGTTGTTAGAGGTGAATGTTTGTATTGGATCGTGATGACCGGATCCGGGTATTTAGAGACCCGAATATGGGGGCGTCACAGGTTGGTATCAGAGCAGTAGGTTATAAACTTTAGGATCACGAAACCTAGAATATAACCTTCATAGTAAACTCGTATTGAGTATTAGAAGATAAATCGAGGAGATTTATCATATGTGGTTTTGATGAATTGGGGAATTCATTGAGTCGAGTAGTACCCAATGAAATATAATTTCATTTCTTCAATGAATATATTTTATTGTTGTACTAATGATGATTTTTATGTGATTGTAGGATGACTGATATAGGAGGGACTAGTGGGACCCAGGAGGAGGAGGAGACATTCCTGGATATCCCAGTGGTTGCTAAGCAGCTGGTGGGGTATGCTCCTATTGCCCCAGGGGTACCGCTAGAGGAGTCTGAGCCAGAGGAGGACTACCAGAGGGAGCTACTAGAGCCAGTGGTAGGTAGGGTGATGAGGTCCGGTAGTCAGGACCCTGATGCTGAGGAGGAGGACCCCAAGACCGAGGGAGAGGAGCCACCTGCTTACGTGGATGGCATGGGGTCCACTGCCGACGATATTATAGAGGGACTGACCAGTAGGAATGAGGAGCTAGAGGATCGGATAACTCATCTGGAGGAGCAGAACCAGACCCACCAGATCAGAGAGGACCAGTATAGAGACCTAGCCTACCAGCTCGAGCATGACTTAGGGGTGGCGAAGGTGCAGCTGTAGGGCTACGAGTCCTCAGCGCAGCAGATCGGACCACTGCTACATCAGCTAGTGGCTCGAAATGCTGAGTTGAGAGAGAGGCTGGAGCAGAGAGATCTACAGATCGCCCACCTGAAGGCGAAGCAGGAGGCCATGAGGTTCGAGGCTGGGCTGGAGGTGTCTGCGAGGATGCATGTCAGGGAGGCCTGGGCCAGGGAGGCCAGGAGGGTTGATCAGTTAGAGTACCAGCTGGAGGCCAGGGCGGTGAGGATAGAGACCCTAGGACATGCTTTAGATGCAGCTTACAGGAGGCCCCGGGCTGAGGTAGGGGAGTCTAGTCGCTCTGTTCGTCGCAGGGTAGGGGATGGAGCATTCTCTTCGGGTCAGCAGGCACGGATCCGTCACGATGTGCAGTGACTTGATGGAGCAGTTGATTTGTCTTTAGTACAGTCAGTCCCACTTTTTGTTATATTAGGGACGTATTTATGTTGACTTGTGAAGCTTTATATTTGTGTTTATGCTTGGGGTGGTAGTTAAACCCCAACTTTTGTGGACTTTAGGGATGAAAGGTTAGGATTCCCCATTTTTGTCTTGGGGGAAAGGTTATTAATGGATAGGGCACACAGTGGCGCATTTATAGCAGTATGCCACAGGTTTAGTCTTGTAACAAACAGTGGTATATCAATATAAATGCAGTTGTTTCACTTAAATCAAATGTGTTGATAGATGTTTTACCTTTGATTGCTGATTTTATGACATATTGTGTGAAATATAAAACTATAGGTAAAAGTCAGCAGATTTTCCTTATCCAATCATGCCGCCAAGAGGACGACCACGAAACCGACAGGTTGAAGAGTCGGAAAGTGAGGTTGGGAATCAATACAACCCAATGAGAATGTTCGCCGAAATGCTGGCAGAAGCCATGCAATCAAGACCGCCACATGGAGGAACCCAAGCAGCAACCGAGCCAGCGCATCATCTAGCGAATTTCAAAGATTTCAAAATGGTTGGACCACCCGAGTTCAAGGGAACTCTTAACCCAATCGAAGCGCAGACCTGGATCGAGGAGATAGAAAAGGTCTTCGAGGTAGCACGGGTGGCAGAGGAACAGAAAACAAGCTTTGCTACCTTCATGTTAAAGGGCGAGGCAAACTACTGGTGGAAGGCCAACAGGGGCCGAGTGGAAGGAGGCATTGTCGCATGGGAACGCTTTAAGGAGATGTTCTTGGAGAATTACTTTCCGGAGAGCATGAAGCAAGAGATGGAGATCAAGTTCCTGGAATTAAAACAAGGAAACATGTCCGTGGCTGAGTACGCGGCTAAGTTTAATGAGTTGGCACGGTTTGCAACTCACCAAGTCAACACGGAGGAAAGGAAAGCTCGTAGGTTTGAGCAAGGGTTGAAACCATGGTTATACCGTTCTGTTGCGGTATTGAAGATCAAGACATTTGCAGAATTGTTGGAGAGGGCGATCATTGCAGAGGGTGGCAGTGAGGCACTGGCTAAGTACAATCAGGAAAAGAAGAAAGGTCATGAGGGTCAGAAGGCAGGAAGCAGCGGGGGCAGTAACCCCAACAAACGGAAATGGGTCGAGAGTCAGTCCTCTGGGGGAAACAAATCTGGAGGGGAGGTAAAGAAGTCAGGAAGGTGCAACAATTGTGGCAAGAACCACACGGGGGAATGCATGAAAGGGAAAAACGTGTGTTACCGTTGTGGACAACCTGGGCACATGGCCCCACAGTGCCCTAATAAGCCGAAAGGAGGTTGTTTTTCCTGTGGATCACCTGACCACCAGATCAAGGATTGCCCGAAGAGGAAGGGCGACGCTGGGAGTGGCAACTGAAGCAACAACAACAGTGGAAACAGCAACCGGTTGAACTACGGGTCACCAGCCAGTCAAGTCAACAGGCCGATGGCACGCACGTTCAACATGACTGTTCAGGATGCCATGGAATCCAAAGACGTGGTGTCAGGTATCATCCCAATCAATGATATAAATGCATATGTGTTATTTGATTCGGGTGCTACTTGCTCTTTTGTTTCCAAGGAATTTGCTAGTCAGTTAAATGTACCTTGCGAAAAGTTAGAACACCCTATAAACGTAGAAGTAGCAAACAAGGAAATTATCCCCGTAGAATGCATTCATAGGAATTGTTGTGCTGAATTGCGAGGATTTAAGCTCAATGTGGATTTGATACCAATTCGACTGGGAGAGTTTGACGTAATCCTGGGAATGGATTGGTTATCAATTCACGGAGCAGTCATTGATTGTAAGAAGAAATGTGTACACCTAAAGACTTCTAATAAGTCGAAGGTGGTATTCTATGGCAGCAAGTCACCAAGACCATCTTGTTGTCTTACTATGATGCAAACAAGGAGATTACTTAAGAAAGGTTGCGAGTGTTATTTGGCCCATGTGGTTGATACTCGCCAGGTCGAGGATGAGATGGGTCAAATACCAATCGTGAGGGATTTCGCTGATGTCTTCCCCGATGAGCTTCCGGGACTGCCGCCGGACAGGGAAACCGAGTTCGTTATCGATTTGGCACCAGGAACCGCACCAATATCAAAGCCGCCGTATCGAATGGCACCGGTAGAAATGAAAGAGTTGATGGTGCAACTGCAGGAATTGTTAAATAAAGGTTACATCAGACCAAGCGTGTCCCCATGGGGAGCGCCAGTTCTGTTTGTAAAGAAGAAAGATGGTTCGATGAGACTTTGTATCGACTATCGGGAGTTGAACAAAGTTACGATTAAGAATAGGTATCCGCTTCCTAGGATTGACGATCTATTTGATCAACTTAAGGGAGCGAAATACTTTTCAAAAATCGACTTAAGAACAGGCTATCCTCAGCTGAAGGTGAGGCAGGAAGATATCCCGAAGACTGCATTCAGAACTCGTTACGGGCACTTCGAGTTTCTGGTAATGTCTTTTGGATTGACGAATGCACCAGCAGCATTCATGGATATGATGAACAGAGTATTCAAGCAGTACTTGGACAAGTTCGTAGTAGTATTCATTGATGACATCTTGGTGTATTCAGAAACAGAGGAAGAGCATGCTGAACATTTAAAGATTGTATTAGAAGCTCTCAGGAAGGAGAAGTTGTACGCAAAATTTTCAAAGTGTGAGTTTTGGTTGCAGAGGGTACAGTTTCTGGGTCACGTCATCGGCAAAAATGGTGTTTCAGTGGACCCAGCAAAGGTGGAAGCAGTTATCAACTGGGAACAACCGAAGACGCCGACAGAGATCCGGAGTTTCTTGGGATTAGCGGGATACTATCGAAGATTCATACAAGATTTTTCAAAAATAGCATCGTCATTGACCAATCTCACCAGGAAAACAGTTAAGTTTGTTTGGTCGGAGAAATGTGAGGAAAGTTTCATGGAGTTGAAGAAGAGACTTAGCCAAGCACCAGTGTTGACCTTACCAGACAACACTGGGGGTTTTGTAGTGTATAGCGATGCATCACACAAAGGTCTCGGCTGCGTGCTGATGCAGCACGGTAAGGTAGTGGCGTACGCATCACGTCAGCTGAAAGACTATGAGAAGGGTTACCCGACTCATGACTTGGAGTTAGCAACGGTAGTTTTCGCCTTGAATATTTGGAGGCACTACCTATACGGGGAGAAGTGCGAGATATATACAGATCACAAAAGTCTGAAATATATCTTCACTCAGAAGGAGCTAAACATGAGGCAGCGCCGATGGTTGGAATTGATCAAAGACTACGACTGTGAAATTATGTACCATCCGGGCAAAGCAAATGTAGTGGCTGATGCCTTAAGCAGGAAAGGCAAGGTGAAATTGATGCAGCTGGCGGTTCAAGAGGAATTGGTAAAGGACTTTGAACATTTGGAACTGGAGGTTAGGTATCCAATGGAGGCGGACGAAAAATTGTTTACTGTAACGGCAGGTCCGACTCTACTGGATAAGATACAGGAGGCTCAAGAATTTGATGAAGAATGCATTGACATTAAGAAATAATTATCGGAGGGAAAAGCATCGAAGTACAAGGTTGACAGCGCAGGATTGCTGAGATTCGAGGGAAGGATCTGGATACCCTACGTACCAGACTTAAGGGAAGAAATTTTACAAGAGGCCCATAATACGAGATTTTCGGTACATCCGGGTAGCACCAAGATGTATCAAGATCTTCGTCAACATTATTGGTGGCCGCATTTGAAGGGGGAAGTTGCAGAATTCGTCAGCTGATGTTTAACTTGTCAGAGAATCAAGGCGGAGCACCAGCGGCCGAGCGGATTGTTACAACCCTTAGAGATTCCCGAGTGGAAGTGGGAGCACATCACTATGGATTTTGTGGTAGGACTCCCGACAACACAAAAGGGTCTAGACGCCATCTGGGTGATCGTAGATCGTTTGACCAAGTCTGCCCACTTCCTACCGATCAAGATGAGGTACAAATTGGAACAGCTGGCAAAACTTTACGTGAAGGAAATAGTATCACGACATGGAGTGCCGGTATCTATTGTGTTTGACAGGGATCCGCGCTTCACGTCAAATTTTTGGAGAAGCCTACAGGAGAGACTGGGAACACAGTTAAGAATGAGTATGGCATATCATCCCCAGACTGATGGTCAGAGTGAGCGAACAATTCAGACCCTAGAGGATATGCTCCGGGCAGTTGTGATGGACTTAAGTGGCAGCTGGGACGAGCACTTGCCACTAGTAGAGTTCGCCTACAACAATAGTTACCATGCTAGTATTGGTATGCCACCGTACGAAGCGCTATACGGAAGAAAGTGTCGAACGCCTTTGTGTTGGGATGAAGTTGGTGAACGGAGATTGTTAGGACCAGAATTGGTACAACAAACCGTGGAAATTATTAAAGTAATAAGACAGCGGTTAGTAGCAGCCCAGGATCGCCAGAAAAAGTATGCGGATTTACATCGTCAGAAACGAGACTTTGAAGTTGGTAGTTTTGTGTTTCTGAAGGTGTCTCCCTGGAAGGGGAAGATCCGTTTTGGGAAGAAGGGAAAGTTGAGCCCTAGGTTCATAGGACCGTTCGAGATTTTGAGGCGGATTGGCGAAGTGGCGTACGAGGTAGCATTACCTCCTGAACTTGAGCACATCCACAACGTGTTCCATGTATCAGTGTTACGTCCGTATAAGCCAGATTACAAGCATGTCATTTCCTACGAGCCAATTCAAGTCGAAAAAGACTTATCATACGAGGAAATTCCTGTTCAAATATTGGATAGGAAGGAGCAGAAGCTGAGGAATAAAATCATTCATTCCGTTAAAGTTCTCTGGAGGAATCACGCGGTGGAAGAAGCCACGTGGTAACTCGAAGAAAGGATGAGAGCAAATTACCCCCAGTTATTTGAGTAACCTTAGATTAAAATTCCGAGGACGGAATTTTTATAAGGGGGAGAGGATGTAATGTCCAGGAATTTTAAACATTATATCGAATTTATTTTAATAAATAAAATTCAGTTATTATATATTTTTACAAATTTAATTGATCCATGTAATAATTATTATTTAATTATATAACTATATTGTTCAATAATTTTCTTTACCTTAAAAGGGGACTCACTACTAGTTTGAGTAAATTGATAATATAACCCCAACATTTGATTGATGAGAAAATTGAAGAGAATCTAGATAAGTAATTTCATCTTTTCCAATTATCAAATCTAAATAAGTTGCCATAAGTAATTATTGTTGAAATAAATTTTATAAGTAATTAATTAGATTAAATTAGTTAATTAATATCATAATGTTATTCTAATTGGGTCAAATTTCTTTTTAAGATAACCCAATATTAAGTGGGTTGAAACCATTTTCCTTCTTAAAATTTCCTTTTTGGGCCGCCTTATTATTTAATTCAGTTGGCCCAACCCTATTAGGTTGAGCCCATTCATTATTTTTCTACCAGTCGGGTTGAGTCATGGGACACGGGTCGGATCCCTTCCTAACTGAATGTGGGCAATTGGTAACTTATTTGGGGACACGGCTATGGGAGTTGAGGTTCAATCGAACAAAGAAAAGGGAGGAAAACCTATCAGCCCTAGCCGAACCTAGCGACCCCTAAATTCCCAATCAATCAGACAGGCGAGCAAGAGACGGGAGGAAAAAGGGGTCGTCAAACCTTGCGTCGGCGATTGTGAGAGGATCGGCAGGACTGGCGTCGGCGTGAGGGCGAAAAGGACCAACGGCTACCAAGGAACGACCGAGCAACCATCGATTGAACCAACGGTCCCAGAAATTCGGCGATTGGACCAGTGAGGGGTGCGATGCTCGAGAAGTTGCCGGCGAGTTCAGTCGGCTGATGGGGATCAATTAGACAGCTCGCTTCTCTAACCCTTGGGTATTGTCCGGATGAGCGAGGTAATAGCCAGCGAGTTGGGTAATTCTTCCTCTATAAATTGAGCCCCAAAATCCCAAGCCAAAGCTGTCGAATCCCTTATCTGTGTGAATTGCTAATTTAGAAAATTTAGGGTTCAATATTAAAGTGAGAAAGGGAGCAGGGGTGTTTGAACGAGGGTTTCAATTGGAGTGAATGTCCCAAGGTTATACAGTCTATTTCGGTAGAAGGAGGAAGACTGCAGTCCGATCGTTAGCAAGGTAGTGACTGAATAGCTTTAAATTAAATTTTTGTTTCTCTATATTGGGCTATTGTTTCTCTGTATTGGGAATACCTTGTTCCTTTGTATTGGTTTAATCATTTCTCTGTATTGGGTTATTGTTCTTCTGTATTGGGGACCATGTTGCTGTGTAAATTCCTTCATTCTATTAGTCGAATTTTGTTGCTATTGGGTTATGTGGTGGTTGCCGAAAACTGTGAATGAAGGCCATGGGGCTACAGTGATAGTTGGTGGTTGTGGTTTAAGCTGTTATGGTTAGTAATCGCAGAAACCAATAGGCCCACCAACTGGTTGCTGTAATGTCTAAGTGAACAAAATCTGGGATTTGGTGATTTTGTATTAAACTATATTGCTTTGAATTAAAACTCAAACATTGTATTATATTGATTGGGTTTGAAAATCTGGTATAGTACTGTGTAGTTCCTTGTTGAAATTTTTGGGTATACTGCTTGGTTGGTCACTGTGGTACTAATAAATCAAGTAACAAAGTAATTATTTATTTATCAGTAAATAATAAATGAAAATAATAAATATTTAATTATTACTTAATATTAAATAATAATTAAATATAAGTAAAGTTAGTAATTACCAATTATTATTAATAAATATTTAACTAGTATTAAGTTAATAAGTAAGTAAGAAAATAAACATTCGATTACTGTTTAACTACTATTCAATAATAGTTGAGTATAAATAAAGTTAATTATTTATTATTTAACAAATAAAGCTAATAAATATTTGATTATTGCTTAGCTACTATTAAATAATAATCAAGTAATAATTTAATTATTGGTCAGTAAGTAATAAATAAAGGTAATAAATATTTAATTATTATTAGATAATAATTAAATATGAATAAAGTTAATAAGATAATTATTTATTATTTATCAAATGAATAATAAATAAAGGAAATAAATATTTAATTATTATTAGATAATAATTAAATATGAATAAAGTTAATAAGATAATTATTTATTATTTATCAAATGAATAATAAATAAAGGAAATAAATATTTAATTATTATTAGATAATAATTAAATATGAATAAAGTTAATAAGATAATTATTTATTATTTATCAAATGAATAATAAATAAAGGTGAATAAGTTAATAAGATAATTATTTATTATTTATTAAATGAATAATAAATAAAGGAAATAAATATTTAATTATTAATATCAAATAATAAGCAAGTATGAATAAATTGAAATATTATGGAGTAATAGATAAAGGTATAAAATATTTGATTATGATTTAATATGAGTGAAGTTAATTATTTACTAGCTCTCAATAAGTAATAAATAAAGATAATAGGAACTTAATTATTATTTTATTAGCAATAATAATTAAGTATGGATAGAGCTAATATCTAATTAATGGGGGATAAGGGAAATAATTTCGTAATTACCCTTGAAAGTGAATAATAGCCAAGTAACCTATATAGTTGTTGCCACTGTTAGCTAGTAATACATTAAACAAGATTATTATTTAGTGTGGTAAGTAATAACTTGGGTTACTAAATATTGTTAAGTTGAAAATCCGATAAGCAGGATTAGTTATTGAGATAATAACTAAAGATCATTTAGAAACTTCTGATTTGCACAATATTGATTAGTGATTTAATGTTAATAGAGTTAATAAAGGGATGCAAAATGTTTATTTTGCTAAATAAATAGCATAAGTGAGTGTATCGATATACAGTATGCAATGCTAATGGATAAACCAACTTTATCAACTGATAGGTTATCCAAGATTCAATTAATTAAAGCTAAATTTTATCTGTAGCTGAGCAAACAGGCAAGTTCCTAACCCTAAACTTCTTACATTATTGCAAGTTCCCTAACTTCATTCTTTCAGTATATTGAATGCAAGTTCTTCCTTACTCAACTTTTACATTGAGCAAATTTCTAAACCTTATGCACTATTTTAATTCGTGTAAAAAGGTATATATATATTGTTGCAAGTTATTCTTTAAGCTTGAATCTTATCTCCAAGCATGCTTTAAGTGGTCTAATTACTTTTAAAATTATTCCACTTCTATGTATTTATTGACATTCGCACTCGTGCATTTGAATTCGTACATTTATTAAAGTTCCGAGATTTAGGAACTATTCATAATTAAGTCTGAACCTTTGTTCGGTCAGACAAGTATGTGAAAATTTATAAAAGCTATCCGAACCAATCGAGGGTAAGGATTCTTAGACTGTATGAACACCCCTTTATTATAGGGGAGTACCCCATGTACCGTAAATAAGGTACAAATAGCAGAGTTAAATGTTATGCATACACATAGCGTACGCGAGGCTGATCCCCTCAAGTACTTATTCTGTAGCCAGTAACCAGAGGGTCAACTAGCTATTGACTCCTTTGGAAGTTATTGTTCAAAGTCTATTCGACTACCAATTGTTCTAAAAGTATTTATTGTTATTGCTTCTGATAATTGCTGAATTCTCCTTCTATATATCCCTTCATCATGATATATCCTTATTGTTGTACTTTAAACTTGCTGAGCAAACTCGTTGCTCATCCTTGTTATATCATGACTTTATTGCAGCTAAACCCGAGACGTCAGGGAAGAACAAAGGAAAAAAAAAGATGAAGTAATAGACTTCATGTAGCAGACTTTAAATTTACGTATAGTTAATTGTTGTTAATGTAATTTAAACCCTAACCATTATTTAGGGTATGGATTTGTGTAAGTGTTTAAGGTTTTTGTATTCTGGGAGTAGTAACACCTTGTAATGAACAACGTATGTTTATTATATTCCGCATTTTAGTTACCATATGTTGTTAGAGGTGAATGTTTGTATTGGATCGTGATGACCGGATCCGGGTATTTGGAGACCCGAATATGGGGGCGTCACACCCGTAGGCCACTAAACAATAAGTTCCTACAGCTAATGCAGCAACCTTTGCTCCATTTCCCACTCGTAGGACGACTTCATCCTTGTTCATCTTTCTACTTCTGCTTAGTCCCTGCATATTATTACATATGTGAGAACTACAGCCGGTATCCAATAGCCAAGTAGAATTTTGACTTTCAGAAAAATTAATTTCAATCATAAACAAACCTAGATCAAAAGTCGAAGCTTCTCCAAGCTTCTTTTGGTCCGCAAGATACTCCTTGTTGTTCCTCTTCCAGTGTCCCGGCTTATTGCAATGGTAGAAAATTCCTTTGCTATCTGGATCAGGTTTCTTTTTATCCTTTCCTTTCGCCTTGCCCTTAGCCTTCTTATTTTTCTTCTTTTCAGAAGATACCTTGGGCCTCTTCCTTTTCTTAGAAGAATCATCCACTAGTAAGACTTGGTTCTTGTTAGATGAGAAGTGACCTTCAGCAGTTTTCAGCATGTTAAGTAACTCAGGCAAGCTAACGTCTAACTTATTCATGTGAAAATTCACAACAAATTGTGAGAAGGTGTCCGGGAGTGACTGCAAGATCAAATCTTGACTTAACTCCCCATCCATCACAAACCCAAGTTGTCCAAGTTATTTAATCAGATTGATCATCTTAAGGACATGAGTCTCAACGGCAATGCCCTCGGTCATACGAGATCGGAAGAGCTCCTTACATATCTGATATCTAGCAGTCCTACTTTGCTCGCCATACAACTTTTTGAGGTGCAGCAATATAGTAGGAGCATCCATAGTTTCATGCTGACGCTGAAGCTTGTTACTCATGGATGCGAGCATGATGCATTGAGCTAAGATTGCATCATCTTGCCACTTTCTGAAAGTAGCAATCTCTTCCTCAGAGGCTGTTTCTACAACATTTGCAGGGACTGGCGAATTTAGGACATAAGAAATCTTTTCAGCAGTGAGAACAATTCTCAGATTCCTTAACCAGTCCGTGTAATTCGGTCCGGTCAGTTTGTTAGCATCAAGTATGCTACGCAGTGATAGTGAGTTTGACATTTTTAAATTCTGCATGTGAAATAGACAACATTTTAGCATACATTCATTTTATTAATCATCAAAAATAAATTAGGTCTTTATTTAAATTGGTATCTCCCACTATTTTCATCAAACTATATTACCCTCAATATATAGTTCGGCAAATCTAATTAAAGATTTGCTAGTGAGAATAAGGATCTCATTTCAAATGTATATAGCATTGTGTGTGCACAACAAACTATATATAAATAAATAGGTAGACAACTATTATCAATTACATCACTATATAACTCCTTGTATTTTGCTCTTAGATTATAATGGTCAAGTGTGTACACATCCGAACTAAAATAATCTAAGTTAAGTCCAACCTAACACTTCCATATATGTGAAGAGAAAAAGACCGCCCTTGTGTGTGCACAACAAAGCAGTAATGTTCAATTCCTTAATAAGGATCAAATGTGATAAAACAACATCTTAAATATTTAATACTCGCCTTGTGTGTGCACAACAAACTCATATTAAATATTTAATAGTCTATTGCTTTACTATGATAGAAGGCGACGTTCGATATTCCGAATATCTTTGAACGCTTAGGACTTAATATGATTTTCTTTGAGGGGTTTATTATTAATAGTCTCATCTTGTTCAGCGCGCATGCACATATATATATAAAATACGTGTCATATTATTTGACATGCGAAGCATGTTGGATAATATAATATATATATATATATATATATATATATATATATATATATATATATATATAGTAAGCATGCACATATAGAATACTATATTCTACCCGGATTGATTATGGACTTTTATTCTAGTTTGGTTCACTAGAGCTACCAAGTGAACCAAAAGGTCAAATCTAGGGTGCAAGAATTAAATTTAAATATAACTATTACATTTAAACCCAGGCTTCATTACAAACGGGTCTTCAAGCGCTCCTTGCTCCTTTGTGTCCAATTCTTCAAAATATAATTCTAACTAGTCCTGTTACATAAACTATTTACAATAGATAGAAACCTTGATCAGCAATCAAGGGGAAGTACATAGGAGGGAGATAGAATTTACATTAAGAAAAATTAGAAAAGACGAGGTACGCAAACCGCATTTATAAAAACCCATACATTCAAGCAACCTCTAAAATAATTCCAATCACACATTGGTCAATAGTCCATAATCAATCCTTATTTATTATCATACATATCTTCATATGCATTAATAAATAACATTCATCTTATGAATAATAAAAACATTCCATATATGCATTGATATCAATTAATGGGCAAAAGTTTTGCTAATATTTAGTTTTTGAAACAAAATAAACTCTTTTATTTTAATCAAAAAACCAAATCCAAATTAAACTCCTTTAATTTTAGCAACCTGAAATCCTATTCTAGATAAAATAAACATCTTTATTTTAAAACTTTTATCAATTAAATAAACCATTTATTTTAATTGAAGGAAAAAAAAACAATTTTTCAAAACCTGCAGACCGGCGCGACCGCGCTCCAAATTGAACTAGGAGCGGCGCGGCCACGCTGCACCCCCAGAAACGCTTTTTGGGTTCAAGCGCGGCCGCGCTCCAGAATGAACTGGAAGCAGCGCGGTCGCGCCGCGATGCAGATTCAGGAAAAAATTTTTACCCAAAAAATCCGATCGTATCGCATATCAATTCATACATGGAATCATCAAAATCAATAATTAACACAAGGATTAGGCTTTGATACCACTCTTAGATTTGTATATAACGCAAGCATGTAATCAAATTACATAAATAGGGTGGAAGCGCGATAAAACAGATTTTAAAATTTTAATACAAACTATCACCATGATCTATCCTTGTGTTCAATTATCAATTATACGAAAGAGAAAGAGAATAAGAATTATACCCTCGTAGATCAAAGCTTCCTCGGGTACAAGTTCAACTCCTAGTCCTTCGTGTTCTCCTCGAATTCCACCGATGAGATTTCTTCCTTTGATCAACATTAGCCACCCAAGTGTTTGGCCTCTAGAGGTGATCCATCAAGGAAGAATAGGTATTCAAGAAGTTTGGTGTTGGCAAAACCCTAGTTTTTATCTCTATAGAAATTGTAAGTACTCTCCACAATCTAATGCAAGAGTGTGTAATCCTAATCTATGATAAGACTCCTCTTATTTATAGATATAGGAATAACCCTTTCCTAAACTATTTAGGATTAGGGTTTCTATTATAATTAAACTCCTTTAATTAATTATGCTCCTAATGAATTTATGAGAGAGTACTTATATTAATTAATTCCCAATCCCTATTATGAATTAAATAATAGTAATAGTACTAATAATAATAATAATAAGACTCCTCTTATTAATTTATATTTAATATTTCCAAAATATTAAATAATAAATATTTAGCTATTTAATTTATTCTATCTCCATAGATTAAATTAAATACAGTTAACTTATTATTACAATTATGTCATTTACTTCTTAAATAAATATTTTTCCTTTTTTGCGATGTGACCCTTTAGGTTCTCCATATTAAACCGGTTGTGAATAAATCAATTAGAACAATTCTATTTATATTTAAATAAATAAATTAAACTATTTAATTCATTTAAATAAATAATATTTATTCTACAATAAGGGTAAGCCCCCTTAGCAATCAACGACTTTCCAAATAATATAGATTTCAACATTAATCACAAAAGAACCTTTCAGTGCATAGTTATCGTACAATTCAATCCTTCTACCATACAATATCCCAATTAAATATAAGACATGGATTTACTGTCAAGTCTTATTTTATTTAATTATATATATTTAGATTCCCAAATGCACAACTCTAAATAATGCAAATTAAAAACTCCTTTCTAATTTCATTCTGCCTTGGCCAAGGACTACTGCGTTGTCATTTATCGAATCACATAGGACATTCACATCTTTTACTAGACGTGGTAGATTCTTTGTTGATCATTCACCTATCTCTATGTATAACTTATTATACCCAATCATACCCTTTGATATACCCTAAAGGTCTTAAGTGACATCTCAAAGTATAACTCATCATACACAAGATACTATGATGATCTCAAGTCTAAGGATCACTTGTACTACTATCACTAGAGGAATTCCTATTGACAGTCAAGTAAAACTCCATTAGGTATTCCTTAGCGAGCCACGTTCAGTGTACTTATTCTCCAATAAACACCTACATACTTGTTTTAGTGTCTCCACACAAATTATTATGAGATCAATCATCCTCTTCCTAAGAGCAAGCAACGTATGTACTAATCTATCCGGATTCACTAATCCCCTTTTTAGTAATCCAACGATTAGGAACGATTTTAGTTTGTGAGCTATCTTGAATTTAGATCTCATTAGCATGATCACCATCATGATTCTAAAAGCATTGCTTAAAACTATGGATTTATCACATTTAATATAACAGTACCATGTAGATAATGTAAAATGCCTTTTAAGAAAATCAATTCTTTTATTAATAAATGAATAAGATTATAAATTATATTCTACATCATATCAAATATGATTGGCTTGTGTGCATACTACTTTCAGTTTTAGCTGAACAGTTTGCTAGGTTGAACCCCGATGGACCTCTTATCCAGTTCCGGTGCCCCAGCCATTACCTCCCTACCCACCGTCCGACATTGTTGTTGATGATATCAACCGACCATGACGCTAGACTTATCAGGGAAGTCCTCAGTTTTAAATTCTGTATTCTTTAGACAATGAGGACATTGTCCCTCTTAAGTTTGGGGGTAGATTTGCTCTTGTAGTAGTCGTATCTAGTAGTTAAGCATGTTTTATCATAGTAGTTGCATTTATGTTTTATGTTTTAAAGGATTGTTATTGTTAGAAATAATCGTGTGAAATATCATCATAATTTCATGTGAAATATCATCAAAATGACTTTTCTTGCTTTTAATGTTCTATTTTGAGTTGTTCATTGCATTTTGATGATTGTGAAAAAAAAATTACATTTAGGAGCATTGCAGCTATCTATTTTTGGCAGGCCAATGATATGATATTATTCTAACTGTTAATGCATTTAGTATTATGGATAAGGATTGCAATGTTAGGAATGCTAACTGTTGCTAGTTTTATTAAATTTGTGACCCTTTAATCTCATATTGCACGAGTCAATGTTGTGAACTAGTTAGATTTCAATCCAATCTTATGAATAATGCTCATTAAAGATATGAAATCCTCTATCACTTGTTGGTACTAAAAATTATGAAAAATGCTTCGATGTCTGTCTATATTGAAAGAAATAATAAAAAAATTGACTAAGTAAGAATAATAGACAGATATGAGTAGTTCTTGGCTAGTTTATTTTTGTGGCCTTTGTCATTCGAACGAGTATGCCCTTTGGAGTGTCTCTACACTCGGTGCCCTAAAACCATCCGGTTTGGGAATCATCAGTGGAAGGTTTGCTACATGGGTGACATTGAAAAGCCTAATAAAGATAGACATTACACAATCAAGATTTAGAATAAATAATCAATGAGATGGAGCGTAAAACGCACTCATTGATATTTAAAAAAAAGGGGGGATAATAGTGAAAACAAGTGAACAGGAGGGGTGCTTAGAGTTGTCTATTTATTGCCTTATCTTTATTTGCACTGTGGTTCATGGATTGGAATGAAATCTTAATTAATTTGAGCTATTAACTACACACACACATGAGGGTTATACTTTTGATGAGATTGGCGTATTGTTACAATTCTGACGGGCATGAATTTGATATTTTACTGAAATGTTATTTCCTTTTTATTGAGGCCTAATGTCCATTTCGTATTTTGGTCTGCTGCTATAGTTTTTAAATCATGCATGTGCATTCATATAGTTAGATTGCTTTGGGTATTTTTATCTATCTTGTTTTTACTTGAGAACAAGCAAAGTCTTAAGTTTGGGGGTATTTGATGAGTGGGTTTTATACCTATGAATTGGTTATCTTTTAGGCTCAATTCTTTGTTGTCTTTAAGTATTTTTAGTTTTATTTTACTTGTTATTTCATTGATTTTGTAGGAAACGACTCTATGTGGGCAATTGTGGAAATGTGGAACTTCAGGGGCAAAAGAGTAATTTTCAGCAAAATGTCCACCGCCGGGGCGGCAAGCTGATGAGTGTATTTTACACACACAAATTGAGTACTTTTAGCCTTGATAATTTGTAAGTCTTTAGCTATTTCGTTTGATTTTATGTGTTTTCATCTTATTATTATGTAATATAGTTTTGTGTTACTTTTATATGTTTTTGTATGCTTTTATGTGTTTTTACTTTGTTTTGTAGGAATTGAAATAAAGGCCCCTCGAGTCGTTGCGTTTTTGGCTCGAATCTAGCATTCCCGCTGCGTGTTTCTCAATTTGACCCATGATGCAATCCGAATCTCTCAAAACGCAAAGCACGAAAGTTGTAGATCTTTGTCTTAGCTTTCCATAACATCCGGAATCATCCAATTTGAAGTTCGTATGAGAGAGTTATGGTCATTTTACCATCGGATTTTGCATGAATTTTACACAGCAGCTGATTCGGGGCCAATTTGATCCTTGATCCGGCCATTTTCTCGTCGAGCTCCAGTTATGGACATTGTAGACCTACTTCTTAGCGTTCCATACCCTCCTTAAACGCCTTAATCCGAGTTCGGACGAAGAAGTTATGTCCCTTTTACCAACAGACGTCGAAACTGTCTCGCGGTACAGAGTTCCACCACCGGGGCGACGGAATTCAGGCCAATTTTGGCGCCGGGGCGATAACTCCCTGGATGCAGTCCAGATTTTCGCGATTTTTGGCCAATTTTTGATATCCAAGCTAGGGTTTCACATACCAATCTCATATAACATCAAGGGGGCGACTCATATAGGTATTCTAACACCATCTAACACTTTTAACATCAATTCTAGAGAGAGGGAGGCTTCCATAAACATCAAATTAAGAGGAAAAATCTGCAATGCAAGGCAATTTTCAGCAAAGTCCAAGGAACAAGAAGAACAAGGAGTATCAAATCTTGAAGGAAAGCTAGAGAACAAGAATCAACCCATCAAGCAACCATTGAATATCTTTCTAAGGGGTTTTATCATTCTATCTCTAGTATTCTCTTCTTAATTTGTAATTCTATCATGATGTATAGATCAAATTTGATGTTTATTGTAATTCCCATGAACTAGAACTAATTTTCTAAGATCTCAATGGAACCCATCACATAGTTTGAATTGAATGCTCTCTCTTTGATGTTGGTTAATTATTTGTGATTGAATATCATAATTTGGGCTTTATATATTAATTACCTAGCTAGTAATTACCTTGGGAACTTATATGGAATTGAGAGAGGAAGTATAGGTTGAGACCTTATTATGATATCATGTGAAACTTAGATATTCTTATAGGTAATTTATGAAATTAAGTGACGTGTGTTTTATTTATTACCCTCATGAATGGATAATTTGATTGTATTTAGGATAGACATATACATAAATACCCCATATATCCATGGGAGAATCCATGCTTAATGATTTTTATTACGAAATTTGGTAATTGATGGAGTAGTTAATGAGGTTTTGTGACATACACCTTACTAATTGTTCTTGATATGAGAATCTTGCTAGTGTGTAGAATAGAGATATATCTATACACCGTAATGGGGAATACGTATTTGACCATCGAGAGAGGCTTAGACATACTTGTGATTTCTCGGGTAACAATCCTTGTGATTTAACTAGTTGAAAAGAGAGAGTTAGGATATTCAAGTGAAGTGTTGGGGGAAATTGTGATCTTAGACTTGTTAATATTTGATTTCATTATCTTAATGCTTTCCATAGTAGTTTGATTATTTGTTATCTTCGTTATTCCAAAACGACAAAAACAATTATCGTTTGTTTAAATAAGATTGAGATGATAAAAGATTAGTACTTGAAAAAGATTAGTAATAATTCCTCGTGGGATTGATACTCTACATACTCTTTATTACTTGTTGACCGCGTATACTTGCGTGTAAATTGTCGTTATATTAATCGGACAACAAGTTTTTGGCGCCATTGTCGGGGAATTATTTTTATAGTGTTTTTCGAATATTAGTCATAATCAAATTAGTCTTAATTTAAACTTGTATATAAATTTGCTTTTAGTTTATTTTATCATTTATTTTTCTCTTTTAATGTTAGTTTCTTTGCAAGGTACACCATGGATGACTTTGTTGATCAATGGTCGTACATGAGTACGACTCAACCAAGGGAAACTAGGATTGATGGACTCAATGCACTCTCTGCATTGTCAGCACAATTTAAAACACTATCAAGGAAGTTGGATGCCTTAGTAGCAGAGAGCACTCAAGGTATGGCAGTGACATGTGATTATTGTGCTGACAAACACCCGAGTCATCAATGCACCGTTAGTTTTGGACCAGTACAATACGGTGATGAGTACTTCAACAACTATGCTTATCCCGCTTATCACCAAGATTGGGGGTATCACCCGGATTCTATATGGAGCTACAATTATGATGATCAATGTTATGCTCCAAATCCAGCATATGCACCGGAATTCTCATGTCCACCTCCTATTCAAGAAGATAAGATGTCAAACTTTGAGGAACTTGTGACCAAGATCATGACTTCGAATGAGGAGATGTTGAAAAGTCAAGACCTATCAATTCAAAATCTTCAAAATCAGATTGATCAAATGTTCAAAGCTTTAAACAACTGCCCTCAAAACAATTGGTGTAATGACATGGATTCTGAGACTTATGGTGAGCCTATGTCAAATCTGCAACTGGATGAGCCACAAGATGTCGAAAGTGCGGAGACAAGTTAGGAGCGGGAAAAGGAGGCCGAGGATCCAGCCTTGAGTTCCAACAAAGATGAGCCGATTGTATTAATACCCTAAGTGCCTTCGCCACCAAAGTTCAAGATTCCAGTCAGTTTTGCAAAACCATGCTCGCTTGGTAGTCATGTCATCGGTAAAGCTCTATGTAACTTTAGAGCTAGCTTAAAGTTGAAACCATGGTGTGAGGACGTAGAGGTCCATCAGGAGAAACCCGATGGTTCTATTGTGTTTGTATAGCTTCAATTCAACATTCCATCCACAGACACAATGGAACAATCACCTAGCATTGTGTAGTGCATAAATAAGAATGTATCGAAAAGTAACAAGCTCGGTGAACTTGAAACAATGACCCTTATTGAGGAGAAGCCCTCAAATATTACATGGCTATCAATGGATGGTGGGTTCCTCAATTATCGAAGGGGAATTGGATAAAAACAGGGAGCTAGTCTGGCCGAGGACTGTAAACCAAGCGCTTGATGGGAGGTAACCCATTCATTTCTATTCATTTGCATTGGTTGTTTTTCATTTACCGCATTTTTAAAGTTTTCAAGTTATGTGTGTATTTAGTTAGTTAAGTTGTAAGATTAGATTTGCTTGCTATGTCTCATCATAATCTCAATGTTTGTCTATTTAATCTTTGATATGTTGCATTAATGCAGGTGTGGGGCATTGAGAATGATTGCTAAACTGAAGAGCTAAAAAAAATCAAGTTTTGGGATACAGGGGGTTGGCGCCGCGGCGAGCTCCTGAAGAACAAAATTCCCGCCCCGGCGAGAGTTCGTTCCGGCGGTAAATTACAGTACACTTTCTCGCCCCGGCACGAGCTCGCCCCGGCGAGCTCACAAGGCACGATTTTCTCGCCCCGGCGAGCTAAAAAAAAAAAAAATTCCCAAGTCGGATTGTATTATCATTCACACTTCCAAACTCATTCTTCCCCTCTCCCACATGGATTCATCTTAACCCACTGAGCATTCAAAAGTATTCATCTCCAAATTGAAGGTACTAAACAAACAACTTCTTTTGCCAACACAAAGCAAGGTACTCACTCCAATTTTTGCATACAAGTAAATTAAATTTGTCAATTGTGATGGGTATTCTTGGTTAGTTAAACGCTTATACTTGAATTATCATTGGGTAAACATGCACTATCAAATTTGGATAAATTTAGATTGGTTGCCCAATTGAGTTTGTGTTGGCTCAATTGGAGGATTTTGGGTTATTCATTGCTATGATTTGATTGAATATTACAATAATTTAGCAATTTTTGTTGAAACTGAGTTTGGGAGAGGTATTTGATGAAGAATTTCAATTAGTGCACATCACGTAGTCAACGAATTGTCTAAAAGAATGTTGGCCTGATTGAGCATTGTTTGGTAAGGAATTGCTTGATTATTATCCGAATGCCGCCCCAATGCATGTTCTTGAGCTACAACCATTTCCAGTTTATCCACCATCAGACTCAAATGTTTAGAAGGCTATGGTCGAGCATGACGCTTGGCCAATCAGGGAAGTTCTCAGTTTTCATTTCTTTATCTTATAAACAATGAGGACCTTGTTCACTTTGAGTTTGGGGTGGATCATTTAGCATGGGCATCATGGCTACATAGCATGTCTTAGTTAATTGTGCATTTTAATGTTTGTTTGCAATTTTTTTTAAAGAAAAATTTATTTATTTTTAGGATATGTCTCTTGAGAATTGTTTTAATTTGATTTGAACTACAATCCATGGTCTATGATAAGAGCTTATTTGAATTGATTCTAAATCATGGAAAATGGATAAATGTTGCTTAGTCCTTGTGCTTAATCATTATTGTTGGTTATTATTTTGCTTATGCGACCTTTCACTCTTTTGCACCTACCCATGAGTATTGAGCTAGTTGTATGCTTAGTGAAGGCTTTTATAACCGAATGCTTGTGGGAAATATCTATAAACTCTAGAACTCGTTTAAACATCACTCGAAGCAAGGTGTCCAAATTTGTTGTGTTTGAATTGTTGGTCATGTGGTGAGTTGAGATGGAGCATAAAACGCACTCACTCATGGACACATGCGTAGCAGAGGTAGAGCGTAAAACGCACTCTCTTATAATTTTGATAAAAGTAAGACATTTATGTTTATCAAATCTTGTGTTGGGTTGAGATGGAGCGTAAAACGCACTCACCCACAAGAGTGGACTTAGGATAAGATGGAGCATAAAATGTACTTACCTAAACTCCTTTGATTTCATATTTTTGAAAATAGTGATTTGTATACCTTTGTAGTGAGTGATGTGTTAAGCATGTAGTTTTTGTGGTTTATTTTGATTATTTCATAAGGTAATGTGGTTGCATAACTTCATTCGAGCTTGTTTGGTTTAGTGTTATTGGGTACTCACACACACACACGGAAGGGACCTAAAGCAAGCTATAACTAGATAATTGTAAATCTAGACTTGCAACGTTTTGAAAGTTTCCTTGAGTTTTCACGTGTTTATACTTTGAGACCATTGTTTAAACTTATTAACTCATTGCTAAAGATAGGTTTTATTTAGAAATGTTTAATCTTTATAGTTTGTGTGTTTTGCTCGAGGACAAACAAAGGTTTAAGTTTGGGGGTATTTGATGAGTGTATTTTACACACACAAATTGAGTACTTTTAGCCTTGATAATTTGTAAGTCTTTAGCTATTTCGTTTGGTTTTATGTGTTTTCATCTTATTATTGTGTAATATAGTTTTGTATTACTTTTATATGTTTTTGTATGTTTTTATGTGTTTTTACTTTGTTTTGTAGAATTGAAATAAAGGCCCCTCGAGTCGTTGCGTTTTTTGCTCGAATCTAGCATTCTCGCTGCTTGTTTCTCAATTAGACCCATGATGCAATCCGAATCTCTCAAAACTCAAAGAACGAAAGTTGTAGATCTTTGTCTTAGCTTTCCATAACATCCGGAATCATCCAATTTGAACTTCGTATGAGAGAGTTATGGTCATTTTACCATCGGATTTTGCATGAATTTTACACAGCAGCTGATTCGGGGCCAATTTGATCCTTGATCCGGCCATTGTCTCGTCGAGCTCCAGTATGGAAGTTGTAGACCTGCTTCTTAGCGTTCCATACCCTCCTTAAACGCCTTAATCCGAGTTCAGACGAAGAGGTTATGGCCATTTTACCAACAGACGTCGAAACTGTCTCGCGGTACAGAGTTCCACCGCCGGGGCGACGGAATTCAGGCCAATTTTGGCGCCAGGGCGATAACTCCCTGGATGCAGTCCAGATTTTTGCGATTTTTGGCCAATTTTTGATATCTAAGCTAGGGTTTCACATACCCATCTCATATAAAATCAAGGGGGCGGCTCATATAGGTATTCTAACACCATCTAACACTTCTAACATCAATTCTAGAGAGAGGGAGGCTTCCATAAACATCAAATTAAGAGGAAAAATCTGCAATGCAAGGCAATTTTCAGCAAAGTCCAAGGAACAAGAAGAGCAAGGAGTATCAAATCTTGAAGGAAAGCTAGAGAACAAGAATCAACCCATCAAGCAACCATTGAATATCTTCCTAAGGGGTTTTATCATTCTATCTCTAGTATTCTCTTCTTAATTTGTAATTCTATCATGATGTATAGATCAAATTTGATGTTTATTGTAATTCCCATGAACTAGAACTAATTTTCTAAGATCTCAATGGAACCCATCACATAGTTTGAATTGAATGCTCTCTCTTTGATGTTGGTTAATTATTTGTGATTGAATATCATAATTTGTGCTTTATATATTAATTACCTAGCTAGTAATTACCTTGGGAACTTATATGGAATTGAGAGAGGAAGTATAGGTTGAGACCTTGTTATGATATCATGTGAAACTTAGATATTCTTATGGGTAATTTATAAAATTAAGTGACGTGTGTTTTATTTATTACCCTCATGAATGGATAATTTGATTGTATTTAGGATAGACATATGCATAAATACCACATGTATCCATGGGAGAATCCATGCTTAATGATTTCTATTACGAAATTTGGTAATTGATGGAGTAGTTAATGAAGTTTTGTGACATACACCTTACTAATTGTTCTTGATATGAGAATCTTGCTAGTGTGTAGAATAAAGATATATCTATACACCGTAATGGGGAATACGTATTTGACCATCGAGAGAGGCTTAGACATACTTGTGATTTCTCGGGTAACAATCCTTGTGATTTAACTAGTTGAAAAGAGAGAGTTAGGATATTCAAGTGAAGTGTTGGGGGAAATTGTGATCTTAGACTTGTTAATATTTGATTTCATTATCTTAATGCTTTCCATAGTAGTTTGATTATTTGTTATCTTCGTTATTCCAAAACGACAAAAACAATTATCGTTTGTTTAAATAAGATTGAGATGATAAAAGATTAGTACTTGAAAAAGATTAGTAATAATTCCTCGTGGGATCGATACTCTACTTACTCTTTATTACTTGTTGACCGCGTATACTTGCGCGTAAATTGTCGTTATATTAATCGGACAACACAAGCCCAGGCCCTTTCCAGCGCTGGGGCAAAGCCACTGCCGGGGCAGTCTCCCCAAGCCTTTTCTACCACCGGGGCGAGCTCCCTAGGGTAATTCTACCGCCTGGGCGAGCTCGTCGGGAATGTTCAGCGGCTGGCTTTGTCTTGTCTACAGATAGTGGGTATTCATTGGAGGAAATTCAGGAGCTCGATGGTGACTAGAAGAGAGAGAATGATCAGTGTATTAGGCATCCAGGGAGTTAATTTCGAATTATCTAAGCTTGGTGCTAGACATTGGGAGCTAGGGTTTGAGCTAACAAAGAGAAGAACAAAAGAAAAGAAAGAACACCATAGCATCACCAAGGAGCTGAGGATTGCATTTCTGAGAAGGAAAGTTAGAGAGAAAGATACCAACAAGCATCAATTCGGGATTCAATCCAAAGAGGGGTTTTATCAATCTATCTTCTAGTATTTCGTTCTTATTTTGTAATTCCAAATCCATGTATTGTAAACTGAATATGATGTTACTTAGAGATATCATGAGCTAATTCTTCAATTCTAAGATTCAATGGAACCCAACTCATAGTTTATTTTGAATGCTCTCTCTTAAATATTAGTTAGACTCTTGTGAATTGGAGTTCATAGCCTATGCTTATGGATTAATTGCTTGGCCCGTAATTACCTTGGTAATCTATATGAAATTGAGAAATGGAATATAGGTTGAGACCTAGCTATGAATTCATGTGAAAATTGGATATTCTTATGGGTAATGTATGAGATTATATGACGTAAGTCTTGTGTATTATTCTCAAGGGTTAATAATTTGATTATATTTAGGATAGACATATACCTAAATACCACGTGTATCCATTTGAGAATCCTTGCTTAATGATTTCTATTATGAAAGTTGGTAGTTGATGGAGTAGTAATGAGATTTTACGTGACATGTATCTTATTAATTGTTCTTGACATGAGATTCTTGCTAGTGTGTAGAATAGAGATATATCTATACACCACAATAGGAAATACGTATTTGACCATCGAGAGAGACTTATATATACTTGTGATTTCTCGGGTAACAATTCTTATGTTCTAACTAGTTGATAAAGAGAGAGTTGTGATTAACAAATGAAGAATTAGGGGAAATTGTAATCTTAGACCTTTCTATCTTGAATTCTATCCATGTTTCGTTAATCCTTGCTTTCTTAATTATCTTTATTTAGTTTGAATCAACAACAAAATCAAATCATATCATCATTGTTTAAATAAGATTAATTTGTCATGTGATTGGTAATTGGTAGTTATTTGACATAATTCCTCGTGGGTTCGACACTCTACTTATCTTATATTACTTGTGGACCGCATATACTTGCGCGTGTTTTATTGATTGTGAAATCGAGCAACATCCAGTAGCCTTGGAACTCTGTAGACTAAGACCTTCTGCCTTAGAATCTCTTATACCCTCCGATACTCAGTAAGTCTAGCAGATTTGACTTTTGTTTAGTTACTTAAGACAAGGACCCCTAAGACCCTCCTTGGTGTGTTGATGGTTGTTGGGTTATGCTGCTAAGATGAACTTTGATTTCCTTCATCTTCAGGTACTCAGCAGCTGCTTGTGATCGTCTTCTAAATGCTGCTAATGATGGTCGTTGAAGCTCTTCTTCGTCTATTACATAGCAGATGTAGATGATCACTTTTGATGAACACTAGTTGACTTGCATACAGACCTCAGTTCTGTTCTTCATCTTTTCTAGCTCATAGTGTTCATTGATTTATCATAGAGTTGCCCTTTTAGATTTATCGTTAGCTCTGGACATTCTTGATCTTGGCTTCTTGGCCTTCCGGTTCTTAGCTCATATGTCAGCCCTTTGACATACTTCTGATGTTGTAGTGAAGCTTTCAGCAGATTTGTCCAATCGATGTTTTTGCTCTCGTTTACCACCTTCTACAATCTTGATGCAGTTTGCCATAAATAGATTACATAATCTTTCCATTTGGAATCCTGCCGTTGATAGCTTCCCGTTACAAAACTTCCCGTTACAGTATTCCCTTTCTGCAGACTTCTTTATTGTACCAATGAATATTTTACTCCTTGAAGTCTGCTAGTGATAGCTGAGTCAGCTTCCATTAACTGGTACCAAGATAGTGGAGTCATGTGTGCTGACTTTTACTGCAGTAAACATGGCTGTTTAAACCCCACTGATATTGGTTCCTTGTTTTGTTTATTTAAGTATTCAGCCGCTCATCTCGGAATAATTAACCTAAGTGCTCTGATATCTTCAATCCTTGCTGGCACCTACTTATTCTACGATCAACTGGGTTGTAGCCTGCTACTTCTGATCGTAGAGTCATCTGCTCGATTTATAATGTGGCCTTATGATCATGCATGATGTGTACTGCCTTGGAGCTCGTAGAGTGGTTGACTGTACTTGCTCTACACTTTAATGTGTTTCTTACTATTTTGTGGTTGTGCCTTTTATGCTCTGTGATCTCCATTGAGCTTTTACGTTCTCAGAGCATAGGTTCATGATCTTGTTGAGCTTTTGCTGCAGCTTGCTTATCTTAGAGGACTGCTCTACCATCTTCAGACATTGTCTTTGCTATTGTGTCATAGAGGACTGCTCTCTTATGATCTGATGATGCTTTAGCACTTTCGTTGTAGAGGACTGCTCTACTTAATCTTCAGACATTGTCTTTGTTGTTATGTCATAGAGGACTGCTCTATGATCTTATGATGCTTTGTTTAATCTACCAGAGTATCTTTGTTATCTTTGGCTCAACTCTACGATCACTTGATTTGGCTGGTGCTTTCCTACTCTACGATCTTGTCTAAGGTGCAAGCCGTAGAGTCTTAATGGGATTGTAGAGTGTATATCTGAGCTGCCCTGTGATCTCTATTGGGACTTGATGCTTCGGATGCACTCTAAGATCTTTGTTTGTCTGATAGCTCATGAACAACTTACTTAGTAGTCTTTATGAAGATTGCTACTTTAGCTTTGAGTGCTCAGGCAGAGGTTACTCTACGTTGTTGTTTGATTGTAGATTATTCATGGGAGTCGTAGAGTGAATAACTGGATTGACTCTACGAACCCAAGAACAAGAGCTCTACGATGTCGAATGAGCCCTGCGACAGGTCGAGCGTTACTCTACGTTTGCCTTGCAAGCTCTGCGATGATATGCTTAACTCTACGATGTGCCTGGCCAAGCTTTACTCTATGATGCGCCTAGCCGAGCTTCACTCTACGATTGCCTGGCAGACTCTGCGTACCTTTAAGCTAACTGAACTCCAGGCTGGCTGACTGCTCTATGATCCTTTACTGGATGCTTTATGATGACTTGTGTAGTACTTAACGATCAGTCTAGCCTTTGCTTATTACATATATCTTTTCAGCTCATAAGATCAACCTAACAAGTTTGATCTTTTTCTATTCTAAGTCCTCTTTACATCAACTTTATTAAAGGACTTTACAACACTCAATGTTACAAATATGCTTTGATCAGATAGATGTTAATTCAGCTTAGATCAACCTAACATATTTGATCTGTTCATTCTAAGTCCTTGTACATATATATTTCATGAAGGACTTTACAAGGCTTTATAAGTATAAATGTTCTTCTTATCATTTTGTCATCAATCAAATCACATATACTAAATAATGGTAATCTCATGCATGTTTTAACAATCTCCCCCTATAAGAATGAACTTAAACGTCTCATGCAGATTCCCAACAATCTCCCCCTATTTAATGATGACAAAAACACTTATAGCATAACATTCAATTCAAGCAATTCTTGCAGATATATGAGAGTTAATGTGACTTAAGATACAGTAAGTCACTGTATTGCTAGACTAAGAGATATGAATGAAATGATGTGCATTGAGAATAATCATTCATATGATATTTATGCTAAGCATGCCATAAATCTTAAAAACGTACAGTCCACAAGCTATGTTAGTTCAACAAGGAGAACCTAGATCTAGAATGATAGTTAATTCCTCCTTGCTTGTTAGAAATGTACCTTCTTCACCTTCTTCTTGTTGATTCATACTCGGATACCTTGTGATTGCTTTCAGCTGCTGCTTTCGTCTGGTTCTGCTTCATTCTCCTCTGGCTCTGGCTCTTGCTCCCCCTCAAATCTTGCTACTTTTCCTTAAGCTTCTTCTTCTTCTAGCTCCCCCTCAGTTGTAGGCGCTTTATCTTTGTTCTTCAACTTTAGCATCTTGTCCATCCTTTTTGTGACAGCTTTCCTACTCCTCTTTTTATGCTTCATCTTTTTCTCCCCCTTTTTGTCATCAATCATTTGGGAAAGATACTGAACATGGTTAATGAGTTGTTCAACTAGGTAGGAGGTATTTCCAACTTCCATCTTCACTTCTTGCTGGCCAAGTTCTAGTTGTTGAGAGAGGGACTGGTTGAGATTGTCAATTTTCTCTGAGAGACTGAATGGATCTCTTATTTTGCTTCTGAAGTTTCAGGGCTTCTATCTTCTGTTTCTTAATGGACTTAAGATATATCTGATCTCTTTGATGAAGTTTGATAGACATATCTGTGAATGATGCTTGCAGCTTCTTGTAGAAATCATTCTTTTCACCTCCAGGCATATCCTTTGTTGCTGCAGTAACTGAGGAAATGTTTCCAAGCAACTCTTCTGAGTTTTCCAACAACTCTTGATCAATCAAGGGATCTTCAAGGATTGGTGTAGTTAACTTGGGTTTCTCACTCTTGTACATGTTTTCAAGAGCAGTGACTATATCAAAGAAATCTTTGTTGGATGAGGAAGGAATATCAGTAGGTTTGTTAGTGGAGGTGTTTAACTTTTTAGGGGGTGTGACATTTGGCTGAGACTGAACCGCTGCAGTCGTAGAGTTAGGGGTCTCTACAACCATTAACTCTACGGTCTTGGCTTTTGCTTCCTCTTTACTAAGGTTCTCCAGCAGATAGTATGGAATGTATATACCTTCAGGATGTCGGTAGACTTTGAAGTGTTGGGAATTCTTGATAAGCATCTTTGGAAAGGATTGAACTCTTGGGAAGTTCTGAGCGATCAACTTCAGATTTGGAAATTGTGATTAACACTAACTGATGAAGCTTTTATCTTCATGTGAAATGGCCTTTAACCAGGGCATCCATGGGTAGAACCATGTTAGTTATTGACTGTCAGGATCATATAGTACTATAGTTCGATCCAGTTCAATATCCTGAAAATTGTTAAGTAGATCTTCTATAGTCATTGATACTACTTTGATTTGTCCATTGCCATGATCTATCCATCTTGTTGGCAACAAAGCTCCTCGTTTGTCACAAGCTTTCTGCACTATCCTTCTTCGAATTCTTGTGGCTACTGGGAGTAGATTAGGGTTGCTCTCTAACTCATCATTTCCAGAGTTGGAGTCCTTTAGTGCTTCATCCTTCTCCATTGCTTCCTTTCCTTTCCTGACATTTGTCTTTGGACTTGGTTCTTCCATAGTCACTTTCTTTGATTCTTCAACTGGCTCATCAGCCATTTCTTCCATCAGCTCTTCATTAACATCATCTTCTATTGATTCATCAGGAGTCTCTTTAGTGGACACAGCTTCATCCACTCTTTCTAACTCTGATTCACTGGTCTTTGCAGTTTCTTCATTATCTCCCTCATCATCATCACCAAGATCAATAATCTTGGGTGGAATTTCTTCTTCACTTCTATGGCCTGGGAATTTCATCATTTGCCTTAATTATGCACTCTGTCTTCTTTTTGAAGGCTTGACATTAGGTGCCTCAGATGTTTCTTCTTCTTCTTCAGATTTACTTCTAGGTGCTGAAGAACTCTTCAAGGAGGCTGTTGGAGAGACTTTCTTAACTTTCAACTTCTTTTTTGTTGATTTTGAAGATAATGACACAGGGGACATAGATTTATCAAATTGTGATGACTCATTCTTCAGTGTACTTACTTTCCTTTTCCCTTTGTCTGTCCTTGAGGTGCCCTTGCTGTTGCTTCCAGATATTCTCAATCTCTTATTCTCCATGGGGTTCCTTTTCCAGTTGTCAAACAATTTAGGGGACATAACTTTTTTGACATTTAAGGTTTCTCCCTCATCATCCCCAATCCTGCTTTTCAGCTTCTTCTTCAGTATGATGCTTAAGAATCTACCATAAAATACCTTTGAGATAGGTTTTTCTGAAGCCTTCATTTTCTTGATATCCTTGGCTACCTAATCAGACAGCATAGCACCAAAGTTTATCTTCTTCTTCATGACAATGGCAGTCATGATTCTTAGTTGTAGATCACTCACTGTATCATGAGCGTTATCTTTGCATAAGATACATTTACCCACAATCTCTGCTAAGAACTCAAATTCTTCTAGAAATTCCTTTTTCTTCATCCCCTTCAGATGAGGATTCTTCACATATCCCATCAGTCTCATGCCTTCATCGGAATCGATTCTTTCCAGAGATGATAGACCTCGGTTGGTGAATTTCAGACATTGATTAATTTCTGGAGCACCAATCTTCAGTTTTACTCCTCGAACTTTTGTAGCCAGACCATCATTAACAACTACTGCATTCTGATAGAACTCTTTAACCAAGTCAGAGAAGATTTTGGTGTTTGATTCTAAGCATCTTGAGAATCCAGCCTCCCTTACAATCTTGAGAATCTCTTTGAACTTCTCTTCTGATTCCTTAAACTTATCAAAGCCAAGTTGGATGCCTGTAACGACTTGACAGTTTTCCATATCGAGGGTTTGATTAGAGATATGTGTGAGGATGAGGGTTTGAGTTGGAATGGGTTAAGGATTTTGTCGATTTGAGTTTTCTAGAGGTTTGGCATTTAGGGATTTGAGAGATTTGGGGGTTCGCGGATGATAGACTTGGATAACTGTTTAGAAAGAGCAACCATCAGTGTTTGAATTTTGACCTATATCAGTTCCCTCTTTTTGTCAAGGATACGTGTAGGAAACCCATTTGCTGATCCTGGCCATAACTATTGTAACTTCCACAACTGTTGCACATCAGTTACCTTGGCCCAAGAACGTGGTCATCTCCTTCCTCTTTAACCATTGACTTTGCTCGTTCGTAGAGTGACTTGATGTCCTGGCTTTTCACTCTACGATCATCTATTGAGAATAAACTTTGGTCACAACTTTTGCTGCTCAGATGCTGATTTGTACTTATCCCAGTGAGTGCAGTCCTTGATAGGAAGGTCTCCAATTAAGCTTGAAGTGGCTTCCTTCTAGAATATGTATCTTAAATGCTTAGAAGAAACCTTTCTCTCTCTTGACATCTGTGATGATAGTCTCCATAACTTGTATCTGTACTACTGGGTGAGCTGGATTATTTGCTTGATGAAGACTTCCTTTTAATACCAGCTTCTTTCTCTTCTGGAGAGTCCCATGATCAACATTTCCTTTATGAGTGCAGCTTTTCACCTTTGTTTCTTTAACACCTTTAGTTTTGGAGGGATTCTAAAGATGCATTCTATTTAGTCCTTCAACAGGGTTAATGAAGCTAAGAAAGGGCAGGCCTCTTAGTTTGAATCTTAGGGCTTGGTTTGTCTCTGAGGTGCTTATCTGAGGAAAGACTGCTTTGATGTGGTGTATAGAATGTCATCATTGTATTCCTATAGTTTGGTTTATTAGCTTGGGATGAACTATGGGTCTGGTATTTGGTTTTATAGGAGAGGTGTTTGTATGGGTTGTAATCATAGGGTCAGTACTCTATAATTAAGATATCGATCATAGTGACTCTACGTTTTGGGACAATATGGTTGACTTGGTTATCAGTCGTAGAGTTCTACGATCAGAGATGAAGTTTTATCTGGTTCATCAGCCACAGAGTTTTGGGACTTTGATCCTGGGAAAGGGTTGTTTGTTTTGGATATAATGGAGTATTAACCCAAGGATCATTGGACCTTTTCACAATACTTGAACAATGATGCAGTTGAATGGTTGAAGTATTATTATATGGAGTATCTTTCTGTTTTGAGATCTGAAGATAATCGGTGATCAGCTTCTGAGCATACTGGAGAATTCTTGGATCAGTTTATTCACATTTGAATATACTTTGTTGCTTCAAAGGAACTTGATAGATGTGGACTTGTGTTCTGTGAAATGATCATCAGAGATAGAAAGGACATATGGACTTTCTTCTGCTCTTATCTCTGTGTTTAGTAATGAATTCCACTTCTATTTTATCTTTTTCATCTTTTTCATCATGCAACTTCACAATCTTCATATCTTCAGTCACTTTAACTTTTCCTTAAGCTGAGCATTGATAGACTTAGCAGATTGTTGCTCCCCCATAGTTGATACTTCCATCTTAGAAATTGATGGTCTTCAATGATTGGATCTTTTTCATTGGATCTTCTTCATTTGATCTTTTTCATTGAATCTTCTTCATTTGATCTTCTACATTGGATCTTCTTTATTTGATCTTCTTCATTGGATCGTAGAGTATTTTCTTTAGCATTGGTTACTCTACGATCCTCTTTATCTGGCTTTGTAATCGTAGAGTTGGTTTGAACTTGATGTAGACATGGTTTTTGTATGCCTCTTCAAGAACTGTATTATGCTGAATTGAGCTCTATCTTCTGAGAGAGTCTCATTGGAGAATCAAGCCTTTGCCTTTTGCCAGAAGTTTGTTGATGAATATCACAAGTTCCTTGAACTTCTCTTGAGTAAGATTTGATCTCTTATGATACTTGCAGGTTAAATGAATTTCTAACTTGGTACCCAATATTCTTTGGGTCCTGCAGGGTTAGTTCTTTTGAATACCCGAGTCTTTAAGACTTTGGATTCACGACATGTACTGCAGCTCATATATAGAGATAGTTAATAATGCTTTATGAGAGTGTGTGTGTGTGAGAAGATAACTTTGTGTGGAACTAATGTGGATCCTCAAGCCTTTTCCTTAGATAGATCCCTTCTTACTTATATCATGTTCTAAGTGTTTGAACCTTAGTATATAATGGTCAGTTCTGTGAGTTATACCCAAATGGTTCGTATAGTTGATCAGTCTCTACAACCCTTCAAAGTACAACAGCAGACGCGACTACATTCTACGACTTGTCAAAGACTTAGATCATGAAGTAATGGACCAATCAGCAGACAAGGTGAGACAACTAAGATAGGATGTATATAACTCATTAAGCATAGTCACCTCTTAAATAACAAGGTTAAAAGCAGGAGGTGATTTCACTAAGTATAATTCCTACTTAGTTTTCCACAACTGAGGATAAATTCTCAACATCAGGACTGATAAATACAAGTCTTTATCCAGCATACAAAAATAATTGTATAACAATTTGAGCACTACTAAATCTTCTAGCAACAAGATAAGATAAGGCTCTATTTGTGGATAAACTTCAGATATCTTTCTCAAGAGCTTTATTTTCAACCTCAACTGTGGATAGAGAGTAAAGTGATTTTAGGCCATTATTTTCACTTTTCTCTCTTTCTCCTTTTGAGGTGGAAAATAATTCCTTGATATGCTACTGAAGTAAATAGAGATGCAGTTTAGTCGTGTAATTATGCAATACATTTCAATAGTCAAAAATATTGGCATTTGAGGTGACAGAGTTAAATAGCTCACTGACGTCAATCTCTTGACAGTCAGTGGTGCTACTTGTGATGGCACACACTGTCGTTGGTTGATGATTTGTAGTCCTTCAAGTCACTGCCTGCATCATCATTTGTTCATTCATAGTGCTGCATTAACTGACATATCGAGCACATCTTTGAGTTATGGACATAGTTAGTCATGACATCCCATAGTCCTTGATACGCTTGAATGGACCTTTGGGTTCATATTTGGTAAAGTAGGGTCATGGCATATGTAGTTGAGAAGCTCATGGAGTCATCGTTGTAGTGCATTGACGATGGAGCATCCTCATTCGTAGGACTTCTCAAACTTCTTAGGTGGAGATGCAGATTCCCTTTTGAATGGAGAATTTCTTAGTTATTGCTGCATCTGTACTATTTCCTCCAAGAGAGTTTGTTTGATCTGCTCGTTGATATCAGCAGGCTTGATGATGATGACTTTTTCGTTTAAGCACATGGTTCAGTCTGGATAGCTTAAGATAGTTTACCTGCACATACAATTTTCAACTTGTAAACTTATATTCATTTTGTCTTAACAACCAATACCGAGATTTGGAACTGATCTGAATTTATCTCATGGATCTACTCAAAGCATGAACTTTAACAAATTCTTGAGAACCCGCTCTGATACCAATTGTTAGTTCCCAGGGACACAATAGAGATCTAGAAGGGGGGGTTGAATAGATCCTTTAAAACTTTTTCGTTTATTATGAAAGTATATCAATTATGATTAATAGAATCAATTCATGCACAGCGGAATATACTTTAATAACCCTTCAAAGATATAAACATAATCTCAGTTGAATGAACAAATCTACGATATGGTTGATAGCATATATAGTATTTATTATGCATAACGTAAATGACATAAAGTAAATAACACAAGAGGTTTTAAGTGGTTCGGAGACTGAACAACTCTTACTCCACTCTTCTACTTCAACAAGTAGGAATCCACTAGTTTAGTCACTAAGATAAGGACGCTCCGCCCTCCTCAAGTCCAGCAGACATGAGTTATTTTTAGTCCCTCGGACAAGGATCCTCTGACCCTCTTCAAGCCCAGCAGACTTGGAACTCCAGTTCACTAAGAACTCTTCAAAGCCAGCAGCCTTGGAACTCTGTAGACTAAGACCCTCTGCCTTAGAATCTCTTATACCCTCCGGTACTTAGCAAGTCTAGCAGACTTGACTTTTGTTTAGTCACTTAAGACAAGGACCCCTAAGACCCTCCTTGGTGTGTTGATGGTTGTTGGGTTGTGTTGCTAAGATGAACTTTGATTTCCTTCATCTTTAGGTACTCAGCAGCTGCTTGTGATCGTCATCTGAATGCTGCTGATGATGGTCGTTGAAGCTCTTCTTCTTCTAGTACATAACAGATGCAGATGATCACTTTTGATGAACACTAGTTGACTTGCATACAGACCCCAGTTTTATTCTTCATCTTTTCTAGCTCAGATTTATCATAGAGTTGCCCTTTTAGATTTGCCGTCAGCTCTGGACATTCTTGATCTTAGCTTCTTGGCCTTCCGGTTCTTAGCTCATATGTCAGCCCTTTGACATACTTCTGATGTTGTAGTGAAGCTTTCAGCAGATTTGTCCAATCGATGTTTTTGCTCTCATTCACCACCTTCTACAATCTTGATGTTGTTTGCCATAAATAGATTACATAATCTTTCCGTTTGGAATCCTGCCGTTGATAGCTTCCCGTTGCAAAACTTCCCATTGGAGTATTCCCTTTCTGCAAACTTCTTTATTGTACCAATGAATATTTTACTCCTTGAAGTCTGCTAGTAATAGCTGAGTCAGCTTCCATTAACTGGTACCAAGATAGGGGAGTCATGTGTGCTGACTTTTGCTACAGTAAACATGGATGTTTGAACCCCACTGATATTGGTTCCTTGTTTTGTTTATTTAAGTATTCAGCCGCTCATCTCAGAATAATTAACCTAAGTGCTCTGATATCTTTAATCCTTGTTGGCACTTACTTACTCTATGATCAACTGGGTTGTAGCCTGCTGCTTCTGATCGTAGAGTCATCTGCTCGCTTTATAATGTAGCCTTATGATTATGCATGATGTGCACTGCCTTGGAGCTCGTAGAGTGGCTGACTGCACTTGCTCTATGCTTTAATGTGTTTCTTATAATTCTGTGGTTGTGCCTTTTATGCTCTGTGATCTCTATTGTGCTTTTACGTTCTCAGAGCATAGGTTCATGATCTTGTTGAGCTTTTGCTGCAGCTTGCTTATCATAAAGGACTGCTCTACCATCTTCAGACATTGTCTCTACTGTTGTGTCATAGAGGATTACTCTTATGATCTTCTGATGCTTTAGCACTTTCGTTGTAGAGGATTGTTCTACTTAATCTTCAGACATTGTCTTTGTTGTTATGTCATAAAGGACTGCTCTATGATCTTATGATGTTTTATTTAAGCTGCCAGAGTATCTTTATTATCTTTGGCTCAACTCTACGATCACTTGATCTGGCTGGTACTTTCCTACTCTACGATCTTGTCTAAGGTACAAGCCGTAGAGTTAGAGTCTTGATGGGATCGTAAAGTGTATATCTGAGCTGCCCTGTGATCTCTATTGGGACTTGATGCTTCAGATGCACTCTGAGATCTTTGTTTGTCTGATAGCTCATGAACAACTTACTTAGTAGTCTTTATGAAGATTGCTACTTTAGCTTTGAGTGCTCAGGCAGAGGTTACTCTACGTTGTTGTTTGATTGTAGATTGTTCATGGGAGTAGCAGAGTGACTAACTGGATTGACTCTACGAACCCAAGAACAAGAGCTCTACGATGTCGAATGAGCCCTGCAATAAGTCGAGCCTTACTCTATGTTTGCCTTGCAATCTCTACGATGACATGCTCAACTCTACGATGCGCCTGGCTGAGCTTCACTCTACGATGCGACTGGCCGAGCTTCACTCTACGATTGCGTGGCAGACTCTGCGTACCTTTAAGCTGACTGAACTCTAGGCTGGCCGACTGCTCTATGATCCTTTACTGGATGCTTTATGATGACTTATGTAGTACTCAACGATCAGTCTAGCCTTTGCTTATTACATATATCTTTTCAGCTCATAAGATCAACCTAATAAGTTTGATCTTTTTCTATTCTAAGTTCTCTTTACATCAACTTTATTAAAGGACTTTACAACACTCAATGTTACAAATATGCTTTGATTAGATAGATATTAATTCAGCTTAGATCAACCTAACATATTTGATCTGTTCATTCTAAGTCCTTGTACATATATATTTCATGAAAGACTTTACAAGGCTTTATAAGTATGAATGTTCTTCTTATCATTTTGTCATCAATCAAATCACATATACTGAATAATGGTAATCTCATACATATGTTTTAACAATCTCCCCCTATAAGAATGAACTTAAATGTCTCATGCAAATTCCCAACAGGATCGATTTTTCCTTTCAACCACACCATTTGATTGTGGTGTGTAAGGATCAGAGAAGTTATGACTTATACCGAGCTCGTCACAGAACATAATAAAATCTGAATTGTCAAATTCTCTTCCATAATCTGTATGAATATAAACAATAGAGCTTCCTTGTTGATTTTGAATTTTCTTACACAAAGCAAAAAAAGAATTTATAGCTTTACTTTTAAATTTCAAAAAATCAACCCATGTAAATCGAGAATAGTCATCAACCAAAACTAAAATATATACAGCACCACCCATGCTATGTTTAGGAATAGGTCCTACTAGGTCTATATGCAAGAGTTCTAAAGGTCGAGAGGTTGACATTTTGAGTTTAGGTTTATGAGATACATGTATTTGTTTTCGTAATTCACAAGCTTCACAAATATGATCTTTTAAAAACTTTTGTTTTGGAAGACCACGAATATGTTCTTTAGATGAAATGTTGTTAATTAGTTTCATGTTAATGTGTCCTAATCTGCGATGCCACAACCATGGATCATCATTTACAAATACAAGATAAACATTATCTAGGTGAGAATATGCATCTAGGTCACACGTGTACACATTCTAATTTCTAGGACATAATAAAACGAACTTATCAGATTGATCAAATATTGGACAGTTATGAGGACTAAAAGATATTTTAAAACCAATATCACATAATTGGCTAATAGATAAAAAATTGTACCTGAGTCATGTGACTAATTGAATATTAGAAATTGTTATGTGCTTATTACCAACACTTCCAATTCTAATTATTTTACCTTTATTGCTATCTCCAAAGTTTACCTCACCATAGTCTATAGCTTCTAAATTGTTCAATTTTAATTTGTCTTCAGTCATATGTCTTGAACAATCGCTACCACAATACCATTTACTTTTACTAGAATCAGCTACAAGACATACCTGCAACATATACTAATTTCACGACCTAGTACCCTTTAATGAGAAGGGTCTTTTGGGTAAGTTTTCTATTTTGTATAAGGATCATTTGGATTTTTCTTTACAAAATTGGGTACATAATAATTAGTCTTAGTAGACACAAGCATTCTATGAGTAACAGGTTTATAAAATGCATGATTTACTCTATTTTTATATCCTGAAAAATTTTGATGAAAATTTCTATAAGATCTTTCATTTTTCTGATAATTATATAATTCTTTTTTTGTATTCTTTATAATAAATGGTGCAGTGTATGTTCCTTTTGGAACCCAAATTATTTTTTCTTTATAGCTTTCATTTCGAGCATTGCACATGTGAATGGAATGACCATTTTTATTATAGTAAGAATATTTAGTAAAAAAAGATGTATGACTTTCTTTTTCTTTACTTCTAACATGATAAAATCATTTGTCTTTTGTTTTACTAGATTTCAATATATCGTAATCCTTCTTTGTTAAATCCACATCTTTGTTAATTAAGCATGACATCAAAGTTTTTTTTGTGAATTTAAAAACTATAGCGTTTAAATCATCATGTTCTTTAGTCAAAATTTTAATTTGATCTATTAAATAAAAATCTTCACTCTGTTTTTCTAATTCTATCTTTAAAGATGAATTCTCAAACTTGAGATTTTTAATATCTTTACTTAACACTTGATTTTGTACTTGAGTATCTTCATTAAGTACAGCAAGTGTTGAATTTTCAACTTCGAGATTTTTAATAGAAATAGTAAGTGTTGAATTTCCTATCTCAAGATCTTTGCTTATTTTTCTTAATTTTTCTAATTCTTCATTTAGTAATAAATTTTCTGAAAAATCGTTTTCTAGTTTTTCTTTTTCTTCATTTAAACTTTCATTGGCTATAATTAAATTTGAATTTTCTATTTCAAGATTTTTGTTAGTTTTAATTAATTTTTCTAATGAAATTTTTAATTTAATAAAATTTTCTTTAATAATTTCATTATCTTTATATAAATAATTATAAGCTTCTTGTAGTTCATTATCTAAAGTATGTGTGACAAATGAAGTATTAGGTAGTTGGTATTCAGCATTTACCTCAAATCTTGGTGATGAATCATTATCTGCCATTAAACATAGATTTGGAATTTCCTCGGTTTGTTCAGCAGTTTCTTCTTCGTCACTCAGATCCCAGCCTTCCTTAGCTACTAGTACTTTGTTGTTGGCTAGTTTTGGACAGTCCTTTTTGAAATGTCTAGGCTTGTTGCATTCAAAACATACATTTGAATTTTTATTGGAGCTAACATTTTTGAAATTGCTGTTATTATTTGCTTTAAAATTTCTTCCTTGTGCTTTTGGCTTAAAGACTTGTTTGCCTTTGAAGTTGTTGTTTGTCTTCAGAAAGTATTTGTCATATTTTCTAGCTTTGCTTTGAATCACTCTCCTGAGTTGTCTTGATAATAAAGCAACTTCATTATTATCTATACTCAGGAGTTCTTCATTTAACTCCTCATCATCGCTTTCTTGATCTACAAGTAGAGCTTTGAAAGAAATTCCTTTCTTCTTAGAATCTATATCTGATCTTGCTTTTTCGACTAACATGTCGACTTCGTTGTAACCTTCATGTTCCAGATGGATGGAAGGGTTTTGAGAATTCTTTTGTTTTTCTCTTAGTTGTATATGTCTTCCCTAGTTATTCCAGTTCATCAATGATTCTAGAAAAACATGTTTTCATATCAATAATTTTTTCGCCTTCTTCCAGCTTAAAACTTTCATACTCTTGGATTAGAGTATCTTTTCTGGTTTCTATAATGTGATTGGTTTCTTCGTAGGTTACAATCAATTTTTCCAGATTTCTTTTGCATTCTTGTAGTTGCTAACTCTTTTGTACTCTTTTTTAATAAGAGCACTAGTCAACAACTGTTTAGCTCTGAATACTATGTTCATAGCCTCTTCATCATCAATGGTGAACTCATCAGCATCTTTCTTAACGATTTTTTCTCCTTTAATTTTTGTGAGAACTTTTGCACCTTGTTCTATTGTAAGTCAAACTTTGATTCCTTATGATTTGGTATAGATTTGAATTTATTCTTCCAAGTGACAAAATTTATACCATCAAATAGTAGAGGTCTAGAAATTAATAGTTCTTCTCCGTAACCAGTAGCATTTGTGTAGGCCATAGATGGATCTACTCTTAGATATGCCTGTATTCACTCAACAAACAAGTTAAATAGCACTACTCTGATACCAATTGAAAGTCCAATATTAATCTAGAAGGGGGGTTAAATAGATTATTACTGGTTAAAAAATTATCTTAGGCCTTTTTGAATTTTTAATTAATTAATTTGCAGTGTCAGAAATTAATATGCAAGACAATAAAAATTCAATCACACAATGCACAGAGATTTGTCTGTTCATAACATACATCCAGAGTATGTTGCTACGTCCAATCTCAAACTCCTCTCCAAGACTTGAGATCCTATTACTCTCAGTAATAAATACTCCTTCAACAGGCAAAGAAACCTTTACAAAGTTTTAAAGATTAACTTCCAACTATACCCAACTAACTATCTTGGACAGCAAGCTCCCAACTCTTTCCTCAAACTTAGTTGCTCATTTCCTTTGGAGTTTAGTTCTACTTTATGATCTGGTTTTGAAATAATAACCTCTCCCTCACCTCACAAGTATACTCGAGACCCAACTCTCAGTTAACCTCTTTAAGACTTTGGTCTTGGTCAAAGGATTACTCGTCTTTCTCGCAAATGCATAAAATAAACTAACTCTACCATTTTTCCCTTTTTACAAAAGATTGACATAATTATGCTTATAAGGTAAGCAGATAAAATTCAGTGCAGATATATAAAAGTTTAAATAACTTTTATATTTGGTGTTTCTCAAATAAGTAGAGAGCAATTAAAGATTAGATATGTATATAAAAGTTCAAAGACATTTATATTTGTGTGATATGCTTCTCTTGTAAGCAGATATATAAATTTATGCTCAGTTATAAAAGTTATAAAAGTTTATTTAACTTTTATATTTGTGTGAATATATTTCTGTGTAAGTAGATATATAATTTAGTCTAGATTTATAAAGGTTTACTTTTTCTTTATAAATAAAGAATGTATTTCTAAGTCAAACAGATATGAGTTTGATTTTAGATATAAAAGTTTAAATAACTTTTATAGTAACTGATATGCTTCTTTGTAAGCAGATATATTCAATGATGTTTGTAATATAAAAGTTTAAATAACTTTTATATTATGCAACAAGTATTTATGAATAAATAAATTTATATTCAAATACTTGAAATGACAAATATCAAGTATAATAAATGAATCAATTTAAATAATACTTGATATAACAAATAAATTTGTTTAACTCAAAGATATATATAATAATATATTTGATCTATGATGTGAACACTTTAAATAAGGCCACTTAAGACTTTGAACCCTCGTTCGACTGATTCTCTCACTTAAGAGGAATATCTCCGTTATAGTCTCGGTGTCTAAGTACTGACCAAATTTATAGTTTCACAACTAATATTTATATAAATATTTTCGATAGACCACTTAAGACTTTGAGTCCTCGTTCGGTTAATTCCTTCACTTAAGAGGAATATCTCCGCTATAGTTTCGGTGTTTAAATACTGATATACTTTACGATATTTACATAAACACACTATATCAATAAAAGGTCACTGAAGACTTTGAGCCCTCGTTCGGCTGATTTCCTCACTTAAGAGGAATATTTCCGCTATAGTCTCGGTGTTTAAGTACTGACTTTTTATATAATATAAATAGATGAAATATATATATATATATATATATATATATATATATAAATGTGTATAACATTTTATATTTCTATATCTATAAATATAAACAAGTATGAGATAGTTCAAATAAATCAATTCAATAACTTATCTCAAATACTTTGATCAATTTTTTCTTCAGCAAAAAATTAGAACTTTGAGTAAAAGAGAGAAAACTTCTTTAGAGAGAGAATGTAAGCAAGGAGAGTAAGTTTTTCTTTTTTTTAGGAATTGGCAAAGTTGAAATGAAATGAAAAGCCTCCTATTTATATATTTTTCAAGCTAAGGGTAAAAAGGTCATTTGGTATTTGTTTTGGAAAATTAAAGGCTGAGATTTCTTGGATTCAAAATCAAAGGCTCGGATTGACTGAAAAGAATTCACACGGATTGGACCAAGAAAAATGGCATACTGACAATTTCAAACTTTAGCCCATGTAAAATTCCTCCAACTTTTTTATTTTAACACATGTTCAATTCATTTCTCAAATTTTCAATGCTCAGCACATTTAGCCTACGGACAAGTAGAAGGCTTTTGGCCTTTTACATTTCACAATGATTCCAAGCACATGGCCTTAATTAATTCCAATCTCCCAAGTTCTATTTTATTTTTGGATAAGGTGGAAGGCAAAAGCCTTTAGCTTTTTGCAATTTCTTTTTGCTCTTGTGTCAAAATAGCTTTAATATATAATATAATATTTTGAAAGCTTTAGTGTATAAAAATCATTTAGGAATAATAGGAGTTTCTTTGTCTTAGGAAATGTTACTTTATGAACTAATCTCTTTAACGTTTGATATTAAATTATCAATGTCAAGGAAATATCAATTTAATAAGATTTAAAAATATTTTTGGTCAAAGTAAATAAGATAATTTAAACAATTATATCATAAATTCTATGGAGAGGGTTCTAACCTTTTAATTAACCTATTTACTAATTATTGTTATCATCAAAATAAACTTAAAAGTTGGAGACCCATCACAAGTAACTTTTATATGAGAGTATAAATGCTTCTTTTTTACGCAAACATATGTATATATATGATGTTCAATTTATAAAAGTTTAATTAGTTTTATAAATAAAGAATTAATGTGCTTCTATGCTTGCAAATATAGATTTTGGTTCACTTATATAAAAGTTTATGTTTTTCTTTAAAAGCAGATAAAAATCAATTATCCTTTGAGTATATAAAAGTTTTGTCCTTTTATATATTAACACAAATGTAACGATTGGGAATTTTAATTTCCTTGTAATCCGAGTTTATGTGTGAATGAAATGAATTTTTTATTTTTATTTATATTATTATGTGTTATGTGCTTAAAGGTTGAGTTACACCCTAGAATATGTGTATGTGTTGAATTTTACATGTTATAGTTTTGTTTAAGTGAATAATTGATTTCGCGTAGTGTCGCTAAATCACTATTCACGGGGCAGGTTTACCAAGGCACTATTCACGCCATAATATTTTGCGTCTTTTTCGACCTTAATAAATTTCAATAATACACGTATGCAAAGTGATAATTTTTTCTAGTGTCAAATTTTTATTTTGAGCCCAATCGTGTTTTATTCGGTATCCAAAATATATAATATGACTGTTCCGAATAATTGGACAAATCCCATAATAATTATTTTTATGTGTCCCAATAATTTATGGGAGTACCCATTTTAATTTTGGGTAGAATTATTTACCAAATTGGGTACAAAAGTGGGACTATTCGGGTATATTTTTGTGTGTTTGGGTATTTATGTTGGCATGTTACTCCAAGAGGGAACCAACCTAAACCTTTGGACCAATCAGATGAGGGAATAGAGTGTATAGCGGCAGCATGCTGCTATTTGGTAGGCTCAATGCCTTATTTTTCTTCCAATTGCTAAATTTTCTTGAGCCACTCCCTCTCATTCACCCAAAGCCACCAGCTCCCTTCACTCCTCCATTTCCATTGTCAGCCTTCTTCCCTCTAGCATTCCATTTTGAAATTGCTGGAAAAATATAGAGAGAGATTGAGTGTGAGAGTGCTGCAAATATTAAGAGTGAGAGAGAGCATTGAAGAAGAAGGAGGAAGAACAAAGAAGAAACAGAGGAACAAGAAAAGAAGAAGAATAAGAACGCAGAAGAACAAGAAGCCAAGAGAACGGAAGAAGGGAAGAGGAGCTCAATCCAATCGAACCTAACAATTTCTTAGCGCCTAGAAGGGATTTACAAGGTAAACAATCAACCAATAAATTCATTCCATGTGATTTTGATAGGATTTTTGAGTTCTATGTGTTCTTGAGCTCAAACCATTGGGTTTGAGCATCTCTTGCAATTGTTGTTGTACTTGTTGGTTGTGGTTGATTTTTATTGTTACCAAGACATGTTGTAAGCTATTAATAACCTCAAAGTGGAACGAAATCAATGAATGATCTGAAACTTGGCTTAAAGGATGAAACTTTGGACTTTTTGGACAAAATGACTTTCGGACGATTTAGAGGACTATAAAGCCTTGATTGAGTAATTGTTTGGTCTAATTGATGTTGTAATATTGTAGTTCCATGGGTTATCTTCATAAACCAGTTGGAATGAAGTTAAAAGGAGTTAAAACAAAGATTTGGGGTTGATTTTGGTGAAGAACACCAAGAACACGAAAATAGAGTTTTCATTTTGTACTTTGGCTCACAAATTGGTCATGTTAATGTTTATGGGTATTTCTAAATTTTTGATATGTTGTACCCTATGAATTAGGAGTCCATAGAGTCCAAAATGGACCAATTTGCTTGTGTATAGGAGAAGTTATGAAGGTTGGAGTCGAAGGAGGTCGACGTCGCGAACTGGGCAAAAGCCCAGAATCCGGCCACTGGATGGTTGACGCTGCAGCGCCAATAACTCACGCTGCAGCGTAACCTATCCAGGGAATGAAGGGGGCTCACGCCGCAGCGTGACCTCCAAGCTTCGAACGTGGCGCCGCAGCGACGCCACTTGGCAGGAAACGGACGGGACTCGCGCCGCATCGGCGAGCCCAAGTACTAAGCGTCATGCCGCAGCGTGAAGCCTTGTCATGGGAAAAACGCGGGACTCACGCTGCAGCGTGAGGTCCAGCTCTAAGACTTGGCGCCGCAGCGCCAACCCCGTGTCTGACCTGGGTCGGGTCAATCAGACCGGGTCCGGTCGGGTCGGACCTAGTAAACTTGTCCAGCGGGTCCAACACTTATATTTCTATCCTAAATGATTAAACAAGTTAGTTATTTATACCTTGTTAAACCTTAACCTTAATTACTTAATTATTTATTGAATGTCAACCAACTTGGTATTGTCTTAAGGCGTAAATTGAATAACCTGGTTGCAACTTATATTTGGCTTCCAGGGGGCGCTGCCCCCTTAGACCCCCGCCAACTCACCGGCGAGCTGGGCAGCCGCTCGCTCACCGGAGAGCGAGACCCCCGACTGGGTAGTCGTAAGGCAATCAATGTGTTTTAATGATGCAACGTCTGTTTTGAACCTAGTCTTTATGTGACTAATTATTATATGAATATATATTTATATGTGTAGGATATTAAGGAGCGTGTATTGTAATATTGTAGCAGCACTTCAGGCAAGTTTCTTAACTCAATTCAACTTATATTTGAGCAAGTTCTCTTAACTTTATTCAAGCTATTTATTGAGGAAGTTCTATCTTACTCAAGCTATAATTGGACAAGTATTCTATTATATTACAAGTTCCTTAACTTCATTCTTTCTATATATTGAATGCAAGTTCTTCTTTAACGCTTGTCTAACCCTTATGTTGGGCAAGTTCTATTGTGCGAGTTATTTATTGATTGAGCAATCATTCTATGTTATTTCAAGTTCCTCACTCAACTATTTTATTCGAGCAAGTTTCCTATCCTATACAAATGTTGTATATTGTTGCAAGTATTACAAGAGAGAGTGCTGGAAAGGGCGCAATATCTGTTACAATTGCGGCCAGGAGGGGCACATGGCACCAAACTGCACAAACCCGAACAAGAACTGTGGATGTTATTCTTGTGGATCAGTGGAGCATCAGATCAAAGACTACCCAAAGAAAGGAAGTAGTGGTGGAAACATCAACCAAAGAGGAGGCAGCAAACTGACAATTGGAGGACCGACTCTGCCAAACCGAACCCCTGCCCGAACCTTCAACATGACCGTCCAGGATGCAGTGATTGCTAAAGACGTGGTGTTAGGTATTATCCCAATCAATAATATAAATGCATGTGTTTGATTCGGGTGATATCCGTTCTTTTGTATCTGAAGATTTTGCTAAATGGTTAAATTTACCCCAAGAACGGTTAGAAAATCCTTTGAGTATAGAAATTGTGAATAATGAGGTAATTCCAGTAGAGTTTATTCTTTGTAATTGTCGCGCTGAGATTAGGGGATATAATTTTTGCGTGGATTTGATCCCAATAAGGTTGGGAGAGTTCGATGTAATATTGGGAATGGACTGGTTGTACGATCATGCGGCAGTGATTGACTATCAGAAGAAGAGTGTGAACCTTCGGACCCCTAACCGGTCGAGGGTAGTGTTTAATGGTAGCATATCGCTGAGACGTTCTTGTTGTCTTACGATGATGCAGGCCAGGAAGTTGTTAAAGAAAGGATGTGAAGGCTATTTAGCCTATATTGTAGATACAAAGAAAAAAGGTGTAGAAATCAAGGATATACCGATAGTAAGAGAGTTTCCAGATGTGTTTCCAAGTGAATTACATGGTCTTCCGCCAGACAGGGATATTGAATTTGCAATAGACTTAGTGCTAGGGACTGCACCAATTTCGAAGGCTCCGTATCGTATGGCGCCAGTGGAGATGAAAGAATTATTGATACAACTTCAGGAATTACTGGACAATGGGTATATTCAGCCAAGTGTGTCCCCATGGGGAGCCCCAGTTTTGTTTGTCAAAAAGAAGGACGGATCGATGAGGCTCTGCATCGACTACTGAGAATTGAACAAATCAACAATCAAGAATAAGTATCCATTGCCAAGGATCGACGACTTGTTCGATCAACTAAAAGGAGCCAGACACTTCTCGAAGATAGATTTGAGGACCGGATATCATCAGCTAAAAGTAAGGAAGGAAGATGTACCTAAAACTACGTTTCGAACGAGATATGGTCACTACGAGTTTTTGGTGATGTCTTTTGGTTTGACTAATGCGCCAGCAGCATTCATGGACTTGATGAACCGAGTTCTGAAGCCGTACTTAGACAAGTTCGTGGTAGTTTTCATTGATGACATTTTGATTTATTCAAAGACCGAAGAAGAGCATGTCGATCATCTAAACAAAGTATTGGAGACGCTGAGAAGGGAAAAGTTATACGCGAAATTATCCAAGTACGAATTCTGGACGGAGAAGTTGCAATTTTTAGGGCATATGATTGACAAAAACGGTATCTCAGTAGACCCTGCGAAGGTGGAGGCAGTTAGTAACTGGGAAAGACCGAAGACGCCGACAGAAGTGCGAAGTTTCTTAGGGTTAGCCGGGTACTATCGAAGATTTATCCAGGATTTTTCGAAGATAGCAACCTCGTTGACCAATTTGACGAGAAAGACAGTGAAGTTTGTATGGTCTGAAAAGTGCAAAGACAGTTTTCGGGAATTGAAAAAGAGGCTAAGCGAGGCACCTGTATTATCTCTGCCAGATGATACGGGAGGTTTTGTAGTGTATAGTGATACATCACACAAGGGTCTTGGCTATATGTTGATGCAACACGGCAAGGTCATTGCGTATGCGTCACGGCAGTTGAAGGATTACGAGAAGCGATACCCTACCCATGACCTAGAATTAGCAGCTGTCGTCTTTGCATTGAAGATTTGGAGACATTACCTTTATGGGGAGAAATGTGAGATAGACACGGATCATAAGAGTTTGAAATATATCTCCACACAAAATGAGTTGAACATGCGACAGAGGAGATGGTTGGAATTAATCAAAGATTACGACTGCGAAATTCTTTATCACCCGGGAAAAGCAAGCGTAGTAGCAGATGCATTGAGTAGAAAGGGAAACGGGAAATTGTTAATGTTGACAACTCATGAGGAGCTAATACTAGAAATGGCGAGACTGGAGATTGAGGTCAAAAGTCCGGCAGAGGCAGCAAAGAAGTTATTCGTAATTGAAGCTCGTCCGACGTTACTCGACAAAGTGAAAGAAACACATGAAAAGGATGAAGAATGTGAAAGGATACAGAAGAGGATCGTAGAAAATGAGGAAGAGAAATTCTGAATGGATAAGGATGGTGTTTTGAGATACGAGGAGCGAGTGTGGGTGCCAGCCGTGACTGAATTAAGAGATGAAATTTTACACGAAGCACATAATTCAGCATACTCTGTTCATCCAAGGAGCACGAAAATGTATCGGGATCTTTGTCAATATTTTTGGTAGCCCAATATGAAGCGGGATGTAGCAGAGTACGTCAGCAAATGTCTCACCTGTCAACAAGTCAAAGCAGAACATCAGAGACCGAGTGGATTACTTCAGCCACTGAACATACCGGAATGGAAATGGGAGCACATCACTATGGACTTCGTGGTAGGACTTCCAGTTACACAAAAGGGTTATGATGCCATTTGGGTTATCGTGGACCGATTGACGAAATCAGCACACTTTCTACCGATAAAGATCCGATTTAATTTGAACCAATTAGCCAAGTTGTACATAAAGGAAATTGTTTCACGACATGGAGTGCCAGTGTCAATTGTCTCAGATCTAGATCTGCGCTTCACGTCAAATTTTTGGAAGAGCTTACAAGAGAGGATGGGAACACAATTACGACTAAGTACTGCTTACCATCCTCAAACTGACGGACAGAGTGAACGGACAATACAAACATTAAAAGACATGTTGAGAGCTTGTGTGATGGATTTCAAGGGAAATTGGGATGACCATTTACCACTTGTGGAATTCGCTTACAATAATAGTTATCATGCAAGTATCGGTATGCCGCCATATGAAGCCCTCTACGGAAGGAAGTGTAGGACACCGTTAAGCTGGGATGAGGTTGGCGAACGGCGACTGTTGGGACCAGAATTGGTGCAGCAGACAGCAGAAGTGGTCAAAGTGATCAGAGCAAGATTAGTTGCAACCCAAGACCGACAAAAGAAGTATGCAGATCAACACCGTCAGACGAAAGAGTTCGACGTCGGTAGTTACGTGTTTCTGAAGGTATCTTCCTAGAAAGGGAAGATACGTTTTGGGAAGAAAGGAAAGTTAAGTCTGAGGTTCGTAGGACCGTTTGAAGTATTGAGAAGAGTGGGTGAAGTGGCGTACGAGGTAGCCTTGCCTCCTGAACTGGAGCATATCCACAATGTGTTCTACGTCTCAATGTTACGACCATATAAGCCCGATTATAAACACGTGATATCTTATGAGCCCGTCCAAATAGAGAAAGATCTAACGTATGAGGAAATTCCTATTCAGATAATCGATAGGAAAGAGCAAGTATTAAGAAATATGGTTATACCTTCTGTGAAAGTAGTTTGGCGAAACCACAATGCCGAGGAGGCTACGTGAGAATTAGAAGATAAAATGAAGGAGAATTACCCTCAACTTTTTGCTTAACCTTGTATTGTGATTCTGGGGACAGAATCCTTATAAGGAGGGGAGAATGTAACGATCGAAAATTTTAATTTCCTTGTAATCCGAGTTTATGTGTGAATGAAATGAATTTTTTATTTTTATTTATATTATTATGTGTTATGTGCTTAAAGGTTGAGTTACACCCTAGAATATGTGTATGTGTTGAATTTTACATGTTATAGTTTTGTTTAAGTGACTAATTGATTTCGCATAGCGTCGCGAAATCACTATTCACGGGGCAGGTTTACCAAGGCACTATTCATGCTATAATATTTTGCGTCTTTTTTGACCTTAATAAATTTCAATAATACACGTGTGTAAAGTGATAATTTTTCCAAGTGTCAAATTTTTATTTTGAGCCCAATCGTGTTTTATTCGGTATCCGAAATATATAATATGATTGTTCCGAATAATTAGACAAATCCCATAATAATTATTTTTATGTGCCCCAATAATTTATGGGAGTACCCATTTTAATTTTCGGTAAAATTATTTACCAAATTGGGTACAAAAGTGGGAGTATTCGGGTATATTTTTGTGTGTTTGGGTATTTATGTTGGCATGTTACTCTAAGAGGGAACCAACCTAAACCTTTGGACCAATCAGATGAGGGAATAGAGTGTATAGCGGCAGCATGCTGCTATTTGGTAGGCTCAATGCCTTATTTTTCTTCCAATTGCTGAACTTTCTTGAGCCACTCCCTCTCATTCACCCAAAGCCATTAGCTCCCTTCACTCCTCTATTTCCATTGTCAGCCTTCTTCCCTCTAACATTCCATTTTGAAATTGCTGGAAAAATATAGAGAGAGATTGAGTGTGAGAGTGCTGCAAATATTGAGAGTGAGAGAGAGCATTAAAGAAGAAGGAGGAAGAACAAAGAAGAAACAGAGGAACAAGAAAAGAAGAAGAATAAGAACGCGGAAGAACAAGAAGCTAAGAGAACGGGAGAAGGGAAGAGAAGCTCAATTCAATCGAACCTAACAATTTCTTAGCGCCTAGAAGGGATTTACAAGGTAAACAATCAACCAATAAATTCATTCCATGTGATTTTGATAGGATTTTCGAGTTCTATGTGTTCTTGAGCTCAAACCATTGGGTTTAAGCATCTCTTGCAATTGTTGTTGTACTTGTTGGTTGTGGTTGATTTTTATTGTTACCAAGACATGTTGTAAGCTATTAATAACCTCAAAGTAGAACGAAATCAATGAATGATCCGAACCTTGGCTTAAAGGATGAAACTTTGGACTTTTTGGACAAAATGACTTTCGGACGATTTAGAGGACTATAAAGCCTTGATTGAGTAATTGTTTGGTCTAATTGATGCTGCAATATTGTATTTCCATGGGTTATCTTCATAACCTAGTTGGAATGGAGTTAAAAGGAGTTAAAACAAAGATTTGGGGTTGATTTTGGTGAAGAACACCAAGAACACGAAAATAGAGTGTTCATTTTGAACTTTAGCTCACAAATTGGTCATGTTAATGTTTATGGGTATTTCTAAATTTTTGATATGTTGTAGCCCTATGAATTAGGAGTCCATAGAGTCCGAAATAGACCAATTTGCTTGTGTATAGGAGAAGTTATGAAGGTTGGAGTCAAAGGAGGTCGACGTCGCGAACTGGGCAAAAGCCCAGAATCCGGTCACTGGATGGTTGACTCTGCAGCGCCAACAACTCACGCTGCAGCGTGACCTATCCAGGGAATGAAGGGGGCTCACGCCGCAGCGTGACCTCCAAGCTTCGAGCGTGGCGCCGCAGCGATCACCATGATCTTTCTTTATGCACAATTATTAATTAAATGAAAGAGATGGAGAATAAAAATTATACCCTTGTAGAATTTTAGCTTCCTCAGGTACAAGTTCACCTCCAATTCCTTCGCGTTCTCCTTGAATTCCACCGATTAAATTCCTTCCTTTGATCAACGTTAGCCACCCAAGTGTTTGGCCTCTAGAGGTTATCCACCAAGGAATAATACTTGTTCAAGAAGATGGGTGTTGGCAAAACCCTAGTTTCTATCTCTATAGAAATTGTAAGTACTCTCCACAATTCTTATGCAAGAGTGTGTAACCCTAATCTATGATAAGACTTCTCTTATTTATAGATGTAGGAAAACCCTTCCCTAAACTATTTAGGATTAGGGTTTCTATTCTAATTAAACTCCTTTAATTAAATTAAATTCCTAATTAAATTAGGAATTCATGTGAGAGTACTTCTATTAATTAATTCTCAATCCCTATTAGGAATTAAATAATAGTAATAGTAATAATAATAATAATAATAAGACTCCTCTTATTAATTTATATTTAATATTTCTAAAATATTAAATAATAAATATTAAGCTATTTAATTTATTCTATCTCCACAGACTAAATTAAATACACTTAACTTATTATTACAATTATGCCATTTACTTCTTAAATAAATATTTTCCTTTTGCAGTGTAACCCTTTAGGTTCTCCATATTAAACCGGTTGTGAATAAATCAATTAGAACAATTCTAATCTTGTTTAAATAAATAAATTAAACTATTTAATTCATTTAAATAAATAACATTTATTCTACAATAAGGGTAAGCCCCCTTAGCGATCAACGACTTTCAAGATAATATAGATTTCAACATTAATCATAAAAGAACCTTTCAGTGCATAGTTACCGTACAATTTAATCCTTCTACCATACAATGTCCCAATTAAATATAAGACATGGAATTACTGTCAAGTCTTATTTTATTTAATTATATGTATTTCGATTCTCAAATGCACAACTTTAAATAATGCAAATTAGAAACAGTTTTCTAATTTCATTCTGCCTTGGCCAAGGACTACCGAGTTGTCATTTATCGAATCACATAGGACATTCACATCTTTTACTAGACGTGGTAGATTCTTTGTTGATCATTCACCTATCTCCATGTACAACTTATTATACCCAATCATACCCTTTGTTATACTCTAAATGTCTTAAGGGACATGTCAAAGTATAACTCATCATACACAAGATACTATGATGATCTCAAGTCCAAGGATCACTTGTACTACTATCACTAGAGGAATTCCTATTAACAGGCGAGTAAAACTCCATTAGGTATTCCTTAGCGAGCCACGTTCAGTGAACTTATTCTCCAATAAGCACCTATATACTTACTTTAGTGTCTCCACACAAATGATTATGAGATCAATCATCCTCTTCTTAAGAGCAAGCAACGTATGTACTAATCTATCCGGATTCACTAATCCCCTTTTTAGTAATCCAACGATTAGGAACGATTTTAGTTTGTGAGCTATCTAGAATTTAGATCTCATTACCATGATCACCATCATGATTCTAAAAGCAATGCTCAAAACTATGGGTTTATCACATTTAATATAACAGCACTATGTAGATAATATAAAATGCCTTTAATAACCGAATAATATTACAAAGTATATGCTACAGCATATCAAATATGATTGACTTGTGTGCATACTACTTTCAATTTATTGATTAAGCAATCATTCTATGTTATTGCAAGTTCCTCACTCAACTATTTTATTCGAGCAAGTTTCCTATCCTATACAAATGTTGTATATTGTTGCAAGTATTACTTCATTAAGCGAGTTTCTTATCTTATTCAAGATATTCTGTACAGGTTCCTTTACTTCAATCATTGTTATATTGCAAATGTTCTTAGAATGAACTGATAATCATTCACGTTATCTAGCTATGCTTCAACGCAAGTTATTAAAGCTTTCAAATTCTATATTCTATGTACTACATAAGATAGGTGTCAAAGCCAATTGTTTCGGCTAGACGTATGTTTAATCATCATTGTTGTTAAGTAAAGCTATCCGATCAAATTATTTGGTTTGGATTCCTATGTAAAGCTGAGATGAACAACCCTCATAGTAGGGGAAACAGTATGTATGTCGGGAAACCGACACGCGCGCGAACAGTATGTTAAAGGGGTTATGCATAACACCGGGTACATTAGGCTGATCACCTATTGTATTAGTATGTTGGTTTATCGGATGAATTTCTGGTAATTCTAGTAAAAGTTCAGTGTCATGATGACTACTCAGTATAGAATATTTCTTCCATTTGGGAACATTGAAATTATTCGGTCCATAGAGGCCCTACTATTGTGTTAATGAGATCATTCATTGAGATTGTGCAAATTCTTGAGCTATCTTTATTCTCTTGATCTTGTAAGCTATAAAGTCTTCATTTGATGATTCACGATTATTGTTATTATACTTGCTGAGCAAATTTGTTGTTCACCCTTGCTTTCCTTAAAACATTTCAGTTAGTGGAGCTCGTGGTGAAAGCTCAGGGAAGGATAAAGGCAAAGGCAAAGCTACTGATTAGCTTTGTACCGTTAAGATTACCATTTTGATTATGTATTAAGACTCGTTGATTTTTGTGATGCATTAAGACTTAATTACCCTTATGTATTAAGTTACGTTTTGCAGAAGTTTTGGTTTCGAGACTTGGGACAAGATTATTTATGTTATATCAATATAAATATTCCTTTATTTCCGCTGTAAGTTATCAATTGTATGACGCATGTATTAGATAGTGACGAACCAAGTCCGCGGTTCAGGTGACCCGGATTTGAGGGCGTCACAACAAATATGTATGAATGATCAGTTTATAATTATACTTGCAGTGTATAAATTAATCAAGTATGAATGAATTAAATCAATTTAATTTTACTTGATACAACTATATAATCACAATTAATAATATTGCATACTCGAAGTATATATGATTATATATTCTATTTATGAAGTGAAAATTAAGTTGAACCACTTGACATTGAGTACACACACTTCTATTTTGGCCAATTTTTCATGGACAAAATGAGCCTCTAGTATCGTATCGGAGTTTGTTCAATTCAATATTTCATGACTATATTCATATAAATATTTTTTATAAATCACCGGTTAAGAATTTATGAGAAATATCTCGCTTTTAAGAGATACTCACAAAGTGAATCGAACTAATATCAAATGTCCACTATTTGAACATTTATATAACTATACTATATCTATAAAAGACTAAAAGTCTTTATAAGTAATAAATAAATGAAATATATATAAACTTGAAAAATAATATATATATATATATATATATATATAGAATAGTTAATAGATTAAGTAAACAAATACACAACTTAATAAACACTTATCTCAATAATCGGATCAATTTCCTCACTAAAATGACTTAGGGGGTGTTTGTTTAGAGTTGAATGGAGCTGAATGACTGAATGGCTGAATCAGTCAGCCATTCAGTGCGTTTGTTTTGAATAAAAATCGTCTGAATGACTGAATTGGTCAGGTTTTTGGGCTGAATGGCTAAGTATAATTTTTTTTGCTGAATGGGCTGAATGACTGCTGAATGAAGTATTTTATACTTAATTTTTTTTTACAATATTAACTATTATATTAAGTAATATTACATAAATTTACAACAATTTTGAATTTTTTCAGAGGGGTAAAATAATAATAATCTGTTATTCAGATGTTTCAGACATGTTAATTATCAAACAACTTTTTTCATTCAGTATTCAGCTTCATTCAGCTCATTCAGATTACTTAAACATTCAAAATTATTTCATTCAGTTTTATCAAACACCCCCTTAGGTTGTGTTTGATAAAACTAAATGTTAAGATTTGAACAGTTTAGACATCTGTAGAGCATCTAAATAGAATTGTATCTGAATGAAGAAATATTATTTGATAATTAATTTTTTTCAAAATGTCTGAATAACAGTATTTTATCATTTTAACCCTCTAAACAATTACTCAAACTAGTTCAAAAGTGCAGCCATTAAACCAAATCAAACCAAAATCTAACCGTAGTAGAAAACAGAAACCCAACACTATCCATGAGACAATTATTTATTGATAGCTCCAATTAAAAACAAGTAAAACAACAATACAACAACAATTTTATTATTGACAAATCAATCAAACATGATTACACACCATTTACAAGATTTTCAAGAAACAATGAAATCAGGACCTGGAAAACTATTAAACTAACCAATACCAAAAAAATCAAGCTATGAAAATATAAGTGTGAAAGCATATAAATAGAAACATATTTGTAATTAATTAAGAGACTGTATAAGTGCTAATTCAAACAATTAGCTAGTATTGTGATTCACTTCCGATGAATAAGGCTGAGCAAACCTCTTGACTATCATAGCCATGTACTTGCCCTGGTGCTCTGCAAGTGCGAGCTCGGTGTCACTTGGTTGCCTCGTGCCATCGCCTGAAAACACTCCGGCACCATAAGGAGATTGGGCGGCAAGGACGGAGAGGGGAAGGGGGAAGAGGCAGAGAAGAGAGAGAACAATTGGGTAGTAGGGTTATTGGAGATAAAAAAGAGATTTTGTAATATTGAAGAGGTCATTTTTGTCCAAAAAATAGTCAATTTTGTTCAAATGGACCTCTAAATAGTTAAAATTTAATTTTGTATCTTACGGATTAAGAGGCAAAAAAAAATTACCAAACAAGTTTAGTTTTTGACCAAATCAGAGGCACATCAATTAAGAGGCATTCAGACCTAATAAAACACAGCCTTAGAACTTTAGAAGAGAATTTTCGAAAGCTTAATAGAGACAATGTAGGCAAGAGAGTATAGCTTTCTTTTATGTGGATTGATACAGAATGAAGGAAGGATTTGCTTCCTATTTATAGTCATTTCAAAAGTTAGGGTAATTTGGTCCAAAATTTAAGGAGCAAGGGACATTTCAGGTAAAGAGAAAAAAGGGAGAATTTCTCTTTCTTCCAACTTTTAGCACATGTTGATTTTCATCTCGTTTGCCCATACTTAAACCATCAGCTAGGTAGAAAAAGGAGAGAAATTTTTTGTTCTTTATTCAAATTTTGAATAATTTGGCACATGTTGATTTATTTTCTCTTTGCCCAATTGTAGACACCCAAATTTTGCGTTCCCTATACTAACCGTGACAGGAGGGCAAAATCGTTAATTGAACCGGCCTACAAGAGCAAAGGATGGGCACAAGCACGAACACTCAAAACCAGCACGACGACTTGTGATCAAGGTTGACACGACAACGGGCGAATCAAACACCCATGAATGATGTGGCACTTTTCCCAGCGGTTCCCGGACTGCAAAATGCAAGCCTTTCTGCATAAATCGATGATCCGACACGAGAATCGAGGTACGGTTCGAAAAATGAGAAAATCAGCCCACCCAACCGCGGATTGATCTGCAGTCGAACGATTAAAATAATGGTAGTGCGCGAGACGGCTGAAGTGCGCGGTGGGCGCGGAGAAACCGAGGCCAGCCGCAGATTGATCTGCGGCCAGCCGCAGATTGATCTGCGGCCAGCCGCAGATCAATCTGCGGCTGCCTAGGGCAACCCCTTATCAGGTCAGTTTTCATCCAGAAACAGAGGGGAAGAAGGCAGCGGCGGCAGCAGCTGGAAAAGAAAGGAGAAAATAGCAGAAAATAAGAGAAAATCAAGAGAGAAAAGAGAGAAAATAATGAGGAATTGTATCCATTTTGTGAGATTATATATCATATATTGTCTACTCTACTCAATATACTAGTTCATACATATTATGAGGATCATTTGCAAGGTGAAAAACCCTTTGATATAGCATTTTGTTTTACCATTTTCATTAAGCTTTTTGTCATCCGAATTATATTAAATGTAATTGTTCTTGTATATTGTTGTGAATCCATGGATTGAGGGCTATTAGTGAGGGTTCCAAATGGAACGAAATTCTTCCTAATGGCCCGATGATATCCATTTGGTGAATTTTAGCTCGTTGTAATGATGTATCGTGCATAGATTGTTTAGATTGCTATTTTGAGGATTTTGTGGGTATATAGCGATTTTGGATGTGAGCCTAGGAGCGCGACCCCGTGGTCCAAATCCGATGATGGACATCTTTTGATATATGTAGTAGGAGCGATGTAGTCTTCATTGTAAATATGTAATCGTCGGGCCTTAAAACGACGCCAAGGCGAGAATCGTGTTTAAGGCCCCGTCATAGTGAAAGCATGCGATTGTGGGCGTTCGGGGTTATTTTGATGGCTTACATGCCCATGAGTAGCCCCAACGCATTTTTATGCTTGATTTGATTTATGACACGAAATTGATTTCAAAGCTAAATGATAAGATTTTCATAAAATCAATCAAACTAGGCTATTAGCACCACGAGGCTAAAATTTGGAAATGCTAATGAATGTCGATTCCTATTTAACGAGAAGGCTAAAGGAAAAATCGTTTTTCAAACATCACCAAAATGATTTTATAAAAATAAGTAACGTTTTATTAAATCTTTATGCATAGGGTTAAAGAGATCCTAGAAGTTGCCCATCGTGCTATTTACGAAAGCAACGTATAGATCTCGATTCCTATTTTGACGAAGGTTTAGAAAACTCTTGTTTTTGCCAAAACGACACCCAATTGAAAACTTTACAGTTTTGACAATCAAAATCAAACCTTTCTAAAGAATAAAGCTTTCCCGTATAAATCGAATGACATTCTAAAGCCTTCTCAAAAGAAAGCACGACTTTTCATCAAAACCCAAATGGTTTCTTCATGCAAACTCACCACGACATTCACATAGGCACACATACACACACGCGCACATACACACACATTCAAGAATTAAAGGATAGGAAAAGCATCAAGATTACGGTAACCGTGCTTCACGAAAGTCGGGGGGTGCCTAACACCTTCCCCTCGCTTAAGCCAGCCCCCGAACTCTATGAATCTTGGTTCGCAGACCAATTAATTCAGAGTTATACATGAGCCAGCGATTTACAAAAAATGAAACTCGGATGAGTTGGTACATCCATTTCAAATATACCAACTGGCGACTCTGGTTAATTGGCTCATCATAAAAAACGATCTTTCAAAACCTCGTCGACCTTAATGCCGACCTTTTCCAAAAATCACCTAATCAAAAGGCCAAAATCAGAATAGGACAAATATCGCGAAGGAAGCGAAAAAACCCGGCGTCGACAGCTGGCGACTCCGCTGGGGACATTAGAGGGCTTAAGCCGCGTTCAAGTCTTGATGCTGTCCTACCCTCAAAAAATTCATGAATGTGTGTGTGCGTGCGATATTTTGACCTGTTGTTGTTTGAATATGTTTTACCAATGAATGAATGGTTGAATGGAATGACTTTACTTTAAAAGCCATCATTGCATGCGGTGAGGACGATGAATGTGAATGTATGTTAAGAGAGTACCTCCTCCTGAGGCGAACCTGTCGGTTGCTTATTACTGGACTCGAAGGGGCTGCTCCCCGGAGATGGCTCAGGAAACGCACCACCCAAATCCGCTCCAATCGAAAGGATTCAGACAAGTAGATTGCGAAGATTTGGGAACCTTCATGCCGAAAAACCCGCGAGAGTAACCCTAGGGTAGGTCAGCCTTTGATAAACCTAACGAAAGGGAAGCTTCTTCATGCCCTTTTATCGTTCAGTCAAATAAATAAAAGTCATGTAAATGACATACAACTGTCATACCGTCATCATCATAATAAATATGTCCTGTATCATGTGATTGCATCACCTGCACATATAAAGAAAATACTGACATGGTTTTGCAGGAGGGCATTCCATACCACGTTCCGAGGTTTTCTAAGACTTCTAAATATTATCTTGTCATCAAACAGTGACCTTATTTTGCAGGATAAAATTAGAGGACCTTGAAAGCGTGGCATAGCGATCACAAAGAACCCGGATTAGGGGCATATTCGTCCACCAGAAAAAAAAAAGAGAGAAAAAAAAAAGAGAAAAAATAATAATCATGCATCAGTGTTGACATGCCTCTGCCAACTTGTAGCTGGCACAGTACTAAACTGCGGCCCTTGTTTGTTTTGCGAGATTGCCCCTACGACCAAACTAAGAGGCCGTAAAGTCCATACTCCATCAATCCAAATGGCATAGGCCGATAGCCATGAAATTACAGTTCTGCCACTCCAACAATACGGCCGAATACGAGGGATTCATCCGGCAGGCCATGGGAATATACAGCACCAAAGGGCATAATTGGGACCTAGCTACGGGACTGCTGAGATATCTGGAAGCCAGAGAAGCCATAGACAAATGAACGAAGTATATGGCGATGTGTGCGGAGCCCATATGAGCAAAACATTTTCGGCAAAGAAAATCATGTGAACGGGTCACTACTAGCTAGCCATGAAAACTGACTGCGATGCTCATGTCTGAAAATGCCATCAATGCCAGATTCATGCCAATGCGATCCATGCACCTCCTAATAAGCTCTATTGCTTGACCTCACCGTGGCCAGTTGGACCGTGCAGTAGGTGATATCCAGGAGGAGGTAAATCCAGGAGTATGGCAGTGAATCCCGGCTAGTAGAAGATCAATGGGTTTTAAAATTCTGAGTTTTATTTCAAATCCCTGCACGCTCATGTCATTTTGTCATGTTATCCAAAAAGAGGATCATGTGCTGAAATGTTTTATATATATGACAAGCATTCTTGTTTTATGTCAGGTACCCCGATTTGAGGCATTCTAGCCTGACAAGCGATAGGCCAAATTTGAAGGAGGATCACAATTTTGGTATAGAGCTAGATTTCGATCTGATGGGAATTGAGCAGGACGAGACAGATATCGACAATACGCCTGACGAGATCAAAGGATGGGTCGAAGATTAACCCAAACTCGATTTAGACCAAACCATCGCCATCAAACATCAGAGCCCCTAACGATCATAAAGAACTCGTAGTAGGGGCAAATTTGTCCAAAATAAAAAAAATAGCCGAGTTGTTGAGCCTGTATGGAGATATGTTTGCTTGGTCCCATGGCGACGTGATTGGATTGTCCACAGACGTTATAGGACATTGATTGCCCATCAAGGAGGGTTCCGACCAATTAAGCAAAAGTTGAGAACGTGGAAACCTGATTGGAGGTTGAAAATAAAGGACGAGATTGTCAAGCGGTTTAAAGCAGGAATCATCACGGTGTCTATTTACCCTGAATGGCTTTCCGACGGAATCCCAGTACCACAGCCTGGAGGAGAAGTAAGGGGCCGCATCGACTATAGAAATCTGAACGATGCCCTCAAGGAGGAGATATGCGACAAATTCAAGATCAAACATTTTGATTCAGTCATTTACCGGCCCAAAATGAGTGGGGCAGTGGGGGGCTGCAAATAAAACACAAAGACGATCATGGGAAGAATGTCCGCCAATCGTCGGGGATGGCCGGATTTATTGTCGCTCACCCTGTTTTCCTATCGAACCTCAGTTCGCACATTTGTAGGGGCAGCCCCTTACGCATCTCCCGGGCATACGACAAGAGGGTACGATCCCGGAAATTCAAAATAAATGATTTAGTCCTCAAAAGGATCGCGCCCTGCCAAGACAAAGCTATGGGGAATTTCGCTCTAAATTAAAAGGAGCCGTCACAAAAACAAAAAAAAAATCAAAAAAATCAAAAAAATCAAAGATCCCCCAAACCTTTCAACAAGTCAAAGGATCGGATCTTTTGTCAGCCCAGCGAGATACCGATGCAACCAGTACGAGGGAGATCACAAGAAAGGCAACTTAACACTGGGGCATTTGTCAACTACCCAGGAAATGATGACGTGCAAATTGGCACCCATGCAACAATCCCATCAACATGCGCCATCATCAAATGCTACCTCATGTCAATTCAATCTCCAACGGTACGATCATCTGGCATTTGTCAAGCATAGTTTTCCCGGGATACGATGACCTGCGTGAAAGGGGATTTTATTTGACTTGATAGGAGTCGGATTAATTCTGACAAGCAGCCGTGGAGCACGATCGTGAGTATGATTAGACGAAGAAGGCTATTCAACCTTTTGATCAGGTACAAAGCCTTAATTTAAAGCAACATTTGCGACAGAATCGACCTCATGTGACAGCCTTCACTTTGCATTTGCACAAACTTTCAGTTGTGGGGTATAAAACTATGACGACGTTGATGGCGATTAACACGTAGTCAGACAGTCAATAATTATCAAGACTAAAATCAAGAAGTCAAACGATAAATGATCATCAAGCTAATATCTCGAATCGTGGCCTGGGTTATTCGAGTAATTAAGCCCGAGGGGTGTCTCTACACCTGGTGCCCTAAAGCCATCTGGTTTGGGAGTCGTTGGCCCAACACTCGTTACATGGGTAACTCAGAGCCTAAGAAAACGAGCATTACAGTAGAGGAGGCCCAAGCAGATTCGAATCGTGGCGTGGGCTACTCGAGTAATTAAGCCTAAGGGGTGTCTTTGCATCTGGTGCCCTAAAGCCATCTGGTTTGGGAGTCGTCGGCCTAACACTCGCTACATGGGTAACTTAAGCCTAAGAAAACGAATCTTGCGCAAGGTCAAGCAAAGAATGAATGGTGCAGATCACCAGCTTGTCTCGAACCGTGGCCTTTGTTACTCGAGTGAATAAATCCGAAGGGGTGTCTGTACACCTAATGCCCCAAAACCGTCTGGTTTGGGAGTCATTGGTCCAAAACTCGTTAAATGGGTAACTTTGAATTGTGACGCCCCCAAATTCGGGTCTCCGAATACCCGGATCTGGTCATCACGATCCAATACAATCATTCACCTCTAACAACATATGATATCTAAAAGTGCGGAATATATAAACATACGTTGTTCATTTAAGGTGTTACTAGTCCCAGAATACAAATAACCTTAATCAAGTACATCAACCCATACCCTAAATAACTATTAGGGTTTAAATTACATTAACAGAAATTAATTAACACATAAATCTAACGTCTGCTACTAGAAAATCTATCATTTCATCTTTTCTTTCCCTTTGTTCTTCCCTGACGTCTCGGGTTTAGCTGCAATGAAATCATGATATAGCAAGAATGAGCAACGAGTTTGCCCAGCAAGTTTAAAGTGCAACAATAAGGATACATCATGATGAAGGGATATTAAAGGGATTTCAACAATAGAGTAATCAGAAGCAAGAACAATAAATGCTTTTAGAACAATTGATAGTCAAATAGACTTTGAACGATAACTTCCAGAGGAGTCAATAGCTGGTTGACCCTCTGGTTACTGGCTACAGAATAACGTACTTGAGGGGATCAGCCTCGCGTACCCTATGTATATGCATAACATTTAATTCTGCTATTTGTACCTTATATACGGTACGTGGGGTACTCCCCTATAAATAAAGGGGTGTTCATACAGTCTAAGAATCCTTACCATTGATTGGTTCGGATAGCTTTTATAAAATTTCACATAATTGTCTGACCGAACAAGGGTTCAGACTTAACCATGAATGGTTTGCAGATTTCTGAATTTAATATACGAATTCAAAATGCACGAATGTCAATAATATACAGATGTGGAATAACTTTGAAAGTAATTAGACCACTTAAAGCATGCTTGGAAATAAAATTCAAGCTTAAGAAATAATTTGCAATAATATATACCTTTTTGCACGAATAGAACAATGCATAAGGTTTAAAAGCTTGCTCAATGTAAAGATTGAGTAAGAAGAACTTGCAACAATGTAAGGAGTTTAGGGTTAGGAACTTGCAGAAATCAAAGTTCGGGATAGAGGACTTGCCTGTTTGCTCAGCTACAGATAAATTCTAGCTTTAATTAATTGATCTCGAGTGACCTATCATTGGATAAAGTCGGCTTATCAATTATTATAACATGATTGTATCTTGGCACACTTTATTATACTATTTACTTAGCAAATAAAGAATTCACAACCTATAATCAATTACCATTTAACATTAGTTAAACGGAAATTTATTAATGACCCTTAGCTATAATAATAGATCATGGTCACTCAATTCATTTCCTTTATTAGTATCTAGGTATGGTTTAACAAACTTTATTTATTATCTATAAAATAAATTTATTTTGGTTTAGAGATGACAGAAACCATTGATCATTTATTCAGTTTACTCTTAATTACCATTACCTTAGGGGTAATTTAGTAATTATTATACTTGTTCTTTATTCAACATTAATTAAGGTATAAATTTACACACAATTAATTATTATTAAATATTAATAATCGCTATGTGTTTATTATCTTTATTTATTATTTATTAATAAATAATAAATAAATATTTTATTAACTTTATTCATATTTAATTATTATTATTATTAAATAATAATTAAATATTTATTATCTTTATTTATTATTTATTAATAAATAATAAATAATTATTTTATTAACTTTATTCATATTTAATTATTATTATTATCACTAAATAATAATTAAATATTTATTATCTTTATTTATTATTTATTAAGGCCCAAAAATAATTACTTATTAATCCTCCTCATACTTAATCATCATTTCATTTGATGATTAAGTACTTACCATCCATTATTGCCTCGTAACTTCATTTATACTTAATTATTATTATATATTAAATAATAATTAAATATTTATTATCTTTATTTATTATTTATTGGAAAAATAATAAATAATTATTTCATTAACTTTATTCATATTTAATTATTATTATTGTTAAATAATAATTAAATATTTATTATCTTTATTTATTATAAGTAAATAATTAAATTTATTCATATTTAACTATTATTATTATTATTAATTAATAATTAAATATTTATTATCGTTATTTATTATTATAATAAATCATTATTCATTAACTCTATTTCATATTTAATTATTATTATTAAATAATAATTAAATATTTATTATCTTTATTTAGTAATTACTCATACTAAATAATTACTTTACTAATTTTATTTATAATATTAACTAGTTCGCAATTGCATTCTTAATTCAAATAATAATGGGAAAAACTACCAAATTGGTTCTCAAAGGCATTTTGACAAACACATGGTGGGAAGTTCTAACATTTGACAGTGGCCAATGCTCAGCTCAGTACCAAATTGTCAGGACCTGAAGGTCCTTTAGAATATAGGGTCCCCAAACAATGAATCACACAGCCAAAAAGAAACATAATACAGATTTCCCAAAAAATAAAGCCAAACAAAATTTTACACCAACTGGTAACAGGTTTTAAAATCTCAAAATGATAGTACAACTCTAGAACTCTAACACAGCATAACCCAAGCAAATTTCCAACCCATAAAGCCAATACAGGGATCAATTTACCAATTTAAAACCAACTTACCAGAACATTAAGGTTCTATGATACACAGAAGTTTAAACCCCAAAAATCAACCCAATACAATACAGATTTTTTTTTTTTCAAATTCCAAATCAAACGAAAGTGTTAGCAGTTTCGTTACCAGATTTTAACCCAATTCAAAGCTGCTAACAATTTATTTCAACAAATACCTAGAACAATTTTCCCATACAGAGGAACAATTTGTTCAATACAGCAGGAAGTAAGAATTTCAAAATCCTTCAGTCCCTCACGGTTATACCTTCGGGTAGGCCGAGTCGCCGTCCGTCGTCGCCGTCCGAAGTAGTTAACCCAGCCGGACGTCCACAATGGCCTCCCCTGTCTCCCCTGTTCTCTGTATTTGCTCACAAAAAAAAGAAAAAAAAAACCCTAGTTTCTAATTGGAACTCACAGACAAGGGAAAAATCGGCAATTTGGGGTTCATCTTATAGGGCAGGGTTTGCCCAATTTCTGTGGTTAATACCCTAATGGAACCGGTCAATACCTAAGGGTTTGAGGGAAGTAGGCTGTCAATCGTTCACCTCAAGCCCCATCAAGCCCAGCTAGCTTCGCCGGCGGTCCTCGAGCCGTGTGTCTCACCGGTCGCGTCACCAGTTTTTTCTGGGACCCTTGGTCCTTGCCGCGTTCGCTCGGTCGCCGACGTTTCTTCCCCCCTTCGACCGCTGGTTGCCTCGTGGTGTCGCCGGCGCACGCTTGGCGTCCCTCCTTCCAGTCACCAGCTCATGTTCCGAACGATTGATTGATGGAGGGTTTGTGCGCTTAGGTTGGTGTCGACTGTGAGGGGCTAGGGCTTGGGATATACTGACATACTAATTTGGCTTGATTTTGATCCTTTTTCCCCAATCAATATGCCGGCAATCCTAATACCAATCACCATGGATCGACCCGACTGAAAAAGGGAATTTGGGCTCAACCCAAATGGGGTTGGGTCGGCTGAAATAGGAAAGGAGGGGTGGCCCAATAGGAAAATGGAAAGGAGAGGGTTTTGGGCTTAAATTATAAAAGTGATGTGTTAATGAAAGAAAATTGGCCCTACTTAAATTAACCATTATGCAAATTCTTATATTTTAAATTGAATAACTAAGCCAATTAGTTGTTTATAAGAAAATATTTATTTGTAACCATAATTCTTCATTCGAATCATTTAATCCGATAATGATAAAATTATTCATTAATTCCCCAAATTTTCTTGCAAATAAATTCTTAGGGCTAACTCACTAATTTATTCAAACTATCAGTGAGTCCCTTTAATGCACAGAAAATTATTGGACCACGTATTTATATAATTAAATAATAATACTCACATGGATCCAACTAAATTTTAAAAAATTGAATATAATGAATTTATTTCTTATTAAAATAAATTCGATACAGTGTTTAAAATTCCTGGACATTACATCCTCTCCCCCTTATAAAAATTTCGTCCTCGGAATTTCAATCTAAGGTCATTCAAACAACTGAGGGTAATTTGCTCTCATCTTTTCTTCGAGCTCCCACGTGGCCTCTTCTACCGCGTGATTTCTCCAGAGAACTTTAACCGAGTGAATGATTTTATTCCTCAGCTTCTGCTCTTTCCTATCCAGTATTTGAACAGGAACCTCCTCGTACGATAAATCCTTTTCGACTTGGATTGGTTCATAGGAGATGACATGCCTGTAGCCCGGCTTATACGGACGCAACACTGATACGTGAAACACATTGTGAATGTGCTCAAGTTCAGGAGGTAATGCTACCTCGTACGCCACTTCGCCGATCCGCCTCAAAATTTCGAACGGTCCTATGAACCTAGGGCTCAATTTGCCCTTCTTCCCAAAACGGATCTTGCCTTTCCAGGGAGATACCTTCAAGAACACAAAGCTACCAACTTCAAAGTCTCGTTTCTGACGGTGTAAGTCGGCATACTTCTTTTGGCGATCCTGGGCTGCTACTAACCGTTGTCTTATTATTTTAATGATCTCCACGGTCTGTTGTACCATTTCTGGCCCCAACAATCTCCGCTCACCAACTTCATCCCAACACAACGGCGTTCGACACTTTCTCCCATATAGTGCTTCGTACGGTGGCATACCAATACTAGCATGGTAACTATTATTGTAGGCGAACTCTACTAGTGGCAAGTGATCGTCCCAGCTGCCACTTAAGTCCATCACCACTGCTCGGAGCATATCCTCTAGAGTCTGAATTGTTCGCTCACTCTGACCATCAGTCTGGGGATGATATGCCGTACTCATTCTTAACTGTGTTCCCAGTCTCTCCTGCAGACTTCTCCAAAAATTTGACGTGAAGTGCGGATCCCTGTCAGACACAATGGATACCGGCACTCCATGTCGTGATACTATTTCCTTCACATAAAGTTTTGCCAGCTGTTCCAATTTGTACCTGATCTTGATCGGTAGAAAATGGGCAGACTTGGTCAACCGATCTACGATCACCCAGATGGCGTCTAGACCCTTTTGGGTTGTCGGGAGTCCCACCACAAAATCCATAGTGATGTGTTCCCACTTCCACTCGGGAATCTCTAAGGGTTGCAATAATCCGCTCGGCCGTTGATGCTCAGCCTTGATCCGTTGACAAGTTAAACACCGGCTGACGAACTCTGCAACTTCCCCTTTCAAATGCGGCCACCAATAATGTTGACGAAGATCTTGATACATCTTGGTGCTACCTGGATGTACCGAAAACCTTGTATTATGGGCCTCCTGCAAAATCTCTTCCCTTAAGTCTGGTACGTAGGGTATCCAGATCCTCCCCTCGAATCTCAGCAATCCTGTGCTGTCAACCTTATACTTCGAGGCTTTTCCCTCCGATAACTGTTTCTTAATGCCAATACATTCCTCGTCAAATTCTTGAGCCTCCTGTATCCTATCCAGTAGAGTTGGACCTACCGTCACGGCGAACACCCTTTCGTCCACCTCCATTGAATACCTAACTTCCAGCTCCAGACGTTCGAAGTCTCGTATCAATTCCTCCTGGACTGTCAGCTGCATCAATTTCACCTTGCCTTTTCTACTCAAGGCATTAGCCACTACATTTGCCTTGCCCGGATGGTACAGAATTTCACAGTCGTAGTCCTTGATCAATTCTAACCATCGGCGTTGCCTCATGTTCAGCTCCTTTTGAGTGAAGATATATTTCAGACTTTTGTGATCTGTATATATCTCACACTTCTCCCCATATAGGTAGTGCCTCCAAATCTTCAAAGCGAACACCACCGCGGCTAACTCCAGGTCATGAGTCGGGTAACCCTTCTCATAATCTTTCAGCTGACGTGATGCGTACGCCACGACCTTGCCTTGTTGCATCAGTACACAGCCAAGACCCTTGTGTGACGCGTCGCTATACACTACAAAACCCCCAGTGTTGTCTGGTAAGGTCAACACTGGTGCTTGGCTGAGTCTCTTCTTCAATTCCATGAAACTCTCCTCACACTTCTCCGACCAAACAAACTTGACTGTTTTCCTGGTGAGATTGGTCAACGGCGATGCTATCTTAGAAAAATCCTGGATGAATCTTCGATAGTATCCCGCTAATCCCAAGAAACTCCGGATCTCTGTCGGCGTCTTCGGCTGTTCCCAGTTGATAACTGCTTCTACTTTTGCTGGGTCCACCGAAACACCATTCTTGTCTATGACATGACCCAGAAACTGTACCCTCTGCAACCAAAACTCACACTTAGAAAACTTTGCATATAATTTCTCCTTCCTGAGAGCTTCTAATACAATCCTTAAGTGTTCAGCATGCTCCTCCTCTGTCTCCGAATACACCAAGATGTCATCGATGAATACGACTACGAATTTATCCAAGTACTGCTTGAACACTCTGTTCATCATATCCATAAATGCTGCTGGTGCATTCGTCAATCCAAATGACATTACCAGGAACTCGAAGTGCCCATAACGAGTCCTGAATGCAGTCTTCGGGATATCTTCCTGCCTCACCTTCAGCTGATGGTAGCCGGTTCTCAAGTCGATCTTTGAAAAGTACTTCGCTCCCTTAAGTTGATCGAACAGATCGTCAATTCTGGGAAGCGGATACCTATTCTTAATCGTAACTTTGTTCAGCTCCCGGTAGTCGATACAAAGCCTCATTGAACCATCCTTCTTCTTCACAAACAGGACTGGTGCTCCCCACGGTGACACGCTCGGCCTGATATATCCTTTATCTAACAGCTCCTGCAGTTGCACCATCAACTCTTTCATCTCTACAGGTGCCATTCGATACGGCGGCTTCGATATTGGTGCGGTTCCCGGTGCCAAATCGATAATGAACTCGATTTCCCTGTCCGGCGGCAGTCCCGGAAGCTCTTCGGGAAAGACATCGGTGAATTCTCTCACGACTGGTATTTGACTCATCTCATCCCCTACTCGACGAGTATCAACCACATGGGCCAAATAACATTCGCAACCCTTCTTGAGTAATCTCCTTGTTTGCATCATAGTAAGACAACAAGATTGGCTTGGTGGCTTACTGCCGTAAAATACTACCTTCGACTTATTAGGAGTCTTCAGGTGTACACACTTTTCCTTACAATCAATAACTGCTCCGTGGGTTGATAGCCAATCCATTCCCAGGATTACGTCGAACTCTCCCAGCCGAATTGGTATCAAATCCACATTGAGCTTAAATCCTCGCAATTCAACACAACAATTCCTATGAATGCAGTCTATGGGGATAACTTCCTTGTTTGCTACTTCTACGTTCATGGGGTGTTCTAACCTTTCACAAGGTACATGTAACTGACTAGCAAATTCTTCGGAAACAAAAGAACAAGTAGCACCCGAATCAAATAACACATATGCATTTATATCATTGATTGGGATGATACCTGACACCACGTCCTTGGATTCCATTGCATCCTGGACTGTCATGTTGAACGCGCGGGCTGTTGGCCTGTTGGCTTGACTGGCTGGTGCCCCATAGCTCAGCCGGTTATTGTTCCCGCTGTTGTTGTTGTTGTTGTTGTTGTTGTTTCGGTTGCCACTCCCAGCGTCGCCCTTCCTCTTTGGACAATCCTTGATCTGGTGGCCAGGTGATCCACAGGAGAAACAACCTCCCTTTGGTTTGTTCTGACATTGGGGAGCCATGTGCCCCGGTTGCCCGCATTTGAAGCAAACGCTTTTTCCCTTCATACACTCCCCCGTGTGGTTCTTACCACAATTACTGCACCTGCCGGGTTTTCTTGCCTCCCCTCCAGACTGGTTCCCTCCGGGCTTATTGCTCCCGAAAGATTGGCTCTCACTCCATTTCCGTTTATTGGGGTTGCTGCCCCCGCTGCTTCCTGCCTTAGGGCCCTCATGTCCCTTCTTCTTCTCGTGATTGTATTTGGCCAGGGCCTCACTGCCACCTTCTGCAATGATTGCCCTCTCCATCAACTCTGCAAATGTTCTGATTTTCAATACCGCCACAGAACGGTATAACCATGGTTTCAACCCCTGCTCAAACCTGCGAGCTTTCCTTTCCTCGGTGCTGACTTGGTGAGCTGCAAACCGTGCCAACTCATTAAACTTAGCTGCGTACTCAGCCACAGACATGTTTCCTTGTTTCAGTTCCAGAAACTTGATCTCCATCTCCTGCTTCATGCTCTCTGGGAAGTAATTTTCCAAGAACATTTCCTTGAAACGATCCCAAGCGACAGTGCCTTCTTCCACTCGGCCTCTGTTGGCCTTCCACCAGTAGTTTGCCTCGCCTTTTAGCATGAAAGTGGCAAAACTTGTTTTCTGTTCCTCTGCCACCCTTGCCACTTCAAAGACCTTCTCTATTTCTTCTATCCAGGTCTGTGCTTCAATTGGGTTAAGAGTTCCCTTGAACTCAGGTGGTCCGACCAATTTGAAATCTTTAAAGTTTGCCAGATGATGCGCTGGCTCAGCTGCGGCTTGGGTTCTTTCAGGTGGTGGTCTGGATTGCATAGCCTCGGCCAGCATCTCCGCGAACATTCTCATGGGGTTGGTTTGGTCTCCAACCTCACTTTCTGATTCTTTCGACCTGTCGGTTACGTGACCTTCCCCTTGGCATGGTTTAGAATAAGGAAACTGATGACTTTTACCTATAGATTCACATTTTACATCATATGTTATTAAAATAAACACTTAAAGGTAAAATATTTATCAACACATTTGATTTAAGTGAAACATCTGCATTTATATTCATATACCACCGTTTTGTTACAATGACTAAACCTGTGGCATACTGCTATAAATGCGCCACTGTGTGCTATTCATCAATAACCTTTCCCCTTAGACAAAAGTGGGGAATCCTAACCTTTCCTCCCTCAAGACCACAAAAGTTGGGGTTTAACTGCTACCCCAATCATAACAACAAACATAAAGTTTCATAAACCAACATGAATATGTCCCTAGCATAAACAAAAGTGGGACTGACTGTACTAACAACTAAACAACCATCCTATCCCATCACTATACATCATGACGGATCCGAGCCTGCTGGCCAGAAGAGACTGCTCCATCCCCGATCCTGCGGCGAACAGAGCGACTGGACTCCCCTATCTCAGTCCGGGGTCTACGGTAGGCTGCATCCAAGGCATGCCCCAGGGTCTCTATCCTTACTGCCCTGGCCTCTAGCTGGTCCTCCAGCTGATCAACCCTCCTGGCCTCCCTGGCCCAGGCCTCCCTGACGCGCATCCTCGCAGCCACCTCCAGTCCGGCCTCAAACCTCATGGCCTCCTGTTTCGCCCTCAGGTGGGCGATCTGCAGATCCCGCTGCTCCAGTCTCTCCCTCAACTCAGCGTTTCGGGCCACTAGCTGATGTAGCAGTTGTCCGACCTGCTGTGCTGAGGACTCGTAGCCCTGCAGCTGTACCTTGGCCACCCCTAAGTCGTGCTCGAGCTGGTAGGCCAGGTCTCTATATTGGTCCTCCATATACTGATGGGTCTGGTTCTGCTCCTGCAAATGAGCAATCTGACCCTCCAGCTCCTCGGTCCTGCTGGTCAGTCCCTCGATAATATCGTCAGCAGTGGATCCCATGCCATCCACATAAGCAGGTGGCTCCTCCCCCTCGGTCTCAGGGTCCTCCTCCTCTGGGTCTTGACTGCCCGACCTCATCACTCTACCCACAACGGGCTCCGGTAACTCCCTCTGGTAATCCTCCTCCGGCTCGGACTCCTCTAGCGGTACTCCTGGGGCAGTAGGAGCATACCCCACCAGCTGCTCAGCAACTACTGGGATGTCTATAAATACCTCCTCCTCCTCACGGGCTCCACTGGTCCCTCCTATATCAGCCATCCTACAAACACACAAAAACTAACATTAGTACAACAATAAAATATATTCATTGAAGAAATGAAGTTATATTTCATTGGGTACTACTCGACTCGATGAATTCCCCAATTCATCAAAACCACATATGATAAATCTCCTCGATTTATCCCCTAACACTCAATACGAGTTTACTATGAAGGTTATAACCTAGGTTTCGCGATCCTAAAGTTTATAACCTACGGCTCTGATACCAACCTGTGACGCCCCCAAATTCGGGTCTCCGAATACCCGGATCTGGTCATCACGATCCAATACAATCATTCACCTCTAACAACATATGATATCTAAAAGTGCGGAATATATAAACATACGTTGTTCATTTAAGGTGTTACTAGTCCCAGAATACAAATAACCTTAATCAAGTACATCAACCCATACCCTAAATAACTATTAGGGTTTAAATTACATTAACAGAAATTAATTAACACATAAATCTAACGTCTGCTACTAGAAAATCTATCATTTCATCTTTTCTTTCCCTTTGTTCTTCCCTGACGTCTCGGGTTTAGCTGCAATGAAATCATGATATAGCAAGAATGAGCAACGAGTTTGCCCAGCAAGTTTAAAGTGCAACAATAAGGATACATCATGATGAAGGGATATTAAAGGGATTTCAACAATAGAGTAATCAGAAGCAAGAACAATAAATGCTTTTAGAACAATTGATAGTCAAATAGACTTTGAACGATAACTTCCAGAGGAGTCAATAGCTGGTTGACCCTCTGGTTACTGGCTACAGAATAACGTACTTGAGGGGATCAGCCTCGCGTACCCTATGTATATGCATAACATTTAATTCTGCTATTTGTACCTTATATACGGTACGTGGGGTACTCCCCTATAAATAAAGGGGTGTTCATACAGTCTAAGAATCCTTACCATTGATTGGTTCGGATAGCTTTTATAAAATTTCACATAATTGTCTGACCGAACAAGGGTTCAGACTTAACCATGAATGGTTTGCAGATTTCTGAATTTAATATACGAATTCAAAATGCACGAATGTCAATAATATACAGATGTGGAATAACTTTGAAAGTAATTAGACCACTTAAAGCATGCTTGGAAATAAAATTCAAGCTTAAGAAATAATTTGCAATAATATATACCTTTTTGCACGAATAGAACAATGCATAAGGTTTAAAAGCTTGCTCAATGTAAAGATTGAGTAAGAAGAACTTGCAACAATGTAAGGAGTTTAGGGTTAGGAACTTGCAGAAATCAAAGTTCGGGATAGAGGACTTGCCTGTTTGCTCAGCTACAGATAAATTCTAGCTTTAATTAATTGATCTCGAGTGACCTATCATTGGATAAAGTCGGCTTATCAATTATTATAACATGATTGTATCTTGGCACACTTTATTATACTATTTACTTAGCAAATAAAGAATTCACAACCTATAATCAATTACCATTTAACATTAGTTAAACGGAAATTTATTAATGACCCTTAGCTATAATAATAGATCATGGTCACTCAATTCATTTCCTTTATTAGTATCTAGGTATGGTTTAACAAACTTTATTTATTATCTATAAAATAAATTTATTTTGGTTTAGAGATGACAGAAACCATTGATCATTTATTCAGTTTACTCTTAATTACCATTACCTTAGGGGTAATTTAGTAATTATTATACTTGTTCTTTATTCAACATTAATTAAGGTATAAATTTACACACAATTAATTATTATTAAATATTAATAATCGCTATGTGTTTATTATCTTTATTTATTATTTATTAATAAATAATAAATAAATATTTTATTAACTTTATTCATATTTAATTATTATTATTATTAAATAATAATTAAATATTTATTATCTTTATTTATTATTTATTAATAAATAATAAATAATTATTTTATTAACTTTAATCATATTTAATTATTATTATTATCACTAAATAATAATTAAATATTTATTATCTTTATTTATTATTTATTAAGGCCCAAAAATAATTACTTATTAATCCTCCTCATACTTAATCATCATTTCATTTGATGATTAAGTACTTACCATCCATTATTGCCTCGTAACTTCATTTATACTTAATTATTATTATATATTAAATAATAATTAAATATTTATTATCTTTATTTATTATTTATTGGAAAAATAATAAATAATTATTTCATTAACTTTATTCATATTTAATTATTATTATTGTTAAATAATAATTAAATATTTATTATCTTTATTTATTATAAGTAAATAATTAAATTTATTCATATTTAACTATTATTATTATTATTAATTAATAATTAAATATTTATTATCGTTATTTATTATTATAATAAATCATTATTCATTAACTCTATTCATATTTAATTATTATTATTAAATAATAATTAAATATTTATTATCTTTATTTAGTAATTACTCATACTAAATAATTACTTTACTAATTTTATTTATAATATTAACTAGTTCGCAATTGCATTCTTAATTCAAATAATAATGGGAAAAACTACCAAATTGGTTCTCAAAGGCATTTTGACAAACACATGGTGGGAAGTTCTAACATTTGACAGTGGCCAATGCTCAGCTCAGTACCAAATTGCCAGGACCTGAAGGTCCTTTAGAATATAGGGTCCCCAAACAATGAATCACACAGCCAAAAAGAAACATAATACAGATTTCCCAAAAAATAAAGCCAAACAAAATTTTACACCAACTGGTAACAGGTTTTAAAATCTCAAAATGATAGTACAACTCTAGAACTCTAACACAGCATAACCCAAGCAAATTTCCAACCCATAAAGCCAATACAGGGATCAATTTACCAATTTAAAACCAACTTACCAGAACATTAAGGTTCTATGATACACAGAAGTTTAAACCCCAAAAATCAACCCAATACAATACAGATTTTTTTTTTTCAAATTCCAAATCAAACGAAAGTGTTAGCAGTTTCGTTACCAGATTTTAACCCAATTCAAAGCTGCTAACAATTTATTTCAACAAATACCTAGAACAATTTTCCCATACAGAGGAACAATTTGTTCAATACAGCAGGAAGTAAGAATTTCAAAATCCTTCAGTCCCTCACGGTTATACCTTCGGGTAGGCCGAGTCGCCGTCCGTCGTCGCCGTCCGAAGTAGTTAACCCAGCCGGACGTCCACAATGGCCTCCCCTGTCTCCCCTGTTCTCTGTATTTGCTCACAAAAAAAAAGAAAAAAAAAAACCCTAGTTTCTAATTGGAACTCACAGACAAGGGAAAAATCGGCAATTTGGGGTTCATCTTATAGGGCAGGGTTTGCCCAATTTCTGTGGTTAATACCCTAATGGAACCGGTCAATACCTAAGGGTTTGAGGGAAGTAGGCTGTCAATCGTTCACCTCAAGCCCCATCAAGCCCAGCTAGCTTCGCCGGCGGTCCTCGAGCCGTGTGTCTCACCGGTCGCGTCACCAGTTTTTTCTGGGACCCTTGGTCCTTGCCGCGTTCGCTCGGTCGCCGACGTTTCTTCCCCCCTTCGACCGCTGGTTGCCTCGTGGTGTCGCCGGCGCACGCTTGGCGTCCCTCCTTCCAGTCACCAGCTCATGTTCCGAACGATTGATTGATGGAGGGTTTGTGCGCTTAGGTTGGTGTCGACTGTGAGGGGCTAGGGCTTGGGATATACTGACATACTAATTTGGCTTGATTTTGATCCTTTTTCCCCAATCAATATGCCGGCAATCCTAATACCAATCACCATGGATCGACCCGACTGAAAAAGGGAATTTGGGCTCAACCCAAATGGGGTTGGGTCGGCTGAAATAGGAAAGGAGGGGTGGCCCAATAGGAAAATGGAAAGGAGAGGGTTTTGGGCTTAAATTATAAAAGTGATGTGTTAATGAAAGAAAATTGGCCCTACTTAAATTAACCATTATGCAAATTCTTATATTTTAAATTGAATAACTAAGCCAATTAGTTGTTTATAAGAAAATATTTATTTGTAACCATAATTCTTCATTCGAATCATTTAATCCGATAATGATAAAATTATTCATTAATTCCCCAAATTTTCTTGCAAATAAATTCTTAGGGCTAACTCACTAATTTATTCAAACTATCAGTGAGTCCCTTTAATGCACAGAAAATTATTGGACCACGTATTTATATAATTAAATAATAATACTCACATGGATCCAACTAAATTTTAAAAAATTGAATATAATGAATTTATTTCTTATTAAAATAAATTCGATACAGTGTTTAAAATTCCTGGACATTACATGAATAGCCTAAGAAAACGAGACAAATGAAGTGGGCTGATAAAGAGAAAGGATAATATGAAAAAAAAAACTCTAGGCCTTAAACAAAAGGTCATGAAAGAAAAACCCCTACTGAATGCTGCATCGCACAGTGCATTTGTCATATGACGTCAATCCTGCTAAGGACGTTGTCGAGAATGGAGACAGAGTACCTTTGACAAGGGAAGGTAGTTCTTTTGAATTCGATCTTACTCACATACAATGACCATGAATGCTTGAAGGTTTTCTTACGATTTCATAACTCGTTAAATAGAAAATCATCAATCACGAAGGATCAAAAATAACTTCCAATCTACTACATGCACGGTTCACAACTTGTTAGATTGTGCGATCAACAGATATTCAATTTCATGTGCTTTAACTGCATTTACTCTTTTGTCGAGATTATAATATCTTTGTGTTGAACTAACACTAACGACCCAAGCCTTCAAGTTTTGGCATTTGTTAGTCATCTGATATGCAGGATCTTGCAGAGCTGTGGATAATTCAGCACGGTCAACATCGCGAGTTTTCGATAGAAATTCTTGGTAGCGACACGCACCAAGGCAGGGGCAGTTAAGAATCGTGAAATGAAAGGAAGCTGAGGCTGCACAGAACTTCTCATCATTGGGCCTCTCCCCAATCCTGACTATCACTGCCTCGACATCCAAATGATCCACGTGCATGAGCATATACAAAGATGATATAATACTGGACAACAGCATATCGGCCATCAGAAATGATCAAAAGGCCAAAGAGCCCAACATAGTTGTCGATCATCACAGAGAGCGAAACAGACTGCCTCAACTCGATGAAATGAAGACGACCAAGAACAGGCAGATTACCAAACCAATGTTGAAGTCTAGAAACCACACTTCACGACGAGGCGTGATCCAATCAAATGTGGCAAACAACGACGATTGTCGAATCGTATCATTTGACTGAACAGGGGTCATTTCTATCTAAACATATGTTGTGCACGTGTATCTGTCCATAACATATCTGCCAGATCATGCATAACATCTTTTTCATGCATGCATGTACGATCAAAATGAAAATCCTCAGGAAAGTACAAGCACGTCACTTTCAACCTCACAAATGATCAGAGTGATGGCTTTTGCGGCATGGTACGTGGACGATGTTGGTGGGAGAGCCAGGACATGAAGCCGATCACACATCCCATTTTAAAAAAAAATAAAAAATAAATAAATAAATAAATAAATAAATAAATAAATAAATAAAATCACTCAAATCCAAACAACAAACCCTGGGAAGGGCTGAGATCCACGCGAACCACAACAAGATGGTGAGCAACCCTGGGAAGGGCTGATATCCACAAAAAAAAGACAAAAAACAACAAACCCTGGGAAGGGCTGAGATCCACGCGAACCACAACAAGATGGTGAGCAACCCTGGGAAGGGCTGATATCCACAAAAAAAGACAAAAAACAACAAACCCTGGGAAGGGCTGAGATCCACGCGAACCACAACAAGATGGTGAGCAACCCTGGGAAGGGCTGATATCCACAAAAAAAGACAAAAAACAACAAACCCTGGGAAGGGCTGAGATCCACGCGAACCACAACAAGATGGTGAGCAACCCTGGGAAGGGCTGATATCCACACAGAAAAAAAAAAGACAAGAAACAACAAACCCTGGGAAGGGCTGAGATCCACGCGAACCACAACAAGATGGTGAGCAACCCTGGGAAGGGCTGATATCCACAAAAAAAGACAAAAAACAACAAACCCTGGGAAGGGCTGAGATCCACGCGAACCACAACAAGATGGTGAGCAACCCTGGGAAGGGCTGATATCCACACAGAAAAAAAAAAGAAGACAAGAAACAACAAACCCTGGGAAGGGCTGAGATCCAAGCGAACCACGACAAGATGGCGAGCAACCCTGGGAAGGGCTGATATCCACACAAAAAAAGACAAAAAAAAAACAACAAACCCTGGGAAGGGCTGAGATCCACGCGAACCACAACAAGATGGTGAGCAACCCTGGGAAGGGCTGATATCCACAAAAAGAAAAAAGACAAAAAACAACAAACCCTGGGAAGGGCTGAGATCCAAACAACTAACCACCCCTGGGAAGGGCTGAGATCCAAACGATCGACCGGCGACGATAATCGGCGATCACGAGATGGATGTCCGGCGACGAAAACCGGCTCCGACAAGATAACCAACCGGCGACGATAACCGGGGGTTACGAGATGGGTGACCGGCGACGATACCCGGCCCCGACAAGATAATCGACCGGCGACAATAACCGGCGATTACGAGATGGATGTCCGGCGACGAAAACCGGCTCTGACAAGATAACCAACCGGCGACGATAACCGGGGGTTACGAGATGGGTGACCGGCGACGATACCCGGCCCCGACTAACGATCGACCGGCGACGATAACCGGCGATCACGAGATGGATGTCCGGCGATGAAAACTGGCTCCGACAAGATAACCAACCGGCGACGATAACCGGGGGTTACGAGATGGGTGACCGGCGACGATACCCGGCCCCGACAAGACAATCGACCGGCGACGATAACCGGCGATTACGAGATGGATGTTCGGCGACGAAAACCGGCTCCGACAAGATAACCAACCGGCGACGATACCCGGGGGTTACGAGATGGGTGACCGGCGACGATACCCGGCCCCGACGAGACAATCGACCGGCGACGTTACCCGGCGATCATGAGATGGGTGACCGGCGACGAAACCCGGCCCCGATGAGACAATCGACCGGCGACGATACCCGGCGATTACGAGATGGGTGACCGGTGACGAAACCCGGCCCCGACAAGACGATCATCCGCATTGACACCTTTTTGCGAATATCTTGAATGTCTTACATCTTACATTGCATCATAAGTCTTATGTGTTGCATCGTGTATGTATTGTCATTCTTGTGCACTGTCATTCCTGCATCGGGTGTCTATTCTTTATCCTGTTCATTTCATTTAACATTGCATAAACATGATAAATAGGGGCAGCTGTAGACACCCAAATTTTGCGTTCCCTATACTAACCGTGACAGGAGGGCAAAATCGTTAATTGAACCGGCCTACGAGAGCAAAGGATAGGCACAAGCACGAACACTCAAAACCACCACGACGACTTATGATCAAGGTTGACACGACAACGGGCGAATCAAACACCCATGAATGATGTGGCACTTTTCCCAGCGGTTCCCGGACTGCAAAATGCAAGCCTTTCTGCATAAATCGATGATCCGACACGAGAATCGAGGTACGGTTCGAAAAATGAGAAAATCAGCCCACCCAACCGCGGATTGATCTGCGGCCGAACGATTAAAATAATGGTAGTGCGCGAGACGGCTGAAGTGCGCGGTGGGCGCGGGGAAACCGAGGCCAGCCGCAGATTGATTTGCGGCCAGCCGCAGATCAATCTGCGGCTGCCTAGGGCAACCCCTTATCAGGTCAGTTTTCATCCAGAAACAGAGGGGAAGAAGGCAGCGGCGGCAGCAGCTGGAAAAGAAAGGAGAAAATAGCAGAAAATAAGAGAAAATCAAGAGAGAAAAGAGAGAAAATAGTGAGGAATTGTATCCATTTTGTGAGATTATATATCATATATTGTCTACTCTACTCAATATACTAGTTCATACATATTATGAGGATCATTTGCAAGGTGAAAAACCCTTTGATATAGCATTTTGTTTTACCATTTTCGTTAAGCTTTTGTCATCCGAATTATATTAAATGTAATTGTTCTTGTATATTGTTGTGAATCCATGGATTGAGGGCTATTAGTGAGGGTTCTAAATGGAACGAAATTCTTCCTAATGGTCCGATGATATCCATTTGGTGAATTTTAGCTCGTTGTAATGATGTATCGTGCATAGATTGTTTAGATTGCTATTTTGAGGATTTTGTGGGTATGTAGCGATTTTGGATGTGAGCCTAGGAGCGCGACCCCGTGGTCCAAATCCGATGATGGACATCTTTTGATATATGTAGTAGGAGCGATGTAGTCTTCATTGTAAATATGTAATCGTCGGGCCTTAAAACGACGCCAAGGCGAGAATCGTGTTTAAGGCCCCGTCATAGTGAAAGCATGCGATTGTGGGCGTTCGGGGTTATTTTGATGGCTTACATGCCCATGAGTAGCCCCAACGCATTTTTATGCTTGATTTGATTTATGACACGAAATTGATTTCAAAGCTAAATGATAAGATTTTCATAAAATCAATCAAACTAGGCTATTAGCACCACGAGGCTAAAATTTGGAAATGCTAATGAATGTCGATTCCTATTTAACGAGAAGGCTAAAGGAAAAATCGTTTTTTCAAAACATCACCAAAATGATTTTATAAAAATAAGTAACGTTTTATTAAATCTTTATGCATAGGGTTAAAGAGATCCTAGAAGTTGCCCATCGTGCTATTTACGAAAGCAACGTATAGATCTCGATTCCTATTTTGACGAAGGTTTAGAAAACTCTTGTTTTTGCCAAAACGACACCCAATTGAAAACTTTACAGTTTTGACAATCAAAATCAAACCTTTCTAAAGAATAAAGCTTTCCCGTATAAATCGAATGACATTCTAAAGCCTTCTCAAAAGAAAGCACGACTTTTCATCAAAACTCAAATGGTTTCTTCATGCAAACTCACCACGACATTCACATAGGCACACACACACACGCGCACATACACACACACACATTCAAGAATTAAAGGATAGGAAAAGCATCAAGATTGCGGTAATCGTGCTTCACGGAAGTCGGGGGGTGCTTAACACCTTCCCCTTGCTTAAGCCAGCCCCCGAACTCTATGAATCTCGGTTCGCAAACCAATTAATTCGGAGTTATACATGAGCCAGCGATTTACAAAAAATAAAACTCGGATGAGTTGGTACATCCATTTCAAATATACCAACTGGTGACTCTGGTTAATTGGCTCATCATAAAAAACGATCTTTCAAAACCTCGTCGACCTTAATGCCGACCTTTTCCAAAAATCACCTAATCAAAAGGCCAAAATCGGAATAGGACAAATATCGCGAAGGAAGCGAAAAAACCCGGCGTCGACACCAATCTTTTTGGTTTTTTGAATAAAACACATGGATAGTAAGAAAAGCACTTGGACCGAATTTAGTAAGTAATTGGTCCTTAGTTTCTTTTTACTTCTAAAGCTATTTTTTTAATGGACATTTAAAGTGAGCTTTAAAATAAATGAATGTTTTAAAAATATTTTGAATAAGAAAACTCTCATGTTATTATATGAAATTATTTTCATAACACTTGATATTATTTATCAAGGTCACTAAAAATAAATTCAATATAAGTTGGAAAAAGATTTTGAAAAGGTTTTTGAGATAAGCTTTAAAATCAAAAATAAAAACTTATGGAGAGAATTCTATTTTTATTTTATCTTTTTCTTATTTTCCTAAATATTTGCTATCATCAAAATTCTTATAAAAATGGAGACCCAACATAATTAAATATATATTATCCTAATTCGTAAAGTATTCAAAAGAAATCCAACCAATCTCTAAAAGAAAAAGTAATTTCTAAAAGAATATTTTTTTTTAATTTTACCAATTTAATTACATGTTTTTTATCACACTTTTATGCAATTAATTAACACAATATAACACATTATACTATATATTACATAAATTTATTAAAAATTAAAATTATACTAAATCACATGATAAATTACATTTATAATATATGTGAATATTTTTAAAAAATAATAATTGTATAATTAGTTAAAAAAAATTATAGTGAACTCATTATTAACTAATTGTCATAACTAAATTAAATCTTATTAGAGTTTGAGTTTCATACTTTTATTCGGATGAGAATTTTTTTAAAAAAAAATTCTTAATATAAACACTAATATAGAATTTCATTATAAACTTAAATAAAATTAAAATAATTATTTTTTCATAATCATAACTAAATAAATATGCACTCGTTCAAATGTTTAAATTATTATAATACTCTTAAACCCAATCAAACTCTAATAAATATGCTCTCTTGCACAAATCAAAGATGAATGGCTTTGAAATTAAACAAAAAAATACTCCTAAACCTAATCAATGCCCAGTCAATTTCGAGCTGTAATAACCAAAAATTAGCCACAAACAACATCGACATCAACTTAAAATCATACCATAAAGCCTCTCTCGCGAGCAAACTAAAACCATCTAAACAAAACATTAAAACTTCCAAATCATTGGGAGTTGTCCCCTCTTTCGTCTTCCAAGAGACCCCAATTCAGAAAATGAAGATGATGGGTTTATTTTAGCATTTGTTCACACGACGAAAAGACGGAAGGATGAAAAGATGAAATTGGAGCTACAAATCGTAAACGCATGGCTTTAGAGACTTCGATTAAGCTTCCATTGAAAGTAATATGCCCTCAAGCCAATTATATTTGATGTAATAAGCATTTACTTTGTAATCTTATTCAAATATTAATAATAGAATAAAAGGCATATTTTATCCATGTTAATTGGTTGAATTAATAAATGTGATGAACCCATAGTTTTCGAGCAATGCTTTTAGAATCATGATGAGATCATGCTAGTGAGATCTAAATTCAAAAAAGCTCAAAAACTAAAATGTTCCTAATCATTGGATCACTAATATTGGGATTACTGATCCGGATAGATTAGTACATACTATGCTTGATCTTTAGAAGATGATGATTGATCTCATAATCATTTGTGTGAAGACACTAAAGCAAGTATGTAGGTGCTTATTAGAGAATAAGTTCACTGAACGTAACTCGCTTAAAGAACCCTAATGGAGTTTTATTCACCTGTCAATAGGGAAGTTCTTAAGTGATAGTTGTACAAGTGATCCTTGGACTTGAGATCATCATAGTACCTTGTGTATGTTAAGTTATACTTTGTCATATTCCTTAATACCTTAGGGTATGTCATAGGGTATGTACGAGTATAATAAAGTATACACGGAGGTAGGTGAATGATCGACAAAGGATCTACCACTTCTGATAAAGGGAGAGAATGTCCTATGCGATTTGATAAATGACAGCTCAAAAATCCCTGGCCAGGGTTGAATGAAAATTAGAAAGGAGTTTCTAATTTACATTAATCGGAGTTGTGCATTCTTAAATCAAAATGCATATGATTAAATAAAATAAGACTTGTCAGTAAATCCATGTCTTATATTTAATCGGGACATTGTACGGTAGAAGGATTGAATTGTACGGTAACTACTACTGAATAGGTTTTATGTGATTAAACATTGATTTCATATTATTCGGATAGTCATGATACATTATCGTAAGGTGTCCCTCATGATGTAGAATAAATATTATTTATTTATGTTTGAATTAAAGGAGTTTAATTCATTATAAATAATATTAGAATTGTTCTAATTTATTTATTCTACTACCGGCATAATATTGAACCTAAAGGGTCACACCGTAAAAAGAATAATATTATATTAGAAGAAATTGGCTTAATGATAATAAATTAATTATTTAATTTATTAGTTGAATAAATTGAAATGCTTAATATTTATAATGATATATTTGGAGAAATATTAAATTATAAATTAATAAGAGAAATCTTATTATTATTATTATCATTTAATTCTTAATTAGATTAAGAATTAATTTAAATGAAATGTAAATATCATTTAAATTAAATGCAAAAGGTGAGCTAAGCTAATAACATGTGTTAGTTGCTTAAATGCAAAACATGTGGGTTAGGAGAATAATGTTACTTACATATTATGTAAGTATTATTCTTGGTAGTATACTAATTGAATTAGGGTTTTCCTAATTCATCTAACCTAACATTTATTGCACTTAGAGAAGTGCTAGCCTCCATCTAATGAAGAGTTATTATTATTCTTAAGAGTTAGGAATAAAAGATTTAATTGGATTAGCCATCCAAGATTTCTAGGAAATCAAATATTGTTTCTTGTATAATCATTCTTGGTGGATTACCTCTAGAGTGCTACATACACTTTGTAGCTAGTGTTTAATTCAAGGAACAAAGATTGGAGAAGCTTGAAGAAATCAACAAAGGATTGTAGATTGGAAGAGCTTGAAGAAATCAAGAGAGGAGTAGATCTTGTAGCGGTTCAAGAGTTGAATCATCAAAGGTATTATCTCTTGTTAATCTTCATCAATTAATAGTTATGCATAAGGTGATTCATGGATAAGTTGCAAAAATTTTAATTTCCATTTTCCGTTGCGTATTACAATTAGATTGTGATTTTGCAAACTAACAGTGGTATCAAGAGCCATCCTTATGCGTACTATTAATTGTGTCAATCATATATATGTTGATATGTGTTTAGAACAATTTTTTGGGTATAATTGTTAGTATGAAATTATGTTTTTTGGAAAAACATCAAAATCAAAAAAAAAAAAAAAAAAACTGTTCACCGGGAACTGTTCATGCCGGAACTGTTCACCGGCACTGTTCACGTCGGAACTATTCACTTGCCGGAACTGTTCACCGAACGGAACTGTTCACCGGCGGTACTGTTCACTGGGCAGCGACACTGTTCACCGGTCAGCCCGTTACTGTTCATCGGGCAGCTGGGCACTATTCATTAAAATAAAAAAAAAATTTGATTTTCCAATTTTAAAATTTCAATGTCAAAAATAAAGATGTTTATTTTGGACTTGGAATTGGTTTAAAATAAAGTACTTTATTTTAATTAATATTGGATTTCAATTTTGAACAAAGATTCTAAATTTTTATAAAGGAGTTTATATTAATTTGGAATGGATTAAAATAAAGAAGTTTATTTTAATTGGATTTTGGATTTCTACTAGTCAATTGCCCATTAAATGATATCAATTATATATATTGAATGTTTATTTATTCATGAGATGAATGGTTTTATATATGTTGATATATATAGGGGATGATTAAGGACTATTGACCAATGTGATTGGATTTAATTTGAATGGATGCTTGAATAAATGGTTTTATTCATAATGGGGTCTGCGTACCTCGCCTATCTAAATTTCTAAATGTAATTTCTATCTCTCTCCTATGTACTTCCCTTGACTGTTGATCAAGGTTTCTATTTTGTTAAAATAGAGTGTAATAGGATTTAATAGAGTTACTAGAGAAATTGAAACCGAAGAGCAGGAGCATTGAAGACCCATTTGTAATGAAGCCTGAGTTGAATGTAATAGTTATATTCAAATTTATTCTTGCACCCTAGGTTTGACCTATTGATTTACTCGGTGGCTCGAGTGAATCAAATTAGATTAAGTCCATAATCATCCCATATAGAATATAGTATTCTATGAATGCATGCTTATAATATATATATTAAATATATTATTATTCATGTTGATGAATGTTTAATATGACACGTATTTATATATATACTTGCATGCGCGTTAAACAAGATGAGACCATTAATAACAAAACCCTCATTTCAAAATATTAAGTTGAATACGTTTAAAGGTATTTCAAAAATATCAAACGTAGCCTTCTAGCATGATAAAGCAATAGAGTATTAATTATTTAATATTAGTTTGTTGTGCACACACAAGACTCATATTAAAATTTTAAGATGTTGGCTTTATTACATTAAAAATGTTTTATAAGGAATTGAACAATACTAGTTTTGTTGTGCACACACAAGGACTATATTTTTCTATTCGCTTATATGGAAATGCTAGGTGAAACTTAACTTAGATTATTTTAGTTCGGATGTGCACACACTTGACTATTATAATCTAAGAGGCAAAATACAAGGAGTTACATAGTTGATGTAATTGACAAGAGTTGTCTACCCTTTGAATAAATATATGGTTTATTGTGCACACACAAGGCTGTATATTTATGTCAATAGGATCCTTACTCACTAAACAGATTTTTCGAAAATTTGTCGAACTATATATGGAGGGTCATATAGTTTGAATAAAATAGTGGGAGACACCTTTTAATAAAGACCTATATTAAATTGGTGTTTAATAAAATTGAATGCATGCTAATGTTGTTTAAATCACAAATTCATTTTCAGAATTTTACAATGGCCCATTCACTATCACTGCGGAGCATATTGGATGCTAATAAACTAACCGGACCGAACTACACGGATTGGTTAAGGAATTTGAGAATTGTTCTCACCGCTGAAAAATTATTTTATGTCCTTAATACACCTGTCCCTGCAACTGTTGCAGAAAATGCCTCTGAGGAAAAGATTGCTACTTTTAAAAAATGGCAAGATGATGCTATGGTAGCTCAATGCATCATGCTCGCATCCATGAGTAACGAGTTACAGCATCAACATGAGAAAATGGATGCACCTACTATATTGTTTCACCTTCATGAGTTGTATGGTGAACAAAGTAAGTCTGCTAGATATGAGATATCTAAGGAGCTCTTCCGATCTAGAATGACCGATGGCACTATAGTACAGACACATGTCCTTAAAATGATCAATTTGATTGAACAATTAGGACAATTAGGTTTTGTAATGGATGGAGAGTTGAGCCAAGATTTGATCTTGCAGTCACTCCCGGACTCCTATTCACAATTTGTTGTGAATTTTCACATGAACAAGCTTGATGTCAGCTTGCCTGAATTGCTTAACATGCTAAAAACTGCAGAGAGTCACTTTCCATCCAAGAAAGACCAACTCTTACTGATAGGTGACGCTTCCAAGAAAAGGAAGTGGCCCAAAGGAGCTTCTGCTAAGAAGAAAAATTTTAAGAAGGCAAAAGGAAAGACAGTTGATAAAGGTAATAAGAATAAAACAAATGCGGATAGCAAAGGAGTTTGCTTCCACTGCAATAAGCTTGGACATTGGAAGAGAAACTACAAGGATTACCTTGTAGAGGCAAAGCAGAAAAAGCTTGTTGAAGCTTCAGCTACGGATACAGGTTTATTCATGATTGAAATAAATCTTTCTGTGAGTCAAAATTCTACTTGGGTATTAGATACTGGCTGTGGTTCTCACATATGCAATTCATTGCAGGGAATAAGCAAAAGTAGAAGGCTAAACAAGGGAGAAGTAACTCTACGAGTGGGAAATGGAGCAAAGGTTGCTGCATTAGCTGTGGGGACTTATTGTTTAGCACTGCCTACGGGAAAGTCTATCAATTTAATAAATTGTTATTATGTACCTGTTCTCATTAGAAACATTATATCTATTTCTATGTTGGACAAAGAAGGATTCAATGTTATATTTAAGAACAATGGTTGTTCTATTTATAATAATAATGTTTTGTTTGGAACTGGTAGATTAATTGATGGACTTTACTTATTTGACTTACATGAAAATATTTTTCAAATTGAACAAACTTGTAAAAGAAAAAGAGATAAAGTAAATCATACTTTCATTTGGCACTGTAGACTCGGTCACATCAATGAAACAAGATTAAACAAGTTGCATATTGATGGTATTTTAGAACCATTCGATTTTGAATCATATCCAACTTGTGAATCATGTCTCATGGGTAAAATGACTAAATCTCCATTTAGTGGACATGGAGAGAGAGTTGCAGGGTTGTTAGAGTTGGTACACACAGATGTATGTGGACCTATGACAACAGATGCTAGAGGAGGGTATTCGTATTTCATTACATTCACTGATGATCATTCAAGATTTGGATATGTGTATTTAATGAAATATAAATCCGAATCATTTGAAAAGTTCAAAGAATTCAGAAGTGAAGTAGAGAAACAAACTGGCAAAAGTGTTAAGATTCTTCGATCAGATCGAGGAGGAGAATACTTGAGCAATGAGTTTCTTAATCATCTCAAAGAAAATGGTATTCTCTCTCAATGGACGCCTCCTGGTACACCACAATTAAATGGTGTTTCTGAAAGGAAGAATCGTACCTTGTTAGACATGGTGCGGTCCATGATGAGTTTTACCGACCTTCCAATATCATTCTGGGGTCATGCCCTAGAAACGGCTGCATATCTACTTAATAAGATTCCCTCAAAATCCGTCCCTAAGACTCCATATGAGATGTGGACAGGGAGGAAACCCAGTCTTAAGCATGTTAAGATTTGGGGTTGTAACGCTTATGTAAAGAAGTTACAAAGTGACAAACTTGAGGCCAGATCTGACAAGTGCAAATTTGTGGGGTATCCTAAAGAAAGTTTAGGATATTATTTCTATAATCCTACCAAGCAAAAGGTGTTTGTTGCCAAACACGCTACCTTCCTGGAAAAGGAGTTTATCCTTGAAGGGGCTAGTGGGAGGAAAATAGATCTTGAAGAAATTCAAGAACCACAAATCACTACAGATCAAGTGGATGAACCTGTTCAAGTAGATATAACTTATGTACCACAACCGAGTCGTAAATCTGGAAGAGTGCTGAAAATACCTAAAAGGTATACACTCATCATAGAAGATGATGATGAGGTACGCATCATAACTGATGATGATCCAGTAACATACGATGAGGTTATGAGTAGTAAACACTCTGAGAAATGGCAAATAGCCATGAAATCCGGAATGGACTCCATGTATGAAAACCAAGTATGGACTTTGGTTACTCCACCTGAAGGCATTGTGCCTATAGGGTGTAAATGGGTCTTTAAGAAAAAGACTGGAGCAGATGGCAAGGTGGAGACCTATAAGGCCAGACTGGTTGCAAAAGGTTTCAAACAAAGACAAGGAGTTGACTATGATGAAACCTTCTCACCAGTAGCCATGCTCAAGTCCATCTGGTTTTTACTTGCGATTGCAGCTTACTATAACTACGAAATCTGGCAAATGGACGTGAAAACGGCCTTCCTCAATGGGAAACTAGATGAGGATGTATATATGATACAGCCAGAGGGTTTTGTTTCAAAGGTTGGAACAAATCAAGTGTGTAAGTTACAAAGATCCATTTATGGATTGAAGCAAGCTTCTCGAAGTTGGAACATCCGTTTTGATGAGACAATCAAAGAGTTTGATTTTATCAAAAATGAGGATGAACCATGTGTGTACAAGAAAGTTAGTGGGAGTGCTGTGACATTCCTGGTATTATATGTTGATGATATATTACTTATAGGGAATGACATACCGATGCTACAATCAGTTAAATTTTGGTTATCTAAACACTTCTCCATGAAGGACTTGGGAGAAGCATCCTACATATTGGGGATAAAGATCTATAGAGATAGATTAAAGAGGATGTTCGGCTTGACCCAAGGTGCATACATTGATTCGATGCTAAAGAGGTTTAGCATGCAAGACTCCAAGAGAGGGCTCATACCGATGAGTCATGGAGTAAATCTCTCTAAGAAATTGTCTCCAAAGACACCTGAAGAGAGAGAACGCATGAATCAAATACCTTATGCTTCGGCAATAGGATCCATAATGTATGGAATGATATGTACCAGACCAGATGTTGCTTATGCACTTAGTGTAACAAGTAGATATCAGTCTAATCCTGGAGAAGAACACTGGAAAGCTGTGAAAAACATCTTGAAGTACTTGAGAAGAACTAAAGATGTGTTTCTAGTATATGGTGGGTCTGATTTGAAACTAGAGGACTTTACAGACTCAAGTTTTCAAACTGACCAAGATGACAGTAAATCCATGTCAGGGTATGTATTTACCTTGAACGGTGGAGCAGTGAGTTGGAAGAGTTCCAAACAGCAAACAGTTGCTGACTTAGTGACAGAGGCAGAGTATATAGCTGCAAGTGAAGCTGCAAAGGAAGTTGTTTGGATGAAGAAGTTCATTTCTGAACTCGGGGTAGTTCCTAGCATTACTGGACCCGTTCCGATTCATTGTGACAACACTGGAGCTGTTTCACAGGCTAAGGAACCCAGGTCTCATCAGAGATCTAAACACGTATTGCGGAGATTTCATTTAATTAGAGAAATTATTTAAAGGGGAGATGTCACCTTAGAAAGAGTGGACTCTCAGAACAACATTGCAGATCCATTTACTAAAGCATTATCGCAAGATCAATTCAATCGCCATTTGGATAAAATGAGTATTAGATACCAAGGTGATTGGCTTTAGTGCAAGTAGGAGATTAAAAGTAATATGCCCTCAAGCCAATTATATTTGATGTAATAAGCATTTACTTTGTAATCTTATTCAAATATTAATAATAGAATAAAAGGCATATTTTATCCATGTTAATTGGTTGAATTAATAAATGTGATGAACCCATAGTTTTCGAGCAATGCTTTTAGAATCATGATGAGATCATGCTAGTGAGATCTAAATTCAAGAAAGCTCAAAAACTAAAATGTTCCTAATCGTTGGATCACTAATATTGGGATTACTGATCCGGATAGATTAGTACATACTATGCTTGATCTTTAGAAGATGATGATTGATCTCATAATCATTTGTGTGAAGACACTAAAGCAAGTATGTAGGTGCTTATTAGAGAATAAGTTCACTGAACGTAACTCGCTTAAAGAACCCTAATGGAGTTTTATTCACCTGTCAATAGGGAAGTTCTTAAGTGATAGTTGTACAAGTGATCCTTGGACTTGAGATCTGTAGACACCCAAATTTTGCGTTTCCTTCTACTAACCGTGACAGGAGGGCGAAATCGTCAATTGAACCAGCTTGCGGGAGCAAAGGAGCGGGCACAAGGGCGAGCGCCCGGCCCCGCCGCAATGTTTTGGGCAACCCAAGTTTACGTGACAATAAAGCCGTCTGAGGCAGGCATTTCCGAATGAGGTGGCACGTCTCCCGGAAGTTCCCGGACTGCGGAATACGAGCCTGTCAGCGAAAACCGACGTTGCGGTACGAAAATCGAGGCGTGGCACGAAAATCGAGAAAGTCAAGCCCGCCAGCCGCGGATAGATCTGCGGCCAAGTGGGTGCGCCAGCACGAAAACCGGGAAATCAGCACTACCAGCTGAGTGCGATGGGAGGCGTGCCAGCTGGCCAGCCGCAGATCCATCTGCGGCCAGCCGCAGATAGATCTGCGGCTGGCTCTGGCCAGCCTATTTAAGCCAGCTTCAGGCAGCATACAGGGGGTTCAGCAATTGTGAGGAAGAAGGAGAATACAGCAGCAGCCAACTCGGAAATTGAGGAAGAAATAGCTAGATTTTGCAATCAAATAGGAAGAAAAGAGAGAAAAAAGAGAGGAGTAATTTTCTTTTGATTTGATTGTATCAAATAGATTTTTTTCCTTCTATTCAAATACATCAAGTTCACATCCATTTGGATATCAATTGCAAGGTGAAATCTCTTTTGTGATATCAATTTCTATCATATCATTTGATCAAATTAGATGCAATTTTTCATGTAATTTATTGATTGAACAATGAATTAGGGATTATGAGTGAAGTTTCCATCGGAATAAAACTCTTCCTAACAACCCGATGATATTCGTTCATTAATTTCTTTGTTGGTTTTAAGGTGTTATATTCGGTATCAATTCCTTTAAATCGTTATTTTAGGATGTCTTGGTATTGTTAGATTATCCGGGTTGGTTTATTTTCTTGTAATATCCAATTGTTTGTGTGTGGATACTTGGTTGTGAGCCTAGGAAAGCGACCCCGTGGTCCAAATCCGATGATGGACATGTCTTGATGTATGTAGCGGGGAGGATGTAGCCTCTTTGTAAATATGTAATCGTTGGGCCTTAAAACGACGCTAAGGCGAAAAATCGTGTTTAAGGCCCCGAAATAGTGAAATTGGTGATTGTTGGCGTTCGGGGATATTTTGATGGTTTACATGCCCATGAATAGCCCCGACGCGTGTTTATGCTTGATTCGATTTATGACACGAAATTGATTTCAAAGCTAAATGATAAGATTTTCATAAAATCAATCAAAGTAGGATATTAGAATCACGAGGTTAAAATTTGAGAAATGTTAATGAATGTCGATTCCTATCTAACGAGAAAGCTAAAGAAAGATCGTTTTCCAAAACATCACACAAAATGATTTTTATAAATAAAATGACGTTTTATTAAACCGTTGTATATAGGGTTAAAGAGATTCTAGAAATTGCCCATCATTTTTATGAAAGCAACGTATAGATCTCGATTCCTATTTAGACGAAGGTTTAAAGCTCTTATTTTGCCAAAAACAACATTTAATGAAAATCTCATAGTTTTGGACAATTAAAATCAAACCTTTCTCATAAAGAATAAAGCTTTCTCGTGTATACCGAAAAGACATTCCGAAACGTTCTCAAATTAAAAGCACGATTTTCCCTCAAATCCAAATGACTCTTTCATACAAACTCACCACATCATTCACATAGACACACACACCCACACACAAGCGCGCGCACACACACATTCGTGAATTAAAGGATAGGAAAGCATTAAGATTGCGGTAACCGTGTTTCACGGAAGTCGAGGGATGCCTAACACCTTCCCCTCACTTAAACAAACCCCAGAAGAATTCTATGAATCTCAATTCGCAGACCAATTAATTCGGAGTCACATATGAGCCAGCGATTTATAAAAAAACGAAAATTCGGATGAGTTGGTACATCCATTTCAAATATACCAACTGGCGACTCTGGTTAATTGGCTCATCATAAAAACGATCTTTCAAAACCCCGTCGACATCAATGCCGACCTTTTCCAAACATCATCTAAATCAAAAGGCTAAAATTGGAAAAGACTAGAAACCGAAAACCCGGCGTCGACAGCTGGCGACTCTGCTGGGGACATTAGAGGGTTTAAGCCGCGTCAAGTCTTGATGCTATCCTATCCTTTAAAATTTATAAATGTGTATGTGTATGCGACATTTTGACTTCTTTTTATTGTTGTGTGAATGTGTGTTGTTGTCCAATGAATGAATGATTGAATGGATTTGTTTTACCTTAAAGTAATCATTTGCATACGGTGAGGACGATGAATGTGAATGTATGTTGAGATTGTACCTCCTCCTGAGGCGAACCCGTCGGTTGCTTATTACTGGACTCGATGGGGCTGCTCCCCGGAGATGGCTCAGGAAACGCACCACTCAAATCCGCTCCAATCGAAAGGGCTCAAACGAGTAGATTGCGAAGATTTGGGAACCTTCATGCCGAAAAGCCCGTGAGAGTAACCCTAGGATAGGTCAGCCCCAGATTAACCCAACGCGGGATAAGTCTCTTCATGCCCTTTTACGTTTCTGCGCATAAATGCCATAATTCCATTGCAACATAGTCATATATGCTTCCCCTTTATGTCAAAAGAAAATACTAACCTCTGTGTTTTGCAGGGAACGACACGGGAAGCATAAATCATATCTAGCATGTTTTATTTCAATAAAGAACCGCTAACGAGTTGTTTTGCAGAAAAAGATTAAAAAACCCAAAAACACACAGAAGGTTACGGTTTTAGCATGCATCCATTCTTGCATTTCCCCAAGACTAAACTTCGAACCGTTGTTTCGCAGGATTGCTCCTCAAACCCGTTCGCAGTCTAAGAAAGCCCAAAATTCTACATCTGAAATGGCTGATATTCCTAATCATAGTTCCATATCTCGGGAAGAGTTTGATGTATTCAATAAAATGATGATGGAAATGGCCACAATGTTAAAGGAACAGTTCTTAATCAGACAGGATCCGGTAAACCAGGGATCGCATAATATTCCACCACCAGGGGATGATCAGATTCCTCCTAAAAATGGTACAAACTTGCTTAAAGAGGACCAACCCCGACTCAAGGACGAGCCAGTCATCCCAAAGGCCGTTCCCATACCTAGCAGGACAGTGATTACTATCCCAGAAGAAGGGGACAATGACGACCTTCGGAGAAAATTGAAATACATGGAGGAAACCATCCAATCCCTAAAGGGCATAGGCTCCCTGGGCAGGGTTAATTACTCGGATCTATGTGTTTTCCCCGGAGCCAGATATCCAGAAAAGTTCAAAGTTCCCGAGTTCGAAAAGTACAATGGAAAGGGAGACCCCTATACACACTTGAAAATATACATTGGAGAACTCGGGGCTTATGCCGAAGACGAGGGGTTAAGAATGCAACTATTCCAGAAAAGCTTAACGGGGGAGGCAAGAATCTGGTATGCCCACCTCGACAACGCCCGAATCCACAACTGGGAGGAATTGGCCCATACCTTCTTAACCCAATACAGCTTTCAGGCCCAGATGGCTCTTGACAGGTACCAAATGACAAAGGTTAAAAAACAGCCTAGGGAGTCCTTCAGGGAATATGCGCAACGATAGAGGGGCATGGCCGCACAGGTAACCCCCCCGATGAGCGAATCAGAGATGGTAATGACTTTTGTAGACATCCAAGAGGCGCCCGTAGTATTATGAGCGGGTCATCTCGGGGATTGGAAGACCCTTTGCTGAAATGATTAAACATGGAGAGATGGTTGACATGGGGTTGAAATCGGGTAAAATCCGGGATCTTACTGCTTTAGAAACTGCTGCCGAGCAAATACAGAATGGAAACTATGGCAGCACTTCCCGGAGGGTCCAAAAGAAGAAGGAAGAGGATGTTTCCCTCATCTTACAGGGGTCATCCAGAAAAACAGAAAGTCATCTTTCGGTTCAGGTACAGAGGGGAGGGCCATCCCGTCAGCCAAACTTCACAGATCAAAGGACAGAGGGGCGAAGAAGATATGAGGCCTCGCAAAACCGAGTGTTCACCCCGCTCGGGGAGCCGCTTGAACGAGTATTAGCGGTATTAGTAGCCCAAAAGAGGATAATCAATTTGGCTCCCCCGAGTGACCCGAAGGGAAGGAGATTTGATCCAAGCAAACGGTGCGCCTATCACTCGGGTTCCCCGGGTCATGATACACAAGATTGTTGGACATTGAAACATATAATTCAGAACATGATCGACAACGGGGAAATTGTGGTGGAGCAACCGGACTCCCCGAATGTTAAGGCAAACCCCCTGCCAAGACATGATGGGGGGGAGTCAATGTGACGGAGGCAAGTGAGGCTGGGGGGCCGCCAAGGTTGAACTATGTGCAGAAAATTGAGGAGATGATCAACGTGATACATGATCATGGGGATGCACGGGTAGCGCCCATCAGGTTGATAGGGGTAAGTACGAATAACATAGAGGGGCCTGTCAAGCTGACAGCCCCGAGGCCCATCATCCTTGCAGCAAGGCCGCAACTCCCTATCAGTAGTCTGAAGACTGTACCCTGGAATTACGGGGGAATACCCGAGGAAGCGGCCAGTTGTGCTTCCGTGACGACCAAAGGGAACCCCTTATATCTTCCCGGGCGAGTCCTTGAGAGCTAAAAGAGAAAAAATGAAGAGGTTTCCGAGGAAAGGGCCATAGAGTTTTTGAAAAGGATGGATCACCCGGAAATGAGGGGGATCCAGATTTTAAATGAGGAATCAACCCTAACATCAGTCATGGACTTGGTGTTGTCATCCAGTGAGCATTGCAAAACCCTGATGAAGGTTCTGGAGGAGGCATTTGTGCCCAAAGAAATTAGTGAGGAGGGTTTCGGCCAGCTGGTAGGCCACTTATTGGAAGGCGATGCAATATCATTTACAGATGAGGACATTCCCAAGGAAGGAAGGGGGCACCGAAAACCGCTACACATTGCGGTAATCTCCTCAGGATATGTCATGAATGGGGTGTTGATCGATGGGGGATCGGCATTGAACATATGTCCCCTCAGTACGCTAAAGAAAATGAACATCAGTTCCAAACGCCTCCGAGCCAGTCATGTGGTGGTTCGGGCTTTTGACGGCTCCCGGAGGGATACCATTGGGGAAATAGAATTGCCAGTGGAGATAGGGCCCTGTACTTTTGATATATCCTTCCAAGTCCTAGATATTACGGCGAGCTACAATCTGCTGTTAGGGAGGCCGTGGATACACATGGCCGGGGCAGTTCCTTCCACGCTCCACCAACAAATCAAGTTGATCATCGATGGGAATCTGGTAACAATCTCGGCCGAATGTGACGACCCTTCTCCTCCCAGGAGTGGCCTACCAGTAATCAATGTGGATGAATCAGCGGCACCTGCCAGCTTTCAAGCACTAGAGATTAGCACTCCCCATTATAGATGCCTGGGAGCTCCAGCTGTGAAACCAAGGGTCTCTCCGGAACTCACCTTTGTGGCAAGGGAAATGATTAAAATGAACTTTCAACCTGGACAGGGACTAGGGAAAAGCAGTAGTCAGGGAATCACCGAGCCCATCCACCTACCACAGCAGATAGGTATAAAGCAGGATTGGGATACCATGTGGGCGCAGTACGGGGACACCGTCAGAGCGCGACTCTGATTCGACTAGTTGGCAGTCCAGTGACCAAAGTCGACAATAAGCAGGGGATCAGCGGACCTGTGATTGGGGCAGGGAATGAAGAGTTAACCCCCACACGTAATGAGTCGGCCCGGAGGGAAAGTTTCCTGCGGGAGGTCGCAAAAGAGTTTGAAACCAAATGCTATATCCCCGGACAATCAACAAGCAGTAAGGAGGGGACGAATGTTATCACACCACCAGGAGCCCAACAAGTTGTGCCTGTCATCGATTGGGCAGGGCTGATTATTCCTGGAAAGGATATGGAGAAGGACTCAGGCGACGTATCCGTGATTATCGGGGAGGTGTCCGATGTGAGGCCCTCCTTTATCCAGCGCATTTCATCTGACCTGACCATCGATAATTGGACCCAAAAACCAGTGATATCCAAACAAGGGTAAAGCTCGACGTCAGGGTGGTTAACCCTAGAGGATGGGGGAATGAAGAAGTTTTATTTTGTTGTTGTTTTATTTCTGCATAATTGTGTCGTTTCTTCGTGTTATTTGAAATTGCGATCGTCGTAAATGATTTATATATGACAAGTACTTTGTTTTATGTCAGGTGTACCAACTTGAGTATTCCTTGCCTAACAAATGGTCTTTCAAATTTGAATGATGATTATGATTTTGACATTGAGCTGGATTTCGATTTAATGGGCATTGAGCAAGACGAGACAGATTACGACGACGCACCTGATGAGATCAAAGGATGGGTCGAAGATAAACCCAAACCCAATTTGGACCAAACCATCACTATAGATATCGGAACCCCTGACAATCCAAAAGAACTCAAGATAGGGACAGACCTTACCCCCAGCCAAAAAGCAGAAATGATTGAGTTACTAAGCCAATATGAGGATGTCTTTGCCTGGTCGCACGAGGATATGATCGAATTATCCACCGACATTGTGGTGCACCGGTTACCCATCAAGGAGGGTTTCAGGCCTGTCAAGCAGAAACTAAGAAAGTTGAAACCTGAGTGGAGCTTAAAAGTGAAGGAAGAGATCATCAAGCAGTTCAGGGCGGGAATCATTATGGTGTCCACTTACCCGGAATGGCTATCCAATGTGGTCCCAGTGGCTAAACCTGGAGGAAAGGTGAGGGTATGCGTGGACTACAGAGATCTAAACAGGGCCAGTCTCAAGGACAACTTCCCGGTGCCTTTCATACACATCCTGGTGGATAACACAGCCCAGTACGAAATGTACTCTTTTGTGGATTGCTTCGCAGGATATCATCAGATAATGGTGGCGGAAGAAGACCGGGAAAAGACCGCATTCATCACCCCCTGGGGCACTTTCTGCTATAGACGACTGGCTTTCGGTCTCACAAATGCAGGAGCTACTTATCAGAGAGCCATGATGGCCTTGTTCCACGATATGATGCACAAGGAGATAGAGGTCTACGTGGAAGACATTATTGTGAAATCGAAGGTAGAGTCCGATCATATAACTCATCTCAAAAAGCTATTCGATCGGCTCAGAAAGTATAATCTGAAACTCAATCCAGCCAAGTGTGCTTTCGGAGTACAATCGGGCAAGCTCTTGGGATTCCTGGTTAGTGATCGGGGCATTGAGTTGGACCCAGCAAAGATTAAGGCCATTGTGGATATGCCGGCACCCCACACGGAAAAGGAGATAAGAGGATTCCTGGGGAGAATAAACTTCATCAGCCGTTTTATATCCCACTTGACGACTACATGTGAACCGATTTTTAAACTGTTAAGAAAAGGGGTGTCCCAAGAATGGAATGAGCAATGTCAGAGGGCGTTTCAGACCATTAAGAAACAATTGACGGAGGCACCAGTGCTGGTACCCCGAAGGATGGGATCCCTCTGTTTATGTATATATCGGTAAATGCCATCGCGATGGGATGTATGTTGGGACAGAAAAATGAGGCAGGAAAAGAGCAGGCCATCTATTACCTCAGCAAAAGATTTAGCCAATGTGAGCAGAATTACACTCCCATTGAGAAGACCTGTTGTGCTCTGGCCTGGGCTGCAGGGAGATTACAGCACTACCTCCATGGGCATACAACGTACCTGATATCAAGAATGGACCCCCTGAAATATATTTTCGAAAGGCCCATGCTGAATTATCGACTATCAAGATGGCAGTTGATTTTACAACAGTTTGACATGGTGTACGTGACCCAAAAGGCCATGAAAGGGCAGGGAATTGCAGATCAGTTGGCAGAAGCCCCGGCAGGAGGGATGGAGCCGTTAGAAACTCCTCTCCCGGGCGAAGATATATTTTGGGTATCGCGCGAAAAATGTGATGACGAGGGACAATTCTGGAAGTTGTATTTTGATGGTGCCATGAATGCCGGGGGGGCAGGAGCCGGAGCGGTCCTAGTCTCTATCACCGGAGAACAATACCCCGTGGCCACTAAACTTCGTTTCAGCAATTCGAACAACACCGCTGAATACGAGGGGTGTATCTTGGGACTCCGATTGGCCCGTGACATGGGAGTAAAAAGACTAGCGGTGTTTGGGGATTCAGAATTGGTAATCAGACAAGCAATCGGGGTATACAACACTAAGGAGCTTCGGTTACTTCCATACCATCGTTGTGTCACCCAGCTTGTGCAAGAGTTCGAAGATATCGCCTTTCGCCATATTCCTCGGGGACGAAATGATTTTGCCGATGCATTGGCGACTTTGGCTTCCTTAATCCACGTGATCAAGAGTAGGGACAGTCCACAGATTGAGATCACCGTACAGAATGCCCCGGCATATGAGGAAAATGTGGCAGTGTTATCAAACGAGGTGGTGTTGACGAGGCAGCCCTGGTATCACGACATAAGGGAATATCTGAGAGACAGATCCCTTCCCGATCAGGCAAAACGGACTGAAAGGATGAGAATTCAAAGGATGGCGATGAAGTTTTACCTGAGTGGCGATTCGCTTTACAAAAGGGATGCCGGGTTGGGACTGTTGCAATGCGTAGACGAAACGCAATCCCAAAGGATTATGAATGAAATCCATGGCGGGGTGTGTGGGCCACACATGAGTGGACCGATGTTGGCCAAAAAGATCTTGAGGACAGGGCATTATTGGTTAACACTGAGGGCCGATTGCGATGATCATGTCAAGCGATGTTATCAATGTCAGGCGCACGGTAATGTGATCCATACACCTCCCAATGAACTGCACTGTATGACCTCCCCCTGGCCATTTTCAATGTGGGGAATGGATGTAATCGGACCAATAGAGCCCAAAGCAAGCAACGGGCACCGATTCATCTTCGTCATGATCGATTATTTCACCAAATGGGTAGAAGCAGCCTCTTTCCCCAAAGTCACTCAGGAGGTCATCGTCAACTTCATCAGGAATAATGTCATTTGCCGATATGGGCAACCTGAGGTTGTGGTCTCCGACAATGCCAAGAATTTAAACAACGCCCTCATGAAGGAATTGTGTGACCAGTTCAAGATCAAGCATCTCAATTCCGTCATTTACCGTCCTAAGATGAATGGGGCAGTGGAGGCTGCAAATAAAAACATCAAGAAGATCATGGCAAAAATGTCTGCTAATCATCGGGGATGGCCGGATTTGTTACCCCTCACCTTGTTAGCCTACCGAACGTCAACGCGTACTTCCACAGGGGCAACCCCATACGCCTTGGTATATGGAATGGAGGCTGTCCTGCCAGTTGAAGTTGAGATGGCGTCCCTCAGAATAGTGATCGATGCTCAGATAAGCGAGGAGGATTGGATGCAAAGTCGATACGACCAATTGGCCCTGATTGATGAAAGGAGAGTGGCTGCCGTTTGGCATGGTCAGCTATATCAACAGAGGATCTCTCGATCGTACGATAAAAAGATAAGACTTCGGAAGTTCAAGGAAAATGATTTGATGTTGAAAAGAGTCATGCCTTGTCAAGACGAGGCCAAGGGGAAGTTTGCCCCGAACTGGGAAGGGCCATTTGTGATCAAGAAAGTGCTATCCGGAGGAGCCCTCATATTGCAAGAAATGGATGGTGAGGTATTTCCACAACCCCTCAATTCTGACTCGGTGAAGCGGTTCTACGCTTGAATCATCAGGTCCTTTTTCCTTGAGAGCGAACTACGTAGGACCTGATCTCCCAACTTGTGGGGGTACGTAGGCACCCATCATGGCGCGGTCCGATCCTTTAAAAAAAATAATCCTTTCCCTAACCAAAACCAATTTTCGATAGCCAGATAAAACCTTCCTACACCCTCAAAACCTTCCCGAAACCAATTGCCTAACCAGTTTCATCCCAGAATACATACCCTGATCCAACCCAAACAGTTATCCAAAATCTGAGATTCAATCCGACGAAATCAAAAGGTGTGCGGCAATATCTGTCAAATCTCCATCAAGTCTTGAGGAAAGAAAGAAGGCGAAATGTCAAATCATGGTCAGTTGGATAAAATGATGATCCGATGGATGGCAATGATACGACAAAAGGGGAAAATGACTAAATTTAAATGCATGTCTATATATATAAGTCGTTTTATTACAAGATTTCTCTTTCAATAACTGATGAAATCAACATAGTCTATGCAGGAAATAAAATAATCTACAAATCTGAAAATAGCCGAAGCAGGATGGACAGGGTGGTGGATAGATCTGAAGCATCAGCATCTCCTGCAATCTGCTGCCCCAGCATATCAATACGATCCAGTAAAGCAGTAGCTCGGCTGACAGTCCCAAAATGAGCATCTACCACTGCCCTGGTCTGAAATACAATGGCCTCTCTATCAGCAATGGCAGCATCTCTAGCCCGAATGGCCTCATCTCTCTCGGCAAGGGCGGCATCCCTCTCGGCTTCAGTAGTAATCAGGGCCAGGCGGAGTCGGGAATCCTCAGCGACCCGACTCGGGGCAGAATCGGCTGAAATGGAATGGTCTGTGGTATCTTCTGTGAAAATCACTCCAGAGTCATCAAAGGCCCCAGTCCGACTCAAACTAGCCGAATCCAGGTCTCCACGCAACCACTGTACGTAGGCAAATGTCTGGATGTGACAGCTTTCACTATATTCGGCAAAGATCCTGCAATCCCAAAGCTCGTATACCTGCAGTAGATCCCTCTCTGTACAGGATGATATAAGGAATCGGTATGCGGTTGCACCCGCGAAGGGGTGTAGATCCTGTGTCTGATCAAACTGCCCCATAACCGCCAGGGGATGATAGGTCGTCACGCCCCTTAACCCAGCAATGGGAATGAAATCCATACCAGGCACATGAGTCAAGAAGCTCATGAAGGAGCAATAGCCCGAGTAAACCAATAGATGAAAGGGGTCCTCAATGATAGACAAAAATGATGTCCAGGAAGCCACATCAGTACAACTCACGGGACGAAGCGAAAACTGCGTGGTTATGTCATGGCTGAAGCAAAACCCTTGGCGACGGAAATGGCCGATGGGACTAAGATGACTCATGAACCACATATACAATAAGGTCGAACTCCCTCTGAAGAATCTCCCTCGGAAGGACTGGCAATATGTGGCCGACATATAGGTATCCGCCAATATCATGGGGAGAATGGTGTGATCCTCCTGAAGGGCCCTAACGGCCGCAACAATCCGCATGTCCAAATGATCGGACCCTGCAGGCAAGTACAAAACTGAGATGACACAGGCCATCAGAACGTCCACTCTCAAGGCGTCCCAGCGCCCCTCGGACACGGAAAAATCACCGAGGAAAAGACGGAAACTGTCAGGTGAGCCAAATCGGTCAATCAAGAATTGAAGAGGAACCATATGGTCTGATATGATTACCGGTAATAGGACAGCCCTCCGCAAACCGGTGAAAGTCAAGAATTGACGGCGCATGGAACCAACTGTGACCCTAGCACAAGGGCCGTCCAACGGCAAGCCGGTAAAGCGAGCATACTCCTCAAGGGTGGGGGTCAGCTCTACTGTCCCAAACCTAAACACCTGACGGGCAGGGGCCCAATAGCTCAGAAGACCATCCACAAAGCCCGCTGGCACCCGGAAGGTTAATAAGGACCAAGAATGTCCCAAAAGACCATCTACGATGACCCTATCTGCTGGCAGTAGACTGTCCAACCAGCGGAAGAGGCTGCCAACCAACCCTGTGGGAGGAGTGGAATCCAAACGAACCACGGCATCTGAGGACGACATCTGTGAAAAAACAGTATCAAAAAAAGACTGTGAAGGGGTCACTCTCTACCCATAAATAAAAGCATGCATCATACAGTTAATAATAAAGCAGGTGAATCCCATAAAAATGAAAAGAAAACTGTGCATAAATAAATAAATGAGTTCAGTACATAGTGCATAAATGAAAAAGAAATCTAAGCAGGTGCTGATACAAAAGACCCTATCCTATCCTGGTCTAAATAAAATCAATATCATCTATGAAAGCAGGATCCTCGAACTGATCCCCTGGAGTCGCCAAGCTCGGAGGACCAAAGTTCATATCAGGAATGTAGGGATGCGCTGTGGCATCAGATGAACTCGGGCCTGCATCATAACCTGCACCGTCAGGATCGTAGGTGTAAGCCTCCTCCGGGGTCCGGCCCAACCCCCGAATAAACAGCGACAACTGATCTACCTGACGGGTCAATGAGGCGATCTGCTCAGCGTGGGTAGGGGTCCGAACACAGGCAGCCCAATCGGTCATCGTCACCGAGCCTGGAACCATGTCTCCAAGGAAGAAAGTGGCCCGAGTCTGAGGACCGATGGTACGGGGCACCCACCATGTACGGAATGCATCACTCGTAGTGGGACCTGTGGAAAGCATCCGACCATCCTCCCCGGCAAGCATGATCTCTGAAGGCTGAGAATCCAGCGGCCAGAAAGTAGTGAAAGAAAGGGAGTGCGGGATGCGGATCTCCCCGGTGACGCATCTGAATGCGCGCTCTCCCAGATACATCACCCAGCCTCCAACACTCTGCAAAGTGAGGCGACGGGTAGAAAGCTCGAACTCCGGGCCGGAAGGATGCCCGTCAGCAAACCCCACAGTCAAATGCTCGGAGAGGTAGGGAATCCAGACGACGTCGGCAGCCGTGATCAACTCCAGCTGAATACGACAATGTGCAAAGCTGCCCGACACGGGGACCTCCTCCAGAGTACTGTGATGCCATCGCCGACCCCGAGGATAGGTATCCGGGCCCAGAGTAGTGAGAGGCCTCAGACATGGCAGCCGCTCGTAAGCCCAGAACTGTGAATAGAAACAAGGCAAGGCATGAGTCACTATCAAATACAGAAAAGGATGAAAAGAAAAGAAATACAGTAATAGAGAGGAGGAAGGGACTCACCAGCAGAAAGTGGTAGAAACCGAGCCAGGCATCAGTCTGTCCCTCCGAGCGTAGGCGCATGCCGTGGAGGAAATAGGCAAAGGTGAATGACCCCCAGTCATAGTCACTGATGTGATCCACGTCTCTAACCGCTCCCACGACGCTGAAATGAATGGTGGAGGAGTTGTTCCCTAGGAAACAACCCCTCATGATCGTCAGGAACAAGCGGCGGAGTAGAATATCACGGGTACCCTGATCCGCTGGAATGGGCATCGCATAGAGACCCCCGACTGCATCGACAGCCAAGGCACCAGATCGGATACTGCGGGCCTTAAAGACCCGGTCCTCAGCAGCGAAGCCCAGCAAAGCTCGAACCTCCACAGGAGTGATATCAAGATCCAAGGGGACGCGGGACCCGGTAAACTCAATGCCAGTAATGTACCTCCAGTCCCATGGGGTCAACACGACCTCGCAGTCGAGGAGATGAAGAGACTGCGTCTGGTGGAACCATCGCTCGGATAAAGCCCTCATGTAACCCCAGGGGCACTGGCGGGGGATGATAGTGAAGAAATGTCGAAAGCCCCAAGAGTCCACCATCGCCCGATAGTCACTGTGCAGGGCCGCGTAAAGGGAGTAGATGTTGAACCAGTTGCCCCTCGGCTGGGTAAACTCGGGTACCTGGGGCAATCACCAAGGGGTCAATCCGGATAAAAGGAGAATGGAGAAATTGAGAGTGAAATCAGAATAGAGCTGAAATATACCTCGTTAGCCACGAGAGATGCTGAGGGGTGACGACTGAGATCCCGACCCAAAAGATCGAGTATCTGCACAGAGGCGCCAGAAGGAGCCTGATGAGTAGATGGAGCCGGTGTGCTGGAGGATGGCCCCTCTGCCGCGACCTCCGGAGGAACAGCCTCCTCAACGTCCGGATGACCAGGACGAATGACAGCCTCCGTCAAACGACGAGCCTGACGGGTCCGAGGAGGAACAGGAGTGGGTGCAGCCCTACGATGGCGAACACCCGAAGTCCGAGAGGCGGAGGAGCTACTGGGCGCATCACGATCCATAGCTGGAATAGAACGGGCGAAAAAGAAGGTAAGTTTCCTTTTAAAATTATGTAATGAACATTCTAAATTTCTAGCCTCATCATATGATTAATGCAACATGATGCATGTTAAAAAAAAAAAAAAAAAATCGGCAGAGTTCCGTTTGTAAATTGAACATCCCAGGCATAAGCCAAACGTGTTTTCCATCAATCAAAGCCTCAAACAGATTTAAATTGCATTCATATATGTAATTACAGCATGTAATGCATGATTTTATTGCAGAAAAGGAATAACAATATGTGGGACCGCCTCATGAACATAAAATAGGACTCACATAGTTGATACATAGCATGTATATATGATGAAACATTACATAGCATCGTAAAGCATACATTTTATCTTTAAACATGTAAATAGTCAAATGTATAGCAAAACATTGACGAAATTGAAAAGTGACCGGTCAAAGTGTTACCTGTAGCGTGTAGATCAATCCTACCGGAACAGTTTTTGCAGGAAAGTTGAAAAAATCGACAAAAAGCCCTTGCGAACAAGAAAAATCGAGAGAATCTCTTTGGATTACAAGTTGAAAGTGACAGATCTGGAGGAGCCGCGTTGGATTTAAGGCCCGATCATGGCCGCAGATGTATCTGCGGCTGGCCGCAGATCCATCTGCGGCTGGCCGCAGATCCATCTGCGGCTGGCCCTGGTGGGTCCCACCTTGCTCCCTTGCAGCCATTTGACGTGTTGAAGTGAAAAGTTTACGAGATGGGTGACCGGCGACGATACCCGGCCCCGACATGACGATCGACCGGCGACGATAACCGGCGATCACGAGATGGATGACCGGCGACGATAACCGGCTCCGACAAGATAACCGACCGGCGACGATAACCGGAGGTTACGAGATGGGTGACCGGCGACGATACCCGGCCCCCTGCATGACGATCGACCGGCGACGATAACCGGCGATCACGAGATGGATGACCGGCGACGATAACCGGCTCCGACAAGATAACCGACCGGCGACGATAACCGGAGGTTACGAGATGGGTGACCGGCGACGATACCCGGCCCCGACATGACGATCGACCGGCGACGATAACCGGCGATCACGAGATGGATGTCCGGCGACGATAACCGGCTCCGACAGATAACCAACCGGCGACGATAATCGGGGGTTACGAGATGGGTGACCGGCGACGATACCCGGCCCCGACATGACGATCGACTGGCGACGATAACCGGCGATCACGAGATGGATGTCCGGCGACGATAACCGGCTCCGACAGAGGACCGACCGGCGACGATAACCGGGGGTTACGCGATGGGTGACCGGCGACGATACCCGGCCCCGAACGAGACGATAGATTGAAGGAGTGAACCCAAAGACTAACGAACACGGTCAAGGGGTTGATACATTGACACTCTTACGAATGTCTTGCATGCATTGCATCTTATGTTGCATCATAAGCTATATGTGTGAGACATCATGTATGCACTGTCATTCTTACACACTGTCATTCATGCATCGAGTGTCTATTCTTTATCCTGTTCATTTCATTTATCATTTCATAAACATGATAAAGAGGGGCAGCTGTAGACACCCAAATTTTGCGTTTCCTTCTACTAACCGTGACAGGAGGGCGAAATCGTCAATTGAACCAGCTTGCGGGAGCAAAGGAGCGGGCACAAGGGCGAGCGCCCGGCCCCGCCGCAATGTTTTGGGCAACCCAAGTTTACGTGACAATAAAGCCGTCTGAGGCAGGCATTTCCGAATGAGGTGGCACGTCTCCCGGAAGTTCCCGGACTGCGGAATACGAGCCTGTCAGCGAAAACCGACGTTGCGGTACGAAAATCGAGGCGTGGCACGAAAATCGAGAAAGTCAAGCCCGCCAGCCGCGGATAGATCTGCGGCCAAGTGGGTGCGCCAGCACGAAAACCGGGAAATCAGCACTACCAGCTGAGTGCGATGGGAGGCGTGCCAGCTGGCCAGCCGCAGATCCATCTGCGGCCAGCCGCAGATAGATCTGCGGCTGGCTCTGGCCAGCCTATTTAAGCCAGCTTCAGGCAGCATACAGGGGGTTCAGCAATTGTGAGGAAGAAGGAGAATACAGCAGCAGCCAACTCGGAAATTGAGGAAGAAATAGCTAGATTTTGCAATCAAATAGGAAGAAAAGAGAGAAAAAAGAGAGGAGTAATTTTCTTTTGATTTGATTGTATCAAATAGATTTTTTTCCTTCTATTCAAATACATCAAGTTCACATCCATTTGGATATCAATTGCAAGGTGAAATCTCTTTTGTGATATCAATTTCTATCATATCATTTGATCAAATTAGATGCAATTTTTCATGTAATTTATTGATTGAACAATGAATTAGGGATTATGAGTGAAGTTTCCATCGGAATAAAACTCTTCCTAACAACCCGATGATATTCGTTCATTAATTTCTTTGTTGGTTTTAAGGTGTTATATTCGGTATCAATTCCTTTAAATCGTTATTTTAGGATGTCTTGGTATTGTTAGATTATCCGGGTTGGTTTATTTTCTTGTAATATCCAATTGTTTGTGTGTGGATACTTGGTTGTGAGCCTAGGAAAGCGACCCCGTGGTCCAAATCCGATGATGGACATGTCTTGATGTATGTAGCGGGGAGGATGTAGCCTCTTTGTAAATATGTAATCGTTGGGCCTTAAAACGACGCTAAGGCGAAAATCGTGTTTAAGGCCCCGAAATAGTGAAATTGGTGATTGTTGGCGTTCGGGGATATTTTGATGGTTTACATGCCCATGAATAGCCCCGACGCGTGTTTATGCTTGATTCGATTTATGACACGAAATTGATTTCAAAGCTAAATGATAAGATTTTCATAAAATCAATCAAAGTAGGATATTAGAATCACGAGGTTAAAATTTGAGAAATGTTAATGAATGTCGATTCCTATCTAACGAGAAAGCTAAAGAAAGATCGTTTTCCAAAACATCACACAAAATGATTTTATAAATAAAATGACGTTTTATTAAACCATTGTATATAGGGTTAAAGAGATTCTAGAAATTGCCCATCATTTTATGAAAGCAACGTATAGATCTCGATTCCTATTTAGACGAAGGTTTTTTTAAAGCTCTTATTTTGCCAAAACAACATTTAATGAAAATCTCATAGTTTTGGACAATTAAAATCAAACCTTTCTCATAAAGAATAAAGCTTTCTCGTGTATACCGAAAAGACATTCCGAAACGTTCTCAAATTAAAAGCACGATTTTCCCTCAAATCCAAATGACTCTTTCATACAAACTCACCACATCATTCACATAGACACACACACCCACACACAAGCGCGCGCACACACACATTCGTGAATTAAAGGATAGGAAAGCATTAAGATTGCGGTAACCGTGTTTCACGGAAGTCGAGGGATGCCTAACACCTTCCCCTCACTTAAACAAACCCCCGAATTCTATGAATCTCAATTCGCAGACCAATTAATTCGGAGTCACATATGAGCCAGCGATTTATAAAAAAACGAAAATTCGGATGAGTTGGTACATCCATTTCAAATATACCAACTGGCGACTCTGGTTAATTGGCTCATCATAAAAACGATCTTTCAAAACCCCGTCGACATCAATGCCGACCTTTTCCAAACGTCATCTAAATCAAAAGGCTAAAATTGGAAAAGACTAGAAACCGAAAACCCGGCGTTGACAAGATCATCATAGTACCTTGTGTATGTTAAGTTATACTTTGTCATATTCCTTAATACCTTAGGGTATGTCATAGGGTATGTACGGGTATAATAAAGTATACACGGAGGTAGGTGAATGATCGACAAAGGATCTACCACTTCTGATAAAGGGAGAGAATGTCCTATGCGATTTGATAAATGACAGCTCAAAAATCCCTGACCAGGGTTGAATGAAAATTAGAAAGGAGTTTCTAATTTACATTAATCGGAGTTGTGCATTCTTAAATCAAAATGCATATGATTAAATAAAATAAGACTTGTCAGTAAATCCATGTCTTATATTTAATCGGGACATTGTATGGTAGAAGGATTGAATTGTACGGTAACTATTACTGAATAGGTTCTTTGTGATTAAACATTGATTTCATATTATTCGGATAGTCATGATACATTATCGTAAGGTGTCCCTCATGATGTAGAATAAATATTATTTATTTATGTTTGAATTAAAGGAGTTTAATTCATTATAAATAATATTAGAATTGTTCTAATTTATTTATTCTACTACCGGCATAATATTGAACCTAAAGGGTCACACCGTAAAAAAAATAATATTATATTAGAAGAAATTGGCTTAATGATAATAAATTAAGTATTTAATTTATTAGTTGAATAAATTGAAATGCTTAATATTTATAATGATATATTTGGAGAAATATTGAATTATAAATTAATAAGAGAAATCTTATTATTATTATTATCATTTAATTCTTAATTAGATTAAGAATTAATTTAAATGAAATGTAAATACCATTTAAATTAAATGCAAAAGGTGAGCTAAGCTAATAACATGTGTTAGTTGCTTAAATGCAAAACATGTGGGTTAGGAGAATAATGTTACTTACATATTATGTAAGTATTATTCTTGGTAGTATACTAATTGAATTAGGGTTTTCCTAATTCATCTAACCTAGCATTTATTGCACTTAGAGAAGTGCTAGCCTCCATCTAATGAAGAGTTATTATTATTCTTAAGAGTTAGGAATAAAAGATTTAATTGGATTAGACATCCAAGATTTCTAGGAAATCAAATATTGTTTCTTGTATAATCATTCTTGGTGGATTACCTCTAGAGTGCTACATACACTTTGTAGCTAGTGTTTAATTCAAGGAACAAAGATTGGAGAAGCTTGAAGAAATCAACAAAGGATTGTAGATTGGAAGAGCTTGAAGAAATCAAGAGAGAAGTAGATCTTGTAGCGGTTCAAGAGTTGAATCATCAAAGGTATTATCTCTTGTTAATCTTCATCAATTAATAGTTATGCATAAGGTGATTCATGGATAAGTTGCAAAAATTTTAATTTTCATTTTCCGTTGCGTATTACAATTAGATTGTGATTTTGCAAACTAACATCCATTAGGTGCTGCTACTCCATATCAATGGATGTTCCAATTAGGAGGGGAAAGGTAACGCATATAAGATTTAGTGGGTTTGAAATTATGTGTTTGTAAGCTTGGGCGGAAATAAAGTGTTTTAAAGTAAATTAATGTTTTTCCAATACGGACGAATAATTCGATTTAATTTAGAGGCTTTTAATTTAATGCAAAATAATTTAACTTTTAGATAAGTTTTTTTTTTTTTTTGCTAAATTGAGAGTTTTAGATAAGTTTTAGTATACTTTGAATTTTAATTTAGTTTATTTGATAGAAAACTTTGTTTATTGTTTTCTTATTATTTACTTATTATGCGTATATTAAATTTTACTATTGTCAATAGAATTTAATTATAATTATAATGCCAATGCATTTAATAATTTTATATTTTTTGAATTTGAGATGTTGAAAAGAAAAAAATTGAAGAAAAAACTATTTTTAGGGTAAATAAAATATGAAGGACAACATAGTTTTCAATTATAAAAACTAATGTTGTTAGTCAAAAATCATTAATAGGTGTTGTTGTAAAAATGAATATGAAACCACCAGTGGTGAATTGATAATTTTCGAATTGTAGGTGGTGACTCAAGAAATCGGGTAAACCATATGTGTTTTTTTTTTTTTTGAATTTTACTCTTAAATAAAAATAAAAAATAGTTTATTTTTCTATATTTTAAGGTTAAAACACCATTTCTAAATTTTAGGGTTGAAAAAACCATTTTGTATTATTAATTATATATATTTATAGATTTGAAGAATGATTTTTTTTAAATCACCATTTAACAAATTTATCTTTATTTTTAAAATAGAGAGAGTATTAGCAATTGTTTTTTATTTTCCCCAAAACTTTGCTAAGTTGTTGACTTCATATTGTCTTCTTTTACTTTCTTTGTCAAAATTAATTTCATCTCTTTCATCATACACGAACCAAAACGATTTTAATTATAAATATTCTTTTCTTACGTGGAGATTTAAAATGTTTTTTTTCTTGCCGAAAATCATTTACTTTTTCGTTTAATCTTAATTTTAATGAAATTATCTAATATATTTTATATTTGGCCTCCCGCAATTTTGATTCCTAGTTCAACTCCTGTATATTATTATGTCAGAGGTACATCATCTATATAACTAAAAACATAAACTTAGTTTTCACCAATTTTTAATTCATCCTTTTACTTTCTTATCGAATTTAGTATAATTATTATCTAAATTTGTAAAGTATTCAAAAATAACCCCAACATGTTAAGAAAAAGGAAGATACGTTTTGTTTTTATATTTCTAATAGGAAAAGAAATTTCAAAATGGATTTTTATTTTTGATTCTACTAATTTTATTGCAAGTTTTTTTTATCACAATTTTATGTAAGATAATATATCTTTAAAAAAATTGTGCAGAATAATTTTATTATTACAATTTTATTAAAATACTAAGATATCGAAAAAATCTCTTAACATATCTCGCGATCTATTATATTAATACCAGTCGTGAATTTCATTATTAAATTAATGTCCTAAAGGAACTAAATTCATTAAAACTTGAAATTTTACCAAATCATATGATTAATTGTATTAATAACATGTGACTTTTTTAAAACATAATAACGGTAAAATTAGTTTAAAAATTATAGTAGATTTATTACTAACCAATTTATCATAACTAAATTAAGACGTATTAAAACTTGAGTTTCATACTTCTATTTGGATTATACTTTCAAACAAATTTGCTTAGTATATATACTAATATAAAATTCCATTACAAATTTAAATAAAATTAAAATAATTATTTTCTCATAATTATAACTAAATAAATATAAACTTTATTCAAATGTTTAGTTTAATAATTGATCAAAGGAACATATAATATATAAGGAAAAAAGTAATCTAAGGCATGCCTTAGCCAAGTTTGACTAAGGCTACTTAGTAAAATTTTAGTAAAATGCGTAGTTTTACCCCTTGGGGTTAAATTTTTCATTTTTGGATTTTTATATAAAAAAATCTTTAATTATAATTTTTATACAAAACTACGTCGTTTTGTTAAGTAGTCTTAATCAAGCTTAACTAAGGTATGTCTTAGATTACATTTCTCCAATATATAATTCAAATATTTATTATTTTAAAAAATATTTAATAATTTAGTAACTACAATTACTTCTCAAAATTTTAAGTAAATATTTTTATTTAATAATATAATAATTCATTATGAGTCGTGTTATACGTTGCGAAAGTTTTCAGTCGAATTATGAATGCGACGTATGTACATACATGAGATAGGTAAGAGGAATTAAGAAGGATATCACTTTAATTTATTATATCTTATCGCATACACTTTTACGTTGGTCGATATCCAACTTCGTCAACATGTATATCATTTTTCAATTATTATTTATGTCATTTGTGCTTCGTACGGGATTGATGAGCTTGTCTCTGTTTATAATACAACTCCATGAGTTGCTGTGCCATTTGGTGTAACTGTTGCACAAGTTTTTTTTTTTGTGTGATTTAATATATTACTATTTTGATTTTTTCGTCTCTATAGATTTAATATATTACTATTTTTTTGTTTTCAATTCATACTCTTTTTTATATTTTCTTAGTTTGTCCTTCAATTTTGATAAAAATTTTATTTTAACATTTGCATTGCCTGTTTCACATAAGCTAGTCATTATAAACTATAAAGAGTTTTCTTACTTTTTACACTCAAAAGTAACTACCAAATTCAAAAGATATGTTGATATCTCTTTTTCTGTTTTTTTGCATATTTTAATTATGATTGATACCCTGTTTTTTTCTACCTGTTATTATCACTAGATTTTTCTCTCTTACAATTCCACTTTCTGGGAAACTGATAACAGTTGTCCATCACATTGGGTTTCAAAATTGTTTACATTTACATTTTTCTTCTTCTTCTTTTTATACGTACTTCCTTTGGACTCAGTTATCTGCGATAATTAAATCATATAATAATATACTAAATTAAAAGACCAAATTAATCTCTATTTATACATTTCTTTTCTCCACTACTCCCAATTACCCAATTGTCTCTCTCCATTATCTTTCTATTTTCTTACTTTCCTAAGTTTCTCTCTTTACTTATTTTTTGATCTTATTTTTTTCTTTAATTATTACTCCCTCCATCCCGAAAAGACGAGCAAAATATAATTTACACAAATATTAAGAAAAGTAAAATTAGAGAAAAAAGAGTAAAAAAAATTCAAATTTATTTGTAGTGGCCCCACAATATTATTTAAAGTGATAAATACTTTTATTTTTTTTATATTAATGAACTCCACTAAATGACATATTTACCATTCATTTTATGTGCTTTATCGATTTAAATGCGTTTTTCATCACTCTACTTTAGGTCAACTTACAGTCAACTAACTAAACTTTTTTTTTATCAGTTAACTAACTATACTTTATTTTTCTTACAAAAATTTGAATTTCTGTCAGCGAGATTAATTATTTTAACGACATATTGACGTGGAAGTGCCACATATTACTGAATCCTAGTTGAAAGCTACTTTTAACAGCTTTGTACACATCAGTTATAGCCCACCCATCAAAAACAAACATACCCATGGTGACCCGATCCGACCCAACAAATTTCATCCATAATAAATAAGAAATCATACATCAAAAGGGAAAAAATTTATGGTTATTCATAGTGCTAAACATCAAAAGGGGCTATAGTCGACTGGTTTGAAGTAATTGAAACTAAGAATCTAATACATAGGTGTATTTAGAGAAGATGAGTACCTCAAGTGGGGTAGAGAGCTCTTATAAAAGGAAAATGGTGACCACTGCAGATTTTGAGCGCGACTCCTCCTCATTCAATCCCATCGTCTGCGGTTGTGGAATCGTTGCACCCATGTGGGAAGTATGGAAAGATGGAACTCTAGATCCAGGTAGAAGATTTGTTGGTTGTAGCAGGTACAATGTATGTGAATTTGTAACTTTTTTAAAAATTTTGGGATGTCATAAAAGGGGATTTTTTATTCACAAATCTTCCTCTATTGTTTATTTTGAGCAGGAGCCAAAGATGTATTGTTGATTTTTCAAGTGGTGTGACCCTCCATTCACTGAAAGATCAAGAGAAGTGATAAAAAAAAATTGAGGGATGAACTATGCTCTGCGAATGAAGAAATATAAAAAGGCTGAAATTCTTTGAGAATGGAAGTGAATCAAGTGTGGTCAAAGAATTGAAGAGGGAAAATGCCCAAAAACCAAAAAAAAAACTCACAAGGATGTGGATTGTTCTAAATTGTTCATGGTTGATGTTTTTAATTTTTTTTAGTAATAGTGGTGTAAAACAATATTGGGATGGATGATTGTAATTTTTTGGGATGGTTGATATTTTTTATTATTACTGTGGAAGTTTGGTATTTAAAGTTTTTGATTGTAATGAATAAAATGAAAAAACAGAACATTTTTCTCTTTTGGTGTATTTGGTATGACATGTCTAAGTTGTGTTATAAACAGAGTATTAATGCAAAAAAAAAAAAAAAAAAAACCCCACTGCACCAAATAACCGCAACTGCACCAAAGTTATGTATGCTACCCTACAATGAGCAGTAATTAATGTCAAATAATAAATGTCACAACCAACCCACACACTGCACCAAAGTTATGAATACAATCCCTAATCACATTATAAAAGTGATGACCAAACCAAAACTAAACCAAGACTAAAATGCAAAACCTTGATAACCAAACCAAACTGAAATAGAAAACCAAACGACCATAATTTGTATAACATTAATCAGTTAATAACATTGATAACCATCAGTCATATAAAATTAATCAATTTGTACTGTAAGACCCCGACTTTCAATAAATAGAATTTAACTTTCTTAGAATTCTTATTTTAAACAGTAAGTTGCTAAATGATAAGTTAAGGGTGATATGTGCAAATTATAAGACAAAAGATATGTCGGGGAATATTCATTCTGTCGAAGAATATTCGTTCTGTCGGAAAGTACGACGGCGCCGAAATAACCAATCATTGGTGGCCCCACAACAATTAATTGTCGGATACCGAAAACGACAGAAATAATTTTTTTAATAAAAAATTATCAACGGTACTATCACATTTAACTGTTAAAATACTCGGTGATAAAAATACAGTAACACATGCGTTGTACTCTACAGTAGCACACAATATTGTATAGTATTTCATATTATTGATTCAATAATTATTACAGTAGCAATTGCATAGTATTATAACTCAATAATTGTACAGTATTTTATATTATTAACTCAATAATTGTTATAGTAACATCTGCACAGTATTTTATATTATTGATTCAATAATTTCTACAGTAACATATGCACAATATTTCATATTATTTCATCAATAATTGTTATGGCAAAGTAACTCATATTATTTGATATGATATAATTAGACCAATTAACATTATTGGCAATGTCTAAAAGTTCTATTGAGGAAAAGGGTTATTTAATTGCGCGTCGTTTATACAGAAGGCCGCTCTTTCTTGGGAACGATCTGGTTGTCAGTATTGTTCGTCTATAATAATTATTAATAATAGTTGATTAATTGATAAATATGTGAATAATTGATAAAGAATGAGTGAAATAGATTAAAGAAATAGTTTGATTAAAGAAAAGATGTGATTAATTGATAAAAATGTGAATAATTAATAAAGGATGGGTGAAATAAATTAAAGAAATAGTATGATTAAAGAAAAAGTCGGAAGCTAACTTGGTGGCATTGGGAGACAACTGGATACGAAACCGGCGTAAAGTGGATGGAAAGTGGCATGGAGAGGAATTCAACTGATCAAGGCAAGAAGGATTTGAAAGCATGAAGCAGCAGCTGCAGCAGAAGCCAAAATTATAGAACTGTCACACTGCGCGGCCGTGCCAATATTATACTACTGGGCAGCGCGGTCGCGCTAGTTCGAGCTCGACCGGCGTTGACTTTTCATTTAATTGGTTATTTGGATTGTAGTTTGAAGGAGGGGTCATGAGAAGTTAGGCGTAAGATATATCAGAAAGAAGATTATCATTTTAGGGTAGCGAGAAACGTACTCGTTTGATATATTCCATTTTGGCGATCTATCTTAGACAGTTATTTTTAATTTCTAGATTAGCCTTGATTAGATTAGATCTTGGAGATTGAAGAAATTGCAAACCATTGAAGATTCAGACTTGGAGCAAGAGAGATCAGATTTGCATACTTTCATTCATAATTTCTCTTTACTTCTATCTTTATCTTCCAATGTATAAACAATTGTGGATTATGGATTTTGCTTTAATTATGAACTAAACTCTATTTTGGGATTATAATGGATCTTGTTACTTAGCTAAATCTGATATGCTTCTTTGTTGAGTTCTAATTGATTTTGAATGGATTGTCTAATATGATTTGTGTTAATTGATTAATTGTTTGATCACCAATTATCGCGATAACCTATATGAAATTGAGAAACGGATTATAGGTTTAGATCTGATCATATTAGCATGTGTTTGTGATTTTACATGGTGATGGAATTCATGATTCGTGTTTAGGATAGAGATATACATATGCACCGCATGTAATCTATTGAGAACTTGAGTTTTAACCCTATTTAATTGTAATTCGCATATAGATATAGTGAGTTAGTTAATTAGGTTGTTCTTATTAATTCTATCATCTGTGGATTTAATCTAATATGAATATGGTACATTGAGAAATAGTCATATGTTACTTTCGTGTTCTCGATTAACAATCCATAGTGATTTATTGGACTTAGCAAGAGGTGTGTCAATTGAAGCATAGTAACAAGTGAAATTATAATCCCATATCTCTATCATCTGATTTATTCGTTTGATTAGTTAGTTTAAATTGATACTTGGTAAATTTTAGTTAAGTCACAAACTAATCCATCTGTTTAAGGAAACTAAGATAATTACAAAATTGGTGCTCGTTAGATTAAAATACAGTTATTATTCTCTGTGGGATCGATACTTTACTTACACTTACTACTTGTTGTCCACGTATACTTGCGTGTCGAGTATTGATTTGTTAGATATACAAACCAACCCAACATCCAACTATCATAATTCTCACTCTCTACCACCCCCATAGTTATAGGAAACATCTGATTGTTCTCATCCCTGCCAACTGCAGATAAAAGCTGTCCACCACATACTGTTTTCAGAAAACAACCATCCAAGCAAAGAACAGGTCTACATCCATCTTTCCAAGCCTTTTTCAAAGCATCATAGCAAACATAAAATCTTTTAAAACTAGGCACATCTTCAGGATTCAATCTTGTTATTTTTATATCAACCGAATTATTCTTATTACTCTTAACTATCTCAGCACCAAAGTCAAACACCCTTGCATAATGATTCTTCATGACCTGTTGAATCCCTTGCAATGCTAGCTGTCTAACCCTCATGCACTTCACCTCTGTAATATCCAACTTTAGTTTCAACTTTATCTCTTATTACATCTCCCTTAATTTCCAGCTAGGATTCCTCCTAATCCTATTCCCATAATACTCAGCCAAGTACTTGACTGTAGCCAGCTTATTTTGAAGATTTGGTGCAATTGACAATGTCTAAGAGAGACTTCACCTGTCATGTATCAGTCTCTTGTATGTAACTAGCCCATAATTTTCATGGACATCCTTTATCACACCTAACTTGGCATCTTTTGGAGTCATTGACTGAATACCATAATTTCTTCCTATTTATAATAGAGTAGTCTCTTATAGCATCTTTAAACTCCCTAATGTTGAAAAATATCATGCACTCCTTAAACTTTATCAACTTCTTTTTTGTCTTAGTGTTGTAAACCTCAACTGTCTTTTCTTTTTCTTTACCAGGGGAGGCCCTACATAGCAAACATCCTCATCTTCTTCACTGCTCTCAAAAAGAGACCTGAGAACTTCACTGTTCTCATATTCACTTTACCATGATGTATCATTTGAATCACTGCTCTCACCATAATTTTCACTATCACTTTCATTCATAGATTATGTTCCCTCTATTTTATTCATCTCTGGATCATGTCCTGTCACATCGTCTTGCTCATTTTCAAGCTCATCCTCACCCTCTTCATCTCTATCATTCCCTTCATCTCCCTGATTTCCTCCTTTCTCTCCCTCATTTCCTGTCTCCTCTCCTTTATTGTCTCCTTCATCGAAAATATTAGTATCTACATCCTCCAACTTTGTGCTCTTTTTCATCTCATTCTTATATTCCCTACATTTCCTCCTACCTTCTACTAATTCTTCATCACTGCAGTCTTCATCAACATCACTATCAGAGGTATCATCTGTCTCAGAACTTTCCTCCTCAACTGCCCTTTGTTTACCCCTTTTGGACTTCCTTTTAGTACTCTTTTTTACATTCTCACAGTTTTTAGTCCTTCTTCTATCATTCACATTTTCTCCAGCCACAATATCCACATTATCACCCACTATATCTCCCTCTTTATCACCTTCATTATCACCCTCACCCTCATTATCAGTGTTATTATCAACCACAATATCAACCACATTATCAATCACATTTTCACCCACAGACCCCTGTTTGTTAAAACTATCATGCTTATCCAATATGGAGGTTTGATCAGTATTATATGGTAATACAGGGTCTACATAGAGATCAATGACACCAATTGGCAAGCAAATGTTAACCATGTCTCTTATACTAGTATTATCATAAACAAGTCTAACACCATTTTTAATATCTACTCCATCACTTTTAAAGTAAACAGTTGACTTAGGATGATAACTAAGTTCAATAGTTAAGTTATCTATTACACCCATACATATATAATCAACATCCAAGCGTGGAAAGTGATGAACCTTACCTCCCACATAGTCACAAAAAAGAGCATTTATAAGCTTTCCACCATAGTATACATTTAATTGTACAATATTATCCATTTGTACACAAATATAAAAAATAATGAAAAACAGAGCATAAACAGTATAAAATCAAACAAATTATCCATGCATAGCATACATGGGGTGTATATATGTATGTATGTATATATAATGTACAAATATAATCAACATATATAATATGTATATGTATCCATCTGTACACAAATAAATAAATAAATAATTGCAAAACATAGCATAAACACTATAAAATAAAACAAATGCCAAACAGAGCATACATGGGGTATATGTATATATATAATGTATATGTATAATATGTATGTATATGTAGTAGTACTTATCATAAAGAAGAGTTTTAAAAATTTGAAAAGAAGAGAATCTGTAACAAAGACAGAGAAAAAAAATAAAACTTTTCACCAAAATCAACCTAGGGTTTATGAAAAAAAGGACAATACCATAACAATGTAACAATAAAAATTGATCAAAGTCAGAAGAGGGGACAAAAGGGACATACCTGTCTACCATTAATGTCAATCGAGCAGTAGTCCAAATTAATCAACGATTTATCAACAGTAAGTATCGATTTAATCAACAGTGAGGATCAATTTGCTTAGGGTCGTTTCTCTCAATTGTTGGATTGATTTGGTTAGGGTTCGATTTTCACTACTAGAAAAATAAGAATACGTGACGGAACTTTGTAACAGTTTTTAAAAATAATCACGAAAGATAATAATTTGTGATGGACTTTTTGAGTAATAACAAAATAGTAGTATATATGATGGCTTTTAATGATGGCTAATTTTGATAAATAAAAAAAAAATTTATGACGCACTAAACCATCACTTATGGGTATACCCTTTTCGTGATTGCATTTAAGCTATCACCAATATTTTAATGAAAAAAATAATCAAAACAATATTTTATGACGGTCATAACAATCATTAAAAAGATAGATTTTTGTGACGACTTTTATTTGCAATTACAAAAAGTAGGTATTTTGTGATGGAATTTTCAAGCAATCTCAAAACAATAAAATATATGATGACCTTCAGTGATGACTAATTTTACAATCATTATAAAGTATTTGTGACTGTCATTGCAATCACCAAATCTTATATGTGACTAATTTTGTTTAGTAAGTCAACTCACATATGTTTCCTTTTATATTTTGTTTTAAAATTATAATCATGATCCGGACTTTGGTGTAGTGGTAATACTTGTTATTTAGTTTGCAAATGGGGGGAGGGTTCGAATCCTACAAGTATCATTTAATACAGTTAATATGGTAAAATAAATTATCCGTAAAAAGAGATTCACGTTCTTACCTTTGATCTCTAAAGTTATGGGGGTATACAAGATGGCCTTCGTGACGGCTAAAGTCATCACAAAAACCTTTTTGTGATGATTTTTTGAATTTATATGATGGATTTGAACCATCACAAAAGGCCATTTTTGTATAGTGTTTCTTCTTTTCAAATTATCTTAGACAATCAAAATGGATAAGATGAATATCGATTTAACTTCCGACAGACAGACGTATGCTTTATATGTGGGGTCCACCAAAGATTGTTTGGGAGGAAATTTTTTCCTCTAGATCCACATAAGGAAGGCCACGTGGGATAATCCTTGACACAAAATTTTTTTTTACAAGTCAGCTGCTTATGTGTATATTTTCATTTAAAGTCAAATAACTTAACGATTTTTCTAACGATTTATAAGAAAAGTAAAGTTTAGTTAGTTGAATGTAAGAAAAAAATTTAATTATTTGACTGTAAGTTGACATAAAGTAGAGTGATAAAAAAATATTTAACCCGTACTTTATCCTAAAGAATTTTTTTATATACTTTTAGTCATCATTCTTTTTGGGACAGATGGAGTAATATTTAAAAATAATTAAGCCTAGTAAATTATAAAAAAAAAATTGGTTTATTAAATGTTTATCTTTTAAGTTTTTGTCTGGATCAATCATCACCACTAAAATGTGCAAAAACTAATTACTTCTACTTCAGACTTTAAAGAAGCAAGTGAATCAGAAATACTCATTCCCACCAATAAGTTACTGTCAATAAGTTGCAGAGATTAAAGAAGGAATATACATCTTGACTAAGGTGAAAAAGAAAAAGAAAAAGAAAAATTAATAAAAAAGGCTTCCGTCCTCTATCAACCAAAACTCAGGGACGCCATCGGATTCCGTCACGGGTAACAAATTCCGGCCAGTTCAATGTTCAGATTTCTTACTATGATTTACCACAAAAGGATGAGACAACAACTGAGAAGCCGACCACCTTTTGCTCGATTCTCTCTGTAAACAACACTCAATAAAACTCCGAAACTCCGGTGACATACCGTCCGGCAAGCTCGGCGGTTCGCCGAAGCAAATCGCACACATAAGGGTTGCCCAATCGGGTCTTTGACCCGCCGGCAACAACGGAAAATGACCGATGTAAAGCTCTAACATGGTCAATCCTAAGCTCCAAATATCAGCTGCGTACCCGTTGTAGTTCTGCCCGTACGTTTCCGGGTCGAACCGCTCTGGGCTCATGTAAGCACAGGTCCCCACATACGAATTGCAGGGATCGAGGGTACGGCACATGATTTTACTGACACCAAAGTCTGATATTTTCACTTCCATTTTTGAGTTTACCAGGAGATTAGCGGGTTTAATATCTCTGTGAATGATTTTGTGGAAGTGGAGATAGTTGAGGCCGTTGAGAACTTGAAAAGCTATATTGGAGAGAGATTGCTCGGAGAAGGTCCCGTTGCTTTTGAGGAGCGAATCGAGTGTGCCGGCGTCCATGTATTCCATGAGGATCGAAATATCGCCGTCGGGTTTTTCTGATATCCCGTGGCAGTGGATCACGTGGGGGGAGTCAGTCCGGCGGAGGATTTCCATTTCCCGGAAGATCTGGCGGCGCGTGGTGGCGTCGGTGTCACCGTGGACCACTTTGAGGGCGTAGACGGTGGAGGTTTTCTTTTGGTGGACTTTATAGACGGTGCCTCCGTTTCCATGGCCGAGGACTTGGATTTTCTCTAGATCGGCGAAACTGGCGGCGGCGGTGGTGGAACTGGTGGTTGTGGTGGTTGGCGGGAGGGATAAGGGGAATCGAAGGCGGCGTTCGGAGGAATCCGGTAAAGGGAGGCGGAGATTGAGCTGGCGGCGTTCACGGACTACAGCCATATAATTTGGCCTGGAGGGGAGAGTTGGGGATGTAGAATTCTAGATTCTATATCTATCTACAGGGGAAGAAGAAATATTGGGTTAATATAAGTGGGAAGAAAGAAGCACGTGGGTGGGCGTTGGAAACAAGGTGGAAGGGTGTGCGTGAGGGGAAGGTGGGCGGAGGGTGGCTTGTTTGGATGAGATTCATGTACTTAGAAAACAAATATTGATTGGATTTTAAAAATAAATTAATATTTTTCGATGAAAAAAATAATATTTTTATATAATATATACGTGAGATTCATTTAATTATTTTTGTGAGAGATTCAATATAAAAATATTCGACTTAGATTCCTCCATTACACTTTTTATTTAATTCCATCCAATATGTCATATTTTTATAAGGGAATCGTTAAATCCACAACAATTTTTATTATTTCCGCACATAGAGTTCATCTATTAACTATGGTTGAGACAATTATAGTAACTTACCAACAATATAAAATTTATTTTTCAAAATTACCCTCATCTGTCTGAACATATTACAGTAAAATTGCCTTGGTCGTTCAAGCTTTTCACTACCACGGGTGAAGAAGAATCAGATAACTGACCACGAAAGGCTGCTCCAAACCCGCCATGGCCAAGCTTCTCCGAGAACCCACTAGTTGCAACATGAAACTCTTTGTAAGAAAACACCTTCAAATTTGTCGCAGCATATACAGTTTCTTCTTCCTCTTTCCTTCTCCTAATCACTTTCTTCCGCAAAATCAACAAAGAAACAACCAAAAGTATCAAAACTGCTATCATTCCACAAATTACACCAACCAAAACAAATGATTTCTGCTTATTCTTCTTTCTCATACCTCTTCTCTGCACCCTTGCATAAAGTGCCTCATAATTGGTGCTATCAGAACTAAGATCTCGATTATTCAACATCGACTCATATATATTTTTACAAAGATTACTCTTCACATAGTGATGTAAACTGATACAAGGACAATTACTCAAACATTTTCTTTCACAATCAAGCCTACTTGTCGTATATGAATCCCGTTTTGCTCCATCGAATGTCACAGCCCCAACCTCGTCAAATTCATCATTAGCATTACAATCATCACTATTCTCCCGTCGACATGTTGGACTCCGTGGTGGTCCTCACCCATTTGAGGAGACAAGAATGATGGGCAACCTTGGGAACAAGAATCTGAATTTGCATAAGCATTGTGCTTGTGGCTTAGATTCCTTAAAACAAGAATAATGGGCAGCCTAAGGAGTAGAAAGAATTTGCACACGGTTTTTAAGTTAGTGACTTGGTTCCTTTAGACCAAAGTGAATGTTCCATGTGCCTGCACCCCTGGTCACTTCTAGGAGGTTAACTCCTCTTATATATTTGATCAGTAGACTCTCATGGCAATAAGGAAGAAATCCGAGAGGTAGTAACAAGAAGGAAAGAAAAGCTTCTGTTTTCTGCAAACAGCTTAAGGAGACTAGAGAGCTTAAAAACACCAAATTCCCTTGCTCTAATTAAAAGCTTCAAATTTGCCCCATTTATCCCATTGCCAGTTTTCCAAACTACTCTATTAGCTGATTCTGCAGCTGAATCTAAAACGACTAATTTTTCGTTGGCAATAACTACCAGCAACGCAGAAGCTAAACTTTGAACTGGGTTTTTGCGATTCGCAACCCAAACGTATGTTGGTGTAGGGATTGAAGAGTACCAAATCGCCAAATATACTTTCGATTCATCGTTGGTGATAAAAATCCCAGCTCAAATGTTTTGTTTTCGCTTGAAATCGTTGCGTTTTTGGAGATTATAACCACATATTTCGATAATGAAGCATTTGGGTCAGTTGAATTCGAGGTTTTAAATTGATGGATCAGATTTTTGGAGAGACTGAAGGGTTTTGTAAGCTCATTTGAGCTCGATTTGAGTCCAAATGCTACTGGAATAGAAATAGAAATGAGACGAAATGAAAAACAAAGTCGGGGATATTTTGATTATCATTTTAGTCACAGTACAACATGTTTACTACATGGTGAGGGCAATATTGAAAAACGAATTTTGTATTGTTGTTAAGTTACTGCGGTTGTCTCAACCATAGTTAATAGATGAACCCTACGTGCGGAAATAACAAAAATTATTGTGGATTTAACAGTTCCCTTATAATTGTGGATAGTATAATTGAAATCAATATCGATCAACTAATTTATTATATTAAATAGCATAATTATTCAAAAAATGAAAGTAATCCGATACTTTTTCATCGTTTGATGAATATGTGAATTTTTCATCAAAATTTTAATAGATGAATTTTTTTTAAAACTTTTAACAGTGAAAATATTTTTTATGATATTAATTTTTGGTAGGATTGATCTTAATATCGTAAACTATCCATTAACATATTTTAATTATTACTAACAAAATTATTAAGATCAAATAATTGGTATATTAGATGAAATTAGAAAGAAAATATAATGGAGGGAAGCCAAATCCAAAAATATTATTGTATCATGTGAAAAAATCAATTTTCTTTTTTAATACTTCTTCCTTTACATAAAAGATATACTAACACTGTGTTTGTTGAGTTTTTTAATAAATACAAAACACAAAAATAAATAAAAAATTTGGTCTTTTTTTATATCAAAATTGTTTGTCCAAAAATAAATAAATTTGGACAGCAAATTAAATAACATGAACAAATTTTTTATAATTCTTATTGTACCCTTACATTATAAACACAATAAAAATAATACAATGATTTTATCGTATTTTTAATGGAACTCACACAAGTGTATAACACTTCGTGGCTGAATGATGTACCTTAAATATTGTTTACGAGAATAAAATTTGTACTTCAGTTATATTTTTTTGAGATAGTGATTATCTTGTTAATGATTATAAAAGTGGACCGGTTTATCCCATGTGTCAAATTGCCAGCTACTCCTAAAGCTAGTGGACAATTATTTTTGGTGACTAATGAGCAACCCAAGCAAGTGGTTTTGGTTTGGACTGCTACCCTGCTGGCTGCTAGGTCCATTTTGCCGTCATCCATTTCGTGCATAACATTGTATAATAGTATCAATCAATCAATAATTGTGGGCAAGATTTTGGTCCCATGTGCTAATTACAGTTGGGGACTTGTAGGGGACCTTTTATGACTAAATTATTTTGATATCAAATATTTAGTTTTCTATTAATTTAATTTTATTAATAAAAAACTTATTCAAATTGTTTGTTAATATTTTATGATAACTTGGTTGCAGTGGAACTGAGGCAACTCTTCATGAGTTGACATGTCATAGGTAGGGATGACGTGGCTTGGAACAGTGAAAGAATCAGTTGGAAAATTGAGCTACTTTTTGGTTCGCGTCAATGTAATAGCCTTGTAAGGTAATAAGCTATTAAATTGATGTGACATTTTTTTTAAATTATTAATTATATGTATTAACTTATTATATATTTAATATAATTACATTAATTTAGATGTATTTTTTACTCTCATTAGTGGATGTATTAGTTCTTTGTACGTAATTCAATAGCTCATAAAAAATAAAACAATAATAATTATAATTAATTTGACATTTTAACTTAGAATTTACTTTATTTATTATATATAATCATATACTTAATGAACTAAATATAATTTTGAACGTAATGTAACAAATTTATAATTATTATAAAAATATTAAGTATGAACAAAATAAATATATCGTAATAACGTATTACTATTATATTACAATTTTATTACATTACATTGTATTGCAACAAAATTCTATTCGGAACTAAACTCTACCTGAGTTGTTCTTAAGGGAACTCTCTGATTGTTAACGCCAAATTTTGTATACCTGATAAAATCACCAAAATAGCAGGCCAAAAAAGCGCTAATAGTTGCTGGAATAGTGGATTGTGTTTGTTGTGAAGTCAAACTTACGAAATACACTCAAATAAACATACACACATTATTGTAAGAGATATAAAATATGGACACAAGAATTTTACGTGAAAATCCAATTGAGAAAAACTACGGGGAGAGATAAGAAATCTATTATAAAAATAATATAGAGAGTACAAATTATTTTTTCCTTTCTTCCTTCTCCTCACACTTCGTATTTTCTCACTTTTCTCTGTTGTATAATATTGTGTTCTCCCTCCAAACCCTTGCTTGTTGCTGGATTTATAGATATCATGTTCACCCGAATCCAATTAGGAGTAGAAGTCCTTTTTAGAATCTCCTTATAACTGCAATTAATGACTGATCGATTTTTTCCCAAATTAGATCTTCTTATTTTCCCCAAATAAATAAACATAATCTTACTTTAATAAGGACTCTCCCACTATTTGAGCAAGCTGTCAAAATAAATGTACATAAGCCAACACCAGATCCGGACCATTAAATAAATCGGGCTACACCTTGACTAGACCCAAATAATCACATCCCAATATTGCCCCCTCACTCTCCTATTATAAAGAATTTATAATATGAGAGTAATCAAAAAGTTCATCATACCCTCTGACTGCCATGTCGGTAAAACTGTCGAACCCACCATATCTACAGCCGAACCCATCACATCTACTGCCAAACATAAGAACCTCCAACATTCTTGAATCTGCAGAACCCTAAAACAACAAGAAGAGAGATGCCTCAAAAATGCCTCTGAAAATCTGTCAAAGCCACATCCAAAACCCAAATTTTTGAATTCATTCCCATAATTTAACGACCACCTCTGAACTACCTCTGTAAGACACCGACTTTTATGAAATTATTAACAGAATATATTCAAACACATCATTTTATATTTAAAATTTTCTTATCAATAAAAGATGAGAAAAAGGAGATTTTGGAATATAATATCCCAAAATTTTTAAATAATGAAATGAGAATTATAAATGTGAAGTGAGTAATGAGAATTGAGGTTTTAATGTAAATTATTTTGTCAATGAGTAAAGAAAATAATAAAGATTAAATTTCTAGAATGGTGGGCCATGAGGGGGTGGCTAATGTTGATAATTGAGGGGGGAATGCTGAGAATTATTTCCCTAATACTCCAAAATTTTCCCAATTCATTCACCTACATTTTCTTTGTTGGTTAATTTTAATTGAGTGGGACATGAATGTTGGCTAAGTGATTGAGATCTATTAAGGCAAATTATCAACCTTCTCCCTCATTCCACACTCCGGTGTTTCCTGAAATTTTCAGAGGGAAATAAGAGAGAGAGGGAGAGAATTTACAAAAGAAGAAAGAAGTAGAAGGAAAGAAGAAATTAAGAAGGATATGTTTTAATTTATACTTTGATTTTCATATATGGTTATTAAGTTTTATAAAATTTATGGAAAAAGGATATGTATGCTTATTTATGATGGATTAAACTTGTATAATGAAGAAAATCAAGCGAAGAGTAAAAGTTATAGATTTTTAGAAAAATTAGTTTACTACTTGATTTTGTAAAATCTATATCTCCTTGTGTATAATGAGTTAGAAGATGATTTTTATATCAAAAGAAAACCCTAATAGTAGGCTAAATACAGAAATAAGAATCATCTAAAAATTTCTTGTGGATTGTTCGTGGTGACTGCTTGAATGATACTGGTCCGAAGGACTTATAGTCTGGCAGAATATGGAAAATTAGTTTTCTTAAATTCTATTGCGTGGGTTATATCTCTTAATCCGATTGTTGGATCGTTACGATTTTTGGCTATGTTATACATATATAAGCTAATAATATTTTCACCAATTTTGAACCATTAAAGATTAACGTATGATTTGTTATGAATTTTAAGAAATGGCTGGTTTGGGATTTTTCAAGCAGATTTTCAACAACAAGCTTTAATATTTAAAAACGTGTAACTTAATGATTTTAAATCCGATTTAGCTGATTCTTGAGGCTAAATTGGATTATTTGAAATTTAGTTTCTGTTAAAATTAATTAATTTGACAAATAAGTTTTAGTTAATGGTGTTATGTGTAAATTATAGAAGTATGTCACGGAATATTCCTTCTGTCGGGTAATATTCATTCTGTCGGGAAATATTATATTCGGTAAAATACGACGACACCAAAATAACCAATCATTGGTAGGCCCCATAACGGAATATTGTCGAATACTGAAAACGGCATAAATAACCTTTTTTAAAAATATCAGCAGAACTTTTACCGTTAACTGTTAAAATACCCGGTGATAAAGAATAGTATCACGCGCTATTCCACAATAACACGCGGTACTCTACAATATCACATAGTATTACACAGTATTTCATATTATTAATTCAATAATTATTACAGTAGTAACTGTATAGTATTTCATATTATTGAACTCAATAATTGCCATAGTAGCAACTGCACAGTATTGCATATTATTAAATCAATAATTATCATGACACAATAACTCATATTATTTGATATGATATAATTAGACCTGTTGGCAGTATTGTGAGTTTATAATAATTATTGTGAATAATTGTTAAAAGATTAAAAATGTGTAAATAATTGATGAATAAAAGGGTGTTGATTAATGATAAGTATGATAAGTAAATGTTTGTTCAATTATTTTCTTTTTTATAAAAGTATGTTTGACATGATTTGTCGACACTCTACTTTTCCTAAAGTAGTTTGGACCACAGCTCATTAACAAACAGATTTTATTAAAACCGTGTACAAGTTGGTTTAATTTTCTCTGTGTGACCACAAATTCCACTACTAGCATTTTTATATAGCTCATTTTGTTATTTTTATCGAAGTGTGTGTGCTAGTTGTCTCTTCAATTTTCAGTATAAATATATTGCTCAGTTATTAATGAAAAACACACGATCACTACACCAAAAATATAAAATTCTTCTACTACAATATTGTGAGTATATCTTTTAAGTGTAAGGTTACTCCAAGTGTTGATAAAGAGTACAAGTATTGTTCAGGTTGATCAAATTCATAGAAAGCAACATCTAGTCACGTGATAAGGTAAGAGATGTCATTTTCTTTCATACTCGTAAGGGATGTCATTTTCTTTCACACTCCTAAGGGATATCATTTCTTTCATAATCATAAAGGATATCATTTTCTTTCATATTTCTCCATTTATGGTAAGGAATTATTATTCGTTTCCATAACCTTATTATTAAATGGTGAAAATTCTTGAAATTAGTAGAATATCCTTAATAGTTTGTGATTCATCTAATATTTTTACCTGAATCTTTCTATTGAAATTTTAATCGTTATCTTCGAATTATGAATCTTGAATATCATTCTTGAATTTGACTCCACAATTTGGTCATCGTATTGACAGTTTGGATATTATTGGACTCTGGGTAAAACTTTAATTGCAAATCTTTAATGTTTATTTTTTATTGTATTATTATGATTATTCTATCCATTCATTATATCATTGTGATAATCTTTGTGGTGAATTTTCTCTTGGCCTGGGTGCAAAGAGAGGTGTTGAATGGTATGATTATGACCAAAGGCTATAGACTGGTATGATCATAACCATTGGTGTTACAGTTGAATATCTTTGGCCCGTAGTGCAAAGATGGACTGTTGATTGGCATGACCATTGGTGTTACAGTTGAATATCTTTGGCCCATAGTACAAAGATGGACTGTTGATTGGCATGACCATTGGTGTTACAATTGTATATCTTTGGCCCGTAGTGCAAAGATAAATTATTGATTTGCATGATTATGAACAGGAACTAGGTATTAGTAAACTCATAATATTTGGTGTTACAGGCAAAGACATGTGGTGAAAGTTCGTTTTGGCTTAAGAAAATATTAATTGGTGTTACAGGGATAAAATATTAAAATTAAAATTTTTAAATGAGAGAAGATAGTAGACATTATGTTCTATTTGACTCTTCTAATGGATCGCTTGTTCCGCTGCAGTTGTTGATCTAAAACTTGTTATCTATGATATTCTATCAGATTTATCACTGTGGAAGACTAACAATAAATTATCTTCATTATGATATTTTTTACTAGGCTATTTGTGCTCACCCTTTTGTTTCACAATTCCTTTTAGGTAATAAGAATATACGTAGCTGGATCTAGCGGGGAAAACAGAAAAATGGAATGATGGTCTAAGTTGGTAGCTGCAGAAATCCTCAGTCTGTTGTAAAATAGTGCGACAATAATTGTATTGAGGACTTATTTTGGGTCTGGATAAGATCACACTATATACGGTACAATATTTGTATTGAAACTCACAGTATGTGTGTTGTCGTATTTTGCACGACAGTTTAATAGTTGAAAATAGGAAAATTCGTATTTGGATTTTGTAGTATGTATTTCTAGCGACTCAAAATGGGTTGTGTGGACTTATTTTGGGGGCATCACATTTGGTATTAGAGTTTAGGTATATGATCTTTGGTGGAGATATGAGAATAGAATTAGGAGAGGAAAGACGAGTAGAATCCTTCGCTAGTGTGTCAAACTTAAGCTTTTTTGTTATTTAATTAGTCAGTCGGGATGTAGGGACAAGAAGTGTCATGTCAATTCTTTTACTAATTTTTGTTCTGTGCTAAGAATGACATCTAAATATCAGGAGATAAGCAATGGAGTACATGAGACAATTGAGATTAGTACAGAGGAAATGACATCGAAGTTAAAATCTGTAATGAAAGCTAAGTGTTCTCACCTCTTCTAAATGTCAGGTATGTACGTAAATTTCGAGGACGGAATTTCATAAGGAGGGGAGATTGTAAGACCCCGACTTTTATGAAATTATTAACAGAATATATTCAAACACATCATTTTATATTTAAAATTTTCTTACCAATAAAAGATGAGAAAAAAGATTTTGAAATGTAATATTCTAGAATTTTCAAATAATGAAATGAGAATTATAAATAAGAAGTGAGTAATAAGCATTGAGGTTTTAATGTAAATTATTTTGTCAATGAGTAAAGAAGAGAATAAGGATTAAATTTCTAGAATGGTGGGCCATGAGATTTTGAAATGTAATATCTTAGAATTTTGAAATAATGAAATGAGAATTATAAATGAGAAGTGAGTAATGAGAATTGAGGTTTTAATGTAAATTATTTTGTCAATGAGTAAAGAAGAGAATAAGGATTAAATTTCTAGAATGGTGGGCCATGAGGGGGGTGGCTAATGCTGATAATTTAGGGGGGAATGCTGAGAATTATTTTCCTAATACTCCAAATTTTCCCCAATTCATTCACCTACCTTTTCTTTGATTAGTTAATTTTAATTGAGTGGGACATGGATGTTGGCTAAGTGATTGAGATTTACTAAGGCAAATTATCAGCCTTCTCCCTCATTCCACACTCCGGTGTTTCCCGAAATTTTTAGAGGGAAATAAGAGAGAGTGGGAGATAATTTGCAGAAGAAGAAAGAAGGAGAAAGAAAGAAGAAATTAAGAAGGGTATGTTTTAATTTATACTTTGATTTTCATATATTATTATTAAGTTTTATAAATTTTTTGGAAAGAGGATATGTATGCTTATTTATGATGGATTAAACTTGTATAATGAAGAAAATCAAACGAAGAGTAAAAGTTATAGATTTTTAGAAAAATTAGTTTACTACTTGATTTTGTAAAATCTATATTTCCTTGTGTATAATGAGTTAGAAGATAATATTTATATCAAAAGAAAGCCCTGATAGTAAGCTAAATACAGAAATAAGAATCACCCAAAAATTCCTTGTGGATTATTCGTGGTGACTATTTGAATGAGACTGGTCGAAGGACTTATAGTCTGCAAGAATCTGGAAAATCAGTTTTGTTAAACTCTATTGCGTGGGTTATATCTCTTAATCTGACCGTTGGATTGCTACGATTTTTAGATATATTATACATATATAAGCTGGTAATATGTTTACCAATTTTGAACCGTTAAAGATTAACGTATGATTTGTTATGAATTTTAAGAAATGGCTGGTTTGGGATTTTTCAAGCAGATTTTCAACAACAAGCTTTAATATTTAAAAATGTGTAACTTAATGATTTTAAATTCGATTTAGGTGATTCTTAAGGCTAAATTGGATTATTTGAAATTTAGTTTCTGTTAAAATTAATTAATTTGACAAATAAGTTTTAGTTAATGGTGTTATGTGCAAATTATAAAAGTGTGTCGGGGAATATTCGTTATGTCGGGGAATATTCCTTCTGTTGAGTAATATTCATTCTGTCGGGGAATATTATATTCGGTAAAGTACGCCGCCGCCAAAATAACCAATCATTGGTGGGCCTCATAATGGAATATTGTCGGATACTGAAAACGACATAAATAACCTTTTCTAAAAATATCAGCAAAACTTTTACCGTTAACTGTTAAAATACCCGGTGATAAAGAATAGTATCACGCGCTATTCCACAGTAACACGCGGTACTCTACAGTATCACACGGTATTACATAGTATTTCATATTATTGATTCAATAATTGTTACAGTAGCAACTGTATAATATTTCATATTATTGAACTTTATAATTGCCATAGTAGCAACTGCACAGTATTGCATATTATTAAATCAATAATTATCACGGCACAATAACTTATATTATTTAATATGATATAATTAGACCTGTTAGCAGTATTGTGAGTTTATAATAATTATTGTGAATAATTGTTGAAAGATTAAAAATGTGTAAATAATTGATAAATAAAAGGGTGTTGATTAATCATAAGTACGATAAGTAAATGTGTAATTACCGCAAATCTTAAGCAATATTATTAAAGTTAAGAATTTTTAGAGGAGTCTTCAAGAAAGAATGGGGACACATTAAGGTTAAGCACCGCATATCATCTACAGACCGATGGGGAAAGCGAGAGAACGATTCAGACATTAGAAAACATGCTCAGAGCTTGTGTGATGGACTTCAAGGGAAGCTGGGAGGATCATCTTCCGTTAGTAGAGTTTGCGTATAATAATAGTTATCACGAGAGTATTGGTATGCCACCGTACGAAGCACTGTATGAGAGAAAATGTAGAACACCCTTATGTTGGGATGAGGTAGGTGAATGGAGATTGTTGAGGCCAGAATTGGTGCAGCAAACCGTGGAAATCATTAAAGTGATAAGGACTCGTCTAGTTATAGCTCAAGATAGACAAAAGAAGTATGCAGATTTACATCACAAGAAAAGAGATTTCGAAGTGCGAAGTTTCGCGTTTTTTAAAGTATCTCCCTGGAAAGGGAAAATAAGATTTGGCAAGAAAGAAAAACTGAGCCCGAGATTTATAGGACCATTTGAGATATTGAAGAAAATAGGTGAAGTGGTGTACGAGGTTGCTCTACCTCATGAACTGGAACATATTCATAATGTGTTTCATGTGTCAGTATTAAGACCATATAAACCTCACTATAAACATGTAATCTCCGATGAGCCAATTCAAGTCGAGAGAGATTTGTCGTATGAAAAAATTCCTGTCCAAATTTTAGATAGGAAAGAGAAAACGTTAAGGAATAAGGTTATACATTTAGTTAAAGTACTTTGGAGGAATCACACGGCTGAAGAAGCTACGTGGGAGCTGGAAGAAAAGATGAGGAGGAATTATCAGCATCTTTTTGAGTGACCTTATGTTGAAATTCCGGGGACGGAATTCTTATAAGGGGGGAGAATGTAATGACCACAGATCTTAAGCAATATTGTTAAAGTTAAGAATTTAATTTTTATTATTAATTAAATTCTTTTTCGTATTAATTTAAACCCTTAAATGATTTGGGTGATTATGTGTGGCTATATGTTAATTGATTTAGTAGTCCATGTGTGTTTAATGGACTAGTCTAGTAAATCGTTTAAACAAGCCCAAATAATTAATTGTGTATTAGACTTGTAGATGGTTAACGATGAGGAAGAAATAAACATATTAAGTATAATAAGTTATAGTTCCCTAGGAATTTATTAATAGTGGACTAGCCCAATTGGTTTGTTGAACAATCCCAATTCGAAGTAACTGGTGGTGGACTTGTAGTTTGGACTTATAAGTTATTCAATTGGCCCAACCTTGTTAAATATGGTCAGCCATATGAGGAGAGTCCAATGGATTTATTCGGTAAGTCCAATTGGGAAATTGACCCAAAGGATAAGCTGAGTACACCCTAAGCAGCGGTACACCCATTTGGATTTTTACGGTGCTATACACTCAATCTACCTAGGCCAATGACCTATTTACCTGCCCTGCTTAATGATTACCGTGGGTATGGCCGGGGGGGGGGGGAAGGAGTTGGTAGTACATTCTGCCTAATCTCTTTTAACCAATGAGTAATGGTTTCTCTATAAATAAAACTCCTATTGCATTTATCAAGCTTGCTGAGATTGTTGAGTCTAATTTAGAGAGAGAAACATTGTGAGTTTGAGTGATAAAAGAAAGTCCCAAAGACCCTTGCAGTTTGGCAAACCTCCGAGTTTAGGAAGGAAGAAGAGAGTACACAGCTTACTCAAATCCTTGTTCAAGAAGGTATAACTCCATTACCTTACGTATTTTCTTTTGATTCATTTAAATTAGTTTCTTGCGAGTCGGGTTGCATGATATGCATGAGTTAAGTATGAGGTTGTAATAAAGGAATAAAAGTTAAACTCTGTAGCCCCAGGGTAGCCGAACAGAAACCTGCATGTCATACATATTGAACTGGATGATGACTTAAACCAAAGTCATAAAAAATGGCCTTATCCATGTTACCTAGTTAATATCGCAAGGGGCCGAAGCCGTTCCGATAAGGTTCGTCACCTTACTCTGAACGCATGTACCTTAGTAACAAGGTTAGACATAGGTCGTCACCCGGCCCCAAATCGTGAAAGGATTCCGAAGTGGAATCCGTAGTCGAACCCGAAGGCTTTGGTAGCCACTATGGGTTTGGTTCAGTACCGAGCCCGAAGCCGTACCCCTAATGTCAGTAAGACTCGAACGTGACTCCTGAAGTCACGAATCCAAAGCTGAAGTCCTAAATGTCGTGGTGACCCGAACCTTCGACTTCCCGAAGCCGAACATGAGAATACCATCTGACCCCAAAGAGGACCCCCGAACTACGAGAGGTCCCCGAACCTTTTCCGAAGTGGAGCCGAAGTCAAAATCTTGTAGGCAGCGGGTCGGTAAGACCCAAACCATATTTTTAGAAGTGTTTAACTTTAGATATATCAGCCAAAGGATGTTCCTTAAATTGAGATCATGGATTAAATTTGAGTCCCAGTAAGTAGTGAAAAGGACTCTACAGTCATAGAGTGACTTCACTCCGATCGTAGAGTGCACTTATAAACCGTAGAGTAAGTCAGCCGGGTCGGTCAGAGATCGTAGAACTTCACTGGCCAATCGTTGGGTGAACTTTGTTGATCGTAGAGTTTAGTCAATAATCGTAGAGTCACCCCACTGATCGTAAAGTGACTCCACCAATGTGTTAAAGCCCTACTGATCGTAGAGCTGTCCTAACAGACCATGGATTAGTAAAACGGGACCCTAGAGCAGACCACATGTGTCTCTTGAGTAAGTCTATTAAGTCTAATATTGATGTTTAATCATGACTGATCAGAGGGTAAATTATAATTACTGTAGGGTAATTGCAGAACAGGGATTAACATATATTGTAGCAGTAGCCAGGCAAGTTCCTAACCTTGAACTTCTTACATATTGCAAGTTATTTGACCCTATTTAAATATTCTTTTATAAGTTTCATAACTCAAACTTGAGTTATTATTTCAAAGCGTGTTAGTGGATAATTATTGTTGATTATTCCACGTGTATAATGATTATTGGTATTCGCATTTAGTGCAATTGAATTCCTGTTCTATTTATTGAACTGTGAAATAATTGAAGTTATGTTATTCATGAACTGTTTCTGAGCTAGATCTATGCTAGTTGTATCGGCTAGATCAAACATGTTTAAATTTGTTAAATCAAATAATTTTTAAAAGCTGTCCAAACCAGTTGTTGGTATGGATTCTTAGACTGAGAAAAAGAACAAATTTCTATTAAGGCAGTATATCAGAAAATGATTGTTTGCTCGTTTATTAAGTGTTATGCATATTCACCGGGTATGAAAGGCTGGTCCCTTTGATTACCATAACTTATTAAGAGGTGATATACCTCCGTACTTGTTCATGGTCATTGCCGACCACTCAGAATTATCTATTCGATTATTCAATTATTGAAACTCGATTCATAATTCTTTCACAATCATTATCTATTGTGGATAATTTAAAGTCTTATTCTTTTTCAATCATGATATATCATTCTTGTATTTAAACTTGCTGAGCGAATTAGTTGCTCACTCTTGCTATATCATGATATTATTACAGTTAAGCCCGAGTATTCGAAGAAAGACAAAGGCAAAGGCAAAGTTCAAGAGTAGTTTAGTGTGAACGTTTAGCTATTATGTTATTTTATGTAATCTACTTATGTAAAACCCTTTTGAGATTCTAAGGGTATGTATTAAGTTAAGGTCGTTAGACCTTGGGAACAGTGTAGGAGTTTATATATTCCGCGTTAGTTTATAGAAGGTGTATGAAGATGATGGATCGTGAACACCAAATGTCGAGGTTATGAGTCCCGAATTGGGGGCGTCACAGGTTAGTATCAAAGCTGTATGTTATAAACATTAGGATGCAAAACCTAGGTTATAACCTTAAGATTAAACTCATATAGAGTACGCTAGGAGAAGGGTCGGGGAGATCCTTCGAGTTGAGTTATGTTTGGAGATGGATTGTAGAAAGTCATTAATCCGATGTAGTGCATAATAAAATACTATTTCATTTCATCAATGAATATAATTTATGATAATGGTGTTTGTTAGTTTCTAGAGGCACAAAAGATATCTAGAAGGGGGGGTTGAATAGATACTTTGAAACTTTTTAACTCTTTTTCTAAAAGACTTGATTAATAAACAAGTTAATTAAGCACAACGGAATATATGATTGATTTTAATCCCCCTTTAAGATAGGATATTTATAGCATATATGATAAAGTAGTGATATAACAGTTATGGTAATTATGGAGTGCAGAGAGAGAGAGAGAAAAGAGAGACAAAGGACTTTAAGTGGTTCGGAGCACACAAGACTCCTACTCCACTGTTCTACTCCTTGAGTAGCAAATCCACTAAGGATATCTTTACAACTTGAATCACTAAGATTCTTTCAAGGCCAGCAGCCTCGGAACTCCAATACACTAAGTACTCTTCAAAGCCAGCAGCCTTGGAACTCTGTAGACTAAGACCCGCAGCCTTAGAATCTCTTGTACCCTTCAGTACTCAGCAAGCCTAGCAGACTTGACTTTGGTTGGTCACCTGTTGACCCTTTCACTTGATTGAGAGTGTTTGTTTTGTTGCTACTGAGTTGCTTGAAGCATATGGTTTGATGAACTCAGTAGCGAAGCAAGCTGTTGTCTCTTTGATCGTAGAGTGGTATTTTGACAGATTTGATTTCTTTTCGTTGTACTTGCTTATCTGGTTTCTTCAATCTATTTTCCTTATATTGATGCCTCTGAATTCTTCCATTGAATATGAGACCATTGCATCTGATATTTCCATTGAGACTTGTTGCTGAACTTAGGAATAGTTTATTCCTTATTGTGCGCGGTAGTGGGGTGAGTCAGCATCCATTATCTTGTTCCAAGATGGTGGTAAGTATAGTGCTCTGAATATCTACAAACCATAGTTGTTTGTTCCCCACTGACTATGATTCTTCGTTCAGTTTAATTAAGTATTTAGCAACTGTCTTGGGCAGGTCTTTCTACTGATCAGTCAATATGGGCAACATAGAATATCAAATTCAGTTCTTGGTTGCTTGTCTGAATAAGGATTGTAGAGTGTTTGGCTGACCATACGATTCTTTGGTGAGACCTGATTCTTGTAGACGTTCATGATGATATTTCATATTGCGTTTAGATCACTTAGAGATAATTTTAAAGTTTAGCTCCTTTATCTTCTTGAGAACTGTTGTCTTGCTAATGTAGATGTGACTCTACTGTCGACGCCGGGTTTCACTTCGTGTGTCCTTTTTAGTCTTTTCCAATTTTAGCTTCTTGATTAAATGATTTTTTGGAAAAGGTCGGCATTAATGTCGACGGAGTTTTGAAAGATTGTTTTTATGATGAACCAATTAACCAGAGTCACCAGTTGGTATATTTGAAATGGATGTACCAACTCATCCGAGTTTTCGTTTTTTATAAATCGCTGGCTCATTTGTGACTTCGAATTAATTGGTCTGCGAACCGAGATTCATAGAGTTCGGGGGCTGGCTTAAGCGAGGGGAAGGTGTTAGGCACCCCCCGACTTCTGTGAAACACGGTTACCGCAATCTTGATGTTTTCCTATCCTTTTATTCATGAAATGTGTGTGTATGCGTGTGTGTGTGTGTGTGTGCCTATGTGAATGTTGTGATGAGTTTGTATGAAAGACTAATTTGGATTTTTAGGAAAAAGTCATGCTTTAATTTTGGAATGCTTCGGAATGTCTTTTCGGTATACACGAGAAATCTTTATGAAAAAGGTTTAATTTTAATTGTCAAAACTAGGAGATTTTCATTAGGTGTCATTTTGGAAAGAATAGGAGTTTATTAAGCCTTAGCAAAAATAGGAATCGAGATTTATACGTTGCTTTCATAAATGATGGGCAATTTCTAGGATCTCTTTCGCCCTATACAACAAGGTTCAATAAAACATTTAATTTTTCTTATAAAACCCATTTTTCGCGACATTCGGAAACAACTTCTTTTTAGCTTTCTCGTAGAATAGGAATCGACTTTCGTTAGCATTCCCAATTTTTAGCCTTGTGATGCTAATATCCTACTTTAATTGATTTTAGAAAAATCTTTATCGTTTAATCTTTTGGAATCATTTTGGTGTCACGAAATCTAATCAAGCATAAATACGCGTCGGGGCTATTCACGGGCATTTAAGCCATCAAAATATCCCCGAACGCCAACAATCACATATTCCACTAATACGGGGCCTTAAACCCGATTCTCGCCTTAGCGTCGTTTTAAGGCCCGACAGTTACATGTTACAACACAAGCATCTTGAATCTATCACATACATCAAAACGTCCATCATCGGATTTGGACCACGGGGTCGCATTCCTAGGCTCACACGAGATTTCTACATGCCCACAAAATGAATACTACATAACTAACCAATCCGGATTTATCTAATACACCATGATACCCGAAAATGACAATCTAAATAAATTACGCCCAATGAATCACCATAAACAAGCTAGAAATTTCATCAATTGGATATCCTCGGGTTATTAGGAAGAATTTTGTTCCGATGGAACCCTCACTAATAATCCCTAATCCATGATTGTTCAATAAAATACATGAAAGTTACATCTAATTTACCCAATCAATGTGATATGAATTGCTAGAACAAATAGAAATTTTCACCTTGCAATTGATCTCAAATGGATATGAACTTGTGTATTTGAATAGGATAAGGAGTGTATTTGATACAATCAAAATCAAAAGAATAAAATTCCTCTCTTTTTTCTCTCTTTTCTTCCTATTTGAATGCAAAATTTCTCTCTTTTTCCTCTCAATTTCCGTGCTCTCTTTGCTGCTGAATTCTCCTTCTTCTTTCCAATTCTTTCCAATTTGCTGAACTCCCTGTATGCTGCACGAAGCTGAGTTGAAATAGGCTGGCCGCAGATCAATCTGCGGCTGGCTGGCCGCCCGCCTTCCACTCACCCCGATTTCGAGTTCCGTGTTTTCAAAAGGCGCACTATTTGGCCGCAGATCAATCCGCGGCTGGACGGTTTGACTTTCTCGTTTTTCGTGCCACGTCTCGATTTTCGTGCCGTAACGTCGGTTTTCGCTGATAGGCTCGTATTCCGCAGTCCGGGAATTTCCGGAAGACGTGCCACCTCATTCGGGGATGCCCGTTTCGGATGGCCTTATTGTCACGTCAGCTTTGGTCGCCAAACATTGCGGTGGTGTTGGGCATTCGCATTAGTGCCCATTCCTTTGCTCCCGCAAGCCGGTTCAATTGACGATTTTGCCCTCCTGTCATGGTTAGTACAGGGAACACAAAATTTGGGTGTCTACAGCTGCCCCTCTTTATCATGTTCATGCAATGCTTAATGAAATGAACAGGATAAAGAATAGACACTCGATGCATGAATGACAGTGCACAAGGATGATAATGCATACGTGATGCAACACACATGATTTATGATGCAACGCAAGATGCAATTGATGCAAAACATTCAGAAAAAAGGGTGTCGAGGCTGATGATCGTCTCGTCGGGGCCGGGTATCGTTGCCGGTCACCCATCTCGTAACCCCCGGTTATCGTCGCCGGTTGGTTATCCTGTCGGAGCCGGTTTTCGTCGCCGGACATCCATCTCGTAATCGCCGGTTATCGTCGCCGGTCGATTGTCTCGTCGAGGCCGGGTATCGTCGCCGGTCACCCATCTCGTAACCCCCGGTTATCGTCGCCGGTTGGTTATCCTGTCGGAGCCGGTTTTCGTCGCCGGACATCCATCTCGTAATCGCCGGTTATCGTCGCCGGTCGATTGTCTCGTCGGGGCTGGGTATCGTCGCCGGTCACCTATCTCGTAACCCCCGGTTATCGTCGCCGGTTGGTTATCTTGTCGGAGCCGGTTTTCGTCGCCGGACATCCATCTCATAATCGCCGGTTTTCGTCGCCGGACGATTGTCTCGTCGGGGCCGGGTATCGTCGCCGGTCACCCATCTCGTAACCCCCGGTTATCGTCGCCGGTTGGTTATCTTGTCAGAGCCGGTTTTCGTCGCCGGACATCCATCTCATAATCGCCGGTTTTCGTCGCCGGACGATTGTCTCGTCGGGGCCGGGTATCGTCGCCGGTCACCCATCTCGTAACCCCCGATTATCGTCGCCGGTTGGTTATCTTGTCGGAGCCGGTTTTCGTCGCCGGACATCCATCTCGTAATCGCCAGTTATCGTCGCCGGTCGATTGTCTCGTCGTGGCCGGGTATCGTCACCGGTCACCCATCTCGTAACCCTCGGTTATCGTCGCCGGTTGGTTATCTTGTCGGAGCCGGTTTTCATCGCCGGACATCCATCTCGTAATCGCCGGTTATCGTCGCCGGTCGATTGTCTCGTCGGGGCCGGGTATCGTCGCCGGTCACCCATCTCGTAACCCCCGGTTATCGTCGCCGGCTGGTTATCTTGTCGGAGCCGGTTTTCATCGCCGGACATCCATCTCGTAATCGCCGGTTATCGTCGCCGGTCGATTGTCTGCGAGTGCCGAGTCTCGTATCCGGTCACTTAGTCGAATCGAGAAGCCGTGTTCGACACCTAATTCATCAAAATCTCGTATTTTATTATCACACTATGAGTCCAATAGGCTTTAGAATCGATTAAGCTTGCAATGGACCAATGGGGGAGCACTGGGCCCAGCCGCAGATGGATCTGCGGCCAGCCGCAGATTGATCTGCGGCTAGGATCGGGCATATAGGCGGCCAGTCGCCTCCCAGATCTGTCACTTTCATTCGTGCCCCACGCGATTTTTCAGACTTTTTAACGCCCTTTTGCCGATTTTTCCAATCTTTCTGCAAAAACCGCTCCGGTAGGATTGATCTACGCGCAACAGGTAACACTTTGACCGTTCACTTTTCAATTTCGTCAATGTTTTGCTATACATTTGGCTATTTGCATGTTTAGAGATAAAAATGTATGCTTTACAATGCTATGCTATGTATTATCATATATACATGCTATGTATCAACTGTGTGAGTCCTATTTTATGCTCATGATGCGGTCCCACATACTGTTATTCCTTTTATGCAAGAAAATCATGCATTATGGTACTTTACATGCTGTAATTACACATATGAATGCAATTTTGATCTGTTTGAGACTTGGATTGATCGCAAACATGTTTGGCTTATGCCTGGGATGTCCATTTTACAAACGGAACTCTGCCGATTTTTTCTTTTTAATGTAGTAAACATGCATCATGCTGCATTAATTATATGATGAGGGTAGGAATTTAGAATATTCGCGACATAATTCAAAAGGGAACTTACCTTCTCCTCGCTTGTTCTATTCCAGCTATGGATCCCGACGCTACCAGTAGCTCTTCTGCGTCACGGACCTCAGGTGTTCGCCGTCGTAGGGCTGCACCTGCCCCTGTTCTTCCTCGGACCCGTCAGGCTCGTCGCTTGGCGGAGGCTGTCATCCGTGCCGATCATCCGGACGTTGAGGAGGCTGTCCCTCCGGAGGTCGCGGTAGAGGGGCTATCCTCCAGCACACCGGCTCCATCTACTCATCAGGCTTCTTCTGGCGCCCCTGTGCAGATACCCGATCTTCTGGGTCGGGATCTCAGTCGTCATCCCTCAGCATCTCTCGTGGCTAACGAGGTATATTCAGTTCTATTTTGATTTTATTCTCAAATTCTCAATTCTCCTTTTATCCGGACTGACCCATTGGTGATTGCCCCAGGTACCCGAGTTTACTCAGCCGAGGGGTAACTGGTTCAACATCTACTCCCTTTACACGGCCTTGCACAGCGACTACCGGGCGGTGGTGGATTCTTGGGGCTTCCGTCACTTTTTCACTATCATCCCCCGTCAGTGTCCCTGGGGTTATATGCGGGCTTTGTCCGAGAGATGGTTTCACCAGACCCAGTCCCTTTACCTTCTGAACTGTGAGGTTGTGTTGACCCCCTGGGACTGGAGGTATATTACGGGCATAGAGTTTACCGGGTCCCGCGTTCCTCTAGATCTCGACATCACTCCTGCGGAGGTCCGGGCTTTATTGGGCTTCGCTGCTGAGGATCGGGTCTTTAAGGCCCGTAGTATTCGGTCCGGTGCCTTGGCTGTTGACGCTGTCGGGGGTCTGTACGCGCTGCCCATTCCAGCGGATCAGGGTACTCGGGACATTCTGCTCCGACGCCTGTTCCTGACCATCATGAGGGGTTGTTTCCTAGGGAACAACTCCTCCACCATTCATTTCAGCGTCGTAGGAGCGGTCAGAGACGTGGACCGCATCAGTGACTATGACTGGGGGTCATTCACCTTTGCCTATTTCCTCCACGGTATGCGTCTACGCTCGGAGGGCCAGACAGATGCTTGGCTCGGATTTTATCACTTCCTGCTGGTGAGGTTTCTCTTTCCCTCTTCTTATTGGACTTTCCTTCATTTATTTCCCTTTTCTGCATTTATAGGTTACTCATGCTTTTCACTGTTTCTGTTCGCAGTTCTGGGCCTACGAGCGTCTCCCATGTCTGAGGCCTATCACCACTCTTGGCTTGGACACCTATCCCCGGGGTCGGCGATGGCATCATAGCACCCTGGAGGAGGTCCCGGTATCTGGCAGCTTTGCACACTGCCGCATCCAGCTGGAGCTGATCACGGCTGCAGGGGTCGTCTGGAGGCCTTATCTTTCTGAGCATCTGGATGTGGGGTTTATAGATGGGCATCCTACCGGCCCGGAGTTTGCACTTTCCACCTGTCGCCTCACTTTGCAGAGTGTTGGAGGGTGGGTGATGTACCTGGGGGAGCGCGCCTTCAGATGCGTTACTGGAGAGATCCGCATCCCGCACTCCCTTCCTTTCACCACTTCCTGGCCGCTGGATTCTCAGCCTTCAGAGATCATGCTTGTAGGGGAGGATGGTCGGATGCTTTCGACGGGTCCCAGTACCAGTGACGCCTTCCGTACTTGGTGGGTGCCCCGCACCATCGGTCCTCAGACCCGGGCCACATTCTTCCTCGGGGATATGGTCCCCGGCTCGGTGATGATGACTGACTGGGCAGCCTGCGTTCGGACTCCCACTCATGCCGAGCAGATCGCCACCTTGACCCGGCAGGTAGACCAGTTGTCTCTATATCTTCGGGTGTTGGGCCGGACTCCAGAGGATGCTTATGCCTATGACCCTGACGGTGCGGGTTATGATGCGGGCCCGAGCTCGTCTGATGCCACTGCGCAGCCATACATTCTCGACACGAACTTCGGGCCTTCGACTTCGGCGACTCCGGGGGACCAGTTTGAGGATCCCGCTTTCATAGACGAGATTAATTTTATTTAGACCAGGATAGGATAGGGCTTTTGTACCTGTACCTGTTCAGTTTTATTTTTCATTTTATGCACTATGTACCGAACTCATTTTCATTTATGCACAGTTTTTTTTTTTTTTTTAATTTTTTATCTCTTATATCTATGAAATTCATTTGCTCTATCATTAACTGTATGATGCATGCTTTTTACTTATGGATAGAGAATGACCCCTGTACAGTCTTTTTGATACTATTTTCTCCACAGATGTCGTGGTACGTTTGAATTCCATTCCTCCTACAGGGTTGGTCGGCAGTCTCCTCCGTTGGTTGGACAGTTTATCACCGGCCGACAGGGTTATCACAGATGGCCTTTTGGGACATTCTGGGTCCTTATTATCTTTTCAGGTGCCAGCGGGCTTTGTGGATGGTATTCTGAGATATTGGGCGCCTGTCCGTCAGGTGTTCAGGTTAGGGACGGTAGAGCTGACCCCCACCCTCGAGGAGTATGCTCGTTTCACCGGCTTGCCTTTGGATAGACCTTGTGCCAGGGTTACAGTTGGTTCCATGCGCCGACAATTCTTGACTTTCACCTGTTTGCGGAGGGCTGTCTTGTTACCGGTGATCACATCCGACCATATGGTTCCCCTTCAGTTCTTGATTGACCGATTTGGCTCACCTGACAGTTTTCGTCTTTTCCTCGGTGATTTTTCCGTGTCCGAGGAGCGCTGGGACGCCTTGAGAGTGGATGTTCTGATGGCCTGTGTCGTCTCAATTTTGTACTTGCCCACAGGACCTGATCAGTTGGACATGCGGGTTGTAGCGGCCGTTCGAGCTCTTCAGGAGGATCACACCATTCTTCCCATGGTATTGGCGGATACCTATATGTCAGCCTCATATTGCCAATCCTTCCGCGGCCGAGTATTCAGAGGGAGCTCGACCTTGTTGTACGTGTGGTTCATGAGTCATCTCAGTCCCATCGGCCACTTCCGTCGCCAAGGGTTTTGCTTTAGCCACGACATAACCACGTAGTTTTCGTTTCGTCCCGTGAGCTGTACTGATGTGGCCTCCTGGACATCATTCTTGTCGGTCATTGAGGATCCTTTTCATCTATTGGTCTACTCGGGCTATTGCTCCTTTATGAGCTTTTTGACTCATGTGCCTGACCTGGACTTCATCCTCATTGCTGGCTTGAGGGGCGTGACGACTTATCATCCCCTGGCGGTTATGGGGCAGTTTGATCAGACACAGGATTTATACCCTTTCGCGGGTGCAGCCCCTATCGATTCCTTATATCATCCTAGACAGAGAGGGAACTATTGCGGGTATACGACCTTTGGTCTCGCAGGATCCTCGCCGAATATAGTGAGAGCTGTCGCATCCAGACATTTGCTTACGTGCAGTGGTTGCGCGGAGACTTGGATCCGGCCGGTTTGAGTCAGACTGGGGCCTTTGATGACTCTGGAGTGATTTTCTCAGAGGATACCACAGACCGCTCCATCTCAGCTGATTCTGCCCCAAGTCGGGTTACTGAGGATACCTGACTCCGCCTGGCCCTGATTACCGCTGAGGCCGAGAGGGATGCCGCTCTTGTCGAGAGAGATGATGCCATTCGGGCTAGAGACGCTGCCATTGCTGACAGAGAGACCATTGTATTTCAGACCAGGGCAGTTGTAGATGCTCATTTTGGGACTGTCAGCCGAGCCACTGCTTTACTGGATCGCATTGATATGATGGGGCAGCAGATTGCAGGAGATGCTGATGCTTCAGATCTATCCACCACCCTGTCCATCCTGCTTCAGCTAGTTTCAGATTTGTAGATTATTTTATTTCCTGCATAGACTATGTTAGTTTCATCGGTTATCGAAAGGGAAATCTTGTAATAAAATGACTTATATATATAGACATGCATTTTAAATTTAGCCATTTTCCCTTTTGTCGTATCATTGCTTTTCATTGGATCCTCATTTTATCCGGTTGACCACGATTTTGACTTTTCGCCTTCTTTCTTTTCTCAAGTCTTGATGGAGATTTGACAGATATTGCCGCACACCTTTTGATTTCATCGGATTGAATCTCAGATTTTGGATAACTGTTTGGTTGGATCAGAGTTATGTCCTTTGGGATGAAGCTGGTTAGGCAGCTGGTTTCGGGAAGGTTTTGAGGGTGTAGGAAGGTTTTATCTGGTTATCGAAAATTGGTTTTGGTTAGGGAAAGGATCATTTTTTTTAAGGGATCGGACCGCGCCATGATGGCTGCCTACGTACCCCCACAAGTTGGGAGATCAGGTCCTACTTAGTTCGCTCTCAAAGGAAAAAGGAAACTGATGGTTCAAGCGTAGAACCGCTTCACCGAGTCAGAATTGAGGGGTTGTGGAAATACCTCACCATCCACTTCTTGCAATATGAGGCCCCCCCCGGATAACACTTTCTTAATCACAAACGGCCCTTCCCAGTTCGGGGCGAACTTCCCCTTAGCTTCGTCTTGACAAGGCATGACTCTTTTCAGCACCAAATCATTTTCTTTGAATTTCCGAGGTCTTATCCTTTTGTCATATGATCGAGAGATCCTTTGTTGATATAGCTGACCATGCCAAACGGCAGCCACCCTCCTTTCATCAATTAGGGCCAATTGGTCGTATCGACTTTGCATCCAATCCTCCTCGCTTATCTGAGCATCGATCATTATTCTGAGGGACGCCATTTCAACCTCAACTGGCAGAACGGCCTCCATTCCATACACCAAAGCGTAAGGGGTTGCCCCTGTAGAAGTACGCGTTGATGTTCGGTATGCCAGCAGGGTGAGGGGTAACAAATCCGGCCATCCCCGATGGTTAGCAGACATCTTCGCCATGATCTTCTTGATGTTTTTATTCGCAGCCTCCACTGCCCCATTCATCTTAGGACGGTAAATGACGGAATTGAGGTGCTTGATCTTAAACTGGTCACACAGTCCCTTCATGAGGGCGTTGTTTAAATTCTTGGCATTGTCGGAGACCAAAACATCAGGTTGCCCGTATCGACAAATGACATTATTCCTGATGAAACCGACGATGACCTCCTGAGTTACCTTGGGGAAAGAAGCTGCCTCTACCCATTTGGTGAAATAATCGATCATGACGAAAATGAATCGGTGCCCGTTGCTTGCTTTGGGCTCTATTGGTCCGATTACATCCATTCCCCACATTGAAAATGGCCATGGGGAGGTCATACAGTGCAGTTCATTGGGAGGCGTATGGATCACATTATCGTGCGCCTGGCATTGGTAGCATCGTTTGACATGATCATCGCAATCGGCTTTCAGCGTTAACCAATAATGCCCTGCTCTCAAGATCTTTTTGGCCAGCATCGGTCCACTCATGTGTGGCCCACACACTCCACCATGTATTTCATTCATAATCCTTTGGGCCTGCGTTTCATCTACGCACTGCAGCAGTCCCAACCCAGCATCCCTTTTGTAGAGTGAATCCTCACTTAGGTAAAATTTCATCGCCATCTTTTGAATTCTCATCCTCTCAGTTCGACTCGCCTGGTCGGGAAGGGATCTATCTCTCAGATATTCCCTTATGTCGTGATACCAGGGCTGCCTTGTCGACACCACTTCGTCTAATAATACTGCCACATGTTCCTCATATGCCGGGGCATTCTGTACGGCTATCTCAATATGTGGACTGTCCCTGTTCTTGATTACGTGGATTAAGGAAGCCAGAGTTGCCAGTGCATCGGCAAAATCATTCCGTCCCCGGGGAATATGGCGGAAGGCGATATCTTCGAACTCTTGCATCAACTGGGTAACACAACGATGGTATGGAAGTAACCGAAGCTCTTTAGTGTTGTACACCCCGATCGCTTGTCTGATTACCAGTTCTGAATCCCCAAACACCGCTAGCCTCTTCACTCCCATGTCGCGGGCCAAGCGGAGTCCCAAGATACATCCCTCGTATTCAGCGGTGTTGTTCGAATTGCTGAAATGCAGTTTAGTGGCCACGGGGTATTGCTCTCCGGTGATAGAGACCAGGACCGCTCCGGCCCCTGCCCCTTCGGCATTCATGGCACCATCAAAATACAGCTTCCAGAACTGTCCCTCATCATCACATTTCTCGCGTGATACCCAAAATATATCTTCGCCTGGAAGAGGAGTTTCCAATGGCTCCATCCCTCTTGACGGGGTTTCTGCCAACTGATCTGCAATTCCCTGCCCCTTCATGGCCTTCTGAGTCACGTACACCATGTCGAACTGTTGTAAGATTAACTGCCATCTTGACAACCGACAATTCAGCATGGGCCTTTCAAAAATATATTTCAGGGGATCCATTCTTGATATCAGGTACGTCGTATGCCCATGGAGGTAGTGCTGTAATCTCCCTGCGGCCCAGGCCAGAGCACAACAGGTCTTCTCGATGGGAGTGTAATTTTGTTCACATTGGCTAAATCTTTTGCTGAGGTAATAGATGGCCTGCTCTTTACCTGCCTCATTCTTTTGTCCCAGCATACATCCCATCACGATGGCATTGACCGATATATACATAAACAGAGGGATCCCATCCTTCGGGGTTACCAGCACTGGTGCCTCCGTCAGCTGCTTTTTAATGGTTTGAAAAGCCTTCTGACAATGCCCATTCCACTCCTGGGAAGCCCCTTTTCTTAACAGTTTGAAAATGGGCTCACATGTAGTCGTCAAGTGGGATATAAAACGGCTGATAAAGTTTATCCTTCCGAGGAATCCTCTTATCTCCTTCTTTGTGTGAGGCGCCGGCATATCCACAATGGCCTTAATCTTTGCCGGATCCAACTCAATGCCCCGATCACTAACCAGGAATCCCAAGAGCTTACCCGACTGCACTCCGAAAGCACACTTGGCTGGATTGAGTTTCAAATTATACTTTCTGAGCCGATCGAATAGCTTTTTGAGATGGGTTATATGATCAGATTCTACCTTCGATTTCACAATAATGTCATCCACGTAGACTTCTATCTCCTTATGCATCATATCGTGGAACAGGGCCATCATGGCTCTCTGATAAGTAGCCCCCGTATTTGTGAGACCAAAAGCTAATCGTTTGTAGCAGAAAGTGCCCCAAGGGGTGATGAATGCGGTCTTTTCCCGATCCTCTTCCGCCACCATTATCTGATGATATCCCGCAAAGCAATCCACAAAAGAGTACATTTCGTACTGGGCTGTGTTATCCACCAGGATGTGTCTGAAAGGCACCGGAAAGTTATCTTTGAGACTGGCCTTGTTTAGATCTCTATAATCTACACATACCCTCACCTTTCCTTCAGGCTTAGCCACTGGGACTACATTGGATAGCCATTCCGGGTAAGTGGACACCATAATGATTCCCGCCCTGAACTGCTTGATGATCTCTTCCTTTACTTTTAAGCTCCATTCCGGTTTCAACTTTCTTAATTTTTGCTTGACAGGCCTGAAACCCTCCTTGATGGGTAATCAGTGTACCACAATGTCGGTGGACAATCCGATCATATCCTCATGAGACCAGGCAAAGACATCCTCATATTGTTTTAGCAACTCAGTCATTTCAGCTTTTTGGCTAGGGGTAAGGTCCGTCCCTATCTTGAGTTCTTTTGGCTTGTCAAGGGTTCCAATATCAATGGTGACGGTTTGGTCCAAGTTGGGTTTGGGTTTATCCTCGACCCATCCTTTGATCTCGTCAGGCGCGTCGTCGTAATATATCTCATCTTGTTCAATGCCCATTAAATCGAAATCCAGCTCAATGTCAAAATCATAATCATCATTCAAATTTGAAAGACCGTTTGTTAGGCAAGGATTACTCAAATTGGTACACCTGACATGAAACAAAATACTTGTCATATATAAATCATTTTCCACGACGATCGCATTTTCAAATAACACGAAGAAACGACATAATTATGCAAAAATAAAACAACAACAAAAATAAACTTCTTTATTCCCCCATCCTCTGGGGTCTACCACCCTGACGTCGGATTTTACCCTTGTTTGGATATTACTGGTTTCATGGTCCAGTTGTCGACGGTCAGGTCAGATGAAATGCGCTGGATAAAAGGGGGCTTCACATCGGACACTTCCCCGATGATTACGGATACGTCGCTTGAGTCCTCCTTCCTATTCTCTCCAGGAATAATCAGCCCTGCCCAATCGATGCCAGGCACAACTTGTTGGGCTCCCGGTGGTGTGATAATATTCGTCCCCTCCCTACTGCTTGTTGATTGTTCGGGGATATAGCATTTGGTTTCAAACTCTTCCGCGACCTCCTGCAGGAAACTTTCCCTTTTGGCCAACCTATCACTCACGGGGGTTAATTTTTCATCCCCAGCCTCGATCACGGGCTCGCTAATCCCCTGCTCACTGTTAACCTTGGTCACCAGAAAGCCAGCCATCCGAATCGGAGCCGCACCCTGACGGTGTCTCCGTGCTACGCCTTCACGATATCCCAATCCCGCTTTGCCTATCTGCTGCGGTAGTTGGATGGGCTCGGTGATTCCTTGACTGCTCCTCCCCAGTCCTTGTCCAGGCTGGAAGTTCATTTTTATCATTTCCTTTGCCACGAAGGTAAGTTCTGGAGAGACCCTAGGTTTCACAGCTGGAGCTCCCAGGCATCTATAGTGGGGAGTGCTAATCTCCAGTGCTTGAAAGCTGGCAGGTGCTGCCGACTTATCCACATTGATCACTGGTAGGCCACTCCTGGGAGGAGAAGGGTCATCACATTCTGCCGAGATTGTCACCACATTCCCGTCGATGATTAGCTTGATTTGTTGGTGGAGTGTGGAAGGAACTGCCCCGGCCATGTGTATCCATGGCCTCCCCAATAACATGTTATAACTGGCTGCAATATCTAGGACCTGGAAAGAGATATCAAAAGTACAGGGTCCTATCTCCACCGGCAACTCAATTTCTCCCATTGTATCCCTCCGGGAACCATCGAAAGCTCGTACCACCACATGACTGGCTCGTAGGCGCTTGGGATTGATGTTCATCTTCTGTAAGGTACTGAGGGGACAGATATTCAATGCCGATCCTCCATCAATCAGCACCCCATTCATGATATAACCCGAGGAGATTACCGCAATATGTAGCGGTTTCCGGTGCCCCCTTCCCTCTTTGGGGATGTCTTCATCTGCAAAGGATATTACATCGTTCTCCAATAGGTGGCCCACCAGCTGGCCGAAACCTTCCTCACTAATTTCCTTGGGCACGTATGCTTCCTCCAGAACCTTCGTTAGGGATTTACAATGCTCATTGGATGACAACACCAAGTCCATGACTGATGTTAGGGTTGACTCCTCATTTAAAATCTAGATTCCCCTTGTTGCCGGGTGATCCATCCTTTTCAAGAATTCTATGGCCCTTTCCTCGGAAATCTCTTCATTTTTTCTCTTTTGGCTATCCAGGACTCGCCCGGGAAGATATAAGGGGTTCCCCTTTGTCGTCACAGAAGCACAACTGGCCGCTTCCTCTGGCATTCCCCCATAATTCCAGGGTACAGTCTTTAGACTACTGATAGGGATTTGCGGCCTTGCCGCAAGGATGATGGGCCTCGGAGCCGTCAACTTGACAGGTCCCTCTGTGCTATTCGTACTTACCCCTATCAACCGGATGGGCGTTCCCCGTGCACTCCCATGATCATGTATCACGTTGATCATTTCCTCAATTTTCTGCACATAGTTCAACCTTGGCGGCCCCCCAGCTTCACTCGCCTCCGTCGCATTGACTCCCCCTCCATCATGTCTTGGCAGGGGATTTGCCTTAACATTCGGGGAGTCAGGCTGTTCCACTACAATTTTCCCACTGTCAATCAGGTTTTGGATTCGATGCTTCAACGTCCAACAGTTTTGTGTATCATGGCCAGGGGAACTGGAGTGGTATGCACATCGCTTGCTCGGGTCAAACCTTCTACCCTTTGGGTCACTCGGGGGTGCCAAACCAACTATTTTCTTTTGGGCTACTAATACCGCTAATACCCGTTCAAGCGGCTCCCCGAGCGGGGTGAATACTCGATTTTGCGAGGCCTCATATCTTCTTCGCCCCTCTGCCCTTTGATCTGTGAAGTTTGGCTGTCGGGATGGCCCTACCCTCTGCACCTGTACCGGAATATGGCTTTCTGTTTTTCTGGATGACCCCTGCAGGATGAGGGAAACATCCTCTTCCTTCTTCTTTTGGACCCTCCGGGAAGTGCTGGCATAGTTTCCATTCTGTATTTGCTCGGCAGCAGTTTCCAAAGCAGTAAAATCCCGGATTTTACCCGATTTCAACCCCATATCTACCATCTCTCCATGTTTAATCATTTCAGCAAAGGGTCTTCCAATCCCCGAAATGACTCGTTCATAATACGGTGCCTCCTGAATGTCTACAAAAGTCATCACCATCTCCGATTCGCTCATCGGGGGGTTCACCTGTGCGGCCATGCCCCTCCATCGTTGCGCATATTCCCTGAAGGTTTCCCTAGGTTGCTTCTTAACTTTTGTCATTTGGTACCTGTCAGGGGCCATCTGGGCCTGAAAGCTGTATTGGGTTAAGAAGGTATGGGCCAGTTCCTCCCAGTTGTGGATTCGGGCGTTGTCAAGGCGGGCATACCAAATTCTTGCCTCCCCCGTTAAGCTTTTCTGGAACAGCTGCATTCTCAACCCTTCGTCCTCGGCATAAGACCCGAGTTCTCCAATGTATATTTTCAAGTGTGTGTAGGGGTCCCCCTTCCCATTGTATTTTTCAAACTCGGGGATTTTAAATTTCTCCGGGTATCTGGCTCCGGGGAAGACACATAAATCTGAATAGTTAACCCTGCCCAGGGACCCTATGCCCTTCATAGATTGGATGGTTTCCTCCATTTGTCTCATTTTCTTCCGCAGGTCATCTGTATCTCCCTCTTCCGGGATAGTAATCACTGTTTTGTTTGGTACGGGAATGGCCTTTGGGACGACTGGCTCACCCTTAAGTTGAGGTGGATCCTCCTTAGGTGGTTCCTGCCTGGGCATCAACTGCTCCCTCAGCATTATGGCCATTTCCAACATCTGCTTCTTAAAGTCATCAAATTCCTCCCTGGATATGGAACCGGAATTGGTAGATGGAATATCAACCATTTCAGATATAGAGTTTTGGGCCTTTTTAAACTGCGAACGGGTTTGAGGAGCAATCCTACAGAAACCAAGGTTCGAAGTTTAGTCTTGGGGAGTAAAAAAATGTGGATGCATGCTGAAGCTGTAATTTTTGTGTTTTGGGGTTTTTTAATCTTTCCCTGCAAAACAGAAAGTTAGTAGTCCTCTAATGCAATGACAAATGCTAAATATGGCTTTATTATGTTCCTCAGCCGTTCCCTGCAAAAGATAGAGGTTAGTAATTTCTTCTTGACGAACAGGGAGGCATATATGAATGAGATCATGACATTTACGCGTGCAATGTAAAGAGGCATGAAGAAACTTTTCCTGCGTAGGGTTAATCTGAGGCTGATCTATCCTAGGGTTACTCTCACGGGCTTTTCGGCATGAAGGTCCCCAAATCTTCGCAATCTACTCGTCTGAGCCCTTTCGATTGGAGCGGATTTGGGTGGTGCGTTTCCTGAGCCATCTCCGGGGAGCAGCCCCTTCGAGTCCAGTAATAAGCAACCGACAGGTTCGCCTCAGGAGGAGGTACTCTCTCAACATACATTCACATTCATCGTCCTCACCGTATGCAAATGATTACCTAAAAGTAAAGCGATTCCATTCAAATATTCACTTATTGGATAAAATACACATTCACACAACAAAACGCACAAAAGATCGAAACATCGCATGCACACACATATTCATGAATTTTAAAGGATATGATAGCATCAAGACATGTACGCGGCTTAAGCCCTCTAACCTCCCCAGCAGAGTCGCCAGCTGTCGACGCCGGGTTTCACTTCGTGTGTCCTTTTTAGTCTTTTCCAATTTTAGCTTCTTGATTAAATGATTTTTTGGAAAAGGTCGGCATTAATGTCGACGGGGTTTTGCAAGATTGTTTTTATGATGAGCCAATTAACCAGAGTCGCCAGTTGGTATATTTGAAATGGATGTACCAACTCATCCGAGTTTTCATTTTTTATAAATCGCTGGCTCATTTGTGACTCCGAATTAATTGGTCTACGAACCGAGATTCATAGAGTTCGGGGGCTGGCTTAAGCGAGGGGAAGGTGTTAGGCACCCCCCGACTTCCGTGAAACACGGTTACCGCAATCTTGATGTTTTCCTATCCTTTTATTCATGAAATGTGTGTGTATGCGCGTGTGTGTGTGTGCCTATGTGAATGTTGTGATGAGTTTGTATGAAAGACTAATTTGGATTTTTAGGAAAAAGTCATGCTTTAATTTTGGAATGCTTCGGAATGTCTTTTCGGTATACACGAGAAATCTTTATGAAAAAGGTTTAATTTTAATTGTCAAAACTAGGAGATTTTCATTAGGTGTCGTTTTGGAAAGAATAGGAGTTTATTAAGCCTTAGCAAAAATAGGAATCGAGATTTATACGTTGCTTTCATAAATGATGGGCAATTTCTAGGATCTCTTTCGCCCTATACAACAAGGTTCAATAAAACATTTAATTTTTCTTATAAAACCCATTTTTCGCGACATTCGGAAACAACTTCTTTTTAGCTTTCTCGTAGAATAGGAATCGACTTTCGTTAGCATTCCCAATTTTTAGCCTTGTGATGCTAATATCCTACTTTAATTGATTTTAGAAAAATCTTTATCGTTTAATCTTTTGGAATCATTTTGGTGTCACGAAATCTAATCAAGCATAAATACGCGTCGGGGCTATTCACGGGCATGTAAGCCATCAAAATATCCCCGAACGCCAACAATCACATATTCCACTAATACGGGGCCTTAAACCCGATTCTCGCCTTAGCATCGTTTTAAGGCCCGACAGTTACATGTTACAACACAAGCATCTTGAATCTATCACATACATCAAAACGTCCATCATCGGATTTGGACCACGGGGTCGCATTCCTAGGCTCACACGAGATTTCTACATGCCCACAAAATGAATACTACATAACTAACCAATCCGAATTTATCTAATACACCATGATACCCGAAAATGACAATCTAAATAAATTACGCCCAATGAATCACCATAAACAAGCTAGAAATTTCATCAATTGGATATCCTCGGGTTATTAGGAAGAATTTTGTTCCGATGGAACCCTCACTAATAATCCCTAATCCATGATTGTTCAACAAAATACATGAAAGTTACATCTAATTTACCCAATCAATGTGATATGAATTGCTAGAACAAATAGAAATTTTCACCTTGCAATTGATCTCAAATGGATATGAACTTGTGTATTTGAATAGGATAAGGAGTGTATTTGATACAATCAAAATCAAAAGAATAAAATTCCTCTCTTTTTTCTCTCTTTTCTTCCTATTTGAATGCAAAATTTCTCTCTTTTTCCTCTCAATTTCCGTGCTCTCTTTGCTGCTGAATTCTCCTTCTTCTTTCCAATTCTTTCCAATTTGCTGAACTCCCTGTATGCTGCACGAAGCTGAGTTGAAATAGGCTGGCCGCAGATCAATCTGCGGCTGGCTGGCCGCCCGCCTTCCACTCACCCCGATTTCGAGTTCCGTGTTTTCAAAAGGCGCACTATTTGGCCGCAGATCAATCCGCGGCTGGACGGTTTGACTTTCTCGTTTTTCGTGCCATGTCTCGATTTTCGTGCCGTAACGTCGGTTTTCGCTGACAGGCTCGTATTCCGCAGTCCGGGAATTTCCGGAAGACGTGCCACCTCATTCGGGGATGCCCGTTTCGGATGGCCTTATTGTCACGTCAGCTTTGGTCGCCAAACATTGCGGTGGTGTTGGGCGTTCGCATTGGTGCCCATTCCTTTGCTCCCGCAAGCTGGTTCAATTGACGATTTTGCCCTCCTGTCATGGTTAGTACAGGGAACGCAAAATTTGGGTGTCTACATCTACGATCGATCTTGACTGATGATAGAATTAACTCTACGATCTGCCGAGTCACTTGCGTTTGTCTGGCCAAGTTTCATTCTACGCCTGCCTAGCCCAACTCTACGATGCAACTGGCCGAGCTTCACTCTACGTTAGCCTGTCTAACTCTACGATGCCGAGAGAGAGACCTCTATGACTGACCGAGCTTTACTCTACGTTTTTAGCAGACTCTGCGCACCTTCAAGCTGTTTAATCTCCAAGTTGGCTGACTACTTTACGATCCTTTACTGGATGACTTGTGTAGGACTCAACGATCAGTCTAGCCTTTGCTTTTTACATATGTCATTTCAGCTCATAAGATCAACCTAATAAGTTTGATCTTTTCTATCTAATTCCTTGTACATCAAAACTTTATAAAGACTTTACAATTCAGCTACTGAAACACATATACATTAATATCACAACATCAAATTAAAACATGTGATTCCTAACAATCTCCCCCTATTTGATGTTGACATAAACCAGTAGTTTTGAATCATCTCATCAATTCTAATGCAATTGCCTATAAAGATAAATGTGTCTTATAGTACAGTGAGCAACTGTATTTCTAGATAAAATCATGAATTTTTATTGATGACCATATGAATATTACAATAAATGACAGTTACATCAATAAGGAGAAAGAATAAAGGAAAAGGGCATGCTTTTCAGACCTTAGTTCCTACCTATTCCTCTTGTTACTCTTTTTTTTTGATTCTTGGGGGATTTGCATGCTCATAAGCCACTCTTTATCTGTGCCTTTCCCTGCCTTCTTTAGTCATACGCTGGAATTCTTTGATCTGCTCTTGACGGAGTCCGGATGATAGCCTATGACTTCCTTCTTCACTATAGTGGTGAGTCCCGTGTAAATGGCGATTCAAGAGAGCAGGATTCCCTGATGGTATGCATACTCCAGTGGTGGTTACATCAGGTTATCTTCTAAGGACTTCACTCCTTATTGGAATCGCATTGACTCGCTCATCATTAGGATTGGATGATCTCCTTCTCTGTTCCTCCCCACTTCTGTTCGATGAATCGCATTAACTAGCTCATCATTAGGATTGGATGATCTCCTTCTCTGTTCCTCCCCACTTCTGCTCGATTATCCCCTATTCCCCTTATGATTATTCTCCCCCTTTATGTCAGCATCCAAGGTTCGAACGTCTTGAGATAGTTGCTGCATACCTTGTACTAATTCTTGCATTTGTGAACGAGACTGAAGAATGTCATTTCTGTTTTCTTGGACCATTTCTTCAGTCTGTATTATTTGGTGATGGATCATAGCCAAGGTTGCATCTGTGTACTGCATTTGCTAAAGGGAGGCTTCCTTGAAATTATGAATAGAGTCTCAAAGCTCAAGGATGCGGTCATTGGTGGCTTTGTTGGATTGCTCAACTGTGATGCCCCTAAATTCTCTACACTTCCCTGTAGCAGATCTGGTGCTCACGTGAAACTATACAACTATAAATATTTAATAAAATATGACTTCTATCTATCCAAGGTTCACAGTATCCCATAACAGGTACTAGTTCTGGCCAGAACGTTGTCTGTGTTTGGATACCCTCACTTGGATGTATAGATTCATATCTAATGAATATCTCTTTCATATTTATATTTCCTATCTATCTGACATTCACAGTATTAATGATAAGATTGTCCATAGAACTGAGGGGCGCATTCCGGTAATGATGGTACCTTACCAGCGCTCATTAAGTATAACCTCAGAGCTTATAGGACTTTCAATATCATTTAAATACCCTCATTCAGATGTATAGTTCGTATAGATACTGTATTTACTTAGTACAACTATGCTAAAGAAAGTAAAGATCAGAGTATAACGCATTCGATGAAATAAAGGATCATAATATATTACATATCATTTGGTTCGATTACATCATTCCTGATACTAAGTTATTACAACAAAAGCCTTTAAAAGACTTAAAGTATTCAAAACAGTAATTAAACTGATTAACAGGTCCTTTCCCTTTATCGACCTCAGATGTGCCGGGATTACTATTTACAACTACAAAAGAAGATATGCGCAAGAATGAGCTACAAATGCTTAGCAAGTTCATTTGAATATGTAAACACAATGTGTTTGATTTGAAAGATGTCAATTGATGTATAACTGAGGGTTCTGTACCTGAACCATATATTTCATTTAGTTCTATCAGTCTTCAATGACTTAGAACTATTTGATTTCGGATATCTGGTAGGGGATCAGCCTCACCAATATCCTAGGAGTATGCATATAATCCTACCATTTATGTCAATTTTATTTCATTGACGGTCACACTACCTTATCATAAGGCTTTCGAGTTCACCTTACATCCAAGGTGTCTCATTTTACTCAGTATAAGATGTCGTACCAAAATAATTTAGTTTGACACAACAATTTAAGCTTCATCAAGCAATATATGAATAATGATTCATTTTTAAGTTATGCTGAACAAGAAGCAATAACTTCACAATAATCGATAGCAAGATATAGAGGACTTGCATAAATATAAGTTGAATAAGGTTAGGACACTTGCCTTAGCGTAGTTCGTTATAATTTAATATAGTTGGTCAACGTATGTAGTTTACGTACACCAATAATATTCGTTAGAACTTATATAAACATGTATTACGCTAATCTAGACAAGTTTCATTAAGGTTCGACCTTGATTCGATATCTCGGTCGCGACTTTAAACAACTAAACACATATGTTATTCGATAAAACTTCATTTGGAAGCTTAAATATTAGATTAGATAATGCAATTATCATTTCTAATATTTTTAGAACCTTAATATTATTTTTAAATAATTTTTATAAGCTTGGAAGTATTTTTAAATAATTTTACAAGTATAGGAATATTTCTAAATGATTTAATTATCATTTAGAATAATTTTTAAAACATTAATATGTTATTTAAATAATTTATTTATCATTTAGAATATTTTTAAATACTTAATATATTATTTAATAATTTATTTATCATTTATAATATTTAAATATTTAATATTTTATTTAATTATTATATATAATAATTTTATTTACTTTAATATCATTTTTAAATAATTAATATAATTATTTAATAATTTAATATCATTTTTAAATAATTAAAATAATTATTAAATAATTTATTATAATTATTATTTATTATTTAATTAAATTAAATAATATTTCAAATTTATATAAAAATATTAAAAATAAATTTTTATAATTAAAAATGAATTTTTGAATATAATTATTAATTACTAATAATTATTTAACATGCATTTCGTCAATGTTATAGGTTTATAGGTTTCTGGGTTTGAACATGCATTTCGTCGCTAAAGGTGTTCTTCACGAAGAACACTTTGTCAATGTCAAACAGTGACTGTTGACCTTAAATTTCTCTTTGCTGTGTTGATGTTTATGTTTGATTTTTGTTTGTTGTTAAACCTAGCATGGCAGAGTATAACGACATGTGAAAATTACACTCAAATTACATCATATCATGCTAGATAATTCATGGTCAAACTACCCCGTTCATAACTGTTCTAGAGTTTCTCGGTTACCCAGAAACTCAGTCAGTCATAACGGTCGACGTGGTTTGACCACTTATAATTTTGATTCCACTTTCTCTAAATGTGTTTTGATGCTTCAAGGTTGTAGATTACATACTAGAGATCATGTTAATATCAAGAAACAACATATTAAATATCATCTAGACACGATTTGAGTTGCTCAAAAGTCTGTCAGTAAACTGTCAGACATTCATATGATTTCTGCGTTACCCAGAAATCAGTCCATCATAGTCGGTCAATGGGTTTTGACCACCTATAACTTTCTACTGTGAGATAGTTTGAACTTTCTACCAGTTGGATCTTAAAGCTAACATGGCATACTATCAATTCAAGTTTTAAAACACATCAAACAAACAATTTAAGCAAATCAAAAGCTCTGACAAAGTAGCTTGTCAGACTGTTCTTGACTGCCAAGAACAGTTTGCTATTTTTTCCTAATTTTGATATCTAGATGTTATAAAAACATGTTTTAACCGCCCAGATCACTTAATTACATATTAATAAACATTCCTAAACACTAAAACATAACATTTAATTCAACCTTAAAGATCTAGCAATAAATTAGGGTTTATGCACTTTTTTCTTCAAATTTTGATTTCTGGCTTTTGATTCTGAGCTTGTGATTGCAGAGGCTTATTATGGTATGTTTGTAAATGTATAGGCTTTGTAAATTTCGTAGGTCTAATGGTCAGAATCTCATTCTATTTATAGCAACTTGGAATTAGGGTTTTATTTTATTTTTTTCCACTTTTGCCCTCCAAAATATCCTAGCTTTGTTACTTGTGCTGCTCCAATCTGATCTTGGTTGACATGCTTGTGCTGGAGTGTGTTGAGCACAAGCTTGCACACTCCTACCTTCATTTTCATTGGTTTAGATTTTATTTTTGATTTATTTACTTACTAATTAAACTTAGATTTTTGTTAATCATGATTAGATTGTTTAATTAGGTTTAGTAATACTTTAATTAAGTTAATATATCATAATTAAAGTTTATCATTTCATAATTTAATGTTATCAAATCAATTTAGGGTTTTAGGGTTCTAAATTAGGGTTTAGGATTTTCAATTTTACAATTAGGGTTTTAATCTTCAATTAGGGTTTTAATATAAGTTCAATGATTCATAATTAATATTATGATTCATTACTTAGATCCTAATTATATCAATTAAGATTCTTGTACAGTAATTAGTTTAATTGATCAATTCGGACAACTTTTATCAATTAGGATTTTCAAATTAGGGTTTCTATTTCATTTTATCATTTTAAACCCTATTTAACTTATTTTAGATTTTTATCAGTTAATATAATATTATATTAACTCCGAAGCACGACAAAGCACTTCGTCATTTTCAAGCACGACATAGCAAGTTACAAAAATAATTTTCCGATACGCTTCTCGGTGAATTCGCTGGAAGCACGACAAATCATTTTGTCCGTGTAAGCACGACACAGCTGCTTGGCGAAAAAATTTTATTTGACCAAATTCTTAAATAAAATACACAATCACATAATACCAAGTCCGAACATGAAATTTTATTTATTAAACACATAATTTACATATACAGATCTTATTAGGGTTCAGAATATTATATTCACCCCCAATAATAAGAATTTTGTCCTCGAAATTACGGCACAGATTATAAAAACAAGTGTAGGTAATTATCTCGCATTTTACTCTCGAGCTCCCACGTAGCTTCCTCTATGTTTTGATTCCTCCAAATAACTTTGACTGAAGGGATCACTTTATTTCGTAGATGTTGTTCTTTCCTATCTATGATTTCGATAGGAACTTCCTCATAAGATAAATCTTTCTCGATCTGAACAGGTTCGTAATCGATAACGTGTTTATAATCAGGTTTGTATGGTCGTAACACGGACACATGAAACACGTTATGGATATGTTCTAACTCAGGAGGCAAGGCTACCTCATAAGCTACTTCACCTATTTTTCTCAATATCTGAAATGGTCCAATAAATCGCGGACTCAATTTCCCCTTTTTGCCAAAACGTATTTTGCCCTTCCACGGAGAAACTTTTAAGAACACGTGACTACCGATATCGAAATCTTGTAGCTTCCTGTGTTGATCCGCATATTTCTTCTGTCGATCTTGAGACGCTTGTAATCTTCTTCGTATAATTTGAACTACCTCAGCGGTTTGTTGAACTATTTCGGGTCCTAGCATTTGTCGTTCCCCAACCTCGTCCCAACATAATGGCGTCCTACATTTTCTTCCATACAAAGCTTCAAATGGTGGCATTCCTATGCTGGCATGGTAGCTATTATTGTAGGCAAATTCTACCAAAGGTAATTGATCTTCCCAACTTCCCTTGAAATCCATGATGCAAGAGCGCAACATGTCTTCTAGTGTCTGAATGGTTCTCTCACTCTGACCGTCAGTTTATGGGTGATAAGCTGTGCTTAATCTTAACTGAGTTCCTAAATGTTTCTAGAGACTTGTCCAAAAATTTGAAGTGAATCGGGGATCTCGATCTGATACTATAGAAACAGGTACTCCATTTCTAGAAATAATTTCATTGATGTAAAGTTTGGTTAACTGGTCATGACTGAAGTTGACTTTTATGAGTAGAAAATGAGCTGATTTTGCAAGACGATCTACAATTACCCAAATGGCATTGTGACCTTTCTGTGTATTTGGAAGACCTATAACAAAATCCATGGTAATATGCTCCCATTTCCACTCAGGAATTTCTAGGGGTTGTAATAATCCACTTGGTTTTTGGTGTTCAGCTTTAACCCTTTGACACGTTAAACATTTACTTACCCACTTTGCTATTTCTCTTTTCATGTTAGTCCACCAAAAATGTCGACTTAAATCTTTGTACATTTTGTACTCCCTGGATGTATAACGAATTTAGAATTGTGGGCTTCATTCAGTATTTCATCTTTCAATTCTTGTACTGAAGGTATCCAAATTCTATCTTTGTATCTCAGTACTCCATCCTTGTCCACTCTAAAATTGACATTCTTTTTATGGGTTATTTCGGCCTTATACTTCTGACACTCCGCATCAGTCTCCTGTAGTTCTCTAATTTCTCCAACAAAGTTGAACCATTTTTCACAACAAATAACTTTTAGGTAGAATTCACTGGAACTCTTACCTCGATCTCAAGTTTGTCAAACTCTTTTATCAGTACCTCGTTATTGGTTATCATATTCAACTTTTCTTGGTTCTTCCGACTCAATGCGTCTGCTACGACGTTGGCTTTTCCAGGGTGATATAGAATTTCACAGTCAAAATCTTTTATCAACTCTAGCCATCTCCTCTGCCGCATATTTAACTCCTTCTGAGTGAATATATACTTTAGACTTTTGTGAACTGTGTATATTTCACACTTTTCTCCGTACAAGTAATGCCTCCAAATTTTCAAGGCAAATACTACAGCGGCTAACTCAAGATCATGTGTAGGATACCTCTTCTCATAATCTTTGAGTTGTCTTGACGCATATGCGATTACCTTCCCATGTTGCATTAACACACAACCTAATCCCTTATGTGAAGCATCACTATAAACTACAAGACCTCCTGTATCATCTGGTAAAGATAACACTGGTGCCATGCTTAATCGTTTCTTCAACTCTTGGAAGCTTTCTTCACATTTGTCTGTCCAGACGTATTTTACCGTCTTTCGAGTTAAATTGGTTAGCGGGGTTACTATATTTAAAAAATCTTGTATAAAACGCTGATAATACCCTGCTAAACTGAGAAAACTTCTTACTTCTGTTGGAGTTGTTGGTTGTTCCCAGTTTACAACCGCTTCTATTTTTGCTGGATCCACTGCTATTCCATTCTTGTCAATGACATGACTTAAGAAATGGACTCGTTCCAACCAAAATTCACACTTGGAAAACTTTGCATAAAGTTGTTCCTTGCGTAATATCTTTAATACGCTCCTTAAGTGTTCAACATGCTCCTCTTTTATTCTCGAGTATACTAAAATATCATCGATGAACACTGCGACAAATTTGTCTAAGCATGGTTTAAACACTCGGTTCATCAAGTCCATGAATGCTGCTGGCACATTTGTTAATCCAAAAGACATCACAAGAAACTCATAATGTCCATAGCGTGTCCTAAACGCTGTTTTCGGCACATCTTCTTTTCTTACCTTTAATTGATGATAACCTGATTGTAGGTCGATCTTCGAAAAGTGTTTGGCCCCTTTCAACTGGTCAACCAGATCATCAATTCTTGGTAAAGGATATTTGTTCTTTATGGTTAACTTATTTAATTCTCTATAGTCAATGCATAACCTTAACGTTCCATCCTTCTTCTTTACGAATAACACTGGTGCTCCCCAAGGTGAAACACTAGGTTGTATGTATTTCTTGTCTAAGAGTTCATGTAACTGCACAAGTAACTCCTTCAACTCTACTGGTGCCATCCTGTACGGTGCTTTGGAAACTGGCGCCGTACCAGGTGCAAGATCAATAACAAATTCGATTTCCCTATCCGTAGGTAGACCTGGTAAATCATCTGAAAACACATCCGAAAATTCTCTAACTACAGGTATTTGATCTAACTTTGCTCCTTCCTTTCGAGTATCTACTATATATGCCAAATAACCTGTGCAACCCTTCCTAAGCAACTTCTCTGCTTGCATTACTGTCAAACATCGAGATCGCTTAGGTGAACAACCACCGTTGAACACTACCTTTGACTTCGACTCAGTTAACAGGTTTACACGTTTCCGATGGCAGTCAATCATTGCATTATGATTAACCAACCAATCCATACCTAAGATTATATCAAATTCCCCTAGCTGTATAGGAATGAGATTCACAAGGAACTTGTGTCCCTTAATCTCTACGTTACCACCTTTATATACCGTTTTAAAGGGAATTATCTCTCTATTGGCAATTTCCACATTGAAAGGTATGTCTAAGTCTTCGCATGGCATTTTCAAGTTTTTAGCAAAGCTATTAGACACAAATGAACAAGTAGCACCAGAGTCGAATAACACATATGTATTTAAAGTGTCGATAGGGATGATACCTGTCACCACGTCCTGTGAAGCAACAACATCCCTCATCGTCATATTAAACGTTCTGGTGGTTGGACGACTCTGACCTCCAGCTCCTGCTACTTTTGGTTTGAGGGTGTTGTTTGTGGTTTGATTCCCTCCCCTAGTTTGGTTCTTATTCCTGGGACAATTTCTAGATATGTGACTCGTTGCGCCACAAATATAACACTTAAAATTCTGGTTGCCCTGACTGGTATTATTATTATTCTTCTTGGGACAATCAGAGGAATAATGTCCCTCTTGACCACAACTGTAACAAGTAACCACCCCCCTGCGGCATACTCCCGGGTGGTTCTTTCCACATGTGACACAACGTCCTACCTTATTATTATTATTCTGGTTTCTGTTGGTGGTGTTGTTGTTATTGTAATTATTCCCCTTCTTCCCAAAGTTAGTAGAAAAATTGGTATCCCACTTCCTCTTGTTATTATTAGTACCTCCTATACTAACTTCTCCTTTGAACTTTCCCCCTTCATTCTGATTCCTCTTCTCCTTATGAAACTTGAGAAGATTTTCATTCTCGATCTCAGCTATAACAGCCTTCTCAATAATCTCTGAGAACGTTTTTAACTGGAAGATTGATATTTTACTCCTTATTTGAGGTTTTAACTCTTCCTCAAATCTCCTAGTTTTTCTCGTCTCAAAGTTCACTTGATGTGGAGCAAAACGAGACAATTCATTAAATTTGGCTGTATATTGAGATACAGTCATATCCCCTTATTTTAACTCTAAGAATTTTACTTCCATTCAGTATTGCATTGTTTGTGGAAATTAATTTTCAAAGAATAATTCCTTGAATCTTACCCACGGAACTACTCCTTCACCGGCCCTGGTTTTTGTGGTTTTCCACCAAAAGTTTGCCTCACCTTTTAGGAAAAAGGTTGCAAATATGGTCTTTTGTTCTTCACTTACATTGGTTACAGTGAAAAACTTCTCCATTTCGGTTACCCAGGTCTGAGCCTCAACTGGATCCGCAGTTCCTTTGAACTCAGGTGGTCCAACGGTTTTAAAATCCTTAAATGCCGACTTATGTGGATTATTTGGGTTGGGTTGGTGTGGTGGATGACCTTGTAAGGCTCCTAATAGTAGATCTACTAATTATTGAGTGGGGTTTGTATCATTGGTCTCATTTCGGGTTTGGGTTCTTCGTCTTGATGCTATAATTCTAAAATAAAGAAAAGACAAGTATATATTACACATAGAACTAACAATTTGATTGTACAAACAAAATTTGTATATCATATGTAAAACGGTTACATATTCGACTAGTGGTTTATACTACCACTAGTTAATACAAAGGATTTCCTACTTTTACAACTCAAAATTGTTATAATACAAACTATAACAACCAAACTTAAGTACTAAACTAAACTGATCGATCACGTGCCTCCTTATAGGCATCTTGGATCATATGACAGACCACTGATCGGTCTATCATATAATCCACCCTATTCTCCTCCACTGGGTACTTAAGCACCCGATGCTCTAAGTTACCGAACGTATCACGACATCTCTTGTCCGCTCGGTATAAATACATCTGGGCCTCTTGCTTCTCTTTCTGAGCACTCCGGAGAAGTGTCCTAAGACGGCGAGTGTTATTCCTCTCACTCTCCAATAATCCTTCAGCTATATATGCTCGAAAATTGGCCGCCTCTAGATCTGTGGCTGACTGCTGGACTAACCCGGTTACTATCTCCTCGTGTCTATCGACACACATCATTTGACTCGCTCCAATTACCTCATCGGGATCCGGATCTACTAGTTGTCCATCTATAGGATGATCAACCTCCTCAGCCTCTAATATCTCCTGATCATTCAGGAGTTCTTCCTCCTCTGGTTCCTCCTCTGGGTCTGACTTAAGAGTGGCTGGCTCATAATCTGGAACCTCGTCTGGCTCACTATCTGACAGCCATCCTACCATGGGATGATCTACAACTAAGAGATTGTTCCAATTAGTCTCTGACATCCTACAAAAGAATTTTAGTTGTTTAGTATTAATGCGAAACAAATTTACACATAATATAAAGCTTTTAAGATTATTTTATGTATGATTAAGTATTTTACGGACTCAAAGACTATATCCTAAGGTATTTCCTAACTACCTTAGAGCTATAATCTACAGCTCTAATACCAACCTATGACGCCCCCAAATTCTCTACACTTCCCTGTAGCAGATCTGGTGCTCACTTGAAACTATACAACTTTAAATATTCAATAAAATATGACTTCTATCTATCCAAGGTTCACAGTATCCCATAACAGGTACTAGTTCTAGCCAGAACGTTGTATGTGTTTGGATACCCTCACTTGGATGTATAAATTCATATCTAATGAATATCTCTTTCATATTTATATTTTCTATCTATCTGACATTCACAGTATTAATGATAAGATTGTCCATAGAACTGAGGGGCGCATTCCGGTAAAGATGGCACCTTACCGGCGCTCATTAAGTATAACCTCAGAGCTTATAGGACTTTCAATATCATTTAAATACCCTCATTTAGATGTATAGTTCGTATAGATACTATATTTACTTAGTACAACTATGCTAAAGAAAGTAAAGATCAGAGTATAACGCATTCGATGAAATAAAGGATCATAATATATTACATATCATTTGGTTCGATTACATCATTCCTGATACTAAGTTATTACAACAAAAGCCTTTAAAAGACTTAAAGTATTCAAAACAGTAATTAAACTAATTAACATGTCCTTTCCCTTTATCGACCCCAGATGTGCCGGGATTACCATTTAAAACTGCAAAAGAAGATATGCGCAAGAATGAGCTACAAATGCTCAGCAAGTTCATTTGAATATGTAAACACAATGTGTTTGATTTGAAAGATGTCAATTGATGTATAACTGAGGGTTCTGTACCTGAACCATATATTTCATTTAGTTCTATCAGTCTTCAATGACTTAGAACCATTTGATTTTGGATATCTGGTAGGGGATCAGCCTCACCAATATCCTAGGAGTATGCATATCATCCTACCATTTATGTCAATTTTATTTCATTGATGGTCACACTACCTTATTATAAGGCTTTCGAGTTCACCTTACATCCAAGGTGTCTCATTTTACTCAGTATAAGATGTCGTACCAAAATAATTTGGTTTGAGACAACAATTTAAGCTTCATCAAGCAATATATGAATAATAATTCATTTTTAAGTTATGCTGAACAAGAAGCAATAACTTCACAATAATCGATAGCAAGATATAGAGGATTTGCATAAATATAAGTTGAATAAGGTTAGGACACTTGCCTTAGCGTAGTTCGTTATAATTTAATACAGTTGGTCAACGTATGTAGTCTACGTACACCAATAATAAGCGTTAGAACTTATATACACATGTATTACGCTAATCTAGACAAGTTTCATTAAGGTTCGACGTTGATTCGATATCTCGGTCGCGTCTTTAAACAACTAAACACATAGGTTATTCGATAAAACTTTATTTGGAAGCTTTAATATTAGATTAGATAATGTAATTATCATTTCTAATATTTTTAGAACCTTAATATTATTTTTAAATAATTTTTATAAGCTTGGAAGTATTTTTAAATAATTTTACAAGTATAGGAATATTTTTAAATGATTTAATTATCATTTAGAATAATTTTTAAAACATTAATATGTTATTTAAATAATTTATTTGTCATTTAGAATATTTTTAGATGCCTAAAATATTATTGAAATGATTTATTTATCGTTTATAATATTTTTAGAATTTATTTTATTATTAAAATAATTTATTTATTTCTTATAATAATTTCCAAAACTTAGTTTAATATTTAAATAATTTAATTATCATTTATAATATTTTTAAATACTTAATATATTATTTAATAATTTATTTATCATTTATAATATTTAAATATTTAATATTTTATTTAATTATTATATATAATAATTTTATTTACTTTAATATCATTTTTAAATAATTAATATAATTATTTAATAATTTAATATCAGTTTTAAATAATTAAAACAATTATTAAATGATTTATTATAATTATTATTTATTATTTAATTAAATTAAATAATATTTCAGATTTATATAAAAATATTAAAATCAAATTTTTATAATTAAAAATGAATTTTCGAATATAATTATTAATTATTAATAATTATTTAATATTTATTTATTATTTTATAATTTATTTAATTAATTTTTATTTATTTTAAAAAAAAAACCGTCGCTAAAGGGCTTTAGCGACAGTCTGCATACGTTTATAGGTTTCTGGGTTTGAACATGCATTTCGTCGCTAAAGGTGCTCTTCATGAAGAACACTTGGTCAATGTCAAACAGTGACTTTTGACCTTAAATTTCTCTTTGCTGTGTTGATGTTTATGTTTGATTTTTGTTTGTTATTAAACCTAGTATGACAGAGTATAACGACATGTGAAAATTATACTCAAATTATATTATATCATGCTAGATAATTCATGGTCACACTACCCCGTTCATAATTGTTCTTGAGTTTCTGGGTAACCCAGAAACTCAGTCAGTCATAACGATCAACGTGGTTTGACCACTTATAATTTTGATTCCACTTTCTCTAAATGTGTTTTGATGCTTCAAGGTTGTAGATTACATACTAGAGATCATGTTAATATCAAGAAACAACATATTAAATATCATCTAGACACGATCTGGGTTGCTCAAAAGTCTATCAGTAAACTGTCAAACATTCATATGATTTCTGGGTTACCCAGAAATCAGTCCATCATGGTCGGTCAATGGGTTTTGACCACCTATAACTTTCTACTGTGAGATAGTTTGAGCTTTCTACCAGTTGGATCTTAAAGCTAACATGGCATACTATCAATTCAAGCTTTAAAACACATCAAACAAACAATTTAAGCCAATTAAAAGCTCTGACAAAGTAGCTTGTCAGACTGTTGTTGACTGCCAAGAACAGTTTGCTATTTTTGCCTAATTTTGATATCTAGATGTTATAAAAACATGTGTTAACCGCCCAGATCACTTAATTACATATTAATAAACATTCCTAAACACTAAAACATAACATCTAATTCAACCTTAAAGATCTAGCAATAAATTAGGGTTTATGCACCTTTTTCTTCAAATTTTGATTTTTGGCTTTTGATTCTGAGCTTGTGATTGCAGAGGCTTGTTATGGTATGTTTGTAAGTGTATAGGCTTTGAAAATTTCGTAGGTCTAATGGTCAGAATCTCATTCTATTTATAGCAACTTAGAATTAGGGTTTTATTTTATTTTTTTTCCACTTTTGCCCTCCAAAATATCCTAAGTTTGTTACTTGTGCTGCTCCAATCTGATCTTGGTTGACATGCTTGTGCTGGAGTGTGTTAAGCACAAGCTTGCACACTCCTACCTTCATTTTCATTGGTTTAGATTTTATTTTTGATTTATTTACTTACTAATTAAACTTAGATTTTTGCTAATCATGATTAGAGTGTTTAATTAGGTTTAGTAATACTTTAATTAAGTTAATATATCATAATTAAAGTTTATCATTTCATAATTTAATGTTATCAAATCAATTTAGGGTTTTAGGGTTCCAAATTAGGGTTTAGGGTTTTCAATTCTACAATTAGGGTTTTAATCTTCAATTAGGGTTTTAATATAAGTTCAATAATTCATAATTAATATTATGATTCATTACTTAGATCCTAATTATATCAATTAAGATTCTTGTACAGTAATTAGGATTTTAATTGACCAATTCGGACAACTTTTATCAATTAGGGTTTTCAAATTAGGGTTTCTATTTCATTTTATCATTTTAAACCCTATTTAACTTATTTTAGATTTTTATCAGTTAATATAATATTATATTAACTCCGAAGCACGACAAAGCACTTCGTCATTTCCAAGCACGACACAACAGCTTACAAAAATAATTTGCCGTGACGCTTCTCGGTGAATTCGCCGGAAGCACGACAAATCATTTTGTCCGTGTAAGTACGACACAGCTGCTTGGCGAAAATTTTTTATTTGACCAAATTCTTAAATAAAATACACAATCACATAATACCAAGTCCGAACATGAAATTTTATTTATTAAACACATAATTTACATATACAGATCTTATTAGGGTTCGGAATATTACATCAACCACTTGTTGGAGTGATATGACTGTGGCTTTGTGTTTGGCAATTTCATTATGATAAAGTTTATCCCTCTGAGCGATGCCTGCCATCAATTCTTTGAGTATCTCCCTCAGCCGTTTGGTCAGCTTAGTACCCAAACTGTTAAAGTGTTTATTTGCAGCATCAATGACATTGTCGAGTTTTCGATGGAGGGCTAGAGAATTTGCTTCAAGATTCTCCTCCATATCAGTCGCCATGTGAGCGGTGAGGTCGACCATCTGATCCTTAGTGGGCAGTTGGTTGACTCGATCAAGGATTTGTTTCACCTTAGTTGACGGTTCTTCCTTATTGCTTCTTTGAAGATTGGATAGGGCAGTAATAATGTCAGAGAATTCATTGTTTGAGGAAGATGGAATATCAAACTGAGTGATTGGTGCAGTGATTTGCTGTGAGGGAAAAGAGATTTCTCTACGGTCGAAGAATCGATCATAGGGTGGGGTGACTCTACGTTTTGAGTGAGAGGGCTATGTTGGCCATCAGTCGCAGAGTGTAGGAACTCTACGACTGGAAATGCTTGATCATTTGGTCCATTAGTCACAGAGTGTTGAAACCCTGTGGCTGGAAGTTGGTTCCTTGGGTCAGGAATGACCTCAATCCATTTGGGTAGTTCATCAAACAGATAGAAATTTGATGACAGAGAGTGATTTAGCTTGAAGGATGAAGGAACATTATATACCTTCTGCTCGTTAATTTGGAATGAACTGTTGGTGAGAAGCTTCTGAGCAAAGGTACCAATTCTTGGAAATTCTTGGGTAAGCACTGAGATTGCTGGGTAAGTCTTGAAAGCCCAGAACATGTGATCCCAAGAATTTAGGATTAGAGCCTGGTGGAAGGACATTCTTGGTAAGTAGGCGAATAAGCAGTTATAATTGATGTGCTTTCTTCATTTCTGCCTTCAGGAATGATTTCCAGACTTTCATCTTCACTCTCATCACTTGTTTCATCACCGATCTCTACAGTCTCAACTTCTTTAACCAATGTTTCTGCTTCAGGTTCAATTGCTTGAGGGGTTAAGAAGATTTTATTATGAGCTTCTAATAGCTCCCCCTCAACCTGAGCGTGAACTTGCTCAGGGACTTCAGGAATCTCCCCCTCAGTTTGATCCTAGTTTGTTTCACCAGCTTCTTGACACTCCCCCTCATCAGGGATTTCTACTCTTTCTGACGCGGTTGGGTTCCCTTCCACACTATCAGCTGCAAATTGATCAGAGGACATTAGCCTTCTTTCTTCGTCCTTGATCCGCATCATTGTTTCTCTGAGCTCCTTTTGAGCTACAGTCATTAACCTTTTCTTTACTTTCTTTGGCTTGGGTTCAGCAACTTCTCAGGCATTTCTTCATGTTCTTCTTGATGCTTTGGTGTGCCAACCACCCTAGCTACCTGCTCTTCAGCAACATCTTCAATGTTAGGTTGACCAGCCTCACTAGCAGCATCTTCAGCTCTTGACTCTACGATCGTAGAGTTGGGATCTTCAACAATCGTAGGGAGGCTTTTCTTTGAGCTGCATTTTCCCTTCTTATGATACACCTTAATGATAGGTGTATTTTCATCAGATGCTTCTTTTTTTTGCTTTTGCTTCCTTTTCTTCATTGGTGATTGTTCTGTAGGCAGAGTAGGACTTTCTGGCTCTTGTGAATTCTCATTTGTTGATCCTTGCGGTTCATCCTCCGTTTGGACACATCTTTAGCCTTTTTCTTCCCTTTGTTTTTCCTGCTCAAGGCTGTTGGTTCCTGATTTACTTCTTCAGAGTCTTCAATGACTGACAAATTTCTCATTAGGGGCCTCTTTGCTCCACTTGTCCGTCCACTGGATTCAGACTGGATTATCCTCAAGTTTTCTACTGGATTTCTCTTCTACTTTACAAACAGCTTCTTTGTGATCTTCTTGTTGGGGTTGAGGGTTTCACCTTCATCATCCTCAATTTTGTCACCAAGTGCTGATTGCAGAAGGATGCTTATGAATCTTCCGTAAAACATTTTCCCGCTGCCCTTGGATTTCTCAGCACTTTGAACTCGGTTGCCAATCCATTCCATTAATAAGGCTCCGAAGTTGATGTCGATTTTGAAGACGATGGCAATTATAATTTTCAGTTGAAGTTCACTGACTGAATCATGAGCTGTATCTTTGCAAAGGATACACTTTCCCACAATATCAGCGAGAAATTCATACTTTTGGGAAAACTCCTTCTTCTTTAACCCTCTTAACTTAGGATTGTCCTTGTGATGCATTCGCTTTAGCCCTGCTTCTCTATCGATGCAGCTTAGAGAGGTGAGGCCTTCAGTGTTGAAGCCTAGGGCTAGATTTACTTTTGACGAACTGAGTTGAATGGATGTGCCCTTTACCTTGGTGGATAAAATACCATCAACATAGACTCCATTATCGTAGAACTCTTTCACCAATTTTGAGTAAATTCTTGTTTTGGTCTCAAGAGCCTCCTATAGTCCAGCACGCTTTAGGAGAGAAATGATCTTCTGATACTGCCTCTCAACATTGGAGAAATCGTCAAAATCTAGTTCGTTGCCTGGAACGACTAGAGATGGTGCCATTGTTGATTCCTAAAACAGAAACGAAAGTATCTGAGTGTATGTTTGTACTTTGAATAATTAGGGTTTTGGCGAGAGGGAGAGATGATTGAAATTTTGAAATCAGAAAGCGTAATTGAGTGGTAACAGTTACGAACTGAATTTAAAAACTTCCCTCTTGATGATCTGAGTGGGACACATGTTTTGTTCAGAGTGAGGCATGACTTCTATTTTGAAGGATAAGACCTTTTTGCCCTTAGCTCCCCCTAAGCTCTATGATTCCTCCTTGAGCCATTCTGACTCTACGAACGCTTGCCCACTCTACGATTGGTTCCAGTCCCATTCTACGAACAAGTTTTACTCTACGACCTCTTCTGAGTTTGGCTTTCAATCTGCAGAGTTAGTCGGTTCCAACACAAGGTATTATGAATGTAAATTCAGCAATCCTAGTTCATTTATCAACATGTTAAACCTTGACTCATCCAATGGTTTTGTAAATACATCGACAAGCTGGTTTTCAGTTGGAATATAACTTAATGAAATATTGCCATTTTGCACATGATCTCTAATGAAGTGATATCTTATATCTATGTACTTGGTTCTTGAGTGCATGACAGGATTGTGTGTTATAGCAATAACACTGGTATTATCATAATGTACATGAATAGATTTAAACTCTAACCCATAGTTAGCCAGCTAATTTTTCATCCAAAGGATTTATGCATAACAACTGCCGGCTGCAATGTATTCAGCCTCTGCTGTTGAGGTTGATACTGAGTTTTGCTTTTTGCTAAACTAGGAGACAAGTCGATTTCTAATAAGTCGACATGTTCCACTTGTGCTCTTTCTATCAATTTTGCAACCTGCATAGTCAGCATCTGAGTATCCTATAAGATCAAAGGGTGACTTTGTGACACCCCCAAATTCTCTACACTCCCTGTAGCAGATTTGGTGCTCACGTGGAACTATTCAACTATAAACATTACATAATATATAACTTCTATCTATCCAAGGTTCACAGTATCCCATAACAGATACTAGTTCCGGCCAGAACGTTTACTGTGTTTGGATACCCTCACTTGGATGTATAGATTCATATCTTATGAATATCTCTTTCATATCGATATTCCCTGTCTATCTGACATTCACAGTATTAATGATAATATTATTCTTGGAACTGAGGGGCGCATTCCGGTAGAGGTGACACCTTACCAGCGCTCATTAAGTGTAACCTCAGCACTTACAGAACTCCCAGTATCATTGAAATACCCTCATTCAGATGTATAGTTCATAGGGATACTGTACTAGATCAAATGCTACTTACTAACTTAACTAAGAATGTAAATACAATGCAAGAGATGTAACAAAAGATGATATATATTTAATAAGCTTAAGTTTGGTTACAACATTCCCAGTACTATGTCTTTATTACAACAAAAAGTCTTATAAGACTTGAAAACATTAACAACAGTAAGATAAAACTAATTAACATGGCCTTTTCCCTTGTCTGTCCCTGAGGTGCCGGGATTATCATTTAAGACTGCAAAAGAAAGTATATGCAAGAATGAGCTACAAATGCTCAGCAAGTTTATTTGAAAACGTAAACACAATGTGTTTGAGTTGAAAGATATCAAAGATGTATAATTGAGGGTTCAGTACATAAACCATGTGTTTCAATCAATTCTATCAGTCTTCAATGACTTAGAAGAGTTTGATTTCGGATATCTCGTAGGGGATCAGCCTATCGAATTTTCTAGGAGTATGCATATCATCCTACAATTTATGTCAACATATAATCGACGATTTACAACCTTACATCAAGGCGTTTCATTTCTCAGTATAAGATGTCTTACCAAAATAATTTGGTTTGACACAACAATTTAAGCTTTATCAAGCAATATATGAATAATGATTCATTTTAAGTTATGCTGAACAAGAAGCAATAACTTTGTAACAATTGATAGCAAGATGTATAATACTTGGTTAAATATAACAAGGTTAGAAGACTTGTCTTAGCGTAGATCTTTTAATTAAATTTAACGCGGTTTATCCGCGTACATAGTCTATGTACACCAATAGTAAGCGTTAGAACTTATAATAACATGTAACAAGTTGAACTAGACAAGTTTCATTAAGGTTTGACGTTAATTCGGTATCTCGGTCGCGTCATTAGATAGCTAAACACATAGGTTTATCAATAAAACTTCATTTAGAAGCATAAATATTAGTCTAGATAATTTAATTATCTTTTATAACATTTTTAGAAGCTTAATATTATTTTTAAATAATTTTTACAAGCTTAGAAATATTTTTAAATGATTTAATTATCATTTATAGTATTTTTAAAATATTAATATGTTATTTAAATGATTTATTTATCATTTAGAATAATTATAGATATTTAAAATATTATTTAAATGATTTATTTATTATTTATAATATTTTTAGAAAGATAGAATATTATTTAAATGATTTATTTTATCATTAATAATATTTTTAGAATTTATTTTATCATTTAAATGATGTGATTATTATTTATAATAATTTTTAAAACTTAGTTTAATATTTAAATGATTTATTTATCATTTATAATATTTTTAAATACTTAGTATATTTAAAATAATTTATTTATTATTTACAATAATTTTAGAAAGTTAGTAACATTTTTAAATGATTAAAAATAATTTAAATACATTAATATTATTTTTAAATCATTTATTTAATATATTTATTAAATAATTTAATATTTAATTAAATAAAATAATTATTAAAATTTATATCAGAATATTAAAAATTATTAAATATAATTAAAAATTAATTTTAATATTTAATTATTAATTATTTTGAATTATTTAATATTTATTTATAATTTATTTAATTATTTAGAATTTGTTATTAATTTTTATTTATTTTCGTCGCTAAAGGGCTTTAGCGACGGTCACTGTCGCTAAATGTGTTCTTGAGTGTTCTTGAGGCCGGATGAAGACTGTCGCCTAAGGGCTATAACGACGGTTGTTTGTCGCTAAAAATGTTCTTCATTGAAGAACAGTTGGTCATGGCAAGTTGGGACTTTTGACCTCAAATTAATTCCAGTTGGTTAATTGTTTGTGTTTGATTTTGTTTCTAGCTATACTAGACATGGCAAAGAACAACGACATGTATCAAACTAACACTAATTATATCACATTTTGAAGATTTAATCCGGTTAAACCACCCTGTTCATGCTGTTCTTGAGTTTCTGGGTAACCCAGAGACTGAGTGGTCATGGTCGGTCAACGCTTTTTGACCGTTAATAACTTTCGTTCTATGTTAGCTTTATGTGTTTAGTTGGTTTATAATTGTAGATTACATGGCAAAGAACAACTACAAACATTAAAACCTCAATAATTATATCATGTGGCCAAGATCTAGACGGGTCAAACTCTTGTGAGACACTATCAGTGTTCTTCATGGTTTCTGGGTTGCCCAGAAACTTGAACCCGTGAGCGGTCAACGGGTTTTGACCGTTCATATCTTTCATCCTAGAGATATTTTTAACCTTTTACCAATTGGATATTATAGCTAACATGGCAAGCTATCAATTCATGCTTTAAAACGGATCTAACAAATATTTTAAGTGGATCAAACCATCTGACAAAAAGGCTTGTCAGACTGTTCTTGACTGCCAAGAACAATTTAGATTTTTCATCAAATTCGACCATTTAAATGTTATGAATCCTTATTTAACCAACCCAGATCACTTATTAACATGTTTACATATAATCTTAAACATCTAAACACAAAATTTATTGAAGGCTTAAAGATCTAGCATAAAAATTAGGGTTTTGCACTTTTTTTCTCAAGTTTTGATTTCTGATCTTTGATTCTGATCTTTTGCTTGCAAAGGCTTGTTATGGTATGATTATAAGTGTATTGGCTTTGTAAATTCGTAGCTTGAAAGATCAGATTAGTGTTTTATTTATAGAACTTTGTAAGTTAAGGTTTTTAGGTCTTTTCTCACATTTTGCCTCCATAAAGATCTTGGCAACTTAACTTGTGCTGGTTGCAATCTGATCCAAGTCTACTACTTGTGCTGGAGTGTGTTAAGCACAAGCTTGCACACTCCTAGCCCAATTTCTATTGGTTTAGCTTTTATTTTTGATTTATTTCTTTACTAATTAAACTTAGATTTTTGCTAATCATGTTTAGGATGTTTAATTAGGTTTAGTAATACCTTAATTAATCTTATATATCATAATTAAGGTTTAACATTCCATAATTTAAAGTTTAGATAACATAATTAGAATTAGGGTTTCATAATTAGGGTTAGGGTTTCCTAATTCATGAATTAGGATTTAAATCTTTCAATTAGGGTTTTAATCTAAGTTCAATGATTCCTAATTAATATTATGATTCATTATTTAGAATCTATTTATATTAATTAAGATTCTTGTGTCATAATTAGGGTTTTGATTTATCAATTCGGACAACTTTTATCAATTAGGGTTTTCTGATTAGGGTTTTATAATTTAATTTATCATTTTAAACCCTATTTAACTTATTTAGATTTTTATCAGTTAATATAATATTATGTTGGGAATCAGCATGCGATCGATAAGCTCATTATCACAAGGGGAGAATGTTATAAGATCTGCATGTGATTACCTTTATTCATTATATGTGATTTGATTGATGACAAAATGATAAGAAGAACATTCATACCGGTAAAACCTTATAAAGTCCTTAATGAAATATATGTACAAGGACTTAGAAGATCAAATATGTTAGGTTGATCTAAGCTGAATGAATATCTATCTGATCAAAGCATGTTTGTAAGATTAGGTTTTGTAAAGTCCTTAAATGAATTTGATGTACAAGGACTTAGAATAGAAAAAGATCAAACTTGTTAGAATGATCTTATGTACTATAATGATATATGTACAAACAAGGGCCAGACTGATCGTAGAGTACTGTACTGACTAAATGAGGGATTGTAGAGCAGTCAGTCAACATCGCAGAACCAAGTATGCCATCACAGGGTTTGCCAGGAAAACGTAGAGTAACGCTCGGCAGGACGTAGAGTTCTCTCGGTAGGACGTAGAGTTCTCTCGGCAGGACGTAGAGCACTCTCGGCAGGACGTAGAGTTCTCTCGGCATTACAATGCTAAATCTAAAGATCGTAGAGACTGCTAGACAAGCACAGTAAAAGGTTCGGCAGATCGTAGAGCTCACTCGGCATCACTCTCTTGAAATCGTAGAGTGAAACACACACCGCAAAGCTTGTAAGGCAATCGTAGAGTATGGCTCGGCAGAACAAGGCGATTACTAGGGATCGTATAGTGTGCACTACAAAGAGGAAATCATTGTGCTAATATGGGTTCGTAGATCAAGTCCAAGTCAGCCGCTCTACGACTCCCATGAATAGTCTGTAATCAAATAACAACGTAGAGCAGTCGCCGCTGAAGCACTCAAAGATAAAGTGGCAACCTTCATAAAGACTTCTAAGTAAGCTGAGCATGGGCCATCAGACATAGAAAGATCTCTGAGCACAGCCAAAGCATCAAGCCATAACAGAGATCATAGTACAAGCTCAAGTAATCACTCTACGATCCATCAAGACTCTAGACCTGCATCAAAGACAAAGGTCGTAGAGTAGGAAATCAATAGCAAGATCAAGTGATCGTAGAGTTGAGCCTAAGACAACAGAGGCACTCTAGCAGTCTCAGCAAAGCAAGAAGAAGATCATAGAGCAGTACTCTATGACAAGGCAAAGGAGAACTCGGCAGAACGTAGAGTTCTCTCGGCAGAACGAAGAGCACTCTCGGCAGGACGTAGAGTTCTCTCGGCAGGATATAGAGCACTCTCGGTAGGATGTAGAGTTGTCTCGACATTACAATGCTAAATCTAAAGATCGTAGAGACTGCCAGACAAGCACAGTAAAAGGCTCGACAGATTGTAGAGCTCACTCGGCATCACTCTCTTGAAATCGTAAAGTGAAACACACACCGCAAAGCTTGCAAGGCAATCGTAGAGTATGGCTCGGCAGAACAAGGAGATTACTCAGGATCGTAGAGTGTGCACTACAAAGAGGAAATTATTGTGCTAATATGGGTTCGTAGAGTAAGTCCAAGTCAACCACTCTACGACTCCCATGAATAGTCTGCAATCAAACAAAAATGTAGAGCAGTCGCTGCTAAAGCACTCAAAGATAAAGTGGCAACCTTCATAAAGACTTCTAAGTAAGCTGAGCATGAACCATCAGATATAGAAAGATCTCTGAGCACAAACAAAGCATCAAGCCATAACAGAGATCACAGTACAAGCTCAAGTAATCACTCTACAATCCATCAAGACTCTAGACCTGCATCAAAGACAAAGGTCGTAGAGTAGGAAAGCAACAGCAAGATCAAGTGATCGTAGAGTTGAGCCTAAGACAACAGAGGCACTCTAGCAGTCTCAGCAAAGCAACAAGAAGATTATAGAGCAGTACTCTATGACAAGGCATAGGAGAAAATGTCTGAAGATTAAAGTAGAGCAGTCCTCTACATCAAAAGGGCTACAACAACAGAAGATTATAGAGCAATCTATGATAGGCACACTGCAGCAATGGCTCAACAAAGTTCATAGTACACTATGCTCTGGAATGAAAAGCTAAATGGAGATCATAGAGCATAAGGGAGCACAGACTGCACTATAGTAAGAAGCACATTAAAGTGTAATGCAAGTGCAAACAACCACTCTACGAACTGCAAGGCAGCACAAGGTCACAACCAAAGTAAACAGTTAACTCTACGATCTAAGGCAACAATCTTCAGTCTGAAGCAAGCTGTTAACTCTACAATCAGAAGCTACAGGCTACAACTAAGATGATCGTAGAGTAAGTAAGTGCCAATATGGATTGAAGAAGTCAGAGCACTTAGGGTTACTATCCCAAGATGAGCAGTTGAGTAGTTAAATGAGGAAAGTAAAGAACCAATCTGAGTGGGGCTCAAACTGCCATGTTTGCAGCAGTTAACAAGCAGCGCATGTGACTCCACTATCTTAGTACCAGCTAATGGATGCTGACTAAGCTATCACTAGCAGACTTAAGGAAGTAAAATACTCAGTGGTACATTAAACAAGTCTGCAGAAAGTAAGTCTCTAATGGAAAGAAGTGCAACGGGAAGATATCAACGGCAAGCTTCCAACGGGAAGAAGATGAAGATCTACATAATAGAGAACTGCATTTAGATTGCAGTGTATGTGTGGTGAACGAGAGCAAGAACACAAACTGTACAATCAGCTAGAAGCTTCACTGCAACATGAAAGGTATGCCAAAGGGCTGGCATATGAGCTAAGAGTCGAATGACCAAGAAGCTAAGATCAAGAGTGACCAGAGCTGAAGGCAGACCTAGAAGAGCAACTCTATGATCAAGAAATGAACACACTGAGCTGAAGAGATAAAGAACTAACTTAGACAAGTCAACCTGTGTTCATCTAGAGTGATCATCTGTATCTGCTATGTACCAGAAGAAGGAAGTTCTTCAACGATCATCATCAACAGTATCCAGAAGAAAATCACAACCAGCTGCCAAGTACTAGAAGATGAAGGAGATCAAAGTTCATCTTGGTAGCACAACCCAACAACCAATCAACACACCAAAGAGGGCGGGGCGTCCTTGTCTTAAGTGACTAAACGAAGTCAAGTCTGCTAGACTTGTTGAGTACCAAAGGGTACAAGAGATTCTAAGGCTGCTGGCTTTAGTCTACAAGATTCCAGGGCTGCTGGCCTTGAAGGGTTCTTTGTGAACTAGGTTTCCAAGTTTGCTAAACTTGAAGAGGGTCATAGGATCCTTGTCCAAGGGACTAAAAACAACTTAAGTCTGCGGGACACAAGAGGGGTCAGAGGATCTGTGTCTGCGGGACTTGAGGAGGGTCATAGGATCCTTGCCTTAGCGGCTAAAATCAACTCTTGTCTGCTGGACTTGAGGAGGGCGGAGAGTCCTTGTCTTTGTGACTAAAACAATTAGGGGATTCCTACTTGTTCAAGTAGAAGAGTGGAATAAGAGTTATTCAGTCTCCGAACCACTTAAAAAATCTCCCGTGTCTTTTACTTTATGTCATTTAGCTTATGCAAATTAACTGCTATATCTGTTATCAACCATACCATAGATTTGTCGATTGAACTAAGATTATGTTTTCATCTATGAAGGGGCTACTAAAGTATATTCCGTTGTGCATGAATTGATTCTCTATTCATAATTGTTATACTTTCATGAATAAAAATGGAAAAGTTTTTAAAGGATCTATTCAACCCCTCTTCTAGATCCCCATTGTGTCCCCGGGAACCAACATATTATATTAACTCCGAAGCACGACAAATCACTTCATCATTTTTAAGCACGACACAACAGCTTACCAAAATAATTTGCCGAGACGCTTCTCGGTAAAATCGTCGGAAGCACGACAAATCATTTTGTCCGTGTAAGCACGACTAAACAGCTTCAAAATTTTTTTTATATGACCTAATTCTTTAATAAAATATACAATCACATAACACAAAGTCAGAACAAGAAATTTCATTTAATAAACACATAATTTACATATACAAATCTTATTAGGGTTCAGAATATTACAGACTCCTTGGGATACTAGAGTCCCAAGCTAGGAGTGCCCTTAAGATACCTAAAAATTCTTTTTACAGCCATTAAATGTGATTCCTTGGGGTTAGCTTGAAATCTAGCACAAATACACGTAGCAAACATGATATCTGGTCTACTAGCTGTTAAGTATAGGAGAGAGCCTATCATACCTCTATATTGAGTAACATCAATACTTTTACCTTTCTCGTCTTTGTCAAGCTTAGTTACAGGTGCCATGGGAGTTTTCATGATGGTGGCTGAATCCATGCCGTACTTCTTTAATAAGTCTTTAATGTACTTGGCTTGGTTAATGAAGATGCCTTCATTTGTTTGCTTTACTTGAAGTCAAAGAAAGACGTTCAGTTCTCCAATCATGCTCATTTCAAACTTACTCTACTTTCACACAACTTTTTATCAGTAGAACCAAAGATAATATCATCCACATAGATTTAAACTAGGAGTGATTTGTCCTTGTGTTTCCTTAGGAACAAGGTAGTGTTTACTCTACCTCTAGTGAATTCCTTTTCAGTAAGAAAATTTGTAAGCGTTTCATACCATGCTCTAGGTACTTGTTTTAAATCATATAAAGCTTTATCTAATTTATACACATAATTAGAAAGGGTTGGATTGATAAAACCTGGAGGTTTTTCCACATAGACTTCTTCTTGAAGTTCTCCATTGAGAAAGGCACTTTTGACATCCATTTGGAAGACTTTGAATTTCATGTGAGCTGCATGGGCAAGAAATATTCTGATGGCTTCCAATCTTACAACAGGAGCAAAGGTTTCATCATAGTCATTCCCTTCTTCCTGTGAGTAACCTTTAGTTACCAATCTTGCTTTGTTTCTTGTGATGACACCTTCTTCATCCATCTTGTTTCTGAACACCCATTTGAAAGTAGTATGTATACAAGCCAATCATATTTGATATGATGTAGCATATACTTTGTAATCTTATTCGGTTGTTAAAGGCATTTTACTTTATCTACATGGTGCTGTTATATTAAATGTGATAAACCCATAGTTTTGAGCAATACTTTTAGAATCATGATGGTGATCATGCTAATGAGATCTAAATTTTAGATAGCTCACAAACTAAAATCGTTCCTAATCGATGGATTACTAAAAAGGGGATTAGTAAATCTGGATAGATTAGTACATACGTTGCTTGCTCTTATGAAGAGGATGATTGATCTCATAATCATTTGTGTGGAGACACTAAAGCATGTATGTAGGTGTTTATTAGAGAATAAGTTCACTGAACGTGGCTCGCTAAGGAATACCTAATGGAGTTTTACTCGCTTGTCAATAGGAATTCCTCTAGTGATAGTAGTACAAGTGATCCTTGGACTTGAGATCATCATAGTATCTTGTGTGTGATAAGTTATACTTTGACATGTCCCTTAAGACCCTTAGGGTATATCAAAGGGTATGATTGGGTATAATAAGTTGAACATGGAGATAGGTGAATGATCAACAAAGAATCTACCACTTCTAGTAAAAGGAGTGAATGTCCTATGTGATTCGATAAATGACGACTCAGAAGTCTTTGGCCAAAGCAGAATGAAATTAGAAAGGAGTTTCTAATTTGCATTATCAGAGTTGTTCATTTGAGAATCGAAATACATATAATTCAATAAAATAAGACTTGACAGTAATTCCATGTCTTATATTTAATTGGGACATTGTATGGTAGAAGGATTGAATTGTACGGTAACTATTCACTGAAAGGTTCTTTTGTGATTAATGTTGAAATCTATATTATCTGGAAAGTCGTTGATCGCTAAGGGGGCTTACCCTTATTGTAGAATAAATATTATTTATTTAAATAAATTAAATAGTTTAATTTATTTATTTAAATAAGATTAGAATTGTTCTAATTGATTTATTCACAACCGGTTTAATATGGAGAACCTAAAGGGTCACACCGCAAAAGGAAAATATTTGTTTAAAAAGTAAATGACTTAATTGTAATAATAAGTTAAGTGTATTTAATTTAATCTATGGAGATAGAATAAATTAAATAGCTTAATATTTATTATTTAATATTTTGAAAATATTAAATATAAATTAATAAGAAGAGTCTTATTATTATTATTACCATTACTATTATTTAATTCCTAATAGGGATTGAGAATTAATTAATAGAAGTACTCTCTCATGCATTCCTAATTGGATTAGGAGTATAATTAATTAAAGGAGTTTAATTAAAATAAAAACCCTAATCCTAAATAGTTTAGGAGGGTTCCCTATATCTATAAATAAGAGGAGTCTTATCATGATTTAGGGTTAGATAGTTACACACTCTTCCATAAGAATTGGAGAGAGAGAGAGAGTACTTGCAATTTCTATAGAGATAGAAACTAGGGTTTTGCCAACACCCATCTTCTTGAACAATTATTATTCCTTGGTGGATCACTGTTGGTCGATTTCGCAACCGAAAAATACGCGCAAGTATACGCGGTCAACAAGTAATAAAGAGTAAGTAAAGTATCGATCCCACGAGGAATTGTTTCTAATGTTTACCAAGTATTAACCTTTTATCATTTCAATCTTATTTAAACAAATGACAATTGTTTTTGTTATTTTGCATTAATAATGATAACAAATAATCTAAGAACTATGGAAAGCTTTAAGATAATGAAAATCTAGTATTAACAAGTCTAAGATTACAATTTCCCCCAACACTTTATTTAAATCTCTTATTTCTCTCATTTTCAACTAGTTAAATCACAAGAATTGTTAACCGAGAAATTCATCTTATTCATAAGCCTTAGTGTATGGTCATATGAAAATCACCCATACACGACACATAGGTATATGGTTAACCTACATGCCAACAATCCATTCAATTCCATGAATAATCGACAAGACACACGCCACATAATCTTAGTCAATCTACCCATCAAACGAATGAACCTCCGTGTAGGGAGTCATTAAGTTTGTAATCTCATAATGGTTACACACGGCATTTAGATATATCTCTATTCCAAATACTAGCAAGTCATCCATTCTTGAAGACAATGAATAAGACACACGCCACATAATCTCATACATCACCCATAAAAATCTCTAACTTTCGTATGATATCAAAACTAAGTCCCAACACTATAATCCACTTTTCAATTTCATATAGGTGATCAATCAATTATACTTTCAGCATAAATCATGCTAGACATTCAATTCGCAATTTATCATGTTAGAATGTTGGTCGAGAACACGAAAGTAAAATATGGCCACCTCTCGATGCACCATATTCGTATCACACTAAATCCACAATTGATAGAATGAATGTGAACACCCTAGATGACTAACACACTATATCTCTATGTGAATTACAATCAAAAAGGTTGAAGCATAAGTTCTCAATTGGCCACATATGGTGCTTCGGTATATCTCTATCCTAGGCACGAAAATTAAATTCCATCACATGCAGAATTCATGAACACATGCTAGCATAATCAAATCTCAATCTATATTTCCTTTCTCAATTCCATATAGATTATCACACTAATTGATGATCAAGGTAATTAATACATGAAGCGCAAATTATGATATCCAATTCTAAAATGATAACTAATATCAAAGAGAGATAATTTGATTCAAACCAGGTGTTGGGTTCCATTGAAATCTTAGAATAAAAATCTAGTTCATGGTAGCTACAAATAACATCATATTCAATTTATACATCATGTTGGATTACAAATTAGAAGGGAAATTAGAGATAAAACCAATTTTGATGGATATTCAGATGTTGCTTGTTGGGTTGATGATGATCTCTAGCTTTTCCTCCTTGATATTGCAATCCTTGATGCTTTAGCTCCTTGGCCTTTGCTTGATATAACTTGATTTGTAGCACTTTGGCCCTCCTTGGTGATGAATTTGGTAGCTCCCCCCTCTCTTGAATCTGATTTCTAGGGTCTAGATCTCCTAAAAATGGAGGCTACATAATGTATTTATAGTTCCTTAAGCAAAAACCTAGCTTAGCCCACGAATTTTGGCCAAAAATTAGCTGAAATCGCGAAATCTGGCGAATCGGGCGCAGCTGCGCGCAAGGATGCGCTGAATACTGAACTCCTTGGATGCCGAGCGCAGCTGCGCCGACTTTGGCTTGCGTCCGGGCGCAGCTGCGCTGCCCAAATCTGCAGATTCTGCAGGAAGGGCGCAGCTGCGCCGGGATTGTACTAGGAATGGGCGCAGCTGCGCCGGGCAGTGCTTTTGCTGCATTTTCCAGCTTTGACGTCTGTTGGTAAAATGGCCATAACTTCTTTGTTGGAACTTGGATTAAGGCGATTAAGGAGGCTATGGAAAGCTAAGAAGTAGCTCTACAATTTCCATAACTGGAGCTCGTCGAGATACAGATCAAAGCAAGGCTCTACAATTTCCATAACTGGAGCTCGTCGAGATACAGATCGGAGCAAGGCGCAAATTGAGCCCGAAGCAACTGCTGCGTAAAATGCACGCAAAATCCGACGGTAAAATGACCATAACTCTCTCATATGAACTTTAAATTGGATGATTCCGGATGTTCTGGAAAGCTAAGATCAAAATCTACAACTTTAGTTCTTTGAGTTTTTAGAGATTCAGATTGGAACATGGGTGAAATTGAGAAACAAGCAGCTGAAATGACAAATTCACGCCGAAAACGCATTGATCCCAAGGGCTTTTATTTCAATACCTACGAAACAAAGTAAAAACACATAAAAGCACACAAATACATATAAAAGTAATACAAAACTACATTACACAACAATAAGATGAAAACACATAAAACCAAATGAAATAGCTAAAGACTTACAAATTATTAAGGCTAAAAGTACCCAATTTGTGTATATAAAACACACTCATCAAATACCCCCAAACTAAAACCTTTGCTTGTCCTCAAGCAAAACACACAAACTATAAAAATTAAACATTTCTAAATAAAAACTATCTTGAGCAATGAGTTAATAAGCTAACCAATGGTCCTAAAGCATAAACACATGAAAACTCAAGGAAACTTTCAAAACGTTGCAAGTCTAGATTTACAAATAGCTAGTCATAGCTTGCTTTAGGTCCCTTCCGTGTGTGTGTGAGTACCCAATGGCACTAAACCAATCAAGCTCGGATGAAGCTATGCAACCACATTACCTTATGAAATAATCAAAATAAACCACCAAAAACTACATGCTTAACGCATCACTCAAAAGGTATACAAATCATAATTTCCAAAATTTTGAAATCAAAAGACTCTAGGTAAGTGCATTTTATGCTCCATCTTATCCTAAGTCCACTCTTGTGGGTGAGTGCGTTTTACGCTCCATCTCAACTCAACACAAGATTTGAAATATACAATTTTCTTTCTTTAATCACAATTATAAGAGAGTGCGTTTTACACTCTATCTCTCCTACGTATGTGTGCATGAGTGAGTGCATTTTACGCTCTATCTCAACTTACCACATGACCAACAATTCAAACACAACAAATTTGGACACCTTGCTTCAAGTGATGTTTAAACGAGTTCTAGAGTTTATAGATATTTTCCACAAGCATTCGGTTATAAAAGCCTTCTCTAAGCATACAACTAGCTCAATACTCATGGGTAGGTGCAAAAGAGTGAAGGGACGCATAAGCAAAATAATAACCAACAATAACGATTAAGCACAAAGACTAAGCAACATTTATCCATTTTCCATGAGTTAGAATCAATTCAAACAAGCCATTATCATAGACCATGGATTATGGTTCAAATCAAATTAAAACAATGCTCAAGGGACATATCCTAAAAATAAATGAATTTTTTTTATAGCCAACAAACATTAAAATGCACAAATAACTAACATATGCTATGTAACTATGATGCCAATGCTATATGATCCACCCCCAAACTCAAAGTGAACAATGTCCTCATTGTTTATAAGATAAGGAAATGAAAACTGAGAACTTTCCTAATTGGCCAAGCATCATGCTCGACCATAGCCTTTTAAACATTTGAGTCTGATGGTGGATAAACTAGAAACGGTTGTAGCTCAGGAATATGCATTGGGGTGGCATTCGGAGAATAACTAAGTAATTCCTTACCAAACAATGCTCAATCAGACCAACATTCTTTTAGACCATTCGTTGACTACGCGATGTGCACTGATTGAAATTCTTCATCAAATACCTCCCCCAAACTCAGTTTCAACAAAAAAAATTGCTAAGTTATTACAATATTCAATCAAATCATAGCAATGAATAACCCAAAATCCTCCAATTGAGCCAACACAAACTCAATTGGGCAACCAATTTACATTTATCCATATTACACCAATGCAAGATTACCCAATACACATCCAAGTACAACAGTTTAACTAAACAAGAATACCCATAACAATTGATAAATTTATTTTACTTGTATACAAAAAAATTGGAGTGAGTACCTTGCTTTGTGTTGGCAAAAGAAGTTGTTTGTTTAGTACCTTCAATTTGGAGATGAAACCTTTTGAATGCTCAGTGGGTTAAGATGAATCCATGTGGGAGAGGGGAAGAATGAGTTTAGAAGTGTGAATGACAATATAATTCCTGCCGACTGGCGCAGCTACGCGCTTGTTGTTCTGTTGGTGGGGCGCAGCTGCGCTGGTACGGCACAGCTACGCGGGGCTTAGCTTGAGGAACGACGCAGTTGTGCCTTCCTGTCAACTCCCTGGATGACTTTTTTTTATCGCGAAAACACACTTAAAACACACAAATATTAAATAGTAAAACACACCAAAATTACGTATTAGCATATTAAGCACCCCCAAACTCAAAATTGACATTGTCCTAAAAAAATAGGAAAAATTAAAATAGAGGACTTCCCTGAGAACGTGTCAAATGTCATTTATATCATCTTCCAAGTCCTCAAGCTGGGGGGCGCACTCCATATTGCATGGCCATGACACCTGAAAACAATTGAGTAAAGAAATTAAAATGCAATCAAATAAACCAAACTTTAATCAAACAAAAACAAAAGCAAAACAATAAACTTGGGTTGCCTCCCAAGAAACGCTTAGTTTAAAGTCGTTAGCCTGACTCCTCCATTTCATTTCAATCCGGCTCAATCACAAAATTGACCATTGCATGTTGCCTCGTTGTTCTTTCTTTGATTTGCATGGCATGCATGCCTGGTTGGTGACCCCCAAACTTAATTTCAATTAATGGCACAAAGAAGCTTTCCCCGCCCGCTTCATCCAATGGTAGTGATGTAACATTTGAGGGATTTGCTGTAGTAGGAGTCATTGTATCAAGATCACCTAGTTTGATCTTTTTAGATAAGTGCCCAATTGCGAACGTTGACAAACTAGGTGCTTCCTCTTCCGTTGTGTCTATGATAAGATTGGGGCATTGGGGCTTGACAAGCACAACGAGCTCTTCTTCTTTCTTCTTTTCCGCGGCCCACCATTGTTCCAAGTTTATGTTAGCTCTTATGTCAAAATGAGCTTTGCCGACGATATGACTACCAATTGGGCATAGTTTTGCAAAACTGACTGGATTCTTGAATTTTGCCGACGAAGGCACTTGGGGCACTAATACAATCGGCTCATCTTTGTTAGCACTTACAGCTAGATCTTCGGTGGCCTCATTTTCTATAGCCCCACTTGTCTCTGCTTTGTCGACATCTTGTGGCGCATCCAGTTGTATATTTGGCTCGGGCTCACTGTCAGTCTCAAAATCCATGTATTGTGGACTATTGGATGAGGTATTGATGATTAGTTCCATCAGATTTTTAATTTGTTTGGATAATGCTTCCTTCCTCATATTAAAATCTTCGTGGAGCTTCAAAACCTTATCCATGCAATATCCAACCTCCTCGAAAGTGTCTCAAGTTGTGCTGATATTGTAGGTGGACATGAGAATTCCGGTGTGTACGTTGGATTTAGAGCATAGTATTGATCTTCATAATTATAGCTCCATGAAAAATTCGGGTGATACCCCCAAGCTTGGTGATAATCGGTATAAGCATAACCGTTGGGCAAATTACTATCGTAATGTACCGGTTCAAAATTGACAGTGCATTGATGACTCGGATGATTGTCAGCACAATAATCATAAGTAATTACTCTATTTTGAGTCCTTTTTGCTTCAAAAGCATCCATCTTCCTTTCAAGTATCTTAATTTGTGCCGAAATCGAAGAAAATACATTAAGTCCATCAATTTATGTCTCCTTTGGTTGAGTCATATTTGTGTACGACCATTGATCATTATAGCCAACCATGGTGTGCCTCGCAAAGAAGAAAGCATAAAAACAGAAAAATGTTAAACGAAAGCAAAAACAAATTTATATATAAGTTTAAATTAAGACCAATTTGATTATAATTAATATCGGAAAAACACTAGAAAAACAATTCCCCGGCAACGGCGCCAAAAACTTGTTGGTCGATTTCGCAACCGAAAAATACGCGCAAGTATACGCGGTCAACAAGTAATAAAGAGTAAGTAAAGTATCGATCCCACGAGGAATTGTTTCTAATGTTTACCAAGTATTAACCTTTTATCATTTCAATCTTATTTAAACAAATGACAATTGTTTTTGTTATTTTGCATTAATAATGATAACAAATAATCTAAGAACTATGGAAAGCTTTAAGATAATGAAAATCTAGTATTAACAAGTCTAAGATTACAATTTCCCCCAACACTTTATTTAAATCTCTTATTTCTCTCATTTTCAACTAGTTAAATCACAAGAATTGTTAACCGAGAAATTCATCTTATTCATAAGCCTTAGTGTATGGTCATATGAAAATCACCCATACACGACACATAGGTATATGGTTAACCTACATGCCAACAATCCATTCAATTCCATGAATAATCGACAAGACACACGCCACATAATCTTAGTCAATCTACCCATCAAACGAATGAACCTCCGTGTAGGGAGTCTTTAAGTTTGTAATCTCATAATGGTTACACACAACATTTAGATATATCTCTATTCCAAATACTAGCAAATCATCCATTCTTGAAGACAATGAATAAGACACACGCCACATAATCTCATACATCACCCACAAAAATCTCTAACTTTCGTATGATATCAAAACTAAGTCTCAACACTATAATCCACTTTTTAATTTCATATAGGTGATCAATCAATTATACTTTCAGCATAAATCATGCTAGACATTCAATTCTCAATTTATCATGTTAGAATGTTGGTCGAGAACACGAAAGTAAAATATGGCCACCTCTCGATGCACCATATTCGTATCACACTAAATCTACAATTGATAGAATGAATGTGAACACCCTAGATGACTAACGCACTATATCTCTATGTGAATTACAATCAAAAGGGTTGAAGCATAAGTTCTCAATTGGCCACATATGGTGCTTCGGTATATCTCTATCCTAGGCACGAATCTTAAATTCCATCACATGCAGAATTCATGAACACATGCTAGCATAATCAGATCTCAATCTATATTTCCTTTCTCAATTCAATATAGATTATCACACTAATTAATGATCAAGGTAATTAATACATGAAGCGCAGATTATGATATCCAATTCTAAAATGATAACTAATATCAAAGAGAGATAATTTGATTCAAACTAGGTGTTGGGTTCCATTGAAATCTTAGAATAAAAATCTAGTTCATGGTAGCTACAAATAACATCATATTCAATTTATACATCATGTTGGATTACAAATTAGAAGGGAAATTAGAGATAAAACCAATTTTGATGGATATTCAGATGTTGCTTGTTGGGTTGATGATGATCTCTAGCTTTTCCTCCTTGATTTTGCAATCCTTGATGCTTTAGCTCCTTGGCCTTTGCTTGATATAGCTTGATTTATAGCACTTTAGCCCTCCTTGGTGATGAATTTGGTAGCTCCCCCTCTCTTGAATCTGATTTCTGAGGTCTAGATCTCCTAAAAATGGAGACTACATAATGTATTTATAGTTCCTTAAGCAAAAACTTAGATTAGCCCACGAATTTTGACAAAAAATTAGCTGAAATCGCGAAATCTGACGAATCGGGCGCAGCTACGCCCAAGGATGCGCTGAATACTGAACTCCCTGGATGTCGGGCGCAGCTGCGCTAACTTTTGCTTGCGTCCGGGCGCAGCTGCGCCGGGATTGTACTAGGAATGGGCGCAGTTGCGCCAGGCAGTGCTTCTACTGCATTTTCCAGCTTTAACGTCTATTGGTAAAATGGCCATAACTTCTTCGTCCGAACTCGGATTAAGGCGATTAAGGAGGCTATGGAAAGCTAAGAAGTAGCTCTACAATTTCCATAACTGGAGCTCATCGAGATACAGATCGGAGCAAGGCGAAAATTGAGCCCGAAGCAACTACTGCGTAAAATGCACGCAAACTCTGACGGTAAAATGACCATAACTCTCTCATACGAACTTCAAATTGGATGATTCCGGATGTTCTGGAAAGCTAAGATCAAAATATACAACTTTAGTTCTTTGCGTTTGGAGAGATTCGGATTGGACCATGTGTGAAATTGAGAAACAAGCAGCTGAAATGACAAATTCACGCCGAAAACGCATTGATCCCAAGGGCTTTTATTTCAATACCTACGAAACAAAGTAAAAACACATAAAAGCACACAAATACATATAAAAGTAATACAAAACTACATTACACAACAATAAGATGAAAACACATAAAACCAAACGAAATAGCTAAAGACTTATAAATTATTAAGGCTAAAAGTACCCAATTTGTGTATATAAAACACACTCATCAATCACCTCTAGAGGCCAAACACTTGGGTGGCTAACGTTGATCAAAGGAAGGAATTTAATCGGTGGAATTCGAGAAGAACGCGAAGGATTTGGAGGTGAACTCGTACCTGTGGAAGCATGGTTCTACAAGGGTATGATTCTCATACTTTATCTCTTTCGTTTAATTGATAATTGAGCACATGGATGATCATGGTGATGGTTTGTATGAAAAATTTTAAAATCCGTTTTATTGCGCTTTCGCACTATTTATGTAATTTGATTGCATGTTCGCGCTATATACAAACCTAACACCATTTAGTGCTAATGACTGGATGTTGTTTTGGCCTTTCAACTAGTCTTCAGACCTTGCTTCTTTTAAATTGGTTGAGCTCTTCTTGCATAGCCTCTATCCAGCTTGAATCTTCTAATTCTTCTTCTACCTTCTTGGGCTCTATTTGAGAGAGAAAGCTTAGGTAGATGCATTCATTTTGAGTTGCTGACCTTGTCTTTACTCTAGCATTAGGATCTCCAATGATGAGATCTTCAGTGTGATCCTTTGTCCATTTTCTCCTTCTTGGGACATCTGTTCTGATGCTCTCTTGTTTGAGTTCTTCTAGATTGACTTCAAGTTCAGGTCGTAGAGTCTTACTGTCTGGTATTGTGAACTCTACGATTTCTTCTTCTCGCTCTATGTTTTCTGGTTCTGGCTCTTCGTTCGTAGTGTCTAACTCTACATTTTTTGATTATGCAATCGTAGAGTTCTTTTCTACACTTTCATTGAGTGGAGCATCCTTCCTTACAGGGTCTGATTCGTCAAAGGTTATATGAATGGAGGCTTCTATAGTCAGAGACTCTTTGTTGAATACTCTGTATGCTTTACTATCCATAGCATAACCAAGGAAGATTCATTCATCTGACTTTTGCTGGAATTTGGTCAGGTACTTCTTTCCATTATTGAGAATGTAACACATACAGCCAAATGCACGAAAGTAGCTGATGTTTGGCTTTCTTCCTTTCCATAGCTCATAAGGAGTCTTCTTGAGAGTGAGTGAACAAGAGATCTGTTTTGAGTGTAGCCAACAGTGTTGACAGCTTCTGCCCAGAAATACTCAGGTAGGTGAGCAGCTACAAGTATAGTTCTTCCTGCTTCAATCAGAGTCCTATTCTTTCTTTCAGCTACTCCATTTTGTTGAGGAGTTCTTGGTGCTAAGAAGTTATGATTGATGCCATTTTCTTCACAATACTGTTCTACCTCGGAGAAATCAAACTCTCTTCCATGATCACTTCTGATAACTTTAATTTTCTCCTTTTTCTCATTCATAACTAGTTTGAACAACTTGATTAGTTGAGAGCAGGTTTCATCTTTAGATCTTATAAAGAATGTCCATGTGAACCTGGTGTAGTCATCTACTACTACCAATGAATACCTCTTTCCTCCAAGGCTTGCAGTTGGGATAGGCCCAAATAGATCCATATGGAGTAACTGTAGGGGCTTATCATTTGAGTTGACTGCTTTGCCTTTGAATGAGCTTTTTGTTTATTTTCCAAACTGGCATGCTTTGCAAGGTTTCTCTTTGATGAAGTTGAACTTTGGCAATCCTGCTACAAGGTCTTTGGAGGCTAGTTTTGTTATACTTTTGAAGTTTAAGTGAGACAGTCTTCAATGCCATAGCCATGAGAGATCTTCAGAGGCTTTAACAATGAAGCATATTGTCTCATCATGACTTAGCTCAGCAAGGTTGACAATATAGACATTTCCTTTTCTTGATCCTATCAGCTTCAATGAGTTGGTCCTCAAATCTCTGACTTGACATTGATCGTTGAGGAAGGTGACTTGATGACCTTTATCACATAGTTGGCTGATGCTGAGGAGATTGTGTTTTAGACCTTCAACATATGCTACTTTGCTGAATGATATAGCACCATTCCCAGTTGAGCCATATCCTCTTGTTTTTCCAGAGTTGTTGTCTCCAAAGATGACTGCAGGACTATCTTTTTCAATAAAGTTTGACAGGAGGGCTCTGTTACCTGTCATATGTCTTGAGCATCCACTATCAAGGTACCACATTGACTGAGTGGTGCTCTGTACCTGCAAAAATAATTAACTTTCATTTTGGTACCCAAACTTGCTTGGTTCCAAATTTGTTAGTAGCCTTTGGGACCCAAATCTACTTGATTTTAGGTCTTTTTAGTACATGATAGAAATCATTGAAATAGCATTCTACAGCTTTATGACCATATTTATAGCATGTATAACATTAAATATATTTCCTTTTTATCTTGGGCATATGTGGATAGTAGTGGCCCATAACTTTTTCTTTTGGCCTATAATCCTTATGCTTCCACACAACTCTACGATTCATAGTTTTCATGGAGTTAAAGATAACTCTACGTTTCTTGCCAGGTTGGTTCGTAGAGTGAGTTATGTCAGACTCTACGATCCTTCGAGGCTTGAATGTAGAAGCTGACTTACTCTTTGATCTCTTGAATCCTAGACTTGTGTGTGATTCAACAGAGTTAGAATAGCTTGGCCCTGCTGTTTGTGAGGATTTGACAAATACAATTCCCTTATTGAATTTAGAGGAACTGTTATCATTTGCTTCCATAAATTTATCTATGGTATGCTCTGAAGTGGAATTATGGAACCCCAGACCTGACCTGCTAGCCATAGATCTTTGGCTAGAGATCAGAGAATCCATAGACAGAGAAGACTTGTTCTATATTGAAATTGTCTTTTCTAGTTCCTGAATCTTAGAGACTAGAATTAACTCTTTCTGGGTGTAGAGTTCATTTTTCTGTTTCAAGTTGGCATTCTCAACCTCAAGACTAGTGCAAGAGTTAGCAGTTCATAGAGCAGTTTCCAACTCAACGATTGCTTTTTCTTTTTCCTCTTGAAGAAGAGAATGGTCTTTTGATAGAACCCTGAACATTTTCATGTATTTATGCAGTTCTATGATGGAGTCATGCATTCCTTCTCTAAGATCATCAATAGATAAATCAGGAGAGTAAAAATCAAATACCTCATCAACATTGAATTCTTTGATTCTTCTTTCCTTTGCCATTAAGCATAGATTTGCTTTGTGTGGTTCTTCATCTTCATTTGACTCATAGTTTGAGTCATTGTCTGAGTTACTCCATGAACTCTCAGCTACAAAGCCTTTATCCCCCTTTTTGAGCTTATGATAGCCTTTGGGGTTTTTCTTCGAATGTGGATTCTTCTTGCTCTTTCTTAATTCTTCTCTTAGAGGTTAGTTTGCAATGAAGTGACCTGGTTGTTTACAGTTGTAGCATAAATCACTTACTTGTTCTTTATTGTTGCTACTGAATTTCCTTGATCTGCTGCTTCTGCTGATGAATCTTTTGAAGTGTTTGATAAGCATGGCAGCTCCTTCATCACTGATTTCTTCATTATCATCCGAGTCATTATCTGATTTATATTTGTCAACTTTCCTTGATGTAGATTCCTTGAGAGCAATTCCTCTTTCCTTTTTCTTTCCTTCTCACAATGTTTCAGCTCTTTGAGTTAGCTCCAATTCATAGGTGAGAAGATTGCCATATAACATCTGCACAGTCATCTCATAGAGATTCTATAATTCTCTAATAGCGGTGGTTTTGGCATCCCACTTGCTAGGCAAGGCTCTCATGAATTTGATGATGAGATCTTTATTTGGATAGACATTTCCATATGCTCGAAGAGAGTTGAGCAGCATGTTGAACCTCTCATATGTGGAGGTAATATTTTTCCCCAAAGATGTGGGTAAACATTTCATATTGCCGTGTGAGTAATGATTGTTTGTTTTCTCTTACTTCTTCAGTCCCTTCATTCATGATTAGCAGTGCATCCCAAACTTCTTTTGTTGTTTGGCAGTTGACGACGTTCTCAAACAGCTCATCTTCTAGCGCCATGAACAAAATGTTTTTGGCTCTCTTGTCCAGCTGAACTGCTTTCTTCTCTACATCTGTCCAATCTTTTCTTAATTTGATTGAGACTTTGTTTGGGTCGTCAGTAGTTGGCGTTAACTTTGTTGGTACGTAAGGCCCACTAATGACAGCATCAAATAGATCCTCATCTATGGCGTCCATGTATGCCTGTATGCGAACTTTCCAGTTGGCAAATTTATCTTCGTTGGAAAGAGGTGGTTTGTTTCCTCCACCTAACTTAGAGCCATTTTTGGTTTGTGCCATTGATCTACTCAAGCTAGTTAAGCTTTCTTAGTGAGAACCTGCTCTGATACCAATTATTAGTTTCCAGAGGCACAAAAGATATCTAGAAGGGGGGGGGGAGGTGAATAGATACTTTGAAACTTTTTAACTCTTTTTCTAAAAGACTTGATTAATAAACAAGTTAATTAAGCGCAACAGAATATATGATTGATTTTAATCCCCCTTTAAGATACGACAGTTATAGCAGATATGATAAAGTAGTGATATAACAGTTATAGCAATTATGGAGTGCAGAGAGAGAGAAAAAGGAGAGACACATGACTTTAAGTGGTTCGGAGCACACAAGACTCCTACTCCACTGTTCTACTCCTTGAGTAGCAAATCCACTAAGGATATCTTTACAACTTGAATCACTAAGATTCCTTCAAGGCCAGCAGCCTCGGAACTCCAGTACACTAAGTACTCTTCAAAGCCAGGAGCCTTGGAACTCTGTAAACTAAGACCCGCAACTTTAGAATCTCTTGTACCCTTTGGTACTCAGCAAGTCCAGCAGACTTGATTTGGTTGGTCACCTGTTGACCCTTTCACTTAATTGAGAGTGTTTGTTTTGTTGCTACTGAGTTGCTTGAAACATTTGGTCTGATGAACTCGGTAGCGAAGCAAGCTGTTGTCTCTTTGATTGTAGAGTGGTATTTTGACAGATTTGATTTCTTTTCGTCGTACTTGGTTATCTGGTTTCTTTAATCTGTTTGCCTTATATTGATGCCTCTGAATTCTTCCGTTGAATATGAGACCGTTGCATCTGATATTTCTGTGAACTTAGGAATAGTTTATTCCTTGTGCGCGGTAGTAGGGTGAGTCAGCATCCATTATCTTGTTCCAAGATGGTGGTAAGTATAGTGCTCTGAATATCTGCAAACCATAGCTGTTTGTTCCCCACTAACTCTAATTCTTCCAGTTTAATTAAGTATTCAACAACTGTCTTGGGCAGGTCTTTCTACTGATCAGTCAATATGGGTAACGTAGAATATCAAATTCAGTTATTGGTTGCTTGTCTGAATAAGGATCATAGATTGTTTGGCTGACCATACGATTCTTTGGTGAGACCTGATTCTTGCAGACGTTCATGATGATCTTTCATATTGCGTTTAGATCACTTAGAGACAGTTTCAAAGTTTAGCTCCTTTATCTTCTTGAGAACTGTCGTCTTGCTAATGCAGATGTGACTCTGCGATCGATCTTGACTAAGGATAAAATTAACTCTACTATTTGTTGAGTCACTTGCGTTTGTCTGGCCAAGTTTCACTCTACGTCTGCCTGGCCTAACTCTACGATGCAACTGGCCGAGCTTCACTCTACGTTAGCCTGGTCAAACTCTACGATGCCGAGAGAGAGAGTTCTGTGACTGACCGAGCTTCACTCTACGTTTGCCTGGTCCAAATCTACGATGCCGAGAGAGAGCTCTGTGACTGACCGAGCTTCATTCTACGTTTCTAGCAGACTCTGCGCACCTTCAAGCTGTTTGATCTCCAAGTTGGCTGACTACTCTACGATCCTTTACTGGATGACTTGTGTAGGACTCAACGATTAGTCTAGCCTTTGCTTTTTACGTATGTCATTTCAGCTCATAATATCAACCTAACAAGTTTGATCTTTTCTATCTAAGTCCTTGTACATTAAAACTTTATAAGGACTTTACTATTCAGCTACTGAAAAACATATACATTAATATCACAACATCAAATTAAAACATGTGATTCCTAACAGCGTAGTTGTTTATTTGTTTGTGGTGTTGTCTTTTGTTATGGATATAGGATACTCGAGTTTGGTGAGTCTAGTCGAGCTGTCGATGAGGAGACTGTGGACAAGCATATTGTCTTGGTGGAGCTGACTGAGCTAGTTGCGCCTATAGTGCCGAGGGAGTCTACGTCATATTCTGATGGAGAGCTAGTTGTAGGACAGGTAGTGAGGTCATACAATGAGTATGAGGATGATAAGACTGAGGAGGCCGAAGAGTCAGTCGATGTAGATGAGTTTATAGCTGAGGCTATAGAGGAGGTGGGGCATTATGCTTCGCCAGAGGAGTTGCCAGCCCAGGATTATCTGGTAGACCAATTAGCAGATAGAAACTTGGAGTTAGAGGGCTGAGTTAGAGATTTAGAGGAGCAAAATCAGACACACCAAGTCATGGAGGACCAGTATAAGGAGTTGGCATATCAGCTGGAGAATGAGTTGAAAGGGATGAAGGTACAGTTACAAGGATAAGAGACTTCGACGCAGTAGATTGGGCACTACTTCATCAGTTAGTCGCCCTAAACACTGAGTTGAGAGAGAAGTTAGAGCAGGAAGAATTGAAATTTGCTGAGCTGAGAGTCGAGCACGAGGCCATGAAGCTCAAGTTCGACTTAGAGATTGCGGACAAGATCCGTATAGAGGGTGCTTGGGTTATACCTGCTAGGAGGGTAGACCAGTTAGAAAGAGAGGTTCAAGCAGGTGCAGTGAGGATCGAGACTCTAGGGTTGGCACTAGACACCACCTATGGGAGTCAGAGGAGAGGGGATAAGAGGTGCCCCATGGATGAAGGAGAGACCAGTCGTTCGGTACGACGTAGATTGATGGGTGGAGTTGCACCCCAGGAGCGTGAGCATGTGACTCATCATATCAAGCAATGAGGATATAGTTTAGTGGTTATAGATGCATTTAGTACCCTTCTTGTTTATAGGGTTATATATGTATGATGTAAACCTCAGACTGTGAGAGGTAGAATATGGTTATGATGCGTCCCCACTTGATGGGTATAGGGGGAAAGTAGTTATGGTAAATCCCATCTTTTGTTGCCTTAGTGGGATAAATAGCGTTTATAGGAATATACCAAAATATTGTATGTGTATGACACTTTTATTTGGTATGTGGATATAAATGCAACGTTATGCTTACATGTTTGCCTGAGTTTGAATGACGCATTAAAATTTTAAATGCTAACGCTAATAAAATGAGGCATAAAATGTTAAGTCTGGAGTTGAAAAGTAAAACCCTTTGTCCCGGTTCAAATGTTCTTTCTATGATCTTACGATCATGCCATTTCTTCACCTTCTCCTTGTACAGCCTCGAGTTTTCATAAGCCCGTAATCGGAATTCGCACAACTCATTGATCTCCCCTGCAGCTGTCGAATCAAAGTTCAACTTCCGAATTGCCCAATACGCCTTGTGCTCTAGCTCCATAGGGAGATGATAAGCTTTTCCATAAACCAGCTGAAACGGTGACATGCCCAATGGAGTTTTGTAAGCAGTCCTATACGCCCACACAACATCATCCAGCTTTAAAGCCCAATCCTTCCTCGTCGGATTCATAATTTTTTCGAGGATTCTTTTGACTTCCCGATTGGACACTTCAGCTTGGCCGTTGGTCTGTGGGTGATAAGCTGTAGCAATACGATGATTCACCCCATACTTAGCCAACAAAGCTGTAAACTGTCTGTTGCAGAAGTGCGTACCTTCATCACTAATAATGGCCCTTGGAGTCCCAAATCTAGTGAAAATACTTCGATGTAAAAACTTTAGGACTACCTTGGCATCATTTGTCGGGAGCGCTGCCACTTCTACCCATTTCGACACATAGTCAACTGCTAGCAAGATGTAGAGATTACCGCACGAAGACACAAAAGGGCCCATAAAATAAATCCCCCATACATCGAAAACTTCTACTTCGAGGATTGTATTCAAAGGCATTTCATTCCTCTTTGAAATGTTTCCCACTCTCTGACATCTATCACACCTCTGGACAAAACTGTAGGCATCCTTAAAAATTATCGGCCTTTAAAATCCTGCTTATAGTACTCTAGCCGCTGTTCTCTCTCCTCCATAGTAACCTCCATATAGAGAAGAATGGCAATCTTGTAGAATCCCCTCGGTCTCGCTATACGGGATACACCTTCTTATCATTTGATCTGCACACTATTTAAATAAATACGGCTCATCCCATATATACCATTTGACGTCATGCAGAAATTTCTTCTTTTGATGCCCCACCAAGTCAAAAGGTATCATCTTACTCACCAAATAGTTCGCGTAATCAGCAAACCATGGCACTTCCCCTTGCACCACAAACAACTGCTCATTCGAAAAGGATTCATTAATTGCAACTTTGCCGTCTATCTCCCTTTCCGAATTCTCGAGTCGAGATAAGTGGTCTGCCACTTGGTTTTTGGTACCCTTCCTATCCTTGATCTCCAAATCAAACTCCTGCAATAATAAAATCCATCTGATCAACCTGGGCTTTGCATCCTTCTTTGCCACTAAATATAGGATTGCCGAGTGATCCGTGTACACTATCACTTTTGTGCCTATCAGATATGACCAAAATTTATCGAAGGCATACACCACTGCCAATAACTCTTTTTGTGTGGTGGTATAATTTAACTGTGCATCTGTAAGGGTCTTGCTAGCATAGTATATCACATGAAACATCTTCTCCTTCCTTTGCCCCAAAACAGCCTCTACGGCGTAATCACTGGCATCACACATTAGCTCAAACGGCAAACCCCAATCTGGTGCAGTGATAACTGGTGCTGAAGTTAGTTTTCCCTTTAAGTGCGCAAATGCCCTCATGTAAGCCTCATCGAAATTAAACTGTGCATCCTTCTCCAATAAACTGCACAGTGGTTTAGTTATCTTGGAGAAGTCCTTGATGAATCTGCGGTAGAAGCCTGCATGTCCAAGAAAACTGCAGACACCTTTTACTGAAGTAGGTGGAGGTAAGTTCTCAATAGTTTCCAGCTTAGCCCTATCCACCTCAATTCCCTTCTTAGAAACTTTGTGTCCCAATATAACGCCTTCTTGTACCATAAAGTGGCACTTTTCCCAATTCAGTACTAGATTCGTTTCAACACATCTTTTTAAAACCATCACCAAATTCTCAAGGCATAAATCGAAAGAATCACCAAATACCGAGAAATCGTCCATGAATACCTCAACATTCTGTTCGACCATGTCTGAAAAAATTGCTGTCATATATCTCTGAAAGGTGGCTGGAGCATTGCACAACCCGAAAGACATCCTTCTGAAGGCAAAAGTGTCGTATGGACATGTAAAAGTAGTCTTTTCCTGGTCTTCCGGAGCTATCATAATCTGATTGTAGCCTAAATACCCGTCCAGAAGGCAATAATACTCATGACCCGCCAGTCTGTCCAACATCTGATCGATAAACGGAAGTGGAAAATGGTCCTTCCTTGTAGCTTTGTTAAGCTTGCGGTAGTCCATGCAGATTCTCCACCCCGTTACTGTTCGCGTTGGGATCAGCTCGTTATTCTCATTAGTGACAACGGTCATACCACCCTTCTTTGGTACGCACTGCACGGGGCTCACCCATGAACTGTCCGAAATCGGGTAGATTATTCCTGCATCCAGCCATTTCAATACCTCTTTCTTGACCACTTCTTTCATTATCGGATTAAGCCTTCTTTGTTGCTCAACCGTCGGCTTGCTACCATCTTCCAACAGGATCTTATGCATGCAAAAAGAAGGGCTTATCCCTTTGATATCTGCTATGGTCCATCCAATAGCTAATTTGAACTCTCTAAGCACTCGTAGCAGTTTTTCCTCCTGAAAAGATGTTAGTGCAGAAGAAATAATCACAGGTAGCTTTGAATCTTTATTTAAAAATGCATACCTGAGATGATCTGGAAGTGGTTTTAATTTAAGTTCGGGAGGTGTCTCAAGAGATGGTTTCAACTTTACCGACATCTCTCCAGCTTTCGTAAGTGGCTCGACAGGTGTTCTGAATTTTCCGAATTTGGGGGTAGTATCCAGATATTGCACAAGTTCGGCACATTCTTCATCCTCCAAATCTGAATCTTCAGCAATCACTCTCTGCAGTGGTTCATATCCCAACAAACTCTCAAATTCATCATTCACTATACTATCCACCAAGTCAACTCTGAAGCATTCCTCTTCATCGGTTGGGAGCTTCATTGCCTTGAAAACATTAAACTTCACCTCCTGATCATGTACCCGCATTGTAAGCTCCCCTTTCTGCACGTCTATCAGAGTCCTCCCCGTGGCTAGGAATGGTCTCCCCAGTATAATTGGTATACTCTTGTCCTCCTCATAGTCCAAGATGATGAAGTCTGCCGGAAAGATAAATTTGTCCACTTTTACCAGTACGTCCTCTATTATCCCCCATGGATACGTGATGGATCTGTCAGCTAACTGCAAGGAAATATTTGTTGGCCTTGGCTCTGGCAATCCCAACTGACTAAATACAGACAAAGGCATCAGGTTGATACTTGCCCCAAGATCACACAAACATTTATTGAAGTTCATCTTTCTGATCGTACATGGAATTATGAAACTGCCCGGATCTTTCAGCTTTGGAGGTAGTTTACGCTGAAGCACTGCACTGCATTCCTTCATCAAGGCCACTGTCTCAAACTCGTCTAATCTTCTCTTCCTTGACAGTATACCCTTCACAAACTTTGCGTAACTTGGCATTTGTTCCAATGCCTCCGTGAAGGGTATGTTGATCTGCAGTTTCTTAAAAACCTCCAAAAACTTACTGAACTATTTATCTTCCCTCTGTTTGTTCAATCTTTGTGGGTATGGAACCTGAGGGTGAACTTGTGGTACTGTATTCATGGGCTTCTTATCTGAACTCACTTTATCCTTCTCTACTTGATGCGACTCTGACTCATCATTCTTTTCTTTCTGTTCAGCCTCAATATCTGTCTCAATCTCTACCCTAGTGTCACCCCCTTATAAACTAGGTACTGCTGTGCCTGGTACAGTTCCTGCATATTGCTTTCCCGATCTGAGTGTAATGGCCTGACACTGTTCTTTACCCTCTCTCCGTGGATTTGTCTCTGTATTACTTGGCAATGAACCCTGGGGTCTGTTGTTAAGCATAGTCGCCATTTGCCCCATTTGAGTTTCTAGATTTTTAATAGCCACTGCCTGGCTTTTGATCATAACCTCTGTATTTGCCATGTACTTCAACATCATCTCCTCCATTTTTGATTTCTTTTCTTGCTGAGGTGCATATGAAGTAGGATGTTGTTGTTGTTGAGAAAATCTCGTTGGAAACGGTGGTCTTAGAACAAACTGTTATTGCGCTGGCTGAGACTGAAACTGATTATTCTGCTGAAATTGTTGCTGCTGATTTCCTTGATTATTTGACCAACTAAAGTTTGGATGATTACGGTTATTGGGGTTGTGTGTGTTCTAAAACTGTCCTTGGTCTTTCCTGTAACTGTTCACATACTACACCGACTCCGAGCTGATAGCATATTGATCTGTCGAATGTGACCCCGCACAAATCTCACATATGAAGGCAATTGACTTGGCTTTGCTTTCTGACAACGAATCAATTTTCTTCGCCATGGCTGCCATCTGTGCTGACAACTAGGTAATAACATCCATTTCCAACAAACCTGCAACTCTGGGCTGTGGCATTCTGGCTGTAGGATTTTGAAAATCATTTCTGCCATAGTCTCGATAAGGTTATAAGCTTCGCCATAGCTCTTCGCCCCTAAAGCTCCACCTGCAGCTGCATATACCATTTGCCTCGACTACCATCCCAATCCATTATAAAATGTGTTGATCACCATCCAATCTAGCATCCCATGGTGCGGACACTTCCTTAGCATCTCGTTGTACCTATCCCAGGCCTCGTATAAGGACTCACCCTGTTGCTGCTCAAACTGAGAGATTGTTGTCCTCATTTTTGCAGTTTTCGCCATGGGGAAAAACTTGGCTAAGAACTTCTGTGCTAGGTCCTCCCATGTAGTAATTGATCCTGAAGGCAAAGAATGAAGCCAACTTCTCGCTCTATCCCTCAATGAGAATGGAAACAGTCTTAGTCGGATGGCATCCTCCGTAACCCCGTTGTACCTGAATGTATCGCATATTTCAATGAAACTTAAGAGATGCTCATTAGGATCGTCTGTAGCAGCACCCCGAAACTGGACCGAATTCTGCACCATTTGAATGGTTCCTGGTTTTATCTCAAAGGTATTTGCTGCTATTGTCGGTCTGACTATGCTAGACTACAATCTACTGATGTTTGGCATAGTATAGTCCCTCAAAGCTTTATGCTCCTCTCTTTGCTCTACTCTTTGTTCTTCCGCCATATTTGGTATAGTTCCTTCCAACTGTGCTTGTAAATTTCTACGCACTCTTGCTTTCCAACCTCTGTCGTCAATATTATCCTATGCTGGTGTCAATTCGGAGTTGGATGATCGTGTGTGCATAAAAATTATACAAGTACCTGAAACCAAAACAAAAACAAAAATAGAAATGAGAAAAGATTAGATTTGTCTAAGTCAAACAATATAGCTTAAAACTGATGATAATAATAAAAATCTAAACGCCTTTCCCCGGCAACGGTGCCAAAAACTTGTTGCCTCTTTTTTAATCTTTAGTAAAAGAGCTCTAACTCATGCAAGCATACATGTGTCAACAAGTAATACAAAGGAAGTAGAGTATCGTCCCACAGAGAAAGTGCAAAATTAAATCACTATGCATCAATTCTATCACTATATTTATTTGCCTAAACTTATAACTTGATTTTGGTAACAAAATTAATTCTAAACAAATTAACAACTAAAGATGCAAATAATAATGTAACAAATCAAAATTGGAATTAATGGGATTCTAACTTCATTTAGTAATTCATCTAATTACCACCATCATGTTCGAAAGTTCACATATCACAGAAAAGTAGCCAAGGACACTGATATAGACATAACCATTTGTCAATGTATTATGACCTACTTACATAGTATCCATAATCAATAGACACCATATAATCACCACTATAACCAAAATCACTATATTTCTATGTGAAATTATAATTATACTGATTTAAAGCACAAGCCCTTATTTTGACTCTTACGGTGAAACAGTATATTTCTATCTGATTCAAAAAATATTAAGCTATCCAATTAAGCATCATATTCGCAAGCTATCATGATTACAATCCATACTCATATGTTATTTTTCAATTCCATACAAGCACTGAAAATCAAATGGTGATCAATCATTCATACATGTAAAACAACCATGATAGAGATTTCTTATGATGTGTAAAACAATCCAACAATCAAGCTTATAACTAGATTACATATTAAAATCCGTTAGAATCCCATAATGAAGATTAGTTCATGACTGAACCAAAAACCATTATGGGATCAAAGCAACACATGGAGAAATAAGCAAATAATTGAATAATGAAAGAATAGAACAATCAAACCCAGTTGTTGAATATAATCCAAAGTAAAGCTTAAACCCACATCAAAATCCAACAATCAAACGATAATAATTCACAGTAAAATTGACAAATCTCTCTTGAGAAGTAGAAGAAGAATGAATGAAAATCTAATAGTTCCTTCTTCAAGTCTCCTTCTCTTTTTCTAACTGATAAAAACTTCAATCCTCTTCTTAATTGGCTTCTTCTTTTCTCAATCGGCCGCAACTTAGCATCAAAAACCGTGCACTAGCGCCTCTGGCGCTACCTTAGTGTAATTCCTAGCGCACTAGGCGCTAGGTCATGCCCTAGGATTTACAAAAATGCCATCAGGTCAAATTTTAATCCTTTAAGCTCCAAATTGACTCTTTTGCCCCTCCAGCTCCATCCTACAGTAAACAAACACAAAAACGAATAAAATAATACTAAAACAATACTCAAAATACTTAAAGACCGCAATAATTAAGTCTAACAAGACCTGATTCGTAGGTATAAAACCCACTCATCAAACCTCCACTAAGGCATTGTTTGGTTAGTCCCTATAACTTCCCTTTTTGGTTTATTTTAATAAATTGCTTATATTATAGTCTAATGTCACATTTTTAATAAACAATTTATATTATTTAAACCAATTAAATAAAATAGAATAATTTCACATTAAATCACATAGTCACATAATTAAAATTCTCATTTATTGATTACGACAAATCATTAAATTTCTAATTAATTATTAAATTAATTAGAATAACATTATGCTTATTTAAATAATGTATTTAATCAAATAAGCTCAATTAAATACATACTTGAATATAAAAATTCTCCACATTAATTTAACTAATGTAACACATATAATTAAATTAATCTACCACAAATTCATCAATTAATTGTTTAATTTAATTATTAAATCATCGAAAAATATTTATTTAATTCAATAAATAATTAAATTAAATTACAAAAATCTTGTTCGTCACATCTTCCCCCCTTAAAAGGATTTTGTCCCCAGAATCACAACTCAATTAATTCGTCCCGTTACATTCTTCCCCCCTTACAAAGATTCTGTCCCCAGAATCACTACACATAGAATAAGCAAATAGCTGTGGATAATTTCTCATCATCTGATCTTCGAGTTCCCATGTAGCTTCTTCAGCGTTGTGGTTTCTCCAGATCACCTTAACAGAAGGTATAATTTTATTTCTGAGTACTTGCTCTTTCCTGTCAACTATTTGAACAGGCTCTTCTTCATAAGATAGATCTTTTTCAACTTGAAGGGGTTCATATTCTATAATATGCTTGTAGTCGGGTTTGTATGGTCGTAAGACCGAGACATGAAAAACATTGTGGATGTGTTCTAACGTCGGAGGTAAAGCTACCACATACGCGACCTCACCAACTCTTCGTAACACTTCAAAGGGTCCAATGAACCTCGGGCTCAGTTTTCCTTTCTTACCAAAACGGATCTTCCCCTTCTAGGGAGATACTTTCAAGAAAACATAGCTACCCGATTCAAACTCTCGATTCTTGCGGTGTTGATCGGCATATGTCTTTTGTCTATCTTGAGCAGCTATCAATTTTGCCTTGATTACTTTGACGATTTATGCAGTCTGTTGTACCAGTTCTGGTCCTAGCAATTGACGTTTGCCAACTTCATCCCAGCATAATGGAGTTCTACACTTTCTGCCGTACAATGCTTCGTAAGGCAGCATGCCAATACTTGCGTGGTGACTATTATTGTAAGCAAATTCCACCAATGTTAGATGATCGTCCCAATTTCCTTTGAAATCCATGATACAAGCTCTTAACATATCTTCCAGTGTCTGAATCGTTCTATCACTCTGTCCGTCGATTTGTGGATGATATGTCGTACTCATACGTAACTGCGTTCCCAAGCATTCTTATAGTCGTTTCCAGAAATTCGATGTGAATCGCGGATCCCTATCTGAAATAATAGATACTGGAACACCATGTCTCGAAACAATCTCTTTCACATACAACTTCCTAACTGATCTAAGTTTAATCAGATCTTGATGGCTAAGAAAAGTGTTGATTTTGTCAGTCGATCTACGATAACCCAAACTGCATCGAAACCTTTTTGAGTCGTCAAAAGACCTACTACGAAATCCATTGTAATATGTTCCCATTTCCATTTTAGGATTTCTAACGACTGTAGTAACCCGCTTAGTCTCTGATGTTCTGCTTTAACTTTCTGACATGTCAAACACTTGGCTACACAATCGGCAACATCCCTTTTCATATTCGGCCACCAGAAATACTGTCGGAGATCCTGGTACATCTTTGTACTTCCTGGATGAATCGAATATCTAGAATTATGAGCCTCGCTCAAAATTTCCTCTTTAACCGCTAGTACTAGCGGAACCCAAATTCTTTCCTCGAATCTCAATACTCATTTGTTATCAATTTTGAATTTTACTTCATCACCTTCAGATATTCTTTTCCTGATTTTCTCGCATTCTTCGTCTTGAATTTGTGCTTCCCTAACCTTATCCACTAAAGTTGAACCGATTCTCAATTGAAATAATTTTTCGTCAGAATCCTCCGGATATTTCACCTCTAATTTCAGTTTCGCCATTGCTGTAAGTAGCTCCTCTTGAGCGGTTAACATAGACAGTTTCTCCCGACCCTTCCTGCTTAAGGCGTCAGCCACAACGTTCTCTTTACCCGGATGGTATAAAATCTCGCAGTCGTAATCTTTTATCAATTCCAACCACCTCCTTTGTCCCATGTTCAGGTCCTTCCATGTAAAAATATATTTAAGACTCTTGTGATCCGTATATATTTCACACTTCTCCCCGTAAAGATAGTGCCTCCAAATCTTCAAAGCAAACACTACCACGGCTAATTCTAAATCATGGGTAGGATACCCCTTCTTATAGTCCTTTAATTGTCGTGACACGTACGCAATGACCTTACCGTTCTGCATAAGCACACAACCTAGTCCTTTGTGTGACGCATCACTGTACACCACAAAATTTCCTGTGCTATCCGGTAGGGACAACACAGGTGCCGTACTCAACCTTTTCTTTAATTCTTGAAAACTTTCCTCACATTTCTCTATCCAAACGAACTTCACCACCTTCCTAGTCAAATTCGTTAACGGAGTCGCAATTTTAGAAAAATCCTGAATGAATCTTCTGTAATAACCTACCAATCCTAGAAAACTCCTTACTTCTGATGGTATTTTCGGCTGATCCCAGTTAAGCACTGCTTCAACTTTTGACGGATCCACCGAAATGCCATCCTTGTCAATCACATGTCCAAGAAATTGCACTCGCTCTATCCAGAATTCACATTTTGAAAACTTAGCGTACAACTTCTCTCTTCTTAGTGCTTCCAATGTCGCCTTCAAATGTTCTGAATGCTCTTCCTTGGTTTTGGAATATATTAGAATATCATCGATGAACACTACTACAAACTTATCCAAAAACGGCTTAAACACCCTATTCATTAGGTCCATGAATGTTGCAGGAGCATTCATTAGACCAAATGACATCACCAGAAACTCGTAGTGACCATAACGAGTCCTGAACGTTGTCTTCGGTACATCTTCCTTCCTCACCTTCAGCTGATGATAACCACTTCTCAAATCTATCTTCGAGAAATGCCTAGCTCCTTTCAATTGATCAAACAAGTCGTCGATTCTTGGCAACGGGTATTTATTCTTAATCGTGACCTTGTTCAACTCTCTATAATCAATGCAAAGTCGCATCGATCCGTCCTTCTTCTTGACAAATAGCACCGGCGCTCCCCACGATAATACGCTCGGCTGGATATACTTCTTATCTAATAATTCTTGCAGTTGTATCATCAATTCTTTCATCTCTACTGGAGCCATACGGTATGGAGCTTTCGATATCGGGGCGGTTCCTGGCACCAAATCGATTACAAATTTAACTTCACTATCTGGCGGAAGTCCTAGCAAATCGTCTCGAAAGACGTCTACAAAGTCCCGTACGATAGGTATCTCTTCTAATTTTGGACTCTCTTTTTGAGTATCAACTATGTAGGCTAAGTATCCCACACAGCCTTATCTTAACAACTTCCTGCCCTGCATCATCGTCAGATAACTCGCTTGCCTAGGCGACTTGCTGCCGTAAAATACCACCTTTGACGGAGTCATAAGGTTAATACGTTTCTTTTGGCAATCAATTATCGCCCTATAATTGAATAGCCAATCCATTCCCAAAATAACATCAAATTCCCCAAGTTTGATTGGGATCAGATCTACAGTCATCACGTTTCCCTTAATGTCCACTCTACAGTTCTTGTGTACGTACCTAACAGGAATTACCTCCTTATTCGCAATTTCTATGTTCAAAGGGTAATCGAATTCCTCCTTAGGCAAATCTAGATTCTTAGCAAAGTCATCGGATATAAATGAACAAGTAGCACCCGAATCAAACAATACATAAGCATCTATATTATTGATCAGAATGATACCTGACACCACATCGCGAGACTACACGACGTCTTGCACGGTCATGTTGAAAGTCCATGCGGTAGGTCGGTTTGTTGGTGCTGATCCAGTTATGGTTAACATGCTACCACCACTGTTTCCCCTATTCCCTCATGTTCCTGCTCCTCCTGCTGCCTTCTTGGGGCAATCCGTAGCCAGATGATCCTTTGATCCATAAGTGAAACAAGCGCCCTTCTTTGGATTAGGACAATTCGGTGCTATGTGGCCCTCCTGGCCGTAATTGTAGCAAACGCTCTTCCCCTTCAGGCATATCCCCACGTGATTCATTCCGCATGTAACACACGCTTCCACTTTCTTCTTTTAACCTCCCTGTTGATTTCCAACAGATCCATTGTCATTCCACTTTCTCTTCTGGTTGTGACCACTACTATTACTACCACTCGCTTTGTTATTCTCATTTCACCCTTCTTCTTCTTCTGCTCCTGGTTATACTTATTTAGAGCATCGCTCCCACCTTCTGCGATAATCGCCTTTTCCAAAACTCCGGCAAAAGTGTCCAATTGGAACATTGACACCTTGTTGTACAACCATAGCTTCAATCCCTGTTCAAATCTCCTCGCCTTCCTCTCATCAGTATTCACCTGATAGGTTGCGAACCTAGCCAACTCGTTAAACTTCGTTGTGTACTCCGGTACAGTCATGGTACCCTATTTCAGCTCTAGAAATTGAATCTCCATCTGATTACGCGAGCTTGTCAGAAAGTATATCTCAAAGAACATCTCCTTAAACCTATCCCATGCGATTATACCCTGACCTCCTCGAACCTTATTCTCTTGCCACTAATAGCTGGCCTCTAACTTAAGCATGAACGTTGCAAAGGCAGTCTTTTGGTCATCACTAACCCTAGCCACGTCAAACACTTTCTATATTTCCATTACCCAGGTTTGGGCTTCGATTGGGTTCAGGGAACCCCTAAATTCTTGAGGTCCTACCGCTTTGAAATCCTTAAATGACGTAACTGGTGGAGCTAACGGCTGATTCGCAAGTGCTCTAGCTAAAAGGTTCACCAATTGCTGTACAAGATTAGCATTGGCGTCGTTGTTATTGTTAGTAGAGCTTTCTTGAGCTTGTTAACGTGGTTGGCGTCTCGGCAGCATTTTCTGTTTAAGAATATGCGCTTATTAGATCATTACTCAATTTCTTAAGTGTTTAATACTTAACCTAAATAACTCAAGCTTAACACTTAACACATAACACGTTTCAAATAAATTCTGATATTTCATTCATTCAAAAGTTTTAAACACAAAAAGATAGCATCACTGGTATTTACATCAACTATCCCGAGATCAAAGAATCTTCAGGATTAAATAGTCATATTCCATTGTGTATAATCACGCTGGAATTTACATTACTAACTACCATAAATATTTACATATACTTCAATATTTTTCCTATCACGGCCTACTAAGGTGTTGAACCGCCTTTCTTTGTTATTCCTCCATGGTACGGTGTTAGGTTTGTATAACGCGAACATGCAATCAAATTACATAAATAAAGCGGAAGCGCGATAAAATCAGATTTTAAAATTTTATACAAACCATCACCATGATCTTTCTTTATACACAATTATTAATTAAACGAAAGAGATGAAGAATAAGAATTATACCCTTGTAGAATTCTAGCTTCCTCAGGTACAAGTTCACCTCCAATTCCTTCGCGTTCTCCTTGAATTCCACCGATTAAATTCCTTCCTTTGATCAACGTTGGCCACCCAAGTGTTTGGCCTCTAGAGGTGATCCACCAAGGAATAATACTTGTTCAAGAAGATGGGTGTTGGCAAAACCCTAGTTTCTATCTCTATAGAAATTATAAGTACTCTCCACAATTCTTATGCAAGAGTGTGTACCCCTAATCTATGATAAGACTTCTCTTATTTATAGATGTAGGAAAAACCCTTCCCTAAACTTTTTAAGATTAGGGTTTCTATTCTAATTAAACTCCTTTAATTAAATTAAACTCTTAACCCAATTAGGATTTCATGTGAGAGTACTTCTATTAATTAATTCTCAATCTGTAATGTCCAGAAATTTCTAAACATTGTATCAAATTTATTTTGATAAATTTTTACATAATTTTTCGAATTGAATTGGATCCATGTAGGTATTATTATTTAATTATATAAATATATGGTCCAATAATTTTCTTGCATTAAAGGGGCTCATTAATAGTTTGAATAAATTAGTAAGTTAACCCTAACACTTGATTTGCAAGAAATTTGGAAGAATTAATAAATAAATTCATTTTACTATTATCGGATTTAAATAATTCGCATGAGGAATTATTGTTGAGATAAATCTTATAAATAATTAATTTATTACTTATTTAATTTAAGTATTAGAAGCATGGTGTCATTAATTTTAATAAACGAGTTGAGTCACTTTTCTTTTTATTTCAGCTGACCCAACATCAATTGGGCTGAACCCAAATTCCCTTACATTTCCTGTTGGGCCCATTCCTCTTCTGTCGGCTGAGCCCATTTTTCTTTCTAATGGGTTGGGATCATTTCACTCGGGTTGGCACGTTTATATCAGCAACGCAACTGGGATTAACCAAGCCTAAAGAACCTAAGCCCTCACATCAGACCAACTCAGATGGAACGAGAGACGGGGAAAAGGGGCCACCAGACGCGCGCCGGCAATAGCAGGACATGACCGACCGATTGGACTGGGAAGCGAGCCTAGCGACCGGACTATTCAAGGATTTGTCATGGGCGACTGAACGGCCAACGAACAGACCAAGGGTTCGAAGCGCGGCGATTTGACTGATGGAACTTCACGGTTCCAGGTCCTGCCGGCAAAATTGTAGCTGGGCTTGATGGGGTTTGATGTGAATAATCAGTCGAACCTCCTACTTCCCTCTACCCGATGGTCAATCGTTCGATCGATTGGGGTATTAACCAACAAATTGGGCAAACGCTGCCCTATAAATTGAAGCCCTAAACCCTAACCCAGGGCTGCCGATAGTTGTGAGTCTAAATTGAAGAGAGAAAAGGAAATCGCGGAGAAGAGAGAAACAGGGGAAATCAACCGCAGGTTGGCCGAAGAGTGGATGTCCGGTTGGACTCCTTATTTTGGGAGAAGGAGAAAGACGGCGAGCCGAACGAACCCAAGGTATAACCGTGAGCTGCTGTGACAGCCTTCCTTGTGGTTTGTTTTAGTTTCTTTCTTTTCTGTACTTAGGTTGTGTTGTTCGACTGTGTTGGGTATAACTGTTGATTTGAAAAGTTAGTATTAAAGAACCCTAAGAGGTTCTGGCGACATGATTGTGTACATAAATTAGGCCAACTGTTGAATCTCTGTATGCCCACCAAGTGGTTGTTGAAATGCCAGAACGAGAATTGTTCTTCATTTTAGTATTAAATGACTCTGTCAGCAACATGGTTATAAAATCAAAACTTTAGTTTTCTTTTGGATATGATAATGTTTGAGATGATTACAGACTGGGAAATCAGTGTCGTATTCATATTGTGGTTAATTGCAGATCTGTGTTCCAGTTGGTATTGAAGTGTACAGTCAAAACACTTTGCTTATATATCATACTTGTGTGGTCTGTCCATGTGAAACTGTTTGTAAACTTTCCTATGGTGTGAGTAATGATCTGGATGGCTTGAAATAAAATTTCAGGAAATTGGTTATATTGTGATAATAGTGGCTGATGATTTTGACATGAAGGAATAAACAATTGAACTATTTTCGCAATAAGTTATGTAATTCAATGGAGTTAACTGTTAATTACTATCATTAGCTTAACTAGTGGGTGTTAATTGGAGCTAATAATACACTTGTAAACTAAGTAGTTATTATAACTAATAAATAAAATTAATAGAGTAATTATTTATTATTTATCAATAAATAATAAATAAAGATAATAAATATTTAAATTTTATTTGATTAATATTAAATAATAATTAAATATGAATAAATTAGTAAGTTAATTATTTATTATTTATCAATAAATAAATAAATAAAGATAATAAATATTTAATTACTATTTGATTAATATTAAATAATAATTATTTATTATTTATCAATAATGAATTAAGATAATAAATATTTAATTATTATTTAATTAATATTAAATAATAATTAAGTATGAATAGAATAATAAATTAATAATTTATTACTTATTAATAAGTAATACATAAATAATTAGTTATTATTTAATTAATATTAAATAATAATTAAATGTGTGTAGAATTAATACAGTAAGTATTTAATTAATGTGAATAAGGAACAAGAATAATAATTACTCAATTATCCTTAAGGGTGAATGGTAATTAAGGGTAAATAAACTTGAATAAGTGATCAACTATTATCTAGTTGCTATTAAACCATAATAAATTTATTATTTTCATAAATAATAAATAAGAATTATTAACCCATATTTAGAGGCGAATAATGGTAATAGTTGAGTACTCAAATAATAGGTAACCATGATTAACTATTATTTATTTTAAATAATAGCTAGAGGCCATTAAATTAATTTCTGTTTAGCTAACGATTAGATGGTAATTAAATATATATAGTGAATTTGTTTACCTGCTAAATAAATAGCATAAGTGAGTGTATCGATATACAGTTATGCGATGCTAATGGATAAACCGACTTTATCAACTGATAGGTTATCCAAGATCAATTAATTAAAGCTAAATTTTATTTGTAGCTGGGCAAACAGGCAAGTTCTATCTTACTCAACTTTTACATTGAGCAAGTTTCTAAACCTTATGCACTATTTTTAATTCGTGCAAAAAGGTATATATTATTGCAAGTTATTCTTTAAGCTTGAATCTTATCTCCAAGCATGCTTTAAGTGGTCTGATTATCTTTAAAATTATTCCACATCTATGTATTTATTGACATTCGCACTCGTGCATTTGAATTCGTATATTTATTTAAGTTCAGAAATTTATGAACTATTCATGGTTAAGTCTAAACCCTTGTTCGGTCAGGCAAGTATGTGAGGATTTATAAAAGCTATCCGAACCAATCGATGGTAAGGATTCTTAGACTGTATGAACACCCCTTTTTATTATAGGGGAGTACCCCAGGTACCGTATATAAGGTACAACTAGCAGAGTTAAATGTTATGCATACACATAGCGTACGCGAGGCTGATCCCCTCAAGTACTTATTCTGTAGCCAGTAACCAGAGGGTCAACTAGCTATTGACTCCTTTGGAAGTTATTGTTCAAAGTCTACTTGACTATCAATTGTTCTAAAAGCATTTACTGTTATTGCTTCTGATAATTCTATTGTTGAAATCTCTTTCTATATCCCTTTCATCATGATATATCCTTATTGTTGTACTTTAAACTTGCTGAGCAAACTCGTTGCTCATACTTGCTATATCATGACTTCATTGCAGCTAAACCCGAGACGTTAGGGAAGAACAAAGGGAAAGAAAAGACGAAGTGATAGACTTCATGTAGCAGATTTTAAATTTATGTGTAGTTAATCACTGTTAATGTAATTTAAACCCTGTTTGTTATTTAGGGTATGGATTTGTGTATGTGTTTAAGGTTATTGTATTCTGGGGCTAGTAACACCCTTATAATGAACAACGCATGTTTATTATATTCCGCATTTTAGATACCACATGTTGTTAGAGGTGAATGTTTGTATTGGATCGTGATGACCAGATCCGGGTAGTTGGAGACCCGAATTTGGGGGCGTCACACAATCCCTATTAGGAATTAAATAATAGTAATAGTAATAATAATAAGACTCCTCGTATTAATTTATATTTAATATTTATAAAATATTAAATAATAAATATTAAGCTATTTAATTTATTCTATCTCCATAGACTAAATTAAATACACTTAACTTATTATTACAATTATGTCATTTACTTCTTAAATAAATATTTTTCTTTTGCGGTGTGACCCTTTAGGTTCTCCATATTAAACTGGTTGTGAATAAATCAATTAGAACAATTCTAATCTTATTTAAATAAATAAATTAAACTATTTAATTCATTTAAATAAATAATATTTATTATACAATAAGGGTAAGCCCCCTTAGCGATCAACGACTTTCCTGATAATATAGATTTCAACATTAATCATAAAAGAACCTTTCAGTGCATAGTTACCGTACAATTCAATCCTTCTACCATACAATGTCCCAATTAAATATAAGACATGGAATTACTGTCAAGTCTTATTTTATTTAATTATATGTATTTCGATTCTCAAATACACAACTCTAAATAATGCAAATTAGAAACTCTTTTCTAATTTCATTCTGTCTTGGCCAAGGACTACTGAGTTGTCATTTATCGAATCACATAGGACATTCACATCTTTTACTAGACGTGGTAGATTCTTTGTTGATCATTCACCTATCTCCATGTACAACTTATTATACTCAATCATACCCTTTGTTATACCCTAAAGGTCTTAAGGGACATGTCAAATTATAACTCATCATACACAAGATACTATGATGATCTCAAGTCCAAGGATTACTTGTAGTACTATCACTATAGGAATTCCTATTGACAGGCGAGTAAAACTCCATTAGGTATTCCTTAGCGAGCCACGTTCAGTGAACTTATTCTCCGATAAGCACCTACATACGTGCTTTAGTGTCTCCACACAAATGATTATGAGATCAATCATCCTCTTCTTAAGAGCAAGAAACGTATGTACTAATCTATCCGGATTCACTAATCCCCATTTTAGTAATCCAACGATAAGGAACGATTTCAGTTTGTGAGCTATCTAGAATTTAGATCTCATTAGCATGATCACCATCATGATTCTAAAAGCATTGCTCAAAACTATGGATTTATCACTTTTAATATAACAGCACTATGTAGATAATATAAAATGCCTTTTAAGAAAATCAATTCTTTTATTAATAATTGAATAATATTACAAAGTATATGCTACATCATATCAAATATAATTGGCTTGTGTGCGTACTACTTTCAATCTCCCACTTGCACTAAAGCCAATCGTCATGGTATCTAATACCCTTCTTCTCTAAGTGACGATCATCTTGCCGTTTGGATAAAACTTCAGTAAATGGATATGCAATGTTGTTCTTGAGAGTCCACTATCTCTACAGTGACTTTTCTTCTTTCAATGATTCCTCTAATCAAATGAAAGTGTTACAACACATGTTTGAATCCAAGATGAGACTTAGGAACTATTCCTAGTTCTGTGATGAACTTTTCATCCAAACAATCAACTTGCAGCTTCACTTACAGCTATATACTTTGTCTTTGTCACTAAATCAGCAACTCTTTGCTATTTTTGGAACCTTTCCAATTCACTGCACCACCATTCAAGGTAACAATTTACCCTAAATTGGATTTGTTATCGTCTTGGTTAGTCTGAAAAACTTGAGTCTGTTTAGCCCTCTAGATTTAATTCAGACCTACCATGAATCATGATCACATCTTCAATACCGGTTAAGTACTTAAGATGTTTATCACTGTCTTATAGTGATCTTCTCCAGAATATGACTGATCAACATCAGGCCTTGTATATTCATTGCATACATGATAGTAACTCATGCGATCTCTCTTTAAATTGGAGACAATTTTATAGAGATTCACTCCATGGCTCATCATCATGAGACCTCTCTTGGAGTTTGCCATGCTAAACGCCTTTAGCATCGAATGAATATACGTTCATTGGGTCAGGCCGAACATCCTTTTAAATCTATCTATATAGATTTATATCCCCAATTTATAGGATGTTCCTCCCAAGTTATTCATGGAGGAATGTTTAGACAATTTTATCTTTACTGATTGTAGCATTGGTGTGTCATTCCTTATCAGTAATACATCAACATATAATACTAGGAATGTCACAGTGCTCCCACTGACCCTTTTGTACACACTAGGTTCATTCTCGTTTTTGATAAAATCAAACTCTTTTGATTGCCTCATCAAAATGAACGTTCCATCTTTGTGAAGCTTGCTTCAATCCATAAATTGATCATTGTAGCTTAAAACACGATTTGCTTCAACCTTTGAAATAAATTCCTCCGGCTGTATCCTATATACATTCTCCTCAAGTTTTCATTGAGGAAGGACGTCTCCACATCCATTTTGCCAGATTTCGTAATAAGTTGCAATCACAAGTAAAATCCAAATGGACTTGAACATTACTCGGTAATAAGGTTTTATTACAGTCAACTCCTTGACTTTATTTGAAACCTTTTAAACAGGTATGGTCTTATAGGTCTCCACCTTGCCATTTGCCCTAGTCTTTCTCTTTAAAAACCCATTTACACCCTATAGACACTATGTCTTTCGGTGGAGTAACCAGAGTCTATACTTGGTTCTCATACATGGAGTCCATTTCGGATTTCATGGCCATCTGCCATTTCTCTGAGTGTCTTCTACTCATAGCCTCATCGTATATAACTGGATCATCATCCTCTATGATGCGTACCTCATCATCATCCTCTATGATGACTCCATACCTCCTAGGTATCTTCGGTACTCTTCCAGATTTACGATTCGGTTGTGGTACAATAGGTCTATCTACAAGTTCCTCAGTTTGACTTGTAGTACTTTGTGGTTCTTGAACTTCTTCAAGATCTATTACCCTCTCACTAGCTCCTTCAATGATAAACATATTTATCCAAGAAGGCAGCGTATAGGATTATAGTAATAATGCCCTAAACTTTCTTTAGGATACCCACAACTCTGCACTTGTCAAATTTTGTCCCAAACTTATCTTTTGAAACCTTTTCACATAAGTTAGACAACCCCTTATCTTAACATACTTAAGACTAGGAATCCTCCTTATCCATAACGTTTATAGAGTCTTGGGGCCGAATTTTGAGGTTACCTTATTTTGTAGATATGCAGCCGTTTTTAGGGCATAACCCCAGAAGGATACTGGAATGTCGGTAAAAATTATTATGGACCGCACCATGTTCTACATGGTACAATTTTCCTTTTTAGATACACCAATCAATTATTGTGTATCATGAAACGTCCATTATGAGAAAAATACCATTTTGAGATGATCTAGAAACTTATTGCACAAGTATTCCTTCCTCGATCTGATCAAAGAATCTTAATACTTTGCCAATTTGTTTCACTTCTGAATTCTTTGAACCTTTCAAATGATTCAGACTTGTATTTCATCAAATACATATATTCAACTCTTTGAATGATCATTTCCTTTTCTTTTACTAGTTTGTTCAATTTGCAAAATTATTTTTCATTTAAGTCAAGTTTACAAAGTCCATCAAATGATCTTCCAGTTTCAAACAAAACATTATCATTATAAATAGAACAACAATTGTTCTTAAATATAATACCAGAACCTTCCTTCTCCAACAACGGAAGTAATAATGTTTCTTAAGAGAACTGGAACATAATAACAACTTATTAACTTAACAGACTTGCCCGTAGGCAACGCTAAACTATAAGTTCCTACGGCTAATGTAGCAACCATTACTCCATTTTCCGCACGTAAGATTACTTACTCTTTGTTTAGCTTTCTACTTCTGCTTAGTCTCTGTATTGGATTGCATACGTGAGAACTATAGTCGGTATCCAATACCCAAGTAGAACTTTGACTTACAGAAAGATTTATTTCAATGATGAACAAACCTATATTTGTAACCGAAGCTTCACTGAGCTTCTTCTGGTTAGCCTCTGCAAGATGCTCCTTACAGTTTCCTTTCCAATGTCCAGGCTTATTGCAGTGGAAGCAAACTCCTTTGCTATCTGCATCAGTTTTGTTCTTAGTGTCCTTAGTTATTGCCTTTCCTTATACCTTCTTTGAATTGTTTTTCTTTTAAGAAGATCCTTTGGCCCTCTTTCGCTTCCTGGAAGAATCATCTACCAGTAAGACTTGGTCTTTCTTGGTTGGAAAGTGACTGTTTACAGTTTTCAACGTGTTTAAGCAACTCATGCAGGTTGACATATAGCTTGTTCATGTGAAAATTCACAACAATTTGTGAGAAAGAGTCTGGAAGTGATTGCAAGATCAAATCTTGGATCAACTCTCCATCCATTAAAACCTAGTTGTCCCAATTGTTCAATCAGATTGATTATTTTAGGACATTTGTCTATACTGTAGTGCCATCGGTTATTCTAGATTGGAAGAGCTCTTTAGATATCTAATATCTAGCAGTCCTACTTTCCTCACCATTCAACTCCTTGAAGGTGCTGGAGTACAGTAGGAGCATCCATAGTTTCATGCTGACGCTGAAGCTCGTTACTCATGGATGCGAGCATGATGCATTGAGCCAACTGTGCATCATCTTGCTACTTTTTAAAAGTAGCAATCTCTTCCTCTGAGGTATTGTATGCAACCATTGTAGGGATAGGCATATTAAGGACATAAGATAGCTTTTTAGCCTTGAGAACTATTCTCAAATTATTTAACCAGTCCTTTTAATTTGGTCCGGTTAATTAGCATTTAATATGCTACGCAGTGATAGTGAATTAGACATTATAAAATTCTGTAAAATAAATTTGTAATTTAACAACATTTTAGCATACATTCATTTAATTAAAGGTCTGCTAGTGAGAATAAGGATCCCATTTCAAATGTATATAGCCTTGTGGTGCCACAACAAACGATATATAAATAAATAGGTAGACAACTATTGTCAATTACATCTCTATGTAATTCCTTGTATTTTGCCTCTTAGATTATTTTGATCAAGTGGTGACACATCCGAATCAAAATTATCCAAGTTAAGTCCATCCTAGTACTTCCATATATTCGAAAGAAAAACACTGTCCTTGTGGTGACACAACAAAACAGCATCGTTCAGTCTATTTATAAGCATCAAATGTGGCAAGACAACATCTTAAATATTTAATACTTGCCTTGTGGTGACACAACAAACTTATATTAAATATTTAATACTCTATTGTTTTACCATGCTAGAAGGCGACGTTCGATATTCCAAATATCTTTGAACGCTTAGGACTTAATATGATTTCTTGAGGGATTTATTATTATTAATCTCATCTTGTTTAGCGCGCATGCACATATATATATAAAATACGCGTCATATTATTTTACATGCGAAGCATGTTGGATAATATATAATATATATATATATATAGTAAGCATGCACATATAGAATACTATATTCTACCCGGATTGATTATGGACTTTTATTCTAGTTTGGTTCACTAGAGCCACCAAGTGAACCAAAAGGTCAAACCTAGGGTGCAAGAATTAAATTTAAATATAACTATTACATTTAAACCCGGGCTCCATTACAAACGGGTCTTCAAGCGCTCCTTGCTCCTTTGTCTCTAATTCTTCAAAATTAATTCTAATTATTCCTATTACAAAAACTATTTACAATAAATAGAAACCTTGATCAGCAGTCAAGGGGAAGTACATAGGAGGGAGATAGAATTTACATTAAGAAAAAAAATTAGAGAAGACGAGGTACGCAGACCCCATTTATAAAACCCATACATTTAAGCATCCTCTAAAATAATTCCAATCAAACATTGGTCAATAGTCCATAATCAATCCTTATTTATTATCATACATATCTCTATATGTATCAATAAATAACATTCATCCCATGAATAATAAAACCATTCCATATATGCATTGATATCATTTAATGGGCAATATTAGTTAGTATAAAATCCAATTTCAACTCCAATTAGTTATCATGGAATCCAATTCCAACTCTAATTAGTTATCATGAAATCCAATTTCAATTAAAATAAACTTCTTTATTTTAATCATATTCCAAATCAAAATAAACTTCTTTATTTTAATTTATCCAATTTTTTGAATAAAAATAAACTCCTTTATTTTTAATCAAATTCCAAATCAAAATAAACTCCTTTATTTCAATTTACAAAAAAAAAAAATTAAAATAATTTTACACAAACAATTATGCCCAATTAAATTGTTCTAAACACATATCAATGTATATACAGAATCAAAACAATTAATAATTCGCATAAAGTTTGGCTCTTGATACCACTGTTAGGTTTGTATAACGCGAACATGCAATCAAATTACATAAATAAAGCGGAAGCGCGATAAAATCAGATTTTAAAATTTTATACAAACCATCACCATGATCTTTCTTTATGCACAATTATTAATTAAACGAAAGACATGCAGAATAAGAATTATACCCTTGTAGAATTCTAGCTTCCTCAGGTACAAGTTCACCTCCAATTCCTTCGCGTTCTCCTTGAATTCCACCGATTAAATTCCTTCCTTTGATCAACGTTAGCCACCCAAGTGTTTGGCCTCTAGAGGTGATCCACCAAGGAATAATACTTGTTCAAGAAGATGGGTGTTGGCAAAACCCTAGTTTCTATCTCTATAGAAATTGTAAGTACTTTCCACAATTCTTATGCAAGAATGTGTAACCCTAATCTATGATAAGACTTCTCTTAATGATAGATGTAGGAAAAACCCTTCCCTAAACTATTTAGGATTAGGGTTTCTATTCTAATTAAACTCCTTTAATTAAATTAAACTCCTAATCCAATTAAGAATTCATGTGAGAGTACTTCTATTAATTAATTCCCAATCCCTATTAGGAATTAAATAATAGTAATAGTAATAATAATAATAAAACTCCTCGTATTAATTTATATTTAATATTTATAAAATATTAAATAATAAATATTAAGCTATTTAATTTATTCTATCTCCATAGACTAAATTAAATACACTTAACTTATTATTACAATTATGCCATTTACTTCTTAAATAAATATTTTCCATTTGCGGTGTGACCCTTTAGGTTCTCCATATTAAACCGGTTGTGAATAAATCAATTAGAACAATTCTAATCTTATTTAAATAAATAAATTAAACTATTTAATTCATTTAAATAAATAATATTTATTCTACAATAAGGGTAAGCCCCCTTAGCGATCAACGACTTTCCAAATAATATAGATTTCAACATTAATCATAAAAGAACCTTTCAGTGCATAGTTACCATACAATTCAATCCTTCTACCATACAATGTCCCAATTAAATATAAGATATGGAATTACTGTCAAGTCTTATTTTATTTAATTATATGTATTTCGATTCTCAAATGCACAACTCTAAATAATGCAAATTAGAAACTCTTTTCTAATTTCATTTTGCCTTGGCCAAGGACTACTGAGTTGTCATTTATCGAATCACATAGGACATTCACATCTTTTACTAGAGGTGGTAGATTCTATGTTGATCATTCACATATCTCCATGTACAACTTATTATACTCAATTATACCCTTTGTTATACCCTAAAGGTCTTAAGGGACATGTCAAATTATAACTCATCATACACAAGATACTATGATGATCTCAAGTCCAAGGATCACTTGTACTACTATCACTATAGGAATTCCTATTGACAGACGAGTAAAACTCCATTAGGTATTCCTTAGCGAGCCACGTTCAGTGAACTTATTCTCCGATAAGCACCTACATACTTGCTTTAGTGTCTCCACACAAATGATTATGAGATCAATCATCCTCTTCTTAAGAGCAAGCAATGTATGTACTAATCTATCCGGATTCACTAATCCCCTTTTTAGTAATCCAACGATTAGGAACGATTTTAGTTTGTGAGCTATCTAGAATTTAGATCTCATTAGCATGATCACCATCATGATTCTAAAAGCATTGCTCAAAACTATGGGTTTATCACATTTAATATAACAGCACTATGTAGATAATATAAAATGCCTTTTAAGAAAATCAATTCTTTTATTAATAATTGAATAAGATTACAAAGTATATGCTACATCATATCAAATATGATTGGCTTGTGTGTATACTACTTTCATACGGAACATCGTCCTACGATCCAACATGTAATATGGCAAGTCCTCGAACTGAACTAGATAGTGGAGAACTCGATCCTGGGCCCTATCAATTACTGTCTGAAAAATGTAGTTTATCTCCTCAATCTTAGCTTTCTTTGCCCGTTCGCCTTCTTCAAAAATTTCTACACATCGAGCGGTATTCATCCAAGCATCCTGTGCTCTAGCACATTCCGCTGACTCCTCACTCAGGCCATCCTTCAATTTCTCAATTTCAAGTTTCATCTTCTCATTCTCAGCTAACAATTCTTCCTTTTGACTCTCTGCCTGAACTAGCTTCCATTCCACGTCTCCAAGACGTATATCTAGATCCTTAATCTTCTCGTTCTTCTGAGCCCTCTTCTTGCCCGGGCTTAGCTTTCAGACTTGACACCTTTCTTGTCGGAGTGAATGGGGTTGCCTCGTTTCGGGGTTACCTCAAAGTAAGGGATATTCGGGGTCACCTCTGAAAGGTCCTAGCAGCAAGATAATCGGGGTAGGAGGGATGCCTGTCTCGGAGGTAGCGGGGTTTCCTTGAAGGCGCGTCTGCTGTTTCTCTTGTTTTGTTCCTAGGCCCATTGGAAGCCTTTTTATGGTAGTCTTTGCCGAACTCTCTGACTCTATCCTGTAACTCTATGGTACGGTCATACAATGCATCGTACATCTCAACATCGATAGAGGTAAAGGGTACCTCCTCGGGATCCTAATCATCCTCCTCAGCCTCTACCTCTACATCCTCAGAATCCTCCTCTGGATCAAACTAAGGCTCATGCTCCTGACCCATAACAGTGATCAATAAAGATGGCTCCCTCTATATCAACTGCTCCCGGATAACATGAATATCACGGGGCTCCTCCTCTCTGGCTACTCGGGGCTCAACCTCTCTAGGCTGACTGAATCCTCCAACATCCGACATCCTAACAACAAAGTTTAAGTTTTAATTAATACTCGGTACTAATCGCGGCACATAAGTTGTTAATACATAAGCACATAACACATAAAGTCTTTTATTATCTTTAATGAATTCCTTAATTCATTCCTTAGAACTCGATAGGAGTTTATCACCACTATGTTCTCTATCTCCTAAAAGGCTACTACCTTAAGGTTTCCCCACCTAAGGTTCATAACCTACAGCTTTGATACCAACCTGTGACACCCCCAAATCCGGGTACTTCATTCCCACATGATTTGGTGTTCACTGTCCAATCAAATCACATCACATCTAACTACCCATTTAAATATAAATGAAAACTCTTAATTGAAATAGAAATCTCCCATTAAAGGGTTACAACATCTTTAACAAATAAATCCCAGGTCATCTAACCTTAATAAAACATCAATGCGGAAACATAACAGAAGTCTATTACATAAACATCATTCAAACAAATTTAATAAGTCTTTATCACTTGTTTGCTTTGCCTTTGCCCTTACTAGTGGATGGCTCGTCAATTCTTTCAACTTTAGCTACAATGTTATTATGCAAGGATGAGCAACAATTGCCCAGCAAGTAACACAATAAAAATAATAATAACATGTGAATCGTCAATGGATATTGAATAACTGAAAGTTTGGCTTTTGAATCAAGATTATAAAACAAGAATCAAAAGAACATCTGAGGGTCACAAGACCACGAACTATGTCCTAGGTTATCAAGTATTTCTACTTTAAACCTTTAACAGCCGTAAGACTATATGGATCTTACTTATCGTACTTAGGGGGATCAGCCCTTTGTACCATGTATGTGCACAACATCTAAAGGCTAACGTGTAAAATAATCCCCTAAAAAAAGGGATGTTCATCTCAGTTTGACATCAGAGTCTGCACCAAAGGAAGTTTGGTTTGGATTTACTTCGATAACATTTTTAGAATTTAGAACTCTCATCAACTATAGACTAGTCGAATCAATAAGGGTTCGCTAGTCAATCAAGGCTCAACAATAAAAACGTAATTGGTATTCAAGAACCAAAGACTTACAGAATGTACAATTGAATAAACTCTGTATATGTGAAGTATTACAATAAGGAAATTAGAACATCTCATTTGAATTTATGAAATTGAATGAATTAGGATAAGGAACTTGCGTAAAATAATAAGTAATGATAGATACTTGCGTAATTGAAATCAAGGTTAAGGGTAGAAAACTTGCCTCGTGCGTAGATTATAAATTAAAATTCACGTTCATTAAACAATCTACACATTCCGTTTATAAAGCAATAACAATGATTAGTTACAATATTATCAACGCTTCAAGATTCACTCTCATCCAATCTCATCTTAATATCTCAATTGTTATCTGATAATCAATGGGTGTATGCTTACCATCCATCACACTATCTTAATATTCATTTAATACCTTAGTCTAAGCTTTAAACATGTATATGGTAACATAACATGACCACAAAGAAAGAAGAAAAATTAACATTTTATGCATCACCGCCGAGGCGGCAATTTTCTTCACAAAATAGCGTTGGGGCGAGACTACCGCCGGGACGGTAAAGTTAGTTCACTAAGTTTGCCGGGGCGAGGACACCGCCGGGGCGACAATTCCAGCACAAATACACCGCCGAGGCGGGGATACCGCCGGGGCGGTGAACCTGAATCCAACTTTTGCAGTTCGCGAAAAAGCACAATAAATGCCAAATTTGGCCAAAGTTTTTCTCACATCACTAATTTAATACTACCCATAGGTTCTGAACTTTATAGAAACGTATAATAACAATCATAGCATGATTTTATCAAGTTTAACAACTCAAACAACTGAATTTAAACTCATAATTTTCATGTTCTTGGTATTATTCAAAGTTTTGTCAAATTTCATGAAATTCCACATAACAGATTCGTTATAGCACCAAATTAATCTGTTTAAGTTTCGTTTCCTTCGTTTTTGCATGCTTAAACATTACCGATTAACATGCAATTCAAACATAAATTTTCATACATTTAAGCCATATTCATATATATACCATTCCTCTGTAAGTTTCAGAACTTCAATTAAAAGCATAATCTCATGAATTAACTCAATTAAACAATTATAAACATCATATAGTAGATTATACATGCATTTAAACAATTATAAACAACTTCCAAACAATTTACACATAAAGTTCAATTATCAGAGAACTTATAGTATACATTCATGGAGAAATCTAACAACATAATTAAAGCTTGGATTTAAGAGATTACCTTCAATTTATAGTTTTGATTGCTAGAAAATGATAAGGAACTCTATAATTCTCCAAACTTCTTCTTTAATTCCAAAATCTCACAAGTATTTCTCTCTGTATTAGTCTGACTTGCTTAAAAAAATAATACGTATAATGGAGAACTGACACAAAATAGTTGTCAGTTAATCCCATAATGGGTTAACTGACTCCAACCTCCACTAAGGCATTGTTTGGTTAGTCCCTATAAGTTCCCTTTTTGGTTTATTTTAATAAATTGCTTATAATATAGTCTAATGTCACATTTTTAATAAACAATTTATATTATTTAAAGCAATTAAATAAAATAGAATAATTTCACATTAAATCACAAAGTCACATAATTAAAATTCTCATTTATTGATTACGACAAATCATTAAATCTCTAATTAATTATTAAATTAATTAGAATAACATTATGCTTATTTAAATAATGCATTTAATCAAATAAGCTCAATTAAATACATACTTGAATATAAAAATTCTCTACATTAATTTAACTAATGTAACACATATAATTAAATTAATCTACCACAAATTCATCAATTAATTATTTAATTTAATAATTAAATTATCGAAAAATATTTATTTAATTCAATAAATAATTAAATTAAATTACAAAAATCTCGTTCATCACAGTTACACACTCTTGCATTAGAATTGTGGAGAATACTTACAATTTCTATAGAGATGGAAACTAAGATTTTGCCAACACCCATCTTTTTAAACAAATATTATTCCTTGGTAGATCACCTCTAGAGGCCAAACACTTGGGTGGCTAACGTTGATCAAAGGAGGGAATTTAATCGATGGAATTCAAGGAGAGCGCGAAGAAATTGGAGTTGAACTTGTACCTGAGGAAGCTAAAATTCTACAAAGGTATAATTCTTATTCTCCATCTCTTTCATTTAATTAATAATTGTGCATAAAGAAAGATCATGGTACTGGTTTGTATAAAATTTTAAAATCTGATTTTATCACGCTTTCGCTTTATTTATGTAATTTGATTGCATGGTCGCGTTATATACAAACCTAACAAAGTACCCGAAGGAGTCAAATGAGAAACTGTTCGCACCGAAGGCAAGTCCGACTTTACTAGATAAAATAAAGAAGGGTCAAGAGAAGGATGAAGAATGTGATGGCATAACGAAGCGAGTTTCCGAAGGAGAAGAACTGAAGTATAAGGTTGATAACAACGGGTTGTTAAGGTTTGAAGGAAGAATCTGGATACCGATGGTTCTGGAGTTGAGAGAGGAGATTCTACAAGAAGCTCACAGTTCAAGATATTCCGTACACCCTGGGAGTACTAAAATATATCAAGACTTGTGACAGCATTTCTGGTGGCCGAACATGAAGAAGGAGGTGGCAGAATACGTCAGTCGACGTTTGACGTGTCAAAGGGTTAAAGTAGAACACCAGCGACCAAGTGGATTGCTACAACCATTGGAGATTTCAGAATGGAAGTGGGAGCATATCACGATAGATTTTATGGTAGGACTTCCACCAACTCAGAAGGGTTACGACGTGATTTGGGTGATCGTGGATCGTTTAACTAAATCAGCACATTTTCTACCGATCAAGATCAGGTTCAATCTGAAGTTCTGTCTGATAGAGATCCGCGCTTCACGTCAAATTTCTGGAGGAGTTTACAGGAAAGAATGGGGACACAGTTGAGTTTGAGTACTACGTATCACCCTCAAATTGATGGCTAGAGCGAGCGAACAATTCAGACATTGGAGGACATGCTTAAAGCGGTGGTGATGGACTTGAAAGGCAGTTAGGATAACCACTTACCACTAGTGGAGTTCGCTTACAATAACAGTTATCATGCTAGTATCGGCATGCCACCATACGAAGCATTATATTGAAGAAAGTGCCGAACACCATTGTGTTGGGATGAAGTGGGAGAGCGGAGACTGTTGGGACCTAAGATGGTACAGCAGACCGCAGATACGGTTAAATTAATAAGAGTCCGTCTGATAGCAGCCAAGGATCGACAAAAGAAATACGCCGACTTACATCGTCAGAAGCGGGACTTTGAAGTGGGCAGTTTTGTGTTTTTGAAGGTATCTTCTTGGAAGGGAAAGATCCGATTTGGGAAGAAGGGAAAATTGAGCCCTAGGTTCATAAGACATTTTGAGATTTTGAAGTGAGTAGGTGAAGTGGCGTACGAGGTAGCTTTACCTCCTGAACTTGAGCACATTCACAACGTGTTTCATGTTTCAGTGTTGCGACCATATAAGCCTGATTACAAGCACGTTATATCCTATGAACCGATTCAAGTATAGAAAGATTTATCGTACGAAGAAATTCCTGTCCAAATTTTAGATAGGAAAGAACAAACATTAAGGAATAAGGTTATACATTACGTTAAAGTACTTTAGAGGAACCACACGGTTAAAGAGGCTACGTGGGAACTGGAAGAAAAGATGAGAAAGAATTTTCCACATCTTTTTGAGAGACCTTATATTAGAATTTCGGGGACGAAATTATTATAAGGAGTGGAGGATGTAATGACCGCGAATCTTAAGCAACATTATTAATAAAGTCCAGAATTTAATTCTTATTACTATTATGAATTAAATTCCTTTGCGAAATTTATTTAAATGCTTAAATGATTTGGGTGACTATGTGTGGTTATATGTTAATTTATTTAATAGTCCAAGTATGTAATTAAAATTTTAATAGGCTAACCTTGTGAATTATTTAAACAAGCCTAAGCGATTAATCGTGTGTTGGACTTGTAGAGGGTTAATGATGAAGTGTGAAATATTATTCCACTAGGGAATTATTAATAGTGGACTAGCCCAATTGAGTTATTAAACTGGCCCAGTTTTGGTAAAAATGGTTAGCCATATAAGGGAGTCTAATGGATTTGGTTCAGTGAGCCTAATTGGGAAGTGACTCTAGAATCAGTCGAATGCTTTTTATTAGTAATTTAGAATTCTTTTGTGCCGTATACGTAATTTATCTATGCTAATGGCCTATTTACCTGCTCTGCTGAATGATTACCATGGGTATGGCGGGGTAAAGGAGTTGGTAGTACTTCCTACCTAATCTCTCTTGACCGATGGGTATGGCCATCATGTACTGGTTCGACAGTTTGGGTAGAGACCAGCGGATGGGTAAAGGTTTCCCTATAAGTAGAGCTCTTATTCCATCTAATGAAGCTTGCTGAGATTGTTGGGTCTGAGATAGATAGAAACATTGTGAGCTTAAGAGCTGTAGGGGTGGCCGAAAGGAAGGGAAGCTAACAAGCGGATGCCCGCTAGCTTCATCACCTACTTCGGAAAGAAGAGAAGACGTGCAACCAAAACGAGGTGAGAAGTTTTTATTCTCAATAGTTATGGTTTATATATATATATATTATATTCTTGCATAACCAGACTAGCGTAAAGGTCAAGAATATTTCATGAGCTAGGTGTTCTGTATTTATGTGTTATGTAGATCATTAATGTTGTCTATGGAGTTTATGACGGAATCCTAGGTAAACCAATGGAAGGTATGGACTATGTCAAAAAGGAACGTAAAAGTCTGTCTAGCAAAAAGAGTCAAAATGAGTAATGGTGGAGATGTCGAAGCCGTTGTGATGAGGTTCGCCACCTTACTCCAAACTCATGTACCTAAGTAACGGGGTTAGACACCCGACCCCGAACCAGAAAAAATGGTTTCCGAAGTGGAATCCGTAGTCGAACTTGAAGGCATTTAATAATTACTTTGGGTGGGTTCAGCACCAAACCCAAAGCCGAACTCTTGATATCATTGAGACCCTAATTTCCCGAAGAGGACATAACTCTTTCAGATTATGTCCCTAACTAATATATATACCCGAGCATAACCGATCCAAAGCCGGGTTTTCTAATATCGTAGTGACCCGAACCTTCGACTTCCCGAAGCTGAACATAAGAATATCATCCATCCCCAAAGAGGTCTCCGAACTACGAGAGGACCCCCGAATTACGAAAAGTTCCGAAGTGGAGCCGAAGCCAAAAGACCTTGTAGATAGCAGGCCGGTCAGGCCCGAACCATATTTCTAGATGTATATGACCTCAGACTAATTAGCTAAGGGATGTTCCTTAAACTGAAATCATGTAGTAACCTTAAGTCCTAGTAAGCAGTGAAAAGGACTCTGCGATCGTAGAGTGACGTCATTTCCATCGTAGAGCGCACTTGTAACCCATAGAGTAAGTCAGCCGAGTCGGTCATTGATCGAAGAGTTATCCTGTCAGACCTTGAGTAATAAAGGACCATAGGATAGACCATATGAGTCTCTTGAGTAAGTTTATTTAATCCATTATTGATGCTCAGCTATGACTGATCAAAGGGTAAATTATAATCACAGTAGGATACTTGCAGAGTATAATCAAAGAGTAAATAGTAAGCAGCAGACCAGGCAAGTCCCCGAACTTACATAACCATGTATATTTGTGCAAGTTCTCTAACCCTAGCCGAAGGTTCTTTTGTGCAAGCCCCTTCACTTCGAACGTACTAAACTATTGTTAAATCATTTCGCATAATATATTTTGCAAGTTCCTAACTGTAAACTTCTTACATATTGCAAATTTCCTAAATTAAGCTCGAGTTCTACATCAATATTATTGTCATTCGCACATAATGCACTTGAATTTAGTTCTGTCATCGAACTACGCCATTATTTAAAGTTTTGTCATTCATGAACTGTTCAAAGAGAAGTCTAAGCCATTTGTTCGACTAGACATATACATGTTAAAGAATTTAAAAGCTATCCAAACCAGTTGTTGGTGCGGACTCTTAGACTAAAGTGAACAAACCCTGTATAGGGGGGTTTCCTAAGTATCTGATATAAGATACATACAGAAATGAATGTTATGCATATACATAGTGTACAAGAGGTTGATCCCCTCAAGTACAACTCTAGAGATAGTAACCTAATAAGGGTCAATCGAGTGGTTGATCCCTTAAAGTATGTTCATGGTCTATTTGACTATTTAGCATTTTAACAATCAATTTTCATGATTCATTGAGCATTGCTTATCTTGTTTCAGTTATCCTTACTGTTGAATCAATTACAGTTATTCCCTTTTTATTCATGATATATTTTCCTTATTTATTTTTAAACTTGCTGAGCAAATTAGTTGCTCACCCTTGATATATCATGAACCTATTGCAGCTAAGCCTGAGTGTTCGAACAAAGATAAGGGCAAGGGGAAGATGAAGTCTTAGATTTCTGTTAGCGGATTCATCTACTTAATGTTTTGTTTAGTTATTAGTTAATGTAACACAAACCCTAGCAGATATTTTTGAACTTTGTTATGTATTTTTATTTAAAGTTGTAGACCTTGGGACATAACTACGCTTTTGTAATGAACAACATATGTTTATGATTTCCGCATTAGTTATTATATGTTATCTAGAGGTGTATAGATGTGATGGATCGTGAGCACTAAATGCTGAGGTTATGGAACCCAGATTTGGGGGCGTCACAAAACCGGGTCAGAATTTTTTTTAAAAGAAATTATAATAATAATAAGAGATTATTTTAATTATATATTAAAGGTTACTTTACCTATGATTAAACAATTAGAATAATAATAAAGATTGTTTTAATTGTGAGTTAATAATTTTCTAATTGAGAAATTGTATTAAAGATTAATTTTGTAAAGATTATCTCACTTGAGGGATAATTGTACGCATTAATGAAGAATAAATGATTGGATAATATTAAAAGTTATTTAATTGTGGATTAATGGAAGGGAGAGATAACTCTCACTATGTAGTAAACAATCGGATTAATGAAAGGACATTTTATTTGTAAGTGAAAGCTAGTGAATGCGATAAAAGGAGGAATGGATAATGGTATAGTGAGTTAAATAGAATATGATTAGATGGGTTTGTTAGTCCTAATTGTATGGGCTAGTAAGATAGATTGATTAGAGTTATATGTGGGAATTATAGAGATTAACTGTTAAAATGACTATAATAATCATAAGTTATTCAAAGGATAAAAAGTCAAGGTCGGAAATTAGTCGACTACTCAGGCAAGTTCCCTAACTTACACAGCTCTGTATATTTTGCAAGTTTTCTAATTGTTGTTATATTAACTACACACATATTGAGAAAGTTTGTTAACTTTTACACTCATTGTTATGTACAAGTACACTAGATGTTATATCAATTGTAAATACTTCTTACTTGTACACTTTTATTGTTTCGTACAAATTTGTAGTTAAAGAAAATTGTTAAACTTGAACTATTGTTGATTGAATAAGATTATTCTTATACCTATGCTTAAGAAAATTTCCCAAACAAGAATATTAAACATTGAGAACCCAGATTCATATCCATTGTTGAGAAGATAAGTCTATGTCATTTGATTCGACTAGACTAATGATGACATGAACTGTCAATTGAGATATTTTGAAAGAGCTATCCAAACCAATTACTTTGGTGCGTAATTCTTGTATGTCAAGATGAAGAATAAGTCTATGTCATTTGATTCGGATAGACTAATGATAACATGAACTGTCGATTGAGATATTTTAAAAGAGCTATCCAAACCAATTGCTTTGGTGCAGAATTCTTGTATGCCGAGATGAACATTTTTATAAGTCGTGGATTCGACTTGCACGCACAGATGATTAAATGTTATGCATAATGTAGGGTACGACGGGGCTGATCACCTCATGTACTTGTTTATCCGAAGGCTTTTCAATTATCATACTCTTAACCTTCTCAGAGTTCAGTGGTCCTTAGCGACCCTCAGCCATAAAATATATTTATGTTTTAAATTGTCAGAATTACTCTTATTTAGTTATCTGATGATTGATTATTCGCGAGATATCTAAGCTTTGAAATTGTTTAAATCTTAACTATTGAAAAGTTATTCATGATTGATTCATTGGTAGCATATCCTACCTTATTCGATATTGTTATACTCATTAAAGCGATAAACCCTTATCAATGATTGTTAGCTATTTTTGTCATATACTTGCTGAGCAAACTCGTTGGCCATTCTTGCTTTATAACCTATCTTATAGTTAAGACGGAGATGGCCAGTGGTTCTAGCAAGGACAAAGGTAAGGCTAAAGCAGTCGAATAGCCTCAGATCGTGTTAGTTATTATGCGAACTTTTGTGTAAGGATAATATTAATGATCTTGTATTAAGACTATATATGTAAGACTAAAGGTTGATAAGACCTGGGATTGTGATGTAAGTTAGACATTATTATGTATTGTATTTATTTATGCTTTTATGTACCGTATGGGTAGTTAGATGTATGTCAGATGAATGGATCGTGAGCACTAAGTTTGAGGTAAGAGTACCTGAATTTGGGGGTGTCGCATAGGCGGCCATCATGGCAAAGTCTATCCCATACCCGACAACCTATTCCCCGAGACAAAAGCCACAAATCAAGCCTTACAGATCGAACCAAACCTAGTTAAAACCATCACTTCATAAATCAAGTCGAGCTCTTAAATCCAGTTCAATGGAATCCGAAGGCATCCCGACATCAATCATCGAAGCAGAAGCAATAACATGAAAAATGAGAAATGTAGCGATACATCAAGCATGATCATCAGCAAGGACAGATACAACCAAGACGATAAGAAATGTAAATATAAAGAAGATCACAACCAATATCGACTCAGCAATGTGAAGTAACTATCCGATAACTCTTCTCATGACCGTCAAAGAGCTGACACCCTCAATCACCAACCTTTGTTAAATCAGAAGAAAAAGGTCATCAAAGTCGAATGCACCTGCGAGGCAGAAATAATGGCAGGGGCACCAGAACATCAGAGCTCGCACCCTCTACCTGATCACTAGGCAGGTCATACGATAAAGGATTCTTGGGATCTCGACATCTCATCAACCCACTTGTCAAACACACAAAGAAGCGACTACCTTAACGACAAATGAGACTAGGGAAATTGCGGAACTAACAACTCGACACTGGGGCATTTATCGACCATCTAGAAGGGATAGTGCGTAAATTGGGGCCCATAACGCGATCCCATCAGCATGCACCGTCACCATCGGAGCTTCCCTCATATCATTTCACTTATTAGCTGGTACGATCATCTGGTCATTATCAATCATGATTTCCTCAAAATACAATGACCCACATGCACAATACAACTCTTTTATCTCTTTGTTTATTTTATGTCTCCATTTACATACATTAGCAATGGTAGATAGTCTAAGTATAGATAAATCCTATATTAGAGCCTTAAAAAAAGAGGTTTTGGAAAGCAAAAATTTTATTGGAGTAATTTTGATAAGAGTCTGTAGAGCAGGAATCATGAGTACGATTCGAAGATTAAGACTATTCAACCTTTTAATTAGGCACGAAATCCTAGTTCAAAGCGTTATTTGGAGCAGAATCGACCTCATATGTGGGTCTGCACTTTGCATGTAACCCTGACTCTTAGTTGTGGGGTATAAAGCTATGACGACAATAGTACGAAGTCAAAGGGTAAATAGTGGCCAAACTAATGTCTCAAATTCTGGCCTGAGTTGTTCGAGTAATTAAGCCTGAGGGGTGTCTTTACACCTGGTGCCCTAAAGTCATCTGGTTTGGGAGTCACCGGCCTAATGCTCATTACATGGGTAACTTAGAGCCTAAGAAAATGAGCATTACTATGAGGATAAATGTTGTAAGAAGACAAGAACTAAGCAGATCTGAATCGTGGTTTGGGTTACTCGAGTAATTAAGCTTGAGGGGTGTCTTTACACCTAGTGCCCTAAAGCCGTCTGGTTCGGGAGTTACCAGCCCAACGCTCGCTACATGGGTAACTTAAGCCTAAGAAAACAAATCTTGCATAAGGTCAAGCGAGGAATAAATAGAGTAGACCACCTAACTTGTCTCGAAGTGTAATCTTTGTTACTCGAGCCCGAAGGGGTGTCTTTACACCTAGTGCCCTAAAGTCATTTGGCTTGGGAGTCATTAGTCCAAAACTCGTTAAATGGGTAACTCTGAATAGCCTAAGAAAACAAGACAAGTTAAATGAGAAAAAAAAGAAAAAAGAAAATATAAAGTCAAAAAGAAGAAAAATTTTGAGCGAGAGAAAATGAGACATGTTAGTTTTGTATAACGCGAACATGCAATCAAATTACATTAATAAAGCGAAAGCGCGATAAAATCAAATTTTAAAATTTTATACAAACCATCACCATGATCTTTCTTTATGCACAATTATTAATTAAACGAAAGAGATGGAGAATAAGAATTATACCCTTGTAGAATTCTAGCTTCCTCAGGTACAAGTTACCTCCAATTCCTTCGCGTTCTCCTTGAATTCTACCGATTAAATTCCTTCCTTTGATCAATGTTAGCCACCCACGTGTTTGGCCTCTAGAGGTGATCCACCAAGGAATAATACTTGTTCAAGAAGATGGGCTATGGCAAAACCCTAGTTTCTATCTCTATAGAAATTGTAAGTACTCTCCACAATTCTTATGCAAGAGTGTGTCACCCTAATCTATGATAAGATTTCTCTTATTTATAGATGTAGGAAAACCCTTTCCTAAACTATTTAGGATTAGGGTTTCTATTCTAATTAAACTCCTTTAATTAAATTAAACTCCTAAGCCAATTAGGAATTCATGTAAGAGTACTTCTATTAATTAATTCTCAATCTCTATTAGGAATTAAATAATAGTAATAGTAATAATAATAATAATAAGACTCCTCTTATTAATTTATATTTAATATTTCTACAATATTAAATAATAAATATTAAGCTATTTAATTTATTCTATCTCCATAGACTAAATTAAATACACTTAACTTATTATTACAATTATGCCATTTACTTCTTAAATAAATATTTTTCTTTTGCGGTGTGACCCTTTAGGTTCTCCATATTAAACCGGTTGTGAATAAATCAATTAGAACAATTCTAATCTTATTTAAATAAATAAATTAAATTATTTAATTTATTGAAATAAATAATATTTATTCTACAATAAGGGTAAGCCCCCTTAGCGATCAACGACTTTCCAAATAATATAGATTTCAACATTGATCATAAAAAAACCTTTCAGTACATAGTTACCGTACAATTCAATCCTTCTACCATACAATGTCCCAATTAAATATAAGACATGGAATTACTGTCAAGTCTTATTTTATTTAATTATATGTATTTCGATTCTCAAATGCACAACTCTAAATAATGCAAATTAGAAACTCTTTTCTATTTTCATTCTGCCTTGGCCAAGGACTACTGAGTTGTCATTTATCGAATCACATAGGACATTCACATCTTTTACTAGACGTGGTAGATTCTTTGTTGATCATTCACCTATCTCCATGTACAACTTATTATACCCAATCATACCCTTTGTTATACCCTAAAGGTCTTAAGGGACATGTCAAAGTATAACTCATCATACACAAGATACTATGATGATCTCAAGTCCAAGGATCACTTGTACTACTATCACTAGAGGAATTCCTATTGACAGGCGAGTAAAACTCCATTAGGTATTCCTTAGCGAGCCACATTCAGTGAACTTATTCTCCAATAAGCACCTACATACTTGCTTTAGTGTCTCCACACAAATGATTATGAGATCAATCATCATCTTCTTAAGAGCAAACAATGTATGTACTAATCTATCCACATTCACTAATCCCCTTTTTAGTAATCCAATGATTAGGAACGATTTTAGTTTGTGATATATCTAGAATTTAGATTTCATTAGTGTAATGTCCGAGAAATTGTAAATACTGAATTGATTTATTTTAATAAATAAAGTTCATTTTATATAATTTTATAAATTTAATTGGACCCATGTAAGAATGTTTATTTAATTATAGGTCCAATAATTTTCTTGCATTAAAGGGGCTCATTAATAGTGTGATTTAAATTAGTGGGTTAACCCTAAGAAGTTAATTGCAAGAAAATTTGGAAAGAAGATTAATAAGTAAATTACCTTAAATAATTTGAATAGGAATTATGGATGGAATAAATATTTTAAATAATTAATTAATTGGGTTAATTAAGTAATTCAAAATATTAAAGACACAAGGTGGACAATTTTCATTGGGTCATTTTTATTATTGGACTGGCCCATTTCGTCCCTTTCATTTTATTTGCATTGGGCCAACCTTCTTTCCTGATTGGATTAAGCAAGTGGGCTGGTCAAAATAAGTAAATTGGGTCATGGTCATTTATTTGGTTCAAACCAGCCAACTCCAATTGGGTGAGCCCATTCTTATTATTCCAACCGGGTCGAACCATTTCGAACGGGTTGAACCGTTTCCTATCTGATTTGGGGCTAATCAGAGTTTCAGGCTAAACCAAATTGGAGGGGGACTCAGCAGAGCTAACCAGTTTGATCGAGAGATATCAGTTGGGGGGGGAACAACCGAGCAAGGAGGGAACCCATAACCCTAGCCTCTCAATCAGTCAAACCAAGGGGTAGAGTGAGGCGAACCTAGCTGGACCTAGGGTTTCAATCAGTCGAGTGAGTCGAGCTAGAGGGGGTTGTCAATCGCCGGCGACAGCTTGCGTCGACGGGTTGGGGTGAAGAGGAAGCGGCGACCGGCGGACTAAGTGAAGACCGAGGGAGCTACCGAGGTACAAACGGTCAGACTATGGGTTCCTGATTTCCAGCGACGCGACTGGTGACAGCGCACACGGCTCAAAGGCCAACCGGCAAGTCGCCGTCGCTACCCTTCTCCTACCAACGGTCCTTGAATGATCAAATAGGGTAATAACCAGCCTAATTGGGTAACCACTCTGCTATAAATTGAACCCCTTGCCCTAAACCAAAGCTGCCGATTTTTCCCCTGTTTGTGAGTTTCCCAATTTGAAAATAATTAGGGTTTGAAATTCTTAAAGAGGGGAGCCACTGTAAATGTCCGAATTCGTTTCCTATTTTGGGAGAAGAAGGAAGGCTGCAATCTGATCGAGCCAAAGGTAAACAGTGAGGTGTTTGGTCCATTCGATTTGTGTCCTTTTTATTTTCTTCCTTTTCTTTCTGTAATTAGTTTTGGTGATGCTCGACTGTATTGGGTGATTCATTTCGTTGTTTCGTTTCTAAGTATTGGGATTGAATTAAACTCTATCTCTGTATTGGGATGTTGTAATTCCCTGTATTAAGTAATTGCTTCTCTGTATTGGAGGAAGTTAGTTCTCTGTATTGTGTATTGTTCCTGTGAATTGGAAATACTTTGTTGGGTTAGTTATTTCTCTGTATTGGAACTTCAGTATTGCAGAACCATAAGGTTCGGGCAGCCTAAATATGTGTAGTATATATGCAAATGTTGACCCTCATTACGCCCACAAGGTGTTTGTTATAATGACAATAAGAATCTGTCATTAAAATTTTTCTTTCTTCTTCCCTATTGTGTGGAATAGCAGTCGGTTTAACTTGAATAATTATGTAGAGTAACTATACCATGTGTTGTTGTTGTTAGTTGCGACATCTTGATAAGAAAAAAATATATGAATTTCCGTTTGCCTCTAGGTTATTATGCCAAAACTGGGATAAGGGCCTTGACTGTGTGTGGCTTGAACACTTCGAGCGTGTGAGCGTATGCGTCCTGGTACATGGACTGGGCATGAAATTAGTAGAGCCAATAGCTAAGTTAATGCCAAGAAGGGTTAATCAGGTGGCTTAGTCACTTCAATAAACCATAAATTTCTTCAAGTATCTTCCAAATGGGTTAAGTAATTCATTGGTTTATTCAAACCACAATAGACTCGGGCAAATAATTATAAATTATAAATAAAGATAATAAATATTTAAGTATTATTTAGTTAATAATAAATAATAATTAAGTATGAATAGAGTAATAAAATAATTATTTATTAATAAATAATAAATAATAAATAAATATAAATAAAGTTAATAATTTAATTATTTATTATTTACCCTTAAATAATAAATAAAGCTAATAAATAATTGATTATTGTTTAACTACTATTAAATGATAATCAAGTATGAATAAAACTAATAGATTAATTGTTTATTATTTATCCATAAGTAATAAATAAAGCTAATGAACGTTTGATTATTGTTCAACCATTATTAAATAGGTATGAACAAGGTTGGTAAATAATTATTTATTATTTATCCATAAATAATAAATAAAGGTAATAAATATTTAACTATTATTTAAATAATAGATAAGTATAAGTAAAGTTAATAATTATTTATTATTTATTCATAAATAATAAATAAAGTTAATAAATATTTAATTATTATTTAATAATAATTAGATATAAGTAAGATTAATAATTATTTACCCATTAATAACAAATAAAGATAGTAACCATTGAATTATTATAAGGCATAGGAAAGTTAATAAATGGTTATTTATTCTTTATCATATAGTGCTAAATAAAGATAATATCTAATTATTAACTAATAATAATTAGGTATGAATAGAGCTAATGAGAATAATAATTACTTAATCAGTAATGAAATAATGATTAAGTATGAGTGAGACTAATAAGATTATCGATGGCACTTAATTAATAAAGATAATAAGCACTCAATAATTATTCAATAAATATTTAGTAATAGTTAAGTGCGTGTAGAATTAATACTTTGAATGTTTAATTATTGTTGAATAAAGGACCAAGTGTAATAATTACTCAATTGCCCTTAAGGTGGATAGTAATTAAGTAAATAAAAGATTAAGTAAGAGATCAACTACTATTTAGTTGTTATCAAATCATGATTAAATTTATTAATTATCGTATAACTAATAAATAAGGAATTTTAACCCGCATTTAGAAGGGTACTCAAATGATAGGTAACCATGACTAACTATTGCTTATCTTAAATAATAGCTAGAGGCCATTAAAATTAAATTCTGTTTAGCTGATGGCTAGGTAGTAATTAAATGTATTCGGTGAATTGTTTATCTGTTAAATAAATAGCATAAGGGGGTATAATTACGCAATGCTAATGGATAAACCAACTCTACCAGCTGATAGGTTATCCAAGGTCAAGTAATTAAAGCTAAGATTTAAATTGTAGCTGAGCGAACAGGCAAGTTCCTAACCCTAAACTTTTTACATTATTGCAAGTTCTTCTTTACTCAACTTTTACATTGAGCAAATTTCTAAGCCTTATGCACTATTTTTAATTCGTGCAAAAAGGTATATATATACTGTTGCAAGTTATTCTTTAAGCTTGAGTTTTTATCTCCAAGCATGCCTTAAGTGGTCTAATTACTTTCAAAATTATTCCACATCTGTATATTTATTGTCATTCGCACTCGTGCATTTGAAATTCATATATTTAAATTCAGGAATTTATAAACCATTCATGGTTAAGTCTGAACCTTTGTTCGGTCAAACAAATATGTGAGAATTTATAAAAGCTATCTGAACCAATCAATGGTAAGGATTCTTAGACTGTATGAACACCCCTTTATTTATAAGGGAGTATCCCACGTACCGTATATAAGGTACAAATAGCAGAATTAAATGTTATGCATATACATAGGGTACGCGAGGCTGATCCCCTCAAGTACGTTATTCTGTAGCCAGTAACCAGAGGGTCAACCAGCTATTGACTCCTTTGGAAGTTATCGTTCAAAGTCTATTTGACTATCAATTGTTCTAAAAGCAATTATTGTTCTTGCTTCTGATTTTTTTCTAATGTTGAAATTCCTTAATATCCCTTCATCATGATATATCCTTATTGTCATACTTTAAACTTGCTGGGCAAACTCGTTGCTCATTCTTGCTATATCATGACTTCATTGCAGCTAAACCCGAGACGTCAGGGAAGAACAAAGGGAAAGAAAAGATGAAATGATAGACTTCTCGTAGCAGACTTTAGATTCATGTGTTAGTTAATTGCTGTTAATGTAATTTAAACCCTGATAGCTATTTAGGGTATGGATTGTGTAAATGTTTAAGGTTAATCGTATTCTGGGACTAGTAACACCTTGTAATGAACAACGTATGTTTATTTTATTCCGCATTTTAGATACCATATGTTGTTATAGGTGGATGTTTATGTTGGATCGTGATGACCGGATCCGGGTATTTGGAGACCCGAATTTGGGGGCGTCACAGGTTGGTATCAGAGCTGTAGGTTATAAACTTTAGGATCGCGAAACCTAGGATATAACCTTCATAATAAACTCGTATTGAGTATTAGAAGATAAATCGAGGAGATTTATCATATGTGGTTTTGATGAATTGGGGAATTCATCGAGTCGAGTAGTACCCAATGAAATATAATTTCATTTCTTCAATGAATATATTTTATTGCTGTACTAATGATGATTTTTGTGTGATTGTAGGATGACTGATATAGGAGGGACTAGTGGGACCCAGGAGGAGGAGGAGACATTCCTGGATATCCCAGTGGTTGCTGAGCAGCTGGTGGGGTATGCTCCTATGGCCCAGGGATACCGCTAGAGGAGTCTGAGCCAGAGGAGGACTACCAGAGGGAGCTACCAGAGCCAGTGGTAGGTAGGGTGATGAGGTCCGGTAGTCAGGACCCTGATGCTGAGGAGGAGGATCCCGAGACCGAGGGAGAGGAGCCACCTGCTTACGTGGATGGCATGGGGTCCACTGCCGACGATATTATTGAGGGACTGACCAGCAGGAATGAGGAGCTGGAGGATCGGATAGCTCATCTGGAGGAGCTAAATCAGACCCACCAGATTAGAGAGGACCAGTATAGAGACCTGGCCTATCAGCTTGAGCATGACTTGCGAGTGGCGAAGGCACAACTACAGGGCTACGAGTCCTCAGCGCAGCAGATCGGACCACTGCTACATCAGTGTCGACGCCGGGTTTTTTTTGCTTCGCGATATTCTTTTTAGCCTTTTCCAATTTTAGCTTTCTTGATTAAATGATTTTTGGAAAGGGTCGGCATTAATGTCGACGGGGTTTTGAAAGATCATTTTTTATGATGAGCCAATTAATCAGAGTCGCCAGTTGGTATATTTGAAATGGATGTACCAACTCATCCGAGTTTTCGTTTTTTTTAAATCGCTGGCTCATATGTGACTCCGAATTAATTGGTCTGCGAATTGAGATTCATAGAGTTCGGGGGATTGCTTAAGTGAGGGGAAGGTGTTAGGCACCCCTCGACTTCCGTGAAACACGGTTACCGCAATCTTGATGCTGTCCTATCCTTTAATTCATGAAATGTGTATATGTGCAGATGTGTGTGTGTGTGTGTGTGCTTATGTGAATGTTGTGGTGAGTGTGTATGAAAGAATCATTTGGATTTTTAGGGAAAGTTGTGCTTTAATTTGAGAATGTTTCAGAACGTCGTTTCTATTAATACGAGAAAGCTCCCTCTTTTCATGCAAAAGGTTTGATTTTCATTGTCAAAAACTATGAGGTTTTTTATTAGGTGTCGTTTTTGGCAAAAACAAGAATTTTAAGCCTTCGTCAAAATAGGAATCGAGATCTATACGTTGCCTTTGTAAAATGATGGGCAATTTCTAGGATATCTTTAACCCTATGCACAAAGGTTTACTAAAATATTTCATTTCATTCATAAAAGCCATTTTTGATGATGTTTGAAAATGATTTTCTTTGGCCTTCTCGTTTAATAGGAATCGACATTCATTAGCATTTCCAAATTTTTAGCCTCGTGATGCTAATATCCTACTTTGATTGATTTTAGGAAAGATCTTTATCGTTTAATCCTTTGGAATCATTTTGGTGTCACGAAATCTAATCAAACATAAACACGCGTCGGGGCTATTCACGGGCATGTAAGCCATCAAAATATTCCCGAACGCCAACAATCACATATTCCACTAATACGAGGCCTTAAACCCGATTCTCGCCTTAGCGTCGTTTTAAGGCCCGACAGTTACACGTTACAAAACAAGCATCTTGAATCTATTACATACACCAAAACATCCATCATCGGATTTGAACCACGGGGTCGCTTTCCTAGGCTCACAACCACGATTACTACACGCTCACAAAATGAATACTACAATAATAACAACGTGGATTTCCTAACACATCCTAAAAATACAATCAATTAAACTACGCCTAATATATATCCATAAACAAGCTAGAAATTTCACCAATTGGATATCCTCGGGTTATTAGGAAGAATTTTGTTCCAATGGAACCCTCACCAATAATCCCTAATCCATGATTGTTCAACAATATTCTTGAAAATTACAATTTAATTTAATCAAATGACATGATAGAAGTTGCAAAAATAAGGAGATTTTCACCTTGCAAATGATACCAAAATTGTGTAGAAACTTGTGTATTGAGTGAAATATGAGATGTATTGATAGAATCCAACAACAAGGGAAAATTCCTCTCTTTTTCTCTCAATTGTTGCAAGAATTTTTTGCTATTTCTCTCTATTTTCGAGCTAAAACTGCTGCTGTTTTTCGTCTTCTCCCGCCAAAACTGCTACAGTCTCTCTTCTGCAGGAGGAAATGAGCTGAAATAGGCTGGCCCACCTCCCATCGCACTCAGCTGATAGTGTTGATTTCCTGGTTTTCGTGCTGGCGCACTCACTTGGCCGCAGATAAATCCGCGGCTGGCTGGCTTGACTTTCTCAATTTTCGTGCTACGCCTCGATTTTCGTGACGTGACGCTGGTTTTCGCTGACAGGCTCGTATTTTACAGTCCGGAAATCATTGGGAGGCGTGCCACACCTTCCGGGAATGCCAAATTCGGATAGCCTTGCTGTCACGTCGATTTCGGTTGTAAATTGTCATGGTGGCGTCGAGCGTCCGTACTTTTTCCATCTTTTGCTCTCGCAGGCCAGTCCCTTTGACGAATTTGCCCTCCTGTCAAGGTTAGTATACGAAGTGCAAAATTTGGGTGTCTACAGCTGCCCCTCTTTATCATGTTTATGAAATGTTAAATGAAGTGAACAGGATAAAGAAATAGACACCCGATGTATGAATGACAGTGCACAGATATGATAATACACCCACGATGCAACACATGTAGTTTATGGTACAACACAAGATGTAGCGCATGCAAAACATTCGAAAGAGTGTCAATGCATCAACCCTCTGACCGTATTTGTTAGTCGTTGGGTTAACTCTTCCAATCTATCATCTCGTTCGGGGCCGGGTATCGTCGCCGGTCACCCATCTCGTAACCCCCGGTTATCGTTGCCGGTTGGTTGTCTCGTCAGGGCCGGGTTTCGTCGCCGGTCACCCATCGCGTAACCCCCGGTTATCGTCGCCGGTTGGTTATCTTGTCGGAGCCGGTTTTCGTCGCCGGACATCCATCTCGTGATCGCCGGTTATCGTCGCCGGCCGATCATCTTGTCGGGGCCGGGTTTCTACGCCGGTCACCCATCTCGTGATCGCCGGTTATCGTCGCCGTCGATAGTCTCGTCGGGGCCGGGTTTCATCGCCGGTCACCCATCTCGTGATCTTTTTCACTCAACACGTCAAATGGCTGCAAGGGAGAAAGGTGGGACCCACCAGGGCCAGCCGCGGATGGATCTGCGGCCAGCCGCAGATTGATCTGCGGCCAGCCGCAGATACATCTGCGGCCAAGATCGGGATGTATAAGCGGCACGTCGCTTCCAGATCTGTCACTTTCAACTTCCAACTCACATAGATTCTCGCGATTTTTGCTTGTTCGCAAGGTCCTTTTGTCGATTTTTTTCAACTTTCCTGCAAAAACTGCTCCGGTAGGATCGATCTACACGCTACAGGTAACACTTTGACCGGTCACTTTTCAATTTCGTCAATGTTTTGCTATACATTGGACTATTTGCATGTTTAGAGATAAAATGTATGCTTTACAATGCTATGTAATGTATTATCATATATACATGCTATGTATTAACTGTGTGAGTCCTATTTTATGTTCATGTGGCGGTCCCACGTATATGTTTGCTCCTTTTTGAAAGAAAATCATGCATTTATGGCACTTTACATGCTTTATTCACACATATGAATGCAAATATGATCTGTTGTGGCTTGAGTTCTTTGAAAAACATGCTTGGATATGCATGGGATGTCCATTTTACAGACGGAACTCTGCTGAAATTTTTTTTTTTTTTTTTTTTTGACATGCATCATGCTGCATTAATTATATGATGAGGATAGAAATTTAGAATATTCATTGCATAATTTTAAAAGGGAACTTACCTTCTTTCTCGCCCGTTCTATTCCAGCTATGGATCGTGATGCGCGCAGTAGCTCTTCCGCCTCTCGCACTTCGGGTGTTCGCCGTCGTAGGGCTGCACCTGCCCCTATTCCTCCTCGTACCCGTCAGGCTCGTCGCTTGGTGGAGGCTGTCATCCGTCCTGATCACCCGGACGTTGAGGAGGTTGTTCCTCCGGAGGTTGCGGTGGAGGAGCCGTCTTCCAGCATATCAGCTCCCCCTTCTCATCGCGCCTTATCTGGCGCTTCTGTCCAGATACCCGATCTATTGGGTCGGGATCTCAGTCGTCACCCCTCGGCATCTCTTGTTGCTAATGAGGTATATTCGATTCGGCTCTTCATTTGTTCTCGATTTCTTAATTTCCGGTTCTATCTGGATTGACCCATTTGGTGATTTTCACAGGTGCCCGAGTTTACCCAGCCAAGGGGTAATTGGTTCAACATTTACTCTCTCTACGCGGCCCTGCATAGTGATTACCGGAGATGGTGGACTCTTGGGGCTTTCGACATTTCTTCACTATCATCCCCCGTCAGTGCCCCTGGGGTTACATGAGGGCTTTATCCGAGCGATGGTTCCACCATACGCAGTCTCTTCATCTCCTCGACTGCGAGGTCGTGCTGACCCCCTGGGACTGGAGGTACATTACGGGCATAGAGTTCACCGGGTCCCGCGTCCCCCTGGATCTTGATATCACTCCAGTAGAGGTTCGAGCTTTGCTGGGCTTCGCTGCTGATGATCGGGTCTTTAAGGCCCGTAGTATTCGGTCCGGTGCTTTGGCCGTCGATGCTGTTGGAGGTCTATACGCACAACCTATTCCAGCGGATCAGGGCACTCGTGACATCCTGCTACGACGCTTGTTCTTGACCATCATGAGGGGTTGTTTCCTAGGGAACAACTCCTCTACCATCCACTTTAGCGTCGTAGGGGCTGTTAGAGACGTAGACCGGATCGGTGACTATGATTGGGGTTCATTCACCTTTGTTTATTTCCTCCACGGTCTGCGCCTGCGCTCGGAGGGACGGACAGATGCCTGGCTCGGATTCTACCACTTTCTGCTGGTGAGCCTTCTTTCCCTCTTTACTTACTGCACTTCCCTTTATTTCATTTCTCTTTTCTGCATTTGTCGGTTATTTCATGCTTTCCACTGTTTCTGTTCGCAGTTCTGGGCTTACGAGCGTCTTCCATGTCTGAGGCCTATCACTACTCTGGGCCTGGACACTTATCCCCGGGGTCGGTGATGGCACCACAGCACTCTGGAGGAGGTCCCCGTGTCAGGCAGCTTTGCACATTGTCGTATTCAGCTGGAGTTGATCACGGCTGCTGATGTCGTCTGGGTTCCCTACCTCTCCGAGCATCTGACTGTGGGGTTTGCTGACGGGCATCCTTCTGGCCCGGAGTTCGAGCTTTCCACCCGTCACCTCACTTTGCAGAGTGTTGGAGGTTGGGTGATGTATCTAGGAGAGCGCGCATTCAGATGCGTCACTGGAGAGATCCGCATCCCGCACTCCCTTCCTTTCACTACTTCCTGGCCGCTGGATTCTCAGCCCTCGGAGATCATGCTCGCCGGGGAGGACGGTCGGATGCTTTCCACAGGCCCCAGTATGAGCGAGGCTTTCAGGACTTGGTGGGTACCTCGTACCATCGGTCCCCAGACCCGTGCTACCTTCTTCCTTGGGGATATGGTCCCCGGCTCGGTGATGATGACTGACTGGGCAGCCTGCGTTCGGAGTCCCACCCACACTGAGCAGATAGACACTTTGACCCGCCAGGTGGAGCAGTTGTCGCTATTTCTTCGGGTGTTAGGCCGTACCCCGGAGGAGGCTTACGCCTACGATCCTGACGGTGCGGGCTATGATGCAGGTCCAAGCTCATCTGATGCCACCGCTCGGCCATACATCCCTGACATGAATTTCGGTCCTCCGACTTCGACGACCCGGGGGGATCAGTTCGAGGATCCCGGTTTCATCGATGAGATTGACTTTATTTAGATCAGGATAGGATAGGGCTTTTCTACCTGCACCTGTTTAGACTTCTTTTTCATTCTACGCATTATGTACTGAACTCATTTATCTATTATGCACATTTTCTTTTTTATCTTTATGGAATTCACTGGTTTTATTTTTTACTGTATGATGCATGCTTTTTTATTCATGGATAGAGAATGACCCCTGTACAGTCTTTTTGATACTATTTTTCACAGATGTCGTCCTCAGATGCCGTGGTACGTTTGGATTCCATTCCTCCCATAGGGTTGGTTGGCGGTCTCCTCCACTGGTTTGACAGTTTATTGCCGGCAGACAGGGTTATCGCAGATGGTCTTTTGGGCCATTCTTTGTCCTTATTGACCTTTCAGGTGCCAGCGGGCTTTGTGGATGGTATTCTGAGCTATTGGGCCCCTGCCCGTCAGGTGTTTAGGTTAGGGACAGTAGAGCTGACCCCCACCCTGGAGGAGTATGCTCGCTTCACCGGCTTGCCTTTGGATAGACCTTGTGCCAGGGTCACGGCTGGTTCCATGCGCCGTCAGTTCTTGACCTTTACCGGCTTGCGGAGGGCTGTCTTATTACCGGTGATCACATCAGACCATATGGTTCCTCTTCAGTTCTTGATTGACCGATTTGGCTCACCTGACAGTTTTCGTTTCTTCCTCGGTGATTTTTCCGTGCCCGAGGAGCGCTGGAATGCCATGAGAGTGGATGTTCTGATGGCCTGTGTCGTCTCAGTTTTGTACTTGCCCGCAGGACCTGACCAGTTGGACATGCGGGTTGTAGCGGCCGTTCGAGCTCTTCAGGAGGATCACACCATTCTTCCCATGATATTGGCGGATACCTACATGTCAGCCTCATATTGCCAATCCTTCCGCGGCCGAGTATTCAGAGGGAGCTCGACTTTGTTATACGTGTGGTTCATGAGTCATCTCAGTCCCATCGGCCACTTCCGTCGCCAAGGGTTTTGCTTTAGCCACGACATAACCACACAGTTTTCGTTTCGTCCCGTGAGCTGTACTGATGTGGCCTCCTGGCCATCATTTTTATCTGTCATTGAGGATCCCTTTCATCTATTGGTCCATTCGGGTTATTGCTCCTTTATGAGCTTCTTGACTCATGTGCCTGACCTGGACTTCATTCCCATTGCTGGCTTGAGGGGCGTGACGACTTATCATCCCTTGTCGGTTATGGGGCAGTTTGATCAGACACAGGATTTACACCCTTTCGCGGGTGCAGCCGCCTACCGATTCCTTATATCATCCCGTTCATAGAGGGATCTACTGCGGGTATACGAGTTTTGGTCTCGCAGGATCTCCGCCGAATATAGTGAGAGCTGTCACATCCAGACATTTGCTTACGTCCAGTGGCTGCGCGGAGACTTGGATCCGGCTGGTTTGAGTCAGACTGGGGCCTTTGATGACTCTGGAGTGATTTCCCCAAAGGATACCACAGACCACCCCGTCTCAGCTGATTCTGCCCCGAGTCGGGTTACTGAGAATACCCGACTCCGCTTGGCCCTGATTACTGCTGAAACCGAGAGGGATGCCGCCTTTGTCGAGAGAGATGATGCCATTCGGGCTAGAGACGCTGCCATTACTGACAGAGAGGCCATTGTACTTCAGACCAGGGCAGTTGTAGATGCTCATTTTGGGACGGTCAGCCGAGCCACTGCTTTACTGGATCGTATTGATATGATGGGGCAGCAGATTGCAGGAGATGCTGATACTTCAGATCTATCCACCACCTTGACCATCCTGCTTCAGCTAGTTTCAGATTTGTAGATTATTTTATTTCCTGCATAGACTATGTTAGTTCCATCAGTTATCGAAAAAACAATCTTGTAATAAAATGACTTATATATATAGACATGCATTTAAATTTAGTCATTTTCCCCTTTTGTCGTATCATTGCCTTTCATTGGATCCCCAGTTTATCCAGTTGACCATGATTTTGACATTTCGCCTTCTTTCTCTCCTCAAGTCTTGAGGGAGATTTGACAGATATTGCCGCACACCTTTTGATTTCATCGGACTGAATCTCAGATTTTGGATAGCTGTTTGGTTGGATCAGGGTTATGTCCCCTGGGATGAAGCTGGTTAGGCAGCTGGTTTTGGGAAGGTTTTGAGGGTGTAGGAAGGTTTTCTCTGGCTATTGAAAATTGGTTTTGGTTAGAGAAATGATTATTTTTAAGGGATCGGACCGCGCCGTGATGGCTGCCTACGTACCCCCACAAGTTGGGAGATCAGGTCCTACGTAGTTCGCTCTCAAGGAAAAGGGACCTGATGATTCAAGCGTAGAACCGCTTCACCGAGTCAGAATTGAGGGGTTGTGGAAATACCTCACCATCCATTTCTTGCAATATAAGGGCACCTCCGGATAACACTTTCTTAATCACAAACGGCCCCTCCCAGTTTGGGGCGAACTTTCCTTTGGCTTCGTCTTGACAAGGCATGACTCTTTTCAACACCAAATCATTTTCTTCGAACTTCCGAGGTCTCATCCTTTTGCCATATGATCGAGCGATCCTTTGTTGATATAACTGACCGTACCAGACAGCAGCCACCCTCCTTTCATCAATTAGGGCCAATTGGTCGTATCGACTTTGCATCCAATCCTCCTCGCTTATCTGAGCATGGATCACTATTCTGAGAGACGCCATTTCAACCTCGATTGGCAGAACGGCCTCCATTCCATACACCAAAACGTAAGGGGTTGCCCCTGTAGAAGTACGCGTTGATGTTCGGTATGCCAGCAGAGTGAGGGGTAGCAGTTCCGGCCATCCCCGATGATTGGCAGACATTTTGGCCATGATTTTCTTGATGTTCTTATTTGCAGCCTCCACTGCCCCATTCATCTTAGGACGGTAAATGACGGAATTGAGGTGCTTGATCTTGAACTGGTCACACAGTCCCTTCATGAGGGCGTTGTTTAAATTCTTGGCATTGTCAGAGACCAAAACCTCAGGCTGCCCGTATCGACAAATGACATTATTCTTGATGAACCCGACGATGACCTCCTGAGTTACTTTGGGGAAAGAAGCTGCTTCTACCCATTTGGTGAAGTAATCGATCATGACGAAAATGAATCGGTGTCTGTTGCTCGCTTTGGGCTCTATTGGTCCGATTACATCCATTCCCCACATTGAAAATGGCCACGGGGAGGTCATACAGTGCAGTTCATTGGGAGGCGTATGGATCACATTACCGTGCGCCTGACATTGATAACACCGTTTGACATGATCATCGCAATCGGCCTTCAGCGTCGACCAATAATGCCCTGTTCTCAAGATCTTTTTGGCCAGCATCGGTCCACTCATATGGGGCCCACACACTCCACCATGTATTTCATTCATAATCTTTCGGGCCTGCGTTTCATCTACGCACTGCAACAGTCCCAAACCAGCATCCCTCTTGTAGAGTGAATCCCCGCTCAGATAAAATTTCATCGCCATCTTTTGAATTCTCATCCTCTCAGTTCGACTCACCTGGTCGGGAATGGACCTATCTCTCAGATATTCCCCTATGTCGTGATATCAGGGCTGCTTTGGCAACACCGCCTCGTCTGATAACACCGCCTTCTGTTCCTTATATGCCGGGGCATTCTGTACGGCGATCTCAATCTGTGGACTGTCCCTATTCTTGATTACGTGGATTAAGGAAGCCAGAGTTGCCAATGCATCAGCAAAATCATTCCGTCCCCGGGGAATATGGCGAAAAGCGATATCTTCGAACTATTGCATCAGCTGGGTAACACAACGATGGTATGGAAGTAACCGAAGCTCTTTAGTGTTGTACACCCCGATCGCTTGTCTGATTACCAATTCTGAATCCCCGAACACCGCTAGTCTCTTCACTCCCATGTCGCGGGCCAAGCGGAGTCCCAAGATACATCCCTCGTATTCAGCGGTGTTGTTCGAATTGCTGAAACGCAGTTTAGTGGCCACGGGGTATTGTTCTCCCGTGATAGAGACCAGGACCGCTCCGGCTCCTGCCCCCTCGGCATTCATGGCACCATCAAAATACAGCTTCCAGAACTGTCCCTCGTCATCACATTTCTCGCGTGATACCCAAAATATATCTTCGCCCGGAAGAGGAGTTTCCAAGGGCTCCATCCCTCCTGACGGGGCTTCTGCCAACTGATCTGCAATTCCCTGTCCTTTCATGGCCTTCTGAGTCACGTACACCATGTCGAACTGTTGTAAGATTAACTGCCATCTTGACAATCGACAATTCAGCATGGGCCTTTCAAAAATGTATTTCAAGGGATCCATTCTTGATATCAGGTACGTCGTATGCCCATGGAGGTAGTGCTGTAATCTCCCTGCAGCCCAGGCTAGAGCACAACAGGTCTTTTCGATGGGAGTGTAATTCTGCTCACATTGGCTAAATCTTTTGCTGAGGTAATAGATGGCCTGCTCTTTACCCGCCTCATTTTTCTGTCCCAACATACATCCCATCGCGATGGCATTTACCGATATATACATAAACAGAGGGATCCCATCCCTCGGGGGTACCAGCACTGGTGCTTCAGTCAATTGCTTTTTAATGGTCTGAAAAGCCTTCTGACATTGCTCATTCCATTCTTGGGAAACCCCTTTTCTTAACAGTTTGAAAATGGGCTCACATGTAGTCGTCAAGTGGGATATAAAACGGCTGATAAAGTTTATCCTTCTGAGGAATCCTCTTATCTCCTTCTCTGTGTGAGGCGCCGACATATCCATAATGGCCTTAATCTTTGCTGGGTCCAACTCAATGCCCCGGTCACTAACCAGGAATCCCAAGAGCTTACCCGACTGCACTCCGAAAGCACACTTGGCTGGATTGAGTTTCAAATTATATTTTCTGAGCCGATCGAATAGCTTTTTGAGATGGGTTATATGATCAAATTCTACCTTCGATTTCACAATAATGTCATCCACGTAGACCTCTATCTCCTTATGCATCATATCGTGGAACAAGGCCATCATGGCTCTCTGATAAGTAGCCCCCGCGTTTGTGAGGCCAAAAGCCAATCGCCTATAGCAGAAAGTGCCCCAGGGGTGATGAATGCGGTCTTTTCCCGATCTTCCTCCGCCACCATTATCTGATGATATCCCGCGAAGCAATCCACAAAAGAGTACATTTCGTACTGGGCTGTGTTGTCTACCAGGATGTGTATGAAAGGCACCGGGAAGTTATCCTTGAGACTGGCCTTGTTTAGATCTCTGTAGTCTACACATACCCTCACCTTTCCTCCAGGCTTAGCCACTGGGACTACATTGGACAGCCATTCCGGGTAAGTGGACACCATAATGATTCCCGCCCTGAACTGCTTGATGATCTCTTCCTTTACTTTTAAGCTCCACTCTGGTTTCAACTTTCTTAATTTTTGTTTGACAGGCCTGAAACCCTCCTTGATGGGTAATCGGTGTACCACAATGTCGGTGGACAATCCGATCATATCCTCATGAGACCAGGCAAAGACATCCTCATATTGTTTTAGCAACTCAGTCATTTCAGCTTTTTGGTTGGGGGTAAGGTCCGTCCCTATCTTGAGTTCTTTTGGCTTGTCAGGGGTTCCAATATCAATGGTGACGGTTTGGTCCAAGTTGGGTTTGGGTTTATCCTCGACCCATCCTTTGATCTCGTCAGGCGCATCGTCGTAATCTGTCTCGTCTCGTTCAATGCCCATTAAATCAAAATCCAGCTCAATGTCAAAATCATAATCATCATTCAAATTTGAAAGACCATTTGTTAGGCAAGGATTACTCAAATTGGTACACCTGACATGAAACAAAATACTTGTCATATATAAATCATTTTTCACGACGATCGCATTTTCAAAATAACACGAAGAAACGACATAATTATGCAGAAATAAAACAACAACAAAAATGAAACTTCTTCATTCCCCGTCCTCTGGGGTCTACCACCCTGACGTCGGGTTTTACCCTTTTTTGGATATTACTGGTTTCATGGTCCAGTTGTCGACAGTCAGGTTAGATGAAATGCGCTGGATGAAAGGGGGCTTTACGTCGGACACTTCCCCGATAATTACGGATACGTCGCCTGAGTCCTCCCTCCTATTCTCTCCAGGAATGATCAGCCCTGCCCAATCGATGACAGGCACAACTCGTTGGGCCTCGGGTGGTGCGATAATATTCGTCCCCTCCCCACTGCTTGTTGATTGTTCGGGGATGTAGCACTTGGTTTCAAACTCCTTTGCGACCTCTTGCAGGAAACTTTCCCTCCGGGCCGACTCATTACGTGCGGGGGTTAACTCTTCATTCCCTGCCCCAATCACAGGCTCGCTGATCCCCTGTTCACTGTCGACTTTGGTCACTGGACTGCCAGCTAGTCGAATTGGAGCCGCACCCCGACGGTGTCTCCGTGCTACGCCCTCATGGTATCCCAACCCTGCTTTGCCTATCTGCTGTGGTAGGTGGATGGACTCGGTGATTCCCTGACTGCTCCTTCCTAACCCCTGCCCAGGCTAGAAGTTCATTTTTATCATTTCCTTTGCCACAAAGGTAAGTTCGGGAGAGACCCTAGGTTTCACAGTTGGAGCTCCCAGGCATCTATAGTGGGGAGTGCTAATCTCCAATGCTTGAAAGCTGGCAGGTGCTGCCGACTCATCCACATTGATCACTGGCAGGTCACTCCTAGGAGGAGAAGGGTCATCACATTCGGCCGAGATTGTTACCAGATTCCCATCGATGATTAGCTTGATTTGTTGGTGGAGCGTGGAGGGAACTGCCTCGGCCATGTGTATCCATGGCTTCCCCAATAACATGTTATAACTGGCTGCAATATCTAGGACCTGGAAAGATATATCAAAAGTACAGGGTCCTATCTCCACCGGTAATTCAATCTCTCCCATTGTATCCCTCCAGGAACCATCGAAAGCTCGTACCACCACATGACTGGTTCGTAGGCGCTTGGGGTTGATGCTCATCTTCTGCAAGGTACTGAGGGGACAGATATTCAATGCCGATCCTCCATCAATCAGCACCCCATTCATTATATAGCCCGAGGAGATTACCGCAATATGTAGCGGTTTCCGGTGTCCCCTTCCCTCCTTGGGTATGTCCTCATCCGTAAAGGATATTACATCGTTCTCCAATAAGTGGCCCACCAGCTGGCCGAAACCCTCCTCACTAATTTCCTTGGGCACGTATGCCTCCTCCAGAACCTTCGTCAGGGTTTTGCAATGCTCATTGGATGACAACACTAAGTCCATGACTGATGTTAGGGTTGACTCCTCACTTAAAATCTGGATCCCCCTTGTTTCCGGGTGATCCATCCTTTTCAAGAATTCTATGGCCCTTTCTTCGGAAATCTCTTCATTTTTCCTCCTTTGGCTTTCAAGGACTCGCCCGGGAAGATACAAGGGGTTCCCCTTTGTCGTCACCGAAGTACAGCTGGCCGCTTCCTCTGGCATGCCCCCATAATTCCAGGGTACAGTCTTTAGACTACTGATAGGGATTTGCGGCCTTGCTGCAAGGATGATGGGCCTCGGAGCCGTCAACTTGACCGGTCCCTCCGTGCTATTCGTACTTACCCCTATCAACCTGATGGGCGTTCCCCGTGCACTCCCATGATCATGTATCACGTTGATCATTTCCTCAATTTTCTGCACATAGTTCCACCTTGGCGGCCCTCCGGCTTCACTCGCCTCCGTCGCATTGACCCCCCCTCCATCATGTCTTGACAGGGGATTTGCCTTAACATTCGGGGAGTCTGGCTGTTCCACCACAATTTCCCCACTGTCAATCAGGTTCTGGATTCGATGCTTCAACGTCCAACAGTCTTGTGTATCATGGTCAGGGGAACTGGAGTGGTATGCACATCGCTTGCTCGGGTCAAACCTTCTACCCTTTGGGTCACTCGGGGGTGCCAAACCAACTATCTTCTTTTGGGCTACTAATACCGCTAATACCCGTTCAAGCGGCTCCCCGAGCGGGGTGAATACTCGATTTTGCGAGGCCTCATATCTTCTTCGCCCCTCTGCCCTTTGATCTGTGAAGTTTGGCTATCGGGATGGCCCTACCCTTTGCACCTGTACCGGAAGATGGCTTTCTGTTTTTCTGGATGACCCCTGTAGGATGAGGGAGACATCCTCCTCCTTCTTCTTTTGGACCCTCCGGGAAGTGCTGCCATAGTTTCCATTCTGTATTTGCTCGGCAGCAGTTTCTAAAGCAGTAAAATCCCGGATTTTACCCGATTTCAACCCCATATCTACCATCTCTCCATGTTTAATCATTTCAGCGAAGGGTCTTCCAATCCCCGAGATGACTCGTTCATAATACGGTGCCTCTTGAATGTCTACAAAAGTCATCACCATCTCCGACTCGCTCATCGGGGGGTTCACCTGTGCGACCATGCCCCTCCATCGTTGCGCATATTCCCTGAAGGATTCCCTAGGTTGTTTCTTAACCTTTATCATTTGATATCTGTCAGGGGCCATCTGGGCCTGAAAGCTGTATTGGGTTAAGAAGGTATGGGCCAATTCCTCCCAGTTGTGGATTCGGGCGTTGTCAAGGCGGGCATACCAAATTCTTGCCTCCCCCGTTAAGCTTTTCTGGAACAGCTGCATTCTCAACCCCTCGTCCTCGGCATAAGACACGAGTTCTCCAATGTATATTTTCAAGTGTGTGTAGGGGTCCCCCTTTCCATTGTATTTTTCAAACTCGGGGATTTTGAATTTCTCCGGGTATCTGGCTCCGGGGAAGACACATAAATCTGAATAGTTAACCCTGCCGAGGGACCCTATGCCCTTCATAGATTGGATGGTTTCTTCCATTTGTCTCATTTTCTTCCGCAAGTCATCTGTATCTCCCTCTTCCGGGATAGTAATCACTGTTTTGTTTGGTACGGGAATGGCCTTTGGGACGACTGGCTCGCCCTTAGGTGGATCCTCCTTAGGTAGTTCCTGCCTGGGTATCAACTGCTCTCTTAGCATTATGGTCATTTCTAACATCTGCTTCTTAAAGTCATCAAATTCCTCCCTAGATATGGCACCGGAATTGGTAGATGGAATACCAGCCATTTCAGATATGGAGTTTTGGGCCCTTTTAGACTGCGAACGGGTTTGAGGAGCAATCCTACAGAAACCAAAGTTCGAAGTTTAGTCTTGGGGAGTAAAAAATGTGGATGCATGCTGAAGCTGTAATTTTTTGTGTCTTTGGGGTTTTTTAATCTTTCCCTGCGAAACAGAAAGTTAGTAGTCCTCTAATGCAATGACAAATGCTAAACATGGCTTTATTAAGCTCCCCAGCTGTTCCCTGCAAAACATAGAGGTTAGTAATTTCTCTCGGTAAAAAGGAAAGAGAAATATGAATAATATCATGACATTTATGCGTGAAATGTAAAAGGCATGAAGAGACTTTTCCTGCGTAGGGTTAATCTGCGGCTGACCTATCCTAGGGTTACTCTCACGGGCTTTTCGGCATGAAGGTCCCCAAATCTTTGCAATCTACTCGTCTGAGCCCTTTCGATTGGAGCGGATTTGGGTGGTGCGTTTCCTGAGCCATCTCCGGGGAGCAGCCCCTTCGAGTCCAGTAATAAGCAACCGACAGGTTCGCCTCAGGAGGAGGTACTCTCTCAGCATACATTCACATTCATCGTCCTCACCGCATGCAAATGATTACTTGAAAGTAAAGCAATTCCATTCAATCATTCATTTATTGGACAGAACACACATTCACACAACAAAACGTTCAAAAGATCACAATATCGCACACACACACATATTCATGAATTTTAAAGGATAAGAAAGCATCAAGATTTGAAAGCGGCTTAAGCCCTCTAATTGTCCCCAGCAGAGTCGCCAGCTGTCGACGCCGGGTTTTTTTTGCTTCGCGATATTCTTTTTAGCCTTTTCCAATTTTAGCTTTCTTGATTAAATGATTTTTGGAAAGGGTCGGCATTAATGTCGATGGGGTTTTGAAAGATCGCTTTTTATGATGAGCCAATTAATCAGAGTCGCCAGTTGGTATATTTGAAATGGATGTACCAACTCATCCGAGTTTTCGTTTTTTTTAAATCGCTGGCTCATATGTGACTCCGAATTAATTGGTCTGCGAATCGAGATTCATAGAGTTCGGGGGCTTGCTTAAGTGAGGGGAAGGTATTAGGCACCCCTCGACTTCCGTGAAACACGGTTACCACAATCTTGATGCTGTCCTATCCTTTAATTCATGAAATGTGTATATGTGCAGATGTGTGTGTGTGTGTGTGTGCTTATGTGAATGTTGTGGTGAGTGTGTATGAAAGAATCATTTGGATTTTTAGGGAAAGTTGTGCTTTAATTTGAGAATGTTTCAGAACGTCGTTTCTATTAATACGAGAAAGCTCCCTCTTTTCATGCAAAAGGTTTGATTTTCATTGTCAAAAACTATGAGGTTTTTTATTAGGTGTCGTTTTTGGCAAAAACAAGAATTTTAAGCCTTCGTCAAAATAGGAATCGAGATCTATACGTTGCCTTTGTAAAATGATGGGCAATTTCTAGGATATCTTTAACCCTATGCACAAAGGTTTACTAAAATATTTCATTTCATTCATAAAAGCCATTTTTGATGATGTTTGAAAATGATTTTCTTTGGCCTTCTCGTTTAATAGGAATCGACATTCATTAGCATTTCCAAATTTTTAGCCTCGTGATTCTAATATCCTACTTTGATTGATTTTAGGAAAGATCTTTATCGTTTAATCCTTTGGAATCATTTTGGTGTCACGAAATCTAATCAAACATAAACACGCGTCGGGGCTATTCACGGGCATGTAAGCCATCAAAATATCCCCGAACGCCAACAATCACATATTCCACTAATACGAGGCCTTAAACCCGATTCTCGCCTTAGCTCGTTTTAAGGCCCGACAGTTACACGTTACAAAACAAGCATCTTGAATCTATTACATACACCAAAATATCCATCATCGGATTTGAACCACGGGGTCGCTTTCCTAGGCTCACAACCACGATTACTACACGCTCACAAAATGAATACTACAATAATAACAACGTGGATTGCCTAACACATCCTAAAAATACAATCAATTAAACTACGCCTAATATATATCCATAAACAAGCTAGAAATTTCACCAATTGGATATCCTCAGGTTATTAGGAAGAATTTTGTTCCAATGGAACCCTCACCAATAATCCCTAATCCATGATTGTTCAACAATATTCTTGAAAATTACAATTTAATTTAATCAAATGACATGATAGAAGTTGCAAAAATAAGGAGATTTTCACCTTGCAAATGATACCAAAATTGTGTAGAAACTTGTGTATTGAGTGAAATATGAGATGTATTGATAGAATCCAACAACAAGGGAAAATTCCTCTCTTTTTCTCTCAATTGTTGCAAGAATTTTTTGCTATTTCTCTCTATTTTCGAGCTAAAACTGCTGCTATTTTTCTTCTTCTCCCGCCAAAACTGCTACTGTCTCTCTTCTGCAGGAGGAAATGAGCTGAAATAGGCTGGCCAGAGCCAGCCACAGATTGATCTGCGGCTGGCCGCAGATCAATCTGCGGCTGGCTCGCCCACCTCCCATCGCACTCAGCTGATAGTGCTGATTTCCTGGTTTCCGTGCTGGCGCACTCACTTGGCCGCAGATAAATCCGCGGCTGGCTGGCTTGACTTTCTCAATTTTCGTGCTACGCCTCGATTTTCGTGCCGTGACGCTGGTTTTCGCTGATAGGCTCGTATTTTACAGTCCAAGAATCATTGGGAGGCGTGCCACACCTTCCGGGAATGCCAAATTCGGATAGCCTTGCTGTCACGTCGATTTCGGTTGCAAATTGTCATGGTGGCGTCGAGCGTCCGTACTTTTTCCATCTTTTGCTCTCGCAGGCCGGTCCCTTTGACGAATTTGCCCTCCTATCAAGGTTAGTATACGAAGTGCAAAATTTGGGTGTCTACAATCAGCTAGTGGCCCGAAATGCTGAGTTGAGAGAGAGGCTGGAGCAGAGGAATCTGCAGATCGCCCACCTGAAGGCCAAGCAGGAGGCCATGAAGTTCGAGATTGGGCTAGAGGTTGCTGAGAATGTCCGAGTGAGGGACGCCTGGGTCAGAGCAGCAAGTAGAGTTGACCTATTGGAGGACCGGTTAGAGGCTGGGGCGGTGAGGATTGAGACCCTAGGACATGCTCTAGATGCAGCCTACAGGAGGCCCCGGTCTGAGGCAGGTGAGTCTAGCCGCTCTGTTCGTCGCAGGGTAGGGGATGGAGCATTCTCTTCTGGTCAGCAGGCTCGGATCCGTCACGACATGCAGTGACTTGATATGATGGTTACTTTGTCTTTAGTTCAGTCAATCCCACCTTTTGTTATATTAGGGACGTATTCATGTTTGATGTGTGAAACTTTATATTGTATTTAGACTTGGGGTAGCAGTTAAACCCCAACTTTTGTGTTTTGAGGGATGGAAGGTTAGGATTCCCCACTTTTGTCTTGGGGGAAAGATTATTGATGGGTAGGCACGCAGTGCCGCATTTATAGAAGTATGCCACAGGTTTAGTCTTGTAACAAAACAGTGGTATATGAATATAAATGCAGATGTTTCACTTAAATCAAATGTGTTGATAGATATTTTACCTTTGATTGCTTATTTTAATGACATATTGTGTAAAATATAAAACTATAGGTAAAAGTCAGCGGATTTTCCTTATCCAAACATGCCGCCAAGAGGAAGGCCACGTAACCAGCGAGTTGAGGAATCAGAAAGCGAGGTTCGAAATCAATCCAACCCGATGAGAATGTTTGCGGAAATGCTGGCAGAAGCCATGCAATCAAGGCCGCCACCTGGAGGGGCCCAAGCAGCAGCCGAGCCAGCGCATCATCTGGCAAATTTCAAAGATTTTAAATTGGTTGGACCACCCGAGTTCAAGGGAACTCTTAACCCCATCGAAGCGCAGACCTGGGTCGAGGAGATAGAAAAGGTCTTCGAGGTAGCAAGGGTGGCAGAGGAACAAAAAACAAGTTTTGCTACCTTCATGTTAAAGGGCGAGGCAAACTACTGGTGGAAGGCCAACAGGGGCCGAGTGGAAGGAGGCATTGTCGCCTGGGATCGTTTCAAGGAGATGTTCTTGGAAAATTACTTTCCAGAGAGCATGAAGCAAGAGATGGAGATCAAGTTCCTGGAACTAAAACAAGGGAACATGTCTGTGGCTGAGTACGCAGCTAAGTTCAATGAGTTGGCACGGTTTGCAACTCACCAGGTCAGCACCGAGGAAAGGAAAACTCGTAGGTTTGAACAAGGGTTGAAACCATGGTTATATCGTTCGGTTGCGGTATTAAAAATCAAGACATTTGCAGAGTTGATGGAGAGGGCAATCATTGCAGAGGGTGGCAGTGAGGCCCTGGCTAAGTATAATCAGGAAAAGAAGAAGGGCCATGAAGGCCAGAAGTCAGGAAGCAGCGGGGGCAGCAACCCCAATAAGCGCAAATGGAATGAAAGCCAATCACTCGGGAGTAATAAACCCGGAGGAAACCAGTCTGGAGGAGAGGCGAAGAAGCCAGGCAGGTGCAGTAATTGTGGCAAGAACCACATGGGAGAATGCATGAAGGGAAAGAGTGTTTGTTACCGGTGTGGGCAACCGGGGCACATGGCTCCCCAATGTCAGAATAAGCCAAAGGGGGGATGTTTTTCATGTGGAGCACCCGACCACCAAATGAGGGATTGTCCGAAGAAGAAAAGCAACGCCGGGAGTGGCAACCGAAACAACAACAACAATAGTGGAAACAGCAACCGGTTGAACTACCGGCCACCATCCAGTCAAGCCAACAGGCCAACAGCCCGCACGTTCAACATGACTGTGCAGGATGCCATGGAATCCAAAGACGTGGTGTCAGGTATCATCCCAATCAATGATATAAATGCATATGTGCTATTTGATTCGGGTGCTACTTGCTCTTTTGTTTCCGAAGAATTTGCTAGTCACTTAAAGTTACCTTGTGAAAAGTTAGAACACCCTATGAACGTAGAAGTAGCAAACAAAGAAATTGTCCCCGTAGAATACATTCATAGGAATTGTTGTGTTGAATTGCGAGGATTTAAGCTCAACGTGGATTTGATACCCATTCGACTGGGAGAGTTTGATGTAATCCTGGGAATGGATTGGCTATCAACCCACGGAGCAGTTATTGACTGTAAGGAAAAGTGTGTACACCTAAAGACTCCTAATAAGTCGAAGGTAGTATTTTACGGCAGTAAGTCACCAAGACAATCTTGTTGTCTTACTATGATGCAGACGAGAAGATTACTTAAGAAAGGTTGCGTGTGTTATTTGGCCTATGTGGTCGATACTCGTCAGGTCGGGGATGAGATGAGTCAAATACCAGTCGTGAGAGATTTCACCGATGTCTTTCCCGATGAACTTCCGGGACTGCCGCCGGATAGGGAAACCGAGTTCGTGATCGATTTGGCACCGGGAACCGCACCAATATCTAAGCCGCCGTATCTAATGGCACCTGTAGAAATGAAAGAGTTGATGGTGCAACTGCAGGAACTGTTAGATAAAGGTTATATCAGACCAAGTGTGTCCCCCCTGGGGAGCGCCAGTTCTGTTTGTAAAGAAGAAAGATGGTTCTATGCGACTTTGTATCGACTACCGAGAGTTGAACAAAGTTACGATTAAGAATAGGTATCCGCTTCCTAGGATTGACGATCTATTTGATCAACTTAAGGGAGCGAAATACTTTTCAAAAATCGACTTAAGAACAGGCTATCATCAGCTGAAGGTGAGGCAAGTAGATATCCCGAAGACTGCATTCAGAACTCGTTACGGGCACTTCGAGTTTCTGGTAATGTCTTTTGGATTGACGAATGCACCAGCAGCATTCATGGATATGATGAACAGAGTGTTCAAGCAGTACTTGGACAAGTTCGTAGTTGTATTCATCGATGACATTCTGGTGTATTCAGGGACGGAGGAGGAGCATGCTGAACATTTGAAGATTGTATTAGAAGCTCTCAGGAAGGAGAAGTTGTATGCAAAGTTTTCTAAGTGTGAGTTTTGGTTGCAGAGAGTACAATTTCTGGGTCATGTCATCGACAAGAATGGTGTTTCGGTGGACCCAGCAAAAGTGGAAGCAGTTATCAACTGGGAACAGCCGAAGACGCCGATAGAGATCCAGAGTTTCTTGGGATTAGCGGGATACTATCGGAGATTCATCCAGGATTTTTCAAAAATAGCATCGCCGTTGACCAATCTCACCAGGAAAACAGTCAAGTTTGTTTGGTCGGAGAAGTGTGAGGAAAGTTTCATGGAATTGAAGAAGAGACTTAGCCAAGCACCGGTGTTGACCTTACCAGACAACACTGGAGGCTTTGTAGTGTATAGAGACGCGTCACACAAGGGTCTGGGCTGTGTGTTGATGCAACACGGCAAGGTCGTAGCATACGCATCGCGTCAACTGAAAGACTATGAGAAGGGTTACCCGACTCATGACTTGGAATTAGCAGCTGTAGTTTTTGCCTTGAAGATTTGGAGGCACTACCTATACGGGGAGAAGTGTGAGATATATACGGATCATAAAAGTCTGAAATATATCTTCACTCAAAAGGAGCTGAACATGAGGTAGCGCCGATGGTTGGAATTGATCAAAGACTACGACTGCGAAATTCTGTACCATCCGGGCAAAGCAAATGTAGTGGATGATGCCTTAAGCAGGAAAGGCAAGGTGAAATTGATGCAGCTGACGGTTCAGGAGGAATTGGTAAAGGACTTTGAACGTCTGGAACTGGAGGTTAGGTATCAAATGGAGGCGAACGAAAAATTGTGTACTGTAACGGCAGGTCCGACTCTACTGGATAAGATACAGGAGGCTCAAGAATTTGACGAAGAATGCATTGACATTAAGAAACAATTATCGGAGGGAAAAGCATCGAAGTACAAGGTTGACAGCGCAGGATTGCTGAGATTCGAGGGAAGGATCTGGATACCCTACGTACCAAACTTAAGGGAAGAAATTTTGCAAGAAGCCCATAATACGAGATTTTCGGTACATCCGGGTAGCACCAAGATGTATCAAGATCTTCGTCAACATTATTGGTGGCCGCACTTGAAAGGGGAAGTCGCAGAATTCGTCAGCCGGTGCTTAACTTGTCAGAGAATCAAGGCGAAACACCAACGGCCGAGCGGATTGTTGCAACCCTTAGAGATTCCCGAGTGGAAGTGGGAGCACATTACTATGGATTTTGTGGTAGGACTCCCGACAACACAGAAGGGTCTAGACGCCATCTGGGTGATCGTAGATCGGTTGACCAAGCCTGCCCACTTCCTACCGATCAAGATCAGGTACAAATTGGAACAGTTGGCGAAACTTTACGTGAAGGAGATAGTATCACGACATGGAGTGTCGGTGTCTATTGTATCTGACAGAGATCCGCGCTTCACGTCAAATTTTTGGAGAAGTCTACAGGAGAGACTAGGAACACAACTGAGAATGAGTACGGCATATCACCCTCAGACTGATGGTCAGAGTGAGCGAACAATTCAGACTCTAGAGGATATGCTCCGGGCAGTTGTGATGGACTTAAGTGGTAGCTGGGACGATCACTTGCCACTAGTAGAGTTCGCCTACAATAATAGTTACCATGCTAGCATTGGTATGCCACCGTACGAAGCATTGTATGGAAGGAAGTGTCGAACACCGTTGTGTTGGGATGAAGTTGGTGAACGAAGATTGTTGGGACCAGAATTGGTACAACAAACCGTGGAAATTATTAAGGTAATAAGACAGCGGTTAGTAGCAGCTCAAGATCGTCAGAAGAAGTATGCCGACTTACATCATCAGAAACGAGACTTTAAAGTTGGTAGCTTTGTGTTTCTGAAGGTATCTCCCTGGAAAGGGAAAATCCGTTTTGGGAAAAAGGGCAAGTTGAGCCCTAGATTCATAGGACCGTTCGAGATTCTGAGGAGAATAGGCGAAGTTGCGTACGAGGTAGCATTACCTCCTGAACTTGAGCACATTCACAACGTGTTTCATGTATCAGTGTTGCGTCCGTATAAACCGGACTACAATCATGTCATTTCCTATGAACCAATTTAAGTCGAAAGAGACTTATCGTATGAGGAGATTCCTGTCCAAATACTCGATAGAAAGGAACAGAGGCTGAGAAATAAAGTCATTCACTCGGTTAAAGTTCTCTGGAGAAATCACGCGGTGGAAGAAGCCACGTGGGAACTCGAAGAGAAAATAAGAGCGAATTACCCCCAGTTATTCGAGTAACCTTAGATTGAAATTCCGAGGACGGAATTCTTATAAGGAGGAGAGGATGTAATGTCCGAGAAATTGTAAATACTGAATTGATTTATTTTAATAAATAAAGTTCATTTTATATAATTTTATAAATTTAATTGGACCCATGTAAGAATGTTTATTTAATTATAGGTCCAATAATTTTCTTGCATTAAAGGGGCTCATTAATAGTGTGATTTAAATTAGTGGGTTAACCCTAAGAAGTTAATTGCAAGAAAATTTGGAAAGAAGATTAATAAGTAAATTACCTTAAATAATTTGAATAGGAATTATGGATGGAATAAATATTTTAAATAATTAATTAATTAGGTTAATTAAGTAATTCAAAATATTAAAGACACAAGGTGGACAATTTTCATTGGGTCATTTTTATTATTGGACTGGACCATTTCGTCCCTTTCATTTTATTTGCATTGGGCCAACCTTCTTTCCTGATTGGATTAAGCAAGTGGGCTGGTCAAAATAAGTAAATTGGGTCATGGTCTTTTATTTGGTTCAAACCGGCCCAACTCCAATTGGGTGAGCCCATTCTTATTATTCCAACCGGGTCGAACCGTTTCCTATCTGATTTGGGGCTAATCAGAGTTTCAGGCTAAACCAAATTGGAGGGGGACTCAGCAGAGCTAACCAGTTTGATCGAGAGATATCAGTTGGGGGGGAACAACCGAGCAAGGAGGGAACCCATAACCCTAGCCTCTTAATGAGTCAAACCAAGGGGTAGAGTGAGGTGAACCTAGCTGGACCTAGGGTTTCAATCAGTTGAGCGAGTCGAGCTAGAGGGGGCTGTCAATCGCCGGCGACAGCTTGCGTCGACGGGTTGGGGTGAAGAGGAAGCGGCGACCGGCGGACTAAGTGAAGACCGAGGGAGCTACCGAGGTACAAACGGTCAGACCATGGGTTCCTGATTTCCAGCGACGCGACTGGTGACAACGCACACGGCTCAAAGGCCAACCGGCAAGTCGCCATCGCTACCCTTCTCCTACCAACGGTCCTTGAATGATCAAATAGGGTAATAACCAGCCTAATTGGGTAACCACTCTGCTATAAATTGAACCCCTTGCCCTAAACCAAAGCTGCCGATTTTTCCCCTGTTTGTGAGTTTCCCAATTTGAAAACAATTAGGGTTTGAAATTCTTAAAGAGGGGAGCCACTGTAAATGTCCGAATTCGTTTCCTATTTTGGGAGAAGAAGGAAGGCTGCAATCCGATCGAGCCAAAGGTAAACAGTGAGGTGTTTGGTCCATTCGATTTGTGTCCTTTTTATTTTCTTCCTTTTCTTTCTGTAATTAGTTTTGGTGATGCTCGACTGTATTGGGTGATTCATTTCGTTGTTTCGTTTCTAAGTATTGGGATTGAATTAAACTCTATCTCTGTATTGGGATGTTGTAATTCCCTGTATTAAGTAATTGCTTCTCTGTATTGGAGGAAGTTAGTTCTCTGTATTGTGTATTGTTCCTGTGAATTGGAAATACTTTGTTGGGTTAGTTATTTCTCTGTATTGGAACTTCAGTATTGCAGAACCATAAGGTTCGGGCAGCCTAAATATGTGTAGTATATATGCAAATGTTGACCCTCATTACGCCCACAAGGTGTTTGTTATAATGACAATAAGAATCTGTCATTAAAATTTTTCTTTCTTCTTCCCTATTGTGTGGAATAGCAGTCGGTTTAACTTGAATAATTATGTAGAGTAACTATACCATGTGTTGTTGTTGTTAGTTGCAACATCTTGATAAGAAAAAAATATATGAATTTCCGTTTGCCTCTAGGTTATTATGCCAAAACTGGGATAAGGGCCTTGACTATGTGTGGCTTGAACACTTCGAGCGTGTGAGCGTATGCGTCCTGGTACAGGGACTGGGCATGAAATTAGTAGAGCCAATAGCTAAGTTAATGCCAAGAAGGGTTAATCAGGTGGCTTAGTCACTTCAATAAACCATAAATTTCTTCAAGTATCTTCCAAATGGGTTAAGTAATTCATTGGTTTATTCAAACCACAATAGACTCGGGCAAATAATTATAAATTATAAATAAAGATAATAAATATTTAAGTATTATTTAGTTAATAATAAATAATAATTAAGTATGAATAGAGTAATAAAATAATTATTTATTAATAAATAATAAATAATAAATAAATATAAATAAAGTTAATAATTTAATTATTTATTATTTACCCTTAAATAATAAATAAAGCTAATAAATAATTGATTATTGTTTAACTACTATTAAATGATAATCAAGTATGAATAAAACTAATAGATTAATTGTTTATTATTTATCCATAAGTAATAAATAAAGCTAATGAACGTTTGATTATTGTTCAACCATTATTAAATAGGTATGAACAAGGTTGGTAAATAATTATTTATTATTTATCCATAAATAATAAATAAATGTAATAAATATTTAACTATTATTTAAATAATAGATAAGTATAAGTAAAGTTAATAATTATTTATTATTTATTCATAAATAATAAATAAAGTTAATAAATATTTAATTATTATTTAATAATAATTAGATATAAGTAAGATTAATAATTATTTACCCATTAATAACAAATAAAGATAGTAACCATTGAATTATTATAAGGTATAGGAAAGTTAATAAATGGTTATTTATTCTTTATCATATAGTGCTAAATAAAGATAATATCTAATTATTAACTAATAATAATTAGGTATGAATAGAGCTAATGAGAATAATAATTACTTAATCAGTAATGAAATAATGATTAAGTATGAGTGAGACTAATAAGATTATCGATGGCACTTAATTAATAAAGATAATAAGCACTCAATAATTATTCAATAAATATTTAGTAATAGTTAAGTGCGTGTAGAATTAATACTTTGAATGTTTAATTATTGTTGAATAAAGGACCAAGTGTAATAATTACTCAATTGCCCTTAAGGTGGATAGTAATTAAGTAAATAAAAGATTAAGTAAGAGATCAACTACTATTTAGTTGTTATCAAATCATGATTAAATTTATTAATTATCGTATAACTAATAAATAAGGAATTTTAACCCGCATTTAGAAGGGTACTCAAATGATAGGTAACCATGACTAACTATTGTTTATCTTAAATAATAGCTAGAGGCCATTAAAATTAAATTCTGTTTAGCTGATGGCTAGGTAGTAATTAAATGTATTCGGTGAATTGTTTATCTGTTAAATAAATAGCATAAGGGGGTATAATTACGCAATGCTAATGGATAAACCAACTCTACCAGCTGATAGGTTATCCAAGGTCAAGTAATTAAAGCTAAGATTTAAATTGTAGCTGAGCGAACAGGCAAGTTCCTAACCCTAAACTTTTTACATTATTGCAAGTTCTTCTTTACTCAACTTTTACATTGAGCAAATTTCTAAGCCTTATGCACTATTTTTAATTCGTGCAAAAAGGTATATATATACTGTTGCAAGTTATTCTTTAAGCTTGAGTTTTTATCTCCAAGCATGCCTTAAGTGGTCTAATTACTTTCAAAATTATTCCACATCTGTATATTTATTGCCATTCGCACTCGTGCATTTGAAATTCGTATATTTAAATTCAGGAATTTATAAACCATTCATGGTTAAGTCTGAACCTTTGTTCGGTCAGACAAATATGTGAGAATTTATAAAAGCTATCTGAACCAATCAATGGTAAGGATTCTTAGACTGTATGAACACCCCTTTATTTATAAGGGAGTATCCCATGTACCGTATATAAGGTACAAATAGCAGAATTAAATGTTATGCATATACATAGGGTACGCGAGGCTGATCCCCTCAAGTACGTTATTCTGTAGCCAGTAACCAGAGGGTCAACCAGCTATTGACTCCTTTGGAAGTTATCGTTCAAAGTCTATTTGACTATCAATTGTTCTAAAAGCAATTATTGTTCTTGCTTCTGATTTTTTTCTAATGTTGAAATTCCTTAATATCCCTTCATCATGATATATCTTTATTGTCATACTTTAAACTTGCTGGGAAAACTCGTTGCTCATTCTTGCTATATCATGACTTCATTGCAGCTAAACCCGAGACGTCAGGGAAGAACAAAGGGAAAGAAAAGATGAAATGATAGACTTCTCGTAGCAGACTTTAGATTCATGTGTTAGTTAATTGTTGTTAATGTAATTTAAACCCTGATAGCTATTTAGGGTATGGATTGTGTAAATGTTTAAGGTTAATCGTATTCTGGGACTAGTAACACCTTGTAATGAACAACGTATGTTTATTTTATTCTGCATTTTAGATACCATATGTTGTTATAGGTGGATGTTTATGTTGGATCGTGATGACCGGATCCGGGTATTTGGAGACCCGAATTTGGGGGCGTCACAATTAGCATGATCACCATAATGATTCTAAAAGCATTGCTCAAAACTATGGGTTCATCACATTTAATATAAAAGCACTATGTAGATAATATAAAATGCCTTTAACAACTGAATAAGATTACAAAGTATATGCTACATCATATCAAATATGATTGGCTTGTGTGCATACTACTTTCAATCTCCCACTTGCATTAAAGCCAATCGTCATGGTATCTAATACCCTTCTTCTCTAAGTGACGATCATCCTGCCGGTTGGATAAAGCTTCAGTAAATGGATATGCAATGTTCTTCTTGAGAGTCCACTATCTCTATAGTGACTTTTCTTCTTTCAATGATTCCTCTAATCAAATGAAAGTGCCGCAACACATGTTTGAATCCAAGATGAGACTTAGGAACTATTCCTAGTCCTGTGATGAACTTTTCATCCAAACAATCAACTTACAGCTTCACTTACAGCTATATACTTTGTCTTTGTCACTAAATCAGCAACTCTTTGCTATTTTGGAACCTTTCCAATTCACTGCACCACCATTCAAGGTAACAATTTACCCTAAAGATTATTTGTTATCGTCTTGGTCAGTTTGAAAAACTTGAGTCTGTTTAGCCCTCTAGTTTTAATTCAGACCTACCATGAATCATGATCACATCTTCAATACCGGTTAAGTACTTAAGATATTTATCACCGTCTTATAGTGATCTTCTCCAGAATATGACTGATCAACATCAGGCCTTGTATATTCATTGCATACATGATAGTAACTTATACGATCTCTTTTTAAATTGGAGACAATTTTATAGAGATTCACTCCATGGCTCATCATCATGAGACCTCTCTTGGAGTTTGTCATGCTAAACGCCTTTAGCATCGAATGAATATACGTTCATTGGGTTAAGCCGAACATCCTTTTAAATCTATCTATATAGATTTATATCCCTAATTTATAGGATGCTCCTCCCAAGTTATTTATGGAGGAATGTTTAGACAATTTTATCTTTACTGATTGTAGCATTGGTGTGTCATTCCTTATCAGTAATATATCAACATATAATACTAGGAATGTCACAGTGCTCCCACTGACCCTTTTGTACACACTAGGTTCATTCTCGTTTTTGATAAAATCAAACTCTTTTGATTGTCTCATCAAAACGGATGTTCCATCTTTGAAAAGCTTGCTTCAATCCATAAATGGATCATCGTACCTTAAAACACGATTTGCTTCAACCTTTGAAACAAATTCCTCGGGTTGTATCATATATACATTCTCCTCAAGTCTTCATTGAGGAAGGATGTCTCCACATCCATTTTGCCAGATTTCGTAATAAGCTACAATCACAAGCAAAATCCAAATGGACTTGAGCATTACCTGGTAATAAGGTTTTATCACAGTCAACTCTTTGACTTTATTTGAAACCTTTTAAACAGGTCTGGTCTCATAGGTCTTTACCTTCCCAATTGCCCTAGTCTTTCTCTTAAAGACCCATTTACACCCTCTAGGCACTATGCCTTTCGGTGGAGTAACCAGAGTCTGTACTTGGTTCTCATACATGGAGTCCATTTCGGATTTTATGGCCATCTGCCATTTCTCTAAGTGTCTTCTACTCATAGTCTCATCGTATATAACTAGATCATCATCCTCTATGATGCGTACCTCATCATCATCCTCTATGATGAATCCATACCTCCTAGGTATCTTTGGTGCTCTTCCAGATTTACGATTCGGTTATGGTACAATAGGTCTATCTACAGGTCCCTCGGCTTGACTAAAAGTGCTTTGTGGTTCTTGAACTCTTTCAAGATCTATTACCCTCCCACTAGCTCCTTCAATGATAAACACCTTTTATCCAAGAAGACAACGTGTAGGATTATAGTAATAATACCCTAAACTTTCTTTAGGATATTCCACAACTCTGCACTTGTCAGATTTTATCCCAAACTTATCTTTTGAAACATTTTCACATAAGTTGGACAACCCCTTATCTTAACATACTTAAGATTAGGAATCCTCCCTATCCATAACTTTTATGGAATCTTGGGGCCGAATTTTGAGGTTACCTTATTTTGTAGATATGCAGCCGTTTCTAGGGCATAACCCCAGAAGGATACTAGAATGTCGGTAAAAATCATTATAGACCGCACCATATTCTATATGGTACAATTTTCCTTTTTAGATACACCAATCAATTATTGCGTATCATGAAACGTCCATTCTGAGAAAAATACCATTTTGAGATGATCTAGAAACTTATTGCAGAAGTATTCCTTCCTCGATCTGATCAAAGAATCTTAATACTTTGTCAATTTGTTTCACTTCTGAATTCTTTGAACCTTTCAAATGATTCAGACTTGTATTTCATCAAATATATATATTCAACTCTTTGAATGATCATTTCCTTTTCTTTTACTAGTTTGTTCAATTTGCAAAATTATATTTCATGTAAGTCAAGTTTACAAAGTCCATCAAATGATCTTCCAGTTTCAAATAAAACATTATCATTATAAATAGGACAACAATTGTTCTTAAATATAATACCAGAACCTTCCTTGTCCAACAACGGAAGTAATAATGTTTCTTAAGAGAACTGGAATATAATAACAAATTATTAACTTAACATACTTGCCCATAGGCAACACTAAACTATAAGTTCCTACAGCTAATGTAGCAACCATTACTCCATTCTCCGCACGTAAGATTACTTACTCTTTGTTTAGCTTTCTACTTCTGCTTAGTCTCTGTATTAGATTGCATACGTGAGAACTATAGCCGGTATCCAATACCCAAGTAGAACCTTGACTTACAGAAAGATTTATTTCAATGATGAACAAACCTATATCTGTAACCGAAGCTTCACTAAGCTTCTTCTGGTTAGCCTCTGCAAGATGCTCCTTACAGTTTCCTTTCCAATATCTAGGCTTATTGCAGTGGAAGCAAACTCCTTTGCTATTTGCATCAGTTTTGTTCTTAGTGTCCTTAGTTATTGCCTTTCCTTATACCTTCTTTGAATTGTTCTTCTTTTAAGAAGATCCTTCGGCCCTCTTTCGCTTCCTGGAAGAATCATCTACTAGTAAGACTTGGTCTTTCTTGGTTGGAAAGTGACTCTTTACAGTTTTCAACGTGTTTAAGCAACTCATGCAGGTTGACATATAGCTTGTTCACGTGGAAAATTCACAAAACATTGTGAGAAAGAGTCCGTGAGTGATTGCAAGATCAAATCTTGGATCAACTCTTCATCCAATACAAAACCCAGTTATCCCAATTGTTCAATCAGATTGATCATTTTTAAGACATTTGTCTATACTGTAGTGCTATCGGTTATTCTAGATTGGAAGAGCTCTTTAGATATCTAATATCTAACAGTCTTACTTTCCTCACCATTCAACTCCTTAAAAGTGCAGGAGTACAGTAAGAGCATCCATAGTTTCATGCTGACGCTGAAGCTCGTTACTCATGGATGCGAGCATGATGTATTGAGCCAACTGTGCATCATCTTGCCACTTTCTAAAAGTAGCAATCTCTTCCTCAGAGGCATTGTCTGCAACTATTGCAGGGATAGGCATATTATGGATATAAGATAGCTTTTCAGCCTTGAGAACTATTCTCAGATTCCTTAACCAGTCCGTGTAATTCGGTCCGATTAATTAACATCTAATATGCTACGCAGTGATAGTGAATTAGACATTGTAAAATTCTGTAAAATGAATTTGTAATTTAACAACATTTTAGCATACATTCATTTAATTAATTACCAAAATAAATTAGGTCTTTATTTTAAATTGGTATCTCTCACTATTTTCATTAAACTATATTACCCTCAATATATAGTTCGGCAAATCTAATTAAAGGTCTGCTAGTGAGAATAAGGATCCCATTTCAAATGTATATAGCCTTGTGGTGCCACAACAAACGATATATAAATAAATAGGTAGACAACTATTGTCAATTGCATCTCTATGTAATTCCTTGTATTTTGTCTCTTAGATTATTTTGATCAAGTGGTGACACATCCGAATCAAAATTATCCAAGTTTAGTCCTTCCTGCCACTTCCATATATACGAAAGAAAAACACTGTCCTTGTGGTGACACAACAAAACAACATCGTTCAGTCTATTTATAAGCATCAAATGTGGCAAGACAACATCTTAAATATTTAATACTTGCCTTGTGGTGACACAACAAACTCATATTAAATATTTAATACTCTATTGTTTTACCATGCTAGAAGGCGACATTCGATATTTCAAATATCTTTGAACGCTTAGAACTTAATATGATTTCTTGAGGGATTTATTATTATTAGCATCATCTTGTTTAGCGCGCATGCACATATATATATAAAATACACGTCATATTATTTTACATGCGAAGCATGTTGGATAATATATAATATATATGGTAAGCATGCACATATAGAATACTATATTCTACCCGGATTGATTATGGACTTTTATTCTAGTTTGGTTCACTAGAGCCACCAAGTGAACCAAAAGGTCAAACCTAGGGTGCAAGAATTAAATTTAAATATAACTATTACATTTAAACCCAGGCTCCATTACAAACGGGTCTTCAAGCGCTCCTTGCTCCTTTGTCTCCAATTCTTCAAAATTAATTCTAACTATTCCTATTACAAAAACTATTTACAATAAATGGAAATCTTGATCAGCAGTCAAGGGGAAGTACATAGGAGGGAGATAGAATTTACATTAAGAAAAAATTAGAGAAGACGAGGTACGCAGACCCCATTTATAAAACCCCATATATTCAAGCATCCACTAAAATAAATCCAATCACACATTGGTCAATAGTCCATAATCAATCCCTATTTATTATCATACATATCTCTATATGTATCAATAAATAACATTCATCCCATGAATAATAAAACTGTGACGCCCCCAAATTCGGGTCTCCAAATACCCGGATCTGGTCATCACGATCCAATACAAACATTCACCTTTAACAACATATGATATCTAAAAGTGCGGAATATAATAAACATACGTTGTTCATTACAAGGTGTTACTAGTCCCAGAATACGAATAACCTTAAACGTTTACACAATCCATACCCTAAATAGCTAGCAGGGTTTAAATTACATTAACAGAAAATTAACTAACACATGAATCTAAAGTCAGCTACGAGAAGTTTATCATTTCATCTTTTCTTTCCCTTTGTTCTTCCCTGACGTCTCGGGTTTAGCTGCAATGAAGTCATGATATAGCAAGAATGAGCAACGAGTTTGCCCAGCAAGTTTAAAGTACAACAATAAAGATATATCATGATGAAGGAATATCAAGGGGATTTCAACAATAGAAAAATCATACGCAAGAACAGTAAATGCTTTTAGAACAATTGATAGTCAAATAGACTTTGAACGATAACTTCCAGAGGAGTCAATAGCTGGTTGACCCTCTGGTTACTAGCTACAGAATAACGTACTTGAGGGGATCAGCCTCGCGTACCCTATGTATATGCATAACATTTAATTCTGCTATTTGTACCTTATATACGGTACGTGGGGTACTCCCCTATAAATAAAGGGGTGTTCATACAGTCTAAGAATCCTTACCATTGATTGGTTCGGATAGCTTTTATAAATTTTCACAAAATTGTCTGACCGAACAAGGGTTCAGACTTAACCATGAATGGTTTAGAGATTTCTGAATTTAAATATACGAATTCGAATGCACGAATGTCAATAAATGTACAGATGTGGAATAATTCTGAAAGTAATTAGACCACTTAAAGCATGCTTGGAGATAAAATTCAAGCTTAAAGAATACTTGCAATAATATATACCTTTTGCATGAAATAAAATACTGTATAAGGTTTTTAGAGGTATTGCTCAAGGTAAAAAATTGAGTAAGGAAGAACTTGCAATAATGTAAGAAGTTTAGGGTTAGGAACTTGCCTGTTTGCTCAGCTACAATTTAAATCTTAGCTTTAATTAATTGCTCTCGAGTGACCTATCATCGGGTAAAGTCGATTTATCAATTAACAGTTGTATATTGGCACCTCTTACTATACCTTTTACTCAACAGGTAAAATTCATCACCTATATTTAATTACTAATTAACATTAGCTAAACAGAAATTTATTGATGATCTTTAGCTATTAGAAATAATTGTTAGCTAATCATGATTACTATTCTTGAGGGTTCAGATTATTACCCTTATTGTCCCTAAATATGGGTCAACAACCTTTATTTATTATTAGAATAATAAATTCATCATAGTTTAATGACGACTACTAATAGTTGGTTACTTATTTAATTACACTTAATTACTATTTACTATTAATAAAATAATCTTTAAGTGTTTATCCTCATTATTTAACAAGGATAACAATCAGCTTATTAATCCCCCTTATACTTAATCATTATTTCGGCAATGATTAAGTAATTCTCATCCTTATTACTCAACAACTTTATTCATACTTAATTATTATTATTATTATTAAATAATAATTAAATACTTGGTACCTTTATCTACTATTAAATAATAAATAATTATTTTATTAACTTTATCCATATTTAATTATTATTATTATTAAATAATAATTAAATATTTATTATCTTTATTTATTATTTATTAATAAATAATAAATAATTATTTTATTAACCTTATCCATATTTAATTATTATTATTATTAAATAATAATTAAATATTTATTATCTTTATTTATTATTAAATAATAAATAATTATTTTATTAACTTTATTCATATTTAATTATTTCCAATAATTAATTAATTATTTCTTAATTTTAGTGGTAAATAATAAATAATTATTATTTTATCACTTTATTCCTGCTTAATTACTGTTGAATATTACTTAAACAATCATTAAACATTTACTATCCTTATTTAGTGTTTAATGTTAAATATTAAGTATTCCTTATTTATTTAATATTAAATATTTAAAATTGTTGTTTATTATTAAATATCGAAAAATAATAATTAATTTACTAATTTTACTTAATTAATATTTAATATTAATTAAGTAAATAATGAAACAATAATTATTTTTATTAGTGTATCAGTATAACTAAAATTGGTTTCATGAAGTTACAAGGTAATAGGGCTAGTGTTCGAACCTAACAAAACTGTGAACATTGAACACTAGTTCATTCCTATACCCAGTTTAGGCTACCTGAACCTTATGGTTCTCATACAGAGGTTCACAACACAACAACCCCATCGATTATCAAACCATTTGCCCAATACAGATGAATAATTTACCCAGCAGAGTTTTTCCCAATTCAGAACCAACCCACAAACAACAGAAATCCAATACCAGTTTATTATTTGAATGAACCATCCCACTGTAATACAGTGTGTAATATAAACAACCTAGCAAAACAGCAACCCAAATACGAAATTACTCAACACAGGGGAACAATCTAATTCAATACACAGAAGCCAATTACCCCATACAGAGCTTATGCTACCCAATACCAGGGGACAACACCAACCCAGCAATATAACAGAACAAATTCAACCCAACACAATAGAAACGAAATAATGAAATAAATCACCCAACACAGGGGAAAATCTTGGTTCGATACCATACACACAGTCTACAACCCAACTCGAGTCTGGAGAAGGAGGAATTCATATAAAACCTAAACAAAATTATCACAGTGATTGAATATCCCATTTGTACCTTGGGTTCGACCGGCTAGATGTTCTTCTTCTTCGTCCACAATAATCAACCCAGCTGGACATTCGACGACTAATTCTCTGACCCTCACTCTACTGTCGAACCCTAAAATTTCTTTCTGATTTGGGTCTCGCCAAGCAGAAATCAGTAACTATGGTATGGGGATGGGCTGCAATTTATAGAGGGAAAATTACCCAAATCGTGCGGACAATACCCTAAGGCTGAGTCATTAACTGACGGTAGGAGAGGAGTAGACTGTCAATCGCTCATATCAACCTATCAATCCAAGCCGCGATTTGCCGGCAAACCCTCGAGCTGTGAACCCCCACCGGTCGCGTCGCCGGTCAAATCGTCAGACGCCCAAATCCCTTGGTCCAACTGCTCGCGCTCGGTCGCCCACCTCGAACGTTGCTTAGCCCACTGGTCTATGTACGCGATTACCGTCGCCTCCCTCTCTCCCTTCGTCTCTGATCAATTGCAGGTTCGGGTTTGAGTGATTGATCGGCTGATTGATGGAGGTGTTAGGGTCTTTCCCCTTTTCTTTTGCTCGGCTGAATACCTTCCCCCTCCCAATTTGATTTCTGCCGATATGACCCTCACCCAAATGAACTGATCCGGCTGTCCCAAATTGGAGGAAACGGGTTTAACCCGCTTGCTTGACCCAACCCGACTGATTCATTTGGGCTCAACCCAAGGAGGGTTGGGTTGGCTGGAAATAAGTGGTCCAAAAATAGAATACAAGGGATTTGGGCCTAATCCAACTAAAAGAGAATGACCCAATTAAATTACCCGCCTTGGACCTCTAATGTTTTAAATTAATTGACTGAACTAATTAAAATATTTATTTTAACCCTAATTCTTTATTTGAATTATTTAATTCGACAAAAATATCTATTTAATTTTCCAAATTTTTTTATGCCAATCAAATGCTTAGGTTAACCCACTAATTTATTCCACCTACTAGTGAGCCCCCTTAAGGTAAGGAAATTATTGAACCATGTAGTTATTTAATTAAATAATAATTATTACAGGGATCCAATTAATTTGGTAAAATTAATTATAATAAATAAATTGTATGCATTAAATAAAGTGGATACAATGTTTAAAATTCCTGGATCTTACAAAAACCATTCTATATATGCATTGATATTATTTAATGGGCAATATTAGTTAGTATAAAATCCAATTTCAACTCCAATTAGTTATCATGGAATCCAATTCCAACTCTAATTAGTTATCATGAAATCCAATTTCAATTAAAATAAACTTCTTTATTTTAATCATATTCCAAATCAAAATAAACTCTTTTATTTTAATTTATCCAATTTTTTGAATAAAAATAAACTCCTTTATTTTTAATCAAATTCCAAATCAAAATAAACTTCTTTATTTTAATTTATCCAATTTTTTGAAGAAAAATAAACTCCTTTATTTTAATTTACAAAAATAAAAAAAAATAAAAAAAAAATAATTTTACACAAACAATTATGCCCAATTAAATTGTTCTAAACACATATCAATGTATTGAAAGTAGTATGCACACAAGCCAATCATATTTGATATGATGTAGCATATACTTTGTAATCTTATTCGGTTATTAAAGGTATTTTATATTATCTACATAGTGTTGTTATATTAAATGTGATAAACCCATAGTTTTGAGCAATGCTTTTAGAATCATGATGGTGATCATGCTAATGAGATCTAAATTCAAGATAGCTCACAAACTAAAATCGTTCATAATCGTTGGATTACTAAAAAGGGGATTAGTGAATCCGGATAGATTAGTACATACGTTGCTTGCTCTTAAGAAGAGGATGATTGATCTCATAATCATTTGTGTGGAGACACTAAAGCAAGTATGTAGGTGCTTATTGGAGAATAAGTTCACTGAACGTGGCTCGCTAAGGAATACCTAATGGAGTTTTACTCGCCTGTCAATAGGAATTCCTCTAGTGATAGTAGTACAAGTGATCCTTGGACTTGAGATCATCATAGTATCTTGTGTATGATGAGTTATACTTTGACATGTCTCTTAAGACCTTTAGGGTATAACAAAGGGTATGATTGGGTAGAATGAAATTAGAAAAGAGTTTCTAATTTGCATTATTTAGAGTTGTGAATTTGAGAATCGAAATACATATAATTAAATAAAATAAGACTTGACAGTAATTCCATGTCTTATATTTAATTGGGACATTGTATGGTAGAAGGATTGAATTGTACGGTAACTATGCACTGAAAGGTTCTTTTATGATTAATGTTGAAATCTATATTATCTGGAAAGTCGTTGATCGCTAAGGGGGCTTACCTTATTGTAGAATAAATATTATTTATTTAAATGAATTAAATAGTTTAATTTATTTATTTAAATAAGATTAGAATTATTCTAATTGATTTATTCACAACCGATTTAATATGGAGAACCTAAAGGGTCACACCGCAAAAGGAAAATATTTATTTAAGAAGTAAATGACATAATTGTAATAATAAGTTAAGTGTATTTAATTTAGTCTATGGAGATAGAATAAATTAAATAGCTTAATATTTATTATTTAATATTACTATTACTATTATTTAATTCCTAATAGGGATTGGGAATTAATTAATAGAAGTACTTTCACATGAATTCCTAATTGGATTAGGAGTTTAATTTAATTAAAGGAGTTTAATTAGAATAGAAACCCTAATCCTAAATAGTTCAGGGAAGGGTTTTTCCTACATCTATAAATAAGAGAAGTCTTATCATAGATTAGGGCTACACACTCTTGCATAAGAATTGTGGAGAGTACTTACAATTTCTATAGAGATAGAAACTAGGGTTTTGCCAATACACATCTTCTTGAACAAGTATTATTCATTGGTGGATCACCTCTAGAGGCCAAACACTTGGGTGGCTAACGTTGATCAAAGGAAGGAATTTAATCGGTGGAATTCAAAGAGAACGCGAAGGAATTGGAGGTGAACTTGTACTTGAGGAAGCTAGAATTGTACAAGGGTATAATTCTTATTCTCCATCTCTTTCGTTTAATTAATAATTGTGCATAAAGAAAGATCATGGTGATGGTTTGCATAAATTTTTAAAATCTGATTTTATCGCGCTTCCGCTTTATTTATGTAATTTGATTATATGTTCGCGCTATACAAACCTAACAGTGGTATCAAGAGCCAAACTTTATGCGAATTATTAATTGTTTTGATTCTGTATATACATTGATATGTGTTTAGAACAATTTAATTGGGCATAATTGTTTGTGTAAAATTATTTTTTTTTTATTTTTTTTTGTAAATTAAAATAAAGAAGTTTATTTTGATTTGGAATTTGATTAAAAATAAAGGAGTTTACTTTTTATTCAAAAAAAATTGGATAAATTAAAATAAAAAAGTTTATTTTGATTTGGAATATGATTAAAATAAAGAAGTTTATTTTAATTGAAATTGGATTTCATGATAACTAATTAAAGTTGGAATTGGATTCCATGATAACTAATTGGAGTTGAAATTGGATTTTATACTAACTAATATTGCCCATTAAATGATATCAATGCATATATGGAATGGTTTTATTATTCATGGGATGAATGTTATTTATTGATACATATAGAGATATGTATGATAATAAATAGGGATTGATTATGGACTATTGACCAATGTGTGATTGGATTTATTTTAGTGGATGCTTGAATGTATGGGTTTTTATAAATGGGATCTGCGTACCTCGTCTTCTCTAATTTTTTTCTTAATGTAAATTCTATCTCCCTCCTATGTACTTCCCCTTGACTGCTGATCAAGATTTCTATTTATTGTAAATAGTTTTTGTAATAGGACTAGTTAGAATTAATTTTGAAAAATTGGAGACAAAGGAGCAAGGAGCGCTTGAAGACCCGTTTGTATTGGAGCCCGGGTTTAAATGTAATAGTTATATTTAAATATAATTCTTGCACCCTAGAATAAAAGTCCATAATTAATCCGGGTAGAATATAGTATTCTATATGTGCATGCTTACTATATATATATATATATATATATATATATATATATATATATATATATATATATATATATATATATATATTATATATATATTATCCAACATGCTTCGCATGTAAAATAATATGACGCGTATTTTATATATATATATATATATATATATATATATATGTGTGTGTGTGTGTGTGTGTGTGTGTGCATGCGCGCTAAACAAGATGAGACAAATAATAATAAATCCCTCAAGAAATCATATTAAGTCCTAAGCGTTCAAAGATATTTGGAATATCGAACGTCGCCTTCTAGCATGGTAAAACAATAGAGTATTAAATATTTAATATGAGTTTGTTGTGTCACCGCAAGGCAAGTATTAAATATTTAAGATGTTGTCTTACCACATTTGATGCTTATAAATAGACTGAACGATGTTGTTTTGTTGTGTCACCACAAGGACAGTGTTTTTCTTTCGAATATATGAAAGTGCTAGGATGGACTTAACTTGGATAATTTTGATTCGGATGTGTCACCACTTAATCAAAATAATCTAAGAGGCAAAATACAAGGAATTATATAGAGATGTAATTGATAATAGTTGTCTACCTATTTATTTATATATCGTTTGTTGTGGCACCACAAGGCTATATACATTTGAAATGGGATCCTTATTCTCACTAGCAGACCTTTAATTAGATTTGCCGAACTATATATTGAGGGTAATATAGTTTGATGAAAATAGTGAGAGATACCAATTTAAAATAAAGACCTAATTTATTTTGATAATTAATTAAATGAATGTATGCTAAAATATTGTTAAATTACAAATTCATTTTACAAAATTTTACAATGTCTAATTCACTATCACTACGTAGCATATTAGATGCTAATTAACCGCACCGAATTACACGGACTGGTTAAGGAATCTGAGAATAGTTCTCAAGGCTGAAAAGCTATCTTATATCATTAATATGCCTATCCCTGCAATAGTTGCAGACAATGCCTCTGAGGAAGAGATTGCTACTTTTAGAAAATGGCAAGATGATGTACAGTTAACTCAATGTATCATGCTCGCATCCATGAGTAACGAGCTTCAGCGTCAGCATGAAACTATGGATGCTCCTATTATATTGTTGCACCTCAAAGAGTTGTATGGTGAGCAAAGTAGGATTGCTAGATATCAGATAGCTAAGGAGCTCTTCCGATCTCGTATGACCGAGGGCACTGCTGTTGAGACTCATGCCCTTAAGATGATCAATCTGATTGAACAAGTAGGACAGCTAGGGTTCGTGATGGATGGGGAGTTAAGTTAAGATTTGATCTTGCAGTCACTCCCGGACACCTTCTCACAATTTGTTGTGAATTTTCACATGAATAAGTTGGATGTCAGCTTACCTGAGTTACTTAACATGTTGAAAACTGCTGAAGGTCACTTCTCATCCAACAAGAACCAAGTCTTACTAGTGGATGATTCTTCCAAGAAAAGGAAGAGGCCCAAGGTATCTTCTGAAAAGAAGAAAAACAAGAAGGCTAACGGCAAGGCGAAGAGAAAGGATAAAAAGAAACCTGATCCAGATAGCAAAGGAATTTGCTACCATTGTAATAAGTCGGGACACTGGAGGAGGAACTGCAAGGAGTATCTTGCGGACCAAAAAAAGCTTGGAGAAGCTTCGACTTCTGATCTAGGTTTGTTCATGATTGAAATTAATTTTTCTGAAAGTCAAAATTCTACTTGGGTATTGGATACCGGCTGTAGTTCTCACATATGTAATAATATGCAGGGACTAAGCAGAAGTAGAAAGCTGAACAAGGATGAAGTCGTCCTACGAGTGGGAAATGGAACAAAGGTTGTTGCATTAGCTGTAGGGACTTATTGTTTAGCACTTCCTTCGGGAAAGTTCATTATTTTAAATAATTGTAATTATGTTCCGACACTCATTAAAAACATTATTTCAATTTCTGTATTGGATATGGATAGTTTTGATATTATAATAAAGAACAACAGTTGTTCTATTTATAATAAAAATGTTTTATATGGTGTTGGGAACTTGCTGAATGGACTTTACATACTTGACTTGCATGAAAATATACTTCAAATTGAACAAACTAAGAAAAGAAAAAGAGATGATGTTAATTATACCTTTATGTGGCACTGTAGACTCGGTCATATCAATGAAACAAGATTATCCAAGTTGCATAAAGATGGGCTTTTAGAGCTATCTGATTACGAATCGTATCCAACTTGTGAATCTTGTCTCATGGGTAAAATGACTAAATATCCTTTTATTGGAAAAGGAGAAAGAGTTACAGAGTTGTTAGCGTTGGTACACACAGACGAATGTGGACCTATGACAACGAATGCACGAGGAGGGTATTCTTATTTTATTACTTTCACTGATGATCATTCTAGATTTGGATATGTGTATTTAATGAAATACAAATCTGAATCGTTTGAAAGGTTTAAAGAATTCAGAAGTGAAGTAGAGAAGCAAACTGGTAAGAGTATTAAGATTCTTCGATCGGATCGAGGAGGGGAATACTCAACCAACGAGTTTCTCAATTGACTCAAAGAAAATGGTATAATCTCACAATGGACTCCACCTGGAACGCCACAGTTGAATGGTGTATCTAAAAGGAGAAATCGAACATTGTTGGACATGGTTCGTTTCATGATGAGTTTTACCGACATTCTAGTATCCTTCTGGGGTTATGCCCTTGAAACGGCTACATATCTACAAAATAAGGTAACCTCAAAATTCGGCCCCAAGACTCTATAAAAGTTATGGATAGGGAGGATTCCTAGTCTTAAGTATGTTAAGATAAGGGGTTGTCCAACTTATGTGAAAAGGTTTCAAAAGATAAGTTTGGGACAAAATTTGACAAGTGCAGAGTTGTGGGATATCCTAAAGAAAGTTTAGGATATTATTATTATAATCCTATATGCTGCCTTCTTGGATAAAGATGTTTATCATTGAAGGAGCTAGTGGGAGGGTAATAGATCTTGAAGGAGTTCAAGAACCACAAAGTACTACAAGTCAAACTAAGGAACTTATAGATAGACCTATTGTACCACAACCGAATTGTAAATCTGGAAGAGTACCGAAGATACCTAGGAGGTATGGATTCATCATAGAGGATGATGATGAGGTACGCATTATAGAGGATGATGATCCAGTTATATACGATGAGGCTATGAGTAGAAGACACTCAGAGAAATGGCAGATGGCCATAAAATCCGAAATGGACTCCATGTATGAGAACCAAGTATAGACTCTGGTTACTCCACCGAAAGGCATAGTGCCTAGAGGGTGTAAATGGGTCTTTAAGAGAAAGACTAGGGCAATTGGCAAGGTAGAGACCTATGAGAACAGACCTGTTTAAAAGGTTTCAAATAAAGTCAAGGAGTTGACTGTGGTAAAACCTTATTACCAGGTAATGCTCAAATCCATTTGGATTTTACTTGTGATTGCAGCTTATTACGAAATCTGGCAAAATGGATGTGGAGACATCCTTCCTCAATGAAGACTTGAGGAGAATGTATGTATGATATAGCCAGAGGAATTTGTTTCAAAGGTTGAAGCAAATCGTGTTTTAAGGTACGATGATCCATTTATGGATTGAATCAAGCTTCTCAAAGATGGAACATTCGTTTTGATGAGACAATCAAAAGAGTTTGATTTTATCATAAACGAGAATGAACCTAGTATGTACAAAAGGGTCAGTGGGAGCACTGTGACATTCCTAGTATTATATGTTGATATATTACTGATAAAGAATGACACACCAATACTACAATCAGTAAAGATAAAATTGTCTAAACATTCCTCCATGAATAACTTGGGAGGAGCATCCTATAAATTGGGGATATAAATCTATATAGATAGATTTAAAAGGATGTTCGGCTTGACCCAATGAACGTATATTCATTCGATGCTAAAGGCGTTTGGCATGGCAAACTCCAAGAGAGGTCTCATGATGATGAGCCATGGAGTGAATCTCTATAAAATTGTCTCCAATTTAAAGAGAGATCGCATGAGTTACTATCATGTATGCAATGAATATACAAGGCCTAATGTTGATCAGGTATATTCTGGAGAAGATCACTATAAGACAGTGATAAATATCTTAAGTACTTAACCGGTATTGAAGATGTGATCATGATTCATGGTAGGTCTGAATTAAAACTAGAGGGCTAAACAGACTCAAGTTTTTCAGACTGACCAAGATAATAACAAATCCACTTTAGGGTAAATTGTTACCTTGAATGGTGGTGCAGTGAATTGGAAAGGTTCTAAAATAGCAAAGAGTTGATGATTTAATGCCAAAGACAAAGTATATAGCTGTAAGTGAAGCTGCAAGTTGATTGTTTGGATGAAAAGTTCATCACAGAACTAGGAATAGTTCCTAAGTCTCATCTTGGATTCAAACATGTGTTGCGGCACTTTCATTTGATTAGATGAATCATTGAAAGAAGAAAAGTCACTATAGAGATAGTGGACTCTCAAGAACAACATTGCATATCCATTTACTGAAGCTTTATCCAAACGGCAGGATGATCGTCACTTAGAGAAGAAGGGTATTAGATACCATGACAATTGGCTTAGTGCAAGTGGGAGATTGAAAGTAGTATGCACACAAGTTAATCATAGTTGATATGATGTAGCATATACTTTGTAATCTTATTCGGTTATTAAAGGCATTTAATATTATCTACATAGTGCTGTTATATTAAATGTGATAAACCCATAGTTTTGAGCAATGCTTTTAGAATCATGATGGTGATCATGCTAATGAGATCTAAATTCAAGATAGCTCACAAACTAAAATCGTTCCTAATCGTTGGATTACTAAAAAGGGGATTAGTGAATCCGGATAGATTAGTACATACGTTGCTTGCTCTTAAGAAGAGGATGATTGATCTCATAATCATTTGTGTGGAGACACTAAAGCAAGTATGTAGGTGCTTATTGGAGAATAAGTTCACTGAACGTGGCTCGCTAAGGAATACCTAATGGTGTTTTACTCGCCTGTCAATAGGAATTCCTCTAGTGATAGTAGTACAAGTGATCCTTGGACTTGAGATCATCATAGTATCTTGTGTATGATGAGTTATACTTTGACATGTCCCTTAAGACCTTTAGGGTATAACAAAGGGTATGATTGGGTATAATAAGTTGTACATGGAGATAGGTGAATGATCAACAAAGAATCTACCACGTCTAGTAAAAGATGTGAATGTCCTATGTGATTCGATAAATGACAACTCAGTAGTCCTTGGCCAAGGCAGAATGAAATTAGAAAAGAGTTTCTAATTTGCATTATTTAGAGTTGTGAATTTGAGAATCGAAATACATATAATTAAATAAAATAAGACTTGACAGTAATTCCATGTCTTATATTTAATTGGGACATTGTATGGTAGAAGGATTGAATTGTACGGTAACTATGCACTGAAAGGTTCTTTTATGATTAATGTTGAAATCTATATTATCTGGAAAGTCGTTGATCGCTAAGGGGGCTTACCCTTATTGTGACAACCCGAATTTTCAGGAATTATTAAATGAGAATCTAATAAATAAAATTCTTATTGTGAGAGGTGTCGGGTTCGAATATATTTATATATATGTTTTGTGTCGTGAAATATATGATTTGATGCGAATATAGAAGAGGAATATTTTTTTTATATTGGAATAGTGAGGTTTAATGTTTGATTAAACAATTGATGATAGTTAATGCAATTATTACGAGAAGGGAATTGATTATTAATTAGTTAATTTTATTAAGTTGAAAATAATATTATGAAATAATATAATTTGGTTGATATGTTTTGTTGGTAATGGAATTCTTTTATGAAGTAAATTTCATAAATAATGTGAATAATTCACTTAATTAAAATAGTGAATTAATATTTATTTTGATAAAACGAGAAAATAATATGTTACATGCTAATGTATTACGATTGTGAATGTCGTAAATGGATAAAATATTTATTGAGAAGAATAAATATTTTAATTGGAATGCTTATTTAATAAAATAAATATTTGATGAGAATATTGTGTGATAATTTATTTGTATAAGAATATTAAGTAAGGTGAAGATAAATATTTTTATATTTGATGCGTGTTTTATTATGCATAGATGTTGGTAATTTATTAAATGAGAGGATGAATAATTTTACTCAATAAAATTATTTATTAAGTGAAAGATGATTTTATTAAATAAAATTATTTTATTAAATAAAATTATTTTATTAAATAAAATTATATTTAAGTGTGACATGATTTATCATATTAAAAAAAATATTAAAATAAAGAAAGGAGGTTTAATTGGGTTCTAGCCAAACATGGCCTAGAGACCCTTTGTTTTTGTAACTGACTAAAGGAGAGATTTTATTTTCTTTACGTTATTCTCCTAAGTCTGGAGAAGAGAGAACACAGAGAAGGGAGGAAGAGAGAAAGTGAGAGAAAAAGGATTCTTTGTGAAATTGAGAAGGCACTTGAGAAATCAAGAAAAGGAAGAAGATTTAGCAAGCAATTCTTGTCATCATCTAGATAACCTAAGCAAGAATCAAAGGTAATAATCTAGCTTTGAGTTGTTAATTTCATATTCATTGAGTTTTCTTTAAAATGTATTTTTGGTTGAAGGATTTGATGAAGTATTGGTAATATATGTTTATAAGTATGCTTAATCCGTTATTTGGCGTTTATATATAATTTTGGAGTTATCAAATTCATGAAAACATGAATTAGAAGAAGAAAATTGAGTTTTGTAGTAATATGTATATTTTAGTCTATTTTGAGACTAAAATTAATAGTTAATTCATGTATAAAGTCTGTAATTGATATTGGATTGTGTTAGTATTCTGAGAAACGAAAACGTTGCAAGTTAAATCAATCAAATTGGTGGAGAAACGAATTCGTGAGAGTTTGATTCGTTAAATTTGTTCAAATATGAAAAACTAGCATGAGCTTTGATTTTGGGTCTTTAAAATTTGTTATTTAAGCAATTTATGTTGTTAGAATCACTGTACACATGTTAGGTTTTAGTTTTACATTATGTATGATGTCTGGGTATGCGTAAATTGCCTATTGGATGAAGGAATTGGGAATTTTTGGCTTTGAAATTCTGCAGTTCGCGAACTGCAGAATCTGGAAATCAGATGTCTCGCCCCGGCGAGGTTTTTGTTAGGGAATTTCTTGCCCCGACGAGGGTTTCATGTTATAAGTTTCTCGCCCCGGCGAGAATTGCAGAAATAGAAAATTTTTCCTATTTTTAATTCTTTTCTTTTTGGTTATCATATGTTACCCTAAACAATAATTACTTATAACCATTACACATCTAATGTAGAACAAAGTTTAAAACTTAGCCAGTGGTTAAGTGTCGATTAAAGCGAGACGCAATAAAACGAAGGTTTACAAGGAGCCCTAATGGAACTTAATTCCTAACTTAGGAATTGTAAAGAGAATAAAGTGAAGGATTTTGAAATGTTAAGTAGAATTAATTCTAAGTGTTGATATGTGGCTAACAAATCATGTACATGATTATATATATCGTGTAGGATACATGAAGTGCAGATAAACATAAGTTGGTTACGGTAAATGATAATCTACGAACCAGGCAAGTCTTTCAGTTCCTAGTTGTTATGTGAACTCGATGATTAATTGCGTTAAATTTTACACTGTAAGAGCATGACATGTTACATGTACTGTGAGTATGAATTGTTAAAGTCAACATATGACTTCCTTGATTGAGTAAAGAATGTTGATTGAATTATGGATTTCAATCTCTACTTGATATGTGACGTACAACATGTAAGTTATATTTATCCAGATGTTTACATTATTTTAAATAAACATGATAATTATGTGCTACGTGATGCATGCAAACTGTTAGATTTTGCTGAGTTGTCGAGCTCATTCTTGCAAATAACCATTTTTGCAGGTTAAGGATTCAAGGTAAAGTTATGTGCTATCTAAATGACGTGGATCAAAATGTCGCATGAAGATTAGATGTTCTAGTTGAAAATAACACTTGAGTTATGTTAAGATTTTTGTTAAGTGTATTTATGTTGAGTTGCAAAGTGTATATTGAGATGTTATCTTATATAGTAAGTTCGGCAAAGCGAATCATGATATTAACATGATTCAAAGATATTTTGATGTAAAGGTTGATGGTTTTGGGAACGTGTACAGTTTGTAATAGAAAAGTTTTTAATTTTCCGTATTTTAAATGATTAGTTTATCGAATGATGATAGATTGACAGGAGTTTGATGTGTTGTTAACAACCGATGTTGAGAGTTAGAATGTATGAATTTTGGGGTCGTTACAAGAGCTCTCCTGAGCTTGTTGACGTGGTTGGCGTCTCGGCGACATTTTCTGTTTAAGAATATGTGCTTATTAGATCATTACTCAATTTACTTTAATAACATTTCTAGACTTTAGAACGCTCATCAACTATGGACTAGTCGAATCAATAAGGGATCGCTAGTCAATCAAGGCTCAATAATTAAACTGTAAATGGTATTCAAGAACCAAAGACTGAAGCTCAAAAATATACAATTGAATAAACTCTGTATAAGAGAAGTATTACTAAAAAAGAATTAGAATAACACATTTGAATTCATGAACTTGAACGAATTATGGTAAAGAACTTGCTCAATATGAAGTAGAGTATAGAAATTTGCATAAAAGAGAGATAGGGTTTTAAAACTTGCGTAATTGAAATCAAGGTAAGGTTAGGAAACTTACCTCGTGCGTAGATTATAAATTAAAATTCACGTTTTTTAAACAACCTACACATTCCGTTTATAAAGCAGTAACAATGATTAGTTACAATAGTATTATCACTTCAGGATTCACTATCATCTAATTTTATTTTAATATCTCAATTGTCATCTGATAATCAATGGGTATATGCTAACATCCATCACAATATCTTAGTATTCATTTGATACATTAGTCTAAGCTTTAAACATGTCTAGGATAACATAACATGACCACAAAGCAAGAAGAAAATTTCATTTTTCTGCATCGTCGTCGGGGCGGCAGTTTTCTTTGCAAAATAGCGCCGGGGCGGGCCTACCATCGGGGCGGTAGAAATTAGTTCAATAAGCCCGTTGGGGCGAGGACATTGTCGGGGTGGCAAAAGTAGTTCATTTATACCGCCGGGGCGGGGACATCGCCGGGGCGACTACTCCTAATGTAATTTCACCACCGGGGCGGTGAACCTGTGATCCATCTTCTGCAGTTTGTGAAGAACATAGAAAATGCCAAATTTGGCCAAAGTTTTTTATTCAATCGACAATTTAATTACTACCCATTCATCATATGCGTTATAAAATCAAAATCCATTATATACACAATGATTTTAGCATCATAGACAACCTAAACAACCAATTTAAAGGTTGAAAATTCACTGTTTATACTTTATATTCATATTTTGATATATTTAGCGTAATCAATCACTGTGAACTCGTTTCTTAACCAAATTAATCCGTTTAAGTTTCGTTCTTTTCGTTTTTACATGCTTAAACATAATCAACCATCAATTTACCGATTAACGTGTAATTCAAGCATAATTTTTCATACATATAAGTCATATTTAAACACTGTTTCTCTGTAAAATTCAAAACTCTAATAAAAGCATAATTTCATGAATTTGATTATTCTAAATCACATATAAATCATATTAAATACACTTATGCATGCTTACAAACATCTAACATCAAGTTCTTTAAAATTTAGCCATGGAATTCAAATTACAGAAAACTTAAAATATACGTTCATGGAGAAAAACTTAAAAGGACATAAATTAAAGGCTTCAATTTAAGGATTACCTTGATTAGATGCTTTAAATTATGCAAGCAGATGAAATAATTTCTTCTTCACTTCTCTAATTCTCTCAAAACTCTCTCCTTTTCTCTCTGTATCTCCAACTCAGACTAAAAAATGATAATAATAATAATAATAATAATAATAATAATAATAATAATAATACGTATATAATATAATGTATATAATAATTGGGTAGTGGTCGTCAGTTAATTCCCATAATGGGTTAACTGGCTCCAACCACCACTAACGCCGTGTTTGCTTGTTCTTTTATTCCTCATCTCTAGTTTATTTTAATAAACTGCTTATAATATAGTTTAATGTCACATTTTAATTTATCAAATAATCTTATTAAAATTAATTAAATAAAATAGAATAACACCACATTAAATCACATTGTTACATAATTAAAATTCTCATTTATTGATTATGACAAATTATTAAATCTCTAATTAATTATTAAATTAGTTAGAATAACATTATGCCTATTTAAATAATGCATTTAATCAAATAAGCTCAATTAAATACATACTTTGAATATAAAAATTCTCCACATTAATTTAACTAATGTAACACATATAATTAAATTAATCCACCACAAATTCATCAATTAATTATTTAATTCAATAATTAAATCATCGAAAAATATTTATTTAATTTAATAAATATTTAAATTAAATTACAAAAATCTCGTTCATTACATAAACGATAAGCCCTGAAACGGAATGTTAAAAAGACACACACATCTCTCTAGGGAGCTTAAGTTCTTATTGCACGTTTTCCCATGCAAAATAGTAATTTTCTTTCTCAGAAAAACTTTTATTAATCTAATAATTGTTTAAGTTGGATTCTTAAAACGAAACACATAAACAAACGTTATTGAAAATTCCATAGCACATTTAACATGTAATTCAATCTTAATATATTCACATAAAGTTGAATTGATAAGTTCTAAAAAGTTCGGGTCATCACATGCGAACCTACTTAGAAGAATTTCGTCCTCGAAATTAACTTTACAAATAACTTTAGTCATTTAATATCATATTTATATGTTCTATAAATATTCATGATATTACATTCTCTCCTCCTTATAAGAATTTCATACTCGAAATTACAGTATAATCATCTCTATTCTTTTCTCCACTTAATATGAATTTTAATTCATATAATTTAACTCATTACGAGTTTATCTCATTCTATGATTTTTCTTAATTCATCATAAACTTACATTAAATTCCTCATACTTAAATTAGGTAAAAATGTTCAATCTAAACCTTTCCTTACACTAGGTTTTAAACCTTCAATCATATTATATCTTTTCTTCTTTTAGAGGATCACTCTAATTGGTACTAAGGGTCCATAAGACCTTGAACTTTTTCATATTCTATGGGTACTATATGACCCAAAAGTTTAACAATCACCAGGATTGAAAAACACAATAGTCAGTACTTTAAGTGACTCTAGGTTATCAACCTATCGTACCACATGTTACGTATAACATAATAGTCTTAAAGACGCGGTATGTTGCATCTACCAAAATCATAAGTCCATTCCAAATTTTCCTTATTTAAAAAGTTTGTCTAGGCGAAACAATTGGCATTGACTCATCTTTAAACCATTCAAAACTTTTGAAAATCAATTTTTATGACTATATATTGCACCTTGCCAAGTGCGTTGATTGAAAGTAGTATGCACACAAGACAATCATATTTGATATGATGTAACATATACTTTGTAATCTTATTCATTTATTAATAAAAGAATTGATTTTCTTAAAAGGCATTTTACATTATCTACATAGTGCTGTTATATTAAATGTGATAAACCCATAGTTTTGAGCAATGCTTTTAGAATCATGATGGTGATCATGCTAATGAGATCTAAATTCAAGATAGCTCACAAACTAAAATTGTTCCTAATCGTTGGATTACTGAATTGGGGATTAGTGAATCCGGATAGATTAGTACATACGTTGTTTGCTCTTATGAAGAGGATGATTGATCTCATAATCATTTGTGCGGAGACACTAAAGCAAGTATGTAGGTGCTTATTGGAGAATAAGTTCACTGAACGTGGCTCGCTAAGGAATACCTAATGGAGTTTTACTTGCCTGTCAATAGGAATTCCTATAGTGATAGTTGTACAAGTGATCCTTGGACTTGAGATCATCATAGTATCTTGTGTATGATGAGTTATACTTTGACATGTCCTTTAAGACCTTTGGGGTATATCAAAGGGTATGATTGGGTATAATTAGTTATACATGGAGATAGGTGAATGATCAACAAAGAATCTACCTCGTCTAGTAAAAGATGTGAATGTCCTATGTGATTCGATAAATGATAACTCAGTAGTCCTTGGCCAAGGCAGAATGAAATTAGAAAGGAGTTTCTAATTTGCATTAATTAGAGTTGTGCATTTGGGAATCGAAATACATATAATTAAATAAAATAAGACTTGACAGTAAATCCATGTCTTATATTTAATTGGGACATTGTATGGTAGAAGGATTGAATTGTACGGTAACTATCTACTCAAAGGTTCTTTTGTGATTAATGTTGAAATCTATATTATCTGGAAAGTCGTTGATCGCTAAGGGGGCTTACCCTTATTGTAGAATAAATATTATTTATTTAAATGAATTAAATAGTTTAATTTATTTATTTAAATAAGATTAGAATTGTTCTAATTGATTTATTCACAACCGGTTTAATATGGAGAACCTAAAGGGTCACACCGCAAAAAGGAAAATATTTATTTTAAGAAGTAAATGGCATAATTGTAATAATAAGTTAAGTGTATTTAATTTACTCTGTGGAGATAGAATAAATTAAATAGCTTAATATTTATTATTTAATATTTTGGAAATATTAAATATAAATTAATAAGAGGAGTCTTATTATTATTATTACTTTTACTATTATTTAATTCCTAATAGGGATTGGGAATTAATTAATAGAAGTACTCTCCCATGGATTCCTAATTGGATTAGGAGCATTATTAATTAAAGGAGTTTAATTATAATACAAGCCCTAATCCTAAATAGTTTAGGGAAGGGTTATTCCTACATCTATAAATAAGAGGGTCTTATCATAGATTAGGGTTACACACTCTTGCATTAGATTGTGGAGAGCAATTTCTATAGAGATAGAAACTAGGGTTTTGCCAAATACTCAACTTCTTGAATACTTGTTCTTCCTTGGTGGATCACCTCTAGAGGCCAAACACTTGGGTGGCTAACGTTGATCAAAGGAAGGAATCACACCGTAGCATTCGAGGAGAACACGAAGGACTAGGAGTTGAACTTGTACCCGAGGAAGCTTTGTTCTACGAGGGTATAATTCTTATTCTCTTTATCTTTCGGTTATATCGTTAATTGAGCACAAGGATTGATCTTGGTGATGGTTTGTATAAAATTTTAAAATCCAATTTTATCGCGCTTCCGGACTATTTATGTAATTTGATTGCATGTTCGCGCTATATACAAACCTAACAGTGGTATCAGAGCCTAATCTTGTGCTAATTATCGATTTTGATGATTCCATGTATGTTTGATATGCGATTGGATCGAAATTTTTGGGCAGAAAATTTTTTTCTGAATCAGCGAAGCGGCGCAGCTGCGCCGCCTCCAGTTCACTCTGGAGCGCAGCTGCGCCGAAACCCAGAGTCGGTTTTTCTGGGGAGCAGCGCAGCTGCGCCGTTGCCCAGTTCATTCTGGGCGCAGCTGCGCCGGTAAGCAGAATCTGAAAAATATTTTTTTTTCTTCAATTAAAATAAATGGTTTATTTAATTGATATAAGTTTAAAATAAAGAGTTTATTTTATCTGGAATAGGATTTCAGATTGCTAAAATTAAAGGAGTTTAATTTGGATTTGGTTTTTGATTAAAATAAAAGAGTTTATTTTGTTTCAAAACTAAATATTAGCAAAACTTTTGCCCATTAATTGATATCGATGCATATATGGAATGGTTTTATTATTCATAAGATGAATGTTATTTATTGATACATATAGAGATATGTATGATAATAAATAGGGATTGATTATGGACTGTTGACCAATGTGTGATTGGATTTATTTTAGTGGATGCTTGAATGTATGGGTTTTATAAATGGGGTCTACGTACCTCGTCTTCTCTAATTTTTCTTAATGTAAATTCTATCTCCCTCCTATGTATTTCCCCTTGACTGCTGATCAAGGTTTCTATTTATTGTAAATAGTTTTTTGTAATAGGACTAGTTAGAATTAATTTTTTGAAGAATTGGAGACAAAGGAGCAAGGAGCGCTTGAAGACCCGTTTGTAATGGAGCTCGGGTTTAAATGTAATGGTTATATTTAAATTTTATTCTTGCACCCTAGGTTTGACCTTTTGGTTCACTTGGTGGCTCTAGTGAACCAAACTAGAATAAAAGTCCATAATCAATCCGGGTAGAATATAGTATTCTATATGTGCATGCTTACTATATATATATATTATATATTATCAAACATGCTTCGCATGTAAAATAATATGACGCGTATTTTATATATATATGTGCATGCGCGCTAAACAAGATGAGACTAATAATAATAAACCCCTCAAAGAAATTATATTAAGTCTTAAGCGTTCAAAGATATTTGGAATATCGAACATCGCCTTCTAGCATGGTAAAGCAATAGAGTATTAAATGTTTAATATGAGTTTGTTGTGTCACCACAAGGCAAATATTAAATATTTAAGATGTTGCTTTATCACATTTGATGCTTATAAATAGAATGAACGATGCTGTTTTGTTGTGTCACCACAAGGACAGTGTTTTTCTTTCGAATATATGGAAGTGCTAGGTTGGACTTAACTTGGATAATTTTGATTCGGATGTGTCACCACTTGATCAAAATAATCTAATAGGCAAAATAAAAGGAGTTACATAGTGATGTAATTGACAATAGTTGTCTACCTATTTATTTATATATCGTTTGTTGTGTCACCACAAGGCTATATACATTTGAAATGGGGTCCTTAATCTCACTAGCAAAACTTTAATTAGATTTGCCGAACTATATAGAGAGGGTAATATAGTTTGATGAAAAATAGTGGGAGATACCAATTTAAATAAAGACCTAATTTATTTTGGTAATTAATTAAATGAATGAATGCTAAAATGTTGTCTATTTCACATGCAGAATTTAAAAATGTCAAACTCACTATCACTGTGTAGCATACTTGATGCTAACAAATTGACCGGACCGAATTACACGGACTGGTTAAGGAATCTGAGAATTGTTCTCACTGCTGAAAAGATTTCTTATGTCCTAAATTCGCCAGTCCCTGCAAGTGTTGCAGAAACAGCCTCTGAGAAAGAGATTGCTACTTTTAGAAAGTGGCAAGATGATGCAATCTTGGCTCAATGCATCATGCTCGCATCCATGAGTAACGAGCTTCAGCGTCAGGATGAAACTATGGATGCTCCTACTATATTGCTGCACCTCAAAGAGTTGTATGGTGAGCAAAGTAGGACTGCTAGATATCAAATATCTAAGGAGCTCTTCCGATCTCGTATGACCGAGGGCACTGCTGTTGAGACTCATGTCCTTAAGATGATCAATCTGATTGAACAACTTGGACAGCTTGGGTTCGTGATGGATGGGGAGTTAAGTCAAGATTTGATCTTGCAGTCACTCCCGGACACCTTCTCACAATTTGTTGTGAATTTTCACATGAATAAGTTGGACGTCAGCTTGCCTGAGTTACTTAACATGCTGAAAACTGCTGAAGGTCACTTCTCATCCAACAAGAACCAAGTCTTACTAGTGGATGATTCTTCCAAGAAAAGGAAGAGGCCCAAGGTATCTTCTGAAAAGAAGAAAAACAAGAAGGCTAAGGGCAAGGCGAAAAGAAAGGATAATAAGAAACCTGATCCAGATAGCAAGGGAATTTGCTACCATTGCAATAAGCCGGGACATTGGAAGAGGAACTGCAAGGAGTATCTTGCGGACCAAAAGAAGCTTGGAGAAGCTTCGACTTCCGATCTAGGTTTGTTCATGATTGAAATTAATTTTTCTGAAAGTCAAAATTCTACTTGGGTATTGGATACCGGCTGTAGTTCTCACATATGTAATAATATGCAGGGACTAAGCAGAAGTAGAAAGCTGAACAAGGATGAAGTCGTCCTACGAGTGAGAAATGGAGCAAAGGTTGCTGCATTGGCTGTAGGGACTTATTGTTTAGCACTGCCTTCGGGCAAGTTCATTAGTTTAAATAATTGTTATTATGTTCCAACACTCATTAGAAACATTATTTTAATTTCTGTATTGGATATGGATGGTTTTGATATTATAATAAAGAACAACAATTGTTCTATTTATAATAAAAATGTTTTATATGGTGTTGGCAATTTACTGAATGGACTTTACATACTTGACTTGCATGAAAATATACTTCAAATTGAACAAACTAAGAAAAGAAAAAGAGATGATGTTAATTATACCTTTATGTGGCACTGTAGACTCGGTCATATCAATGAAACAAGATTATCCAAGTTGCATAAGGATGGGCTTTTAGAGCTATCTGATTATGAATCATATCCAACTTGTGAATCTTGTCTCATGGGTAAAATGACTAAATCTCCTTTTACTGTAAAAGGAGAAAGAGTTACAGAGTTGTTAGCGTTGGTACACACAGACGTTTGTGGACCTATGACAACGAATGCACGAGGAGGGTATTCTTATTTTATTACTTTCACTGATGATCATTATAGATTTGGATATGTGTATTTAATGAAATACAAATCTGAATCGTTTGAAAAGTTCAAAGAATTCAGAAGTGAAGTAGAGAAACAAACTGGTAAGAGTATTAAGATTCTTCGATCGGATCGAGGAGGGGAATACTTGACCAATGAGTTTCTCAATTGTCTCAAAGAAAATGGTATAATCTCACAATGGACTCCACCAGGAACGCCACAGTTGAATGGTGTATCGGAAAGGAGAAATCAAACATTGTTGGACATGGTTCGTTTCATGATGAGTTTTACCGACCTTCCAGTATCCTTCTGGGTTTATGCCCTAGAATCGGCTGCATACCTACTTAACAAGGTACCTACCAAATCCGTCCCAAAGACTCCATATGAGATATGGACAGGGAGGAAACCAAATCTTAAGCATGTTAAGACTTGGGATTGTCCAGCTTATGTCAAAAGGTTTGAGCATGATAAGCTGAAGACTAGATCTGACAAATGTAGATTTGTGGGATACCCTAAAGAAACATCAGGGTATTATTTCTATCATCCTACTGATCAAAAGGTGTTTGTTGCGAAACATGTTGCCTTCTTGGAAAAGGAGTTTATCCTTGAAGGGGTCAGTGGGAGTAAGATATATCTTGAAGAAGTTCAAGAACCACAAAATACTACGGATCAAAGTCAGGTACCTGACCAAGTAGAAGAACCTACTGTACCACTACCTATTCGTAAATCTGGAAGAGTACCGAAGATACCTGAGAGGTATGGATTCATCATAGAGGATGATGATGAGGTACGCATCATAGATGATGATGATCCATTGACTTACGAAGAGGCTATGAGTAGTGAAGACTCAGAGAAATGGCTAGAAGCCATGAAATCCGAGATGGACTCCATGTAAGAAAACCAAGTATGGACTTTGGTTTCACCACCCGAGGGCATTAAGCCTATTGGGTGTAAATGGGTCTTTAAGAGAAAGACTGGGGCAGATGGCAAGGTAGAGACCTATAAGGCCCGACTGGTTGCAAAAGGTTTCAAACAAAGACAAGGAGTTGACTATGATGAAACCTTCTCACCAGTAGCTATGCTCAAGTCCATTCGGATTTTGCTTGCAATTGCAGCTTATTATGACTACGAGATCTGGCAAATGGACGTGAAAACGGCCTTCCTCAATGGAGAGCTTGAGGAGAATGTATATATGATACAACCAGAGGGTTTTGTTTCAATGGTTGGAACAAACCAAGTCTGTAAGCTATAACGATCCATTTATGGATTGAAGCAAGCTTCTCGAAGGTGGAACATCCGTTTTGATGAGATAATCAAAAGGTTTGATTTTATCAAAAATGAGGATGAACCCTGTGTGTACAAGAAGGTTAGTGGGAGCGCTGTTTCATTCCTTGTATTATATGTTGATGACATATTACTGATAGGGAATGATGTTCCTATGCTACAGTCGATCAAAATTTGGTTATCTAAACACTTCTCCATGAAGGACTTGGGTGAGGCATCCTATATTTTGGGGATAAAGATCTATAGAGATAGATCTAAAAGGATGATAGGCTTGACCCAAGGAAAGTACATTGACTCAATGCTAAAGAGGTTTAGCATGGAAGATTCCAAAAGAGGTCTCATGCCGATGAGCCATGGAATACATCTCTCCAAGAAACAGGCCCCAAAGACACCTGAGGAGAGAGACCGTATGAGTAAGATTCCTTATGCTTCCGCAATAGGATCTATCATGTACGGTATGATATGTACTAGACCAGATGTCGCTCATGCACTTAGTGTAACGAGCAGATATCAGTCGAATCCAGGAGAAGAGCACTAGAAGGCAGTGAAAAATATCCTAAAGTACTTGAGAAGAACTAAGGATGTATTTCTTGTCTACGGTGGGTCTAAATTGAAACTAGAGGGCTATACAGACTCAAGTTTTCAAACGGACCAAGATGACAGTAAATCCGTTTCAGGGTACGTGTTTACCTTAAACGGTGGCGCAGTGAGTTGGCAAAGTTCCAAGCAGCAAACAGTTGCTGATTCGGTGACAGAGGCAGAGTACATAGCTGCAAGTGAAGCTGCAAAGGAAGCTGTTTGGATGAAGAAGTTCATAACTGAACTTGGAGTGGTTCCTAGCATTAGAGGAACCGTACCTTTATTCTGTGACAACAACGGAGCTGTTGCGCAGGCTAAGGAACCCAGGTCTCATCAGAAATCTAAACACGTGTTGCGGCGGTTTCATTTGATTAGAGAGATCATTGAAAGAGGAGATGTCACCCTGGAGCGTGTGGACTCTCAAGATAACATTGCAGATCCATTTACTAAAGCTTTAACTCAACAGCAGTTTGATCGTCACTTAGAGAAGATGGGTATTAGATACAATGGCGATTGGCTTTAGTGCAAGTGGGAGATTGAAAATAGTATGCACACAAGCCAATCATATTTGATATGATGTAGCATATACTTTGTAATCTTATTCATTTATTAATAAAAGAATTGATTTTCTTAAAAGGCATTTTACATTATCTACATAGTGCTGTTATATTAAATGTGATAAACCCATAGTTTTGAGCAATGCTTTTAGAATCATGTGGTGATCATGCTAATGAGATCTAAATTCAAGATAGCTCACAAACTAAAATTGTTCCTAATCGTTGGATTACTGAATTGGGGATTAGTGAATCCGGATAGATTAGTACATACGTTGCTTGCTCTTAGGAAGAGGATAATTGATCTCATAATCATTTGTGTGGAGACACTAAAGCAAGTATGTAAGTGCTTATTGGAGAATAAGTTCACTGAACGTGGCTCGCTAAGGAATACCTAATGGAGTTTTACTCGCCTGTCAATAGGAATTCCTATACTGATAGTTGTACAAGTGATCCTTGGACTTGAGATCATCATAGTATCTTGTGTATGATGAGTTATACTTTGACATGTCCCTTAAGACCTTTGGGGTATATCAAAGGGTATGATTGGGTATAATTAGTTATACATGGAGATAGGTGAATGATCAACAAAGAATCTACCTCGTCTAGTAAAAGATGTGAATGTCCTCTGTGATTCGATAAATGATAACTCAGTAGTCCTTGGCCAAGGCATAATGAAATTAGAAAGGAGTTTCTAATTTGCATTAATTAGAGTTATGCATTTGGGAATCGAAATACATATAATTAAATAAAATAAGACTTGACAGTAAATCCATGTCTTATATTTAATTTGGACATTGTATGGTAGAAGGATTGAATTGTACGGTAACTATCTACTCAAAGGTTCTTTTGTGATTAATGTTGAAATCTATATTATCTGGAAAGTCGTTGATCGCTAAGGGGGCTTACCCTTATTGTAGAATAAATATTATTTATTTAAATGAATTAAATAGTTTAATTTATTTATTTAAATAAGATTAGAATTGTTCTAATTGATTTATTCACAACTAGTTTAATATGGAGAACCTAAAGGGTCACACCGCAAAAAGGAAAATATTTATTTTAAGAAGTAAATGGCATAATTGTAATAATAAGTTAAGTGTATTTAATTTACTCTATGGAGATAGAATAAATTAAATAGCTTAATATTTATTATTTAATATTTTGGAAATATTAAATATAAATTAATAAGAGGAGTCTTATTATTATTATTACTTTTACTATTATTTAATTCCTAATATGGATTGAGAATTAATTAATAGAAGTACTCTCCCATGGATTCCTAATTGGATTAGGAGCATTATTAATTAAAGGAGTTTAATTATAATACAAACCCTAATCCTAAATAGTTTAGGGAAGGGTTATTCCTACATCTATAAATAAGAGGAGTCTTATCATAGATTGGGTTACACACTCTTGCATTAGATTGTGGAGAGTACTTACAATTTCTATAGAGATAGAAACTAGGGTTTTGCCAAATAACCAACTTCTTGAATACTTGTTCTTCCTTGGTGGATCACCTCTAGAGGCCAAACACTTGGGTGGCTAACGTTGATCAAAGGAAGGAATCACACCGTAGCATTCGAGGAGAACACGGAGGACTAAGAGTTGAACTTGTACCCGAGGAAGCTTTGTTCTATGAGGGTATAATTCTTATTCTCTTTATCTTTCGTTTATATCGTTAATTGAGCACAAGGATTGATCTTGGTGATAGTTTGTATAAAATTTTAAAATCCGATTTTATCGCGCTTCCGCATTATTTATGTAATTTGATTGCATGTTCGCGCTATATACAAACCTAACATTGATGACTCATCATTTTATCACACCCACACCAGGTTCCATGGTGCGTTAATAGAAAATTCATTTCTATTTTTCATTTTAATTTTGTCTAGCTTGAACAATTAGCATAAACATATGAATAACATAGCTTAAAATTTTCCATTTTGAAAATCAATCTTATGACTTTATCATATCCACATCAGGTAACAGTGCGTTTGATGGCCTACGGTCACAGCCACACCGTTTTACTCTGTTTTATGATAAAATTCATTCAATTTAACTCTGTCTAGCTTAAAAAATTAGCATAGACATAGCTAACAAAATTTTCGAGTTCAACTAGTGAACAATTCTTTTCAAAGGCACCCAGGTGCGAATATACGCATGAAGATCTAGCATAGCTAGAAGATTTGAATACCCTCAATCATCTATCTTTCCTTTAACCTCAACACAAGTTTGGCAAATATATAATAATATAGTAAACTGATTGGTTGTAAAAGTAAGTACAAACAAATATATCAATTCCCCTTCTTATCAACACGGGATTGAAACTGTCTCAGTGCACATTGATCTTTTTCAACATCACACTATTTATGACATTTCGTAGCCGCGTCTCATAAGTCGATTCGACTGACATATCATAGCCCCCACCCATACAAGGGTTCGTTCACTCAGTAACTAATATATAAATATTTTTAAACTATAGTTTTAACGTAACAACTAATAACTATTCAATATACATATGAAAAAAGAATCAACTTCTCATAATATATACAAAGAAGAGTTTGACACAAGATTTCAATCTATTATCAATATAGCAAATTGAGTATTTCCTCCACCCAAGAACTAATGAATCAGTTCCCCGTCTCATCCACACTATCCCCAAATGATCTCATTCAGTGTGTAACCCGCTTTGAAAACACTGACCATGAATCATTCGTACCAACAGTGTAGTTAGATCAGTTTACTTACGCATATTAAACTCCTTCCCATACAAGAGGGTCGTTCTACTCAATTTTGCTAACATGAGTTTTCAATTGAAATACATACTCATATCTCTAACTATATTATGAATTTCTTAATTCATACATCTTACATTTCTCTATGAGTTTATTTCTATACTCTCTCTAGTTTTTATGTAGTAATATTATAATTATACATAATACCAATCTAACCATTTCATTCTGATGAAACAGTTTCACACAAAAATAATTAAGATTATTTTATCTTATTACTTGCTTGAGAACTCTTAAGAGTCCATTTATCTCCAGCCATTCTCGTAAAGAGATTAGCTTTATTTAATATATTTTTTTCACAAATTTTTTTTGATGTATTAAGATTTGATTTTATAATGCATATGATGAATGGGTAGTAATTAAATTGTCGATTGAATGAAAAACTTTGGCCAAATTTGGCATTTTCTGTGTTCTTCGCGAACTGTAGAAGATGGATCACAGGTTCACCGTCCCGGCGGTATAAATGAATTACTTTTGCCGCCCCGACAATGTCCTCGCCCCGGCAGTAGGCCTGCCCCGGTGCTATTTTGTAAAGAAAACTGCCGTCCCGGCGACGATGCAAAAAAATGAAATTTTCTTCTTCCTTTATGGTCATGTTATGTTATCCTAGACATGTTTAAAGCTTAGACTAATGTATTAAATGAATACTAAGATATTGTGATGGATGTTAGCATATACCCATTGATTATCAGATGACAATTGAGATATTAAAATGAAATTGGATGAGAGTGAATCCTGAAGTGATAATACTATTGTAACTAATCATTGTTACTGCTTTATAAACGGAATGTGTAGGTTGTTTAAAGAACATGAATTTTAATTTATAATCTACGCACGAGGCAAGTTTTATAACCCTACCTTGATTTCAATTACACAAGTTCTAATACCCTATCTCTCTTTTATGCAAATTTCTATACTCTACTTCATATTGAGCAAGTTCTTTACCATAATTCATTCAAGTTCATAAATTTAAATGTGTTATTCTAATTCTTTGTTAGTAATACTTCTCTTATACAGAGTTTATTCAATTGTATATTTTTGAGCTTCAGTCTTTGGTGCTTGAATACCATTTACAATTTAATTATTGAGCCTTGATTGACTAGCGATCCCTTATTGATTCGACTAGTCCATAGTTGATGAGCGTTCTAAAGTCTAGAAATGTTATTGAAGTAAATCCAAACCAAACTTCCTTTGGTGCGGACTCTGAAGTCAAACTGAGATGAACAACCCTTATATAGGGGATTATTTTACGCGTTAGTGTTTAGATGTTGTGCACATACATGGTACAAATGGCTGATCCCCCTAAGTACGAGAAGTAAGGTCCATATAGTCTTACGACTGTTAAAGGTTTAAAGTAGAAATACTTGATAACCTAGGACATAGTTCATAGTCTTGTGACCCTCAGATGTTCTTTTGATTCTTGTCTTATAATCTTGATTCAAAAGCTGAGCTTTCAGTTATCTAACATCCATTAATTTTTCGCATGTTATTATTGTTTTTATTGTGTTACTTGCTGGGCAATTGTTGCTCACCCTTGCATAATAACATTGTAGCTAAAGTTGAAAGAATTGACGAGCCATCCACTAGTAAGGGCAAAAGCAAAACAAACAAGTGATGAAGACTTGTTAAATTTGTTTGAATGATATTTATGTAATAGACTTAGGTTATGTTTCTGCATTGATGTTTTATTAAGGTTAGATGACCTGAGATTTATTTGTTAAAGATGTTGTAACCCTTTAATGGGAGGATTCTATTTTTATTAAGAATTCTCATTTATATTTGAATGGGTAGTTAGATGTGGTATGATTTATTTGGATAGTGAACACCAAATCCTGTGGGAATTAAGTACCCGGATTTGGGGGTGTCACAGTTTATACGGTGTATAGACACATAATATTCAATAAAAGTTTTTCTGCAGAAAAATGCGAAAAGCTTCCGAGAGTGAAACGAGTCAGTGGTTTTGACTTTTCGTCTCAAGATCTACCGGTAATACGAAGTGAAGTCACGTAATAACCGATAAAAGTTTTTTCTTAAAAAACGTGCAAATTACTATTCACGGGAATAAGACGAAATAAGAAAAAGACGAAAAGAAATATTTTTTCGACTTATTGATCGTTTAACCATTTTCTGAGAAATAGTCGTCAAAAACACTATTCATAAAAAAACGTGCCTTTTCGGATCAACTTTCTGTTTTACAAAATAGTGTTTATACGGAACAAAAGTACCAAAAAGTTAAGTATAGATAGTAAAAGTTAAACTAATGGAAACACTTAGAAGCTAAGTAAACGTCAGGGCGAATACGGATCGAATACAGAAAGAATACGAAAAATATTATAAGTAAAATGTATAGTATAGTACGAGAATTATACTAAAGATTATACGAGATTAATACAAGATTAATACGGGGTATAATACGAGTAGAATACGAATATTATACGATGTATTATATTAAGTATAAATACTTCATATATTATACTAATTTACTAAATAGTTGAAATCAAACTTGTTTGTAACTAGGAATCCAAGTGAATTGCTTTCGACCAATCACTATTAAGTATGGTTATCCATGTGATATGGTTTAGACCAATCATATCTGAGCTAGACAATACCAAGTTAGTGTAACTAAACTAGGGAAAGAAAACCTAGTTAGACTAACTAAGTAGTAACTCAATCCATGTGAACTTGAATCGACCAATCAGAGAAGAGATGATGCAAACATGATGTAAGCATGACATTATCCTTAAAGAAACACAAAGATGATGTCATCATGATGATGTCGCCTGGTGGAAGATATTTTGTAGCTTAAAGACCATATTACCCTAACTTAGGAAATTCTATAAATAAGGAGCTCCCCATTCTTTATTTCCTACCATTTCAAGAGCAATTCAAGAGCAAAAATACTCTATATTTATATTTTGAGAGATATTGTGAGATAAAAATTACTTTCGAAGCATTGAAGCGTTACGCGATTGGAGGTAAAGCTAGCAACTACAAGAGGTATACTCTAGTGGTTATTATTTTAATCCTTCTTTATATATTTAGTAAAAATATACTTTTATAAGCAGTTGTAATGCCCAAATTATTTTAAGTATATAGTATAAAAGTCCTATTTGCAAGCAGTTATAACGCCCGATTTATTTCTCTTATAAAGTAGAAAATATACTTTTATAAGCAGTTACTATATCCGATTTTCTTCAAGTATTTAGTAAGAATATTTATTTTATAAGCATTTATAATGCTGAAATTATCTCAAATATAATAGCCAAATATTCATTTTATAAGCCGTTATAATACTCAAATTATTTTAATTGCGAAATCCAAAAGCTCAAGAACATAAGTCGTTACCATGTACAATTTTCGTTCTTCGTGTTCTTCGTGTGTTCTTGAGCAAAAGTCATAAACCCTATATATGTATGTTTATGATTTAATTATTTTTATGTTATGAAGTGTTATTAAGTGTTAGGCATGTTATCCTAACATTTTACTACATGGGGTATCATGTTTTACCAATCGGATCAAAGAATATTTGAGTCAAAGTATTCAATCTGAGTTTTTTGGCCATTTTTTGAAATTTTAAGTTTGGAATCTGCCTTAGAAACCTTATTGAAAGTTGTAGATCATGAAATTATAATGAATTTAGACTCAAGAATCAAGTCAAAAGGTTTTGTTATGATGGAGTTATGGCCGTTACAAGCCGGCTGACTCCGACAACCAAGTAGGTTGTCCAAGTTCTCAAAAATTGCTCAAAAATGTGTTTTTGAGTTAGCTAATTTTCCTAAGTATTCCACCTATGGAAATAGTTTTATTAAGTTATAAAAACACTTATTAAGAAGTAAAATTCGATGAACTAACATCCGGGTATGTGAAACCCATTGTGTAGGCTTTTAACATTTTACTAGGAAAATCTAGTTTCGATTCGAGCCAAGTATTCTAACTTATGTGTTATTTTTATAAGTTATATATATGTGATTTATATGCTTTGTGTAACAACATGATATAAACTGTTGAATGAAAAGTTATTTGTAATATCAAATTGATATATGTGATATGTTAAGGCATGTTAAAGTTTTTATTAAAACATAAATTGTTTATGTGTTATTAGTTAGACTTGCTGAGCCGTAGTGCTCATTCTTGTGAACAAACCTTTATTTGCAGTTATGAAGAACATTAAGAAGACCATGAACGATAAGAAGAAGCTTAGACTAGGTTTCATATTTTATTTACTTGTTATTTGTATGTAGTCATAATGACTATTGTAATACGAACACGAAAACCATGTAACCGAATATTATGAAATGATATTATCATATTATCATCAAAGAAATTTTGTGTATTTAAGTTTGATATAACTTAGAATTGCTAAAGAACTATAAATCTGAGTGAGTGTATTGGTAATATGGACTGATCATGTTATGCCGATACTCTGAACTTCAGATAGATAGTAAAACATTAATACAATGTTGATAAAGAACTATAAATCTTAATGAGAATATTAAATAACATTGTGAGTTCTATAAGATCAAAGATCTAGCACCGATGAAGAAACTAAATTCATCGCAAGGTTCCTCTGTTCCAAGTACAAGTGTGTTATTAATATTGTGAAATTCAGATAAATAGGAAATATCAATATGAAGAGATATATCTATACAGATATATGTCTAAGTGAAGGTATTGAATGATATTGAGAGTTCTGTAAGCACTGAGGTTACACTAATGAGCACCGGTAAGATGCCAAAATTACCGGAATGTGCCCCTCTGTTGCCAATAACGATCTTATCATTAATGCTGTGAAACTTGATATATTGAAGTATAGAATGTTTAAATCACAAGGTTAAAAATTTGACCGATATATATATATATATATGGTGTTATCCATATATACGAATGAACTACAAGTTGATACTTGTAGAAAGAATGAGATCGAGATCAAGTTAAGATCCAGGGATAAAGTTAAGGAAATTTATAATCTTATAGTTTGTAATAGACTAATTCAACCAATATGATTATTGTAACGAATGCAATTTTTGTAATTAAATAAAAATATTTATTGAGTTATATGAATATTTTTATTAATTTATTTATTAAGTAAAATAAATAATTTATAAGTTATGATGAAAGAATTTTTGTTAAATGTTATTTGATTGTGATTGGATGTGTTTATTCTAATTTAATTTAATAATTAAATTAGATGATTAAATGATTTATTTGAATAAAGAATTTATTTAAATAAGATAATTTATTTGGTGTTATTGTTATTGGTTAAATGGAATTATTAATTAAGTTAGTAAGGTTTAATTGAATTTATTTAATAATAAGTTCAATTAAATTAAAAGTGTGACTATTAAAACTATATGTTATAATGAGTTATTAAAATAAATAGAAAGAGTCTTTATTTCCATCAAACCAAACAAGGCCTTATGACCTTTGGTTGGAAATAATGAGTTATTTTAATTTATTTTTACCAAACAAAGCCGTATGGCTTTTGAATTTTTATAACTGATGATTTAATTAGAAAATATACGTTCCATCAGTTTTTATTTGTTTTGCTTGTCAGTTGTTAAAAGAAAAGAAAACATAGAGTTTAAAAAAAAGAAAGAATATACAGAGAAGAAGAGAGAATTAGAGAGAAAATTGAGAATTAAGAGGTTTGTGTATTAAGAAAAAGAAGGAAGAGAAGTGCTAAGCTAAGGAATTATATATATAACTTGAAGGTATAATCTCTTTTAAGTTTTATTTATAGTTTTGTTTCACTGTATATGTTTTTTTTTAGTTTCATGTAAGTGAATTGTTTGCTAAAAGCATGAATTAGTCGATGCAATTATTAGTAATCATGAATTAGATGATTATATGATGATTATAAGTTAATTTTAAGGTTTTAATCCATGAAAACATGCTTTGGAGAAGAGTTTGTAATTTTTTCAGAGTTTAATTCATGTATGGTATATATGTATGAAATTGGTATTCAAATTGGTTGTTAATTGGTAAAATTGATTTTTGATTATGATAATATGATGAAAAATGAAAAGAATGCAAGTAGAAAGGATTAAAATGGTTGAAAGATGAAGTCACAGTGTTTAATTTCATTAAAGTGGTTAAAGTATGAATATTTTTCATAAACAGAGAATTTTGGGTTTGTAATTGGTTGATTATGTGTTTTATAATGTTTAGATTGGTTAGAAACATGTTGGGTAATTATTTTCTAGCATGTTGGATGTCTGGGTATATTTAATTTGTGTATTGGATGGTAGAATTCGGAAAATTTGGCCAAATTTGGTCTAAGTTTTCACTGGTTTGCAACTGTAGGAGACGACTGTCGAGTCTCTCGTCTCGGCGAGAGAAATGAACTATAAAATCCTTGCCTCGGCGAGAGCTCGCCCCGGCGAGAAATTTTAAAAGGGAATTCTCGCCCCGGCGAGAATCACTGCTGGAAATTTTTTTTTTTTTATTATTTTGTTTTCTTTTCTTAGTAGTTATGATATATCATTTTATGTAGGATTAAACTTAAATTAATGTAATAAGTGAATAATAAGATGTTAAGATGAATTCTAAATGATGTTTGATGATGATTAAAATATAAGGTAATATACCTTAGCTTAAAGATAAGTTGTGGAGATTCTTAGAGTGTAACATTGTTGCAATTAAGCTCGTAGCTTCTGAAATACAGTTGATAATCAGTAGTTAATTGGAAATTGAGGTGAGGATTGGAGTATTAATGTACGTGAGTATTGTAACTAATCGTTTTTGTTGCAATACAAACGGAATTTGTAGGTTGTTTATTATACGTGGTTTGTAATTAGGAAAGCTACGTACGAGGCATGTGACAGCCCGAAAATCCGATCTATCTTCAATCCTGAGCCCGGTGCCGTCAAGACACTACCTACTCAACATATTCTTACAACATCAGAGTAAATATTAAAATATTACAATATAACCCAGGTACGAAAACCTTTACATAACTACCTCAAATAATATTACAACATTATTATATAATATTACAACTCGTCATATACTTTAACTATTCTACCTTAACAATTAGTAACTCTTATCTTCTTTTGACCATTATGGTCTTTTCGTTGTAGCTGCAAAAATTTAGAATTTGCAAGAGTGAGCATTTAATTGCCCAGCAAGTATAAGAAGTGAATAAACAACATTCATGAATAGAATAATCTTTATGAAACTTCAACAATTGAACAATAATTGTGAAGCAGCTCAAATAAATAGGAATTAAATTTTCCTTTACTTCTTTCATTAATAACATAGTCTTAATCACATCAACAGTTCATTTATAGAACATTTCTTCTTTAGTTTAGCACATAAGTGCTAATATTGGTCTAACATGTTATTGGAATTAACGCTTAACAATTAGATCATTGTACGAGGTACAATCATAACCTTATTGATTCACATAAAACACATTATTGCACAGTGTGCAACCTATACTAATAATTGCCCAAGATTTATTTAATTTTGACTTGGCACAATCAATTATCACAATTCAAGAATTATTACAATTCATATCATTAACAATAAAATTCTGACTGGAATAGCTCACAAATCGAGTTAGGCCGAATCGAATGACAACTAACTCTCTTTTATAAATCATTTCACATAATAAGATCATTTCACATAATAAGATGAATTTCATATAACAAATGAAATTCCATAACACATAGGATTTTGCAGTTTAACATAGTTTGGACAACTTGTACAAATACAAGGATTGCATAAGTTTAAAATTCACACAACATAAGCATTGGGTAAATTAAAGCTTCAATACATCATATATCATTCATAAGAATATAATTGAATGATATTAGAAACTTGCACAATATAAAGTTTGTGTAAGTAAGGAAACTTGCCTTAAACGCTGCTTACAACTTATGTTATAATGCTCTTCAAATAGCTTACACAATATCATTTGTAATAATATATCAATTAGCCACATAATGACGCCAATTATTGGTTTATATAACTCTATTCCATATCTTATAATGTCCCGACACTTCATGAGCTTACTAACACTTCTAAAGTCTTTAGAATATTATTCTGGACTTTCCAACCAATTTTTACATTTTTCAGATTATCCAACAATTTTCTATAATTATTTCTATTTATAAAAACTATCATTTAATAGCTTCAAAATAGAAATAATAACTCAACATACTTTTATATCTTCAAAATATCATCAATATTTATATTATATTATTATAAGTTTTTACACCAATTATCATAATTTTCCACCATTCATAGAATTTTCTATGAATTTCCACTAATTTTTAAACTAACTTTAAATAGCTTAAAAATACCATAAATACCTCTGCTCTTCAATACTTCACCGAAAATTTCCAGAAAATCATAAATAGTATTATAAGATTTTTCACCAAATTTTATAATTTTCGACCATTCACATAATATTTTGTGAATTTTCACTATTTTTAAACTAACTTCAAATAGCTTTAAAAATATAATAAATACTTCTGATCTTCAATAATTTACCAAACTTTTCCAGAAATTCTAAAATGATATTGCAAAAGTTTTCACCAAGTTTCATAATTTTTGACCATTTACATTATTTTCTGTGAATTTCCACTATTTTTAAACTAACTTTAAATAGTTTAAAAATGCAATAAATACTTCTGCTCTTCAAAAATTCACGAAAGTTTTCAGAAATTCTAAAATAATATCATAAGATTTTTGTAAAAATATTTCGGCCCAAATTATGTTTTTGATAATTTAATTATAATTATCAAAGTGTTGAATCTTAAAAACATCATAATAATTAAACCGCTTATCGGAAAATTACGAATTTTATGACTATTTCGCATGAAATTAAATTCTCTACAACTTTCTAATACAAAGTTTCTCCAAATTCTGGCCGAAAATAGCCCAAACGGACTCTGCCGGAAAGTTCGCCGGCGGCGACTTTCCGGTCATCTTCTCCGGCGATCCAAAAATTTTTCGGCGAATTTTCTTATATTTTCTTGCCCAGATCAGATCTACTATATTTAAGTTTTCCAACCATATTTTTACTTCCAAAATCCATTAGAGATTTCATGTTGAAACAACATCCGAAAATATTTTTCGGCAAATGCTTCCTTCCTTTAATTTCTTGATTTCTCTTGTTTAATTCTTATTTATACAAGTTTAAATCATCCTAAACAAGCATAAACATAAACTCTTTTCATAAATTATATCAAAACTTAAATCAAATAATAAATTAAGATTTAGTAATTACCTTAGTTAGGATTTTCTTCATTTTTTCTTCTTCTTTTTCTTTCTCTCTCTCCCTCTCTTTCTATAACTCTATCTCTCTATTTTGCTGAAAATGTGCTACGGATGGAATGGGTGAGAGTGGAGGAAGTCTCCTCCTTTCTTTCTTTTTTTTTTTCTTTTTCTTTCTTTATTCCTTTACTTTTCCTTCTTTTCCTCTTTCTTTTGTTTTCTTCTTCCCATCTAAATCATCAACATTCACCCTCCAATTAATTCATGCCGACAGCCACTCTAGGGCCCACATCTTCCCAAAATTTATTTACTCACTTATCCTACTAATTGTCCATTTGACCATTTTGGATTCTAAAAATCAACCTTTTTCGAACTTACAGTCCATTCTAACTAATTTCGACGATCCGGACTCAACCGTCCAGTCCGCGTCTCCAAATTCTACTCCGAACTCAAATTTAAGTTTTCTACCACTATTCTTGTCTTATATACAATTATTTGCTTCTTAGTTAGTTCATATTAATTAAATTAATTATTCTTAACCAACTATTAATTCTCATTCATTTGACATAATATTAAATATCATACCATTATTCATATTACATATAATTATTGTAATATAAATAAAATTATCATCATTAACTAAATAAATTTCTTTATTCAATTAATTAAAACAAATATTTTAACCCACTAATTTTCGAATAGTGAATTAACTAACTCGTATATGAAATTTAGTTCATAATAATTCTATCACTGTCCAAGGCTAAATATTCAAATTATATTATTTAATAATATAATTTAATTTAATCTCAATTAATTAATATTATTTAATTAATTTCATCCACTTTATTTAATGATTTAATTAAATATTAAATCTCCTTTTCCCAATATATGTATATATTTCACATCTATATATACACATTTAATCCATTATACAAAATCACATACTTCACATTATATGAAACACATATATACATATATGTTCAAATCTATTTTATCTCTTAATAACAATTATATTTATTAAATTCTTATTTTAAATTTCTGAAATATATGGGATATTACATTCACCCATTCTTCTAAGAATTTCGTCCTCGAAATTAAGACACAGTCATCTCTATTCATTCTACTCCTCTATTTTCAAATCTAGGTTTTATTCTTTAAACTTTTATTTAATTATTCGAGATCTTATTTACAAGTCTCATAAATTTTCGGGTTATCACATTCACCCCTTCTTCTAAGAATTTCGTCCTCGAAATTATTGCATTTTTATCTCTACTTCGGGATATTACTTTCACCTATTCTTCTTAAAATTTTGTTCTCGAAATTAAAGCATACTAGTTCTGCTCATTCCTTTTATCAAAACTAGGTTTTCATATTAACCTTTATTCTTTTATTCTCTAAATGCTACTCTTTTAAGTATCGCATTCCACGACCACTTCTCTCTAAGAAGTTCACATTTTCTAAACTTTCAACTTCCAAAATAGTGAAATATTTTTTAGGAGTCTTCAACAATTGTTCAATAATTGTGAAGCAGCATCAATAATGTGAAAAGTTAATTCAAGAAAACTTTTCATATCGGTCTGAGGGGTCATAAAGACCATGAACTTGTCCTGAGTTCTCAAGTATTTCTACCAATTCCCGCAGACAAAATTTGTACGCCAGGTGATCAGCCTGTCATACTATTGCGTTGTGCACAACGACTTTTCGGGGTTGAACCACGTTAACCAACCCTTACTGCTTTTCCTGGATTGAACCACGTTAACCAATCCGAGAAATCCCCTTTATAGGATTGTTCACCTCAGACTTAATATAAGATTCCGCACCAACATAATTTGGTTTGACATAAATTCTCAAAGAATATTTGAATTTTATAAACATTTGTCTAGCTGAATCAAATAGCTTAGACGTATACTAATAATTCTAACATCAATCGAAACATTTGTCTAGCCACTTTAGTTGGCATTGACTTATCTTTAGCTGGTTTAAAAAATAAATTCTGAAAATTACTTTATGACGTCATAATACTGCACTGTTGCAATCAGTGTGTTAGAATTCCGTCATTTCGTGATTTTGTCATACTACATCATACCATAGTGGGTTGACGATACTATGATCACATCCAACACTAGGTTACTCTGCATTGATGACTCCATCATCTGTCATTCTACACCAGGCTTAATGATGCATTAATGACTGTTCAAAATACATTTTGATATTTTTTTAAATTATCTTTGTCTTAGCCGAAACAAATAGCATAGACATATGAATCATAGGACCTTTTCAAAACTTATTGGTTCAAAAATTGATCCGACATATTTTTCGAAAGCACAAAAGTACAAATATCAGCACGATGTCAATAAATTCGAAACTAGCATAGCTAGAGGATTTGGAATACCTATGCTTCCTCCATCAACTCTAATTTCTCTAATAATCCATTGCTTAACAATTCTATCTATTTCCATCATCCTTAAGTTTACTGCCTTGAAAATCCTCAGATCTTAATACACAACTTTTCTATTCCCTAGTATAGTTCATCAAACTTACCACACGTTATGAGTTCAGAAACTTTCCACAATAATATGAGTTTAGGAACTTGTCCTAGCAATACGTAGTCCAAGAACCAATCAGGGACTGTCCATACGCCTAGGGGTTCAAAAACATACCATAAGATTATGAGTCACGAACTTACCATAAGCATGAGTTTTAAGAACTTGCACCTAATCTTATATTCTCTAACTATCAAATATAGATATGAGAAAAGAATCACCTTCTCACCATACGTATATCGATAGCGCGATACCAACATTTCAATGATTATCGATGTGATAAAATGAGTAGTCGTTAGACCAAGCACAAAACCCCTGCCCATACAAAGGTTTGTACGACTCAGCTATCATATGAGTCCTCAATTGAAATCCCACATAATCATAATCTTCTCTTTACTCAATACGAATTTTCTTTAATCCGTATCTTAGCATTCACGACTCTTTCGTGAGTTTACATCATAATATTTCATGGTACATTCTCTTTATAGCGTTATACCATATCATTCCAATTGTTTAACATATCATATGTTATTCAACAATTTAATCTGATCGCGTCGTGATCTTATTTTGCAATTATTTCTTCTTATCCTTAAGATCGTTTTATTCTACGATGTTCTTATTCTTATCTTTAATCAAACTATAATATGATTTCATTCACGCTTTTCATCTTATAGACATCATCTATTTATCTTTACTTTTTATCTTTATTATTGGAGTCAGGTAACTCCGAATTCTTATTTTTATACCTCTTTAAGATTCTTCTTTGAATCTTCTTTATCTTCTTCTAATCTAAATAATGAATTATATTAATTCATCTCTTAGCACTGAAACTCAATTTGAGTTTATTCCTTATCATCATGTCTACGATTATAGCCTAAGGTACTCCTACCTAAGGTTTATAATCTATCAGCTCTGATACCAACTGTGACAGCCCGAAAATCCGATCTATCTTCAATCCTGAGCCCGGTGCCGTCAAGACAATACCTACTCAACATATTCTTACAACATCAGAGTAAATATTAAAATATTACAATATAACCCAGGTACGAAAACCTTTACATAACTACCTCAAATAATATTACAACATTATTATATAATATTACAACTCGTCATATACTTTAACTATTCTACCTTAACAATTAGTAACTCTTATCTTCTTCTGACCATTATAGTCTTTTCGCTGTAGCTGCAAAAATTTAGAATTTACAAGACTGAGCATTTAATTGCCCAGCAAGTATAAGAAGTGAATAAACAACATTCATGAATAGAATAATCTTTATGAAACTTCAACAATTGAACAATAATTGTGAAGCAACTCAAATAAATAGGAATTAAATTTTCCTTTACTTCTTTCATTAATAACATAGTCTTAATCACATCAACAGTTCATTTATAGAACATTTCTTCTTTAGTTTAGCACATAAGTGCTAATATTGGTCTAACATGTTATTGGAATTAACGCTTAACAATTAGATCATTGTACGGGGTACAATCATAACCTTATTGATTCACATAAAACACATTATTGCACAGTGTGCAAACTATACTAATAATTGCCCAAGATTTATTTAATTTTGACTTGGCACAATCAATTATCACAATTCAAGAATTATTACAATTCATATCATTAACAATAAAATTCTGACTGGAATAGCTCACAAATCGAGTTAGGCCGCATCGAATGGCAACTAACTCTCTTTTATAAATCATTTCACATAATAAGATCATTTCACATAATAAGATGAATTTCATATAACAAATGAAATTCCATAACCAAACATAGGATTTTGCAGTTTAACATAGTTTGGACAACTTGTACAAATACAAGGATTGCATAAGTTTAAAATTCACACAACATAAGCATTGGGTAAATTAAAGCTTCAATACATCATATATCATTCATAAGAATATAATTGAATGATATTAGAAACTCGCACAATATAAAGTTTGTGTAAGTTAGGAAACTTGCCTTAAACGCTGCTTACAACTTATGTTATAATGCTCTTTAAATAGCCTACACAATATCATTTGTAATAATATACCAATTAGCCACATAATGACGCCAATTATTAGTTTATATAACTCTATTCCATATCTTATAATGTCCCGACACTTCATGTGCTTACTAATACTTCTAAAGTCTTTAGAATATTATTCTGGACTTTCCAACCAATTTTTACATTTTTCAGATTATCCAACAATTTTCTATAATTATTTCTATTTATAAAAACTATCATTTAATAGCTTCAAAATAGAAATAATAACTCAACATACTTTTATATCTTCAAAATATCATCAATATTTATATTATATTATTATAAGTTTTTACACCAATTATCATAATTTTCCACCATTCATAGAATTTTCTATGAATTTCCACTAATTTTTAAACTAACTTTAAATAGCTTAAAAATACCATAACTACCTCTGCTCTTCAATACTTCACCGAAAATTTCCAGAAAATCATAAATAGTATTATAAGATTTTTCACCAAATTTTATAATTTTCGACCATTCACATAATATTTTGTGAATTTTCACTATTTTTAAACTAACTTCAAATAGCTTTAAAAATATAATAAATACTTCTGATCTTCAATAATTTACCAAACTTTTCCAGAAATTCTAAAATGATATTGCAAAAGTTTTCACCAAGTTTCATAATTTTTGACCATTTACATTATTTTCTGTGAATTTCCACTATTTTTAAACTAACTTTAAATAGTTTAAAAATGCAATAAATACTTCTGCTCTTCAAAAATTCACGAAAGTTTTCAGAAATTCTAAAATAATATCATAAGATTTTTGTAAAAATATTTCGGCCCAAATTATGTTTTTGATAATTTAATTATAATTATCAAAGTGTTGAATCTTAAAAACATCATAATAATTAAACCGCTTATCGGAAAATTACGAATTTTATGACTATTTCGCATGAAATTAAATTCTCTACAACTTTCTAATACAAAGTTTCTCCAAATTCTGGCCGAAAATAGCCCAAACGGACTCTGCCGGAAAGTTCGCCGGCGGCGACTTTCCGGTCATCTTCTCCGGCGATCCAAAAAATTTTCGGCGAATTTTCTTATATTTTCTTGCCCAGATCAGATCTACTATATTTAAGTTTTCCAACCATATTTTTACTTCCAAAATCCATTAGAGATTTCATGTTGAAACAACATCCGAAAATATTTTTCGGCAAATGCTTCCTTCCTTTAATTTCTTGATTTCTCTTGTTTAATTCTTGTTTATACAAGTTTAAATCTTCCTAAACAAGCATAAACATAAACTCTTTTCATAAATTATATCAAAATTTAAATCAAAGAATAAATTAAGATTTAGTAATTGAAAGTAGTATGCACTCAAGCCAATCATATTTGATATGATGTAGCATATACTTTGTAATCTTATTCATTTATTAATAAAGAAATTGATTTTCTTAAAAGGCATTTTATATTATCTACATGGTGCTGTTATATTAAATGTGATAAACCCATAATTTTGATCAATGCTTTTAGAATCATGATGGTGATCATGTTACTGAGATCTAAATTCAAGATAGCTCACAAACTAAAATTGTTCCTAATCGTTGGATTACTAAATTGGGGATTAGTGAATCCGGATAGATTAGTACATACGTTGCTTGCTCTTAGAAAGATGATGATTGATCTCATAATCATTTGTGTGGAGACACTAAAGCAAGTATGTAGGTGCTTATTGGAGAATAAGTTCACTGAACGTGGCTCGCTAAGGAATACCTAATGGAGTTTTACTCGCCTGTCAATAGGAATTCCTCTAGTGATAGTAGTACAAGTGATCCTTGGACTTGAGATCATCATAGTATCTTGTGTATGATGAGTTATACTTTGACATGTCCCTTAAGACCTTGTGGGTATATCAAAGGGTATGATTGGATATAATTAGTTATACATGGAGATAGGTGAATGATCAACAAAGAATCTACCTCGTCTAGTAAAAGATGTGAATGTCCTATGTGATTCGATAAATGATAACTCAGTAGTCCTTGGCCAAGGCAGAATGAAATTAGCATTAATTAGAGTTGTGCATTTGGGAATCGAAATACATATAATTAAATAAAATAAGACTTGACAGTAAATCCATGTCTTATATTTAATTAGGACATTGTATGGTAGAAGGATTGAATTGTACGGTAACTATTTACTCAAAGGTTCTTTTGTGATTAATGTTGAAATCTATATTATCTGGAAAGTCGTTGATCACTAAGGGGGCTTACCCTTATTGTAGAATAAATATTATTTATTTAAATGAATTAAATAGTTTAATTTATTTATTTAAATAAGATTAGAATTGTTCTAATTGATTTATTCACAATCGGTTTAATATGGAGAACCTAAAGGGTCACACCGCAAAAGGAAAATATTTATTTAATAAGTAAATGGCATAATTGTAATAATAAGTTAAGTGTATTTAATTTACTCTATGGAGATAGAATAAATTAAATAGCTTAATATTTATTATTTAATATTTTGGAAATATTAAATATAAATTAATAAGAGGCGTCTTATTATTATTATTACTTTTACTATTATTTAATTCCTAATAGGGATTGAGAATTAATTAATAGAAGTACTCTCCCATGGATTCCTAATTGGATTAGGAGCATTATTAATTAAAAGAGTTTAATTATAATACAAACCCTAATCCTAAATAGTTTAGGGAAGGGTTATTCCTACATCAATAAATAAGAGGAGTCTTATCATAGATTGGGTTACACACTCTTGCATTAGATTGTGGAGAGTACTTACAATTTCTATAGAGATAGAAACTAGGATTTTGCCAAATACCCAACTTCTTGAATACTTGTTCTTCCTTGGTGGATCACCTCTAGAGGCCAAACACTTGGGTGGCTAACGTTGATCAAAGGAAGGAATCACACCGTAGCATTCGAGGAGAACACGAAGGACTAGGAGTTGAACTTGTACCCGAGGAAGCTTTGTTCTACGAGGGTATAATTCTTATTCTCTTTCTCTTTCGTTTATATCGTTAATTGAGCACATAGATAGATCTTGGTGATGGTTTGTATAAAATTTTAAAATCCGATTTTATCGCGCTTCCGCACTATTTATGTAATTTGATTGCATGTTCGCGCTATATAAAAACCTAACAGTGGTATCAGAGCCTAATCTTGTGCTAATTATCGATTTTGATGATTCCATGTATGTTTGATATGCGATTGGATCGAAATTTTTGGGCAGAATAAAAATTTTTCTGAATCAGCGAAGCGGCGCAGCTACGCCGCCTCTAGTTCATTCTGGAGCGCAGCTGCACCGAAACCCAGTGTCGTTTTTTTTTTCTGGGGAGCAGCGCAGCTGTGCCGTTGCCCAATTCATTCTGGGCGCAGCTGCGCCGTTAAGCAGAATCTGAAAAATATTTTTTTTCTTCAATTAAAATAAATGGTTTATTTAATTGATATAAGTTTAAAATAAAGAGTTTATTTTATCTGGAATAGGATTTCAGATTGCTAAAATTAAAGGAGTTTAATTTGGATTTGGTTTTTGATTAAAATAAAAGAGTTTATTTTGTTTCAAAACTAAATATTAGCAAAATTTTTCCCATTAATTGATATCAATACATATATGGAATGGTTTTATTATTCATGGGATGAATGTTATTTATTGATACATATAGAGATATGTATGATAATAAATAGGGATTGATTATGGACTATTGACCATTGTGTGATTGGATTTATTTTAGTGGATGCTTGAATGTATGGGTTTTTATAAATGGGGTCTGCGTACCTCGTCTTCTCTAATTTTTTTCTTAATGTAAATTCTATCTCCCTCTTATGTACTTCCCCTTGACTGCTGATCAAGGTTTATATTTATTGTAAGTAGTTTTTTTTTTTGTAATAGGAATAGTTAGAATTAATTTTGAAGAATTGGAGACAAAGGAGCAAGGAGCGCTTGAAGACCCGTTTGTAATGGAGCTCGGGTTTAAATGTAATAGTTATATTTAAATTTTATTCTTGCACCCTAGGTTTGACCTTTTGGTTCACTTGGTGGCTCTAGTGAACCAAACTAGAATAAAAGTCCATAATCAATCCGGGTAGAATATAGTATTCTATATGTGCATGCTTACTATATATATATATTATATATTATCAAACATGCTTCGCATGTAAAATAATATGACGCGTATTTTATATATATATGTGCATGCGCGCTAAACAAGATGAGACTAATAATAATAAACCCCTCAAAGAAATTATATTAAGTCCTAAGCGTTCAAAGATATTTGGAATATCGAACGTCGCCTTCTAGCATGGTAAAGCAATAGAGTATTAAATGTTTAATATGAGTTTGTTGTGTCACCACAAGGCAAGTATTAAATATTTAAGATGTTGCTTTATCACATTTGATACTTATAAATAGACTGAACGATGCTGTTTTGTTGTGTCATCACAAGGACAGTGTTTTTCTTTCGAATATATGGAAGTGCTAGGTTGGACTTAACTTGAATAATTTTGATTCGGATGTGTCACCACTTGATCAAAATAATCTAAGAGGCAAAATAAAAGGAGTTACATAGTGATGTAATTGACAATAGTTGTCTACCTATTTATTTATATATCGTTTGTTGTGTCACCACAAGGCTATATACATTTGAAATGAGGTCCTTAATCTCACTAGGAAAACTTTAATTAGATTTGCCGAACTATATAATGAGGGTAATATAGTTTGATGAAAAATAGTGGGAGATACCAATTTAAATAAAGACCTAATTTATTTTGGTAATTAATTAAATGAATGAATGCTAAAATGTTGTCTATTTCACATGCAGAATTTAAAAATGTCAAACTCACTATCACTGCGTAGCATACTTGATGCTAACAAATTGACCGGACCGAATTACACGGACTGGTTAAGGAATCTGAGAATTGTTCTCACTGCTGAAAAGATTTCTTATGTCCTAAATTCGCCAGTCTCTGCAAGTGTTGCAGAAACAGCCTCTGAGGAAGAGATTGCTACTTTTAGAAAGTGGCAAGATAATGCAATCTTGGCTCAATGCATCATGCTCGCATCCATGAGTAACGAGCTTCAGCGTCAGCATGAAACTATGGATGCTCCTACTATATTGTTGCACCTCAAAGAGTTGTATGGTGAGCAAAATAGGACTGCTAGATATCAGATATCTAAGGAGCTCTTCCGATCTCGTATGACCGAGGGCACTGCTATTGAGACTCATGTCCTTAAGATGATCAATCTGATTGAACAACTTGGACAACTTGGGTTCATGATGGATGGGGAGTTAAGTCAAGATTTGATCTTGCAGTCACTCCCAGACACCTTCTCACAATTTGTTGTGAATTTTCACATGAATAAGTTGGATGTCAGCTTGCCTGAGGCCCAAGGTATCTTCTGAAAAGAAGAAAAACAAGAAGGCTAAGGGAAATGCGAAGGGAAAGGATAAAAAGAAACCTGATCCAGATAGCAAAGGAATTTGCTACCATTGCAATAAGCCGGGACATTGGAAGAGGAACTGCAAGGAGTATCTTGCGGGCCAAAAGAAGCTTGGAGAAGCTTCGACTTCCGATCTAGGTTTGTTCATGATTGAAATTAATTTTTCTGAAAGTCAAAATTCTACTTGGGTATTGGATACCGGCTGTAGTTCTCACATATGTAATAATATGCAGGGACTAAGCAGAAGTAGGAAGCTGAACAAGGATGAAGTCGTCCTACGAGTGGGAAATGGAGCAAAGGTTGCTGCATTGGCTGTAGGGACTTATTGTTTAGCACTGCCTTCGGGCAAGTTCATTAGTTTAAATAATTGTTATTATGTTCCAACACTCATTAGAAACATTATTTCAATTTCTGTATTGGATATGGATGGTTTTGATATTATAATAAAGAACAATAGTTGTTCTATTTATAATAAAAATGTTTTATATGGTGTTGGCAATTTACTGAATGGACTTTACATACTTGACTTGCATGAAAATATACTTCAAATTGAACAAACTAAGAAAAGAAAAAGAGATGATGTTAATTATACTTTTATGTGGCACTGTAGACTCGGTCATATCAATGAAACAAGATTATCCAAGTTGCATAAAGATGGGGTTTTAGAGCTATCTGATTACGAATCATATCCAACTTGTGAATCTTTTCTCATGGGTAAGATGACTAAATCTCCTTTTAGTAGAAAAGGAGAAAGAGTTACAGAGTTGTTAGCGTTGGTACACACAGACGTTTGTGGACCTATGACAACGAATGCACGAGGAGGGTATTCTTATTTTATTACTTTCACTGATGATCATTCTAGATTTGGATATGTGTATTTAATGAAATACAAATCTGAATCGTTTGAAAGGTTCAAAGAATTCAGAAGTGAAGTAGAGAAGCAAACTGGTAAGAGTATTAAGATTCTTCGATCGGATCGAGGAGGGAAATACTTGACCAATGAGTTTCTCAATTGTCTCAAAGAAAATGGTATAATCTCACAATGGACTCCACCAGGGACGCCACAGTTGAATGGTGTATCTGAAAGGAGAAATCGAACATTGTTGGACATGGTTCGTTCCATGATGAGTTTTACCGACCTTCCAGTATCCTTCTGGGGTTATGCCCTAGAATCGGCTGCATACCTACTTAACAAGGTACCTACCAAATCCGTTCCAAAGACTCCATATGAGATATGGACAGGGAGGAAACCAAATCTTAAGCATGTTAAGACTTGGGGTTGTCCAGCTTATGTCAAAAGGTTTGAGCATGATAAGCTGAAGACTAGATCCGACAAATGTAGATTTGTGGGATACCCTAAAGAAACATCAGGGTATTATTTCTATCATCCTACTGATCAAAAGGTGTTTGTTGCGAAACACGCTGCCTTCTTGGAAAAGGAGTTTATCCTTGAAGGGGTCAGTGGGAGTAAGATATATCTTGAAGAAGTTCAAGAACCACAAAATACTACGGATCAAAGTCAGGTACCTAACCAAGTAGAAGAACCTACTGTACCACTACCTATTCGTAAATCTGGAAGAGTACCGAAGATACCTGAGAGGTATGGATTCATCATAGAGGTTGATGATGAGGTACACATCATAGATGATGATGATCCATTGACTTACGAAGAGGCTATGAGTAGTGAAGACTCAGAGAAATGGCTAGAAGCCATGAAATCCGAGATGGACTCCATGTATGAAAACCAAGTATGGACTTTGGTTTCACCACCTGAGGGCATTAAGCCTATTGGGTGTAAATGGGTCTTTAAGAGAAAGACTGGAGCAGATGGCAAGGTAGAGACCTATAAGGCCCGACTGGTTGCAAAAGGTTTCAAACAAAGACAAGGAGTTGACTATGATGAAACCTTCTCACCAGTAGCTATGCTCAAGTCCATTCGGATTTTGCTTGCAATTGCAGCTTATTATGACTACGAGATCTGGCAAATGGACGTGAAAACGGCCTTCCTCAATGGAGAGCTTGAGGAGAATGTATATATGATACAGCCAGAGGGTTTTGTTTCAACGGTTGGAACAAACCAAGTCTGTAAGCTGCAACGATTTATTTATGGATTGAAGCAAGCTTCTTGAAGATGGAACATCCGTTTTGATGAGATAATCAAAAGGTTTGATTTTATCAAAAATGAGGATGAACCTTGTGTGTACAAGAAGGTTAGTGGGAGCGATGTTTCATTCCTTGTATTATATGTTGATGACATATTACTGATAGGGAATGATGTTCCTATGCTACAGTCGATCAAAATTTGGTTATCTAAACACTTCTCCATGAAAGATTTGGGTGAGGCATCCTATATTTTGGGGATAAAGATCTATAGAGATAGATCTAAAAGGATGCTAGGCTTGACCCAAGGAAAGTACATTGACTCGATGCTAAAGAAGTTTAGCATGGAAGATTCCAAGAGAGGTCTCATGCCGATGAGCCATGGAATACATCTCTCCAAGAAACAGGCCCCAAAGACACCTGAGGAGAGGGACCATATGAGTAAGATTCTGTAATGCCCGTGAAATTTTAAACGTCGTTATTAATTAAATATATAAATTTAATTTTTAATGAGTTAGTTTGTGCGCTTATTTGAACCTTTGTGTACATTGGTAGCCTACGTGACGAAGTGATGAATTGATTTAAGTTGAATAAAGGGAGTCACTAATAGTATAGTTAAATTAATGAACAAGCCCTAAGGTTTAATATCAATTAAATTGATAAAGTAATTACTAATTAATCATGCAAGTAAATTGAATATAGTTAGTATATTGAATTGAGTAAATTAATTAATAAAAGTATTAATTAATGAGAATATTGTCACATTGAATAATAAAAAATTTAATAGTCCAATTAGTAATCATTACTAATTGGTTAACTTATTTAATTAAGGAACTAAGACAAATTATTTATTTGGTCATGGATGTGGTAATTAATAGTGTGACAAATTAATTAATCAATCATTGGGTTAAATTAAATGACCCAATATGGTATTAAATAGATTTGGATTTTATTAGCCTAATCATTTAAATTGGAAGCCCAATGGTATTTAATGTGTGGTCCAAAACATAGCCACTTGATAAATTAAAGGTGTAACATTAATTTATTATTTAAAGCAACTAGTGGGACAAAAATTTTGGGACAAATTTCCCCTCCTTGCCGTGCAACTAAAGAGAAAGAGAGGTAATTGCTTTTCAAAGTCCTAATTTAATTAAGTAACTAGTTGTCTTGGAAGTTGAAATTGTAGACTTGATATAGTAGCTACCTATGATGTCAAGTAGCTACCTATGGTGTCACATAGCTTCCTAAGGTGTCAACTAGCTACCCTAGTGACACAAGTCTTTCACTAGCTTCATGATGGCAAGTATAGGTGTTCTTGCTTTTTATTTAGTTAATAGGCTAAAGAGTGGTCATTTGTATCTTCATTTTTCTAAAACCTTGAGAGAGTGTTAGAGAGAGTTTGGTGAAAGGCAAGAACAAATCTTGAGAGATTAAAGAGAAGGTGGTGTCCAAACCTTGAAGAAGAAGGAGAAGATCTTGGTTGTTTATGTTATCTCCATTTACAACCTACTTTGGAAAGAAGAGAAGAATAGCCATTAAATCTAGGTATGGATCTTCATCTCTTTCAAACCCTAGTTATTTGTGTTGGGTTTTTAAATGTTTATTTCTTGATGCCCATGAAAGGAATGAAGTATGTATGGATCTAGGTTTCATTTTGTTAGATCTACATTATTTTAAAAGAATGCTTAACTCATGATTTAAACCTAGGTACTAAGAAATAATGATTTAATATGTTTTATTAATAATATGTTAAGTTCAAGTTTTAAATGCCTAGAATCTTGCTACATATGTTTGTATAGGATATCATATAGTTTAAATATGTAATGGTATGGGTTTAGGAAGAAAAGTCTAGCAAAAAGCTTGAAATAATTTTTACCGACGGTTAGAACGTGACTTGTTCGAACAAATTGCACATTTTGAAATCTATAAATTATTTTTGGGATTTTAAATTTTCTGGTAATATATGGGTAAGTTAAGAACAAAACCTAGTTGGAATCATTTAAAAAGAAGTTAAAACGAGTGAGTTATGGATTTTTAACCAAAACACCCCGTTGATGGAAAACATGTATGACCAGTCCACTTTCGGGCTGATTTCAGTGTACAAAACTTGTCCAAATTTGTATTTTGATGATGGAATCTTGTAGTTCGGAAAGATACGAGTCTAACGATTCCGACTGGACCTCAATCGGAGTTATAGATCTCAAGTTATTCAAGTTTTCGCTAAGGACCCTAAATCTGGAAAAAAAGTCCGAAAATACCAAAACCCCCTGCCGGCTCACTATTAACCGAACCGGCACAATTTTCCGGCGACCGGTTCGGCACTATTCCGGCCGGTTCTGACGACCCCGTTTGGACCCAAATTTTTCTAAAATCATGTAGAATATTATCATATTTATTTGGTAATTTTTCAGTGTACTTAAGTGATGTTTAGTTTAATTAGTGATTAAAACCTATTTAAATCATTTAAAAATTATTAAATGATAAAGGTTAATACTACTAATTGATTATTAAACTAATTAAATATTTTTTTAGTGTAATTAACTATTTAATTATTATTTAATCAATATTAAGTAATAATTAAATAGAATTAGTGATAATATACTAACTATTTACTATTTAATTAAGATTAAATAATAAATGGGGTTAAATAATTAATCTATTATTATTTGATTAATATCAAATAATTATTAAATAGTGTTTAAATTAATAAACTAATTATTTATTATTTAAATAAGATTAAGTAATAAATAATGATAATTACTCATTTAAATGTTATTCAATTAACATAAAAGTTAATAAATTAATTATTTATTATTTAATAATAAATAATAAATAAGGATAATAATTAATTATTATTCAATGTTAATTAAATAATAATTAAGGAAAATAAAGTTAATAAATTAATTATTTATTATTTAATTAAGATTAAATAATAAATAAGGGGTAATAATTATTTAATTATTATTTAATTAATATTAAATAGTAATTAAATACCAATACAATTAAATTAATTATTATTTAATTAATATTAAATAATAATAGACTAATAAATTAATTATTTATTATCATAAATAATAAATAAGGATTATTAACTAATAATTAAAGACAAATAAGACTAATAATTTGATTATTCAAATAATATGTAAATATAATTAGTTATTATTTATTATTAAATAATAACTAAAGGTAATTAATTAATTACTATTTAACTAATATTAAATAGTAATTAAATGAAGATAGAATTAATAAAATAAAGAAAGTTTAAATAACACATTAATTAAACAATTATAATTAATTGTTTAAGGGTTTAATAAGTGTTTAGCACTTAAGAAAAATATTGTTAATTAATTAAATCATCAACCTAAAGATTAATTAAGTGTCTTATATGATTAATGATAGTTTATTAACTTATGTGTGCTATGTGATTTGCTCATTTGGTAAATAAATAGCATAAGTAAGCGTATCGATATACAACTACGCAATGCTAATTGATAGATCGACTTTATCCAATGATAAGTCACTCAAGATCAATTAATTAAAGCTAAATTTATCTGTAGCTGAGCAATCAGGCAAGTTCTATCTTACTCAACTTTTACATTGAGCAATATTTCTAAACCTTATGCATTATTTTTAATTCGTGCAAAAGATATATATTATTGCAAGTTATTCTTTAAGCTTGAATCTTATCTCCAAGCATGTCTTAAGTGGTCTAATTACTTTTAAAATTATTCCACATCTTTGTATTTATTGACATTCGCACTCGTGCATTTGAATTCCTATATTTATCTAAGTTCAGAAATTTGTGAACTATTCATGGTTAAGTCTGAACCCTTGTTCGGTCAGGCAAGTATGTGAGAATTTAGAAAAGCTATCCGAACCAATCGATGGTAAGGATTCTTAGACTAAATGGACACCCCTTTTATTATAGGGGAGTACCCCAGGTACCGTATATAAGGTACAAATAGCAAAGTTAAATGTTATGCATACACATAGCGTACGCGAGGCTGATCCCCTCAAGTACTCATTCTATAGCCAGTAACCAGAGGGTCAACTAGCTATTGACTCCTTTGGAAGTTATTGTTCAAAGTCTATTTGACTACCAATTGTTCTAAAAGCATTTATTTTTATTGCTTCTGATAATTCTATTGTTGAAATCTCTTTCTATATCCCTTCCGTCATGATATATCCTTATTGTTGTACTTTAAACTTGCTGAGCAAACTCGTTGCTCATCCTTGCTATATCATGACTTCATTGCAGCTAAACCCGAGACGTCAGGGAAGAACAAAGGGAAAGAAAAGATGAAGTAATAGACTTCATGTAGCAGATTTTAAACTTATGTGTAGTTAATTACTGTTAATGTAATTTAAACCCTGATATTTATTTAGGGTATGGATTTGTGTAAGTGTTTAAGGTTTTTGTATTCTGGGACTAGTAACACCTTTGTAATGAACAATGTATGTTTATTATATTCCGCATTTTAGTTACCATATGTTGTTAGAGGTGAATGTTTGTAGTGGATCATGATGACCGGATCCGGGTATTTGGAGACCCGAATTTGGGGGCGTCACAGATTCCTTATGCTTCCGCAATAGGATCTATCATGTACGGTATGATATGTACTAGACCAGATGTCGCTCATGCACTTAGTGTAACCAGCAGATATCAGTCGAATCCAGGAGAAGAGCACTGGAAGACAGTGAAAAACATCCTAAAGTACTTGAGAAGAACTAAGGATGTATTTCTTGTCTACGGTGGGTCTGAATTGAAACTAGAGGGCTATACAGACTCAAGTTTTCAAACGGACCAAGATGACAGTAAATCCGTTTCAGGGTACGTGTTTACCTTAAACGGTGGCGCAGTGAGTTGGAAGAGTTCGAAGCAGCAAACAGTTGCTGATTCGGTGACAGAGGCAGAGTACATAGCTGCAAGTGAAGCTGCAAAGGAAGCTGTTTGGATGAAGAAGTTCATAACTGAACTTGGAGTGGTTCCTAGCATTAGAGGAGCAGTATCTTTATTCTGTGATAACAACGGAGCTGTTGCGCAGGCTAAGGAACCCAGGTCTCATCAGAAATCCAAACACGTGTTGCGGCGGTTTCATTTGATTAGAGAGATCATTGAAAGAGGAGATGTCACCCTGGAGCGTGTGGACTCTCAAGACAACATTGCAGATCCATTTACTATAGCTTTAACTCAACAGCAGTTTGATCGTCACTTAGAGAAGATGGGTATAAGATACCATGGCGATTGCCTTTAGTGCAAGTGGGAGATTGAAAGTAGTATGCACTCAAGCCAATCATATTTGATATGATGTAGCATATACTTTGTAATCTTATTCATTTATTAATAAAGGAATTGATTTTCTTAAAAGGCATTTTATATTATCTACATGGTGCTGTTATATTAAATGTGATAAACCCATAATTTTGAGCAATGCTTTTAGAATCATGATGGTGATCATGCTAATGAGATCTAAATTCAAGATAGCTCACAAACTAAAATTGTTCCTAATCGTTGGATTACTAAATTGGGGATTAGTGAATCCGGATAGATTAGTACATACGTTACTTGCTCTTAGGAAGAGGATGATTGATCTCATAATCATTTGTGTGGAGACACTAAAGCAAGTATGTAGGTGCTTATTGGAGAATAAGTTCACTGAACGTGGCTCGCTAAGGAATACCTAATGGAGTTTTACTCGCCTGTCAATAGGAATTCCTCTAGTGATAGTAGTACAAGTGATCCTTGGACTTGAGATCATCATAGTATCTTGTGTATGATGAGTTATACTTTGACATGTCCCTTAAGACCTTGTGGGTATATCAAAGGGTATGATTGGATATAATTAGTTATACATGGAGATAGGTGAATGATCAACAAAGAATCTACCTCGTCTAGTAAAAGATGTGAATGTCCTATGTGATTCGATAAATGATAACTCAGTAGTCCTTGGCCAAGGCAGAATGAAATTAGAAAGGAGTTTCTAATTTGCATTAATTAGAGTTGTGCATTTGGGAATCGAAATACATATAATTAAATAAAATAAGACTTGACAGTAAATCCATGTCTTATATTTAATTGGGACATTGTATGGTAGAAGGATTGAATTGTACGGTAACTATTTACTCAAAGGTTCTTTTGTGATTAATGTAGAAATCTATATTATCTGGAAAGTCGTTGATCGCTAAGGGGGCTTACCCTTATTGTAGAATAAATATTATTTATTTAAATGAATTAAATAGTTTAATTTATTTATTTAAATAAGATTAGAATTGTTCTAATTGATTTATTCACAACCGGTTTAATATGGAGAACCTAAAGGGTCACACCGCAAAAAAAAAATATTTATTTAATAAGTAAATGACATAATTGTAATAATAAGTTAAGTGTATTTAATTTACTCTATGGAGATAGAATAAATTAAATAGCTTAATATTTATTATTTAATATTTTGAAAATATTAAATATAAATTAATAAGAGGAGTCTTATTATTATTATTACTTTTACTATTATTTAATTCCTAATAGGGATTGAGAATTAATTAATAGAAGTACTCTCCCATGGATTCCTAATTGGATTAGGAGCATTATTAATTAAAAGAGTTTAATTATAATACAAACCCTAATTCTAAATAGTTTAGGGAAGGGTTATTCCTACATGTATAAATAAGAGGAGTCTTATCATAGATTGGGTTACACATTCTTGCATTAGATTGTGGAGAGTACTTACAATTTCTATAGAGATAGAAACTAGGGTTTTGCCAAATACCCAACTTCTGGAATACTTGTTCTTCCTTGGTGGATCACCTCTAGAGGGCAAACACTTGGGTGGCTAACGTTGATCAAAGGAAGGAATCACACTGTAGCATTCGAGGAGAAGACGAAGGACTAGGAGTTGAACTTGTACTTGAGGAAGCTTTGTTCTACAAGGGTATAATTCTTATTCTCTTTCTCTTTCGTTTATATCGTTAATTGAGCACATAGATAGATCTTGGTGATGGTTTGTATAAAATTTTAAAATCCGATTTTATCGCGCTTCCGCACTATTTATGTAATTTGATTGCATGTTCGTGCTATATACAAACCTAACAGTAATTACCTTAGTTAGGATTTTCTTCATTTTTTCTTCTTCTTTTTCTTTCTCTCTCTCCCTCTCTCTCTATAACTCTATCTCTCTATTTTGCTGAAAATTTGCTACGGATGGAATGGGTGAGAGTGGAGGAAGTCTCCTCCTTTCTTTCTTTTTTTTTCTTTTTCTTTCTTTATTCCTTTACTTTTCCTTGTTTTCCTCTTTCTTTTGTTTTCTTCTTCCCATCTAAATCATCAACATTCACCCTCCAATTAATTCATGCCGACAGCCACTCTAGGGCCCACATCTTCCCAAAATTTATTTACTCACTTATCCTACTAATTGTCCATTTGACCATTTTGGATTCTAAAAATCAACCTTTTTCGAACTTACAGTCCATTCTTACTAATTTCGACGATCCGGACTCAACCGTCCAGTCCGCGTCTCTAAATTCTACTCCGAACTCAAATTCGAGTTTTCTACCACTATTCTTGTCTTATATGCAATTATTCGCTTCTTAGTTAGTTCATATTAATTAAATTAATTATTCTTAACCAACTATTAATTCTCATTCATTTGACATAATATTAAATATCATACCATTATTCATATTACATATAATTATTGTAATATAAATAAAATTATCATCATTAACTAAATAAATTTCTTTATTCAATTAATTAAAACAAATATTTTAACCCACTAATTTTCGAATAGTGAATTAACTAACTCGTATATGAAATTTAGTTCATAATAATTCTATCACCGTCCAAGGCTAAATATTCAAATTATATTATTTAATAATATAATTTAATTTAATCTCAATTAACTAATATTATTTAATTAATTTCATTCACTTTATTTAATGATTGAATTAAATATTAAATCTCCTTTTCCCAATATATGTATATATTTCACATCTATATATACACATTTAATCTATTATACAAAATTACATACTTCACATTATATGAAACACATATATAAATATATGTTCAAATCTATTTTATCTCTTAATAATAATTATATTTATTAAATTCTTATTTTAAATTTCTGAAATATCTGGGATATTACAAGGCAAGTTTCTGAACTCCATTATTATATTGAGCAAGTTGTTCTTCCCTTAAACTTGTTATTTTATTTAAAGCAAGTTTACTTTCATTGAGCAAGTTACTAACCTTAGCTTATTGTTATTCAAGCGAGGTTGATACCATGATAAGTGTTTAAGTTTTATTCCACTCAATTGTCATTCGATCATTGATAGTTAATCAGATTTTGAACATAGTCCCGATTGTACAATTTTTATTGATGAATCAGACTAGCAAACCCTATTGATTCAACTAGTCCTTAGTTGATGAGCGTTCTAAAGACTTAGAATATTTTAAAATCCTTCCAAACCAAGTTCCTTTTGGTACGGATTCTGATGCTAAACTGAGATGAACAACCCTAATATAGGGGATTAATTACGCTATAGCGTTAAAATGTTTGTGCACAATACATTGTACAAAAGGCTGATCCCCCTGAGTACGAGACGGATGGTCCATAGTCTATAAGACTGTTAAAGGTTGCGGTAGAAATACTTGATAACCTAGGACATAGTTCGAGGTCTTGTGACCCTCAAATACATTTTTAATCCTGAATCTATATTCAGTTCTTGAGCTAAGCTTTCTATTGAGATTTCAAACCTTGATTCCTTATTGATTGTATTCAGAAAACTATTATACCCAAGTTGATAAATATTTCATTTAAAAAAAAATATTGTTATCATACTTGTGAGCAATTATTTGCTCACTCTTGCATTAAACATTGCAGCAAAGACAGAAAAGCAGGACGAGCCGTCCACGAGTAAAGGAAAGAACAAGATGCTGAAGTAGCTAATGACTTGTTAATTATTCAACGTTTGATTGTATTGAGACTTATATAATATTATGTTTTATTCCGCACAGATGTAATTAAGGTTAGATAACCTGAGACTTGTTTCATTTAGAGATTGGTGATGTAACCCCATTTGAGGGAAGATATTTCTTTAAGTTTACTTTAATTGTTCTTATTTTGGGTAAATAGTTATGAATGATTGATATAGTGAACACCAAATCAGTGGGAATTAAGTACCTGGATTTGGGGGTGTCACAATTATGGGATCATTGGTTAAGTTATGATATAAGTACAAGATAACGTCGAACCCTTGTTCGGGCGGCTGTGATACCCCCAAATTCGGGTCTCAAAATACCTGGATTCGGTCATCACGATCCATTACAAACATTCACCTCCAACAACATACAATAACTAAATGCGGAATATAACGAACATATGTTGTTCATTCAAAAGGTGTTACTAGTCCCAAGATACGATAACCTTAATACATAACACAAAACATACCCTAAATGGTAATCAGGGTTCAAATTACATTAATAGCAAATTAAACTAAGCATAAAATAAAGCCAGCTACGTGAAGCCTATTACTTCATCTTTTCTTTACCCTTGCCCTTCCCTGAAGTCTCGGGTTTAACTGCAATGAAAGTCATGATATAGCAAGGATGAGCAACGAGTTTGCTCAACAAGTTTAAACTATGACAATAAAGGATATATCATGATGAATGGAATATAGAAAAAAAAAGAATTCAATAATATAAATATCAGAAGCAAGAACGATTATTGCTTTTAGAACAATTGATAGTCAAGTAGACTCTGAACAATAACTTCCAAAGGAGTCAATAGCTAGTTGACCATCTGGTTACTGGCTACAGAATAAGTACTTGAGGAGATCAGCCTCGCGTACGCTATGTGTATGCATAACATTTAACTCTGCTATTTGTACCTTATATACGGTACCTGGGGTACTCCCCTATAATAAATGGGGTGTTCATTTCAGTCTAAGAATCCATACCAATGACTGGTTCGGATAGCTTTTATAAATTCTCATATGTTTGCCTGACCGAACAAGGGTTCAGACTTATTCTTAAACAGTTTGTGAATTACGGAACTTTAATAAATGTACGAATCCAAACTTTACGAATTCAAAAGCACCGAGTGCGAGTGTCAATAATATCATAGATGTGGAATAATTTAAAAGTAATTAAACCACCTAAAGCATGCTTGGAAATGAGATTCAAGCTTAATTAAATAACTTGCAGTACAATACTACCCCGCTCGAAGATAATTTGAGTAGGGTTAAAGGAAACTTGCATTCAGTATAAAGAAAGAACGAAGTCAGAGAACTTGCCTGTCTGCTCAGCTACAAGTAATTCTAGCTTTAACTAATTGGCCTTGAAGAACCAAACATTGATAACGTCGATCTACCAATTAGTAATGCGTAGTTGTATATCGATACGCTTACTTATGCTATTTATTTAACAATTAAGCAAATCACATAGCACACATAAGTTAATAAACTATCGTAAATCCTATAAGACACTTAATATTATCAATCCTAATAATATTTAATTCACCTTTTGGTATTATTAGTCCACTAATAACACTTTTATTCGTTTACTAATGTTATTAACATCTTAATAATATTTTAATCATCCAATAATACTTTAATCTAATATTATTAATCTCTTAATAATATTTTAATTCTCATATCATTAATAATATTTTAATCTAATATTATTAGCCATTTTAATAACATCTTAATCATTTATTAATGCTTAAAACAAATATTATTACCCATTCAATAATATTTCCATGAAGTTTTAACCTTAATATTTCTTTGTTTACTAAAAAATATCGAATTCTTATATTACAAATATCATAGTAATATTTTAATAAGTTATTAGGCGAATAAACAATTTATTCTAATTGTTTTACCCTTTATTAAACAACTCATTTACTACCCATAAAAGGTCATAAATATTATTTCTCATTAAATATTACCAAAATATCCCTCAATAGTTAGAATATATAATATTAGGAGTATCCAAGCTTAAAAATTACATTTTCCTTATTTATGACATCATTTAACCATTTATTTTCTTTTAACCATAACTATAACATTATTATGAAAAATAGCAAATAGGCTCTGAAAATTATTATCCTCTGGATCTGGATAGTATATGATCCAACAATGATCCACCAATTTTCCTGGAATTTTAGAAAGTGATTTACTATATTTAAAGTACCCAAAACCTCTGAATCTTGTTACATTTTTCATAAATCGCGTTTTGCTCAGAAAATTCTGAAATTTTCAGAGTACACTCTCATAATATACATAAATATACTGTAAAAATTTCATATGTTTTCAAGGTATACACAGTGAGAAATCTGGGTATAAATATTTAGGAGTCCTTCACGGTAAAAGCCATTACACAAAAACTACACATCGAAACGTGTTCGTTCTTTTTCTTACTTGTAGATAATTCTTAAGGTACCTCTGTGATTTTTCCCAGATTTTTAAAAGATTTATAACTGGCCGAAACAACCTTTGGAAAAATGAGGACAACAAGCTTTTAGGGTTTTAAAGCTTTAAGTTTTATAGCTGGACTGTTTTGGAAAAATAGCCCCCAAGGCTTCAAAAATTATTGGATTTATGTTCTACCATTTGGGTTTACTAGCTAACTCATGTATCTAGCACCCTCCTTCGACGGATTACAAATTCAAGTTGTAGATCTCAAGTTATGGGTGATCCAAGTGAAGAAAAGCTAAGGTTTTTACCCTTTAAGAACATAAGTTCATTTTCTTCCTTTGAATCTCCATTCTAACACTCAAGAGGATTAGATCTATACATAAAGCATGAATATCTAATGATTCTTGAGTCTTAGAATAAAATCTCTCAAAAACTATGAAAATAAAACAAAGTAAGAAAGAAGAAAATGATTTAGGGTTTCACCTTGATCTTATAGCTACTCTCCTTGATCTACCAAAGTATGTGATGAACTTGGGATGCATGAACTATGCTAATCTCACTCTCTTTTTCTCTCTAAGCTCTCACTTTGTGTTCTTGCTTGGGAGAAATGAAAGAAGGAGATGAAAAGAAGAAATGAACTTGAAATGAAATGAAAGGATAGAATACTTGCAAGTATAATGCTAAATTAGAATTCATGCTATTATCCCCCACATCTTTCTTACCCATTGGATATAAGAGTTCACCTTATCCCTTCCATTTAGCCTTAATCTTATCTTTAAGTGTGCTAGTTAGATTTTTCACCAATGGGAGCTTGACAACCTTGTCCTTTGTGTAAGAGTTACCAAATAAAGCAAGTTGATTGACATAATTTCATGCCTTAAAAGGCTTAATAGGGCTTAATAGGTAATAAACATAGTTTAACAATTTTAATATGTATTACCCTAATTGTTTATTTAGGGTTTCTATTTCCAATCTTATGGAATTTAATTACTTACACATATCTCTTTAACTTGTAACCTAATTAGGCTAATAAAATCCAAATCTATTTAATGCAATATTGGGTCATTTAATTTAACCCAATGATTGATTAATTAATTTGCCACAATATTAATTACTACACCCATGATCAAATAAATAATTGGTCTTAGTTCCTTAATTAAATAAGCTAATCAATTAGAAATTGATTACTAATTGAACTATTAAATTTTATTATTTAATGTGACAATATTCTCATTAATTAATACTTTTATTAATTAATTTACTCAATTCAATATACTAAGTATATTCAATTTACTTGCATGATTAATTAGTAACTACTTTATCAATTTAATTGATATTAAACCTTAAGGCTTGTTCACTAATTTAACTATACTATTAGTGACCCCCTTTACTCAACTTAAAACAATTCATCACCTAGTCATGTAGGCTACCAATGCACACAAAAGGTTCAAATAAGCACACAAACTAACTCATTAAAAATTTAATTTATATATTTAATTAATAATGACGTTTAAAATTCACGGGCACTACATCCCTCCCCCCTAATAAAAATTCCGTCCTCGGAATTGCAAAATAAGGTTACTCGAATAGAAAAGGATAATTTGCTTTCATCTTCTCTTCGAGTTCCCACGTAGCTTCTTCGACTGCGTGATTCCTCCAGAGAACCTTGACGGAATAGATGATCTTATTCCTCAGTTTCTGTTCCTTCCTATCGAGTATCTGAACAGGAATTTACTCGTACGATAAGTCTTTCTCGACTTGGATTGGTTCATACGAGATAACGTGCTTGTAGTCTGGTTTATACGGCCGCAACACTGACACATGAAACACGTTGTGAATGTACTCAAGTTCAGGAGGTAACGCTACCTCGTACGCCACTTCGCCAATTCGCCTTAATACCTCGAACGGTCCTATGAACCTAGGGCTCAATTTGCCCTTCTTCCCAAAACGGATCTTCCCTTTCCAGGGAGATACCTTCAAAAACACAAAGCTACCAACTTCAAAGTCCCTCTTCTGACGATGTAAGTCGGCATATTTCTTTTGGCGATCCTGAGCTGCTACCAGACGATTCCTGACTAGTTGTACTGTATCTGTAGTTTGCTGCACCAATTCAGGTCTCAACAGTCTTCGCTCTCCAACCTCGTCCCAACACATCGGGGTTCGGCATTTCCTTCCATATAGCGCTTCGTACGGTGGCATACCGATACTAGCGTGATAGCTGTTGTTGTAAGCGAACTCCACTAGTGGCAATGGTCATCCCAGCTGCCCTTTAAATCCATCACGACCGCCCGAAGCATATCTTCTAAGGTCTGAATCGTTCGCTCGCTCTGGCTGTCAGTTTGAGGATGATACGTTGTACTCAATCTCAACTGTGTTCTCATTCTTGCCTGCAGACTTCTCCAAAAATTTGACGTGAAGCGCGGATCTCTGTTCGATACAATAGATACCGGCACTCCATGACGCGATACAATCTCCTTAACGTAAAGTTTTGCTAATTGTTCCAAATTGTACCGTATCTTAATTGGCAGAAAATGAGCAGACTTAGTTAGACGATCCACAATTACCCAGATAGCGTTTAAACCCTTATGAGTTGGTGGCAGTCCCACCACAAAGTCCATTGTGATGTGCTCCCACTTCCACTCCGGAATCTCTAATAGTTGAAGTAATCCGCTCGGTCGTTGGTGCTCTGCTTTAATCCGCTGGCATGTCAGACATCGGCTGACGCACTCTACCACTTCTCGTTTCATATTCGGCCACCAAAAATTTCGTCGCAAATCCTGGTACATCTTTGTGCTCCCGGGATGTACTGAGTACTTCGTGCTATGAGCTTCCTGAAGGATTTCTTCCCTCAATTCCAGATCCAACGGTACCCAGACTCTCCCTTCAAACCTTAGCAATCCAGTGCTATCAATCTTTTACTTAAACTCCTCGCCTTCGGTAATTCGCTTCTTTATTGAATCACAATCCTCATCCTTTTCTTGAGCCTCCTTAATCTGATCCAATAGGGTCGGGCTCGCTGTCACTGTGAATAATTTCCCGTCCGCCTCCATCGGATACTTAACCTCCAATTCCAGATGTTCGAACTCCTTTATCAACTCTGCTTGAGTCGTGAGCCTCATTAATTTCTCTCTGCCTTTCCTACTCAGGGTATCTGCCACTACATTTGCTTTGCCCGGATGGTACAGAATCTCACAGTCGTAATCCTTGATCAATTCTAACCATCGGTGCTGCCTCATATTCAGCTCCTTCTGAGTGAAGATATATTTTAGACTTTTATGATCTGTATATATGTCGCACCTCTCTCCATATAAGTAGTGCCTCCAAATCTTCAAGGCGAATACTACTGCTGCTAACTCCAGATCATGAGTCGGGTATCCCTTCTCATAGTCCTTCAGCTGACGTGAAGCGTACGCAATGACCTTGCCATGCTGCATTAGTACACAACCGAGGCCTTTGTGTGACGCATCACTGTATACTACAAAACCCCCAGTGTCGTCCGGTAAAGCCAACACTGGTGCTTGGCTAAGTCTTTTCTTCAGCTCCATGAAACTCTCCTCGCACTTCTCCGTCCAAACGAACTTTACCGTCTTTCTGGTTAGGTTGGTCAACGACGATGCTATCTTCAAAAAATCCTGGACGAATCTCCAATAGTATCCCGCTAAGCCTAGGAAACTCCTGATCTCCGTTGGCGTCCTCGGCTGCTCCCAGTTGATAATGGCTTCCACCTTTGCTGGGTCTATCGAAACACCATCCCGGTCAATGACGTGACTTAGAAACTGCACCCTTTGCAACCAAAATTCACACTTTGAAAACTTCGCATATAACGTCTCCCTTCTTAATGCCTCCAAAACAATCCTTAGATGTTCAACATGTTCTTCCTCTGTCACTGAATATACCAAGAAGTCATCGATGAATACTACCACGAACTTGTCCAAGTACTGCTTGAACACTCTGTTCATCATATCCATGAATGTCGATGGTGCATTTGTTAGTCCAAATGACATTACCAGAAACTCGAAATGTCCATAACGAGTTCTGAATGCCGTCTTCGGGATATCCTCCTGTCTCACCCTTAGCTGATGGTAGCCTGTCCTTAAATTAATCTTTGAAAAGTATTTCGCTCCCTTGAGTTGATCAAACAGATCGTCTATTCTGGGTAGCGGGTACCTGTTCTTAATCGTAATCTTGTTCAATTCCTTGTAATCGATACTGAGCCTTAACGATCCATCCTTCTTCTTTACGAATAGAACTGGCGCTCCCCATGGTGACACGTTCGGTCTGATATAACCTTTATCCAACAGTTCTTGCAATTGAACCATTAGCTCCTTCATTTCTACCGGTGCCATGCGATACGGCGCCTTCGATATTGGTGCGGCTCCCGGCACCAAGTCAATTACAAATTCTACCTCCCTATCTGGCGGTAATCCCGGAATTTCATCTGGAAAGACATCTGTGAATTCCCTTACGACAGGTATCTGACTTGGTTCGCCCTTGACTCGACGAGTATCAACTATATGAGCCAAATAACCTATACAACCCTTCTTTAGAAATCTCTTAGCTTGCATCATCGTTAGACAACAAGATTGTCTCGGCGATTTACTACCATAGAATACTACCTTCGACTTATTAGAAGTCTTCAGGTGTACACACTTGTTCTTACAGTCGATGACTGCTCCGTGAATCGATAACCAATCCATTCCAAGGATCACATCGAACTCCCCCAAACGAATCGGTATCAAATCCACGCTGAGCTTAAATCCTCGCAATTCGGCACAACAATTCCTATGAATGCATTCTACGGGGATAATTTCCTTATTTGCTACTTCTACGTTCATAGGGTGTTCTAACTTTTCACGAGGTAAGTCTAACATTTTAGCAATTCTTCGGAAACAAAAGAGCAGGTTGCACCCGAATCGAATAACACATAAGCATTTATATCATTGATTGGGATGATACCTGACACCACGTCCTTGGACCCCACGACATCCTTCCTTGTGACCATCATGGCTTTTCTGATCTTGGTTGTACTTTGTCAACGCTTCATTTCCTCCTCGGCAACGATTGCTTCCTTAAGTAACGTAAGAAATGTGTTGATCTGCAAAACCACAACCTTACTATACGCCCAGGGCTTCAACCCTTGATCAAATCTCTTCGCTCGCCTAGCTCCGGTGTCCACTTGGTGTGGATCAAACCTAGCTAGTTTGTTAAACTTCGTTGCGTACTCTGCTACCGACATATCATCTTACTTCAGATCCAAGAACTTTATCTCCATACTTGCCTGCGTGTTTCTAGAAAGTAATTTTTTTGAAAAATAGCTCTTTAAAACGAGTCCACGCAGTCGCACCTTCCCCAGCTCGGCTTCTATTCGCATTCCACCAGTAATTTGACTCACCCTTCCTCATGAAAGTGGCAAACGAAGTCTTCTGTTCCTCGGTCACTCTTGCGACCTTGAAAACTTTCTCCATTTCTTCTACTCATGTCTGGGTTTCACTCGAATCCATATTCCCACGAAACTCCGGTGGTCCTAGTAATTTGAAACCCGTAAAGTTCGCCATGTGATTTCATGGCCAAACAACCGCAATGGCTGGTCTGCCTTGCATCGTTTCCTCTAACAAGTTCGCAAAGGTCCTCTTGGGGTCAGTCTGACCCTCCTCGTTATTCACTGACTCTTCCACCCTCGTGTATCGGGGTTGTCTCCTTGATGGCATTGTTTGTTCTAAACAAAACCTTACATAAATCCTTCTTGTTTTACACATCGTGCAAAATTCTACTGATGTTATCATTTAAGAGTCAAGTCACAAATCGATCACAATCAATCATGTAATAATAATACCACATTTATATTCATACACCCCTTAGTGTGTCAAACACTTATAATTCCGGCATATTCCTATAAATGTTAACTATCCCATTAAGACACAAAAGATGGGATTAATAAGAACTCCATTCCCCTAGATCTGAAAAGTGGGGATGTATCATCATCATATCAACTCAAGGCACCTTTAGTAAATACTAATAAGCTCATCTTAGTACCTCGTACTACTTACATCATATAGCATTCTTGATATCTACTTATCCCTCTGTTACTAACAACAAGATGGGATTCACATAACTACTCCACAACTTACACAAAATTGGGACTTCCAACAGATATACTGCTAGTTGTACAAAAACTGAGATTCACATTTCTTACATGCATAGGTATACTAGTACATATACATTGACTACTATTCTTTATTCATTACGACTCACAAAGGTCTTATAACTCTCAGACTTAATCTTTCTTTCTTTCATTTCCTCCAGTTATTCCTTATATCGACTCCAATTGATCCTCCTTAGGGATTTCTATTATCTCATCATTCAGTTCCATCTCTAGATACTTTTTCCAGATCAGACACTAAATCTACCCTTGGTTCATTTCTTATAATCTCTCCGTTGTCTCTCCTTTCTAATCATCAAAACAATCTAAATTGCCATCAGTCATCTCTTAAATTTTTTTTTTTGCATATAAAATCATTCATCTTAATACTCTCAACTTTTGCTTAACAACTCTATATGAGTTCATTACCTTTGTCTCACCTGCATTCCACCATAAAGCTTAATAACTTAACTAACACTTCAAAATATCGATATATTCATTATTTATCGAATTAATCATTTCCTTCTTGCAAACCTTAACCCAACAGATTCTAAGGTACCCTCTCTTCATCACAAAGAAACTCTATACCACATCACTCCAATATCTTATCTAATGAATAGCCACAAAAATTGATCAATAGCCACAGAATTAATCAATAACATCAAATGATTAATCTAATTACCTCGAATATCTATAACTCCAGCTTACAATGGATCGTCCATACTTAATGGTCTTCACTTTACCATATTATCTCATCAATACACATTCCTCAAATTATCCGCAAGCTTAATAACACCAACGTATGATCCAAATCCTCAATTTTAAGATCATAATAAATTTCTACCCAAAAATAACTCTATATGAGTTCTATCCTCTTCTATTCCTCTATATTCTCTCAGGTTATAGCCTAAGGACTCTTTCTCCTAAGGGTTATAAACTATAGCTCTGATACCAACCTGTGACACCCCCAAATTCGGGTCTCAAAATACCCGGATTCGGTCATCACGATCCAATACAAACATTCCCCTCCAACAACATACTATTCTAAATGCGGAATATAACGAACATATGTTATTCATTCAAAAGGTGTTACTAGTCCCAAGATACGATAACCTTAATACATAACACAAAACATACCCTAAATGGTAATTAGGGTTTAAATTACATTAATAGCAAATTAAACTAAGCATAAAATAAAGCCAGCTACGTGAAGCCTATAACTTCATCTTTTCTTTACCCTTGCCCTTCCCTGAAGTCTCGGGTTTAACTGCAACGAAAGTCATGATATAGCAAGGATGAGCAACGAGTTTACTCAACAAGTTTAAACTATGACAATAAAGGATATATCATGATGAATGGAATATAGAAAAAAAAGAATTCAACAATATAAATATCAAAAGCAAGAACGATTATTGCTTTTAGAACAATTGATAGTCAAGTAGGCTCTGAACAATAACTTCCAAAGGAGTCAATAGCTAGTTGACCCTCTGGTTACTGGCTACAGAATAAGTACTTGAGGGGATCAGCCTCGCGTACGCTATGTGTATGCATAACATTTAACTCTGCTGTTTGTACCTTATATACGGTACCTGGGGTACTCCCCTATAATAAATGGGGTGTTCATTTCAGTCTAAGAATTCATACCAATGACTGGTTCGGATAGCTTTTATAAATTCTCATATGCTTGCCTGACCGAACAAGGGTTCAGACTTATTCTTAAACAGTTTGTGAATTACGGAACTTTAATAAATGTACGAATCCAAACTTTACGAATTCAAAAGCACCGAGTGCGAGTGTCAATAATATCATAGATGTGGAATAATTTAAAAGTAATTAAACCACCTAAAGCATGCTTGGAAATGAGGTTCAAGCTTAATTAAATAACTTGCAGTACAATACTACCCCACTCGAAGATAATTTGAGTAGGGTTAAAGGAAACTTGCATTCAGTATAAAGAAAGAACGAAGTCAGAGAACTTGCCTGTCTGCTCAGCTACAAGTAATTCTAGCTTTAACTAATTGGCCTTGAAGAACCAAACATTGATAACGTCGATCTACCAATTAGTACTGCGTAGTTGTATATCGATACGCTTACTTATGCTATTTATTTAACAATTAAGCAAATCACATAGCACACATAAGTTAATAAACTATCGTAAATCCTATAAGACACTTAATATTATCAATCCTGATAATATTTAATTCACCTCTTGGTATTATTAGTCCACTAATAACACTTTTATTCGTTTACTAATGTTATTAACATCTTAATAATATTTTAATCATCCAATAATACTTTAATCTAATATTATTAATCTCTTAATAATATTTTAATTCTCATATCATTAATAATATTTTAATCTAATATTATTAGCCATTTTAATAACATCTTAATCATTTATTAATGCTTAAAACAAATATTATTACCCATTCAATAATATTTCCATGAAGTTTTAACCTTAATATTTCTTTGTTTACTAAAAAATATCGAATTCTTATATTATAAATATCATAGTAATATTTTAATAAGTTATTAGGCGAATAAACAATTTATTCTAATTGTTTTACCCTTTATTAAACAACTCATTTACTACCCATAAAAGGTCATAAATATTATTTCTCATTAAATATTACCAAAATCCCCCTCAATAGTTAGAATATATAATATTAGGAGTATCCAAGCTTAAAAATCACATTTTCCTTATTTATGACATCATTTAACCATTTATTTTTCTTTTAACCATAACTATAACATTATTATGAAAAATAGCAAATAGGCTCTGAAAATTATTATCCTCTGTATCTGGATAGTATATGATCCAACAATGATCCACCAATTTTCCTGGAATTTTAGAAAGTGATTTACTATATTTAAAGTACCCAAAACCTCTGAATCTTGTTACATTTTTCATAAATCGAGTTTTTCTCAGAAATTTCTGAAATTTTCAGAGTAAACTCTCATAATATACATAAACATACTGTAAAAATTTCATATGTTTTCAAGGTATACACAGTGAGAAATCCGGGTATTTATATTTAGGAGTCCTTCACGGTAAAAGCCATTACACAAAAACTACACATCGAAACGTGTTCGTTCTTTTTCCTACTTGTAGATAATTCTTAAGGTACCTCTGTGATTTTTTCCAGAGTTTTAAAAGATATATAACTGGCCGAAACAACCTTTGGAAAAATGAGGACAACAAGCTTTTAGGGTTTTAAAGCTTTAAGTTTTATAGCTGGACTGTTTTGGGAAAATAGCCCCCAAGGCTTCAAAAATTATTGGATTTGTGTTCTACCACTTGAGTTTACTAGCTAACTCATGTATCTAGCACCCTCCTTTGACGGATTACAAATCCAAGTTGTAGATCTCAAGTTATGGGTGATCCAAATGAAGAAAAGCTAAGGTTTTTACCCTTTAAAAACATAAGTTCATTTTCTTCCTTTGAATCTCCATTCTAACACTCAAGAGGATTAGATCTATACATAAAGCATGAATATCTAATGATTCTTGAGTCTTAGAATAAAATCTCTCAAAAACTATGAAAATAAAATAAAGTAAGAAAGAAGAAAATGATTTAGGGTTTCACCTTGATCTTGTAGCTACTCTCCTTGATCTACCAAAGTATGTGATGAACTTGGGATGCATGAACTATGCTAATCTCACTCTCTTTTTCTCTCTAAGCTCTCACTTTGTGTTCTTGCTTGGGAGAAATGAAAGAAGGAGATGAAAAGAAGAAATGAACTTGAAATGAAATGAAAGGATAGAATACTTGCAAGTATAATGCTAAATTAGAATTCATGCTATTATCCCCCACATCTTTCTTACCCATTGGATATAAGAGTTCACCTTATCCCTTCCATTTAGCCTTAATCTTATCTTTAAGTGTGCTAATTAGATTTTCCACCAATGGGAGCTTGACAACCTTGTCCTTTGTGTAAGAGTTACCAAATAAAGCAAGTTGATTGACATAATTTCATGCCTTAAAAGGCTTAATAGGGCTTAATAGGTAATAAACATAGTTTAACAATTTTAATATGTATTACCCTAATTGTTTATTTAGGGTTTCTATTTCCAATCTTATGGAATTTAATTACTTACACATATCTCTTTAACTTGTAACCTAATTAGGCTAATAAAATCCAAATCTATTTAATGCAATATTGGGTCATTTAATTTAACCCAATGATTGATTAATTAACTTGCCACACTATTAATTACTACACCCATGATCAAATAAATAATTGGTCTTAGTTCCTTAATTAAATAAGCTAATCAATTAGAAATTGATTACTAATTGAACTATTAAATTTTATTATTCAATGTGACAATATTCTCATTAATTAATACTTTTATTAAGTAATTTACTCAATTCAATAAACTAAGTATATTCAATTTACTTGCATGATTAATTAGTAACTACTTTATCAATTTAATTGATATTAAACCTTAAGGCTTGTTCACTAATTTAACTATACTATTAGTGACCCCCTTTACTCAACTTAAAACAATTCATCACCTAGTCATGTAGGCTACCAATGCACACAAAAGGTTCAAATAAGCACACAAACTAACTCATTAAAAATTTAATTTATATATTTAATTAATAATGACGTTTAAAATTCACGGGCACTACAGCGGCCAGCGCCCGAATTCGGGGCGTTACATCCTCTTCATGGCTATAGCAGATGAACTGTTCAAAAATGTGGTTAACTGCAAGAGAGCCAAGGAAGTCTGGGAAGCCTTGCTCGTGATGCATGAAGGAACCGAAGAAGTTAGGAAAAATAAGCAGTCCCTGCTTACGAAATGTTCTCTCATATCCTTAGGAAGAACATAACCGCCACATATGAGAGATTTAATGTGTTGCTCAACTCTCTCAGAGCATTTGGAAAGGTCTACTCAAATAAATACCTCAACATCAAGTTTATGAGGGCTCTGCCAAGCAAGTGGGATGTAAAAACCACTGCCATCAGAGAGTCAAAGAATCTGCATGAGATGACTATGTAGAAGCTCTATGGTAATCTCCTTACGTATAAGCTAGAGCTTAACCAATGAGCAGAGACTACATCAGAACCAAAGAAGAAAGATAGAGGAGCCACTTTCAAAGCATCAAAGGAAGTTTCCAAAGCCTCTATTGAAGCAGATTTTGATGATGATGATGAAGACATTTCTTTGTTGGCTAGAAGACTGAGGAACTTCATGAAAAAAGGCAAAAGCAACAAGCCAAGGAGATACAACAACAACAACCGTGATCACAATAAGGATCTGTGCTACAACTATAAAAACTAGGTCACTGCATCGCCGAGTGTAACAAGCCCCTACAAGAGGAGCTGAAGAAGGACAAGAAGAAGTCAACCTGAGTTTAAGGGGCACAAAAAGTTCCAGAAGAAAGATAAAGGCCTTGTAACAGAAGGGTCATGGAGTGATTCTGAGAATGATTCAAGCTCAAAATCTAGTGAAGACGAAGGACCTCAGATGACCAACTTATGTCTAATGGCCATATAAGCAAATGCCGGTAACACCACTGATAGTCAAGAGATTGACATCAGTGAGGTATTTGATTTCCACTCTCCTAATGTAGATATTAATGATTTAAGAACTACATTACATGGCATTACATCTGATTTGTATCAATATATGAAGTGGTTCAGGGTTCTATCAAAGGACCATTCTCTTCTTTAAGAGGTGAAAGAGAAAGTTCAAGTAGAATTGGAAATAGCTCTACGAAGTGCTAACTCTCTCTCCAACCTTGAAGCTGAGAATGAGAGGTTGAGAAAGATAACTAAACAAAATGCATAGAGAGAGAGAGAGAGTCAATTATGGTTTCTAAGATAGAGGAACTGGAGAAGACGACCTCTACGTGGAATAGATCTTCTTCGTCTATGGACTCCCTGATCACTAGTTAGAGAGTAGTCTCTGACAGATGTTGATCGATTTCGCAACCGATAAATACGCGCAAGTATACGCGGTCAACAAGTAATATAATGATAAGAGAGTTGTCGAACCCACAGGGAATTGTTCTAGTGTATCCCAAGTACCAACTATATATCGTCTCGATTTTAATTAGACAAATGATGATTTGATATTTTTGTTATTGGTAGTGAATAAGATAATAATAATCAAGTAAAAGACAATGAAATCTAATATTAACAAGTCTAAGATTGCAATTTCCCCCAACACTTCATTTGAATATCCTAACTCTCTCATTTGAATTAATTAACAACATAGAATTGCCAACCGAGAAATCAAAGCTACTTATAAGCCTCTGTCGATGGTCAAATTCGAATCTTCCTAATGCGGCATGTAGGTATATGTCTATCCTACACACTATCAAGAGACCAATTTCAAGAACAATAACAAGACACGTGTCACTAAATCTCATTTTCTGTCCCTTCAATTACCAACTTTCACATAGGAAGTCATTAAGAATAGATTCTCCATTGGTTGCACACGGTATCTAGGTATATATCTATCATAAATACTATCAAATTACCTATCATTGAGGATAATCAACAAGACACACGTCACTTAATCTCAATTAATAACCCACGATAATCTTTAACTTTCGCATGATATCATAACAAGGTCTAAACACTATAATCCGTTCGTCAAGTTCATATAGGTTCCCACGGTAATTACTAGCTAGGCAATTAATATATGAAGCATAAATTATGACATACAATTCACAAATGAGTAATTAATAACAAAGAGAGAGAAATCAATTCAAACTATGTGTTGGGTTCCATTGAAATCTTAGAAATTAAGGTCTAGTTCATGGTAGCTAAGCAAAACATCAAACACATGGTGTTCATCATAAATTAGAATTACAAATTCAAAGGAAAGCAAGAGATGATAAAACCCAATTAGAAGATATTCATATGTTGCTTGCTTGGTTGATGCTAATCTCTAGCTTTTCCTCTTCCTTTGGCATTCTTTTCTCCTTTTGCTCCTTGGCTTGTTGCTGAAAATCTCTTTGAATTGCTCCCTTAAGCTCTTCTTGGTGATGTATGTGCAGCCTCCCTATGTCAAGATGTCCATTTGACACTCCTTTCCTTCTTGGTTCTTTTGATTTTGCTGAATTTTCCTTGTGTTGCAGCACTTTTGGCTCTCTAATTGATGTGTTTGTGTGGCCTCCCAATTCCTAGTTATCTGCAATGAAGCTTAAAAGAGATTATATATAGCCTCCATCAAGAAACCCTAGCAAAAATCGGAAAAAATGGAGCTCAGATCGCACTAAAACTGTGTCAGATCGCACTCAGCACGGCATTGGCGCGCCCGCACGCCAGCGCGCGCGCCCGCGCCCAGCGCCTGGGCCGCACGCTGGCCGCACGCCCAACGCCGCACGCCCGCGCCGCGCGCCCGCGCCCAGCGCCTGGGCCGTACGCTGGCCGCACGCCCACGCCCGCACGCCCGCGCCGCGCGCCCGCACGCCAGCGCGCGCGCCCGCGCCCAGCGCCTGGGCCACACGCCCACGCCCGCTGCCGAGGCCCCGCGCGCCCAACGCCGCACGCCCACGCCGCGCGCCCGCACGCCGCGCCCATGCGCCCGCGCCCAGCGCCCGCCGCACACGCCCGCACGCCCAGCGCGCCAACACGCCCGCACGCCCATGCGCCCAGCGCCTGGGCCACACGCTGGCGCCCCGTCTGCCGCACGCCGTGCCCGCGGCTTGGTCGACGCCGCACGCCATGCACGCTTTCCAATGTCGTGCACGCCCAACTTCCAAATGTCATCAAATTAAGCCCCGAGCATCGCCAAACATAAATTTTCACCGTGTTATCATTCGGGCACGGATATCTAAGCACGGGCTTGCCCTCGTGGCTTGGTCGACGCCGCACGCCGTGCACGCTTTCCGACACCGTGCACGCCCAACTACCAAATGTTGTCAAATTAAGCACCGAGCGTCGCCAAGCACAAATTTCCATCATACTACCATTCGAGCACAGACGTCCAGGCACGGATATTGAGTCAATACAAACAACGATCCGAGCGGTCTTTATTTCAATTCCTACAAACATAATGAAAATGCATCAAAGCAACATAAAACATGTAAAAATAACTAAAAACTAATTTATGTAGAAATAAGATAAAAATATATAAAAACCACATAAAATACCTAAAGACTTGTAAATTATCAAGGCCAAAAGTACCCAAATTGTGTGTATAAAATACACTCATCAACAGATCAGGTTTAGGATTTGGGGATTCTTCCTCAGATCAAAGTGTGGATAAAGTGTTGGAGATTAACAATAACAGTGCTTCTACCCTCAATAGAGGCATTGTGTTCGTGAAATCCACAGAGGTCGCGAAGCCAATTATTCCGAGTTGTTCGATCTCTGCTGATCAGGTTGTGATCCCTGAGAACAACATATCACACATTGGTCTACGGTTCATGAAATCGCAGGGCAAATCTAACACTACCTTCAAGCTCAAAAGAATCGTAAAGTCAGGCAAAACTAACTCTACGAACCAAGCAGGCAAGAAATGTAGAGTTAATTTCTACCCTACGAAATCTCAGAACCGTAGAGTAGTGTGGAAGTAGAGAGAGAATCAACCAGAAGAAAGGTTCAAAGTGTATATCATCCACACATGTCCTTGATGAGAAGTAATCCACACACACACATAAGCATACATCATATAAGGTGTTATAATTGTTATGAATATAGTTATGTAGCTGCATTGTGTTATTTCAATGATTATTATCATGCTTTTTATAGAGCTAAAATCAAGCAGATTTGGGTCCCTAAGGGAACTAACAAATTAGGACCCAAGCAAGTTTGGGTACCAAAATAAAAGTTAATTCTTATTACAGGTAGAGAGCTTTACAAGTTCAATTTGGTATCTTGACAGTAGATGCTCGAGGCATATGATCGGCAACAAAGCTCTCTTGTCAAACTTTAATGAAAAAGATGGTCCTCCAGTTGTCTTTGGAGATAACAACTCTGGAAAGGCTCGAGGATATGGCTCAATTGGAAATGGTACAGTATCGTTCAGTAAAGTGGCATACGTTGAAGGACTGAAGCACAATCTGTTAAGCATCAGCCAACTGTGCGACAAAAGGCATCAATCAATCTTCCTTAACAATCAGTGTCAAGTTAGAGACCTGCAAACAAACTTATTGAAGCTGGCTGGAACTATGACACCCCCAAATTCAGGTACCAATACCTCGAATTTGGTGCTCACGATAAACAACATCCATCCACCTTCAATCAACATATGATAACTAAATACGGAGTGAATAATCATATAACAATCATTTCAAAAGGTTTACAAATGGTCCCAAGGTCTATAACCCTAAATAAATACATCACAAAGTTCCAAAATAACTATTAGTATTCGTGTTACATAACTGACATTAAAACAGAACATTAAGACGAATAATCATGTCTATCCGAAGCCTAGAACTTCATTTTCTCCTTGCCCTTATCTCTGCTCGAGCACTCGGGCTCAGCTGTAATATTTTCATGATATAGCAAGAGTGAACAACAAGTTTTCTCAACAGTTTTAAATGAATAAAAGATATATCATAAATGAATATGAATAATTGAAATTAATTCAACAGTATGAATACTGTAACTGATTCAACAATGTGAATAACGGAACAAGATAACCAATGCTCAATAAACGAATGAAGATTGATTATTTACTGCAGACAGTCAAATAGACTATGAACTTGCTTTGAGGAATCAACCACTTGATTAACCCTCTTAGGTTACTATTCCAGAAGTTTGTACGCGAGGGGATCAGCCTCTTGTACCCATGAATATGCATACCATTTAATTCTGCTTTGTACTGTATTTCAGACACTTAGGAAACTCCCCACCATGGGGTTGTTCATCTTAGTCCAAGAATCCGTGCCAACAACTGGTTCATATAGCTTTTAAATTAATAACTTGTACAGGTCTAACCGAACAAATGGTTTAGATTCCTCTTGCATAGTTCTTGAATGACATAACCTTAAATAGTAATATAGTCCAATAATAGAACCGAATGCAAATGCACTAGGTGCGAATACCAATGATATCGATGTGGAATAATTTTAAAACAGTTAAACCACTTAGCATATGCTTGAGAGATAGAACTCGAGCTTACTTAAGAAACTTGCACTATGTAATAAATTTCAGAACTTGCTCAATATAAAGATGGAGTAAGATGGAACTTGCACAAGATAGGATCGGAAACTTGCCTGATTCGCTGTTTATAAATTACTCTATGATTCTACTCTGCAAGTATCCTACAACAGTTATAGTTAATCTACGATCAGCCATAGTTAAGCATCAATAATGGATTAATTAGACTTACTTAAAAGACTATCTCATGGTCCATTTAATCACCCTATGATCTGCTATTCCGCTCTATGGTTCGTACGGCTCCATTACTGTCAGTGGGGTCACTCTACGATCAGTGGTGTGACTCTACGATAACTAATGTCTGGCTGACTTGGTGAAGCTACGCCAAAGGTTAGTTGACTAAGCTTAGCAGCGTTCAGTTATGACTCTACGATCACCAGAGATCTCTACGATTGAATGCCAAAGTCTTATCGCTGAGTAAGGTTGTTATAAGACTGACTGGTGAAGCTCTAAGATCGACATGGATTACCCTACGATTGATGAGTTCACTCTACGATTGGGTTAGGACTAGCCAGAACAACTCTACGGTGGCCGAGCAATACTCTACGATAGTAGAGTATGCTTTACTGATGCTGATTGATTTGGCTAACTAACTTCTTGACCATAAAGGCACTCTACATCCGTAGTAAGGACACTCTACGATTGTAGGGTCCACCTTTCTATATACCCAGACTCAAGGTAACTTTATGATTCAGCTTAAGGAACATCCCTTGGCTGATTGGCTTGAGACCACACAATTCCCGCAACCTGACTTATGGTTTATTGAACTCAATGATTGGTTTAAACTCAATATCCCTTGTTGTGACTACTCATACATGGTTTGACAGAAGTCTCTGGGTTTGGTTTATTTGAAAGTTCATTGTGCATACTCAGATACACAATTTCTTGGTTTTACTAGTGGGTAATCATCAGTCCAACCGTTATCCCCTATATATGGTCTATAATCCCAGTCAAATAATCATTTGAATGGAAAATCATAGAACTACCATTCCCATGGTTTAGCTAGAGTCTGGTCATGACTCCTACGGTTCATATATAAGGTATGCAACGCTCTACAGTTATAAACAATAGAAATATATAAACTGTAGTTCTGATTCTTAAACTTTTCTCGGTGGAAGGACTAAGCCACTACTACCTATAGTCATAATATACCCAAGCAGACTAATTAAATAAACAAGGGAAATGTTCAAGATCCATACCTCAAACTTCGCAGTTGGTTCCCTCTTAGACCCTCCCTCGCTGGTTAGCAAGAGTTTCTCCTTGTAAGCTTCTACACCTCTCAGACTTACAATAACTCTCTCTCTGTCGGAAATGAACAAAGTAGCAAGCTCTGTAAGGTGACTAAGGGGTTGCTATTTATAGAGAGACTTTTACCCTATCGGTGGTTATTATCCAGCGCGTAGGACCGATGCCTAATGGTATTACCCGTTGGTTAAACGTGATTAGGTGAAAAGCTCACCAACTCCTTTCCAGCAATACCTGTCGTAATCAGCTGGTTAATTTTTTAAAACAAGCAAAGTGGGGAATAGGCCATTGGCCTAGTGCAACTACTTGTACTGCCATGCTAAAAGTCTGGGATTACATTTTAAAATACTTATCCCTTCATACTAGTAACCAATTAGGATTAACCCTCTTGGTTTACCGACCCGGTTCGGTGGTTTAAGATTACCAGTATTGGTCCAAGGTTTGTCGGGCTAGAACTTAAACATAACCAGTATACTAGATTGGGCTGATATATGCCCATTGGCCCACACAGTATCTTTTCATTATTTGGGCTCCTATCATGGCTGCCACAAAATTAAAGAAGTTACACTAAACAAATCAATTAATCATCTTTTAAACAAAACCCTTCCCATAACCTTCAATTGATTCGTCGTGAAACATTATGTAACTTCATCACGTAATATACATAATTAATCTAACACACTATATTCAGTCTTAACTGAACATTTAGGTGACTTACTTATCAACTTCTTGATATTAAACACATTAGGCTAGCCATTTAATTTAAATAAATCTATTAGTGGAACTCCCTTTGACTTAATCTAGCAATTAGTCATATAGACCATTCCTCACACAAAGGTTTAAATTTAAACCGCACGAAATTGATTCATTAGAAATTAAATTCTTTATTTATTCCTAATGAAGCTTACAAAATCCTTGGCCGTTACAGGAACTAGGGAAGGCAACGTATATGTGGTTAATCTTGCAGAACTAAGTTCAACTAAAACAATTTACTTCTTTACTAAAGCATCAGAAGATGTTAGCTGGCTATGACATCGAATATTAACTCATTTGAACTTCAGAAGCATGCCAAAGCTTGCCGCTAAAGACCTAGTCTCAGGGTTACCAAAGCTTAACTTCATCAATGAAAGACCCTGAAAAGCATGTTAGGTAGGAAAGAAAAAAAAAATCTCATTCAAAAGCAAGACAATCAACTCCAACGATAGGCCCCTGCAGCTGCTTCATACGGATCTCTTTGGGCCTATCCCAACTGTCAGCCTTGGAGGAAAAAGATACTCACTGGTGATAGTAGATAACTACAACAGTTTCACATAGGTATTCTTCCTAAGCTCTAAGGACGAAACCAACTCCCATCTAATCAAATTCTTCAAGCTAGTCGAGAATGAGAAGGGCGAGAAGATTAAAGCCATAAGGAGTGATCATGGAATGGAATTCGACCTCTTTGAGGTAGATAAGTTCTGTGAAGATAATGGCATACATCACAACTTCTCAGTTATAAGAACTCCACAACAAAATAGAGTAGCTGAAAGGAAGAACATGACTCTTATAGAGTCAAGAAAGACACTTTTAGCAGCTACTTGTCTCCCTGAATATTTTTGGGCTGAAGTTTGTTAGCATCTATGTTGAATGATTTGATGATGCAAAAGTGATTAATGTATAATTGTTCAATAGTTTATTATAAATTCCTTAAAAGAGAAATATTGTACAAGGACTTAGAATAGAACGATCAAAGTTGTTAGGTTGATCCTTGAGCTGATCTGATGTATAGTTGATGGGATCAAATCGATTGTATAATATTGTTAAATGATCGTAGAGTTACTCTACCTGGATGTAAAGTCGATTATGTTCACAGAGTAAGTCTTGAGTTTGTAGTGCAGAAGTCAGATGATCGTAGAGCAGAAATGAAGTTTAAGTCAGAATCGTCGAGCAGATAATAGAGTTGCCTGAGCAATCGTCGAGCAAATCATGAAGCTACTTATTCAATCTTAAAGCAGATCATAGAGTAACTTTGCCTATTCATAATGTGTAAGTTGTTAGTAGAAGTACTCTATGTGATCGTAGAGCATCAGAAGAAAGATTGTTGAAACTGCAAAGTTATCTTAGAGTTAAAGTTGAAATCGCAAAGTCTACAAAGATCGTAGAGCTGCCTTCGGTTTCGTAAGGTAATCTAATTGATCGTAAAACAAAAAGAGTATCTCTGAGTCGAAGGCATGATTGAGCATCGTAAAGCAGATCGTAGAACTGCCTCATCAATCGTAAAGCAGATCGTAGAGTTGCCTCGTCAATCGTAGAGCAAATCGTAAAGCTGTCTCGTTCATCATAGAGCAAAACGTCAAGTGAAGCTAGTCAAGGCTCTACGTTCTTCACCAAACTTATCGATTAAGTCAAGCTTGAAGAACATGTCAGAACGGTCATAAGTCTGACAAGTACAGAGCACTACAGAGTATTACAGAACAAAGATTTCAAGAATGTTTCTCACCATCTTTAAATTTAGAAAGAGGATCAATATGAAGTTGCGCCTAAATAACTAGAATGAAGATGTGATATCACTAAAGTGTGGTAGAAGAGTCTGCAGTCTGATGGGACTTTTTACAGAGCCAAAAGTAATATGTCTACCTCCCCTCATAGCAGTTGTCAGAGAATATCTTGGAACAGAGCATTAAATACACCAACGGGACAATTTTTGAAGGTATATAAAAGGCGTACGAGGATTCAAATCTAAGTACGAATCACCAAGAACAAAAAGCTGAACCTCTGCCAAATTCATAAAGCTTTACTCTACGACTCAATTCAAGTTCAAAGTTGTTATGTACCAGAAGAAGTCAAGCATCATTACAAAGCTTAGCAGCACCTCAAACGCAATCAACATTCAGTTGTGATTCACTTGGTCTTAGTAACCATTATACTAAGTTCAAGGAACTTGAAGAGATCTTAGTGATCTGGGACTAAGTGTCCACTTTACCAAGTCGAAGAGACTTGAAGAGGTCTAAGTGCCCTGGTTTAAGTGACCAAATTGTCGAGACTAAGTGGCTCGAAGGAATCTCAGTAATTCAGTTGTAATAGATCTTTGTGATCTGGTCTTAGTGACCCATCCTTAGTGGATATCCTACTTGTTGAAGTAGAAGAGTGGACTAGGAGTGTTGATACTCCAAATCACTTAAAACATCTTGTGTCATTTACATCAAACATTTACATTATGTCATTAACTGCTATTAACTGTTATATCTGTAAGTGATAAATTATAACGGATGAGTTAATTGCGTTGTGATTCTGGGGACAGAATCCTTTTAAGGAGGGAAGGATGTAACAAATGTGGTTTTCGTATTTATTAAAAATATTTATTAGATTAAATAAATGTTTTAATTGATATGTTTATTTTGTTAAATAAATATTTGGTGGATATTGTGGTGGTATAATTTATTTGTGTGTATTTTGTTATGCAAGGATAAAGTGAATATTATAATTTAATTAAATAATTAAATTAGAGGACTAATGATTTATTAAATAAAACGACTTATTAAATAAATTATATTTGTGGTTGACTAAATAAATATTGTAATTTTATTGGTAAGGATTAATTTGATTTATTAATAAAATAAGTTTATTTTAATTTAAGTGGGGAAAGTGTGACAAGTGTATCATATTATAAGGAAATTATAAAAATAAACTAAAAAGGGGTTTTAAGTGGTATGCCAAACAAGGCCTTGTGACCCTTTGGCTTTCTAACTGATGAGGCTGTGTGGGTTTTTGTAACTGGTGAGTTGATAAAACTACGTAAAGTTTTATCAGCTTATTTTCATAAGCCAAAGAGAAATACAGAGAAGAAGAGAGAAATTGAGAGAGAATACTGGGAATTGGGAGTAAGAGTCCAAGGAATCAAGGAGGAATAACTAAGTTTTCTAAGCAATTGAAGGGTAATTTAAATCCTTGTTATATTTTTTCAAAGTACTTTACTGTAAAACTATTTCTTCATTGTGGAACTATTTTGGTTGAATGATTCAATAAGATGTTGATTATATATGTTTGTGATTATGTATAATATGTTATATAACATGTATATGTGATTTTGAATGGTCAAATTTGGGTAAACATGTTTTAAAGTAAAGAATTTAGTTTTTGGTTGAATATGTATGTTTTCGCTTATTTTGGAGTCAAAATTGATGGTTGATTCATGAAGGAATCTTTAAATTGTTGGCTGAAGGTTGTTATATTATGAGAAACGAAAACTTTACAAAAAAAATGAATCAAAATGGTTGAAAAACGGATTTGTGGTGCTTGATTTCACTAAGTGTGTCAAAATATAAAAATTTAACAAGAACAGTAATTTTTGGCCTTTAAATTGGTTGATTATATGAATTGTGTTGTTAAAATTGTTAGAAATATGTTAGGTTTTCGTTTTACAATATGGATGATGAATGGGTAAAAAAGTTGTTGAATGGGTGAAGAAATTGGGTGAATTTGGTCTAAAAAACGCTGAATCGCGAAACAGAGCAGCAGTTCCTGCATCGTAGCGCAGCTGCGCCGCTGAGCAGGCTTAACTGTGCGCAGCAGCGCCGACATATAGTGTAAACCTGGCACAGCAGCACCGGTCCGGATTTAGAACCGGGTCGGGTCGGGTCTGCCGGGTCGGGTCAAAACCCAAAAAATAGAATTTTTTCAGATTCTAAAATAAAATAATTTCACATATAAGAAGCAACATGATAAGTATGTGGTGTCTTAGCGAGAGTTTAAAGTGTGGGTTTTAGTTATAAGTGAACAATCGTTTAATAAAGAAAGTAATTAGTTGAGCTATAATTATTAATTGTTCAACGTGACTTGAATGTATAGGTCACTCAAAGAGCAAGTAGATAACATTAATTCTAGAAGACGTGACATGAAAGTTTCCTAACTTCATTCACTTATATTTCAAATGAAAGTTTCTAACGTTTCGCAGCTTAATTGTACGACAAGGTTTCTTAATTTAATTCAATGCCTACATTCTTTAGCAAGCTTTCTAATTCCTTCGAATTATATTACTTTGATGCATGATGATTAGTCAGCCATGGTTCATTGATATTCAATCACTGTTGAACGAGATTATGTTATTATTAAACCTTCGAATGGTTAGCGAACCCTTTTTTTTTATTCGACTAGTCCATAGTTGATGAGCATTTTAAAATCTAGAACTTCTATTGAAGCTATTCCAAGCCAAACTTCCTTTGGTGCAGATTCTAATGACAAAGCTGAGATGAACAACCCTAATATAGGGGATTATATTACGCGATAACGTTAAAATGCTTGTGCACAATACAGTGTACGAAGGGCTGATCTCCCAGAGTACGAGATGGATGGTCCATATAGTCTATAGGATTGTTAAAGGTTATGGTAGAGATACTTGTTAACCTAGGACATAGTTCGTGGTCTTGTGACCCTCAGATATGCTTTTAATCTTGCTTACAATTCTTGATTCAAAAGCTGAACCTTCTATTGAGCTATTAGTTCTTGTTTATCATTGTCTGACTCATTAAAGATTATGTTATTCAATTAAAATCCATTTATTGCTTATTTCAAGGTCATTCTTATTATTTTTACCCTGGTGGGCAATCGTTTTTCTCACCCTTGCATTAAACATTGCAGCTAAGACTGAGAAGTTAGATGAGCCGTCTACTAGCAAGGGCAAAGGCAAGATGCACAAGTAGCTGTTGAACTGTCTGTTTGTTTGATGAAGTTTATGTAATAAAGACTTATTTAGTATTATGTTTTAATTCCGCGTTGATGTAATAAAGGTTAGATAACCTGGGATTTGTTGAGATGTTTAAGTTGTAACCTTTTGTGGAAAGATGATTTATTAAGTTTAATGTTATTTTCCTTTATCTTTGGGTAGATAGATGTGAATGTTTTTAGACAGTGAGCACCAGATCTGTGGGAATTGAGTACCCGGATTTAGGGGTGTCACATAAATCTTCAAATGCATTAAGGTTAGAACTGAGATTTCATTAAATCTTTAAGGGGGATTTCATACTCATATTCCGTTGTGCTGAAATTAATTGATCTAATTAATTATCTGGTAATTATCCTTTATAAAATTGAAAAGTTATAAAAGATTTATTCAACCCCCCTTCTAGATCTCTTTGTGCCTCTAGAAAATAACAAGTGGTATCGAAGCAGGTTCTCCTAACCAAAAACTTAAACATATTGAGTTGATCATATGGCACAGAATAAATCAGGTTCTAGGTTTAGTGGTGAAAAAGTGTCACCCTTTCTTAATGAAGAAAAAATTACTAATTGGGATGTTCATCTGCAGGAATATATGGATACTATAGACAAATATCTAGATGACACTGTAATTAATGGTCCATGCATTTCAGTAGAGCTGGTCCTTTTTCTTCTTCTTCTTATTCTTCTTTTTCTATCTCTCTTTCTTTCTCTTGCTAAAATTTTCAGACGGGAGGGAGTGTGTTTGGTGAAGGAATGTGAGGGTGGGAGCTGATTGCTCCCTTTTGTTTTCTTTCTCCTTTTCCTTTTCTCTTTTCTCTCTTTTCCTCCTTATTTCCCTCCTCTTGTCTCCCCCAATTATCATTCTCTCTCTCCTCTTTATTATCAACAATTAGTAGCCCTTGTGGCCCCACACCCTCCAAAATTTTATTTTCCCCTCTTTTATTTACTCACTTATCTAATTAATTGTCCATTTGACCATTTATCAATTTAACATTTTATAATTTTAGCATATTAATCCTAAAGAAAATTATATTTTTATTTCATAAAGGTCGGGGTCTTACATTCTCCCCTCCTTATGAAATTTCGTCCCCGAAATTTACGTATGTACCTGGTATTCCGAAGAGATAAGGAAACCTAACTTTCATTTCAAAGTCTAGCTCCCAGGTCATTTCCTCTGTAGCATGGTTCATCCATTGCTCAACTCTTGATTTTCAGATGTCATTCTAAAATACAGCTACAAAACAAAGGTTAATATCATCTAGACCAAATAATAAAATTCAACTTAGGTAGGACACACATTAGTAAAGGATTTTACTCGTCTCACACGTACTTAATATCAAATGCTATAACTGTCATAAGTATGGTCATAAAGCTGCAATGTGCTATGATAATTATTATTCATTATTTTATAAGAAACCCAAAGTTAAGCAGATTTGGGTACCAAAGTGTGTTGACGTAGAAGGACCCAAGTTTGTCTGGGTGCCAAAATAAAGAATGATCTTGAATGTAGGTACCAAGCTCCACTAAGTCTATCTGGTATCTTGATAGTGGATGCTCCAGGCACATGACTGGAAATAAGGCTCTTCCATCAAGTTTTAAAGCTAAAGATGGTCCAACAGTTATCTTTGGAGATAACAACTCTGGAAAAACCAGAGGCTATGGCTTAATTGGAAATGGTGGAGTATCATTCAGTAAAGTTGCCTATGTTGATGGATTGAAGCACAATCTACTGAACATTAGTCAACTATGTGATAAAGGACATCAAGTCATCTTCCTCAATAACCAGTGTCAAGTTTGAGACCTGGAATACAACTCGTTAAAGCTGACTAGATCTAGAGAAGGGAATGTTTATGTGGTTAATCTCTCTGAGCTCAGTTCCTCAGAAACAACTTGTTTCTTTGCCAAAGCCTCTGAAGATATAAGCTAGTTGTGGCACAAAAGATTATCCCATCGAAACTTCAAGAGTATGTCAAAGCTTATATCCAAAGATCTAGTTATAGGCTTGCTAAAGCTGAGTTATGTCAAAGAAAGACCATGCAAGGCTTGCCAGCTTGGAAAGGAAACGAGGAGCTCATTCAAAAGTAAAGCAGCAAATTCAAATGTCAAGCCCCTGCAGTTGTTACACATGGATCTATTTGGAGGCAAACGATACTCACTGGCCGTAGTGGATAACTACACCAGGTACACATGGGTATTCTTATTAAACTCTAAAGATAAAACTAGTAATCTGTTGATCAGATTGTTCAAGCTGATTATGAATGAGAAAGGTGAGAAGATCAAGGCAATAAGGAGTGATCATGGAAGAGAATTTGACTTTTCTGAGATGGATCGGTTCTGTGGAGATAATGGAATTCATCATAACTTCTCAGCACCAAGAACTCCTCAACAAAATGGAGTGGCTTAGAGGAAGAACAGAACCTTGATCGAAGCAGGAAGAACACTTCTAGCATCAGCCCATCTCCCTGAATATTTTTGGGCAGAAGCTGTCAGCACTGCTTGTTACACTCAGAACATATCATTAATTCATTATACGCTCAAGAAAACACCCTATGAGTTATGGAAAGGAAGAAAGCCAAATATCAGTTATTTCCATATCTTTGGCTGTTCATGCTACATCCTTAATAATGGCAAGAAATATTTAACTAAGTTTCAACCCAATTAAGATGAAGGAATATTTCTTGGATACTCTATGGACAACAAAGCCTATAGAGTGTTTAATAAGAAATCATTGAGCGTTGAAGTTTTTATTCATATAATCTTCGATGAATCTGACTTGGAAAATCTAAAGAAAGCTGTAACTTTTGATAAGGTCATAGAGTTAGACCCTACAATCACAGAGCAGTTGAGCCCTATGATTGCAGATGCTGAAGCTGCAGAGCCAGAACTGACGATCGCAGTGTTAGACCAGGAAATTGTAGAGTAGTTGTCCTGAAGAAAATACTTTACGAATCAATGATGTTGATCTAGAACCAAATCTTGAAGAACTCAGACAAGAAGGCACAAGGACAGATGTTTCAATTAGAAGAAGATGAGCAAGAGATCACACTCAAGACCTAATCATTGCTGATCCCAATGCCAGGGTCAGGACTAGATCTGGCTCTCAGAATGAGTGCTTCTACCTAAGCTTTCTCTTTCAAATGGAGCCTAAAAAGATTGAAGAAGCTATGGAAGATTTAAGCTGGATTGAAGCTATGCAAGAGGAGCTGAACCAGTTTGAAAGAAGCAAGGTTTGGAGGCTAGTTCCAAGACCAAAAGATCATCCTGTTGTTGGCACCAAGTGAGTTTTCAGGAATAAGATGGATGAAGATGGTGTGATCACTAGAAACAAAGTAAGGCTGGTGGCCAAAGGCTATTCTTAGGAAGAAGGAATTGACTATGATGAGACCTTTGCTCCTGTTGCCAGATTGGAAGCAATCAGACTGTTTCTAGCCTATACAGCCTTCATGAAATTCAAAGTCTTTCAAATGGATGTCAAGAGTGCATTCCTGAATGGTGAACTTCAAGAAGAAGTCTATGTTGAACAACCTCCAGGTTTTGTCAATCAATCTCATCTAAATTATGTCTATAGATTAGATAAAGCTCTCTATGGTTTGAAATAAGCACCTAGGACATGGTATGAAACTCTTACTAATTTTCTAATTAAAAATGGATTCACTAGACGTAAAGTAGACACAACACTTTTCCTAAGAAAGCACAAAGATAAGATTCTATTAGTACAAATTTATGTAGATGATATTATTTTTGGTTCTATTGATGAAAAATTATGTGAGAAATTTGCTAAGCTTATGCAGAGTAAATTTGAGATGAGCATGATGGTAAGCTGAACTTCTTTCTTAGACTGCAAGTGAAGCAGATTAATGAAAGAATATTTATCAACCAATTGAAGGATTGTAAGGATTGTAGAGTGATAGTTTACCCTACGAAAATGTTGAAGCGGTTATTTTAAGGCAAGTGGTGTTCATACTCAAGTAAAGCTAGTGAAAGCCAAGAGTTACTGTTCAACAGTTGGTAACTGTAGTTATAAAGAGACGTGCAAATAACCATCGTTTTTTGTGTCCTACTTAACCGAATTAAGAAGGAAGTGATAGAGACTCAGTTTAAATTTATTATCTGACTCTTACTCTTGAAGTTTTAAAATTACTCTGTTTTTTTTGTTTTCTAATCTTCAGAGCTTTCGAAACCCTAGTTTCTCAAAGAATATCAGAAATCCTAATTAATCTCTTATGTGTTCTTTCCAGCAAAAATTAATCAAATGGCAAACTTTCATGTTATCAGTGGCGATCAAGTATGCTTCGACAAATTTGATGATTCAGAGGAGAAGTTCAAAGTCATTCTGAAGCTGATTCAAGCTATCGGATTTATTGAGTGTTTGGAGTCAAGTACCAGAATCTATTATAACCTTGTAAAGGAATTCTAACCGAATGCTACCTATAGTGATGGTATTATTGTCACCAAAGTCAAAGGAACTTCTTTGCGGTTGGGACCCTCTGAAATCAATCATTTCTTAGGATCTCTCAATCAAGGTATTACATCTTTTGAAAGATTAACATAGAAGAGGGGATGCAGATTTTGGGCTATCAGAAGAAGTCTCAACTAAAGGGGATCAAGAAGAAAGATTTCCCCCAAGAGTATGAGTTTCTCGCTGACTTTATTGGCAAGTGTATTCTCTTCAAGGATACTGCTTATGACAATGTCAGTGAACTACAAATGAAGTTCATGACTGCTATTGGCCAGAAGAAGGAAATTCATTTTGGTGCCATATTCATTGATTGGCTAGCCAAATGGATTGAACATGCTGAGTTAAAGAAAGTTGCAGGCAAACCAACTCCAAAGATGCTCTATGGGAGATTTGTGAGTATTATTCTGAAGAAAAGACTGAAAGGCAAGATTGGAGATGAAGAGAGAGAAACCTTAAATGTCAATAAGAGGATTTCTCCCAAATTGTTCGAAGACTGGAAGAATAATCTAGGAAGCGGGAAGAAATCGAAGAAATTCGAAAGTGGAAGTAAACCCACTGCTTGTGATAGTCAAAAATCCTCTAAGGGCAAAGGGAAAAGAAAGGTTGAAGAAATGGAAGAGGTAAGTTCTCCAGGTTTTACTGAACCTCAAGATTATAGAGCTCTAGACTCTACTGATGACCAACCTTTGAAGAAGAAAAAGAAGGCAGAGAAGAAAGACTCTCAGAAGAAATCCTCCAATTCTGAGAAGAGGGAAAAAGAAGAAGACATTAAATCACCAATCTCCAAGTCCATTCCAAGGAGAAAGAGCAAGAGAATTCGTCAACAATTGAAAGCTCCTGTTCAAACAGGAAATCCTTAAAGCATTGGGCTTATCGATGAGGATGAAGAAAAAACTCCTGAGCTTGTAAGAAAGAATAAAGGGAAAATAAGGCTGTGTTATTTCCAAGAGGCACAATGGAGATCTAGAAGGGGGGTTGAATAGATCTACAAACTTTTACAATTTTATTAAAGGATATTACCAAGAAATTTACTTAGTCGACATCAATTTTGCACAGTGGAATATAAGTTTGAAAACTCCCCTTAAAGACTTATTTAGATCTCAGTTCTGAATTTAGTTTATGTTGAGGTTAGCCATTCATCACATACATTAATCACATCAATTATAAAAGATAGGATGTAAATGACAGAAAGCAAATGACACGAGAGATTTTAAGTGGTTCGGAGACTGAATAACTCCTACTCCACTCTTTTACTCCATTGAGTAGGAAATCCACTAAGGATGGGTCACTAAGACTACTTACAACTGAACCACTGAGGTTTCTTTGAGTCACTAAGTCTCGGCATCAAGACACTCTGTCTTGGCAATACGGTCACTAAGACCAAAACCTTCTGGCCCCAATTTGGTCACTAAAAGTAGGACACACTAGCCCCAATTCGGTCACTAAGACCAGGACACACTGGTCCCAATTCGGTCACTAAGACCAGGAGACACTGGCCCCAATTCGGTCACTAAGACCAGGATACACTGTCCCCAATTCCTGTATGTTGATGTTTTTTGGGTGTGCTGCTAAGTTGACATTCAGGCTTCTTCATCTTCAGGTACTCAACAGCTTGAACATGATCATCTTGTTGATGTTATTGATCTTCGATATTAATGCTTGACTTCCTCTGGTGCTCAACAACTACAAATGATCATTGTTGATGAGCTACTAAGATGGTAATACAATTCCTTCTTCATGATACTTGATAGCTGCTCATGATGATCTTCTAAGATGACAGTAAAGCTCCTTCCTTTTGGTACTTAGAAGCTTCTCATGATTGATGTCAAGATGACATTGATGATCTTCTTCCTTTTGTACTTAGCAGCTCTGAACACATCTTCTATTATAGAGTCAACATGCTCTGTATCTTCATCAGTTCAACTCTTTGTGTTCTTGATGGATCGTAGAGTGTGTTCTTGTATTTTTCATTTGGATCTTTACACTATACATTTTTCTATATTTATCCACCATATTTTCCAACAATTTGTATTTTAATCTTGACGCTCCTTTATAGTTCTTCATGGATTTTCCCGTTAGAGTGTTTTCGTTGAGGCATTGAGTACTTCAGATCTTCTGAGATCCTTGATGTTGATGTTTTAGTCCATGTGCCAGTCCCTTTTTGACTTTTCCTGTCACATCAGTTTGCTTTTTCACCTAACATCACAAAGACGTCACATTCAACAAACTAGCTGTTGGACATTTCCTTCTGAGCTCTGTTTGTCGATTTAGCAATCAATAAATACGTGCAAGTGTACACGATCAACAAGTAATAAAGTGATAAGAGAGTGTCGAACCCACAGAGAATTATTTAACAATAATTACCAAATACTAACTCATAATCAAATTAATTTTATTTAAACAATTTGATAAAAAAATGTTGAATTTTGAAAATAAAGTACTAAACTAACTAATTACTAACTACCAAGAATTGAAGTCAGATAAAAAGGTTTAAGATTACAATTTTCCTTAATGTTTCACTTGAATTAATACACTTCCTATTAAATTACATTAATTATTCCAGATTGTTAATCGAGAACTCATCAATATTTATAACCATCTCTCGATATATCATAAACGAATCAACTTAAATTCACAGATGATAGAATTAAGGTGAACACCATAGATAACTAATTCACTATATCGCTATGTGAATTATAATTAAAAAGGATTTAAAGCACAGGTTCCTTATCAAATTACATGCGGCGTATAGGTATATCTCTATCCTAGACACAAATTATGATTTCCATCACCATGCAGAAAACATAATCACATGTTATTATGATCAGGTCTAAATCTATAATACATCTCTCGAGTTCATATAGATTACCACGGTAATTGTTGATCAGACAATTAAGCAATTAATCACAAATCATAATAGACAATCCGATAATACTCAATAATAATTAACAAGGAAGCATATCAATAAAAACTACGCAATAAGTTCTATTGTAATCTTAAAAAGAAATTAGTTCATAACTGAATTAAAATCCATAATCCACAATTGATAAAACATTCAAAAATACAAAATAAGAGGTAGAAAAGAGAATATAATTTGTAGACGCAATCCTTGAGTTTCTCCTTCAGCTCCTTAATTGAATCCTTTATGCTCTTGCAATTGCGTCAAGCCTCCATCTCTTTCTCCCAAACTAGGGTTAGCAAAAAGTAGAAAGATCTCATTTATTCTATGCCTCATATCATATATTTATAGGTTCTAGTTAAAGTCCTAAACTAATTAGAAGTTACAATCCTTGTTCCATTCAGTTTGGATCAAAAATAAGCTTTTCAACAACCCGACCCAGTACGACCGGGTCCCTATTTGGCCTAGAAAGCAGCTCGGTCGCACCCAAGTGGCAGAAACTAAGTTTTTCCTTCGGCAGACCAGCGCGGCCGCGCCCAAAATACACTTGGAACCGGCGCGGCCGCGCCCGACTATTTTCTGCTGTAGTATCTGTGGGTAAAATGGTCATAACTTTTGCTTCGGGAGGCGTTACGGGGCCTGCCACCTATCAAATCGAAGCGCTCGACGAGATATACAACTTTATTTCTTTGAGAATTGAGAGATTCGGATTGGGGCAAAGTCGAAATTGGGCTTAAAGTGACTGCTATGCAAATGGCAACTCCAAACTTTGAGGTTCAACGTTCGTTGGTAAAACGGTCATTACTTTCTCATCCAAACTCCGATTGTAACGATTCAAGATGTTTCGGAAAACTAAGGAGTAGCTCTACAATAAAATCCAAGTTCCAAACCAAGAACATGCATCCAACCTAGTGTTAAAAGCCCTGCAATCTTCCCTTCTTGCGTTTGCTTGCTTATTGCACTCCAAAAGATGTTCGGATTGCGTTTCCTTGCTTCTTCCTACAAAATAACATAAAAACACTATAAATACCTAATAATAACTTAAAATACTTAGGAACTCACAAATTATCAAGCCAAATGTACTTAGGTCGTATGTATAAAACCCACTCATCAATTACCCCCAAACTTAAATCTTTGCTTGTCCTCAAGCAAACACTATGAACAACAACTATAACAACTAATTCTAAATAACAACTCACACGACTCGATCAATGAATCAATACAAATTTGTATAATAGCCTCAAAGATTCTCCTTTAACGATAATTCAAGAAAAATTTTCGAAAACATGCAAAGCCTAAAATTTCAACCTAATCATCAGTTCCACAACTACTCATGATCATTTAAGTGTGTGTGTGTGCATCCAAATGTTCAACTAGCCATGACTCACACTAGATCATATAATCAAATACTCATAAAAGATTTTCAAATCAACTATAAAAACCTACTTTCACATCAATCTCCGCTAATAAAGGCAAAACATAAAATTTAGACGATCAAAAGAATATTTCATACATTTAAGCACACTTGAACCCTTCCCAAGTATTTTAAAACACAAATTTTCATTTATTTTTTCTATCCTTTTTTTAGTGAGTGCGTTTTACGCTCCATTTCACTTCCCATTGAATGAGTGCGTTTTACGCTCCTTCCCGTGCCTGTGTTTATGGGTGAGTGCGTTTTACGCTCCATCTCAACCCACCACATGATTCATCATTCTAACTAAGGAAGGTTCAAAATTTCAAAATTTTTAATAACCCAAGATTTCCCCCAAACTTATATTAATGCCTAAATTTCACTTCAACTGATGCTCAAATAAGATTTTAAAGTTTCAATGATATCTTTCACAAGTATTCAACTAAAATATTTAAGTCACAACTAGCTAAACAGATGGATACGTGCTTTGAAGTTCAAAAAGATCACAAACAGTGTAAACCCAACTTATAAGTCAAAATATAAACTAAGCATGCTTTTCAACTTCATAAGAGTTAAAAAAACATTTAATCACAAATTTTCTTATCCTTGGCCATAATCAAATTTAAATCAAACCATTGCTCACCTATCCTAAAAACATACTAACTAAAATGTAAATCTAACTAAATTCAAATACCAAATAAACAAACATAAGAACACACCTCCCCAAACTTAAACTAGACATTGTCCTCAATGGCTAGGATAGAAAAAATTAAAACAGAGGACTTTCCTAAAAATATAGCAATCTTCCTCCTTGTCTGCTAAGTCTGAAGAATAGGCTAGGCACATTGGAATGAATAAGGCATTGCACTTGAATTGGACTCGAATAACCTGTAAACACATTTGAAGCAAGTTTATTAAATCCTAATAAATGCAAATTTATTAACTACTATGAAACCTAATAAAATAAATAAAAAAATAAACACTAAAAATTAAACTTGGGTTGCCTCCCAATAAGCACTTGTTTTAGAGTCATCAGCCCGACTTCTCAACTTCTTATCCAATTCCCCTTCGAAAATTGAGGAACCCTTCATCCATCAGACGCAATGTAACCTTTGAGAGGTACCCATTAGTGATAGCCATTGAAACAAAGTCACCTAGTTTGCTTTTTATAGATAGGTTCCTAATTACGAATGTCAAATAGCTAGGTGCTTCCTCTGTTGTGTTCGTGATTAGATTATGGCATTGAATCTTGTCAAACACCACGAGCTCTTTTTCTATCTGCTCTCTCTCATCCCACCATGGTTGTAATGTAGTCCTAGTTCTCATGTCAAAAAGAGCTTTACCAAGGACATGACTGCCAAGTGGACACGGTTTTGCAAAACTGATTGGATTCTTGAACTTTGGTGGAGAAGGCACTTGGGGCACTAACAGAATAGGGTCATCTTCATTAGCATTTAAAGATAGTGTAGACACCCAAATTTTGCACTTCCTATACTAACCCTGACAGGAGGACAAAATCGTTAATTGACCCGGCACACGAGAATAAAAGGTGGACATAAAGACGAACACTCAAAGCCACCACTACGGGAAGAGATCGAAGCCGACACGACAACAAGCGAGTGTCGGGAGTCGGTTACTGATCACTGCGCTTACCCGGATGACATGGCACGTTTCCTGGTGGTTTCCGGACTGCAGAATGCAAGCCCTTCAGAGGAAACCAACGGTACGGCACGAAAATCGAGACGAGGTACAGAAAACGAGAAAATCAGCATAGTCAGCCGCAGATCAATCCGCGGCCAACGACGGAACTCGAGACGACACGGGACTCGAGCGCACGGGACTCGAGCACGGCTGGGGGGAGAACCAAGGGCCAGCCGCAGATCAATCTGCGGCTTGGCAGTGCCTTATCAGGCCATTTTGCATACAGAAACAAGAGAGAGGAGAATCCAGCAGCAGCAGCAGCAGTTCGGGAGAAGAAGAAAAACAGCAAGAAAACAACAAAAATTAAGAGAGAAAAGAGTGAGAAATAGTGAGAAATTATACCCATTTTGTGAGATTACACCTTATATTTTCTACTCTACTCAATACACAAATTCATACATATTGTGGGGATCATTTGCAAGGTGAAGAATCCTTTGTTTTAGCATTTTGTTATATCATTTTTGCCAAGCTTTTTGTCATCCGAATTATCTTAAATGTAGCTTTCTTACATGTTATTGTGAAACAATGGATTGGGGACTATTAGTGAGGGTTTCATCGGAATGAAATTCCCCCTAATAGCCCGATGATGTCTGTTTCGTACAAATTTTAGCTATTACGGTAATGGGTCATTCGTAGTGTATTTCAATTATTATTGTAAGATATCCTAGAGCATTAGGCATCCCACGGTTGTTTATTTACGTTGTATCCATTTTGCGGTTGTGCAACAAGTTCGGATGTGAGCCTAGGAACGCGACCCCGTGGTCCAAATCCGATGATGGACATTTTTGGATGTATGTAATCGGGTAGATGCATTCGTCATTGTAAATATGTAATCGTCGGGCCTTAAAACGATACCAAGTCGGAGGTCGGGTTTAAGGCCCCGAAATAGTGAAACTTGTGATTGTAGGCGTTTGGGGTTATTTTGATGGTTTACATGCCCATGAATAGCCTCGACGCGTGGTTATGTTTGATTGAATTTTGTGACACGAAAAAATGATTTCAAAGATTAAACGATGAAGGTTTTTCATTAAAATAAATCAAACTAGGTTATTAGCTTCACGAGGCTTAAAATTGGAAGTGCTAATGAATGTCGATTCCTATTCAAACGAGAGGGTTAAAAAATCGTTTTCAAACATCACCAAAAAATGGTTTTTATGAATAAACTAAACGTTTTATTAAACCTTTGTGCATAGGGTTAAAGAGATCCTAGAAGTTGTCCGTCATCTACGAAAGCGACGTATAGATCTCAATTCCTATTTTGACGAATGTTTAGAAAACTCTTGTTTTTGCCAAAACGACACCTAATGAAAAATCTTATAGTTTTGACAATTAAAATCAAACCTTTCTCATAAAGCTTTCTCGTATAAGCCGAAGGACATTCTAAAGCACTCCCAAAACACGACTTTCCATAAAAAAACCCCAAATGATTCTTGCATACAAACTCACCACAATATTCACATAGGCACACACACACACATATACACATTTCATGAATTAAAGGATAGGAAAGTATCAAGATTGCGGCAACCGTGTTTCACGGAAGTCGGGGGGTGCCTAACACCTTCCCCTCGCTTAAGCAAGCCCCCAAACTCTATGAATCTCGGTACACAGACCAATTAATTCGGAGTCACATATGAGCCATCGATTTATAAAAAAAAACGAAAACTCGGATGAGTTGGTACATCCATTTCAAATATACCAACTGGCGACTCTGGTTAATTGGCTCAACATAAAAACCGATCTTTCAAAACCCCGTCGACATCAATGCCGACCTTTTCCAAAAAAATCATTTAATCAAAAGGCTAAAAAAATCGGAAAAGACGAGAACCGGCGTCGACAGCTGGCGACTCTGCTGATGAAGTTTATTCTTCCAAGGAATCCTCTTATCTCCTTCTCCGTGTGAGGTGCCGGCATATCCACAATGGCCTTAATCTTTGCTGGATCCAACTCAATGCCTCGATCACTAACTAGGAATCCCAAGAGCTTACCCGATTGCACTCCGAAAGCACACTTTGCTGGATTGAGCTTCAAATTATACTTTCTGAGCCGATCGAATAGCTTTTTAAGATGGGTTATATGGTCAGATTCTACCCTTGACTTTACGATAATGTCATCCACGTAGACCTTTATCTCCTTATGCATCATGTCATGGAACAGGGCCATCATGGCTATCTGATAAGTAGCCCCCGCGTTTGTGAGACCGAAAGCCAATCGTCTATAGCAGAAAGTGCTCAGGGGGTGATGAACGGGGTATCTGATGATACCCCGCAAAGCAATCAACAAAAGAGTACATCTCGTACTGGGCCGTGTTATCCACCAGGACGTGTATGAAAGGCACCGGGAAGTTATCCTTGAGACTGGCCTTATTTAGATCTCTATAATCTACACATACCCTCACCTTCCCTCAAGGCTTAGCCACTGGGACTACATTGGACAGCCATTCTGGGTAAGTGGACACCATAATGATTCCCGCCCTGAACTGCTTGATGATCTCTTCCTTCACTTTTAAGCTCCACTCAGGTTTCAACTTCCTTAGTTTCTGCTTGACAGGCCTGAAACCCTCCTTGATGGGCAACCGGTGTACCACAATGTCGGTGGACAATCTGATCATATCCTAATGAGACCAGGCAAAGAAATCCTCATATTCGCTTAGCAACTCAGTTATTTCTGCTTTCTGGCTACGGGTAAGGTCCGTCCCTATCTTGAGTTCTTTTGGCTTGTCAGGGGTTCCGATATCTATAGTGATGGTTTGGTCTAAGTTGGGTTTGGGTTTATCCTCGACCCATCCTTTGATCTCGTCAGGCGCGTTGTCATAATCTGTCTCGTCTTGCTCAATGCCCATTAAATCGAAATCCAGCTCAATGTCAAAATCATAATCATCATTCAAATCTGAAAGACCGTTTGTTAGGCAAGGATTACTCAAATTGGTGCACCTGACATGAAACAAAATACTTGTCATATATAAGTTATTTTCCACAACGATCACATTTTCAGATAACATGAAGAAACGACATAATTATGCAAAATACAAAACAACAAAAATAAACTTCTTCATCCTCCCATCCTCTAGGGTCTACCATCCTGATGTCGGGTTTTACCCTTGTTTGGATATCACTGGTTTCATGGTCCAATTGTCAACGGTCAGGTCAGATGAAATGCGCTGGACAAAAAGGGGCTTCACATCGGACACTTCCCCGATGATTACGGCTACGTCGCCTGAGTCCCTCTTCCTACCTTCTTCAGGAATAATTAGCCCTGCCCAATCGATGACGGGCACATCTTGTTGGGCTCCCGGTGGCGTGACAACATCCGTCCCCTCTTCATTGCTTGTTAATTATCCGGAGAAATAGCACCTGGTTTCAAACTTTTGTGCGACCTCCTGTAGGAAACTTTCCCTCTTGGTCGACTCATCACTTGCAGGGGTTAATTCTTCATCCCCTGACTCAATCACAGGCTCGCTAGTCCCCTGTTCATTGTTGACCTTGGTCACTGGACTGCCAGTTAGTCGAATCGGGGTCGCGTCTTGACGGCGCCTCCGTGCTGTGCCTTCAGGATATCCCAACCCTGCTTTACCTATCTGATGGGGTAGTTGAATGGGCTCGGTGATTCCTTGACTGCTTTTTCCTAACCCCTGTCCAGGCTGGAATTTCATTTTCATCATTTCCTTTGCAACGAAGGTAAGTTCTGGAGAGACCTTAGGTTTCACGGCTGGGGCTCCCAGGCATCTGTAGTGGGGAGTGCTGATTTCCAGCGCCTGAAAACTGGCAGCTGCCGCCGACTCGTCCACATTAATCACTGGCAGGCCATTCCTGGGAGGAGAAGGGTCATCACATTCTGCCGAGATCGTTACCAGATTCCCGTCGATGATTAGTTTGATTTATTGGTGTAGCATGGAAGGAACTGCCCCGACCATGTGTATCCACGGCCTCCCCAATAACAGGTTATAACTGGCCACAATGTCTAGGACTTGGAAAGAGATATCAAAAGTACAAGGTCCTATTTCCACCGGCAATTCTATCTCTCCAATTGTATCCCTCCGGGAACCATCGAAGGCTCGCACCACCATATAACTGGCCCGTAGGCGCTTGGGATTGATGTTCATCTTCTGCAATGTACTGAGGGGACAGATATTCAATGCCGATCCCCCATCAATCAGCACCCCATTCATGACATAACCCGAGGAGATTACCGCAATATGCAACGGTTTTCGATGCCCCCTTCTTTCCTTGAGGATATCATCATCTGTGAATGATATTACATCACTCTCCAATAGATGACCCACCAGATGGCCGAAACCTTCCTTGCTAATTTCTTTGGGAACGTATGCCTCCTCTAGGACTTTCGCCAGACTTTTGCAGTGATCATTGGACGATAACACCAAGTCCATGATTGATGTCAGGGTCGATTCCTCACTTAATATCTGGATCCCCCTTGTTTCCGGATGATCCATCTTTCTTAAGAATTCCAGGGCTTTCTCCTCGGATATTTTTTCATCTTTCTTCGTCTTGCTTTCAAGGACTCGTCCAGGAAGATACAAAGGATTCCCCCTTGTTGTCACAGAAGCACAACTGGCCGCTTCCTCTGACACCCCCCCCCATAATTCCATGGTACCGTCTTTAGACTGCTGATAGGGATTTGCGATCTCACTGCAAGGATGAGGGGTTTCGGAGCCGCCAACTTGACAGGTCCCTCCGTGGTATTTCTACTTACACCCATCAACCTAATGGGCGCTCCCCGTGCACTCCCGTGATCACTTATCATGTTGATCATTTCCTCAATTTTCTTCACATAGTTCAGCCTTGACGGCCCCTCGGCTTCACTGGCCTCTGCCACATTGACCCCCCCTCCATCATGCCTTGGCAGGGGATTGACCTTAACATTTGGGGAGTCTGGCTGTTCCACCACAATTTCCCCACTATCAATCAAGTTCTGAATTCTATGTTTCAGCGTCCAACAGTCCTGCGTATCATGACCAGGGGAACCTGAGTGGTATGCGCATCGCTTGCTTGGGTCAAACCTTCTTCCCTTCGGGTCACTTGGGGGTGCCAAATCGACTATCTTCTTTTGGGCTATCAATACCGCTAAAATCCGCTCAAGAGGATCCCCGAGTGGGGTGAATACTCGACTTTGCAAGGTCTCGAATCTCCTTCGCCCTTCCGCCCTCTGATCAGTGAAGTTAGGTTGTCGGGATGGCCCCACTCTCTGCACCTGTACTGGAAGATTATTTTCTGCCTTTCTAGATGACCCTGTAGGATGAGGGAAACATCCTCCTCCTTTTTCTTTTGCACCCTACGGGAAGTGCTGCCATAATTTCCGCTCTGTATTTGTTCTGCAGCTATTTCCAAAGCCGTGAAATCCCAGATTTTGCCAGATTTCAAACCCATATCCACCATTTCTCCGTGTTTAATCATCTCGACAAAAGGCCTACCAATCCCTGATATAACCCGCTCATAATAAGGTGCCTCTTGAATATCCACGAAGGTCATCACCATCTCCGACTCGCTCATGGGGGGATTCACCTGTGCGGCCATACCCCTCCATCATTGTGCATAATTCCTGAAGGATTCCCTGGGTTGCTTCTTAACTTTTGTCATTTGGTATCTATCAGGGGCCATTTGTGCCTAGAAGCTATACTGTGTTAAGAAGGTGTGGGCCAACTCCTCCCAATTATGGATCCGGGCATTGTCAAGACGGGCATACCAAATTCTTGCCTCTCCCGTCAGGCTCTTTTGAAATAATTGCATTCTTAGACCTTCGTCTTCGGCATAAGATCCCAGTTCCCCAATGTAAATTTTCAGATGTGTATAAGGATCCCCCTTTCCATTGTATTTCTCAAATTCGGGGATTTTAAATTTCTCCGGATATCTGGTTCCGGGGAAGACACAAAGATCTGAGTAATTAACTCTGCCTAGGGACCATATGCCCTTCAGAGATTGGATAGTTTCCTCCATTTATTTCATATTCTTTCGCAGGTCATCAGTGACTCCTTCCTCTGGGATAGTAATCACTGTTCTGTTAGGTATGGGAATGACCTTTGGGACGACGGGTTCGCCCTTAGGTTGGGGTGGATCCTCTTTAGGTGGATCATGTCTAGGTATCAATTGCTCCTTCAACATTATGGCCATCTCCAACATCTGTTTCTTAAAGTCATCAAATTCCTCACGAGATATGGCACCAGGATTAGTAGGTGGGAGATCAGCCATTTCAGATGTACAGTTTTGAGCCCTTTTAGATTGCGAACGTGTTTGAGGAGCAATCCTACAGAAACAACAGTTCAAAGTTTAGTCTTGGGCAATGAGAGGATATGGATGCATGCTAAAGTTGTAACTTTCGTGTTTTGGGTTTTTTAATCTTTCCCTGTAAAACAGAAAGTTAGTAGTCCCTTAATGCAATAACAAATGCTAAACATGACTTTATTATGCTTCCCCAGTTGTTCCCTGCAAAACATAGAGGTTAGTAATTTCTCTTGACAGACAGGGAGGCATATATGAATGGGATCATGACATTTATACGCGTGAACGTAAAAGGGCATGAAGAGACTTTTCCTGCGTTGGGTTAATCTGAGGCTGACCTATCCTAGGGTTACTCTCACGGGCTTTTCGGCATGAAGGTCCCCAAATCTTCGCAATCTACTCGTCTGAGTCCTTTCGATTGGAGCGGATTTAGGTGGTGTGTTTCCTGAGCCATCTCCGGGGAGCACCCCCTTCGAGTCCAGTAATAAGCAACCGACAGGTTCGCCTCAGGAGGAGGTACTCTCTCAACATACATTCACATTCATCGTCCTCACCGTATGCAAATGATTTCTTTAAAGTAAAGCCATTTCATTCAAATATTCATTTATTGGATAAAACACACATTCACACAACAAAAGTACAAAAGATCAAAATATCGCATGCACACACATATTCATGAATTCGTAAAGGATAGGATAGCATCAAGATTTGAACGCAGCTTAAGCCCTCTAATATCCCCAGCAGAGTCGCCAGCTGTCGACGTTGGTTCTCGTCTTTTCCGATTCTTTAGCCTTTTGATTAAATGATTTTTTGGAAAAGGTCGGCATTGATGTCGACGGGGTTTTGAAAGATCGCTTTTTATGATAAGCCAATTAACCAGAGTCGTCAGTTGGTATATTTGAAATGGATGTACCAACTCATCCGAGTTTTCATTTTTTTATAAATCGATGGCTCATATGTGACTCCGAATTAATTGGTCTGCGTACCGAGATTCATAGAGTTCAGGGGCTTACTTAAGCGAGGGGAAGGTGTTAGGCACCCCCCGACTTCCGGAAGACACGGTTACCGCAATCTTAATACTTTCTTATCCTTTAATTCATGAAATATGTATATGTGCGTGTGTGTGTGTGTGCCTATGTGAATATTGTGGTGAGTTTGTATGAAAGAATCATTTGGGGTTTTTTATGGAAAGTCGTGTTTTGGGAGTGCTTTAGAATGTCCTTCGGCTTATACGAGAAAGCTTTATGAGAAAGGTTTGATTTTAATTGTCAACACTATAAGATTTTTCATTAGGTGTCGTTTTGGCAAAAACAAGAGTTTTCTAAACCTTCGTCAAAATAGGAATCGAGATCTATACGTCGCTTTCGTAGATGACGGACAACTTCTAGGATCTCTTTAACCCTATGCACAAAGGTTTAATAAAACGTTTAGTTTATTCATAAAAACCATTTTTTGGTGATGTTTGAAAATGATTTTTTAACCCTCTCGTTTGAATAGGAATCGACATTCATTAGTACTTCCAATTTTAAGCCTCGTGAAGCTACTAACCTAGTTTGATTTATTTTAATGAAAAACCTTCATCGTTTAATCTTTGAAATCATTTTTTCGTGTTACAAAATCCAATCAAGCATAACCACGCGTTGGGGCTATTCACGGGCATGTAAACCATCAAAATAACCCCAAACGCCTACAATCACAAGTTTCACTATTTCGGGGCCTTAAACCCGACCTCCGACTTGGTATCGTTTTAAGGCCCGACGATTACATATTTAGAATGACGAATGCATCTATCCGATTACATACATCCAAAAATATCCATCATCGGATTTGGACCACGGGGTCGCGTTCCTAGGCTCACATCCGAACTTGTTGCACAACCGCAAAATGGATACAACGTAAATAAACAACCGTGGGATGCCTAATGCTCTAGGATATCTTACAATAACAATTGAAATACACTACGAATGACCCATTACCGTAATAGCTAAAATTTGCACGAAACGGACATCATCGGGCTATTAGGGGGAATTTCATTCCGATGAAACCCTCACTAATAGTCCCTAATCCATGGTTTCACAATAACATGTAAGAAAGCTACATTTAAGATAATTCGGATGACAAAAAGCTTGGCAAAAAATGATATAACAAAATGCTAAAACAAAGGATTCTTCACCTTGCAAATGATCCCCACAATATGTATGAATTTGTGTATTGAGTAGAGTAGAAAATATGAGGTGTAATCTCACAAAATGGGTACAATTTCTCACTATTTCTCACTCTTTTCTCTCTTAATTTTTGCTGTTTTCTTGCTGTTTTTCTTCTTCTCCCGAACTGATGCTGCTGTTGGATTCTCCTCTCTCTTGTTTCTGTATGCTAAATGGCCTGATAAGGCACTGCCAAGGGCAGCCGCAGATCAATCTGCGGCCGCAGATTGATCTGCGGCTGGCCCTTGGTTCTCCCCCCAGCCGTGCTCGAGTCCCGTGCGCTCGAGTCTCGTGTCGTCTCAAGTTCCGTCCTTGGCCGCAGATTGATCTGCGGCTGACTGTGCTGATTTTCTCGTTTTCCGTACCTCGTCTCGATTTTCGTGCCGTACCGTTGGTTTCCGCTGAAGGGCTTGCATTCTGCAGTCCGAAAACCGCCGGGAAATGTGCCATGTCATCCGGGTAAGCGCAGTGATCAGTAACCGACTCCCGACACTCGCTTGTTGTCGTGTCGGCTTCGAACTCGTCCCGTAGTGGTGGCTTTGAGTGTTCGTCTTTATGTCCACCTTTTATTCTCGTGTGCCGGGTTAATTGACGATTTTGCCCTCCTGTCAGGGTTAGTATAGGAAGTGCAAAATTTGGGTGTCTACAGATAGATCTTTGATGGCCTCATTTTTCTTATCCTCACTTGTCTCCCGTCTTTCGATATCTTGTGGCTCATCCAATTGTAGATTTGGTTCGGGCTCACCATCAGTTTCAGAATCCATGTCATAAAGCCAAGTGTTTTGAGGACAGTTGTTCAAGGCTTTGAACATTTGATCTATCTGATTCTGAATATTTTGAATTGACATCTCTTGATTAATCCTCCTCTCCTCATTTGATGCTACGAACTTGGACCACAATTCCTCCAATCTTGAATTATCTGTTTTAGGTTCGGAATCCATGTATTGAGGACCATTGGTTGAAGAAACTTGTTGGCTCGATATTTCTCGACTCCTCATCGTCTCTTCTTAGTCTGCTATGATCTTAGACACGAATTCTTCCAAACTTGAATTTTCTTCTTGTGGCAATGGAGGTGGACATGAGAATTCTGGTGCATATGTTGGACTTGGAGCATAAAATTGATCTTGTTGATTATATCGCCATGAAGAATCTGGGTGATACCCCCAACCTTGATATTTGTTAGGATATGCATACAAGTTAAGATAGTTACCACCATATTGTACCAGTCCAAAATTGACGGTGCATTGATGACTCAGATGATTGGTAACACAATAATCACAAGTAATTGCTATCCTTTGAATACGTTGGGTTGCAATAACATCCAACCTCTTCGAAAGTGTTTCACTTTGTGCTGACAATGCAGAAAGTGCTTTGAGTTCATTAACCCCTGTTTCCCTTGGTTGAGTCATTCTCGTATCTGGCCATTGATAAACAAAGTCATCCGTGGTACCTGAAAAGAGAGAAATATAGGAAGAGAATTAAAATAAAAAAAAAAATATTTAAATTAAGACTAGTTTGATTGAAGCTGATGATGACAAAAATTACTAAACTAATTCCCCGGCAACGACGCCAAAAACTTGTTTGTCGATTTAGCAATCAATAAATACGTGTAAGTGTACACGATCAACAAGTAATAAAGTGATAAGAGAGTGTCGAACCCACAGAGAATTATTTAACAATAATTACCAAATACTAACTCATAATCAAATTAATTTTATTTAAACAATTTGATAAAAAAAAATGTTGAATTTTGAAAATAAAGTACTAAACTAACTAGTTACTAACTACCAAGAATTGAATTCAGATAAAAAGGCTTAAGATTACAATTTTCCTTAATGTTTCACTTGAATTAATACACTTCTTGTTAAATTATATTAATTATTCTAGATTGTTAATCGAGAACTCATCAATATTTATAACCATCTCTCGATGTATCATAAATAAATCAACTTTTATTCACAGATGATAAAATTAAGGTGAACACCCTAGATAACTAATTCACTATATCGCTATGTGAATTACAATTAAAAAAGATTTAAAGCATAGATTCCCTATCAAATTATATGCGGCGTATATGTATATCTCTATCCTAGACACAAATCATGATTTCCATCACCATACAGAAAACATAATCACATGCTACTATGATCAGGTCTAAATCTATAATCCATCTCTCGAGTTCATATAGATTACCACGGTAATTGTTGAGCAGACAATTAAGCAATTAATCATAAATCATAATAGATAGTCTGATAATACTCAACAATAATTAACAAGGAAGCATATCAATAAAAACTACACAATAAGTTCCATTGTAATTTTAAAAAGAAATTAGTTCATAATTGAATTAAAATCCATAATCCACAATTGATAAAACATTCAAGAATACAAAATAAGAGGTAGAAAAGAGAATAGAATCTGTAGACGCAATCCTTGAGTTTCTCTTTCAGCTCCTTAATTGAATCCTTTGTGCTCTTGCAATTGTTTCAAGCCTCCATCTCTTTCTCCCAAACTAGGGTTAGCAAAAAATAGCAAGATCTCCTTTATTCTATGCCTCATAGCATGTATTTATAGGTTCTAGTTAAAGTCCTAAACTAATTAGAAGTTACAATCCTTGTTCCATTCAGTTTGGATCAAAAATAAGCTTTTCAACAAGCCGACCCAGCGCGGTCACGACCAAATTTGGCCTAGAAAGCAGCGCGGCTACGCCCAAGTGACAGAAACTAAGTTTTTCCTTCTACAGACCAGTGCGGCTGCGTTCAAAATACACTTGGAACGGGTGCGGGGTAAAATGGTAAAATGGTCATAACTTTTGATCCGGGAGGAGTTACGGGGCCTGACACCTATCAAATCGAAGCTCTCGACGAGATCTACAACTTTCATTATTTGAGAATTGAGAGATTCGGATTGGATCAAAGTCAAAATTGGGCTTAAATTGACTGCTATGTAAATGGAAACTCCAAACTTTGAGGTTCAACGTCTGTTGGTAATGTTAGGTTTGTATATAGCGCGAACATGCAATCAAATTACATAAATAGTGCGGAAGCGCGATAAAACGGATTTTAAAAATTTTATACAAACCATCACCAAGATCAATCTATGTGCTCAATTAACGATATAAACGAAAGAGATAGAGATTAAGAAATTATACCATCGTAGAACCGTGCTTCCTCGGGTACAAGTTCAACTCCAATTCCTTCGCGTTCTCCTTGAATTTTACGGATGAGATTCCTTCCTTTGATCAACGTTAGCCACCCAAGTGTTTGGCCTCTAGAGGTGATCCACCAAGGAAGAATAGGTATTCAAGAAGTTAGGTATTGGCAAAACCCTAGTTTCTATCTCTATAGAAATTGCAAGTACTCTCCACAATCTAATGCAAGAGTGTGTAACCCTAATCTATGATAAGACTCCTCTTATTTATAGATGTAGGAATAACCCTTCCCTAAACTATTTAGGATTAGGGTTTCTATTATAATTAAACTCATTTAATTAATTATGCTCCTAATCCAATTAGGAATTAATGGGAGAGTACTTCTATTAATTAATTCTCAATCCCTATTAGGAATTAAATAATAGTAATAGTAATAATAATAATAATAAGACTCCTCTTATTAATTTATATTTAATATTTTCAAAATATTAAATAATAAATATTAAGCTATTTAATTTATTTTATCCCCATAGATTAAATTAAATACACTTAACTTATTATTACAATTATGCCATTTACTTCTTAAATAAATATTTTTCTTTTGCGGTGTGACCATTTAGGTTCTCCATATTAAACCGGTTGTGAATAAATCAATTAGAACAATTCTAATTTTATTTAAATAAATAAATTAAACTATTTAATTCATTTAAATAAATAATATTTATTCTACAATAAGGGTAAGCCCCCTTAGCGATCAACGACTTTCCAGATAATATAGATTTTAACATTAATCACAAAAGAACCTTTCAGTAAATAGTTACCGTACAATTCAATCCTTCTACCATACAATGTCCCAATTAAATATAAGACATGAATTTACTATCAAGTCTTATTTTATTTAATTATATGTATTTTGATTCCCAAATACACAACTCTAAATAATGCAAATTAGAAACCCTTTCTAATTTCATTCTGCCTTGGCCAAGGACTACTGAGTTGTCTTTTATCGAATCACATAGGACATTCACATCTTTTACTAAACGTGGTAGATTCTTTGTTGATCATTCACCTATCTCCATGCACAACTTATTATACCCAATCATACCCTTTGATATACCCCTAAGGTCTTAAGGGACATGTCAAAGTATAACTCATCATACACAAGATACTATGATGATCTCAAGTCCAAGGATCACTTGTACTACTATCACTAGAGGAATTCCTATTGACAGGCGAGTAAAACTCCATTAGGTATTCCTTAGCGAGCCACGTTCAGTGAATTTATTCTCCAATAAACACCTACATACTTACTTTAGTGTCTTCACACAAATGATTATGAGATCAATCATCCTCTTCTTAAGAGCAAGCAACGTATGGACTAATCTATCCAGATTCACTAATCCCCTATTTAGTAATCCAACGATTAGGAACGATTTTAGTTTGTGAGCTTTCTAGAATTTAGATTTCATTAGCATGATCACCATCATGATTCTAAAAGCATTGCTCAAAACTATGGGTTTATCACATTTAATATAACAACACCATGTAGATAATATAAAATGCCTTTTAAGAAAATCAATTCTTTTATTAATAAATGAATAAGATTACAAAGTATATACTATATCATATCAAATATGATTGGCTTGTGTGCATACTACTAACTAAAGCCAATCGCCATGGTATCTAATACCCATCTTCTCTAAGTGACGATCAAACTGTTGTTGTGTTAAAGCTTTAGTAAATGGATCTGCAATGTTGTCTTGAAAGTCCACACACTCCAAGGTGACATCTCCTCTTTCAATGATCTCTCTAATCAAATGAAACTTCCGCAGTATGTGTTTGGATTTCTGATGAGACCTGGGTTCCTTAGCCTGCGCAACAGCTCTGTTGTTGTCACAAAATAAAGGTACGACTCCTCTAATGCTAGGAACCACTCTAAGTTCAGTTATGAACTTCTTCATCCAAACAACTTCCTTTGCAGCTCACTTGCAGCTATGTACTCTGCCTCTGTCACTGAATCAGCAACTGTTTGCTGCTTGGAACTCTTCCAACTCACCGCGCCACCGTTTAAGGTAAACACATACCCTGAAACGGATTTACTGTCATCTTGGTCCGTTTGAAAACTTGAGTCTGTATAGCCCTCTAGTTTCAATTCAGACCCACCGTAGACAAGAAATACATCCTTAGTTCTTCTTAAGTACTTTAGGATATTTTTCACTGCCTTCCAGTGCTCTTCTCCTGGATTCGACTGATATCTGCTCGTTACACTAAGTGCATGAGCGACATCTGGTATAGTACATATCATACCGTACATGATAGATCCTATTGCGGAAGCATAAGTAATCTTACTCATACGGTCTCTCTCCTCAGGTGTCTTTGAGGCTTGTTTCTTGGAGAGATGTATTCCATGGCTCATCGGCATGAGACCTCTCTTGGAATCGTCCATGCTAAACTTCTTTAGCATCGAGTCAATATACTTTCCTTGGGTCAAGCCCAACGTCCTTTTAGATCTATCTCTATAGATCTTTATCCCCAAAATATAGGATGCCTCACCCAATTCCTTCATGGAGAAGTGTTTAGATAACCAAATTTTGATCGACTGTAGCATAGGAACATTATTCCCTATCAGTAATATATCATCAACATATAATACAAGGAATGAAACAGCGCTCCCATTAACCTTCTTGTACACACAAGGTTCATCCTCAATTTTGATAAAATCAAACCTTTTGATTATCTCATCAAAATGATGTTCCATCTTCGAGAAGCTTGCTTCAATCCATAAATGGATCGTTGTAGCTTACAGACTTGGTTTGTTCTAACCGTTAAAACAAAACCCTCTGGCTGTATCATATATACATTTTCCTCAAGCTCTCCATTGAGGAATGCCGTTTTCACGTCCATTTGCCAGATCTCGTAGTCATAATAAGCTGCAATTGCAAGCAAAATCCGAATGGACTTGAGCATAGCTACTGGTGAGAAGGTTTCATCATAGTCAACTCCTTGTCTTTGTTTGAAACCTTTTGCAACCAGTCGGGCCTTATAGGTCTCTACCTTGCCATCTGCTCCAGTCTTTCTCTTAAAGACCCATTTACACCCAATAGGCTTAATGCCCTCAGGTGGTGAAACCAAAGTCCATACTTGGTTTTCATACATAGAGTCCATCTCGAATTTCATGGCTTTTAGCCATTTCTCTGAGTCTTCACTACTCATAGCCTCTTCGTAAGTCAATGGATCATCATCATCTATGATATGTACCTCATCATCATCCTCTATGATGAATCCATACCTATCAGGTATCTTCGGTACTCTTCCAGATTTACGAATAGGTAGTGGTACAGTAGGTTCTTCTACTTGGTTAGGTACCTGACTTTGATCCGTAGTATTTTGTGGTTCTTGAACTTCTTCAAGATATATCTTACTCCCACTGACCCCTTCAAGGATAAACTCCTTTTCCAAGAAGGCAGCGTGTTTCGTAACAAATACCTTTTGATCAGTAGGATGATAGAAATAATACCCTGATGTTTCTTTATTGTATCCCACGAATCTAAATTTGTCGGATCTAGTCTTCAGCTTATCATTTTCAAACCTTTTGACATAAGCTGGACAACCCCAAGTCTTAACATGCTTAAGATTTGGTTTCCTCCCTGTCCATATCTCATATGGGGTCTTTGGGACGGATTTGGTAGGTACCTTGTTAAGTAGGTATGCAGCCGATTCTAGGGCATAACCCCAGAAGGATACTGGAAGGTCGGTAAAACTCATCATGGAACGAACCATGTCCAACAATGTTCGATTTCTCCTTTCAGATACACCATTCAACTGTGGCGTCCCTGGTGGAGTCCATTGTGAGATTATACCATTTTCTTTGAGATAATTGAGAAACTCATTGGTCAAGTATTTCCCTCCTCGATCCGACCGAAGAATCTTAATACTCTTACCAGTTTGCTTTTCTACTTCACTTCTGAATTCTTTGAACTTTTCAAACGATTCAGATTTGTATTTCATTAAATACACATATCCAAATCTAGAATGATCATCAGTGAAAGTAATAAAATAAGAATACCCTCCTCGTGCATTTGTTGTCATAGGTCCACATACGTCTGTGTGTACCAACGCTAACAACTCTGTAACTCTTTCTCCTTTTCCACTAAAAGGAGATTTAGTCATTTTACCCATGAGACAAGATTCACAAGTTGGATATGATTCGTCATCAGATAGCTCTAAAAGCCCATCTTTATGCAACTTGGATAACTTAATTATTCCAATGATTGTAAAAAGACAATACTAAATTGAAAAACTGAAGTCTTTAACTCATTGATTATTCTTATGAAATATTTTCTGTTTTCATTAGTTAATTAATCAAACACAAAACCCCCATTTTATTTATTGTTAGAAACATTAGGATAAATATAAGATAACATCACTCTCCGTGGGATCGACCCTTACTTGTCATAATACTGATTTTTGTGTTAGTAGAGTAGGAGCAAGGATTTAATTTTGGAGTGTTAACGACAGCTCCCACGTCCCCAACGGTCATATTGTCGAGTCTTGTCCTCGACACTTTTGTTGAGTCTCGTTCCCAACGAATTTAATGCTGATTAGTAAAAAAAAGACATATCTTCTTTAGTGTTCGCCTATCTTTCTCATGTTTGATCCGTTTTTTTACCGTTTTTCTCATTTTTGATATCTTAAGACCCATTGCTATCATATTTTAGATTCTCGAAATGCTTTATAATTTTGAAAATTCATTTTTCTTCCACTTGATTTTGATGCATCTCAATCACTTAGCATGCCTATTTATATTTCTTCTATCGCTAAGGAAAACATGATAACCAATTAAACCAAATTGTAAAGAGAACATACCTGATTAGTCGTTGGAAGCTCTTCTCCATGACTTAGATATGGATCCTCATGCGCCAAGTAGTTTCATGATTCTTAGGGCCTCCTCGGGGCTCGTCCTCGTAGATCAGCTTTAGCAGCCATTCTCTTCGTTTGATGCGCCATCCTTGCCTGATCTTGATGAATCGGCCCCCCTCCACCCAAAGCCATATATCGCTGGGGATTAGTGTCAAGACGCCAGATTCATTGGGATGCCTGTGCTTCTTTCCTGTATATTTTACTTTGACTTCCGCATTCATGTATATATGCACAAATGTTATGTATAGATCAATAAATATTTTATGTATGAATTATTTTCATTGTCGTGATGCATGTTCATTGTATATATGCTTAGATAGAAATGACCCCTGTTTGGTCAAATGATACGATTTTACCGACAAGGCGATCATTTTTGAGTTAGGGGTTCTCTTGGGTAGGGAATTTCGTCCTTTTCTTCCCTTGTCGTAGTGAACTTACTTCATCGTAATTTCTTTCGAGAATTCCCATTTCTTTTGATGAGAAGTTTGGTACAACCTTGGACTCTTTTCATTTCACGGATCTTAAAAATTCCCCAGCCCTTGCGCGTGCTGTTACCGGGGATTCATGTAAGAAACTCGCTTCGTTGACCACACCAAATTACCGACAATGAGCAATATCCTGCACACTAGACAAATAACAAAATGCGCAAAAAGCTTGACGGATCGGGCCGTAAGGGATATCTCATATAAGGATTAGTATGATCTTGTCAATGAGGAATATAAAGTTAAAGTAAACGAAATCGAATGCTCATTCATTCTACTATTTAACTCGTATTCGCGGTGTTTTTATCTTATCGCTGAAAAACTAGAAATCGCCTTAGAAAATAAATCATTTCCAAGAAAGTCGTGAATTGTGAGTGATGTGCCGTGTGTATCCATGGTCATTATGCATGAGTAAGATCAAATTCAAAAGAACTACATTCATTTATCAAAGGTACTCCGTCTTCATTCTTGGTGTCATTTTTTGCAGAATTGATGTCATACGACATGCACGCTATGAATGTCGTAACCCTTAGTAGGGTTTCTCTTCCATGACTTTAGATGGTCTTGAAAGTAGTATGCACACAAGCCAATCATATTTGATATGATGTAGCATATACTTTGTAATCTTATTCGGTTGTTAAAGGCATTTTATATTATCTACATAGTGTTGTTATATTAAATGTGATAAACCCATAGTTTTGAGTAATGCTTTTAGAATCATGATGGTGATCATGCTAATGAGATCTAAATTCTAGATAGCTCACAAACTAAAATCGTTCCTAATCGTTGGATTACTAAAAAAGGGATTAGTGAATCCGGATAAATTAGTACATACGTTCCTTGCTCTTAAGAAGATGATGATTGATCTCATAATTATTTGTGTGGAGACACTAAAGCAAGTATGTAGGTACTTATTGGAGAATAAGTTCACTGAACGTGGCTCGCTAAGGAATACCTAATGGAGTTTTACTCGCCTGTCAATAGGAATTCCTCTAGTGATAGTAGTACAAGTGATCCTTGGACTTGAGATCATCATAGTATCTTGTTTATGATGAGTTATACTTTGACATGTCCCTTAAGACCTTTAGGGTATAACAAAGGGTATGATTGGGTATAATAAGTTGTACATGGAGATAGGTGAATGATCAACAAAAAATCTACCACGTCTAGTAAAAGATGTGAATGTCCTATGTGATTCGATAAATGACAACTCAGTAGTCCTTGGCCAAGGCAAAATGAAATTAGAAAAGAGTTTCTAATTTGCATTATTTAGAGTTGTGCATTTGAGAATCGAAATACATATAATTAAATAAAATAAAACTTGACAGTAATTCCATGTCTTATATTTAATTGGGACATTGTATGGTAGAAGGATTGAATTGTACGGTAACTATGCACTAAAAGGTTTTTTGTGATTAATGTTGAAATCTATATTATCTCGAAAGTCGTTGATCGCTAATGGGGCTTACCCTTATTGTAGAATAAATATTATTTATTTAAATAAATTAAATAGTTTAATTTATTTATTTAAATAAGATTAGAATTGTTCTAATTGATTTATTCACAACCGGTTTAATATGGAGAACCTAAAGGGTCACACCGCAAAAGGAAAATATTTATTTAAGAAGTAAATGGCATAATTATAATAATAAGTTAAGTGTATTTAATTTAGTCTATGGAGATAGAATAAATTAAATAGCTTAATATTTATTATTTAATATTTTAGAAATATTAAATATAAATTAATAAGAGGAGTCTTATTATTATTATTACTATTACTATTATTTAATTCCTAATAGGGATTGGGAATTAATTAATAGAAGTACTCTCACATGAATTCCTAATTGGATTAGGAGTTTAATTTAATTAAAGGAGTTTAATTAGAATAGAAACCCTAATCCTAAATAGTTTAGGAAAGGATTTTCCTACATCTATAAATAAGAGAAGTCTTATCACAGATTAGGGTGACACACTCTTGCATAAGAATTGTGGAGAGTACTTACAATTTCTATAGAGATAGAAACTAGGGTTTTGCCAACACCCATCTTCTTGAACAAGTATTATTCCTTGGTGGATCACCTCGAGAGGCCAAACACTTGGGTGGCTAACGTTGATCAAAGGAAGGAATTTAATCGGTGGAATTCAAGGAGAACGCGAAGGAATTGGAGGTGAACTTGTACCTGAGGAAGCTAGAATTCTACAAGGGTATAATTCTTATTCTCCATCTCTTTCGTTTAATTAATAATTGTGCATAAAGAAAGATCATGGTGATGGTTTGTATAAAATTTTAAAATCTGATTTTATCGCGCTTCCGCTTTATTAATGTAATTTGATTGCATGTTCGCGTTATACAAACCTAACAGTGGTATCAGAGCCAAACTTTATGCGAATTATTAATTGTTTTGATTCTGTATATACATGTTAGGTTTGTATAGCGCAAACATGCAATCAAATTACATAAATAAAGCGGAAGCGCGATAAAATCAGATTTTAAAATTTTATACAAACCATCACCATGATCTTTTTTTATGCACAATTATTAATTAAACGAAAGAGATGGAGAATAAGAATTATACCCTTGTAGAATTCTAGCTTCCTCAGGTACAAATTCACCTCCAATTCCTTCGCGTTCTCCTTGAATTCCACCGATTAAATTCCTTCCTTTGATCAACGTTAGTCACCTAAGTGTTTGGCCTCTAGAGGTGATCCACCAAGGAATAATACCTGTTCAAGAAGATGAGTATTGGCAAAACCCTAGTTTCTATCTCTATAGAAATTGTAAGTACTCTCCACAATTCTTATGCAAGAGTGTGTAACCCTAATCTATGATAAGACTTCTCTTATTTATAGATGTAGGAAAAACCCTTCCCTAAACTATTTAGGATTAGGGTTTCTATTCTAATTAAACTCCTTTAATTAAATTAAACTCCTAATCCAATTAGGAATTCATGTGAGAGTACTTCTATTAATTAATTCTCAATCCCTATTAGGAATTAAATAATAGTAATAGTAATAATAATAATAAGACTCCTCTTATTAATTTATATTTAATATTTCTAAAATATTAAATAATAAATATTAAGCTATTTAATTTATTCTATCTTCATAGACTAAATTAAATACATTTAACTTATTATTACAATTATGCCATTTACTTCTTAAATAAATATTTTTCTTTTGCGGTGTGACCTTTTAGGTTCTCAATATTAAATCGGTTGTGAATAAATCAATTAGAACAATTCTAATCTTATTTAAATAAATAAATTAAACTATTTAATTCATTTAAATAAATAATATTTATTCTACAATAAGTGTAACGACCCCAAAATTCATACATTCTAACTCTCAACATCGGTTGTTAACAACACATCAAACTCCTGTCAATCTATCATCATTCGATAAACTAATCATTTAAAATGCGAAAAATTAAAAACTTTTCTATTACAAACTGTACACGTTCCCAAAACCATCAACCTTTACATCAAAATATCTTTGAATCATGTTAATATCATGATTCGCTTTGCCGAACTTACTATATAAGATAACATCTCAATATACACTTTGCAACTCAACATAAATACACTTAACGAAAATCTTAACATAACTCAAGTGTTATCTTCAACTAGAACATCTAATCTTCATGCGACATTTTGATCCACGTCATTTAGATAGCACATAACTTTACCTTGAATCCTTAACCTGCAAAAATGGTTATTTGCAAGAATGAGCTCAACAGCTCAGCAAAATCTAACAGTTTGCATGCATCACATAGCACATAATTATCATGTTTATTTAAAATAATGTAAACATCTGGATAAATATAACTTACATGTTGTACGTCACATATCAAGTAGAGATTGAAATCCATAATTCAATCAACATTCTTTACTCAATCAAGGAAGTCATATGTTGACTTTAACAATTCATACTCACAGTACTTGTAACATGTCATGCTCTTACAGTATAAAATTTAAAGCAATTAATCATCGAGTTCACATAACAACTAGGAACTGAAAGACTTGCCTGGTTCGTAGATTATCATTTACCGTAACCAGCTTATGTTTATCTGCACTTCATGTATCCTACACGATATATATAATCATGTACATGATTTGTTAGCCACATATCAACACTTAGAATTAATTCTACTTAACATTTCAAAATCCTTCACTTTATTCTCTTTACAATTCCTAAGTTAGGAATTAAGTTCCATTAGGGCTCCTTGTAAACCTTCGTTTTATTGCGTCTCGCTTTAATCGACACTTAACCACTGGCTAAGTTTTAAACTTTGTTCTACATTAGATGTGTAATGGTTATAAGTAATTCTTGTTTAGGGTAACATATGATAACCAAAAAGAAAAGAATTAAAAATAGGAAAAATTTTCTATTTCTGCAATTCTCGCCGGGGCGAGAAATTTATAACATGAAACCCTCGCCGGGGCGAGCTCTCGCCGGGGCGAGAAATTCCATAACAAAAACCTCACTGGGGCGAGACATCTGATTTCTAGATTCTGCAGTTCGCAAACTGCAGAATTTCAAAGCCAAAAATTCCCAATTCCTTCATCCAATAGGCAATTTATGCATACCCAGACATCATACATAATGTAAAACTAAAACCTAACATGTGTACAGTGATTCTAACAACATAAATTGCTTAAATAACAAATTTTAAAGACCCAAAATCAAAGTTCATGCTAGTTTTTCATATTTGAACAAATTTAACGAATCAAACTCTCACGAATTCGTTTCTCCACCAATTTGATTGATTTAACTTGCAACGTTTTCGTTTCTCAGAATACTAACACAATCCAATATCAATTACAGACTTTATACATGAATTAACTATTAATTTTAGTCTCAAAATAGACTAAAATATACATATTACTACAAAACTCAATTTTCTTCTTCTAATTCATGTTTTCATGAATTTGATAACTCCAAAATTATATATAAACGCCAAATAACGGATTAAGCATGCTTATAAACATATATTACCAATACTTCATCAAATCCTTCAACCAAAAATCCATTTTAAAGAAAACTCAATGAATATGAAATTAACAACTCAAAGCTAGATTATTACCTTTGATTCTTGCTTAGGTTATCTAGATGAAGACAAGAATTGCTTGCTAAATCTTCTTCCTTTTCTTGATTTCTCAAGTGCCTTCTCAATTTCACAAAGAATCCTTTTTCTCTCACTTTCTCTCTTCCTCTCTTCTCTGTGTTCTCTCTTCTCCAGACTTAGGAGAATAACGTAAAGAAAATAAAACCTCTCCTTTAGTCGGTTACAAAAACAAAGGGTCTCTAGGCCATGTTTGGCTAGAACCCAATTAAACCTCCTTTCTTTATTTTAATATTTTTTTTTAATATGATAAATCATGTCACACTTAAATATAATTTTATTTAATAAAATAATTTTGTTTAATAAAATCATCTTTCACTTAATAAATAATTTTATTGAGTAAAATTATCCATCCTCTCATTTAATAAATTACCAACATCTATGCATAATAAAACACGCATCAAATATAAAAATATTTATCTTCACCTTACTTAATATTCTTATACAAATAAATTATCACACAATATTCTCATCAAATATTTATTTTATTAAATAAGCATTCCAATTAAAATATTTATTCTTCTCAATAAATATTTTATCCATTTACGACATTCACAATCGTAATACATTAGCATGTAACATATTATTTTCTCGTTTTATCAAAACAAATATTAATTCACTATTTTAATTAAGTGAATTATTCACATTATTTATGAAATTTACTTCATAAAAGAATTTCATTACCAACAAAACATATCAACCAAATTATATTATTTCATAATATCATTTTCAACTTAATAAAATTAACTAATTAATAATCAATTAATTCCCTTCTCATAATAATTTCATTAACTATCATCAATGGTTTAATCAAACATTAAACCTCACTATTCCAATATAAAAAAAATATTCCTCTTCTATATTCGCATCAAATCATATATTTCACGACACAAAACATATATATAAATATATTCGAACCCGACACCTCTCACAATAAGAATTTTATTTATTAGATTCTCATTTAATAATTCCTGAAAATTCGGGTTGTCACAGCTCTACCAATAACAACAACGATGCCAATGTTAATCTTGTACAGCAATTGGTGAACCTTTTAGCTGGAGCACTTGCGAATCAGCCGCAAGCTACACCAGTTACGTCATTTAAGGATTTCAAAGCGGTAGGATCGCCAGAATTTAAGGGTTCCCTGAACCCGATCGAAGCCCAAACCTGGGTGATGGAAATAGAGAAAGTGTTCGACGTTGCTAGGGTTAGTGATGACCAAAAGACTGCCTTTGCGACGTTCATGCTTAAGTCAGAGGCCAGTTACTGGTGGCAAGCGAATAAGGTTCGAGGAGGTCAGGGTGTAATCGCGTGGGATAGGTTTAAGGAGATGTTCTTTGAGATGTATTTTTTGACAAGCTCACGTAATCAGATGGAGATTCAATTCCTGGAGCTGAAACATGGTACCATGACTATACCGGAGTACACAGCGAAGTTTAATGAGTTGGCTAGGTTCGCAATATATCAGGTGAATACCGATGAGAGAAAGGCAAGAAGATTTGAACAGGGATTGAAGTCGTGGTTGTACATCAAAGTGTCAATATTCCAATTGAACACTTTTACCGGAGTTTTAGAGAAGACGATTATCACAGAAGGTGGGAGCGATGCTCTGACTAAGTATAACTAGGAGCAGAAGAAGAAGAATGGTGAAAATGAGAATAACAAAGCGAGTGGTAGTAACAGTGGTGGTCACAATCAGAATAGGAAGTGGAATGACAATGGATCTGCTGGAAATCAACAGGGAGGTCAGAAAAAGAAAGTAGAAGCGTGTATTACATGCGGAAAGAATCATGTGGAGATATGCCTGAAGGGGAAGAGGGTGTGCTACAATTGCGGTCAGGAGGGCCAGATAGCACCGAATTGTCCGAATCCAAAGAAGGGCGCTTGTTTCACTTGCGAATCAAAGGATCATCTGGCTAGGGATTGCCCTAAGAAGGCAGCAGGAGGAGCAGGAACAAGAGGGAATAGGGGAAACAATGGTGGTAGCATGTTAACCATAACTGGATCAGCACCGACAAACCGACCTACCGCGAGGACTTTCAACATAACCGTGCAAGACGTTGTACGGTCTCGCGATGTGGTGTCAGGTATCATTCCGATCAATAATATAGATGCTTATGTATTGTTTGATTCGGGTGCTACTTGTTCATTTATATCTGATGACTTTGCTAAGAACTTAGATTTGCCTAAGGAGGAATTAGATCACCCTTTGAACATAGAAATTGCGAATAGGGAGGTAATTCCTATTAGGTACGTACACAAGAACTGTAGAGTGGATATTAAGGGAAACGTGATGACTATAGATCTGATCCCAATAAAACTTGGGGAATTTGATGTTATATTGGGAATGGATTGGTTATTCAATTATGGGGCGATAATTGATTGCCAAAAGAAACGTGTTAACCTTATGACTCCGTCAAAGGTAGTATTTTATGGCAACAAATCGCCTAGGCAAGCGAGATATCTGACGATGATGCAGGCCAGGAAGTTGTTGAGACAAGGCTGTGTGGGATACTTAGCCTACATAGTTGATACTCGAAAAGAGAGTCCGAAATTAGAAGAGATACCTGTCGTAAGGGACTTTGTAGACGTCTTTCCAGACAATTTACCAGGACTTCCGCCAGATAGGAAAGTTGAATTTGTAATCGATTTAGTGCCAGGAACTGCCCCGATATCGAAAGCTTCGTACCGTATGGCTCCAGTAGAGATGAAAGAATTGATGGTACAACTGTAAGAACTATTAGATAAGAAGTATATTCAGCCGAGTGTATCACCATGGGGAGCGCCGATATTATTTTTCAAGAAGAAGGACGGATCGATGCGACTTTGCATTGATTATAGAAAGTTGAACAAAGTCACGATTAAAAATAAATACCCGTTGCCACGAATCGATGACTTGTTTGATCAATTGAAAGGAGCTAAGTATTTCTCAAAGATAGATTTGAGAAGTGGTTACCATCAGTTAAAGGTGAGGAAGGAAGATTTACCGAAGACAGCGTTCAGGACTCGTTATGGTCATTACGAGTTTTTGGTGATGTCATTTGGTCTAACGAATGCTCCTGCAACATTCATTGACCTAATGAACAGGGTGTTTAAGCCGTTTTTGGACAAGTTTGTAGTAGTATTCATCGACGACATTCTAATATATTCCAAAACCAAGGAAGAGCAGACAGAGCATTTGAAGGCGACATTAGAAGCACTAATAAGAGAGAAGTTGTACGCTAAGTTTTCAAAATGTTAATTCTGATTAGAGCGGGTGCAATTTCTTGGACATGTAATTGACAAGGATGGAATTTCGGTGGATCCGTCAAAAGTTGAAGCAGTGCTTAACTGGGATCAGCCGAAAATACCATCGGAAGTAAGGAGTTTTCTAGGATTGGCAGGTTATTACAGAAGATTCATTCAGGATTTTTCCAAAATTGCGACTCCGTTAACGAATTTGACTAGGAAGGCGGTGAAGTTCGTTTGGACGGAGAAGTGTGAGGAAAGTTTTCAAGAATTAAAGAAGAGGTTGAGTACGGCGCATGTGTTGTCTCTACCGGATAGCATAGGAAATTTTGTGGTGTACAGTGATGCGTCGCATAAAGGACTAGGTTGTGTGCTTATGCAAAACGGTAAGGTCATTGCGTATGCGTCACGACAATTGAAAGACTATGAGAAGGGGTATCCTACCCATGATTTAGAATTAGCCGCGGTAGCGTTTGCTTTGAAGATCTGGAGGCACTATCTTTACGGGGAGAAGTGTGAAATATATATAGACCACAAGAGTCTGAAATATATTTTTACACAGAAGGACCTGAACATGCGACAGAGGAGATGCTTGGAATTGATAAAAGATTACGACTGCGAGATTTTATACCATCCGAGTAAAGCGAATGTTGTGGCCGACGCCTTAAGCAGAAAGGGTCGGGAGAAACTGTCTATGTTAACCGCTCAGGAGGAGCTAATTACAGCAATGGCGAAACTGGAGTTGGAGGTGAAATATCCGGAGGAGTCTGACAAAAAATTATTTCAAATGGGAACCAGTTCAACTTTGGTGGATAAGGTTAGGGAAGCACAAATTCAGGACGAAGAATGTGAGAAAATCAGGAAAAGAATATCTGAATGTGATGAAGTAAAATTCAAAATTGATAATAAAGAAGTATTGAGATTTGAAGGAAGAATTTGGGTTCCGCCAGTACCATAGGTTAAGGAGGAAATTTCGAACGAGGCTCATAATTCAAGATATTCGATTTATCCGGGGAGTACGAAGATGTACTAGGATCTCCGACAGCATTTCTGGTGGCCGAATATGAAAAGGGACGTTACCGATTGTGTAGCCAAGTGTTTGACATGTCAGAAAGTTAAAGTAGAACATCAGAGGCCAAGCGGGTTACTACAACCGCTAGAAATCCCAGAATGGAAATGGGAGCATATCACCATGGATTTCTTAGTAGGTCTTCCGACGACTCAGAAAGGTTTCGACGCAGTTTGGGTTATTGTAGATCGACTGACGAAATCAACACATTTCTTACTGATCAAGATCAGATTCAACTTAGATCAGTTAGCGAAGTTATATGTGAAGGAGATTGTTTCGATTGTTTCGTAGAGTAGAGTTCTTAAGATTTGAGCAGCGATTCAGCTTGTAATTCATGATTGATACTGTTGGATTGAATCTGCGCCCCCTTTTATAGAAGACCTCGAGATTTTCTCATTAGAAAGTAGTCGTTGCTCATTTAATGCTCCGATCTTAGAAGATCCCCGATTGTTGACTTTTAGAGAGGATGTATTAGCTTGTTTTCGGCTCTGATATGTCACATCAGATTATTGCAGTAGCAACCATGTGGGTGCTGTCACTTCACCAAACTAGCTGTTAGACACAACTCGATCTGATCTTCATTTTAAGCTTAGGATAATCAGCAACTATCTTGGAATCTTCACTCTACAAGTATTTCCATTATCAGTTCAATGTCAGAGCTAACATAATCTACGATTTTTCAGATCGTAGAGTATCTGGCTTGGCTGACTCTACGATCTGTTGGCTTTACGATCTTCATTTTGTCTTACGATCTCTGAGCAGACTACGATTTTTGACTTGCCTTACGATCTTTGAGCAGACTCTGCAGTTTACATTTTGCCTTACAATTTCTGAGCAGACTTTGCGATCGTTCAATTATTTAGATATCTTTATGATCGTTTACACAGCATTACAATCGTTTAAACTTCCTATAGTGTATACATTCAATTCATTCAATAGATCAACCTAACAAACTTGATCTTCTACGCTAAGTCCTTTTATATCAATTATGCTTTTAAGGACTTTACAAAAGCTACTGATTACAAATATACACTATCTCATCATCATCAAATCAAAATATGCAATTGTCGTAACAAGGATAACATAAGAGAGAGAAAGAGTAACTTCTATATAATGTAACTAAGAACACTTTTAAAATTATGTTGATGAATATATGAAATTTGATAGAGTTGTGAGCTCATTTCCCTTCCTTATTTCTCTCCTTTTTCTACCCCTTCTTCCTTCCCCTATTCTAGTTTTGTCTGACTTAGTTTTTCAAGACCTTAAAGTCCTGACAAAAATCAACTTGGTTGCATTGCACCTACTCTATTAAGCAGAATCAAGTTAAGTGGGATGCAAGGTTCACGAGTATTACTGTTTCACCGAAAAGTTTTACCTAATAAATCCGAACGCAATATTTTTTATATTTCATATAGAAAAATTTTGCTTTCGAAATCTATTCGGTGCAACTTTTCAAGAAACATAACATTTTCCCAGGCTTTATTCCTACTTTAACTTTTCATAAGTAGTTTAGTAGTAGTTTAAACCAAATAAAATATGATTATAGGTGTTTTTAACATTTTTTTTGTTCGAAATGTGTTATTTGTCAATGCGTTAAAAATATGGTATGCAACGTACAAAGTGGAGCAAAATAGATGGATACAAAGTGTTACTTATTCAACATAAGATCAATTTCGACTTTTCAAAATTGAACCAATTTTTTCAAAATTCATAACCAATGCAACTCATTTAACTTAAAACACCAAATCTTATAATTAGTAATATTTTTAAATAATTTATAATTTTTCATAATTGTGCCATAAAAATTAGATCAATTCATATCAAATTGAAAAATATTTTAAATTAACTTTTAAAAGTCAAAAGTGATACTATATTGTAAATCGGATGAAGTAAAACAAATAGCACCCCACAAAGTCAGTTAACTCTTGGAACTACGTTTGCTTACAAAAATGATGGGTGAATATGAATATTTGTACTGACTTATTTTCACTACGACCTATTTATCTTATAATTAGTCCGTTCTTTGGTATGTTTTGTTATTTTTAAGTATAATTAGTCTGTTCTTTGGTTTGTTTTGTTATTTTTAAGGCCATTCGGCGATGAATTATAATCTCAACTAGAAAGGTGGTATTATATAATTCTCCTTTGAGATTGCAAATGACCTTAAAAATAATAATAAATAGTCCCTCAGATTAAATAACAGACTAATCATAAGATAAAATAGTCTATAGTAATGTTAAATTAGTACAAATAATAATATCACATCCATCATTTTTTCAAACAATTACATAACAATGGGTTCAAATGCAAAAGAGCATATATCATTTCTCGCATCAATCTCAATAATTACAAATACACTCTTTAAGATGCATCTTTGAAATTGAAGTCCCAACCATGAGTGAAGTTTCAAATTGCAGACAATATTTATACAATCTCCCAGAAACTGGCGATGTTAAGTCTGTTTTCTGATACGTTACATCCACAGAAATATTTTCATAGCTGTGATTCAATGTTATATCCAGGAAGCCCCAGAAATATTTTCATAGCTGCGATTCAATGTTATATCCAGGAAACCCAGGTTTCTACAAACGTTTTAACATGCTATATGATGTATGCATATCACGCATATTACTAATATATATGTACACAGTACACAGTATCATATTACCTGACTCAGATTTATGCTGGTTTCCAAACTGTAAGCACCTCTTGAAACATTTCCACCGTTAGTTCTTGGTCTGCCTGCCTGAAGAAGGTATTAATCTCATCTCTAACATCATAAATCTTTCCAAAGTCAAATAAGTACATCATGCATCCTTTCTTCAGCTTGTTCAGTTGGTAAAGCCACGCCTCTTGTAGCCTCTCAAGCACATTCCCAGAGTTGATGTCTTCCATGAGGCTTTCCTCGCAAGAGTCCTTCAAGTCTGCAATATCGTACTTGTTTGCTGCACCAAGCAACACGAGTCTGTGCTTCCAGAAATCCACTTGTTTGATGGTTCCGTACAAGTAACTGAGAAGGGCCATGCAAGAGTCCAATGACATGTCCTCTATGTTGATTGTGGACGACTCTTTCTCCTTGAGATTGTGTAGAAACATGCTATGGAACACTGGAGAACTTGCAGAAAGAATCGCCTTATGAGCTTTTAGCATGCCATCGGCTGTGTTGATAGTGACATCAGCATGAATAGACTCGTCGAGCATGCGAGAAAGGCATCGGAGAGTGCTTTGGGTTGCTAGAGATTGCAACACACCATCACTAGGCCATATGGAAGTGGCTTCTCCGCTCTAAATATAAAAGAGGAATGAGTATCAATGGAAGAATTAGGGATATGCCATTTACAAAATTCCTATCCTTAACCGTGAGAAAGATATAATTTTTGTTTTATTCTAAAGCAAAAAAACACGTTCCCCTATGAATGTTGGGTAGAAAAAGATGATTGAACAACATTATAGAGACATTATCATGTTAAAGCATGATATTTTGGGTCCACTCCGATGCTTTTGAAGTGCAATTTTTGGCAACAGGCTTTATCCTTGAGATACAAGCAATACTCCTATAACATTATAGAGATATTATTGTGTTAAAGTAAGATATTTTGGATCTACCCCAATGCTTTTGAATTGTAATTTTTGGCAAGGGGATTTATTAATGAGATGCCATGCAATACTAACTTATATTGGTTTAATGATATAATCATGCATTCCAACACAATGAAAATTTAAATGTACTCACAGCTGTTGGGCAAATCTTCAGATCCAAAAACTCAACATCAATGATGAAACGGCCATGGAAGGTGGAATCAACGGGCCAGACAAAGTCATCACTAGTCCGAAGCAGTCTCTCATGGACTGCAACATGAAGCAATAAACCGTTTGATCATTGATGACATTCAGAAATGATGACATTGCAAATCATAAAGGTTTACATTATGAAATGAAAAGACATTTCACCCATAATGAGAATTAGCTAAAAATAATTTAAAATTTTCTTATCTTTAGGAGCTGAGGCACACAAAGGTTACAGATTTGATGTACACGGGCAAATAATGGTCTCCTTGCCACTTTTATCTGAACTTGATTAAGTTGCAATTTGGGACTTCATCTCAACTTTATTAGGTCAACCTAGTCTCGGAAGTAAAGTCCCAAAGATATGGCACTTTTGTAGCTTAATCCTTGCAATGTTAATAACTTTCTGGACTATTCTTGTTCCTCTAATTGTTTTGCACTTTTATTGACCTCCCAGACCTTAATATTAACTCTTTGTAATTTGGGACTTCATCTCAACTTGATTAGGTCAACTTAGTCTCGGAAGTAAAGTCCCAAAGATATGGCACTTTTGTAGCTTAATCCTTGCAATGTTAATAACTTTCTGGACTATTCTTGTTCCTCTAATTGTTTTGCACTTTTATTGACCTCCCAGACCTTAATATTAACTCTTTGTAATTTATGAAAATTTTGCTTTAATAAGCCCAATCTTTCTATTTATCAAAGGTTCAAGAACCAGAAGCAACACAGGACAAATCTAATCATCATTGACAGGGTCGCGGTAGAGCTCGAAACAGCCTCATTTCAATCCCAATACTCTATATATCAAACATTATATACGCCACACAGTTTTCCTCGCCCAATCCCCCAACCCAATTTCCACAAGGTCCATGCTTCATCCTTTCTTCTTGGACATCCCTATACATACGTAACTAACCATTACCCTTTGAAGTCTTGGTCAAACACCAAATCGGACAGGAATTTGTACAGATATTCCATAACACATTCCACACAGTTTTCCTCCTCCACTACCCACTTTACACGGAATTCCACAAGGTCCATGCTTCATCATTTCTTATTGTTCCCTATACATACGTAACTAACCATTACCCTTTGGAGTCTTAGTCAAACACCAAATCCAACCGATACTTGTACAGATATTCCATGACACATCCCCCCCCCCCAGCCACGGCTGGAAACCCAACAACTATTTCACATATTATAATCAATCCTAATTAGCCAATTCTCCTTCTAACTCAACAAACCTTAAAATAGTAAAATTTAACAACCATAAATCACCTCACCATAGTTGTCAAGTCGGTGGCATACTGCCTAAGCGACCAATCGACTAGTCGCAGTAAAGTGATAAATTATTTATAATACTCATTTTGTGAATATATACACACACATATATATATATATATATATATATATAAATTTTCAAATTACAATTAACATACAAAAATTACAATCAAAACTGTTAAATATCATTGTTAATAAAAATTAAACCCCTAAGAAGGGACGAGGCATCTCTCTCCAAGAAGGGGGAAGAGAGTGAAAGTAGTATGCACACAAGCCAATCATATTTGATATGATGTAGCATATACTTTGTAATCTTATTCATTTATTAATAAAAGAATTGATTTTCTTAAAAGACATTTTACATTATCTACATGGTGTTGTTATATTAAATGTGATAAACCCATAGCTTTGAGCAATGCTTTTAGAATCATGATGGTGATCATGCTAATGAGATCTAAATTCTAGATAGCTCACAAACTAAAATCGTTCCTAATCGTTGGATTACTAAAAAGGGGATTAGTGAATCCGGATAGATTAGTACATACGTTGCTTGCTCTTAGGAAGAGAATGATTGATCTCATAATCATTTGTGTGGAGACACTAAAGCAAGTATGTAGGTGCTTATTGGAGAATAAGTACACTGAACGTGGCTCGCTAAGGAATACCTAATGGAGTTTTACTCGCCTGTCAATAGGAATTCCTCTAGTGATAGTAGTACAAGTGATCCTTGGACTTGAGATCATCATAGTATCTTGTGTATGATGAGTTATACTTTGACATGTCCCTTAAGACCTTTAGGGTATAACAAAGGGTATGATTGGGTATAATGAGTTGTACATGGAGATAGGTGAATGATCAACAAAAAATCTACCACGTCTAGTAAAAGATGTGAATGTCCTATGTGATTCGATAAATGACAACTCAGTAGTCCTTGGCCAAGGCAAAATGAAATTAGAAAGGTGTTTCTAATTTGCATTATTTAAAGTTGTGCATTTGGGAATTGAAATACATATAATTAAATAAAGTAAGACTTGACAGTAATTCCATGTCTTATATTTAATTGGGACATTATATGGTAGAAGGATTGAATTGTACGGTAACTATGCACTGAAAGGTTTTTTGTGATTAATGTTGAAATCTATATTATCTGGAAAGTCGTTGATCGCTAAGGGGGCTTACCCTTATTGTAGAATAAATATTATTTAATTAAATAAATTAAATAGTTTAATTTATTTATTTAAATATAATTAGAATTGTTCTAATTGATTTATTCACAACCGGTTTAATATGGAGAACCTAAAGGGTCACACCGCAAAAGAAAAATATTTATTTAAGAAGTAAATGGCATAATTGTAATAATAAGTTAAGTGTATTTAATTTAGTCTATGGAGATAGAATAAATTAAATAGCTTAATATTTATTATTTAATATTTTGAAAATATTAAATATAAATTAATAAGAGGAGTCTTATTATTATTATTACTATTACTATTATTTAATTCCTAATAGGGATTGAGAATTAATTAATAGAAATACTCTCTCATGAATTCCTAATTGGATTAGGAGCATAATTAATTAAAGGAGTTTAATTATAATAGAAACCCTAATCCTAAATAGTTTAGGGAAGGTTATTCCTACATCTATAAATAAGAGGAGTCTTATCATAGATTAGGGTTACACACTCTTGCATTAGATTGTGGAGAGTACTTGCAATTTCTATAGAGATAGAAACTAGGGTTTTGTCAACACCCAACTTCTTGAATACATATTCTTCCTTGGTGGATCACCTCTAGAGGCCAAACACTTGGGTGGCTAACGTTGATCAAAGGAAGGAATCTCATCGGTGGAATTCGAGGAAAACACGAAGGACTAGGAGTTGAACTTGTACCTGAGGAAGCTTTGATCTATGGGGGTATAATTCTTATTCTCTTTCTCTTTCGTTTAATTGATAATTGAACACAAGGATAGATTATGGTGATGGTTTGTATTAAAATTTTAAAATCCGTTTTATCACGCTTCCGCCCTATTTGTGTAATTAGATTGCATGCTTGCGTTACATACAAATCTAACAGTGATATCAGAGCCTAATCCTTGTGTTAATTATTGATTGTGATGATTCCATGTATGAATTGATATGCGATACGATCGGATTTTTGGGCTGAAATTTTTTTTCTGATTCTACAGCGCGGCGCGGCCGCGCCCGAACCCAGAAAACGTTTCTGGGGGTGCAGCGCGGCCGCGCCGGTCTGCAGGTTTTGAAAAATTGTTTTTTCCTTCAATTAAAATAAATGGTTTATTTAATTGATAAAAATTTAAAATAAAGATGTTTATTTTATCTGGAATAGGATTTCAGATTGCTAAAATTAAAGGAGTTTAATTTGAATTTGGTTTTTGATTAAAATAAAAGAGTTTATTTTGTTTCAAAACTAAATATTAGCAAAACTTTTGCCCATTATTTGATATCAATGCATATATGGAATGGTTTTATTATTCATGAGATGAATGTTATTTATTGATACATATAGAGATATGTATGATAATAAATAGGGATTGATTATGGATTATTGACCAATGTGTGATTGGAATTATTTTAGAGGATGCTTGAATGTATGGGTTTTTATAAATGGGGTCTGCGTACCTCGTCTTCTCTAATTTTTCTTAATGTAAATTCTATCTCCCTCCTATGTACTTTCCCTTGACTGCTGATCAAGGTTTCTATTATAGTAAATAGTTCTTGTAATACGATAAGTTAGAATTATTTTGAAGAATTGGAGACAAAGGAGCAAGGAGCGCTTGAAGACCCGTTTGTATTGGAGCCCAGGTTTAAATGTAATAGTTATATTTAAATTTAATTCTTGCACCCTAGGTTTGACCTTTTGGTTCACTTGGTAGCTCTAGTGAACCAAACTAGAATAAAAGTCCATAATCAATCCAGGTAGAATATAGTATTCTATATGTGCATGCTTACTATATATATTATATATATATATATATTATATATTATCCAACATGCTTCGCATGTAAAATAATATGACGCGTATTTTATATATATATGTGCATGCGCGCTAAACAAGATGAGACTAATAATAATAAACTCCTTAAAGAAATCATATTAAGTCCTAAGCGTTCAAAGACATTCGAAATATCGAACGTCGCCTTCTAGCATGGTAAAGCAATAGAGTATTAAATGTTTAATATGAGTTTGTTGTGTCATCACAAGGCAAGTATTAAATATTTAAGATGTTTTATCACATTTGATGCTTATTAAGGAATTGAACATTACTGTTTTGTTGTGTCACCACAAGGACGGTATTTTTCTCTTCACATATATGGAAGTGCTAGGATGGACTTAACTTGGATAATTTTGATTCGGATATGTCACCACTTGATCAAAATAATCTAAGAGGCAAAATACAAGGAGTTACATAGTGATGTAATTGACAATAGTTGTCTACCTATTTATTTATATATCGTTTGTTGTGTCACCACAAGGTTATATACATTTGAAATGGGATCCTTAATCTCACTAGCAAATCTTTAATTAGAATTGTCGAACTATATAATGAGGGTAATATAGTTTGATGAAAAAGTGAGATACCAATTTAAATAAAGACCTAATTTATTTTGATGATTAATAAAATGAATGTATGCTAAAATGTTGTCTATTTCACATGCAGAATTTAAAAATGTCAAACTCACTATTACTGCGTAGCATACTTGATGCTAACAAACTGACCGGGCCGAATTACACGGACTGGTTAAGGAATCTGAGAATTGTTCTCACTGCTGAAAAGATTTCTTATGTCCTAAATTCGCCAGTCCCTGCAAATGTTGCAGAAACAGCCTCTGAGGAATAGATTGCTACTTTCAGAAAGTGGCAAGATGATGCAATCTTGGCTCAATACATCATGCTCGAATCCATGAGTAACGAGCTTCAGCGTCAGCATGAAACTATGGATGCTCCTACTATATTGCTGCACCTCAAAGAGTTGTATGGTGAGCAAAGTAGGACTACAAGATATCAGATATCTAAGGAGCTCTTCCGATCTCGTATGACCGAGGGCACTGCCGTTGAGACTCATGTCCTTAAGATGATCAATCTGATTGAACAACTTGGACAGCTTGGACGTTCGTGATGGATGGGGAGTTAAGTCAAGATTTGATCTTGCAGTCACTCCCGGACACCTTCTCACAATTTGTTGTGAATTTTCACATGAATAAGTTGGACGTCAGCTTGCCTGAGTTACTTAACATGCTGAAAACTGCTGAAGGTCACTTCTCATCCAACAAGAACCAAGTCTTACTAGTGGATGATTCTTCCAAGAAAAGGAAGACCCAAGGTATTTTCTAAAAAGAAGAAAAACAAGAAGGCTATGGGCAGGGCGAAGAGAAATGATAAAAAGAAACCTAATCCAGATAGCAAAGGAATTTACTACCATTGCAATAAGCCGGGACACCGGAAGAGGAACTGCAAGGAAAATCTTGCGGACCAAAAGAAGCTTGGAGAAGCTTCGACTTCTGATCTAGGTTTGTTCATGATTGAAATTAATTTTTCTGAAAGTCAAAATTCTACTTAGGTATTGGATACCGGCTGTAGTTCTCACATATGTAATAATATGCAGGGACTAAGCAGAAGTAGAAAATTGAACAAGGATGAAGTCGTCCTACGAGTGGGAAATGGAGCAAAGGTTGCCGCATTAGTTGTAGGAACTTATTGTTTAGCACTGCCTACGGGAAAGTCCATTAGTTTAAATAATTGTTATTATGTTCCAACACTCATTAGAAACATTATTTCAATTTCTGTATTGGATATGGATGGTTTTGATATTATAATAAAGAACAACAGTTGTTCTATTTATAATAAAAATGTTTTATATAGTGTTGGCAATTTACTGAATGGACTTTACATACTTGACTTGCATGAAAAATATACTTCAAATTGAACAAACTAAGAAAAGAAAAAGAGATGATGTTAATTATACTTTTATGTAGCACTGTAGACTCGGTCATATGAATGAAACAAGATTAACCAAGTTGCATAAAGATGGGCTTTTAGAGCTATCTGATTACGAATCATATCTAACTTGTGAATCTTGTCTCATGGGTAAGATGACTAAATCCCCTTTTAGTGGAAAAGGAGAAAGAGTTACAGAGTTTTTAGCGTTGGTACACACAGACGTATGTGGACCTATGACAATGAATGCACGAGGAGGGTATTCTTATTTTATTACTTTCACTGATGATCATTCTAGATTTGGATATGTGTATTTAATGAAATACAAATCTGAATCGTTTGAAAAGTTCAAAGAATTCAGAAGTGAAGTAGAGAAGCAAACTGGTAAGAGTATTAAGATTCTTCGATCGGATCGAGGAGGGGAATACTTAACCAATGAGTTTCTCAATTGTCTCAAAGAAAATGGTATAATCTCACAATGGACTCCACCAGGGACGCCACAGTTGAATGGTGTATCTGAAAGGAGAAATCGAACATTGTTGGACATGGTTCGTTCCAAGATGAGTTTTACCGACCTTCCAGTATCCTTCTGGGATTATGCCCTAGAATCGGCTGCATACCTACTTAACAAGGTACCTACCAAATCCGTCCCAAAGACTCCATATAAGTTATGGACAGGGAGGAAACCAAATCTTAAGCATGTTAAGACTTGGGGTTGTCCAGCTTATGTCAAAAGGTTTGAACATGACAAGTTGAAGACTAGATCTGACAAATGTAGATTCGTGGGATACCCTAAAGAAACATCAGGGTATTATTTCTATCATTCTACTGATCAAAAGGTGTTTGTTGCGAAACACGCTGCCTTCTTGGAAAATGAGTTTATCCTTGAAGGGGTCAGTGGGAGTAAGATATATATTTTGAAGAAATTCAAGAACCACAAAATACTACGGATCAAAGTCAAGTACCTGACCAAGTAGAAGAACCTACTGTACCACAACCTATTCGTAAATCTGGAAGAATACCGAAGATACCTGATAGGTATGGATTCATCATAGAGGATGATGATGAGGTACGCATCATAGATGATGATAATCCATTGACTTACGAAGAGGCTATGAGTAGTAAAGACTCAGAGAAATGGCTAGAAACCATGAAATCCGAGATGGACTCCATGTATGAAAACCAAGTATGGACTTTGGTTTCACCACCTGAGGGTATTAAGCCTATTGGGTGCAAATGGGTCTTTAAGAGAAAGACTGGAGCGGACGGCAAGGTAGAGACCTATAAGGCCCGACTGGTTGCAAAAGGTTTCAAACAAAGACAAGGAGTTGACTATGATGAAACCTTCTCACCAGTAACTATGCTTAAGTCCATTCGGATTTTGCTTGCAATTGCAGCTTATTATGACTACGAGATCTGGCAAATGGATGTGAAAACGGCCTTCCTCAATGGAGAGCTTGAGGAGAATGTATACATGATACAGTCAGAGGGTTTTGTTTCAACGGTTGGAACAAACCAAGTCTATAAGCTACAACGATCCATTTATGGATTGAAGCAAACTTCTTGAAGGAGGAACATCCATTTTGATGAGATAATTTTAATTTTATCAAAAATGAGGATGAACCATGTGTGTACAAGAAGGTTAGTGGGAGCGCTGTTTCATTCCTTGTATTATATGTTGATGATATATTACTGATAGGGAATGATGTTCCTATGCTACAGTCGATCAAAATTTGGTTATCTAAACACTTCTCCATGAAGGACTTGGGTGAGGCATCCTATATTTTGGGGATAAAGATCTATAGAGATAGATCTAAAAGGATGCTTGGCTTGACCAAAGGAAAGTACATTGACTCGATGCTAAAGAAGTTTAGCATGAAAAATTCCAAGAGAGGTCTCATGCCGATGAGCCATGGAATACATCTCTCCAAGAAACAGGCCCCAAAGACACCTGAGGAGAGAGACCATATGAGTAAGATTCCTTATGCTTCAGTAATAGGATCTATCATGTACGGTATGATATGTACCAGACCAGATGTCGCTCATGCACATAGTGTAACGAGCAGATATCAGTCGAATCCAGGAGAAGAGCACTGGAAGGCAGTGAAAAACATCCTAAAATACTTAAGAAGAACTAAGGATGTATTTCTTGTCTACAGTGGGTCTGAATTGAAACTAGAGGGCTATACAGACTCAAGTTTTCAAACGGACCAAGATGACAGCAAATCCGTTTCAGGGTATGTGTTTAACTTAAACGGTGGCGCAGTGAGTTGGAAAAGTTCCAAGCAGCAAGCAGTTGCTGATTCAGTGACAGAGGCAGAGTACATAGCTGCAAGTGAAGCTGCAAAGGAAGCTGTTTGGATGAAGAAGTTCATAACTGAACTTGGAGTGGTTCCTAGCATTAGAGGAGTCGTACCTTTATTCTGTGACAACACCGGAGCTGTTGCGCAGGCTAACGAACCCAGGTCTCATCAGAAATCCAAACACGTGTTGCGGCGGTTTCATTTGATTAGAGAGATCATTGAAAGAGGAGATGTCACCCTGGAGCGTGTGGACTCTCAAGACAACATTGCAAATCCATTTACTAAAACTTTAACACAATAGCAGTTTGATCGTCACTTAGAGAAGATGGGTATTAGATACCATGGCGATTAGCTTTAGTGCAAGTGTGAGATTGAAAGTAGTATGCACACACAAGCCAATCATATTTGATATGATGTAGCATATACTTTGTAATCTTATTCATTTATTAATAAAAGAATTGATTTTCTTAAAAGGCATTTTTACATTATCTACATGGTGTTGTTATATTAAATGTGATAAACCCATAGTTTTGAGCAATGCTTTTAGAATCATAATGGTGATCATGCTAATGAGATCTAAATTCTAGATAGCTCACAAACTAAAATCGTTCCTAATCGTTGGATTACTAAAAAGGGGATTAGTGAATCCGGATAGATTAGTACATACGTTGATTGCTCTTAGGAAGAGGATGATTGATCTCATAATCATTTGTGTGGAGACACTAAAGCAAGTATGTAGGTGCTTATTGGAGAATAAGTACACTGAACGTGGCTCGCTAAGGAATACCTAATGGAGTTTTACTCGCATGTCAATAGGAATTCCTCTAGTGATAGTAGTACAAGTGATCCTTGGACTTGAGATCATCATAGTATCTTGTGTATGATGAGTTATACTTTGACATGTCCCTTAAGACCTTTATGGTATAACAAAGGGTATGATTGGGTATAATGAGTTGTACATGGAGATAGGTGAATGATCAACAAAAAATCTACCACGTCTAGTAAAAGATGTGAATGTCCTATGTGATTCGATAAATGACAACTTAGTAGTCCTTGGCCAAGGCAAAATGAAATTAGAAAGGTGTTTCTAATTTGCATTATTTAAAGTTGTGCATTTGGGAATTGAAATACATATAATTAAATAAAGTAAGACTTGACAGTAATTCCATGTCTTATATTTAATTGGGACATTGTATGGTAGAAGGATTGAATTGTACGGTAACTATGCACTGAAAGGTTTTTTGTGATTAATGTTGAAATTTATATTATCTGGAAAGTCGTTGATCGCTAAGGGGGCTTACCCTTATTGTAGAATAAATATTATTTAATTAAATAAATTAAATAGTTTAATTTATTTATTTAAATATAATTAGAATTGTTCTAATTGATTTATTCACAACCGGTTTAATATGGAGAACCTAAAGGGTCACACCGCAAAAGAAAAATATTTATTTAAGAAGTAAATGGCATAATTGTAATAATAAGTTAAATGTATTTAATTTAGTCTATGGAGATAGAATAAATTAAATAGCTTAATATTTATTATTTAATATTTTGAAAATATTAAATATAAATTAATAAGAGGAGTCTTATTATTATTATTACTATTACTATTATTTAATTCCTAATAGGGATTGAGAATTAATTAATAGAAGTACTCTCTCATGAATTCCTAATTGGATTAGGAGCATAATTAATTAAAGGAGTTTAATTATAATAGAAACTCTAATCCTAAATAGTTTAGGGAAGGGTTATTCCTACATCTATAAATAAGAGGAGTCTTATCATAGATTAGAGTTACACACTCTTGCATTAGATTGTGGAGAGTACTTGCAATTTCTATAGAGATAGAAACTAGGGTTTTGCCAACACCCAACTTCTTGAATACCTATTCTTCCTTGGTGGATCACCTCTAGAGGCCAAACACTTGGGTGGCTAACGTTGATCAAAGGAAGGAATCTCATCGGTGGAATTCGAGGAGAACACGAAGGACTAGGAGTTGAACTTGTACCTGAGGAAGCTTTGATCTACGGGGGTATAATTCTTATTCTCTTTCTCTTTCGTTTAATTGATAATTGAACACAAGGATAGATCATGGTGATGGTTTGTATTAAAATTTTAAAATCCGTTTTATCACGCTTCCGCCCTATTTGTGTAATTAGATTGCATGCTTGCGTAATATACAAACCTAACAGAGAGATGCTCATATCATAACTTTCGGCTCTCGAACTATCCGTCATTTAGATATCTACATAACACAATAACACAATTAAATTGTTGGCCAATGTTTTTTTATATGCCGATATTTAGATCGTGTAAGTTCCCTTTTCTTATTTGCTGCCAATGTTTTTTCTTAGCCGAAGTAAACCCTTGGTCGCATACTTGTGTGGGTATATTGGTTTGGATCTTTAATTGGGTGGATTACTTGGTTATGGATCAATTGGAATTTGGAATTGAATTGGGTAAATTAAAATTTGAGTTTATTCCCAAGTTGTCCGACTAGATACCAAGTCGGGCAAATCGTCGACTTGAACCAACTAGGTGACGACTAACTACTCAAGTCGCACGACTTAGCGACGGCAACCAAGTCGAGCTGTCGACTTGCACTTCCAGCACGACCGGACGAATTAATAACTATGCACCTCACCATAAAACTTTTCAGCTTTTATCTTTTAACTCATGCTTTCTCTCTTAACTTCATACTCACTCATTAAATAGAAGCTTTTTTTGGTACAAAACATGGTCCTTATACTCCTTAAAGAGCCCCACCCAAGAAAAATGACAGGCAAAACAAAAGGATCATTTAACCGGTAAATAATAAAGCTTTTTATTTGATGTGTTTCAGTGCAGAATAACTCTACAACGTCGGATTTCTGGAGGCACTAATGGAAAAGGAGAACCTGGTCCATATGAGACATTAATAAGATTAAGAGTAAGTAGATTCTAGTGATTTTGGAAGAAGCTCTTAAGCTGGTATAAGGTGTCAAGGAATCAAGTACTTTGGCTAAAGGCTACAGGAAGATATCGGTATATTGAGTAGGAAAAATGGATGCTAGAGTCTACAAGTATCATGGAATAAAAGACTTTAACTATTCTTTTCTTTGTTTTGTAAAATCTACTTGTTTCTTTCTTACAGAGTTAGGTTTCAACCCTTCCTGATGAGGAGATATATAAGGTTATTAAAGTATTATACTACCATTAATTGATTATTTTATATTATTGTGGAGAGAGAGAGAGAAATCCATGTGGTTATCTTTTAATTTATTTAGTAGATTATTATTAGGAAGAAGATTATTATCAGGGATTTGAATCACCTACTAGTATCAGATGATTGGTCCAAACGGAAAGTTGCTGCAAATTAAGAAGTGCCCGTCAGATCTTCAAATGAAAGGGTCCTTAAGGATAAATTGAATTGCAGGGTGATGATACTGGAGTGTTCACTATAAATACTGATAAAAAACTGGCAAACATCTAGCAAGAAGTGATTGGTCCAAACGGATGTTAGTTGGAGTCGGGCGAAAATTCGAAACAGGAAAAGCGGGACTGATGCTTGCACGAACAATTAACAGAGTTATGTAAAAGGACCATATATTAAATAGTTCAAGCTATTCCAAAAGGCAACTGAATGAAAAGAAATATGTGCACCTTACGTAGAGAATCTCCAGAGATGACTATTTCTTAAGTGGCATAAAACTAATCTTTTCCCTCAATCCTATTCTGGAAAATTGTTGCTTGTTTCTTTCACCGTTTTAACTTCTTTCTCAGTACAGAAGTCTACGGAGATTTAGCGAAAAAATTGAAATCTGCATATTTGGAGGACATTCATGTGCAATGCAACAACCAAATGCCTCCATTCTGTATTTCTGTGTTGGGACATGCAAAAGCCTTTTCTCTCCTCCTCCACCCCCATAAAAATATCTTTTTACTAATCAACACAAGCGTAAACTGCTAAAGCAGCTAGGAGTACAGATAATTGTGGCTTCTGAAATAATAAGCCATATATCCAACTATTTTTATAGTAATCTTTTCATAGAATCATTGGATTCCTATTATCACATAGAAAGCTTAATCTAGAAGTTTACAATAGTTTTGAAAATTAATTTTTCAAAAACAGCATCTAATTGTTCTTCCTAGCACCAAATTACACTAAACTAAAACTTTTGATCTAACCATAGAATATCCACCCCAGCATCGTGCCCTAATTCACTAACATAGTATGTAATGACATCTGAAAAGGCATAAAGCAAGCATTAACTGAATTATAGTGAGGTATGAAGAGGAGGCCAATGGTTGATAATTCCCAACATGACGTTACTCTTAATATAAAATTTACATAATTTGAAAAAGTAAATCCTAAACAAGTAAACCTGTTAGTCTGCCACTAGGTTTGTAGAGGAGTAAATCTTTTAGTGGGATAATGAAATGAACATGAACGTATAATTGAGCAATAAAATAATACATTTATTATACATGTGTATATGTATGTTCGTGTGTCTCAGTAAGACAGGATACTCTTCTACTTGGCGTAACCATAAGAATTCTTACACCTCAGTACTTTTTCTTTTTACTTCTCATTTTGTAGAGGCCAACTATACCTTTCTTTTGGTAAAAATTATTCTAAATTAAAATAAAGAAAACTGCATCAATTTCTTATGTTTTTGTAGTCCATTTGATTTTTGCTATTCGTGACTAGCATAGGGAAGAAATCAACCGATAATTAGGAGACCCACAAGTATTAGTACGTAGGTTAAGAAACATAGTTCTTACAACAAGCAATGGAACATTCACTATATTTGTAACAGTAGCGGAATATGAAATAAATTTATCAAACCTTAGCAATTCCATGAGCTTCATAATCTTGATGTCCCATCAAATTTTAGCCTGCTCACATCAAGATGGAACAAGGACCTACTTTTTCCAAAATGAACTTTATCAAATACTACTTTGTAGGAGTGGTATCAGCAGAGCTCATCCTCGGTATTTCATTCTTTATTATTTTTCTACTCTTTTTCCATTCTTTTTACTTCTAAGAATTAGTCATACATCAACTGTACTGTATGAATTTGTGAATTAATTGCCTTAAAAGTTTTTTATTCAAGTAAAATGTTAGCATCAAAAGCTCAAGCTTAATAGGAACCCAAGTTGCTCTCTGCACTAGAGTGCTCCAAAAACACATTAAGTCCATAAAACAAGCCCAGAAAGCAGATATATAAGTTCTAAATAGCCAGCAGCAAACTGTTACCATTAAAAGGCCATAAAGCAGGTGCCCAAAAAATAATTAAAAAAAGTTCAAAATAGTTTGAAAATTAAAATCAAAGCATAATTTTACTAACAAAATAATACATATAATTAAGATGAAAAAGAAAGGCATACTTGGGGAAATATAAGGTCTGCGATTAGTGCTGCTAGTGGTGACTCGGAGAACAAATTTAGCAATCGGAGGCTGCTCCTTGGATAATCGAGATGGCTCTGGAAATAGACGGATATACAGGTACCGATTCTTCTCTATTGATAATTGCCTGTTTATAATTTATATCACATATATATAATCGATTATCAGTGTCAATTAGTTCTATTAGAAATTTAGTATACATACATATATACACACATATATATATATATGTGTGTGTACACACATGATCCATAGAAAATGTTTGTTATGCATAATTTGGGTAAACCCATCTTTAGCCGTCCATAGGAGAAATAGACTGTCCAAATTTCAAAAAATAAGTGTTATCCGCTACTATTAGTGGCTGAAGAGTTAAAGAAATTTAAATTGGACCATCTGATTCTCCTACGAACAGCCATAGATGGGTCATAGGTTTGTCCAAATAGTGTCATAACAAACATTTGCTATGAATAACTCCCCATATATGTACCAATTTTTCTCTATTGATAATTGCCTGTTTATGTTACAAATATACATAATCGATTATCAGCTTCAATTAGTTCTATTAGAAATTTGGAATACAACACAATTTGGGCAAACCCATCTTTGACCGTCCACAGGAGAACCAGACGTCCCAGATTTTAAAATTAGTGTTATCCACTACTAATACTGGCCCAAGAGTTAAAAATATTAAATTGTGACATCCATTTCTCCTATAAAAGGCCAGAGGTTTGTCCAAATAGTACCATAGTAAACATCGGCTATGGATCACTCCCCATATAAGTACCGATTCTTCTCAATTGATAATTGCCTGTTTATGCTACATATATAATTATATATGTTCGATTATCAGTTTCAATTAGTTCTATTAGAAATTCAGAATACATACACATATATACATACATGCATACATATAATATATATGAGAGAGAAGAATTACAGAAAGAGAAAGGGGTTAGCCCTTAGCATACCAGGTCCAAATTCCGACCTTGAAAGGATCAGACCTTTTGACAGTGCAAGGCCCGAAGTTTTCAATCCTCCATTGAGCCAACCTTGATATAGTTTCCACCTTCGAATCCCCCATTTTTCTCTCTCCTCCAACTCTGTAACTCTCTCAGACCTTCAGCTGTGTGTGAGAGATACAGTTCACTGTATAGTGAGAGATTATTCGGAAAATCAAACTTTAGGGAGAGAATACACTGGAGGATGAAGACAGCTTTTTCTCTCTTTTTTTTTTCTTATTTTTTTTCCCAAGCTTTTTGACGCATTTTGGAAAAGGTGCAGACGAAAGCTAGAAGCTCTGTTTGGACTTTGGATACCTTCATTTATTCATTTTTGATATTGAAAGGTAAAGATGTCATTTTGATTATAAAAAACAAAAATTGGGTTATATTTCCTCGTAAACAACAAAAAAAAATATCCGTTACAATGTTTAAATATAAAATTTTTAATTTAAAAAAGTATTAAATTTTCAAAAGTACTTAAGTGGGTTATATTTTTGTTTTAGGGAAAGAAAAATGATTATTATTTACATTAAGTCTGTTGTAGATGTTTAGATAATAAACATATGAATATCCAGGAATATCATATGTTTTTATGGTTTTATTTTAGAAATTATTACTTTTATTGTCAGAATTTTATATTTTTACAAAATATATTTTATTTATAATTTATAGGAGTCTCATTTATTATTTATGTAGGAGGAGTCTTATGAAATAATTGAAAGATATTTATTAAAAACTGGATGGTGAAATGATTATGGGTGTAGGGTAATAAATATAATAAAGAATAAAATACACCGACACACCTTCTATACAATTATAATAACACTCATCTCTCATCTAGTTTTTAAAGTGACAGTTAGTACCCTTATAAGTTTTTAGAGTTAACTAAATAGATAAAATTACATATCTACTTTTGTATGTTATCAAATTTTAATTCATAAATAATATATATTTTTAATAACAAAATTATCCTATTTTAATACAATACATTTTAATTATAGTTTTATTTGTAATTAAGATAATCTCATTTTGGTAACTTATAAAAAACCTAATTTATTTTAATTAACACATATTTTTGGATCAATGATACAAATATTAAGAATTTTAAATTAAATTATTAATGGATCTATTCTAATCAGAGTGAATTGTGTATGTTGATAGTTTAGTTTTTGGTGTTTAATAAAAAAATTATTATTTGAATTCTTAGTTTCATATTATGATTTTCATATGTTAAATTTTCTTGAGTATATGTCAAAATTTAGGATGTTTATGATTTTGATTAAATTTTTTAGTATATGGTTGGTGTTGTTTTGTGGCAATGTTAAATAAAAAAAAAATTTAATAATATATATTACTACCATTATATTATAAAAAGATTTTTTTTAATATATTTTTTTAAGTAACAATATTTGTCATTTTTGTAGACACCCGAAATTTGGCAATCTGTTATCTAACCTTGACAGGAGAGCAAAAACGTCATTTCACTCTGTCTACGAGGATTTCAAACAAAGGATTACAAGGCTCAGAATGAATGCATACAATTATCATGACGACCACCGAGTGACAAACTACGCGAAGTATGACGGTTGACTAGTCGACATACATGGGAAGATCTATTTCTGCAAATTGCTCTATCTTCTCGGACCTGGAATTGGTCAAACTTTATGTCATTGTGTAGCTCTCGGAAAGAGCTTTCTGGAATGGTATGACACGTCTCTCAACTCTTCCCGGATTGAAAGTTACGAACGTTTCAGCGAACAATACGAAAAGTCGACTACACGACACGAAAATCGAGACAGCTGGGCCTCACATGGGCCTGCCACAGGTACACCTGCGGCCAGCCCCGGAGCCTATGTGTGACGTCTTGGGTACTCGTACCCTGAATTTAGTGCTCACGATCTATCGAATCCATACACCTTTAAACAACATATAATAACTAATGCGGAAATAATAAACATATGTTGTTTATTACAAAATGGTAACTATGTCCCAAGGTCTACAACCTTAAACAAAATACAACACATAACTTAAAAATATCCTCTAGGGTCCAAGTTACATTAACAGATAATAAAACAAAACAATAAAGCATATAAAACAGCTAGCCGACGTCTAAGACTTCATCTTTCCTTTGCCTTTGTGTTTGCTTGAGCACTCGGGCTTAACTGCAATAGGTTCATGATATAGTAAGGATGAGCAACTAGTTTGCCCAACAAGTTTAAAAATGAACAAGGATAATATATATCATAAATGAAAAAAGAATAACTGTAATGGATTTACTCAATATGGATAACTGAAGCAAGATAATCAATGTTTTAAGAATAATTAATAGTCAAATAGACTATGAACATACTTTAAGGAAACAACTGCTTGTTTAACCCTTTTAGGTTACTGTTTCAGAAGTCTGTACTTGAGGGGATCAGCCTCTTGTACGCCATGTGTATGTATAACATTTATTTATGTCATGTACCTTATATTAGATACTTAGGAAATCTCCCCTATATATAGGGTTGTTCATCTCAGTCCAAGAATCCGCACCAAACTTTTAAATTTTAAACATGCATATGTCTAGCCGAACAAATGGCTTAGACTTCTCTTTGAACAGTTCATGAATACCAGAACATTAAATAATGATGCAGTTTCAATGACTGTATCCAATTCAAATGCACCATGTGCGAATAGCAATAATATTGATGTGGAATAATTTTAAAGTAATTAAACCACTTAGTGCATGCTTGAGAAATGAAACTCGAGCTTAAGATCAGGTAAAACGGCAATTCATAAGAAGTTTAGAGTTAAGGACTTGCATGATTCGCTGCTTACAAAATTACTCTACTAGTCTGCTCTGCAAGTATCCTACAATGATTATAATTACTCTACGATCAGTCATAGTTAAGCATCAATAATGGATTAATTAAACTTACTCATAAGGGTCTGTCTAATGGTCCATTTAACCACCCTATGATCTGTCATACAACTCTACGATTAGTAGGGTTTCATTACTGTCGGTGGAGTCACTCTACGATCAGTGGTGTGACTCTACGATCACTAATGTCTTGCTGACTTGGTGAAGTTATGCCTAAGATTAGTTGGTTGAACTTCGTAGGGTTCTGTTGTGACTTTACGATCACAAGCGAAGCTCTACGATTGACTGGTAAAATCTTACAGATGACTAGGATTGTCCTACGATTGGTTGTGATGCTCTACGATCGACAGAGTTCACTCTACGATCGACAGAGTTCACTCTACGATGCACATAGTTCACTCTACAAATGCCTAGCGAAGCTCTATGATTAGCATAGTTGACTCTACGTAGAGTTGACTCTACGATCGTAGAGTTCACTTTACATCTGCCTCCATGGCTCGTCCAACTTACTCTACGATATGCGAGTAGGCTTTACGATTGCCTAATAGTTCGGCTGACTTACCCTACGATTGTCGAGTGGTTCGGCTGACTGTCTCTACGATTGCCGAGTGGTTCGGCTGACGGACTCTACGATTAGAGTGAAACCACTCTACGATTCATAGGTGCGCTCTACGATCGGAGTAAGGTCACTCTACGATCGTAAAGTCTTCTTCGCGATTTGTTGTGACTAAGGAGAAATTCAAGGTTTTAGTTTAAAAACATCCTTTGGCTGATTAGTCTAAAATCACACCTGTTTTAGAAACATGGTTTAGGTCTGACTTATGGCTTTTGAACTCAAAAATTTGATTTAAGCTCAATATCAATGTTGTGTCTGATCACTATTGATTTGACAGAGGTTTTGGTCTGGTTTGATAGAAAATTTGTTATGTATACTTAGACACACTCCTCCTTGGTTTTTTCTAGTGTTTAATCAGAAGTTCAGCTATACTGCTCTAAGGTCCGTGACACAAAGTTTTGAGATTTAATCATAAAATCATCTCAAGTTGGTCTTACTACCGCAGTGCTTATCTGAACTTGGCTCAGGTCAGACACGGGTCTCAAATAAATGAACAAACAGTCATGGTTTTATTAGTAGAAGGCCATAGAACTACCATTTCCATGGCTCAACTAGGGTCCCACTATGAGTTCAAATGTCCATAATCGAAGTTTGCAACGACTTATGATCATTAATAACGGGTACATACCGACTGTGGTTCTGACTCTTTTAGCAAGGCAGACTATCATAATCCTTTCGGACATAGTCCATACTTTATGTTGATCTAACTAGGACTCGGTTGTAAGTCTTATAGACAACATTTACGGTCTTATTCAAGATATGATTACAGAGCATTCAGTTCATAAGCTATTCTTGACTTTTATGCTAGTCCAGGTATGCAAGAATATAACATCTATATATAAACCGTAACTACTGAGATGAAAATAAAAACTTCTCACCTCTTCGTTCTGGTTGCACATCTTCTCTTCCTTCCGAAGTACGTGATGAAGTTAGCAGGCATATCCGCTTGTTAGCTCCCTTCCCTTTCGGCCACCCTTCCTTGCTCTCAAACTTACTATGTTTCTATCTATCTCAAACCCATCAATCTCAGCAAACTCCTCAAATAGAATAGGAGCTCTATTTATAGAGAAATCATTACCCAGGCGCTGGTCATTACCCAGATATTAGGACCAGTACATAACGGTATCTCCCGTTGGTTACTAAGGTTTAGGTGAAAAGTTCCACCAACCCACTGTTAAATCAATCGGCAGAGTGTCATCTCACTTGTCTGGGTTTTAGCAACAAAAGGGATAGGCCATTCGCCTAACTCGGCTGATGGCAAGTAGCAGTACTGAAGATATATATATATATATATATATATATATATATATATATTAAATTGTTTTAGTGCATGACAGCTCACACAACTGGTCCTCTGTTTGGGTTCACCGAATAGACTTTGCAAAACTGGCTATTGTGTTGGTTTCACTTGTTGGGTCAAAGTATAATACCCAGTACCTCCCTGCCAATTAATCACTTAAATGACCAAACTACCAGTCCATAACCAAATACTTTCGATTGGGCTTGTTTAATCCATCATGGGCTAGTCCACTATTACTAAGTTCCTAGCGGTACTATAAATTATTATTAATAATAATTTGCACACAATTAATAAACCAATTAATTAATATACGATAATTCAATTTAACTTGTTATGCCTCAAGTTAATTGAATTATCACATAGCTTATTATTCTTTATCAGTAATCTTGATATTACAATACTGAGGTTGGTCCATTAATTTACTTAATCCATTAATTGGACCTTCCTTTAATATCTCATCCATAAAATTATATAATCACACATAACACATAATGTTCTAAATAAAATAAAATTTAACTCATTGAAAATTTAAATACTCAATTTTATTTATAATGTTAATCAAAATTCGCGGTCATTACATTCTCCCCACCTTATAAGAATTCCGTCCTCAGAATTACAACATAAGGTCACTCAAAGAGATGCGGATAATTCGCCCTAATCTTTTTCTCAAGCTTCCACGTAGCTTCTTCAACTGCGTGGTTTCTCCAGAGCACTTTGACCGAATGAATGATCTTATTTCTTAACGTATGTTCCTTCCTATCGAGTATCTGGATAGGAATTTCGTCATACGATAAATCTCTCTCGACTTGAATCGGCTTATAGGATATGACGTGCTTGTAGTCAGGTTTATATGGTTGTAACACTGACACATAAAACACATTATGAATATATTCTAGTTCGGGAGGTAAAGCTACCTCGTACGCCACTTCACCTATTTTCTTCAATATCTCAAACGGTCCAATAAATCTCGGACTCAATTTACCCTTCTTGCCAAATCGTATCTTCCCTTTCCAGGGAGATACCTTTAAAAACACGAAACTGCCCACCTCAAAGTCCCGCTTCTGACGATGCAGGTCGGCGTATTTCTTCTGTCGATCATGGGCTGCTACTAGGTGATTCCTAATCAATTTAACCGTATCTGCTGTCTGCTGCACCATCTCAGGTCCCAGTAGTCTTCGCTCTCCCACTTCGTCCCAACACAACGGTGTTCGACACTTTCTTCCATATAACGCTTCGTATGGTGGCATGCCGATACTACCGTGATAACTGTTATTGTAAGTGAACTCTACTAACGGTAAGTGATCATCCAAACTGCCCTTTAAATCCATCACTACCGCTCTAAGCATATCCTCCAAGGTCTGAATTGTTCACTGTTGGTCGATTTCGCAATCGATAAACACACACGTGCAAGTATACACGGCCCATAAGTAATATATGATAAGATAAGAGTCGAACCCACAGGGAATTGTGATAATTAATAACCAAGTACCAATCGTATATCAATTTGATCTAATTTAAACAATGAAGGTTTTATTGTTTATTGATTGGTTGAGTTCTCAAATTAAGTAATGAATAAAATGCGCTAAAATATCAAGATAGAAAGGTCTAATATTATAATTTCCCCCAACACGTCATTTGAATCTCCTAACTCTCTCTTTTCAATCAATTATAGCATACGAATTGACAACCGAGAAATCAAAACTACATAAGAGCCTCTGTCGATGGTCAATCACGAATCTTCCTAAGCGGTGCATAGGTATATGTCTATCCTATACACTATCAAGAGACTAATTTCAGGAATGATTAATAGACACGTGTCACCAAATCTAATTATTCCTCCCTTCCATTACCAGCTTTCACATCGGAAGTCATTAAGACAAGATTCTCAATTGGTTGCATGCGGTAATTAGGTATATATCTATCCCAACTACTATCAAGATACCTATTATTGCAGATAATTAATAAGACACACGTCACTTAATCCGATTAATAACCCACAACAATCTATACTCTCGCATGTTATCATAACTAGGTCTTAACCTATAATCCGTTCGTCAAGTTCATATAGGTTCCCAAGGTAATTACGGGCCAAGCAATTAATCAAGAAGCAAAGGTTATGACAATCAATTCACAAATGCATAACTAAAATCAATAGAGAGAGAATTCAATTCAAATTAAGTGTTGGGTTCCATTGCAATCTTAGAATAGAATGTTAGTTCATGATAGCTACAATAAACATCATTTTCAATTGATACATTGTCAAATTTGAATTACAAAGGAGATGGAAAACTAGAAATGAAACCACTTTTGAAGCTATTCAGCTGGTGTTCCTTTGGTTGCTGTAGATTTCTAGCTCTCCTCCTTAGCTTTGCAATTCTTCTTGACTGAGTTCCTTGGTTTTGGGCTTGATTCAGCTTGATTTGCAGCCTTGAGCACTGTTGGTTGATGTATTTTGTAACCTCCCTCTCTCTAGATGTCTGATATGAAGCTTAGAAGAGAATATATATAGTCTCTCTCCAGAAACCCTAGCCAGAATTGGACAAAATGGAGCTCAGATCGCACTATATCAATGTCAGAACGCACTCAGTCCAGACTTGGCGAGGCCTCGCTGGTTTGCGCGGAGGCCTCCGTGGCCTGTTGCCAACTCCCTGTATGCCCTGGCGAGGCCCCGCTGGTTTGCGCGGAGGCCTCCGTGAGCTCTCTGGTTGCTGGCGCAGCCTCCGTGATTTGCACGGAGGCCTCCGTGGTAGTCACGGAGGCCTCTGTGAGAATTGCGGAGGCCTCCGTGGCCTGCTGTAGCTGGTGCCTATGTCAGCACTCAAGAGGCTTGGCCGACGCCGTGCATGCCCAAAGCGCAAGTGTCATCAACTTCAATATCGAGCGTCGCCAAACGCTAAATTCTAAGATGGTACCAACCAAGCACGGATAACTAGCCACGGACATTAAGACATTACAACCACGATCCGGACGACATTTATTTCAATTCCTACAAAACACAATAAACATACATGAAAGCGACAAAGAACACATAAAAGTACTCTAAAACCATAATATCGAAAAGTCACATAGAAATATACTAAAACCATCTAAAATACCCATAGACTTACAAATTATCAAGGCCAAAGGTACCCAAATTGTGTGTATAAAACACATTCATCAAATACCCCCAAACTTAAATCTTTGCTTGTCCTCAAGCAAACAGAGATACACTAATTTGTTGACATAGCACAATGACAATTGAATTAGGAAAGAACGACTCAAGAATTGGCCTCAAAGGATAAAGATCAAAAGGGGCCCAAGAACAACGTAAAGTTACAATTTAACAAAATTTCTAAGCTCACAGCTACTCAAGATCTCTGCAATGTGTGTGTGAGTGTGCAATCTATTTATGTGAGTTAGGAAAGAGCTAACGCATGAACTCAATATATGAGGAATTATACTATAAATCTACAACTCAGCATTACCTTGATAAATACAAAACAAGACGACCATATAAGAAGGGGGTTCCCAAGGGATTATTATAGTAATGAGTAATCACACTGGTGAGTGCGTTTTACGCTCCATCTCACCTTAGCTAAGTGCATGACCGTGCGATGTCTAATCACATTAGGCTATTTAGAGCTACCCATGTAACGAGTGTTTGATCAATAACTCCCAAACCAGATGGCTTTAGGGTACTAGGTGTAAAAACACCCCTAAGGATCTATTAACTCGAGTAGCAATGGCCACGTAATTAAACTTGGTCAACAAATAATCATAATAATTTATTAGTTTTTTTTTTACTTTTTTTTTTTTTAAAACCCCCAAACTTATATGAAAGTCTAAAATAAGCATAAAAGGCAGATGACGCGAGTTCGGTATATTTCAAGTATAATATCCCAAGCATTTAAGTACATGAGATTTCTCAATGCTAACTAACTAAACAAGCACAATGTGTATGTGAAGAGCTTACACAACCGAGAGTAGGGTGGTGTAACTAAACATGCTCAAGATTTCCCTTCGATAAAAACACAAAACCCAGCAAAATATCATTGGCCATTCTTGTAGCAAAACACGACTTAGACAAAATAGAATACTATATTACACTACCACCCCCAAACTTAAAATAGACATAGCCCTCGATGTTATAATAGACATAATTTAAACAGAGAACTTCACTTTGTGGGTCAGGCATTGCCCGGATCAACGGTTACGTCATCACCCGAATCGAGGTCATATGCCGGGAACATCGGTGCCATAGGAAATGTTACTGCATTTGGGTCAGAGTTGAACCCACTATTGTTGATCACCTGTGTCACAGCTGCATTAAAATCCGAGGTGTAGTTGCATAAATAGTTGACCTGCTGCATGGTGTGACCAATGCGGCGGGACTGGCGCCTCGAATCCCGACGCCGGTCATGAGCCTCCCTCTGCAACTCAGCTCTCAACTCTTGGTTCTCTCGACGGAGCTCACGTAACTCGGCGATGAGTAAAGCCATGGATGAGCTAGATGGCATGGTATCCGCGCTATGCGGTGACTCCTCGACTTCATGAGACTGCTCCGGTAATATGTATCTGTAACGACCGTGAATTTTGCATGGCTTTGTAATATACGCTTATGATCATTATTTAATGAATGAATATTTATTAATATTAAAAGTGTGATGTGCTTAAAGGTTATGTAATAATCTAGATTATGTATTTGCAATGATATTAAGTGTTGTTATTTGGTAGGACTTATTAAAATGATTTCGGAGAAATATCGCTAAAATTCTATTCGCGGGTTACTATTCGCGCGGGCACTATTCGCCCCCCAAAAAAATGTCTTTTTCGTTTATTTCGAAACTTCTAATTTTTGTCATGGTGTTAATGTGATGGGTTAATAATCCAAGTGTTGGATTTTATTTGAGCCAAATTGGGATTTAATTAGAAGCCCCAAATTGCTTAAGGGTAGCCCAAACCCATGGAGCGACCCAAGACCCAACCCCATGACCCGTAACCCATGACCCATGAGGGAAATGGGTTACAAATCAGCTGAACATTGGAGAAGGAAGGAGTATACGAAATGAAGAATGAGGAGAGAAGGAGCAAAAGGAATAAGAACATTTGGGAGAAGCAAATTCCTGCATTTGGCAAAGGAAAAGTGATGAAGAACAATTGGGGAGAAGGAGAGGGGAGTTACCCACACATTGGAGGAGACAATTCCATCTTCCCATACATGGGGAGCTGATCATGCTAAGCATGCTCAGCCATTCCTTCCTCAAGCTGAGCTCAATTCATCCTCCTATAAGTACCAACCCTTGTTTGCCTTCCATTCCTTTGTTCATTGCTAAGTTAGAGCTGAAGATTGTGAGAGTTGTGAGAGTTGTAAGTATTGAGTGTACGGGTGAATTGGAGAAGGAGAAGAGAGGAACTTGTAGCTGTAATCAATCCCACTTTCATCCTAGAAAGAGCTTCAAGAGGTTAGTAGTTTAAAGCCTAGCTCATTTCCATTGTTGTTTCAATTTTCAGTTGATATTGCTTACTTTGTGGGAATATATGTTGTTGAAATTGCTTTGATTGGCTCATGAACATGTATGAATGTTGTTAACTCTTTAAAAGCCTTGTTAATAATCAATGAAAGTGGAACAATGAATGAGAATCAAACCTATGCATAAGGAATCAAGAATGGACATTAATGGATTGTTGGACATTGTGGACTGTTTTGGACAATTTAGGTAGTTTGATGAAAATTTAGTTTATGGTTGGTTGTGTACTTGTTTGTGTATGCCTATAATGTGTTATGAAGTTTTGGGTAATGATTTCATTTGGAAATCTGGACTAGAGCATAATTAAACTCTACCCCAATGTGAGTTTGTAAGCCATGCCCACAAACTATTTGATTTATTGTCTAAGAGAATGATTTCTCTAAAGATCATGGGAATTAATTTTGATTAATTGTTGAAATGGTGCTATATTGCTTAGTTGGGTATTGAAAGCATGTTTTAAGTCATATTGACTTGTTGCATAATAGCTAAGACACAAGGAGGATTAATGAATTGGCCTAACCTTGAGTTTCATTGAAAACTAGTGTGAACTGTGGCCTTTGATTTAATTCTGGTAATGTTATGTTATGTGTGTAATTTTAAGCTTTTGGGGTAGTGTAATGCCCTGAGTTAGTAAGCCGTAGGCTTTGGAACGAACGCATTTTGACCTCGGATGAGGGAGTTATGGCGTTTGGGAGAAAAGGTGTCCAATCTGTCCAAAATAGTGAAAACTTAGCCTTGGAGGGACTTTCGGGCCAATTTTATGGCTGGTAAATGAGTCTGTAAAATTATGAACCCATGAGGGTTTTGTAATCCATGTTATAAGCTTTCCATAGCCTTCGGAACGGCCTAATTCCGATTTATAACGAAGAAGTTATGAAGGTTTGAAGTTTGTATGTCAAACTGCCAAGATTGGAAGGAAACCAAGCCTTGGGGGCCAGGCCATGGGCGCGGGCGCGGTGGGGCGCCGCGCGGGCGCGCTGGGGGCTGCTGGGCGCTGGTGGGGCGCGCGCGGGCGCATGGGCTTGACAGCTCTGACATCCTTTTCTAAAATGGGCGTAACTTTCTCATACGAACTCCAAATTGGATGATTCAAGATGATCCGGAAAGTTAAGAAGTAGAACTACAACCTCCAATATTTAGAACTGTAATTTAATGTTTTGACAAATTTCTAAATTGGCCATTTTTAGGACTATTGTGCATTAGGAAGCAAATAGAGGGCGTCGTCCATGCACGTATGTAACGTGTAATGTTTCCAACGCTAAAAGTTATTGTTTTAAGTTCTAGAACTTGTAAATTATGGTTTATAATGACCTTTAGCTTTAATCAATGATGAACTAGACAAGTGTATGCACATGCTAAGCTTATGCAAATGGGGCGAATCGAGTGTGCGTTGTGCAAACGCCGAAACATCGTATCATGTGTGTGTAACCTTATTTGATATTATGTTTCTAATTAGAATGAAACCTTATTGAGTAATGTAAACCAATATTTGACATCAATTATGTGGCTAATTGGTATGTGGATATGTACTTAAATGTGTAGGACTTTTGAAGGACGATTAACGTCGAGTTATTAGCAAGCGCGTAAGGCAAGTTCTTCTTTAACCCTTGTCTAACCCTTGTGTTGGGCAAGTTCTCTAACTCCATTCATTTACTATATTGAATGCAAGTTCCTTATCTTGTACAATAGACGTATATTGTGCAGATTTTCTAATTCTTGTTTAAGTTGATATTGCACAAATATTCTATATTTTCCTAAATTACACCAATGTGGTGTATTGAGCAAGTTTTCTAATCCTTGTCTAGTCCTCATGCTAGGCGAGCTTATTAACTTCATTCGATTATATTCTTACGAATGCTATTTAATGTTCAAGTTCATATTTACGCAATACGTATATTGTTGTGTGAATTCCATACTTATGCGAATCTTTCATATTTGCACAAGCGTTCAAGATATGTTATTGGCATAAACTGTTAAAGCTTTGTAAGTTCACATTATGCATGAACTGTTTACGAAGAGTGTCAATGCCATTTGATTCGGCTAGACTAATGTCCATGATTTAGAAAGCTATCCAAACTAATTGTTTTGGTGCGGACTCTTTGCAGAGATGAACAACCCTCATAGTAGGGAAAAATATATTTTTAGTCGGGGAACCGACACGCGCGTAAGTAGAACGTTTGAGGCTTATGCATAACGCCGGGTATTTTAGGCTGATCACCTATTATGCCTGTATTTGTTGTTTGGAGTTAATAGTGTAATACTGTTAATTCTAATAAAAGGTAAGTGCCAAGGTGGCCACTCAGTGATTCCTGCAATTGAAACAGATTTGAAATCCTTGAATTCATTTGATATTCATCCAGTCCATAGTGACTCATCAGTAATAATAAAGATTTGTATTAAAACTTGAGAAGTCTTACTTTTGATCATGCATTATCTTTATTGTTATACTTGCTGGGCAAACTTGTTGCTCACCCTTGCTTTCCTTAAAACATTTCAGTGGTTACCCATAGAGGCGAGAGCTCAGGAAAGGATAAAGGCAAAGGCAAAGCCACGAATTAGCTTTGTCCCACTATGTTATGATTATGCTATGTTTTAAGACTCGTTTAGAAATTATGTATGAAGTTATGTCATGTATTCAGACTTATGTATTAGACCTCTTGTATTATGTTATGTCAGGTATTTGTATTGGTATCGAGACTTGGGACGGGAGTATTTATGTTATATCAATGTAAATATTCTATTATTTCGCAATTAGTTATTAATAGTATGTGTTTGAGTTGCACAGTGATACACCGAATTCGAGGTTAAGGCAACCCGGATTTGGGGGCGTCACAGTATCCGGCGCCTCGAGGGTCCGATTACCCGCCGCTCCAAACCTTATATAGTCGCATTGTGCGACTGTCTATTGGTGCCATAGGATACTGAACTATCTCGTCCGCCCCCCAGGCGACCTTCGCCGCTTTGCACAGTCCACAAATCAGAGAGGGGTGAGGTAGCCCACCCGAAGACTTTCCATTACCCGTTTGGAGAATGGAGTTGTGTATCATTCTTCCCACGTTAATTCTCCCACCCGCGAAAACTGCACGATTGAGGAATGACATCACTTCGTTTGTTCAATATGATTCTGAGTCCTTGTATGAAGCTTGGGAAAGGTTCAAGGATGTAATCAGGAGATGTCCACACCATGGTTTGCCTCAATGGTTGCAAGTTGAGATTTTTTATAATGGGTTGACCAACGCCACTCGATCTAGTGTCGACGCAGCTGCAGGTGGTAGTTTAATGGGAAAGAATTTTGCGAAAGCCTACAAACTATTGGAAACCATGGCTGCGAATATTTATCAATGGCCTTCGGAGAGGAAAATGCCACCAAAGGCAGCAGGAAAATTTGAGGTTGATCCTCTCACTTCAATTACAGCACAGCTAGCCGCGCTCACAAAAGAAGTGAAAAATTTAGGAACTCAATCTGTGCAGAGCATTTCTGAAACCTGTGAGTTGTGTGTTGGAAATCATCCTACCGAGCAATGTCTCATCAATGCAGAATCCGTACAGTTCATTGGTAATTACAATAGACAGCAAAACAACCCCCACTCAAATCACTACAATCCTGGATGGAAAAATCACCCAAATTTCTCATGGAGAAACAACAATAATACCCAAACCCAATATTCAGCTCCTAGGCATCAATATCCCCCAGGATTTCAAAATCAAACTCAATCACACCATCAACCCCAATCACACCAACAAGCCTCAAACCCACCTTTGCCACAACAGGAGAAAAAGCCAAGTGGGGATGATTTATTGGCTCAATTGGTTGCTCAGCATAGCGCTTCGATACGGAATATAGAGCTTCAGCTTGGGCAGATAGCTAGTGCCATGAATATCCGTCCCCCTGGTGCCTTACCTAGTGACACTGAAGTTAATCCGAAAAGAGATGGTAAGGAGCATTGCAAGGTTGTGACTTTGAGAAGTGGGAAGGAGCTACCGGATTTTGTGAATGAGGTTCCAGCTGAAGCAGTGGTTGAGGATGTGAATGGGGAGAAAGAGGAAGAAAAGGGAAAAGAAGTAGAAAAGGAAAAGGAGCCAGTGCCAAAACCAGTGGGGAGCAAACAAGGCCCTATGTATCCACCATGCCCGTTTCCACAACGTCAGCAGAAATTAAAATTGGATAAGCAATTCTCTAAGTTCTTGGAGGTGTTCAAGAAATTGCACATAAATATCCCATTCGCTGAGGCATTGGAACAAATGCCTAGTTATGTGAAGTTCATGAAAGAAATCTTGTCAAGAAAGAGAAGGCTTGAGGAGTTTGAGACGGTGGCACTAACCGAAGAATTTAGTGTTGTGTTACAAAGGAAGTTACCACCAAAGTTGAAGGATCCGGGGAGTTTCACGATTCCTTGCACAATTGGTAACCAATTCTTTGGCAAGGCCCTATGTGATTTGGGGGCAAGCATCAATCTAATGCCACTCTTAATTTATCAACAGCTGGGATTAAGTGAGGCAAAACCTACAAATGTTACATTGCAACTTGCGGATAGGTCTCTCACATACCCAAAAGGCATAGTGGAAGATGTGCTTGTCAAGGTGGACAAGTTTATTTTTCCAGCGGATTTCATTGTCCTTGATTTTGAAGAAGACAGGGAGATACCTATCATCCTTGGGCGACCATTCTTAGCCACAGGCAGAACCTTGATTGATGTGCAAAAAGGAGAGCTAACCATGCGTGTCCAAGACCAAGAGGTAACTTTTAACGTTTTTAAAGCAATGAAATTTCCTAATGTGCAGGATGAATGCTTCAGGATAGACTTGATTGATGAGGCGGTGGAAGAAGTGTTTACAGCAACTTATGAAGTTGACCCTTTTGAGGAATTGCTGGGAGAATCACTTGAGAGTGAACCTCTTTTTCCTAATGAGATGGTAAATGTGCTGAATGTTCCCCCACGTTTTATCAAGTTTAAGCAACAATTTGAACCGTTAGATAGACCAAGCAGCTCTAGTACCATTGCAAAATCCTCATGGGAGGAGCCACCTACTTTGGAGCTCAAACCATTGCCAATCCACTTGAGGTATGCTTATTTGGGTAATGCTAGTACTTTGCCTGTTATTGTGTCTGCTTCACTTGATGATGTGCAGGAAAACAAATTGCTAAGAGTGCTACGGGAGTACAAAACAGCCCTAGGTTGGTCCATTACCGACATCAAGGGAATTAGCCCCGCTTTTTGTATGCACAAGATCATATTGGAAGATGAGGCCAAACCTGTGGTTGAGCATCAGCGTAGATTGAACCCCGTCATGAAGGAGGTGGTCAAGAAGGAAATTATCAAATTGCTCGATGCCGGCATCATCTATCCCATTTCAGACAGTCCATGGGTCAGTCCAGTGCAATGTGTTCCAAAGAAGGGTGGCATGACAGTGGTGTCAAATGAAAATAACGAGTTGATACCAACTAGAACTGTCACCGGATGGAAAGTGTGCATGGACTACAGAAGGTTGAACAAGACTACATGCAAAGATCATTTCCCGCTCCCATTCATTGATCAAATGCTAGATAGGTTAGCGGGACATGAATTCTATTGTCTCTTGGATGGATATTCGGGCTACAACCAAATTGCCATTGCCCCCGAAGATCAAGAGAAAACGACGTTCACTTGCCCATATGGGACATTTGCTTTTAGAAGAATGTCGTTTGGGCTATGCAACGCACCCGCCACCTTCCAAAGATGTATGATGGCTATATTCTCCGATATGGTTGAGCAAGGATTGGAGGTTTTCATGGACGATTTTTCGGTTTTTGGAGATTCATTCGACTTATGCCTAGAAAACCTTGTGAAAGTGCTGAAACGATGTGTTGAGACAAATTTGGTGCTTAATTGGGAGAAATGCCACTTCATGGTGCAAGAAGGGATTATTTTGGGACATAGAGTATCTTCAAAGGGGCTGGAGGTTGATAAGGCCAAGATCGAGACCATTGAGAAGCTTCCTCCACCAACCAACGTCAAGGGGATCCGTAGTTTCCTTGGACATGCTGGATTTTATAGGCGGTTTATCAAGGATTTCTCAAAAATTGCAAAACCGCTGTGTAGTCTCCTTGAGAAAGACACTCCATTTGTCTTCGATCATGCATGTTTAGAGGCTTTTGAGTTACTAAGGAAGAAGCTTGTAAGTGCACCTATTATCGTGGCCCCGGATTGGAATCTTCCGTTTGAATTGATGTGCGACGCTAGCGACTTTGCAATTGGTGCTGTATTGGGCCATCGCAAGGACAAGGTCTTTCATGTGATTTATTATGCTAGCAAGACACTAACTGGAGCTCAACTTAATTACACAACAACGGAGAAGGAATTGCTTGCTATCGTGTATGCCTTTGACAAATTTCGTGCTTATCTCATTGGCACCAAGGTCATTGTGTACACGGACCATTCTGCCATAAAGTACTTAATAGCAAAGAAGGACGCAAAGCCACGCTTGATTCGATGGGTTTTATTGCTTCAAGAGTTCGATCTTGAGATTAGAGATAAGAAAGGAACCGAGAATCAAGTGGCGGATCACTTGTCAAGGCTGGAAAATGCAGACCGTGAGGTGGGAAATGATGTCATGATCAATGAATTTTTTCTGGATGAGCAGCTTTTCGCCATCACACATGAGGTGCCATGGTATGCTGACTATGTCAATTATGTGGTGAGCCATGTCCTACCACCCGAGCTGAGCTATCAACAAAAAAGGAAATTCCTGCACGATGTGAAGCATTATTTTTGGGACGAACCTTTTCTGTTTAAGCAATGTGCTGACCAACTGATCCGAAAGTGCGTACCTCAATCTGAGATGGAAAGTATTTTGCAACAATGTCATGCCTCCGCTTTTGGTGGACACTATGGCGGAGAGAGAACAACGGCGAAGGTGCTTCAGTCGGGATTTTATTGGCCAACGCTATTCAAGGACGCCCATGTGTTTGTGCTGAAATGCGATCGATGTCAAAGAATAGGGAACATTTCTAGGCGTCATGAGATGCCACTAACCACAATCCTGGAGGTTGAAATATTTGACGTCTGGGGTATCGACTTTATGGGTCTGTTTCCCTCTTCGTTTAACAATTTGTATATCATTGTGGTTGTAGATTACGTGTCGAAATGGGTTGAGCAGCAGCGACACCAACCAATGATGCCAAGGTTGTGCTAAAGTTCCTTCGAAAAAATGTTTTCACAAGATTCGGAACTCCGCGTGCAATAATTAGCGATGAAGGGTCGCACTTTTGTAACAAGAACTTTAATGCCCTTCTTGCTAAATATGGGGTAACCCATAAAATTGCCACGGCCTATCATCCTCAAACAAGTGGTCAGGTGGAGGTTTCTAATAGAGAAGTGAAAAGGATTTTAGAGAAGGTTGTGAACCCGAATAGAAAAGACTGGTCATTGAAGCTTGATGACACCTTATGGGCATATAGGAAGGCATACAAAACTCCTATCGGGATGTCACCATATCAGCTTGTGTATGGGAAGGCATGTCATTTACCGGTGGAACTTGAACACAGCGCTTATTGGGCCATCCGGAAGCTAAACTTTGATTTGAATGCCGCGGGAGAGAAACGCCTCTTACAACTCAATGAGATGGACGAGTTCCGGCTCCAGTCCTATGAGAATGCAAAGCTCTATAAGGATAGAGTCAAGAGGTGGCACGACAAAAAGATAATCGATCGAAAGTTTGAGGTTGGACAACCCGTCCTACTCTACAACTCTAGGTTGAAGCTATTTCCCGGTAAACTCAAATCACGATGGTCAGGGCCATTTTACATCAATCATGTTTTTCCGCATGGTGCAATTGAACTGCGGGATGATAAGACAAGCCAATTGTTCAAGGTGAACGGACAAAGAATTAAGCACTATTGGGGTGGCGACATCGAGTGCCAAAAGACCTCAATTAGTCTCGCCGACCCGATATAAAGGGGGTATAGTCAGGCTAAGGACTTTAACTCAAGCGCTAATTGGGAGGCAACCCAATGTTTCATTTTATTGTTTAAGTTAAATTTGAAAAAAAAAAAAAGTGTTGTGTTATCATTAAATTATTGTTCTTATTTTAATTTGATGTTATTGTCAATTATTTTTAATTTAGTCATTTTATCTAATTGCTTGTGGGTGCACTGTTGGGACTTTAATTCAAGGCAGCCATGTGACTGCACAAGTAACCAGGCACAAGGCAGCAGCAAGGCAGGCCAGCCGCATGACAGCCGCAAGGAAGCTAGGCGCGCACAGGCGCGCGCGCGGCGTCGGCCATCAGCAGGCGGCGGGGCCTCGCCCAACAGCAGCAAGGCTGCGCCAGCATGCAGGGCCCTCGGCGGGGCTGCGCCCATTTGGGCGGGGCTGCGCCAGGCGCGGGTTCCAGATTTTAAATGCAGCCAGGCGCATCATTTTTCCAATTATTCTCATGTCTCTCTCCTGCCAACTTGAGAGCTTATTGTGGGGAATTTTCACAACTTCAATTTGTATCACCAAATACCCCTATTAATCATCTTATTGCATGGATTCAACTACAACTTCCTCTTCCACATCAGGATTTCATCATGCATTGCAATTCGTCTTTGGTTTTTCTAAAAACATATATCCAAGCCAAGGTAATTGCGTTCCAACTTATTTTTCGCCTGTTTTGGAGCTGTGTTGGGTTGTAATTAAGTGCAGGAGTGGTATTTCTCCCATTGCATTGCTTTGTGGAGGGTTAGACTCTGCTTTAGGTGAAAATATTGTTATGAAACTTGGAGGTGCACGCTAGGTGTTTGACAGATTGCCTAGGTGAGAGTCTTGGATTTTTGGGATTTTCTTCTTGTGATTTTGATTTGGCATGGCTTCTAAAAGACAGAAGGGGGAAACTTCAACCTTTAGAACATCAAAAGCTTACGATAAGAAGAGGTTTGTCAGTGAGGCCGCCTCCGAACGCTACCACAATATCATGGCTATTAAATCATTGATTCCAGAGAGAGGCTTAGTGCCGCATGCGACTGCGGACTACCAGGTCTCGTGCATGATCGAGGAAAGGGGTTGGGAAACCTTTGTAGCTCAGCCCGAGCCAGCTGTTGTAGCCATTGTGAGGGAATTCTATGCAAACGCCCTGGAGGTCGATGATGATGTGGTTATGGTACGGGGCAAGAGAGTGTCTATTAGCAGGAAATGCATCAACGCTTATTATGGTCTCCCTAGGATTCAGGGCATTGATGGGTACACTGAGTATAGAACCAAGCACCAAAATTTGGATGAGGTCATTACAACCTTGTGTCGGCCTAGGGCTCAGTGGACTAGCAAGGACGGCGAGGCTGTGCACTTCAAATACGGTAACCTCAGCAGATATGGCAAGGCTTGGCTGTACTTCCTTTGTGCCAAATTGTGGCCAACCACGCATGTGTTTGAAGTAATCAAAACCCGTGCGGTGATTCTATTTGCAATTGTTACGGGTAGGAGTATTAACGTGGGAAGAATGATACACAACTCCATTCTCCAAACGGGTAATGGAAAGTCTTCGGGTGGGCTACCTCACCCCTCTCTGATTTGTGGACTGTGCAAAGCGGCGAAGGTCGTACCTTCTTCACTCTGGCCATCAGTTTGAGGGTGATATGTCGTACTCAACCTCAACTGTGTCCCCATTCTTTCTTGTAAACTCCTCCAGAAGTTTGACATGAAGCGCGGATCTTTATCAGACACAATAGATACTGGTACTCCATGTCGCGACACAATCTCCTTCACATAAAGCTTTGCTAACTACTCCAGATTGAACCGGATTTTGATTGGTAGAAAATGTGCAGATTTAGTTAATGTTAGCCACCCAAGTGTTTGGCCTCTAGAGGTGATCCACCAAGGAATAATATCTATTCAAGAAGATGGGTGTTGGCATAACCCTAGTTTCTATCTCTATAGAAATTGTAAGTACTCTCCACAATTCTTATGCAAGAGTATGTAACCCTAATCTATGATAAGACTTCTCTTATTTATAGATGTAGGAAAACCCTTCCCTAAACTATTTAGGATTAGGGTTTCTATTCTAATTAAACTCCTTTAATTAATTATGCTCCTAATCCAATTAGGAATTCATGAAAGAGTACTTCTATTAATTAATTCCCAATCCCTATTAGGAATTAAATAATAGTAATAGTAATAATAATAATAAGACTCCTCTTATTAATTTATATTTAATATTTCCAAAATATTAAATAATAAATATTAAGCTATTTAATTTATTCTATCTCCATAGACTAAATTAAATATACATAACTTATTATTACAATTATGTCATTTACTTCTTAAATAAATATTTTTCTTTTACGGTGTGACCCTTTAGGTTCTCCATATTAAACCGGTTGCGAATAAATCAATTAGAACAATTCTAATCTTATTTAAATAAATAAATTAAACTATTTAATTCATTTAAATAAATAACATTTATTCTACAATAAGGGCAAGCCCCCTTAGCGATCAACGACTTTCCAGATAATATAGATTTCAACATTAATCATAAAAGAACCTTTTAGTGAATAGTTACCGTACAATTCAATCCTTCTACCATACAATGTCCCAATTAAATATAAGACATGGATTTACTGTCAAGTCTTATTTTATTTAATTATATGTATTTCAATTCCCAAATGCACAACTCTAAATAATGCAAATTAGAAACTCCTTTCTAATTTTATTCTGCCTTGGCCAAGGACTACTGAGCTGTCATTTGTCGAATCACATAGGACATTCACATCTTTTACTAGATGTGGTAGATTCTTTGTTGATCATTCACCTATCTCCATGCACAATTTATTATACCCAATCATACCCTTTGATATACCCCAAAGGTCTTAAGGGACATGTCAAAGTATAACTCATCATACACAAGATACTATGATGATCTCAAGTCCAAGGATCACTTGTACTACTATCACTAGAGGAATTCCTATTGGCAGGCGAGTAAAACTCCATTAGGTATTCCTTAGCGAGCCATGTTCAGTGAACTTATTCTCCGATAAGCACCTACATACTTGCTTTAGTGTCTCCACACAAATGATTATGAGATCAATCATCCTCTTCCTAAGAGCAAGCAACGTATGTACTAATCTATCCAGATTCACTAATCCCCTTTTTAGTAATTCATCGATTAGGAACGATTTTAGTTTGTGAGCTATCTAGAATTTAGATCTCATTAGCACGATCCCCATCATGATTCTAAAAGCATTGCTCAAAACTATGGGTTTATCACATTTAATATAACAGCACCATGTAAATAATGTAAAATGCCTTTAATAACCGAATAAGATTACAAAGTATATGCTACATCATATCAAATATGATTGGCTTGTGTGCATACTACTTTTAATCTCCCACTTGCACTAAAGCCAATCGTCATGGTATCTAATACCCTTCTTCTATAAGTGACGATCATCCTGCTGTTTAGATAAAACTTCAGTAGATGGATATGCAATGTTGTTCTCGAGAGTTCACTATCTCTATAGTGACTTTTCTTCTTTCAATGATTCCACTAATCAAATGAAAGTGCCTTAACACTTGTTTGAATCCAAGATGAGACTTAGGAACTATTCCTAGTTCTGTAATGAACTTTTCATCCAAACAATCAACTTGCAGCTTCATTTACAGCTATATACTTTGTCTTTGTCACTAAACCAGCAACTCTTTGCTATTTGGAACTTTTCCAATTCACTGCACCACCATTCAAGGTAACGATTTACCCTAAAGTGGATTTGTTATTGTCTTGGTCAGTCTGAAAAACTCGAGTCTGTTTAGCCCTATAGTTTTAATTCAGATCTGCCATGAATCATGATCACATCTTCAGTACCGGTTAAGTACTTAAAGATATTTTTCACTGTCATACAGTGATCTTCTCCAGAATATGACTGATCAACATCAGGCCTTGTATATTCACTGCATACATAATAGTAACTCATGCGATCTCTCTTTTAATTGGAGACAATTTTAGAGAGATACACTCCATGACTCATCATCATGAGACCTCTCTTGGAGTTTGCCTTGCTAAACGCCTTTAGCATCGATTGAATATACATTCATTGGGTCAAGCCGATCATCCTTTTAAATCTATCTATATAGATTTATATCCCCAATTTATAGGATGCTCCTCCCAAGTCATTCATGGAGGAATGTTTAGACAATTTTATCTTTACTGATTGTAGCATTAGTGCATTATATTCCTTATCAGTAGTATATCAACATGTAATACTAGGAATGTCACAGTGCTCCCACTAACCCTTTTGTACACACTAGGTTCATTCTCGTTTTTGATAAAATCAAACTTTTTTGATTGTCTCATCAAAACGAATGTTCCATCTTTGAGAAGCTTGTTTCAATCCATAAATGGATCATCGTACCTTAAAACACGACTTGCTTCAACCTTTGAAACAAATTCCTCTAGCTGTATTATATATACATTCTCCTCAAGTCTTCATTGAGGAAGGACGTCTCCACATCCATTTTGTCAGATTTCGTAATAAGCTGCAATCACAAGCAAAATCCAAATGGACTTGAGCATTACCCCGTAATAAGGGTTTATCACAGTCAACTCCTTGACTTGAAAAACCTTTTAAACATCTATGGTCTTATAGGTCTCCACCTTGCCATTTGCCCTAGTCTTTCTCTTAAAAAACCCATATACACCCTTTAGGCACTATGCCTTTCAGTGGAGTAACTAGAGTTTATACTTGGTTCTCATACATGGAGTCCATTTCGGATTTCATGGCCATCTGCCATTTCTCTGAGTGTCTTCTACCCATAACCTCATCATATGTAACTGGATCATCATCCTCTATGATGTGTACCTCATCATCATCCTCTATGATGAATCCATACCTCCTAGGTATCTTCGGTACTCTTCCAGATTTACGATTCGGTTGTGGTATAATAAGTCTATCTACAGGCTCCTCAGTTTGACTTGTAGTACTTTGTGGTTCTTGAACTCCTTCAAGATCTATTACCCTCCCACTAGCTCCTTCAATGATAAACATCTTTATCCAAGAAGGCAGCGTGTAAGATTATAGTAATAATGCCCTAAACTTTCTTTAGGATATCCCACAACTCTGCACTTGTAAAATTTTGTCCCAAACTTATCTTTTGAAACCTTTCACATAAGTTGGACAACCCCTTATCTTAACATACTTAAGACTAGGAAATCTCCCTATCCATAACTTTTTATAGAGTCTTGGGGCCGGATTTTGAGGTTACCTTATTTTGTAGATATGCAGCCGTTTCTAGGGCATAACCCCAGATGGATACTGGAATGTCGGTAAAATCATTATGGACCGCACCATGTCCAACAAGGTAAAATTTCTTCTTTTAGATACACCAATCAATTATTGCGTATCAGGAGGTGTCCATTATGAGAAAATACCATTTTGAGATGATGTAGAAACTCATTGTACAAGTATTTCTTCTTCGATCTGATCAAAGAATCTTAATACTTTGTCAATTTGTTTCACTTCTGAATTCTTTAAACCTTTCAAAGGATTCAGACTTGTATTTCATCAAATACACATATTCAACTCTTTGAATGATCATCTCCTTTTCTTTTACTAGTTTGTTCAATTTGTAAAATTATTTTTATGCAAGTCAAGTATGTAAAGTCCATTCAATAAATTGCCAACACCATATAAAACATTTTTATTATAAATAGAACAACTGTTGTTCTTTATTATAATATCAAAACTATCCATATCCAATACAGAAATTGAAATAATGTTTTTAATGAGTGTTGGAACATAATAACAATTATTTAAATAATGAACTTGCCCGAAGGCAGTGCTAAACAATAAGTCCCTACAGCTAATGCAGCAACCTTTGCTCCATTTCCCACTCGTAGGACGACTTCATCCTTGTTCAGCTTTCTACTTTTGCTTAGTCCCTGCACATTATTACATATGTGAGAACTACAACCGGTATCCAATACCCAAGTAGAATTTTGACTTTTAGAAAAATTAATTTCAATCATGAACAAACCTAGATCGGAAGTCGAAGCTTCTCCAAGCTTCTTCTGCTTTTGGTCCGCAAGATACTCCTTGCAGTTCCTTTTCCAATGTCCCGACTTGTTACAATGGTAGCAAATTCTTTTGCTATCAGGATCAGGTTTCTTTTTATCCTTTCTCTTCGCCTTTCCCTTAGCCTTCTTGTTTTTCTTCTTTTCAGAAGATACCTTGGGCCTCTTCCTTTTCTTAGAAGAATCATCCACTAGTAAGACTTGGTTCTTGTTGGATGAGAAGTGACCTTCAGCAGTTTTTAGCATGTTAAGTAACTCAGGCAAGCTGACGTCCAACTTATTCATGTGAAAATTCACAACAAATTGTGAGAAGATGTCCGGGAGTGACTGCAAGATCAAATCTTGGCTTAACTCCCCATCCATCACGAACCCAAGTTGTCCAAGTTGTTCAATCAGATTGATCATCTTAAGGACATGAGTCTCAACAGCAGTGCCCTCGGTCATACGAGATCGGAAGAGCTCCTTAGATATCTGATATCTTGCAGTCCTACTTTGCTCACCATACAACTCTTTGAGGTGCAGCAATATAGTAGGAGCATCCATAGTTTCATGCTGACGCTGAAGCTCGTTACTCATGGATGCGAGCATGATGCATTGAGCCAAGATTGCATTATCTTACCATTTTCTGAAAGTAGCAATCTATTCCTCAGAGGCTATTTCTGCAACATTTGCAGGGACTGGCGAATTTAGGACATAAGAAATCTTTTCAGCAGTGAGAACAATTCTCAGATTCCTTAACCAGTCCGCGTAATTCGGCCCGGTCAGTTTGTTAGCATCAAGTATGCTACGCAGTGATAGTGAGTTTGACATTTTTAAATTCTGTATGTGAAATAGACAACATTTTAGCATACATTCATTTTATTAATCATCAAAATAAATTAGGTCTTTATTTAAATTGGTATCTCACTTTTTCATCAAACTATATTACCCTCATTATATAATTCGGCAAATCTAATTATAGATTTGCTAGTGAGATTAAGGACCCCATTTCAAATGTATATAGCCTTGTGTGTGCACAACAAACTATATATAAATAAATAGGTAGACAACTATTGTCAATTACATTACTATGTAACTCCTTGTATTTTGCCTCTTAGATTATAATGGTCAAGTGTGTGCACATCCGAACTAAAATAATCTAAGTTAAGTCCAACCTAGCACTTCCATATATGTGAAGAGAAAAAGACTGCCCTTGTGTGTGCACAACAAAGTAGTAATGTTCAATTCCTTAATAAGCATCAAATGTGATAAGGCAACATTTTAAATATTTAATACTTGCCTTGTGGTGACACAACAAACTCATTAAATATTTAATACTCTATTGCTTTACCATGCTAGAAGGCGACGTTCGATATTCCAAATATCTTTGAACGCTTAGGACTTAATATGATTTCTTTGAGGGGTTTGTTATTATTAGTCTCATCTTGTTTAGCGCGCATGCCCATATATATAAAATACGCGTTATATTATTTAACATGCGAAACATGTTGTATAATATATAATATATACATAGTAAGCATGCACATATAGAATACTATATTCTACCCGGATTGATTATAGACTTTTATTCTAGTTTGGTTCACTAGAGCCACCAAGTGAACCAAAAGGTCAAACCTAGGGTGCAAGAATTAAATTTAAATATAACTATTACATTTAAACTCGGGCTCCATTACAAACGGGTCTTCTTGCGCTCCTTGCTCCTTGGTCTCCAATTCTTCAAAAAAATTCTAAGTAATCCTATTACATAAACTATTTAAAATAAATAGAAACCTTGATCAGCAGTCAAGGGGAAGTACATAGGAGGAAGATAGAATTTACATCAAGAAAAAACTAGAGAAGACGAGGTACGCATACCCTATTTATAAAAACTCATTCATTCAAGTATCCTCTAAAATAAATCCAATCACACATTGGTCAATAGTCCATAATCAATCCCTATTTATTATCATACATATCTCCATATGCATCAATAAATAATATTCATCTCATGAATAATAAAACCATTCCATATATGCATTGATATCATTTAATGGGCAATATTAGTTAGTATAAAATCCAATTTCATCTCCAATTAGTTATCATGGAATCCAATTCCAACTCTAATTAGTTATCATGAAATCCATTTTCAATTAAAATAAACTTCTTTATTTTAATCATATTCCAAATCAAAATAAACTCTTTTATTTTAATTTATCCAATTTTGAATAAAAAATAAACTCCTTTATTTTTTAATCAAATTTCAAATCAAAATAAACTTTTTTATTTTAATTTATCCAATTTTGAATAAAAATAAACTTCTATATTTTTAATCAAATTCCAAATCAAAATAAACTCCTTTATTTTAATTTACAAAAAATAAAAAAAAATAAAAAATGAGGTCAACCCTTGATCATAAACCTTTAAAAGAAATAATCAAACAAGCCTTTAAGTCAAACTTTAAACCCAGAATTATATAGTTTAAATATTAAACATTCTGATTCATAATCAAAAGTGATTCTGGTGTAGTGGTAAGAGTTCTAACTTATGACCAATAGGTCAAGGGTTCAAAACATTCCAGTTCCAAATTAATTATTTCATTTTTAAAGGTTGACCAGTCAGCGCCACGACAACAGTCAACAGTTGACCAGTCAGCGCCATGTCAACAGTTGACCAGTCAGCGCCACGTCAGCAGTCAACAGTTGACCAGTCAGCGCCACGTCAGTAGCCAGTGCCACGTCATCAGTTGACCAGTCAACGTTTGACCGTTGACTTTTACCAACGTTTTTTTTAAAAAAAAAACTAATAAAAAAAATAATTTTACACAAACAATTATGCCCAATTAAATTGTTCTAAATACATATCAATGTATATACAGAATCAAAACAATTAATAATTCGCATAAAGTTTGGCTCTTGATACCACTTTTAGGTTTGTATAACGCGAACATACAATCAAATTACATAAATAAAGCGGAAGCGCGATAAAATCAGATTTTAAAATTTTATACAAACCATCACTATTGTAGACACCCAAATTTTGCACTTCGTATACTAACCCTGACAGGAGGGCAAATTCGTCCATTGAGCCGGCCTACGAGAGCGAAGGATAGGCGCAAGTACGAACACTCGACGCCACCGCGACGATTTGCAAATCAAAACCGACATGACAACAAGGCCGTCCGAAATGAGCATTCCCGAAAGATGTGGCACGTTTCCCAGTAATTCTCGGACTACAAAATACAAGCCTTTCAGCGAAAATCAGCGATACGACACAAGAATCAGGGTGCGGCTCGAAAATCGAGAAAATCAGCCCACCCAGCCGCGGATTGATCTGCGGCCAACGATTAAAATAATTGAAGTGCGCGGCGGACGGCTGAAGTGCGCGGCGGGCGCGGTGAAACCAAGGCCAGCCGCAGATCAATCTGCGGCTGCCCTTTGCCAGCCTTTATCAGCTCATTTCTTCATTCGGATACAGGGGGTTGAGAGAGTTTGAGAGAAGGAAAAGAGAGGAAGAAGACAGCAGAAACCAGCAGCGGAAATGAGAGAAAAGAGAGAAAAAAAGTGAGGATTTGAACCCTTTTGTTAGATTGTATCACATATATTTTCCATTCTACTTAATATACGAATTCATACGCATCGTGGTGTCATTTGCAAGGTGAAAAACCTTCTTTTATAGCATTTTTGTTATATCATTTTGTTAAGCTTTTTGTCATTTGGGATACATTAAATGTAATCTTTCTTGTATATTATGGCGAATCCATGGATGGAGGACTATTAGTGAGGGTTCCGAATGGAACGAATTTCTCCTTAATGGCCCGATGATATCCATTTGATGATTTTTAGCTCGTTATAGTAATATAGCAATTTTAGATGTGAGCCTAGGAACGCGACCCCGTGATCCAAATCCGATGATGGACATTTTTGGGTGTATGTAATAGGGCCGATGTACCCTTTATTGTAAATATGTAATTGTCGGGCCTTAAAACGATATCAAGTCGAAAATCGGGTTTAAGGCCCCGTAATAGTGAAATATGTGCTTGTGGGCGTTCGGGGTTATTTTGATGGCTTACATGCCCATGAATAGCCCCCCACACATTTTAATGCTTGATTTGATTTATGACACAAATTGATTTCAAAGCTAAACGATAAAGATTTTCATAAAATCAATCAAACTAGGTTATTAGCATCACGAGATAAGAAATTGGGAGTGCTAATGAATGTCGATTTCTATTTAACGAGAAGGCAAAAGAAAAAATCGTTTTCAAACATCACAAAAAATGGTTTTATAAAAATAAGTAACGTTTTATTAAATCTTTGTGCATAGGGTTAAAGAGATCCTAGAAGTTTCCCATCATTTGAGTTACGAAAGCAACGTATAGATCTCGATTCCTATTTTGACGAAGGTTTAGAAAACTCTTGTTTTTGCCAAAACGACACCTAATGAAAATCTCATAGTTTTGACAATTAAAATCAAACCTTTCTCATAAAGCTTTCTCGTATAAGCCGAAGGACATTCTAAAACATTCTCAAAATAAAACACGCCTTTTTCATAAAACACCAAATGTTTCTTTTTCATGCAAAACTCACCACAACGTTCACATAGGCACACACACGCGCGTATACACACATTTTATGAATTAAAAGGATAGGAAAAGCATCAAAATTGCGGTAACCGTGTTTCACGGAAGACGGGGGGTGCCTAACACCTTCCCCTCGCTTAAGCAAGCCCCCGAACTCTATAAATCTCGGTTCGCAGACCAATTAATTCGGAGTCACACAAGAGCCAGCAATTTACGAAAACGAAATTCGGATGAGTTGGTACATCCATTTCAAATATACCAACTGGCGACTCTGGTTAATTGGCTCATCATAAGAAACAATCTTTCAAAACCCCGTCGACATTCATGCCGACCTTTTCCAAAAATCATCTAATGAAAAGGCTAAAATTGGAAAGGATAAAAAATCGCCACGGAAGCGATCCCTCCCGGCGTCGACAGCTGGCGACTCTGCTGGGGACATTAGAGGGCTTAAGACGCGGTCAAATCTTGATGCTATCCTATCCTTTAAAAAATTCATGAATGTGTATGTACGTGCGATATTTTGACCTGTTTTACTTGTTGTTGTGTGAATGTGTGTTTTTTTCCAATGAATGAATGATTGAATGGAATGGCTTTACTTTAAAGAAATCATTTGCATACGGTGAGGACGATGAATGTGAATGTATGTTGAGAGAGTACCTCCTCCTGAGGTAAACCTATCGGTTGCTTATTACTGGACTCGAAGGGGCTGCTCCCCGGAGATGGCTCAGGAAATGCACCACCCAAATCCGCTCCAATCGAAAGGATTCAGACGAGTAGATTGCGAAGATTTGGGAACCTTCATGCCGAAAAGCCCGCGAGAGTAACCTTAGGATAGGTCAGCCTCAGATTAACCCAACGCAGGAAAAGTCTCTTCATGCCATTTTACGTTCGCGCGTATAAATGTCATAGTCCCATTCAATATTCATATATGCCTCCCCTTTTGTCAAAAGAAAGTACTAACCTCTATGTTTTACAGGGAACAGCTGGGGAAGCATAATAAGTTGTGTCTAACATTTATTATTACAATAAGGGACCGCTAACATGTTGTTTTGCAGAGAAAGATTAAAAAAAAAACCCAAAAACACAAAAGTTACAGCTTTAGCATGCATCCATATCCTTTCATTGCCCAAGACTAAACGTCGAACCGTTTTTTCCTGCAGGATTGCTCCTCAAACGCGTTTGCAATCTAGGAAGACCCAAGATTCTACATCTGAAATGGCCGATATCCCACCTACCAATCCTGGTTCCATATCTCGGGAGGAATTTGATGACTTTAAAAAGCAGATGATGGAAATGGCCATAATGCTAAAAGAACAGTTCCTACTCAGACAATATCCGCCAAACCAGGGACCGCATAATATGCCACCACCAGGGGGTGACCAGAATCCTCCTAAAAATGGTGCAATCCTTTTTAAAGATGACCAACCCCAGCTCAAGGGCGAGCCAGTCATCCCCAAGGCCGTTCCTGCACCTGACAGGACAGTAATCACGATTCCAGAGGAGGGAGATACTGATGACCTTGGAAGGAAAATGAAGCATATGGAAGAGACCATCCAATCTCTAAAAGGCATAGGTTCCCTAGGCAGGGTTAATTATTCAGAACTGTGTGTCTTCCCCGGAACCAGATATCCGGAGAAGTTCAAGGTCCCCGAGTTTGAGAAATATAATAGAAAGGGAGACCCTTATACACACTTGAAGATATACATTGGGGAACTCGGATCTTATGCAGAGGATGAAGGATTAAGGATGCAGCTATTCCAAAAGAGCCTAACGGGGGAGGCAAGAATCTGGTATGCCCGCCTTGACAATGCTCGAATCCACAACTGGGAGGAATTGGCCCATACTTTCTTAACACAATACAGCTTCCAAGCACAGATGGCCCCTGACAGGTATCAAATGACAAAGGTCAAGAAACAACCGAAAGAATCTTTCAGGGACTATGCACAGCGGTGGAGGGGTATGGCTGCCCAAGTGAATCCCCCAATGAGCGAGGCAGAGATGGTAATGACCTTTGTGGATATCCAGGAGGCACCCTATTATGAGCGAGTGATATCGGAGATTGGACGACCTTTTGCCGAAATGATAAAACATGGAGAAATGGTTGACATGGGGTTGAAATCTAGCAAGATTCGGGACTTCACAGCTCTAGAAACAGCTGCGGAACAAATTCGGAGTGGAAATTATGGCAGTGCTTCCCACAGGACCCAAAAGAGAAAGGAGGAAGATGTTTCCGTCATCCTGCATGGATCATCTAGGAAGGTGGAGAATAGCCCTCCAGTGCAAATACAGAGAATTGTGACTCCCCGACGACCTAATTTCGACAGTCAAAGGGCGGACGGACGAAGAAGATTTGAGACCGCAAGAGATCGGGTATTCACCCCGCTTGGGGATCCTCTCGAACAGATTTTGGCAGTATTAATAGCATAGAGAAGGATAGTCGATTTGGCACCCCCAATTGACCCGAAAGGGAGGAAATTTGACCCAAGTAAGAGGTGTGCATACCATTCGGGTTCCCCTGGTCATGATACTCAGGAATGCTGGGCGCTGAAGCATAAGATTCAGAACGTGATCGATAGCGGGGAGATCGTGGTGGAATAGCCAGAGTCACCAAATGTTAAAGTCAATCCCCTGCCTAAACATGATGGGGAAGGGGTCAATGGGGTGGAAGCCAGCAAAGCCGGAGGACCACCAAGGCTGAATCGTATAAAGAGAATTGATGAGATGATTGGCATGGCAAGTGATCAGGGAGCGAAGTCGCCTTTCATCTGTCGTATTCCGATCGATCTGACCACCAACAATTGGATGATGAAGCCAGTAATATCCAAACGAGGGTAAAATATGGCGTCAGGGTGGTATACCCCGGATGGTGGGGGATGAATAGATACCAGTTTTTGTTCCTTATTTTGAATTTTGCATGGTTATGATATTTTGTCATGTTATTTTAAAGATGATCATTACGGGAAAATGACTTATATATATGACAAATATTTTTGTTTCATGTCAGGTGTACCGATTTGAGTATTGCTTGCCTAACAAACGATTTTTCAAATTTGAAAGATGGCTATGATTTTGATATTGAGCTGGATTTCGATTTAATGGGCATTGAGCAGGATGAGACAGGTAATGACGACACGCCTGACGAGATCAAAGGATGGGTCGAAGACAAACCCAAACCCAACTTAGACCAAACCATCACCATAAATGTCGGAACCCCTGACAAACCCAAAGAGCTCAAGATAGGGACAGACCTGACCCCTATCTAGAAAGCAGAAATAACCAAGTTATTAAGCCAGTATGAGGATATTTTGGCCTGGTCTCATGAGGACATGATCGGATCGTTCACCGACATTATGGTACCCCGGTTGCCCATCAAGGAAGGTTTCAAGCCTGTCAAGCAGAAACTAAGAAAGCTAAAACCAGAGTGGGGCATGGATGAAATCGGACCAATAGAGCCCAAAGCAAGCAACGGGCACCGATTTATCTTCGTCATGATCGATTACTTCACTAAGTGGGTAGAAGCAGCTTCTTTCCCCAAAGTAACTCAGGAGATCATCGTCCGTTTCATCGGGAATAATGTCATTTGCCGATACGGGCAACCTGAGGTCTTAGTCTTCGACAATGCCAAGAATTTGAACAATGCCCTCATGAAGGAATTATGTGACCAGTTTAAGATCAAACACCTCAATTCTGTCATTTACCGTCCTAAGATGAATGGGGCAGTGGAGGCTGCAATTAAGAATATCAAGAGGATCATGGCGAGAATATCTGCTAATCATCGGGGATGGCCAGATCTGCTACCTCTCACCCTGCTGGCGTATAGAACGTCGATGCGTACTTCTGCAGGGGCAACTCCTTACGCTTTGGTATACGGAATAGAGGTTGTTCTGCCAGTTGAGGTTGAAATGGCATCCCTCAGAATCTTGATTGATGCTCAAATAAACGAGGGGGATTGGATGCAAAGTCGGTACCACCAATTGGCCCTAATTGATGAAAGGAGGGTGGCTGCTGTCTTGCACGGTCAGTTATATCAGCAAAGAATCTCTCGATTGTACGACAAAAAGATAAGACCTCGGAAGTTCAAGGAAAATGACCTAGTGCTAAAGAGAGTCATGCCTTGTCAAAACGAAGCCAAAGGGAAGTTTGCCCCGAACTGGGGAGGACCTTTTGTGATAAAAAAAGTGCTGTCCGGAGGAGCTCTCATATTGCAAGAGATGGACGGTGAGGTGTTTCCACAACCCATCAATTTCGACTCGGTGAAGCGGTTCTATGCCTGAAAAAAAAAATCATTTTCACTTCCTTCTTTGAAGAACGAACTACGTAGGACCTGATCTCCCGACTTGTGGGGGTACGTAGGCAGCCATCGTGGCACGGTCCCATTCCTTACAAAATAATACTTTCTTCTATCGAAACCAATTTCCCAACGGCCAAGAAAACCTTCCTATACCCTCGAAACCAGCCACATGATCAGCTTCATCTCAAGTGACATAACCCAACCAAACACTTAACCAAAATCTAAGACTCAGTCCGATGAAATCAACAGGATGTGCGGTAAAATCTGTCGAATCCCCATCAAGACCTGAAAGGAGAAAGAAGGCGAAATATCAAAATCATGGTTAGCTGGATAAAATGAGGGTCCAATGAAAGGCATCGATACAAAAAAAAAGGGAAAAATGACTAAATTTAAATACATGTCTATATATATTAGTAATTATGTTACAAGATTTCTCTTTTAATAAATCGATGAAACTGACACTAACTGGAGCAGGATGGATAAGGTGGCGGATACATTTGAAGCATCGGCATCCCCTGCAATCTGCTGCCCCATCATGTCGATGTGATCAAACAAAGCAGTGGCTCGGCTAACGGTCTCAGAGTGAGCATTTATAACTGCCCTAGTCTGCAATACAATGACGTCTCTGTCGGCAAGGGCAACATCTCTAGCCAGAATAGCAGCATCTCTCTCAACAAGAGCAGCATCTCTCTCAGCCTCGGTAGCAATCAATGCCAGTCGGGTCCAGCTATCCTCAGTAACCCGACTAGGGGCAGAATCAGCTGAGATGGAGTCATATCTGGAGGTCATCTCTATAGACTCGGGGGGAATAAATACCCCTGGGGCAGTGTCATCTGTGAAAATCACTCGAGAGTCATCAAATATTCCAGTCTGACTCAAACCAACCATATCAGAGTCTCCGTGCAAACATTGCACACGAGCAAATGTCTGAATGGGGAAATTCTCACTAAACTCGGTAAAGATCCTGCGAGACCAAAGATCATATACCCGCAGTAGATCTCTTCCTGTTTGGGGTCATCTCCACTGTCCCTAATCTAAACACCTGGCGGGCAGGGGCCCAATAGCTCAGAATATCCTCCACAAAGCCTGCCGGCACTTGAAAGGATAATAAGGACCAGGGATGTCCTAGAAGACCATCTGCAATAACCCTGTCGTCCGGTGATGAACTGACCAAAACAGCGGAAAAGCCTGCCAACGACCCCTGGGAAGGGCTGAGATCCAAACAATCAGCGACCCCTGGGAAGGGCTGAGATCCAAACAACCAGCGACTCCTAGGAATGACTGAGATCCAAACAACCAGCGACCCCTTGGAAGGGCTGAGATCCAAACAACCAGCGACCCCTGGGAAGGGCTGAGATCCAAACAACCAACGACCCTTGGGAAGGGCTGAGATCCAAACAATCAGCGACTCCTGGGATGGGCTGAGATCCAAACAACCAGCGACCCCTAGGAAGGGCTGAGATCCAAACAACCAGTGACCCTTGGGAAGGGCTGAGATCCAAACAACCAGCGACCCCTGGGAAGGGCTGAGATCCAAACAAGCAGTGACCCCTGGGAAGGGCTGAGATCCAAACAACCAGCGACCCCTGGGAAGGGCTGAGATCCAAACAATCAATGACCCTTGGGAAGGGCTGAGATCCAAATAATCAATGACCCCTGGGAAGGGCTGGTATCCAAACAAGAAGTGAACTTGGGGAAGGCATCCAAGCAAACCACAACAAGGTGGTGTGAACCTGGGAAGGCATCCAAGCGAACCACAACAAGGTGGTGAACAATCCCTGGGAAGGGCTGAGATCCTAGCAAACCACGATAAAAGATGACATCTGTAGAACAATATCAAAAGACTGTACAGGGGTCATTTTTCATCAATTTACATGTTGTGTCACATGCGTGAATAGATGATAATTCTATACGTGATCCATGAAATGAAAAAATAATAAATCGAGCAGGTTAGGTGTCAAGGTCCTAGCCTATCAGAGTCAAAAGCGATGGCTGCCAAGAACGATGTACGAGGACGAGCGACCGGATACGAGACCCGGCACTCACAAGACGATCAACCGGATACGAGACCCGGTGATCACGAGACGAGCGACCGGATACGAGACCCGGCACTCACAGGACAATCAACTGGGTACGAGACCCGGTGATTACGAGACGAGCGACTAGATACGAGACCCGACACTCACAAGACGATAAACCGGATACGAGACCCGGTGATCACGAGATTAGCGACCGGATACGAGATCCGGTGCCGACAAGACAATCAACAGAATACGAGACCCGGTGATCACGAGACGATCGACCGGATACGAGACCCGGCGCAGACAAGACAATCATCCGGATACGAGACCCGACGGTTGTGAGACAACGACGATGCGATCAGCAATTGAGTCCGGTTGAGGTCAATGCTCACAATAAATTTACGATTGCATGATGCATTGACACCTTTACGAATGTTTTGCATACATTACATCTTGTGTTGCATCATGTATGTACTGTCATTCTTATGCACTGTCATTCATGCATCGGGTGTCTACTTCTTTATCATGTTCATTTCATTTAACATTTCATAAACATGATAAAGAGGGGCAACTGTAGACACCCAAATTTTGCACTTCGTATACTAACCCTGACAGGAGGGCAAATTCGTCCATTGAGCCGGCCTACGAGAGCGAAGGATAGGCGCAAGTACGAACACTCGACGCCACCGCGACGATTTGCAAATCAAAACCGACATGACAACAAGGCCGTCCGAAATGAGCATTCCCGAAAGATGTGGCACGTCTCCTAGTAATTCCCGGACTGCAAAATACAAGCCTTTCAGCAAAAATCAGCGATACGACACGAGAATCAGGGTGCGGCTCAAAAATCGAGAAAATCAGCCCACCCAGCCGCGGATTGATCTGCGGCCAACGATTAAAATAATTGAAGTGCGCGGCGGACGGCTGAAGTGCGCGGCGGGCACGGAGAAACCAAGGCCAGCCGCAGATCAATCTGCGGCTGCCCTTGGCCAGCCTTTATCAGCTCATTTCTTCATTCGGATACAGGGGGTTGAGAGAGTTTGAGAGAAGGAAAAGAGAGGAAGAAGACAGCAGAAACCATCAGCGGAAATGAGAGAAAAGAGAGAAAAAAAGTGAGGATTTGTACCCCTTTTGTTAGATTGTATCACATATATTTTCCATTCTACTTAATATACGAATTCATACACATCGTGGTGTCATTTGCAAGGTGAAAAACCTTCTTTTATAGCATTTTTGTTATATCATTTTGTTAAGCTTTTTGTCATTTGTGATAGATTAAATGTAATCTTTCTTGTATATTATGGCGAATCCATGGATGGAGGACTATTAGTGAGGGTTCCGAATGGAACGAATTTCTCCTTAATGGCCCGATGATATCCATTTGATGATTTTTAGCTCGTTATAGTAATATAGCAATTTTGGATGTGAGCCTAGGAACGCGACCCCGTGGTCCAAATCCGATGATGGACATTTTTGGGTGTATGTAATAGGGCCGATGTACCCTTTATTGTAAATATGTAATTGTCGGGCCTTAAAACGATATCAAGTCGAAAATCGGGTTTAAGGCCCCGTAATAGTGAAATATGTGCTTGTGGGCGTTCGGGGTTATTTTGATGGCTTACATGCCCATGAATAGCCCCCACGCATTTTAATGCTTGATTTGATTTATGACACAAATTGATTTCAAAGCTAAACGATAAAGATTTTCATAAAATCAATCAAACTAGGTTATTAGCATCACGAGGATAAGAAATTGGGAGTGCTAATGAATGTCGATTTCTATTTAACGAGAAGGCAAAAGAAAAAATCGTTTTCAAACATCACTAAAAATGGTTTTATAAAAATAAGTAACGTTTTATTAAATCTTTGTGCATAGGGTTAAAGAGATCCTAGAAGTTACCCATCATTTGAGTTACGAAAGCAACGTATAGATCTCGATTCCTATTTTGACGAAGGTTTAGAAAATTCTTGTTTTTGCCAAAACGACACCTAATGAAAATCTCATAGTTTTGACAATTAAAATCAAACCTTTCTCATAAAGCTTTCTCGTATAAGCCGAAGGACATTCTAAAACATTCTCAAAATAAAACACGCCTTTTTCATAAAACACCAAATGTTTCTTTTTCATGCAAAACTCACCACAACGTTCACATAGGCACACACACGCGCGTATACACACATTTTATGAATTAAAAGGATAAGAAAAGCATCAAGATTGCGGTAACCGTGTTTCACGGAAGACGGGGGGTGCCTAACACCTTCCCCTCGCTTAAGCAAGCCCCCGAACTCTATAAATCTCGGTTCGCAGACCAATTAATTCGGAGTCACACATGAGCCAGCAATTTACGAAAACGAAATTCGGATGAGTTGATACATCCATTTCAAATATACCAACTGGCGACTCTGGTTAATTGGCTCATCATAAGAAACAATCTTTCAAAACCCCGTCGACATTCATGCCGACCTTTTCCAAAAATTATCTAATGAAAAGGCTAAAATTGGAAAGGATAAAAAATCGCCACGGAAGCGATCCCTCCCGACGTCGACAACTATGATCTTTCTTTATGCACAATTATTAATTAAACGAAATAGATAGAGATTAAAAAATTATACCCTCGTAGAACCGTGCTTCCTCGGGTACAAGTTCAACTCCAATTCCTTCGTGTTCTCCTTAAATTCCACCGGATAAATTCTTTCATTTGATCAACGTTAGCTACCAAAGTGTTTGGCCTCTAGAGGTGATCCACCAAGGAATAATATCTATTCAAGAAGATGGGTGTTGGCAAAACCCTAGTTTCTATCTCTATAGAAATTGTAAGTACTCTCCAAAATTCTTACGCAAGAGTGTGTAACCCTAATCTATGATAAGACTTCTCTTATTCATAGATGTAGGAAAACCCTTCCCTAAACTATTTAGGATTAGAGTTTCTATTCTAATTAAACTCCTTTAATTAATTCTGCTCCTAATCCAATTAGAAATTCATGATAGAGTACTTCTATTAATTAATTCCCAATCCCTATTAGGAATTAAATAATAGTAATAGTAATAATAATAATAAGACTCCTCTTATTAATTTATATTTAATATTTCCAAAATATTAAATAATAAATATTAAGCTATTTAATTTATTCTATCTCCATAGACTAAATTAAATACACATAACTTATTGTTACAATTATGTCATTTACTTCTTAAATAAATATTTTTATTTTGCGGTGTGACCCTTTAGGTTCTCCATATTAAACCGATTGCGAATAAATCAATTAGAACAATTCTAATCTTATTTAAATAAATAAATAAAACTATTTAATTTATTTAAATAAATAACATTTATTCTACAATAAGGATAAGCCCCCTTAGTGATCAACAACTTTCCATATAATATAGATTTCAACATTAATCATAAAAGAACCTTTCAGTGAATAGTTACTGTACAATTCAATCCTTCTACCATGCAAGAGTCCCAATTAAATATAAGACATGGATTTACTGTCAAGTCTTATTTTATTTAATTATATGTATTTCGATTCCCAAATGTACAACTCTAAATAATGTAAATTAGAAACTCCTTTCTAATTTCATTCTGCCTTGGCCAAGGACTACTGAGCTGTCATTTATCGAATCACATAGGACATTCACATCTTTTACTAGATGTGGTAGATTCTTTGTTGATCATTTACCTATCTCCATGCACAGTTTATTATACCCAATCATACCCTTTGATATACCCCAAAGGTCTTAAGGGACATGTCAAAGTATAACTCATCATACACAAGATACTATGATGATCTCAAGTCCAAGGATCACTTGTACTACTATCACTAGAGGAATTCCTATTGACAGGCGAGTAAAACTCCATTAGGTATTCCTTAGCGAGCCACGTTCAGTGAACTTATTCTCCAATAAGCACCTACATACTTGCTTTAGTGTCTCCACACAAATGATTATGAGATCAATCATCATCTTCCTAAGAGCAAGAAACGTATGTACTAATCTATCCGGATTCACTAATCCCCTTTTTAGTAATCCATCGATTAGGAACGATTTTAGTTTGTGAGCTATCTAGAATTTAGATCTCATTAACACGATCCCCATCATGATTCTAAAAGCATTGCTCAAAACTATGGGTTTATCACATTTAATATAACAGCACCATGTAGATAATGTAAAATGCCTTTAATAACCAAATAATATTACAAAGTATATACTACATCATATCAAATATGATTGGCTTGTGTGTATATTACTTTCAGTTAATGTAACGACCCCAAATTCTGAACAAACCAACTCTTCACTTCGGTCGTTAACAATACATCAAACTTCTGCTAATATATCACCAGTCGATGACATAATCATAAAAATGCGGAATAATTTTAGACTTTTCAGTTTTCTTTCTTTGCTTTCCCTGAATCATAACCTTTAAACATTTACATAATCTAGAATCATGTTTACTTAATGCTTCGCTTCATCAAAGTTATAATAAAAATAAAACTTCTAGATTCCATACCCTTTATACAACGGATAAAATTAAATTATAACTCAATATAAATTTAACAACTCTACATCTGCTACACTTATTACATCATCAAATATATTTTTCAGAACCTCAATTATGGTTCAAAAATATTAATTTAAGCTACAACATTTAATCTACATGCATTACATCTGAGTCATGCCATTCAAGCAGCACTTAACTTTACCTTGAATCCTTAACCTACAAAAGTGGTTATTTGCAAGAATGAGCTCGACAGCTCAGCAAAATCTAACAGTTTGCATGCATCACATAGCACATAGATAACATGCCCATCATCTAAATCATAATCATTTAACTAAACATGTTATGCATAACGATCAACACGTAACAATTAGAGATTAAGTTCTATAACTCAATCAACATTCTTTACTCAACAAACGTAGTCATATTTTGACTTTGTTGTTTCATACTTGCAACATAAATAAAATACATCATGCTTTATACATCATATGATTAAAACAATTAATCAATTAATTCACATAACAAATAGGAACTGAAAGACTTGTCTGGTTTGTAGATTACTAATTACCATAACCAGCTTATATTTATCTGCACTTCATGTATCCTACACGACATATATAATCATGTACATCATTTATTAGCCACGTAGCAACACTTAGTATTAATTCTACTTAACATTCATAACCCTTCATTTTAATACGTTCCACTTAAATCAACACTTAACCCTTAGTTAGGTCTTAAACTTTTCTTTACATTAAATGTATAATGTTTATAAGTAACCTCGTATAGGGTAACATAGCATAATCAAAAAGAAAAGAATTAAAAACAAGAAAATTTCTATTTTCAGCAATTCCCGCCGAGCGAGAAAATTACTACACAAAACTCTCGCCGGGGCGAGAAAACTTAGTACAAAACTCTCGCCGGGGCGAGGAAATTGGCTTATTGAGCTGGCCGGGGCGAGCTTCATGAATTTCAGATTCTGCAGTTCGCGAACTGCAGAATTTTCAACCCAAAAACACGAAATTTTTTCATCCAAATCACTAAATTAAGCAATCACATATGATATATACATAGAATAACCAAATCCCAACACGTTTACAACAATTCTAACAACCTAAATCAACCAAATTAACAAAACCCAAATGATTTAAATCAGTTTTTCTTAATTTTTCCAAAACTCAAATTCTTTATTTTAAAACATATTCTCATGGATTTGATCACTCAAAATCGTTCATATACAACATGAAATCAGATTATTACAACCCAGCAACACATATATAACCAATTTCTCAACAAGGTAATCATCGAAACCAATTACAGAGAACTAGTTTTAGAAAAATAAAAACTAGCAATTTTAGAATTTACCTTTGATTTCTTCTAAGCTTAGTCACACAATTAGGAGGGCTTGATTATCCTTCTTCTTCCTTCTTTGATTTCTCTAAAATCTCCTCTCAATTTCTTAAGAGTTCTCTCAATTTTCTCTCTTCCTCTTCTCTGTGTTTTTGGCTTACCAAGAACACTGGTGAAAGAACGTGACATGATGCTTGGAGGTTTTTAGCAGTTAGAAAGCCAAAGAGTCACAAGACCATGTTTGGCTAGACTCCATAAAACCAATTTTAGCTTATTATAATAATCTTCTTATTATATGATATTGTCACACCTATTAAATCTTAATTAAACTTATTATATTAATAAATCTAATTAAATCTTACTAACAAAATTTATAATCTCAAATTAAACAATTATAAATATAATTTCAAATTTAATAAATCATTATTCCTCTAATTTAATTATTAAATTAAATTAGAATATTACTCGCGTAATAAAATACACACTAAAACGCTTAATTAAATTATTCTACAATAATTTCCATCAAAGGTTTATTCGATAAACATTTTAATCTATGAAATTCACAATCATATCACATTAATATGTTACATTTTATATGCAACACATTACACTCTCATTTTATTAAAATAAATATATTCTCATTAATTCTTTATTTTAATTAAATAAATCACTCACATTATTATGAAATTTAACCCACAATAATTTTCATTGTTCATAAAACATAACAATTATATTATTTCATAATATAATTTTTAACTTCCTAATATTCAGTAAATATCTTTTCCGTAGCAATTTCCTTCACTTCATTCACTTCATTCAATAGTTTAATTAACTATTAAACCCTTTTTTCCAAATACACGAACATATAATTCTCTTCACATTAAATCATATATCTCACAATATATATATATATATATATATATATATATATATATATATATCACATATACACATACTCAAAACTCAAAACGTCACATAATAAGAATTTTATTTGCTAAATTCTTATTTAATAATTTCTGAAAATCTGGGTTGTCACATCCTTCCCTCCTTATAAGGATTCCATCCTCGTAATCAATGAAACCTCCCCTATTCGGTTTTCACTAATTCTCTTTCATAATTATCGTTGAATAACTTCAACGCATTACCTTAGTGTAGGTTTTATTTCATCACTTTCACTTAAACTTAGAACACTTCGAGTATTATATATAAACCCTTTAACGCATTCACTTCCTCTCTCTAAGGATCATTGCATAACATAGTCGCTTTAATCATAAAATATCTTGATTTAGCATTGCCTAAATACTCGGGATATCACATTCACCCCTTCTTCTAAGAATTTCGTCTTCGAAATTTTGATTTACTAATATTCGTTCATTCCATTTAACGAAATGGACTTTACGTTAATCTCCACGTATTCATTGTGTTCTACATCAATTTCTTTCTGTAAGGATCCTTCTAGGATCGTTGCATTCTTCCCATCTTCCTCTTCTAAAAATTTCTCATCATTACTCATCATCAACTAAATTTATCTTTTCTCTTTCTGGAATTTCATTCCTTTTTTGGATTTATTATAATTTGTTTAACTCACTCATCACCACATGTTGCATTCTACGACTTACCCCTTCTTAAGGAATATTTTTCTTTCCACTTCCACCTTTCAAAAGAATAAGAATCTTCCACAATTGTTCAATAATTGGGAAGCAGTATGAAAAATTCAGGAATTTAAAGATTTCAACATTCTGCCGAGGAGTCGTAAAGACTTGAACCTTGTCCTAGGTCATCAGATATTTCTACTGTAACCTTTAACAGTCAAAAGACTATGGACCATCTCTTCTCGTACTCCAGGTGATCAGCCTTTCGTACTATGTATTGTGCACATACATATTAACGCTATTGCGTATCCCCCATTACAGGGTTGGTTCACCTCAGACTTAGTACAAATTCCGCACCAGATTAAACTGGTTTGGCATAAAATCTCAAAGAATTCTTGAACTTCATAAACATCTTTCAATAGTTGTCTAGCCGAATCAATTAACATAGACCTTGAACAACAATTCGGACATTAGTCAAAACATTTTTAGCCAACTCAATTGGCATATCTTTTCATAACTTAATAGAAAAAAATAAAATTCTTTTATGACGTCATGATACCGTATCGTCTTAAGAGTACGTTGAGGATGCCGTCATTTTAGGACGTTGTCATACTACATCATACCATAGTGGGCTGACGATCCTTCGATCACATCCAACACTAGGTTCAGTTGCATTAATGACTCCATCGTTCAAAATACATTTTAATAATTTCAAATCATTTTTATCTAACTGAAACAATTAGCATAGACAGACGAATAATAGCACATTTTAAAACTTATTGGTTCAAACATTGACCCAATATATTTTTGAGAATACAAAATTGCGAATATCAGCACGATGTCAATAAATTTCGAAAATCTAGCATAGCTAAAAGAATTAGAATCTCCATTTTCTCTCCATCAACTTCAATCTTTTACTTCATTGCCTCATTACTCAATCATTTTATCATTCTTCAATATCATCAATGCTATCTATAGCATAACTTTTCTATACCCAATATTGTTCATCAAACTTACCACACTTTGGAAATTCAGGAACCTACCACAATCATACGGCTTTTAGGAACTTATCCTAGTCAAACTAAAATCATCCATTCGCTGAGGTCCACCATACAATTATGAGTCACGAACCTACCATAAGTATGAGTTTTAAGAACCGTACCTAATCTTAAATCTTCTTTAACTATCAAATATAAATATGAGAAAAGAATCACCTTCTCGTCATATGTATATCGATAGTGCGACACCAATATTTCAATGATTATCAATATAGGAAGCTAAGTGGTTGTCGAACTAACTCGACCACTAATCAATATAGGAAGCTGAGCGGTTGTTAAACCATGGACAAATCCCGTCCCATACCAGGATTTGTTCAACTTAACCACTATATTAATATAGGAAGCTAAGTAGTTTTCAAACCAAGTACAAATTCCCGTCCCACACCAACTCAGCCACTTACATGAGTCCTCAATTGAAATCCCACCTAATTTCATCTTGCTCTTAACTTAACTCTTTGCTTGATACAAATTGCTCGTATTTCATCATCCATAACTCCTCGTGAGTTTACCTCTTACTATTTCATAGTACCATCTCTTTATAGCATCATTCTACAACTACTCAATCATTTAAGATCCTCTGACATTTTACAACTTTAGCAGATCACGTCGTGATCTCGTTCTATCATCAACTCTTCTTACGATTCTTTCTTGTCTTATGATCGTCTCATCCTACGATCTTCTTTATTCTTTTCTTTAATCACGTTATCTTACGATTAATCAACTCAGGTGTTCCCTATTCTTTAGCTATTCAGGTTCTTCTTTGAGCCTAATCATTTTATCATAATCTTGTCTCACATGAATTCTCTAAACTCTATTTGAGTTCATCCTTATCATTATACCATTCTCATCTTATAGATATCGTCTATTTATTAACACCATCTTTACTACTGGAGTCAGGGAACTCTTGATTCTCATCTTTCATAACTCTTCAAGATTCTTCTTTGAATCTTCTTGTTTATATATAAATTCTTCCTTTAAGAATCTCTAACTTCATTCATATTATTCAATATTTTATTCGATTTTACTACGCGTCATTCGCATCTTCTTCTTATAACGTTTCTAGGACTTAACTCATCTCATGCATCTACCTATATAAAAGAATTATTTCTTAATCATACGCATCCATAATTCTATACTTGATACACATCGAGTCTCTAACAGTGTTCAGTACAGCACCTGAGTGGTTTCCCACAACCAACTAACAAACTAGTTCCCGTCTCGTCTACACTGTCTCTCACAGTGAGTTAGATCGGTTGCTAGTTCGTATCAACCTCCGCTCTCTGAAGGAATTGTTTAGCCCAGATACCATACATCAACAATTAAAGAGTACGATTGTACCGTAATCATTCTTAACTTATTATTCTTTAAACTCTATCATCTTCACCTCTTTTCTCTAAGGTTATAGCCTAAGGTACTCGCACATAAGGTTTTTAACCTATCAGCTCTGATACCAACTGTAACGACCCCAAATTCTGAACAAACCAACTCTTCACTTTGGTCGTTAACAATATATCAAACTTCTGCTAATATATCACCAGTCGATGACATAATCATAAAAATGCGGAATAATTTTAGACTTTTCAGTTTTCTTTCTTTGTTTTCCCTGAATCATAACCTTTAAACATTTACATAATCTAGAATCATGTTTACTTAATGATTCGCTTCATCAGAGTTATAATAAAAATAAAACTTCTAGATTCCATACCCTTTATACAACGGATAAAATTAAATTACAACTCAATACAAATTTAACAACTCTACATCTGCTACACTTATTACATCATCAAATACATTTTCCAGAACCTCAATTATGATTCAAAAATATTAATTTAAGCTACAACATTTAATCTACATGCATTACATCTGAGTCATGCCATTCAAGCAGCACTTAACTTTACCTTGAATCCTTAACCTACAAAAGTGGTTATTTGCAAGAATGAGCTCGATAGCTCAGCAAAATCTAACAGTTTGCATGCATCACATAGGACATAGATAATATGCCCATCATCTAAAACATAATCATTTGACTAAACATGTCATGCATAACGATCAACACGTAACAATTAGAGATTAAGTTCCATAACTCAATCAGCATTCTTTACTCAACGAACGTAGTCATATTTTGACTTTGTCGTTTCATACTTGCAACATAAATAAAATACATCATGCTTTATACATCATATGATTAAAACAATTAATCAATTAATTCACATAACAAATAGGAACTGAAAGACTTGCCCGGTTTGTAGATTACCAATTACCATAATCAGCTTATAATTATCTGTTTTTCATGTATCCTACACGACATATATAATCATGTACATCATTTATTAGCCACGTAGCAACACTTAGTATTAATTCTACTTAACATTCATAACCCTTCATTTTAATACGTTCCACTTAAATCAACACTTAACCCTTAGTTAGGTCTTAAACTTCGCTTTACATTAAATGTATAATGTTTATAAGTAACCTTGTATAGGGTAACATAGCATAATCAAAAAGAAAAGAATTAAAAACAAGAAAATTTCTATTTTCAACAATTCCCGCCGAGGCGAGAAAATTACTACACAAAACTCTCGCCGGGGCGAGCTCTCGCCGGGGCGAGAAAACTTAGTACAAAACTCTCGTCGGGGCGAGGAAATTGGCTTATTGAGCTCGCCGGGGCGAGCTTCATGAATTCCAGATTCTGCAGTTCGCGAACTGCAGAATTTTCAACCCAAAAACACGAAATTTCTTCATCCAAATCACTAAATTAAGCAATCACATATGATATATACATAGAATAACCAAAACCCAACACGTTTACAACAATTCTAACAACCTAAATCAACCAAATTAACAAAACCCAAAGGATTTAAATTAATTTTTCTTAATTTTTCCAAAACTCAAATTCTTTATTTTAAAACACATTCTCATGGAATTGATCACTCAAAATCGTTCATATACAACATGAAATCAGATTATTACAACCCAACAACACATATATAACCAATTTCTCAACAAGGTAATCATCGAAACCAATTAGAGAGAACTAGTTTTAGAAAAATAAAAACTAGCAATTTTAGAATTTACCTTTGATTTCTTCTAAGCTTAGTCACACAATTAGGAGGGCTTGATTATCCTTCTTCTTCCTTCTTTGATTTCTCTCAAATCTCCTCTTAATTTATCAAGAATTCTCTTAAATTTCTCTCTTCCTCTTCTCTGTGTTTTTGGCTTACCAAGAACACTGGTGAAAGAACGTGACATGATGCTTAGAGGTTTTCAGCAGTTAGAAAGCCAAAGAGTCACAAGGCCATGTTTGGCTAGACTCTATAAAACCAATTTTAGCTTATTATAATAATCTTCTTATTATATGATATTGTCACACCTATTAAATCTTAATTAAACTTATTATATTAATAAATCTAATTAAATCTTACTAACAAAATTTATAAGCTCAAATTAAACAATTATAAATATAATTTTAAATTTAATAAATCATTATTCCTCTAATTTAATTATTAAATTAAATTAGAATATTACTCACGTAATAAAATACGCACTAAAACGCTTAATTAAATTATTCTACAATAATTTCCATCAAATGTTTATTCGATAAACATTTTAATCTATGAAATTCACAATCATACCACATTAATATGTTATATTTTATATGCAACACATTACACTCTCATTTTATTAAAATAAATATATTCTCATTAATTCTTTATTTTAATTAAATAAATCACTCACATTATTATGAAATTTAACCCACATTATTATAAATCACTCACATTATTATAAATCACTGCGAACCGTTTCTCGTTTGAGTCCGTCAAATATTTCACTTCCAATTCCAGTCTTTCGAACTCTTTTACCAACTCCTCCTGAGTTGTTAGCATCAGTAACTTCTCCCTGCCTTTCCTGCTCAATGCATCAGCCACAACATTTGCTTTGCCCGGATGGTACAAAATTTCACAATCTTAATCTTTGATCAATTCCAACCATCGCCGCTGCCTCATATTCAGCTCCTTCTGAGTGAAGATATACTTCAGACTTTTGTGGTCTGTGTATATCTCACACTTCTCTCCATATAAATAGTGCCTGTAAGGACCGAGAAATTTAGAACTTCTTTATAAATTAAATAAAGAATTTAAATTTTAGCGAGTTAATTTTTTCGCGATTTAATTTAAACCTTTGTGTGTAAATAATGTTTATGTGATTAATTATTAGATTGATTTAAAGGGAGTCTTACTAATAGTTTATTTAAGTTAGTGGACTAACCCTAGGGTTTAATATCAAGACAATTAATAAAGTTGTTCATTTATTTAAATATTCAATTCCATTGAATATAGTAAGTGGATTAAATTCTGTAAATTAATATGAATATTAATTAATGAGAACAATGTGAAATGTTAATAATAATATTTAATAGTCCATTTAGTAATTCAATACTAATGGACTAGGTTATTTAATTAATTATTCGATCCAATCATTTATTTGATCATGGACTTGGTAATTAACATGTGACAAATTTAATGAGATAATGTAACGAATGCAATTTTTGTGATTAAATAAAAATATTTATTGAGTTATATAAATATTTTTATTAATTTATTTATTGAGTAAAATAAATAATTTATAAGTTATGGTGAAAGAATTTTTGTTAAATGTTATTTGATTGTGATTTGATGTGTTTATTCTAATTTAATTTAATAATTAAATTAGATGATTAAATGATTTATTTGAATAAAGAATTTATTTGAATAAGATAATTTATTTGGTGTTATTGTTATTGGTTAAATGGAACTATTATTTAAGTTAGTAAGGTTTAATTGAATTTATTTAATAATAAGTTCAATTAAATTAAAAGTGTGACAATTAAAACTATGTGTTATAATGAGTTATTAAAATAAATAGAAAGAGTTTTTATTTCCATCAAACCAAACAAGGCCTTAAGACTTTTGGTTGGAAATAATGAGTTATTTCAATTTTGTTTTGCCAAACAAGCCTTATGGCTTTTGAATTTTTATAACTGATGGTTTAATTAGAGAATATACGTTATTATCAGTTTTTATTTTTGTTAAAAGCTTGTCAGTTGTTAAAAAATAAGAAAACACAGAGTTTAAAAAAAAGAAAAGGAAGAATATACAGAGAAGAAGAGATAATTAGAAGAGATAATTGAGAAGAGTTTGAAGATTAGAGAGTAGGAATTCTAACAAGGAGAATTGATTAAATTTTTCTAAGCAAATAGAAGGTATAATCCTTTTTGAATTTTTCACTTTATTTCTTTTTAATTTACTTCTCTGTATATGAATTCTATTTTCCTGTATATGAATTTTATGCTAAATACATGAATTACTTATTTGTAATTGATAGTAAACATGTATTAGATGATTATGTGATGATTATAAACCAATTAGAAGGTATTAATCCATGAAAGCATGCTTTAAAATTGAGTTTTTGTTTTTACAGAGTTTTATTTCATGTATGGTTTATATGTATAAAAATTGATGTTCAATTAGATTATTAATCGGTAAATTGACTTTTGATTGTGATTATATAATGAAAAATGAAAAAAATGCAATTAGAGCAGTTAGAATGGTTGAGAGATGAATTCACAGTAGTTGATTTCATTAAAATGGCTAAAACATGAATATTTGGTTTAAACAGAGAATTTTTGGTTCAATTTGGTTGGTTATGTGTATTATAATGGTTAGTATGTTTAGAAACATGATGGGTAACTGTTTTATATCATATTTGATATCTGGGTATGTTTAAACTATGTGTTGGATGGTAGAATTCGAAAAATTTGGCCAAATTTGGCCTAAGTTTTCACTGGTTCGCGAATTGTAGGAGGTGATTGCCGAGTCTCTCGCCCCGGCGAGAAAATTGTAAGGAAAATCCTCGCCCCGGTGAAGTTTCGCCCCGGTGAGATTTTTGTTAAGTAAATTCCCGCCCCGGCGAGGTCTCGCCCCGGCGAGAGTTTTGTTCAGTAATTTCCCGCCCCGACGAGGGAACAGAACTGAAATATTTTTATTTTTTATTTTATTTTATTATGATGTCGTGTACATGTTTAAAGCTTAGATTGTTTTATTTAGTAATAAATAAGATACTACAATGAGTAGTAATCGAATATTTAATGAATATCAAATGACATTTGATATATTAAATGAAATGGGATAAGAACAAACCCTAAAGTGTATATTGTTCTGTAACTAATTATTGTTACCATTTTATAATCGGAATGTATAGGGTGATTAAGGAACGTGAATTATTTAAATCTATAAGCTACGTGCGAGGCAAGTTTTTCACCCTTAATCTTATTATTTCGTTTAAAGCAAGTTTAATTTCATTGAGCCAACTTATTAACCTTAGCTTATTGTTATTCAAGCAAGGTTGTTATCATGTCAAGTATCTATGTATTATTCAAGTCATTTGTTATACGAGCATTGATCATTATTCAGACTTTGATTATAAATTCTATTGTACAACTTCATTGATGAATCAAATGCTTTAGTGACTAGCAAACCCTTATTGATTCAGCTAGTCCTTAGTTGATGAGCGTTCTAAAGACTTAGAATATTTTAAAATCTTTCCAAACCAAGTTCCTTTTGGTACGGATTCTGATGCTAAACTGAGATGAACAACCCTAATATAGGGGATTAATTACGCGACAGCGTTAAAATGTTTGTGCACAATACATTGTACAAAGGGCTGATCCCCCTGAGTACGAGATGGATGGTCCATAGTCTATAAGACTGTTAAAGGTTACGGTAGAAATACTTGATAACCTAGGACATAGTTCGAGGTCTTGTGACCCTCAGATACACTTTTAATCCTGAATCTATATTCAGTTCTTGAGCTAAGCTTTCTATTGAGCTTTTAGATCTTGACTAGTTATTGATTGAATTCAGAGAAACTATTATACCTCAGTTGAAATCTACTTCATTGGTTATTCAATTGTTATTGTTATCACACTAGTGGGCAATTGTTTGCTCACTCTTGCACTAAAATATTGCAGCTAAGGTAGAGAAATCGGACGAGCCGTCCACGAGCAAAGGCAAGGGTAAGATGCCGAAGTAGCAAGAGATCTGTTAATTATTTGATGTTTATTTATAGCAAGACTTATTTAATTTTATGTTCTTTATTCCGCATTGATGTAATAGAGGTTAGATAACCTGGGACTTGTTTCGTTTAGAGATTGGTGATGTAACCCCATTTGAGGGAAGATATTTCTTTAAGTTTATTTAATTAATCTTATTATGGGTAGATAGTTGTGAATGATTGAAATAGTGAACACCAAATCAGTGGGAATTAAGTACCCAGATTTGGGGGTGTCACAGATAACATGGGACATAATAAATTAGTCCAATATTAAATTAAATGAACTTGGTAATTTATAGCCTAAAGACATTTAATGTGAGCCCAAATGAAATTTAATGAAGTCCATTTACTAGCCCATTTGGTGAATAAATTTGTGTAGCTTAATTATTGCATTATTGCACTAAATAAATAAAAATCAAAAGTGGACCAATTCCTCATTGTTGCTGCCGCATGGTGGGTGAAAAGGAAGGCTACATGGGTAATTGTTTATTTGATTTGGAGTAGCTTGCTTGGAAAATAAAGGGGTGTAGCTTAAACAATTAAGTACTTCATTTTAAATGGGACAAATTCTTTGGGACAAGAGTCCTTTGTTGCTGCCGCAACATGAAGAGAGAGAAGGGCTAGTTGATTGTTTTATTAATTTATTTAAGGTAGCTTGTAATGTGGTGTAGTGTGTAGCATGATGGCTATAAACCTAGCAAGTCACGTCAGGCCACCCTACTAAGTACACATCCTAGAGCTAGTGTAATGATGCTAAAATGTATAGATATATTTTCTATATCTATACTTGTACCAAGTATACTTGTGTAATATTAATTAAATAATTTAATAAATTCTTTGAATAAGGAATTGAGTAAATGAATTATTATTTTAAATACATTAAAAATGTATTTTCGGGTAAATGGGTTTATCTCCATATTTAATGAGAAACGAGTTATTTAATTTAAATGTATTAAATAATTTATTTTATGGCATAAATAATATATATTAATTTATATATTGCAATTATTTTAATTTCACAATTTATTGTGAAATTGTTTTTTTTATAAATAGAATAATGTGTACAAATAATATATATATTAAATATATATATATATATAAAGGTGTAGTGTATGTATATATATATATATATATATATATATATATATATATAGCGTGTATATATAAATATATATATATATATATATAAAGGTGTAGTGTATGTATATATATAGTACCGTGTATATATACATATACATATATACATACACTACACCTTTATATATATATACATATATATATATATAACGTGTGTGTGTGTTAACATATATTGTATATATATGTGTCAGTAGGCATGGGTGTGTTGTCTTGTCGGCATGAATGAGTGTGGTGAAGGAATATTTGGTTGAATTAAGTGAAATAATGTGTAATCTGGTACATTAATAAAATTAGTCACATGGTAAACTTCATCCGTTTTTAATGAAACGAATTTATAAATGATCGTGAAGATACATACTATTTTATGGTATATTTATTTTTGTACATGTAGTGTTATTATTTATATTATGTGTATAATTAAGGAGTATTTATTGTGCAAATATTATTTAATTAATTTATCCAAGCATGCCTGTGCCGCATATTGAGGAGGAGTGTCTTGCTTTGTCCCATCTCTAGCTGACTGACCGGTAGATGAATAAGGAGACTAGCATGCAAAAATAAAAACAACAACCATTCTCTCTCTCTCCCGCACATTGCAACAAAGAAAGAAAAACAAAGGAAACCTGTAACGACCGGGAATTCTGAATTTGCTTTGTAATTCGAATTTGAGTATTAATGAATATGTTATATTTTTTATTAATATTATTTTTGTGTTGCATATTTGAAGGTTGTGTGACAACCTGGATTAAGTGAATACATAAAATTTTACGTGTTATAGTTTTGTTTAAGTGAATAATTGATTTCGCGTAGCGTCGCTAAATAACTATTCATGAGGCATGTTTCTCGAGGCACTAATCATGACACTATTCGCGCCATGATATTTTTGTGTTTTTTTCGATTTTAATAAATTTTATTAATACGTGTGAGCGAAGTGATAATTTTTCTAAGCGCTGAAATATTTATTTGAGCTCGTTGGTGATTTAATTAGTATCCGAACAGGCTTATACGATTATCCGAATAAATGGACAAACCCCATATTAATTATTTTTACGCATCCCAATATTTTATGGGAGTGCCCATTTTAATTATGGGTAGAGTTATTGAGAAAATTTGGTACAAATGAGGGAGTATTCGGGCATAGGAGAGACCAAATGAGTGTATTAGTTTGTGTGTGTTGCTGATATGGGGAACCATCTAACTCTTTGGACCAATCAAATGAGAGAATAGAAATTGTCCCTTGGCCCGTAGGTCCTGACACAAGGTTAGAATTCTAGCTCTTCTAGAGTGGTATCTCACTGATGGTTCGGGCCCCCCCGGAAGGAGGCCTTCTTCGCCCTCCACCTAAGCTGCGCAGGAAAGGCCCAAAGCCAATCCCAGGGAACAGTGAAGCTTCATAGGGTCTTTCTGTTCAGGTGCAGGTAGTCCGCATCTTCACAGACATGTCTATAAAGGGAGTGACGGCTAATGGTGGCATTGTGCCAAGCACAATGCATGGATAATCCCTAATGCCAAACATTCCTTCTTGAGAATTATTCCAAGGGAGCTCGGGTCTTGCAACCACTTCCCCCATCTCCCGAAGTCACCCACCAAGCCCCTCGCCTCCTCCTCCTTGCACATCTGATCCCATCCATCATCCTTCCCTTGTTGCTGCAAGTAGAGAGAAGAGCATAGAGAGAGAGAGAGTGCAGAAGAAGAAGGACTAAGCTCCATCCATTCCCCTCTTCTCTATCTAATTCAAACTTCAGCCCATTATCAAGCATAGAGAGAGAGAGAGAGCTAGTGGGGGGGGGGGCAAGAGAACAAGAAAGCAAACTGCAGAAAACAAGGGAAGAAGAAAGAAGAGAGCTTGAGAGGAAGGAGCAGCGGGTGAAAGAAAAAGAAGAAAGAAGAGTGCTCGAGAGCAAGGAGCAGTGGGTGAAGGAAAAAGAAGAAATAAGAGAGCTTGAGAGGAAGGAGCAGCGGGTGAAGGAAAAAGGAGAGAAGGAGAGGCTCGGGTGCAGCAAGGAAGGAAAAAAAAGAGTCTCAAGCCAAGCCTAGCAAGTTCTCTAGCATCTTGGAGGGATTACAAGAGGTAAACCATCAACCTAAACCCATCTCAACTGATTTGGTTAAGAGTTTCTAAGTTTTTATGGTTTTTGGAGCTTTTAAGCTTCTATTGATGGGTTTGAGATATTGCTGCGATTCTTGTTGTTGTTGTTTGTTTTGGATGTTTGTAAATATTGTTAAAAGACTATGTAAGCCATTAACAACATTAAAGTGGAACAAAAATGAAAGAAATCCTTATCTTGGCTTAATAGAGCAAGAACAATGAACTGTTGAACAAGAACATGGACTGTTGGACGAATTTAGAGGACCATTGTAGATATTTTTCATGTTTGATAATTTTGGTTAATGCTATAAGTGTATGACTCTATAGGAGTCTTATAGTTCATGTTATAAGCTTTCCATAGGTTCTGAAATGGCCTAATTCCGAGTTGTAATGAAGAAGTTATGAAGGTTTGAAGTTTGTGTGCCAAAATAGAGCTTGTTGGCGAGCTCGGCAGAGAGGAGCCCTTCGGGGGCGAGCTTATTTGGCCCAGGGGCGAGCTCAGCCCTTAGTGAGCTCAGCCCTTCGGTGGCGAGCTCATTTGGTCTAGGGGCGAGCTCGACAGAGAGGAGTCGTAGGGGCGAGCTCATTTGGCTTAGGGCGAGCTTATTTGGCCTAGGGCGAGCTCATTTGGCCTAGGGCGAGCTCATTTGGCCTAAGGCGAGCTTGACAGAGAGGAGCTCATCGGGAGAGCTCATTTGGCGAGCTCGTTTGGTCTAGGGGCGAGCTCGTCAGAGAGGAGCCCGTCGGGGCGAGCTCGTTGTGCTCCAGTTTTGCGATGCTGACCTCCTTTAGTAAAACGGACCTAACTTTCTCATATAAACTCCAAATTGGATGATTTAAGATGATTCAGAAACTTAGAGATAGACCTATAACTTTCATTAATTATAATTGAAATTTAATACCTGGAGAAATTTTGAAATGGACCGTTGTTAGGGCTATTGTGCAAACAGAAGGCGTCGGTCATGCGCGTGTGCAACGTGTAATGCTTCCGACAATAAAAGACATTATTTTAAGTCCTAAAACATGAATGTTATGAATTATAATAATACTTAGAATTAACCAATGAGTATTAGATAAATCGAATAGGCGTGCTAGACGTACGCACTTGCGTGTCGCAATTGCGAGGTTGGCGTGCGGACGCGCAAGCGTCGTAACGCTGTAACTAGGGTGTATAATCTTGTTTAATATTTTGTTTCTTATAAGAATAAAACATTATAGGGTAGTATAAACCATTATTTGGTATCCAGTATGTGACTAATTGTTATGTGAATATGTACTTAATTGTGTAGGACATTAAAAAGCGTGTGTTGTAATATTGTAGCAGGCGCACCAGGCAAGTTTTCTATCCTAACTCAATTTAATATTGAGTAGGTTTTCTCAACCGTACAATTCTCATTTATTGTGCGAGTTATTTATTGATTGAGCAAGTACTCTATATTATTACAAGTTTCCTAACGCTTGTCTAACCCTTGTGTTGGGCAAGTTTCCCTAACCTTACTCGAATTATACTTGAGCATGATTAATATTATATACAAATGTTGTATATTGTTGCAAGTTTCATAACTCAAAACGAGTTATTACTTTCAAATTACATTAGTGGATTAATTATTATAAATTACTCCACATCCAAGATAATTATTGATATTCGCACCTTGTGCATTCGAATTCATTATTTGTTGTTGGACTGTGAAACATTTCAGTTCTTCATTCATAAACTGTTTAAGGAAATAGTCTACGCTATTTGTTTCGGCTAGACATGTACATGTTATTATTTTAAAAGCTATCCAAACCGGTTGTTGGTATGGATTTTTGGACTGAGAGAGCAACCCTTATTTAGGGGATTTTAATGTGTCGGTTATTCGATGCAGTCAGAGTTAAATGTTATGCATATACATAGGGTGTTAGAGGCTGATCCCCTTAAGTACTACTGACGGGCCAGGCGTTTAAAAGGGTTAGTTGAATAACTGATCCTTTGGCCAAAAAGTTCATAGTTTATTGGACCACTCATCAGTAAATAATCAATATTCATTATTTCATTTGAACTTTGATTATATTGTTAGCTATTTCTTCAATGTTTTTAAATTGTTAAATTATGCGATTATTATTCTCATTCATTCATGATATATCCTCTTTATTCATTTTAAACTTGGTGAGCAAAGTAGTTGCTCACCCTTGCTATATCATGAACCTATTGCAGTTAAGCCGAAGAGTTTCAAAGCGGACAAACACAAAGGAAAGCTTAAGGAATAGTTACATGTACTATCCCGTTATGTAATCGTGGAATCGTTTTGTAATATTATTGTATTCCGCGATGTATTTATTTAAGGTTATAGACCTTAGGACCGTAGAAAACCTTTTGTAATGAACAACATATGTTTATTTATTCCGCATTAGTTAATTTATGTTGTTTAAAGGTGTATGGATGTACTTGATCATGAGCACCAGATTCGAGGTATTGGTACCTGAATTTGTGGGTGTCACAGGTTGGTATCAGAGCTGTAGGTTATAAATATTAGGAATGCGAAACCTAGGTTATAACCTTAGTATTAAACTCGTATTGAGTACGTTAGGAGGTGAATCGAGAAGATTCATTTGGTGATCATGTCTAGAGGTGGATTGTGGAAATCTATCGAGCCGAGTTGTGCATGATAAAATATCATTTTATTTTATCAATGAATATATTTTATTGTGACACTGACATCTTACTATCTGTTTGTTCCTGTCTATGGCTGTAGGATGTCTGAGAGGGGAGAGTCCAGTACTGCTGGAGAGGTGGAGTTCACTGTCATTCATGTGGATGCAGGGCATTTAGTGGAGGTGCAACCGAGTGAGCCAGAGATGGTGGACATTAGGGATGAGTCTGAGATCGAGTATGGTTCTGAGGAGGAGCCAGTTACCGGAGGAGTGTTGAGGCTGTTAAGCGATGAGGGGGAGGATGAGGACCCCGAGGAGGATCCAGTGACGGAGGATGATGAGCCACTTGAGTATGCAAATGGCATGGGCACTACTGCTAGTGACATCATCAAAGAGCTGACAAATAGGAATGCGGAGCTCGAGAATCGAGTAGCCCACTTAGAAGAGCAGAACAAGGTGTAGACACCCAAATTTTGCGTTTCCTTCTACTAACCATGACAGGAGGGCGAAATCGTCAATTGAACCGGCTTGCGGGAGCAAAGGAGCGGGCACAAGGGCGAACGCCCGGCACCGCCGCAATGTTTTGGGCAGCCCAAGTCGACGTGACAGCAGAGCCGTCCGAAGCAGGCACTTCCGAATGAGGTGGCACGTCTCCCGGAAATTCCCGGACTGCAGAACACGAGCATGTCAGCGAAAACCGACGTTGCGGCACGGAAATCGAGGCGTGGCACGAAAATCGAGAAAGTCAAGCCCGCCAGCCGCGGATAGATCTGCGGCCAAGTGGGTGCGCCAGCACGGGAGGAAAACCAGGAAATCAGCACTACCAGCTGAGTGCGATGGGAGGCGTGCCAGCTGGCCAGCCGCAGATCCATCTGCGGCCAGCCGCAGATAGATCTGCGGCTGGCTCTGGCCAGCCTATTTAAGCCAGCTTCAGGCAGCATACAGGAGGTTCAGCAAAAATTTGAAAGAGGAAGAATTCCAGCGGAAAACAGCAGCAAAAAATCGGAAATAGAGAGGAAAAAACACCATAATTTTGCAACAAAATAGGAGAGAAAGGAAGGAAAAAGTGAGGATTAATATCTCTTGAGTTGATTGTATCACATATACTTCTCCTTCTATTCGAATACATCAAATTCACATCCATTTGGATATCAATTGCAAGGTGAAATCTCTTTTGTTATATCAATTTCTATCATATTATTTGATTGAATTAAATGTAGATTTCATGAAAATTATTGTGGAACAATGGATTAGGAATTATTAGAGAGGTTTCCATCGGAATAAATTTCTCCCTAATAATCCGATGATATCCATTGGGTGAGGTTTTGCTCGTTCATAACGATATATACATTAGGTGGAATTGATCTATTTAGATTGTTAATTTTGGACCATTGTGGGGCGTTAAACAATCCGTTGTTAGTTATGTTATTGTATCTATTTTATGTTTGTGATAAATTGTGGATGTTGAGCCTAGGAGCGTGACGCCATGGTCCGAATCCGATGATGGACAAATTTTGACGTATGTATTTAGGAACAATGTAATCCTTCGTTGTAAACGTGTAACCGTCGGGCCTTAAAACGACGCTAAGGCGAGAATCGGGTTTAAGGCCCCATAAATAGTGAAGTATGCGATTGTAGGCGTGTGGGTTATTTTGATGGCTTACATGCCCATGAATAACCCTCACGCATATTAATGTTTTATTTGATTGACAATATTGAAAACTTTGATTTCAAAGCCAGACAAATGAAGATTTTCATAAAATAAATCAAACTAGGATATTAGAATCACGAGGTTAAAATTTGAGAAATGTTAATGAATATCGATTCCTATCTAACGAGAAAGCTAAAGAAAATCGTTTTCAAACATCACGAAATTTGATTTTAGAAATAAGTAACGTTTTATTAAATCTTTGTGCATAGGGTGAAAGAGATTCTAGAAATTGCCCGATCATTTCACGAAAGCAACGTATAGATCTCGATTCCTATTTTGACGAAGGTTTAAAACTCTTGTTTTGCCAAAACGACACCTAATGAAAATCTCATAGTTTTGATAAATAAAAAATCAAATTTTTCTTATAACGAACCAAGCTTTCTCGTGTATACCGAAAAGACATTCCGAAGCGTTCTCAAATTAAAACACGATTTTCCCTAAAATCCAAATGATTCTTTCATACAAATTCATCACAACATTCACATAGGTACACACACATACACGCGCACTTACACACACACATTTCATGAATTAAAGGATAGGAAAGCATTGAGATCGCGGTAACCGTGTTTCACGGAAGTCGAGGGATGCCTAACACCTTCCCCTCACTTAAACAAGCCCCCGAACTCTATGAATCTCGATTCGCAGACCAATTAATTCGGAGTCACACATGAGCCAGCGATTTATAAAAAACGAAAACTCGGATGAGTTGGTACATCCATTTCAAATATACCAACTGGCGACTCTGGTTAATTGGCTCATCATAAAAAACGATCTTTCAAAACCCCGTCGACATCAATGCCGACCTTTTCCAAACGTCATCTAAATCAAAAGGCTAAAATTGGAAAAGACGAGAAAGCGAAAACCCGGCGTCGACAGCTGGCGACTCTGCTGGGGATCATTAGAGGGCTTAAGCCGCGTCAAGTCTTGATGCTATCCTATCCTTTAAAATTTATAAATGTGTATGTGCGTGCGACATTTTGACTTCTTTTTATTGTTGTGTGAATGTGTGTTGTTGTCCAATGAATGAATGATTGAATGGGTTTGCTTTACTTCAAAGTAATCATTTGCATACGGTGAGGACGATGAATGTGAATGTATGTTGAGAGAGTACCTCCTCCTGAGGCGAACCCGTCGGTTGCTTATTACTGGACTCGATGGGGCTGCTCCCCGGAGATGGCTCAGGAAACGCACCACTCAAATCCGCTCCAATCGAAAGGGCTCAAACGAGTAGATTGCGAAGATTTGGGAACCTTCATGCCGAAAAGCCCGCGAGAGTAACCCTAGGGTAGGTCAGCCTCAGATTAACCCAACGCAGGAAAAGTCTCTTCATGCCTTTCTACGTTTATATGTCTAAATGTCATGATCTCATTCAATATTCATACATCCCTTTTCTGTGTCGAAAGAGATTACTAACCGCTGTGAATTGCAGGGAATAGTTGGGGGAGCATAATAAAGCATGTTTAGCATTGGTTATGGCACTAAAGGACTACTAACTTTCTCTTTTGCAGGGAAAGATTAAAAAAAAAAAACCCAAAAAAACACACAAAAAATTACAGTTTTAGCATGCATCCATTTTGCGTTTCCCCAAGACTAAACTTCGAACCATTGTCTCTGTAGGATTGCTCCTCAAACCCGTTCGCAGTCTAAGAAAGCCCAGGTCTCTACCTCTGAAATGGCTGATATTCCTAATCATAGTTCCATATCTCGGGAAGAGTTTGATGATTTCAAAAAACAGATGATGGAAATGGCCACAATGCTAAAGGAACAGTTCTTAATCAGACAGGATCCGGCAAACCAGGGATCGCATAATATTCCACCACCAGGGGATGATCAGAATCCTCCTAAAAATGGTACAAACTTGCTTAAAGAGGACCAACCCCGACTCAAGGACGAGCCAGTCATCTCAAAGGCCGTTCCCATACCTAGCAGGACAGTGATTACTATCCCAGAAGAAGGGGACAATGACGACCTTCGGAGAAAAATGAAATACATGGAGGAAACCATCCAATCCCTAAAGGGCATAGGCTCCCTGGGCAGGGTTAATTATTCGGATCTATGTGTTTTCCCCGGAGCCAGATATCCAGAAAAGTTCAAAGTTCCCGAGTTTGAAAAATACAATGGAAAGGGAGACCCCTATACACACTTGAAAATATACATTGGAGAACTCGGGGCTTATGCCGAAGACGAGGGGTTAAGAATGCAACTATTCCAGAAAAGCTTAACAGGGGAGGCAAGAATCTGGTATGCCCGCCTCGACAACGCCCGAATCCACAACTGGGAGGAATTGGCCCATACCTTCTTAACCCAATACAGCTTTCAGGCCCAGATGGCTCTTGACAGGTACCAAATGACAAAGGTTAAAAAACAGCCTAGGGAATCCTTCAGGGAATATGCCCAACGATGGAGGGGCATGGCCGCACAGGTGAACCCCCCGATGAGCGAATCAGAGATGGTAATGACCTTTGTAGACATTCAGGAGGCACCGTATTATGAGAGGGTCATCTCGGGGATTGGAAGACCTTTTGCTGAAATGATTAAACATGGAGAGATGGTAGACATGGGGTTGAAGTCGGGTAAAATCCGGGATCTCACTGCTTTAGAAACTGCTGCCGAGCAAATACAGAATGGAAACTATGGCAGCACTTCCCGGAGGGTCCAAAAGAGGAAGGAAGAGGATGTCTCCCTCATCCTACAAGGGTCATCCAGAAAAGCAGAAAGCCATCTTCCGGTACAGGCACAGAGGGGAGGGCCATCCCGACCGCCCAATTTCACAGATCAAAGAGCAGAGGGGCGAAGAAGATATGAGGCCTCGCAGAATCGAGTATTCACCCCGCTCGGGGAGCCGCTTGAACGGGTATTAGCGGTATTGGTAGCCCAAAAGAAAATAGTTGGTCTGGCACCACCGAGTGACCCAAAGGGTAGAAGGTTTGACCCGAGCAAGCGATGTGCATACCACTCCAGTTCCCCTGGCCATGATACACAAGATTGTTGGACATTGAAACATATAATTCAGAACATGATCGACAACGGGGAAATTGTGGTGGAGCAACCGGACTCCCCGAATGTTAAGGCAAATCCCCTACCAAGACATGATGGGGGGGGAGTCAATGTGACGGAGGCAAGTGAGGCTGGGGGGCCGCCAAGGTTGAACTATGTGCAGAAAATTGAGGAGATGATCAACGTGATACATGATCATGGGGATGCACGGGTAGCGCCCATCAGGTTGATAGGGGTAAGTACGAATAACATAGAGGGACCTGTCAAGCTGACAGCCCCGAGGCCCGTCATCCTTGCAGCAAGGCCGCAACTCCCTATCAGTAGTCTGAAGACTGTACCCTGGAATTATGGGGGAATACCAGAGGAAGCGGCCAGTTGTGCTTCCGTGACGACCAAAGGGAACCCCTTATATCTTCCCGGGCGAGTCCTTGAGAGCCAAAAGAGAAAAAATGAAGAGGTTTCCAAGGAAAGGGCCATAGAGTTTTTGAAAAGGATGGATCACCCAGAAATGAGGGGGATCCAGATTTTAAATGAGGAATCAACCCTAACATCAGTCATGGACTTGGTGTTGTCATCCAGTGAGCATTGCAAAACCCTGATGAAGGTTCTGGAGGAGGCATTTGTGCCCAAAGAAATTAGTGAGGAGGGTTTCGGCCGACTGGTAGGCCACTTATTGGAAACCGATGCAATATCCTTTACGGATGAGGACATTCCCGAAGAGGGAAGGGGGCACCGAAAACCGCTACACATCGCGGTAATCTCCTCAGGATATGTCATGAATGGGGTGCTGATCGACGGGGGATCGGCATTGAATATATGTCCTCTCAGCACGCTGAAGAAAATGAACATCAGTCCTAAGCGCCTACGGGCCAGTCATGTGGTGGTTCGGGCTTTTGACGGATCCCGGAGGGATACCATCGGAGAGATAGAATTGCCAGTGGAGATAGGGCCCTGTGCTTTTGATATATCCTTCCAAGTCCTAGATATTACAGCAAGCTACAACCTGCTGTTAGGGAGGCCGTGGATACACATGGCCGGGGCAGTTCCTTCCACGCTCCACCAACAAATCAAGTTGATCATCGGTGGGAATCTGGTAACAATCTCGGCCGAATGTGATGACCCTTCTCCTCCCAGGAGTGGCCTACCAGTAATCAATGTGGATAAGTCAGCGGCACCTGCCAGCTTTCAAGCACTAGAGATTAGCACTCCCCATTATAGATGCCTGGGAGCTCCAGCTGTGAAACCAAGGGTCTCTCCGGAACTCACCTTTGTGGCAAGGGAAATGATTAAAATGAACTTCCAACCTGGACAGGGACTAGGGAAAAGTAGTCAGGGAATCACCGAGCCCATCCACCTACCACAGCAGATAGGCAAGGCAGGATTGGGATACCATGTGGGCGCAGTACGGGGACACCGTCAGGGTGCGACTCTGATTCGACTAGTTGGCAGCCCGGTGACCAAAGTCGACAATGAGCAGGGGATCAGCGGACCTGTGATTGGGGCAGGGAATGAAGAGTTAACCCCCACACGTAATGAGTCGGCCCGGAGGGAAAGTTTCCTGCAGGAGGTCGCAAAAGAGTTTGAAACCAAATGCTATATCCCCGGACAATCAACAAGCAGTAAGGAGGGGACGAATGTTATCACACCACCGGGAGCCCAACGAGTTGTGCCTGTCATCGATTGGGCGGGGCTGATTATTCCTGGAGAAGATATAGAGAAGGACTCAGGCGACGTATCCGTAATCATCGGGGAGGTGTCCGATGTGAGGCCCTCCTTTATCCAGCGCATTTCATCTGACCTGACCATCGATAATTGGACCCAGAAACCAGTGATATCCAAACAAGGGTAAAGCTCGACGTCAGGGTGGTTAACCCTAGAGGATGGGGGAATGAAGAAGTTTTATTTTGTTGTTGTTTTATTTCTGCATAATTGTGTCGTTTCTTCGTGTTATTTGAAATTGCGATCGTCGTGAAAAAATGATTTATATATGACAAGTATTTTGTTTCATGTCAGGTGTACCCATTTGAGTAATCCTTGCCTAACAAATGGTCTTTCAAATTTGAATGACGATTATGATTTTGACATTGAGCTGGATTTCGATTTAATGGGCATTGAGCAAGACGAGACAGATTACGACGACGCACCTGATGAGATCAAAGGATGGGTCGAAGATAAACCCAAACCCAATTTGGACCAAACCATCACTATAGATATCGGAACCCCTGACAATCCAAAAGAACTCAAGATAGGGACAGACCTTACCCCCAGCCAAAAAGCAGAAATAATTGAGTTACTAAGCCAATATGAGGATGTCTTTGCCTGGTCGCACGAGGATATGATCGGATTGTCCACCGACATTGTGGTACACCGGTTACCCATCAAGGAGGGTTTCAGGCCTGTCAAGCAGAAACTAAGAAAGTTGAAACCTGAGTGGAGCTTAAAAGTGAAGGAAGAGATCATCAAACAGTTCAGGGCGGGAATCATTATGGTGTCCACTTACCCGGAATGGCTATCCAATGTGGTCCCAGTGGCTAAACCTGGAGGAAAGGTGAGGGTATGCGTAGACTACAGAGATCTAAACAAGGCCAGTCTCAAGGATAACTTCCCGGTGCCTTTCATACACATCCTGGTAGATAACACAGCCCAGTACGAAATGTATTCTTTTGTGGATTGCTTTGCGGGATATCATCAGATAATGGTGGCGGAAGAAGACCGGGAAAAGACCGCATTCATCACCCCCTGGGGCACTTTCTGCTATAGACGACTGGCTTTCGGTCTCACAAATGCAGGGGCTACTTATCAGAGAGCCATGATGGCCTTGTTCCACGATATGATGCACAAGGAGATAGAGGTCTACGTGGATGACATTATTGTGAAATCGAAGGTAGAGTCCGATCATATAACTCATCTCAAAAAGCTATTCGATCGGCTCAGAAAGTATAATCTGAAACTCAATCCAGCCAAGTGTGCTTTCGGAGTACAATCGGGCAAGCTCTTGGGTTTCCTGGTTAGTGATCAGGGCATTGAGTTGGACCCAGCAAAGATTAAGGCCATTGTGGATATGTCGGCACCCCACACAGAGAAGGAGATAAGAGGATTCCTGGGGAGAATAAACTTCATCAGCCGTTTTATATCCCACTTGACGACTACATGTGAGCCGATTTTTAAACTGTTAAGAAAAGGGGTGTCCCAAGAATGGAATGAGCAATGTCAGAGGGCGTTTCAGACCATTAAGAAACAATTGACGGAGGCACTAGTGCTGGTACCCCCGAAGGATGGGATCCCTCTGTTTATGTATATATCGGTAAATGCCATCGCGATGGGATGTATGTTGGGACAGAAAAATGAGGCGGGAAAAGAGCAGGCCATCTATTACCTCAGCAAAAGATTTAGCCAATGTGAGCAGAATTACACTCCCATTGAGAAGACCTGTTGTGCTCTGGCCTGGGCTGCAGGGAGATTACAGCACTACCTCCATGGGCATACAACGTACCTGATATCAAGAATGGATCCCCTGAAATATATTTTCGAAAGGCCCATGCTGAATTGTCGATTATCAAGATGGCAGTTAATTTTACAACAGTTTGACATGGTGTACGTGACCCAGAAGGCCATGAAAGGGCAGGGAATTGCAGATCAGTTGGCAGAAACCCCGGCAGGAGGGATGGAGCCGTTAGAAACTCCTCTCCCGGGCGAGGATATATTTTGGGTATCGCGCGAAAAATGTGATGACGAGGGACAATTTTGGAAGCTGTATTTTGATGGTGCCATGAATGCCGAGTGGGGGCAGGAGCCGGAGCGGTCCTAGTCTCTATCACCGGAGAACAATACCCCGTGGCCACTAAACTTCGTTTCAGCAATTCGAACAACACCGCTGAATACGAGGGGTGTATCTTGGGACTCCGATTGGCCCGTGACATGGAAGTAAAAAGATTAGCGGTGTTCGGGGATTCAGAATTGGTAATCAGACAAGCAATCGGGGTATACAACACTAAGGAGCTTCGGTTACTTCCATACCATCGTTGTGTCACCCAGCTTATGCAAGAGTTCGAAGATATCGCCTTCCGCCATATTCCTCGGGGACGAAATGATTTTGCCGATGCATTGGCGACTTTGGCTTCCTTAATCCACGTGATCAAGAGTAGGGACAGTCCACAGATTGAGATCACCGTACAGAATGCCCCGGCATATGAGGAAAATGTGGCAGTGTTGTCAAACGAGGGTGGTGTGTTGACAAGGCAGCCCTGGTATCACGACATCAGGGAATATCTGAGGGACAGATCCCTTCCCGATCAGGCAAATCGGACTGAGAGGATGAGAATTCAAAGGATGGCGATGAAGTTTTACCTGAGTGGCGATTCACTCTACAAGAGGGATGCTGGGTTGGGACTGTTGCAGTGCGTAGATGAAACACAGGCCCGAAAGATTATGAATGAAATACATGGTGGAGTGTGTGGACCCCATATGAGTGGACCGATGCTTGCCAAAAAGATTTTGAGGACAGGGCATTATTGGCTGACGCTGGGGGCCGATTGCGATGATCATGTCAAACGATGTTATCAATGTCAGGCGCACGGTAATGTGATCCATACGCCTCCCAATGAACTGCACTGTATGACCTCCCCGTGGCCATTTTCGATGTGGGGAATGGATGTAATCGGACCAATAGAGCCCAAAGCAAGCAACGGGCACCGATTCATCTTCGTCATGATCGATTATTTCACCAAATGGGTAGAAGCAGCCTCTTTCCCCAAAGTCACTCAGGAGGTTATCGTTGGGTTCATCAGGAATAATGTCATTTGTCGATATGGGCAACCTGAGGTTTTGGTCTCCGACAATGCCAAGAATTTGAATAACGCCCTCATGAAGGGGTTGTGCGACCAGTTTAAGATCAAACACCTCAATTCTGTTATTTACCGTCCCAAAATGAATGGGGCAGTGGAGGCTGCCAATAAGAACATCAAGAAGATCATGGCAAAAATGTCTGCTAATCATCGGGGATGGCCGGATTTGTTACCCCTCACCTTGCTAGCCTACCGAACGTCAACGCGTACTTCCACAGGGGCAACCCCTTACGCCTTGGTATATGGAATGGAGGCTGTCCTGCCAGTTGAAGTTGAGATGGCGTCCCTCAGAATAGTGATCGATGCTCAGATAAGCGAGGAGGATTGGATGCAAAGCCGATATGACCAGTTGGCCCTAATTGATGAAAGGAGGGTGGCTGCTGTTTGGCACGGCCAGCTATATCAACCGAGGATCTCTCGATCGTACGACAAAAGGATCAGACCTCGGAAGTTCAAGAAAAATGATCTGGTGCTAAAAAGAGTCATGCCTTGTCAAGACGAAGCCAAAGGGAAGTTTGCCCCGAATTGGGAGGGACCATTCGTGATTAAGAAAGTGCTATCCGGAGGAGCCCTCATATTGCAAGAAATGGATGGTGAGGTATTTCCCCAACCCCTCAATTCTGACTCGGTGAAGCGGTTCTACGCTTGAATCATCAGGTCCTTTTTCCTTGAGAGCGAACTACGTAGGACCTGATCTCCCAACTTGTGGGGGTACGTAGGCAGCCATCATGGCACGGTCCGATCCTTTAAAAGAAATAATCCTTTCCCTAACCAAAACCAATTTTCGATAGCCAGATAAAACCTTCCTACACCCTCAAAACCCTCCCGAAACCAACTGCCAAACCAGTTTCATCCCAGAATACATACCCTGATCCAACCCAAACAGTTATCCAAAATCTGAGATTCAATCCGACGAAATCAAAAGGTGTGCGGCAATATCTGTCAAATCTCCATCAAGTCTTGAGGAAAGAAAGAAGGCGAAATGTCAAAATCATGGTTAGATGGATAAAATGATGATCCAATGGATGGCAACGATACGACAAAAGGGGAAAATGACTAAATTTAAATGCATGTCTATATATATAAGTCGTTTTATTACAAGATTTCTCTTTCAATAACTGATGAAACCAACATAGTCTATGCAGGAAATAAAATAATCTACAAATCTGAAACTAGCCGAAGCAGGATGGACAGGGTGGTGGATAGATCTGAAGCATCAGCATCTCCTGCAATCTGCTGCCCCATCATATCAATACGATCCAGTAAAGCAGTAGCTCGGCTGACAGTCCCAAAATGAGCATCTACCACTGCCCTGGTCTGAAATACAATGGCCTCTCTATCAGCAATGGCAGCATCTCTAGCCCGAATGGCCTCATCTCTCTCGGCAAGGGCGGCATCCCTCTCGGCTTCAGTAGTAATCAGGGCCAGGCGGAGTCGGGAATCCTCAGCGACCCGACTCGGGGCAGAATCGGCTGAAATGGAATGGTCTGTGGTATCTTCTGTGGAAATCACTCCAGAGTCATCAAAGGCCCCAGTCCGACTCAAACTAGCCGAATCCAGGTCTCCACGCAACCACTGTACGTAGGCAAATGTCTGGATGTGACAGCTCGCACTATATTCGGCAAAGATCCTGCGATCCCAAAGCTCGTATACCTGCAATAGATCCCTCTCTGTACAGGATGATATAAGGAATCGGTATGCGGCTTGCACCCGCGAAGGGGTGTAAATCCTGTGTCTGATCAAACTGCCCCATAACCGCCAGGGGATGATAGGTCGTCACGCCCCTTAACCCAGCAATGGGAATGAAATCCATGCCAGGCACATGAGTCAAGAAGCTCATGAAGGAGCAATAGCCCGAGTAAACCAATAGATGAAAGGGGTCCTCAATGATAGACAAAAAGGATGTCCAGGAGGCCACATCAGTACAACTCGCGGGACGAAGCGAAAACTGCGTGGTTATGTCATGGCTGAAGCAAAACCCTTGGCGACGGAAATGGCCGATGGGACTAAGATGACTCATGAACCACATATACAATAAGGTCGAACTCCCTCGGAAGAATCTCCCTCGGAAGGACTGGCAATATGTGGCCGACATATAGGTATCCGCCAATATCATGGGGAGAATGGTGTGATCCTCCTGAAGGGCCCTAACGGCCGCAACAATCCGCATGTCCAAATGATCGGATCCTGCAGGCAAATACAAAACTGAGATGACACAGGCCATCAGAACGCCCACTCTCAAGGCATCCCAGCGCTCCTCGGACACGGAAAAATCACCGAGGAAAAGACGGAAACTGTCAGGTGAGCCAAATCGGTCAATCAAGAATTGAAGAGGAACCATATGGTCTGATGTGATTACCGGTAATAAGACAGCCCTCCGCAAACCGGTGAAAGTCAAGAATTGACGGCGCATGGAACCAACGGTAACCCTAGCACAGGGACCATCCAACGGCAAGCCGGTGAAGCGAGCATACTCCTCAAGGGTGGGGGTCAGCTCTACTGTCCCAAACCTAAACACCTGACGGGCAGGGGCCCAATAGCTCAGAAGACCATCCACAAAGCCCACTGGCACCCGGAAGGTTAATAAGGACCAAGAATGTCCCAGAAGACCATCTACGATAACCCTATATGCTGGCAGTAGACTGTCCAACCAGCGGAAGAGGCTGCCAACCAACCCTGTGGAAGGAGTGGAATCCAAACGAACCACGGCATCTGAGGACGACATCTGTGAAAAAATAGTATCAAAAAGACTGTACAGGGGTCATTCTCTACCCATAAATAAAAAGCATGCATCATACAGTTAATAATAAAGCAGGTGAATCCCATAAAGATGAAAAGAAACTGTGCGTAAATAAATAAATGAGTTCAGTACATAGTGCATAAATGAAAAAGAAATCTAAGCAGGTGACGATACAAAAAGCCCTATCCTATCCTGGTCTAAATAAAATCAGTATCATCTATGAAAGCAGGATCCTCGAACTGATCCCCTGGAGTCGTCGAGCTCGGAGGACCAAAGTTCATATCAGGGATGTAGGGATGCGCTGTGGCATCAGATGAACTCGGGCCTGCATCATAACCTGCACCATCAGGATCGTAGGTGTAAGCCTCCTCCGGGGTCCGGCCCAACCCCCGAATAAACAGCGACAACTGGTCCACCTGACGGGTCAATGTGGCAATCTGCTCAGCATGGGTAGGGGTCCGAACACAGGCAGCCCAATCGGTCATCGTAACCGAGCCTGGAACCATGTCTCCAAGAAAGAAAGTGGCCCGAGTCTGGGGACCGATGGTACGAGGTATCCACCAAGTCCTGAAAGCCTCACTCGTACTGGGGCCTGTGGAAAGCATCCGACCATCCTCCCCGGCGAGCATGATCTCCGAGGGCTGAGAATCCAGCGGCCAGAAAGTAGTGAAAGAAAGGGAGTGCGGGATGCGGATCTCCCCAGTGACGCATCTGAATGCGCGCTCTCCCAGATACATCACCCAGCCTCCAACACTCTGCAAAGTGAGGCGACGGGTGGAAAGCTCGAACTCCGGGCCGGAAGGATGCCCGTCAGCAAACCCCACAGTCAGATGATCGGAGAGGTAGGAAATCCAGACGACGTCGGCAGCCGTGATCAACTCCAGCTGAATACGACAATGTGCAAAGCTGCCCGACACGGGGACCTCCTCCAGAGTACTGTGATGCCATCGCCGACCCCGAGGATAAGTGTCCGGGCCCAGAGTAGTGATAGGCCTCAGACATGGCAGCCGCTCGTAAGCCCAGAACTGTGAATAGAAACAAGGCAAGGCATGAGTCACTATCAAATACAGAAAAGAGATGAAGGGAAAAGAAATACAGTAAGAGAGAGGAGGAGGGGACTCACCAACAGAAAGTGGTAGAAGCCGAGCCAGGCATCAGTCTGTCCCTCCGAGCGTAGGCGCATGCCGTGGAGGAAGTAGGCAAAGGTGAATGACCCCCAGTCATAGTCACCGATGCGGTCCACGTCTCTGACCGCTCCTACGACGCTGAAATGAATGGTGGAGGAGTTGTTCCCCAGAAAACAACCCCTTATGATGGTCAGGAACAGGCGTCGTAGCAGAATGTCCCTGGTGCCCTGATCCGCGGGAATGGGCAGTGCGTACAGACCCCCAACAGCATCGACAGCCAAGGCACCAGATCGGATACTGCGGGCCTTAAAGACCCGGTCCTCAGCAGCGAAGCCCAGCAAAGCTCGAACCTCCACAGGAGTGATATCAAGATCCAAGGGGACGCGGGACCCGGTAAACTCAATGCCGGTAATGTACCTCCAGTCCCATGGGGTCAACACGACCTCGCAGTCGAGGAGATGAAGAGACTGCGTCTGGTGGAACCATCGCTCGGATAAAGCCCTCATGTAACCCCAGGGGCACTGGCGGGGGATGATAGTGAAGAAATGTCGAAAGCCCCAAGAGTCCACCATCGCCCGATAATCACTGTGCAGGGCCGCGTAAAGGGAGTAGATGTTAAACCAGTTACCCCTCGGCTGGGTAAACTCGGGTACCTGGGGCAATCACCAAGGGGTCAATCCGGATAAAAGGAGAATGGAGAAATTGAGAGTGAAATCAGAATAGAGCTGAAATATACCTCGTTAGCCACGAGAGATGCTGAAGGGTGACGACTGAGATCCCGACCCAAAAGATCGGGTATCTGCACGGAGGCGCCAGAAGAAGCCTGATGAGTAGATGGAGCCGGTGTGCTGGAGGATGGCCCCTCTGCCGCAACCTCCGGAGGGACAGCCTCCTCAACGTCCGGATGACCAGGACGAATGACAGCCTCCGTCAAACGACGAGCCTGACGGGTCCGAGGAGGAACAGGAGCAGGTGCAGTCCTACGACGGCGAACACCCGAAGTCCGAGAGGCGGAGGAGCTACTGGGCGCATCACGATCCATAGCTGGAATAGAACGGGCGAGAAAGAAGGTAAGTTCCCTTTTAAAATTATGTAATGAACATTCTAAATTTCTAGCCTCATCATATGATTAATGCAACATGATGCATGTTAAAAAAAAAAAAAAAAAAAAAAAAAAAAATCGGCAGAGTTCCGTTTGTAAATTGAACATCCCAGGCATAAGTCAAACGTGTTTTCCATCAATCAAAGCCTCAAACAGATTTAAATTGCATTCATATGTGTAATTACATCATGTAATGCATGTTTCTCTTGCAGAAAAGGAGTAACAATATGTGGGACCGCCTCATGAACATAAAATAGGACTCACATAGTTGATACATAGCATGTATATATGATGGTACATTACATAGCATTGTAAAGCATACATTTTATCTCTAAACATGCAAATAGTCAAATGTATAGCAAAACATTGACGAGATTGAAAAGTGACCGGTCAAAGTGTTACCTGTAGCGTGTAGATCAATCCTACCGGAACAGTTTTTGCAGGAAAATTGAAAAATCGACGAAAAGCCCTTGCGAACAAGCAAAAATCGCGAGGAATATGTGTGAGTTGGAAGTTGAAAGTGACAGATCTGGAAGCGGGACGCCGCTTATAAGCCCGATCTTGGCCGCAGATGTATCTGCGGCTGGCCGCAGATCCATCTGCGGCTGGCCTTGGTGGGCCCCACCTTGCTCCCTTGAAGCCATTTGACGTGTTGAAGTGAAAAGTTTACGCGAGGGGTGACCGGCGACGATACCCGGCCCCGACGAGACGATCGACCGGCGACGATAACCGGCGATCACGAGATGGATGTCCGGCGACGATAACCGGCTCCGACAGATAACCAACCGGCGACGATAACCGGGGGTTACGAGATGGGTGACCGGCGACGATACCCGGCCCCGACAAAACGATCGACCGGCGACGATAACCGGCGATCACGAGATGGATGTCCGGCGACGATAACCGGCTCCGACAAGATAACCGACCGGCGACGATAACCGGGGGTTACGAGATGGGTGACCGGCGACGATACCCGGCCCCGACATGACGATCGACCGGCGACGATAACCGGCGATCACGAGATGGATGTCCGGCGACGATAACCGGCTCCGACAGATAACCAACCGGCGACGATAACCGGGGGTTACGAGATGGGTGACCGGCGACGATACCCGGCCCCGACAAAACGATTGACCGGCAACGATAACCGGCGATCACGAGATGGATGTCCGGCGACGATAACCGGCTCCGACAAGATAACCGACCGGCGACGATAACCGGGGGTTACGAGATGGGTGACCGGCGACGATACCCGGCCCCGACATGACGATCGACCGGCGACGATAACCGGCGATCACGAGATGGATGTCCGGCGACGATAACCGGCTCCGACAGATAACCAACCGGCGACGATAACCGGGGGTTACGAGATGGGTGACCGGCGACGATACCCGGCCCCGACAAAACGATCGACCGGCGACGATAACCGGCGATCACGAGAGGGATGTCCGGCGACGATAACCGGCTCCGACAAGATAACCGACCGGCGACGATAACCGGGGGTTACGAGATGGGTGACCGGCGACGATACCCGGCCCCGACATGACAATCGACCGACGACGATAACCGGCGATCACGAGATGGATGTCCGGCGACGAAAAACCGGCTCCGACAAGATAACCAACCGGCGACGATAACCGGGGGTTACGCGATGGGTGACCGGCGACGATACCCGGCCCCGAACGAGACGATAGATTGAAAGAGGGAACCCAAAGACTAACAAACACGTTCAAGGGGTTGATACATTGACAATATTACGAATGTCTTGCATGCATTACATCTTATGTTGCATCATAAGCTATATGTGTGGCATCATGTATGTACTGTCATTCTTACGCACTGTCATTCATGCATCGAGTGTCTATTCTTTATCCTGTTCATTTCATTTATCATTTCATAAACATGATAAAGAGGGGCAGCTGTAGACACCCAAATTTTGCGTTTCCTTCTACTAACCATGACAGGAGGGCGAAATCGTCAATTGAACCGGCTTGCGGGAGCAAAGGAGCGGGCACAAGGGCGAACGCCCGGCACCGCCGCAATGTTTTCGGCAGCCCAAGTCGACGTGACAGCAGAGCCGTCCGAAGCAGGCACTTCCGAATGAGGTGGCACGTCTCCCGGAAATTCCCGGACTGCAGAACACGAGCATGTCAGCGAAAACCGACGTTGCGGCACGGAAATCGAGGCGTGGCACGAAAATCGAGAAAGTCAAGCCCGCCAGCCGCGGATAGATCTGCGGCCAAGTGGGTGCGCCAGCACGGAAACCAGGAAATCAGCACTACCAGCTGAGTGCGATGGGAGGCGTGCCAGCTGGCCAGCCGCAGATCCATCTGCGGCCAGCCGCAGATAGATCTGCGGCTGGCTCTGGCCAGCCTATTTAAGCCAGCTTCAGGCAGCATACAGGAGGTTCAGCAAAAATTTGAAAGAGGAAGAATTCCAGCGGAAAACAGCAGCAAAAAATCGGAAATAGAGAGGAAAAAACACCATAATTTTGCAACAAAATAGGAGAGAAAGGAAGGAAAAAGTGAGGATTAATATCTCTTGAGTTGATTGTATCACATATACTTCTCCTTCTATTCGAATACATCAAATTCACATCCATTTGGATATCAATTGCAAGGTGAAATCTCTTTTGTTATATCAATTTCTATCATATTATTTGATTGAATTAAATGTAGATTTCATGAAAATTATTGTGGAACAATGGATTAGGAATTATTAGAGAGGTTTCCATCGGAATAAATTTCTCCCTAATAATCCGATGATATCCATTGGGTGAGGTTTTGCTCGTTCATAACGATATATACATTAGGTGGAATTGATCTATTTAGATTGTTAATTTTGGACCATTGTGGGGCGTTAAACAATCCGTTGTTAGTTATGTTATTGTATCTATTTTATGTTTGTGATAAATTGTGGATGTGAGCCTAGGAGCGTGACGCCATGGTCCGAATCCGATGATGGACAAATTTTGACGTATGTATTTAGGAACAATGTAATCCTTCGTTGTAAACGTGTAACCGTCGGGCCTTTTTTTAAAACGACGCTAAGGCGAGAATCGGGTTTAAGGCCCCATAAATAGTGAAGTATGCGATTGTAGGCGTGTGGGTTATTTTGATGGCTTACATGCCCATGAATAACCCTCACGCATATTAATGTTTTATTTGATTGACAATATTGAAAACTTTGATTTCAAAGCCAGACAAATGAAGATTTTCATAAAATAAATCAAACTAGGATATTAGAATCACGAGGTTAAAATTTGAGAAATGTTAATGAATATCGATTCCTATCTAACGAGAAAGCTAAAGAAAATCGTTTTCAAACATCACGAAATTTGATTTTAGAAATAAGTAACGTTTTATTAAATCTTTGTGCATAGGGTGAAAGAGATTCTAGAAATTGCCCGATCATTTCACGAAAGCAACGTATAGATCTCGATTCCTATTTTGACGAAGGTTTAAAAACTCTTGTTTTGCCAAAACGACACCTAATGAAAATCTCATAGTTTTGATAAATAAAAAATCAAAATTTTCTTATAACGAACCAAGCTTTCTCGTGTATACCGAAAAGACATTCCGAAGCGTTCTCAAATTAAAACACGATTTTCCCTAAAATCCAAATGATTCTTTCATACAAATTCATCACAACATTCACATAGGTACACACACATACACGCGCACTTACACACACACATTTCATGAATTAAAGGATAGGAAAGCATTGAGATCGCGGTAACCGTGTTTCACGGAAGTCGAGGGATGCCTAATTCCTTCCCCTCACTTAAACAAGCCCCCGAACTCTATGAATCTCGATTCGCAGACCAATTAATTCGGAGTCACACATGAGCCAGCGATTTATAAAAAAACGAAAACTCGGATGAGTTGGTACATCCATTTCAAATATACCAACTGGCGACTCTGGTTAATTGGCTCATCATAAAAACGATCTTTCAAAACCCCGTCGACATCAATGCCGACCTTTTCCAAACGTCATCTAAATCAAAAGGCTAAAATTGGAAAAGACGAGAAAGCGAAAACCCGGCGTCGACAGCTGGCGACTCTGCTGGGGATCATTAGAGGGCTTAAGCCGCGTCAAGTCTTGATGCTATCCTATCCTTTAAAATTTATAAATGTGTATGTGCGTGCGACATTTTGACTTCTTTTTATTGTTGTGTGAATGTGTGTTGTTGTCCAATGAATGAATGATTGAATGGGTTTGCTTTACTTCAAAGTAATCATTTGCATACGGTGAGGACGATGAATGTGAATGTATGTTGAGAGAGTACCTCCTCCTGAGGCGAACCCGTCGGTTGCTTATTACTGGACTCGATGGGGCTGCTCCCCGGAGATGGCTCAGGAAACGCACCACTCAAATCCGCTCCAATCGAAAGGGCTCAAACGAGTAGATTGCGAAGATTTGGGAACCTTCATGAGGAAAAGGACCAGAAGATTGCCGAGTTAGAGGCAGAGGTTCACAGTCGGTGTGGTTCTTCTGTTCAGCTTGGTGTGATGGTTTATGACCTCTTAGAGAGGAATGTGGTGCTAGTAGGACAGATAGAGCGAGTAGAGGATCAGTTGGAGATTACTCGCCTGGAGAAAGATGAGGCTATAAAGCAGTTGGCAGCCCAGACTGCAGAGTTTAATCTGGAGGTTGCGAACAGAACCCACATAGACGGGGCGACCACGATTGATTCCCTTCGTTTAGGCTTGTCCACTTCTATTGACAGGCTGAGGGACAGGGTTAGGAGGTACCCCAGGGAGGAGGGGAGCAGCAGGCGCATAATTAGGCGCTGAGTGGTCGACAGGCTGGCTCGACAGGAGCTCAGGGTTACAATTCGCCGCAACAGGCGGTGATGTGTTATTTTTAGCATTTTGTTCGTAGTAGGTCCCAATTTTGTTGTAATAGGGGCTTACTTATGTCGTAAATCCCTATGCTTGTAGTGTACATGGGATAGTAGATGAACCCCAATTTTGTTTCTGATAGAGGGGTGGAAGGTTATTATTCCGCACTTTTGTTTGTTAGGGGATAGTTAATGGTTGGCAGGCTATGTCATTTAACATTTATAGAAGTATGCCACATGTTGAGTCTGGTTGTATTAAAACTGTGGTGTATGATTATAAATGCAGTTGTTTTATTTAAATCAAACATGTTTGATATATGATTTTACTTTTAATTGTTGACTTAAATGACTTTTTGTATATGGCATAAATCTATTAGTAAAAGCCGACGATTTTCTTTAATCAGATCATGCCTCCAAGAAGACAGCCACGAAACCAAAGGGTTGAGGAATCGGTTAATAACACTCAGGGTCATCTAGACCCAATGAGACCGTTTGCTGAGTTGCTGGCAGAGGCTATACAAAATAGACCCCCACCTGTTGGAGAACAGCCAGAGCGGCAGGCCGCACAACATGTGGCTAGTTTTAAAGATTTTAAGCTAGTAGGACCTCCCGAGTTTAAGGGAACACTAGACCCGATTGAAGCCCAAACCTGGATCGAAGAAATAGAAAAAATGTTCGAGGTTGCCAGGGTGGCCGAAGAACAGAAGACAGGGTTCGCCACTTTTATGATGAAAGGTGAAACGAACTATTGGTGGAAGGCCAACAAAAGCCGTGCTGGAGATGGTGCGATACCATGGGAACGTTTCAAGGAGCTATTCTTTGAGAACTACTTCCCGGAGAGTATGCAGCAGAACATGGAGGTGAAGTTTCTGGAGCTCAAGTAGGGAAACATGTCAGTCGCGGAGTATGCGGCTAAATTTAATGAGTTAGCCAGATTTGCACCTCACCAGGTAGACACTGAAGCCAGAAAGGCAAGGAGATTTGAATTAGGCCTGAAACCGTGGGTGTAGAGTAGGGTGATAGTTCTAAGGATTGACACATTTTCTACGCTGTTGGAAAGGACAATCATCGCCAAAGGAGGCAACGAGGCTCTAGCAAAGTTCAATCAAGATAAAAAGAAGGGTCACGAAGGAAGCAAGGGAGGAAGCAGCGGGGGAAGTAACCCAAATAAAAGGAAATGGAATGATAAACAATCTTCCGGGGGCAACAAGTCCGGAGGAGAGGTTAAGAAGGGTAATAAGTGCAATAATTGTGGAAAGAATCACTCGAGGGAGTGTCTGAAGGGCAAAGGGATTTGCTACAACTGTGGGCAACAGGGACACCTTGCTAATCATTGCCCAAAAGGAAAGAAAGCAAGATGTTTCTCATGTGGAGCATCAGATCATCAAATTAAGGATTGCCCGAAAAGGAAGGGGGATGCAACAAGTGGCAATAGGAACAATAATAATAGCAACAACAACAGGCTGAACGTTGGAGGGCCAGCTAGCCAGACCAACAGACCGATGGCATGTACTTTCAATATGACAGTGCAGGATGCGGTGGAGTCGAAGGACATGGTGTTAGGTATTATTTCGATCAACAACATCAATACATATGTATTATTTGATTCGGGTGCTACCTGTTCCTTTGTTTCGGAAGATTTTGCTAAACGGTTAAATTTACCTCGTGAGAAATTAGAGAATCCTATGAATGTGGAAGTAGCTAATAAAGAAGTTATCCCTATGGAATTCATTCATAGAAATTATTGTGCTGAGATAAATGGGCATAAACTGAGTGTAGATTTGATTCTGATACGACTAGGAGAATTTGACGTAATCCTTGGAATGAATTGGTTGTCTAATCATGGAGCTATGATTGACTGCCAGAAGAAATATATACACCTAAAGACTCCGAATAATTCGAAGGTTATATTCTATGGTAATAAATTGCCAAGACAATCTTGTTGTCTGATGATGATGCAAGCAAGAAGATTGCTTAGAAAGGGCTGTATAGGTTATCTGGCTCATGTGGTTGATACTCGAAGAGTAGACGGATCGCTTAGGCTTTGTATTGACTATCGGGAGTTGAACAAAGTCACGATTAAGAACAAGTACCCGTTGCCCAGAATTGATGATTTGTTTGATCAATTGAAGGGAGCAAAATACTTTTCGAAGATTGACTTGAGGACAGGGTATCACCAGCTGAAGGTGAGAAAAGAGGACATACCGAAGACAGCATTAAGAACTCAATATGGACACTTTGAGTTTTTGGTGATGTCATTTGGACTGACGAACGCGCCAGCAACATTTATGGACATGATGAACAGAGTGTTCAAGTAATACCTAGATAAATTTATTGTCGTTTTCATAGATGACATCCTAGTCTACTGAAAGACAGAGGAAGAACACGTCGAACATTTGAGGATAGCCCTGGAAACGCTGAGAAGAGAGAAGCTATATGCAAAGTTTTCCAGGTGTGAATTTTGGCTACAAAGGGTGCAGTTTTTGGGGCACGTCTTTGACAAGGATGGTGTATCAGTGGATCCTGCGAAGGTAGAAGCACTAATAAACTGGGAACAGCCTAAGACGCCAACAGAAGTTCGAAGTTTCTTGGGATTAGCAGGTTACTATCAGAGGTTTATTCAGAATTTTTCAAAGATAGCGACGTCATTGACAAATTTGACAAGGAAGACTGTGAAGTTTGTATGGACGGATAAGTGCGAAGAGAGTTTCTTTGAGTTGAAGAAGAAACTTAGTGAAGCACCTGTGTTATCCCTACCGGATAATATAGGGGGATTCGTGGTGTACAGTGATGCGTCACACAAAGGCCTTAGGTGCGTATTGATGCAGCATGGGAAGGTCATTGCGTACGCGCCACGACAACTGAAGGACTATGAGAAGGGATATCCGACTCATGACCTGGAACTAGCGGCAGTGGTGTTTGCTCTGAAGATTTGGAGGCACTATCTGTATGGGGAGAAGTGTGAGATATACATAGACCACAAAAGTCTGAAGTATATCTTCACTCAAAATGAACTAAACATGAGACAGAGGCGATGGTTGGAGTTGATCAAGGACTATGATTGTGAAATCCTGTACCATCCAGGTAAGGCTAGTGTAGTAGCTGATGCTCTAACTAGGAAGGGCAGAGATAAGTTGATGATGCTAACAGCTCAAGAGGAACTCATCAAGGATATGGAAAGATTGGAGTTGGAAGTTAAGTATCCAACAAATGCAGATGAGAAACTGTTCGCAATGGAGGCGAGTCCGACTTTATTAGACAAAATAAAGGAGGCTCAAGAAAAGGATGATGAATGCATTACCATGAGGGAGCAAATCTCAGATAGAGAGGAATTGAAGTACAAAACTGATAGCACGAGACTGCTAAGGTTTGAAGGAAGGATTTGGATACCGATGGTTCCGGAGTTGAGAGAAGAGATTCTATATGAAGCTCATTCTACAAAGTATTCGACACACCCTGGTAGTACCAAGATGTATCCGGATTTGCGTCAGCACTGCTGGTGGCTGAACATAAAGAGGGAGGTCGCGGAATGTGTTGGACGGTGTTTGACATGTCAAAGGGTAAAAGCAGAACATCAGAAACCGAGTGGACTGCTATAACCGCTGGAGATTCCGGAGTAGAAGTGGGAGCATATCACGATAGATTTTGTGACGGGGCTTCCACCAACTCAGAAGGGTTACGACGCGATCTGGGTGATCGTGGATCGTTTAACTAAATCTGCACATTTTCTATCGATCAAGTTAAGGTACAATCTGGAGCAGCTAGCAAAATTATATGTGAAAGAGATTGTGTCACGACATGGAGTGCCAGTATCTATTGTTTCTGACAGAGATCCGTGTTTCACGTCGAATTTCTGGAAGAGTTTACAAGAAAGATTGGGAACTCAATTGAGGTTGAGTACGGCGTATCATCCTCAAACGGACGGGCAAAACGAACGAACGATTCAGATGCTTGAAGACATGCTTAGAGCATGTGTGATGGATTTTAAAGGCAGCTGGGATGATTATCTACCATTCGTGGAATTTTTCTATAATAATAGTTATCATGCAAGTATTGGTATGCCGCCATACGAAGCATTATACGGAAGGAAGTGCCGAACACCTCTGTGTTGGGACGAAGTCGGTGAACGGAGGCTGTTGGGACCTGAATTGGTACAGCAGACTGTGGATATCGTCAATGTGATAAGAGCTCGATTGGTAGTGGCTCAGGACCGACAGAAGAAATATGCAGATTTACATCGTCAAAAGCGAGACTTTGAAGTTGGCAGTTTTGTGTTTTTGAAGGTATCTCGTTGGAAAGGAAAGATCAGATTTGGGAAGAAAGTGTTAGGTTTGTATATAGCGCGAACATGCAATCAAATTACATAAATAGTGCGGAAGTGCAATAAAACGGATTTTAAAATTTTCATACAAACCATCACCATGATCAATCTATGTGCTCAATTAACGATATAAATGAAAGAGATAGAGATAAAAATTATACCCTCGTAGAACCGTGCTTCCTCGGGTACAAGTTCACCTCCAATTCCTTCGCGTTCTCCTTGAATTCCACCGACTAAATTCTTTTGCTTTGATCAACGTTAGCCACCCAAGTGTTTGGTCTCTAGAGGTGATCCATCAAGGAATAATAGTTGTTCAAGAAGATGGGTATTGGCAAAACCCTAGTTTCTATCTCTATAGAAATTGCAAGTACTCTCTCTCTCTCTCTCTCCAATTCTTATGAAAGAGTGTGTAACTGTCTAACCCTAAATCATGATAAGACTCCTCTTATTTATAGATATAGGGAACCCTCCTAAACTATTTAGGATTATGGTTTTTATTTTAATTAAACTCTTAATCCAATTAAGAATTTATGAGAGAGTACTTCTATTAATTAATTCCTAATCCCTATTAGGAATTAAATAATAGTAATGGTAATAATAATAATAAAACTCCTCTTATTAATTTATATTTAATATTTCCAAAATATTAAATGATAAATATTAAGCTATTTAATTTATTCTATTTCCATAGATTAAATTAAATACACTTAACTTATTATTACAATTATGCTATTTACTTCTTAAACAAATATTTTCCTTTTGCGGTGTGACCCTTTAGGTTCTCCATATTAAACCGGTTGTGAATAAATCAATTAGAACAATTCTAATCTTATTTAAATAAATAAATTAAACTATTTAATTTATTTAAATAAATAATATTTATTCTACAATAAGGGTAAGCCCCCTTAGCGATCAATGACTTTCCAGATAATATAGATTTCAACATTAATCACAAAAGAACCTTTCAGTGCATAGTTACCATACAATTCAATCCTTCTACTATACAATGTCCCAATTAAATATAAGACATGGAATTACTGTCAAGTCTTATTTTATTTAATTATATGCATTTTGATTCTCAAATGCACAACTCTGATAATGCAAATTAGAAACTCCTTTCTAATTTCATTCTGCTTTGGCCAAAGACTTCTGAGTTGTCATTTATCAAATCACATAGTTCATTCACTCCTTTTACTAGAAGTGGTAGATTCTTTGTTGACCATTCACCTATCTCCATGTACAACTTATTATACCCAATCATACCCTTTGATATACCCTAAGGGTCTTAAGGGACATGTCAAAGTATAACTCATCACACATAAGATACTATGATGATCTCAAGTCCAACGATCACTTGTACTACTATCACTAGAGGAATTCCTATTGACAGGCGAGTAAAACTCCATTAGTATATTCACAATGTGTTTCACGTTTCGGTGTTGCGACCATATAAACCCGACTACAAGCATGTGATATCCTATGAACCGATTCAAGTTGAGAAGGACTTGTTTTATGAAGAATTCCTATCTAGATATTGGATAGGAAGGAGCAGGCGTTAAGGAATAAGGTCATCCATTCGGTCAAAGTACTTTGGAGGAACCACGCGGCCGAAGAAGCTACGTGGGAATTGGAGGAAAAGATGAGGCAGAATTATCCGCATATTTTTGAGTGAACCTCTGTTAGGATTTCCGCCCCTAGGTTAAAATTCTGAGGACAAAATTCTTATAAGGGGGGATGATGTAACGACCGAGAATTCTGGATTTGCCTTGTTATTCGAATTTGAGTATTAATGAATATGTTATATTTTTTATTAATATTATTTTTGTGTTGCATGTTTGAAGGTTGTGTGATAACATGGATTAAGTGAATACATGGAATTTTACGTGTTATAGTTTTGTTTAAGTGAATAATTGATTTCACGTAGCGTCGCTAAATAACTCTGAAGGTTTGAAGTTTGTGTGCCAAAATAGAGCTTGTTGGCGAGCTCGGCAGAGAGGAGCCCTTCGAGGGCGAGCTCATTTGGTCTAGGGGCGAGCTCGACAGAGAGGAGCCATAGGGGCGAGCTTATTTGGCCTAGGGCGAGCTCATTTGGCCTCGGGCGAGCTCGACAGAGAGGAGCTCGTCGGGCGAGCTCATTTGGCCTAGGGCGAGCTCGACAGAGAGAAGCTCGTCGGGCGAGCTCATTTGGCTAGCTCGTTTGGTCTAGGAGCGAGCTCGTCAGAGAGGAGCCCGTCGGGGCGAGCTCGTTGTGCTCCAGTTTTGCGATGCTGACCTCCTTTAATAAAACAGACTTAATTTTCTCATATAAACTCCAAATTGGATGATTCAAGATGATTCGGAAAGCTTAGAGATAGACCTATAACTTCCATTAATTAGAATTAAAATTTACTACCTGGAGAAATTTTGAAATTGACAGTTTTTAGGGCTATTGTGCAAACAGAAGGCGTCGGTCATGCACGTATGCAACATGTAATGCTTCCGACAATAAAAGACATTGTTCTAAGTCCCAAAACATGAATGTTATGAATTATAATGATACTTAGCATTAACCAATAAGTATTAGATAAATCGAATGGGCGTGCTAGACGTACGCAATTGCGTGTCGCTTGGGCATTTGAATAGGCGAGGTTGGCGTGCGAACGCGCAAGCGTCGTAACGCTGTAACTAGTGTGTATAATCTTGTGTAATATTTTGTTTCTTATAAGAATGAAACATTATAGAATAGTATAAACCATTATTTGGTATCCAATATGTGACTAATTGTTATGTGAATATGTACTTAATTGTGTAGGATATTAAAGAGCGTGTGTTGTAATATTGTAGCAGGCGCACCAGGCAAGTTTCTTATCCTAACTCAATTTAATATTGAGCATGTTTTCTCAACCGTACAATTCTCATTTATTGTGCAAGTTATTTATTGATTGGGCAAGTACTCTATATTATTGCAAGTTTCCTAACGCTTGTCTAACCTTTGTGTTGGGCAAGGTTCCCTAACCTTACTTGAATTATACTTGAGCAGGATTAATATTATATACAAATGTTGTATATTGTTGCAAGTTTTATGACTCAAAACGAGTAATTACTTTCAAATTACATTAGTGGATTAATTATTGTAAATTACTCCACATCCAAGATAATTATTGATATTCGCACCTTGTGCATTCGAATTCATTATCTGTTGTTGGACTGTGAAATGTTTAAGGAAATAATCTACACTATTTGTTTCGGCTAGACATGTACAGGTTATTATTTTAAAAGCTATCCAAACCGGTTGTTGGTATGGATTCTTGGACTGAGAGAGCAACCCTTATTTAGGGGATTTTAATGTGTCAGTTATTTGATGCAGTCAGAGTTAAATATTATGCATATACATAGGGTGCTAGAGGTTGATCCCCTCAAGTACTACTGACGGGCCAGACATTTAAAAGGGTTAGTTGAATAACCGATCCTTTGGCCAAAAAGTTCATGGTCTATTGGACCACTCAGCAGTAAATAATCAATATTCATTATTTCATTTGAACTTTGATTATATTTTCAGCTATTTTTTCAATGTTCTTAAATTGTTGAATTATGCGATTATTATTCTCATTCATTCATGATATATCCTCTTTATTCATTTTAAACTTGCTGAGTAAAGTAGTTGCTCACCCTTGCTATATCATGAACCTATTGTAGTTAAGCCGGAGAGTTTCAAAGCGGACAAAGGCAAAGGAAAGCTTAAGGAATAGTTATATGTACTATCCCGTTAGGTAATCGTGGAATCGTTTTGTAATATTATTGTATTCCGTGATGTATTTATTTAAGGTTATAAACCTTGGGACCGTAGAAAACCTTTTGTAATGAACAACATATGTTTATTTATTCCGCATTAGTTAATTTATGCTGTTTAGAGGTGTATGGATGTACTTGTTCATGAACACCAGATTCGAGGTATTGGTACCTGAATTTGGGGGTGTCACAGGTTGGTATCAGAGCTGTAGGTTATAAATATTAGGAATGCAAAACCTAGGTTATAACCTTAGTATTAAACTCGTATTGAGTACGTTAGGAGGTGAATCGAGGAGATTCATTTGGTGATTATGTCTGGAGGTGGATTGTGGAAATCCATCGAGCCGAGTTGTGCATGATAAAATATCATTTCATTTTATCAATGAATATATTTTATTGTGACACTGACATCTTGTTATCTGTTTATTCCTGTCTGTGGCTGTAGGATGTCTGAGAGGGGAGAGTCCAGTACTGCTGGAGAGGTGGAGTTCACTGACATTCATGTGGACGCAGGGCATTTAGTGGAGGTGTAGCCGAGTGAGCCAGAGATGGTGGACATTAGGGATGAGTCTATGGCCGAGTATGGTTCCGAGGAGGGACCAGTTACCGGAGGAGTGTTGAGGCTGTTAAGCGATAAGGGGGAGGATGAGGACCCCGAGGAGGATCCAGTGACAGAGGATGATGAGCCACTTGAGTATGCAGATGGCATGGGCACTACTGCTAGTGACATCATCGAAGAGCTAACAAATAGGAATGCGGAGCTCGAGAATCAAGTAGCCCACTTAGAAGAGCAGAACCAGGATCACTAGGACTGAGAGGAGCAGTACAGGTCGTTAATGTATCAGACTTTGGAGGAAAAGGCCTGAATTAACCCAGAAGTTGCAGGAAAAGGACCAGAGGATTGCCGAGTTAGAGGCAGAGGTTCACAGTCGGCGTGGGGCTTCTGTTCAGCTTGGTGTGATGGTTTATGACCTCTTAGAGAGGAATGTGGTGCTAGTAGGACAGATAGAGCGGGTAGAGGATCAGTTGGAGATTACTCATCTGGAGAGAGATGAGGCTATAAAGTAGTTGGTAGCCCGGACTGCAGAGTTTGATCTGGAGGTTGCGAACATAACCCGCATAGAGGGGGCGACCACGATTGATTCCCTCCGTTTAGGCTTGACCACTTCTATTGGCAGGCTGAGGGACAGGGTTAGGAGGTACCCCAGGGAGGAGAGGAGCAACAGGAGCATGATTAGGCTCCGAGTGGTCGACAGGCTGGCTCGACGGGAGCTCAGGGTTGCAATTCGCCGCAACAGGCGGTGATGTGTTATTTTTAGCATTTTATTCGTAGTAGGTCCTAATTTTGTTGTAATAGGGGCTTACTTATGTCGTAAATCCCTATGCTTGTAGCGTGCATGGGATAGTAGATGAACCCCAATTTTGTTTCTGATAGAGGGGTGGAAGGTTATTATTCCTCACTTTTAAGTGAATAATTGATTTCGCGTAGCGTCGCTAAATAACTATTCACGTGGCACAATCACATATTTCACTATTACGGGGCCTTAAACCCGATTCCCGCCTTGGCGTCGTTTTAAGGCCCAACGATTACATGTTACAAAAACGAGCACCTTGAATCTATTACATACATCAAAACGTCCATCATCGAATTTGGACCACGGGGTCGCGTTCCTAGGCTCACACCCGATATTGCTACATACCCACAAAATGAATACTACAAAACTAATCAACACGGATTTTGCCTAACACACCATGATATCCAAAAATGACAATCTAAATAAATTACACCCAATAAATCATCATAAACAAGCTAGAAATTTCACTAATTGGATATCCTCGGGTTATTAGGAAGAATTTTGTTCCGATGGAACCCTCACTAATAATCCCTAATCCGTGATTGTCCAACAAGATACATGAAGATTACATTTAATTTAACCAAACAATATGATATAAATTGCTAGAAAAAGGGAATTTTCACCTTGCAAATGATCTCAAATGGATGTGAACTTGTGTATTTGAATAGGATAAAGAGTATATTTGATACAATCAAAATCAAAAGAATATAAATCCTCTCTTTTTTTCTCTCTTTTCTTCTTATTTGGTTGCAAAATTTGCTCTTTTTCCTCTCTATTTCCGTGCTTTTTGCTGCTGAATCCTTCTTCTTCTCCAAAAACTGCTCAACTTCTGTTCATCCCCTGTATGCTGCAACGAAAATGAGCTGAAATAGGCTGGCCAAAGCCAGCCGCAGATTGATCTGCGGCTGGTTGGCCGCCTGCCTTCCACTCACCTGAATTCGAGTTCCGTATTTCGAGTTCCGTGTTTTCAAAATGCGCACTATTTGGCCGCAGATCAATCCGCGGTTGGGCGGTTTGACTTTCTCGATTTTCATGCCACGCCTCGATTTTCGTGCCGTAATGTCGGTTTTCGCTGACAGGCTCGTATTCTGCAGTTCGGGAATTTTCAGGAGACGTGCCACCTTATTCGGGAATGCCAGTTTCGGATGGCCTTATTGTCACGTCAGCTTTGGTCGCCAATCATCGCGGTGGTGTTGAACGTTCGCGCATGTGTCCGCTCCTTCGCTCCCGCAAGCCGGTTCAATTACCGATTTTGCCCTTCTGTCACGGTTAGTATAGGGAACGCAAAATTTGGGTGTCTACAGCTGCCCCTCTTTATCATGTTTATGCAATGTTTAAATGAAATGAACAGGATAAAGAATAGACACTCGATGCATGAATGACAGTGCACAAGGATGACAATACATGCGTGATGCAACACATATGACTTAGGATGCAACGCAAGATGCAATGGATGCAAAATATTCGTAAAAGGGTGTCAATGCGGATGATCGTCTTGTCGGGGCCGGGTTTCGTCGCCGGTCACCCATCTCGCAATCGCCGGTTATCGTTGCCGGTCGATCGTCTCGTCGGGGCCGGGTATCGTCGCCGGTCACCCATCTCGTAACCCCCGGGTATCGTCGCTGGTTGGTTATCTCGTCGGAGCCGATTTTTGTAGCCGGACATCCATCTCGTAATCACCGGTTATCGTCGCCGGTCGATTGTCTCGTCGGGGCCGGGTATCGTCGCCGGTCACCCATCTCGTAACCCCCGGTTATCGTCGCCGATTGGTTATCTTGTCGGAACCGGTTTTCGTCGCCGGACATCCATCTCGTAATCGCCGGTTATCGTCACCGGTCGATTGTCTTGTCGGGGCCAGGTATCGTCGCCGGTCACCCATCTCGTAACCCCCGGTTATCGTCGCCGGTTGGTTATCTTGTCGGAGCCGGTTTTCGTCGCCGGACATCCATCTCGTATCGCCGGTTATCGTCGCCGGTCGATTGTCTTGTCGGGGCCGGGTATCGTCGCAGGTCACCCATCTCGTAACCCCCGGTTATCGTCGCCGGTTGATTATCTTGTCGGAGCCGATTTTCGTCGCCGGACATCCATCTCATAATCGCCGGTTATCGTCGCCGGTCGATTGTCTTGTCGGGGCCGGGTATCGTCGCCGGTCACCCATCTTGTAACCCCCGATTATCGTCGCCGGTTGGTTATCTTGTCGGAGCCGGTTTTCGTCGCCGGACATCCATCTCGTAATCGCCGGTTATCGTCGCCGGTCGATTGTCTTGTCGGGGCCGGGTATCGTCGCCGGTCACCCATCTAGTAACCCCCAGTTATCGTCGCCGGTTGGTTATCTTGTCGGAGCCGGTTTTCGTCGCCGGACATCCATCTCGTAATCGCCGGTTATCGTCGCCGGTCGATTATCTCGTCGGGGCCGGGTATCGTCGCCAGTCACCCATTTCGTAACCCCCGGGTATCGTCGCCGGTTGGTTATCTTGTCGGAGTCGGTTTTCGTCGCCGAACATCCATCTCGTAATAGCCGGTTATCGTCGCCGGTCGATTGTCTCGTCGGGGCCGGGTATCGTCGCCGGTCACCCATTTCGTAACCCCCGGGTATCGTCGCCGGTTGGTTATCTTGTCGGAGCCGGTTTTCGTCGCCGGACATCCATCTCGTAATCGCCGGTTATCGTCGCCGGTCGATTGTCTCGTCGGGGCCGGGTATCGTCGCCGGTCACCCATCTCGTAATTTATTTTCACTAAACACATCAAACGGCTTCAAGGGAAGCAGGGGGACCCACCAGGGCCAGCCGCAGATGGATCTGCGGCCAGCCGCAGATTGATCTGCGGCCAGCCGCAGATGAATCTGCGGCCAAGATCGGGTTTCTTAAGCGGCTCGCCACTTCCAGATCTGTCACTTTCAACCACGTACCCCATATAGATTCTTACGATTTTGCTCGTTTGCAAGGGCCTTTTGCCGAATTTTCCAACTTTTCCGCAAAAACTGCTCCGGTAGGATCGATCTACGCGCTACAGGTAACACTTTGACCGTTCACTTTTCAATTTCGTCAACGTTTTGCTATACATTTGGCTATTTGCATGGTTAGAGATAGAAATGTATGCTTTACAATGCTATGCTATGTATTATCATATATACATGCTATGTATCAACTGTGTGAGTCCTATTTTATGCTCATGATGCGGTTTCACATATCTGTTGTTCCTTTTTTGAAAGAAAATCATGCATCATGGTCCTTTACATGCTGTAATTACACATATGAATGCAACTTTGATCTGTTTGAGGCTTGGATTGATGGAAAACATGTTTGGCTTATACCTGGGATGTCCATTTTACAGACGGAACTCTGCCAATTTTTTTTTTTTTTTTTTATAATAAACATGCATCATGTTGCATTAATTCTATGATAAATATTGGAATATTTGTGGCATAAATTAAAAAAAGGGAACTTACCTTCCTCCTTGACTGTTCTGTTCCAGCTATGGATCCCGACGCTCCTAGTAGCTCCTCTGCGTCTCGGACATCGGGTGTTCGCCGTCGTAGGGCTGCACCTGCCCCTGTTCTTCCTCGGACCCGTCAGACTCGCCGTTTGGCGGAGGCTGTCATCCGTCCCGATCATCCGAACGTTGAGGAGGCTGCTCCTCCGGAGGTTGTAGCAGAGGGGCCATCCTCCAGCACACTGGCTCCATCTCCTCATCATGCTCCTTCTGGCGCCCCTGTGCAGATACCCGATCTTTTGGGTCAGGATCTCAGTCGTCACCCCTCGGCATCTCTTGCAGCTAATGAGGTATATTCAATTCTATTCTCATTTCATTTTCAATTTCTCAATTCCCGTTCTACCTAGACTGACCCATTGATGATTGCCACAGGTGCCGGAGTTTACTCAGCCCAAGGGCAATTGGTTCAACATCTACTCCCTCTACACGGCTTTGCACAGCGACTACTGGGCGGTGGTGGATTCTTGGGGCTTCCGTCACTTTTTCACTATCATCCCCCGTCAGTGCCCCTGGGGTTACATGAGGGCCTTATCCGAGCGATGGTTCCATCAGACGCAGTCCCTTCATCTTCTTGACTGCGAGGTTGTGCTGACCCCCTGGGATTGGAGTTACATCACAGGTATAGAGTTCACCGGGTCCCGTGTCCCTCTGGATCTCGACATTACTCCAGCGGAGGTCCGGGCTTTATTGGGCTTTGCCGCCGATGATCGGGACTTCAAGGCCCGTAGCATTCGATCCGGTGCCTTGGTTGTCGATGCTGTTGGGGGTCTATACGCATTGCCTATTCTAGCGGATCAGGGCACTCGGGACATTCTACTACGGCGCTTATTCCTGACCATTATGAGGGGTTGTTTCCTAGGGAACAACTCCTCCACCATTCATTTCAGCGTCGTAGGAGCCGTCAGAGACGTGGACCGTATCAGTGACTATGATTGGGGGTCATTCACCTTTGCTTATTTCCTCCACGGTCTGCGTCTACGTTTGGAGGGCCAGACAGACGCTTGGCTCGGATTCTATCACTTCTTGCTGGTGAGGCTTCTCCTCCTCTTTTCTTACTGGACTTTCCTTCATTTATTTCTCTTTTCTGCATTTGTCGGTTGCTCATGCTTTTCACTATTTCTGTTCGCAGTTCTGGGCCTACGAGCGTCTTCCATGCCTGAGGCCCGTCACTACTCATGGCCTGGACACTTATCCCCGGGGCCTGCGATGGCATCATAGCACCTTGGAGGAGGTCCCGGTATCTGGCAGCTTTGCACACTGCCGCATCCAGCTGGAGCTGATCACGGCTGCTGATGTCGTCTGGGTTCCCTACCTCTCCGAGCATCTGGTTGTGGGATTTGATGACGGGCATCCTTCTGGCCCGGAGTTCGAGCTTTCCACCCGTCGCCTCACTTTGTAGAGTGTTGGAGGATGGGTGATGTACCTGGGGGAGCGCGCATTCAGATGCGTTACTGGAGAGATCCGCATCCCGCATTCCCTTCCTTTCACTACCTCCTGGCCGCTGGATTCTCAGCCTTCAGAGATCATGCTCGCAGGGGAGGACGGCCGGATGCTTTCTACGGGTCCCAGTACGAGTGATGCTTTCCGTACTTAGTGGGTGCCCTGCACTATCGGTCCTCAGACCCGGGCCACATTCTTCCTCGGGGATATGGTCCCCGGCTCGGTGATGATGACCCACTGGGCAGCCTGCATTCGGAGCCCTACCCATGCTGAGCAGATTGCCACTTTGACCCATCAGGTAGACCAGTTGTCTCTATATCTTCGGGTGTTGGGCCGGACTCCAGAGGATGCTTATGCCTACGATCCTGACGGTGCGGGTTATGATGCGGGTCCGAGCTCATCTGATGCCACAGCGCAGCCATACATCCCTGACATGAACTTCGGGCCTTCGACCTCGGCGACTCCGGGGGATCAGTTTGAGGATCCCGCTTTCATAGATGAGATTGATTTTATTTAGATCAGGATAGGATAGGGCTTTTGTACCTGCACATGTTTGGATTTATTTTTCATTTTATGCACTATGTACTGAACTCATTTATTTATTTATGCACAGTTTTTTTTATCTTTTATATCTATGAAATTCATTTGCTCTATTATTAACTGTATGATGCATGCTTTTTATTTATGGATAGAGAATGACCCCTGTACAGTCTTTTTGATACTATTTTTTCACAGATGTCGTCCTCAGATGTCGTGGTACGTTTGGGTTCCATTCCTCCTACAGGGTTGGTCGACAGCCTCCTCCGTTGGTTGGACAGTTTATCGCCGGCCGACAGGGTTATCACAGATGGCCTTTTGGGACATTCTTGGTCCTTATTATCCTTTCAGGTGCCAGCGGGCTTTGTGGAGGGTATTCTGAGCTATTGGACCCCTGCCCGTCAAGTGTTCAGGTTAGGGACAGTAGAGCTGACCCCCACCCTCGAGGAGTATGCTCGCTTCACCGGCCTGCCTTTGGATGGTCCTTGTGCTAGGGTTACAGTTGGTTTCATGCGCCGTCAATTCCTTTTTTTTACCGGTTTGCGGAGGGCTGTCTTGTTACCGGTGATCACATTAGACCATCTGGTTCCCCTTCAGTTCTTGACTGACCGGTTTGACTCATCTGACAGTTTTCGTCTTTTCTTCGGTGATTTTTCCGTGTCCGAGGAGCGCTGGGGTGCCTTGAGAGTAGACGTTCTGATGGCCTGTGTCGTCTCAGTTTTGTACTTGCCCGCAGGACCTGATCAGTTGGACATGCGGGTTGTCGCAGCCGTTCGAGCCCTTCAGGAGGATCACACCATTCTTCCCATGATATTGGCGGATACCTACATGTCAGCCTCATATTGCCAGTCTTTCCGCGGCAGAGTATTCAGAGGGAGTTCGACTTTGTTGTACGTGTGGTTCATGAGTCATCTCAGTCCCATCGGCCATTTCCGTCGCCAAGGGTTTTGCTTTAGCCACGACATAACTACGCAGTTTTCGTTTCGTCCCGTGAGCTGTACTGATGTGGCCTCCTGGACATCATTTTTGTCGGTCATTGAGGATCCTTTTCATCTACTGGTCTATTCGGGTTATTGCTCCTTTATGAGCTTCTTGACTCATGTGCCTGACCTGGACTTCATTCCCATTGCTGGCTTGAGGGGCATGATGACTTATCATCCCTTGGCTGTTACATGGCAGTTTGATCAGACACAGGATTTCCACCTTTTCACGGATGCAGCCGCCTACCGATTCCTTATATCATCCCAGACAGAGAGGGAACTACTGCGGGTATACGATCTTTGGTCTCGCAGGATCTTTGCCGAATATAGTGAGGGCTACCACATCCAGACATTTGCTTACGTGTAGTGGTTGCGCGGAGACTTGGATCCGGTTGGTTTGAGTCAGACTGGGGCCTTTGGTAATTCTGGATTGATTTTCCCAGATGGTACCGCAGATCATTCCATCTCAGCTGATTCTGCCCCTAGTCGGGTCACTGAGGATACCCGACTCCGCCTGGCCTTGGTTACTACTAAGGCTGAAAGGGATGCCGCTCTTGTTGAGAGAGATGATGCCATTCTGGCTAGAGATGCTACCATTGCTGACAGAGATGCCATTATACTTAAGACCAGGGCAGTTATAGATGCTCATTCTGGGACTGTCAGTCGAGCCACTGCTTTATTGGATCGTATTGATATGATGGGGCAGCAGATTGCAGGGGATGTTGATGCTTCAGATCTATCCACCACTTTATCCATCCTGCTTCAGCTAGTTTCAGATTTGTAGATTATTTTATTTCCTGCATAGACTATGTTAGTTTCATCGGTTATTGAAAGAGAAATCTTGTAACAAAATGACTTTTATATGTAGACATGCATTTAAATTTAGTCATTTTCCCTTTTTGTCGTATCGCTGCCTTTCATTGGATCCTCATTTTATCCAGCTAACCATGATTTTGACATTTTGCCTTCTTTCTCCTCTTAAGTCTTGACGGAGATTTGACAGATATTGCCGCACACTCTGTCGATTTCATCGGATTGGGTCTTAGATTTTTGGTAACTGTTTGGTTGGATCAGGGTTATGTCATTTGGGATGAAGCTGATTAGGCGGCTGGTTTCGGGAAGGTTCTGAGGGTATAAGAAGGTTTATCTGGCTGCTGGGAATTGGTTTCGTTTAGGGAAAGGATTATTTTTAAGGGATCAGACAGTGCCGTGATGGCTGCCTACGTACCCCCACAAGTTGGGAGATCAGGTCCTACGTAGTTCGTTCCTTCAAAGAAAAAGGAGAATTGATGATTCAAGCATAGAACCGCTTCACCGAGTCGGAATTAAGAGGTTGTGGAAATATCTCCCCATCCATTTCTTGCAACATGAGGGCTCCTTCGGATAGCACTTTCTTAATTACAAATGGTCCCTCCCAGTTCGGGGCGAACTTCCCCTTGGCTTCGTCTTGACAAGGCATGACTCTTTTTAGCACCAAATCATTTTCCTTGAACTTCCGAGGTCTTATCCTTTTGTCGTACGATCTAGAGATCCTTTGTTGATATAACTGACCGTGCCAAACAGCAGCCACCCTTCTTTCATCGATTAGGGCCAATTGGTCGTATCGACTTTGCATCCAATCCTCCTCGCTTATCTGAGCATCGATCACTATTCTGAGGGATGCCATTTCAACCTCAACTGGCAAAACGGCCTCCATTCCATATACCAAAGCGTAAGGGGTTGCCCCTGTAGAAGTACGCGTTGACGTTCGGTATGCCAGCAGGGTGAGGGGTAACAAATCCGGCCATCCCCGATGATTAGCAGACATTTTCGCCATGATCTTCTTGATATTCTTGTTTGCAGCCTCCACTGCCCCATTCATCTTAGGACGGTAAATGACAGAATTGAGGTGTTTGATCTTAAACTGGTCGCACAATCCTTTCATGAGGGCGTTGTTTAAATTCTTGGCATTGTCGGAGACCAAAACCTCAGGTTGCCCGTATCGACAAATAACATTATTCCTGATGAAACCAACGATGACCTCCTGAGTTACTTTGGGGAAAGAAGCTGCTTCTACCCATTTGGTGAAGTAATCGATCATGACAAAAATGAATCGGTGCCCGTTGCTTGCTTTGGGTTCTATTGGTCCGATTACATCCATTCCCCACATTGAAAATGGCCACGGGGAGGTCATACAGTGCAATTCATTGGGAGGCGTATGGATCACATTACCGTGCGCCTGGCATTGGTAACACCGTTTGACATGATCATCGCAATCGGCTTTCAGCGTTAACCAATAATGCCCTGTCCTCAAGATCTTTTTGGCCAGCATCGGTCCACTCATGTGTGGCCCACACACTCCACCATGTATTTCGCTCATAATCCTTTGGGCCTGCGTCTCATCTACGCATTGCAGCAGTCCCAACCCAGCATCCCTCTTGTAGAGTGAATCCCCACTCAAGTAAAATTTCATTGCCATCTTTTGAATTCTCATCCTCTCAGCTCGGCTCGCCAGGTCGGGAATGGATCTATCCCTCAGGTACTCCCTTATATCGTGATACCAAGGCTGCTTTGGTAGAACCTGTAATATTCCGAACCCTAATAAGATCTGTATATGTAAATTATGTGTTTAATAAATGAAATTTCTTGTTCTGACTTGGTATTATGTGATTGCGTATTTTATTAAACAATTAGGTCAAATAAAAATTTTTCGCCAAGTAGCTGTGTCGTGCTTAATCGGACAAAATGATTTGTCGTGCTTCCGGTGAATTCACCAAGAAGCGCTTTGGTAAATTATTTTTGTAAGCTGCTGTGTCGTACTTAGAATTGGCGAAGTGCTTTGTCGTGCTTCAACATTAATATAATATTATATTAAATGATAAAATTCTAAAATAAGTTAAATAGGGTTTAAAATGTTAAACTGAAATAGAAACCCTAAATTGAAAACCCTAATTGGTGATAATTGTTCGAATTGATCAATTAAAACCCTAAGTATTGTACAATAATCTTAATTAATATAATTAAGATTTAAATAATGAATCATAATATTAATTATGAATTATTAAGATTAAATTAAACCCTAAACGGAAGATTAAAACCCTAATTATAGGATTGAAAACCCTAAACCCTAATTAGAAACCCTAAAACCCTAATTTGGTTTAATAACCCTAATTTATGAAATCTAAAACCATAATTATGTTATATAAACATAATTAGGGTATTACAAATCCTAAATTAACATTCTAATCATGATTAACAAAAATCAACTTTAATTAGTAAGTAAATAAAGGAAAAATAAAACCCTAGCCAATGAAAATCAAGCTAGGAGTGTGCAAGCTTGTGCTTGGCACACTCCAGCACAAGTAGGTGAATCATACCAGCTTGCAAGCAGCACAAGTTCATGGATCAGATATTTATGGAGGCAAGAATGTGAGAAATGACCTAAAAACCCTAATTTGGAAGTTGATATAAATAGAACATCAAGCTGGTCATTTAACCTACGAAATTACAAACCCTAAACACTTATATTACCAGCCATAACAAGCCTCTGCAATCACAATATCAGTAGCTAAGATCAGGAATCAAAATTTGAAGAAAAAGGTGCATAAACCCTAATTTATTGCTAGATCTTCAAGTTTGAATTTGATGTTATGTTTTAGTGTTTAGGAATACTTGTTAGTATGTTATTTAGTGATCTGGGCGGTCAAAACATGTTTACATAACATCTAGGTATGAAAATCAAGCCAAAATAGCAAACTGTTCTTGGCAGTCAAGAACAGTCTGACAAGCTACTTTGTCAGAGCTTTTGATCGGCTTAAAATGTTTGTTTGATGTGTTTTAAAGTTTGAATCAGTACTATGCCATGTTAGCTTTAAGGCCCGACTTGTAGCATGGTTAAATTATCTCTAGGATGAAAGTTATTGATGGTCAAAACCCATTGACCAACCCTGATAGACTGTTTCTGGGTAACCCAGAAACATGAAGAACATTCTGACAGAGTCTGACAAGACTTTTGATCAACCCAGAATTGGCATAGATGATATTTAATATGTTGTTTCTTGATATAAACATGTTCTTTGGTATGTAAACTACAATCTTGAATCATAAAAACACATTTAGCAAACACAGAATCAAAGCTATAAGTGGTCAAACCACGTTGACCGTTATGACTGGATGAGTTTCTGGGTTACCCAGAAACTCAAGAACAGTCATGAACGGGGTAGTTTGACCATAAATTGCTAGCATGTTATGATATATTTTAAGATGGAATTTGTTATGTCGTTGTATACTGCCATGTTGGCTATAACAACAAACAAAAATCAAACACAAACATCAAACGAGCTGAGATTAATTTGAGATCAAAGTAGCCTGACCAGCGTTGACCAGGTGTTCTTCATGAAGAACACCTTTAGCGACGAAATGCATACACCAACCCAGAAACCTAAGAAACTAAGCAGACCGTCGCTAAAGCCCTTTAGCGACGGATTTTTAATAAAATTAAATAAAAAAATTAATTAAATAAATTATAAAATAATAAATAAATATTAAATAATTATTAATAATTAATAAATAAATCCGAAAATTCATTTTTAATTATAAAAAAAATTATTTTTAATATTTTTATATATTCTGAAATATTATTTAATTTAATTAAATAATAATTAATAATTATGAAAAATCATTTAATAATTGTTTTAATTATTTAAAAATGATATTAAATTATTAAATAATTATATTAATTATTTAAAAATGATATTAAGGTAAATAAAATTATAATATATAATAATTAAATAAAATATTAAATATTTAAATATTATTAATGATAAATAAATCATTTAAATAATATATTAAATATTTAAAAATTATTTTAAATGATAATTAAATCATTTAAATATTAAATTAAGTTTTGAAAATTATTATAAGTAATAAATAAATTATTTTAATGATAAAGTAAAGTTTAAAAATATTATTAATGATAAAATAAATCATTTAAATAATATTCTATCTTTCTAAAAATATTATAAATGATAAATAAATCATTTAAATAATATTTTAAATATCTAAAAATATTCTAAATGATAAATAAATTATTTAAATAACATATTAAATGTTTTAAAATTATTCTAAATGATAATTAAATCATTTAAAAATATTCCTAAGCTTGTAAAATTATTTAAAACTACTTCCAAGCTTCTGAAAATTATTTAAAAATAATACCAAGCTTCTAAAAATGTTAGAAGTAATAATTAAATTATTTCGACTAATAATTAGACTTCCAAATGAAGTTTTATCGAACAATCTATGTGTTTAGCCATTAAGGATGCGACCGAGATACCGAATCAACGTCGAACCTTAATGAAACTTGTTTAGATTAGCGTGATACATGTTTATATACGTGCTAACGCTTATTATTGGTATACGTAGACTACGTGCGTTGATCGATTGTACTAAAATTATAGTGAGCTACGCTAAGGCAAGTGTCCTAACTTTTTCTCAGTTTATATTAAGCAATTCATTTATGTCTTGCTATCAATTATTGTGAAGTTATTGCTACTTGTTCAGCATAACTTAAGAAATGAAATCATTTATTGATTGTTTGAGCTTAAAATTGTTGAGTCAAACCAAATTGTTTTGGTACGACATCTATACTGAGTAATAGGGACACCGTAGATGGAAGGTGGTCCGACAAACCTTCAGATAAGGTTTAAATTGGCAATTCAATGAATTGACCAATATTGGCAATTAACTTAAATTGACCAAAAATGTGGTAGGATGATATGCATACTCCTAGGATATTGGTGAGGCTGATCACCTACCAGATATCCGAACTCAAAGAGGTTCTAAGTCATTGAAGACTGACAGGACAATTTGAAATATATGGTTCCGGTACAGAACCCTCAGTATCAATTATACATCATTGACATCTTTCAAATCAAACACATGGTGTTTACATTTTTATATGAACTTGCTGAGCATTTGTAGCTCATTCTTGCGCATATCTTCTTTTGCAGCTGTAAGTGATATCCCTGGCACGTCCAGGACTGATAAGGGGAAAAAGCCATGCTTATTAAGTTTTATTTCTGTTGTTGTATACTTTAAGTCTTTCGAAGACTTGTTGTGTAATAACTTAGTATAACGAATGTTGTAACCGAACAAAATATGATGTAATATATTATGATCCTTTATGTTATAGAATGCGTTATACTCTGATCCTTAAATTTTTGAATAGTTGTACTAAGTTAAATACAATGTCTATATGAACTATACATCTGAATGAGGGTATCTAAATGATGTGGAGAGTCCTATATGGACAATCTTATCATTAATACTGTGAATGTCAGATAGATAGGGAATATTGATATGAAAGAGATATTCATAAGATATGAATCTATGTATCTAAGTGAGGGTATCCAAACACAGACAACGTTCTGGCCGGAACTAGTACCTGTTATGGGATACTGTGAACCTTGGATAACTAGAAGTTATATTTTATTGAATATTTATAGTTGTATAGTTCCACGTGAGCACCAGGTCTGCTACAGGGGAGCGTAGAGATTTGGGGGCGTCACAGGTTGGTATCAGAGCTGTAGATTATAGCTCTAAGGTAGTTAGGAAATACCTTAGAATATAGTCTTTGAGTCCGTAAAATACTTAATGATACATAAAATAATCTTAAAAGCTTTATCTTATGTGTAAATTTGTTTCCCATAGATACTAAATAAATTAAAATTCTTTTGTAGGATGGCTGGAGTAAACCAACACATAGGATGGTTATCCGACAGTGAGCCCGATGAGGTGCCTGATTACGAGCCAGCTACCCCTGAACTAGATTTAGAGGATGAAGACCCAGAGGAGGAGGAGCTTATTCATGATGAGGAGATCTTAGAGGCAGAGGAGGCAGAGAACCCGGTAGATGGGCAGTTAGTAGACCCTGATCCTGAGGAGGATATTGGAGTAGGCCAGATGATGAGTGTCGAAAGACACGAAGAGATAGTCATCGATTTAGTACAGCAGTCAACAGTAGAGTTAGAAGCTGCTAACTCTCGTGCAAACATAGTGGCCGGATTATTGGAAAGTGAGCGAGATACAACTCGGCGTTTGAGGATACTCCTTCAGGACACACAGAGGGAGAAACAGGAGGCACAGATGCAGGCATACAGAGCCGATAGGAAGAGTAAGGCGGCATTTGATGGCCTAGAGCGACGAGTGTTTAGGTATCCGGTGGAAGAGGCGAAGGAAGAATATATGATTGATAGAGCAGTAGTCGGTCACATGATACGAGATGCTGATAAGGGGATGCGTAATAGCGCAGTTTAGTAGTGTCTAAGTTTATGTGTTGTACTTAGTACGATATCAAAATTTTGAGTTGTAAAATAGGAAATCCTTGTAATAACTAGTAGTAGTATAACTACTAGTCGGTTATGTAATCGTTGTTGCATGTTATATACAAGTTGTGTTTATATAATCAAATTGTTAGTTCTATGTAAGCATATCTTTGTATTTATACTTGCTTTTCTTTATTTTAGAACTATGGCATCAGGACGAAGAGCCCAAGCCCGAACTGAAACCACCGAGCCAAATCCCACACAACAATTAGTAAATATCCTTTTAGAAACCTTACAAAATCGTCCACCACCTCAACCCATACCAGTTAATCCACAGGGTACAATATTCAAGGACTTTAAACTTGTTGGACCACCGGAATTTAAGGGAACCGCGGAACCAATTGAGGCGCAAACATGGGTTACCGAGATAGAAAAGTTTTTCCGGGTAACTAACGTTGGCGAAGATCAAAAGACGATCTTTGCCACCTTCTTCCTCAAGGGTGAGGCAAATCATTGGTGGGAAAATACAAAAATTCGTGCAGGTGAGGATATCATTCCTTGGACCAGGTTTAAGGAATTATTCTTTGAAAATTATTTTCCCCAATCGATGAAGGATCGTATGGAGGTACGATTCTTAGAATTGAAGCAAGGAGAACTTACTGTATCCCAGTATACGGCCAAGTTCAATGAATTAGCCAGATTTGCCCCACACCAGGTTGATACAGAGGCAAGAAAGACTAGGAGATACGAAGAGGGATTAAAACCCCAAATTCGTAGCAAATTGTCAGTATTTCAAGTGAGAACTTTTCCAGAAATTCTCGAGAAAGCTATTATAGCTGAAAACGAGAATGAAGCTTTAATAAAATTTCATAAGGAAAAGAGAAGTTTGAATGAGGGAGGAAAGTTGAAAGGAGAAGTTAGTACAGGGGGGTACTAACAATAACAAGAGGAAGTGGGATGCCACTGTTCCTACAAACTTTGTGAGGAGGGGTAACAATTACAATAACAACAACAATAGAAACCAGAACAATAATAATAGGGTGGTACGTTGTGCCACATGTGGAAAGAATCACCAGGGAGTGTGTCGCCATAGGGTAATTACTTGTTACCATTGTGGACAAGAGGGACATCTTTCCCCTAACTGTCCCAAAAAGAGTAATGATAATACTCGTCAGGGTAACCCGAATGTTACCTGCTATGCTTGTGGTGCAACGGGGCATGTGTCTAGGTATTGCCCGAGGAATAGGAACCAATCTGGGGGAGGAAGCCAAATCCCAAACAATAACCCCAAACCGGTAGTAGCAGGAGCTGGAGGTCCAGGTCGTCCAACCGCCAGAACGTTTAATATGACGACGAGGGATGCTGTTGCTGCACCAGACGTGGTAACAGGTATCATCCCTATCGACACTTTAAATGCATATGTGTTGTTCGACTCTGGTGCGACTTGTTCATTTGTGTCTAATAGCTTTGCTAAGAAATTGTCAATGCCATGCGAAGATTTAGACACACCTTTTAATGTGGAAATCGCAAACAATGAAATCATTCCCGTCAAAACCATATATAAGAATTGTGCCGTAGAGATTAAGGAACACAAGTTCCTTGTGAACCTCATTCCCATACAACTAGGGGAATTTGATATAATCTTAGGCATGGACTGGCTGGGTAATTATAATGCAATAATTGACTGCCAGCGGAAACGGGTGAATCTAGTGACTGATTCAAAGTCAAAAGTAGTGTTTAAAGGAGGTTGTTCACCTAAACGATCTCACTGTCTGACAGTAATGCAAGCAGAGAGATTGCTGAGGAAGGGTTGTACAGGCTATTTGGCATATATAGTAGATACTCGAAAAGAAGGAGTAAAGCTAGAGCAAATACCTGTAGTTAGAGAATTTCCGGATGTGTTTCCAGATGACTTACCCGGTTTACCTCCGGATAGAGAGATCGAATTTGTTATCGATCTAGCACCTGGTACGGCGCCAGTTTCAAAAGCACCGTACAGAATGGCGCCAGTAGAGTTGAAAGAGTTACTTGTACAGCTACAGGAACTCCTAGATAAAAAGTACATACAACCAAGTGTTTCACCTTGGGGAGCACCGGTGTTGTTTGTAAAGAAGAAGGATGGAACATTAAGGTTGTGTATTGATTATAGAGAATTAAATAAGTTAACAATAAAGAACAAATATCCTTTACCACGAATTGATGATCTGTTTGACCAGTTGAAAGGGGCCGAATACTTTTCGAAGATCGACCTACGATCGGGTTATCATCAATTAAAGGTAAGAAAAGAAGATGTGCCGAAGACAGCGTTTAGGACACGCTACGGACATTATGAGTTTCTTGTGATGTCTTTTGGATTAACAAATGCGCCGGCAGCATTCATGGACTTAATGAACAGAGTGTTTAAACCATGCTTGGACAAATTTGTCGTAGTGTTCATCGATGATATTTTAGTATACTCGAGAACAAAAGAGGAGCATGCTGAACACTTAAGAAGCGTATTGGAGATATTACGCAAGGAACAACTTTATGCAAAGTTTTCCAAATGTGAATTTTGGTTGGAACGAGTCCAGTTCTTAGGTCATGTAATTGACAAGAATGGAATAGCGGTAGATCCAGCCAAGATAGAAGCGGTTGTAAATTGGGAACAACCAACAACTCCAACAGAAGTAAGAAGTTTTCTCGGTTTAGCAGGGTATTATCGGCGTTTTATACAAGATTTTTCAAAGATAGCAACCCCGCTAACCAATTTGACTCGAAAGACGGTGAAGTACGTCTGGACAGACAAATGTGAAGAGAGCTTCCAAGAGTTGAAGAAACGGTTAAGTATGGCACCAGTGTTATCGTTACCAGATGATACAGGAGGCCTCGTTGTTTATAGTGATGCATCACACAAGGGATTAGGGTGTGTGTTAATGCAACATGGGAAGGTGATTGCATATGCATCAAGACAACTCAAAGATTATGAGAAGAGGTATCCTACGCATGATCTTGAGTTAGCCGCCGTAGTATTTGCCTTGAAGATTTGGAGGCATTATTTGTACGGAGAGAAGTGTGAAATATACACAGATCACAAGAGTCTAAAATATATTTTCACACAGAAGGAGTTAAATATGAGACAAAGGAGGTGGCTAGAATTGATAAAAGATTTTGATTGTGAGATCTTGTATCATCCAGGGAAAGCCAACGTCGTAGCAGACGCATTAAGTAGGAAGAACCAGGAGAAATTGAATGTGATGACTAATAACGAGGTACTGATAAAAGAGTTTGACAAACTTGAGATTGAGGTGAGAGTTCCAGTTAACTCTACCCAGAAGTTATTTGTCATCGAGAGTAATTCGACTTTATTGGACAAAGTCAAAGAATTACAGGGGACTGATGCAGAATGTCAGAAGTATAAGGCAGAAATGACTCATAAAAAGAATGTTAAGTTTAGAGTGGATAAAGATGGAGTACTAAGATACGAAAATAGAATTTGGGTACCCTCAGTACAAGAGTTAAAAGACGAAATACTGAATGAAGCCCATAATTCTAAATTCACTGTACATCCAGGGAGTACAAAAATGTATAAAGACCTGAGCCAACATTTTTGGTGGTCTAACATGAAGAGAGAAGTAGCGGAATGGGTAAGCAAATGTTTAACGTGTCAAAGGGTTAAAGCTGAACATCAGAAACCAAGTGGATTATTACAACCCTTAGAAATTCCTGAGTGGAAATGGGAGCATATTACCATGGATTTTGTAGTTGGCCTTCCAACCACACAAAAGGGTCACAATGCCATTTGGGTAATTGTAGATCGTCTTACCAAATCAGCTCATTTCCTACCCATCAAAATCAACTTCAGTCTAGACCAATTAGCCAGACTTTACATCAATGAAATTATTTCTAGACATGGAGTCCCTGTTTCTATAGTATCAGACAGAGATCCACGATTTACTTCAAATTTTTGGACAAGTCTCCAGAAAAATTTAGGAACTCAATTGAGACTAAGTACAGCATACCATCCACAAACTGACGGTCAGAGTGAGAGAACCATTCAAACATTGGAAGACATGTTGCGCTCTTGCATCATGGATTTCAAGGGAAGTTGGGAAGATCAATTACCTTTGGTAGAATTTGCATACAACAATAGCTACCATGCCAGCATAGGAATGCCACCATTTGAAGCCCTATATGGAAGAAAATGTAGGACGCCTTTATGTTGGGACGAGGTTGGGGAACGGCAAATGCTAGGACCCGAAATAGTGCAACAAACCATGGAGGTAGTTCGAATTATACGGGGAAGATTACAAGCGTCACAAGATCGACAGAAGAAATATGCTGATCAACACAGGAAGTTACAAGATTTCGAAGTTGGTAGTCACGTATTCTTAAAAGTATCTCCGTGGAAGGGAAAAATACGTTTCGGCAAGAAAGGCAAATTGAGTCCGAGATTTATTGGGCCATTTCAAATATTGAGAAAGATAGGCGAGGTAGCCTATGAGGTAGCCCTACCTCCTGAACTAGAACATATTCATAACGTGTTTCATGTGTCCGTGTTACGACCGTACAAACCTGATTATAAACACGTTATCGATTACGAGCCCATTCAAATCGAGAAGGATTTATCGTATGAAGAAATTCCTATTGAAATTGTGGATAGGAAAGAACAAATTTTGCGAAATAAAAAGATACCTTCGGTTAAGGTTATCTGGAGAAATCAGAATATTGAGGAAGCTACGTGGGAGCTCGAGAGTAAAATGCGAGATAACTACCCACATTTATTTTCATAAACTGCACTGTAAATTTCGAGGACGAAATTCTTATTAGTGGGGGTGAATGTAATATTCCGAACCCTAATAAGATCTGTATATGTAAATTATGTGTTTAATAAATGAAATTTCTTGTTCTGACTTGGTATTATGTGATTGCGTATTTTATTAAACAATTAGGTCAAATAAAAATTTTTCGCCAAGTAGCTGTGTCGTGCTTAATCGGACAAAATGATTTGTCGTGCTTCCGGTGAATTCACCAAGAAGCGCTTTGGTAAATTATTTTTGTAAGCTGCTGTGTCGTACTTAGAATTGGCGAAGTGCTTTGTCGTGCTTCAACATTAATATAATATTATATTAAATGATAAAATTCTAAAATAAGTTAAATAGGGTTTAAAATGTTAAACTGAAATAGAAACCCTAAATTGAAAACCCTAATTGGTGATAATTGTTCGAATTGATCAATTAAAACCCTAAGTATTGTACAATAATCTTAATTAATATAATTAAGATTTAAATAATGAATCATAATATTAATTATGAATTATTAAGATTAAATTAAACCCTAAACGGAAGATTAAAACCCTAATTATAGGATTGAAAACCCTAAACCCTAATTAGAAACCCTAAAACCCTAATTTGGTTTAATAACCCTAATTTATGAAATCTAAAACCATAATTATGTTATATAAACATAATTAGGGTATTACAAATCCTAAATTAACATTCTAATCATGATTAACAAAAATCAACTTTAATTAGTAAGTAAATAAAGGAAAAATAAAACCCTAGCCAATGAAAATCAAGCTAGGAGTGTGCAAGCTTGTGCTTGGCACACTCCAGCACAAGTAGGTGAATCATACCAGCTTGCAAGCAGCACAAGTTCATGGATCAGATATTTATGGAGGCAAGAATGTGAGAAATGACCTAAAAACCCTAATTTGGAAGTTGATATAAATAGAACATCAAGCTGGTCATTTAACCTACGAAATTACAAACCCTAAACACTTATATTACCAGCCATAACAAGCCTCTGCAATCACAATATCAGTAGCTAAGATCAGGAATCAAAATTTGAAGAAAAAGGTGCATAAACCCTAATTTATTGCTAGATCTTCAAGTTTGAATTTGATGTTATGTTTTAGTGTTTAGGAATACTTGTTAGTATGTTATTTAGTGATCTGGGCGGTCAAAACATGTTTACATAACATCTAGGTATGAAAATCAAGCCAAAATAGCAAACTGTTCTTGGCAGTCAAGAACAGTCTGACAAGCTACTTTGTCAGAGCTTTTGATCGGCTTAAAATGTTTGTTTGATGTGTTTTAAAGTTTGAATCAGTACTATGCCATGTTAGCTTTAAGGCCCGACTTGTAGCATGGTTAAATTATCTCTAGGATGAAAGTTATTGATGGTCAAAACCCATTGACCAACCCTGATAGACTGTTTCTGGGTAACCCAGAAACATGAAGAACATTCTGACAGAGTCTGACAAGACTTTTGATCAACCCAGAATTGGCATAGATGATATTTAATATGTTGTTTCTTGATATAAACATGTTCTTTGGTATGTAAACTACAATCTTGAATCATAAAAACACATTTAGCAAACACAGAATCAAAGCTATAAGTGGTCAAACCACGTTGACCGTTATGACTGGATGAGTTTCTGGGTTACCCAGAAACTCAAGAACAGTCATGAACGGGGTAGTTTGACCATAAATTGCTAGCATGTTATGATATATTTTAAGATGGAATTTGTTATGTCGTTGTATACTGCCATGTTGGCTATAACAACAAACAAAAATCAAACACAAACATCAAACGAGCTGAGATTAATTTGAGATCAAAGTAGCCTGACCAGCGTTGACCAGGTGTTCTTCATGAAGAACACCTTTAGCGACGAAATGCATACACCAACCCAGAAACCTAAGAAACTAAGCAGACCGTCGCTAAAGCCCTTTAGCGACGGATTTTTAATAAAATTAAATAAAAAAATTAATTAAATAAATTATAAAATAATAAATAAATATTAAATAATTATTAATAATTAATAAATAAATCCGAAAATTCATTTTTAATTATAAAAAAATTATTTTTAATATTTTTATATATTCTGAAATGTTATTTAATTTAATTAAATAATAATTAATAATTATGAAAAATCATTTAATAATTGTTTTAATTATTTAAAAATGATATTAAATTATTAAATAATTATATTAATTATTTAAAAATGATATTAAGGTAAATAAAATTATAATATATAATAATTAAATAAAATATTAAATATTTAAATATTATTAATGATAAATAAATCATTTAAATAATATATTAAATATTTAAAAATTATTTTAAATGATAATTAAATCATTTAAATATTAAATTAAGTTTTGAAAATTATTATAAGTAATAAATAAATTATTTTAATGATAAAGTAAAGTCTAAAAATATTATTAATGATAAAATAAATCATTTAAATAATATTCTATCTTTCTAAAAATATTATAAATGATAAATAAATCATTTAAATAATATTTTAAATATCTAAAAATATTCTAAATGATAAATAAATTATTTAAATAACATATTAAATGTTTTAAAATTATTCTAAATGATAATTAAATCATTTAAAAATATTCCTAAGCTTGTAAAATTATTTAAAACTACTTCCAAGCTTCTGAAAATTATTTAAAAATAATACCAAGCTTCTAAAAATGTTAGAAGTAATAATTAAATTATTTCGACTAATAATTAGACTTCCAAATGAAGTTTTATCGAACAATCTATGTGTTTAGCCATTAAGGATGCGACCGAGATACCGAATCAACGTCGAACCTTAATGAAACTTGTTTAGATTAGCGTGATACATGTTTATATACGTGCTAACGCTTATTATTGGTATACGTAGACTACGTGCGTTGATCGATTGTACTAAAATTATAGTGAGCTACGCTAAGGCAAGTGTCCTAACTTTTTCTCAGTTTATATTAAGCAATTCATTTATGTCTTGCTATCAATTATTGTGAAGTTATTGCTACTTGTTCAGCATAACTTAAGAAATGAAATCATTTATTGATTGTTTGAGCTTAAAATTGTTGAGTCAAACCAAATTGTTTTGGTACGACATCTATACTGAGTAATAGGGACACCGTAGATGGAAGGTGGTCCGACAAACCTTCAGATAAGGTTTAAATTGGCAATTCAATGAATTGACCAATATTGGCAATTAACTTAAATTGACCAAAAATGTGGTAGGATGATATGCATACTCCTAGGATATTGGTGAGGCTGATCACCTACCAGATATCCGAACTCAAAGAGGTTCTAAGTCATTGAAGACTGACAGGACAATTTGAAATATATGGTTCCGGTACAGAACCCTCAGTATCAATTATACATCATTGACATCTTTCAAATCAAACACATGGTGTTTACATTTTTATATGAACTTGCTGAGCATTTGTAGCTCATTCTTGCGCATATCTTCTTTTGCAGCTGTAAGTGATATCCCTGGCACGTCCAGGACTGATAAGGGGAAAAGCCATGCTTATTAAGTTTTATTTCTGTTGTTGTATACTTTAAGTCTTTCGAAGACTTGTTGTGTAATAACTTAGTATAACGAATGTTGTAACCGAACAAAATATGATGTAATATATTATGATCCTTTATGTTATAGAATGCGTTATACTCTGATCCTTAAATTTTTGAATAGTTGTACTAAGTTAAATACAATGTCTATATGAACTATACATCTGAATGAGGGTATCTAAATGATGTGGAGAGTCCTATATGGACAATCTTATCATTAATACTGTGAATGTCAGATAGATAGGGAATATTGATATGAAAGAGATATTCATAAGATATGAATCTATGTATCTAAGTGAGGGTATCCAAACACAGACAACGTTCTGGCCGGAACTAGTACCTGTTATGGGATACTGTGAACCTTGGATAACTAGAAGTTATATTTTATTGAATATTTATAGTTGTATAGTTCCACGTGAGCACCAGGTCTGCTACAGGGGAGCGTAGAGATTTGGGGGCGTCACAGGTTGGTATCAGAGCGGTAGATTATAGCTCTAAGGTAGTTAGGAAATACCTTAGAATATAGTCTTTGAGTCCGTAAAATACTTAATGATACATAAAATAATCTTAAAAGCTTTATCTTATGTGTAAATTTGTTTCCCATAGATACTAAATAAATTAAAATTCTTTTGTAGGATGGCTGGAGTAAACCAACACATAGGATGGTTATCCGACAGTGAGCCCGATGAGGTGCCTGATTACGAGCCAGCTACCCCTGAACTAGATTTAGAGGATGAAGACCCAGAGGAGGAGGAGCTTATTCATGATGAGGAGATCTTAGAGGCAGAGGAGGCAGAGAACCCGGTAGATGGGCAGTTAGTAGACCCTGATCCTGAGGAGGATATTGGAGTAGGCCAGATGATGAGTGTCGAAAGACACGAAGAGATAGTCATCGATTTAGTACAGCAGTCAACAGTAGAGTTAGAAGCTGCTAACTCTCGTGCAAACATAGTGGCCGGATTATTGGAAAGTGAGCGAGATACAACTCGGCGTTTGAGGATACTCCTTCAGGACACACAGAGGGAGAAACAGGAGGCACAGATGCAGGCATACAGAGCCGATAGGAAGAGTAAGGCGGCATTTGATGGCCTAGAGCGACGAGTGTTTAGGTATCCGGTGGAAGAGGCGAAGGAAGAATATATGATTGATAGAGCAGTAGTCGGTCACATGATACGAGATGCTGATAAGGGGATGCGTAATAGCGCAGTTTAGTAGTGTCTAAGTTTATGTGTTGTACTTAGTACGATATCAAAATTTTGAGTTGTAAAATAGGAAATCCTTGTAATAACTAGTAGTAGTATAACTACTAGTCGGTTATGTAATCGTTGTTGCATGTTATATACAAGTTGTGTTTATATAATCAAATTGTTAGTTCTATGTAAGCATATCTTTGTATTTATACTTGCTTTTCTTTATTTTAGAACTATGGCATCAGGACGAAGAGCCCAAGCCCGAACTGAAACCACCGAGCCAAATCCCACACAACAATTAGTAAATATCCTTTTAGAAACCTTACAAAATCGTCCACCACCTCAACCCATACCAGTTAATCCACAGGGTACAATATTCAAGGACTTTAAACTTGTTGGACCACCGGAATTTAAGGGAACCGCGGAACCAATTGAGGCGCAAACATGGGTTACCGAGATAGAAAAGTTTTTCCGGGTAACTAACGTTGGCGAAGATCAAAAGACGATCTTTGCCACCTTCTTCCTCAAGGGTGAGGCAAATCATTGGTGGGAAAATACAAAAATTCGTGCAGGTGAGGATATCATTCCTTGGACCAGGTTTAAGGAATTATTCTTTGAAAATTATTTTCCCCAATCGATGAAGGATCGTATGGAGGTACGATTCTTAGAATTGAAGCAAGGAGAACTTACTGTATCCCAGTATACGGCCAAGTTCAATGAATTAGCCAGATTTGCCCCACACCAGGTTGATACAGAGGCAAGAAAGACTAGGAGATACGAAGAGGGATTAAAACCCCAAATTCGTAGCAAATTGTCAGTATTTCAAGTGAGAACTTTTCCAGAAATTCTCGAGAAAGCTATTATAGCTGAAAACGAGAATGAAGCTTTAATAAAATTTCATAAGGAAAAGAGAAGTTTGAATGAGGGAGGAAAGTTGAAAGGAGAAGTTAGTACAGGGGGTACTAACAATAACAAGAGGAAGTGGGATGCCACTGTTCCTACAAACTTTGTGAGGAGGGGTAACAATTACAATAACAACAACAATAGAAACCAGAACAATAATAATAGGGTGGTACGTTGTGCCACATGTGGAAAGAATCACCAGGGAGTGTGTCGCCATAGGGTAATTACTTGTTACCATTGTGGACAAGAGGGACATCTTTCCCCTAACTGTCCCAAAAAGAGTAATGATAATACTCGTCAGGGTAACCCGAATGTTACCTGCTATGCTTGTGGTGCAACGGGGCATGTGTCTAGGTATTGCCCGAGGAATAGGAACCAATCTGGGGGAGGAAGCCAAATCCCAAACAATAACCCCAAACCGGTAGTAGCAGGAGCTGGAGGTCCAGGTCGTCCAACCGCCAGAACGTTTAATATGACGACGAGGGATGCTGTTGCTGCACCAGACGTGGTAACAGGTATCATCCCTATCGACACTTTAAATGCATATGTGTTGTTCGACTCTGGTGCGACTTGTTCATTTGTGTCTAATAGCTTTGCTAAGAAATTGTCAATGCCATGCGAAGATTTAGACACACCTTTTAATGTGGAAATCGCAAACAATGAAATCATTCCCGTCAAAACCATATATAAGAATTGTGCCGTAGAGATTAAGGAACACAAGTTCCTTGTGAACCTCATTCCCATACAACTAGGGGAATTTGATATAATCTTAGGCATGGACTGGCTGGGTAATTATAATGCAATAATTGACTGCCAGCGGAAACGGGTGAATCTAGTGACTGATTCAAAGTCAAAAGTAGTGTTTAAAGGAGGTTGTTCACCTAAACGATCTCACTGTCTGACAGTAATGCAAGCAGAGAGATTGCTGAGGAAGGGTTGTACAGGCTATTTGGCATATATAGTAGATACTCGAAAAGAAGGAGTAAAGCTAGAGCAAATACCTGTAGTTAGAGAATTTCCGGATGTGTTTCCAGATGACTTACCCGGTTTACCTCCGGATAGAGAGATCGAATTTGTTATCGATCTAGCACCTGGTACGGCGCCAGTTTCAAAAGCACCGTACAGAATGGCGCCAGTAGAGTTGAAAGAGTTACTTGTACAGCTACAGGAACTCCTAGATAAAAAGTACATACAACCAAGTGTTTCACCTTGGGGAGCACCGGTGTTGTTTGTAAAGAAGAAGGATGGAACATTAAGGTTGTGTATTGATTATAGAGAATTAAATAAGTTAACAATAAAGAACAAATATCCTTTACCACGAATTGATGATCTGTTTGACCAGTTGAAAGGGGCCGAATACTTTTCGAAGATCGACCTACGATCGGGTTATCATCAATTAAAGGTAAGAAAAGAAGATGTGCCGAAGACAGCGTTTAGGACACGCTACGGACATTATGAGTTTCTTGTGATGTCTTTTGGATTAACAAATGCGCCGGCAGCATTCATGGACTTAATGAACAGAGTGTTTAAACCATGCTTGGACAAATTTGTCGTAGTGTTCATCGATGATATTTTAGTATACTCGAGAACAAAAGAGGAGCATGCTGAACACTTAAGAAGCGTATTGGAGATATTACGCAAGGAACAACTTTATGCAAAGTTTTCCAAATGTGAATTTTGGTTGGAACGAGTCCAGTTCTTAGGTCATGTAATTGACAAGAATGGAATAGCGGTAGATCCAGCCAAGATAGAAGCGGTTGTAAATTGGGAACAACCAACAACTCCAACAGAAGTAAGAAGTTTTCTCGGTTTAGCAGGGTATTATCGGCGTTTTATACAAGATTTTTCAAAGATAGCAACCCCGCTAACCAATTTGACTCGAAAGACGGTGAAGTACGTCTGGACAGACAAATGTGAAGAGAGCTTCCAAGAGTTGAAGAAACGGTTAAGTATGGCACCAGTGTTATCGTTACCAGATGATACAGGAGGCCTCGTTGTTTATAGTGATGCATCACACAAGGGATTAGGGTGTGTGTTAATGCAACATGGGAAGGTGATTGCATATGCATCAAGACAACTCAAAGATTATGAGAAGAGGTATCCTACGCATGATCTTGAGTTAGCCGCCGTAGTATTTGCCTTGAAGATTTGGAGGCATTATTTGTACGGAGAGAAGTGTGAAATATACACAGATCACAAGAGTCTAAAATATATTTTCACACAGAAGGAGTTAAATATGAGACAAAGGAGGTGGCTAGAATTGATAAAAGATTTTGATTGTGAGATCTTGTATCATCCAGGGAAAGCCAACGTCGTAGCAGACGCATTAAGTAGGAAGAACCAGGAGAAATTGAATGTGATGACTAATAACGAGGTACTGATAAAAGAGTTTGACAAACTTGAGATTGAGGTGAGAGTTCCAGTTAACTCTACCCAGAAGTTATTTGTCATCGAGAGTAATTCGACTTTATTGGACAAAGTCAAAGAATTACAGGGGACTGATGCAGAATGTCAGAAGTATAAGGCAGAAATGACTCATAAAAAGAATGTTAAGTTTAGAGTGGATAAAGATGGAGTACTAAGATACGAAAATAGAATTTGGGTACCCTCAGTACAAGAGTTAAAAGACGAAATACTGAATGAAGCCCATAATTCTAAATTCACTGTACATCCAGGGAGTACAAAAATGTATAAAGACCTGAGCCAACATTTTTGGTGGTCTAACATGAAGAGAGAAGTAGCGGAATGGGTAAGCAAATGTTTAACGTGTCAAAGGGTTAAAGCTGAACATCAGAAACCAAGTGGATTATTACAACCCTTAGAAATTCCTGAGTGGAAATGGGAGCATATTACCATGGATTTTGTAGTTGGCCTTCCAACCACACAAAAGGGTCACAATGCCATTTGGGTAATTGTAGATCGTCTTACCAAATCAGCTCATTTCCTACCCATCAAAATTAACTTCAGTCTAGACCAATTAGCCAGACTTTACATCAATGAAATTATTTCTAGACATGGAGTCCCTGTTTCTATAGTATCAGACAGAGATCCACGATTTACTTCAAATTTTTGGACAAGTCTCCAGAAAAATTTAGGAACTCAATTGAGACTAAGTACAGCATACCATCCACAAACTGACGGTCAGAGTGAGAGAACCATTCAAACATTGGAAGACATGTTGCGCTCTTGCATCATGGATTTCAAGGGAAGTTGGGAAGATCAATTACCTTTGGTAGAATTTGCATACAACAATAGCTACCATGCCAGCATAGGAATGCCACCATTTGAAGCCCTATATGGAAGAAAATGTAGGACGCCTTTATGTTGGGACGAGGTTGGGGAACGGCAAATGCTAGGACCCGAAATAGTGCAACAAACCACGGAGGTAGTTCGAATTATACGGGGAAGATTACAAGCGTCACAAGATCGACAGAAGAAATATGCTGATCAACACAGGAAGTTACAAGATTTCGAAGTTGGTAGTCACGTATTCCTAAAAGTATCTCCGTGGAAGGGAAAAATACGTTTCGGCAAGAAAGGCAAATTGAGTCCGAGATTTATTGGGCCATTTCAAATATTGAGAAAGATAGGCGAGGTAGCCTATGAGGTAGCCCTACCTCCTGAACTAGAACATATTCATAACGTGTTTCATGTGTCCGTGTTACGACCGTACAAACCTGATTATAAACACGTTATCGATTACGAGCCCATTCAAATCGAGAAGGATTTATCGTATGAAGAAATTCCTATTGAAATTGTGGATAGGAAAGAACAAATTTTGCGAAATAAAAAGATACCTTCGGTTAAGGTTATCTGGAGAAATCAGAATATTGAGGAAGCTACGTGGGAGCTCGAGAGTAAAATGCGAGATAACTACCCACATTTATTTTCATAAACTGCACTGTAAATTTCGAGGACGAAATTCTTATTAGTGGGGGTGAATGTAATATTCCGAACCCTAATAAGATCTGTATATGTAAATTATGTGTTTAATAAATGAAATTTCTTGTTCTGACTTGGTATTATGTGATTGCGTATTTTATTAAACAATTAGGTCAAATAAAAATTTTTCGCCAAGTAGCTGTGTCGTGCTTAATCGGACAAAATGATTTGTCGTGCTTCCGGTGAATTCACCAAGAAGCGCTTTGGTAAATTATTTTTGTAAGCTGCTGTGTCGTACTTAGAATTGGCGAAGTGCTTTGTCGTGCTTCAACATTAATATAATATTATATTAAATGATAAAATTCTAAAATAAGTTAAATAGGGTTTAAAATGTTAAACTGAAATAGAAACCCTAAATTGAAAACCCTAATTGGTGATAATTGTTCGAATTGATCAATTAAAACCCTAAGTATTGTACAATAATCTTAATTAATATAATTAAGATTTAAATAATGAATCATAATATTAATTATGAATTATTAAGATTAAATTAAACCCTAAACGGAAGATTAAAACCCTAATTATAGGATTGAAAACCCTAAACCCTAATTAGAAACCCTAAAACCCTAATTTGGTTTAATAACCCTAATTTATGAAATCTAAAACCATAATTATGTTATATAAACATAATTAGGGTATTACAAATCCTAAATTAACATTCTAATCATGATTAACAAAAATCAACTTTAATTAGTAAGTAAATAAAGGAAAAATAAAACCCTAGCCAATGAAAATCAAGCTAGGAGTGTGCAAGCTTGTGCTTGGCACACTCCAGCACAAGTAGGTGAATCATACCAGCTTGCAAGCAGCACAAGTTCATGGATCAGATATTTATGGAGGCAAGAATGTGAGAAATGACCTAAAAACCCTAATTTGGAAGTTGATATAAATAGAACATCAAGCTGGTCATTTAACCTACGAAATTACAAACCCTAAACACTTATATTACCAGCCATAACAAGCCTCTGCAATCACAATATCAGTAGCTAAGATCAGGAATCAAAATTTGAAGAAAAAGGTGCATAAACCCTAATTTATTGCTAGATCTTCAAGTTTGAATTTGATGTTATGTTTTAGTGTTTAGGAATACTTGTTAGTATGTTATTTAGTGATCTGGGCGGTCAAAACATGTTTACATAACATCTAGGTATGAAAATCAAGCCAAAATAGCAAACTGTTCTTGGCAGTCAAGAACAGTCTGACAAGCTACTTTGTCAGAGCTTTTGATCGGCTTAAAATGTTTGTTTGATGTGTTTTAAAGTTTGAATCAGTACTATGCCATGTTAGCTTTAAGGCCCGACTTGTAGCATGGTTAAATTATCTCTAGGATGAAAGTTATTGATGGTCAAAACCCATTGACCAACCCTGATAGACTGTTTCTGGGTAACCCAGAAACATGAAGAACATTCTGACAGAGTCTGACAAGACTTTTGATCAACCCAGAATTGGCATAGATGATATTTAATATGTTGTTTCTTGATATAAACATGTTCTTTGGTATGTAAACTACAATCTTGAATCATAAAAACACATTTAGCAAACACAGAATCAAAGCTATAAGTGGTCAAACCACGTTGACCGTTATGACTGGATGAGTTTCTGGGTTACCCAGAAACTCAAGAACAGTCATGAACGGGGTAGTTTGACCATAAATTGCTAGCATGTTATGATATATTTTAAGATGGAATTTGTTATGTCGTTGTATACTGCCATGTTGGCTATAACAACAAACAAAAATCAAACACAAACATCAAACGAGCTGAGATTAATTTGAGATCAAAGTAGCCTGACCAGCGTTGACCAGGTGTTCTTCATGAAGAACACCTTTAGCGACGAAATGCATACACCAACCCAGAAACCTAAGAAACTAAGCAGACCGTCGCTAAAGCCCTTTAGCGACGGATTTTTAATAAAATTAAATAAAAAAATTAATTAAATAAATTATAAAATAATAAATAAATATTAAATAATTATTAATAATTAATAAATAAATCCGAAAATTCATTTTTAATTATAAAAAAATTATTTTTAATATTTTTATATATTCTGAAATATTATTTAATTTAATTAAATAATAATTAATAATTATGAAAAATCATTTAATAATTGTTTTAATTATTTAAAAATGATATTAAATTATTAAATAATTATATTAATTATTTAAAAATGATATTAAGGTAAATAAAATTATAATATATAATAATTAAATAAAATATTAAATATTTAAATATTATTAATGATAAATAAATCATTTAAATAATATATTAAATATTTAAAAATTATTTTAAATGATAATTAAATCATTTAAATATTAAATTAAGTTTTGAAAATTATTATAAGTAATAAATAAATTATTTTAATGATAAAGTAAAGTCTAAAAATATTATTAATGATAAAATAAATCATTTAAATAATATTCTATCTTTCTAAAAATATTATAAATGATAAATAAATCATTTAAATAATATTTTAAATATCTAAAAATATTCTAAATGATAAATAAATTATTTAAATAACATATTAAATGTTTTAAAATTATTCTAAATGATAATTAAATCATTTAAAAATATTCCTAAGCTTGTAAAATTATTTAAAACTACTTCCAAGCTTCTGAAAATTATTTAAAAATAATACCAAGCTTCTAAAAATGTTAGAAGTAATAATTAAATTATTTCGACTAATAATTAGACTTCCAAATGAAGTTTTATCGAACAATCTATGTGTTTAGCCATTAAGGATGCGACCGAGATACCGAATCAACGTCGAACCTTAATGAAACTTGTTTAGATTAGCGTGATACATGTTTATATACGTGCTAACGCTTATTATTGGTATACGTAGACTACGTGCGTTGATCGATTGTACTAAAATTATAGTGAGCTACGCTAAGGCAAGTGTCCTAACTTTTTCTCAGTTTATATTAAGCAATTCATTTATGTCTTGCTATCAATTATTGTGAAGTTATTGCTACTTGTTCAGCATAACTTAAGAAATGAAATCATTTATTGATTGTTTGAGCTTAAAATTGTTGAGTCAAACCAAATTGTTTTGGTACGACATCTATACTGAGTAATAGGGACACCGTAGATGGAAGGTGGTCCGACAAACCTTCAGATAAGGTTTAAATTGGCAATTCAATGAATTGACCAATATTGGCAATTAACTTAAATTGACCAAAAATGTGGTAGGATGATATGCATACTCCTAGGATATTGGTGAGGCTGATCACCTACCAGATATCCGAACTCAAAGAGGTTCTAAGTCATTGAAGACTGACAGGACAATTTGAAATATATGGTTCCGGTACAGAACCCTCAGTATCAATTATACATCATTGACATCTTTCAAATCAAACACATGGTGTTTACATTTTTATATGAACTTGCTGAGCATTTGTAGCTCATTCTTGCGCATATCTTCTTTTGCAGCTGTAAGTGATATCCCTGGCACGTCCAGGACTGATAAGGGGAAAAGCCATGCTTATTAAGTTTTATTTCTGTTGTTGTATACTTTAAGTCTTTCGAAGACTTGTTGTGTAATAACTTAGTATAACGAATGTTGTAACCGAACAAAATATGATGTAATATATTATGATCCTTTATGTTATAGAATGCGTTATACTCTGATCCTTAAATTTTTGAATAGTTGTACTAAGTTAAATACAATGTCTATATGAACTATACATCTGAATGAGGGTATCTAAATGATGTGGAGAGTCCTATATGGACAATCTTATCATTAATACTGTGAATGTTAGATAGATAGGGAATATTGATATGAAAGAGATATTCATAAGATATGAATCTATGTATCTAAGTGAGGGTATCCAAACACAGACAACGTTCTGGCCGGAACTAGTACCTGTTATGGGATACTGTGAACCTTGGATAACTAGAAGTTATATTTTATTGAATATTTATAGTTGTATAGTTCCACGTGAGCACCAGGTCTGCTACAGGGGAGCGTAGAGATTTGGGGGCGTCACAGAACCACCTCGTTTGATAATACTGCAACATGTTCTTCGTATGCCGGGGCATTCTGTACTGCTATCTCAATCTGTGGAACGTCTTTTCTTTTGATTATATGGATTAAGGAAGCCAGGGTTGCCAGCGCATCGGCAAAGTCATTCCGTCCCCGGGGGATATGTCGGAAAGCGATATCTTCGAATTCTTGCATCAATTGGGTAACACAACGATGGTATGGAAGTAACCAAAGCTCTTTAGTGTTGTACACCCCGATCGCTTATCTAATTACCAGTTCTGAATCCCCAAACACCGCTAATCTCTTCACACCCATATCGCGGGCAAAACGGAGTCCCAATATACATCCCTCGTATTCAGCTGTGTTGTTTGAATTGCTGAACTGCAATTTAGTGGCCACAGGGTATTGCTCTTCGGTGATAGATACCAGGACCGCTCCGGCTCCTGCCCCCTCAGCATTCATGGCACCATCAAAATACAGCTTCCAGAATTGCCCTTCGTCATCACATTTCGAGTGTGACACCCAAAATATATCTTCGCCCGGCAGAGGAGTTTCTAACGGCTCCATCCCTCCTGACGGGGTTTCCGCCAACTGATCTGCAATTCCCTGCCCTTTCATGGCTTTCTGAGTTACGTACACCATGTCGAACTGTTGTAAGATTAACTACCATCTTGACAGTCAACAATTCAGCATGGGCCTTTCAAAAATATATTTCAGGGGATCCATTCTCGATATCAGGTACGTAGTATGCCCATGGAGGTAATGCTGTAATCTCCCTGCAGCCCAGGCCAGAGCACAACAGGTCTTCTCGATGGGAGTATAATTCTGTTCACACTGGCTAAATCTCTTGTTGAGGTAATAGATGGCCTGCTCTTTACCTGCTTCATTCTTCTGCCCCAGCATACATCCCATTGCGATGGCATTTACTGATATATACATAAACAGAGGGATCCCATCCTTCGGGGGTACCAGCACTGGTGCCTCTGTCAGCTGCTTTTTAATGGTATGAAAAGCCTTCTAACATTGCTCATTCCATTCTTGGGAAGCACCTTTCCTTAACAGTTTGAAAATTGGCTCGCATGTAGTCGTCAAGTGGGATATAAAACGGCTGATGAAGTTTATTCTTCCAAGGAATCCTCTTATCTCCTTCTCCGTGTGAGGTGCCGGCATATCCACAATGGCCTTAATCTTTGCCGGATCCAACTCAATGCCCCGATCACTAACCAGGAATCCCAAAAGCTTGCCTGACTGCACTCCGAAATCACACTTTGCCGGATTGAGCTTCAAATTATATTTTCTGAGCCGATCGAATAGCTTTTTGAGATGGGTTAAGTGATCAGATTCTACCCTTGACTTCACGATAATGTCATCCACGTAGACCTCTATCTCCTTATGCATCATGTCGTGGAACAGGGCCATCATGGCTCTCTGATAAGTAGCCCCCGCATTCGTGAGACCAAAAGCCAATCGTCTATAGTAGAAAGTGCCCAGGGGGTGATGAATGCGGTCTTTTCCCGATCTTCTTCCGCCACCATTATCTGATGATACCCCGCAAAGCAATCCACAAAAGAGTACATCTCATACTGGGCTGTGTTATCCACCAGGATGTGTATGAAAGGCACCGGGAAGTTATCTTTGAGACTGGCCTTGTTTAGATCTCTATAATCTACACATATCCTCACCTTCCCTTCAGGCTTAGCCACTAGGACTACATTGGACAGCCATTCTGGGTAAGTGGACACCATAATGATCCCCGCCCTGAACTGCTTGATGATCTCCTCCTTCACTTTTAAGCTCCAATTCGGTTTCAACTTCCTTAGTTTCTGCTTGACAGGCCTGAAACCCTCCTTGATGGGCAACCGGTGTACCACAATGTCGGTGGACAATCCGATCATATCCTCATGAGACCAGGCAAAGACATCCTCATATTGGTTTAGTAATTCAGTCATTTAAGTTTTTTGGCTGGGGGTAAGGTCCGTCCCTATCTTGAGTTCTTTTGGCTTGTCAGGGGTTCGGATATCTATGGTGATGGTTTGGTCCAAGTTGGGTTTGAGTTTATCCTCGACCCATCCTTTGATCTCGTCAGGCGCGTCATCATAATCTGTCTCGTCTTGCTTAATGCCCATTAAATCGAAATCCAGCTCAATGTCAAAATCATAATCATCATTTAAATTTGAAAGACCGTTTGTTAGGCAAGGATTACTCAAATTGGTACACCTGACATGAAACAAAATACTTGTCATATATAAGTTATTTTCCACAACGATCACATTTTCAGATAACATGAAGAAACGACATATTTATGCAGAATACAAAACAACAACAAAAATAAACTTCTCCATTCTCCCATCCTCTGGGGTTTACCACCCTGACATTGGGTTTTACCCTTGTTTGGATATCACTGGTTTCATGGTCCAATTGTCGATGGTCAGGTCAGATGCAATGCGCTCGATAAAAGGGAGCTTCACACCGGACACTTCCCCGATGACCACGACTACGTCGCCTGAGTCCCTCTTCCTACCTTTTTCAGGAATAATTAACCCTGCCCAATCGATGATAGGCACATCCTGCTGGGCCCCCGGTGGCGTGACAACATTTGTCCCCTCTCCACTGCTTGTTAATTGTCCGGGGATATAGCACTTGGTTTCAAACTCTTTCGCGACCTCCTGTAGGAAACTTTCCCTCTTGGCCGATTCATCACTTGCGGGGGTTAATTCTTCATCCCCTGACTCAATCACAGGCTCGCCAATCCCCTGTTCATTGTTGACCTTGGTCACCAGACTGCCAGCCAGCCGAATCGGAGCCGCACCTTGACGGTGTCTCTATGCTACGCCTTCACGATATCCCAACCCTGCTTTACCTATCTGATGGGGTAGCTGAATGGGCTCGGTGATTCCTTGGCTGCTTTTTCCTAACCCCTGTCTAGGCTGGAATTTCATTTTCATCATTTCCTTTGCAACGAAGGTGAGTTCTGGAGAGACCCTAGGTTTCATGGCTGGAGCTCCCAGGCATCTGTAGTGGGGAGTGCTGATTTCCAGCGCCTGAAAACTGGCAGGTGCCGCCGACTCGTCCACATTAATCACTGGCAGGCCACTGCTGGGAGGAGAAGGGTCATCACATTCTGCCGAGATTGTCACCATATTCCCGTCGATGATTAGTTTGATTTGTTGGTGTAGTGTGGAAGGAACTGCCCCGGCCATGTGTATCCACGGCCTCCCCAACAACAGGTTATAGCTGGCTGCAATGTCTAGGACTTGGAAAGAGATATCAAAAGTACAAGGCCCTATTTCCACCGGCAATTCTATTTCTCCCATTGTATCCCTCCGGGAACCATCGAAAGCTCGCACCACCACATGACTGGCCCGTAGGCGCCTGGGATTGATGTTCATCTTCTGCAAAGTACTGAGGGGACAGATATTCAATGCCGATCCTCCATCAATCAGCACCCCATTCATGATATAACCTGAGGAGATTACCGCAATATGTAGCGGTTTTCGATGCCCCCTTCCCTCCTTGGGGATATCGTCATCTGTAAATGATATCGCATCACTCTCCAACAGGTGGCCCACCAGCTGGCCGAAACCTTCCTCACTAATTTCCTTGGGCACGTATGCCTCCTCCAGGACTTTTGCCAGGGTTTTGCAATGATCATTGGACGATAACACCAAGTCCATGATTGATGTCAGGGTGGATTCCTCATTTAAAATCTGGATCCCTCTTGTTTCTGGGTGATCCATCCTTTTCAAGAATTCTATGGCCTTTTCCTCGGAGATCTCCTCTTTTTTCTTTGTTTGGCACTCAAGGACACGCCCGGGAAGATATAAGGGGTTCCCCCTTGTCGTCACGGAAGCACAACTGGCCGCTTCCTCTGGCACCCCCCCATAATTCCATGGTACCGTCTTTAGACTGCTGACCGGGAGCTGCGATCTCGGGGTAAGGATGAGGGGTTTCGGAGCCGCCAACTTGACAGGTCCCTCCGAGGTATTTCTACTTACGCCCATCAACCTAATGGGCGCTCCCCGTGTACTCCCGTGATCATTTATCATGTTGATCATTTCCTCAATTTTCTTCACATAGTTCAGCCTTGACGGCCCCTCGTCTTCACTGGTTTCTACCACATTGACCCCCCCTCCATCATGCCTTGGCAGGGGATTGGCCTTAACATTTGGGGAGTCTGGCTGTTCTACCACAATTTCCCCACTATCAATCAGGTTTTGGATTCTGTGCTTCAACGTCCAACAGTCCTGCGTATCATGGCCAGGGGAACTTGAGTGGTATGCACATCGCTTGCTTGGGTCAAACCTTCTTCCCTTTAGGTCACTCGGGGGTGCCAAACCAACTATCTTCTTTTGGGCTACTAATACCGCTAAGACCCGTTCAAGAGGCTCCCCGAGCGGGGTGAATACTCGATTTTGCGAGGCCTCATATCTCTTTCGCCCTTCCGCCCTCTGATCAGCGAAGTTAGGCTGTCGGGATGGCCCTACCCTCTGCACCTGTACTGGAGGATTACTTTCTGTTTTTCTGGATGACCCCTGCAGGATGAGGGAAACATCCTCTTCCTTCTTCTCTTGGATCCTCCGGGAAGTGCTGCCATAGTTTCCGTTCTGTATTTGCTCTGCAGCTGTTTCCAAAGCCGTGAAATCCCGGATTTTGCCAGATTTCAACCCCATATCCACCATTTCTCCATGTTTAATCATTTCAGCAAAGGGTCTTCCAATCCCCGAGATGACTCGTTCATAATACGGTGCCTCTTGAATGTCTACAAAGGTCATCACCATCTCCGATTCGCTCATCGGGGGATTCACCTGTGCGGCCATACCCCTCCATCGTTGCGCATATTCCCTGAAGGATTCCCTGGGTTGCTTCTTAACTTTTGTCATTTGGTATCTATCCGGGGCCATTTGGGCCTGGAAGCTATACTGGGTTAAGAAGGTATGGGCCAACTCTTCCCAATTATGGATCCGGGCATTGTCAAGCCGGGCATACCAGATTCTCGCTTCTCCCGTCAAACTCTTTTGGAAAAGTTGCATCCTTAGACCCTCATCTTCGGCGTAAGATCCAAGCTCCCCGATGTAGATTTTCAGATGTGTGTAGGGATCCCCCTTCCCATTGTATTTTTCAAACTCGGGGATTTTAAATTTCTCCGGGTATCTGGCTCTGGGGAAGACACATAAATCTGAATAGTTAACCCTGCCTAGGGACCCTATGCCCTTCATAGATTGGATGGTTTCCTCCATTTGTCTCATTTTCTTTCGCAGGTCATCCGTATCTCCCTCTTCCGGGATAGTAATCACTGTCTTGTTTGGTACGGGAAAGGCTTTTGGGACGATTGGCTCGCCCTTAAGTTGAGGTGGGTCTTCCTTAGGTGGATCCTGCCTGGGCAGCAATTGCTCCTTTAACATTATGGCCATTTCTAACATCTGCTTTTTAAAGTCATCAAATTCCTCCCTAGATATGGAACCGGAATTGGTAGATGGAATATCAGCCATTTCAGATGCAGAGTTCTGGGCTCTTTTAGATTGCGAACGTGTTTGAGGAGCAATCCTACAGAAACAAGGGTTCGAAGTTTAGTCTTGGGGAATGAAAATGTGGATGCATGCTAAAGCTGTAACTTTTGTGTTTTGGGATTTTTTAATCTTTCCCTGTAAAACAGAAAGTTAGTAGTCCTTTAATGCAATAACAAATGCTAAACATGATTTTATTAAGCTCCCCTGCTGTTCCCTGTAAAAGATAGAGGTTAGTAATTTCTCTTGACAAAAAGGGAGGCATATATGAATGAGATCATGACATTTACGCGTGAATGTAAAAAGGCATGAAGAGACTTTTCCTGCGCAGGGTTAATCTGAGGCTGACCTATCCTAAGGTTACTCTCACGGGCTTTTCGGCATGAAGGTCCCCAAATCTTCGCAATCTACTCGTCTGAGCCCTTTCGATTGGAGCGGATTTGGGTGGTGCGTTTCCTGAGCCATCTCCGGGGAGCAGCCCCTTCGAGTCCAGTAATAAGCAACCGACAGGTTCGCCTCAGGAGGAGGTACTCTCTCAACATACATTCACATTCATCGTCCTCACCGTATGCAAATGATTACTTAAAAGTAAAGCAATTCCATTCAAATATTCATTTATTGGACAAAACACACATTCACACAACAACACGTACAAAAGATCAAAAACATCGCATGCACACACATATTCATAAATTTCAAAGGATAGGATAGCATCAAGACCTAAAAAGCGGCTTAAGCCCTCTAATGTCCCCAGCAGAGTCGCCAGCTGTCGACGCCGGTTTCTCGCCTCTTCTGATTTTCTTTTAGCCTTTTGATTAATGATTTTTTGGGGAAAAGGTCGGCATTAATGTCGACGGAGTTTTGAAAGATCGTTTTTTATGATGAGCCAATTAACCAGAGTCGCCAGTTGGTATATTTGAAATGGATGTACCAACTCATCCGAGTTTTCGTTTTTTATAAATCGCCGACTCATATGTGACTCCGAATTAATTGGTCTGCGAACTTGAGATTCATAGAGTTCGGGGGCTTGCTTAAGTGAGGGGAAGGTGTTAGGCACCCCTTGACTTCCGTGAAACACGGTTACCGCAATCTTGATGCTTTCCTATCCTTTAATTCATGAAATGTGTGTGTATACGTGTGTGTGTGTGTGCCTATGTGAATGTTGTGGTGAGTTTGTATGAAAGGCTCATTTGGATTTTCAGGGAAAGTCGTGCTTTAATTTGAGAACGCTTCGGAATGTCTTTTCGGCATACACGAGAAAGCTTTATGAAAAAAGGTTTGATTTTAATTGTCAAAACTAGGAGATTTTCATTAGGTGTCGTTTTGGCAAAAATAAGAGTTTATTAAACCTTAGCCAAAATAGGAATCGAGATTTATACGTTGCTTTCATAAATGATGGGCAATTTCTAGGATCTCTTTCGCCCTATGTATCAAGGTTTAGTAAAACGTTTAGTTCTTCTTTATAAAAAAAACCCATTTTTTTTGTGACATTTGAAAATAACTTCTCTTTAGCTTTCTCGTAGAATAGGAATCGACTTTCGTTAGCATTTCCAATTTTTAGCCTCGTGATGCTAATATCCTACTTTGATTGATTTTAGAAAAAATCTTTATTGTTTTGGCCTAGAAATCTTTTGTTTGGTGTTGCAAATCAAGTTAAATATCAAAATGCGTAGGGGGCTATTTACGGGCATGTAAGCCATCCAATATCCCTGAACGCCAACAATCACATATTTCACTATTACGGGGCCTTAAACCCGATTCCCGCCTTGGCGTCGTTTTAAGGCCCAACGATTACATGTTACAAAAACGAGCACCTTGAATCTATTACATACATCAAAACGTCCATCATCGGATTTGGACCACGGGGTCGCGTTCCTAGGCTCACACCCGATATTGCTACATACCCACAAAATGAATACTACAAAACTAATCAACACGGATTTTGCCTAACACACCATGATATCCAAAAATGACAATCTAAATAAATTACACCCAATAAATCATCATAAACAAGCTACAAATTTCACTAATTGGATATCCTCGGGTTATTAGGAAGAATTTTGTTCCGATGGAACCCTCACTAATAATCCCTAATCCGTGATTGTCCAACAAGATACATGAAGATTACATTTAATTTAACCAAACAATATGATATAAATTGCTAGAAAAAAGGGAATTTTCACCTTGCAAATGATCTCAAATGGATGTGAACTTGTGTATTTGAATAGGATAAGGAGTATATTTGATACAATCAAAATCAAAAGAATATAAATCCTCTCTTTTTTTCTCTCTTTTCTTCTTATTTGGTTGCAAAATTTGCTCTTTTTCCTCTCTATTTCCGTGCTTTTCGCTGCTGAATCCTTCTTCTTCTCCAAAAACTGCTCAACTTCTGTTCATCCCCTGTATGCTGCAACGAAAATGAGCTGAAATAGGCTGGCTGGCCGCCTGCCTTCCACTCACCTGATTTCGAGTTCCGTGTTTCGAGTTCCGTGTTTTCAAAAGGCGCACTATTTGGCCGCAGATCAATCCGCGGCTGGGCGGTTTGACTTTCTCGATTTTTGTGCCACGCCTCGATTTTCGTGCCGTAACGTCGGTTTTCGCTTACAGGCTCGTATTCTGCAGTCCGGGAATTTCCAAGAGACGTGCCACCTTATTCGGGAATGCCCGTTTCGGATGGCCTTATTGTCACGTCAGCTTTGGTCGCCAATCCTCGCGGTGGTGTTGAACGTTCACGCATGTGTCCGCTCCTTCGCTCCCGTAAGCCGGTTCAATTGCCGATTTTGCCCTCCTGTCACGGTTAGTATAGGGAACGCAAAATTTGGGTGTCTACACAAATATTGTATATTGTTGCAAGTTTCATGACTCATAACGAGTTATTACTTTGAAATTACATTAGTGGATTAATTATTATAAATTACTCCACATCGAAGATAATTATTGATATTCGCACCTTGTGCATTCGAATTCATTATCTGTTGTTAGATTGTGAAACGTTTAAGTTCTTCATTCATAAACTGTTTAAGGAAATAATCTACACTATTTGTTTCGGCTAGACATGTACAGGTTATTATTTTAAAAGCTATCCAAACCGGTTGTTGGTATGGATTCTTGGACTGAGAGAGCAACCCTTATTTAGGGGATTTTAATGTGTCGGTTATTTGATGCAGTCAAAGTTAAATATTATGCATATACATAGGGTGCTAGAGGTTGATCCCCTCAAGTACTACTGACGGGCCAGACATTTAAAAGGGTTAGTTGAATAACTGATCCTTTGGCCAAAAAGTTCATGGTCTATTGGACCACTCAGCAGTAAATAATCAATATTCATTATTTCATTTGAACTTTGATTATATTTTCAGCTATTTCTTCAATGTTCTTAAATTGTTGAATTATGCGATTATTATTCTCATTCATTCATGATATATCCTCTTTATTCATTTTAAACTTGCTGAGCAAAGTAGTTGCTCACCCTTGCAATATCATGAACCTATTGCAGTTAAGCCGGAGAGTTTCAAAGCGGACAAAGGCAAAGGAAAGCTTAAGGAATAGTTATATGTACTATCCCGTTATGTAATCGTGGAATCGTTTTGTAATATTATTATATTCCGTGATGTATTTATTTAAGGTTATAGACTTTGGGACCGTAGAAAACCTTTTGTAATGAACAACATATGTTTATTTATTCCGCATTAGTTAATTTATGTTGTTTAAAGGTGTATGGATGTACTTGATCGTGAGCACCAGGTTCGAGGTATTGGTACCTGAATTTGGGGGTGTCACAAAACCAAAGTTCCTTCTCTCTCTCTTTACATACTTAATCTGCAACCAAGCTTAGAGCAAAAATCCAAAAAGTTTATATTGTCAAGGAGGGATAATTAATCTTCATTTTGGAATCTTAAACTACGAGAGATAATTTTTAGTTATTTATTTGCTCTATTTATGAGTTCATGAATTTATTAAGTTTTGTTGCATGCAAGTGTTTTAATCAAGATTTAGTTGATAATACGGGTCTAAGCTATGTGGTTAGATGTCTATAAATGGTATATATGATTTCCTTGCTCATATGCTAGTAATAATGAGAAATGGTCAAGCTATGATTTTTGAATCAAAAGAAGTTGTTTTACAAAGCTTTTATAATTTTGGGACAAAGTTATTTTCTGGAATATTTCGAAAACTAGGTTAGTCAGTGTAATATTGTAAAACAGAAAAGTAACGAAAAAGTCGCTGGAAAACTGTTACAGTCGCCGGAGAAGATGACCGGAAAATTTTGCCGCCGACGAAATTTCCGGCCGAGCCAGATCTGCTACGATCCGTACATAATTTGGAAAAAATTTCCTTATACAAAGTTGTAGAGAATTAAATTTCGTGTGGAATGGACATCCGATTCGTAATTTTCGGATAAACGGACTAATTACTATGATTTTCGGAAGTTTCAGCATATTAAAAATTATAATTTAAATTACAGTGCTAAAAATCATTTGGCAGTAATATTGTGTTATTATTTCAGAATTACTGAATTTTTTTTTTGGTAAATTATTGAAGAGCATAGATATTTATTGTATTGTTAAGGCTATTTAAAGTTAATTCAAAAATAGTGAAAATTCACATAAAATTCTATGAATGTTAGAAAATTACGAAAATTGGTGGAAATATTATTATAATATAAGGTAAATATTGATGATATTTAGGGAGTAAATTTTATATTTTCCCAATTATGAAAAATAATTAGGGTTAATATTTAATTGTTTTATATGTCTTTAAATTGTTAATAATTGCTTAATTTTTATTAAATGTTTTATTAATAATAGTTGATGATTTAAATGTTATTAAATGAATTAATAATATTAAATCAAATGAATTAAATTATTATTAAATGATTAATAATAATAGTTTCAGTCTAAAATATTATTAAAAGGGTTTAATAATATTAGTGACTAACTAAAATGTTATTTAATGATTAATTCATTGGTGATTGTTTTTAAAGTAATATTAATTGGAGTTCTACTAACTGTTTAGTAATGAGTTTAAAGTATTATCCAAGGAGGATAATATTATGTCTAACCAATGTGTTAACTATGTGATTAAGTGTTTATCGCCGTAAGTGGTTTTGTAAGCATATATGTGCAGTACTAATTGTTAGACCAATGCTATTAATGTTAGCTCATTCTAAGAGAGTTATTTAAAGCTAGTTAGTTGTAGCTCGTCTATCAGGCAAGTTTCCTTTAACCCTACTCAATTTACATTCGAGCAGGATGTGGTGTATTATGCAAGTTCCCTACCTTCACTCATATTATTATTGAACAAGTATCTTATATTAAAATTGTTTAATGTCGCGATTGTATTGATTATAGACTGTTTATTTGTAAGCTGGAATAATTATTGTATGTTATTCCATATCATATTATATATTGCTATTCGCACATTTGTGCACATGCAAGTCATGTTCTGAATAAGAACTATTTAAAGAAGTAGTCTATGCCAATTGTTTCGGCTAGACATTTGTATATTTAAATTCATTGATTTGAATATTGTTGAAGCTATCCAAACCATTGATGGTGCGGATTCTTATGATCATACTGAGCAGAACAACCCTCATAAAAAGGGATTTTGATGTCGTTAATTCGATTTAGCGCACAACTAAGAAATTTAATGTTATGCATATACATTGGGTATAAGAGGTTTGGCCACCTTACGTATCCAGCTGAGTGTTTATAGTTGTTTTAACTGTTAAACTACTCCAAGATGCGCAGTTAAGACCTGGGGAAGTTCTCATGAGATGTCTAGTTAAGACCTGGAGAAGTTCTCACGAGATATTCCAGGAGAAAGACCTGGGACATGCCCTCAACCCTGTTCACGGTCTATAATGACCAACTCAGCAGTAAATATTCTTTACCATGGTTTTTGAATATCAGTTCTTAAAGTTATTCATTCTTGCAAGTGTTATTTAAAGCTATCATTATTGATATCGCTCTCGAATTTATTATTGTTGAGATTATCAGCTTTTCAATTAATCTCCTAAAAGTATTATTGTTGACAGTTATTCACAATTATTGTATATTGTGAAATCCAAAGAAGTTTATTCTTTTCATTCATGATATATCGTTTGTTGTTTATTTTAACTTGCTGAGCAAAGTACTGTTATGTTTGTATATGACGCGAACATGTAATCAAATTACATAAATAAAGCGGAAGCGCGATAAAATCAGATTTTAAAATTTTATACAAACCATCACCATGATCAATCTATGTGCTTAATTAACGATATAAACGAAAGAGATAGAGATTAAGAAATTATACCCTCGTAGAACCGTGCTTTCTCGGGTACAAGTTCACCTCCAATTCCTTCGCGTTCTCCTTGAATTCCACCGACTAAATTCCTTTGCTTGATCAACGTTAGCCACCCAAGTGTTTGGCCTCTAGAGGTGATCTACCAAGGAAGAATAGTTATTCAAGAAGTTGGGTGTTGGCAAAACCCTAGTTTCTATCTCTATAGAAATTGCAAGTACTCTCCACGATTTAATGCAAGAGTGTGTAACCCTAATCTATGATAAGACTCCTCTTATTTATAGATGTAGGAATAGCCCTTCCCTAAACTATTTAGGATTAGGGTTTTAATTATAATTAAACTCCTTTAATTAATTATGCTCCTAATCCAATTAGGAATTTATGAGAGAGTACTTCTATTAATTAATTCCCAATCCCTATTAGGAATTAAATAATAGTAATAGTAATAATAATAATAAGACTCCTCTTATTAATTTATATTTAATATTTCCAAAATATTAAATAATAAATATTAAGCTATTTAATTTATTCTATCTCCATAGATTAAATTAAATACATTTAACTTATTATTACAATTATGCCATTTACTTCTTAAATAAATATTTTCCTTTTGCGGTGTGACCCTTTAGGTTCTCCATATTAAACCGGTTGTGAATAAATCAATTAGAACAATTCTAATCTTATTTAAATAAATAAATTAAAATATTTAATTCATTTAAATAAATAATATTTATTCTACAATAAGGGTAAGCCCTCTTAGCGATCAACGACTTTCTAGATAATATAGATTTCAACATTAATCATAAAAGAACCTTTCAGCGAATAGTTACCGTACAATTCAATCTTTTTGCCATACAATGTCCCAATTAAATATAAGACATGGATTTACTATCAAGTCTTATTTTATTTAATTATATGTATTTCGATTCCCAAATGCACAACTCTAAATAATGCAAATTAGAAACTCCTTTCTAATTTCATTCTGCCTTGGCCAAGGACTACTGAGTTATCATTTATCGAATCACATAGGATATTCACATCTTTTACTAGACGAGGTAGATTCTTTGTTGATCATTCACCTATCTCCATGCATAACTTATTATACCCAATCATACCCTTTGATATACCCAAAAGGTCTTAAGGGACATGTCAAAGTATAACTCATCACACACAAGATACTATGATGATCTCAAGTCTAAGGATCACTTGTACTACCATCACTAGAGAAATTCCTATTGACAGGCGAGTAAAACTCCATTAGGTATTCCTTAGCGAGCCACATTCAGTGAACTTATTCTCCAATAAGCACCTACATACTTGCTTTAGTGTCTCCACACAAATGATTATGAGATCAATCATCCTCTTCTTAAGAGCAAGCAACGTATGTACTAATCTATCCAGATTCACTAATCCCCTTTTTAGTAATCCAACGATTAGGAACAATTTTAGTTTGTGAGCTATCTTGAATTTATATCTCATTAGCATGATCACCATCATGATTCTAAAAGCATTGCTCAAAACTATGGGTTTATCACATTTAATATAACAACACTATATAGATAATGTAAAATGCCTTTTAAGAAAATCAATTCTTTTATTAATAAATGAATAAGATTACAAAGTATATGCTATATCATATCAAATATGATTGGCTTGTGTGTATACTATTTTCAATCTCCCACTTGCACTAAAGCTAATCGCCATGGTATCTAATACCCATCTTCTCTAAGTGACGATCAAACTGCTGTTGTGTTAAAGCTTTAGTAAATGGATCTGCAATGTTGTCTCGAGAGTCCACACGCTCCAGGGTGACATCTCCTCTTTCAATGATCTCTCTAATCAAATGAAATCGCTGCAACACGTGTTTGGATTTCTAATGAGACCTGGGTTCCTTAGCCTGCGCAATAGCTCTGTTGTTGTCACAGAATAAAGGTACGGCTCCTCTAATGCTAGGAACCACTCCAAGTTCAGTTATGAACTTTTTCATCCAAACAGCTTCCTTTGCAGCTTCACTTGCAGTTATGTACTCTGCCTCTGTCACTGAATCAGCAATTGTTTGCTGCTTGGAACTCTTCTAACTCACCGCGCCACCGTTTAAAGTAAACACATACCCTGAAATGGATTTACTGTCATCTTGGTCCGTTTAAAAACTTGAGTCTGTATAGCCCTCTAGTTTCAATTCAGACCCACCGTAGACAAGAAATACATCCTTAGTTCTTCTCAAGTACTTTAGGATGTTTTTCACTGCCTTCCAGTGCTCTTCTCCTGGATTCGACTGATATCTGCTCGTTACACTAAGTGCATGAGCGACATCTGGTCTAGTACATATCATACCATACATGATAGATCCTATTGTGGAAGCATAAGGAATCTTACTCATACGGTCTCTCTCCTCAGGTGTCTTTGGGGCCTGTTTCTTAGAGAGATGTATTCCATGGCTCATCGACATGAGACCTCTCTTGGAATCTTCCATGCTAAACTTCTTTAGCATCGAGTCAATGTACTTTCCTTGGGTCAAGCCCAACATCCTATTAGATCTATCTCTATAGATCTTTATCCCCAAAATATAGGATGCCTCACCCAAGTCCTTCATGGAGAAATGTTTAGATAACCAAATTTTGATCGACTGTAGCATAGGAACATCATTCCCTATCAGTAATATATCATCAACATATAATACAAGGAATGAAACAGTGCTCCCACTAACCTTCTTGTACACACAAGGTTCATCCTCATTTTTGATAAAATCAAACCTTTTGATTATCTCATCAAAACGGATGTTCCATCTTCGAGAAGCTTGCTTCAATCCATAAATGGATCGTTGTAGCTTACAGACTTGGTTTGTTCCAACCGTTGAAACAAAACCCTCTGGCTGTATTATATATACATTTTCCTTAAGCTCTCCATTGAGGAAGGCCTTTTTCACATCCATTTGCCAGATCTCATAGTCATAATAAACTGCAATTGCGAGCAAAATCCGAATGGACTTGAGCATAGCTACTGGTGAGAAGGTTTCATCATAGTCAACTCCTTGTCTTTATTTGAAACCTTTTGCAACCAGTCGGGCCTTATAGGTCTCTACCTTGCCATCTGCTCCAGTCTTTCTCTTAAAGACCTATTTACACCCAATAGGTTTAATGCCCTCAGGTGGTGAAACCAAAGTCCATACTTGGTTCTCATACATGGATTCCATCTCGGATTTCATGGCTTCTAGCCATTTCTCTGAGTCTTCACTACTCATAGCCTCTTCGTAATTCAATGGATAATCATCATCTATGATGCGTACCTCATGTAGACACCCAAATTTTGCGTTTCCTTCTACTAACCGTGACAGGAGGGCGAAATCGTCAATTGAACCAGCTTGCGGGAGCAAAGGAGCGGGCACAAGGGCGAGCGCCCGGCCCCGCCGCAATGTTTTGGGCAACCCAAGTTTACGTGACAATAAAGCCGTCTGAGGCAGGCATTTCCGAATGAGGTGGCACGTCTCCCGGAAGTTCCCGGACTGCGGAATACGAGCCTGTCAGCGAAAACCGACGTTGCGGTACGAAAATCGAGGCGTGGCACGAAAATCGAGAAAGTCAAGCCCGCCAGCCGCGGATAGATCTGCGGCCAAGTGGGTGCGCCAGCACGAAAACCGGGAAATCAGCACTACCAGCTGAGTGCGATGGGAGGCGTGCCAGCTGGCCAGCCGCAGATCCATCTGCGGCTAGCCGCAGATAGATCTGCGGCTGGCTCTGGCCAGCCTATTTAAGCCAGCTTCAGGCAGCATACAGGGAGTTCAGCAATTGTGAGGAAGAAGGAGAATACAGCAGCAGCCAACTCGGAAATTGAGGAAGAAATAGCTAGATTTTGCAATCAAATAGGAAGAAAAGAGAGAAAAAAGAGAGGAGTAATTTTCTTTTGATTTGATTGTATCAAATAGATTTTTTTCCTTCTATTCAAATACATCAAGTTCACATCCATTTGGATATCAATTGCAAGGTGAAATCTCTTTTGTGATATCAATTTCTATCATATCATTTGATCAAATTAGATGCAATTTTTCATGTAATTTATTGATTGAACAATGAATTAGGGATTATGAGTGAAGTTTCCATCGGAATAAAACTCTTCCTAACAACCCGATGATATTCGTTCATTAATTTCTTTGTTGGTTTTAAGGTGTTATATTCGGTATCAATTCCTTTAAATCGTTATTTTTAGGATGTCTTGGTATTGTTAGATTATCCGGGTTGGTTTATTTTCTTGTAATATCCAATTGTTTGTGTGTGGATACTTGGTTGTGAGCCTAGGAAAGCGACCCCGTGGTCCAAATCCGATGATGGACATGTCTTGATGTATGTAGCGGGGAGGATGTAGCCTCTTTGTAAATATGTAATCGTTGGGCCTTAAAACGACGCTAAGGCGAAAATCGTGTTTAAGGCCCCGAAATAGTGAAATTGGGGATTGTTGGCATTCGGGGATATTTTGATGGTTTACATGCCCATGAATAGCCCCGACGCGTGTTTATGCTTGATTCGATTTATGACACGAAATTGATTTCAAAGCTAAATGATAAGATTTTCATAAAATCAATCAAAGTAGGATATTAGAATCACGAGGTTAAAATTTGAGAAATGTTAATGAATGTCGATTCCTATCTAACGAGAAAGCTAAAGAAAGATCGTTTTCCAAAACATCACACAAAATGATTTTATAAATAAAATGACGTTTTATTAAACCATTGTATATAGGGTTAAAGAGATTCTAGAAATTGCCCATCATTTTATGAAAGCAACGTATAGATCTCGATTCCTATTTAGACGAAGGTTTAAAGCTCTTATTTTGCCAAAACAACATTTAATGAAAATCTCATAGTTTTGGACAATTAAAATCAAACCTTTCTCATAAAGAATAAAGCTTTCTCGTGTATACCGAAAAGACATTCCGAAACGTTCTCAAATTAAAAGCACGATTTTCCCTCAAATCCAAATGACTCTTTCATACAAACTCACCACATCATTCACATAGACACACACACCCACACACAAGCGCGCGCACACACACATTCGTGAATTAAAGGATAGGAAAGCATTAAGATTGCGGTAACCGTGTTTCACGGAAGTCGAGGGATGCCTAACACCTTCCCCTCACTTAAACAAACCCCCGAATTCTATGAATCTCAATTCGCAGACCAATTAATTCGGAGTCACATATGAGCCAGCGATTTATAAAAAAACGAAAATTCGGATGAGTTGGTACATCCATTTCAAATATACCAACTGGCGACTCTGGTTAATTGGCTCATCATAAAAACGATCTTTCAAAACCCCGTCGACATCAATGCCGACCTTTTCCAAACGTCATCTAAATCAAAAGGCTAAAATTGGAAAAGACTAGAAACCGAAAACCCGGCGTCGACAGCTGGCGACTCTGTTGGGGACATTAGAGGGCTTAAGCCGCGTCAAGTCTTGATGCTATCCTATCCTTTAAAATTTATAAATGTGTATGTGTATGCGACATTTTGACTTCTTTTTATTGTTGTGTGAATGTGTGTTGTTGTCCAATGAATGAATGATTGAATGGATTTGTTTTACCTTAAAGTAATCATTTGCATACGGTGAGGACGATGAATGTGAATGTATGTTGAGATTGTACCTCCTCCTGAGGCGAACCCGTCGGTTGCTTATTACTGGACTCGATGGGGCTGCTCCCCGGAGATGGCTCAGGAAACGCACCACTCAAATCCGCTCCAATCGAAAGGGCTCAAACGAGTAGATTGCGAAGATTTGGGAACCTTCATGCCGAAAAGCCCGTGAGAGTAACCCTAGGATAGGTCAGCCCCAGATTAACCCAACGCGGGATAAGTCTCTTCATGCCCTTTTACGTTTCTCTGCGCATAAATGCCATAATTCCATTGCAACATAGTCATATATGCTTCCCCTTTATGTCAAAAGAAAATACTAACCTCTGTGTTTTGCAGGGAACGACACGGGAAGCATAAATCATATCTAGCATGTTTTATTTCAATAAAGAACCGCTAACGAGTTGTTTTGCAGAAAAAGATTAAAAAACCCAAAAACACACAGAAGGTTACGGTTTTAGCATGCATCCATTCTTGCATTTCCCCAAGACTAAACTTCGAACCGTTGTTTCGCAGGATTGCTCCTCAAACCCGTTCGCAGTCTAAGAAAGCCCAAAATTCTACATCTGAAATGGCTGATATTCCTAATCATAGTTCCATATCTCGGGAAGAGTTTGATGACTTCAAAAAACAGATGATGGAAATGGCCACAATGTTAAAGGAACAGTTCTTAATCAGACAGGATCCGGTAAACCAGGGATCGCATAATATTCCACCACCAGGGGATGATCAGATTCCTCCTAAAAATGGTACAAACTTGCTTAAAGAGGACCAACCCCGACTCAAGGACGAGCCAGTCATCCCAAAGGCCGTTCCCATACCTAGCAGGACAGTGATTACTATCCCAGAAGAAGGGGACAATGACGACCTTCGGAGAAAATTGAAATACATGGAGGAAACCATCCAATCCCTAAAGGGCATAGGCTCCCTGGGCAGGGTTAATTACTCGGATCTATGTGTTTTCCCCGGAGCCAGATATCCAGAAAAGTTCAAAGTTCCCGAGTTCGAAAAGTACAATGGAAAGGGAGACCCCTATACACACTTGAAAATATACATTGGAGAACTCGGGGCTTATGCCGAAGACGAGGGGTTAAGAATGCAACTATTCCAGAAAAGCTTAACGGGGGAGGCAAGAATCTGGTATGCCCGCCTCGACAACGCCCGAATCCACAACTGGGAGGAATTGGCCCATACCTTCTTAACCCAATACAGCTTTCAGGCCCAGATGGCTCTTGACAGGTACCAAATGACAAAGGTTAAAAAACAGCCTAGGGAGTCCTTCAGGGAATATGCGCAACGATGGAGGGGCATGGCCGCACAGGTAACCCCCCCGATGAGCGAATCAGAGATGGTAATGACTTTTGTAGACATCCAAGAGGCGCCGTATTATGAGCGGGTCATCTCGGGGATTGGAAGACCCTTTGCTGAAATGATTAAACATGGAGAGATGGTTGACATGGGGTTGAAATCGGGTAAAATCCGGGATCTTACTGCTTTAGAAACTGCTGCCAGCTGCCGAGCAAATACAGAATGGAAACTATGGCAGCACTTCCCGGAGGGTCCAAAAGAAGAAGGAAGAGGATGTTTCCCTCATCTTACAGGGGTCATCCAGAAAAACAGAAAGTCATCTTCCGGTTCAGGTACAGAGGGGAGGGCCATCCCGTCAGCCAAACTTCACAGATCAAAGGACAGAGGGGCGAAGAAGATATGAGGCCTCGCAAAACCGAGTGTTCACCCCGCTCGGGGAGCCGCTTGAACGAGTATTAGCGGTATTAGTAGCCCAAAAGAGGATAATCAATTTGGCTCCCCCGAGTGACCCGAAGGGAAGGAGATTTGATCCAAGCAAACGGTGCGCCTATCACTCGGGTTCCCCGGGTCATGATACACAAGATTGTTGGACATTGAAACATATAATTCAGAACATGATCGACAACGGGGAAATTGTGGTGGAGCAACCGGACTCCCCGAATGTTAAGGCAAACCCCCTGCCAAGACATGATGGGGGGGGAGTCAATGTGACGGAGGCAAGTGAGGCTGGGGGGCCGCCAAGGTTGAACTATGTGCAGAAAATTGAGGAGATGATCAACGTGATACATGATCATGGGGATGCACGGGTAGCGCCCATCAGGTTGATAGGGGTAAGTACGAATAACATAGAGGGGCCTGTCAAGCTGACAGCCCCGAGGCCCATCATCCTTGCAGCAAGGCCGCAACTCCCTATCAGTAGTCTGAAGACTGTACCCTGGAATTACGGGGGAATACCCGAGGAAGCGGCCAGTTGTGCTTCCGTGACGACCAAAGGGAACCCCTTATATCTTCCCGGGCGAGTCCTTGAGAGCCAAAAGAGAAAAAATGAAGAGGTTTCCGAGGAAAGGGCCATAGAGTTTTTGAAAAGGATGGATCACCCGGAAATGAGGGGGATCCAGATTTTAAATGAGGAATCAACCCTAACATCAGTCATGGACTTGGTGTTGTCATCCAGTGAGCATTGCAAAACCCTGATGAAGGTTCTGGAGGAGGCATTTGTGCCCAAAGAAATTAGTGAGGAGGGTTTCGGCCAGCTGGTAGGCCACTTATTGGAAGGCGATGCAATATCATTTACAGATGAGGACATTCCCAAGGAAGGAAGGGGGCACCGAAAACCGCTACACATTGCGGTAATCTCCTCAGGATATGTCATGAATGGGGTGTTGATCGATGGGGGATCGGCATTGAACATATGTCCCCTCAGTACGCTAAAGAAAATGAACATCAGTTCCAAACGCCTCCGAGCCAGTCATGTGGTGGTTCGGGCTTTTGACGGCTCCCGGAGGGATACCATTGGGGAAATAGAATTGCCAGTGGAGATAGGGCCCTGTACTTTTGATATATCCTTCCAAGTCCTAGATATTACGGCGAGCTACAATCTGCTGTTAGGGAGGCCGTGGATACACATGGCCGGGGCAGTTCCTTCCACGCTCCACCAACAAATCAAGTTGATCATCGATGGGAATCTGGTAACAATCTCGGCCGAATGTGACGACCCTTCTCCTCCCAGGAGTGGCCTACCAGTAATCAATGTGGATGAATCAGCGGCACCTGCCAGCTTTCAAGCACTAGAGATTAGCACTCCCCATTATAGATGCCTGGGAGCTCCAGCTGTGAAACCAAGGGTCTCTCCGGAACTCACCTTTGTGGCAAGGGAAATGATTAAAATGAACTTTCAACCTGGACAGGGACTAGGGAAAAGCAGTCAGGGAATCACCGAGCCCATCCACCTACCACAGCAGATAGGTAAAGCAGGATTGGGATACCATGTGGGCGCAGTACGGGGACACCGTCAGGGCGCGACTCCGATTCGACTAGTTGGCAGTCCAGTGACCAAAGTCGACAATAAGCAGGGGATCAGCGGACCTGTGATTGGGGCAGGGAATGAAGAGTTAACCCCCACACGTAATGAGTCGGCCCGGAGGGAAAGTTTCCTGCGGGAGGTCGCAAAAGAGTTTGAAACCAAATGCTATATCCCCGGACAATCAACAAGCAGTAAGGAGGGGACGAATGTTATCACACCACCAGGAGCCCAACAAGTTGTGCCTGTCATCGATTGGGCAGGGCTGATTATTCCTGGAAAGGATATGGAGAAGGACTCAGGCGACGTATCCGTGATTATCGGGGAGGTGTCCGATGTGAGGCCCTCCTTTATCCAGCGCATTTCATCTGACCTGACCATCGATAATTGGACCCAAAAACCAGTGATATCCAAACAAGGGTAAAGCTCGACGTCAGGGTGGTTAACCCTAGAGGATGGGGGAATGAAGAAGTTTTATTTTGTTGTTGTTTTATTTCTGCATAATTGTGTCGTTTCTTCGTGTTATTTGAAATTGCGATCGTCGTAAATGATTTATATATGACAAGTACTTTGTTTTATGTCAGGTGTACCAACTTGAGTATTCCTTGCCTAACAAATGGTCTTTCAAATTTGAATGATGATTATGATTTTGACATTGAGCTGGATTTCGATTTAATGGGCATTGAGCAAGACGAGACAGATTACGACGACGCACCTGATGAGATCAAAGGATGGGTCGAAGATAAACCCAAACCCAATTTGGACCAAACCATCACTATAGATATCGGAACCCCTGACAATCCAAAAGAACTCAAGATAGGGACAGACCTTACCCCCAGCCAAAAAGCAGAAATGATTGAGTTACTAAGCCAATATGAGGATGTCTTTGCCTGGTCGCACGAGGATATGATCGGATTGTCCACCGACATTGTGGTGCACCGGTTACCCATCAAGGAGGGTTTCAGGCCTGTCAAGCAGAAACTAAGAAAGTTGAAACCTGAGTGGAGCTTAAAAGTGAAGGAAGAGATCATCAAGCAGTTCAGGGCGGGAATCATTATGGTGTCCACTTACCCGGAATGGCTATCCAATGTGGTCCCAGTGGCTAAACCTGGAGGAAAGGTGAGGGTATGCGTGGACTACAGAGATCTAAACAGGGCCAGTCTCAAGGACAACTTCCCGGTGCCTTTCATACACATCCTGGTGGATAACACAGCCCAGTACGAAATGTACTCTTTTGTGGATTGCTTCGCAGGATATCATCAGATAATGGTGGCGGAAGAAGACCGGGAAAAGACCGCATTCATCACCCCCTGGGGCACTTTCTGCTATAGACGACTGGCTTTCGGTCTCACAAATGCAGGAGCTACTTATCAGAGAGCCATGATGGCCTTGTTCCACGATATGATGCACAAGGAGATAGAGGTCTACGTGGACGACATTATTGTGAAATCGAAGGTAGAGTCCGATCATATAACTCATCTCAAAAAGCTATTCGATCGGCTCAGAAAGTATAATCTGAAACTCAATCCAGCCAAGTGTGCTTTCGGAGTACAATCGGGCAAGCTCTTGGGATTCCTGGTTAGTGATCGGGGCATTGAGTTGGACCCAGCAAAGATTAAGGCCATTGTGGATATGCCGGCACCCCACACGGAAAAGGAGATAAGAGGATTCCTGGGGAGAATAAACTTCATCAGCCGTTTTATATCCCACTTGACGACTACATGTGAACCGATTTTTAAACTGTTAAGAAAAGGGGTGTCCCAAGAATGGAATGAGCAATGTCAGAGGGCGTTTCAGAGCATTAAGAAACAATTGACGGAGGCACCAGTGCTGGTACCCCCGAAGGATGGGATCCCTCTGTTTATGTATATATCGGTAAATGCCATCGCGATGGGATGTATGTTGGGACAGAAAAATGAGGCAGGAAAAGAGCAGGCCATCTATTACCTCAGCAAAAGATTTAGCCAATGTGAGCAGAATTACACTCCCATTGAGAAGACCTGTTGTGCTCTGGCCTGGGCTGCAGGGAGATTACAGCACTACCTCCATGGGCATACAACGTACCTGATATCAAGAATGGACCCCCTGAAATATATTTTCGAAAGGCCCATGCTGAATTGTCGACTATCAAGATGGCAGTTGATTTTACAACAGTTTGACATGGTGTACGTGACCCAAAAGGCCATGAAAGGGCAGGGAATTGCAGATCAGTTGGCAGAAGCCCCGGCAGGAGGGATGGAGCCGTTAGAAACTCCTCTCCCGGGCGAGGATATATTTTGGGTATCGCGCGAAAAATGTGATGACGAGGGACAATTCTGGAAGTTGTATTTTGATGGTGCCATGAATGCCGGGGGGGCAGGAGCCGGAGCGGTCCTAGTCTCTATCACCGGAGAACAATACCCCGTGGCCACTAAACTTCGTTTCAGCAATTCGAACAACACCGCTGAATACGAGGGGTGTATCTTGGGACTCCGATTGGCCCGTGACATGGGAGTAAAAAGACTAGCGGTGTTTGGGGATTCAGAATTGGTAATCAGACAAGCAATCGGGGTATACAACACTAAGGAGCTTCGGTTACTTCCATACCATCGTTGTGTCACCCAGCTTGTGCAAGAGTTCGAAGATATCGCCTTCCGCCATATTCCTCGGGGACGAAATGATTTTGCCGATGCATTGGCGACTTTGGCTTCCTTAATCCACGTGATCAAGAGTAGGGACAGTCCACAGATTGAGATCACCGTACAGAATGCCCCGGCATATGAGGAAAATGTGGCAGTGTTATCAAACGAGGTGGTGTTGACGAGGCAGCCCTGGTATCACGACATAAGGGAATATCTGAGAGACAGATCCCTTCCCGATCAGGCAAAACGGACTGAAAGGATGAGAATTCAAAGGATGGCGATGAAGTTTTACCTGAGTGGCGATTCGCTTTACAAAAGGGATGCCGGGTTGGGACTGTTGCAATGCGTAGACGAAACGCAATCCCAAAGGATTATGAATGAAATCCATGGCGGGGTGTGTGGGCCACACATGAGTGGACCGATGTTGGCCAAAAAGATCTTGAGGACAGGGCATTATTGGTTAACACTGAGGGCCGATTGCGATGATCATGTCAAGCGATGTTATCAATGTCAGGCGCACGGTAATGTGATCCATACACCTCCCAATGAACTGCACTGTATGACCTCCCCCTGGCCATTTTCAATGTGGGGAATGGATGTAATCGGACCAATAGAGCCCAAAGCAAGCAACGGGCACCGATTCATCTTCGTCATGATCGATTATTTCACCAAATGGGTAGAAGCAGCCTCTTTCCCCAAAGTCACTCAGGAGGTCATCGTCAACTTCATCAGGAATAATGTCATTTGCCGATATGGGCAACCTGAGGTTGTGGTCTCCGACAATGCCAAGAATTTAAACAACGCCCTCATGAAGGAATTGTGTGACCAGTTCAAGATCAAGCATCTCAATTCCGTCATTTACCGTCCTAAGATGAATGGGGCAGTGGAGGCTGCAAATAAAAACATCAAGAAGATCATGGCAAAAATGTCTGCTAATCATCGGGGATGGCCGGATTTGTTACCCCTCACCTTGTTAGCCTACCGAACGTCAACGCGTACTTCCACAGGGGCAACCCCATACGCCTTGGTATATGGAATGGAGGCTGTCCTGCCAGTTGAAGTTGAGATGGCGTCCCTCAGAATAGTGATCGATGCTCAGATAAGCGAGGAGGATTGGATGCAAAGTCGATACGACCAATTGGCCCTGATTGATGAAAGGAGAGTGGCTGCCGTTTGGCATGGTCAGCTATATCAACAGAGGATCTCTCGATCGTACGATAAAAAGATAAGACTTCGGAAGTTCAAGGAAAATGATTTGGTGTTGAAAAGAGTCATGCCTTGTCAAGACGAGGCCAAGGGGAAGTTTGCCCCGAACTGGGAAGGGCCATTTGTGATCAAGAAAGTGCTATCCGGAGGAGCCCTCATATTGCAAGAAATGGATGGTGAGGTATTTCCACAACCCCTCAATTCTGACTCGGTGAAGCGGTTCTACGCTTGAATCATCAGGTCCTTTTTCCTTGAGAGCGAACTACGTAGGACCTGATCTCCCAACTTGTGGGGGTACGTAGGCACCCATCATGGCGCGGTCCGATCCTTTAAAAAAAATAATCCTTTCCCTAACCAAAACCAATTTTCGATAGCCAGATAAAACCTTCCTACACCCTCAAAACCTTCCCGAAACCAATTGCCTAACCAGTTTCATCCCAGAATACATACCCTGATCCAACCCAAACAGTTATCCAAAATCTGAGATTCAATCCGACGAAATCAAAAGGTGTGCGGCAATATCTGTCAAATCTCCATCAAGTCTTGAGGAAAGAAAGAAGGCGAAATGTCAAATCATGGTCAGTTGGATAAAATGATGATCCGATGGATGGCAATGATACGACAAAAGGGGAAAATGACTAAATTTAAATGCATGTCTATATATATAAGTCGTTTTATTACAAGATTTCTCTTTCAATAACTGATGAAATCAACATAGTCTATGCAGGAAATAAAATAATCTACAAATCTGAAAATAGCCGAAGCAGGATGGACAGGGTGGTGGATAGATCTGAAGCATCAGCATCTCCTGCAATCTGCTGCCCCAGCATATCAATACGATCCAGTAAAGCAGTAGCTCGGCTGACAGTCCCAAAATGAGCATCTACCACTGCCCTGGTCTGAAATACAATGGCCTCTCTATCAGCAATGGCAGCATCTCTAGCCCGAATGGCCTCATCTCTCTCGGCAAGGGCGGCATCCCTCTCGGCTTCAGTAGTAATCAGGGCCAGGCGGAGTCGGGAATCCTCAGCGACCCGACTCGGGGCAGAATCGGCTGAAATGGAATGGTCTGTGGTATCTTCTGTGAAAATCACTCCAGAGTCATCAAAGGCCCCAGTCCGACTCAAACTAGCCGAATCCAGGTCTCCACGCAACCACTGTACGTAGGCAAATGTCTGGATGTGACAGCTTTCACTATATTCGGCAAAGATCCTGCAATCCCAAAGCTCGTATACCTGCAGTAGATCCCTCTCTGTACAGGATGATATAAGGAATCGGTATGCGGTTGCACCCGCGAAGGGGTGTAGATCCTGTGTCTGATCAAACTGCCCCATAACCGCCAGGGGATGATAGGTCGTCACGCCCCTTAACCCAGCAATGGGAATGAAATCCATACCAGGCACATGAGTCAAGAAGCTCATGAAGGAGCAATAGCCCGAGTAAACCAATAGATGAAAGGGGTCCTCAATGATAGACAAAAATGATGTCCAGGAAGCCACATCAGTACAACTCACGGGACGAAGCGAAAACTGCGTGGTTATGTCATGGCTGAAGCAAAACCCTTGGCGACGGAAATGGCCGATGGGACTAAGATGACTCATGAACCACATATACAATAAGGTCGAACTCCCTCTGAAGAATCTCCCTCGGAAGGACTGGCAATATGTGGCCGACATATAGGTATCCGCCAATATCATGGGGAGAATGGTGTGATCCTCCTGAAGGGCCCTAACGGCCGCAACAATCCGCATGTCCAAATGATCGGACCCTGCAGGCAAGTACAAAACTGAGATGACACAGGCCATCAGAACGTCCACTCTCAAGGCGTCCCAGCGCCCCTCGGACACGGAAAAATCACCGAGGAAAAGACGGAAACTGTCAGGTGAGCCAAATCGGTCAATCAAGAATTGAAGAGGAACCATATGGTCTGATATGATTACCGGTAATAGGACAGCCCTCCGCAAACCGGTGAAAGTCAAGAATTGACGGCGCATGGAACCAACTGTGACCCTAGCACAAGGGCCGTCCAACGGCAAGCCGGTAAAGCGAGCATACTCCTCAAGGGTGGGGGTCAGCTCTACTGTCCCAAACCTAAACACCTGACGGGCAGGGGCCCAATAGCTCAGAAGACCATCCACAAAGCCCGCTGGCACCCGAAAGGTTAATAAGGACCAAGAATGTCCCAAAAGACCATCTACGATGACCCTATCTGCTGGCAGTAGACTGTCCAACCAGCGGAAGAGGCTGCCAACCAACCCTGTGGGAGGAGTGGAATCCAAACGAACCACGGCATCTGAGGACGACATCTGTGAAAAAACAGTATCAAAAAAAGACTGTGAAGGGGTCACTCTCTACCCATAAATAAAAGCATGCATCATACAGTTAATAATAAAGCAGGTGAATCCCATAAAAATGAAAAGAAAACTGTGCATAAATAAATAAATGAGTTCAGTACATAGTGCATAAATGAAAAAGAAATCTAAGCAGGTGCTGATACAAAAGACCCTATCCTATCCTGGTCTAAATAAAATCAGTATCATCTATGAAAGCAGGATCCTCGAACTGATCCCCTGGAGTCGCCGAGCTCGGAGGACCAAAGTTCATATCAGGAATGTAGGGATGCGCTGTGGCATCAGATGAACTCGGGCCTGCATCATAACCTGCACCGTCAGGATCGTAGGTGTAAGCCTCCTCCGGGGTCCGGCCCAACCCCCGAATAAACAGCGACAACTGATCTACCTGACGGGTCAATGAGGCGATCTGCTCAGCGTGGGTAGGGGTCCGAACACAGGCAGCCCAATCGGTCATCGTCACCGAGCCTGGAACCATGTCTCCAAGGAAGAAAGTGGCCCGAGTCTGAGGACCGATGGTACGGGGCACCCACCATGTACGGAATGCATCACTCGTAGTGGGACCTGTGGAAAGCATCCGACCATCCTCCCCGGCAAGCATGATCTCTGAAGGCTGAGAATCCAGCGGCCAGAAAGTAGTGAAAGAAAGGGAGTGCGGGATGCGGATCTCCCCGGTGACGCATCTGAATGCGCGCTCTCCCAGATACATCACCCAGCCTCCAACACTCTGCAAAGTGAGGCGACGGGTAGAAAGCTCGAACTCCGGGCCGGAAGGATGCCCGTCAGCAAACCCCACAGTCAAATGCTCGGAGAGGTAGGGAATCCAGACGACGTCGGCAGCCGTGATCAACTCCAGCTGAATACGACAATGTGCAAAGCTGCCCGACACGGGGACCTCCTCCAGAGTACTGTGATGCCATCGCCGACCCCGAGGATAGGTATTCGGGCCCAGAGTAGTGAGAGGCCTCAAACATGGCAGCCGCTCGTAAGCCCAGAACTGTGAATAGAAACAAGGCAAGGCATGAGTCACTATCAAATACAGAAAAGGATGAAAAGAAAAGAAATACAGTAATAGAGAGGAGGAAGGGACTCACCAGCAGAAAGTGGTAGAAACCGAGCCAGGCATCAGTCTGTCCCTCCGAGCGTAGGCGCATGCCGTGGAGGAAATAGGCAAAGGTGAATGACCCCCAGTCATAGTCACTGATGCGATCCACGTCTCTAACCGCTCCCACGACGCTGAAATGAATGGTGGAGGAGTTGTTCCCTAGGAAACAACCCCTCATGATCGTCAGGAACAAGCGGCGGAGTAGAATATCGCGGGTACCCTGATCCGCTGGAATGGGCATCGCATAGAGACCCCCGACTGCATCGACAGCCAAGGCACCAGATCGGATACTGCGGGCCTTAAAGACCCGGTCCTCAGCAGCGAAGCCCAGCAAAGCTCGAACCTCCACAGGAGTGATATCAAGATCCAAGGGGACGCGGGACCCGGTAAACTCAATGCCAGTAATGTACCTCCAGTCCCATGGGGTCAACACGACCTCGCAGTCGAGGAGATGAAGAGACTGCGTCTGGTGGAACCATCGCTCGGATAAAGCCCTCATGTAACCCCAGGGGCACTGGCGGGGGATGATAGTGAAGAAATGTCGAAAGCCCCAAGAGTCCACCATCGCCCGATAGTCACTGTGCAGGGCCGCGTAAAGGGAGTAGATGTTGAACCAGTTGCCCCTCGGCTGGGTAAACTCGGGTACCTGGGGCAATCACCAAGGGGTCAATCCGGATAAAAGGAGAATGGAGAAATTGAGAGTGAAATCAGAATAGAGCTGAAATATACCTCGTTAGCCACGAGAGATGCTGAGGGGTGACGACTGAGATCCCGACCCAAAAGATCGGGTATCTGCACAGAGGCGCCAGAAGGAGCCTGATGAGTAGATGGAGCCGGTGTGCTGGAGGATGGCCCCTCTGCCGCGACCTCCGGAGGAACAGCCTCCTCAACGTCCGGATGACCAGGACGAATGACAGCCTCCGTCAAACGACGAGCCTGACGGGTCCGAGGAGGAACAGGAGTGGGTGCAGCCCTACGACGGCGAACACCCGAAGTCCGAGAGGCGGAGGAGCTACTGGGCGCATCACGATCCATAGCTGGAATAGAACGGGCGAAAAAGAAGGTAAGTTTCCTTTTAAAATTATGTAATGAACATTCTAAATTTCTAGCCTCATCATATGATTAATGCAACATGATGCATGTTAAAAAAAAAAAAATAAATAAATAAAAAAAAATAAAAATCGGCAGAGTTCCGTTTGTAAATTGAACATCCCAGGCATAAGCCAAACGTGTTTTCCATCAATCAAAGCCTCAAACAGATTTAAATTGCATTCATATATGTAATTACAGCATGTAATGCATGATTTTATTGCAGAAAAGGAATAACAATATGTGGGACCGCCTCATGAACATAAAATAGGACTCACATAGTTGATACATAGCATGTATATATGATGAAACATTACATAGCATCGTAAAGCATACATTTTATCTTTAAACATGTAAATAGTCAAATGTATAGCAAAACATTGACGAAATTGAAAAGTGACCGGTCAAAGTGTTACCTGTAGCGTGTAGATCAATCCTACCGGAACAGTTTTTGCAGGAAAGTTGAAAAAATCGACAAAAAGCCCTTGCGAACAAGAAAAATCGAGAGAATCTCTTTGGATTACAAGTTGAAAGTGACAGATCTGGAGGAGCCGCGTTGGATTTAAGGCCCGATCATGGCCGCAGATGTATCTGCGGCTGGCCGCAGATGTATCTGCGGCTGGCCGCAGATCCATCTGCGGCTGGCCCTGGTGGGTCCCACCTTGCTCCCTTGCAGCCATTTGACGTGTTGAAGTGAAAAGTTTACGAGATGGGTGACCGGCGACGATACCCGGCCCCGACATGACGATCGACCGGCGACGATAACCGGCGATCACGAGATGGATGACCGGCGACGATAACCGGCTCCGACAAGATAACCGACCGGCGACGATAACCGGGGGTTACGAGATGGGTGACCGGCGACGATACCCGGCCCCGACATGACGATCGACCGGCGACGATAACCGGCGATCACGAGATGGATGTCCGGCGACGATAACCGGCTCCGACAGATAACCAACCGGCGACGATAACCGGGGGTTACGAGATGGGTGACCGGCGACGATACCCGGCCCCGACGAGACGATCGACCGGCGACGATAACCGGCGATCACGAGATGGATGTCCGGCGACGATAACCGGCTCCGACAGATAACCAACCGGCGACGATAACCGGGGGTTACGAGATGGGTGACCGGCGACGATACCCGGCCCCGACATGACGATCGACCGGCGACGATAACCGGCGATCACGAGATGGATGACCGGCGACGATAACCGGCTCCGACAAGATAACCGACCGGCGACGATAACCGGAGGTTACGAGATGGGTGACCGGCGACGATACCCGGCCCCGACATGACGATCGACCGGCGACGATAACCGGCGATCACGAGATGGATGACCGGCGACGATAACCGGCTCCGACAAGATAACCGACCGGCGACGATAACCGGAGGTTACGAGATGGGTGACCGGCGACGATACCCGGCCCCGACATGACGATCGACCGGCGACGATAACTGGCGATCACGAGATGGATGTCCTGCGACGATAACCGGCTCCGACAGATAACCAACCGGCGACGATAACCGGGGGTTACGAGATGGGTGACCGGCGACGATACCCGGCCCCGACATGACGATCGACCGGCGACGATAACCGGCGATCACGAGATGGATGTCCGGCGACGATAACCGGCTCCGACAGAGGACCGACCGGCGACGATAACCGGGGGTTACGCGATGGGTGACCGGCGACGATACCCGGCCCCGAACGAGACGATAGATTGAAGGAGTGAACCCAAAGACTAACGAACACGGTCAAGGGGTTGATACATTGACACTCTTACGAATGTCTTGCATGCATTGCATCTTATGTTGCATCATAAGCTATATGTGTGAGACATCATGTATGCACTGTCATTCTTACACACTGTCATTCATGCATCGAGTGTCTATTCTTTATCCTGTTCATTTCATTTATCATTTCATAAACATGATAAAGAGGGGCAGCTGTAGACACCCAAATTTTGCGTTTCCTTCTACTAACCGTGACAGGAGGGCGAAATCGTCAATTGAACCAGCTTGCGGGAGCAAAGGAGCGGGCACAAGGGCGAGCGCCCGGCCCCGCCGCAATGTTTTGGGCAACCCAAGTTTACGTGACAATAAAGCCGTCTGAGGCAGGCATTTCCGAATGAGGTGGCACGTCTCCCGGAAGTTCCCGGACTGCGGAATACGAGCCTGTCAGCGAAAACCGACGTTGCGGTACGAAAATCGAGGCGTGGCACGAAAATCGAGAAAGTCAAGCCCGCCAGCCGCGGATAGATCTGCGGCCAAGTGGGTGCGCCAGCACGAAAACCGGGAAATCAGCACTACCAGCTGAGTGCGATGGGAGGCGTGCCAGCTGGCCAGCCGCAGATCCATCTGCGGCCAGCCGCAGATAGATCTGCGGCTGGCTCTGGCCAGCCTATTTAAGCCAGCTTCAGGCAGCATACAGGGAGTTCAGCAATTGTGAGGAAGAAGGAGAATACAGCAGCAGCCAACTCGGAAATTGAGGAAGAAATAGCTAGATTTTGCAATCAAATAGGAAGAAAAGAGAGAAAAAAGAGAGGAATAATTTTCTTTTGATTTGATTGTATCAAATAGATTTTTTTTCCTTCTATTCAAATACATCAAGTTCACATCCATTTGGATATCAATTGCAAGGTGAAATCTCTTTTGTGATATCAATTTCTATCATATCATTTGATCAAATTAGATGCAATTTTTCATGTAATTTATTGATTGAACAATGAATTAGGGATTATGAGTGAAGTTTCCATCGGAATAAAACTCTTCCTAACAACCCGATGATATTCGTTCATTAATTTCTTTGTTGGTTTTAAGGTGTTATATTCGGTATCAATTCCTTTAAATCGTTATTTTAGGATGTCTTGGTATTGTTAGATTATCCGGGTTGGTTTATTTTCTTGTAATATCCAATTGTTTGTGTGTGGATACTTGGTTGTGAGCCTAGGAAAGCGACCCCGTGGTCCAAATCCGATGATGGACATGTCTTGATGTATGTAGCGGGGAGGATGTAGCCTCTTTGTAAATATGTAATCGTTGGGCCTTAAAACGACGCTAAGGCGAAAATCGTGTTTAAGGCCCCGAAATAGTGAAATTGGTGATTGTTGGCGTTCGGGGATATTTTGATGGTTTACATGCCCATGAATAGCCCCGACGCGTGTTTATGCTTGATTCGATTTATGACACGAAATTGATTTCAAAGCTAAATGATAAGATTTTCATAAAATCAATCAAAGTAGGATATTAGAATCACGAGGTTAAAATTTGAGAAATGTTAATGAATGTCGATTCCTATCTAACGAGAAAGCTAAAGAAAGATCGTTTTCCAAAACATCACACAAAATGATTTTATAAATAAAATGACGTTTTATTAAACCATTGTATATAGGGTTAAAGAGATTCTAGAAATTGCCCATCATTTTATGAAAGCAACGTATAGATCTCGATTCCTATTTAGACGAAGGTTTAAAGCTCTTATTTTGCCAAAACAACATTTAATGAAAATCTCATAGTTTTGGACAATTAAAATCAAACCTTTCTCATAAAGAATAAAGCTTTCTCGTGTATACCGAAAAGACATTCCGAAACGTTCTCAAATTAAAAGCACGATTTTCCTTCAAATCCAAATGACTCTTTCATACAAACTCACCACATCATTCACATAGACACACACACCCACACACAAGCGCGCGCACACACACATTCGTGAATTAAAGGATAGGAAAGCATTAAGATTGCGGTAACCGTGTTTCACGGAAGTCGAGGGATGCCTAACACCTTCCCCTCACTTAAACAAACCCCCGAACTCTATGAATCTCAATTCGCAGATCAATTAATTCGGAGTCACATATGAGCCAGCGATTTATAAAAAAAAAACGAAAATTCGGATGAGTTGGTACATCCATTTCAAATATACCAACTGGCGACTCTGGTTAATTGGCTCATCATAAAAACGATCTTTCAAAACCCCGTCGACATCAATGCCGACCTTTTCCAAACGTCATCTAAATCAAAAGGCTAAAATTGGAAAAGACTAGAAACCGAAAACCCGGCGTCGACACCTCATCATCATCCTCTATGATGAATCCATACCTATCAGGTATCTTCGGTACTCTTCTAGATTTACGAATAGGTAGAGGTACAGTAGGTTCTTCTACTTGGTCAGGTACCTGACTTTGATCCGTAGTATTTTGTAGTTCTTGAACTTCTTCAAGATATATCTTACTCCGACTGACCCCTTCAAGGATAAACTCCTTTTCCAAGAAGGCAGCGTGTTTCACAACAAACACCTTTTGATCAGTAGGATGATAGAAATAATACCCTGATGTTCTTTAGGGTATCCCACGAATCTACATTTGTCGGATCTAGTCTTCAGCTTATCATGCTAAAACCTTTTGACATAAGCTGGACAACCCCAAGTCTAAACATGCTTAAGATTTGGTTTCCTCCCTGTCCATATCTCATATGGAGTCTTTGGGACGGATTTGGTAGGTACCTTGTTAAGTAGGTATGCAGCCGATTTTAGGGCATAACCCCAGAGGGATACTGGAAGGTCGGTAAAACTCATCATGGAACGAACCATGTCCAACAATGTTCGATTTCTCCTTTCAGATACACCATTCAACTGTGGCGTTCCTGGTAGAGTCCATTGTGAGATTATACCATTTTCTTTGAGACAATTGAGAAATTCATTGGTCAAGTATTCCTCTCCTCGATCCGATCGAAGAATCTTAATACTCTTACCAGTTTGCTTCTCTACTTCACTTCTGAATTTTTTGAACTTTTCAAACGATTCAGATTTGTATTTCATTAAATACACATATCCAAATCTAGAATGATCATCAGTGAAAGTAATAAAATAAGAATGCCCTCCTCGTGCATTCGTTATCATAGGTCCACATACGTCTGTGTGTACCAACGCTAACAACTCTGTAACTCTTTCTCCTTTTCCACTAAAAGGAGATTTAGTCATCTTACCCATGAGACAAGATTCACAAGTTGGATATGATTCGTAATCAGATAGCTCTAAAAGTCCATCTTTATGCAACTTGTTTAATCTTGTTTCATTGATATGACCGAGTCTACAGTGCCACATAAAGGTATAATTAACATCATCTCTTTTCCTTTTCTTAGTTTGTTCAATTTGAAGTATATTTTCATGCAAGTCAAGTATGTAAAGTCCATTCAGTAAATTGCCAACACCATATAAAACATTTTTATTATAAATAGAACAACTGTTATTCTTTATTATAATATCAAAACCATCCATATCCAATACAGAAATTGAAATAATGTTTCTAATGAGTGTCGGAACATAATAACAATTATTTACACTAATGAACTTGCCCGAAGGCAGTACTAAACAATAAGTCCCTACAGCTAATGCAGCAACCTTTGCTCCATTTCCCATTCGTAGGACGACTTCATCCTTGTTCAGCTTTCTACTTCTGCTTAGTCCCTGCATATTATTACATATGTGAGAACTACAGCCGGTATCCAATACCCAAGTAGAATTTTAACTTTCAGAAAAATTAATTTCAATCATGAACAAACCTAGATCGGAAGTCGAAGCTTCTCCAAGCTTCTTCTGGTCCGTAAGATACTCCTTGCAGTTTTTCTTCCAGTGTCCCGACTTATTGTAATGGTAGTAAATTCCTTTGCTATCTGGATCAGGTTTCTTTTTATCCTTTCTCTTCGCCTTGCCCTTAGCCTTCTTGTTTTTCTTCTGTTCAGAAGATACCTTGGGCCTCTTCCTTTTCTTGGAAGAATCATCCATTAGTAAGACTTGGTTCTTGTTGGATGAGAAGTGACCTTCAGCAGTTTTCAGTATGTTAAGTAGCTCAGACAAGCTGACGTCCAACTTATTCATGTGAAAATTCACAACAAATTGTGAGAAGGTGTCTGGGAGTGACTGCAAGATCAAATCTTGACTTAACTCCCCATCCATCACGAACCCAAGCTGTCCAAGTTGTTCAATCAGATTGATCATCTTAAGGACATGAGTCTCAACAGCAGTGCCCTCGGTCATACGAGATTAGAAGAGCTCCTTAGATATCTGATATCTAGCAGTCCTACTTTGCTTACCATACAACTCTTTGAGGTGCAAGAATATAGTAGGAGCATCCATAGTTTCATGCTGACGCTGAAGCTCGTTACTCATGGATGCGAGCATGATGTATTGAGCCAAGATTGCATCATCTTGCCACTTTCTGAAAATAGCAATCTCTTCCTCAGAGGCAGTTTCTGCAACATTTGCAGGGACTGGCGAATTTAGCACATAAGAAATCTTTTCAGAAGTGAGAACAATTCTCAGATTCCTTAACCAGTCCGTGTAATTCGGTCCGGTTAGTTTGTTAGCATCAAGTATGCTACGCAGTGATAGTGAGTTTGACATTTTTAAATTCTGTATGTGAAAATATACAACATTTTAGCATTCATTTATTTAATTAATTACCAAAATAAATTAGGTCTTTATTTAAATTGGTATCTCCCACTATTTTCATCAAACTATATTACCCTCAATATATAGTTCGGCAATTCTAATTAAAGATTTGCTAGTGAGACGAAGGATCCCATTTCAAATGTATATAGCCTTGTGGTGACACAACAAACGATATATAAATAAATAGGTAGACAACTATTGTCAATTACATCACTATGTAACTCCTTTTATTTTTGCCTTTTAGATTATTTTGATCAAGTGCTGACACATCCGAATCAAAATTATCCAAGTTAAGTCCAACCTAGCATTTCCACATATGTGAAGAGAAAAATACCGTCCTTGTGGTGACACAACAAAACAGTAATGTTCAATTCCTTAATAAGCATCAAATGTGATAATGCAATATCTTAAATATTTAATACTTGCCTTGTGGTGACACAACAAACTCATATTAAATATTTAATACTCTATTGATTTACCATGCTAGAAGGCGACGTTCGATATTCCAAATATCTTTCAACGTTTAGGACTTAATATAATTTCTTTGAGGGGTTTGTAATTATTATTTGTCTCATCTTTTTTAGCACGCACGCCTGCACACACACACACACACACACACACACATATATATATATAAAATACGCGTCATATTATTTTACATGCAAAGCATGTTGGATAATATATAATATATATATATATATATAATAATCATGCACATATAGAATACTATATTTTACCTGGATTGATTATGGACTTTTATTCTAATTTGGTTCACTAGAGCCACCAAGTGAACCAAAAGGTCAAACCTAGGATGCAAGAATAAAATTTAAATATAACTATTACATTTAAATCCGGGCTCCATTATAAACGGGTCTTCATGCGCTCTTTGCTCCTTTGTCTCCAATTCTTCAAATTTAATTCTAACTAGTCCTATTACAAAAACTATTTACAATAAATAGAAACCTTGATCAGCAGTCAAGGGGAAGTACATAGGAGGGAGATAGAATTTACATTAAGAAAAAATTAGAGAATACGAGGTACGCAGACCCCATTTATAAAAACCCATACATTCAAGCATCCTCTAAAATAATTCCAATCACACATTGGTCAATAGTCCATAATCAATCCCTATTTATTATCATACATATCTCTATATGTATCAATAAATAACATTCATCTCATGAATAATAAAACCATTCCATATATGCATTGATATCAATTAATGGGCAAAAGTTTTGCTAATATTTAGTTTTGAAACAAAATAAACTCTTTTATTTTAATCAAAAACCAAATCCAAATTAAACTCTTTTAATTTTAGCAATCTGAAATCCTATTCCAGATAAAATAAATATTTTTATTTTAAACTTATATCAATTAAACAAACCATTTATTTTAATTGATGAAAAAATTATTTTTCGGATTCTGCTGTCCGGCACAGCTGCGCCCAGAATGAACTGGGATACGGCACAGCTGTGCTGAACCCCAGAAACAACTATCTGGGTTTGGGCGCAGCTGCGCTCCAGAATGAACTGGAGTCGGCGCAGCTGCGCCGTATAGCAGATTCAGGAAAAAAAACAGATTCTGCCCAAAAAATTTCGATCCAATCGCATACCATACACACATGGAATCATGAAAATCGATAATTAGTACAAGATTAGGCTCTGATACCACTGTTAGGTTTGTATATGACGCGAACATGCAATCAAATTACATAAATAAAGCGGAAGCGCGATAAAATCATATTTTAAAATTTTATACAAACCATCACCATGATCAATCTATGTGCATAATTAACGATATAAACGAAATAGATAGAGATTAATAAATTATACCCTCGTAGAACCGTGCTTCCTCGGGTACAAGTTCACCTCCAATTCCTTCGCGTTCTCCTTAAATTCCACCGACTAAATTCCTTTGCTTGATCAACGTTAGCCACCCAAGTGTTTGGCCTCTAGAGGTGATCCACCAAGGAAGAATAGTTATTCAAGAAGTTGGGTGTTGGCAAAACCCTAGTTTCTATCTCTATAGAAATTGCAAGTACTCTCCACGATTTAATACAAGAGTGTGTAACCCTAATCTATGATAAGACTCCTCTTATTTATAAATGTAGGAATAACCCTTCCCTAAACTATTTAGGATTAGGGTTTTAATTATAATTAAACTCTTTTAATTAATTATGCTCCTAATCCAATTAGAAATTCATGAGAGAGTACTTCTATTAATTAATTTTCAATCCCTATTAGGAATTAAATAATAGTAATAGTAATAATAATAATAAGACTCCTCTTATGAAGAAGAGCCTGTTCAAATAGTTGACAGGAAAGAGCAAGTGCTAAGAAATAAAATTATACCTTCTGTTAAGGTGATCTGGAGGAACCACAACGTTGAAGAGGCTACGTGGGAACTCGAAGATCAAATGATGAGAAATTATCCTCAGTTATTTGCTTAATCCTTGTGTAGCGATTCTGGGGACAGAATCTTTGTAGGGGGGAGAATGTGACGGGAGGAGTTAATTGAGTCGTGATTCTGGGGACAGAATCCTTTTCAAGGGGGGAAAGATGTGACAAACGAGAATTTTTGTAACTTATTTTAAATATTTATTGAATTAAATAAATATTTTTGGACGATTTGATTGTTGAATTAATTGATTAATTAATGAATTTGTGGTAGATTAATTTAATTACATTTGTTACATTAGTTAAATTGACGTAAAGAATTTTTATATTTAAAGTATGTGTTTAATTGAATTTATTTGATTAAATACATTATTTAAATAAGTATAATGTAATTTCTAATTTAATTTAATTATTAATTAGAGATTTAGTAAATGGTCATTATTAATAAATGAGAATTTTATTTATATGACTGTGATTTAATGTAGAATTATTCTATTTTATATATTTGATTTTATTAAGATTATTTAGTTGATTAAAGTGTGACATGAAACTATGTAATAAGCTATTTATTAAAATAAATTAGAAGGGAGAATAAATGAGTAGCCAAACATGGCCTTAGAGGGAGTTGGTGCCAGTTACCAACTGACACCATGATCTGCCATCTTTAAACTCACGTAATATCAACTCTACTCCATTATCAGTGCTTCTAATTACTAATCCAGAGAGAAAAGTTTGAGAGAAAAAGGAGAGAATTTGGAGAAATAGGAGAATTGAGAAGAGATCTTGTCATTTTCTTGCATCATTATCAAAGGTAATCCCTTAATTAAGTCTCTGATTATGTTCTTCTTTAAATTCTCCATGAACGTATGGTTCTAAGTTCTCTGTAAAATAAATTTGTATGGCAAAATCTTCAATAAATTGATGTTAGATGATTGTAAGTATGCTTTGATGTGTTTTGTATGGTTTATATATGATTTAGAGTAATTAAATCCATGAAATCATGCTTCAATTACAAGTTCTGAAATTACAGAGTAGTTACTTATGAACATGGTTTTAATATACGAAATTGGTACTTGATTTACATGTTAACTGGTTAAAATGATTACTGATTATGTCTATGCATGTAAAAACGAAAAGAATGAAACTTAAACGGATTAATTTGGTTAAGAAACGAATTTACTGCGATTAATTTTGTTACCTGTATCAAAACTTCATAATAAGTATGAACAGTTAGATTTTTGGTCTTTAAATTGGGTTGTATAGATTATCTGTGATGTTAAAATAACTGTTTATGGAATGGGTTTTGATTTCATACCACATATGATAATTGGGCATGTTTAATTTAACGTAAGAATAACAAGATTGGGAAATTTTGGCCTGTTTCTGCGTTCTTCGCGAACTGCAGAAACTGGAATTCGTAATTCTCACCCCGGCGAGAATTTTGCAAAGGGATCCCTCGCCCCGGCGGAGAGCTCGCCCCGGCGAGAATTCTGTGAAGCAATTCCTCGCCCCGGCGAGATTTTTGTGAAGGATTTTCTCGCCCCGACGGGAACTTAAAAAAAAAAGAGTAAAAAGACGAGAGTAAAAATTTTCTTCTTTCTTTGAGATCATGTTATGATATCGTAGATATACCTAAAGCTTAGGCTAATGTATAAAATGAATGCTAAAATACTGTAATGGGTGGTAAGCATAAGCCCATGGATTGTTCGATGTCAACTGAGCTATTAAAATAGAAATTTTGGATGAGAATGAGATCTGAAGTGTTTATAATACTGTAACTAATTATTGTTACTGTTTTATAAACGGAATGTATAGGTTGATTAGAGAAACGTGAGTCTTAAATTTTTAGTCTACGCACGAGGCAAGTATCTTATCCTTACTTTTACGTTTACACAAGTTTCTAAATTTCATTATCATAGAATACAAGCTTCATAATGCTATTACTTCTTGAGCAAGTTATTATTTCTATTCCATTCAATTTCATGGATTCAATGAGACATTTTTAATTTCCTCTTTGTAATGCTTCAGTTATATAGAACTTATTCAATCGTACCTTTTGTGAGATTTAATTTTGATTCTCGAATTATACCTTTTGGACCTTGATTGACTAGCGAACCCTTATTGATTCGACTAGTCCATAGTTGATGAGCGTTCTAAATTCTAGAAACGTTATTGAAGTAAATCCAAACCAAACTTCCTTTGGTGCGGACTCCGATGTCAAACTGAGATGAACAACCCTTATACAGGGGATTTTATTTACGCGTTAGCGTTAAGATGTTGTGCACATACATGGTACAAAGGGCTGATCCCCCTTAGTACGAGAAGCAAGGTCCATATAGTCTTACGACTGTTAAAGGTTTAAAGTAGAAATACTTGATAACCTGGGACATAGTTCGTGGTCTTAAGACCCTCAGACGTTCTTTTGAATCTTGTCTTACATTCTTGACTCAAAAGTTAAATCTTCGATTATTCAATATCCATTAATTATTTCGCATGTTATTATTACTGTTGTTGTTATACTTGCCGGGCAATCATTGCTCAGCTTTGCATAATAACATTGCAGCTAAGGTTGAAAAAACTGACGAGCCATCTACTAGTAAGGGTAAAGGAAAAGCAAACAAGTGATGAAGACTTGTTGTACTTATTTTAATGATGTTATGTAATAGACTTAATTTATGTTTCCGCACTGATGTTATGTTAAGGTTAGATGACCTGGGATTTATTTATGAATGATGTTGTAACCCTTAATGGGAGATTTCTATTTCCATTAATAGTATTTCCATTATGAATGAATGGGTAGTTAGATGTGATGTGATGTATATGGATAGTGAACACCAAATCCTGAGGAAACGTAGTACTCGGATTTGGGGGTGTCACACATGTTACTTAATCTCACGTAGCACTTTCATGTATTATTTTCACATATCAACTATCACATAACAAATAAGAGATAGAAGACTTGCCTTGATAATAAACTAGTTTTCCCGGTAAATGCTTAAAAGCCTACATAAAGGGATTCGCGTACCAGAAAGTTAGTTTATTGATTTTTACTTCATAATAAGTGATTCTTGTGCCCACGCGAAACTAACTTCCGTCGCTAAAATTCATCTTTATATTACAGTCCAAAATTCCTTAAGGAATTGGATCCAAACTGGCCAAAAGTGGACTGCTCAAAAATTGATTTGAAATTTCTTGATCAAGTTGATAAAACATGATACTCCATGCATTAATTTGCTAGGATAACATGTTCTAACACTTAATAACACATCATAACATAAAAATAATAAAATTATATACTTACTTATGTAAAATTTATAACTTTTGCTCAAGAACACACGAAGAACACGAAGAACACGTGAAAACTAAGTTTCATCGTTCTTCGTTTCAATTACTTAACCCTTGATGCCATAAGCATTAATAAGTTAGGCCACCATGTTCTACCACTTTATAATATCAAATAACAAAATCATAAACCTACATAGGTACGATGTATGACTTTTGCTCAAGAACACACGAAGAATGCGAAGAACGCGAGGAACGAAAAATCGTACATGGTAACGACTTATGTTCTTGAACTTTAGGATTTCACAATTGAAATAATCTGAGAATTTTAACGGCTTACTTATGTGATTATAACATTTTAAAAAATGAAATAACATAAACTTACTTATATAAGATTTGCTCAAGAACACATGAAGAAACACTTAGTTAGAAAACTGACATGGTAACGACTTGTGTTCTTGAGATTTCTATTATACTATTACGTAAAATTGAACATAACAACTACTTGCTCAAGAACATATGAAGAACACGGAGAACGAAAATCGTATATAGCCACGACTTATGTTCTTGATCTTATAGACTATAATATGAAAGAAAAATGAACTTAATAACGACTAGGGATTTTACCTCTTGTAGTTGCAAGCTTTAACTATTTTTTTGCAACTTTCAACACTTGAAATATATCTAGAGAGTAATTTTGCTCTTTGATTTTGTGAATTGATAAGTTTTTAAGCTTGTAAAGCCTACTATTTATAGGTTAGCAAGAGTTGGGGTAAAATGGTCTTTTTGCTTTAATCCAAGGCATCATCGCTTGCATCATCATCCTTTGTGACATCACTGCTTACATCATCGTCCAACGTAACATCACCGCTTACATCATCGTCCAACGTGACATCATCGCTTGCATCATCCTTCACTATGATTGGTCGATTCTTCTTCACTTGGATTGAGTTACTACTTAGTTAGTCTAACTAGGTTTTCTTTCCCTAGTTTGGTTACACTAACTTGGTTACATATAACCTAGTTTGATTACAACTACTTTCAACTTAGTTCATTTTTAAATCTTCCAGTTTAATTGACCTTTACTGATTTAAAAGTCTAACATTACTGAGTTTTGTTCTGTATAAACACTATTTTGTAAAGTGAAAAGTCCAACAGACTTAGCACGTTTTTTTGGTGAATAGTGTTTTTGACGACCATTTCCCAAAATATGGTTAAACGACCAAAAAGTCGAATAAAATATTTCTTTTCATCTTTTTCCCTATTTCGTCTTATTCTCGTGAATAGTAATTTGTGTTTTTCTAGAAAAACTTTTATCTGATAATACGTATCTGTGTTCCATACAACCACTAAATCTTCAAACGAAACGTTCAAAAATGAAAAGCGTTTCTGTATGAATAGCATTCCCGCATTTTCTGCGGAAAAAACTTTTATTGGCTCCCTATGATCTATGACTCATATAAACACTATTTTCGTGAAATGTGAAAAGTCCCATAAGAATGCAAGATAAATTTCAGGAGCATGACTGATTTCTAGGTTTTAACCCTTAGGGTTTAAGTTTTAACCTTTTTCCCAATTTAGGTTTTAGCCTTAAATTAACTTCTTGATTTTAATAAGTGTTAAGGTTAACTACTTAAACCAAAACATAAAATCCTACACATAGAAAAATCATATAACATATTTGAAGCTTAATTCAAGCTTATTTATTCATATAACACATAGCTTAGGTTATAGTTCTAACATCTAATCGTATACGATCGTATCTACAAATCATTTTTAGTCTTTTAGATAGCTTAACGTATATTTGAGCAATCGTTCTTAAGTTTTAAATTGACAACCTTTATTAGATCTTGTCATATCACAAATGAAATATTTGAGATATTACATTCAACCCAACTTATAAGAATTTCGTCCTCAAAATTAACTTTAGTCATTCAATATCATATTATATGTTCTATAAATATTCAGGATATTACATTCTCTCCTCCTTATAAGAATTTCGTCATTGAAATTACAGTATAATCATCTCTATTATTTTCTCTACCTAATATGAATTTTAATTCATATAACTTAACCCATTAAGAGTTTATCTCATTCTATGAATTTTCTCAAATCCATCTTTACTCACATTAAATTTCTAATACTTAAATTAGGTCAAAAATGTTCACTTATTTCTCTTTCTAAGTGACACTGAGTGTTAATTAAGACCTTAAACCTTTCAAATGATATGGGCGTTATATTATCCACAACCGTTTAATAGTCATAAGGACTGAAACACTTATTTTGTGTAGCAATCAAATAAGATTGAGAACACACTCCATGTTTAACAATCACAAGGATTGAAAACACTAATATTAGTACTTTTTAGATGATCAGCCTTTTGTACCACATGTCACGTATAAACATAATAGTCTTAAAGACACGGTATGTTGCATCTACCGGAATCATATGTCCGTTCCAAATTTTCTTATTAAAAGGGTTGTCTAGCCGAAACAATTGGCATTGACTCATATTTAAACCATTCAAAACTTTTTGAAAATCAATTTTATGACTGTATACCGCACCTTGCAAGAGTACGTTTATGACTCATCATTTATCATACCACACTAGGTTAAATAGTGTGTTTGATGAAAAATTCATTTTTTTCACATTAAATCTATCTAGCCAAAACAATTAGCATAGACCTATGAATAACATAACTAAATCAATTTTATGACTTTATCATGTCCATATAGATAACTATGTGTTAATCTTCACACCTCAGGCTACCGTGTGTTGATGATAAAAATTATTTTATATTTTTCAAATCAACTCTGTCTAGCTTGAAAAATTAGCATAGACATAGGTTTAAAAATTTTCTAGTTCAATCATTTGAACAATTGTTTTTTAAAGGCGCTCAAGTGCGAATATACGCATGAATGTCTAGCATAACTAGAAGATTTTGGAATACCCATAATCCTCTATTATTTCCATTTTTCTCTATCCACAACACAAGTTTTTCAAATATATAGTAAACTGATTGGTTGTAAAACCAAGTACAAACAAATATATCAGTTCCCTTTCTCATCAAAATGGGATTGAAACTGTCTTAGTGCACATTGATCTTTTTTAACATCACACTGTTTATGACATTTCATAGCCGCATCTCATAAGTTGGTTCGACTGATATATCATAGCCCCCACCCATACAAGGGTTCGTTCGCTCAGTAACTAATATTCAAACTATAGTTTTAACGTAATAACTAATAACTATTCAATATACATATATCTCAGAATATATACAAAGAAGAGTTTAACACAAGATTGCAATCTATTATCAATATAGCAAACTAAGTGTTTCCTCCACCCAAGAACTAATTAATCAGTTCCCCGTCTCATCCACACTATCCTCAAATGATTTCATTCGGACTGTATATTGACTCTCGGTATCAACTGGGTAACATGACTAAGATCATTATTACAATTATAGTTTAAGCTATCATTTAGTTTAACATAGAGTTTCTCCACGATTATCTTATGACTCAAGGCCCAACATTATCTCAACTCACACGTATACTGATATTTAACCTGAAAGAAAGCCAACTCAAAGAGAAATGTTTAAAATAGCAAGGTCATACCTTTCCGAGGCTCTATCTGCTAGGTCTCACTCTCAATCTCTATTTACCCTTCTGGTGGCAAGAGCTCCCCTAGAAATTATCTTTATCTCTCTATATTCTATCGGTAATTAACAGAGTCGCAAGCTCTTCTAGGTGACTGCGAGTCTCTATTTATAGAGAAACCTTTGTCCAATCGTTGTTCATTACCCAAATTGTAGTAACTATTACACAGCGGTAATACCCGTTGGTTAAGAGTGATTAGGTGAAAAGTTCTACCAACCCACTATTAAATCAATCTGAAGATTGTCATCTTACTTATCTGGGTGTTAGTAACCCAAGGAATAGGCCATTGGCCTAGCTTGGCTGATAGTAAGTAGTAGTACTAAAGGTATATGTTTTGAATCGCTTCAGTGTAAGACAGCTCACACAGCCGGTCCTACACTTAGGTTTACCGAATAGACTCTGTAAGCTTGGTATTGGTGTGGGCCTACATTAATAGGTCAAGCATATATATACCAGATACCTCAATTTATAAGTTTACAAGGAATTTATTATACTCATATCCAAACTACAAGTCCACCTGCCAATACTTGGGATTGGGCTTGTTTAGTAACCACTGGGGTAGTCCACTATAAATTCTTAGTGAGACTATACGTTATTGCTACCATTAATACTTACATTTCGCCATTACTCGTCTCCAAGTCCAATACAAAAAATAATCATTTGGGCTTTTTTAAACGACTTACTTAACTACTCCATTAATATTTTGGGTACACCCATGGACTATTAACTCAATTAACACAGTCACACCTAGTCATCGAAATCATTTAAGGATTTAAATTAATACGCAAAAGAATAAAATTAAATTCTTAACTTTATTAATAATATCGCTTAAGAATTCGCAGTCATTGCACATACTATGAGATAGGTTTAAGGAGTTGTTCTTCAAAAATTACTTCCTGAAGAGCATGCAAAGTGAAAGTAGTATGCACACAAGCCAATCATATTTAATATGATGTAGCATATACTTTGTAATCTTATTTATTTATTAATAAAAAGAATTAATTTATTAAAGGCATTTTGTTTTATTTACATGGTGCTATTTTTTTATATGTGGTAATCCCATAGTTTTAAGTAATGCTTTTAGAATCATAATGATGATCATGCTAATGAGATCAAATTCTTAGAAAGCTTAAAACTAAAATCGTTCCTAAAAAGGAGATTAGTGAATCCGGATAGATAGTACATACTTTGCTTGCTCTTAGGAAGAGGATGATTGATCTCATAATCATTTGTGTGGAGACACTAAAGCAAGTATGTGACCCTCTCTGGTCCTCCATACACAGGTTTCACCCATCAGATAGCAATACAACCCAACAACAGAAAAGAAAAAAAATTTATTACGGCTACTGGGTTCAACTAACAAAACCAATTTATACCTTAGCGTTGGGTCGGCTAAAAGGTGACTCCTAGCTGCTGTTCTCCTTTTCCCGAAATAGAAAGTGAAGCCGGCAGATATCCACTAGCTAGCTTCCCCCTTCAGATTGCCTTTCCTTCTCAACCCTCATGCTCGCACGACATCGATATATCTCAGACTTAATGAGTCCAACAGCTTGGCCAGAGAAATTTGGGGTTCTTTTTTATAAGGAGATGTTTGCCCAATTGTTGGTTAATACTCCAATTGTCAAAAGCAGTACCCAACGGTAGAAGGGAGTAGGTGGGAACTGTCCAAATCAAATCCCATCCAAGCCCTGCTAAGTCGGCCGACAGGCCCTTGCACGTCCGGTAGGGGGTAGGCTCTTGACCGCTTGCTGAAAACCTGGGATTTGAGGGATTTTCCCTGCTTCTCTTCCTTCCTTCTGCGTCTGCACCCAATACCTCTAATTGTCCTTCCTGAAATTCTCTTTCAGCGTAGCAGGCGAGAAGTCCGCAGCCCACACCTGCAGACTGGACTTCTCAGATATGTACCCTGTAAATCTATTGCCCTCAAGGAGTTGGGATTTTCCCCTGGTCCGAACGGCTTGCTCGCTCGATCGCCCCATACCCTAACCCCTTATGTGTTTGCGTCTGACTTGAGCTAAGCCCCTGCTGCGAATCACTAGCCCAGCTTCCCTAACCATTTAGGCTTATAAAATTAACCGAGCTCCTCCTCTTATCTGATCAAAGGCTAAATTGCTTCAAATCCAATTGCTTAGCCGAAAATGAGAGAGAATGGGTCCAATTAATTATTCCATCAGTTACCCATTAAGTAACACTAGATTGACATAAGTAATTTTATTAATCTTCACTTCACAACAAATCACCCTTGTTATATTACTAACTTGGGTTTAAAAATAAAATTATAATTCTTGTATTGCAATTAAATAATTAATTTAATTATTTAATTGTTTTAGATACTCATTTTGAGAATAAAACCCACATTCAAATTATTAAATTTAATAACTTGAATTCAACACCATGATTAAATGAAATTAATTATTTAACCATTTTCCCAATTTTCTTGCTATTAAAACCTTAGGGTCGGACCACTAATTTGGTCAGACCATTAGTGAACCCCTTAAAGCTAGAATTAAATCGTATAGTTACACAATTAAATAATCATACACACATAGGTTTAACTAAGCACGTAAAACTAACTTATGAGAAATTAAATTCCATATTTAATTAATAATGAAGTTTAAAAATTCGCGGGCATTACATCCTCTCCCCATTATAAAAATTCCGTCCTCGGAATTGCAAACTAAGGCTACTCAAATAATTGCGGATAATCCGCCCTCATCTTCTCCTCGAGTTCCCACGTAGATTCCTCAACCGCATGATTTCTCAAGAGAACTTTAACGGAATGAATGATTTTATTCCTTAGCTTCTGCTCCTTCCTATTGAGTATTTGGATAGGAATTTCCTCATACGATAAGTCCTTCTCAACTTGAATTGGTTTATAGGAGATAACATTGTTGTAGTTTAGTTTATGCAGCCGCAACACTGATACATGAAACACGTTGTGAATGTGCTCAAGTTCAGGAGGTAACACTACCTCATACGCCACTTCGCCTATTCTCCTTAAAATTTCAAAAGGTCCTATGAACCTAGGGCTCAACTTGCCCTTCTTTCCAAAACAGATCTTCCCTTTCCAGGGAGATACCTTCAAAAACACAAAACCACCAACTTCAAAGTCCCGCTTCTGACGATGTAAGTCGGCATATTTCTTCTGACGATCCTAAGCTGCTACTAAACGAAATATTATTACTTTGACGATTTCCACGGTCTGCTGTACCAACTCTGGTCCCAACAGTCTCCGTGCACCAACCTCATCCCAACATAACAGTGTTCGACACCTTTTTCCATATAGCGCTTCGTACGGTGGCATGCCGATACTAGCGTGATAACTGTTGTTGTAAGCGAACTCTACCAGTGGCAAGTGATCATCCCAACTGCCCTTTAAGTCCATTACGACTGCTCTCAACATGTCTTCCAAGGTTTGAATCGTTCACTCGCTCTGGCCATCAGTTTGAGGATGATACGATGTACTCAACCTCAACCGCATTCCCATTCTTTCCTGTAGACTCTTCTAAAAATTTGACGTGAAGCGTGGATCTCTGTTAGATACAATAGATATCGGCACTCCATGTCGCGATACTATCTCTTTTACGTAAAGCTTTGCTAACTGCTCCAGTTTGTACCTGATCTTGATCGGTAGAAAATGAGCAGACTTGGTCAGACAATCCACGATTACCCAAATCGCGTCTAAACCCTTCTGTGTCTTTGGAAGTCCTACCACAAAATCCATTGTGATGTGCTCCCACTTCCACTCTGGAATCTCTAACGGTTGCAGCAATCCGCTCGGTCGCTGGTGCTCTGCCTTGACCCTCTGGCAAGTTAAACACCGGTTGACACATTCTGCAACTTCCCTCTTCAAGTTTGGCTACTGATAATGTTGACGAAGATCTTGATACATCTTGGTGCGACCCGGATGTACCGAAAATCTCGTATTATGGGCCTCTTGTAATATCTCTTCTCTTAGGTCTGGTACATATGGTACCCAGATCCTTCCCTCAAACCTCAACAATCCTGCACTGGCAATCTTATACTTTAACGTTTCTCCTTCCGATAATCGCTTCTTGATGTCGATACATTCTTCGTCAAATTCTTGAGCCTCCTTGATTTTATCCAGTAAAGTCGGACTCGCCTCCACCGCCACGAATAATTTCTCACTTTCCTCCATCGGATACTGCACCTCGAAATCTAGTTGTAGACACCCAATTTTTGCGTTCCCTATACTAACCATGACAGGAGGGCAAAATCGTCAATTGAACTGGCTTGCGGGAGCGAGGGAATGGGCACAAGTGCGCTCGTCCAACCCCATCGCAATGATTGGCGACCAAGGCTGACGTGACAATAAGGCCGTCCGAAGCAGGCATTCCCGAATGAGGTGGCACGTCTCCTGGAAATTCCCGGTCTGCAAAATACGAGCCTGTCAGCGAAAACCGACGTTACGGCACGAAAATCGAGGCGTGGCACGAAAAACGAGAAAGTCAAACTGTCCAGCCGCGGATTGATCTGCGGCCAAATAGTGCGCCTTTTGAAAACACGGAACTCGAAACACGGAACTCGAAATCAGGTGAGTGGAAGGCAGGCGGCCAGCCTATTTCAGCTCAGTTTCGTGCAGCATACAGAGAGTTGGAAATTTGTGAAGAAAGAAGGATTCAGCAGCAGCACAAGCACGGAAATAGAGAGGATAAAGAGCCAATTTTGCAACAAAATAGGAAGAAAAGAGAGAAAAAAAGAGAGGATTTATTTCTTTTGATTTTGATTGTATCAAATACACTCTTTATCCTATTCAAATACACAAGTTCACATCCATTTGAGATCATTTGTAAGGTGAAATTTCCTATTTGTTCTAGCAATTTATATCATATTGTTTGGTTAAATTAGATGTAATTTTCATGTATCTTGTTGAACAATCATGGATTAGGGATTATTAGTGAGGGTTCCATCGGAGCAAAATTCTTCCTAATAACCCGAGGATATCCAATTGATGAAATTTCTAGCTTGTTTATGGTGATTCATTGGGTGTAATTTATTTAGATTGTCATTTCCGGATATCATGGGGTATTAGATAAATCCGGGTTGGTTAGTTATGTAGTATTCATTTTGTGGGCATGTAGTAATCTCGTGTGAGCCTAGGAATGCGACCCCGTGGTCCAAATCCGATGATGGACGTTTTGATGTATGTAATAGATTCAAGGTGCTCGTTTGTAACATGTAATTGTCGGGCCTTAAAACGACGCTAGGGCGAGAATCGGGTTTAAGGCTCCGTAATAGTGGAATATGTGATTGTTGGCGTTCGAGGATAATTTGATGGCTTACATGCCCATGAATAGCCCCGACGCGTGTTTATGCTTGATTAGATTTTGTAACACAAAAATGATTTCAAAGATTAAACGATGAAGGTTTTTATTAAAATCAAACAAGCTAGGTTATTAGAATCACGAGGTTAAAAATTGGAAATGCTAATGAAAATCGATTCCTATTTTTACGAGAAAGCTAAAGAGAAGTTGTTTTCAAATATCACGAAAAAATGGTTTTGTAAAAAAAAGAAAAAAATGTTTTATTAAACCTTGATACATAGGGCGAAAGAGATCCTAGAAATTGCCCATCATTTATGAAAGCAACGTATAAGCCTCGATTCCTATTTTGGTTAAGGTTTAAAAGAATTCACGTTTTATCAAAACGACACCTAATAAAGATCTCATGGTTTTAACAAAATAAAATCAAACCTTTCTCATGAATAAAAGAGTTCTCTCGTACTAACGGAAACGACGTTCTAAAACATTCCCAAAACAAAACACGATTTCTCGATAAAATGCCAAATGTTTCATCTCTCATGAAAGAACTCACCACAACATTCACATAAGCACACACACACACACGCATGTATACACATTTTATGAATCAAAGGATAGGAAAGTATCAAGATTACGGTAACCGTGTTTCACGGATGTCGGGGGGTGCCTAACACCTTCCCCTCGCTTAAGCAAGCCCCCGAACTCTATGAATCTCGATTCGCAGACCAATTAATTCAGAGTCACATATGAGCCAGCGATTTATAAAAAAAAAATGAAAATTCGGATGAGTTGGTACATCCATTTCAAATATACCAACTGGCGACTCTGGTTAATTGGCTCATCATAAAAAACGATCTTTCAAAACCCCGTCGACATTAATGCCGACCTTTTCCCCAAAAAATCATTAAGCTAAAGGCTAAGAAATCGGAAGAGGCGAGAAACCGACGTCGACAGCTGGCGACTTCTGCTGGGGACATTAGAGGGCTTAAGCCGCGTTCAAATCTTGATGCTATCCTATCCTTTTAAAATTCATAAAATGTGTGTGTGTACGATATTTTGATTTTTACTTTTGTTGTGTGAATGTGTGTTTTGCCCAAAATGAATGATTGAATGGAATTGCTTTACTTTTAAGTAATCATTTGCATACGGTGAGGACGATGAATGTGAATGTATGTTGAGAGAGTACCTCCTCCTGAGGCGAACCTGTCGGTTGCTTATTACTGGACTCGAAGGGGCTGCTCCCCGGAGATGGCTTAGGAAACGCACCACCCAAATCCGCTCCAATCGAAAGGGCTCAGACGAGTAGATTGTGAAGATTGGGGAACCTTCATGCCGAAAAGCCCGTGAGAGTAACCCTAGGGTAGGTCAGCCTCAAATTAACCCTGCGCAGGAAAAGTCTCTTCAAGCCTTTTTACATTCACGCGTAAATGTCATGATATCATTCATATACGCCTCCCTTTTTGTCAAGAGAAATTACTAACCTCTATCTTTTGCAGGGAACGGCTGGGGAGCATAATAAAATCATATTTGGCATCTGTTATTGCATTAGAGGACTACTAACTTTCTGTTTTACAGGGAAAGATTAAAAAACCCCAAAACACAAAAGTTACAGCTTTAACATGCATCCACATTTTTTCATTCCCCAGGACTAAACTTCGAACCGTTGTTTTCTATAGGATTGCTCCTCAAACACGTTCGCAATCTAAAAAAGCCCAGAACTCTGCATCTGAAATGACAGATATTCCATCTACCAATTCCGGTTCCATATATAGGGAGGAATTTGATGACTTTAAAAAGCAGATGTTAGAAATGGCCATAATGCTAAAGGAGCAGTTGATGCCCAGACAGGAACCACCTAAGGAGGATCCACCTCAACTTAAGGGCAAGCCAGTCGTCCCAAAGGCCATTCCCGTACCAAACAAAACAGTGATTACTATCCCGGAAGAGGGAGATACAGATGACCTGCGGAAGAAAATGAGACAAATGGAGGAAACCATCCAATCTATGAAGGGCATAGGGTCCCTGGGCAGGGTTAACTATTGAGATTTATGTGTCTTCCCCGGAGCCAGATACCCGGAGAAATTTAAAATCCCCGAGTTTGAAAAATACAATGGGAAGGGGGACCCCTACACGCACTTGAAAATATACATTGGAGAACTCGGGTCTTATGCCGAGGACGAAGGGTTGAGGATGCAGCTGTTCCAGAAAAGCTTAACAGGGGAGGCAAGAATCTGGTATGCCCGCCTTGACAACGCCCGAATCCACAACTGGGAGGAATTGGCCCATACCTTCTTAACCCAATACAGCTTTTAGGCCCAGATGGCCCCTGACAGGTACCAAATGACAAAAGTTAAGAACCAACCTAGGGAATCCTTCAGGGAATATGCGCAACGATGGAGGGGCATGGCCGCACAGGTGAACCCCCCGATGACCGAATCAGAGATGGTGATGACCTTTGTAGACATTCAAGAGGCACCGTATTATGAACGAGTCATCTCGGGGATTGGAAGACCCTTTGCTGAAATGATTAAACATGGAGAGATGGTGGATATGGGGTTGAAATCGGGCAAAATCCGGGATTTTACTGCTTTGGAAACGGCTCCAGAGCAAATACAAAATGGAAATTATGGCAACACTTCCCGGAGGGTCCAAAAGAAGAAGGAAGAGGATGTTTCCCTCATCTTGCAGGGGTCATCCAGAAAGGCAGAAAACCCTCTTCCGATATAGGTGCAGAGAGTAGGGCCATCCCGACAGCCCAACTTCACAGATCAAAGGGCGGAAGGGCGAAGGAGATATGAGGCCTCGTAAAATCGAGTATTCACCCCGCTCGGGGAGCCTCTTGAACGGGTATTAGCGGTATTAGTAGCCCAAAAGAAGATAGTTGGTTTGGCACTCCTGAGTGACCCAAAGGGTAGAAGGTTTGACCCGAGCAAACGATGTGCATACCACTCAAGTTCCCCTGGCCATGATACACAGGACTGTTGGATGTTGAAGCACAGAATCCAAAACCTGATTGATAGTGGGGAAATTGTGGTAGAGCAACCAGACTCCCCAAATGTTAAGGCAAATCCCCTGACAAGACATGATGGAGGGGGGTCAATGCGACAGAGGCGAGTGAAGCTGGGGGGCCGCCGAGGTTGAACTATGTGCAGAAAGTTGAGGGAGTGATCAACATGATAAATGATCAGGGGAGTACACGGGGAGCGCCCATTAGGGAAGTGTCCGGTGTAGAGCCCCCTTTTATCCAGCTCATTGCATCTGACCTGACCGTCGATAACTGGACCATGAAACCAGTGATATCCAAACAAGGGTAAAACCCGACATCAGGGTGGTAGACCCCAGAGGATGGGAGAAATGAAGAAGTTTATTTTTGTTTGTTGTTTTATATTTTGCATAATTATGTCGTTTCTTCATGTTATCTGAAAATGTGATCGTCGTGGAAAATAACTTATATATGACAAGTATTTTGTTTCATGTCAGGTGTACCAATTTGAGTAATCCTTGCCTAACAAACGGTCTTTCAAATTTGAATGAAGATTATGATTTTGACATTGAGCTGGATTTCGATTTAATGGGCATTGAGCAAGACGAGACAGATTATGACGACGCGCCTGACGAGATCAAAGGATGGGTCGAGGATAAACCCAAACCCAACTTAGACCAAACCATCACTATAGACATCGGAACCCCTGACAACCCAAAGGAACTCAAGATAGGGATGGACCTTACCCCCAGCCAAAAAGCCGAAATGACTGAGTTGCTAAACCAATATGAGGATGTCTTTGCCTGGTCTCATGAGGATATGATCGGATTGTCCACCGACATTGTGGTACACCGATTGCCCATCAAGGAGGGTTTCAGACCTGTCAAGCAAAAATTAAGAAAGTTGAAACCGGAGTGGAGCTTAAAAGTGAAAGAAGAAATCATCAAGCAGTTCAGGGCAGGAATCATTACGGTGTCCACTTACCCAGAATGGCTGTCCAATGTAGTCCCAGTGGCTAAGCCTGGAGGAAAGGTGAGGGTATGTGTAGACTACAGAGATCTAAACAAGGCCAGTCTCAAAGATAACTTCCCGATGCCTTTCATACACATCTTGGTGGATAACACAGCCCAGTATGAGATGTACTCTTTTGTGGATTGCTTTGCGGGGTATCATCAGATAATGGTGGCGGAGGAAGATCGGGAAAAGACCGCGTTCATCACCCCTTGGGGCACCTTCTGCTATAGACGATTGGCTTTTGGTCTCACAAACGCAGGGGCTACTTATCAGAGAGCCATGATGGCCCTGTTCCACGATATGATGCATAAGGAGATAGAGGTCTACGTGGATGACATTATTGTGAAATCGAGGGTAGAATCTGACCATCTAACCCATCTTAAAAAGCTATTCGATCGGCTCAGAAAGTATAATTTAAAGCTCAATCCAGCAAAGTGTGCTTTCGGAGTGCAGTCGGGTAAGCTCTTGGGATTCCTGGTTAGTGATCGAGGCATTGAGTTGGATCCAGCAAAGATTAAGGCCATTATGGATATACCGGCACCTCACACAGAGAAGGAGATAAGAGGATTCCTCAAAAGAATAAACTTCATCAACCGTTTTATATCCCACTTGACGACTACATGTGAGCCAATTTTCAAACTGTTAAGAAAGGGGGCTTCCCAAGAATGGAATGAGCAATGTTAGAGGGCTTTTCAGACCATTAAAAAGCAGCTGACGGAGGCACCAGTGCTGGTACCCCCGAAGGAGGGGATCTCTCTGTTTATGTATATATCGGTCAATGCCATAGCAATGGGATGTATGCTGGGGCAGAAGAACGAGGCAGGTAAAGAGCAGGCCATCTATTACCTCAGCAAAAGATTTAGCCAATGTGAACAGAATTACACTCCCATCGAGAAGACCTGTTGTGCTCTGGCCTGGGCTGCAGGGAGATTACAGCACTACCTCTATGGGCATACGACGTACCAGATATCAAGAATGGATCCCCTGAAATATATTTTTGAAAGGCCCATGCTGAATTATCGACTGTCAAGATGGCAGTTAATCTTACAACAGTTCGACATGGTGTGCGTAACTCACAAAGCCATGATGGGGCAGGGAATCGCAGATCAGTTGGCGGAAACCCCGTCAGGAGGGATGGAGCCGTTAGAAACTCCTCTGCCGGGCAAAGATATATTTTGGGTGTCACATTCAAAATGTGATGACGAAGGGCAGTTTTGGAAGCTGTATTTTGATGGTGCCATGAATGCTGAGGGGGCAGGAGCCGGAGCGGTCCTGGTCTCTATCACCGGAGAACAATACCCTGTGGCCACTAAACTGCATTTCAGCAATTCGAACAACACCGCTGAATACGAGGGATGTATCTTGGGACTCCGCTTGGCCCGCGACATGGGAGTGAAGAGACTAGCGGTGTTCGGGGATTCAGAATTGGTAATCAGACAGGCAATCGGGGTGTACAACACTAAAGAGCTTCGGTTACTTCCATACCATCGTTGTGTTACCCAGCTGATGCAAGAGTTCGAAGATATCGCTTTCCGACATATCCCCCGGGGACGGAATGATTTTGCCGATGCCTTGGCAACCCTGGCGTCCTTAATCCACGTAATCAAGAACAGGGACATTCCACAGATTGAGATAGCCGTATAGAATGCCCCGGCATATGAGGAACATGTGGCAGTGTTATCAGACGAGGTGGTGTTGACAAAGCAGCCCTGATATCACGACATAAGGGAATACCTGAGGGATAGATCCATTCCCGACCAGGCAAGCCGAGCTGAGAGGATGAGGATTCAAAAGATGGCGATGAAATTTTACCTAAGTGGGGATTCACTCTACAAAAGGGATGCTGGGTTGGGACTGTTGCAATGCGTAGATGAAGCACAGGCCCGAAGGATTATGAATGAAATACATGGTGGAGTGTGTGGGCCACATATGAGTGGACCGATGCTGGCCAAAAAGATCTTGAGGACAGGGCATTATTGGTTAACGCTGAAAGCCGATTGCGATGATCATGTCAAACGGTGTTACCAATGCCAGGCGCACGGTAATGTGATCCATACGCCTCCCAATGAGCTGCACTGTATGACTTCCCCGTGGCCGTTTTCAATGTGGGGAATGGATGTGATCGGACCAATAGAGCCCTAAGCAAGCAACGGACACCGATTCATTTTTGTCATGATCGATTATTTCACCAAATGGGTAGAAGCAGCTTCTTTCCCCAAAGTAACTCAGGAGGTCATCGTCGGTTTCATCAGGAATAATGTCATTTGTCGATATGGGCAACCTGAGGTCTTGGTCTCCGACAATGCCAAGAATTTGAACAATGCCCTCATGAAGGGATTATGCGACCAGTTTAAGATCAAACACCTCAACTCTGTCATTTACCGTCCTAAGATGAATGGGGCAGTGGAGGCTGCCAACAAAAACATCAAGAAGATCATGGCAAAAATGTCTGCTAATCATCGAGGATGGCCGGATTTGTTACCCCTCACACTGATGGCGTACCGAACATCAACGCGTACTTCTACAGGGGCAACCCCTTATGCTTTGGTGTATGGAATGGAGGCTGTTCTTCCAGTTGAGGTTGAAATGGCGTCCCTCAGAATAGTGATCGATGCTCAGATAAGCGAGGAGGATTGGATGCAAAGTCGATATGACCAATTGGCCCTAATTGATGAAAGGAGGGTAGCCGCGGTTTGGCATGGTCAGTTATATCAACAGAGGATCTCTCGATCATACGACAAAAAGATAAGACCTCGAAAGTTCAAGGAAAATGATTTGGTGCTAAAAAGAGTCATGCCTTGTCAAGACGAAGCCAGGGGGAAGTTCGCCCCGAACTGGGAAGGGCCATTTGTGATTAAGAAAGTGCTATCCGGAGGAGCCCTCATGTTGCAAGAAATGGATGGTGAGGTATTTCCACAACCCCTCAATTCTGACTCGGTGAAGCGGTTCTACGTTTGAATCATCAATTCCTTTTTTTCCTTTGAAGAGCGAACTACGTAGGACCTGATCTCCCAACTTGTGGGGGTACGTAGGCAGCCATCATGGCGCGGTCCGATCCCTTAAAAAATAATCCTTTCCCTAACCAAAACCAATTTTCAATAGCCAGATAAAACCTTCCTACACCCTCAAAACCTTCCCGAAACCAGCTGCCTAACTAGCTTCATCCCAAAGGACATAACCCTGATCCAACCAAACAGTTATCCAAAATCTGAGATTCAATTCGATGAAATCAAAAGGTGTGCGGCAATATCTGTCAAATCTCCATCAAGACTTGAGAAGAGAAAGAAGGCAAAATGTCAAAATCGTGGTCAACTGGATAAAATGAGGATCCAATGAAAGGCAATGATACGACAAAAGGGGAAAATGACAAAATTTAAATGCATGTCTATATATATAAGTCATTTTATTACAAGATTTCTCTTTCGATAACTGATGAAACTAACATAGTCTATGCAGGAAATAAAATAATCTACAAATCTGAAACTAGCTGAAGCAGGATGGACAAGGTGGTGGATAGATCTGAAGCATCGGCATCTCCCGCAATCCGCTGCCCCATCATATCAATACGATCCAGTAAAGCGGTGGCTCGACTGACAGTCCCAAAATGAGCATCTACAACTGCCCTGGTCTGAAATACAATGGTCTCTCTGTCAGCAATGGCAGCGTCTCTAGCCCGAATGGCATCATCTCTCTCGACAAGAGCGGCATCCCTCTCGGCCTCAGCAGTAATCAAGGCCAGGCGGAGTCGGGTATCCTCGGTAACCCGATTTGGGGCAGAATCAGCTGAGATGGAGTGGTCTGTGGTATCTTCTGGGAGAATCACTCTAGAGTCATCAAAGGCCCCAGTTTGACTCAAACCAGCCGGATCCAAGTCTCCGCGCAACCACTGCACGTAAGCAAATGTCTGGATGTGACAGCTCTCACTATATTCGGCAAAAATCCTGCAAGACCAAAGATCGTATACCCGCAGTAGATCCCTCTCTGTCCGGGATGATATAAGGAATCGGTAGGCGGCTGCACCCGCGAAAGGGTGTAAATCCTGTGTCTGATCAAACTGCCCCATAACCGCCAGGGGATGATAAGTCGTCACGCCCCTCAGGCCGGCAATAGGGATGAAATCCAGGGTGGGCACGTGAGTCAAGAAGCTCATAAAGGAGCAATAGCCCGAATAGACCAGGAGACGAAAGGGATCCTCGACGACTGACAAAAATGATATCCAGGAGGCCACATCAGTACAGCTCACGGGACGAAACGAAAACTGCGTGGTTATGTCATGGCTAAAGCAAAACCCTTGGCGACGGAAGTGGCCGATGGGACTGAGATGACTCATGAACCACACGTACAACAAAGTCGAGCTCCCTCTGAATACTCTGTCGTGGAAGGACTGGCAGTATGAGGCTGACATGTAGGTATCCGCCAATATCATGGGAAAAATGGTGTGATCCTCCTGAAGGGCTCGAACGGCCGCGACAACTCGCATGTCCAACTGATCAGGTCCTGCGGGCAAGTACAAAACTGAGATGACACAGGCCATCAGAACGTCCACTCTCAAGGCATCCCAGCGCTCCTCGGACACGGAAAAATCACCAAAGAAAAGACGAAAACTGTCAGGTGAGCCAAATCGGTCAATCAAGAACTGAAGGGGAACCATATGGTCTGATGTGATCACCGGTAACAAGACAGCCCTCCGTAAATCGGTGAAAGTCAAGAATTGACGGCACATGGAACCAACTGTGACCCTAACACAAGGTCTATCCAAAGGCAAGCCGGTGAAACAAGCATACTCCTCGAGGGTGGGGGTCAGCTCTACCGTCCCTAACCTGAACACCTGACGGGCAGGCGCCCAATAGTTCAGAATACCATCCACAAAGCCCACTGGCACCTGAAAGGTTAATAAGGACCAAGAATGGCCCAAAAGACCATCTGCGATAACCCTGTCGGCCGGCAATAAACTGTCCAACCAGCGGAGGAGACTGCCAACCAACCCTGTGGAAGGAATGAAATCCAAACGTACCATGGCATCTGAGGACGACATCTGTGGAAAAATAGTATCAAAAAGATTGTACAGGGGTCATTTTCTATCCATAAATAAAAAGCATGCATCGTACAAATAATAATAAGACAAATGAATTTCATAGAAATAAAAGATAAAAGCTGTGCATAAATGAGTAAATGAGTTCAGTACATAGTGCATAAAATGAAAAAAATAAAAAAATAAATCTAAACAGGTGCAGGTACAAAGGCCCTATACTATCCTGATCTAAATAAAATCAATCTCATCTATGAAAGCGGGATCCTCGAACTGATCCCCTGGGGTCGTCGAAGTTGGAGGCCCAAAGTTCATGTCGGGGATGTATGGCTGCGCTGTGGCATTAGATGAGCTCGGGCCCGCATCATAACCCCCACCGTCAGGATCGTAGGCATAAGCATCCTCTGGAGTCCAGCCCAGCACCCGAAGATATAGGGACAACTGGTCTACCTGATGAGTCAGAGTGGCGATCTGCTCAGCATGGGTAGGGCTCCAAACGCAGGCTGCCCAGTCCGTCATCATCACTGAACCGGGGACCATATCCCCGAGGAAGAATGTGGCCCGGGTCTGAGGACCGATGGTGCGGGGCACCCACCAAGTACGAAAAGCATCACTCGTACTGGGACCCGTCGAAAGCATGCGACCATCCTCCCCTGCAAGCATGATCTCCGAAGGCTGAGAATCCAGCAGCCAGGAGGTAGTGAAAGGAAGGGAATGCGGGATGCGGATCTCTCCAGTAACGTATCTGAATGCGCGCTCCCCCAGGTACATCACCCATCCTCCAACACTCTGCAAAGTGAGGCGACGGGTGGAAAGTGCGAACTCCGGGCCGGTAGGATACCCATCTGTGAACCCCACATCCAGATGCTCGGAAAGATAAGGCCTCCTGATGACCCATGCAGCAGTGATCAGCTCCAGCTGAATGCGGCAATGGGCAAAGCTGCCAGACACTGGGACCTCCTCCAGGGTGCTGTGGTGCCATCGCTGACCCCGGGGATAGGTATCCAAGCCAAGGGTAGTGACGGGCCTCAGACAGGGAAGACGCTCGTAGGCCCAGAACTGTTGAACAGAACAAGGCAGAGCATGAGTAACCAACAAAAGCAGAAAAGAGAAATGGAATGACGGGAAATACAATAAGAAAAAAGAGGAAAAACCTCACCAGCAGGAAGTAATAGAATCCGAGCCAAGCATCTGTCTGGCCCTCCGAGCGTAGACGCATACCTTGGAAGAAATAAGCAAAGGTGAATGACCCCCAATCATAGTCACTAATACGGTCCACGTCTTTGACGGCTCCTATGACGCTGAAATGAATGGTGGAGGAGTTGTTCCCTAGGAAACAACCCCTCATAATGGTCAGGAACAGACGTCGTAGCAGAATGTCCCGGGTGCCCTGATCCACTGGAATAGGCAGTGCGTACAGACCCCCGACAGCATCGACAGCCAAAGCACCAGACCGAATGCTGCGGGCCTTAAAGACCCGGTCCTCAGCGGCGAAACCCAATAAAACCCGGACCTCTGCTGGAGTGATGTCAAGATCCAGAGGGACGCGGGATCCAGTGAACTCAATGCCCGTGATGTACCTCCAGTCCCAGGGAGTCAGCACAACCTCGCAGTCAAGAAGGTGAAGAGACTGCGTCTGGTGGAACCAGCGCTCAGATAAGCCCCTCATGTAACCCCAGGGGCACTGGCGGGGAATGATGGTGAAGAAGTGACGAAAGCCCCAGGAGTCCACCGCCGCCCGGTACTCACTGTGCAGAGCTGTATAGAGGGAATATATGTTGAACCAGTTACCCTTCGGCTGAGTAAACTCGGGCACCTGGGACAATCACCAATGGGTCAGTCCAGATAAAACGGGAATTGAAAAATTGAAAATGAAATGAGAATGGAATTGAATATACCTCATTAGCTACAAGAGATGCCGATGGGTGACGACTGAGATCCCGACCCAAAAGATCGGGTATCTGCATAGGGGCACCAGAAGGAGCCTGATGAGTAGATGGAGCCGGTGTGCTGGATGATGGTCCCTCTACCACAACCTCCGGAGGTGCAGCTTCCTCAACGTCCGGATGATCGGGACGGATGACAGCCTCCGCCAAGCGGCGAGCCTAACGGGTCCGAGGAAGAATAGGGGCAGGTGCAGCCCTACGACGGCGAACACCCGATGTCCGAGACGTAGAAGAGCTACTAGGAGCGTCGGGATCCATAGCTGGAATGGAATATCAGGCAAGGAGGAAGGTAAGTTCCCTTTTTTAATTAATGATGTCACAAATATTCCAGTATTTATCGTAGAATTAATGCAACATGATGCATGTTTATGGTATGTGCATTAAAACAAAACAAAAAAAAATAAAATCGGCAGAGTTCCGTTTGTAAAATGGACATCCCAGGCATAAGCCAAACATGTTTTCCATCAATCCAAGCCTCAAACAGATTTAATTTGCATTCATATGTGTAATTACAGCATGTAAAGGACCTTAATGCATGATTTTCTTTCAAAAAAGGGAATAACAGGTATGTGGGACGGCATCATTAGCATAAAATAGGACTCACACAGTTGATACATAGCATGTATATACAATAATACATAGCATAGCATTGTAAAGCATACATTTCTATCTCTAACATGTAAATAGCCAAATGTATAGCAAAACATTGACGAAATTGAAAAGTGAACGGTCAAAGTGTTACCTGTAGCGCGTAGAACGATCCTACCGGAGCAGTTTTTGCAGAAAGGTTGGAAAACTCGACAAAAGACCCTTACAAACGAGCAAAATCGCAAGAATCTATGTGGGGTACGAAGTTGAAAGTGACAGATCTGGAAGTGGTGAGCCGCTTAAGAAACCGATCTTGGCCGCAGATCTATCTGCGGCTGGCCGCAGATCCATCTGCGGCTGGCCCTGGTGGGTCCCCTTAGTTCCCTTGCAGCCGTTTGATGTGTCTAGTGAAAATGAATTACGAGATGGGTGACCGGCGACGATACCCGGCCCCGACGAGACAATCGACCGGCGACGATAACCGGCGATTACGAGATGGATGTCCGGCGACGAAAACCGGCTCCGACAAGATAACCAACTGGCGACGATAACCGGGGGTTACGAGATGGGTGACCGGCGACGATACCCGGCCCCGACGAGACAATCGACCGGCGACGATAACCGGCGATTACGAGATGGATGTCCGGCGACGAAAACCGGCTCCGACAAGATAACCAACCGGCGACGATAACCGGGGGTTACGAGATGGGTGACCGGCGACGATACCCGGCCCCGACGAGACAATCGACTGGCGACGATAACCGGCGATTACGAGATGGATGTCCGGCGACGAAAACCGGCTCCGACAGGATAACCAACCGGTGACGATAACCGGGGGTTACGAGATGGGTGACCGGCGACGATACCCGGCCCCGACGAGACAATCGACCGGCGACGATAACCGGCGATTACGAGATGGATGTCCGTCAACGAAAACCGGCTCCGACAAGATAACCAACCGGCGACGATAACCGGGGGTTACGAGATGGGTGACCGGCGACGATACCCGGCCCCGACGAGACAATCGACCGGCGACGATAACCGGCGATTACGAGATGGATGTTCGGCGACGAAAACCGGCTCCGACAAGATAACCAACCGGCGACGATAACCGGGGGTTACGAGATGGATGACCGGCGACGAAACCCGGCCCCGACGAGACGATCGACCGGCGACGATAACCGGCGATTGCGAGATGGGTGACCGGCAACGAAACCCGGCACCGACAAGACGATCATCCGCATTGACACCCTTTTACGGACGTTTTGCATCCATTGCATCTTGCGTTGCATCCTAAATCCTACGCGTTGCATCACGTATGTGTTGTCATCCTTGTGCACTGTCATTCATGCATCGAGTGTCTATTCTTTATCCTGTTCATTTCATTAAACATTGCATAAACATGATAAAGAGGGGCAGTTGTAGACACCCAATTTTTGCGTTCCCTGTACTAACCATGACAGGAGGGCAAAATCATCAATTGAACCGGCTTGCGGGAGCGAGGGAATGGGCACAAGTGCGCTCGTCCAACCTCATCGCAATGATTGGCGACCAAGGCTGACGTGATAATAAGGCCGTCCGAAGCAGGCATTCCCGAATGAGGTGGCACGTCTCCTGGAAATTCCCGGTCTGCAAAATACGAGCCTGTCAGCGAAAACCGACGTTACGACACGAAAATCGAGGCGTGGCATGAAAAACGAGAAAGTCAAACCGTCCAGCCGCGGATTGATCTGCGGCCAAATAGTGCGCCTTTTGAAAACACGGAACTCGAAACACGGAACTCGAAATCAGGTGAGTGGAAGGCAGGCGGCCAGCCAGCCTATTTCAGCTCAGTTTCGTGCAGCATACAGAGAGTTGGAAATTTGTGAAGAAAGAAGGATTCAACAGCAGCACAAGCACGGAAATAGAGAGGATAAAGAGCCAATTTTGCAACAAAATAGGAAGAAAAGAGAGAAAAAAAGAGATGATTTATTTCTTTTGATTTTGATTGTATCAAATACACTCCTTATCCTATTCAAATACATAAGTTCACATCCATTTGAGATCATTTGCAAGGTGAAATTTCCTATTTGTTCTAGCAATTTATATCATATTGTTTGGTTAAATTAGATGTAATTTTCATGTATCTTGTTGAACAATCATGGATTAGGGATTATTAGTGAGGGTTCCATCGGAGCAAAATTCTTCCTAATAACCCGAGGATATCCAATTGATGAAATTTCTAGCTTGTTTATGGTGATTCATTGGGTGTAATTTATTTAGATTGTCATTTCCGGATATCATGGGGTATTAGATAAATCCGGGTTGGTTAGTTATGTAGTATTCATTTTGTGGGCATGTAGTAATCTCGTGTGAGCCTAGGAATGCGACCCCGTGGTCCAAATCCGATGATGGACGTTTTGATTTATGTAATAGATTCAAGGTGCTCATTTGTAACATGTAATTGTCGGGCCTTAAAACGACGCTAGGGCGAGAATCGGGTTTAAGGCTCCGTAATAGTGGAATATGTGATTGTTGGCGTTCGGGGATATTTTGATGGCTTACATGCCCATGAATAGCCCCGACGCGTGTTTATGCTTGATTAGATTTTGTGACACAAAAATGATTTCAAAGATTAAATGATGAAGGTTTTTATTAAAATCAAACAAGCTAGGTTATTAGAATCACGAGGTTAAAAATTGGAAATGCTAATGAAAATCGATTCCTATTTTTACGAGAAAGCTAAAGAGAAGTTGTTTTCAAATATCACGAAAAAATGGTTTTGTAAAAAAAAGAAATAAATGTTTTATTAAACCTTGATACATAGGGCGAAAGAGATCCTAGAAATTGCCCATCATTTATGAAAGCAACGTATAAGTCTCGATTCCTATTTTGGTTAAGGTTTAAAAGAATTCATGTTTTATCAAAACGACACCTAATAAAGATCTCATGGTTTTAACAAAATAAAATCAAACCTTTCTCATGAATAAAAGAGTTCTCTCGTACTAACGGAAATGACGTTCTAAAACATTCCCAAAACAAAACACGATTTCTCGATAAAATGCCAAATATTTCATCTCTCATGAAAGAACTCACCACAACATTCACATAAGCGCACACACACACGCACGTATACACATTTTATGAATCAAAGGATAGGAAAGTATCAAGATTGCGGTAACCGTGTTTCACGGAAGTCGGGGGGTGCCTAACACCTTCCCCTCGCTTAAGCAAGCCCCCGAACTCTATGAATCTTGATTCGCAGACCAATTAATTCGGAGTCACATATGAGCCAGCGATTTATAAAAAAAAATGAAAATTCGGATGAGTTGGTACATCCATTTCAAATATACCAACTGGCGACTCTGGTTAATTGGCTCATTATAAAAAACGATCTTTCAAAACCCCGTCGACATTAATGCCGACCTTTTCCCCAAAAAATCATTAAGCTAAAGGCTAAGAAATCGGAAGAGGCGAGAAACCGGCGTCGACACTAGTCTCTCGAACTCTTTTATCAACTTCACCTGAGTGGTTAGCATTAGCAACTTCTCCCTGCCTTTTCTGCTTAAGGCATCAGCCACGATGTTTGCTTTACCCAGATGGTACAGAAATTCACAATCGTAATCTTTGATCAATTCTAACCATCGCTTCTGCCTCATGTTTAACTCTTTCTGAGTGAAGATATACTACAAACTTTTGTGATTTGTGTATATCTCGCACTTCTCTCTATATAGGTAGTGCCTCCGAATCTTTAAGGCAAAAGCTACCGCTGCTAACTCTGGGTCATGAGTCGGATAACCCTTCTCATAGTCCTTCAATTGACGTGACGTGTACGCAATGACCCTGCCATACTACATCAGTACATAGCTAAGACCCTTGTGTGATGCATCACTGTACACTACAAAACCTCCAGTGTTGTTCGGTAAAGCCAATACCGGTGCTTGACTAAGTCTCTTCTTCAGGATTATGAAATTTGAAGAGTTTTAAATTGATTTTTCTTTTCTTTTCTCCCTAATCCGTTGGTATTCCTTCCTTGTTAGCTTGTTTGCTAATTTCTCCCAATTAGAATTAATGGTCAGCTATCCTATGGGTCCCACTTTGGCTTATTATTCCCATTTAATGCCCATTAATCCAATTAATGGCCTATTTTACCATTTTGACATCTAAAAATTAACTTTTTCGTGAAGACAGTCGATTCCTACTAAAATCGATGTTCTCATCGTACATCTCCGAAATTCATGTTTAACTTTTTACCGAAAAAGTCAACCAGTTGACTTTTTCTGTAAAAAGTCAACCAGTTGACTTTTGACCAAAAAGTCAACCCCGACACAAAATGTGTTTAGGGTCTATCCTGACTAATTTAGACGTTCCGGATTCAAATCCGCAATTCGTTTCTCCGAATTCCATTCCGAACTTAAATTCGAATTTTAACCACTTAACTTGAAGCATTAGCTTCCTTAGTAAATTCAAAAAAAATTAAATTAGTCTAAACCAACTATTACTACACATCTCATCACATAAAAATAAATATAAATATATAACACATATATATACATATTTATTAAATCACAAAAATATATTTCACATAAAAGTTCATTTAATTAATATACATCAAGCTACATGCTAATCTCGGTTATTACATTCACCCTCCCTTATAAGGATTCCGTCCCCGAAATCATTACAAGGTTAAACAAAAAGATTGGGATAATTTTTCATCATCTTTTCCTCGAGTTCTCACGTAGCTTCATCAGCGTTGTGGTTCCTCCATACAACTTTTACGGAAGGTATTACCTTATTCCTTAAAACTTGTTCCTTCCTGTCAATGATTTGAACATGAATTTCTTCATATGTTAGGTCTCTTTCGACCTGAATATGTTCATATTCTATGACGTGCTTGTAATCTGGCTTGTACGGTCGTAAGACTGATACATGGAACACATTGTGAATATGTTCCAACTCAGGAGGTAAAGCTATTTCATAAGCCACTTCTCCTGTTCTCTTCAATACTTAAAAAGGTCCTATGAATCTTGGACTCAACTTCTCTTTCTTTCTAAATCACATTTTCCCTTTCCAGGGTGATACCTTCAAAAAGACATAGGTTCCGACATCGAAGTCCCGCTGTTTCCTATGTTAATCTGCATATTTCTTTTGTCGATCTTGAGTCGACACTAACCTTGCCCGTATCATCTTGACGATCTCTGCAGTCTGCTGAACCAATTCTGGCCCAAGCAGTCGACGTTCTCTGACCTCATCCCAACACAGTGGTGTCTTGCACGGTCTTCCATACAAAGCTTCATAAGGCGGCATGCCTATACTCGCATGATAACTGTTGTTATATGCAAATTCTACTAAGGGTAAGTGGTCGTCCCAATTTCCCTTCAAGTCCATAACACATGCCCGCAACATATCTTCTAATGTTTGAATTGTTCTCTCGCTTTGCCCATCTGTTTGAGGATGATACGTCGTACTTAATCTCAATTGCGTCCCCATGCGTTCTTGGAAGCTTCTCCAAAAATTTGCCGTGAATCGCGGATCGCGATCTGATACAATTGATACTGGCACTCCATGTCTGGAAACAATTTCCTTGACATAAAGCTTAGCTAATTGATCCAAATTGAATCTGATCTTAATTAGCAAGAATGCGCGGATTTGGTCAATCGATCAACGATAACCCATATTGCATCATATCCCTTCTGGGTAGTTGGAAGTCCTACAACGAAGTCCATCGTAATATGCTCCCACTTCCATTCTGGGATTTCTAAGGGTTGAAGTAATCCACTCGGCCTCTGATGTTCAGCTTTTACCCTTTGACAAGTTAGGCATCTGCTGACGCATTCTGCGACTTCTTTCTTCATATTAGGCCACCAAAAATGTTGGTGAAGGTCTTGGTACATCTTTGTACTTCCCAGGTGAATCGAATAGTTCGAGCTATGGGATTATTGCAAATTTTCTTCTCTTAATTCAGGTATTAACGGTACCCAAATTCTCCCTTCAAATCTCAACAATCCTTCATTATCCACCCTGAATTTAAGCTCTTCCCCTTCTGAAATTCTCTTCCTTATTCTATCGCATTCTTCATCCTTGCCTTGCGCTTCTTTTACTCTATCCAATAAAATTGGACGAGCCTCCATTGTAAATAATTTCTCCTTCGACTTATTCGGACATTTTACTTCTAGTTCCATCCTTGCCATTGCATTAATTAGCTTTTCTTGAGCCGTTAATGCTGATAATGTTTCTTTACCCTTTCTACTTAAATCATCTGCAACCACATTAGCTTTCCCTGGGTGATACAAAATTTCATAGTCGTAGTCTTTTATCAACTCCAACCATCTTCTCTACCTCATGCTTAGCTCCTTCTACGTGAAAATATACTTTAGACTTTTATGGTCCGTATATATCTCACATTTCTCACCATATAAATAGTGCCTCCATATCTTCAAGGCAAATACTACCACTGCCAATTCTAGGTCGTGGGTAGGATATCCCTTCTCATAATCTTTTAACTGTCATGACTCATACGCAATGACTTTACCATGTTACATTAGCACACAACCAAGTCCTTTGTGCGACGCATCAACGAAAACAATAAAATCACCTGTATCATCTGGTAGAGATAACACTGGTGCTTCACTCAACCTCTTCTTCAGCTCTATGAAGCTCTGCTCGCATTTCTCTGACCAAACAAATTTCACCATTTTCCTAGTCAGATTAGTTAGGGATTCCGCTATTTTCGAGAAATCTTTAATGAATCTTCGATAATACCCTGCCAATCCCAAGAAACTTCTCACCTCTGTTGGTGTCTTCGGCTGCTCCCAATTAATCACTGCCTCCACTTTTGCTGGATCCACAGAGATTCCATCTTTGTTAATCACATGTCCCAAAAATTGGACTCTTTCCAACCAAAATTCACATTTGGTAAATTTTACGTACAACTTCTCTTTCCTTAGTGTCTCTAACACCACCCTCAAATGTTCAGCATGATCTTCCTGTGTCTTGGAGTAGACCAGAATATCATCGATGAACACCACCACAAATTTGTCCAAGTATTGCTTAAACACTGAGTTCATCATATCCATAAATGCTGATGGCACATTTGTTAACCTAAATAACATCACTAGGAACTCGTAATGGCCGTAACGAGTCCTGAATGCTGTCTTAGGTACATCCTCCTTCTTCACCTTCAACTGGTGATATCCTGTCCTCAAGTCTATCTTGAAAAAATATCTTGCTCCCTTCAACTGATCGAACAGATCATCGATCCTAGGTAATGGGTATTTATTCTTAATCATCACCTTGTTTAGCTCTCGGTAATCGATACAAAGTCTCAACGATCCATCTTTCTTCTTAACAAATAAGACTGGTGCTCCCCAAGGAGATACACTTGGTTGAACCATCAGTTCCTTCATCTCCACCGGTGCCATTCTGTATGGGGCTTTCGAAACTGGCGTTGTCCCTGGTATTACATCTATGACAAATTCGATCTCCCTATCTGACGGAAGACCTAGCAATTCCTCCGAAAACACATCCATAAACTCCCTCACCGCAGGTATCTGTCTCATTTTTGCTCCTACTTTTCTGGGTATCGACAATGTGGGCCAGATAACCTACACATCCTTTCCTTAATAATTTCTTTGCTTGCATCATCGTCAGACAACACGAATGTCTAGGCGATTTACTACCATAAAACACTACCTTAGACTGATTTGGAGTCCGAAGGTTAATGCTTTTCTCCTGGAAATCTATCATTGCCCCATGATTATATAACCAATCCATTCCCAAAATCACATCAAACTCCCCAGTTGAATTGGAATTAAATCCACAGGCAACTTATGCCCCTTTATGTCTACACAACAATTCTTCTGAATATGACTAACGGGAATTACTTCCTTGTTCGCGACTTCTAGATTTAATCGTTGCGCGAATTCAAATGACACAAAAGAGCAAGTAGCACCCGAATCAAATAACACATATGCATTTATACTGTTGATCGGAATAATACCTGAAACAACATCTTTGGATGCCGCTGCATCTTGAACCATCATGTTGAAGGTCCTTGCTATCGGTCGAATAGGTGGTGTTGGTCCTGTTATTGCCAACCTGCCACTATTGTCTCCCTTTCCTCCATTTCCTTCATTCGTCCACTTCCTTGGACAATTCCTTGCTTGGTGATCTAATGCTCCGTAAGTGAAACATCCATTTTTCTTTGGAATGGGACAATTAGGAGATAGATGTCCCCCTTGCCCGCAGTGGAAACACACGTTCTTACCCTTCAGACATGCGCCTAAATGGTTCTTCCCGCACTCCTTGCAAGCGTCTACCTTCTTCTTTGGATCTCCTGGTTTGCTTCCAGAATTTCCTGGGATGTTGTTGTCCCACTTCCTCTTGTTAGAACCCCCACTACTTCCTTCACCTCTGTGCACTCCTTCATTCTTGTGCTTCTTCTGTTCTTTGTTGAACTTCATCAAAGCCTTGCTTCCTCCCTCGACAATTATGGCTTTTTCCAAAAGAGTAGCGAAACTGTTTGTCTGCAGTACTGAGAGCCTACTGTACAACTGATGAGTGTGTTTTATACACACAATTTAGGTACTTTTGGCCTTGATAATTTGCAAGTCTTTAGGTATTTTATGTGGTTTTTATGTATTTTTATCTTATTTCTACATAAATTAGTTTTTAGTTATTTTTACATGTTTTATGTTATTTTGATGCATTTTTATTATGTTTGTAGGAATTGAAATAAAGACCGCTCGGATCGTTGTTTGTATTGATTCAATGTCCGTGCCTGGACGTTTGTGCCCGATTGGTAGTATGATGGAAATTTGTGCTTGGCGACGCTCGGTGCTTAATTTGACAACATTTGGTAGTTGGGCGTGCATGGCGTCGGAAATCGTGCACGGCGTGCGGCGTCGACCAAGCCACGAGGGCAAGCCCGTGCTTAGATATACGTGCCCGAATGATAACACGGTGAAAATTTATGTTTGGCGATGCTCGGGGCTTAATTTGATGACATTTGGAAGTTGGGCGTGCACAGCATTGGATAGCGTGCACGGCGTGCGGTGTCAACCAAGGCGCGGGCACGGCGTGCGGCAGACGGGGCGCCAGCGTGCGGCCCAGGCGCTGGGCGCGGGCGCATGGGCGCGGCGTGCGGGCAACGCGTGCGGGCGTGTTGGCGCGCTGGGCGTGTGCGGGCATGTGCGGCGGGCGCTGGGCGCCAGGCACTGGGCGCGGGCGCATGGGCGCGCGCTGGGCGTGCGGCAAGTTGGCGCGCGCGGGGCCTCGGCAGCGGGCGTGGGCGTGCGGCCAGCGTGCGGCCCAGGCGCTGGGCGCGGGCGCGCGCGCTGGCGTGCAGGCGCGCGACGCCGTGCTGAGTGCGATTCCAGCTGGCCTTTTGGTGCGATCTGAGCGGATTTTTGACCCATAATCTGATTTTTGCTAGGTTTTTCATGGAGGCACTATATAATATCTCTTTGGGGCTTCATTTTTGACATCTAGGAATTGGGAGGCCACACAACACATCAATTAGAGAGCCAAAAGTGCTGCAACACAAGGAAAATTCAGCAAAATCAAAAGAACCAAGAAGGAAAGGAGTGTCAAATGGACATCTTGACATAGGGAGGCTGCACATACATCACCAAGAAGAGCTTAAGGGCTGCAATTCAAAGAGATTTTCAGCAACAAGCCAAGGAGCAAAAGGAGAAAAGAATGCCAAAGGAAGAGGAAAAGCTAGAAATTGACATCAACCAAGCAAGCAACATATGAATATCTTCTAAATGGGTTTTATCATCTCTTGCTTTCCTTTGAATTTGTATTTCTATTTCATGATGTACACCATGTGTTTGATGTTTTTCCTAGCTACCATGAACTAGAGCTTATTCTAAGATTTCAATGGAACCCAACACATAGTTTGAATTGATTTCTCTCTCTTTGCTATTAATTACTCATTTGTGAATTGTATGTCATAATTTATGCTTCATATATTAATTGCCTAGCTAGTAATTACCATGGGAACCTTTATGAACTTGACGAACGGATTATAGTGTTTAGACCTTGTTATGATATCATGTGAAAGTTAAAGATTGTTGTGGGTTGTTAATTGAGATTAAGTGACGTGTGTCTTGTTGATTATCCTCAATGATAGATAACTTGATAGTATTTAGGATAGATATATACCTGGATACCGTGTGCAACCAATGGAGAATCTACTCTTAATGACTTCCTATGTGAAAGTTGGTAATTGAAGGGACGGTAAATGAGATTTAGTGACACGTGTCTTGTTATTGTTCTTGAAATTAGTCTCTTGATAGTGTGTAGGATAGACATATACCTACATGCCGCATTAGGAAGATTCGAATTTGACCATCGACAGAGGCTTATAAGTAGCTTTGATTTCTCGGTTGGCAACTCTATGTTGTTAATTAATTCAAATGAGAGAGTTAGGATATTCAAATGAAGTGTTGGGGGAAATTGCAATCTTAGACTAGTTAACATTAGATTTCATTATTTTAACGCTTTACATATCCCTTATTATTACAAAACAACAACAAATTCAAATCATCAATTGTCTAAATAAAATCGAGACGATATATAGTTGGTACTTGGGATACACTAGAACAATTCCCTGTGGGTTCGACAACTCTATTATCACTTTATTACTTGTTGACCGCGTATACTTGCGCGTATTTTTCGGTTGCGAAATCGACCAACAAGTTTTTGGCGCCGTTGCCGGGGAATTGTTCTTCTAGTGTTTTCCAATATTAATGACAATCGAATTGGTCTTAATTTAGACTTGTAAATAATTTTCTTATTATTATTTTGTTTTGTTTTGATTTTGTTTTCAGTTAATGGATGAGCATAACTATCAATGGGATTATGAAGGGACGACGCAACCAAGTTCGTCAAAACTTCTTGAGCAATTGCAAGAACAACTTGCAACGCTTTTAAGGGCTATTGACACTCTTAAAGGCCAGTCCACTCAAAATGCCTACAGTCAGAATCAAGCTGACTACTACCCAAACTACTATCAACCGGGTTGGCAACATCATCCAAGCTTTTCTTGGGACAACAGTCAAGATCAATGCTTTGATCCAAGTCTCTCATACCATTCAGAATTTTCATTCCAACCTCCACCATACCATGAGGATACATCTAATGTGGAGGAGATTCTTCTCTTGTTCATTGAGAAACAAGAATTGTTACGAAGCGTCGAGAACCAAATGGCACAACTTCTCGAGGCAGTGCTTATTCACCCGCAAAGCACCTTACCTTGTATTACACAGATTAACCCTATAGAGGAAGGTGAAGAGCAATGTTTGGTGAATTCGCATAGTTGTGACAAAGCAGAAAGAAGGAGGGAGGAGCTCATGGCTCATATCTCTCAAAATGAGGTTAGGTTGGCAAATATACAAGCTTTAGTGCAGAGCATCATGAACTATGTTGCCAATTCTTACATTATTCACCCGCAATGCACCTTACCTAGCGATACTGAGATTGACCGTATGGAGGAAGGTGAAGAGGGGTGCTTGGTGGATGATCAAGGAAATGGCGCGGAGTTGCACGAAGCTATTAGTGAAAATTTTGAGAGTGAACATCCTGTTGTGGATGATGATTCTGAGGTTGATGAGACAAGGAGCATGAATGGGGATCATGAAAAGGAAATTGAAGACCAAGAAGTCACATTCGAGGTTTTCAAACCCATCGAACACCCATTGGTTCATGAAGAAGATCTTCATGTCGATCTTGACACAAGTGCAATAATTGATGATGCAGATGAGGAGAGCTTCTTCTTGCCATCGGATGATGCTATGTTCAAGGGTCATCAATCCGGCATGCATGCTATGCAAATCAAAGAAATAACATCGAGGCGGCATGCTATGGTCAATTTTGCGATTGAGCCGGATTGATGGGAAAAAAAGGAGTCGGGCTAACAACTTTAAACCAAGCACTTCTTGGGAGGCAACCCAAGTTTACAGTTTTGCTTTTATTTTTGTTTGATTGCATTTTAGTGGTTTAATTGCATTTTAATTTCTTTAGTCATTTGCTTTTAGGTACGCTCCCAACTTAGAGGTATTGAAAGATGATATCAATGGCGCTTGACACGGTTTCAGGGAAGTCTTCTATTTTAATTTTTCCTATATCAGACATTGAGGACAATGTCAAGTTTAAGTTTGGTGGTAGTACTTCGTATTTGTGTGTTTTTAATTTAGTTTTTGTGTGATTTAAGTATGTTTCTCTTTTTATTCAAAAAAAAATTCATTTATTTTTAGGATGTGTCCTTGAGCATTGTTTTAATTTGATTTGAACCATAATCCATGGTCAATGATAATGGCTTGTTTGAAGAGAATCTAACTCATGAGACGTAGACAATTGTTGCTTAGTCTTTGTGCTTATCGTTTATTGGTTATTATTTTGCTTATGCGTCTTTTCACTTTCATGCATTTACCCATGAGTATTAAGCTAGTTGTATGCTTAGAGAAGGCTTTTATAACCGAATGCTTGTGGAAAATATCTATAAACTCTAGAACTCGTTTAAACATCACTCGAACCAAGGTGTCCAAATTTGTTAAGTTTGAATTGATGGTCATGTGGTGAGTTGAGATGGAGCGTAAAACGCACTCACTCATGGACACATGCGTAGGAGAGATAGAGCGTAAAATGCACTCTCTTATAATTGTGATTAAAGAAAAAAAAATTGTTTATTGCAAATTTTGCATGGGGTTGAGGTTGAGCGTAAAACGCACTCGCCCATAAGAGCGTGCTTAAGGATTGAGATGGAGCATAAAATGCACTCACCTAGAGCCCTTGGTTCTCAAAATTTTTGGAATTGTGATTTGTACACATTTGTATTGAGTGATATGTTAAGCATGTTATTTTGGGGTTTATTTTGATTATTTCATAAGGTAATGTGGTTGCATAGTTTCATTCGAGCTTGATTGGTTTAGTGCTATTGGGTACTCACACACACACATACGGAAGAGGCCTTAAGCAAAGTATGACTAGCTAACTGAAAATTTAGACTTGTAACGCTTTGTTTGTTCTCTTGAGTTCTATGTGTTGATGCCTTTGAGACCATTGTCGGCTTATTAATTCATTACTCAAGTTAGAATATATTAGAAGTTTTTGAATTGTTTAGTTTAGGTTTGTTTTGCTTGAGGACAAACAAAGATTTTAGTTTGGGGGTATTTGATGAGTGTGTTTTATACACACAATTTAGGTACTTTTGGCCTTGATAATTTGCAAGTCTTTAGGTATTTTATGTGGTTTTTATGTATTTTTATCTTATTTCTACATAAATTAGTTTTTAGTTATTTTTACATGTTTTATGTTATTTTGATGCATTTTTATTATGTTTGTAGGAATTGAAATAAAGACCGCTCGGATCGTTGTTTGTATTGACTCAATGTCCGTGCCTGGACGTCTGTGCCCGAATGGTAGTATGATGGAAATTTGTGCTTGGCGATACTCGGTGCTTAATTTGACAACATTTGGTAGTTGGGCGTGCACGGCGTCGGAAATCGTGCACAGCGTGCGGCGTCGACCAAGCCACGAGGGCAAGCCCGTGCTTAGATATACGTGCCCAAATGATAACACGGTGAAAATTTATGTTTGGCGATGCTCGGGGCATAATTTGATGACATTTGGAAGTTGGGCGTGCACGACATTGGATAGCGTGCACGGCGTGCGGTGTCGACCAAGCCGCGGGCACGGCGTGCGGCAGACGGGGCGTCAGCGTGCGGCCCAGGCGCTGGGCGCGGGCGCATGGGCGCGGCGTGCGGGCGTGTTGGCGCGCTGGGCGTGTGCGGGTGTGTGCGGGCGCTGGGCGCGGGCGCATGGGCGCGGCGTGCGGGCGCGCGCTGGGCGTGCGGCAAGTTGGCGCGCGCGGGGCCTCGGCAGCGGGCGTGGGCGTGCGACCAGCGTGCGGCCCAGGCGTGGGCGTGCGGCGTGGGCGTGCGGCGTGGGCGTGCGGCGTGGGCGTGCGGCCCAGGCGTGCGGCGTGGGCGTCTGGCGTGCGGGCGCGCGGCGTGGGCGTGCGGCGTTGGGCGCGCGCGGGGCATCGGCAACGGGCGTGGGCGTGCGGCCCAGGCGCTGGGCGCGGGCGCGCGTGCTGGCGTGCGGGCACGCGACGCCGTGCTGAGTGCGATTCCAGCTGGCCTTTTGGTGCGATCTGAGCGGATGTTTGACCTATAATCTGATTTTTGCTAGGGTTTTTCATGGAGGCACTATATAATATCTCTTTGGGGCTTCATTTTTGACATCTAGGAATTGGGAGGCCACACAACACATCAATTAGAGAGCCAAAAGTGCTGCAACACAAGGAAAATTCAGCAAAATCAAAAGAACCAAGAAGGAAAGGAGTGTCAAATGGACATCTTGACATAGGGAGGCTGCACATACATCACCAAGAAGAGCTTAAGGGCTGCAATTCAAAGAGATTTTCAGCAACAAGCCAAGGAGCAAAAGGAGAAAAGAATGCCAAAGGAAGAGGAAAAGCTAGAAATTGACATCAACCAAGCAAGCAACATATGAATATCTTCTAAATGGGTTTTATCATCTCTTGCTTTCCTTTGAATTTGTATTTCTATTTCATGATGTACACCATGTGTTTGATGTTTTTCCTAGCTACCATGAACTAGAGCTTATTCTAAGATTTCAATGGAACCCAACACATAGTTTGAATTGATTTCTCTCTCTTTGCTATTAATTACTCATTTGTGAATTGTATGTCATAATTTATGCTTCATATATTAATTGCCTAGCTAGTAATTACCGTGGGAACCTATATGAACTTGACGAACGGATTATAGTGTTTAGACCTTGTTATGATATCATGCGAAAGTTAAAGATTGTTGTGGGTTGTTAATTGAGATTAAGTGACATGTGTCTTGTTGATTATCCTCAATGATAGATAACTTGATAGTATTTAGGATAGATATATACCTAGATACCGTGTGCAACCAATGGAGAATCTACTCTTAATGACTTCCTATGTGAAAGTTGGTAATTGAAGGGACGGTAAATGAGATTTAGTGACACGTGTCTTGTTATTGTTCTTGAAATTAGTCTCTTGATAGTGTGTAGGATAGACATATACCTACATGCCGCATTAGGAAGATTCGAATTTGACCATCGACAGAGGCTTATAAGTAGCTTTGATTTCTCGGTTGGCAACTCTATGTTGTTAATTAATTCAAATGAGAGAGTTAGGATATTCAAATGAAGTGTTGGGGGAAATTGCAATCTTAGACTAGTTAACATTAGATTTCATTATTTTAACGCTTTACATATCCCTTATTATTACAAAACAACAACAAATTCAAATCATCAATTGTCTAAATAAAATCGAGACGATATATAGTTGGTACTTGGGATACACTAGAACAATTCCCTGTGGGTTCGACAACTCTGTTATCACTTTATTACTTGTTGACCGCGTATACTTGCGCGTATTTTTTGGTTGCAAAATCGACCAACAACAACCATGGCTTAAGACCTTGCTCAAACCTCCTGGTTTTTCTTTTTTCTGTATCAACCTGACGAGGTGCAAACCTTGCCAGTTCGTTAAACTTTGCAGCATACTGTGGTACCGTCATACCTCCCCGTTTTAGCTCCAAAAATCGTATCTCCATGCGACTCTGCATGCTCGTAGGAAAATAATTTTCAAAGAACGCTTCCATGAATCTCTCCCATGGTATTACCCCTGTTCCAACCCTGTCTTAGTTTGCCTCCCACCAAAAGTTAGATTCTCATTTCATCATATATGTAGCAAAAATGGTTTTCTGCTCTTCTCGTATTCCAGTGATCACGAATGCCTTTTCAATTTCCTTGATCCAGGTTTGAGCCTCTATAGGTTCCGTGGTCCCTTTAAATTCGGGAGGTCCCACACTCTTGAAATCTTTGAAATTTGCCACTTGGGCCATCGAAGGATTTTCATTTCTGTTATTCGCAGCCCTACCCTGTAGTGCCCCGACTAACAAATCTACGAATTGTTGCATGGGATTCGACTGATTCCCAGCGTTGTTAACAGGTTCTTGATGTCTCCTTTGTCTTAGAGGTCGTCCTTTTGGCGACATTTTCTGGATAACGAAATATATATATATATATATATATATATTATACTATCTCATTATCTATTTTTACAACATTTAAAATGATGCAAAAATTTATTCACCATGTTACACATTTAATAAGCACACTTATATTAATATGCATCTCATAGTACATAGCACGTTACATCTTTTAGCATTCTGCTACATTCATAACATATCCCATAACTTTCATAAAGTTGGGATATACATAACAATACCAATACATAATCACAAATACATTAGGCACACCTTACACTCCCAGACCCCGCCTAATGGCGCCTACATACTCTTCATCAGCTAGGTCTAACACTAGCCCTCTACTAAGTGTATGCCTAAATTGGCCTTCCTCAACCGGGTAGTAATATACCCTATGATGGAATCTACCATGCGTGATTCTAAATACGTACCGCATCCTATCCATCCTGACCTTCCTATCCCTTGCTTCATTTTCTAGTTCGTGCACTTTGTTTATAGCCCTTTTACGGCATGTGACCTCTTCCTTCCAATAGGTTGAAATCACCTGCTTCTCTAATCGGAGACTCTGAACTTGTGTCCCCAATTCTGTCAACTTATTCTCCAAGGGTACCTTCTCTGCCCTCAGACTCTCCACCTTGTGGTCTGATTCATGTAGCTTACCCACTAGCTCTGCGTTCCTATCCAAAAGATGGTACACTAAAGCACCTAGCTGAACCGTAGCCTCATCCCGCTCCTGACATTGCTCTTCTAGTTCATGGATCCTATCCCCTATCTCAATGTTTTTGTCCATCAGTTCGGCAATCAAATCATTCTCAAATGAGGGTACTCCATCTGAGTCCTCCACGGGCTCATCTTCTTCAGGTTCCTCTTCAGGGTCCTCCTCTGGTTCACTATCTGCTGCCACCTCAGCTATTGACTCAGGTTTAACAATCAACTCTTCACTCACCACATGAATATCCCTAATTTCTTCTTCGCCCGACATCCTACAATCAAATTGAGAATACTTAATTAGTATTTATCAATAAACACAGGTGTTTCGAAATAATTTGGTTCGGAATAAATTCTCAAAGAGATTACTTGAATTTTCATAAACATTTGTCTAGTTGAATCAATTAGCTTAGACATATACCAATAATTCGAACATCAATCAAAATATTTGCCTAGCCACTTAATTTGGCATTGACTTTTCTTTAACTGGTTCAAAATTTTGAAAAACATTTTATGACGTCATGATACCGCACTGTATTTACAGTTCGTTGAGGATTCTGTCATTTTGTGACTTTGTCATACTACATCATACCATAGTGGGCTGACGATCCTTAGATCACATCCAACACTAGGTTAATCTGCATTGATAACTCCATCATCTGTCATTCTACACCAGGTTCTATAATGCATTGATGACTATTTAAAAATACATTTTGATATTTTAAATCATTTTCGTCTAGCCGAAACAAATTGCGTAGACTCTTCTTTAAACAGTTCAAAACCAAAAAAATCATTTTTGGTGTTATCATGCCGCAACAGGTAACGATGTGTTAGTGGTTCGAAGCCCACTTTTACACACTCGTCACTTTGTTTTGAGGATAACAAAAATTTCATTTTTATTTTTAAAGGCACATCAGTGCGAATTTGGCTTGATATCAAAATTTTCGAAGTCTATCATAGCTAGAAGATTTGAAATACCTATGCTTCCACTATCAACTTCAATTTCTCTAATGATCCATTGCATAATAATTCTATCTATTTCTATCATCCTTAAAACTTACTATACTAAAAATCCTCAATTCTTCATCCACCACCTTTCTATACTCTAGTATAGTTCATCAAACATACCACACGTTATGAGTTAAGGAACTTACCACAATCATATAGGTTTAGGAACTTATCCTAGTCAGACCAAAATCGTCCATTCGCTGAGTGGTTCCACCATACGATTATGAGTCACGAACTTACTATACGTATGAGTTTAAAGAACTCGCACCTAATCTTAATATTCTCTAACTTTGAAATATATATATGAGAAAAGAATCACCTTCTAGTCATACGTATATCGATAGCGCGACACCAATATTTCAATAATTATCAATATAGGAAGCTAAGTGGTTGTCAAACCAAACACAATCCCCTGCCCATACAAGGAATTGGTCAACTCGGCCACTAATCAATATAGGAAGCTAAGCGGTTGTTACACCAAGCACAAATTCCCTGCCCATACAAGGAATTGTTCAACTCAACCACTATATCGATATAAGAAGCTAAGTGGTTCTCAAACCAAGCACAAATTCCCCGCCCATACAAGGAATTATACAACTCAGCCACTAACATGAGTCCTCCATTGAAATCCCACATAATTCTAACTTTTTCTTAACTCAATACGAATTTCATTTAATTCGTATATCAACATTAATCACTCTTTCATGAGTTTACATAGTACAATTTCATAGTACAACTTTCGCACAACAATTCTGCTATAAAGTTTTCAATCAATCGATTGATCATCTATCATTCCATATCTTAATCAGATCACGTTGTGATCTTTCTTATAATCGTGTTATATTACGATTCTTTTCTATCTCATGTTCGTTTTGTTTTACGATCTTCTTAACTTTCCCTTTAATCATATTATATTATGATTTCCTTTATGCTTTTAGTCTTATAGACTTCGTCTATTCATTATTACTCGTCCTCTTTATTATCATAGTTGGGTAACTCCAGATTCTGATCTTTATAATTCTTTAAGATTCTTCTTTGAATCTTTTTTTATCTTCTTCTAATCTTAATAATTAATTTCCAAAAATTCATCTTTTAGCACTTAAACTCTATTTGAGTTTATTTCTTATCATTATCTCTGTGGTTATAACCTAAGGTACCCATACCTAAGGTTTATAACCTACAGCTCTGATACCAACCTGTGACGCCCCCAAACCCAGGTCCCTTGAACCTCGGACCTGGTGCGTCACGATACATCATATTTACAACTACTGCGGAAGATATAAACATAAATTATTTATACAATAACCTCTGATACATATCCGAAGGTCTATAACCTTTATTTTAATACATATTTACCTTAGATTCACAAAAAGGTTTACACAATTAACTTACATCAAATAACTAATTTGGTTATCATGTATAACACTATAATCTTGTTCTTTGCTTCTGTCTTTCCTCGAATATTCGCTTTAAATCTGAAATTTGTTATTATGATATAACAAGGGTGAGCAACTACTTTGCTCAGCAAGTTTAAATACAATAAAGATATATCATGATTGAAAGAATGAATAAGCTTTAAAATTTTTCAACAATATAATAATTGTGAAAGAGAATGAATCAAAATTTTAATGATTGAATGACTTAATTCAATAATATAGGGTGTCAATAATGACCATGATCCAATTTAACTAAACCTTAAGGTAATGAAGGTGATCAACCTTTCATACCTGATAAACATATATAACATGCACTAAGTGCAAATCAATAATTTAAGAAGGTAGAATAATTATAAAGAATTAAACCACTAGAATGCTTGAAACATAACAACTCAAGTTTGAGTTAAGAGGAACTTGCTCAATATAAACTTGAGTAAGTTTATTGAGCAAGTTCAAGGAAACTTGCCGGTACCGTCGATTACTGCTGCGCAATCTAATTTAACCTCTTATAAAAGACCTATCAGTTATAAAATTGATCTTTCAATTAGCATCATATATATCTCCTTATAATATCACTTCTTTATCAGTTAATTATTTAATATTTAACCACATAATCAAATATTAGATAGCACCTTAGCACCATACGTATTCATAATTCTAAAACTAGCACACATCGAGTCTTTAACAGTGTTCAATATAGTATGCTGAGTGGTTTCCCACAAACAACCAACAAACTAGTTTCTGTCTCGTCTACACTATTTTCACAATGAGTTAGATCGGTTGTTAGTTCGTATATACCTCCGCTCCCTGAAGGAATCGTTTAGCCCAACCACTATAAATTAACTATTAAAGAACACGACTGTACTATTAGTTGATCATAAACCTTATGACTTAACACTAAGTCTTTTATTTTATAAGTTCTGCTTTATAATCCATTAAGCCGAATACCTAATCCAGCAAGTTGGATTATCCAAACATACCAAGCCAGTAAACTGGATTCAAACTATCCTATAATCCAGCAACCTGGATTCACTAATTCAGCAAACCATATCCACCAATTCAGCTAGCCGGATTCAATAATTCAGCAAGCCGAATACCACAATCCAGCAAGCTGGATTCAAACTGTAATCCCGTTTTAGCATATCGAATTTTCAATTCATTAAACCAAATAATACTACAACAAATCGAATGCTAATACAGCAAACCGAATGCTAAAACATTAAACCAAATATGAATACAGCAAACCGGATTGGAAGCTGCATTCTTAAAATGACTTAACCTCTTTTAATAATCGATTTTTATTTTCTTCAAGTTTTGCCACATATATGTACATATATTACATACTCAAAAATACTTCCTTATAAAAATTTTTAATTTCCTTTAACATTTTTTCAAACGTCAGTTTTAACTTTCGAAACTAAGAAAAATGATCACTATCTTGCACAACTCCGATGACTCCAAATTTTTGATAGAATCATATACATATTAACAAGTACTCTCAGTTAAAATTTCGTGGTCATCGAATTTATAGAACACCAATTTTAGCCGTTTTCGTCGAAAAACTCTACGTTTTTATTTTAGCCGTAGATTTTTCATTACAAGTCAGAATGCGGCCATTTTTGGACAGGAGGTACATAACTTCCTATAGTTTCAGTGGTAAAAAGACCTGAATTTATTACACTTGCTAAGGGGTCAAAACAGTGCACATAAGCTTGGGGAATTGTCCCGTTTCGCGATTTAAGTTCCTTCGCCATAACAGTCATAACTTCTTCGTTTTTTACAATTTTTGGGTGATTCAAGTGGCCACGCAAAGCTAACTTCCGTGTCTACAACTTTGTCCTACATAAATATTTCTAACTCCGAACACATCAGTCCAGAAATATCACGCAAGGGGGCTGACCCAAATCGCTGGACAGTTTTTGCATGACTACTTAGATTGGTCATAATTCTTTGTTGTGAAGTCGGAATTAGTCCGTTTCGGAGTCTATGGAAAGCTTATTCAGTGTACAATAAGATACCAAAAGCCTAGAATTTTCTAGCAACTCTAGATAATCTCGAATTTTCTATTTTTGGGCAGCAGCTTTATTATTATTCCAACAAGGGGTGTTTTAGCACATCTTCCATATCTTGTTCATTTCTCATCATTTTTAAGTCAAACAAAAAGGGATTTTGCCCGTAAACTATAGATCTAACACACCCAACAACAAAATCACAAATACCATACTTGGATCTTCAAAATAAATCACATGGATCATAACTACTAACTAAACATTTTCCGAAAAACTAAAAAAAAACTCATTAGCTTTCTTTTTCCCCAAAATTGGATTATACATAATATCACATATATCAACATATTACACCATATAATCTAAGATCCAACCTTTTCATAAGGTTTTATCCAACAAGATCATAAAATTTATAGATCTAATATATGAGTAATAAAACTACATAAAGCTTTTAACTAACACTTATATGTTTTCTTTTTACCTTCCTTTGTTAGCTTTCTTTCTTCTTCCTTCTTCTTCCTCTTCCATGGCTACCATTTCTCTCTCCTTTCTCTTTCTTCCTCCTTGACCGTGAGCCCCTTTCTTTCTCTCTCTCTCTCTTCTATTTCTTTTAGTTTCTCTCTCTTATCTCTTACTTCTCTCTCTTTTCTTTCTTATCCTTATCTCTTATCTTGGATTTAGCAACTAAGAAATGGATTTAATCACATGGTGTTTTACTGCCTCCTTATCCGAATGTTCCTTTCCTTTGGCCTAATTTTTGATTTTTTTTATTTTTCATTTTGTTTTATTAGCTTATCAAATGACTAAAAGTCCCTCTTTAGGTGGGTCAAAAAATTGGGCCACTAATTAATTCATTTGGGCTTAGAATATATTAGTTTGGGCCACTAGAAACCAAACTTAATCAAATTAATTATTACCATTGTTGGGCCACTAGAAATCAAACTTAATCAAATTAATTATTACCATTGTTAGGCCAGTAGCTAATTAAATTATTGGGTTTCCAAATATATTGGTTAATTAAATTCAATTGGGCTAATTTAGTAAGCCTACATATTAATTACCCAAGTCCATAATTAATTAAATGAGCGAGCTTGGTTATTTAACCAATTGAACTAGTCCACTAGTATTTATTTATTAGATGGACTATTAATATAACACTTAAGTTTATTAACTCCTCATATTTATAATATTTATAAATATGTTACATAGTTTTTCTTTTCATTTCTTTGTCACTTAAATTAAATAAATTTATTAACTTATTTAATTCACATAACACATATTCATTCATATTTCCTTATAAATAGAAATTTATTCAATAAATAAGATATTACAATTAAAATAATATTCCCTCTTTATTAAAATAATCCAATGATATAATTTATTTTAATATCCTTTATTAAGTATACAATATTTTCGTATACTAAACTAATGATTTAGCTTCGTAATATAAATTGTTTCATAACAATTTATTCATGCGCAATAAATATACCTATTTATCATCATCACTCCTCTTGCTACAATATATATAGCACATCACTAAGGGTATATATGTGTACCAATACACATTTTCTTTAACCTTATAGCATCCCTTCATTTGAAAATTTATTTTCTTAATAAATTTTCCACTCGTATCATTATAAAATTTCTTACACCAATTAGTTCACATCAAATTTATTGGTATTGTAATACCTTATCCATAATATCCCTTCAATTACATATAAATTCATTTCTAAGGTTTTGAAATTTTATAACCCATATTTTCTCTATTCTCTTTCAAAGAGTAAACCATATAGGTTTTTTTTATAAATTTTAAATAAATCTTCAAATTCCCATCTAGGTTTTTTTCTTTAACCTTTAATTAATTATTCAAGATTTTATCAATAAATCTTTTGAATTTTTGGGTTGTCACAGGAAATGTTGTCTGATTTCACAATCAACAATTACGTGCAAGTATACACGATCAACAAATAATAAAGTGATAAGATAGAGTGTCGAACCCACAGGAAATCTCCATTTAATAATTTCCAACTACTAGTATTATATCAATTCAATTTTATTTAAACAATCGCAATTTGTGAATAATAATTAAATAAATATTTAAACTAAAATTAAAACTAGCACAAAGGTTGAAATTCAGATATTTAAAGGCTTAAGACTATAATTTTCCCAATTATGCACTATAAACTACTTTATCCAATTCATCCAATTATTAAATTCAACAGAGTTGTTAACATGAATTTAACTTTAATTATAAGCCCTTTTCTAAGTGATCAAATAATTTTATCTAACCCAATTAATTCTGCGATATTCCTATACAAAACTAAAGAATCAAATTCATTAAGCACCAATTCCCAATAGTTACATGCAGCGAAGAGATATATCTATTCACTTCACAACCCTAATTATTCATCCCATAAAAATAATTAAGAATACATGCTATCACATTCAAATCTAACCCCAGATTTCATCTCTTGAATTCATCTCCTGAATTCATCTAAAGTATCCCGCTAATTGTTGATCAAGCAATTACTCAATAAATACAAATATGATAGGCAACTTAATATGAAATAATAATTGGAATCAAATAGATAGTTAATTCATAAACATAGAAGGTTCAATTGTAGCCTTAATTGCAAATTTAATTCATACTGAAAATCAAAATCATAGATCCAAAATAAGTCATCACAATTAAATTACCAGTCTAAGATAGAGGATAAGAAAAACTCAGTAAAAGTTCTTCAATCTTTAATCTTCTAATCTGAATTCCTTGTGATGCTTTTCTAGTCTCCAATCTCCAAGTTCAGCTCTGTATCTCAATCTCTGCGTAAGTATGTTAGCGTCAGTGTGTCTCCTCTTTTCCATCTCTCTCTATCTTTTATAGTTTCTGAATCAAATCAGTAGAAAGAATCCAATTCCAACTCAACTTCCCAAAATAACTGAACTACCATATTTTTTTCCTTTACGCGCAACTTCGCCCCGACGAAGAAATTAAGCCTAAGGATCTCGCCCTGGTGAGAAATTTAAGCCTTGGAGAACTCGCCCCGGCGAAGTCACTGGTCCAGAATTTATAAAAATGCCACTAAGCTCTAATTTTCCTCTTTTAACCCTCCGAAGCCGTTTCCTACAAAACTAATGCATAAACAAGTAAAATGACACAAAAATACTCAAAGATAGTAAAAAAAATAAACCTAAGATATATCTAATTCACAAGTATAAAACCCACTCATCAAATACCCCCAAACTCAAGACTTTGATTGTCCTCAAGCAAAAACACAAGAAAAACAAAAATAAACAAACCTATCTAAATGAATGCAGATGCATAATATAATACGACCCAGCAATCAACCAATATAGATTATAAACATTAGGCCTCAGAAATCAGTAGCCAACAATTCAACAAAACTCAAATTTATGCATCATTAGGCAATCAACTTATTACCAATATCATCTTACTTTCGACCTCCTTTGTGTGTATGAGAATCCAAATGTATCAAACTAGCGAGAAAAAAACACTCACAGAAGCTCATGAAATCAAATGCAACATCAAAGATATCAAAAAGATTAATATAACAACAAGAACTCTATATGCTTATCTTCCACAACTCAAAGTGAATACAAAAAACATAACTTAGAGGATCACAAGGTTATTTAAAATATTTAAGCCCCTTTTAAAACCCTTCCCCAGAAATTCAAACAAAATTTTTTCTTTTCATTTTCTTTTCATTTTCCTCTTTTTTTTAGTGAGTGCGTTTTACACTCCCTCTCACTTTCAATTAATTGAGTGTGTTTTACGCTCCATCTCGCTGCATGTGTTTATGAGTGAGTGTGTTTTACGCTCCATCTCAACCCACCACATGATCCATTCTTGCAATTGGGGAAGGTTCAAATTTTTTAATTTTTTTCTTAAAATAACCAAGATTTCCCCCAAATTATATTCTTCCTCATATTACACTTTAAGTTATGATCAAACAAGATATAGAGTTCATAAATATCTCCCACAAGCATTTAACATATAAACTTCCTCAAAGTTAAACCTAGCTCAACTAAATGGATATGTGCATAAAAGAATTAAAGGGTCTCAAGCTTGACAAAATCAGAAACAGTCAACATTCCTAATTTAGTACTCCTTATTCGTCTCGCTAAACTAATTAGCTAACTGATCACAAATTTCATCATCGACCTTCCTTAAATACTCTACATCAATTATTGCTCAAACTAAACCTAAATGCAAATTTAAATGATCCAAAATTTATAAGGGAATGCAATTAACTAATCTGCAAAAGATAATATATTTTTGTGATTAATTTTTTTTTTAAACTATTCCTACATTATGCAAAAATAACTAAACAATGCATAGTACATGAACTAAACAATTATGTAATGCAATAAGACATGACTATGTATAATGACAGCAAATCCACCCCTAAACTCATAATGAACAATGTCCTCATTGTTTGCTAAATAAAGAAATTAAAACGGAGGACTTCCCTGACTGGTCAAGCAGCATGCTTGACCTTCTCATCGTCGGAGTCTGGTGGTAGAAAAACCGGCAATGGTTGAGGCACTGCAACTGGAACGACCCTCGGATTCATCTTGATTTTGATGTTTAATGTTCTTGAATGCCTTACTCAATTGGTTACTCTCCCCAATTTACTTGATAAAATCATGTAAATATTTAATTCGGTGGAGAGGAACCCCTGATGTTGCTTGAATCCCTAATTTGATATTTGAAATCCAATTGGAAGTTGAATCTGTGAGGGTGTTTGGTCAATCCGAATGAGAGATGAGAAGATTGATGGATTGTGGTAGTAGAAGAAAAGTAGTTGATGATTTGGTGAGAGAAAGGAACTGATCTCGATATGGAGGTTGAATCCGAGTGAGATAGGGGTGGAAAGGGTTTAAGTTGAGTTTAACTTGGTTCGGAGAGATCTGGATTGAATGGGATCTAATTTTGGAAAGAAATTAACAACTGAATCCCGACATGTTCGCTGGGGCGAGAAAATTTGGCCTACGAAGCTCGCCGGGGCGAAGAGATATAGAGAGGTCTTGGCCGGGGCGAGTAATGGAATCGCTTGGGCGAAGTTGGACAGAGAGTTTCTCGCCGGCACGAGATTTTTCTGCCTTATTTGTCTCACCAGGGCGAGATCCCTTGTTTCTGAAAATTTTGATTTTTTCAAGTTTTTTGCACTTCTTCCTTCCCACTACCTTTCCCCTGCAATAAGGCAACAAAACATGGATTAGATAACCTTGTAAAGCATAAGAGATTTGCAAAGCATCGAAAAAACTAAAACTACCTAATAAAAATACTAAATAAATGCAAAAATATTGAACTGAACTAAACGAAACTAAAACAATAAAATAAAGTGATTGGGTTGCCTCCCATCAAGCACTTGGTTTATAGTCGTCAGGCCGACTTTCCTTCGTTCTTAACCCGGATCAAGATAATGCTTGGAGGACCATTTCACAATCCAACGTTAGGCTTTATCCTTGTACCGCTTGACTGTTCGGCGAGATCGAACACCCCTAAACTCGAATTAATCTGCCTTGTTCATTTGGTCTACACTCTTCCCATCCATTTCCACCTTGAATGCACCATTAGCTGCATCTATCCGGAAACAATCTTCATAAGTACTAGGGATCTTAATTACCTTGAACACCTTGAATGTCACTTGGTCATCTTGGAGTCTCATAGTTAGCTCACCCTTCTGCACATCTATTAAAGTTCTTCCCGTGGCTAAGAATGGGCGTCCAAGTATGATCAGAATTTCCTTATCCTCGTTGTCGATGCCGGGAATGTTGCTACTTTGGTGATTATTACCCTTTCCAATTTTAGCCCTTTTTATTAGATGATTTTTGGAAAAGGTCGGCATGAATGTCGACGGGGTTTTGAAAGATCGTTTTTTATGATGAGCCAATTGACCAGAGTCGCCAGTTGGTATATTTGAAATGGATGTACCAACTCATCCGGGTTTTGTTTTCGTAAATCGCTGGCTCATATGTGACTCCGAATTAACTGTTCTGTGAACCGAAATTCATAGAGTTCGGGGGCTTGCTGAAGCGAGGGGAAGGTGTTAGGCACCCCCCGACTTCCGTGAAACACGGTTACCGCAATCTTGATGCGTTTCCTATCCTTTAATTCTTGAATGTGTGTGCGCGCGCGTGTGTGCTTATGTGAATGTCGTGGTGAGTTTGCATGAAGAAACCATTTGGGTTTTTATGAAAAGTCGTGTTTTCTTTTAAGAATGCTTTAGAATGTCCTTCGGCTTATACGAGAAAGCTTTACGAGAAAGGTTTGATTTTAATTGTCAAAAACTATGAGATTTTCATTAAGTGTCGTTTTGGCAAAAATAAGAGTCTTCTAAACCTTCGTCAAAATAGGAATCGAGATCTATACGTTGCTTTCGTAACTAGCATGATGGGCAACTTCTAGGATCTCTTTAACCCTATGCACAAAGATTTAATTTATTTTTATAAAATCATTTTTTTGATGTTTGAAACGATTTTTTCTTTAGCCTTCTCTTTAAATAGGAATCGACATTCATTAGCATTTCCAAATTTTAGCCTCGTGGTGCTAATAACCTACTTTGATTGATTTTATAGAAATCTTCATCGTTTAACTTGAAATCAATTTTTTGTGTCACAAATCAAACCAAACATTAAAATGTGTGGGGGCTATTCATGGGCATGTAAGCCATCCGAATAACCCCAACGCCCACAATCACATATTTCACTATTACGGGGCCTTAAACTCGATTTTCGACTTGATATTGTTTTAAGGCCCGACAATTACATGTTTACAATAAAGGGTGCATCGGCCCTATTACATACATCCAAAAATGTCCATCATCGGATTTGGACCACGGGGTCGCGTTCCTAGGCTCACATCCAAAATTGCTACATTACTATAACGAGCTAAAAATCATCAAATGGATATCATCGGGCCATTAGGTAGAATTTCTTTCCATTTGGAACCCTCACTAATAGTCCTCAATCCATGGATCCACAACAATATACAAGAAAAACTGCATTTCACATAACCCAATTGACCAGAAGATTAACAAAATGATATACAAAAATTGCTATAGAAATGGTCTTTTCACCTTGCAAATAATCCTCACAATGTGTATGAACTTGTATATTAAGTGGAGTAGAAAATATATGATATATAATCTTACACAAAAGATATAATTCCTCACTTTTTCCTCTATTTTGTCCCTATTTTCTTGCAAATTTCTGCTGTTTTCTTCCTATTTTTCCGAGCTGCTCTCTCTCTTCTTCCGCTGCTAACTCCCTGTATGCTAAATGAAGTAATGAGCTGAAATAGGCTAGCCAGAGCCAGTCGCAGATGGATCTGCGGCTGGCCGCCCCCCATCCACTCAGCTGGTTTTCGGTTTTCGTGTTTCGAGTTCTGTGTTTTCAAAAGGCGCACTTATTGGCCGCAGATCAATCCGCGGCTGGCTAGTTTGATTTTCTCAATTTTCGTGCTACGCCTCGATTCTCGTGTCGTGATGTCAGTTTTTGCCGACAGGCTTGTATTTTGCAGTCCGAGAATTACTGGGAGACGTGCCACATCATTCGGGAATGCTCATTTCGGACGGCCTTGTTGTCACGGCGGTTTTGATTTGCAAATCGTCGCGGTGGCGTCGAGTTTTCATACTTGCGCCCATCCTTCGCTCTCGTAGGCTGGCTCAATGGACGAATTTGCCCTCCTGTCAGGGTTAGTATACGAAGTGCAAAATTTGGGTGTCTACAGCTGCCCCTATTTATCATGTTTATGAAATGTCAAATGAAATGAACATGATAAAGAAGTAGACATACGATGCATGAATGACAGTGTATAAGAATGACAGTACATACATGATGCAACACATGTAGCTTATGATGCAACACAAGATATAATGCACGCAAAACATTTGTAAAGGTGTCAACGCATCAATCACTGACCGCATTGTTAGTCGTCAGGTTTCATCTTCTAATTGATCGTCTCGTCTGCGCCGGGTCTCGTATCCGGTCGCTAGTCTCGTGATCACCGGGTCTCGTATCTGGTTGATCGTCTCCTCTGCGCCGGGTCTCGTATCCGGTTGCTCGCATCGTGATTGCCGGGTCTTGTATCTGGTTGATCGTCTTGTTGGGGCCGGGTCTCGTATCCGGTTACCCATCTCGTAATCACCGGGTCTCGTATCCGGATGATTGCCTTGTCGGGGCCGGGTCTCGTATCCGGTCACCCATCTCGTAATTGCCGGGTCTCGTATCCGGTTGATTGTTTTGTTAGGGCCGGGTCTCGTATCCGGTCACCCATCTCGTAATCACCGGGTCTCGTATCTGGTTGATTGTATTCTCGGAGCCGGGTCTCGTATCCAGTCACCCATCTCGTAATCGCCGGGTCACGTATCCGGTTGATTGTCTCGTAATCGCCGGGTCTCGTATCCGGTTGATTGTCTTGTCGGGGCCGGGTCTCGTATTCGATCACCCATCTCCTAATCGCCGGGTCTTGTATCCGGTCGATTGTCTTGTCGGGGCCGGGTCTCGTATCCGGTCACCCATCTCGTAATCGTCGGGTCTCGTATCCGGTCGATTGTCTTGTAGGGGCCGGGTCTCGTATCCGGTCACCCATCTCGTAATCGCCGGTTCTCATATCCGGTCGATTGTCTTGTCGGGGCCGGGTCTCGTATCCGGTCACCCATCTCGTAATCGCCGGGTCTCGTATCCGGTCGATTGTCTTGTCGGGGGCGGGTCTCGTATCCGGTCACCAATCTCGTAATCGCCGAGTCTCGTATCCGGTTGATTGTCTTGTCAGGGCCGGGTCTCGTATCCGGTCACCCATCTCGTAATCGCCGGTTCTCGTATCCGGTCGATTGTCTTGTCGGAGCCAGGTCTCGTATCCGGTCACCCATCTCATAATCGCCGGGTCACGTATCCGGTCGATTGTCTTGTTGGGGCCGGGTCTCGTATCCGGTCACCCATCTCGTAATCGCCGGGTCTCGTATCCGGTTGATTATTTTGTCGGGGCCGGGTCTCGTATCCAGTCACCCATCTCGTAATCGCCAGGTCTCGTATCCGATCGATTGTCTTGTCGGGGCCGGGTCTCGTATCCGGTCACCCATCTCGTAATCGCCGGTTCTCGTATCCGGTCGATTGTCTTGTCGGGGCTGGGTCTTGTATCCGGTCACCCATCTCGTAATCGCCGGTTCTTTTATCCGGTCGATTGTCTTGTCGGGGCCGGGTCTCATATCCGGTCACCCATCTCGTAATCGCCGGGTCTCGTATCCGCTCGATTATCTTGTCGGGGCCGGGTCTCGTATCCGGTCACCCATCTCGTAATCGCCGGGTCTCGTATCCGCTCGATTATTTTGTCGGGGCCGGGTCTCGTATCCGGTCACCCATCTCGTAATCGCCGGGTCTCGTATCCGGTCAATTGTTTTGTCGGGGCCGGGTCTCGTATCCGGTCACCCATCTCGTAATCGCCGGGTCTCGTATCCGGTTGATTGTCTTGTTAGGGCCGGGTCTCGTATCCGGTCACCCATCTCGTAATCGCCGGTTTTCGTATCCGGTCGATTGTCTTGTCGGAGCCTGGTCTCGTATCCAGTCACCCATCTCGAAATCGCCGGGTCACGTATCCGGTCACCCATCTCGTAATCGCCGGGTCTCGTATCCAGTTGATTGTTTTGTCGGGGCCGGGTCTCGTATCCGGTCACCCATCTCGTAATCGCTGGATCTCGTATCCGGTCACCCATCTCGTAATCGCCGGGTCTCGTATCCGGTCGATTGTCTTGTCGGGGCCGGGTCTCGTATCCGGTCACCCATCTCGTAAACGTCGGTTCTCGTATCCGGTCGATTGTCTTGTCGGGGCCGGGTCTCGTATCTGGTCACCCATCTCGTAATCGTCGGGTCTCGTATCCGGTCACCCATCTCGTAATCGCCGGTTCTCGTATCCGGTCGATTGTCTTGTCTGGTTCGGGTCTCATATCCGGTCACCCATCTCGTAATCGCTGGTTCTCTTATCTAGTCGATTGTCTTGTCGGGGCCGGGTCTCGTATCCGGTCACCCATCTCGTAATCGCCGGGTCTCGTATCCGGTCGATTGTCTTGTCGGGGCCGGGTCTCGTATCCGGTCACCCATCTCGTAAACGTCGGTTCTCGTATCCGGTCGATTGTCTTGTCGGGGCCGGGTCTCGTATCTGGTCACCCATCTCGTAATCGTCGGGTCTCGTATCCGGTCACCCATCTCGTAATCGCCGGTTCTCGTATCCGGTCGATTGTCTTGTCGGGTTCGGGTCTCATATCCGGTCACCCATCTCGTAATCGCTGGTTCTCTTATCCAGTCGATTGTCTTGTCGGGGCCGGGTCTCGTATCCGGTCACCCATCTCGTAATCGCCGGGTCTCGTATCCGGTCGATTGTCTTGTCGGGACCGGGTCTCGTATCCGGTCACCCATTTCGTAATCGTCGGGTCTCGTATCCGCTCGATTGTCTTGTCGGGGCCGGGTCTCGTATTCGGTCACCCATCTCGTAATCGCCGGGTCTCGTATCCGCTCGATTTTCTTGTCGGGGCCGGGTCTCGTATCCGGTCACCCATCTCGTAATCGCCAGGTCTCGTATCCGGTCGATTGTCTTGTCGGGGCCGGGTCTCGTATCCGGTCACCCATCTCGTAATCGCTGGGTCTCGTATCCGGTCGATTGTCTTGTCGGGGCCGGGTCTCGTATCCGGTCACCCATCTCGTAATCGCCGGGTCTCATATCCGGTTGATTGTCTTGTTAGGGCTGGGTCTCGTATCCGGTCACCCATCTCGTAATCGCCGGTTTTCGTATCCGGTCAATTGTCTTGTCGGAGCCAGGTCTCATATCCAGTCACCCATCTCGTAATCGCCGGGTCACGTATCCGGTCACCCATCTCGTAAACGCCGGTTCTCGTATCCGGTCGATTGTCTTGTCGGGGCCGGGTCTCATATCTGGTCACCCATCTCGTAATCGCCGGGTCTCGTATCCGGTCGATTGTCTTGTCGGGGCCGGGTCTCGTATCCGGTCACCCATCTCGTAATCGTCGTGTCTCGTATCCGGGCGATTGTCCTGTCGGGGTCGGGTCTCGTATCCGGTCACCCATCTCGTAATCGCCGGGTCTCGTATCCGATCGATTGTCTTGTCGGGGCCGGGTCTCGTATCCGGTCACCCATCTCGTAATCGTCGGGTCTCGTATCCGGTCGATTGTCTTGTAGGGGCCGGGTCCCGTATCCGGTCACCCATCTCGTAATCGCCGGGTCTGGTATCCGGTCGATTGTATTGTCAGGGCCGGGTCTCGTATTCGGTCACCCATCTCGTAATCGCCGGGTCTCGTATGCGGTCACCCATCTCGTAATCGCCGGGTCTCGTATGCGGTCACCCATCTCGTAATCGCCGGGTCTCGTATCCGGTCACCCATCTCGTAATCGCCGGGTCCCGTATCCGGTCGATTGTCTTGTCGGGGCCGGGTCTCGTATCCGATCACCCATCTCGTAATCGCCGGGTCTCGTATCCGGTTGATTGGCTTGTCAGGGCCGGGTCTCGTATCAGGTCACCCATCTCGTAATCGCCGGGTCTCGTATCCGGAGGATTGTTTTGTCGGGGTCGGGTCTCGTATCCAGTCACCCATCTCGTAATCGTCGGGTATCGTAACCGCTCGATTGTCTTGTCGGGGTCGGGTCTCGTATCCAGTCATCCATCTCGTAATCGCCGGTTCTCGTATCCGGTCGATTGTCTTGTCGGGGCCGGGTCTCGTATCCAGTCACCCATCTCGTAATCGCCGGTTCTCTTATCTGGTCTATTGTCTTGTCGGGGCCGGGTCTCGTATCTGGTCACCCATCTCGTAATCGCCGGGTCTCGTATCCGGTCGATTGTCTTGTCGGGGCCGGGTCTCGTATCCGGTCACCCATCTCGTAATCGCCGGGTCTCGTATCCGCTCGATTGTCTTGTCGGGGCCGGGTCTCGTATCCGGTCACCCATCTCGTAATCGCCGGGTCTCGTATTCGGTCGATTGTCATATAGGGGCCGGGTCTCGTATCTGGTCACCCATCTCGTAATCACCGGTTCTCGTATCCGGTCACCCATCTCGTAATCGCCGGGTCTCGTATCCGGTCGATTTTCTTGTCGGGGCCGGATCTCGTATCCGGTCACCCATCTCGTAATCGCCGGGTCTCGTATCCGGTCGATTGTCTAGTCGGGGCCGGGTCTCGTATCCTATCACCCATCTCGTAATCGCAGGGTCTCGTATCCTATCACCCATCTCGTAATCGCCGGGTCTCGTATCCGGTCACCCATCTCGTAATCGCTGGGTCTCGTATCCGGTGGATTGTTTTGTCGGGGTCGGGTCTCGTATCCGGTCACCCATCTCGTAATCGCCGAGTCTCATAACCGCTTGATTCTCTTGTCGGGGCCGGGTCTCGTATCCGTTCACCCATCTCGTAATCGTCGGTTCTCGTATCCGGTCGATTGTCTTGTCGGGGCCGGGTCTCGTATCCGGTCACCCATCTCGTAATCGCCAGTTCTCTTATCCGGTCGATTGCCTTGTCGGGGCCGGGTCTCGTATCCGGTCACCCATCTCGTAATCGCCAGGTCTCGTATCCGGTCGATTGTCTTGTCGGGGCCGGGTCTCGTATTCGGTCACCCATCTCGTAATTGTCGGGTCTCGTATCCGATCGATTGTCTTGTCGGGGCCGGGTCTCGTATTCGGTCACCCATCTCGGAATCGTCGGGTCTCGTATCCGGTCGATTGTCTTGTCGGGGCCGAGTCTCGTATCCGATCACCCATCTCGTAATCGTCGGGTCTCGTATCCGGTCGATTGTCTTGTCGGGGCCGGGTCTCGTATCCGGTCACCCATCTCGTAATCGCCGGATCTCGTATCCGGTAGATTGTCTTGTCAGGGCCGGGTCTCGTATCCGGTCACCCATCTCGTAATCGCCGGTTTTCGTATCCGGTCGATTGTCTTGTCGGAGCCGTGTCTCGTATCCAGTCACCCATCTCGTAATCGTCGGGTCACGTATCCGGTCGATTGTCTTGTCGGGGCCGGGTCTCGTATCCGGTCACCCATCTCGTAATCGTCGGGTCTCGTATCCGGTTGATTGTTTTGTCGGGGCCGGGTCTCGTATCCGGTCACCCATCTCGTAATCGCCGGGTCTCGTATCCGGTCACCCATCTCGTAATCGCCGAGTCTCGTATCCAGTCGATTGTATTGTCGGAGCCGGGTCTCGTATCCGGTCACCCATCTCGTAATTGCCGGGTCTCGTATCCGGTCGATTGTATTGTCGGAGCCGGGTCTCGTAACCGGTCACCCATCTTGTAATCGCCGGGTCCGATCGATTGTCTTGTCGGGGCCGGGTCTCGTATCCGGTCACCCATCTCGTAATCGCCGGGTCTCGTATCCGGTCGATTGTCTTGTCGGGGCCGGGTCTCGTAACCGGTCAGCCATCTCGTAATCGCCGGTTCTCGTATCCGGTCGATTGTCTTGTCGGGGCCGGGTCTCATATCCGGTCACCCATCTCGTAATCGCCGGTTCTCATATGCGGTCGATTGTCTTGTCGGGGCCGGGTCTCGTATCCGGTCACCCATCTCGTAATCGCCGGGTCTCGTATCCGATCACCCATCTCGTAATCGCCGGGTCTCGTATCCGGTTGATTGTCTTGTTAGGGCCGGGTCTCGTATCCGGTCACCCATCTCGTAATCGCCGGTTTTCGTATCCGGTCGATTGTCTTGTCGGAGTCGGGTCTCGTATCTAGTCACCCATCTCGTAATCGCCGGGTCACGTATCCGGTCGATTGTCTTGTCGGGGCCGGGTCTCGTATCCGGTCACCCATCTCGTAATCGCCAGGTCTCATATCCGGTTGATTGTTTTGTCGGGGCCGGGTCTCGTATCCGGTCACCCATCTCGTAATCGCCGGCTCTCATATCCGATCGATTGTCTTGTCGGGGCCGGGTCTCGTATCCGGTCACCCATCTCGTAATCGCCGGGTCTCGTATCCGGTCTATTGTCTTGTCGGCGCCGGGTCTCGTATCCGGTCACCCATCTCGTAATCGCCGGTTCTCATATCCGGTCGATTGTCTTGTCGGGGCCGGGGCTCGTATCCGGTCACCCATCTCGTAATCGCCGGGTCTCGTATCCGGTCGATTGTCTTGTCGGGGCCGGGTCTCGTATCCGGTCACCCATCTCGTAATCGCCGGGTCTCGTATCCGGTCGATTGTCTTGTCGGTGCCGGGTCTCGTATCCAATCACCCATCTCGTAATCGCCGGGTCTCGTATCCGGTTGATTGTCTTGTCAGGGCCGGGTCTCGTATCCGGTCACCCATCTCGTAATCACCGGGTCTCGTATCCGGTCACCCATCTCGTAATCGCCTTATTCCATCGCATTGTCATCAAAGGAAGTTATTCTCCTGACTAGCTTGAAAGGCATCCTTGGAATTCGTCCTCGTACATCGTTCTTGGCAGCCATCGCTTTTGACTCTGATAGGCTAAGACCTTGACACCTAACCTGCATGGATCACGTACAGAATTATCATCTATTCAATGCATGTGACACAACATTTAAAATGTAAATTTGATGAAAAATGACCCCTGTACAGTCTTTTGATACTGTTCTACAGATGTCATCATTTGTCGGGGTTTGCTTGAATCTCAGCCCTTCCCAGGGATCGTTCACTTTTTGGATATCGGCCCTTCCCAAGGGTTGTTCACCACCTTGTTGTGGTTCGTTTAGATGCCTTCCCAGGTTCTCACACCACCTTATTGTGATTTGCTTGGATGCCTTCCCAGGTTCACTCACCACCTTGTTGTGGTTTGCTTGGATGCCTTCCCAGGGTGCTCACCACCTTGTTGTGGTTTGCTTGGATGCCTTCCCAGGGTGCTCCCCACCTTGTTGTGGTTTGCTTGGATGCCTTCCCAGGTTGCTCCCCACCTTGTTGTGGTTTGCTTGGATGCCTTCCCAGGTTCACTTCTTGTTTGGATACCAGCCCTTCCCAGGGTCATTGATTGTTTGGATACCAGCCCTTCCCAGGGGTCATTGATTGTTTGGATACCAACCCTTCCCAGGGGTCATTGATTGTTTGGATACCAGCCCTTCCCAGGGGTCATTGCTTGTTTGGATACCAGCCCTTCCCAGGGGTCTTTGATTGCTTGGATACCAGCCCTTCCCAGGGGTCATTGATTGTTTGGATACCAGCCCTTCCCAGGGGTCATTGATTGTTTAGATACCAGCCCTTCCCAGGGATCGCTCGATTTGATTTGAGTGATTTCTTGAAGTAGGATGTGTGATCGGCTTCTGTCCTAGATCTCCCACCAACATCGTCCACGTACCATGCCGCAAAAGCCATCATGGTCTGATCATTTGTGAGGTTAAAAGCGACGTGCTTGTACTTTCCCCTGAAGATTTCATGTTGATCGTACATGTTACGCATGCAAAAGATGTTGTGCATGATCTAGCAGATATGTTATGGACAGATGCATGTGCACAACATATGTTTAGATATAAATGACCCCTGTTCAGTCAAATGATACAATTCGACAGTCGTCGTTGTTTGCCAACATTTGATTGGATCACGCCTCGTCGTGAAGTGTAGTTTCTAGACTTCAACATTGATTTGGTACTCTGCCTGCTCTTGGTCGTCTATATTTTCATCGAGTTGAGGCAGTCTGTTTCGCTCTCTATGATGATCGACAGCTATGTTGGGCTCCTTGGCCTTTTGATTATTTCTGCTGGTCGATATGCTGTTGTCCCGCATTATATCATCCTTGTATATGCTCATGCACGTGGATCATTTGGATGTCGAGGCAGTGATAGTCAGGATTGGGGAGAGGCCCAACGACGAGAAATTCTGTGCAGCCTCAGCTTCCTTCCATTTCACGATTCTTAACTGCCCCTGCCTTGGCGCGTGTTGTTACCAAGAATTTCTATCGAAAACTCACGATGCTGACCGTGCTGAGTTATCCACAGCTCTGCAAGATCCTGCATATCAGACGACTAACAAATGCCAAAACTTGAAGGCTCGACCATTAGTGTTAGTGTTAGTTCAACACAAAGATATTATAATCTCGACCATTAGTGCAGTTAAAGCACATGAAATTGAATATCTGTTGATCGCACAATCTAGCGAGTTGTGAACCGTGAATGTACTAGATTGGATGTTTTTTTAATCCCTCGTGAGTTGATGATTTTCAATTTAACGAGTTATGAAATCGTAAGAACACTTTCAAGCATTCATGGTCATTGTACGTGAGTGAGATCGAATTCAAAAGAACTACCTTTCCTCGTCAAAGGTATTATGTCTCCATTCTCGACAATGTTCTTAGCAGGATTGACGTCATATGACAAATGCACTGTGCGATATAGCATTCAGTAGGGGTTTCTCTTCCATGACTTCTTGTTTAAGGCCGAAAGTTTTTAGTATTATCCTTTCTCTTTATTAGCCCACTTCACTTGTCTCGTTTTCTTAGGCTATTCAACGTTACCCATTTAACGAGTTTTGGACCAATGACTCCCAAACCAGACGGTTTTGGGGCATTAGGTGTACAGACACCCCTTCGGGTTTATTTACTCGAGTAACAAAGGCCACGGTTCGAGACAACCTGGTGGTCTGCACCATTCATTCTTTGCTTGACCTTGCGCAAGATTCGTTTTCTTAGGCTTGAGTTACCCATGTAGCGAGTGTTAGGCCGGTGACTCCCAAACCAGACGGCTTTAGGGCACTAGATGCAGAGACACCCTTTAGGCTTAATTACTCGAGTAGCCCATGCCACGATTCGAATCTGCTCGGGCCTCCTTTACTGTAATGCTCGTTTTCTTAGGCTCTGAGTTACCCATGTAACGAGTGTTGGGCCAGCGACTCCCAAACCATATGGCTTTAGGGCACCAGGTATAAAGACACCCCTCGGGCTTAATTACTCGAATAACCCAGGCCACGATTCGAGACATTAGCTTGATAATCATTTATTGTCTGATTTCTTGATATTAGTTTGATAATTATTGACTGTCTGACTACGTGTTAATTGCCATCAACGTCGTCATAGTTTTATACCCCACAACTGAAAGTTTGTGCAATGCAAAGTGAAGACTGGCACATGAGGTCGATTCTGTCGCAAACGTTGCTTTGAATTAAGGCTTTGTACCCGATCAAAAGGTTGAATAGCCTTCTTCGTCTAATCATACTCACGATCGTGCTCCACGGTTGCTTGTCAGAATTAATCTGATTCCTATCAAGTCAACTAAAATCCCCTTTCACGCGGGTAATCGTATCCCGGGAAAACTATGCTTGACAAATGCCAGATGATCGTATCGTTGAATATTGAATTGACATGAGGTAGCATTTGATGATGATGGTGCATGTTGATGGGATTGTTGCATGGGTGCCAATTTGCACGTCATCATTTCGTGGGTAGTTGATAAATGCCCCAGCGTTAAGTTGTTTTTCTTGTGATCTCCCTCGTACTGGTTGCATCGGTATCTCGCTGGGCTGACAAAAGATCCGGACCTTTGACCCGTTGAAAGGTTTGGGGGATTTTTGATTTTTTGAGATTTTTTTTTGTGGTCGCATTTGCCCCTACTCCGGGTTCTTCGTGGTCGTTAGGGGTTCTGATGTTTGATGACGATGGTTTGGTCTAAGTCGGGTTTGGGTTTATCTTCGACCCATCCTTTGATCTCGTCAGGTGTATTGTCGATATCTGTCTCGTCCTGCTCAATCCCCATCAGATCTAGCTCTATATCAAAATCGTGATCCTCCTTCAAGTTTGACCTATTGCTTGTCAGGCTAGAATGCCTCAAATCGGGGTACCTGACATAAAACAAAAATGCTTGTCATATATATAAAACATTTCAGCACATGATCTTTTTGGATAATATGACAAAATGGCATGAGCGTGCAGGGATTTGAAATAAAACTCAGAATTTTAAAATCCATTGATCTTCTACTGGCCGGGATTCACTGCCATACTTCTGGATTTACCCCCTCCTGGATATCACCTGATGCACGGTCCAACTGGCCACGGTGAGGTCAAGCAATGGAGCTCATTAGGGGGTGCATGGATCGCATTGGCATGGATCTGGCATTGATGGCATTTCTTGACATGAGTATCGCAGTCAGTTTTCGTGGTTAGCCAGTAGTGCCCCGTTCACATGATTTTCTTTGCCAAAAATGTTCTGCTCATATGGGCTCCGCACACATCGCCATGTACTTCGTTCATTAATCTGTGGGCTTCTTCGGCTTCCAGATATCTCAGCAGTCCCGTAGCTAGGTCCCATTTATGCAAATCGTCTCCGCTTAGGAAGAATTTCACTGCCCATCTTTGGATTCTCTTTCCTCGGTCAGATCTGCATTTTCAGGAGAGGAGCTGTCTCGAAGGAACTCTTTAATGTTTTGATACCAAGCCCATTTAGGAGGGGCGTCACTATGGGAGATCTCTCCGACCTGATCCTCATAGGCCGGACAAGTTTGTACCGCAATTTCCCCCTTAAAGCTCGTCTCGTACCGTGATGTGTGAATCAGGGAAGCCAGTGTGGCTAGAGTATCCGCGAAGTCATTTTGATTTCTGGGAACGTGCCGAAAGGTAATATCTTCGAATTGTTTGGCAAGTTTGATGATGAGGGAATGGTAGGGCAATAGCCGAAGCCCTTTGGTGCTATATATTCCCATGGCCTGCCGGATGACCAATTCGGAGTCTCTAACTACTATCATCCTTTTGATTCCCATTCCCAGGGCTAATCTCAGTCCTAGGATGCATCCCTCGTATTCGGCTGTATTGTTGGAGTGGCAGAACTGTATTTTCATGGCTACCGGCTTCTGCCATTTGGATGGATGGAGTATGGACTTTACGGCCTCTTAGTTGGGTCCTAGGGGCAATCTCGCAAAACAAACAAGGGTCGTAGTTTAGTACTGTGTCAGTTACAAGTTGGCAGATGCATGTCAACATTGATGCATGATTTTTTTTTTGATGTTATCCTGCAAAACAAGGTCAGTGTTTGATGACAGGATAGTATTTAGAAGTTTTAGAAAACCTTGGTACGTGGTATGGATTGTCTTCCTACAAAACCATGTTAGTATTCTCTTTATATGTGCAGGTGATGTAATCACATGATACATGACATATTTATTATGATGATGACGGTATGACATTTGTATGCCATTTACATGACATTTATTTTTTTGACTGAACGATAAAAGGGCATGAAGAAGCTTCCCCTTCGTTAGGTTTATCAGAGGCTGACCTACCCTAGGGTTACTCTCGCGGGCTTTTCGGCATGAAGGTCCCCAAATCTTTGCAATCTACTCGTCTGAATCCTTTTGATTGGAGCGAATTTGGGTGGTGCGTTTCCTGAGCCATCTCCGGGGAGCAGCCCCTTCGAGTCCAGTAATAAGCAACCGACGGGTTTGCCTCAGGAGGAGGTACACTCTCAACATACATTCACATTCATCGTCCTCACCGTATGCACATGATTACTTTAAGGTAAAGCAATTCCATTCAACCATTCATTCATTGGTAAAACACATTCACACAACAACATGTTAAAATATCGCACGCACACACACATTTATGAATTTTAAAGGATAGGACAACATCAAGATTTGAACGCGACTTAAGCCCTCTAATGTCCCCAGCAGAGTCGCCAGCTGTCGACGCTGGGAATGTTGCTACTTTGGTGATTATTACTCTTTCCAATTTTAGCCCTTTTTATTAGATGATTTTTGGAAAAGGTCGGCATGAATGTCGACGGGGTTTTGAAAGATCGTTTTTTATGATGAGCCAATTGACCAGAGTCACCAGTTGGTATATTTGAAATGGATGTACCAACTCATCCGGGTTTTGTTTTCGTAAATCGCTGGCTCATATGTGACTCCGAATTAATTGGTCTGCGAACCGAAATTCATAGAGTTCGGGGGCTTGCTTAAGCGAGGGGAAGGTGTTAGGCACCCCCCGACTTCCGTGAAACACGGTTACCGCAATCTTGATGCTTTTCCTATCCTTTAATTCTTGAATGTGTGTGCGCGCACGTGTGTGCTTATGTGAATGTCGTGGTGAGTTTGCATGAAGAAACCATTTGGGTTTTTATGAAAAGTCGTGTTTTCTTTTAAGAATGCTTTAGAATGTCCTTCGGCTTATACGAGAAAGCTTTACGAGAAAGGTTTGATTTTAATTGTCAAAAACTATGAGATTTTCATTAAGTGTCGTTTTGGCAAAAATAAGAGTCTTCTAAACCTTCGTCAAAATAAGAATCGAGATCTATACGTTGCTTTCGTAAATAACATGATGGGCAACTTCTAGGATCTCTTTAACCCTATGCACAAAGATTTAATTTATTTTTATAAAATCATTTTTTTGATGTTTGAAACGATTTTTTCTTTAGCCTTCTCGTTAAATAGGAATCGACATTCATTAGCATTTCCAAATTTTAGCCTCGTGGTGCTAATAACCTACTTTGATTGATTTTATAGAAATCTTCATCGTTTAACTTGAAATCAATTTTTTGTGTCACAAATCAAACCAAACATTAAAATGTGTGGGGGCTATTCATGGGCATGTAAGCCATCCGAATAACCCCAACGCCCACAATCACATATTTCACTATTACCGGGCCTTAAACCCGATTTTCGACTTGATATCGTTTTAAGGCCCGACAATTACATATTTACAATAAAGGGTACATCGGCTCTATTGCATACATCCAAAAATGTCCATCATCGGATTTGGACCACGGGGTCGCGTTCATAGGCTCACATCCAAAATTGCTACATTACTATAACGAGCTAAAAATCATCAAATGGATATCATCGGGCCATTAGGAAGAATTTCGTTCCATTTGGAACCCTCACTAATAGTCCTCAATCCATGGATCCACAACAATATACAAGAAAAACTACATTTCACATAACCCAATTGACCAGAAGATTAACAAAATGATATACAAAAATTGCTATAGAAATGGTCTTTTCACCTTGTAAATAATCCTCACAATGTGTATGAACTTGTATATTGAGTAGAGTAGAAAATATATGATATATAATCTTACACAAAAGATATAATTCCTCGCATTTCCTCTCTTTTCTCCCTATTTTCTTGCAAATTTCTGCTGTTTTCTTCCTATTTTTCCGAGCTGCTCTCTCTCTCTTCTTCCGCTGCCAACTCTCTGTATGCTGAATGAAGGAATGAGCTGAAATAGGCTGGCCAAAGCCAGCCGCAGATGGATCTGCGGCTGGCCGCAGATTGATCTGCGGCTGGCTGGCCGCCCCCCATCCACTCAGCTGGTTTTTGGTTTCCGTGTTTCGAGTTCCGTGTTTTCAAAAGGCGCACTTATTGGCCGCAGATCAATCCGCGGCTGGCTGGTTTGATTTTCTTGATTTTCGTGCTACGCCTCGATTCTCGTGTCGTGATGTCAGTTTTCGTCGATAGGCTTGTATTTTGCAGTCCGGGAATTACTAGGAGACGTGCCACATCATTCGGGAATGCTCATTTCGGACGGCCTTGTTGTCACGTCGGTTTTGATTTGCAAATCGTCGTGGTGGCGTCGAGTGTTCGTACTTGCGCCCATCCTTCGCTCTCGTAGGCTGGCTCAATGGATGAATTTTCCCTCCTGTCAGGGTTAGTATACGAAGTGCAAAATTTGGGTGTCTACACTCGTCAAAGTCTAACACTATGAAGTCGGCAGGAAAAATGGATTTATCAACTTTGACTAAGATGTCTTCTACAATGCCCCTCGGATATGTCAAGGATCTGTCTTCAAGCTGTAATGTGATATTCGTAGGCTTTGATTCCATTAACCCTAATTGTTTATAAACTAATAATGGCATCAGGTTAATGCTCGCCCCTAAATCACATAGTGCCCGTCCAGAAAATTGATTACCGATTAAACATGGGACAGTGAAACTTCTTGGATCCTTTAATTTCGGTGGTAATTTCTTCTGTAAGATCGCGCTGCATTCTTCCGTCAATGTCATTGTCTCGAACTCCCCCAATCTCCTCTTTTTAGACAAGACTTCTTTCATAAATTTGGCATAACGTAGCATTTGTTCTAAAGCTTCAACGAATGGTATGTTGATATGAAGCTTTTTGAACGCCTCGACGAACTTTGAAAATTGCTTGTCTAACTTTGCTCTTTGGACTCGTTGAGGAAATGGCACAGGAGGCACAATATTACTTTGCCTATTGGTCGACATATCTAAGCTTTTTTCCTTTTGTCTTTGTAACGATCAAGAATTTTATATTTAATTTGAAATATTTATTGAATTAAATAAATATTTTAGTTGATTTATTTGTTGAGTTAAATAAATAAATCATGTAAGTTATTATGGAATAATTCAATTATGTGTGTATATGCTGGTTAAATTCGTATTAGATGATTTATATTTTAGTGCGTAAGTTTATTACGCTAATGGAGTGGTGATATTCTAGTTTAATTAAATAATTAAATTAGAGGATTAATGATTTATTTAATAAAGTGATTTATTAAATAAAATTATAATTTTATTTAAATAGAAATTATAATTTTATTATTAAAGTTTAAATTGGATTTATTAATAATTGAGTTTAACTAAATTAAGTGTGACATTTGATGTATCATATCATAAAGAAATAATTAAATAAAATGAAAATAAATCAAAAGAGTTTAATTGGGTTCTAGCCAAATATGGCCTAGAGACCCTTTGTTTTTATTAACTAACAAAACATTTGGTTTATGCAACTGACAAGGTTAACTAGATTATACGTTAAAAAAAATAAAGTGTTAGTTTATCTGATAAAGCTTAGAGGAAAGAAGAAAGACACAGAGCAGAGAAGAGAGAAAAGAATTGAATGAGAGAGAATTCTGTGAAAGTGAAGAAGCCAAATTCTGGAAAATCAAAAGGAAGTAGGAGGGTTGCTAAGCCATTCCAATCATCTATTCTAAGTTTAAAGAAGAAATAAAGATAATAATCCAATTCTTAGTCCTTAGTTCTTATTTCTCAAAATTACTTCTCTGAGATTAATTTTAATGAACTAAATTGTCAAGTTAATTGTTTAGTGTGTTAGGAAATATGTATAATCTGTTATATGGCAACTATAATGGTTTTGCTGTAGTCAAATTCGTGTATATATATGTTAAAAAGAGAAATTAGACATTTGTTTTCACTGTGTTGTTTTATGGTCTGCTTTAAGTTTAAAATTGAGTGCCAATTCATGCTTATAATCTGAAATTGATGGTTGTTTGTTGTAGTCCATTGAAATATGAAAACAATGCAACTTGAACGGATTAAAATGGTTGAATATCGAAGTCGTAGTGCTTGATTTCACTAAATGTATAAAAATATAAAGATTTAACAAGAACTTTGAATTTAGGTCTCTAAATTGGTTTGTTGAAGTTTTTGAAGTGTTAAAATTGTTTTATAGATGCTTACTGTTGTGTTTAACGAAATTGTTGAGTCAAAAATCAATCATATTGGACTTTGGATGAACTAGTTGTGGATTTGGGAAGGAGTAGAGTCTTTTTACGAATTTTAGATTTTGAGTCTGCGCACCAACGCAGCTACGCCGGTGCCAAGTGTAAAAGCAGCGTAGCTGTACTGCTACTGGGAGTCTGATGGTGCAGTCAGGCGCAGCTGCGGCTGAAACAAGGGTCAGAGCGTAGCTGCGCTATTACCTGTTCAGACCCAATAATGAGATTTTAATTGTATGATTCTAGGGATGTTTTTATAACCTCATTAGATGATTGTAACATAGTGTAAGATGTATTATTAAGCTTAATAACAGGTTGTAATCATATAAGATGATATTATATGATTAATAAAGAATAATGGGTCATAGAATGGGGTTTATGTAAGCGAGTAATGAATATTGTTTCGTCACTGATCGATGTATCAATGTGGCTTGAATGTGTAGGGTGTTTAAAGGAAATGTACTGTAATTTTGTAGCGAACGCACAAGGAAAGTTCTTAAACCCTACTCCTCCTTTATGCAATTTTCCTAAATCTATTCCTACATAGTACAAGTTCATATCAATTACTTCATTGTTTCAAGAGAGGCTTTCCTATATTGTTCAAAGTCTAAAATTTCTAGTTAAGCTTTCTAATTCTTATGAAAGCATTACCTCGATATAAAATGTTTATTTAACTATAACTCATTGTTGTTTGATCCTTGATCATAAATATCATTGTATAATCTTATGTTGTTGCATCAAATTTTTTTTGGTGGCTAGCGAACCCTTATTGATTCGACTAGTCCATAGTTGATGAGCGTTCTAAAAGCTAGAATTTCTATTGAAGCTAATCCAAACCAAACTTCCTTTGGTACGGACTCCAATGTCAAAGCTGAGATGAATAACCCTAATATATGGGATTATATTATGCAATAACGTTAAAATGTTTGTGCACAATATATTGTACGAAAGGCTGATCCCCCGGAGTACAAGATGGATGGTCCATAGTCTATAAGACTGTTAAAGGTTACGGTAGAGATACCTGTTAACCTAGGACATAGTTCGAGGTCTTGTGACCCTCAGATATACTTTTGATCTTGAAATCTAAATTTGATTCAAAAGCCGAGCTTTCCATTGAGTTTTTAATTCTTTGGTTATCATTGGTTGACTTCAGAAAGGTTCATACTTTTCAGTTGAGATCTATTTCATTGATTATTCATATGTTTTTATTATTGTTAATGTACTTGTGGGTAATTATTTGCTCACCCGTGCATAAAACATTGCAGTCAAAGTTGAAAAGACTGATGAACCGTCCTCGAGCAAGGGCAAGAGCAAGATGAACAAATGAAGAAAATTAATTTACTTGATAAAGTTTATGTAATGATACATTATTCTTGTTATGTTTATTTTCGCAAATGATGTAATTAAGGTTAGATAACCTGGATTTTATTTGAAATTATAACCCTTTAATGGGATGATGGTTGAATGAAGTTTATTATTATCCTTTATTATGGGTAGTTAGATATGAATGTGATAAATAGTGAGCACCAAATCTATGAATTGAAGTACCCGGATTTAGGGGTGTCAGAGGTTGGTATCAGAGCTTTAGGTTATGAACCTTAGGTGGGAAAACCTTAGGCTATAACCGAGTAGTAGATCGACATATAGTGGTGGTAAACTCTCATCGAGTTCTAAGGAATGAATTAAGGAATTCATTGAAGATTAATAATAAAAGACTTTATCTGCTTACTTGTTAATAACCTATGTGCTCCCGAGTAAAATTGAGTAATAATTCAAAACATAAAATATTTTGGTGACAGGATGACTGACATAGGAGGATCCAACCAGGCTAGAGAGGAGGAGCCCCGAGACATTCATGTATTCTAGGAACAGTTAGTACCGAGGGAGCCATCCCCACTAATTACAGTTGTAGGCCCCGAGTACGAACCTAAGTCAGATCCTAAGGAGGATGTGAAGCCCCCAAATTCTCTACACTCCCTGTAGCAGATTTGGTGCTCACGTGAGACTATTTAACTATAAATATTCCATAATATATAACTTCTATCTATCCAAGGTTCACAGTATCCCATAACTGATAATAGTTCTCATTAGAACGTTAACTATATTTGGATACCCTCACTTGGATGTATAGATTCATATATGGATATGTCTTTCATATCGATATTCCCTATCTATCTAACATTCACAGTATTAATGATAAGATTATTTTTGAAATTGAGGGGCACATTCCAGTAAATATGGCACCTTACCGGCGCTCATTAAGTGCAACCCCAGCGCTTACAGAACTCTCAATATCATTTAAATACCCTCATTCAGATGTATAGTTCATATGGATACTGTTCTAGATCAAATGCTACTTTCTAACTTAACTAAGAATGTAAATACAACGCAAGAGATGTAACAAAAGATGATATATATTTCACAACTTTAAGTTTGATTACAACATTCTCAGTACTATGTTCTTATTACAACAAAGTCTTATAATACTTGAATTTAATCAAAACAATAAGATAAAACTAATTAACACGACCTTTTCCCTTCTCTGTACCTGAAGTTCCGGGATTACCATCTAAAACTGCAAAGGAAAGTTTTATGTAAGGATGAGCTACAGAATGGTCAACAAGTTTATGTTAAAAATGTAAACACAATGTGTTTGATTTGAAAGAAGTTCAAAAGCTTTTGCCAACTAAGGGTCAATACATGAACCATGTGTTCCAACCAGTTGTATCAGTCTTCAATGACTTAGAAAAGCTTTGTTCAGATATCTTATAGGGGATCAGCCCAATCGAGATATCCTAGGAGTATGCATATCATCCTAATCATGCCCAACATGCACTAGATGTCAATATATTATCGACAATAACAACCCATATAGGGTGTTTGTAAACTCAGTTATAAGATGTTGTACCAAACAATTTGGCTTGACACAAGAATTCATGCCCATATAAACAATATATGAATAATAATTCATTTCTTAAGTTATGCTGAATCAAGAAGCAATAACTTCACAATAATTGATAGCAAGATGTATAATACTTGCATAAAGTAACAAGGTTTGAAGACTTGGATGTGCGTAGTACGTTTAGTTTACGCTGTCTATCTACGTCACGTAGTATATTTATATCAATAATAAGCGTTAGAACTTATAATAACACATATCGAATTAAACTAGTTAAGTATCGTTAAGGTTCGACATTGATTCGGCCTTTCGATAGCGTTAATAGACACTTAAACACGTAGGTTTATCAATCAAACTTTATTTAATAGCTTAAATATTAACTTAGATAATTTAATTATCACTTATAATATTTTTAGAAGCTTAATATTATTTTTAAATAATTTTCACAAGCTTGGTAGTGTTTTTAAATAATTTTTACAAGCTTAGAAATATTTTTAAATAATTTAATTATCATTTATAACATTTTTAGAATTTTAGTATATTATTTAAATGATTTATTTATCATTTAGAATAATTTTAGAAATTTAGAGTATTATTTAAATGATTTAATTATCATTTATAATATTTTTAGAAATTTAATATATTATTCTAATAATTTTAGAAAGTTAGTATATTATTTAAAATAATTTATTTATCATTTATACTAATTTTAGAAAGTTAGTATATTATTTAAATGATTTATTTGTCAATTAAAATAATTTTAATACCTTAATATCATTTTTAAATAATTTATTTAATATAATTATTAAATAATTTATTATCATTAATATTTAATTATTAATGAATTTTATGTCAAAACATTAAAAGTAATTAATATACTTTAAAATGAATTTTAACATTTAATTATTAATTATTAAGAATTAATTATTATTTATTTTTAATTTATTAATTTTTATTAAATATCGTCGCAAAAGGGCTTTAAAGACAGTCTGTGTCGCTAAAGGTGTTCTTGCTGGGCGGAAGGAGATTGTCACAAAAAGGGCCCTATAGCGACGGATAGTCTGTCGCTATAGGTGTTCTTCATGGGCTGAAGAACAGCCGGTCATGGTCAAATAGGCCATTTTGACTTTACATAATTTCTAGTTGGTTAATTGTTTGTGTGAAATTTTTGTTTCTGGGTGGAGTCTACATGGCATAGTATACCGACATGTATTGACATATCATAAACAACATCATATGATACAAGATTAAGCTTGATCAAACCAGCCGGTTCAAACTGTTCTTGAGTTTCTAGGTAACCCAGAAACTCATTGGTCATGGTCGGTCAACGTACTTTGACTGCTCATAACATTCATTCTAGGTTAGGTTTATGTGTTTTAACGATCTTTATGAAAGTAGTATGCACACAAGCCAATCATATTTGATATGATGTAGCATATACTTTGTAATCTTATTCGGTTATTAAAGGCATTTTACTTTATCTACATTATGCTATTATTTTAAATGTGATAAACCCATAGTTTTGAGCAATGTTTTTAGAATCATGATGGTGATCATGCTAATGAGATCTAAATTCTAGATAGCTCACTGTAGACACCCAAATTTTGCACTTCGTATACTAACCTTGACAGGAGGGCAAATTCGTCAAATGGACCGGCCTGCGAGAGTGAAAGATGGAAAAAGTACAGACGCTCGACGCCACCATGACAATGGGCAACCGAAATCGACGTGACAGCAAGGCCATCCGAATTTGGCATTCCCGGAAGGTGTGGCACGCTTCCCAATGATCCCGGACTGTAAAATACGAACCTGTCAGCGAAAAACAGCGTCACGGCACGAAAATCGAGGCGTAGCACGAAAATTGAGAAAGTCAAGCCAGCCAGCCGCGGATTGATCTGCGGCCAAGTGGGTGCGCCAGCACGGAAACCAGGAAATCAGCACTATCAGCTGAGTGCGATGGAAGGTGGGCCAGCCAGCCGCAGATGGATCTGCGGCCAGCCGCAGATCAATCTGCGGCTGGCTCTGGCCAGCCTATTTCAGCCCAGTTTCGTGCAGCATACAGGAGTCAGCAGTTTTGGCGGAAGAAGAAGAAAAACAGCAGCAGTTTTAGCTCGAAAATAGAGAGAAATAGCAAAAATTCTTGCAACAATTGAGAGAAAAAGAGAGGAATTTTCCCTTGTTGTTGGATTTTATCAATACATCTCATATTTCACTCAATACACAAGTTTCTACACAATTTTGGTATCATTTGCAAGGTGAAAATCTCCTTATTTTTGCAACTTCTATCATGTCATTTGGTTAAATTAAATTGTAATTTTCAAGAATATTGTTGAACAATCATGGATTAGGGATTATTAGTGAGGGTTCCATTGGAAAAAAATTCTTCCTAATAACCCGATGATATCCAATTGGTGAAATTTCTAGCTTGTTTATGGATATATATTAGGCGTAGTTTAATTGATTGTATTTTTAGGATGTGTTAGGCAATCCACGTTGTTATTATTGTAGTATTCATTTTGTGAGCGTGTAGTAATCGTGGTTGTGAGCCTAGGAAAGCGACCCCGTGGTCCAAATCCGATGATGGACGTTTTTTTGATATAAATAGTAAGAATGATGTAGCTTCCGTAGTGAATCTGTAATCGTCGGGCCTTAAAACGACGCTAAGGCGAGAATCGGGTTTAAGGCCCCGTATTAGTGGAATATGTGATTGTTGGCGTTCGGGGTATTTTGATGGCTTACATGCCCATGAATAGCCCCGACGCGTATTTATGCTTGATTAGATTTTGTGACATAAAAATGATTTCAAGGATTAAACGATGAAGATTTGTTTTATTAAAATCAAAGAAGCCAGGTTATTAGAATCACGAGGTTAAAAATTGGGAATGCTAATGAATGTCGATTCCTATTAAACGAGAAGGCCAAAGAAAATCATTTTCAAACATCATCAAAAATGGCTTTTATGAATGAATGAAATATTTTAGTAAACCTTTGTGCATAGGGTTAAAGACATCCTAGAAATTGCCCATCATTTTACGAAGGCAACGTATAGATCTCGATTCCTATTTTGACGAAGGTTTAAAACTCTTGTTTTGCCCAAAATGACACCTAATAAAAAAAAACCTCATAGTTTTGACAATAAAAATCAAACCTTTTCTCATAAAGCTTTCTCGTGTATGCCGAAAAGACATTCCGAAGCATTCTCAAATTGAAGCACGACTTTCCCTAAAAATCCAAATGATTCTTTCATACAAACTCACCACAACATTCACATAAGCACACACACACACCTCTGCCCATATATACATTTCATAAATTAAAGGATAGGACAGCATCAAGATTACGGTAACCGTGTTTCACGGAAGTCGAGGGGTGCCTAACACCTTCCCCTCACTTAAGCAAGCCCCCGAACTATATGAATCTCGATTCGCAGACCAATTAATTCGGAGTCACATATGAGCCAGCGATTTATAAAAAATGAAAACTCGGATGAGTTGGTACATCCATTTCAAATATACCAACTGGCGACTCTAGTTAATTGGCTCATCATAAAAAACGATCTTTCAAAACCCCGTCGACATTAATATCGATCTTTTCCAAAAATCATTCAATCAAAAGGCTAAAATTGGAAAAGACTAAAAGAGCGAAAACCCGGCGTCGACAGCTGGCGACTCTGCTGGGGAACAATTAGAGGGCTTAAGCCGCTTTCAAATCTTGATGCTTTCTTATCCTTTAAAATTCATGAATATGTGTGTATGTGCGATATTGTGATCTTTTGAACGTTTTATTGTATGAATGTGCGTTCTGTCCAATAAATGAATGATTGAATGGAATTGCTTTACTTTCAAGTAATCATTTGCATGCGGTGAGGACGATGAATGTGAATGTATGTTGAGAGAGTACCTCCTCCTGAGGCGAACCCGTCGGTTGCTTATTACTGGACTCGAAGGGGCTGCTCACCGGAGATGGCTCAGGAAACGCACCACCCAAATCCGCTCCAATTGAAAGGGCTCAGACGAGTAGATTGCGAAGATTTGGGGACCTTCATGCCGAAAAGCCCGTGAGAGTAACCCCAGGATAGGTCAGCCTCAGATTAACCCTACGCAGGAAAAGTCTCTTCATGCCTTTTTACATTTCACGCATAAATATCATGATATTATTCATATCCGCCTTCCTTTTTGTCGAGAGAAATTACTAACCTCTATGTTTTGCAGGGAACAGCTGGGGAGCTTAATAAAGCCATGTTTAGCATTTGTCATTGCATTAGAGGACTACTAAATTTCTGTTTTGCAGGGAAAGATTAAAAAACCCCAAAGACACAAAAAAATTATAGCTTCAGCATGCATCCGCATTTTTTTACTCCCCAAGACTAAACTTTGAACTTTGGTTTCTGTAGGATTGCTCCTCAAACCCGTTCGCAGTCTAGGAAAGCCCAAAACTCCATATCTGAAATGGCTGATATTCCATCTACCAATTCCGGTGCCATATCTAGGGAGGAATTTGATGACTTTAAGAAGCAGATGTTAGAAATGGCCATAATGCTAAGAGAGCAGTTGATACCCAGGCAGGAACTACCTAAGGAGGATCCACCTAAGGGCGAACCGGTCGTCCCAAAGGCCATTCCCGTACCAAACAAAACAGTGATTACTATCCCGGAGGAGGGAGATACAGATGACTTGCGGAAGAAAATGAGACAAATGGAAGAGACCATCCAATCTATGAAGGGCATAGGGTCCCTCGGCAGGGTTAACTATTCAGATTTATGTGTCTTCCCCGGAGCCAGATACCCGGAGAAATTCAAAATCCCTGAGTTTGAAAAATACAACGGGAAGGGGGATCCCTACACCCATTTGAAAATATACATTGGAGAACTCGGGTCTTATGCCGAGGACGAAGGGTTGAGAATGCAACTGTTCCAGAAAAGCTTAACGGGGGAGGCAAGAATTTGGTATGCCCGCCTTGACAACGCCCGAATCCACAACTGGGAGGAATTGGCCCATACTTTCTTAACCCAATACAGTTTTCAGGCCCAGATGGCCCCTGACAGGTATCAAATGACAAAGGTTAAGAAACAACCTAGGGAATCCTTCAGGGAATATGCACAACGATGGAGGGGCATGGCTGCACAGGTGAACCCCCCGATGAGCGAATCAGAGATGGTGATGACCTTTGTAGACATTCAAGAGGCACCGTATTATGAACGAGTCATCTCGGGGATTGGAAGACCCTTCGCTGAAATGATTAAACATGGAGAGATGGTAGATATGGGGTTGAAATCGGGTAAAATCCGGGATTTTACTGCTTTAGAAACTGCTGCCGAGCAAATACAGAATGAAAACTATGGCAGCAGTTCCCGGAGGGTCCAAAAGAAAAAGGAAGAGGATGTCTCCCTCATCCTACAGGGGTCATCCAGAAAAACAGAAAGCCATCTTCCGGTACTGGTGCAAAGGGTAGGGCCATCCCGACAGCCAAACTTCACAGATCAAAGGGCAGAGGGGCGAAGAAGATATGAGGCCTCGCAAAATCGAGTATTCACCCCACTCGGGGAGCCTCTCGAGCGGATTTTGGCAGTATTGATGGCCTAAAAGAAGATCATCAATTTGGCTCCCCCAAGTGACCCGAAGGGAAGGAGATTTGACCCAAGCAAACGGTGCGCCTACCACTCGGGTTCCCCGGGTCATGATACACAAGATTGTTGGACATTGAAACATATAATTCAGAACATGATCGACAATGGGGAAATTGTGGTGGAACAACCAGACTCCCCGAATGTTAAGGCAAATCCCCTGCCAAGACATGATGGGGGGGGGAGTCAATGTGACGGAGGCAAGTGAGGCTGGGGGGCCGCCAAGGTTGAACTATGTGCAGAAAATTGAGGAAATGATCAACGTGATACATGATCATGGGAGTGCGCGGGGAACGCCCATCAGGTTGATAGGGGTAAGTACGAATAGCACGGAGGGACCGGTCAAGTTGACGGCACCGAGGCCCATCATCCTTGCGGCAAAGCCGCAACTCCCTATCAGTAGTCTAAAGACTGTACCCTGGAATTATGGGGGAATACCAGAGGAAGCGGCCAGTTGTGCTTCCGTGACAACAAAGGGGAACCCCTTATATCTTCCCGGGCGAGTCCTTGAGAGCCAAAAGAGAAAAAATGAAGAGGTTTCCGAGGAAAGGGCCATAGAATTTTTGAAACGGATGGATCACCCAGAAACAAGAGGGATCCAGATTTTAAATGAGGAGTCAACCCTAACATCAGTCATGGACTTGGTGTTGTCATCCAGTGAGCATTGCAAAACCCTGACGAAGGTTCTGGAGGAGGCATACGTGCCCAAAGAAATTAGTGAGGAGGTTTTCGGCCAGCTGGTGGGCCACCTATTGGAAAGCGACGCAATATCCTTTGCGGATGAGGACATTCCCAAGGAAGGAAGGGGGCACCGAAAACCGCTACACATTGCGGTAATCTCCTCAGGATATGTCATGAATGGGGTGCTGATCGATGGGGGATCAGCATTGAATATATGTCCTCTCAGTACGCTAAAGAAAATGAACATCAGTTCCACGCGCCTACGGGCCAGTCATGTGGTGGTCCGGGCTTTTGACGGATCCCGGAGGGATACCATTGGAGAAATAGAGTTGTCGGTGGAGATAGGGCCCTGTACTTTTGTCATCTCTTTCCAAGTTCTTGACATCGTGGCCAGCTACAACCTGCTGTTGGGGAGGCCATGGATACACATGGCCGGGGCAGTTCCCTCCACGCTCCACCAACAAATCAAGCTAATCATCGATGGGAATCTGGTAACAATCTCGGCCGAATGTGATGACCCTTCTCCTCCTAGGAGTGACCTGCCAGTGATCAATGTGGATGAGTCGGCAGCACCTGCCAGCTTTCAAACACTGGAGATTAGCACTCCCCACTATAAATGCCTGGGAGCTCCAACTGTGAAACCTAGGGTCTCTCCCGAGCTTACCTTTGTGGCAAAGGAAATGATAAAAATGAACTTCCAGCCTGGGCAGGGGTTAGGAAGGAGCAGTCAGGGAATCACCAAGCCCATTCACCTACCACAGCAGATAGGCAAAGCAGGGCTGGGATACCATGAGGACGCAGCACGGAGACACCGTCAGGGTGCGACTCCGATTCGACTAGCTGGCAGTCCAGTGACCAAAGTCGACAATGAGCAGGGGATCAGCGAGCCTGTGATTGGGGCAGGGAATGAAGAGTTAACCCCCGCACGTAATGAGTCGGCCTGGAAGGAAAGTTTCCTGCAGGAGGTCGCAAAGGAGTTTGAAACCAAATGCTACATCCCCGAACAATCAACAAGCAGTGAGGAGGGGACGAATATTATCACACCACCCGAAGCCCAACAAGTTGTGCCTGTCATCGATTGGGCAAGGCTGATCATTCCTGAGGAGAATAGGAGGGAGGACTCAGGCGACGTAGCCGTAATTATCGGGGAAGTGTCCGATGTAAAGCCCCCTTTCATCCAGCGCATTTCATCTGACCTGACTGTCGACAACTGGACCATGAAACCAGTAATATCCAAAAAAGGGTAAAACCCGACGTCAGGGTGGTGGACCCCAGAGGATGGGGGAATGAAGAAGTTTTATTTTTGTTGTTGTTTTATTTCTGTATAATTATGTCGTTTCTTCGTGTTATTTTGAAAATGCGATCGTCGTGAAAAATGATTTATATATGACAAGTATTTTGTTTCATGTCAGGTGTACCAATTTGAGTAATCCTTGCCTAACAAATGGTCTCTCAAATTTGAATGATGATTATGATTTTGACATTGAGCTGGATTTCGATTTAATGGGCATTGAACAAGACGAGACAGATTACGACGATGCGCCTGACGAGATCAAAGGATGGGTCGAGGACAAACCCAAACCCAACTTGGACCAAACCGTCACCATTGATATTGGAACCCCTGACAAGCCAAAAGAACTCAAGATAGGGACAGACCTTACCCCCAGCCAAAAAGCCGAAGTGACTGAGTTACTAAAACAATATGAGGATGTCTTTGCCTGGTCTCATGAGGATATGATCGGATTGTCCACCGACATTGTGGTACACCGATTACCCATCAAGGAGGGTTTCCGGCCTGTCAAACAAAAATTAAAAAAGTTGAAACCGGAGTGGAGCCTAAAAGTAAAGGAAGAAATCATCAAGCAGTTCAGGGCGGGAATCATTATGGTGTCTACTTATCCGGAATGGCTGTCCAATGTGGTCCCAGTGGCTAAGCCTGGAGTAAAAGTAAGGGTATATGTATACTACAGAGATCTAAACAAGGCCAGTCTCAAGGATAACTTCCCGGTGCCCTTCATACACATCCTGGTAGATAACACAGCCCAGTACGAAATGTACTCTTTTGTGGATTGCTTCGCGGGATATCATCAGATAATGGTGGCAGAGGAAGATCGGGAAAAGACCGCATTCATCACCCTTTGGGGCACTTTCTGCTATAGGCGATTGGCTTTTGGCCTCACAAACGCGGGGGCCACTTATCAAAGAGCCATGATGGCCTTATTCCACGATATGATGCATAAGGAGATAGAGGTCTACGTGGATGACATTATTGTAAAGTCGAGGGAAGAATCTGATCATGTAGCCCATCTCAAAAAGCTGTTCGATCGGCTCAGAAAGTATAATTTGAAACTCAATCCAGCCAAGTGTGCTTTCGGAGTGCAGTCGGGTAAGCTCTTGGGTTTCCTGGTTAGTGATCGGGGCATTGAGTTGGACCTAGCAAAGATTAAGGCCATTGTGGATATGCCGGTGCCTCACACAGAGAAGGAGATAAGAGGATTCCTCGGAAGGATAAACTTTATCAGCCGTTTTATATCCCACTTGACGACTACATGTGAGCCCATTTTCAAACTGTTAAGAAAAGGGGTGTCCCAAGAATGGAATGAGCAATGTCAGAAGGCTTTTCAGACCATTAAAAAGCAATTGACTGAAGCACCAGTGCTGGTACCCCCGAGGGATGGGATCCCTCTGTTTATGTATATATCGGTAAATGCCATCGCGATGGGATGTATGTTGGGACAGAAAAATGAGGCGGGTAAAGAGCAGGCCATCTATTACCTCAGCAAAAGATTTAGCCAATGTGAGCAGAATTACACTCCCATCGAGAAGACCTGTTGTGCTCTAGCCTGGGCTGCAGGGAGATTACAGCACTACCTCCATGGGCATACGACGTACCTGATATCAAGAATGGATCCCCTGAAATATATTTTTGAAAGGCCCATGCTGAATTGTCGATTGTCAAGATGGCAGTTAATCTTACAACAGTTCGACATGGTGTACGTAACTCAGAAGGCCATGAAAGGACAAGGAATTGCAGATCAGTTGGCAGAAACCCCGTCAGGAGGGATGGAGCCCTTGGAAACTCCTCTTCCAGGCGAAGATATATTTTGGGTATCACGCGAGAAATATGATGACGAGGGACAGTTCTGGAAGCTGTATTTTGATGGTGCCATGAATGCCGAGGGGGCAGGAGCCGGAGCGGTCCTGGTCTCTATCACGGGAGAACAATACCCCGTGGCCACTAAACTGCATTTCAGCAATTCGAACAACACCGCTGAATACGAGGGATGTATCTTGGGACTCCGTTTGGCCCGCGACATGAGAGTGAGGAGACTAGCGGTGTTTGGGGATTCAGAATTGGTAATCAGACAGGCAGTCGGGGTGTACAACACTAAGGAGCTTCGGTTACTTCCATACCATCGTTGTGTTACCCAGCTGATGCAGGAGTTCGAAGATATCGCTTTTCGCCATATTCCCCGGGGACGGAATGACTTTGCCGATGCATTGGCAACTCTGGCCTCCTTAATCCACGTAATCAAAAACAGGGATAATCCACAGATTGAGATAGCAGTACGGAATGCTCCGGCGTATGAGGAACATGTGGCAGTGTTATCGGACGAGGTGGTGTTGCCAAAGCAGCCTTGGTATCACGACATAAGGGAATACCTGAGAGATAGATCCATTCCCGACCAGGCGAGTCGAACTGAGAGGATGAGAATTCAAAAGATGGCGATGAAATTTTATTTGAGCGGGGATTCACTCTACAAGAGGGATGCTGGTTTGGGACTGTTGCAGTGCGTAGATGAAACGCAATCCCAAAGGATTATGAATGAAATCTATGGCGGGGTGTGTGGGCCACACATGAGTGGACCGATGTTGGCCAAAAAGATCTTGAGGACAGGACATTATTGGTTAACGCTGAAAGCCGATTGCGATGATCATGTCAAACGGTGTTATCAATGTCAGGCGCACGGTAATGTGATCCATACGCCTCCCAATGAATTGCACTGTATAACCTCCCCGTGGCCATTTTTAATGTGGGGAATGGATGTAATCGGACCAATAGAGCCCAAGGCAAGCAACGGGCACCGATTCATTTTCGTCATGATCGATTACTTCACCAAGTGGGTAGAAGTAGCTTCTTTCCCCAAAGTAACTCAGGAGGTCATCGTCGGGTTCATCAGGAATAATGTCATTTGTCGATACGGGCATCCTGAGGTTTTGGTCTCTGACAATGCCAAAAATTTAAACAACGCCCTCATGAGGGGACTGTGTGACCAGTTCAAGATCAAGCACCTCCATTCCGTCATTTACCGTCCTAAGATGAATGGGGCAGTGGAGGCTGCAAACAAAAACATCAAGAAAATCATGGCCAAAATGTCTGCTAATCATCGGGGATGGCCGGATTTGTTACCCCTCACCCTGCTGGCATACCGGACGTCAACACGTACGTCTACAGGGGCAACCCCTTACGCTTTGGTGTATGGAATGGAGGCTGTTCTACTAGTTAAGGTTGAGATGGCATCCCTCAGAGTAATGATCGATGCTCAGATAAGTGAGGAGGATTGGATGCAAAATCGATACGACCAATTGGCCCTAATTGATGAAAGAAGGGTGGCTGCCGTTTGGCACGGTCAATTATATCAACAAAGGATCTCTCGATCATATGACAAAAGGATAAGACCTCGGAAGTTCAAAGAAAATGATTTGGTGCTGAAAAGAGTCATGCCTTGTCAAGACGAGGCCAAGGGGAAGTTCGCCCCGAACTGGGAAGGGCCGTTTGTGACTAAGAAAGTGTTATCCGGAGGTGCCCTCATGTTGCAAGAAATGGATGGTGAGATATTTCCACAACCCCTCAATTCTGACTCGGTGAAGCGGTTCTACGCTTGAGTCATCAATTCTTCCTTTTCTTTGAAGGGAGCGAACTACGTAGGACCTGATCTCCCAACTTGTGGGGGTACGTAGGCAGCCATCATGGCGCGGTCCGATCCCTTAAAAAATAATCCTTTCCCTAACCAAAACCAATTTTCGATAACCAGATAAAACCCTCCTACACCCTCAAAACCTTCCCGAAACCAGCTGCCTAACCAGCTTCATCCCAAAAGACATAACCCTGATCCAACCAAACAGTTACCCAAAATCTGAGATTCAAACCGATGAAATCAAAAGGTGTGCGGCAATATCTGTCAAATCTCCATCAAGACTTGAGAAGAGAGAGAAGGCGAAATGTCAAAATCGTGGTCAACTGGATAAAATGAGGATCTAATGAAAGGCAATGATACGGCAAAAGGGAAAATGACTAAATTTAAATGCATGTCTATATATATGAGTCATTTTATTACAAGATTTCTCTTTCAATAACTGATGAAACTAACATAGTCTATGCAGGAAATAAAATAATCTACAAATCTGAAACTAGCTGAAGCAGGATGGACAAGGTGGTGGATAGATCTGAAGTATCAGCATCTCCTGCAATCTGCTACCCCATCATATCAATACGATCCAGTAAAGCAGTGGCTCGGCTGACCGTCCCAAAATGAGCATCTACCACTGCCCTGGTCTGAAGTACAGTGGCCTCTCTGTCAACAATGGCAGCGTCTCTAGCCCGAATGGCATCATCTCTCTCGACAAAAGCGGCATCCCTCTCGGCTTCAGCAGTAATCAGGGCTAGGCGGAGTCGGGTATTCTCAGTAACCCGACTCGGGGCAGAATCGGCTGAGACGGGGTGGTCTGTGGTATCCTTTGGGGAAATCACTCCAGAGTCATCAAAGGCCCCAGTCCGACTCAAACTAGCCGAATCCAAGTCTCCGCGCAGCCACTGCAGGTAAGCAAATGTCTGGATGTGACAGCTCTCACTACATTCGGCGGATATCCTGCGAGACCAAAGCTCGTATACCTGCAGTAGATCCCTCTCTGTCCGGGATGATATAAGGAATCGGTAGGTGGCCGCACCCGCGAAAGGGTATAAATCCTGTGTCTGATCAAACTGCCCCATAACCGCCAGGGGATGATAGGTCGTCACGCCCCTCAAACCAGCGATGGGGATGAAATCCAGGTCGGGCACATGAGTCAAGAAGCTCATAAAGGAGCAATAGCCCGAGTAGACCAATAGATGAAAGGGATCCTTAATGACAGACAAAAATGATGTCCAGGAGGCCACATCAATACAGCTCACGGGACGAAACGAAAACTGCGTGGTTATGTCATGGCTGAAGCAAAACCCTTGGCGACGAAAATGGCCGATGGGACTAAGATGACTCATGAACCACATATACAACAAAGTCGAGCTCCCTCTGAATACCCTGCCTCGGAAAGACTGGCAGTATGAGGCTGACATGTAAGTATCCGCCAATATCATGGGAAGAATGGTGTGATCCTCCTGAAGAGCTCGAACGGCCGCTACAACCCGCATGTCCAACTGGTCAGGTCCTGCGGGCAAGTACAAAACTGAGACGACACAGGCCATCAGAACGTCTACTCTCAAGGAACCCCAGCGCTCCTCGGACACGGAAAAATCACCGAAGAAAAGACGAAAGCTGTCGGGTGAACCAAATCGGTCGATCAAGAACTGAAGGGGAACCATATGGTCTGATATGATCACCGGTAACAAGACAGCCCTCCGCAAACCGGTAAAGGTCAAGAACTGACGGCGCATGGAACCAGCCGTGACCCTGGCACAAGGTCTATCCAAAGGCAAGCCGGTGAAGCGAGCATACTCCTCCAGGGTGGGGGTCAGCTCTACCGTCCCTAGCCTGAACACCTGACGGGCAGGGGCCCAATAGCTCAGAATACCATCCACAAAGCCCGTTGGCACCTGAAAGATCAATAAGGACGAAGAATGGCCCAAAAGACCATCTGCGATAACCCTGTCTGCCGGTAATAAACTGTCAAACCAGCGGAGGAGACTGCCAACCAACCCTGTGGGAGGAATGGAATCCAAACGTACCACGGCATCTGAGAACGACATCTGTGAAAAATAGTATCAAAAAGACTGTACAGGGGTCATTCTCTATCCATGAATAAAAAAAAGGGGGCATGCATCATACATTAAAAAAATAAATAAAACAAGTGAACTCCATAAAGATAAAAAGGGAACTGTGCACAATAGATAAATGAGTTCAGTACATAGTGCATAAATGAAAAAGAAATCTAAACGGATGCAGGTACAAAGAGCCCTATCCTATCCTGATCTAAATAAAATCAGTATCATCTATGAAAGCAGGATCCTCGAACTAATCCCCTGGGGTCGTCGAGCTCGGAGGACCAAAGTTCATATCAGGAATGTATGGATGCGCTGTGGCATCAGATGAACTCGGGCCTGCATCATAACCCGCACCGTCTGGATCGTAGGCGTAAGCCTCCTCCGGGGTCTGGCCTAACACCCGAAGAAACAGCGACAACTGATCTACCTGACGGGTCAATGTGGCGATCTGCTCAGCGTGGGTGGGGGTCCGAACACAGGCAGCCCAATCAGTCATCGTCACCGAGCCTGGAACCATGTCTCCAAGAAAGAAAGTGGCCCGAGTCTGAGGACCGATGGTACGGGGCACCCACCAGGTACGGAATGCATCACTCGTACTGGGACCCGTAGAAAGCATCCGACCGTCCTCCCCGGCGAGCATGATCTCCGAGGGCTGAGAATCCAGCGGCCAGGAAGTAGTGAAAGAAAGGGAATGCGGGATGCGAATCTCTCCGATCACACATCTGAAGGCGCGCTCCCCTAGGTACATCACCCAGCCTCCAAAGCTCTGCAAGGTGAGACGACGGGTGGAAAGTGCAAACTTCGGGCCGGAGGGATGTCCATTGGTGAACCCCACAGCCAGATGCTCCGAAAGATAGGGAGTCCAGACGACCTCCGCAGCAGTGATCAGCTCCAGCTGAATGCGGCAATGGGCAAAGCTGCCCGACACTGGGACCTCCTCTAAAGTGCTGTGATGCCATCGCCGACCCCAGGGATAGGTGTCCGGGCCAAGGATGGTGACAGGCCTCAAGCATGGAAAACGCTCGTAAGCCCAGAACTGTGAACGGAAACAAGGTAGGGCGTGAGTAACTATTAAAGTGCGAAAAGAGAAATGAAATAAAGATAAGTGCAATAAATCAAAAGGAGGAGAAGACTCACCAACAGAAAGTGGTAAAAACCGAGCCAGGCATCGGTCTGTCCCTCTGAGCGTAGACGCAGACCGTGGAGGAAATAAGCGAAGGTGAACGACCCCCAGTCGTAGTCACCAATCCGGTCTACATCTCGAACAGCCCCTACGACGCTGAAGTGGATGGTAGATGAGTTGTTCCCTAGGAAACAACCCCTCATGATAGTCAGGAACAAGCGCCGTAGCAGGATGTCACGAGTGCCCTGATCCGCTGGGATAGGCTGTGCGTATAAACCTCCGACAACATCGACAGCTAATGCTCCGGACCGGATACTGTGGGCCTTGAAGACCCGGTCATCGGCAGCAAAGCCCAAAAGAGCACGGACCTCTGCTGGAGTAATATCGAGGTCCAGAGGGACGCGGGACCCGGTGAACTCGATCCCCGTGATATACCGCCAATCCCAAGGGGTCAGCACGACCTCACAGTCCAGAAGATGAAGGGACTGGGTCTGATGAAACCACCTCTCGGACAAAGCCCGCATATAACCCCAGGGGCACTGGCGGGGAATGATGGTGAAGAAGTGGCGAAAACCCCAGGAGTCCACCACCGCGCGGTAATCATTGTGCAAGGCCGCGTAAAGGGAGTAAATGTTGAACCAGTTACCCCTCGGCTGGGTAAACTCAGGCACCTGTGAAAATCACCAATGGGTCAGTCCAGATAGAACAGAAATTGAGGAATTGAGAGCAAATTCAGAGCAGAATTGAATATACCTCATTAGCAACAAGGGATGCCGAGGGATGACGGCTGAGATCCCGACCCAATAGGTCGGGTATCTGGACAGAAGCGCCAGATAAAGCGCGATGAGAATGGGGAGCCGGTGTGCTGGAAGACGGCTCCTCCACCGCAACCTCCGGAGGAACAACCCCCTCAATGTCCGGATGATCAGGACGGATGACAGCCTCCGTCAAGCGACGAGCCTGACGGGTCCGAGGAGGAACAGGGGCAGGTGCAGCCCTACGACGGCGAACACCCGAAGTCCGAGAGGCAGAAGAGCTAGTGGGCGCATCAGAATCCATAGCTGGGATAGAACAGGCGAAAAGGAAGGTAAGTTCCCTTTTAAAAATTATGCAATGAATATTCTAAATCCCTACCCTCATCATATAATTAATGCAACATGATGCATGTTTATGGTATGTGCAAAAAAAAAAAAAAAAAAATCGGCAGAGTTTCGTTTGTAAAATGGACATCCCAGGCATAAGCCAAACATGTTTTCCATCAATCCAAGCCTCAAACAGATCAAAATTGCATTCATAAGTGTAATTACAGCATGTAATGCATGATTTTTTACAGAAAACGAATAACAGTATGTGGGACCGCCTCATGAACATAAAATAGGACTCACACAGTTAATACATAGCATGTATATATGATAGTACATTGCATAGCATTGTAAAGCATACATTTTATCTCTAAACATGCAAATAGTCAAATGTATAGCAAAACATTGACGAAATTGAAAAGTGACCGGTCAAAGTGTTACCTGTAGCGCGTAGATCGATCCTACCGGAGCAGTTTTTGCAGGAAAGTTGAAAAAATCGACAAGAGGCCCTTGTAAACAAGCAAAAATCGAGAGAATCTATGTGAGTTGGAAGTTGAAAGTGACAGATCTGGAAGCGGCGAGCCGTTTATACATCCCGATCTTGGCCGCAGATGTATCTGCGGCTGGCCGCAGATCAATCTGCGGCTGGCCGCAGATCCATCCGCGGCTGGCCCTGGTGGGTCCCACCTTGCTCCCTTGCAGCCAATTGACGTGTTGAGTGAAAAAAGATTACGTGATGGGTGACCGGCGACGATACCCGGCCCCGACAAGACGACCGACCGGCGACGATAACCGGCGATCACGAGATGGATGTCCGGCGACGAAAACCGGCTCCGACAAGATAACCAACCGGCGACGATAACCGGGGGTTACGCGATGGGTGACCGGCGACGATACCCGGCCCCGACAAGACGATCGACCGGTGACGATAACCGGCGATCACGAGATGGATGTCCGGCGACGAAAACCGGCTCCGACAAGATAACCAACCGGTGACGACAACCAGGGGTTACGCGATGGGTGACCGGCGACGATACCCGGCCCCGACAAGACGATCGACCGGCGACGATAACCGGCGATCACGAGATGGATGTCCGGCGACGAAAACCGGCTCTGACAAGATAACCAACCGGCGACGATAACCGGGGGTTACGCAATGGGTGACCGGCGACGATACCCGGCCCCGACGAGACGATCGACCGGCGACGATAACTGGCGATCACGAGATGGATGTCCGGCGACGAAAACCGGCTTCGACAAGACAACCAACCGGCGACGATAACCGGGGGTTACGCAATGGGTGACCGGCTACGATACCCGGCCCCGACGAGACGATCGACCGGCGACGATAACCGGCGATCACGAGATGGATGTCCGGCGACGAAAACCGGCTCCGACAAGATAACCAACCGGCGACGATAACCGGGGGTTACGTGATGGGTGACCGGCAACGATACCCGGCCCTGAACGAGATGATGGATTGGAAGAGTGAACCTAACGACCAACAAATACGGTCAGAGGGTTGATGCATTGACACTCTTTCGAATGTTTGCATGCGCTACATCTTGTGTTGTACCATAAACTACATGTGTTGCATCGTGTGTGTATTATCATATCTGTGCACTGTCATTCAGACATCGGGTGTCTGTTTCTTTATCCTGTTCATTTCATTTAACATTTCATAAACATGATAAAGAGGGGCAGCTGTAGACACCCAAATTTTGCACTTCGTATACTAACCTTGACAGGAGGGCAAATTCGTCAAATGGACCGGCCTGCGAGAGTGAAAGATGGAAAAAGTACAGACGCTCGACGCCACCATGACAATGGGCAACCGAAATCGACGTGACAGCAAGGCCATCCGAATTTGGCATTCCCGGAAGGTGTGGCACGCTTCCCAATGATCCCGAACTGTAAAATACGAACCTGTCAGCGAAAAACAGCGTCACGGCACAAAAATCGAGGCGTAGCACGAAAATTGAGAAAGTCAAGCCAGCCAGCCGCGGATTGATCTGCGGCCAAGTGGGTGCGCCAGCACGGAAACCAGGAAATCAGCACTATCAGCTGAGTGCGATGGGAGGTGGGCCAGCCAGCCTATTTCAGCCGAGTTTCGTGCAGCATACAGGAGTCAGCAGTTTTGGCGGAAGAAGAATAAAAACAGCAGCAGTTTTAGCTCGAAAATAGAGAGAAATAGCAAAAATTCTTGCAACAATTGAGAGAAAAAGAGAGGAATTTTCCCTTGTTGTTGGATTTTATCAATACATCTCATATTTCACTCAATACACAAGTTTCTACACAATTTTGGTATCATTTGCAAGGTGAAAATCTCCTTATTTTTGCAACTTCTATCATGTCATTTGGTTAAATTAAATTGTAATTTTCAAGAATATTGTTGAACAATCATGGATTAGGGATTATTAGTGAGGGTTCCATTGGAAAAAAATTCTTCCTAATAACCCGATGATATCCAATTGGTGAAATTTCTAGCTTGTTTATGGATATATATTAGGCGTAGTTTAATTGATTGTATTTTTAGGATGTGTTAGGCAATCCACGTTGTTATTATTGTAGTATTCATTTTGTGAGCGTGTAGTAATCGTGGTTGTGAGCCTAGGAAAGCGACCCCGTGGTCCAAATCCGATGATGGACGTTTTTTGATGTAAATAGTAAGAATGATGTAGCTTCCGTAGTGAATCTGTAATCGTCGGGCCTTAAAACGACGCTAAGGCGAGAATCGGGTTTAAGGCCCCGTATTAGTGGAATATGTGATTGTTGGCGTTCGGGGTATTTTGATGGCTTACATGCCCATGAATAGCCCCGACGCGTATTTATGCTTGATTAGATTTTGTGACATAAAAATGATTTCAAGGATTAAACGATGAAGATTTGTTTTATTAAAATCAAAGAAGCCAGGTTATTAGAATCACGAGGTTAAAAATTGGGAATGCTAATGAATGTCGATTCCTATTAAACGAGAAGGCCAAAGAAAATCATTTTCAAACATCATCAAAAATGGCTTTTATGAATGAATGAAATATTTTAGTAAACCTTTGTGCATAGGGTTAAAGACATCCTAGAAATTGCCCATCATTTTACAAAGGCAACGTATAGATCTCGATTCCTATTTTGACGAAGGTTTAAAACTCTTGTTTTGCCCAAAATGACACCTAATAAAAAAAAACCTCATAGTTTTGACAATAAAAATCAAACCTTTTCTCATAAAGCTTTCTCGTGTATGCCGAAAAGACATTCCGAAGCATTCTCAAATTGAAGCACGACTTTCCCTAAAAATCCAAATGATTCTTTCATACAAACTCACCACAACATTCACATAAGCACACACACACACACCTGCCCATATATACATTTCATAAATTAAAGGATAGGACAGCATCAAGATTACGGTAACCGTGTTTCACGGAAGTCGAGGGGTGCCTAACACCTTCCCCTCACTTAAGCAAGCCCCCGAACTATATGAATCTCGATTCGCAGACCAATTAATTCGGAGTCACATATGAGCCAGCGATTTATAAAAAATGAAAACTCGGATGAGTTGGTACATCCATTTCAAATATACCAACTGGCGACTCTGGTTAATTGGCTCATCATAAAAAACGATCTTTCAAAACCTCGTCGACATTAATGTCGATCTTTTCCAAAAATCATTCAATCAAAAGGCTAAAATTGGAAAAGACTAAAAGAGCGAAAACCCGGCGTCGACACTCACAAACTAAAATCGTTCCTAATCGTTGGATTACTAAAAAGGAGATTAGTGAATCCGGATAGATTAGTACATACGTTGCTTGCTCTTAGGAAGAGGATGACTGATTTCATAATCATTTGTGCGGAGACACTAAAGCAAGTATGTAGGTACTTATTGGAGAATAAGTTCATTGAACGTGGCTCGCTAAGGAATACCTAATGGAGTTTTACTCGCCTGTCAATAGGAATTCCTCTAGTGATAGTAGTACAAGTGATCCTTGGACTTGAGATCATCATAGTATCTTGTGTATGATGAGTTATACTTTGATATATCCCTTAAGACCTTTAGGGTATATCAAAGGGTATGATTAGGTATAATAACTTGTATATGGAGATAGGTGAATGATCAACAAAGAATCTACCTCATCTAGTAAAAGATGTGAATGTCCTATGTGATTCGATAAATGACAACCCAGTAGTCCTTGGCTAAGGCAGAATGAAATTAAAAAGGAGTTTCTAATTTGCATTATTTAGAGTTGTGCATTTGGGAATCGAAATACATATAATTAAATAAAATAAGACTTAACAGTAATTCCATGTCTTATAATTAATTGGGACATTGTATGGTAGAAGGATTGAATTGTATGGTAACTATTAACTGAAATGTTCTTTTGTGATTAATGTTGAAATCTATATTATCTGGAAAGTCGTTGATCGCTAAGGGGGCTTACCCTTATTGTAGAATAAATATTATTTAATTAAATAAATTAAATAGTTTAATTTATTTATTAAATAAGATTAGAGTTGTTCTAATTGATTTATTCACAACCGGTTTAATATGGAGAACCTAAAGGGTCACACTGCAAAAGAAAAATATTTGTTTAAGAAGTAAATGACATAATTGTAATAATAAGTTAAGTGTATTTAATTTAATCTATGGAGATAGAATAAATTAAATAACTTAATATTTATTATTTAATATTTTGTAAATATTAAATATAAATTAATTAGAGGAGTCTTATTACTATTATTACTATTACTATTATTTAATTCCTAATAGGGATTGGGAATTAATTAATAGAAGTACTCTCTCATGAATTCTTAATTATATTAGGAGTTTAATTTAATTAAAAGAGTTTAATTAGAATAGAAACCCTAATCCTAAATAGTTTAGGGGAGGGTTTTCCTACATCTATACATAAGAGAAGTCTTATCATAGATTAGGGTTACACACTCTTGCATAAGAATTGTGGAAAGTACTTACAATTTCTATAGAGATAGAAACTAGGGTTTTGTCAACACCCATCTTCTTGAACAAATATTATTCCTTGGTGGATCACCTCTAGAGGCCAAACACTTGGATGGCTAACGTTGATGAAAGGAAGGAATTTAATCGGTGGAATTCAAGAAGAACGCGAAGGAATTGGAGTTGAACTTGTACCTAAGGAAGCTAGAATTCTACAAGGGTATAATTCTTATTCTCCATCTCATTCATTTAATTAATAATTGTGCATAAAGAAAGATCATGGTGATGGTTTGTATAAAATTTTAAAATCTGATTTTATCGCGCTTCCACTTTATTTATGTAATTTGATTGCATGTTCGCGTTATACAAACCTAACAGTGGTATCAAGAGCCAAACTTTATGCGAATTATTAATTGTTTTGATTCTGTATATACATTGATATGTGTTTAGAACAATTTAATTGGGCATAACTATTTATGTAAAATTATTTTATTTTATTAAAAAAGTTTTTTTAAAAAAAACGTTGGTCAAAGTAAACAGTCAAACGTTGACCATTGACTGGTCAACTATTGACTGGTCAACTGATGACGTGGCACTGGCTGCTAATTTGACGCTAACTGGCCAACTGTTGACTGTTGACATGGCACTGACTGGTCAACCTTTAAAAATGAAATATTTAATTTGGGGCTAGAATGTTTTGAACCCTTGACCTATTGGTCATATTTTAGAAGTCTTACCACTACACCAGAATAACTTGTAATTATGAATTAGAATATTTAATATTTAAACTATATAATTCTGGGTTTGAAGTTTGACTTAAAGGCTTGTTTGATTATTTCTTTTAAAGGTTTATGATCAAGGGTTGACCTCATTTTTTATTTTTTGTAAATTAAAATAAAGAAGTTTATTTTGATTTGGAATTTGATTAAAAAAATAAAGGAGTTTATTTTTATTCAAAATTGGATAAATTAAAATAAAATAGTTTATTTTGATTTGGAATAGGATTAAAATAAAGAAATTTATTTTAATTGGAATTGAATTTCATGATAACTAATTAGAGTTGGAATTAGATTCCATGATAACTAATCGGAATTGAAATTAGATTTTATACTAACTAATATTCCCATTAAATGATATCAATGCATATATGGAATGGTTCATGAGATGAATGTTATTTATTGATGCATATGGAGATATGTATGATAATAAATGGGATTGATTATGGACTAATGACCAATGTGTGATTGGAATTACTTTAGAAGATGCTTGAATAAATGAGTTTTTATAAATGGGGTCTGCGTATCTCATCTTCTCTAATTTTTCTTAATGTAAATTCTATCTCCCTCCTATGTACTTTACCTTGACTGCTGATCAAGATTTCTATTATAGTAAATAGTTCATGTAATAGGATTAGTTAGAATTATTTTAAAGAATTGGAGACAAAGGAGCAAGGAGCGCTTGAAGACCCGTTTGTATTGGAGTCCAGGTTTAAATATAATAGTTATATTTAAATTTAATTCTTGCACCCTAGGTTTGACCTTTTGGTTTACTTGGTGGCTTTAGTAAACCAAACTAGAATAAAAGTCCATAATCAATTCGAGTAGAATATAGTATTCTATATGTGCATGCTTACTATATATATATATATATATATATATTATATTATTCAACATGCTTCGCATGTCAAATAATATGACGCGATTTTATATATCTATGTGCATGCGCGCTAAACAAGATGAGACAAATAATAACAAACCCCTTAAAGAAATTATATTAAGTCCTAAACGTTCAAAGATATTTGGAATATCGAACGTCGCCTTCTATTATGGTAAAGCAATAGAGTATTAAATATTTAATATGAGTTTGTTGTGTCACACAAGGCAAGTATTAAATATTTAAGATGTTGCCTTATCACATTTGATGCTTATTAAGGAATTGAACATTACTGCTTTGTTGTGTCACACAAGGACGGTATTTTTCTCTTCACATATATGGAATTGCTAGGTTGGACTTAACTTGGATAATTTTGATTCGGATGTGTCACACTTGATCAAAATAATCTAAGCAGCAAAATACAAGGAATTACATAGTGATGTAATTGACAATAGTTGTCTACCTATTTATTTATATATAGTTTGTTGTGTCATACAAGACTATATACATTTGAAATGGGATCCTTATTCTCACTAGCAAATCTTTAATTATATTTGCCGAACTATATAATGAGGGTAATATAGTTTGATGAAAATAGTGGGAGATACCAATTTAAAATGAATTTATGCTAAAATGTTGTTAAATTTCAAATTCATTTAACAGAATTTTACAATGTCTAATTCACTATCACTGCGTAGCATATTAGATGCTAATTAATCGGACCGAATTACACGGACTGGTTAAGGAATCTGAGAATAGTTCTCAAGGCTGAAAAGCTATCTTATATCCTTAATATGCATATCCTTGCAATGGTTGCAGACAATGCCTCTGAGGAAGAGATTGTTAATTTTAGAAAGTGGCAAGATGATGCATAGTTGGCTCAATGCATCATGCTCGCATCCATGAGTAACGAGCTTCAGCGTCAGCATGAAACTATGGATGCTCCTACTGTACTCCTGCACATTCAAGGAGTTGAATGGTGAGGAAAGTAGGACTGCTAGATATTAGATATCTAAGGAGCTCTTTCAATCTAGAATAACCGATGGCACTATAGTATAGACAAATGTCCTAAATAATGATCAATCTGTTAGGTTTGTATATAGCGCAAACATGCAATCAAATTACATAAATAGTGCGGAAGCGCAATAAAATGGATTTTAAAATTTTTCATACAAACCATCACCATGATCATCCATGTGCTCAATTATCAATTAAACGAAAGAGATAAAATATGAGAATCATACCCTTGTAGAACCGTGCTTCCACAGGTACGAGTTCACCTCCAAATCCTTCGCGTTCTCCTTGAATTCCACCGATTAAATTCTTTCCTTTGATCAACGTTAGCCACCCAAATGTTTGGCCTCTAGAGGTGATCCACCAAGGAATAATAGTTGTTCAAGAAGATGGGTGTTGGCAAAACCCTAGTTTCTATCTCTATAGAAATTGCAAGTACGCTCTCTCTCCAATTCTTATGGAAGAGTGTGTAACTGTCTAACCCTAAATCATGATAAGACTCCTCTTATTTATAGATATAGGGAACCCTCCTAAACTATTTAGGATTAGGGTTTTTATTTTAATTAAACTCCTTTAATTAATCAAGCTCCTAATCCAATTAGGAATTTATGAGAGTACTTCTATTAATTAATTCCCAATCCCTATTAGGAATTAAATAATAGTAATTGTAATAATAATTGTGACGCCCCCAAATCTCTACACTCCCCTGTAGCAGATCTGGTGCTCACGTGAAACTATACAACTATAAATATTTAATAAAATATGACTTCTATCTATCCAAGGTTCACAGTATCCCATAATAGGTACTAGTTCCGGCCAGAACGTTGTCTGTGTTTGGATACCCTCACTTGGATGTATAGATTCATATCTAATGAATACCTCTTTCATATTTATATTCTCTATCTATCTGACATTCACAGTATTAATGATAAGATTGTCCATAGAACTGAGAGGCGCACTCCGGTAAAGATGGCACCTTACCGGCGCTCATTAAGTGTAACCCCAGAGCTTATAGGACTTTCAACATCATTTTAATACCCTCATTCAGATGTATAGTTCGTATAGATACTGTATCTAACTTAGTACAACTATACTAAATAAAATAAAGAGCAGAGTATAACGCAATAGATGAAATAAAGGATCATAATATATTACATATCATTTGGTTCGATTACATTGTTCTTAGTACTAAGTTATTACAACAAAAGCCTTTAAAAGACTTAGATTATTCAAAAACAGTTAATAAAACTAGTAAGCATGCCCTTTTCCTTTATCTGTCCCAGAAGTGCTAGGGATATCATTTAAAGCTGCAAAAGAAGATATGTGCAAGAATGAGCTACAAATGCTCAGCAAGTTCATTTGAAAATGTAAACACAGTGTGTTTGATTTGAAAGATGTCAGATGATGTATATAATTGAGGGTTCTGTACCGGAACCATATATTTCAATTTGTTCTGTCAGTTTTCAAAGACTTAGAACCTCTTTGAGTTCGGATATCTGGTAGGTGATCAGCCTCACCAATATCCTAGGAGTATGCATATCATCCTACCACATTTTTGGTCAATTTAAGTTAATTGCCAATATTGGTCAATTCATTGAATTGCCAATTTAAACCTTATTTGAAGGTTTGTCGGACCACCTTCCATCCACGGTGTCCCTTTTACTCAGTATAGATGTCATACCAAAACAATTTGGCTTGACACAATAAATTTAAGCTCAAACAGTCAATAAATGATTTCATTTCTTAAGTTATGCTGAACAAATAGCAATAACTTCACAATAATTGATAGCAAAACATAAATAAATTGCTTAAAGGTAACAAGGTTCAGAGACTTGCCTCAGCGTAGTTTCGTTAAAATTTAAGACAGTTGGTCAACGTACGTAGTCTACGTATACCAATAATAAGCGTTAGCACGTATATAAACATGTATTACGCTAATCTAGGCAAGTTTTAATAAGGTTCGATGTCGATTCGGTATCTCGGTCGCGTCCTTAATCAATTAAACACATAGGTTGTTCGATAAAACTTCATTTGGAAGCTTAATTATTAGTATAAATAATTTATTTATTATTTATAACATTTTTAGAAGCTTGGTATTATTTTTAAATAATTTTCAGAAGCTTGGAAGTATTTTTAAATAATTTTATAAGCTTAGGAATATTTTTAAATGATTTAATTATCATTTATAATATTTTTAAAATATTTAATACGTTATTTAAATAATTTGTTTGTAATTTAGAATATTTTTAGATGCCTAAAATATTATTTAAATAATTTATTTATCATTTATAATATTTTTTAGAAAGATAGAATATTATTTAAATGATTTATTTTATCATTAATAATATTTTTAGAATATATTTTATTATTATAATAATTTATAATAATTTTCAAAACTTAATTTAATATTTAAATGATTTAATTATCATTTAAAGTAATTTTTAAATACTTAATATATTATTTAAATGATTTATTTATCATTTATAATATTTAAATATTTAATATTTTATTTAATTATTATATATAATAATTTTATTTACCTTAATATCATTTTTAAATAATTAATATAATTATTAAATAATTTAATATCATTTTTAAATAATTAATGTAATTATTAAATGATTTATTATAATTATTATTATTATTTAATTAAATTAAATAATAATTTAGAAATATATAAAAATATTAAAAATAAATTTTTATAATTAAAAATGAATTTTCGAATATAATTATTAATTATTTATAATTATTTAATATTTATTTATTATTTTATAATTTATTTAATTAATTTTTAATAATTTTTATTGAAAACCGTCGCAAAAGACCTATAGCGACAGTCTACATAAGGTTTTAGTTTTCTGGGTTTGCACATGCATTTCGTCGCTAAAGGTGTGCTTCAATGAAGAACAGTTGGTCAATGTCTAGTTGGGACTTTTGACCTCAAATTAATTCCAACTGGTTTGATGTTTATGTTTGATTTTTGTTTGTTGTTAAACCTAGCATGGCAGAGTATAACGACATAACAAATTTCACTTCAAATTATATCATATCATGCTTTAAATTTGATGGTCAAACCACCGGGTTCAAACTGTTCTTGAGTTTCTGGGTAACCCAGAAACTCAGTCAGTCATAACAGTCAACGTGGTTTGACCATTAATAACTTTGATTCTGTGTTTGCTAAATATGTTTTGATGATTCAAGATTGTAGTTTACATACCAAATAACATGTTTAACACAAGAAACAACATATTAAATATCATCTAGGCATGATCTGGGTTGATCAAAAGTCTTGTCAGACACTGTCAGAGTGTTCTTCATGTTTCTGGGTTACCCAGAAACAGTCTATCATGGTCGGTCAATGGGTTTTAACCAGCCATATCTTCCTACTGTGAGATAATTTTGGACTTCTACCAATTAGATCTTAAAGATAACATGGCATATTACTGATTCATGCTTTAAAACACATCAAACAAACATTTTAAGCCGATCAAAAGCTCTGACAAAGTAGCTTGTCAGACTATTCTTGACTGCCAAGAACAATTTGCTATTTTGGCTTGATTTTCATATCTAGATGTTTTGTAAACGTGTTTTAACCGCCCAGATCACTTAATTACATATTAATAAGTATTTCTAAACACTAAAACATAACATCAAATTCTAACTTAAAGATCTAGCAACAATTTAGGGTTTATGCACCTTTTTCTTCAAATTTTTTATCTCTGATCTTTGCCACTGATCTTGTGATTGCAGAGGCTTGTTTAGGCTTTGATTATAAGTGTTTAGGTTTCAAAATTTCGTAGGTCTAATGGTCAACCTCTCATTCTATTTATAGCAACTTCAATTAGGTTTCCTAAGCTTTATTTTCTATTTTTGCCCTCAAAATATCTAACCTAGTTACTTGTGTTGCTCAAGCCTGATCTTGTTCACCTACTTGAGCTAGATATTCATAAATATCTGATTTTGATATTCTATCTTCTTTTGATTGGTTGAAAATTTTGATTTTTAATTTATTTACTTACTAATTAAACCTAGATTTTTACTAATCATGTTTATGATGTTAATTTAGGTTTAGTAATACCTTAATTAGATTCATATATCATAATTAAGGTTTATCAATTCATAATTTAGTGTTATTAAACCAAATTAGGATTTTAGGGTTTCAAATTAGGGTTTAGGGTTTTCAATCCTACAATTAGGGTTTTAATCTTTCGTTTAGGGTTTAGTTAAATCTTAATAATTCATAATTAATATTATGATTCATTACTTAGATCTTAATTATATCAATTAAGATTATTGTACAATAATTAGGGTTTCGATTAGACAATTCGGATGAATATTATCAATTAGGGTTTTTAAATTAGGGTTTCTATTTCAGTTTATTATCCTAACCCTAATTAACTTATTTTAGATTTTTATTAGTTAATATAATATTATATTAACTCCGAAGCACGACAAAGCACTTCGTCATTCCAAGCGCGACACAACGGCTTACAAAAATAATTTGCTGAGACACTTCTCGGTGAATTCGCCGGAAGCACGACAAATCATTTTATCCGTTTAAGCACGACACAGCTGCTTGGCGAAAATTTTTTATTTGACCTAATTGTTTAATAAAATACACAATTACATAATACAAAGTCAGATCATGAAATTTCATTTATTAAACACATAATTTACATATACAGATCTTATTAGGATTCGGAATATTACATTCACCCCAACTAATAAGAATTTCGTCCTCGAAATTACAGTACGGGTTATACAAATAAGTGTGGGTAACTATCTCGCATTTTACTCTCAAGCTCCCACGTAGCTTCCTCTATATTTTGATTCCTCCAAATAACTTTGACTGAAGGGATCACTTTATTTCGTAGATGTTGTTCTTTCCTATCTATGATTTCGATAGGAACTTCTTCATAAGATAAATCTTTCTCGATCTGGATGGGTTCGTAGTCGATAACGTGTTTATAATCGGGTTTGTACGGTCGTAACACGGACACATGAAACACATTATGAATATGTTCTAGCTCGGGAGGTAGGGCTACCTCATAAGCTACCTCACCTATCCTTCTCAGTATCTGAAATGGTCCAATGAATCTTGGACTTAATTTTCCATTCTTCCCAAATCGAATTTTGCCTTTCCACGGAGATACTTTTAAGAATACGTGACTACCGACTTCGAAATCTTGTAACTTTCTTTGTTGATCAGCATATTTCTTTTGTCGATCTTGAGACGCTTGTAATCTTCCTCGTATAATTCGAACTACCTCAGCGGTTTGTTGAACTATTTCAGGTCCTAACATTTGTCGCTCTCCGACCTCATCCCAACATAATGGCGTCCTACATTTTCTTTCATATAAGGCTTCAAATGGTGGCATTCCTATGCTGGCATGGTAACTATTGTTGTATGCAAATTCTACCAAAGGTAATTGATCTTCCCAACTTCCCTTGAAATCCATAATGCAAGAGCGCAACATGTCTTCCAATGTCTGGATGGTTCTCTCACTCTGACCGTCAGTTTGTGGATGGTATGCTGTACTTAGTCTCAACTAAGTTCCTAAATTTTTCTAGAGACTTGTCCAAAAATTTGAAGTAAATCGTGGATCTCGGTCTGATACTATAGAAACAGGGACTCCATGTCTAGAAATAATTTCATTGATGTAAAGTTTGTCTAATTAGTCAAGACTGAAGTTGATTTTGATGGGTAGAAAATGAGCTGATTTGGTAAGACGATCTACAATAACCCAAATGACATTGTGACCTTTCTGTGTATTAGGGAGATCAACTACGAAATCCATAGTAATATGCTTCCATTTCCACTCAGGAATTTCTAAGGGTTGTAATAATCCACTCGACTTTTGATGTTCAGCTTTAACTCTTTGACATGTTAAACATTTACTTACCCACTCTGCTATCTCTCTTTTCATGTTAGACCACCAAAAATGTTGGCTCAAGTCTTTGTACATTTTTGTACTCCCTGGATGTACAACGAATTTAGAACTGTGGGCTTCATTCAGTATTTCGTCTTTTAGTTCTTGTACTGAAGGTACCCAAATTCTATTTTCGTATCTCAGTACTCCATCTTTATCTACTCTAAACTTAACATTCTTTTTATGAGTCATTTCTGCCTTATACTTCTGACATTCTGCATCAGTCTCCTGTAGTTCTTTGATTCTATCCAATAAAGTCAAACTACCCTCCATGACGAATAACTTCTCGGTAGAGTTAACTGAAACTCCCACCTTGATCTCAAGCTTGTCAAACTCTTTTATCAATACTTCGTTATTGGTCATGACATTTAACTTCTCTTGGTTCTTCCGACTCAATGCGTCTGCTACGACGTTGGCTTTCCCTAGATGATATAAGATCTCACAATCGAAATCCTTTATAAACTCTGGCCATCTCCTCTGCCTCATGTTTAACTCCTTCTGTGTGAAAATATATTTCAGACTCTTATGATCTGTACATATTTCACATTTCTCCCCGTACAAATAATGCCTCCATATTTTCAAGGCAAATACTACCGCGGCTAACTCAAGATCATGCGTAGGATACCTCTTCTCATAATCTTTGAGTTGTCTTGATGCGTATGCAATTACCTTCCCATGTTGCATTAACACACATCTTAATCCCTTTTGTGATGCATCACTATAAACTACAAGGCCTCCTGTATCATCTGGTAAAGATAATACTGGTGCCATGCTTAACCGCTTCTTCAACTCTTGGAAGATCTTCACATTTGTCTGTCCAGACGTACTTTACCATCTTTCGAGTCAAATTGGTTAGCGGGGTTGCTATCTTTGAAAAATCTTGTATAAATCGCCGATAATACCCTGCTAAACCGAGAAAACTTCTTACTTCTGTTGGAGTTGTTGGTTGTTTCCAATTTACAACCGCTTCTATCTTTGCTGGATCTACCGCTATTCCATTCTTGTCAATCACATGACCCAAGAATTGGACTCGTTCCAACCAGAATTCATATTTGGAAAACTTTGCATAAAGTTGTTCCTTGCGTAATATCTCCAATACGCTCCTTAAGTGTTCAGCATGCTCCTCCTTTGTTCTCGAGTATACTAAAATATCATCGATGAACACTACGACAAATTTGTCCAAGCATGGTTTAAACACTCTGTTCATTAAGTCCATGAATGCTGTCGGCGCATTTGTTAATCCAAAAGACATCATAAGAAACTCATAATGTCCATAGCGTGTCCTAAACGCTGTCTTCGGCACATCTTCTTTTCTTACCTTTAATTGATGATAACCTGATCGTAGGTCGATCTTCGAAAAGTGTTCGGCCCCTTTCAACTGGTCAAACAAATCATCAATTCATGGTAAAGGATATTTGTTCTTTATAGTTAACTTATTTAATTCTCTATAGTCGATGCATAACCTTAACGTTCCATCCTTCTTCTTTACAAACAACACCGGTGCTCCCCAAGGTGAAACACTGGGTTGTATGTACTTTTTGTCTAAGAGTTCTTATAGCTGCACAAGTAACTCCTTCAACTCTACAGGTGCCATTCTGTACGGTGCTTTAGAAACTGGCGCCGTACCTGGTGCTAGATCAATAACAAATTCGATCTCCCTATCCGGAGGTAAACCTGGTAAATCATCTGGAAACACATCTGGAAATTCTCTAACTACAGGTATTTGATTTAGCTTTACTCCTTCTTTTTGAGTATCTACTATGTATGCCAAATAACCTGTGCAACCCTTCCTAAGCAATCTCTCTGCTTGCATTACTGTCAGATAGTGAGATCGTTTAGGTGAACAACCACCGTTGAACACTACTTTTGACTCTGAAGCAGTCACTAGATTTACCCGCTTCCGCTGGCAGTCAATTATTGCATTATAATTTTCCAGCCAATCCATTCCAAAGATTATATCAAATTCCCCTAGTTGTATAGGAATGAGATTCCCAAGAAACTTGTGTCCCTTAATCTCTACGGCACAATTCTTATATATGGTTTTGACGGGAATTATCTCATTGTTTGCAATTTTCACATTAAAAAGTATGTCTATGTCTTCGCATGGCATTGTCAATTTCTTAGCAAAGTCATTAGACACGAAAGAACAAGTGGCACCAGAGTCGAATAACACATATGCATTTAAATTGTCGATAGGGATGATACCTGTTATCACGTCCGGTGCAGCAACAGCATCCCTCATTGTCATATTAAATGTTCTAGCTATTGGACGACCTGGACCTCGAGCTCCTGTTACTGTCGGTTTGGTGTTATTGTTTGGGACTTGATTTCCTCCCCCAAGTTGGTTTCTATTCCTCGGGCAATTCCTAGACACATGCCCAGTTGCACTACAAGTATAACAAGTAACATTCGGGTTACCCTGACGAGTATTATCATTACTCTTTTTGGGACAATTAGGGGAAATATGTCCCTCTTGTCCACAATGGTAACAAGTAATCACTCTGTGGCGACATACTCCCGCGTGATTCTTGAAAGTAGTATGCACACAAGCCAATCATATTTGATATGATGTAGCATATACTTTGTAATCTTATTCATTTATTAATAAAAGAATTGATTTTCTTAAAAGGCATTTTATATTATCTACATGGTGCTGTTATATTAAATGTGATAAACTCATAGTTTTGAGCAATGCTTTTAGAATCATGATGGTGATCATGCTAATAAGATCTAAATTCTAGATAGCTCACAAACTAAAATTGTTCCTAAAATTGGGGATTAGTTTCATTCCTTGTATTATATGTTGATGACATATTACTGATAGGGAATGATGTTCCTATGCTACAGTCGATCAAAATTTGGTTATCTAAACACTTCTCCATGAAGGACTTGGGTGAGGCATCCTATATTTTGGGGATAAAGATCTATAGAGATAGATCTAAAAGGATGCTAGGCTTGACCCAAGAAAAGTACATTGACTCGATGCTAAAGAAGTTTAGCATGGAAGATTCCAAGAGAGGTCTCATGCCGATGAGCCATGGAATACATCTATCCAAGAAACAGGCCCCAAAGACACCTGAGGAGAGAGACTGGATGAGTAAGATTCCTTATGCTTCCGCAATAGGATCTATCATGTACGATATGATATGTACTAGACCAGATGTCGCTCATGCACTTAGTGTAACGAGCAGATATCAGTCGAATCTAGGAGAAGAACACTAGAAGGCAGTGAAAAACATCCTAAAGTACTTGAGAAGAACTAAGGATGTATTTCTACTCTACGGCGGGTCTGAATTGAAACTAGAGGGCTATACAGACTCAAGTTTTCAAATGGACCAAGATGACAGTAAATCCGTTTCAGGGTACGTGTTTACCTTAAATAGTGGCGCAGTGAGTTGGAAAAGTTCCAAGCAGCAAACAGTTGCTGATTCAGTGACAGAGGCAAAGTACATAGCTGCAAGTGAAGCTGCAAAGGAAGCTGTTTGGATGAAGAAGTTCATAACTGAACTTGGAGTGGTTCCTAGCATTAGAGGAGCAGTACCTTTATTCTGTGACAACAATGGAGCTGTTGCGCAGGCTAAGGAACCCAGGTCTCATCAGAAATCCAAACACGTGTTGCGGCGGTTTCATTTGATTAGACAGATCATTGAAAGAGGAGATGTCACCCTGGAGCGTGTGGACTCTCAAGACAACATTGCAGATCCGTTTACTAAAGCTTTAACTCAACAGCAGTTTGATCGTCACTTTGAGAAGATGGGTATTAGATACTATGGCGATTGGCTTTAGTGCAAGTGGGAGATTGAAAGTAGTATGCACACAAGCCAATCATATTTGATATGATATAGCATATACTTTGTAATCTTATTCATTTATTAATAAAAGAATTGATTTTCTTAAAAGGCATTTTATATTATCTACATGGTGCTGTTATATTAAATGTGATAAACCCATAGTTTTGAGCAATGCTTTTAGAATTATGATGGTGATCATGCTAATGAGATCTAAATTCTAGATAGCTCACAAACTAAAATTGTTCCTAATCGTTGGATTACTAAATTGGGGATTAGTGAATCCGGATAGATTAGTACATACGTTGTTTGCTCTTAGGAGGAGGATGATTGATCTCATAATCATTTGTGTGGAGACACTAAAGCAAGTATGTAGGTGCTTATTAGAGAATAAGTTCACTGAACGTGACTCGCTAGGGATACCTAATGGAGTTTTACTCGCCTGTCAATAGGAATTCCTCTAGTGATAGTAGTACAAGTGATCCTTGGACTTGAGATCATCATAGTATCTTGTGTATGATGAGTTATACTTTGACATGTCCCTTAACACCTTTGGGGTATATCAAAGGGTATGATTGGGTATAATTAGTTGTACATGGAGATAGGTGAATGATCAATAAAGAATCTACCACGTCTAGTAAAAGATGTGAATGTCCTATGTGATTCGATAAATGACAACTCAGTAGTCCTTGGCCAAGGCAGAATGAAATTAGAAAGGAGTTTCTAATTTGCATTATTTAGAGTTGTGCATTTGGGAATCGAAATACATATAATTAAATAAAATAAGACTTGACAGTAAATCCATGTCTTATATTTAATTGGGACATTGTATGGTAGAAGGATTGAATTGTATGGTAACTATTTACTCAAAGGTTCTTTTGTGATTGATGTTGAAATCTATATTATCTGGAAAGTCGTTGATCGCTAAGGGGGATTACCCTTATTGTAGAATAAATATTATTTATTTAAATGAATTAAATAGTTTAATTTATTTATTTAAATAAGATTAGAATTATTATAATTGATTTATTCACAACCAGTTTAATATGGAGAACCTAAAGGGTCACACCGCAAAAGGAAAATATTTATTTAAGAAGTAAATGGCATAATTGTAATAATAAGTTAAGTGTATTTAATTTAATCTATGGAGATAGAATAAATTAAATAGCTTAATATTTATTATTTAATATTTTGGAAATATTAAATATAAATTAATAAGAGGAGTCTTATTATTATTATTACTATTACTATTATTTAATTCCTAATAGAGATTGGGAATTAATTAATAGAACTATTATTTATTTCCTAATAGAGATTGGGAATTAATTAATAGAAGTACTCTCTCACAAATTTCTAATTAGGAGCATAATTAATTAAAGGAGTTTAATTATAATTGAAATCCTAATCCTGAATAGTTTAGGGAAGGGTTATTCCTACATTTATAAATAAGAGGAGTCTTATCATAGATTGGGGTTACACACTCTTGCATTAGATTGTGGAGAGTACTTACAATTTCTATAGAGATAGAAACTAGGGTTTTGCCAAATACCCAACTTCTTGAATACTTGTTATTCCTTGGTGGATCACCTCTAGAGGCCAAACACTTGGGTGGCTAACGTTGATCAAAGGAAGGAATCACACAGTAGCATTCGAGGAGAACACGAAGGACTAGGAGTTGAAATTGTACCCGAGGAAGCTTTGTTCTACGAGGGTATAAATTCTTATTCTCTTTCTCTTTTGTTTATATCGTTAATTGAGCACAAGGATTGATCTTGGTGATGGTTTGTATAAAATTTTAAAATCCGATTTTACCGCGCTTCCGCACTATTTATGTAATTTGATTGCATGTTCGCGCTATATACAAACCTAACAATTCTTTTCACATATAACACAACGTACCACCTTATTATTACTGTTCTGGTTTCTGTTGTTATTGTTATTGTTGTAATTGTTACCCCTCCTCACAAAGTTTGTAGGAACAGTTGCATCCCACTTCCTTTTGTTATTATTAGTACCCCCTGTACTAACTTCTCCTTTAAACTCCCCTCCTTCATTCAAACTCCTTTTCTTTTTATGAAATTTTATCAAAGCTTCATTCTCATTTTCAGCTATAATAGCTTTTTCGAGAATTTCAGGAAAAGTTCTCACTTGGAACACTGACAACTTACTACGAATTTGGGGTTTCAATCCCTCTTCGTATCTCTTGGTCTTCCTTACCTCCGTATTGACCTGATGTTGGGAAAACCTAGCTAATTCATTGAACTTAGCCGTATACTGGGATACGGTAAGCTTCCTTTGTTTCAATTCTAGGAATTGTACCTCCATACGATCCTGCATCGATTGGGGAAAGTAATTTTCGAAAAATAGTTCCTTAAATCTAGTCCAAGGAATTATACCTTCACCCGCACGAATTTTAGTATTTTCCCACCAATGGTTCGCCTCACCTTTGAGGAAAAAGGTGGCGAAGACCGTCTTTTGATCTTCGCCGACATTAGTTACCACAAAAACCTTCTCTATTTCGGTAACCCAAGTTTGTGTCTCAATAGGTTCTGCGGTTTCCTTAAATTCAGGTGGTCCTACCAGTTTAAAGTCCTTGAACATACAATGTTTAAGGATTTCCTGGACATTACATCCTCTCCCCCTTATAAATATTCCGTCCTCGGAATTTCATTATAAGGTTACTCAAATAACTGGGGGTAATTCGCTCTCATCTTCTCTTCGAGTTCCCATGTGGCTTCTTCCACCGCGTGATTCCTCCAGAGAACTTTAACAGAATGAATGGTTTTATTCCTCAGTGTTTGCTCCTTCCTATCAAGTATCTGGATAGGAATCTCCTCGTACGATAAGTCCTTTTCGACTTGAATTGGCTCATAGGAAATGACATGCTTGTAATCCGGCTTATACGAACGCAACACTGATACATGAAACACGTTGTGAATGTGCTCAAGTTCAGGAGGTAATGCTACCTCGTACGCCACTTCGCCTATTCTCCTTAATATTTCAAAAGGTCCTATGAACCTAGGGCTCAGCTTCCCCTTCTTCCCAAAGCGGATCTTTCCTTTCCAGGGAGATACCTTCAAAAATACATAGCTACCAACTTCAAGGTCTCATTTTTGACGATGTAAGTCGGCGTACTTCTTCTGACGATCCTGGGCCGCTACTAACCGCTGTCTTATTACTTTAATGATTTCCACGGTTTGTTGTACCAATTTTGGTCCCAACAATCTCCGTTCACCAACTTCATCCCAACACAACGGTGTTCGACACTTCCTTCCATATAACGCTTCGTACGGTGGCATACCGATGCTAGCGTGATAACTATTGTTGTAAGCGAACTCTACCAAGGGCAAGTGATCGTCCCAGCTGCCACCTAAGTCCATCACAACTGCTCGGAGCATATCCTCTAAGGTTTGAATTGTTCGCTCACTCTGACCATCAGTCTGAGGATGATACGCCGTACTCATTCTTAACTGTGTTCCCAGTCTCTCCTGTAGGCTTCTCCAAAAATTTGACGTGAAGCGCGGATCTCTATCAGATACAATAGACACCGGCACTCTATGTCGCGATACGATTTCCTTTACATAAAGCTTCGCTAACTGCTCCAATTTGTACCTGATCTTGATCGGTAGAAAATGGGCAGACTTGGTCAAACGATCTACGATCACCCAGATGGCGTCTAGACCCTTTTGTGTTGTCGGGAGTCCTACCACAAAATCCATAGTGATGTGCTCCCACTTTCACTCGGGAATCTCTAAGGGTTGCAACAATCCGCTCGGCCGTTGGTGCTCTGCCCTGACCCTCTGACAAGTTAAACACCAGCTGACGAATTTTGCAACTTCCCCTTTCAAATGCGGCCACCAATAATGTTGACGAAGATCTTGATACATCTTGGTGCTACCCGGATGTACCGAAAATCTCGTATTATGGGCCTCTTGCAATATTTCTTCCCTTAAGTCTGGTACATAGGGTATCCAGATCCTTCCCTCGAACCTCAGCAGACCTGTGCTGTCACCTTGAACTTCAACGTCTTTCCTTCCGATAGTTGCTTCTTAATGCCAATGCATTTTTCATCAAATTCTTGAGCCTCCTTTATCTTATCCAGTAGAGTCGGACCCACTGTCACGGTGAACAATTTTTCGCCCATCTCTATCGGATACTTAACCTCCAGTTCCAGGCGTCCAAAGTCCTTTATCAGCTCCGCCTGAGTTGTAAGCCTCATCAATTTCTCTCTACCTTTCCCACTCAGGGCATCCGCTACTACATTTGCTTTGCCTGGATGGTACAGAATCTCACAATCGTAATCCTTGATTAATTCTAACCATCGGCGAGCCACATTCAGTGAACTTATTCTCTAACAAGCACCTACATACTTGCTTTAGTGTCTCCACACAAATGATTATGAGATCAATCATCCTCTTCATCAGAGCAAACAACGTATGTACTAATCTATCCAGATTCACTAATCCCCTCTTTAGTAATCCATCGATTAAGAACGATTTTAGTTTGTGAGCTATCTAGAATTTAGATCTCATTAGCATGACCACCATCATGATTCTAAAAGCATTGCTCAAAACTATGGGTTTATCACATTCAATATAAGAGCATCATGTAGAAAAAGTAAAATGCCTTTAACAAACGAATAAGATTACAAAGTATATGCTACATCATGTCAAATATGATTGGCTTGTGTGCATACTACTTTCACAATTCTAACTTATAAACCTCATGGCAGACTACAATAACATGCATCAAAACACATCAAACAAATTAAGGGCATCAAAAAGTCTAATAAAGTAGCTGTCAGACTGTTCTTGACTGCCATAAACAATTTGCTATTTTTGCTTAATTCTCATATCTAGGTGTTATGTAAACATGATTTAACAACCCAGATCACTATATAACATGTTATTAAGTATCCCTAAACACTAAAACATAACATCTAACAAAGCTTTAAAGATCTAGCATAAAATTAGGGTTTTTCAGCTTTTTGAGCTACTTTTTGATCTGATGCTTAGGCTCTACTTGGGACTTCACTGAGATGTTATCTAGACTATATTTATGTGTATGAACTTGCGAATTGATAGGCTTAAGGGTCAGAGGCTCATTCTATTTATAGCATTGCAAGGATTAGGGTTTTATGGACTTTTCACACAATTTTGCCTCCACAAATATCTAGCCTTTGAACGTGTGCTGCTTGAGATCTGATCCTAGACTCATGCTTATACTAGAGTGTGTTGGAATGTGTTGGACACAAGCTAGCACACTCCTACAAGATTTCTAATTGGTTAGTTTACTAATCTAAGTTTAATTCACCTTAATCTTGATTAGGGTTTTGTAATTCATGTTTAGGATAACTTAATTAGGTTAGTAATAACTTAATTAAGCTTAAATTTTATAACTAAGGTTTAGGAATTTCATAATTAGAGTTAGGGTTTTCTAATTAGGTTTAGGGTTTCCTAATTAGGGTTAGGGTTTTCTAATTTATGATTTAGGGTTTCAATCCTCTAATTAAGTTTTAATTTTAAGTTAATGATTCATAATTTATATTATGATTCATTACTTAAGATATAATTATATCAATTAGGGTTCTTATGCACCAATTAGGGTTTCAGTTCGCAAATTGAGTTAACAATTGTCAATTAGGGTTTTATAATTAGGGTTTATAATTCAAATTATCATTTTAAATCGTAATTAACTTATTTAGGTTTTTATCAGTTAATATATTATTATATTAACTTCGAAGCACGACAAATCACTTTGTCATTGTGAGGCCCTCAAACCTGGGTCCCTTGAACCTCGAACCTGGTGCGTCACGATACATCATATTTATAACTATTGCGGAAGATATAAACATAAATTGTTTATACAATAATCGTTGCTACATATCCCAAGGTCTATAACCTTTATTTTAATACATATTTACCTTTAGATTCACAAAAAGTTTACACAATTAACTTACATCAAATAACTAATTTAGTTATCATGCATAACAATATAATCTTGTCCTTTGCTTATGTCTTTGTCTTTCCTCGAACATTCGCCTTAAATCTGAAATTTGTTATCATGATATAGCAAGGGTGAACAACTACTTTGCTCAGCAAGTTTAAATACAATAAGGATATATCATGATTGAAAGAATGAGTAAACTTTAAAGTTTTTCAACAATATAATAATTGTGAAAGAGCGTGAATCAAAATTTCAATGATTGAATGACTGAATTCAATAACGCAGGGTGTCAATAATGACCATGAACCAATTTAATTGAACCTTAAGGTAATGAAGGTGATCAGCCTTTCATACCTGATGAACATATGCAACATGCACTAAGTGCGAATCAATAAATATAGATGTAGAATAATTGTCAATAATTAATCTACTAGCATGCTTGAAACATAATAACTCGAGTTTGAGTTAAGGAACTTGCATTTCGATATGAAAATGAATTTAAGATACTTGCACAAGGATAAGAAACTTGCTGAATATAAAAGTTGAGTGAGATGAAACTTGCCTGCACCGTCGATTACTGCTACACAATCTAATTTAACCTCTTATGAAAGACCTATCAGTTATAAGATTGATCTTTCAATTAGCATATCATATATCACCTTATAATATCACTTCTTTATCAATAGATTATCTAACATTTAACCAAATAACTAAATATTAGATATTATCTTAGCACCATACGCATTCATAATTCTAAAGCTAGCACACATCGAGTCTTTAACAGTGTTCAATATAGTATGCTAAGTGGTTTCCCACAAACAACCAACAAACTAGTTTTCGTCTCGTCTACACTGTTTTCACAGTGAGTTAGATCGGTTGCTAGTTCGTATATACCTCCGCTCCCTGAAGGAATTGTTTAGCTCAGCTACTATACATCAACTATTAAAGAACATGACTGTACTACTACTTTATCGTAAACTTTATAACTTAACACTAAGTCTTTCATTTTATAAGTTCTATTTATAATTCATTAAGCCTGAATACCTAATCCAGCAAGTTGGATTATCTACACATACTAATCCAATAACCTGGATTCAAACTAGCATCCAATCTAGCACCCTGGATTCAAACTATCCTACAATCCATCAACCTGGATTCATTAATTCAACAAACTATTTTCTAATCCAGCACATTGGATTCAAACTAACCTACAATTCAGTAAGCTAGATTCACTAATTCAGCAAATCATATTCATTAATTCAGCAAACTATATTCGTCAATTTAGCAAACTATATTCATTAATTCGGCAAACTGTTTTCATTAATTCAGCACAATCCAACAAGCCGAAATATGAATACAGCAAACTGTATTAGAAGCTGCATTCAAAAATGACTTATCCTCTCTAAAAAATTCAATTTTTATTTTCTTCAAATATTGCCACACATATGTACATATATTCCATACACAAAAATATTTTCGTTATGAAAGTTTTCAATTTCCTTTGACATTTTTCAAACGTCCGTTTTAACTTTCGAAACTAAGAAAACTGATCACTATCTTGCACAACTTCGATGATACCAAATTTTTGATAGCATCTTATACATATTAACACGAGGTTCCAGTTAAAGTTTCGTAGCCATTGGAGTTATAGAACTCCAATTTTAGCCGTTTTCGTCGAAATCCTCTACGTTTTTATTTTAGCCGTAGATTCTTCGTTACAAGTCGGAATGCAGCGAGTTTTGGCCAGGAGCTACATAACTTCCTAAATTTTTTAGTGGCAAAAAGTACTGAATTTATTGCACTTGTTAAGTGGTCAAAATAGTGCTCGGAGCACAGTGGTCAGCGGGTTTGGTCCCGTTTTTTAACTTGAGGTCCTTCGCCATAAAATCCATAACTTTCATTCTATAAGGCCAAAAATTCTCAAATTTTTACAGGACTTATATAACTTATCCTATTATCACTCCAAAGTTGTTCGAAATTTTTAGAGCATAATTATTGGACAAAAATGCCCCTGGATAGGACTGTCCTGTAGCAGCCCCTTTTCCCTTTTATAAAACCTGGACTGTTTTCGTAAAAACAGTCCCCACGAATTTTGTACACCTTATTTTTGACTTCTACCACTTGAGTTTAATACTTAACTTAAATATCTAGTACCTCTCTTTGACGGATCGCAAAAAGAGTTTATAGATTTCAAGTTATAAACTTACAAAGTACAAAACAATTAGAGTTTTCTAATTATTTTTCCAAACATAGTTTTGTTTCTTTTCTTTTCTTAACCATCTAAACACATTAATACCCAAGTTGAGCACAACCAAGTATAAAACATCATCTAGCATATAGATTAAGGGTTTTAAACCACAAGATCATTTATAGATTTCAAAAATCAAAAGCTAGATCACACTATATATAAAAAGTTTTCCGAAAAATTTCGATTTCTTTCTTTTCCAAACTTTTTCACATAAACTCATATAGATCCTCAAATTAAACCATTAAATCTCTAGATCTAACATTTATAGCATGGATTTAGACATTTAAACTTGATCTTCCATGGGGTCTAACATAAAAATTTATATAGCATACTAAGTTTGGTTTAAGAAAACTAGTTTAGATCTTTTACCTTCTTCTTCCTTTTTTTTTCTTCTTCCTTTCCATGTGGTAGATTCCTCTCCCTCTTCCCTTTCCTATACTCACGGATTACCTCTCTCTCTCTCTCCTTTCTATTTCTTTTTCTAGCTTTTTAGGAAACTTGAAAGCAAATAAAAATGTGAAGTATTGGATGAGAGAGAACTGAAGTAAGTTTATTATTATTATTTCCTTGGTTTAGCAAATATGTATAGATATACCATTTGTATATCTATACATATCTCCCACAAAATCTTCCATCTTCTCTCTTATACATCTCTTGCATTAATTACAAATCTTGCCAAAATAAGGTGGCCCTATAATTTGTTGACACCTGGCTAATTGGTACAAAAATAAAGTGGAGCCATCATTACATACACTTCCTCTTTCTCCCTTCCTTGCTTGCCGAATACTCCCTTCCCAAATGTCCAAATTTTGCTTTATCTTTAATAGCAATATTTGCTTAATCAAGTGACTATAATGCCCCTCTTCAGTTGGGTTAAAGATTGGACTCCCATTTAAACGTTTTGGGCTTTCAATTTTAATATTTGGGCCATGAAATTAACATAGGTCTAATACATTAATTTTTATTCTACCCTAATTACTTAATTAGGGTTTTCATTCCCCTCTTTTGTAATTTAAATCCGTACTCATGTACATTTAATTTCTTAACCCAATTAGTCTTACTTTAATTAGGTTATAAAATTAATTAGTTGAGATATATAAAATAAATCTCTTAGGGTTACTATTTATTTTGAATACTATTATTCTCCCATGAAATAACCCTTAAGTTATTAAATTTTCATACCTAATATATAATGATTAGGTTACAAGACTTTCTTTTATTTGTTTATTATATAATAAACAAATATAAACAATCACATAATATTCATATGCATTTACTTACATATTCTTACAAAATAATTTAATACATTGAGATAATAAAATAAATCCCTTAGATTAGGTCACTAGTATATAATTAAAATACTAAGACCACTAAATAAAAATAACCCTTTATGTTATTTAGTTCTTATGCCTAATTTATAATATTAGGCTACCAAACTTTCTTTAATTCTCATTCATTATTAGAATAATTAACTTACTAGAAACCATTAATTGGACTTTCATTTAAAAATAGTTTGGGCCACTAGTGGTCAATCATTATTAGACCATCACTTGGGCTACTAGTTTAATAAATCTTTTGCTAAACATTCCCATTTGGGCTAAGTTAGTAAGTCTACATATTAATTACCCAAGTCCATAATCAATTAAATGAGTGGGCTTGGTTACTTAACCAATTGGACTAGTCCACTAGTATTTATTTATTAGTTGGACTATTAAATTAATCACTTAAGTTTCTAAGCTTCTCATATTTATAATATTTATAAATATGTTACCTAGCTTTCCTTTTCATTTCTTTGCTTACTAACTTATTTATTTCGCATAACACATATTCATTCATATTTCCTTACAAATGGAAATTTATTCAATAAATAAGATATTACAAATAAAGTAATATCCCCTCTTTATTAAAATAATTCAATGATAGAATTTATTCTAATATCCTTTATTTAAAGTATACAATATTTATGTATACTTAAACTAACTATTTCTTTCTCCCTTCTATAAATTGTTCCCAACAATTTAATTGTAATAAATATAATAATATACCTACTACATTAAAAACGTACATACATTATATCCAATAACGAAATACATGATTTCTTTAATAAAATAGTGGTTATACCTTAAGTATATTTAATGCCACCAATTTAAAATAATTTTTATATTATTTAACTTACACCGAGGGATTAATTTTACCCATCTCCTTTCCTTTTAAATAAATTGCCTTTACAATATATTTACATATAATAAATATACAGTAATAATATATTTATTAAGCATAAAAGTAACATATTGCATAGTTCGTATTCACGTATGCAACACACCATCACATAACATATCATTTCATAAGAATTTTATTTATTTAAATTCTTAATTTAGTATATTTCAAAAAAAATTTGAAACGTCACATTCCATCAAATATTAAAGCATATAGGTTCTTCTCGAAAATTTTAATTATTCTTCTATTTCCAATCTAGATTTTATTCTTTAACCTTTATTAATCATATAAGATTTTATTAATAAACCTTACAAATTTTTGGGTCGTCACATTCTTCCCCCTTATAAGGATTCCGTCCCCGGAATCACTATTGCATCAAAAGTACATATAAATTTTCATTACTACCTTCACCAAAAGTATAATCTTACATATTTACATATTTGGCAAGTGTCGATTTGCCACTGCTTTTGACCATCTCCGGAGTCTAATTTCTTTACTATATGTATCTATCCACCTTTGATATCACCTATACCTTACTTTCGATATCCCATATGCCGGTTCTTACTATCATAACACTGCCTGTGTTTATTTTAACATCATCTATGTTTATCTTATCCTGACGTCACCATTGTCTACTTTACTCTAGTCCCACCCATGACTAGCTTCTTATGACACATAACAAATATTTATTTTATGACACATCACCAGTGTCTGTTTTATTTTATTATGACACATCACCAGTGTCTAGCTTTTCATGACATATCACCAATGTCTATGACACAACACCAGTGTCTGTTCCATTATGACACAACACCAGTGTCTATTTTATTATGACACAACACCAATGTCTATTTTATTATTCTAACAGTCCTATAATCTTCGGACTAAATCTTTTGAGCTTACAATTCTAAGGTCAACTTCCTTATATGCCATAATTAGAGTATTCCCTATCATCTGATCAGGAAATCTCTTATCTTCATCCTTAAACGACTATACGCGTTTTGGTTCGATATCAACTTATATCCACTATACCCCAACCGGTATTTTAACTGACACCAACTTGTGTTTGTTTAATATCAAATTGCATTACCTTGACACCAACTTGTGTCAATTTGATACCAACTTGTATCACGTAATGCTGACACCAACTTGTGTTCGTTTAATATCAAATTGCATTACCTTGACACCAACTTGTGTCAATTTGATACCAACTTGTATCACGTAATGCTGACACCAACTTGTGTCGGATACCAACTTGCATCCATTTGATACCAACTTGCATCAACCTGACACCAACTTGTGTCGGACTCTTGCATTGACACCAACTTGTGTCAGATACCAACTTGTATCATATGCTTGAGTCAACATCAGTTGAGTCTGCTATTTACTTTGACACCTTTTATGTCGATTTAATAAATCATTACAACATTTGTCTGACCGAATCAAATAGCTTAGACATATACCAATAATTCGAACACCAATCAAAACATTTGTCTAGCCACTTTTAATTGGCATTGACTTTCCTTTAACTGGTTTAAAATTCTGAAAATCATTTTATGACGTCATGATACCGCACTGTATTTACAGTTCGTTGAGGATTCTGTCATTTTGTGACTTTGTCATACTACATCATCGCTGAAGGGGGAAGTGATGCTCTGTCTAAATACAACCAAGAGGAGAATAAGAAGAAAAGTGAAAATGAGAACAAAGCAAGTGGTAGCCATAGTGGCAGTAATCAGAAGAAGAAGTGGAATGACAGTGCCTCTGGTGGCAGTCAGCAGGGAAATCAGAAGAAGAAGGTGGATGCATGCAGTAACTACGGAAAGAATCATGTGGGTGTTTGCTTGAAAGGGAAGAGGGTATGTTTTAATTGTGGTCAAGAGGGCCACATTGCACTGAATTGCCTTAGTCCGAAGAATGGCGCATGTTTCACTTGCGGGTCGAAGGATCACTTTGCTTGCGATTGTCCCAAGAAAATAGCAGGTGAAGTTAGTGGAGGCAGAGTTAATAACAACAACAGTGGCAAACTGACCATCATTGGACCAGCGTAGCCAAGTCGACCAACCGCTCGTACGTTCAACATGACGGTGCAAGATGCTGTGCAGTCAAAGGATGTAGTGTCAGGTATCATTCTAATCAATGATATAAATGCTTACATATTATTTGATTCGGGTGCTACTTGTTCATTATATCCGATAAATTTACTAGGAAATTAGAGTTGCCTCAAGAAGAGTTAGACTACCCTCTAGATATAGAGATTGCGAATAAGGAGGTGATACCTGCTAGATTTGTGCATAAGAATTGTCGAGTAGATATTAAGGGTCATGTGATGCTGGTGGATTTGATTCCAATTCGGCTTGGGGAATTTGATGTTATTTTGGGAATGGATTGGTTATTTAACCATGGGGCGATAATTGATTGCCAAAAGAAGTGTGTAAACCTAATGACTTTGAAGAAGTCAAAGGTAATATTTTATGGCAGCAAGTCGCCTAGACAAGAGAGTTGTCTAACGATGATACAGGCCAAGAGGTTGTTAAGGCAAGGATGTGTAGGATATTTAGCCTACATAGTCGATACTCGGAAAGAGGGTGTGAAGTTGGAGGAAATACCAGTAGTTAGAAAGTTTGCGGACGTGTTTCCTGATGATTTGCCAGGACTTCTGCCAGATAAGGAAATCGAGTTCGTGATCGATTTAGTACTAGGGACTGCCCCTATATCTAAAGCCCCGTACCATATGGCTCTAGTGGAGATGAAAGAGTTGATGGTTCAACTACAGGAGTTATTGGATAAGAAGTATATCCAGCCGAGCGTATCACCGTGGGGAGCGCTAGTATTTTTTGTTAAGAAGAAGGATGGGTCAATGCAACTCTGTATTAATTATAGAAAGTTGAATAAGGTCACTATTAAAAATAATACCCGTTGCCTAGGATTGATGACTTGTTTGACCAATTGAAGGGAGCTAGTTATTTTTCGAAAATAGATTTGAGAAGTGGGTACCATCAGTTAAAAGTGAGAAAGGAGGATGTACCGAAGACAACATTTAGAACTCGGTATGGACATTATGAGTTTATGGTGATGTCATTTGGTCTAACGAACGCACCTGCAACGTTTATGGACTTAATGAATAGGGTTTTTAAATCGTTTTTGGATAAGTTCATAGTGGTCTTCGTTGATGATATTTTGGTGTATTCCAAAACTAAGGAAGAGCACACAGAGCATTTGAGACTGACATTGGAATCATTAAGGAGGGAGAAATTATATGTGAAGTTTTCAAAATGTGAATTTTGGTTTAAGCACGTGCAATTTCTTGGGCACGTGATTGATAAGGACGGAATTTCGGTGGATCCAACAAAAGTAGAAGCTGTGATAAATTGGGACCAGCGGAAAACATCGTCAGAAGTGCGGAGTTTTTTAGGGTTGGTAGGATATTATAGACGATTTATTCAAGATTTTACTAAGATAGCCACTCCGCTGACTAACTTGACAAGGAAGGCAGTTAAGTTTGTTTGGACAGAGAAATGCGAAGAAAGCATCCAAGAATTGAAGAAGAGGTTAAGTACGTCACCTGTGTTGTCTTTGCCAGACGATACAGGGAATTTTGTGGTGTATAGTGACGCATCGCACAAGGGATTAGACTGTGTGCTTATGCAGAACGGCAGGGTCATTGCGTATGCATCGCACCAGTTAAAAGATTACGAGAAAGGGTATCCAACCCATGATTTGGAGTTAGCCGTGGTAGTATTTGCTTTAAAGATTTGGAGGCATTATCTCTATGGAGAGAAATATGCGATATACACAGACCACAAAAGTCTGAAGTATATTTTCACACAGAATGATTTAAATATGAGTCAGAGACGATGGTTGAAGTTAATCAAAGATTATGACTGTGAGATTCTTTATCATCCGGGGAAATCAAATGTGGTTGCCGACGCCTTAAGCAAGAAGGGTCGGGAGAAGTTATCGTTGCTAACTGCTTAGGAGAAGCTCATATCAGAAATGGCGAAGTTGGAGGTAAAATATCCAAAGGAGTTGGACGAGAAATTGTTCCAAATGGAGGCCCGTCCAACCTTATTGGACAAAGTAAAGGAAGCACAACTCCAGAATGATGAGTGTGAAAGAATAAGGAAAAGGGTGTCCGAAGGGGAGGATGTTAAATCCAAGGTTGATACAGATGGGTTATTGAGGTTTGAAGGCAGAATATGGGTTCCATCAGTACAAGGCGTCAAAGAGGAAATATTGAATGAAGCACATAACTCGAGGTACTCAGTTCACCCAAGAAGCACGAAAATGTACCAAGATCTTCGTCAACATTTTTGGTGGCCGAATATGAAGAGGGAAGTTGTCGAGTGTGTTGTAAAGTGTTTAACATGTCAGAAAGTCAAAGTAGAGCATCAAAGGCCAAGTGGTTTGCTGCAACCATTGGAGATACCTGAGTGGAAGTGGGAGCATATTACAATAGATTTTGTGGTACGTCTTCCAACTACTCAGAAGGGTTATAATGCGTTATAGGTAATCGTGGACCGACTGACAAAATCAACACATTTCTTGTCGATCAAGATTAGATTTAATTTGGATCAGTTGGCAAATTATATGTCTAGGAGATTGTTTCACGGCACGGAGTTCCAGTGTCAATTATGTCAGACCGAGATCTGCGCTTTACGTCTAAATTTTGGAAGAGTTTGCAAGAATGCTTGGGAACACAATTGCGGATGAGCACGGCGTATTATCCTCAAACTGATGGCCAAAGTGAAAGGACGATCCAGACATTGGAAGATAAGTTGAGAGCTTGTGTCATGGATTTTAAAGGAAGTTGAGATGACCATTTACCTCTGGTTGAGTTTGCTTATAATAATAGCTATGAAACAAGTATTGGCATGCCGCCTTATGAAGCGTTGTATGAAAGAAAATGCAGAACTCCACTTGTTAGGTTTGTATATGACGCGAACATGCAATCAAATTACATAAATAAAGCGGAAACGCGATAAAATCGGATTTTTAAAATTTTATACAAACAATCACCATGATCAATATATGTGCTCAATTAACGATATAAACGAAAGAGATAGAGATAAAAATTATACCCTCGTAGAACCGTGCTTCTTCGGGTACAAGTTCACCTCCAATTCCTTCGCGTTCTCCTTGAATTCCACCGACTAAATTCCTTTGCTTGATCAACGTTAGCCACCCAAGTGTTTGACCTCTAGAGGTGATCCACCAAGGAAGAATAGTTATTCAAGAAGTTGGGTGTTGGCAAAACCCTAGTTTCTATCTCTATAGAAATTGTAAGTACTCTCCACAATCTAATGCAAGAGTGTGTAACCCTAATCTATGATAAGACTCCTCTTATTTATAGATGTAGGAATAACCCTTCCCTAAACTATTTAGGATTAGGGTTTCTATTATAATTAAACTCCTTTAATTAATTATACTCCTAATCCAATTAGGAATTCATGAGAGAGTACTTCTATTAATTAATTCTCAATCCCTATTACGAATTAAATAATAGTAATAGTAATAGTAATAATAATAAGACTCCTCTTATTAATTTATATTTAATATTTTCAAAATATTAAATAATAAATATTAAACTATTTAATTTATTCTATCTCCATAAATTAAATTAAATATACTTAACTTATTATTACAATTATGCCATTTACTTCTTAAATAAATTTTTTTTTTTGCGGTGTGACCCTTTAGGTTCTCCATATTAAACCGGTTGTGAATAAATTAATTAGAACAATTCTAATCTTATTTAAAAAAATAAATTAAACTATTTAATTCATTTAAATAAATAATATTTATTCTACAATAAGTGTAAGCCCCTTAGCGATTAACGACTTTCTAGATAATATAGATTTCAACATTAATCACAAAAGAACCTTTCAGTGCATAGTTACTGTACAATTCAATCCTTCTACCATACAATGTCCCAATTAAATATAAGATATGGAATTACTGTCAAGTCTTATTTTATTTAATTATATGTATTTCGATTCCCAAATGCACAACTCTAAATAATGCAAATTAGAAACTCCTTTCTAATTTCATTCTGCCTTAGCCAAGGACTACTGAGTTATCATTTATCGAATCACATAGGACATTCACATCTTTTACTAGACGAGGTAGATTCTTTGTTGATCATTCACCTATCTCCATGTATAACTAATTATACCCAATCATACCCTTTGATATACCCAAAATGTCTTAAGGGACATGTCAAAGTATAACTCATCATACACAAGATACTATGATGATCTCAAGTCCAAGGATCACTTGTACTACTATCACTAGAAGAATTCCTATTGGCAGGCGAGTAAAACTCCATTAGGTATTCCTTAGTGAGCCACGTTCAGTAACTTATTCTCCAATAAGCACCCAAAAAACTTGCTTTAGTGTCTCCACACAAATGATTATGAGATCAATCATCCTCTTCTTAAGAGTAAGCAACGCATGTACTAATCTATCCGGATTCACTAATCCCCTTTTTAGTAATCCAACGATTAGGAACGATTTTAGTTTGTGAGCTATCTAGAATTTAGATCTCATTAGCATGATCACCATCATGATTCTAAAAGCATTGCTCAAAACTATGGATTTATCACATTTAATATAACAGCACTATGTAGATAATATAAAATGTCTTTAAAGAAAATCAATTCTTTTATTAATAAATGAATAAGATTACAAAGTATATGCTACATCATATCAAATATGATTGGCTTGTGTGCATACTACTTTCAATCTCCCACTTGCACTAAAGCCAATCGCCATGGTATCTAATTCCCATCTTCTCTAAGTGACGATCAAACTGCTGTTATGTTAAAGCTTTAGTAAATGGATCTGTAATGTTGTCTTGAGAGTCCACACGCTCCAGGGTGACATCTCATCTTTCAATGATCTCACTAATCAAATGAAACCGCCGTAACACGTGTTTGGATTTCTGATGAGACCTGTGTTCCTTAGCCTGCGCAACAGCTCCGTTGTTGTCACAAAATAAAGGTACGACTCCTCTAATGCTAGGAACCACTCCAAGTTCAGTTATGAACTTCTTCATCCAAACAGCTTCCTTTGCAGCTTCACTTGCAGCTATGTACTCTGCCTCTGTCACTGAATCAGCAACTGCTTGCTGCTTGGAACTCTTCCACCTCACCGCACCACCGTTTAAGGTAAACACATACCTTGAAACTGATTTACTGTCATCTTGGTCCGTTTGAAAACTTGAGTCTGTATAGCCCTCTAGTTTCAATCCAGACCCACCGTAGATAAGAAATATATTCTTAGTTCTTCTCAAGTACTTTAGGATGTTTTTCACTGCCTTCCAGTGCTCTTCTCCTGGATTCAACTGATATCTGCTCGTTACACTAAGTGCATGGGTGACATCTGGTCTAGTACATATCACACCGTACATGATAGATTCTATTGCAGAAGCATAAGGGATCTTACTCATACGGTCTCTCTCCTCAGGTGTCTTTGGGGCCTGTTTCTTGGAGAGATGTATTCCATGGCTCATCGGCATGAGACCTCTCTTGGAATCTTCCATGCTAAACTTCTTTAGCATCAAGTCAATGTACTTTCTTTGGGTCAAGCCCAACATCCTTTTAGATCTATCTCTATAGATCTTTATCCCCAAAATATAGGATGCCTCACCCAAGTCCTTTATAGAGAAGTGCTTAGATAACCAAACTTTGATCGACTGTAGTATAGGAACATCATTCCCTATCAGTAATATATCATCAACATATAATACAAGGAATGATACAGCGCTCCCACTAACCTTCTTGTACATACATGGTTCATCCTCATTTTTGATAAAATCAAACCTTTTGATTATCTCATCAAAACTGATGTTCCACCTTCGAGAAGCTTACTTCAACCCATAAATGGATCATTGTAGCTTACAGACTTAGTTTGTTCCAACCGTTGAAACAAAACCCTCTGGTTATATCACATATACATTCTCCTCAAGCTCTCCATTGAGGAAGGCCGTTTTCACGTCCATTTGCCATATTTCGTAGTCATAATAATTTGCAATTGCAAGCAAAATCCGAATGGACTTGAGCATTGCTACTGGTGAGAAGGTTTCATCATAGTCAACTCCTTGTCTTTGTTTGAAACTTTTTGCAACCAATTGGGCCTTATAGGTCTCTACCTTGCCATCCGCTCCAGTCTTTCTCTTAAAGACCCATTTACACTCAATAGGCTTTATGCCCTCAGGTGGTGAAACCAAAGTCCATACTTGGTTTTCATACATGGAGTCCATCTCGGATTTCATGGCTTCAAGCCATTTCTCTAAGTCTTTACTACTCATAGCCTCTTCGTAAGTCAATGGATCATCATCATCTATGATGCGTACCTCATCATCATCCTCTATGATGAATCCATACCTATCAAGTATCTTTGGTACTCTTCTAGATTTATGAATAGATAGTGGTACAATAGGTTCTTCTACTTGGTCAGGTAACTGACTTTGATCCGTAGTATTTTGTGGTTCTTGATCTTCTTCAAGATATATCTTACTCCCACTAACCCCGTCAAGGATAAACTCCTTTTCCAAGAAGGCAGCGTGTTTTGCAACAAAAACCTTTTGATCAGTAGGATGATAGAAATAATATCCTAAACTTTCTTTAGGATATCCTACAAATCTACACTTATCGGATCTAGTCTTCAGCTTATCATGCTCAAACCTTTTGACATAAGCTGGACAACTGATGAGTAGGTTTTATACCTACGAATTGGATACTATTTGACTGCATTATTGTCAATTTCCTTGAGTCGTAGTTACTTTTAATGCGTTTTTTGTGTTTGTGTAGGCACTCTGCATTTGGAACCAAAGTGGTGGGGAATGGAGCATTGAAGCAGGAAAAAAATGAAAAGAATAGTAAGTTGTTGAGGAGCTGCGCGGCCGCGCGGGAATTGTATTGGAAGGCGGCGCGAGCGCGCAGGGTGTCAGACCGAGCCTCTGCTGGGATGCTGCGCGAGCGCGCTGTGGGTATGTTGTGGCTTGGCGCGGGCGCGCTAGTGCGTGTTGACTGAGTTGACTTTTCAGCAATTTAAAAGAATTTGATGTGTAATTGGATTTGATACTCTTTAATTAATTAGGGTTTTTATTAGATACTATAAATAGTTGTTGAACTTATTATTAAAAAAAAGCCTTAGTTTTTGGAGCAATTGGAGGAGACTTGAAGCAAGTTGATAGCAGGAGAAAGTAAGGAGGAGCAGGACAGAGATTGGAAGATTGCTTATAGTGTTTCTTCTCTTTTCTCTCTATTCCAAATTTTTGATGTTATTAAACTTGTGGATGATGAATTCTAGTTTAATTATGAACTAAAATTCCTTTAAGGCTATAATGGATCTTAATGCGTAGTTTTGAATAGCATGCTTCTTTGAATATTATGATTAGTTATTTTTGGATTGTCTATTATGGTTTGTGCTGAATTGTTTAATTATCTGGCCAATAATTACCGAGATAATCTGTATGAATTCGAGAGATGAAGTATAGATTTAGATCTGACCATAATAGCATGTGATTATGTTTTCTGCTGTCGATGGAATTCATAATTTGTGATTAGGATAGAGGTATACCTATTCACCGCATGTAATTAAAATAGGGAACTTGGGCTTTAAATCCTTTTTAATTGTAATTCACATAGAAATATAGTGAGTTAGTTATCTAGGGTGATTAACTTGAGTCTATCAATTGTGGATTTGAGTTAAGTTGTTTATGAAACATTGAAAGATGGTCATAAATAGTGATGAGTTCCTGGTTAACAATCCAGATTAGCTAGTATAATCCAAAGGGAAGCATGTTAAGTAAAATAAAGCATTAAGTGAAGTTATAGTCTTAAGTCTTTAAAAATCTGTTTTCAAACTAGTGTTAGTAATTTAATTTAGAATTAATTAGTTAAATTCAAAACCTTAGAAATTATTGATCATTTATTTACTAAAATAGATTTGATTTAAATTGGGAATTTGTTATTATAGAAACAATTCTTCTCTGTGGGACGATACTCTACTTTCACTTTATTACTTGTGGAGTGTGTATACTTGCGTATTATTGCTAGTATAGATTTTGGCAAACAAGTTTTTGGCGCCGTTGCCGGGGAACAATCGTGTCTATAATTTCAAGTTTTAAATTTAATTAATTCAGTTTTAGTTAACATTGTTTTTCTTGTTACTTCCTGTTTCAGGTGATCTTGGTTTGTTTATGCAAACACGATCAAAGCAGCCGAAACTTGTGCAGAGTGAAGACGATCTTGAAAACAAGTTACGCAAGTTAAGAAAGTTTTGCCGCTAGACAATCGAGAAAGAAAAAATGGCTAACGAAGAACAGAAATCATTGAGGGAATATGCCATGCCTAAGCTTGATGAAATCAGGTCAAGCATCACGAGGCCAGCCATCACGACTAATTCCTTTGAGATCAAGTCGGGTACAATTCAGATGATTCAGAATACAGTATAGTTTGGGGGATTAGCCAACGATGATCCTAACGAGCACTTGGTTAGCTTCCTTGAGATTTGTGATACATTCAAATATCCCAATGTAACTGATGATGCGGTGAGACTACGTCTGTTTCCGTTTTCACTAAGGGATAAAACAAAGAGTTGGTTGCACTCACTTCCACCGGGGTCCATCACAACTTGGGATGACTTGGCCCAGAAATTCCTAGCAAAATTCTTTCAGCCGGCTAAGTCTGCTAAGTTGAGAAACGATATTTCCACTTTTGAGCAAAGTCATGGAGAGACACTGTATGAGGCTTGGGAAAGGTTCAAAGAGTTATTGAGAAGATGTCCACATCATGCATTACCCAAGTGGCTTCAAGTCCAGACATTCTACAATGGGCTGAGTAGTAATACTCGAATAATTATAGATGCAGCTGCGGGGGGAGCACTTATGGATAAGAATTTTGATGAAGCTTGCACCTTGTTAGAAACTATGGCTGCAAATAACTATCAATGGCCGACGTCGAGGATGAATCACCAAAAGGTAGCTGGAGTTTTGGAAGTAGATGCGGTCACTGCACTAACAGCTTAGATGGCGGCCATGTCTAAGAAAATTGAAGCTTTGGCAGAGTCGAAGGTCCAGCAAGCAGCTTATGTGTGTGAGCTATGTGCAGGTTCACATCCGACGGAATATTATGCTATTAATCCAGAATCTGTACAGTACTTGGGGAGTTACAACCGACAGCAACAACCATAACAGAATGCATATAATCCGGGGTGGAAGAATCATCCAGGTTTCTCATGGAGCAACAACACTCAAGTTCAAAATCCCCCTCCAAGATCACAGAATCCCCCGGATTTTCAGAACCAAGCTCCACAACAGGCAGAGAGAAAACCCAATTTAGAAAAGTCTTTGGCAAGATTTATCACAGCATCAGAAAAAAGAATGAATGAGCAAGATAAGCTGTTAAATCAGGTAGACTTGAATGTGAAGAGCCAAGCGGTGTCAATTCGGAATCTGGAAAATCAGCTCGGTCAGTTGGCTCAAGTCTTGAACAATAGACCGCAAGGAGCACTTCCAAGTGATACAGAGGTTAACCCCAAGAGAGATGGTAAGGAACAATGTCAAGCTGTAACACTTCGAAGCGGGAAGCAACTCCAGTAGACCAGCGCGGCCGCGCCTGAAATACAAAGGGAGACAGCGCGGTCGCGCCCATCCCCAGTCCCAACTCCTGCAGAGAACTTGGTAGAAAAAGACAAGGAAACGGAAATGGAGATGAAAGATAAGGAGAAAGCAAAGCAAGCAGTAGTATATCCTCATGTTCCATATCCACAAAGATTTCAAAACCAGAAAATAGACAAACAATTCTCCAAATTCCTTGAAATCTTTAAGAAGCTGCAAATCAACATACCGTTTGCTGAGGCTTTAGAACAGATGCCGAGCTACGCCAAGTTCATGAAAGGAATTTTGTCAAGGAAGAAAAAGCTGGAGGATTATGAAACAGTAGCATTGACTGAAGAGTGTAGTGCTATATTGCAGAAGAAGTTGCCACCGAAGTTAAAAGATCCGGGTAGTTTCACTATCCCTTGCACCATTGGCAGCTTATCAATCAGCAGATATTTGTGTGATTTGGGTGCAAGCATCAACCTTATGCCATTATCGATATATGTCCAGCTGGGTCTACCTGCACCGAAACCGACCAACATCTCTCTTCAGCTTGCTGATAGGTCGGTTGCATACCCTAGAAGTATTGTGGAAGACATCTTGGTAAAAGTGGATAAATTCATATTCCCAGTCGATTTCATCATTTTAGACTATGAGGAGGACAAAGACATTCCTATCATACTGGGGAGACCTTTCTTGGCAACTGGTAGAACACTTATAGATGTACAAAAAGGAGAATTGACTATGAGGGTGCAAGACCAAGAAGTGACATTTAATGTGTTCAAAGCTATGAAATTTCCTACGGACGAGGAAGAGTGTTTCCGGTTGGATGTGGTAGACAAAATGGTGGATGATGAGTTTTTGAGAAAATTGAATGAAGAATCTTTGGAAACTGTGTTATTGGGAGAGGCTGATATGGATGACCCTGAGATGATGGAGTTCTTTCAAATTCTTGATACGGTGCTGAGGGTGCGGTGCGTAAATTTCAGATTCCCTATGAACCTTTGGAACTTACTGATAAATCCTTGGAACGCTTGAAGCCATCTCTTGAGATACCTCCTACTCTTGAACTTAAACCTTTACCTACTCATCAACAACCCCAAGTCTTAACATGCTTAAGACTAGGTTTTCTCCCTGTTCATATCTCATATGGGGTCTTTGGGACGGATTTGGTAGATACATTGTTAAGCAGGTATGCAGTCGTTTCTAGGGCATAACCCCAGAAGGATATTGGAAGGTCGGTAAAACTCATCATGGAATGAACCATGTCCAACAATGTTTGATTTCTCCTTTCAGATACACCATTCAACTGTGGCGTCCCTGGTGGAGTCCATTGTGAGATTATACCATTTCTTTGAGACAATTGAGAAACTCATTGGTCAAGTATTCCCCTCCTCGATCCGATCAAAGAATCTTAATACTCTTACCAGTTTGCTTCTCTACTTCACTTCTGAATTCTTTGAACTTTTCAAACGATTAAGATTTGTATTTCATTAAATACACATATCCAAATCTAGAATGATCATCAGTGAAAGTAATAAAATAAGAATACCCTCCTCGTGCATTCATTGTCACAGGTCCACATACGTCTGTGTGTACCAACGCTAATAACTCTGTAACTCTTTCTCCTTTTCTAGTAAAAGGAGATTTAGTCATCTTACCCATGAGACAAGATTCACAAGTTGGATATGATTCGTAATCAGATAGCTCTAAAAGCCCATCTTTATGCAACTTGGATAATCTTGTTTCATTAATATGACCGAGCTACAGTGCCATATAAAGGTATAATTAACATCATCTCTTTTTTTTTTCTTTGTTTGTTCAATTTGAAGTATATTTTCATGCAAGTCAAGTATGTAAAGTCCATTCAGTAGATTGCCAACACCATATAAAACATTTTTATTATAAATAGAACAACTATTGTTCTTTATTATAATATCAAAACCATCCATATCCAATACAGAAATTGAAATAATATTTCTAATGAGTGTCGGAACATAATAACAATTATTTAAACTAATGAACTTGCTCGAAGGCAGTGCTTGTTAGGTTTGTATATAACACGAGCATGCAATCAAATTATATAAATAGAGCGGAAGCGCAATAAAACGGATTTTAAAATTTTATACAAACCATCACCATGATCGATCAATGTGCTCAATTAAAGATATAAACGAAAGAGAAAGAGAATACGAAATTATACCCTCGTAGAACAAAGCTTCCTCGGGTACAAGTTTAACTCCTAGTCCTTCGTGTTCTCCTCGAATGCTACGGTGTGATTCCTTCCTTTGATCAACGTTAGCCACCCAAGTGTTTGGCCTCTAGAGGTGATCCACCAAGGAAGAACAAGTATTCAAGAAGTTGGGTATTTGGGAAAAATCCTAGTTTCTATCTCTATAGAAACTGTAAGTACTCTCCACAATCTAATGCAAGAGTGTGTAACCCTAATCTATGATAAGACTCCTCTTATTTATAGATGTAGGAATAACCCTTCTCTAAACTATTTAGGATTAGGGTTTCAATTATAATTAAACTCCTTTAATTAATTATGCTCCTAATTCAATTAGGAATTTGTGAGAGAGTACTTCTATTAATTAATTCCAATCCCTATTAGGAAATAAATAATAGTTCTATTAATTAATTCCTAATCCCTATTAGGAATTAAATAATAGTAATAGTAATAATAATAATAAGACTCCTCTTATTAATTTATATTTAATATTTCCAAAATATTAAATAATAAATATTAAGCTATTTAATTTATTCTATCTCCATAAATTAAATTAAATACACTTAACTTATTATTATAATTATGTCATTTACTTCTTAAATAAATATTTTCCTTTTGCGGTGTGACCCTCTAGGTTTTCCATATTAAACCGGTTGTGAATAAATCAATTAGAACAATTTTAATCTTATTTAAATAAATAAATTAAATTATTTAATTCATTTAAATAAATAATATTTATTCTACAATAAGGGTAAGCCCCCTTAGCGATCAACGACTTTCCAGATAATATAGATTTCAACATCAATCACAAAAGAACCTTTGAGTAAATAGTTACCGTACAATTCAATCCTTCTACCATATAATGTCCCAATTAAATATAAGACATGAATTTACTGTCAAGTCTTATTTTATTTAATTATATGCATTTCGATTCCCAAATGAACAACTCTAAATAATGCAAATTAGAAACTCCTTTCTAATTTCATTCTGCCTTGGCCAAGGACTACTGAGTTGTCATTTATCGAATCACATAGGACATTCACATCTTTTACTAGACGTGGTAGATTCTTTGTTGATCATTCACCTATCTCCATGTACAACTTATTATACCCAATCATACCCTTTGATATACCCCAAAGGTCTTAAGGGACATGTCAAAGTATAATTCATCATACACAAGATACTATGATGATCTCAAGTCCAAGGACCACTTGTACTACTATCACTAGAGGAATTCCTATTGACAGGCGAGTAAAACTCCATTAGGTATTCCTTAGCGAGTCACGTTCAGTGAACTTATTCTCTAATAAGCACCTACATACTTGCTTTAGTGTCTCCACACAAATGATTATGAGATCAATCATCCTCTTCCTAAGAGCAAGCAACGTATGTACTAATCTATCCGGATTCATTACTCCCCAATTTAGTAATCCAACGATTAGGAACAATTTTAGTTTGTGAGCTATCTAGAATTTAGATCTCATTAGCATGATCACCATCATGATTCTAAAAGCATTGCTCAAAACTATGGGTTTATCACATTTAATATAACAGCACCATGTAGATAATATAAATTGCCTTTTTAAGAAAATCAATTCTTTTATTAATAAATGAATAAGATTACAAAGTATATGCTACATCATATCAAATATGATTGGCTTGTGTGCATACTACTATCAGTGCTAAACAATAAGTCCCTACAGCTAATGCAATAACCTTTGCTCCATTTCCCACTCGTAGGACGACTTCATCCTTGTTCAACTTTCTACTTCTACTTAGTCCCTGCATATTATTACATATGTGAGAACTACAACCGGTATCCAATACCTAAGTAGAATTTTGACTTTCAAAAAAATTAATTTCAATCATGAACAAACCTAGATTGGAAGTCGAAGCTTCTCCACGCTTCTCCAAGCTTCTTCTGCTTTTGGTCCGCAAGATACTCCTTGCAGTTCCTCTTCCAATGTCTCGGCTTATTACAATGGTAGCAAATTCCTTTGCTATTAGGATCAGGTTTCTTTTTATCCTTGCTTTTTTCCTTGCCCTTAGCCTTCTTGTTTTTCTTCTTTTCAGAAGATACCTTGGGCCTCTTCCTTTTCTTGGAAGAATTATCCACTAGTAAGACTTAGTTCTTATTGGATGAGAAGTGACCTTCAGTAGTTTTCAGCATGTTAAGTAACTCAGGCAAGCTGACGTCCAACTTATTCATGTGACAATTCACAACAAATTGTGAGAAGGTGTCCGAGAGTGACTCCAAGATCAAATCTTGACTTAACTCCCCATCCATCACGAACCCAAGCTGTCCAAGTTGTTCAATCAGATTAATCATCTTAAGGACATGAGTCTCAACGGTAGTGCCCTTGGTCATACGAGATCGGAAGAGCTCCTTAGATATCTGATATCTAGCAGTCCTACTTTGATCACCATAAAACTCTTTGAGGTGCAGCAATATAGTAGGAGCATCCATAGTTTTATGCTGACGCTGAAATCGTTACTCATGGATGCGAGCATGATGCATTGAGCCAAGATTGCATCATCTTGCCACTTTCTGAACGTAGCAATCTCTTCCTCAGAGGCTGTTTCTGCAACATTTGCAGGGACTGGCGAATTTAGGACATAAGAAATTTTTTCAGCAGTGAGAACAATTCTCAGATTCCTTAACCAGTCTGTGTAATTCGGTCCAGTTAGTTTGTTAGCATCAAGTATGCTACGCAGTGATAGTGAGTTTGACATTTTTAAATTTTGCATGTGAAAATAGAACATTTTAGCATTCATTCATTTAATTAATTACCAAAATAAATTAGGTCTTTATTTAAATTGGTATCTCCCACTATTTTCATCAAACTATATTACCCTCATTATATAGTTCGGCAAATCTAATTAAAGATTTGCTAGTGAGATTAAGGACCCCATTTCAAATATATATAACCTTGTGTGTGCACAACAAACTATATATAAATAAATAGGTAGACAACTATTGTTAATTACATAACTATGTAACTCCTTGTATTTTGCCTCTTAGATTATAATGGTCAAGTGTGTGCACATCCGAACTAAAATAATCTAAGTTAAATCCAACCTAGCACTTCCATATATGTGAAGAGAAAAAGACCGCCCTTGTGTGTGCACAACAAAGCAGTAATGTTCAATTCCTTAATAAGCATCAAATGTGATAAAACAACATCTTAAATATTTAATACTCGCCTTGTATGTGCACAACAAACTTATATTAAATATTTAATACTCTATTGTTTTACCATGCTAGAAGGCGACGTTCGATATTCCTAATATCTTTGAATGCTTAGGACTTAATATTATTTCTTTGAGGGGTTTGTTATTATTAGTCTCATCTTGTTTAGCGCGCATGCACATATATATATAAAATACGCGTCATATTATTTAACATGCGAAGCATGTTGTATAATATATAATATATATATATAGTAATCATGCACATATAGAATACTATATTCTACCCGGATTGATTTTGGACTTTTATTCTAGTTTAGTTCACTAGAGCCACCAAGTGAACCAAAAGGTCAAACTTAGGGTGCAAGAATAAAATTTAAATATAACTATTACATTTAAACCTAGGCTCCATTACAAACGAGTCTTCATGCGCTCCTTGCTCCTTTGTCTCCAATTCTTCAAAATTAATTCTAACTAGTCCTATTACAAAAACTATTGATAATAAATAGAAATCTTAATCAGCAGTCAAGGGGAAGTACATAAGAGGGAGATAGAATTTTACATTAAAAAAAATTAGAGAAGACGAGGTACACAGACCCCATTTAGAAAAAAACATACATTCAAGCATCCTCTAAAATAATTCCAATCAAACATTGGTCAATAGTCCATAATCAATCCCTATTTATTATCATACATATCTCTATATGTATTAATAAATAACATTCATCCCATGAATATTAAAATCATTCCATATATGCATTGATATCAATTAATGGGCAAAAGTTTTGCTAATATTTAGTTTTGAAACAAAATAAACTCTTTTATTTTAATCAAAAACCAACTTCAAATTAAACTCCTTTAATTTTAGCAATCTGAAATCCTATTCCAGATAAAATAAACATTTTTATTTTAAACTTATATCAATTAAATAAACCATTTATTTTAATTGAAGGAAAAATTATTTTTCGGATTCTGCTGTCCGGCGCAGCTGCGCTGAACCCAGAAACGACTTTCTGGGTTTGGGCACAGCTGCGCTCTAGAATGAACTGGAAACGGCGCAGCTGCGCCACGTATCAGATTCAGAAAAATAGATTCTGCCCAAAAATTTTGATCCAATCGCATACCATACACACATGGAATCATCAAAATCGATAATTAGCATAAGATTAGGCTCTGATACCACTGTTAGGTTTGTATATGACGTGAACATGCAATCAAATTACATAAATAAAGCGAAAGCGTGATAAAATCGGATTTTTAAAATTTTATACAAACCATCACCATGATCAATCTATGTGCTCAATTAGTGATATAAATGAAAGAGATAGAGATAAAAAATTATACCCTCGTAGAACCGTGCTTCCTCGGGTACAAGTTCACCTCTAATTCCTTCGCGTTCTCCTTGAATTCCACCGACTAAATTCCTTTGCTTGATCAACGTTAGCCACCCAAGTGTTTGGCCTCTAGAGGTGATCCACCAAGAAAGAATAGTTATTCAAGAAGTTGGGTATAGGCAAAACCCTAGTTTCTATCTCTATAGAAATTGCAAGTACTCTCCACAATCTAATGCGAGAGTGTGTAACCCTAATCTATGATAAGACTCCACTTATTTATAGATGTAGGAATAACCCTTCCCTAAACTATTTAGGATTAGGGTTTCTATTATAATTAAACTCCTTTAATTAATTATGATCCTAATCCAATTAGGAATTCATGAGAGAGTACTTCTATTAATTAATTCTCAATCCCTATTAGGAATTAAATAATAGTAATAGTAATAATAATAATAAAACTCCTCTTATTAATTTATATTTAATATTTCCAAAATATTAAATAATAAATATTAAGCTATTTAATTTATTCTATCTCCATAGATTAAATTAAATATATTTAACTTATTATTACAATTATCCCATTTACTTCTTAAATAAATATTTTCCTATTGTGGTGTGACCCTTTAGGTTCTCCATATTAAACCGGTTGTGAATAAATCAATTAGAACAATTCTAATCTTATTTAAATAAATAAATTAAACTATTTAATTCATTTAAATAAATAATATTTATTCTACAATAAGGGTAAACCCCCTTAGCGATCAACAACTTTCCAGATAATATAGATTTCAACATTAATCACAAAAGAACCTTTCAGTGCATAGTTACCGTACAATTCAATCCTTCTACCATACAATGTCCCAATTAAATATAAGTCATGGAATTACTGTCAAGTCTTATTTTATTTAATTATATGTATTTCGATTCCCAAATGCACAACTCTAAATAATGCAAATTAGAAACTCCTTTCTAATTTCATTCTGCCTTGGCCAAGGACTACTGAGTTATCATTTATCGAATCACATAGGACATTCACATCTTTTACTAGACGAGGTAGATTTTTTGTTGATCATTCACCTATCTCCATGTACAACTAATTATACCCAATCATACCCTTTGATATACCCAAAAGGTTTTAAGGGACATGTCAAAGTATAACTCATCATACACAAGATATTATGATGTTTTCAAGTCCAAGCATCACTTGTACTACTATCACTACAAGAATTCCTATTGACAGGCAAGTACATTAGGTATTCCTTAGCGAGCCACGTTCAATGAACTTATTCTCCAACAAGCACCTACATACTTGCTTTAGTGTCTCCACACAAATGATTATGAGATCAATCATCCTCTTCTTAAGAGTAAGCAACGTATGTACTAATCTATCCGGATTCACTAATCCCCTTTTTAGTAATCCAACGATTAGGAACGATTTTAGTTTGTGAGTTATTTAGAATTTAGATCTCATTAGTATGATCACCATCATGATTCTAAAAGCATTGTTCAAAAATATGGGTTTATCACATTTAATATAACAGCACTATATAGATAATATAAAATGCCTTTTAAGAAAATCAATTCTTTTATTAATAAATGAATACGATTACAAAGTATATGCTACATCATATCAAATATGATTGGCTTGTGTGCATACTACTTTCACCACTATACTGGGATGAAATTAGTGAACGCTGACTGTTAGGACCTGAGCTGGTACAACAAACTGCAGAGATCGTCAAGGTGATAAGAGCCAGATTGGTAGCTGCTCAAGACAGACAAAAGAAGTATGTCGATCAACACCGACAGAAGCGAGAATTTGACGTCAGAAGTTTCGTTTTCCTGAAAGTATCTCCTTGGAAGGGGAAGATAAGATTCGGTAAAAAGGAAAAGCTGAGTCCGAGGTTTATTGGACCTTTTGAAGTACTAAAAAAGATTGGAAAGGTAGCTTATGAGGTAGCTTTACCTCTACAATTAGAGCACATTCACAACGTTTTCCATGTTTCAGTACTGCGACCATACAAGCCTAATTACAAACATGTTATAGAGTATGAACCCTTACAAGTTGAGAAAGATTTGTCTTATGAAGAAATTCTTGTCTGGATAGTTGACAGAAAAGAGAAAGTTCTTAGGAATAAAGTCACAGCTTCTGTTAAGGTAATATGGAAGAACCACAGCGCTGAATACGCTACGTGGGAACTCGAAGACAAGATGATGAAAAACTATCCTCATTTATTTGCTTCGTCTTTGCATAGCGATTCTGGGGACAGAATCTTTTAAGGAGAGAAGAATGTAATGAATAAATTAATTACGGTATGATTCTGGGGACAGAATCCTTTTGAGGGAATGATGTAACGATCAAGAATTTTATATTTAATTTGAAATATTTATTGAATTAAATAAATATTTTAGTTGATTTATTTGTTGAGTTAAATAAATAAATCATGTAAGTTATTATGGAATAATTCAATTATGTGTGTATATGCTGGTTAAATTCGTATTAGATGATTTATATTTTAGTGCATAACTTTATTACGCTAATGGAGTGGCAATATTCTAGTTTAATTAAATAATTAAATTAGAGGATTAATGATTTATTTAATAAAGTGATTTATTAAATAAAATTATAATTTTATTTAAATAGAAATTATAATTTTATTATTAAAGTTGAGTTTAATAATTAAGTGTGACATTTGATGTATCATATAATAAAGAAATAATTAAATAAAATTAAATAATTAAATAAAATGAAAATAAATCAAAAGAGTTTAATTGGGTTCTAGCCAAACATGGCCTAGAGACCCTTTGTTTTTTTTAACTGACAAAACCTTTGGTTTATTAAACTGACAAGGTTAATTAGATTATACGTTAAAAAACAATAAAGTGTTAGTTTATTTGATAAAGCTTAGAGGATAGAAGAAAGACACAGAGAGCAGAGAAGAGAGAAGAATTGAGTGAGAGAGAATTCTGTGAAAGTGAAGAAGCCAAATTCTAGAAAATCAAAAGGAAATAGGAGGGTTGCTAAGGCATTCCAGTCATCTATTCTACGTTTAAAGAAGAAATAAAGGTAATAATCCAATTCTTAGTCCTTAGTTCTTATTTCTCAAAATTACTTCTCTGAGATTAATGTTAATGAACTAAATTGTCAAGTTAATTATTTGGTGTGTTAGGAAATATGTATAATCTGTTATATGGCTACTATAATGGTTTTATTGTAGTCAAATTCGTGTATATATATGTTAAAAAGAGAAATTAGACATTTGCTTTCACTATGTTTTTTTATGGTTTGCTTTAAGTTTAAAATTGAGTTTCAATTCATGCTTATAATCTGAAATTGATGGTTGTTTTTTACTCCATTGAAATACGAAAACAATGCAACTTGAACGGATTAAAATGGTTGAATATCGAATTCGTAGTGCTTGATTTCACTAAATGTGTAAAAAGATAAAGATTTAACAAGAACTTTGAATTTAGGTCCTAAATTGGTTTGTTGATGTTTTTGAAGTGTTAAAATTGTTTTATAGATGTCTACTGTTGTGTTTAACGAAATTGTTGAGTCAAAAATCAATCACGTTAGATTTTAGATGGAGTAGTTATGGATTAGGGAAGGAGCAGAGTCTTTTTACGAATTTCAAATTCTGAGTCTGCGCCCAGCGCAACTGCGCCGGTGCCAAGTGTAAAAGCAGCGCAATTGCGCTGCTGTTTGCCAAAATCTATACTAGCAAAAATACGCAAGTATACGCAGTCCACAAGTAATAAAGTGAAAGTAGAGTATCGTCCCACAGAGAAGAATTGATTCTATAATAACAATTTCCAAATTTAAATCAAATCTATTTTAGTGAACAAATGATCAATGATTTCTGAAGTTTCTGAATTCAACCAATTAATTCTAAATTAGATTACTAACACTAATTTAAAAACAGATTTTTAAAGACTTAAGACTATAACTTCACTTAACGCTCTATTTTACTTAACATGCTCCCCTTTGGATTACGCTAGATATTCTGGATTGTTAACCAGGAACGCATCACTATTTATGAGCATCTTTCAATGTTCCATAAATAACTTAACCTAAATCTACAATTGACAGACTCAAGTTAATCACCCTAGATAACTAACTCAATATATTTCTATGTGAATTACAATTAAAAAGGATTTAAAGCCCAAGTTCCCTAATTTGAATACATGCGGTGAATAGGTATATCTCTATCCTCATCACAAATTATGAATTCCATCGACAGCAGAAGACACAATCACATGCTACTATGGTCAGATCTACTTCTATACTTCATCTTTCAAGTTCATATAGAATATCCCGGAAATTATTGGCCATATAATTAAACAATTCAGCACAAACCATAATAGACAATCCATACACAACTAATCATAATATTCGGAGAAGCATGCTATTCAAAATTACGCATTAAGATCCATTATAGCCTTAAAAGAAATTTATTTCATAATTAAACTAGAATTCATCATCCACAAGTTTAATAACATCAAAAGTTTGGAATAGATAGAAAAGAGAAGAAACACTTTAAGTAATCCTTCAATCTCCGTCCTGCTCCTCCTTGCTTCTTCTTGCTATCAACTTGCTTCAAGTCTTCTTCACTTGCTCCAAATTAGGGTTTGCTAATAGATAGATATTGATTACCAACTAGAAAACACCTATTTATAGTATCTGATAAAACTCCTATTTAATTACAAAGTTTCAAATCCAAGTTCAAATCAAAACCATTTAAAACATCAGAAAAGTCGATTTTGCCCTCACTCAAACCGGCGCGGCCGCGCCTGAATTAAGCTTGCAAGGTGCGCGGCCGCGCCACTCTGGCAGCAATTTTTTCTAACTCTGGCATCACGCACGGCCGCGCTGCTACCCAGTTCATTTTGGGCGCGGCCGCGCTGCTATAAAATCCTACAACATCAGCAACATCAGCAATTTCATCCACTCGAACGTCCAATTCTCGCCCAATGCAATCCCAACATGTGCAACCTACAAAAACACACAAAATACATGAAAAGTAACTGAAAACCATGGAAATAAGCAATAATTCATGTTCATTGGTATCCGATTCGTAGGTATAAAACCTACTCATCAAATTCCCCCAAACTTAAACTATTGCTTGACCCCAAGCAACATAATGTAATGCAATAACTAACACAATGCCATGAATGCACTAAAAACTAGCATGCCTACGAATCCAACCAATAACCAGTATGAATGTTAACTGTATGCCTCAGAGATATCAATAAACAGCTTGAAACAACAAATCCAGTCACAAGGAACTAATAATCTCAACCAATCAAGCAATATATACCTATCATCACCCAAGTTGTGCGTGTGTGCTCATTAATCAAGTTAACTGCCCAAAGTTCAAAATAAAGCCTCATAACCAACTCTATAACAAGAATACTCTATTTTTACTTCAATTCAAGCAAATACAACAAATCCAGCCAAAATCAAGCAAATACCGAGCATGAAGGTTCTAACAAGATTTTAATCCTACTTTATTCTACTACGAGTGCGTTTTACGCTCCATCTCGTATTTATGCATAACTGTGCAATGTCAAGTTCCCTTAGGCTTTTCAAAATCACCCATGTAGCGAGCGTTCAATCAGTGACTCCCAAACCAGACGACTTTAGGGCACTAGGTGTTAAGATACCCCTAAGGATCTAATTACCCGAGTGATAGAGGCCACAGAACCCAACTAGTCAACGCATTTATTGTATTTATGTTCCATTTTTTTTTCTTTTTTTCTTTTTCTCTTTTATTTTTTTTATAAAGAAACCCTAAGGAAAACCCCAAACTCAGATTTTACCCTATTCAGCCTTCTTTATTGATTTACCGAACAATGGGTTATCAAATTCTCATGTAAAAATCAGTTATGCAACCCTTTGAACCCCAGCAGTCAAATTAATCAATTTAGTTGTGCAATCCAAAAACTCAAGTTATGACAGGTATAATTATCCTCAAAATCAAAATTATTCTATCCCTAACGACTTTCAAACTGTCCAAGCTAACACAATAATACCCATCTCATCATTGGCCGAGCCAAAATCAAACCAACTATTCAATTGGATTTATGCAACAAACTAAATGCACCTAACACAACCAAACTAAACTATGCACGATACTAATATACTAACAGATATGATGCACAAAAATAAACATGCTAAACAAAAAACTAAAAGAACTCCCCCAAACTTAAAACAGACAATGCCCTCATTGGATAAAACAATAAAAGAAAAGGAAAAGGAAAGAAAACTCCCCTAATCCGAAGTAGCATCATCTGCCTCCTCCCCATCGGAAGGTGTGTCCGGAGGTGGGTAAACTGAGGTTGCACCAAAAGTCGGGAATCGGACTTGAACGCCCAACTGAGAAAATGCCTGTGAGAAGCTATCCGAAAGCTGAGTGGAGAAAGAACGAAGCTCCGTCATGCTCGAGTGTATGGCATCCATCCGCCGAGTCATCCTCCTCTCCATACGATCCAATCGAGCCTACGAGATATTAACCAGCTGTTCAGGCTCAGGCACCGGCTGATCAGACGCCTCCTCGCTCTCAGAATAGTCCCCTAACAAGAATCCTGCTCCATGAGCATGCAACGGGGCTCCTTCCCACACCTTATATTTTGCTATCGTCGCGTGATCAATGGTATTCATTGGGAGCTGAACTGGTTCACTGTCGACCCATTCCACCCCCGCAGCTGAACATAAGCGGGTAATCACCGAAGCATGCGGGATACCACCTGAAGTACCTCCCTGAAGTTAACGACGAATAGACTGGTGAATCACATAACCAACATTAACAGACTTCCCCATCACTATCCCATATAGCAGAATCGCCCGGTCCTTGGTCACGTCATTCTGGTGCCTGGTGGGCATGAGATTGGCACAAATGAAGCTGTACCAGGCCTTACCGTAGCGACTCAAGGCAGTGTGCGGGAAGTGAAGCTTCTGATCTGTCCCTTGCTTTGTTGTCCACTCGGTACCAAGCTTGCACAGAGTATTCTTGATTCGCTCCAATTTAGTGTCCCAATTCGTAGAGTGAAAACTTTCAGGATAAAATTGATGAATAGAAGGCAAGTGATAGATGGTGTTGATACTCTGGCTATCATATGGCACCTGACAACCCCGCACAAAAGTAGACCCGTCCTTGGTAATCTTCGCGTTAGCATAGAACTCTTGTACAACTGAAATCGGGGATGCGAATGGTGTTTCCACAAACAACAACAAACCCTTCGCTCGGATCATGCTCATCATTTGCCCATCCAAATCTGGGTCGGGCCTTAGCCCACGCTCCAATACAAAGGTCTTACCTAACAAAACCCGGTGATAGAAGTCCTCCGCCTCAGCCGAAACAAACCGACTCCTATCAAAATCTACATCCTCAGCGTGTGCATGTGAACTGGACGATTCCCCTCGTGGTCGTTTGGAAGCCATAGCAAATCAGTCCCAATACAAAATACAGTAATGAAATATCTCCCCCAAACTTGAAAGAAACTACACTAGGGTTTCTCAAACAATAACAATCCAAAATACTTGCATGCACAACTCAATTACAAGCAACAAAACCAATATAATGCAATCCCCTGTGTAAAATCTGACAAGAAGCTTAGTACAATATAAAACCCTAATTGCAATATACTTACTTCAATAAACCCACTTTGATTCCTTGCTAACCCACTACGTTGTACTGACAATTTCCTTGATGAACTCTGTGATTGTTGAAGAAATCGAATTTGGGGTGTGAATGGAGAGTGTCGGATATGTATGTATGTATTAGAGAGAGAATGGAGATGAATGATAATACGAACTAGGGTTTGATGTTGGTAGAGTTTGATTTGTAGAGATTGGGATTTGGTATGGAATCCGATTTAGAAGAGAAGGAAACAGAGAGAGTCAGTTTTTTAGATGGAATACATTTGAAGAAATAGAGTCCAAGCGGGAAAAGGAAATAAAAAGCTATCGTGGGTCGGGTCGAACTAGATTTTTAAAAACTGGGAACCGATCGCGGCGCGGCCGCGCTTGAATTTGACCTGAATGGGGCGCGGCCACGCTGGTGTGCCAGCCAATTTTTTTTTAACTTCTGAGATGCGGCGCGGCCGCGCTAGTTTCCTTCACAATTTGGGCGCGGCCGTGCTGGTGTACCAGCTGGACCATTTTGCGTTTCTGAAGTCAGGCGCGGCCGCGCTGGTTTTCTTCACATTTGGGGCGCGGCCGCGCTGGGCTAAAATCTGGAATTTGAACTATTAAGCCCTTTTGATGATTTCTTCATGTATCCTCCTTGGTGTATGACCTATAAACAACAAAAACCCAGACACAAAGTATCAAATTACTACAAGATAAAAACTAAATCTAAGTCCTAAAAAATAACAAAATGATAACTAAAAACAATTAGAAATTGGGTTGCCTCCCAAGTAGCGCTTGATTTAAAGTCTTTCAACCTGACTACTTCCTGTTTCATCTTTACTCGGCAAGAGTGATTGAGGTTTTCTGGCGATCAACACCACCACCCCAATAATGCTTCAATCTTTGGCCATTGACTTTAAACGACTCTTCCGGATTGCTTGCAAAAACTTCAACGGCGCCATGAGGGAATGCTTGTTTAACAATGAAAGGACCCGACCACCTCGACTTGAGCTTCCCTGAAAATAACTTCAACCTAGAATTGAAAAGAAGCACTGCTTGTCCCGGCTCAAAAGTCCTATCGATGATTTTCCGATCATGCCACTTCTTGACTTTTTCCTTGTATATCTTCGAATTCTCGTATGCTTGTAGCCGGAATTCGTCGAGCTTATTCAGCTGAAGTAGCCTCTTTTCCCCAGTAGCCGCGAGATCAAAATTCAACCTTTTGATGGCCCAATGTGCTCTATGTTCAACCTCAACCGGTAGGTGACACGCCTTTCCATAGACTAATTGGTACGGAGACATACCAATGGGCGTCTTATAAGCTGTCCGATAAGCCCAAAGCGCATCATCCAATTTTGCTGACCAATCTTTTCTATTCGGATTGACGATTTTCTCAAGAATTCTCTTCACTTCTCTGTTTGACACTTCGGCTTGGCCACTGGTTTGGGGATGGTATGCTGTAACAATACGGTGGTGTACCCCATACTTAGCTAGGAGAGCCGTGAATGACCTGTTGCAAAAGTGACTCCCTTTATCACTGATAATTGCTCTTGGGGTGCCAAAACGTGTGAAAATATTTTTCTGGAGAAATTTAAGAACCACTTTGGCATCATTAGTCGGCAGCGCACTTGCTACCACCCATTTAGAGACATAATCGACCGCCAAAAGGATGTAAAGGTTGTTAAAGGACGATGGGAATAGTCCCATAAAATCTATTCCCCAAACATCAAAGACTTCAACTTCTAATATGGCATTCAAGGGCATCTCATGAGGCTTGGAAATATTTCTCACCCTTTGACATCTGTCACATCTTTGCACGAAGTGGTGGGCGTCCTTAAACAATGTTGGCCAGAAAAATCCTGCTTGTAACACCTTGGCCGATGTCTTCTCGCCTCCGTAATGACCTCCATATAGTGAATCATGGCAATGATGTAAAATACTCTCTACTTCACTTTGTGGCACACACCGTCTAATCATCTGATCGGCACAATGTTTGAACAGGAACGACTCATCCCACATGAACCTTTTTACATCATGCAGAAAATTTTTCTTTTGTTGACTGGTCAAATCAGGAGGAAGTACGTTGCTCACCAAATAATTGACAAAATCTGCATACCATGGGACTTCTGAATGGATCAAAAACAATTGTTCATCCGAAAAGAACTCATTGATCACCGTGTTGTCACCCTTGACGTGGTCATTGTTTTCTAATCTCGAGAGGTGATCTGCCACTTGATTTTTCGTCCCCTTCCTATCCCGAATTTCCAAGTCGAACTCTTGGAGTAGAAGTATCCATCGAATCAGCCGTGGCTTTGCATCCTTCTTCGAAATCAGATATCTTATAGTAGAATGGTCAGTGAACACCACTACTTTGGTTCTAATTAAGTACGACCAAAATTTGTCAAAGGCATACACAACCGCAAGCAACTCCTTCTCGGTAGTCGTATAGTTGAGTTGGGCATCGGATAGTGTTTTGCTAGCATAATAAATGGCGTGAAAAATCTTTTCCTTTCGTTGACCCAAAACAGCCCCAATAGCATAGTCACTAGCATCACACATCAATTCAAATGGCCTTGACCAATCCGGTGCTACTATTACTGGTGCTGTAGTCAATTTCCTTTTCAACAATTCAAAAGCTGTAAGACACTCATCATCAAATTTAAAGGGAACATCCTTCTCCAATAAGCTACATAAAGGCTTAGAGATCTTAGAAAAGTCCTTTATGAATCTTCTATAAAATCCGGTATGTCCTAAGAAACTCCGTATTCCCTTGACTGTAGTTGGTGGAGGTAGATTTTCTATTGTCTCCAGCTTGGCTCGATCTACCTTTAACCCGTTTGATGACACCTTGTGCCCAAGAATTATCCCCTCTTGCACCATAAAGTGGCATTTTTCCCAGTTAAGCACTAAATTGGTCTCCACGCATCTTTTCAAAACCAGGACCAGATTTTCCAAGCAATTATCGAATGTGTCACCAAACACTGAAAAATCGTCCATGAATACCTCCATGTTACGTTCAACCATATCTGAGAAAATAGCCATCATGCATCTTTGGAACGTCGCTGGTGCATTGCATAAGCCAAAAGACATCCTTCGAAAAGCGAAAGTGCCATAAGGACACGTGAAGGTGGTCTTTTCCTGATCTTCGGGGGCAATCACTATCTGATTATAACCTGAGTAGCCATCCAATAAGCAATAAAACTCGTGTCCAGCCAGTCTATCTAACATCTGATCAATGAAGGGTAGAGGAAAGTGATCCTTGCGAGTTGCCTTGTTTAATTTCCTGTAGTCCATACAAAGCCTCCATCCAGTCACTGTCCTTGTCGGTATCAACTCATTATTCTTGTTTTTGACAACCGTCATACCACCCTTTTTAGGCACGCACTGTACTGGACTCACCCAACTTCTATCGGAGATGGGGTAAATGATACCTGCATCAAGCCACTTCAAAATTTCCTTTTTCACCACCTCTTTCATGATCGGGTTCAGCCTCCTTTGTTGTTCTATCGTTGGTTTGGCATCGTCTTCCAAAAGGATCTTATGCATACAGAATGATGGGCTAATTCCTTTTATGTCTGCGATAGTCCAACCTATGGCTGATTGTATTCCCGGAGAACTCGAATCAACTTACTTTCCTGTAATTCGTTAAGTACATATGCAATAATAACAGGCAAAGTAGATGATTCACCCAAATAAGCATACCTCAGATGGCTCGGTAAAGGTTTAAGTTCAAGAGTAGGAGGTATTTCAAGAGATGGCTTCAAGCGCTCTAATGATTTGTCAGTAAGTTCCAAAGGTTCATAGGGGATCTGAAATTTGCGTACTCTCGGCACTGTATCTAAAATGTGCAGAAACTCCATCATCTTTAGGTCATCCATGTCAGCCTCTCCTAGTAAAGTAGATTCCAACGGATCCTCAGTCAATTTCCTCAAAAACTCGTCTTCCACCACTTTTTCTATCATATCCAACTGGAAACACTCTTCCTCATCCGTAGGAAATTTCATGGCTTTGAACACATTGAATGTCACTTCTTGGTCTTGCACCCTCATAGTCAATTCTCCTTTTTGCACATCTATAAGTGTTCTTCCCGTTGCCAAGAAAGGTCTCCCAAGTATAATAGGAATGTCTTTGTCCTCCTCATAGTCCAAAATAATGAAATCGGATGGGAATATGAATTTATCCACTTTTACCAAGATGTCTTCCACGATACCTCTAGGATATGTAACCGATCGATCAGCAAGCTGAAGAGAGATGTTGGTCGGTTTCGGTGCAGGTAGACCCAGTTGGACATATATCGATAATGGCATAAGGTTGATGCTCGCACCCAAATCACACAAACATCTGCTGATTGATAAGCTGCCAATGGTGCAAGGGATAGTAAAACTACCTGGATCCTTCAACTTCGGTGGCAACTTCTTCTGCAATATCGCACTACACTCTTCAGTCAATGCTACTTTTTCATAGTCCTCCAGCTTTTTCTTCCTCGACAAAATTCCTTTCATAAACTTGGCGTAGCTCGGCATCTGCTCTAAGGCCTCGGCAAACGGTATATTGATTTGTAGCTTCTTAAAGACTTCAAGAAATCTGGAGAATTGTTTATCTATTTTCTGCTTGCTAAATCTCTGAGGATATGGCACAGGAGGGTATACTTCTGCTTGCTTTGCTTTCTCCTTGTCTTTCTCCTTATTCTCTGTTTCCTTGTCTTTTCCTACCAATTTCTCTGCAGGATCTGGGACTGGGGATGGGCGCGGCCGCGCTGCCTCCCCTTGTATTCCAGGCGCGGCCGCGCACTTGACATTGTTCCTTACCATCTCTTTTGGGGTTGACACTTCTGTATCACTTGGAAGTACTCCTTGTGGTCGATTGTTCAAGGCTTGAGCTAACTGTCCGAGCTGATTTTCCAGATTCCGAATTGACACTGCTTGGCTCTTCACTTTCAAGTCTACCTGATTTAACAACTTATCTTGCTCATTCATTCTTTTCTCCGACGCTGTGATAAATCTTGCCAAAGATTCTTCTAGATTGGGTTTTCTCTCTGCCTGTTGTGGAGCTTGGTTCTGAAAACCCGGGGGGTTCTGTGATCTTGGAGCGGGATTTTGAACTTGAGTGTTATTGCTCCATGAGAAACCCGGATGATTCTTCCATCCCGGATTATATGCATTCTGGTATGGCTGTTGTGGTCTGTTATAACTCCCCAAATACTGTACGGATTCCAGATTAATGGCACAATACTCCGTTGGATGTGCGCCTGCACATAGTTCACATACATAAGCTGCTTGCTGAACTTTCGACTCCGCCAAAGCTTCAATTTTCTTAGACATGGCTGCCATCTGAGCTGTTAGTGCAGTGACTGCATCTACTTCCAAAACTCCAGCTACCTATTGGTGATTCATCCTCGACGTCGGCCATTGATAGTTATTTGCAGCCATAGTTTCTAACAAGGTGTAAGCTTCATCAAAATTCTTATCCATAAGTGCTCCCCCAGCAGCTGCATCTATAATTGTTCGAGTATTACTACTCAGCCCATTGTAGAATGTCTGGACTTGCAACCACTTGGGTAATATATGATGTGGACATCTTCTCAATAACTCTGTGAACCTTTCCCAAGCTTCATACAGTGTCTCTCCATGACTTTGCTCAAAAGTGGAAATATCGTTTCTCAACTTAGCAGACTTAGCCGGCGGAAAGAATTTTGCTAGGAATTTCTGGGCCAAGTCATCCCAAGTTGTGATGGACCCCGGTGGAAGTGAGTGCAACCAACTCTTTGCTTTATCCCTTAGTGAAAACAGAAACAAACGTAGTCTCACCGCATCATCAGTTACATTGGGATATTTGAATGTATCACAAATCTCAAGAAAGCTAACCAAGTGCTCGTTAGGATCATCGTTGGCTAATCCCCCAAACTGTACCGCATTCTGAATCATCTGAATTGTACCCGACTTGATCTCAAAGGAATTAGCCGTGATGGCTGGTCTCGTGATGCTTGACCTGATTTCATCAAGCTTAGGCATGGCCTATTCCCTCAATGATTTCTGTTCTTCGTTAGCCATTTTTTCTTTCTCGATGGTTTCACGGCAAAACTTTCTCAACTTGCGTAACTTGTTTTCAATATCGTCTTCACTCTGCACAAGTTCCGGCTGCTTTGATCGGGTTTGCATAAACAAACCAAGATCACCTGAAATAGGAAGTAACAAGAAAAAAAACAATGTTAACTAAAACTGAATTAATTAAATTTAAAACTTGAAATTTTAGACTCAATTGTTCCCCGACAACGGCGCCAAAAACTTGTTTGCCAAAATCTATACTAGCAAAAATACGCAAGTATACACAGTCCACAAGTAATAAAGTGAAAGTAGAGTATCGTCCCACAGAGAATAATTGATTCTATAATAACAATTTCCAAATTTAAATCAAATCTATTTTAGTGAACAAATGATCAATGATTTCTGAAGTTTCTGAATTCAACCAATTAATTCTAAATTAGATTACTAACACTAATTTAAAAATAGATTTTTAAAGACTTAAGACTATAACTTCACTTAACGCTCTATTTTACTTAACATGCTCCCCTTTGGATTACGCTAGATATTCTGGATTGTTAACCAGGAACGCATCACTATTTATGAACAATTTTCAATGTTCCATAAACAACTTAACTTAAATCCACAATTGACAGACTCAAGTTAATCACCCTAGATAACTAACTCACTATATTTCTATGTGAATTACAATTAAAAAGGATTTAAAGCCCAAGTTCCCTAATTTGATTACATGCGGTGAATAAGTATATCTCTATCCTCATCACAAATTATGAATTCCATCGACAGCAGAAGATACAATCACATGCTACTATGGTCAGATCTACTTCTATACTTCATCTTTCAAGTTCATATAGAATATCCCAGAAATTATTGGCCATATAATTAAACAATTCAGCACAAACCATAATAGACAATCCATACACAACTAATCATAATATTCGGAGAAGCATGCTATTCAAAATTACTCATTAAGATCCATTATAGCCTTAAAAGAAATTTAGTTCATAATTAAACTAGAATTCATCATCCACAAGTTTAATAACATCAAAAGTTTGGAATAGAGAGAAAAGAGAAGAAACACTGTAAGTAATCCTTCAATATCTGTCCTGCTTCTTCTTGTTATCAACTTGCTTCAAGTCTTCTTCACTTGCTCCAAATTAGGGTTTGCTAATAGATAGATATTGATTACCAACTAGAAAACACCTATTTATAGTATCTGATAAAACCCCTAATTAATTACAAAGTTTCAAATCCAAGTTCAAATCAAAACCATTTAAAACATCAGAAAAGTCGATTTTGCCCTCACTCGAACCGGCGCGGTGGCGCCTGAATTAAGCTTGCAAGGCGCGCGACCGCGCCACTCTGGCAGCAATTTTTTCTAACTCTGGCATCATGCGCGGTCGCGCTGCTACCCAGTTCATTTTGGGCGCGTCTGCGCTGCTCTAAAATCCTGCAACATCAGCAACATCAGCAACATCAGCAATTTTATCCACTCGAACGTCCAATTCTCGCCCAATGCAATCCCAACATGTGTAACCTACAAAAACACACAAAATACATCAGTAACTAAAAACCATGGAAATAAGAAATAATTCATGTTCATTGGTATCCGATTCGTAGGTATAAAACCTACTCATCAGCTGCTACTGGGAGTCTGATGGTGCAGTCAGGCGCAGCTGAGCCTGAAACAAGGGTAAGAACAGCGCAGTTGCGCTGTTACCTGTTTAGACCCAATAATGAGATTTTAAGTGTATGATTCTAGGGATGTTTTTATAACCTCATTAGATGATTGTAACAGAATGTAAGATGTATTATTAAGCTTAATAACAGGTTTTAATCATATAAGATGATATTATATGATTAATAAAGAATAATGGGCCATAGAATGGGGTTTATGTATGCGAGTAATGAATATCGTTTCGTGACTAATCGATGTATCGATGTGGCTTGAATGTGTAGTGTGTTTAAAGGAAGTGTACTGTAATTTTGTAGCGAACGCACAAGGCAAGTTCTTAAACCCTACTCCTCCTTTACACAATTTTCCTAAATCTATTCCTATATAGTACAAGTTCTTATCAATTACTTCATTGTTTCAAGAGAGGCTTTCCTATATTGTTCAAAGTCTAAAATTTCTAGTTAAGCTTTCTAATTCTTATTAAAGCATTACCTTGATATAAAATATTTATTTAACTATGACTCATTGTTGTTCGATCCTTGATCATAAATATCATTATATAATCTTATGTTGTTGCATCAAATTTGTTTAGTGGCTAGCGAACCGTTATTGATTCGACTAGTCCATAGTTAATGAGTGTTCTAAAAGCTAGAATTTCTATTGAAGCTAATCTAAACCAAACTTCCTTTGGTACGGACTCCTATGTCAAAGCTGAGATGAACAACCCTAATATAGGGGATTATATTACATAATAGCGTTAAAATATTTGTGCACAATACATTGTACGAAAGGCTGATCTCCCGGAGTACGAGATGGATGGTCCATAGTCTATAAGACTGTTAAAGGTTACGGTAGAGATACTTGTTAACCTAGGACATAGTTCGAGGTCTTGTGACCCTCAGATATACTTTTAATCTTGAAATCTAAATTTGATTCAAAAGCCGAGCTTTCCATTGAGTTTTCAATTCTTTGGTTATCATTGGTTGACTTCAGAAAGGTTCATACTTTTCAGTTGAGATCTATTTCATTGATTATTCATATGTTTTTATTATTGTTGTTGTACTTGTGGGCAATTGTTTGCTCACCCTTGCATAAAACATTGCAGCCATAGTTGAAAAGACTGATGAGCCGTCCTCGAGCAAGGGCAAGAGCAAGATGAACAAATGACGAAAATTAATTTACTTGATAAAGTTTATGTAATGAGACATTATTCTTGTTATGTTTATTTCCGCAAATGATGTAAATAAGGTTTGATAACCTGGGATTTTATTTAAAATTGTAACCCGTTAATGGGATGATGGTTGAATGAAGTTTATTATTATCCTTTATTGTGGGTAGTTAGATATGAATGTGATGAATAGTGAGCACCAAATCTGTGAATTGAAGTACCCGGATTTGGGGGTGTCAGAGTCTTGGCAGCGTCATCCACCTTAATCTTCTCTTTAACTACCTCTTCCTCTTCCACGGCTTCAGAATTGCATTATCATTAACAACCACGGGCAGCTCTTTTCCACTTCGTAGAGTTATAGCCTTGCAGTGCTCTATTCCAACCCTCTTCCGATTAACTTCCGTATTACTCAGTAATGCTCTTTGAGGACGGTTGTTCAAAGCATGAGCCAACTGACCCATCTGATTTTCTAAATTTCTAATTGACACCGCTTGGCTCTTCACATTCAAATCTACTTGATTTAGTAGCTTGTCCTGGTCATTCATTCTCTTCTCTGAAACTGCAATGAATTTTGCCAATACCTCTTATATGCTTGGTTTTCTCTCTGCCTGTTGTGGAAATTGATTTTGAAAACCTGGTGGATTTTGTGGCCTTGAAGCTTGAGTTTGAGCCTAAATATTATTACTCCAAGAGAAACCCGGATGTATCCTCCACTCCGGATTATAAGTATTTTAATATGGTTGTTGCGGTCTGTTATAACTTCCCAAGAATTGTACTGACTCTGCACTGATAGCACACTATTCCGTCGCATGATTTCCTGTACATAATTCATAACTCTTCGCCATTTGTGAAGTTGTTTGTGGTCCCTATGTTTCGATCTTTTTTGTTAGTGCAACTAACTGTGCGGATAAGGCTGTTACTGCATCTACTTCCAATTTTTCAGCTACATTCAGTGCATTTCCCCTTGCTGTAGGCCACTGGTAGTTGGTAGCAGCCATAGTTTTTAGTAATTGGTAAGCATGCTCGAAATTCTTTCCCATGATAGGTCCTCTAGCTGCTGCATCAATACTAGTTCTTGTGGGCCCATGCAGTCCATTGTAAAACGTCTGTACCTGTAACCATTTTGGGATCCCATGATGTGGACACTTACGAAGCAAATCCTTAAACCTTTCCCATGCCTCATACAATATTTTTGAATAGAGTTGATTGAATGAGGTAATGTCGTTCCTCATTTTTGCCGTTTTCGCAGGTGGGAAGAACTTAGCTAAAAATTTCTAACTTAAATCGATCCATGTGGTAACTGAGCTCGACGGTAAAGAATGTAACCACCTTTTCGCCTTATCACGTAATGTAAAAGGGAAAAGTCTCAATCTCACCGCCTCCTTCGTAACATTATTGAACTTGAACGTGTCACAGATTTCCAGGAAGCTGATGAGATGTTCATTAGGATCATCATTTAGACCACCCCCAAACTGCACTAAATTCTGTAACATCTGAATGGTTCCTGGTTTGATCTCAAAACTGTTCGCATTGATAGCAGGGAGGAATACTGGATTATATGTCGGTCACCAACGACATGGCATAATCCCGCAATGATTTTTGTTCTTCTACAGCCATGGTTTCTTACGTTTCGGTTTCCTCTGCCTGTTTGTCTTCCGTCTATGTTTCTTTACCAGATAATTACAGTTTTTGGAACTCTCTTTCGATATCGTCTACGTACGGCAAAAGTTCCTCCTTACCTTTAGACCTAGTCTGCATACATCGACGCTAGGACATGCCCAACTTACTCTATAATGTGCGAGTGAAGGTCTACGATCGGCAGAGTTGCTCTACGACCGTAGGGTTCACTTAAGGTCCCTAACTGACTTGATTGATTTGCTCTACGATTAGCTGAGGTAGCTCTACGATTGGCTGATTGGTCTGAGGTTATACACTTCTAGAAACATGGTTTGGGTCGGACCGACCCCCTGCCTATAAGATTTTGACTTCGACTCCACTTTAGAACTTTTTGTAGTTCGGGGACCTTTTATAGTTCGAGGATCCTCTTCGGGGTTAGATGGTATTCTCATGTTCGACTTCGGGAAGTTGAAGGTTCGGGTCACCACGACATTTAGAACTTCAGCTTTGGATTCGTGACTTTGAGAGTCACGTTCGAGTCTTACGACATTAGGGGTGCGGCTTCGGGCTCAGTACTGAACCAAACCCATAGTGGCTTCCAAAGCCTTCGGGTTCAACTATGGATTCCACTTCGGAACCCTTTTCACGGTTCGGGGCGGGGAGACAACCTATGTCTAACCCCGATACTAAGGTACATTCGTTCGGGGTAAGGTGAAGAACCTCATCAGGACGGCTTCAACATCCCTATTATTACCCATTATTACCCCTTCTTGCTTGGCATACTTTAAATCCCTTTCTGACATAGACCACACCTTACATTGGTTAACTAGGATTTGGTCATAAATCTAGCTGTCAACAGTAAACTCAAAGTTTTAAAATCGTTCTGACTGTATATCGACTTTAGGTATCAACTAGTTTAAATCTCTATCTAGTCCCATATATATATATATATATATATATATATATAATAGGCAGTTTCTGGACAACTACCTTGGGACTACAGGGTTCAATGTTACTCTTTTATTACAACCTCACACCCATCTCATGCATATCATGCAACCCGACTCACAAGGTACAAATTGAACGAATAAAAAGGGAAATGTTGTCCGATTTCACAATCAACAATTATGTGCAAGTATACACGATCAACAAGTAATAAAGTGATAAGATAGAGTGTCGAACCCACAGGAAATCTCCGTTTAATAATTCCCAACTACTAGTACTATATCAATTCAATTTTATTTAAACAATCGCAATTTGTGAATAATGATTAAATAAATATTTAAACTAAAATTAAAACTAGCACAAAGGTTGAAATTCAAATATTTAAAGGCTTAAGACTACAATATCCCCAATTATGCACTATAAACTAATTATCCAATTCATCCAATTATTAAATTCAATAGAGTTGTTAACAGGAATTTAACTTTATTTATAAGCCCTTTTCCAAGCGATCAAATAATTTTATCTAACCCAATTAATTCTGTGATATTCATATGCAAAACTAAAGAATCAAATTCATTAAGCACCAATTCCCAATAGTTACATGCAGCGAAGAGATATCCCTATTCACTTTACAACCCTAATTATTCATCCCATGCAAATACTTAAGAATACATGTTATCACATTCAGATCTAACCCTAGATTTCATCTCCCAAATTTATCTAAAGTATTCCGCTAATTGTTGATCAAACAATTACTCAATAAACACAAAATATGATAGACAACTCAATATAAAATAATAATTGGAATCAAATAGATAGTTAATTCATAAACATAAAAGGTTCAATTGTAGCCTTAATTGCAAATTTAGTTCATACTGAAAATCGAAATCATAGATCCAAAATAAGTCATCACAATTAAATTACAAATATAAGATAGAGGATAAGAAAAACTCAGTAAAAGTTCTTCAATCTTCAATCTTCTAATCTAAATTTCTTGAGATGCTTTTCTAGTCTCCAATCTCCAAGTTCAGCTCTGTATCTCAATCTCTGCATAAGTATGTTAACGTCAGTATATCTCCTTATTTCCATCGCTCTCTATCTCTTTTATAGTTTCTGAATCAAATTAGTAGAAAGAATCTAATTCCAACTCAACTTCTAAAATAACTGAACTACTATATTTTTTTCCTTTCTGCGCAACTTCGCCCCGGCGAAGAAATTAAGCTTGAGAATCTCGCCCCGGCGAGGAATTTAAGCCTTGGAGCACTCGCCCCGGCGAAGTCACTGATCCAGAATTTACAGAAATGCCATTAAGCTCCAATTTTTCTCTTTTAACCCTCCGAAGCCGTTTCCTACAAAACCAATGCATAAACAAGTAAAATGACACTAAAAATACTCAAAGATAGTAAATAAATAAACCTAAGATATATCTAATTCATAGGTATAAAACTCACTCATCGAGAAATATTTAAGGTCATAAAGTTATACCTTCTTGATACAATCTTGGTCCAGCTCGCATCGAACAACATTCACTCAACTCGTGTTCGAGAGGTTCAACGAATGTGTTCAAGTAATTGGGCTAAAGTCTATTCAGGGATATTTACATGGGAGCTCAATTCAAGTGAACCGGGAGGAGAGGATCAATTATGTGATTCGGGATTGTTAGATATCATCTATTTAATAAGACCAAATCAACGCAAGTCAAATCATCATGCATTGCACGGAACGAAGGCAAGGGATTCGAGCTACACGGCAAAGCGTTCGTTATGGAATGTGATTCTAAGTTCTTTTATTTGGGGCAATCAAAGGTTCAAGATTGGTGGAGGAAATAAAGAATGGACTAAGAATCGCGTTCGGGACTTAAAAAGGACAAAACAGTCATAAATTTCAGACCAGCGTTGGGGCCCCGGATTTAGCCTTTATTGCAGCGCCGAGGAGCTGGGATCTAGGGGAATTCCATACTGCAGCGCCGGGGCGCTGGTTCTAGTATATTTTACAGCGCCCGGGGGGTAGGCGACACAGAAATCGAGGCAACGCGTTTTTAACATATTCTTTTCATTATTTCAGGGATTTTACATATCTTTTAGAATTCTATTATAATTAGGATATTTATTAGATGTGATTTGATTTCCATATTGTGTTTAACTAGGATTTCTATTTCCAAATTAGTTAGTTGATTCCTTATGGAATTCTAGGGTTTTATTTTATTAGTATAAATAGAATATATAGCTGATGTAATAGTGGTAGCAAGCTTTTGATTAATAAAAATTCTTTTGAGATTCTTCTCATATTTTGCCTCTTTAAGAATTTCTAGACTAGTTCTTAGTCTTATTGAGATTCATTATTGACTTATCATACAATAGATCATCGTTGTGTGCAGCGTCTTCTACCGCATCAAACATTGATTGTACCAAGATTACCGCTTCAATATAAGCGAGGGGTCAAGGTGTCGTTAGTTTTCAATTAATGCATATTTTTGAACGCGAGCAATTGTACCAAGATTACCGTCTACATATAGACGAGGGACTAAGGTGTTGCAAGCAACTCACCAATCAATTTTGCTAGAAATGATCCGGGCGACGACCACCTCACGCAAGCGTGCCGAGGAGTCTATTATTTGGTATCAGAGCTAAGTCTTCTAGCAGGTTACTTGTAACGACTGTGAATTCTGGATAGCCTTGTAATTCGAGCTTATAAATATTGATGTATATTATTAAAATAAATTTTATGAGAAATATTTTTATGTGAATAAATAAATATGTATATGTGTTATATATACATATATTTATTTTTATATGATGAGATGTATATTTATAGTTGGTTTAAACTAGTTTAATTGTTTGAACTTACTAAAGAAGCTAACGCTTCAAATTAAGTGGTTAAAACTCGAATTTGAGTTTGGATTAGAATTTGGAGAAACGGACTGCGGATTTAAATCCAGAACGTCCAAATTAGTCAGAATAGACCCTAAACACATTTTGTGTCGAGGTTGACTTTTTGGTCAAAAGTCAAATACAAATTTCGGAGATGAATTTGACGAAACGAATATTCCCATGATGATGAGAACGTCGATTTTAGTAAGAATCGACTGTCTTCACGAAAAAGTTAATTTTCGGATGTCAAAATGGTAAAATGGGCCATTAAATGGATAAATGAGCATTAATTGGGAGTAATCAGCCAAAGTGGGACCCATTGGACAGCTGATCACTATTTTTAAATTGGAGAAATTAGAAACTAAGGAAATGAAGAGGAAGCCCAACGGTTGGAGAGAAAAGAAAAGGAAAATAAAAAGAAAATGGAGAAAACTTTCCAAATGCCAAATCCTTTCATCTTCTTCTTACCAAACCATCTAATGAAGAATACGAAGAGTTGGGGGAAGAGGAAGAGACCAGCTAACAACTTCTATATATACACCCTTCATAAACATTTGCCAAAATTTTGCAAAGCTATACTACCCAAATGAAAATTGAGAAGAGAAATTAGAGAAAGAGAGAAACCATTCTAGAGGGAGAAGCAAGTAGGTAGAGTAAAGAAGCTTGTATAAGTGTTTAGGAGAAGCAAGGGAGAAGAGGAGAGGAAGCCTCAAATTCTAACTAAATCATTTAGCAACCAAGAAGGAGAATCCAAGAGGTAATCATCATGCTCTAACTCATTCCTCCTTAGTTTCAAGCTTTCTTTGTTTCTTAAGCTTCTATCTCCCTGGGTTAGATTTGTTGTTGTTATGATTGTTATTTTTGGTTGTGAACGATTAATGATGATATTCAGAGGTTATTTAAACCATTAATAACTCAAAAGTGGAACAAGAATGAAAGAAATCCGAACCCATGCGTAAGGAGGAAGAAAATGGACAATTATGGACATATGACTGAATTAGTGGACATTAAGAATCAGTAATCATGTCTGGTAATTTTGTTGGTTACTATAATGCTATACTTCCATGGGTTATGCGAATATCCAAGTTGGAATGGAGTAAAAATGTGTTAAAACGAATTTGTAGTAAGAGTTTTGGTAAAACATGTTAGAAAATGAAGAATGGATTGAATAGTGACCAACGAGTCAATTTCTGGTATTAATATGTTGCTTGAAAAATTGTGAGCTTCTGGAGTAGTATAGTACACTGAGTTATGAAGCCATAAGATTTGGAACGAACGTATTCCGACCTTGGATGAGGGAGTTTTGGTGATTGGAAGGAAATGTGTCAAAACTGTCCAATCTGGAAAACCAGATTCGGACCAGCCCATTGTATGAATTTTCTAGACTTGTGTGATCAGAATTTGAAAATAGTTAAAGCATGTAGTTCTGGAAGTTAGCTTCGCGTGGGCGCAAGAATTGCTCAAAAAGGTTTTAAAACGAATTAGTTATGACTGTTTTAGCGGGAGAGGGTAAAGCTGGCCAGATTTTTGTAACAATCTAACCTTGGTTGTAAAAAGTAAAAACCTGTTTTGATTGAAGAATGGCTCGAAACCAAAGCCTAGATGAGATTAAAGTAGACTGTATAAGCTTTAATTTGACGTAAGAATGAATGAAAATGAATGAGTAACGAAGGAGATATGATAAAAACAAGAACGATGTTTTATGAAAGAAAAACTGCGAAAATGAGTTTTTATAACTCAGATTGAAATGAATTTTGAGCAATGTTATAGTTTGAAGTAAAATATGTTAGGTTTGTATAACGCGAACATGCAATCAAATTACATTAATAAAGCGGAAGCGCGATAAAATTAGATTTTAAAATTTTATACAAACCATCATCATGATCTTTCTTTATGCACAATTATTAATTAAACGAAAGAGATGAAGAATAAGAATTATACCCTTGTAAAATTCTAGCTTCCTCAGGTACAAGTTCACCTCCAATTCCTTCGCGTTCTCCTTGAATTCCACCGATTAAATTCCTTCCTTTGATTAACGTTAGCCACCCAAGTGTTTGGCCTCTAGAGGTGAACCACCAAGGAATAATACTTGTTCAAGAAGATGAGTATTGGTAAAACCCTAGTTTCTATCTCCATAGAAATTGTAAGTACTCTCTACAATTCTTATATAAGAGTGTGTAACCCTAATCTATGATAAGACTTCTCTTATTTATAGATATAGGAAAACCCTTCCCTAAACTATTTAGGATTAGGGTTTCTATTCTAATTAAACTCCTATAATTAAATTAAACTCCTAATCCAATTAGGAATTCATGTGAGAGTACTTCTATTAATTAATTCTCAATCCCTATTAGGAATTAAATAATAGTAATAGTAATAATAATAATAAGACTCCTCTTATTAATTTATATTTAATATTTCTAAAATATTAAATAATAAATATTAAGCTATTTAATTTATTCTATCTCCATAGACTAAATTAAATACACTTATCTTATTATTACAATTATGTCATTTACTTCTTAAATAAATATTTTTCTTTTACAGTGTGAGCCTTTAGGTTCTCCATATTAAACTGGTTGTGAATAAATCAATTAGAACAATTCTAATCTTATTTAAATAAATAAATTAAACTATTTAATTCATTTAAATAAATAATATTTATTCTACAATAAGGGTAAGCTCCCTTAGCGATCAACGACTTTCCAGATAATATAGATTTCAACATTAATCATAAAAGAACCTTTCAGTACATAGTTACCGTACAATTCAATCCTTCTACCATACAATGTCTCAATTAAATATAAGACATGGAATTACTGTCAAGTCTTATTTTATTTAATTATATGTATTTCGATTCTCAAATGCACAACTCTAAATAATACAAATTAGAAACTCTTTTCTAATTTCATTCTGCCTTGGCCAAGGACTACTGAGTTGTCATTTATTGAATCATATAGGACATTCACATCTTTTACTAGACGTGGTAGATTCTCTGTTGATCATTCACCTATCTCCATGTACAACTTATTATACCCAATCATACCCTTTGTTATACCCTAAAGGTCTTAAGGGATATGTCAAAGTATAATTCATCATACACAAGATACTATGATGATCTCAAGTCCAAGGATCACTTGTACTACTATCACTAGAGAAATTCCTATTGACAGACGAGTAAAACTCCATTAGGTATTCCTTAGCGAGCCACGTTCAGTGAACTTATTCTCCAATAAGCACCTACATACTTGCTTTAGTGTATCCACACAAATGATTATGAGATCAATCATCCTTTTCTTAAGAGCAAGCAACGTATGTACTAATCTATCTAGATTCACTAATCCTCTTTTTAGTAATCCAACGATTAGGAACGATTTTAGTTTGTGAGCTATCTAGAATTTAGATCTCATTAGCATGATTACCATCATGATTCTAAAAGCATTGCTCAAGACTATGGGTTTATCAGATTTAATATAACAACACTATGTAGATAATATAAAATTCCTTTAATAACCAAATAAGATTACAAAGCATATGCTACATCATATCAAATATGATTGGATTGTGTGCATACTACTTTCAATCTCCCACTTGCACTAAAGCCAATCGTCATGGTATCTAATACCCTTCTTCTCTAACCGACGATCATCCTGCCGTTTGGATAAAGCTTCAGTAAATGGATATGCAATGTTGTTCTTGAGAGTCCACTATCTCTATAGTGACTTCTCTTCTTTCAATGATTGCTCTAATCAAATGAAAGTGCTGCAACACATGTTTGAATCCAAGATGAGACTTAGGAACTATTCCTAGTTCTGTGATGAACTTTTCATCCAAACAATCAACTTGCAGCTTCACTTGCAGCTATATACTTTGTCTTTGTCACTAAATCAGCAACTCTTTGCTATTTTGGAACCTTTCCAATTCACTGCACCACCATTCAAGGTAATAATTTACCCTAAAGTGGATTTGTTATCGTCTTGGTCAGTCTGAAAAACTTGAGTCTGTTTAGCCCTCTAGTTTTAATTCAGACCTACTATGAATCATGATCACATCTTCAATACCGGTTAAGTACTTAAGATGTTTATCACTGTCTTATAGTGATCTTCTCCAAAATATGACTGATCAACACCAGGCCTTGTATATTCATTGCATACATGATAGTAACTCATGCAATCTCTCTTTAAATTGGAGACAATTTTATAGAGATTCACTCCATGGCTCATCATCATGAGACCTCTCTTGGAGTTTGCCATGCTAAACTTCTTTGGCATCGAATGAATATACGTTCATTGGGTCAAGCCGAACATCCTTTTAAATCTATATATATATATAGATTTATATCCCCAATTTATAGGATGCTCCTCCCAAGTTATTCATGGAGGAATGTTTAGACAATTTTATCTTTACTGATTGTAGCATTGGTGTGTTATTCCTTATCAGTAATATATCAATATATAATACTAGGAATATCACAGTGCTCCCACTGACCCTTTTGTACACACTAGGTTCATTCTCGTTTTTGATAAAATTAAACTCTTTTGATTGTCTCATCAAAATGAATGTTCCATCAGTGAGAAGCTTGCTTCAATCCATAAATAGATCATTGTAGCTTAAAACACGATTTGCTTCAACCTTTGAAACAAATTCCTCCGGCTGTATCATACATACATTCTCCCCAAGTCTTCATTGAGGAAGGACGTCTCCACATCCATTTTGCCAGATTTCGTAATAAGTTGCAATCACAAGCAAAATACAAATGGACTTGAGCATTACTCAGTAATAAGGTTTTATTACAGTTAACTCCTTGACTCTATTTGAAACCTTTTAAACAGGTATGGTCTTATAGGTCTCCACCTTGCCATTTGCCCTAGTCTTTCTCTTTAAAAACCTATTTACACCCTCTAGACACTATGCCTTTCGGTGGAGTAACCAGAGTCTATACTTGGTTCTCATACATGGAGTCTATTTCGGATTTCATGGTCATCTGCCATTTCTCTGAGTGTCTTCTACTCATAGCCTCATCGTATATAACTGGATCATCATCTTCTATGATGCATACCTCATCATCATCCTCTATGATGAATCCATACCTCCTAGGTATCTTCAGTGCTCTTCCAGATTTATGATTCGGTTGTGGTACAATAGGTCTATCTATAGGTCTATCAGTGTCTCCCTCCTCTGGAATTGTGATTACTATCTTGTTAGGTGTAGGAATGGCTTTGGGGATGACTGGCTCGCCCTTAGGCTGGGGTTGATCATCCTTAGGCGGATCCTTGTTTGGCGGATCTTGTCTCAGTAGCAATTGCTCTTTCAGCATCGTGGCCATTTCCAACATCTGCTTTTTAAAATCATCAAATTCCTCCCGAGACATGGAACCAGGATTAGGAGGTGGAAGATCAGCCATTTCAGATGTAGAATCCTGGGCCTTCTTAGATCGCAAACGCGTTTGAGGAGCAATCCTATAGGAAAAAACGGTTTGAAGTTTAATCTTGGGAAGTGAAAGATGTGGATGTATGCTAAAGCTGTAACTTTTGTGTTTTTGGGTTTTTTAATCTTTCCCTGCAAAACAAAATGTTAGCAGTCCCTTATTGCAATATAAATGCTAGACACGAATTATTATGCTTTCCTAGCTATTCCCTGCAAAACATAGAGCTTAGTACTTTCTTTTGACAAAAAGGGGAGGCATATATAAAAATATTGAATGGGACTATGACATTTATATGCGTAAACGTAAAAGGGCATGAGGAGACCTTCCCTGCATTGGGTTAATCTGAGGCTGACCTACCCTAAGGTTACTCTCGCGGCTTTTTGGCATGAAGGTCCCCAAATCTTCGCAATCTACTCGTCTGAATCCTTTCGATTGGAGCGGATCTGGGTGGTGCGTTTCCTGAGCCATCTCCGAGTAGCAGCCCCTTCGAGTCTAGTAATAAGCAACTGACAGGTTTGCCTCAAGAGGAGGTACACTCTCAATATATATTCACATTCATCGTTCTCACCGTATGCAAATGATTACTTTAAAGTAAAGCAATTCCATTCAATCATTCATTCATTGGATAAAAACACACATTCACACAACAAGTAAAACAGGCCAAAATATCGCACGTACATACACATTCATAAATTTTTAAAGGATAGGACAACATCAAGATTTGAACGCGGCTTAAGCCCTCTAATGTCCCCAGCAGAGTCGCCAGCTGTCGACGCCGGGAAAATCGCTTCTATGCTAATTATTACCCTTTCCAATTTCAGCGTTTTTATTAGATGATTTTTTGGAAAAGGTCGGTACAAATGTTGACGGGGTTTTGAAAGATCATTTTTTATGATGAACCAATTGACCAGAGTCGCCAGTTGGTATATTTGAAATGGATGTACCAACTCATCCGAGCTTCGTTTTCATAAATCGCTGGCTCATATGTGATTCCGAATTAATTGGCCTGCAAATCGAGATTCATAGAGTTCGGGGGCTTGCTTAAGTGAGGGGAAGGTGATAGGCACCCCCCGACTTCCGTGAAACATGGTTACCGCAATCTCGATGCTTTTCCTATCCTTTAATTCTTAAAATGTGTGTGTGTGCGCGCGTGTGTGCCTATGTGAATGTTGTGGTGAGTTTGCATGAAAAAAAACCATTTGGTTTTTTTATGAAAAGTCGTGTTTTAGTTTGAGAATGCTTTAGAATGTCTTTCGGCCAATACGAGAAAGCTTTATTATTATTTGTGAGAAAGGTTTGATTTTAATTGTCAAAAGCTGTGAGATTTTCATTATGAGTCGTTTTGGCAAAACAAGAGTTTTTTAAACCTTCGTCAAAATAGGAATCGAGACCTATACGTTGCTTTCGTAAATAAAATAACGGGCAACTTCTAGGATCTCTTTAACCCTATGCACAAAGATTTTTTTTAGTATTATGTTTGCAGTAGGTCCCACTTTTATTATAATAGGGGCATACTTATGTTGTAAATCCCTATGCTTGTAGCATGCATGGGATAGTAGTTGAACACCGATTTTTATTTTCTGATAGAGGGGTGGAAAGTTATTATTCCCCACTTTTGTTCTTTAGGGGATAGTTAGTGGTTGGCAGGCCATGCCATTGAGCGTTTATAGAAGTATGCCACATGATGAGTTAGGTTGTATTAAAACAGTGATGTTTGATTATAAATGCAGTTGTTTTATTTAAATCAAATGTGTTTGATCGATGCTTTTACTCGTAATTGCTGACTTAAATGACTTATTCCATAAAGCATAAATCTATAAGTAAAAGCTAGCAGTTTTCTTTTATCAGATTATGCCGCTAAAAGGACGACCGCGTAACCAACGGGTTGAGGAGTCAGAAAGCGAAGTACGGGATCAACCCAACCCAATGAGAGCATTTGCTGAGTTACTGGCAGAAGTTGTAAGGACCGAGAATTTTATATAATTATATATGTAGAATTTCACGAATAGATTTTTTTATTTATTATTATTTAGAAATTACCTGGAACATATAAGTGAATATGTGAATTAAGCAAGATAGTTAATTTATTTTATTTTAAGTTAACTAAGATGAACACTTAATCAATTTGATTATGGAAAGTAAGATAAGTTATATTGAGAATTAACATAACTTGAATGTTAACCTTGAATGGTGAATAAAAAATTTATAATCTTTAAATGATTAATTAGTATTACTAATACAAAGTGATTATATAAATGTGTAATAACTTATTAAAGGAAATAAGTATATTAAATTATTTGTTAGTGTAATGAACACTTGGTGACTTACATTGAATGAATATGTGGATAAATAAATATAATAATTATTTATCCATGATGATAAATATGTTATGACTTATGTGGAAAAATGTATGTGACTAATTATTAGTTAAAATAGGGCTCACTAATAGTTATTTAAATTAGTGGACTAGCCTAAGAGTTTTAATAACAAGCAAATGGATAAGATAGTAACTAATTAAGTATTCAATTAAAATGAATATAGTAAGTAAATAAATTTTGTACATTAATTAATGAGAATTATGTGCTATATGAATAATTAATTTTTATAGTCTAAGTAGTAAATAAATACTAGTGGACTAGCTTATTGGATTAACTAACCAAGTCACTAATTTATTTAATTGTGCACTTGGATAATTAAGGTGTGAATCAATTAAATTAGCCCAATATCTAGTTAAATTAGTAACTAAGCATGGATTATTAACTTTGGCAACTAGTAACCCAAATAAGATTAAAAGTGAGCCCAAAAAGAATTGAAACAAAGCCCAATTGCTAGCCCACTTGAAAGATATTTTGAGAAACTTGTTTATTCCATTAAAGCAATAAAAGAAAACGAAAAAATGGGACAAAATCAAGAGGGGCAGCCGGCCATAGGAGGGTCCCACATGGGGGTGAGTTGTTCATTTTTGCTAGCTTGCTTGTAGAGGTTAACAAAGAAGTACAATTAATCATGGCAAGCTATCACCAAGTTGTCAAAAATAAGCCCACTTGCTAATGATAGAAAAATGAATAGATAGAGTTATGTATCTAAAGATTATTGTAAGTAACTAGTTAGCTTGTAAAATATAAGTCTTGTTCATCTTCATTGTTGCAAAGTTAGAGAGAGAAAACTAGAGAGAAACCTACTGATCTTTGAGAGCAAAACTTTTGCAAAAGAGGAGAGAGGGTGCCGTCACCTATAAAGGAAGGAGGAGAGCTTGTGGATGACTACTAAATTCATCTCCTACTTTGGAAAACAAAGGAAGATAGCCATCAAGCTAAGAAGGTATACAAACTAACCTAAAAATCCTAAAAACCCTAATTTTGGGTTATGGGTATAATCTTATGTTAGAAATTTGAAGTTTATATTTTAAATATTTAGAATCATGCTAAATACATTTATGTTGGATGATATGTGGTTTTGGTATGAAATGGTATGGGTTTGTATAGAAAAGATAAGCTAAAAGCTTGAAAACCTTTTTACCGACGAACAAACCGTAGCTTGTTCGAATAAATTGTGTATTTTGAAATATATACATGATATTAGTAATTTTCTTTTTTCTGAGTTTTAAGGGGTAAGTTAGGAAGAGAACCTAGTTAGAATCGTTTAAAAAAAGTTTAAATGAGAGAGTTATGTAATTTTTACCAAAACGTACTAACTGTTGAACTATGTCGGAATAGTCCACTTTCGGATGACTTTTAGTGACCAAACCTTGTCCAAATTTGGTGTTTGGTGATGAAAAATTGTAGTTCAAAAATATACGAATCCAACGGTACTGACTAGACCCTAATCTGAGTTACAGATTTCATTTTATTCGTGTTTCCATGAAGGACCCTAAGGCTGGAAATCACGGGGCAGCCTGCATGAATTGATTAAAGTGAACCGATCCGGTTCACAGGAGGTTTTCGGCGACGGTTCAGGCCTCTTCCGGCCGGTTCTGACGACGAGTCCCGACCCAAAAGTTTTCTAAAATGTGAGAGAATATTATAATATTTAATTTTAAATTTTTATGTGTAATTAAGTAATTATTAGAGTGATTAATGGTTTAATTCCTTTTAAATAATTTGAGATTACTAACTAATAAATTTCTATGTTACTAATTAATAATTACACTAATTAAATATTGTTTAAGTGTAATTAACTATTTAATTATTATTTTATTAACATTGGGTAATAATTAAATAGAGTTAGTATTACTAAACGAACTGTTTGTTATTTAGTAAGACTAAATAATAAATAGGGATAAAGAATTAATTAATTACTATTTAATTAATGTTAAATAATGATTAAAGAATGTTAAAGTTAATAAATTAAGTATTTATTATTTAAGTAAGATTAAGTAATTAATAATGATAATTACTTACTCACATGTTATTTAATTAAGATAAGAATTTATGAATTAAGTATTTATTATTTAATTCATATTAAATAATAAATAAGGATAAATAATTAATAATATTACATGAGAGTTCAAAAGAGGAGTTAAGATATTGAGTTAGACATTCAATAGCTCATATTGAATAGTACGATGAATTGAATAGTGTGAATCCAGGTTGCTGGATTGGAAAACGATTTAATGAATTGAATAGTATGAATCCAGGTTGCTGGATTAGAGGTCAGTATGAATCTAGGTTGCTGGATTGTAATCCAATTTGAATCTAGTGTGCTGGATTGTAATCCAGGTTGGAATCCAGTTTGCTAGATTGGAATCCAGGTTGCTGGATGGCCATCTAGTTTGCTGGATTTGGAATCCAGTTTACTAGATTGGGTATTTAACTTACGGGATCGTAAAGAAAGACTTATATAATGAAAGACTTAGTGTTAATTCATAAGGTATATGATAAAAAGAAGTGGTACGGTCGTACTCTTTAATAGTCGATGTATAGTATCTGGGCTAACCGATTCCTTCAGGGAGCGGAGGTATATACGAACTAGCAACCGATCTAACTCACTGTGAAAACAGTGTAGACGAGACGAAAACTAGCTTGTTGGTTGTTTGTGGGAAACCACTCAGCATACAATATTGAACACTGTTAAAGACTCGATGTGTGCTAGTTTTACAATTATGAATACGTATGGTGTTAAGGTGTTATCTAATTTTTGATTTTGTGGTTAAATGTTAGATAATTTACTTAGAAAGAAGTGATATTATAAGGTATAATATGATTTGCTGATTGAAAGATCAATCTTATAACTGACAAGTCTTACGAAAGAAGTTAAATTAAATTGCATAGCAGTAGTCAACGACCAAGGCAAGTTCTCTAGCTCAAACTCGAATTATTATATTTCAAGTATGCTAGTGGATTAATTATTGACAATTATTCCACATCTATGATTATTGAAATTCGCACTTTGTGCAATTGAGTTTCTGTTCTATTATTTTAACTGTGAAATAATTAGAATTCAATATTCATCAACTGTTTATGAGCCATGTCTCAGCTAGTTGTGTCAGCTGGACCAAATAACTGTTTATTAGCCATGTCTTAGCTAGTTGTTTTGGCTAGACTAATGTTAAATTGATATCGCGTGAAACATTCCATTGTTGGAACTAATTCGTTATTAAAGATATATGTCATTTGATTCGGCTAGATTAAAAATTGATATAATATGTTGAACTCATACTATTTCTTTGAAAGCAATCCAAATCATATTGATGTGGTATGGACTCATGATGTAAGACTGAAATGAACAACCCTGAAAAATAAATCAAGAGAAATTTTATTGTCGGTAACCCGATCGCGCGCTATGTTTGAGAATTATGCATAATCTCGGGTACAATAAGGTTGATCACCTTACGTACTTGCAGAAGAGTAAAGATTAATTTCTATAGCTAACTTTTACTCTTGAGGTAGTCAGTAATAATAATAACTGATGATTCCTCTAGCAGTTCACAATCCATTGTGATCACTCAACATGAAATCTGAGAATATCCCACTTTGTTGAATATTGTTGTAGTTGTGACAACCCGAAAATTTATAAAATTTATTTATAAGATCTTGAATGATTAAATTAAAGGTTAAAGAATAAAACCTAGATGAGAATTTGAGGACTTATTTAAAAATTTTAAGAAAAACCTATATGGTTTACTCTTTGAAAAGAATAGAGAAAATATGGGTTATAAAATTCCAAAACCCTAGAAATGAATTTATATTACGAAGCGAAATTATTAGTTTAAGTATGCAAAAATATTGTATACTTTAAATAAAGTATATTAAAATAAATTCTAACATTGAATTATTTTAATAAAGAGGGAATATTGTTTTAATTGAAATATCTTATTTATTGAATAAATTTCCATTTGTAAGAAAATATGAATGTATATGTGTTATGTGAACTAAATAAGTTAATAAATTTATTTAATTTAAGTGACAAAGAAATGAAAAGGGAAGCTAGGTAACATATTTATAAATGTTATAAATATGAGGAGTTAATAAACTTAAGTGTGATATTAATAGTCCAACTAATAAATAAATATTAGTGGACTAGTCCAATTGTTTAAGTAACCAAGCCCACTCATTTAATTGATTATGGACTTGGGTAATTAATATGTACACTTACTAACTTAGCCCAATTAGAATGTTTAGCAAAAGATTTAATAAACTAGTAATCCAAGTGATGGTCTAATAATGATTGACTACTAGTGGCCCAAACTATTTCTAAAGGAAAGTCCAATTAATGGTTTCTAGTAAGTTAATTATTTTAATAATGAAAAGGGGATTAAAGAAAGTTTGGTAGCCTAATATTATAAATTAGGCATAAGAATTAAATAACTTAAAGGGTTATGGTATGGGAGAATGATAGTATTTAAAATAAATATTAACTGTAATAGATTTATTTTATATTTCTCAACTAATTAATTTTATAACCTAATTAAAATAAGTCTAATTAGGTTATAGAAATTAAATGTACATGAGTAAGGATTTAAATTACAAATGAGTGGACTAAAATCCTAATTAAATATATAGGGTAATAAAGAATTTATGTGTTGGACCATCCTAATTTTCATTGCCCAATTATATTAATTAGAGAGCCCAAATAATAACATTAATTTTTGGAAGCACACAACATTTTATTAAAGGCCCAAACCTTGATCCAATTAGGGAAGGACTTTTGAGTCATTTGTAAGCCTAATAATGCAAGTATAATAAATCACAATTGGACAATTATGCCCTCATTTGGGCGGCTAAGGAAGGAAAAAAAAGGGGAGTGTATGTAATGATGGCTCCACTTTATTTTTGTACCAACTAGCCATGTGTCAACAAATTATAAGGCCACCTTATTTGGTACAAGATTTACAATTAATGCAAGTGATGTATGAGAGAGAAAATGGAAGATTGTGGGAGATATGTATAGATATACAAATGGTATATCTATACATATTTACTAAACCAAGGAAATAATAATAATAATAATAATAAACTTCACATTTTTATTTTTTCTTCCAAGTTTCCTAAAAGAAAAGCTAGAAAGAGAAATAGAAAGGGGAGAGAGAGAGAGGTAATCCGTGAGAAAGGAGAGGGAGAGAGAGGGAGTTTTGTAAATCTCCATAGCCATAGCTTGGTGATTAAAGGAAGAAGAAGAAGAACCAAAAAGGTTTAAAAGTCTCTAAACTCCTACCTTAAGTTAAATCTTTATGTTTATTGTGGTTGTTTTGGAATAAATGTTGAGTTTATATTTTCAAATTCTATAACTCTTGATCTATATGTTAATAAGTGTATTATGTATAGATCTTACAAGTTTGGGTATTGATTTTTTGAAAATAAAAGAAAAGAAAACTAGTTCATTTTAAAAAGGGTTAGAAAACCCTAACTTTCTCTCACTTTATATGAGTACTATTTGAAATCTATAAACTCTTTTTGTGATACGTCAAAGAGGGGTACTAGATATATAAGTTAACTACTAAATTCAAGTGGTAGAAGTCAAAAATAATGTGTACAAAATTCGTAGGGACTGTTTTTACCAAAACAGTTCAGGTGGTTCAAAGGGGAAAAAAAGCTGCTACAGAGCAGTCCCATCTAGGGGCATTTTCATCAACTTTTGATGCTCTAAAAATTCTAGAAATTTTGGAGTGATAATAGGGGATGTTATATAACTCCTGTAAAAATTTGAGAAGTTTTAGCCATGTAGAATGAAAGTTATGAATTTTATGGCGAAAGACCTCAAATTGGGAAACGGGACCAAACCCGCTGACCCCTTTCTTGTGTGCACTGTTTTGACCACTTAACAAGTGCAATAAATTCAGTACTTTTTATCACTGAAAATATAGGAAGTTATGTAGCTCCTGGCCAAAAATCGCCACGTTCCGACTTGTAACGAAGAATCTATGGCTAAAATAAAAACATAGAGTTTTTCGACGAAAACGACTAAAATTGGAGTTCTATAAATTCGGTGACAACAAAATTTTAACTAGGAGTACTTGTTAATATGTGTAAGATGCTATCACAAATTTGGAGTCATCGGAGTTGTGTAAGATAGTGATCATTTTTCTTAGTTTTGAAAGTTAAAAAGGACGTTTAAAAATGTTAAAGGAAATTGAAAACTTTCATAAGGAAAGTATTTGTGAATATGAAATATATGTACATATGGGTGGAAAGATTTGAAAAAAATAAAAATCGATTATTAGAAGAGGTTAAGTCATTTTAAGAATGCGACTTCCAATCCAGTTTGCTGTATTCATATTTCGGCTTGCTGAATTGATTGAATTCGGCTTGCTGAATTGGTGAATATAGTTTGCTGAATTAATGAATCCGGTTTGTTGAATTAGTAAATCTAGCTTGCTGAATTGTAGGATAGTTTGAATCCAGGTTGATGGATTGGATGTTAATTTAAATCTAGGTTACTCGTTTAGTATGTTTAGATAATCCAACTTGCTGGATTAGGTATTCAGGCTTAATGGATTATAAAAAAAAAAGAACTTATAAAATGAAAGACTTAGTGTTAAGTCATAAGATTTATGATAAAGTAGTAGTACAATCGTGTCCTTTAATAGTTGATGTATAGTAGCTGGGTTAAACGATTCCTTCAGGGAGCAGAGGTATATACGAACTAGCAACCGATCTAACTCACTGTGAAAACAGTGTAGACGAGACGAAAACTAGTTTGTTGGTTATTTATGAGAAACCACTCAGCATACTATATTGAACACTATTAAAGACTCGATGTGTACTAGCTTTAGAATTATGAATGCGTATGGTGCTAAGGTGTTATCTAATATTTAGTTATGTGGTTAAATGTTAGATAACTTATTTATAAAGAAGAGATATTATAAGGTGATATATGTGATGCTAATTGAAAGATCAATCTTATAACTGATAAGTCTTTCATAAGAGATTAAGTTAAATTGTGTAGCTGTAATCGACGGTACAGGCAAGTTTCATCTTACTCAACTTTTATATTGAGCAAGTTTCCTATCCTTGTACAAGTATCTTAACTTCATTTTCATATTAAAATGTAAGTTCCATTTTACTCAACTTTTACATTGAGCAAGTTACTCTTAACTCAAACTTGAGTTGCTATGTTTCAAGCATGCTAGTGGTTTAATTATTGATAATTATTCCACCTCCTTAAATTATTGATTCGCACTTAGTGCATGTTGTATATGTTCATCAGGTATGAAAGGCTAATCACCTTCATTACCTTAAGGTTCAGTTAAATTTGTTCATGGTCATTATTGACACCCTGTATTATTGAATTCAGTCATTGAATTATTGAAATTTTGAGTCATGCTCTTTCACAATTATTATATTGTTGAAAATTCAAAAACTTATTCATTCTTTCAATCATGATATATCTTTATTGTATTTAAACTTGCTGAGCAAAGTAGTTGCTCACCCTTGCTATATCATGATAACAAATTTCAGATTAATACGAATGTTCGAGGAAAGACAGAGACAGAAGCAAAGGACAAGATTATAATGTGATAACCAAATTAGTTATTTGATGTAAGTTAATTGTGTAAACCTTTTGTGAATCTAAAGGTAAATATGTATTAAAATAAAGGTTATAGACCTTGGGATATTTAGCAGAGATTATTGTATAAACAATTTATGTTTATATCTTCCGCAATAGTTGTAAATATAATGTATCGTGACGTACCAAGTCCGAGGTTCAAGGGACCCGGGTTTGGGGGCTTTACAGTAGTATTGATAATTCTTCTTAATCAATTGAATACTATTCAACCTTTGAAAGAATTTTTACTCTTTCATCCTTGATATGTTATTCAGTATGGAATTCAAGAAAATTCTTGTTATTAAAAATGATTTATTATTCAGCTACTCTGAAATCTTTTGATTATTGGTGAAGTTCTATAAAAGTTAAACTCCTTTGTTCATGATATATATCCTTTATTGTACTCTTAACTTGATGAGCAAACTCGTTGCTCACCTTTTCTTAAACAAAACATTTCAGCTAAAGCCGAGGTAGTAGAGGGTTCTAATAAGGACAAAGGCAAAGCGAAGGCGACACCGAGTAGTATCAAGTTGTTTAATGATTATTATATTATAATTTTGCTTAAGTCTTTTATATTAATAGACATGTAACGTTAAGGTTAGTTAACCTGGGACGACGATGATATAATTATATTTTAATGTATATTTTTATTAAGATAATGTAATGAATGATATAATTCATGCACGAATGTGTAGTTAGATGACATGTGTATGTTGTACCGTGATCACCGAATTTGAGGTACAAGGGACCCAGATTTGGGGACGTCACAGGTTGGTATTAGAGTTGTAGGTTATAAACCTTAGGTGGGGGAAAAGCCTTAGGAATATAACCATAAGAAAGATAGAAAAAACTCATTTAGAGTTCTAAGTGATGGATTGAGGAAATTCATCAATAATAAGATGTTGATATTTAGTAATTACGAATGGTGTTTATTAGTAATGTACTAATAAAGTTGTTTAAACTGATTGAAGGATGTCAGGAGATGATGAGATTAAAGGAACTCAAGTTGTTGCTGAGGAATTAGCAGCTGCACCAATGCTGTTAGCTGAGGTGGCAGTTCAGAGGGTGATAGTTGAAGAAGTTTTAAAGACGAACCTATGGTAAATCTAGGAAGCGATCATGACGAGTGCCCTAAAATGGAACTGAGTGGAGATGAAGAAGTAGATTCCAAAGCGGCTAAGGTAGGGCCAGAAATAGAGGTAGAAGATGGAGAAAAAGATAGAGTAGTAGTCGTAGATAGTCAAGCATCAGTTGAAGTTCAAGAACTAAGGAATAAGGTGTTTTACCTGGAAGAAATGTGGAAGATGGAAAGGGCATTGCGAGAATTGACAAAAGAACATAATGAGCTGAAAGCACAGATTAATAAAATGGGGGTGGAATACAATAAGAAGATAAAGGAGAAGAATAATAAAAGGAAAAGGAACAACGACAGTGACAATAACTCAGGGAACCAGCAAGGAAATTCACAGCCGAAGAAGAAGGCATATATTAACTGTAGAAAGAAACATTTTGGGGAATGTATGAAGGGTAAAAATGTGTGCTATAATTGCGGACAAGAAGGGCATATCGCTCCCAATTGTTCCAAACCTAAGAAAGGAGGATGTTTCACGTGTGGAGAAGTCGGTCATCAGGCCAACAATTGTTCCAAGAAGAAGACAGGTGAAGGAAGAGAACGAAAGAAAGATTAAGTATGAGAGGTAGGACCTTTGGAAGTAAGATAATATGTTAGTAATATAGTATCATAGACGATGGATAGGTATATATATATGTGTGTGTGTGTGTGTGTATATATATATATATATATATATATATATATATATATATGGATGTATCCTCACCTTATGTGTATAGGGGAGTATCATTTTTGGTAGATCCTGTAACATTCCGAACCCTAATAAGATTTGTATATGTAAATTATGTGTTTATTAAATGAAATTTCTTGTTCCGACTTGGTGTTATGTGATTGTATATTTTATTAAAGAATTAGGTCAAATAAATTTTTTTCTGAAGCTGTTTAGTCGTGCTTACATGGACAAAATAATTTGTCGTGCTTCCGACGATTTCACCGGAAAGCGTCTCGGCAAATTATTTTTGTAAGCTGCTGTGTCGTGCTTAGAAATGACAAAGTGAATTGTCGTGCTTCAGAGTTAATATAATATTATATTAACCGATAAAAACCTAAAATAAGTTAAATAGGGTTTAAAATGATAAACTGAATTAGAAACCCTAATTTAAAAACCCTAATTGGTAAAAGTTGTCCGAATTGGTAAATCAAAACCCTAATTATTACACAAGAATCTTAATTGATATAATTAAATTTTAAGTAATAAATCATAACATTAATTAGGAATTATTTAACTTATATTAAAACCCTAATTGAAGATTTAAACCCTAATTCATGAATTAGGAAACCCTAAACCCTAATTATGAAATCCTAATCCTAATTAGGTTATCTAAACTTTAATTTATGAAATGTAAAACCTTAATTATTATATATAATCTTAATTAAGGTATTACTAAACATAATTAACATATTAAACATGATTAGCAAAAATCTAATTTTTAATTAATAAAGAAATAAATCAAAAATAAAAGCATTAACCAAGGAGAACAAGATAGGAATGTAAGATCAGATATTTTTCTAACTCTCAAACATAAGAAGGTCAATTGAATCAGACCATAGCCGCACAAGTATCAAGGCAAGATATTTGTGGAGGCAAAATTTGGACAAAAGACCCTAAAAACCCTAATTTGCAAATGCTATAAATAGAACATCAAACTGACCATTAGACCTACGAATTTACAAAGCCTAAACACTTATAATCATACCATATTAACCTCTACAAGTGTAAGATCAGAATCAGAAGTCAGAAATCAAAAATTGAAGAAAAAGGTGCAAAAACCCTAATTTTATGCTAGATCTTTAAAGTTTAATTAGATGTTATGTTTTAGTGTTTAGGAATGCTTAATAATATGTTATTAAGTGATCTGGGCGGTCAAATCATGTTTCCATACCATCTAGATATCAAAATTAGGCAAAAATAGTTAACTGTTCTTGGCAGTCAAGAACAGTCTGACAAGGCTTTTTGTTAGAGATTTTGATCGGCTTAAAATGTTTGTTTGATGTGTTTTAAGTATGTCGTTGTAGTATGCCATGAGGTTAATACATAGGAACAAGAATTGTATCTAAGCGATCAATATCCAGAGAGATATTTGAATCAGAAAGTCCCTAAACGGTCACGAGCGTTCTGTTTCTGGGTAACCCAGAAAAACGAAGAACAACTCTGTAATGTCCGGAAAATTTGAAAACATTGTATCAAATTTATTTTTAACAAATATATTCATTATAATTAATTTTACGAATTTATTTGGATTCGTGTAGGTACTATTATTTAATACATGGCCCAATAATTTTCTGTGCATTAAAAAGGACTCGTTAATAATTTATTAAATTAGTGAGTCGACCCTAATGTTTGATTTGCCAGAAATTTGGGAAATTAATAAATAAATTTATTTTATTCGAATCAAAGAAAAAAAAAATAATAGTAATTTATTGGTGAAGCAAATATTTAACTAAGTAATTTAATTAACTATTCAATTAAAATGATAGGGGCATAAGGCTTATAACTTATTTGGGTCATCCCTTTTATTTTATTCTTATTTTATTTGGACTGGCCCAAGTTCCCATCTTGTTAGATTAAACCCAAACCTTATTATTTTCCACTTGGGTCACCATTTTGATTTAAACCAGCCGGCCCAACTAGCAGGTAAGCCCAAACCAAACTCCACCGGGTTGGGTCATGAGAAACGGGTTGACCAAATAAATTGGGGTTGGGGATTATTAGAGCCGGTGGAAATCGAATTGGGGATTTAGCCATATCAGAGCTCACACCCTCAAACCTTCACGTCAAACCCAGCCAAGCAAAAGGGGGAAATCATTAGCCTAGGCTTCGATCAATCGAACGAGTGACGTGAGGGCAAGAAGGGACCAGTCGAGGCTGTCAATCGCCGGCAACAGTTCGAGTCTACTGACTGAGGAAAGGAGGAGCGTCGACCGGCGGCATAGGTTGGGAAACGAGCGGCGACCAGCGGGCAAACGAGCGACGACAGAGGCGGTCATCGAAGGGACCAAGGGTTCCAGGAAATCAGCGATTCGACCACCTGGATTACGCGGCTCGAGGGTGACGAGACCACCGTCCGTTTACTCCCCTTCTACCGACGGTCATTGACCAAATTGTTAGGGTATTGCCCAAATAAATTGGGGGAAAACCTTCTCTATAAATTAACCCCTCAAACTCCTAAACCAAGCTGCCGAATCCGTGTTGTGAGTTCCAAATTAGAAAAATTAGGGTTTGCAATCGTGGAGAGGGAAACCACTGTACATGTCAAATTTGGTCACATACTTCGGTAGGAGAAGAGGAGTAGCAGTCCGGTCAACACCCAGGTACAACAAGGATTTATTAAACCCCTGTGAAAATTATTTGTAATGGGTTTTGTATGAATTTCATCTTGTGTACTTAGTTTGGTTTATTTAGATTGGGATATGGTTGGTGCTCTGTGTAAATGCCGATGGTGTTGGCTTATAACTCTGTATTGAGCTTATGGTTGTCCTGTAATTGGCTATTTGGTCCTCTGCAATAGAAGTATTTGTCCTCTTATTTAGGATAAATTGTTAGGCAGTTGGATTCTGGTGTTGACTAATTAGTTTTTGTATGGAGTCATGGTCATTGTATTTCCACTGGATTGAAAATCAGACATTAAATTTTAGTGCTTGGGTTTACAAATCTACTATTGTGATTGTGTTGGTTTATTGAACTTAGAACTGGTATTGGGATTTAGTTTTGGGTATGGCTTTGGTTTGAAAACCCAGAACATGGTATCCAGTTCGAAACCTTCTCTCTACTGGGTTAACTTGCTTCTTGTATTGGGTTTATGGTTTCTGGTAACTGCTTGGTTTGTGTTGTGTTGGTATTAAGCAATAAATTAGTTATTTTCCAAATTGATAAATTAATTATCTATTATTTATCACTAAACAAATAAATATTTAACTAATTGAGTACGAATGTAAATAATTAAATTAAATAATAAATATTTAATTATTATTTGATAATTAAATATGAATACAGTTAATAGAATAATTATTTATTTAATAAATAATAAATAAAGATAATAAATATTTAATTATTATTTAATAATAATAATTAAATATGAATACAGTTAATAGAATAATTATTTATTATTTATTTAATAAATAATAAATAAAGATAATAAATATTTAATTATTATTTAATAATAATAATTAAATATGAATACAGTTAATAGAATAATTATTTATTATTTATTTAATAAATAATAAATAAAGATAATAAATATTTAATTATTATTTAATAATAATAATTAAATATGAATAAAGTTAATAGAATAATTATTTATTATTTATCTAATAAATAATAAATAAAGATAATAAATATTTAATTATTATTTAATAATAATAATTAAATATGAATACAGTTAATAGAATAATTATTTATTATTTATTTAATAAATAATAAATAAAGATAATAAATATTTAATTATTATTTAATAATAATAATTAAATATGAATAAAGTTAATAGAATAATTATTTATTATTTATTTAACAAATAATAAATAAAGATAATAAATATTTAATTATTATTTAATAATAATAATTAAATATGAATACAGTTAATAGAATAATTATTTATTAATAAATAATAAATAAAGATAATAAATATTTAATTATTATTTAATAATAATAATGATTAAATATGAATAAAGTTAATAAAATAATTACTTATTATCTATTAATAGTAAATAAAGTTACTAAGTATTTAATTATTATTTAATAATAATAATTAAGTTATTGAATAAGAAGGAAATTAACTACTTAATCATTAATGAAATAATGATTAAGTATAAGGGAGATTTATAAGCTAAATATTTAACTGTGGCCCTTAATAAAGATAATAAACACTTAGCGATTATGAGTGTTAAATAATAATTAAGGGTGTAAATTTATAGGGTTGAATAAAGGACAAGTTCAATAAATATTAAATTACCCCTAAGGTAATAGTAATTAAGAGTAAATCAACAAAGAAACTGATCAATGGTTTTCTGTTATCTTTAAACCCAATAAAATTATAAGGATTGTTAAAGGTAACAAATTGAGTATTCAAATGATAGTGACCATGATTAATTATTATCTGTTTAAGATAGATAAAGGTCATTAATAAATTTATGTTTAACTAACGTTAATTAGTAATTAAATTTAGATGGTGAATTTTACCTGTTGAGTAAAAGGTATAGTGAAAGGTGTCAAATACACAACTGTTAATTGATAAATCGACTTTATCCAATGATAGGTCACTCGAGATCAATTAATTAAAGTTAGAATTTATCTATAGCTGAGCAAACAGGCAAGTCCTCTATCCCGAACTTTGATTTCTGCAAGTTCCTAACCCTAAACTTCTTTCATTTTTGCAAGTTCTTCTCACTCAATTTTTGGCATTGAGCAAGCTTTTAAACCTTATGCATTGTTTTAATTCGTGCAAAAAGGTATATATTGTTGCAAGTTATTCTTTAAGCTTGAATCTTATTTCCGAGCACGCTTTAAGTGGTCTAATTACTTTTAAAATTATTCCACATCTGTATATTTATTGACAATCGTGCATTCGAATTCGTATATTTAAATTCAGAAATCTATAAACCATTCATGGTTAAGTCTGAACCCTTGTTCGGTCAGACAATTTTGTGAAAATTTATAAAAGCTATCCGAACCAATCAATGGTAAGGATTCTTAGACTGTATGAACACCCCTTTATTTATAGGGGAGTACCCCACGTACCGTATATAAGGTACAAATAGCAGAATTAAATGTTATGCATATACATAGGGTACGCGAGGCTGATCCCCTCAAGTACGTTATTCTGTAGCCAGTAACCAGAGGGTCAACCAGCTATTGACTCCTCTGGAAGTTATCGTTCAAAGTCTATCTGACTATCAATTGTTCTAAAAGCATTTAATGTTCTTGCTTCTGATTATTCTATTGTTGAAATCCCTTTTTATCATCCCTTCATCATGATATATCTTTATTGTTGTACTTTAAACTTGCTGGGCAAACTCGTTGCTCATTCTTGCTATATCATGACTTTATTGCAGCGAAACCCGAGACTTCAGGGAAGAACAAAGGAAAAGAAAAGATGAAACAATAGATTCCTTGTAGCAGACTTTATAATCATGTGTAATTTAATTACTGTTCATGTAATTTAAACCCTAATAGTTACTTAGGGTATGGGTTAATGTACTTGATTAAGGTTAATTGTATTCTGGGACTAGCAACACCTTAAATGAACAACTTATGTTTATTATATTCCGCACTTTTAGATATCATATGTTGTTAAAGGTGAAGATTGTGTTGGATCGTGATGACCAGATCCGGGTATTTGGAGACCCGAATTTGGGGGCGTCACAGGTTGGTATCAAAGCAGTAGGTTATAAACTTTAGGATCGCGAAACCTAGGTTATAACCTTCATAGTAAACTCGTATTGAGTATTAGGAGATAAATCGGGGAGATTTATTATATGTGGTTTTGATGAATTGGGGAATTCATCGAGTCGAGTAGTACCCAATGAAATATAACTTCATTTCTTCAATGAATATATTTTATTGCTGTACTAATGTTAGTTTTTGTGTGTTTGTAGGATGGCTGATGTAGGGGAGACTAGTGGAGCCCGTGAGGTGGAGGAGACATATACAGATATACCAGTAGTTTCGGAGCAGCTGGTGGGCTATGCTCCTATTGCCCCGGGATTGTTATAGGAGGAGTCTGATCCGGAAGAGGACTACCATAGGGAGCTGCCAGAGCCAGTAGTAGGTGGGGTGATGAGGTCCGGTAGTCAGGACCCTGATACTGAGGAGGAGGATCCCGAGGCTGAGGGGGAGGAGCCACCTGCTGGTATCGACGGCATGGGGTCCACTGCTGATGATATCATCGAGGGGTTGACTGACAGGAACGAGGAGTTGGAGGCTCGGATTGCTCATCTGGAGGAGCAGAACCAGACCCATCAGTATATGGAGGACCAGTACAGAGACCTGGCCTACCAGCTCGACCATGACTTGGGAGTGGCCAAGACACAACTGCAGGGATACGAGTCCTCAGCACAGCAGGTCGGACCACTGCTACATCAGCTAGTGGCCCGAAACGCTGAGTTGAGGGAGAGACTGGAGCAGCGGGATCTGCAGATCGCCCACCTGAGGGCGAAACAGGAGGCCATGAGGTTTGAGGCCGGACTGGAGGTGGCTGCGAGGATGCGCGTCAGGGAGGCCTGGGCCAGGGAGGCCAGGAGGGTTGATCAGCTGGAGGACCAGCTAGAGGCCAGGGCAGTAAGGATAGAGACCCTGGGACATGCCTTGGATGCAGCCTACCGTAGACCTCGGGATGAGGTGGGGGAGTCCAGTCGCTCTGTTCGCCGCAGGATCGGGGATGGAGCAGTCTCTTCTGGCCAGCAGGCTCGGATCCGTCATGATGTATAGTGATGGGATAGGATGGTTGATTAGTTGCTAGTACAGTCAGTCCCACTTTTGTTTATGTTAGGGACATAGTCATGTTTGTTTATGAAACTTTATATTTGTTGTTATGATTGGGGTAGCAGCTGAACCCCAACTTTTGTGGTCTTGAGGGAGGAAAGATTAGGATTCCCCACTTTTGTCTAGGGGGATGATCTGTTGATAGGACAGATAATGGCGCATTTATAGAAGTATGCCACAGGTTTAGTCATTGTAACAAAACAGTGGTATATGAATATAAATGCAGATGTTTCACTTAAATCAAATGTGTTGATAAATATTTTACCTTTAATTGTTTATTTTAATAACATATGATGTAAAATGTGAATCTATAGGTAAAAGTCATCAGTTTCCTTATTCTAAACCATGCCAAGGGGAAGGCCACGTAACCGACAAGTCGAAGAGTCAGAAAGTGAGGTTGGAGACCAAACCAACCCCATGAGAATGTTCGCGGAGATGCTGGCCGAGGCTATGCAATCCAGACCACCACCTGAAAGAGCCCAAGCCGCAGCCGAGCCAGCGCATCATCTGGCAAATTTTAAAGACTTCAAATTAGTTGGACCACCTGAGTTCAAGGGAACTCTTAACCCAATCGAGGCGCAGACCTGGATAGAAGAGATAGAGAAGGTCTTTGAAGTAGCAAGGGTGGCGGAGGAACAGAAAACAAGTTTTGCCACTTTCATGCTAAAAGGAGAAGCCAACTATTGGTGGAAGGCCAATCGGGGCCGAGTTGAAGAAGGCACTGTCGCTTGGGATCGTTTTAAGGAGATGTTCTTGGAAAATTACTTTCCAGAGAGCATGAAGCAGGAGATGGAGATCAAGTTCCTGGAGCTGAAACAAGGAAACATGTCTGTGGCTGAGTACGCGGCTAAGTTTAATGAGTTGGCACGGTTTGCAGCTCACCAAGTCAGCACAGAGGAAAGGAAAGCTCGTAGGTTTGAGCAAGGGTTGAAACCATGGTTATACCGTTCTGTGGCTGTATTAAAAATCAGAACATTCGCAGAATTAATGGAGAGGGCAATCATTGCAGAGGGTGGCAGTGAGGCCCTGGCCAAATACAATCACGAGAAGAAGAAGGGACATGAGGGCCCTAAGGCAGGAAGCAGCGGGGGCAGCAACCCCAATAAACGGAAATGGAGTGAGAGCCAATCTTTCGGGAGCAATAAGCCCGGAGGGAACCAGTCTGGAGGGGAGGCAAGGAAACCAGGCAGGTGTAGTAATTGTGGTAAGAACCACACGGGGGAGTGTATGAAAGGAAAAAGCGTTTGCTACAAATGCGGGCAACCGGGGCACATGGCTCCCCAATGTCAGAACAAACCAAAGGGGGGATGTTATTCATGTGGAGCACCCGACCACCAAATCAAGGATTGTCCAAAGAGGAAGGGCGACGCTGGGAGTGGCAACCGAAACAACAACAACAACAACAGCGGGAACAATAACCGGCTGAGCTATGGGGCACCAGCCAGTCAAGCTAACAGGCCAACAGCCCGCACATTCAACATGACAGTCCAGGATGCAATGGAATCCAAGGACGTGGTGTCAGGTATCATCCCAATCAATGATATAAATGCATATGTGTTATTTGATTCGGGTGCTACTTGTTCTTTTGTTTCCGAAGAATTTGCTAGTCAGTTACATGTACCTTGTGAAAAGTTAGAACACCCCATGAACGTAGAAGTAGCAAACAAGGAAGTTATCCCCATAGACTGCATTCATAGGAACTGTTGTGTTGAATTGCGAGGATTTAAGCTCAATGTGGATTTGATACCAATTCGACTGGGAGAGTTCGACGTAATCCTGGGAATGGATTGGCTATCAACCCACGGAGCAGTTATTAATTGTAAGGAAAAGTGTGTACACCTGAAGACTCCTAATAAGTCGAAGGTAGTATTTTACGGCAGTAAGCCACCAAGCCAATCTTGTTGTCTTACTATGATGCAGACAAGGAGGTTATTGAAGAAAGGTTGCGAGTGTTATTTGGCCCATGTGATCGATACTCGTCAGGTCGGGGATGAAATGGATCAAATACCAGTCGTGAAAGATTTCACCGATGTCTTTCCCGATGAACTTCCGGGACTACCGCCGGACAGGGAAACCGAGTTCGTTATCGATTTGGCACCGGGAACCGCACCAATATCAAAGTCGCCGTATCGAATGGCACCTGTAGAGATGAAGGAGTTGATGGTGCAACTGCAGGAACTGTTAGATAAAGGTTATATCAGACCGAGCGTGTCCCCGTGGGGAGCACCAGTTCTGTTTGTAAAGAAGAAAGACGGTTCAATGAGGCTTTGTATCGACTATCGGGAGTTGAACAAAGTTACGATTAAGAATAGGTATCCGCTTCCTAGAATTGACGATCTGTTCGATCAACTCAAGGGAGCGAAGTACTTTTCAAAGATTGACTTAAGAACAGGCTACCATCAGCTGAAGGTGAGGCAGGAAGATATCCCGAAGACTGCATTTAGGACTCGTTATGGGCACTTCGAGTTCCTGGTAATGTCTTTTGGATTGACGAACGCACCAGCAGCATTCATGGATATGATGAACAGAGTGTTCAAGCAGTACTTGGACAAGTTCGTAGTTGTATTCATTGATGACATCTTGGTGTATTCGGAGACAGAAGAGGAGCATGCTGAACACTTAAGGATTGTATTAGAAGCCCTCAGGAAGGAGAAGTTGTATGCGAAGTTTTCTAAGTGTGAGTTTTGGTTGCAGAGGGTACAGTTTCTGGGTCATGTCATAGACAAGAATGGTGTTTCGGTGGATCCAGCAAAGGTAGAAGCAGTTATCAACTGGGAACAGCCGAAGACGCCGACGGAGATCCGGAGTTTCTTGGGATTAGCGGGATACTATCGGAGATTCATCCAGGATTTTTCAAGGATAGCATCGCCGTTGACCAATCTCACCAGGAAAACAGTCAAGTTTGTTTGGTCGGAGAAGTGTGAGGAGAGTTTCATGGAATTGAAGAAGAGACTCAGCCAAGCACCAGTGTTGACCTTACCAGACAACACTGGGGGTTTTGTAGTGTATAGCGACGCGTCACACAAGGGTCTTGGCTGCGTACTGATGCAACACGGAAAGGTCGTGGCGTACGCATCACGTCAACTGAAAGATTATGAGAAGGGTTACCCGACTCACGACTTGGAGTTAGCTGCGGTAGTTTTCGCCTTGAAGATTTGGAGGCACTACCTATATGGGGAGAAGTGTGAGATATATACAGATCACAAAAGTCTGAAATATATTTTCACTCAAAAGGAGCTGAACATGAGGCAACGCCGATGGTTAGAATTGATCAAGGACTACGACTGTGAAATTCTGTACCATCCGGGCAAGGCAAATGTAGTGGCTGATGCTTTGAGTAGAAAGGGCAAGATGAAATTGATGCAGCTGACAGTCCAGGAGAAATTGATACGAGACTTCGAACGTCTGGAGCAGGAAGTTAGGTATCCAATGGAGGTGGACGAAAAGGTGTTCGCCGTGACGGTAGGTCCAACTCTACTGGATAGGATACAGGAGGCTCAAGAATTTGACGAGGAATGTATTGGTATTAAGAAACAGTTATCGGAGGGAAAAGCCTCGAAGTATAAGGTTGACAGCACAGGACTGCTGAGATTCGAGGGGAGGATCTGGATACCCTACGTACCAGACTTAAGAGAAGAGATTTTGCAGGAGGCCCATAATACAAGGTTTTCGGTACATCCAGGAAGCACCAAGATGTATCAAGATCTTCGTCAACATTATTGGTGGCCGCATTTGAAAGGGGAAGTTGCAGAGTTCGTTAGCCGGTGTTTGACTTGTCAACGGATCAAGGCTGAGCACCAACGGCCGAGCGGATTGTTGCAACCCTTAGAGATTCCCGAATGGAAGTGGGAGCACATCACAATGGATTTTGTGGTGGGACTTCCAACAACGCAAAAGGGTCTAGACGCCATCTGGGTGATCGTGGATCGATTGACCAAGTCTGCCCACTTTCTACCAATCAAGATCAGGTACAAATTAGAACAGCTGGCGAAACTTTACGTGAAGGAAATAGTATCACGACATGGAGTGCCAGTATCTATTGTGTCTGACAGAGATCCGCGTTTCACGTCAAATTTCTGGAGAAGTCTACAGGAAAGACTGGGAACACAGTTAAGAATGAGTACGGCATACCATCCCCAGACTGATGGTCAGAGTGAACGAACAATTCAGACTCTAGAGGATATGCTCCGAGCAGTGGTAATGGACTTAAGTGGCAGCTGGGACGATCACTTGCCGCTGGTAGAGTTCGCTTACAATAATAGTTACCATGCTAGTATTGGTATGCCACCGTACGAAGCACTATATGGGAGAAAGTGTCGAACGCTGTTGTGTTGGGATGAAGTTGGTGAACGAAGATTGTTGGGGCCAGAATTGGTACAACAAACCGTGGAAATTATTAAAGTAATAAGACAACGGTTAGTAGCAGCCCAGGATCGCCAAAAGAAGTACGCCGACTTACATCGCCAGAAACGAGACTTTGAAGTTGGAAGTTTTGTGTTTCTGAAGGTATCTCCCTGGAAAGGGAAGATCCGTTTTGGGAAAAAGGGTAAATTGAGCCCTAGGTTCATAGGACCGTTCGAAATTTTGAGGCGGATCGGCGAAGTGGCGTACGAGGTAGCATTACCTCCTGAACTTGAGCACATCCACAACGTGTTCCACGTATCAGTGTTGCGTCCGTATAAGCCAGATTACAAACATGTTATTTCCTATGAACCAATTCAAGTCGAAAGGGATTTATCATACGAGGAGATTCCTGTCCAAATACTTGATAGGAAGGAGCAGAAACTGAGAAATAAAATCATTCACTCGGTAAAAGTTCTCTGGAGAAATCACGCGGTGGAAGAGGCCACGTGGGAGCTCGAAGAGAAGATGAGAGCAAATTACCCTCAGATGTTTGAGTGACCTTAGATTGAAATTCCGAGGACGGAATTTTTATAAGGGGGAGAGGATGTAATGTCCGGAAAATTTGAAAACATTGTATCAAATTTATTTTTAACAAATATATTCATTATAATTAATTTTACGAATTTATTTGGATTCGTGTAGGTACTATTATTTAATACATGGCCCAATAATTTTCTGTGCATTAAAAAGGACTCGTTAATAATTTATTAAATTAGTGAGTCGACCCTAATGTTTGATTTGCCAGAAATTTGGGAAATTAATAAATAAATTTATTTTATTCGAATCAAAGAAAAAAAAAATTAATAGTAATTTATTGGTGAAGCAAATATTTAACTAAGTAATTTAATTAACTATTCAATTAAAATGATAGGGGCATAAGGCTTATAACTTATTTGGGTCATCCCTTTTATTTTATTCTTATTTTATTTGGACTGGCCCAAGTTCCCATCTTGTTAGATTAAACCCAAACCTTATTATTTTCCACTTGGGTCACCATTTTGATTTAAACCAGCCGGCCCAACTAGCAGGTAAGCCCAAACCAAACTCCACCGGGTTGGGTCATGAGAAATGGGTTGACCAAATAAATTGGGGTTGGGGATTATTAGAGCCGGTGGAAATCGAATTGGGGATTTAGCCATATCAGAGCTCACACCCTCAAACCTTCACGTCAAACCCAGCCAAGCAAAAGGGGGAAATCATTAGCCTAGGCTTCGATCAATCGAACGAGTGACGTGAGGGCAAGAAGGGACCAGTCGAGGCTGTCAATCGCCGGCAACAGTTCGAGTCTACTGACTGAGGAAAGGAGGAGCGTCGACCGGCGGCATAGGTTGGGAAACGAGCGGCGACCAGCGGGCAAACGAGCGACGACAGAGGCGGTCATCGAAGGGACCAAGGGTTCCAGGAAATCAGCGATTCGACCACCTGGATTACGCGGCTCGAGGGTGACGAGACCACCGTCCGTTTACTCCCCTTCTACCGACGGTCATTGACCAAATTGTTAGGGTATTGCCCAAATAAATTGGGGGAAAACCTTCTCTATAAATTAACCCCTCAAACTCCTAAACCAAGCTGCCGAATCCGTGTTGTGAGTTTCCAAATTAGAAAAATTAGGGTTTGCAATCGTGGAGAGGGAAACCACTGTACATGTCAAATTTGGTCACATACTTCGGTAGGAGAAGAGGAGTAGCAGTCCGGTCAACACCCAGGTACAACAAGGATTTATTAAACCCCTGTGAAAATTATTTGTAATGGGTTTTGTATGAATTTCATCTTGTGTACTTAGTTTGGTTTATTTAGATTGGGATATGGTTGGTGCTCTGTGTAAATGCCGATGGTGTTGGCTTATAACTCTGTATTGAGCTTATGGTTGTCCTGTAATTGGCTATTTGGTCCTCTGCAATAGAAGTATTTGTCCTCTTATTTAGGATAAATTGTTAGGCAGTTGGATTCTGGTGTTGACTAATTAGTTTTTGTATGGAGTCATGGTCATTGTATTTCCACTGGATTGAAAATCAGACATTAAATTTTAGTGCTTGGGTTTACAAATCTACTATTGTGATTGTGTTGGTTTATTGAACTTAGAACTGGTATTGGGATTTAGTTTTGGGTATGGCTTTGGTTTGAAAACCCAGAACATGGTATCCAGTTCGAAACCTTCTCTCTACTGGGTTAACTTGCTTCTTGTATTGGGTTTATGGTTTCTGGTAACTGCTTGGTTTGTGTTGTGTTGGTATTAAGCAATAAATTAGTTATTTTCCAAATTGATAAATTAATTATCTATTATTTATCACTAAACAAATAAATATTTAACTAATTGAGTACGAATGTAAATAATTAAATTAAATAATAAATATTTAATTATTATTTGATAATTAAATATGAATACAGTTAATAGAATAATTATTTATTTAATAAATAATAAATAAAGATAATAAATATTTAATTATTATTTAATAATAATAATTAAATATGAATACAGTTAATAGAATAATTATTTATTATTTATTTAATAAATAATAAATAAAGATAATAAATATTTAATTATTATTTAATAATAATAATTAAATATGAATACAGTTAATAGAATAATTATTTATTATTTATTTAATAAATAATAAATAAAGATAATAAATATTTAATTATTATTTAATAATAATAATTAAATATGAATAAAGTTAATAGAATAATTATTTATTATTTATCTAATAAATAATAAATAAAGATAATAAATATTTAATTATTATTTAATAATAATAATTAAATATGAATACAGTTAATAGAATAATTATTTATTATTTATTTAATAAATAATAAATAAAGATAATAAATATTTAATTATTATTTAATAATAATAATTAAATATGAATAAAGTTAATAGAATAATTATTTATTATTTATTTAACAAATAATAAATAAAGATAATAAATATTTAATTATTATTTAATAATAATAATTAAATATGAATACAGTTAATAGAATAATTATTTATTAATAAATAATAAATAAAGATAATAAATATTTAATTATTATTTAATAATAATAATGATTAAATATGAATAAAGTTAATAAAATAATTACTTATTATCTATTAATAGTAAATAAAGTTACTAAGTATTTAATTATTATTTAATAATAATAATTAAGTTATTGAATAAGAAGGAAATTAACTACTTAATCATTAATGAAATAATGATTAAGTATAAGGGAGATTTATAAGCTAAATATTTAACTGTGGCCCTTAATAAAGATAATAAACACTTAGCGATTATGAGTGTTAAATAATAATTAAGGGTGTAAATTTATAGGGTTGAATAAAGGACAAGTTCAATAAATATTAAATTACCCCTAAGGTAATAGTAATTAAGAGTAAATCAACAAAGAAACTGATCAATGGTTTTCTGTTATCTTTAAACCCAATAAAATTATAAGGATTGTTAAAGGTAACAAATTGAGTATTCAAATGATAGTGACCATGATTAATTATTATCTGTTTAAGATAGATAAAGGTCATTAATAAATTTATGTTTAACTAACGTTAATTAGTAATTAAATTTAGATGGTGAATTTTACCTGTTGAGTAAAAGGTATAGTGAAAGGTGTCAAATACACAACTGTTAATTGATAAATCGACTTTATCCAATGATAGGTCACTCGAGATCAATTAATTAAAGTTAGAATTTATCTGTAGCTGAGCAAACAGGCAAGTCCTCTATCCCGAACTTTGATTTCTGCAAGTTCCTAACCCTAAACTTCTTTCATTTTTGCAAGTTCTTCTCACTCAATTTTTGGCATTGAGCAAGCTTTTAAACCTTATGCATTGTTTTAATTCGTGCAAAAAGGTATATATTGTTGCAAGTTATTCTTTAAGCTTGAATCTTATTTCCGAGCACGCTTTAAGTGGTCTAATTACTTTTAAAATTATTCCACATCTGTATATTTATTGACAATCGTGCATTCGAATTCGTATATTTAAATTCAGAAATCTATAAACCATTCATGGTTAAGTCTGAACCCTTGTTCGGTCAGACAATTTTGTGAAAATTTATAAAAGCTATCCGAACCAATCAATGGTAAGGATTCTTAGACTGTATGAACACCCCTTTATTTATAGGGGAGTACCCCACGTACCGTATATAAGGTACAAATAGCAGAATTAAATGTTATGCATATACATAGGGTACGCGAGGCTGATCCCCTCAAGTACGTTATTCTGTAGCCAGTAACCAGAGGGTCAACCAGCTATTGACTCCTCTGGAAGTTATCGTTCAAAGTCTATCTGACTATCAATTGTTCTAAAAGCATTTAATGTTCTTGCTTCTGATTATTCTATTGTTGAAATCCCTTTTTATCATCCCTTCATCATGATATATCTTTATTGTTGTACTTTAAACTTGCTGGGCAAACTCGTTGCTCATTCTTGCTATATCATGACTTTATTGCAGCGAAACCCGAGACTTCAGGGAAGAACAAAGGAAAAGAAAAGATGAAACAATAGATTCCTTGTAGCAGACTTTATAATCATGTGTAATTTAATTACTGTTCATGTAATTTAAACCCTAATAGTTACTTAGGGTATGGGTTAATGTACTTGATTAAAGTTAATTGTATTCTGGGACTAGTAACACCTTAAATGAACAACTTATGTTTATTATATTCCGCACTTTTAGATATCATATGTTGTTAAAGGTGAAGATTGTGTTGGATCGTGATGACCAGATCCGGGTATTTGGAGACCCGAATTTGGGGGCGTCACAAACTCTGACAGCTTACTGACAAGGTTTGACCAGCCTAGATCTTGGCCAAATGATATAATTTATAAGGTCTTGATGTTTTTAGTTGTTCTTTGTCATGTAATCTACAAGTATAAATCAACAAATCACATAAAGCTAACCTATAATCAAAGATATTAGCGGTCAAACCGCGTTGACCATTATGACTGGATGAGTTTTTGGGTTACCTAGAAACTCAAGAACAACATGAACAGGCTAGTTTAACCATAATTTATCTAGTATCATATGATATTGTATGACCTAATTAAGCTAATACACGTCGTTATATTTTGTCGTGTTGGCTACAATGACAAACAAAAATCAAACACAAACAATAAACCAGCTAGATTTAATTGGAGGTTAAAAGTCCCAATTGGACCATGACTGACTGTTCTTCATGAAGAACACCTTTAGCGACAGTCTTTATCCGATTCCTCGAAAACTAAAAATCTAAGCAGTCCATCGCTAAAGCCCTTTTGCGACGATTTTAAATAAAAAAAAATTAATTAATAAATAATTAATAAAATTATAAATAAATAATAGAAAATTCATAATAATTAACAATTAAATATTAAAATTTTATTTTTAATTATTTTTAATATTCTGATACAAATTTTAATAATTATTTAATTTAATTAAATATTATATTATTAAATAAATATATTAAATAAATAATTTAAAAATGATATTAATGTATTTAAATTAGTTTAAATAATAATTAAATCATTTAAAAATATTACTAAATTTCCAAAATTAGTATAAATAATAAATAAATTATTTTAAATAATATACTAAGTAATTGAAAATATTATAAATGATAATTAAAATCATTTAAATATTAAACTAAGTTTTAAAAATTATTATAAATAATAATTACATCATTTAAATGATAAAATAAATTCTAAAAATATTATTAATGATAAAATAAATCATTTAAATAATATTCTATCTTTCTAAAATTATTATAAATGATAAATAGATCATTTAAATAATATTTTAAGTACCTATAATTATTATAAATGATAAATAAATCATTTAAATAACATATTAATGTTTTAAAAATATTCTAAATGATAATTAAATTATTTAAAAATATTCCTAAGCTTGTAAAATTATTTAAAAATATTTCTAAGCTTATAAAAATTATTTAAAAATAATATTAAGCTTCTAAAAGTGTTATAAATAATAATTAAATTATCTAGACTAATAATTAATCTTCCAAATAAAGTTTTATTGAACAACCTATGTGTTTAGTTATCTATTGATGTGACTGAGATACCGAATCCATGTCGGACCTTAACGAAACTTGTCTCGATTAACTTAATACATGTTATTATAAGTTCTAACGCTTACTATTGGTGTACATAGACTACGTACGCTGATAGATCATGTTAACGTTAATTAAAAGATCTACGCTAAGGCAAGTCTTCTAACCTTGTTATATTTAAGCAAGTATTAGACATCTTGCTACCAATTGTTACAAAGTTATTACTTCTTGTTCAACATAACTTCAGAAATGAATCATTATTTATATATTGCTTGATGAAGCTTAAATTGTTGTGTCAAACTAAATTATTTTGGTACGACATCTTATATTGAGAAATGGAACACCTTGATGTAAGGTGAACTGAAACACCTTGATGTAAGGTGGTAAATGTTGATTATATATCGACACAAATTGTAGGATGATATGCATACTTCTAGGGTATTGGTTAGGTTGATCCCCTACCAGATATCCGAAATCAAGCTCTTCTAAGTCATTGAAGACTGACAGAACTGATTGAAACACATGGTTCACGTACAGAATCCTCAGTTATACATCGTTGACATCTTTCAAATCAAACATATTGTGTTTACATTTTCAAATGAACTTGCTGAGCATTTGTAGCTCATTCTTGAATATATCTTCTTTTGCAGTTTTAAATGATAATCCCGGCAGTTCTGGGACAGACAAAGGAAAAGGCCATATTAATTAGTTTTAATTTCTATTTTGAATAATTCAAGTCTTTTAAAGGCTTTGTTGTAATAACTTAGTACTGAAAACGATGTAACCGAACTTAATGATATAAAATATATTATCATCTTTTAATATATCGAATGCATTATACTCTGATCTTTACATTGTTTAGCATAGTTGTACTAAGTAAATATAGTATCTATATGAACTATACATCTGAATGAAGGTATTTGAATGATATTGAGAGTCCTATAAGCTCTGGAAAATATGTATTGGGATATATCTATACACCGCATTGGGAAATACGTATTTGACCATCGAGAGAGGCTTGTATATACTTGTGATTTCTCAGATAACAATTCTTATGATTTAACTAGTTGAAAAGAGAGAGTTAGGACATTTAAATGAAGTGTTAGGAGAAATTGCAATCTTAGACTTGTTAATATTAGATTTCATTATATTAAAGCTTTCCATAGTTCTTTGATTATTTGTTATCTTCATTAATGCAAAACAACAAAAACAATTATCATTTGTTTAAATAAGATTGTGATGATAAAAAGTTAGTACTTGAAAAAGACTAGTAATAATTCCTCGTGGGATCGATACTCTACTTACTCTTTATTACTTGTTGACCGTGTATACTTGCGCGTATTTGTCATTTTATAAATCGGACAATATTTCTCGTGTGGATCGCCAGACCACCATAGCCGTAACTGTCCAAAGAAGAATGCCGAGAAAGGAAGCAACAACAGAGGAAACAACAGTGGGACGCTGATGATCAAAGGACCAACTCATCCAGGAAGACCAACGGCACATATGTTTAACATGACAGTTCAAGATGTAGTGGCTACAAAGGAAGTGGTGATAGGTAAAATTTCACTCAGTAATATAATTGCGTACGTATTATTTGATAGGTAACACTGTGAGGTGATGTCCATTTAGGGATATGAGTCACAGGTTGATATAACGCATGTAAAAATGAAGAAATTGATTATATAACTTTAAAAAGTTATTAGAAAACGAATATAGTTATGAGTAATGGCAAGCCAAATGAGACTTGAGTTGAGTAAAAGATTTTCCGCCCTGAATGGGATGGGAAAGAGTAAATGCAAGAAGAAGCGCAGTAATACCTATATTAAGGTAATAAAATTTTGAAAAATAAATAAGTGTCTAAGGATAGACATAATTTGAATGTACAGTAATAGTGATTCCGGGGACGGAATCCTTATAAGGAGGGGAGAATGTAAGGACCGAGAATTTTATATGATTATATATATAGAATTTTACGAATAATTTTTTTTATTTTATTATTTAGAAATTACCTGGAGCATATAAGTAAATATGTGAATTAAGCAAGGTAGTTAATTTATTTTATTTTAATTTAACTAAGATGAACACTTAATCAATTTGATTAAGGAAAGTAAGATAAGTTATGTTGAGAATTAACATAACTTGAATGTTAACCTTGAATGGTGAATAAAAGATTTATAATCTTTAAATGATTAATTAGTATTACTAATACAAAGTGATTATATGAATGCGTAATAACTTATTAAAGGAAATAAGTATATTAAATTATTTGTTAGTGTAATGAACACTTGGTGACTAACATTGAATGGATATGTGGATAAATAAATATAATAATTGTTTATCCATGATGATAAATATGTTATGACTTATGTGGAAAAATGTATGTGACTAATTGTTAGTTAAAGTAGGGCCCACTAATAGTTATTTAAATTAGTGGACTAGCCTAAGAGTTTTAATAACAAGCAAATGGATAAGATAGTAACTAATTAAGTATTCAATTAAAATGAATATAGTAAGTAAATAAATTTTGTACATTAATTAATGAGAATTATGTGCTATATGAATAATTAATTTTTATAGTCTAAGTAGTAAATAAATACTAGTGGACTAGCCTATTGGATTAACTAACCAAGTCACTAATTTATTTAATTGTGCACTTGGATAATTAAGGTGTGGATCAATTAAATTAGCCCAATATCTAGTTAAATTAGTAACTAAGCATGGATTATTAACTTTGGCAACTAGTAGCCCAAATAAGATTAAAAGTGAGCCAAAAAGAATTGAAACAAAGCCCAATTGCTAGCCCACTTTAAAGATATTTTGAGAAACTTGTTTATTCCATTAAAGCAATAAAAGAAAAGAAAAAATGGGACAAAATCAAGAGGGGCAGCCGGCCATAGGAGGGTCCCACATGGGGGTGAGTTGTTCATTTTTGCTAGCTTGCTTGTAGAGGTTAACAAAGAAGTACAATTAATCATGGCAAGCTATCACCAAGTTGTCAAAAATAAGCCCACTTGCTAATGATAGAAAAATGAATAGATATAGTTATGTATCTAAAGATTATTGTAAGTAACTAGTTAGTTTGTAAAATATAAGTCTTGTTCATCTTCATTGTTGCAAAGTTAGAGAGAGAAAACTAGAGAGAAACCTACTGATCTTTGAGAGCAAAAATTTTACAAAAGAGGAGAGAGGGTGCCGTCACCTATAAAGGAAGGAGGAGAGCTTGTGGATGACCAATAATTTCATCTCCTACTTTGGAAAACAAAGGAAGATAGCCATCAAGCTAAGAAGGTATACAAACTAACCTAAAAATCCTAAAAACCCTAATTTTGGGTTATGGGTATAATCTTATGTTAGAAATTTGAAGTTTATATTTTAAATGTTTAGAATCATGCTAAATACATTTATGTTGGATGATATGTGGTTTTGGTATGAAATGGTATGGGTTTGTATAGAAAAGATAAGCTAAAAGCTTGAAAACCTTTTTACCGACGAACAAACCGTAGCTTGTTCGAATAAATTGTGTATTTTGAAATCTATACATGATATTAGTAATTTATTTTTTTTGAGTTTTAAGGGGTAAGTTAGGAAGAGAACCTAGTTAGAATCGTTTAAAAAAAAGTTTAAATGAGAGAGTTATGTAATTTTTACCAAAACGTGCTAACTGTTAGAACTATGTCGGAACAGTCCACTTTCGGACACGTTTTGGTGACCAAAACTTGTCTAAATTTGGTTATTGATGATGGAAAGTTGTAGTCAGAAAGATACGAATCCAACGGTATTGACTAGACCCTAATCCGAGTTGTAGATTTCATTTTATTCGCGTTTTCGTAAAGGACCCTAAGGCTAGAAATTAAAGGGTAGCCTGCATGAATTAATTAAAGTGAACCGGTCCGGTTCACGGGAGGTTTCCGGCGATGGTTCAGGCCTCTTCCGGTCGGTTCCGGCGACGAGTCCCGACCCAAATTTTTTCTAAAATGTGAGAGAATATTATAATATTTAATTTGGAATTTTTATGTGTAATTAAGTAATTATTAGAGTGATTAATGATTTAATTCCTTTTCAATCATTTGAGATTACTAACTAATAAATTTGTATGTTACTAATTAATAATTACACTAATTAAATATTGTTTAAGTGTAATTAACTATTTAATTATTATTTAATTAATATTGGGTAATAATTAAATTAATAGAGTTGGTATTACTAAACTAACTGTTTGTTATTTAGTGAGACTAAATAATAAATAGGATAAAGAATTAATTAACTACTATTTAATTAATGTTAAATAATGATTAAAGAATGTTAAAGTTAATAAATTAAGTATTTATTATTTAAGTAAGATTAAGTGTGACGCCCCCGAATCCGGGTCCGTTGGACCTCAGATTCGGTGCATCACGATACCATTTCTTTGAGCTATTTAATATATTACAAACTTAGTATTTATATCAGAGTTGTCTATTCCCCAGGTATAGCAACTTTTAATTACATTCTTTACATGTTACATAATATATATGGTCACAATACAAAAGACTAATTATTACAGATAACACCATACAACTTATTCCTTCAGCTTTCCATTTCTCTTGTCCTTGCCAGAGCCTTCTGGTCAATCACAATTAGCTGAAAACATTTAAGTCAAAGGAAGAATGAGCATTCAATTGCTCAACAAGTAATAACAATTATAATAATGCGCTGAAGAAGTAAATGTTTTCTTTGAGGACTACTTCTACCACGAATCCAAAGTGGTAAAGTCATTTGAAACTATTCTTAACAACATATCAAATCATTTTAAGATTTCTTTGAAATAGCTGAACAATAAGTCATTTCAAGTAACAAGAATTTTCTTGAATTTCATACTGAATAATAAATCAAGGATGAAAGAGTTAAATTCTTTCGAGATTTTAACAATATCCAATTGACTAGGATGAATTAGCAATACTGCAACAATATTCAATACAAAGGGTTATTCCCAGATTTCATGCTGAGTGATCATAATGGATCAAGAACTGCTAGAGGAATCATCAGTTATTATTGTTACTGACTGCCTTAAGAGTAAAAGATAGCAATAAAAACTAATCTTTACTCTTCTGCAAGTACGTAAGGGGATCAGCCTCATTGTACCCGAGATTATGCATAATTCTCAAACATAGCGCGCGGTCGGGCTACCGACAATAAAGCTTCCCCTGATTTATTTTTCAGGGTTGTTCATCTCAGTCTTACATCATGAGTCCGTACCACATCAATATGGTTTGGATTACTTTCAAAGAAATACTTTGAGTTCAACATATTATAACAATTTTGATCTAGCCGAATCAAATGGCATATATCTTTAATAACGAATTAGTTCTAATAGAGAACGTTTCATGCGATATCAATTAATATTAGTCTAGCCGGTCAAATAGCTTAGACAATCTTTAAACTAGGTATACATACCGAAATTTAATAGTATGTATCAGAACTTGTTAACGAATTTCGCATTCAAGGGTAATTGATAATGTACAATAGCTCATACAAGTGGGGACACTTGCATAACCGAACTTAGAATACAAATTTTCAATATGAGTCATAGCAATTCAGTAATGAGATACTTTTAACAATGAAAGAATCGAAGGAAATTCGAATTTATAATAATTATAACAATTTGTACAAGTGAGGACACTTGCACAAAGAACAGAACAATTTTGATTATAAATACATCTCATGAGACTATATCGAGATATTTGAAATCAATAGATAGCTTGAATAAAATTTAAGAATACTTGCATAACATATGGATCCATTGCATAAAGTAAATGCAAGGGTTACGATAATTGCTCAATAAGAAAGAGTTCAGATACTTGCACAGTAAAGAAAGAGTTCAGATATTTGCATAACATACGGATCCAATTCACAATGTAAATGAAAAGGATAGAATAGTTGCTCAATAATAGTTTGAGTTAAAAGCTTGCATAAACTGAATCCATTTCATAATGTAAATGAAAAGGATAGGATACTTGCATAAATGAATAACAAAGATCATTATGGATATGAATAATTAACAATAATTATTCACGAGCATGCTTTGAAATTGATAACTCATGTTGAGTTAGGAACTAACATAACATATACCTGTTTGCACAAAATAAAAGTAATGCGTAAGGTTTAGATACTTGCACAGTAAAGAAAGAATTCAAATACTTGCACAATAAAAGATTGAGTTAAGATACTTGCACAATAGAATAGAGTTAAGATACTTGCACAACATACGAATCCAGTTCATAATGTAAATGAAAAGGATGGGATAATTGCTCAATAATAGATTGAGTAAGATGGAACTTGCTTAGCAGAATAACAGTAAGATTTGAATATTGGTATAACATGAACCATGTATAACATATACCTGTTTGCACAAAATAAAAGTAGTGCATAAGGTTCAGATACTTGCCTTGGTCGTTGACTACTACTACACAATTTAATATGACTTCTTTTGAAAGACCTATCAGTTATAAGATTGATCTTTCAGTTTGCCAATCATATTATACCTTATAATATCACTTATTTAAAAGTAAATTATCTAACATTTAACCACATAATCAAATATTAGATAACACATTAACACCATACGCATTCAATTCTAAAGCTAGCACACATCGAGTCTTTAATAGTGTTCAATATAGTATATTGAGTGGTTTCCCACAAACAACCAACAAACTAGTTTCCGTCTCGTCTACACTGTTTTCACAGTGAGTTAGATCGGTTGCTAGTTCGTATATACCTCCGCTCCCTAAAGGAATTGTTTAGCCCAGATACTATACATCGACTATTAAAGAGTACGACTGTACCACTACTTTATGAATTAACACTAAGTCTTTCATTATATAAGTCTTTCTTTATGATCCCGTAAGTTAATTACCCAATCCAGCAAACTGGATTCTAAATCCAGCAAACTAGATGGCAATCAAGCAAACTGGATTCCAATCTAGCAAGCTGAATTCCAACCTAGATTATAATCCAGCACACTGGATCCAAACTAACATATAATCCAGCAACCTAGAATCACACTATTCAATTTAGCCAACTATTTTTGCAATCCAGCAACCTGGATTCAACTAGCCTACAATACAGCAAGCTAGATTCACTAATTCAGCAAACTGGATTCAAACTGTTTTCTATTTTATTAAATAATTCATTTAATCAATCTAAAAGGCCATAAACATTATATTTCCTTACAAATGACCAAAATCCTTATCAAAAATCTGTATACCCTATATAGCAAGCCATAAAGACCCATTTTTTAAATTTTCAACTTTACATAATTAATTAAATTCATTTATATATAACTTCATCATTTACATGAAAAATAGCAAATCATCTTCAAAATCATCTCTTTTTTAGAAATAGACTATATATAGTCCCCTTATGAAAATATATTTTTCCCGAAATTTTTAATATTCATTTACTATATTTAAATAGTCCAAAATAGCTAAATCTTGCTACATTTTTCATAAATAGAAATTGCATCCAAAAATTCTAAAATGTATAGGGCATGTCCCTGCTATATACATATATACTTCCACTAATTATTTCATAATATTTAGAGTTAACCACAAAGAGTTATTCGGGTATACTCTTGACAATGGTCCCTCACGATAAAATCCATAACTTTCATTCTACATGGTCCAAAATCCTCACATTTTTACAGGACTCATATAACTTCTCATATTATCACCCTAAATAGTACTAGAATTTTTAGAGCACAAAAAGTTGACAAAAATTACCTGCCAGTCAACAGTTAGCAGGCTTTATATCCATTTTGTTCACTACCCGGATTGTTTTGACTAAAACAGTCTCTACGAATTTTGTACTAATTATTTTTGAGTTCTACTACTTGGGTTTAGTAGTTAACTTATATATCTAGCACCATTCTTTGACGGATCGCAAAAGAGTTTGTAGATCTCAAATGGTACTTATGTAAAGTGAACAAAAGTTAGGGTTTTCTAGCCCTTTAGAAACTAGTTTTACTTTTCTTGCTTTTGATCCAACTTTTGACATTCAAAAGGGTTAGATCTAAATATAAAATACTTACTAACATGTAGATAAAGAGTTCTAGGGTCCAAGATCACAAATTTTATATCATAAAAATCAAACCAAAACAAAAGAAAATAAACTAGATTAAAGTTAGGATTTGTTATACCTTTGCTTGATTTTTCTTCCTCTTCTTTCTAGGTTGGTTATGGAACTTTGAAGCTTCCTAAAATTTCTCCTCCCTTACCATGAGCCCCTCCCTCTTCTCTCTCAAGATATTATTTTGGAGAGAAGGATGGATGAAAGAGAAAGAAACAGCTTTTAAATTTCTATTTTCTCTCTCTAACTTGCAAAATGAACTGAATAAAACACTTTTGCTTTACTAATTAATTAGTTGCTTACAAAATTAATAGATATAGGTATTGTATCTATATATTTTCCATCATTAGCTAGTACACCATTTTGACCACTTGGTGATGTGCCATCATTATTAATTGGTCCTTCTTTATTCATGCTTACAAGCAATCACTTAAAATTTTAACACCTCACCATTAAGGACCATAGGTGGCCGCTGACCCCTTTTGATTTTATCCCACTTTTTTAGTTTTCTTTTATTGTTTTAATGAATTTATTAAGTTGATAAAAATATCTTCCAAGTAGGTCACTAATTGGGCCTGGTTTTAAATCAATTTGGGCTCACTTTAATTAGTTTGGGCCACTAGTTTTTTAAAGTTATTAATCCATGCTTGGTTATTAATTTAATAAGTGTTGAGCTAATTTAATTAGTCCACACATTAATTATTCAAGTCCACAATTAAATAAATTAGTGGCTTGGTTAGTTAATCCAATGGGCTAGTCCATTAGTATTCCTTACTAATTGGACTATTAAAATTAATCATTCATATATCACATAATTCTCATTAAGTAATACCCATATTAATTAATGTACGAAATTTATTCACTTACTATATTCACTTTAATTAAATATTTATTTAACTTACTATCTTATCAATTGTTTAATATGAATATTCTTAGGTTACTCCACTAATTTAAATAACTATTAGTGGGCCCTATTTTTACTAACAATTAATCACATATATTTTCCACATAAGTCATAACATATTTATCATCATTGATAAATAATTATTATACCCATTGAACCACATATTGTAATTGCATACATTCAAATATAATCAATACTTATATTTAGTATTCAAATTTCCTTAAGAAAATAAATTCTTATTATTCATAATACACATACATCCATTTTAAATACAATTATAAAAATAATTATATTAATCATTAAAATTCATAATCATAGATCAAATTAGGTTTTGATCATCCCTTTATCTTTGTCTCATTTATCATACTTAGTCAATTTAAAATAAATTGACTAGTCTTACAAATTCATGTCATAAATAAATAATCATAATAATAATAATAATAATCATTTCTTAAAATATACTTTTATCATTTAAATAATATAGTAATTATATTTTTATAAATAATCATATATCTTTAGTATAAAAATTAACTTATTAACATAATATAATTTATAATTGCCTACTATTTCTTTAATAAGAAATTTACTTGAAACCATATATGAAATAAATAAATATATATATATATATATATATATATATATATATATATATACACACACACACACACATATCACATATTCACATTCTTTTCCTTGCACACATTCCCTTACTTGCTTTAATATATAATAAAAATAATTTTATTATATAAAAAAAATTCATAGCAAAATTTCTTATTTTAATAAATCGAAAATCTTGGGTTATTATATTCACCCTCCCATATAAAGATTTCGTCCCTGGAATCACCGTTCAACACTATAACGACCGAGAATTTCGAAATTGCCTTGTAATTCGAATTTTTGAATATTAATGAATATATTATATTTTATTAATATTATTTTTGTGTTAGGTGTTTAAAGGTTGTGTGACAACCTGGATGATGTGAATGCATCAAAATTTTACGTGTTATAGTTTTGTTTAAGTGAATAATTGATTTCGCGTAGCGTCGCAAAATCACTATTTACGGGCCACGTTTCCCGAGGCACTATTCACGCCAAAATATTTCTGTGTCTTTTTCGATTTTAATAAATTTCATAAATACGTGTATGCGTACGAATAATTTTTTCAAGTGTCGAAAATTTTATTTGAGCTGATACGTGATTTTATTCGTATCCAAAATGTATGATATGGGTGTTCCGAATATTTGAACAAACTCCACAATAATTATTTTTATGCGTCCTAATAATTTATGGGAGTACCCATTTTAATTTTGGGTAGAGTTATTTACCAGTTTTGGTACAAAAGTGAGAGTTTTCGGATATATTTTTGTGTATTTGGGTATTTATTTTGGCTTGTTACTCCAAGAGAAAACCAACCAAAACCCAACAACCAATCAAATTGCTAGGAAATGAGAGAGTGGAGAGTTGCCGGCACCACCTTGAGCCTCACTCCCATTTTCTCCCAAAATTCCTCCACTTCTCCCAAATAATTCATTCCCTCCCATTCCATTCCTTGGTTAAGTTTAGCAGATAGAGAGAGAGAGAGAGAGCTGCAGGAGAGAAAGGAGGAAGAAGTCACCGGAAGTTGCCGGAAAAAGAGAAGAAAGTCGCCGAAAAAAGAGAGGAAGAATAAGAAAGCACGGGTGGAAGAAGAAGAGAATCCAAGCAAGGAGAAGCCTCAAAATCAAGCCTAGCCGAGCTTCTTAACATCTAGGAAGGATTTACAGAGGTAAACAATCAATCAAATCCATTCCATTCAATTTCTTGTTAAGTTTTTCAAGTTTTCTTAGGTTTTGAGCTCTTGAGCTTGTGGATTGATTTTCTAGCGATTCTGGATGTTTTTGCTTATTCTAGATGTTTATATATGTTGTTAAGAGACTATGTAAGCCATTAATAATATCAAAGTGGAACAAAAACGCAAGAAATCCTTACCTTGGCTTAATGGAGCAAGAACAATGGACTTTGGACATGAACTTGGACATTCGAACTTTTTAGAGGACGGTAAAGCTATGATTTCGTGCTTGTTAATTTTGTTTGTTGTTATGGTATTGTAGTTCCATGGGTTACGAAGCTAAACCAGTTGGAATGGAGTAAAAAGGAGTTAAAACGAGTTCGTAGTAATGATTTTTGTAAAAATTGTCAAGAACTCGAAGAACAGAGTATGAACTTTGCACTTTGGCTTAAGATTTGACCATGTTAATGTTTATGGATAATTCTAAATTTTTGATATGTTGTAGCCCCATAAGTTAGGAGTCCATAGAGTCCGAAATGGACCAATTTGTTGTGTATTGAAGGAGTTATGGAGGTTGGAGTAGCCGGAGGTCGGAGTCGCGAACTGGGAACAAACCCAGAATCCGGCTACTGCAGAATGGCGCTGCAGCGCCACTCATAAGCCCTGCAGATCACGCTACAGCGAAGGCAAGATAGGGAGAGACCTGGACTCGCGCTGCAGCGTGAGATCCAAGCTCTAAGGTTCACGCCGCAGCGTGAAGCCCTGTCATTGAGAAGACGCGGGACTCGCGCCGCAGCGTGAGATCCAGCACTAAGGCCTGGCGCTGCAGTGCCAGTTCCGTGTCTGGACCGGGTTGGGCAGTCAGGCCGGGTCAGGTCGGGTCGGACATAATGAATTCTTTTTAGCGGGTCCAACACTTGTATTTTTATCCTAAATGATCGAACAAGTTAGTTATTTATACCTTGTTAAACCTTAGCCTTAATTGCTTAATTATTTGTTAAATGTCAACCAAATTGGTATTGCCTTAAGGCGGAATTTGAATAATCTAATTGCAATTTATGCTTGGTTTCCAGGGGGCGCTGCCCCCCGACCCCCGGCCAGCTCACCGGCGAGCTAGGCAGGGGAATGTGTGCAAGGAAAGGAAATTTTACGTATGAATTATTTTTTTATAATAAAAATACTTTTATTATATATTAAAGCAAGTATGGGAATGTGTGCAAGGAAAGGAATGTGAATATGTAATATGTACATATATATTTATTTCATATATGGTTTCAAGTAAATTTCTTATTAAAGAAATAGTTGATAATTATAAATTATATTCTGTTAATAAGTTAATTTTGATATTAAAGATATATGATTATTTACAAAAATATGATTACTATATTATTTAAATGATAAATGCATATTTTAAGAAATGATTACTAATATTATTATTATTATTACTATGATTATTTCTTTATGATATGAATTTGTAAGATTAGTCAATTTATTTTAGATTGATTAAGTATGGTAAATGAGACAAAGATAAAGGGATGATCAAAACCTAATTTGATCTATGATTAAAAATTTTAATGATTAATACAATTATTGTTATAATTATATTTACATGGATGTATGTGTGTATAATGGATATAACGATAATAAGAATTTATTTTCTTAAGGAAATTTGAATACTAAATATAAGTATTGATTATATTTGAATGTATGTACGTACAATATGTGGTTCAATGGGTATAATAATTATTTACCAATGATGATAAATATGTTATGACTTATGTGAATAATATATGTGACTAATTGTTAGTTAAAATAGGGCTCACTAATAGTTATTTAAATTAGTGGACTAACCTGAGAATATTAATATTAAACAATTGATAAGGTAGTAAGTGAATAAATTTCGTACATTAATTAACATGGGTATTGATTAATGAGAATTATGTGCTATATGGATAATTTATTTTAATAGTCCAAGTAGTAAGAAAATACTAATGGACTAGCCTAATTAGTTTACTAACCAAACCCACTCATTTAATTAATCATGGACTTGGATAATTAATGTGTGGACTTATTAAATTGGACCAACACTTATTAAATTAGTAACCACGTATGGATTAAAAATATTTAGAAACTAGTAGCCCAAACTTATTAAAAGTGAGCCCAAAAGGAATTGAATTAAAGCCCAATTGCTAGCCCACTTGGTAGATATTTTTAGCAACTTAATTAATATGGTAAAATAATAAAAGAAAAGCAAAAATAGAGCCAAAATAGAAGGGGCCAGCCGGCAAGGGGAATAGCCCAAATGGGTGAGTTGTTAGTTTGTAATAGTTTACTTATAGAAATGGAGAAAGAAAGTATAAATGCTAATTATGACACATCACCAAGTTGTCAATTTGTGTAAGTGAGGTGTGCTTGCTAATGATGGCCAAATATATAGATATAATTTATATATTTATTGATTATGCAAGTATTGGATTTAATAAAGCAAAAGTCTCTTTTTCATCTTCATTTTCGTAGTTAGAGACAGAGAGAGAGAAAATAGGAATTAAAAATCTACTAGAAATCCCTAGCTTTTCATCACTTTGTAAGCTTATAACTTGAGATCCGTAAACTTTTTTTGCGATCCGTCAAAGAGTGGTGCTAGATATATATGTTAACTACTAAATCTAAGTGGTAGAACTCAAAAATGATAAGTATAAAATTCCTAAGAACTGTTTTGGTCAAAACAGTTCGGGTAGTAAACAAAAATGGAATGAAGCCTGCTAATTATCCGATTCCAGGGGCAGTTTCGTTAATTGTTTTCCTCTAAAAATTCTAGGAACATTTAGGGTGATAATATGGGAAGTTATGTGAGTCCTGTAAAAATTTGAGGATTTTGGACCATATAGAATGAAACTTATGGATTTTATCGTGAGGGACCATTGTCAAGAGTATTCTTGAATAACTCTTTGTGGTTAACTACAAAACTTATGAAATAATTACTGGGAGTATATATATATATAGCAGGAATATACCTTGTAAATTTCAGAATTTTTGGATACAATTTCGATTTATGAAAAATGTAGAAATATTTGGCTATTTTGGACTATTTAAATATAGTAAATGGATTTTAAAAATTCCGAGAAAAATATATTTTCATAAGAAGACTATATATAGTCTAATTTCCAAAAAAGAAATAATTTTGAAGATGGTTTACTATTTTTCATGTAAATGATGAAGTTATGTATAAATGAATTTAATTAATTATGTGAAGTTGAAAATTTGAAAAATGAGTTTTTATGGCTTGAAAACTCTATATATAGTTTATACAAATTTTTGATATGGGTTTTGGTCATTTGTAAGGTGGTATAATACTTATGGCATTTTAGATCGATTAAATGAATTGTTTAATAAAATAGAAAACTGTTTTAATCTAGCTTGCTGAATAGTATAATCCAGCTTGCTGAATTGAATAGTGTGCATCCAGGTTACTGGATTATAAGTTAGTTCAAATCTAGTTTACTGTATTGTAGGATAGTTTGAATCCAGGTTACTGGATTGCAAAAATAGTTGGCTGAATTGAATAATTTGAATCCAGGTTACCGGATTGTAATCCAGGTTACCGGATTGTAATCCAGGTTGGAATCCAGTTTACTGGATTTGGAATCTAGTTTGCTGGATTGTGTAATTAACCTACAGAATCATAAAGAAAGACTTATATAATGAAAGACTTAGTGTTAATTCATAAAGTAGTGGTACAGTCGTACTCTTTAATAGTCGATGTATAGTATTTAGGCTAAACAATTCCTTCAGGGAGCGGAGGTATATACGAACTGGCAACCGATCTAATTCACTGTGAAAACAGTGTAGACGAGACGGAAACTAGTTTGTTGGTTGTTTGTGGGAAACCACTCAACATACTATATTGAACACTGTTAAAGACTCGATGTGTGCTAACTTTAGAATTGAATACGTATGGTGTTAATGTGTTGTCTAATATTTGATTATGTGGTTGAATGTTAGATAATTTACTTATAAAGAAGCGATATTATAAGGTATAATATGATTGGCTGACTGAAAGATCAATCTTATAACTGACTGGTCTTTTGAAAGAAGTTAAATTAAATTGCATAGCAGTACTCAACGACCAAGGCAAGTTTCTAACTTACACAACTTCGTACATTGTGCAAGTTCCTAATTATCGTTATGATTCTTATATATACAAAATTGTTCTGTTCTTTAGGCAAGTATCTCATCCTTTTCATTTACTTTATGAATTGGATCTGTGTAAGCAAGTATCTTAACTCAATCGTTTATTGTGCAAGTATCCGAACCTACGCATTTATTTTATGCAACAGGTGTATGTATGCAAGTATCTCATCCTTTGCATTTACTTTATGCAATGGATCCATATGTTATGCAAGTATTCTTAAACTTTATTCAAGCTATCTATTGATTTCAAATATCTCGATATTGTCTCATGTGATGTATTTATAATCAAAATTATTCTATTCTTTGTGCAAGTGTCCTCACTTGTACAAATTGTTATAATTATTATAAATTCGAATTTACTTCGATTCGTTCATTGTTAAAAGTATCTTATTACTGAATTGTTGTGACTCATATTGAAAATTTGCATTCTAAGTTTGGTTATGCAAGTGTCCCCACTTGTATGAACTATTGTACATTATCAATTACCCTTGAATTCGAAATTCGTTGATAAGTTCCGATACATACTATTAAATTTCAGTATGTATATCTAGTTTAAAGATTGTCTAAGCTATTTGTCCCAGCTAGACACGGTTTAAAAAGTATTTGTCGAATGTTATTGGTTATGATAAAGTCGTCCAACTTAATTGTTTTAGTTAGGACTCCAGACTGAGTATGAACAACCCTAAATGGGGAATTTTATGCGCTAAAAGTGATGATGAAAATTTTATGCGCCAATGGCGGTGATGTATTATATAGTGTTGATCAATACATGGCACAACGGGACTGATCATCCTCCGTATCCGTAAGACTAGACAGTTTACAGATGAATTTTTGTTTAAACCTTTTCAAAAATGAAAAATAATAGTTCATGGTCTTTTGACCACTCAGTATTCAAAAGTCACTCAGTTGTTTCAAGAATCTTAAAATGATTTGATCTGTTGTTAAGAATGGTTTTAAATGACTTCACCACTATTGATTCGTGATAGAAGTAGTCCTCAAAGAAAACATTTACTCCTTTTAGCAAATGTTTATTAATTATTATTATTTGCTGAGCAATTGAATCCTCATTCTTGCTTTGACTTAAATGTTTTCAGCTAAGTGTGATCGACCAGAAGGCTCTGGCAAAGACAAGGGCAAAGGAAAGCTCCAGGATTAGGTTTCAAGGTGTTATCTATAATGATTAGTCTTTTGTATTGTGATCATATATATTATGTAACATGTAAAGAATGTAATTAAAGGTTGCCATACATGGGGAATAGACAACTCTGATATAAATATTAAGTTTGTAATTTCAAAGAAATAGTATCGTGATGCACCAAGTACGGGTTTCAAGTACCAGGATTTGGGGGCGCCACAGGTTGGTATCAGAGCTATAGGTTTGAAACCTTAGGTGGGGGATTACCTTAGGTTATAACCTTAAGCTAGATAGAAGCGTTGAAAAATAAATAACTCAAATAGAGTTTAAAGGAGATGAATTAAGGAAATTCATCGTAAAATGAAATAAAAAGTAACATATATAAACTATTGTTTGTTATGTGTATATATTATGTACTAATCAAGATAATTTGTATATAGATGTCAGGTAAGAAAGGATTAAGAAACTCTCATGTCGTGAATAAGGAGCAAATCACTCCGCCTGAGCCAATATCTAAGCCAATAGCTGAAATGGAGGCTCACCTTGAAAGCAACCTAGATGAAGTGGTCATTTTGGAAAACATTGTACCAGAACCAGTAACGGTGGTGCTGACAAATAGTGATTCAGACACTGAAATTGGAGCTGACCAAGCATCAACAGAAGTGCAGAATCTAAGGGATAGGGTGTTATGTCTGAAAAAGTTGTTGAAAATAGAAAGGGTGTTAAAAAGTCAAATTCGAAAAGCGTTAATGGAAATAATAGAAGAACAAGATAAGTTGAAAAGCCAAATTGATGTAATGGGAGTTAAATGCAGCAAATCGTCTGCAACTCTAAGAAAAAAAGGAAAAAGAAAGACAAATAACTGTGATATGGAAAATTCTGACCAAGGAAACGTTAGGAAAGTATTAAGGTGTGCAAATTGCAACAGGAAACATGAAGGTGTATGCATGAAAGGACAAAATATGTGTTATAATTATGGACGTGAAGGACATGTTTCTTCTCATTGTCCCGAACCGAAGCAATGCGTATGTTTTGTATGTGGAATAGTAGGTCACCAAGCAAAGGTTTACGCAAGATCTAAGAACGGTGTAGGGAATAAATAGGATAAGTGCTTTAGGATTATGTATGATATAATGTATGTGTGATATACTAATCCCGACTTTTGTTGTCATTAAGGGATAGTAAATGGATTTAGCAGCATGTTGTGTAATGAAAAGTAATTGGTACTGTTTAAAAGATTATGAATATTAATGAAATGGTATGGTTATATGTTTGATTAAGATGGTATGTTGTTTAAATTGATAAACTTGTAATTCGGCAAGCTGAATTTGGGAATCCAGCAAGCTGAATTGGGTAATTCAGCAAGCTGAATTCATGAATCCAGCAAGCTGAAATTGTAATATCCAGGAATTTGTAAACATTGTATTAAATTATCTTGATATATGAAATTCACTTTATAAAATTTTTCGAATTTAATCGGATCCATGTAGGTATTATTATTCAATTATATCTAAATATATGGCCCAATAATTTTCTCTGCATTAAAGGGGGGCTCATTAATAGTTTGAATAAATTAGTGAGTTAACCCTAAGTTTTGATTTGCAAGAAATTCGGGAAAAGTTAATAACTAAATTCATTTTACTATTATCGGATTAAATAATTCGAATGAGGAATTATTGGTGAAATAAATATTTAAATAAATAATTAATTGAATTAGTTATTTAATTGAAATGATAGGAGCATGAGATTTATAATTTATTTGGGCCACCTCTTTTATTTTATTGTAGCTGACCCAAATTTTTAATTGGACTAAGCCCAGATCCCTTTTTATTTCCTATTGGGCCGACCCAATTTCATTTATTTTCTTGTTGGAGCAATCGGGTCGGATCGGTGCAACTAATGGCAAACGGGTTGGGACCATTTCTAATTAAATTGGGAAATTGGTGGGATTAAGATTGGGGGATAACTGAGCAAGGACTCAATCCTTCGAACCAGATAGAAACGGGAGAAAAAGAGGAGGGTTAAGCCGAGCAACGGAAGGGGATCCAAAGCCCTAGCCTCCTAAATCGGATCAATCAAGAAGAGGGAGTAGGCTAGCCGAACCTAGCAACCCAAACCCTCAATCAATCAGTGACGAGAGACGGGAGGAAGGCACCGGCGATTGCGTGAATCGATCAGCGGAAAAAGTGGGAGGGCCATGGGCGACCGGGCGTTCGACGTTCGGACCAAAGGATAACACGCGATCGGCGATTTGACCGGTGAGGGCACGCGTGGCTCAAGGTACTGCCGGCAAGTCACAGGGTTTGGATGGGTGATGGGTACCATCAGTCGACGGCTCACCCCCTCCTACCGATGGGTCTTAACGAACCAATTTGGGTAATACTCGGTTTATTGGGTAACCAATTTCCTATAAATTGAGCCCAAAAAATCCTAAACCAAACTGCTAAAATTTTTGCTGTTCAAATAGAGAGAGAAATTGCGATAGAAAGGGAACAGGGGAGAAGAGCAAGCTGTGAATGTCCGGCTTCATTGGTTATTTTGGACGTAGAAGGAGGACTGCAATTCGAACCACCCGAAGGTATACCGAGCTGCCGATTTTCTTGTGGGATTGTTTCTTTGAAATTTTTTCTCCTGTACTAGGATTGGTATTGATTGACTGTGTTTGGGTGTAATATTAATGGTAGTGTACTGTGTTAGTTTATGTTGTTGGGAATCTGTTGTGATGAACCTTAAAGGTTCCGGCAGTCGAGTATATGTTGTATATAGGTTACTGTCGAATTTTGAAATGCCCAGTATGTGTTCGAATTTATGCCTAAATCAGGTTTTGGTTTTCTTTTGATACCATGATGTTTGGAATGGTTACTGATTTGAAATTCAGTGTGATTAAATGCAGATTTTTGCTAAAAGTACTGTCAAGAATCAAACCTATTATGTGTCGGTATTGTGGCTGTACTATAAATCTGTTTGCGACCTGTTAGTTAGATTAAGAAAATAATTGCAAGGGCTTGATACATTAGTAGTGACTGATTGATACAACAATTGAACTAATTATTGAATGGTTGTCGAGTCTAATTGTCAATCAACTATGCTAGCATTGGCTTAATTAGGGGTTAATTAATTTGAGTTAATAATGCTCTTGTAAATTAATTATTATAACTAATAAATAAGATTAATAAAGTAATTATTTATTAATAAATAATAAATAAAGATAATAAATATTTAATTATTATTTACTTAATAATAATTAAGTATGAACGAAGCTAATAAAGTAATTATTTATTATTTATCACTAAATAATAAATCAAGATAATAAATATTTAATTATTATTTAATTAATATTAAATAATAATTAAGTATGAACAAGTTAATAAATAATTATTTATTATTTCCCAATAAATAATAAATAAAGATAATAAATATTTAATTATTATTTACTCAATAATAATTAAATATGAATGAAGCTAATAAAGTAATTATTTATTATTTATCACTAAATAATAAATCAAGAGAATAAATATTTAGTTATTATTTAATTAATATTAAATAATAATTAAGTATGAACAAAGTTAATAAATAATTATTTATTATTTAGCAATAAATAATAAATAAAAATAATAAATAATTAATTATTATTTAATATTAAATAATAATTAAGTGTGTGTAGAATTAGTACCTTAAGTATTTAATTAATGTTGAATAAGGAACAAGGATAATGATTACGCAATTACTCTTAAAGTGAATAATAATTAAGTGTAAATAAATTAAATAAGTGATCAACTATTATTTAATTGCTATTAAACCATGATAAATTTATTATTTATTTTATAAATAATAAATAAGGATGATTGACCCATAGATAGAGACAAATAAGGGTAATAGTTGAGTACTCAAATGATAGGCAACCATGATTAACTATTAGTTATTTTTAAATAATAGCTAGAGGCCATTAAGTTAAATTCTGTTTAGCTAATGATTAGATAGTAATTAAATATATATGGTGAATTGTTTATCTGCTAAATAAATAGCACAAGTGAGTGTATCGATATACAGTTATGCAATGCTAATGGATAAACCGACTCTACCAACTGATAGGTTATCCAAGATCAATTAATTAAAGCTAAATTCTATCTGTAGCTGAGCAAACAGGCAAGTTCATCTTACTCAACTTTTACATTGAGCAAGTCCTTTATATCGAAACTTCAACTGTTGCAAGTTTCTTTTCATTCGAGCAGGCTACTATCGTACTGTAGCTTGAAATTTTATTCTAAGAATGCTTAAGTGGTTTAATTAATTTACAGTTATTCTACATCTATGATATTATTGACAATCGTATTCGATGCATTTGAATTCGTACATTTATTAAAGTTCCAAAATTTACAAACTACTCATGATTAAGTCTGAACCCTTGTTCGGTCAGGCAAGTATGTGAGAATTTATAAAAGCTATCCTGACCAATCGATGGTAAGGATTCTTAGACTAAATGGACACCCCTTTTATTATAGGGGAGTACCCCAGGTACCGTATATAAGGTACAAACAACAGACTTAAATGTTATGCATACACATAGCGTATGCGAGGCTGATCCCCTCAAGTACTCATTCTGTAGCCAGTAACCAGAGGGTCAACTAGCTATTGACTCCTTTGGAAGTTATTGTTCAGAGTCTACTTGACTATCAATTGTTCTAAAAGCAATAATTGTTCTTGCTTCTGATAATTATATTGTTGAGTTCTCTTTCTATATTCCCTTCATCATGATATATCCTTTATTGTCGTACTTTAAACTTGCTGAGCAAACTCGTTGCTCATCCTTGCTATATCATGACTTTCATTGCAGTTAAACCCGAGACATCCGGAAAGGTCAAGGGTAAAGAAAAGATGAAGTGATAGGCTTCATGTAGCTGATTTTACTTATTGTTTAGTTAATTATTATTAATGTAATTTGAACCCCGATATTTATTTGGGGTACGGATTTGTGTTAAGTATTTAAGGTTATTGTATCTTGGGACTAGTAACACCTTTCTAATGAACAACATATGTTTGTTATATTCCGCATTTTAGTCAATGTATGTTGTTGGAGGTGAATGATGTATTGGATCGTGATGACCGGATCCGGGTATTTGGAGACCCGAATTTGGGGGCGTCACAGGTTGGTATCAAAGCTGTAGGTTATAAGCTTTAGGATCGCTAAACCTAGGTTATGACCTTAGATTTAAACTCGTATTGAGTACGCTAGGATATGAATCAAGGAGATTCGGATAATGGTCTTGTCTGAGGGTGGATTGTGGAAATCTGCCAAGCCAAGTTGTACATGATAAAATATCTTTTCATTTTATCAATGAATATATTTTATTATGATACTGACATTGTTGTCTCTGGCTGTGTTGTAGGATGGCTGACATAGGAGGGACCAGTGGAGTCTAGGAGGAGGTATTCATAGATATACCTGTGGTTACCGAGCAGTTAGTGGGCTATGCACCTGTTGCCCCAGGAGTACCACAGGATGAGCCCGAACCAGAGGAGGACTATCAGGGGATCTACCAGAGCCTGTTATAGGTAGGGTTATGAGATCTAGCAGTCAGGACCCGGATGACAGTGAGGAGGACCTAGAGACTGACGGTGATGAGCCACCTGCTTATGTTGATGGCATGGGCTCTACTGCAGATGATATCATAGAGGGACTGACCAGTAGGAACGAGGAGCTGGAGGACCGGGTAGCTCACCTGGAGGAGCAGAACCAGACCCACCAGATTACGGAGGATTAGTATAGGGAGCTAGCTTATCAGCTGGAGCATGAGTTGGGGGTGGTGAAGGTGCAGCTGCAGGGTTATGAGACCTCAGCGCAGCAGATAGGGCCACTGCTACATCAGATGGTGGCCAGGAATGCTGAGCTGAGAGAGAGATTGGGACAGAAAGACATGGAGATCGCCCATCTGAAGGCCAAGCAGGAGGCCATGAGGTTCGAGTTTGGGCTGGAGACGGCTGAGCGGAGGCGGGTCAGAGATGCTTGGGTCAGGGAGGCGAGGAGAGTTGATCAGTTGGAGGACAGGCTTGAGGCTGGAGCTGTGAGAATAGAGACTCTAGGATTGGCTTTAGATGCAGCCTATAGGAGGCCTCGGACTGAGATGGGAGAGTCTAGTCGCTCGGTTCGTCGCCGAGTCATGAGTGGAGCATTTTCTTCTGGTCAGCAGGCACGGATCCGTCACGACATATAGTGACGTGTTAGGATGATGGTCTTGTTTGTCTTAGGTGCAGTCGGTCTCACTTTTTGTTATATTAGGGACGTATTCATGTTTGTCTTGTGAACCTTTATGCTTGTTTACATGTTTGGGGTAGCAGTTAAACCCCAACCTTTGTCTATTATGAGGGGTGGACAGTTATGATTCCCCACTTTTGTCTCAGGGGAATGGTTAATGATTAATAGGGCACTCAGTGGCGCATTTATAGAAGTATGCCACAGGTTTAGTTTTTGTAACAAAACAGTGGTATATAAATATAAATGCAGTTGTTTCATTTAAATCAAATGTGTTTGATAAATGTTTTACTCTTGATCGCTGATCTCAATGACATATTGTTTAAAATATAAACTATAGGTAAAAGTCAGCAGTTTTCCTTATTCACATCATGCCGCCAAGAGGACGACCACGTAACCAGTGGGTTGAAGAGTCAGAAAGCGAGGTTAGGGATCAACCCAATCCGATGAGAATGTTCGCTGAGATGCTGGCAGAAGCCATGCAATCAAGACCACCACCTGTAGGGACCCAACCAGCACCCGAGCCAGCGCATCATCTGGCAAATTTTAAGGATTTCAAACTGGTCGGACCACCCGAGTTCAAGGGAACTCTTAACCCAATAGAAGCACAGACCTGGATCGAAGAAATAGAGAAGGTCTTCGAGGTTGCACGGGTTGCCGAGGAACAGAAAACAGGATTTGCCACTTTCATGCTGAAAGGCGAGGCTAACTATTGGTGGAAGGCCAATAAGGGACGAGCAGGTGAGGGAGTCATTTCCTGGGAAAGAATTAAAGAGCTGTTCTTCGAAAATTACTTTCCGGAGAATACACAGCAGGACATGGAAGTTAAGTTCCTAGAACTGAAACAGGGGAATATGACTGTCGCGAAGTACGCGGCAAAATTCAATGAGTTGGCCCGATTTGCCCCACACTAGGTGGACACCGAGGCTAGGAAGGGAAGAAGGTTTGAGTTGGGACTGAAACCATGGGTTCAGAAGTCAGTAGCAATACTGAAAATTAAGAACTTCTCGGAACTGCTGGAAAAAACTATCATTGCGGAAGGGGGCAATGAAGCAGTGGCACGGTTCAACCAAGAGAGAAAGAAGAATCAAGAGGTAACCAAGGCAGGAAACAATGGAGGTAGTAACCCCAACAAACGTAAGTGGCTCGAGAGTCAGTCATCCGGGGGAAACAAATCTGGAGGGGAGGTGAAGAAACCAGGCAGATGCAATAATTGTGGCAAGAACCACACGGGGGAGTGCATAAAGGGGAAAAGTGTCTGTTACCGATGCGGACAACCGGGGCACATGGCTCCCCAGTGTCCGAACAAGTCGAAGGGAGGATGTTTCTCTTGTGGATCACCCAACCACCTGATTAAGGACTGCCCGAAGAAGAAGGGAGATGTCAGGAGTGGCAATAGGAGCAACAACAACAGTGGAAACGGCAACCGGCCGAGCTACGGGGCACCAGCCAGTCAAGCCAACAAGCCAATGGCACGCACATTCAACATGACCGTGCAGGATGCAATGGAATCCAAGGACGTGGTGTCAGGTATCATCCCAATCAATGATATAAATGCATATGTGTTATTCGATTCGGGTGCTACCTGCTCTTTTATTTCTGAAGAATTTGCTAGTCAGTTAAACTCACCTCGTGAAAAGTTAGAACAACTTATGAACATAGAAGTAGCAAACAAGGAAATCATTCCCGTAGAATACATTCATAGGAATTGTTGTGCTAAATTACAAGGATTTAAGCTCAAGGTGGAATTGATACCAATTCGGCTGGGAGAGTTTGATGTAATCCTGGGAATGGATTGGCTAACATTTGTCCACTTTCCATGAGTTAAAATCTATTCAATCAAGTAATTATTATTGGCCATGGATTATAGTTCAAATCAAATTAAAACAATGCTCAATAGACACATCCTAATTTTTAAAATTTATTTATTTAATTTTTTTTTTGAATACGAAAAACACACTAAAAACACACAAATACTAAATTAAAAACACACAAATACTAAGTTCTACCCCCAAACTTAAAACTAACATTGTCCTTAATATCTAAGATAGGAAAAAGTAAGAAAAAGAACTTCCCTAAAAATGTGTCAAACGTCATTGATATCATCTTTCAAGTCCCCAAAGTTGGGGTCGCAATCCAAATTGGATAGTACTTCATACCTAAAACCAATTAAAGAAATTAAAATGCAATTAAACAACCTAAAATGCAATCCAACAAAAACAAAAGCAAAATAATAAACCTGGGTTGCCTCCTAAGAAGTGCTTGTTTTATAGTCTTTGGCCTAACTTTATTTAAAATAGAAATACAAGTTCAAATTAAGATCAAGTCAATTGAAATTAATATTGGAAAAACATTAGAAGAATAATTCCCCGGTAACGGCGCCAAAAACTTGTTGGTCGATTTTGCAACTGAAAAATACGCGCAAGTATATGCGGTCAACAAGTAATATAATGATAAGAGAGAGTTGTCGAACCCACAGGGAATTCACTCTAATTTATCCCCAAGTACTAACTCAATATCGACTCGATCTAAATCAAACTCTTTAATCAAGAGATAGATGAGGTTATATCTAAATTACATGACATATAAATAAGATAAATTGATAGATAAAGGTCTAAGATTACAATTTCTGCCATTCAAGCATTTTGTCAAACACTTGGCGTGCAATGCTTTGTTTAAACAACTTAACTCTCCTTTTAGATCAATTAACCACATAGAATTGACATCCGAGAAATCACAATTATGTAAGAGCCTCTATCGATGGTCAATTACGAATCTTCCTAATGCGGCACGTAGGTATATGTCTATCCTACACACAATCAAGAGACCAATTCAAGAATAATTAACAAGACACATATCACTAAATCTCATTAACCACCCTTTTAATTACCAACTTTCTCATTAGAAGTCATTAAGATTAGATTCTCAATTGGTTGCACACAGTATCTACGTATATATCTGTCCTAAATACTATCAAGTTACCTATCATTGAGGATAATCAACAAGACACATGTCACTAAATCTTTATTAATCACCCACAACAATCTTTAACTTTTGCATGATATCATAACTAGGTCTCCACACTATAATCCATTTGTCAATTTCATATAGGTTCCCAAGGTTATTACGAGCCAAGCAATTAATTTATAAGCATAGGTTATGATAACCAATTCATATGAGTAACAATAACCAAAGAAAAATAAATCAATTCAAATAAGCAATGGGTTCAATTACAATCTTAGATTAAAAACTAATTACATAGAGGAAAAAGAAAGATAATGGATGGCTTCCCCATTGTTTGTTGGATGAAACTCTATTGAAGCACCTCCATTGAAGCTTCTCTTCAAGCACCTTGAAGAGCCATGGCCATTAGTCATGGCCTCCCTTTTGTTTAGCCCAGCTGCCCCCTCTTTCTTCCTCCCTCAAAATCTGATTTTAGGAGTCTAGGATATCTTAAAATGGAGGCAACATGTTGTATTTATAGTGCCTTATGCAAAACCTTAGCTTAGCCCATGAAAAATGACCAAAAGGGGGCTAAAATTGCGAAATCTGGCGAATCTGGCGCGCTCGCGCGCCGGCTGAAATTGAGAGATACGGATTTGATCATGGTTGAAATTGAGCTAGAAGAAGCTGTTATGCCAATCAGAAGCTCAAAAATGGCAAATAAGGCAACCAAGCGTTGATGTTTAAATAGCACTTGCTCCATTTCCTACAAAACTAAGAAAAAAACACTTAAAAATAATATAAAACACATAAAAATAATACAAAACAACATTTTACACAAACATGATAAAAATACATAAAACCAAACGAAATGACTTAGGATTTACAAATTATGAAGCTCAAAAGTGCCTAATTTGTGTATATAAAACACACTCATCAAGGAGGGAACGATGTAACGATCAATAATTTTATATTTTATTTAAAATATTTATTGAATTAAATGAATATTTTAGTTGATTTATTTATTGAGTTAAATAAATATTGATGGATTTGTTGTGGAGTATTTGTATTAACTGTGACGGATTAATTAGAAATTTAATTAGTTTGTTTAGTAATTCTAATGATTAAATATAAATTTTATTATAAAGTTTAATTGAATTCGTATGATTACATTTAATTGTTAAAGGTGTGACGATTAAACTATATAGTAAATGAGTTATTAAAATAAATTAAAAGAGGATTAATTTAGTTTTACCAAACAAAGCCTTGTGGCTTTTGAATTTCAATTTTAATCTAGTTTTGCCAAACATAGCCTTATGGCTTTTGAATTGTGTAACTGACAATATTAAAATACGTATTATTATAATCAGTATTAAGGTTATCAGTTTTATTTAGCTTTGTCAGTTTTATATTTGTCTAAGTCTGAGAATAGAGATAAGAGAGTTATAGAGAGAATTTGAGAGCTTGGTGATATTGAAGAAGAGTAGTATCATATCATTTAGCTTCTAAACAAGGAATTAAGAGGTATAATCTGATTATAAACTTCTGTAATTATTCTTTAAGTTCTTCACTGAGGATTAATTTTTATTTCTTTATAAATGAATTTTGATGGATTAATGCATGGAGTACTTGTCTATATGTGTTAGTTAGTATGAATAATCTTCTATATGTTGTTTATAATCAGTTTTAATTGAGTTAATCCATGAAAGCATGTTTTTGTCTTTTAAAAAAAATAGTTTTGGTTTTAAAGTGAAAGTTCATGAGTATGGCTTGTATGTTTAAAAATTGGTGCTTAATTCATATGTTAATCTGTAAATTGATTGTGTATTATTGTAATTCACAGAGAAACGAAAACAATGCAACTTGAATGGATTAAAATGGTTTAGAAACAAATTCGTGGTATTTGATTTCACTAATATGTCAAGAATATGAAATAGAATATGAATTGTGATATTTGAATCCTTAATTTGGTTATTTGAAGATTTTGAGATGTTGAAATGATTCTGTAATATTTAAGTTTTGTGTTTGTTAAGTTCATAGCATTTGTGATTGGTTAAATAGGATTTAAGGTGTCGAATGTATTGAATTTGGGAAGAAACAGAGTCTGTTCGCGACCTGCAGATTCTGAGTCTGCATACCAGCGCGACCGTGTTGGTGCTAAGTGTAAAAGCAGCGCCGCCGCGCTGCTACAAGAAAATCAGATTTTTAAGTCGGGCGCAGCCGCGCTTGAAACAAGAGTAAAAGCAGCGCCGCCGCGCTGCTACTGTTCAGACCCAGTATTGAGATTTTAAATGTATGATTTTAGAAATTGTTTTTATAACTTCATAAGATGTTGTAGCAGAGTGTAAGATGTATTATTAAGCTTAATAATAGGTTGTAATCATATAAGATGATATTATGTGACTAATAAAGAATGATGGGTTATAGAATATGGTTTATGAAAATTGTTTTCTCACTGATCGATGTATCGATATGGCTTGAATGTGTAGGGTGTTTAAAGGAAGTGTACTATAATTTTGTAACGAACGCACAAGGCAAGTTCTTAAACCCTACTCCTCTTTTACGCAAGTTTCCAAACTCTATTCTTACGTTGTACAAGTTCATATCATTTGTTTCTTTGTTTCAATAGAGGCTTTCCATATTGTTCAAAGTCTATAATTTCTAATTAAGCTTTCTAATTCTTATGAAAGCATTACCTTGATATAAAATGTTTATTTAACTATGAATCATTGTTGTTCGATCTTTGATCATAAACTCCATTGTATAATCTTATGTTGTTATATCAAATTCTTTAGTGGCTAGCGAACCCTTATTAACTCGACTACTCCATAGCTGACGAGCGTTCTAAAAGTTAAAATTTCTGTTGAAGTTAATCCAAACTAAACTTCTTTTGGTACGGACTCTAGTGTCAAAGCTGAGATGAACAACCCTATTGTAAGGGATATTACTATGCAATAGCGTTAAAATATTTGTGCACAATACATTGTACGAAAGGGCTGATCCCCTAGAGTACGAGATAGATGGTCCATAGTCTATAAGACTGTTAAAGGTTACGGTAGAGATACTTGCTAACCTAGGACATAGTTCGAGGTCTTGTGACCCTCAGGTATATTTATAATCTTGCATTTTAAACTTGGTTCAAAAGCCGAATTTTCTATTGAGTTTTCATTTCTTTGATTATCGTTGATTGACTTCAGAAAAGTTTATACTCCTCAATTGAGATCTATTTCATTGATTATTCATATGCTATTGTTATTGCTACTATACGTATGGGCAACTGTTTGTTCACCCTTATATAAAACATTGCAGCTAAAGTTAAAAAGTCTGATGAGCTGTCCTCGAGTAAGGGCAAGGGCAAGATGAACAAATGAAGAAGATTAATTTACTTGATAAAGTTTATTTATTGAGTCATTATCATTGTTATATTTTAATTCCACAAAAGATGTAATAAAGGTTAGATGACCTGGGATTTCATATTAATTATGTAACCCTTCAATGGGAATATTATTTATTAAGTTTATTATTGTTATTATCCTTTATTGTGGGTAGTTAGTTATGAATGTGATGAATAGTGAGCACCAAATCTGTGGGACTGAGGTACCCGGATTTGGGGCGTCACACTTATTCTCTATCTCTTTCGTTTAATTGATAATTGAACACAAGGAAAGATCATGGTGCTGGTTTGTATTAAAATTTTAAAATCCATTTTTATTGCGCTTCCACTCTATTTATATAATTTGATTGCATGTTTGCATTATATACAAACCTAACAGTGGTATCAAAGCCAATCCTTGTGTTAATTATCGATTTTGATTATTCCATGTATGTATTGGTATGTGATTCGATCAAATTTTCTGGGCAAAATGGAGCGCGGCCTTGCCCGAATCTAGAAACCGTTTTTGGGGGTGAAGCGCGGTCGCGCCGCTCCTAGTTCATTTTGGAGCACGACCGCGCCGGTCTGCAGATTTTGAAATTTTTTTTTCTTCAATTAAAGTAAATGGTTTATTTAATTGGAGTAAGTTTAAAATAAAGATGTTTATTTTATCTGGAATAGAATTTCAGGTTGCTAAAATTAAAGGAATTTAATTTTGATTTAATTTTTGATTAAAATAAAAGAGTTTATTTTGTTTCAAAATTAAATATTAGCAAACTTTTTGCCCATTAAATGATATCAATCTATATATGGGATGGTTTTATTATCCATGAGATGAATGTTATTTATTGATGCATATGGAGATATGTATAATAATAAATATGGATTGATTATGGACTATTCATCAATGTGTGATCGGATTTATTTTAGAGGATGCTTGAATGAATGGGTTTTATAAATGGGGTCTGCTGATGAGGACATGTCTAGCTTGGATAAGGATGGAAGCTATGGGACGGATCCAGTGCAAGTTCCAGTTGGCCCGTGACGAGAGGCCGAGCTAAACATTTCAAGGAAGGACTAAGCGGCTTAATTCACTAGTTATGGATGGAGAATAGATCAAAGGCTTGTGTTAAGGAAGATGGCTTGAAGTTTGTTAACTTGGTGCAAATGTGTGGTGTAAGTAACATGCCAAATTCGGACTATTTTGCTGACCAGCGCCCCGGCGCTGGGATCCAGGAAGTTGGCGATGTACAACGCCCTGACGCTCCATTTTAGGCCAAGGCCAGCGCCCCGACACTGGGATCCAGGGAAGATAAAAACGCTTAGCGCCCTGATGCTCCATAAGGCCTAATACCAGCGCCCCGACGCTAGTATTCTGGCACAGTTTTCGAGTACGCATTTTTGACTTGTTTTGTCCAGATTTTTAGAAATTTCTCTATTTACTAATGTAATTAGGATACTTGATAATTAGGATTTTGTTTCCAAATTAATTTCTTATTCCTTATGGAGTTAGGGTTTATTGTTACTAGTATAAATAGTCGTTTTGAATGTAATTTCAAACAACATCAGATTTATTCAATACAATTATTTGTGAGATTATTCTCTACTTTTGGTTCTTTGAAGAATTCCTAGGTTATTTTTAGTTTTTCTTTGAGATTCAAACTTCGACTTATCATACAACAATACATACTTGTGTGTGGCGTCTTCTACCGCATTAATCGTCGATTGTACCGAGATTACCGCTTACATATAAGCGAGGGGTCAAGGTGTCGTTGGTGTCCATTCAACGCATATTTCTTAACGCGAGCAATTGTACCAAGATTACCGTCTACGTATAGGCGAGGAGTTAAGGTGTTGCGAGCAATTCACAGTTCAATTTTGCTAGAAATGATCCGGGCGACGACCACCTCACGCAAGCGTGCCGTGGAGTCTATCATTTGGTATCAAAGCTAATTCTTCTAGCGAGTTACTTATCTTTCTTTTGGGTGTTTGATTTGTTGAGCAAAAAAAAAGTATAGAAAATTAAATTTTTTTTATTTCGATTATTGATCTTCCTTTATTTTGAGGCTTATTAGAGAGGTACAAGGCGATTATTCTGTAATATCTGTGGTATTCTGAAATTTACACATTCTATTATTGTTCGTGATAAGTTATTTTTGAATTGATTTGGAAACTGTGATTTTTACTTGGAGAATTGAAAAAGAACCTATAAGAGAGAATTGTGAGTGGTAAAAGGCTATAGAGTGAGATCATACGAGGGTAAAAGCCAACTTTGAGTGATACACGAGCGATACATTAATTTGAGTGAAACACGTAAGGGAGCAGTGAGGAAATTTGTTTTCTACTAACCGTTATTTTGCAGCTGATTATGTCTAGTATGAAGGATAAGGGCTTGTTTGGAGAGGGATCTTCAACAAAAGGACAAAAGATAGATTCAGATGTGGACGTGGATGTTCTACTACAATAAGTAATTCGGAAGTTAGATCTCTTCGGTGATAGATTTGAGAGATTGGAAAGTATTCAAAGGGAGCAGTCACTGGTGATTATGGGTTCTCAAAAGAAAGAGAAGGTGCAGAAAAATGGGAATAATGATAACGAGGAGGATTCCTACGAAGAGGAGTTTGTTCCAGTTATTGGAAGGCGATTTGAGGCCAGGGATAGGAGATTTCGGGAGGATAGAGAAGATAGGAATAGGTAAATGACAACTTGGGAAGTATTAAATTGAAGATTCCGTCTTTCCAAGGGAGGAGTGATCCCGAGGCTTATCTTGAATGGGAGAAGAAGATTGAATGGGTTTTTAAAGTTCAAAACTACTCGGAGCGTAAGAAGGTACAACTGGCAGCTACAGAATTTACAGATTATGTCGTCACTTAGTGCGATCAATTGAAGACTAGTAGGAGGAGATGTGGTGAGCAACCGATTGAGACTTGGGCTGAGATGAAGGCAGTTATGAAGAAAAGATTTGTAGCAAGCCACTATCATCGGGATTTGTTTCGGAGTTTGCAAACTTTAAAGCAAGGGAGTAGGAGCGTGGAGGACTACTACAAGGAAATGAAGATGCTAATGGCTAGGGCTAATATCGATGAGGATAGCGAGGCTACAATGGCTCGATTTTCAGCAGGCTTAAAGTGGGATATAGCTAATTTGGTGGAGCGATAACATTACGTGGCCTTGGAGGATATGGTACACATGGCTACCAAGATTGAAAAGCAGCTTAAAAGGAGAGGTGGTCAAATGTCAAATCCTACCACGAGTTCGTTATGGAAGTCTAATGTTGTGAAGCGTGAGGAAAAGCCCTTTGTGAGCAAGCCTAAAGTGGAGCCAAAGCAAGAAATAACTAACCGTGGAATACAAGGTAAAACTGAGAAACCTACTTTTAGTTGTAATCGAGATATTGTTTGTTTCAAATGTCAAGGAAAGGGACATATTTCCAGCCAATGTCCTAATCAAAGGACTATGTTGTTCCGAGATGATGGGGAGGTGGAAACTGAGGAGGAGGAAAGTGACAATGATTATATGCCACCATTAGAGGAGATAGATGAGGATGCTATACATGGTGAAATTTTAGTCATGAGAAGAGCTCTTAGTACACAGGTGAAGGAGGAAATTAAAGAACAGCGAGAGAGCCTTTTTCATACTAGGTGTCTTGTGAATGGGAAAATCTGTTGTGTAGTCATAGATGACGGTAGTTGTACGAACGTGGCTAGTACTACTATGGTAGAGAAGTTCGGATTGGCTACATCCAGGCATCCACAACCGTATCGATTGCAATGGCTCAATGACAATTAAGATATAAAGGTGACCAAGCAGGTGATGGTTCCATTTTCTATTGGGTGATATGTGGATGAGATTTTATGTGATGTGGTGCCTATGCAGGCAGGGCATTTGTTGTTTGGTAGACCATGGCAGTTCGATCGGAGAGTTACACATGATGGTTTCACTAATGAGTATTCGTTTATGCATGAAAAGAGAAAAATTACTTTACGCCCTATGTCACCACAACAAGTGCATGAGGATTAGATTCACTTACAGAAAGATCATGTTAAAAAAAAAGAGAGCGAAGAGAGGAAAAATAAGATAGAAAAAGAAAGAGAGAAAAAAGATGATGAGAGGAAAACAAATATCTATGCAAAAAAGAGTGATGTGAGGAGAGCATTGGTTTCTAAACTGCCGATGATTATACTTCGGTGTAAGGAGGCGCTTTTGAATACTAACGCTAACAATTATTCTGTGCGTAGTAGTGTTTCATCTATTTTCCAGGATTATGCTGATGTGTTTTCCGAGGAGCTACCTCAAGGATTACCACCTATTCGGGGAATTGAACATTAGACTGATTTCATTCCCGGTGCTACCATTCCGAATCGACCAGCTTATCGGAGCAATCCCTAGCAGACGAAGGAGTTGCAAAATCAAGTTGGAGAACTGATGCAGAAAGGGTTCATGAGGGAGAGCATGAGTTCGTGTGCAGTTCCAGTGATTTTGGTGCCAAAGAAGGATGGGAAATGGCGTATGTGCATCGATTGTCGAGCGGTAAATAATATACGGTAAAATATCGACATCCCATTCCTCGTTTAGATGATATGTTAGATGAATTGCATGGATCTTGTGTGTTTTCAAAAATTGATTTAAAAAGTGGGTATCATCAAATTTGTATGAAAGAAGGGGATAAATGGAAAACAACTTTTAAAACAAAGTATGGTTTGTATGAGTGGTTAGTGTTATCTTTTAGTTTAACTAATGCTCCTAGTACTTTCATGCGTCTAATGAATCATGTGTTGCATCCATTCATAATCAAATTTGTTGTTGTGTATTTTGATGATATTTTGATTTATAGCAAAATCTTGGGAGAGCATGCGTTGCATTTAAAATCTGTTTTAGATGTACTTCGTAAAGAAAAGTTATTTGCTAACATGGATAAATGTACATTTTGCATGGATAGAATTGTGTTTCTTGGCTTTGTTGTGAGTTCACAGGGAGTCCAAGTCGATGAGGAGAAAATATGTGCAATCCGGGAATGGCCGAGTCCAACAAATGTGAGTCAAGTTCGAAGCTTTCATGGATTGGCTAGTTTTTACCTATGGTTCGTGAGGAACTTCTGAAAGTAGTATGCACACAAGCCAATCATATTTGATATGATGTAGCATATACTTTGTAATCTTATTCATTTATTAATAAAAGAATTGAGTTTCTTAAAAGGCATTTTATATTATCTACATGGTGCTGTTATATTAAATGTGATAAACCCATAGTTTTGAGCAATGCTTTTAGAATCATGATGGTGATCATGCTAATGAGATCTAAATTCAAGATAGCTCACAAACTAAAATTGTTCCTAATCGTTGGATTACTAAATTGGGGATTAGTGAATCCGGATAGATTAGTACATACGTTGCTTGCTCTTAGGAAGAGGATGATTGATCTCATAATCATTTGTGTGGAGACACTAAAGCAAGTACGTAGGTGCTTATTGGAAAATAAGTACACTGAACGTGGCTCACTAAGGAATACCTAATGGAGTTTTACTCGCCTGTCAATAGTAATTCCTCTAGTGATAGTAGTACAAGTGATCCTCGGACTTGAGATTATCATAGTATCTTGTGTATGATGAGTTATACTTTGACATGTCCCTTAAGACCTTTGGGGTATATCAAAGGGTATGATTGGGTATAATAAGTTGTACATGGAGATAGATGAATGATCAACAAAGAATCTACCACGTCTAGTAAAAGATGTGAATGTCCTATGTGATTCGATAAATGATAACTCAGTAGTCCTTGGCCAAGGCAGAATGAAATTAGAAATGAGTTTCTAATTTGCATTATTTAGAGTTGTGCATTTGGGAATCGAAATACATATAATTAAATAAAATAAGACTTGACAGTAAATTCATGTCTTATATTTAATTGGGACATTGTATGGTAGAAGTATTGAATTGTACGGTAACTATTTACTCAAAGGTTCTTTTATGATTAATGTTGAAATCTATATTATCTGGAAAGTCGTTGATCGCTAAGGGGCTTACCCTTATTGTAGAATAAATATTATTTATTTAAATGAATTAAATAGTTTAATTTATTTATTTAAATAAGTTTAGAATTGTTCTAATTGATTTATTCACAACCAGTTTAATATGGAGAACCTAAAGGGTCACACCGCAAAAAGGAAAATATTTATTTAAGAAGTAAATGGCATAATTGTAATAATAAGTTAAGTGTATTTAATTTAGTCTATGGAGATAGAATAAATTAAATAGCTTAATATTTATTATTTAATATTTTGAAAATATTAAATATAAATTAATAAGAGGAGTCTTATTATTATTATTATTACTATTCCTATTATTTAATTCCTAATAGGGATTGGGAATTAATTAATAGAACTGTTATTTATTTCCAAATAGGGATTGTGAATTAATTAATAGAAGTACTCTCTCACGTATTCCTAATTGGATTAGGAGCCTAATTAATTAAAGGAGTTTAATTAGAATATAAACCCTAATCCTAAATAGTTTAGGGAAGGTTTATTCCTACATCTATAAATAAGAAGAGTCTTATCATAGATTAGGGTTACACACTTGTAGACACCCAAATTTTGCACTTCGTATACTAACTTTGACAGGACAGATCTGGAAGCGGTGAACCGCTTATACATCCCGATCTTGGCCGCAGATGTATCTGCGGCTGGCCGCAGATCAATCTGCGGCTGCCCGCAGATCCATCCGCGGCTGGCCCTGGTGGGTCCCACCTTGCTCCCTTGCAGTCAATTGACGTGTTGAGTGAAAGAAGATCACGCGATGGGTGACCGGCGACGATACCCGGCCCCGACGAGACGATCGACCGGCGACGATAACCGGCGATCACGAGATGGATGTCCGGCGACGAAAACCGGCTCCGACAAGATAACCAACCGGCGACGATAACCGGGGGTTACGAGATGGGTGACCGGCGACGATACCCGGCCCCGACGAGACGATCGACCGGCGACGATAACCGGCGATCATGAGATGGATGTCCAGCGACGAAAACCGGCTCCGACAAGATAACCAACCGGCGACGATAACCGGGGGTTACGAGATGGGTGACCGGCGACGATACCCGGCCCCGACGAGACGATCGACCGGCGACGATAACCGGCGATCACGAGATGGATGTCCGGCGACGAAAACCGGCTCCGACAAGATAACCAACCGGCAACGATAACCGGGGGTTACGAGATGGGTGACCGGCGACGATACCCGGCCCCGACGAGACGATCGACCGGCGATGATAACCGGCGATCACGAGATGGATGTCCGGCGACGAAAACCGGCTTCGACAAGATAACCAACCGGCGACGATAACCGGGGGTTACGAGATGGGTGACCGGCGACGATACCCGGCCCCGACGAGACGATCGACCGGCGACGATAACCGGCGATCACGAGATGGATGTCCGGCGACGAAAACCGGCTCCGACAAGATAACCAACCGGCGACGATAACCGGGGGTTACGAGATGGGCGACTGGCGACGATACCCGGCCCCGACGAGACGATCGACCGGCGACGATAACCGGCGATCACGAGATGGATGTCCGGCGACGAAAACCGGCTCCGATAAGATAACCAACCGGCGACGATAACCGGGGGTTACGAGATGGGTGACCGGCGACGATACCCGGCCCCGACGAGACGATCGACCGGCGACGATAACCGGCGATCACGAGATGGATGTCCGGCGACGAAAACCGGCTCCGACAAGATAATCAACCGGCGACGATAACCGGGGGTTACGAGATGGGTGACCGGCGACGATACCCGGCCCCGACGAGACGATCGACCGGCGACGATAACCGGCGATCACGAGATGGATGTCCGGCGACGAAAACCGGCTCCGACAAGATAACCAACCGGCGACGATAACCGGGGGTTACGGGATGGGTGACCGGCGACGATACCCGGCCCCGACGAGACGATCGACCGGCGACGATAACCGGCGATCACGAGATGGATGTCCGGCGACGAAAACCGGCTCCGACAAGATAACCAACCGGCGACGATAACCGGGGGTTACGAGATGGGTGACCGGCGACGATACCCGGCCCCGACAGGACGATCGACCGGCGACGATAACCGGCGATCACGAGATGGGTGACCGGCGACGATACCCGGCCCCGAACGAGATGATAGATTGGAAGAGTGAACCTAACGACCAACAAATACGGTCAGAGGGTTGATGCATTGACACTCTTTCGAATGTTTGCATGCGCTACATCTTGTGTTGTACCATAAACTACGTGTGTTGCATCGTGTGTGTATTATCGTATCTGTGCAGTGTCATTCAGACATCGGGTGTCTGTTTCTTTATCCTGTTCATTTCATTTAACATTTCATAAACATGATAAAGAGGGGCAGCTGTAGACACCCAAATTTTGCACTTCGTATACTAACTTTGACAGGACGGCAAATTCGTCAAATGGACCGGCCTGCGAGAGCAAAAGATGGAAAAAGTACAGGCGTTCGACGCCACCAAGACAATTTGCAACCGAAATCGACGTGACAGCAAGGCTATCCGAATTTGGCATTCCCGGAAGGTGTGGCACGCCTCCTAATGATTCCCGGACTATAAAAAATGAACCTGTCAGCGGAAAGCAGCGTCACGGCACAAAAATCGAGGCGTATCACGAGAATTGAGAAAGTCAAGCCAGCCAGCCGCGGATTGATCTGCGGCCAAGTGGGTGCGCCAGCACGGAAACCAGGAAATCAGCACTATCAGCTGAGTGCGATGGGAGGTGGGCCAGCCAGCCGCAGATGGATCTGCGGCCAGCCGCAGATCAATCTGCGGCTGGCTCTGGCCAGCCTATTTCAGCCCAGTTTCGTGCAGCATACAGGAGAGAGCAGTTTTTGGCGGAAGAAGAAGAAAAACAGCAGCAGTTTTAGCTCGGAAATAGAGAGAAATAGCAAAAAATTATTGCAACAATTGAGAGAAAGGAGAGGAATTTCCCCTTGTTGTTGGATTATATCAATACATCTCATATTTCACTCAATATACAAGTTTCTACATAATCTTGGTATCATTTGCAAGGTGAAAATCTCCTTATTTTTTCAATTTCTATCATGTCATTTGGCTAAATTAAATTTTAATTTTCAAGAATATTGTTGAATAATCATGGATTAAGGATTATTGGTGAGGGTTCCATTGGAACAAAATTCTTCCTAATAATCCGATGATATCTAATTGGTGAAATTTCTAGCTTGTTTATGGATATATATTAGGCGTAGTTTAATTGATTGTATTTTTAGGATGTGTTAGGCAATCTACGTTGTTATTATTGTAGTATTCATTTTGTGAGTATGTAATAATCGTGGTTGTGAGCCTAGGAAAGCGACCCCGTGGTTCAAATCCGATGATGGACGTTTTGGTGTATGTAATAGATTCAAGATGCTTGTTTTGTAACGTGTAACTGTCGGGCCTTAAAACGACGTTAAGGCGAGAATCGGGTTTAAGGCCTCGTATTAGTGGAATACGTGATTGTTGGCGTTCGGGGATATTTTGATGGCTTACATGCCCGTGAATAGCCCCGACGCGTGTTTATGTTTGATTAGATTTCGTGATACCAAAATGATTCCAAAGGATTAAACGATAAAGATCTTTCCTAAAATCAATCAAAATAGGATATTAGCATCACGAGGCTAAAAATTTGAAAATGCTAATGAATGTCGATTCCTATTAAACGAGAAGGCCAAAGAAAATCATTTTCAAACATCATCAAAAATGGCTTTTATGAATGAAATGAAATATTTTAGTAAACTTTTGTGCATAGGGTTAAAGACATCCTAGAAATTGCCCATCATTTTACGAAGGCAACGTATAGATCTCGATTCCTATTTTGACGAAGGTTTAAAATTCTTGTTTTGCCACGACGACACCTAATAAAAAACCTCATAGTTTTTGACAATGAAAATCAAACCTTTTGCATGAAAAGAGGGAGCTTTCTCGTATTAATAGAAAACGACGTTCTGAAACATTATTAAATTAAAGCACAACTTTCCCTAAAAATCCAAATGATTCTTTCATACAAACTCACCACAACATTCACATAAGCACACACACACACCCACATACACCCACACATATACACATTTCATGAATTAAAGGATAGGACAGCATCAAGATTGCGGTAACCGTATTTCACGGAAGTCGAGGGGTGCCTAACACCTTCCCCTCACTTAAGCAAGCCCCCGAACTTTATGAATCTCGATTCGCAGACCAATTAATTCGGAGTCACATATGAGCCAGCGATTTATAAAAAAATGAAAACTCGGATGAGTTGGTACATCCATTTCAAATATACCAACTGGCGACTCTGGTTAATTGGCTCATCACAAAAAACGATCTTTCAAAACCCCGTCGACCTCAATGCCGACCTTTTCCAAAAAATCATCTAAACCAAAAGGCTAAAATTGGAAAAGACAAAAAAGGACAAAGCGGATAAAACCGGCGTCGACAACACTCTTGCATTAGATTGTGGAGAGTACTTGCAATTTCTATAGAGATAGAATCTAGGGCTTTTGCCAAACACCCAACTTCTTGAATACTTGTTCTTCCTTGGTGGATCACCTCTAGAGGCCAAACACTTAGGTGGCTAACGTTGATCAAAGGAAGGAATCACACCATAGCATTCGACGAGGACACGAAGGACTAGGAGTTGAACTTGTACCCGAGGAAGCTTTGTTCTACGAGGGTATAATTCTTATTCTCTTTCTCTTTCATTTATATCGTTAATTGAGCACATTGATCGATCATGGTGATGGTTTGTATAAAATTTTAAAATCCGTTTTATCATGCTTCCGCTCTATTTATGTAATTTGATTGCATGATTGCGTAATATACAAACCTAACAGTAGTATCAGAGCCTAATCATGTGCTAATTATCGATCTTGATGATTCAATGTATGAATTGATATGCGAAACGTTCGAATTTTTGGGCTAGGGAAAATTTTTCTGAATCTGCGTCGCGGCGCAGCCGCGCCGCTTCCAGTTCATTCTGGAGCGCGGCCGCGCCCTAACCCAGAAACGTTTCTGGGGTGCAGCGCGACCGCGCCGCTCCTAGTTCAAATTGGAGCGCGGCCGCGCCGGTGTGCAAACTTTGAATTTTTTTTTTGTTTTCTCAATTAATATAAATGGTTTATTTAATTGATAAAAGTTTAAAATAAAAGAGTTTTTTTTATCTGGAATGGAATTTTAGATTGCTAAAAATTAAAGGAGTTTAATTTGGATTTGGTTTTTGATTAAAATAAAAGAGTTTATTTTGTTTCAAAACTAAATATCAGCAAAACGTTTGCCCATTAATTGATATCAATGCATATATGGAATGGATTTATTATTCATGGGATGAATGTTATTTATTGATACATATAGAGATATGTATGATAATAAATAGGGGTTGATTATGGACTATTGACCAATGTGTGATTGGATTTATTTTAGTGGATGCTTGAATGAATGGGTTTTTATAAATGGGGTCTGTGTACCTCGTCTTCTCTAATTTTTCTTAATGTAAATTCCATCTCCCTCCAATGTACTTCCCTTTGACTGCTGATCAAGGTTTCTATTTATTGTAAAATAGTTTCTGTAATAGGACTAGTTAGAATTAATTTTGAAAAACTGGAGACAAAGGAGCAAGGAGCGCTTGAAGACCCGTTTGTATTGGAGCCCGAGTTTAAATGTAATAGTTATATTTAAATTTAATTCTTGCACCCTAGGTTTGACCTTTTGGTTCACTTGGTGGCTCTAGTGAACCAAACTAGAATAAAAGTCCATAATCAATCCGGGTAAAATATAGTATTCTATATGTGCATGCTTACTATATATATATATTATATATTATCCAACATGCTTCGCATGTAAAATAATATGACGCGTATTTTATATATATATGTGCATGCGCGCTAAACAAGATGAGACTAATAATAACAAACCCCTCAAAGTAATATATTAAGTCCTAAGCGTTCAAAGATATTTGGAATATCGAACGTCGCCTTCTAGCATGGTAAAGCGATAGAGTATTAAATATTTAATATGAGTTTGTTGTGTCACACAAGGCAAGTATTAAATATTTAAAATGTTGCTTTATCACATTTGATGCTTATACATAGACTGAACGATACTGTTTTGTTGTGTCACACAAGGACAGTGTTTTTCTTTCGAATATATGGAAGTGCTAGGTTGGACTTAACTTGGATAATTTTGATTCGGATGTGTCACACTTGATCAAAATAATCTAAGAGGCAAAATACAAGGAGTTACATAGCGATGTAATTAACAATAGTTGTCTACCTATTTATTTATATATAGTTTGTTGTGTCACACAAGGCTATATACATTTGAAATGAGATCCTTATTCTCACTAGCAAATCTTTAATTAGATTTGCCGAACTATTTAATAAGGGTAATATAGTTTGATGAAAATAGTGGGAGATACCAATTTAAAATAAAAACCTAATTAATTTTGGTAATTAATTAAATGAATGTATGCTAAAATGTTATCTATTTCACATGCAGAATTTAAAAATGTCAAACTCACTATCACTGCGTAGCATACTTGATGCTAACAAACTGACCGGACCGAATTACACGGACTGGTTAAGGAATCTGAGAATTGTTCTCACTGCTGAAAAGATTTCTTATGTCCTAAATTCGCCAGTCCCTGTAAATGTTGCAAAAACAGCCTCTGAGGAAGAGATTGCTACTTTCAGAAAAAGTGGCAAGATGATGCAATCTTGGCTCAATGCATCATGCTCGCATCCATGAGTAACGAGCTTCAGCGTCAGCATGAAACTATGGATGCTCCTACTATATTGCTGCACCTCAAAGAGTTGTATGGTGAGCAAAGTTGGACTGCTAGATAACAGATATCTAAGGAGCTCTTCCGATCTCGTATGACTGAGGGCACTGCTGTTGAGACTCATGTCCTTAAGATGATCAATCTAATCGAACAACTTGGACAGCTTGGGTGCGTGATGGATGGGGAGTTAAGTCAAGATTTGATCTTGCAGTCACTCCCGGACACCTTCTCATAATTTGTTGTGAATTTTCACATGAATAAGTTGGACATCAGCTTACCGGAGTTACTTAATATGCTGAAAACTGCTGAAGGTCACTTCTCATCCAATAAGAACCAAGTCTTACTAGTGGATGACTCTTCCAAGAAAAGGAAGAGGCCCAAGGTATCTTCTAAAAAGAAGAAAAACAAGAAGGCTAAGGGCAAGGCGAAGAAAAAAGATAAAAAGAAACCGGATCCAGATAGCAAAAAAATTTGCTACCATTGCAATAAGTCAGGACATTGAAAGAGGAACTGCAAGGAGTATCTTGCGGACCAAAAGAAGCTTGGAGAAGCTTCGACTTCCGATCTAGGTTTGTTCATGATTGAAATTAATTTTTCTGAAAGTCAAAATTCTACTTGGGTATTGGATACCGGCTGTAGTTCTCACATATGTAATAATATGTAGGGACTAAGCAGAAGTAGAAAGCTGAACAACGATGAAGTCGTCTTACGAGTGGGAAATGGAGCAAAGGTTGCTGCACTAGCTGTAGGAACTTATTGTTTAGCACTGCCTTCGGGCAAGTTCATTAATTAAAATAATTGTCATTATGTTCCAACACTCATTAGAAACATTATTTCAATTTCTGTATTGGATATGAATGGTTTTGATATTATAATAAAGAACAACAGTTGTTCTATTTATAATAAAAATATTTTATATGGTGTTGACAATCTACTGAATGGACTTTACATACTCGACTTACATGAAAATATACTTCAAATTGAAGAAACTAAGAAAAACAAAAAGAGATGATGTTAATTATACCTTTATGTGGCACTGTAGACTCGGTCATATCAATGAAACAAGATTAACCAAGTTGCATAAAGATGGGCTTTTAGAGCTATCTGATTACGAATCATATCCAACTTGTGAATCTTGTCTCATGGCTAAGATGACTAAATCTCCTTTTAGTGGAAAAAGAGAAAGAGTTACAGAGTTAGCGTTGGTACACACACACGTATGTGGACCTATGACAACGAATGCATGAGGAGGGTATTCTTATTTTATTACTTTCACTGATGATCATTCTAGATTTGGATATGTGTATTTAATGAAATACAAATCTGAATCATTTGAAAAGTTCAAAGAATTTAGAAGTGAAGTAGAGAAGCAAACTAGTAAGAGTATTAAGATTCTTTGATAGGATCGAGGAGGTGAATACTTGACCAATGGGTTTATAACTTGTCTCAAAGAAAATGGTATAATCTCACAATGGACTCCACCAGGGACGCCACAGTTGAATGGTGTATCTGAAATGAGAAATTTAATATTGTTGGACATGGTTCGTTCCATGATGAGTTATACCGACCTTCCAGTATCCTTCTGGGGTTATGCCCTACAAAACGGCTGCATACCTTCTTAACAAGGTACCTATCAAATCCATCCCAAAGACCCCATATGAGATATGGACCGGGAGGAAACCTAGTCTTAAGCATGTTAAGACTTAAGGTTGTCCAGCTTATATCAAAAGGTTTGAGCATGATAAGCTGAAGACTAGATCCGACAAGTGTAGATTTGTAGGATATCCTAAAGAAAGTTTAGGATATTATTTCTATCATCCTACTGATCAAAAGGTGTTTGTTGCGAAACACGCTGCGTTCTTATAAAAGGAGTTTATCCTTGAAGGGGTCAGTGGGAGTAAGATATATCTTGAAGAAGTTCACGAACCACAAAATACTACGGATCAAAGTCAGGTACCTGACCAAGTAGAAGAACCTACTGTACCACTACCTATTCATAAATCTGGAAGAGTACCGAAGATACCTGATAGGTATGGATTCATCATAAAGGATGATGATGAGGTACACATCATATATGATGATGAGCCATTGACTTACGAAGAGGCTATGAGCAGTAAAGACTCGGAGAAATGGCTAGAAGCCATGAAATCCAAGATGAACTCCATGTATGAAAACCAAGTATGGACTTTGGTTTCACCACCTGAGGGCATTAAGCCTATTGGGTGTAAATGGGTCTTTAAGAGAAAGACTAAAGCAGATGGCAAGGTAGAGACCTATAAGGCCCGACTAGTTGCAAAAGGTTTTAAACAAAGATAAGGAGTTGACTATGATGAAACCTTCTAACCAGTAGCTATGCTCAAGTCCATTCGGATTTTGCTTGCAATTGCAGCTTATTATGACTACGAGATCTGGCAAATGGACGTGAAACGACCTTCCTCAATGGAGAGCTTGAGGAGAATGTATATATGATATAGCCAGAGGGTTTTGTTTCAACGGTTGGAACAAACCAAGTCTGTAAGCTACAATGATCCATTTATGGATTGAAGCAAGCTTCTTGAAGATGGAACATTCGTTTTGATGAGATAATCAAAAGGTTTGATTTTATCAAAAATGAGGATGAACCTTGTATGTACAAGAAGGTTAGTGGGAGCGCTGTTTCATTCCTTGTATTATATGTTGATGATATATTACTGATAGGAAATGATGTTCCTATGCTACAGTCGATCAAAATTTGGTTATCTAAACACTTCTCCATGAAGGACTTGGGTGAGGCATCCAATATTTTGGGGATAAAGATCTATAGAGATAGATCTAAAAGGATGCTTAGCTTGACCCAAGGAAAGTACATTGACTCGATGTTAAAAAAGTTTAGCATGGAAGATTCCAAGAGAGGTCTCATACCGATGAACCATGGAATACATCTCTCTAAGAAACAGGCCCCAAAGATACTTGAGGAGAGAGACCGAATGAGTAAGATTCCTTATGCTTCAGCAATAGGATCTATCATGTACGATATGGTATGTACTAGACTAGATGTCGCTCATGCACTTAGTGTAACAAGCAGATATCAGTCAAATCCAGGAGAAGAGCACTGGAAGGCAGTGAAAAATATCCTAAAGTACTTGAGAAGAACTAAGGATGTATTTTTTATTTACGGTGGGTCTGAATTGAAACTAGAGGACTATACAGACTCAAGTTTTCAAACGGACCAAGATGATAGTAAATCCGTTTTAGGGTACGTGTTTACCTTAAACGGTGGCGCAGTGAGTTGGAAAAGTTCTAAGCAGCAAACAATTGCTGATTCAGTGACAGAGGCAGAGTACATAGCTGCAAGTTAAGCTGCAAAGGAAGCTGTTTGGATGAAGAAGTTCATAACTAAACTTGGAATGGTTCCTAGCATTAGAGGAGCTGTACCTTTATTCTGTGACAACACCGGAGCTGTTGCGCAGGCTAAGGAACCCAGGTCTCATCAGAAATCTAAACACGTGTTGCGGCGGTTTCATTTGATTAGAGAGATCATTGAAAGAGGAGATGTCCCCCTGGAGCGTGTGGACTCTCAAGCCAACATTGCAGATCCATTTACTAAAGCTTTAACACAACAGCAGTTTGATCGTCACTTAGTGAAGATGGGTATTAGATACCATGACGATTGGCTTTAGTGCAAGTGGGAGATTGAAAGTAGTATGCACCCAAGCCAAACGTATTTGATATGATGTAGCATATACTTTGTAATCTTATTCATTTATTAATAAAAGAATTGATTTTCTTAAAAGGCATTTTACATTATCTACATAGTGTTGTTATATTAAATGTGATAATAGCACTATGTTATATCTAAATTCAAGATAGCTCACAAACTAAAATTGTTCCTAATCGTTGGATTACTAAAAAGTGGATTAGTGAATCCGGATAGATTAGTACATACGTTGCTTGCTCTTAGGAAGAGGATGATTGATCTCATAATCATTTGTGTGGAGACACTAAAGCAAGTACGTAGGTGCTTATTAGAAAATAAGTACACTGAACGTGGCTCACTAAGGAATACCTAATGGAGTTTTACTCACCTGTCAATAGTAATTCCTCTAGTGATAGTAGTACAAGTGATCCTCAGACTTGAGATCATCATAGTATCTTGTGTATGATGAGTTATACTTTGACATGTCCCTTAAGACCTTTAGGGTATATCAAAGGGTATGATTGGGTATAATAAGTTGTACATAGAGATAGGTGAATGATCAACAAAGAATCTACCTCATCTAGTAAAAGATGTGAATGTCCTATGTGATTCGATAAATGACAACTCAGTAGTCCTTGGCCAAGGCAGAATGAAATTAGAAAGCAGATTCTAATTTTTATTATTTAGAGTTGTGCATTTGGGAATCGAAATATATATAATTAAATAAAATAAGACTTTATAGTAATCCATGTCTTATATTTAATTAGGACATTGTATGGTAAAAGGATTGAATTGTACGGTAACTATTCACTAAAAGGTTCTTTTGTGATTAATGTTGAAATCTATATTATCTGGAAAGTCGTTGATCGCTAAGGGGGCTTATCCTTATTGTAGAATAAATATTATTTATTTAAATGAATTAAATAGTTTAATTTATTTATTTAAATAAGATTAGAATTGTTCTAATTGATTTATTCACAATCGGTTTAATATGGAGAACCTAAAGGGTCACACCGCAAAAGAAAAATATTTATTTAAGAAGTAAATGTCATAATTGTAATAATAAGTTAAGTGTATTTAATTTAGTCTATGGAGATAGAATAAATTAAATAACTTAATATTTAATATTTAATATTTTGGAAATATTAAATATAAATTAATAAGAGGAGTCTTATTATTATTATTACTATTACTATTATTTAATTCCTAATAGGGATTGGGAATTAATTAATAGAAGTACTCTCACATGAATTCCTAATTGGATTAGGAGCATAATTAATTAAAGGAGTTTAATTATAATAGAAACCCTAATCCTAAATAGTTTAGGGAAGGGTTATTCCTACATCTATAAATAAGAGGATTCTTATTATAGATTAGGGTTACATACTCTTGCATTAGATTATGGAAAGTACTTGCAATTTCTATACAGATAGAAACAAGGGTTTTGCCAACACCCAACTTCTTGAATACCTATTCTTCCTTGGTGGATCACCTCTAGAGGCTAAACACTTGGGTGACTAACGTTAATCAAAGGAAGGAATCTCATCGATGGAATTCGAGGAGAACACGAAGGACTAAGAGTTGAACTTGTACCCGAGGAAGCTTCGATCTACGAGGGTATAATTCTTATTCTCTTTCTCTTTCGTTTAATTGATAATTGAACACAAGGATAGATCATGGTGACGGTTTGTATTAAAATTTTAAAATCCGTTTTATAACGCTTCCGCCCTATTTGTGTAATTTGATTGCATGCTTGCGTTATACACAAACTTAACATGTGCGCTAAACAAGATGAGACAAATAATAACAAACTCATCAAAGAAATCATATTAAGTCCTAAACGTTCAAAGATATTTGGCATATCGAACGTCACCTTCTAGCATGGTAAAACAATAGAGTATTGAATATTTAATATGAGTTTCTTGTGTCACCACAAGGCAAGTATTAAATATTTAATATGTTGCCTTATCACATTTGATGCCTATTAAGGAATTGAACATTACTGTTTTATTGTGTCACCACAAGGACGATATTTTTTCTTCACATATATGGAAATGCTAGGTTGGACTTAACTTGGATAATTTTGATTCGGATGTGTCACCACTTGATCAAAATAATCTAAGAGGCAAAATACAAGGAGATACATAGTGATGTAATTGATAATAGTTGTCTACCTATTTATTTATATATCATTTGTTGTGTCACCACAAGGCTATATACATTTGAAATAGGATCCTTATTCTCACTAGCACATGTTTAATTAGATTTGTCGAACTATATATTGAGGGTAATATAGTTTAATAAAAATAGTGGGAGATACCAATTTAAATAATGACCTAATTTATTTTGGTAATTAATAAGATGAATGTATGCTAAAATGTTGTTAATTTACAAATTCATTTACAGAATTTTACAATGTCTAAATTTACTATCATTGCGTAACATATTAGATGCTAATTAACCGGACCGAATTACATGGACTAGTTAAGGAATCTGAGAATAGTTCTCAAGGCTGAAAAGTTATCTTATGTCCTTAATATGTCTATCCCTGTAATGACTGTAGACAATGCCTCTGAGGAAGAGATTGCTACTTTTAGAAAGTGGCAAGACGATGCACAGTTGGCTCAATGCATCATGCTCGCATCCATGAGTAACGAGCTTTAGCGTCAACATGAAACTATGGATGCTCCTACTATATTCCTGCACCTCCAATGAGTTGAAGGGTGAGGAAAGTAGGACTATTAGATATCAGATATCTAAAGAGCTCTTCCGATCTAGAATGACAGATGGCAATGCAATATGTGACGAACGAGAATTTTTGTAACTTATTTTAAATATTTATTGATTAAATAAATATTTTTGATGATTTGATTGTTGAATTAATTGATTAATTGATGAATTTATGGTAGATTAATTTAATTATATGTGTTACATTAATTAGATTAATGTGAAGAATTTTTATATTTAATATATGTGTTTAATTGAATTTATTTGATTAAATACATTATTTAAATTAGTATAATGTTATTTCTAATTAATTTAATTATTAATTAGAGATTCAATAATTTGTCATATTTAATAAATGAGAATTTTATTTATATGACTATGTGATTTAATGTAGAATTTTTCTATTTTATATATTTGATTTTATTAAGATTAATTAGTTGATTTAAAGTGTTACATTAAACTATCTAATAAGCTTTTTATTATAATAATTTAGAAGGGAGAATAAGGTGCTAGCCAAACGAAGCCTTATTGTGAGTTGAGGTCAGTTAACCCATTATGGGATTAACTGACACCACTCGTCAGATGTAAAAACTTCACGTATCCTATTATCCAGCCATTCCCATCATCAGTTTCCAAAATTCATTCAAGAGAAGAAAAGAAAGAGAGTTTGAGAGAATTGAAGAAGAAAAATCTACTCACCTTGTTGCATAATCTAATTTCTTGTTAAGGTAATTCTTAAATTTAACCTTTAGTTTATGTTTTCTTAATTATTCTCCATGAATGCATGTCTGAGTTTTTTCTGTAAATTAAGTTATATGGTTAAATTTTATAGAATGATGATTGAATATTCGAAAGCATGTATAAGCGTCTTTTATATGATGTATATGTGATTTAGAGTAATTAATTCATAAGAATATGCCTTGAATTAGAAGTTTCTGAAATTACAGAGAAACAGAGTTTTAAATATGACTTATATGTATGAAAAAAATTATGCTTGAATTACATGTTAATCGTTAAATTGATAGTTGTTTATGTTTATGCATGTAAAAACGAAAAGAATGAAACTTAAATGGATTGATTTGGTTAAGGAACGAATTTACTGTGATTGATTTCGTTAACTGTATCAATATGTAAATACAGAACATGAACAGTGAAAATTTTAGTTTTAATTGATTATTTAGATTGTCTGTGATGTCAAAATCACTGTTTATGGAATGGGTTTTGATTTCAAACCATATATGATAATTGGGTATGTTTAATTTGATGTACGAATAACAAAATGGGAAATTTTTGGCCTGTTTCTGCGTTCTTCGCGAACTGCAGAAACTGGAATTCGTAATTCTCGCCCCGGCGAGAATTTTGTGAAGGGATCCCTCGCCCCGGCGAGGAGCTCGCCCCGGCGAGAATTTTGTGAAGAAATTCCTCGCCCCGGCGAGAATTTTGTGAAGAAATTCCTCGCCCCGGCGAGGAGCTCGCCCCGGCGAGATTTTTGTGAAGGTTTTTCTCGCCCCGGCGGGAACTTAAAAAAAAAAAAAAAAAACAAAAAAAAAAAAAAAAAAAAAAAAAAAAAAAAAGAGTAAAAAGACGAGAGTAGAAATTTTATTCTTTCTTTGTGATCATGGTATGAAATCGTGGTTATACCTAAAGCTTAGGCTAATGTATAAAATGAATGTTAAAATTACTGTGAAAAGTGGTAGCATAAGTCCATTGATTGTTTGGGTCAACTGAGCTATTGAGTTTAAATGAGAATGAGTTTTGACGTGGTTTATAATACTGTAACTAATTATTGTTACTGTTTTATAAACGGAATGTATAGGTTGATTAGAGAAACGTGAGTCTTAAAAATTTTTAGTCTACGGCACGAGGCAAGTATCTTATCCTTACTTTTTACGTTTACGCAAGTTTCTAAATTTCATTATTATAGAATACAAGCTTCATAATGCTATTACTTCGTGAGCAAGTTATTGTTTCTATTCCATTCAATTTCATGAATTCAATGAGAAGTTTTTAATTTCCTCTTTGTAATGCTTCAGTTACATAGAACGTATTCAATTGTACCTTTTGTGAGATTTAGTTTTTGATTCTCGAATTACACCTTTTGAACCTTGATTGACTAGCGAACCCTTTTGATTCGACTAGTCCATAGTTGATGAGCGTTCTAAATTCTAGAAACGTTATTGAAGTAAATCCAAACCAAACTTCCTTTGATGCGGACTCCGATGTCAAACTGAGATGAACAACCCTTATACAGGGGATATTATTTATGCGTTAGCGTTAAGATGTTGTGCACATACATGGTACAAAGGGCTGATCCCCCTGAGTACGAGAAGAAAGGTCCATATAATCTTACGACTGTTAAAGGTTTAAAGTTTAAAGTAGAAATACTTGATAACCTGGGACATAGTTCGTGGTCTTAAGACCCTCAGATGTTCTTTTGAATCTTGTTTTACATTCTTGACTCAAAGCTAAATCTTCAATTATTCGATATCCGTTGATTATTTCGCATGTTATTATTATTGTTTTTGTTATACTTGCTGGGCAATCATTGGCTCACCCTTGCATAATAACACTGCAGCTAAGGTTGAAAGAACTGACGAGCCATCTACTAGTAAGGGGCAAAGGAAAAAGCAAACAAGTGATGAAGACTTGTTGTATTTGCTTTATTGTTGTTTCTGTAATAGACTTGATTTATGTTTTCCGCACTGATGTTTAATTAAGGTTAGATAACCTGGGATTTGTTTATGAATGATGTTGTAACCCTCTAATGGGAGATTTCTATTTCTATTTAAGTATTTTCATTTATATCTAAATGGGTAGTTAGATGTGATGTGATGTTTTTGGATTGTGAACACCAAATCCTGAGGAAATGAAGTACCCGGATTTGGGGGTGTCACACAATATAGACAAATGTCCTCAAAAATGATCAAATTGATTGAACAATTGGGATAACTGAGTTTTGTAATGGATGGAGAGTTGATCCAAGATTTGATCTTGCAATCACTTTTGGACTCTTTCTCACAATTTGTTGTGAATTTTCACATGAACAAGCTAGATATCAACCTGCCTGAGTTGCTTAACATGTTGAAAACTGCAAAGAGTCACTTTCCAACCTAGAAAGACCAAGTTTTACTTGTATATAATTCTTCCAAGAAAAGGAAGCGGGCCAAAGGATCTTCTGAAAAGAAGAACAATTCAAAGAAGGTATAAAAGAAGGCAAAAGGAGATAGCAAAGGAGTTTTCTTCCCCTGCAATAAGCCTGGACATTGGAAAGAAACTGCAAGGAGTATCTTGCAGAGCCTAACCAGAAGAAGCTTAATGAAGCTTCGGTTACAAATACAGGTTTGTTCATGATTGAAATAAATCTTTCTGTAAGTTAAGTTTCTAATTGGGTATTGGATACCGGCTATAGTTCTCACATATGCAAGTCAATGGAGAGAATAGAGCAGAAGTAGAAGGCTAAATAAAGAGGAAGTAATTTTACGTGTGGGGAATGGAGCAAAGGTTGCTGCATTAGCCGTAGAAACTTATAGTTTAGCATTGCCTACGGACAAGTCTATTAAGTTAATAAGTTGTTATTATGTTCCAGTTCTATTTAGAAACATTATTTCCATTCCGTTGTTGGACAAGGAAGGTGTTGGTATTATATTTAAGAACAATGGTTGTTCTATTTATAATAATAATGTTTTGTATAGAACTAGAAAAATACTTGATGGACTTCATATACTTGACTTATATGAAAATAATTTTACAAATTAAACAAACTAGTAAAAAGAAAAGAAGATGATAATTCAAAGAGCTGAATATGTCCATTTGATGAAATACAAATCTGAATCATTTGAAAGGTTTAAAGAATTCAGAAGTGAAACAAATTGACAAAGTATTAAGATTCTTCGATCAGATCGAGAAAGGAATACTTGGGCAATGAGTTTCTAGATCATCTCAAAATGGTATTTTCTCATAATGGACATCTCCTAATATGCAATAATTGATTGGTGTATCTAAAAAGAGAAATCGTACCTTGTTGGACACGGTACAGTCCATGATGATTTTTACTGACAATCCAATATCCATCTAGGGTTATGCCCTAGAAACAGCTGCATATCTACAAAAATAAGGTAACCTCAAAATTCGGCCCCAAGACTCCATAAAAGTTATGGATAGAGAGGATTCCTAGTCTTAAGTATGTTAAGATAAGTGGTTGTCCAGCTTATGTGAAAAGATTTTAAAAGGATAAGTTTGGGACAAAATCTGACAAGTGCAGATTTGTGGAACTTCCTAAAGTAAGTTTAGGATAAGAGTTCTATAATCCTACTAAGCAAAAGGTGTTTGTTGCAAAACACACTGCCTTCTTGGATAAAGGTGTTTATCATTGAAGGATGGGAGGGTAATAGATCTTGAAGGAGTTCAAAAACCACAAAGCACTATAAGTCAAACCGAGGAACTAGTAGATAGACCTATTGTACCACAACCAAATCGTAAATTTGGAAGAGTACCAAAAATACCTAAGAGGTATGGATTCATCATAGCGGATGATGATGAGGTACACATCATAGAGGATGATGATCTAGTTATATACGATGAGGCTATGAGTAGTAGACACTCAGAGAAATGAGAGATGGTCATGAAATCCAAAATGGACTCCATGTATGAGAACCAAGTATAAACTCTGCTTACTCCACCGAAAGGCATAGTGCCTATAAAGTGTTAATGGCTTTTTAAGAGAAAGACTGAAGTAGATGTCAATATGGAGACCTATAATACCAGAATGGTGACAAAAGATTTCAAATAATGGCAAGGAGACCATCATGAAATCTTATCACCGGTAGCAATGCTCAAGTCCATTCAGATTTTGTTTGTGATTGCAGCTTATTATTACTAAATTTGGCAAATGGACGTAGAGACGTCCTTCCTCAATGAAGACTTGAGGAGAATGTATGTATGATACAACCAGAGGAATTGTTTCAAAGGTTGAAGCAAATTGTGTATGTAAGCTACAACGATCCATTTATGGACTGAAGCAAGCTTCTCAAAGATAGAACATTCGTTTTGATGAGACAATCAAAAGAGTTTGATTTTATCAAAAACGAGAATGAACCTAGTGTGTATAAAAAGGGTCAGTGGGAGTGCTGTGACATTCCTAGTATTATATATTGATATACTACTGATAAGGAATGACATACTAGTGCTACAATCAGTAAAGATAAAATTGTCTAAATATTCCTTCATGAATGACTTGGGAGTAATATATTATAAATTGGGGATATAAATCTATATAGATAGATTTAAAAGGATACTAGGCTTGACCCAAGGAACGTATATTCACTCGATGCTAACGGCATTTAGCATGGCAAACTCTAAGAAAGGTCTCATGATGATGAGTCATGGAGTGTATCTCTCTAAAATTATCCCAATTGAAAGAGTGATCACATGAGTTACTATTATGTATGCAATGAATATACAAGGCCTGACATTGATCAGTCATATTCTAGAGAAGATCACTGTTAGACAGTGAAAAACATCTTTAAATACATAACAAGTATTGAGGGCGTGATCATGATTAATGGTGGGTCTGAATTAAAACTAGAGGGTTAAACAAACTCAAGTATTTCAGACTGACCAAGACGATAACAAATCCAATTTTGGGCAAATCGTTACCTTGAATGGTGGTGCAGTAAATTTTAAAAGTTCCAAATAGTAAAGAGTTGCTGGTTTAGTGACAAAGACAAAGTATATAACTGTAAATGAAGCAGCAAGTTGATTATTTGGATGAAAAGTTTATTACAGAACTAGGAATAGTTCCTAAGTCTCATCTTGGATTCAAACATGTGTTGCGGCACTTTCATTTGATTACAAAAATCATTGAAAGAGGAGAAGTCACTATAGAGATAATGGACTCTCAAGAACAACATTGCATATCTATTTACTGAAGCTTTATTCGTCACTTAGAGAAGAAGGGAGATTGAAAGTAGCATACACACAAACCAATCATATTTGATATGATATAACATGTACTTTGTAATCTTATTCGGTTATTAATAAAAGTATTAAAGGCATTTTACATTATCTACATGGTGCTGTTATTTTAAATGTGATAAACCCATAGTTTTAAGCAATGCTTTTAGAATCATGATGATGATCATGTTAATGAGATCTAAATTCTTAGAAAGCTTAAAACTAAAATCGTTCCTAATCATTGGATTACCAAAAAGGGGACTAGTAAATCCGGATAGATTAGTACATATATACTTTGCTTGCTCTTAGGAAGAGGATGATTGATCTCATAATCATTTGTCTGGAGACACTAAAGCAAGTATGTAGGTGCTTATTAGAGAATAAGTTCACTGAACGCGACTCGCTGAAGAAATACCTAATGAAGTTTTACTTGTCTGTTAATAGGAATTCCTCTAGTGATAGTAGTACAAGTGATCCTTGGACTTGAAATCATCATAGTATCTTGTGTATGATGAGTTATGCTTTGACATGTCCCTTAAGACCTTTAGGGTATATCAAAGGGTATGCTTGGGTATAATAAGTTGCACAGGGAGATAGGTGAATGATCAACAAAAAATCTACCACATCTAGTAAAAGATGTGAATGTCATATGTGATTCGATAAATGACAACTCAGTAGTCCTTGGCCAAGGCAGAATGAAATTAGAAAGGAGTTTTTAATTTTAATTATTTAGAGTTGTGCATTTGAGAATCGAAATACATATAATTAAATAAAATAAGACTTGACAGTAATCCATGTCTTGTATTTAATTGGGACATTGTATGGTAGAAGGATTGAATTGCACGGTAAGTATTCACTGAAAGGTTCTTTTTGTAATTAATGTTGAAATCTATATTATCTGGAAAGTCGTTGATCGCTAAGGGGGCTTACCCTTGTTGTAGAATAAATATTATTTATTTAAATTAATTAAATAGTTTAATTTATTTATTTAAATAAGATTAGAATTGTTCTAATTGATTTATTCACAACCGATTTAATATGGATAACCTAAAGGGTCACACCGCAAAAAGAAAAATATTTATTTAAGAAGTAAATGACATAATCGTAATAATAAGTTAAGTGTATTTAATTTAATCTATGGAGATAGAATAAATTAAATAGCTTAATATTTATTATTTGATATTTTAGAAATATTAAATATAAATTAATAAGAGGAGTCTTATTATTATTATTATTATTATTATTATTATTATTATTATTAGTATTATTATTTAATTCCTAAAAGAGTTTGAGAATTAATTAATAAAAGTACTCTCATAAATTCCTAATTGCATTAGGAGTTTAATTAATTAAAGGAGTTTAATTAGAATAAAAACCATAATCCTAAATAGTTTAGGAGGGTTCTCTATATCTATAAATAAGAGGAGTCTTATCATGATTTAGGGTTACACATACTTCCAATCGTTGGAGGAGAATTTTTATAGAGATATAAGCTAGGATTTTGCCAACACCCATCTTTTTGAATACATATTATTCCTTGGTGGATCACCTCTAGAGGCCAAACACTTGGGTGACTAACGTTGATCAAAGGAAGGAATCACACCGTTGAATTCAAGGAGAACACGAAGGATTTTGGAGTTGAACTTGTACCCAAGAAAGCTAGAATTTTACAAAGGTATAATTCTTATTCTCTATCTCTTTCGTTTAATTGATAATTGAACACAAGGAAAGATCAGTGATGGTTTGTATTAAAATTTTAAAATCCGTTTTTATTGCACTTCCGCTCTTTTTATGTAATTTGATTGCATGCTTGCATTATATATAAACCTAACAATATGAACTTATCTCCATGGGAAGTTCGATTTCTCCTACAGTGTCCCTTCTCGATCCGTTAAATGCTCTGACCACTACATTGTTGCTTCAGATTTGATTGGGGTTGATATTCATTCTCTCCAAGGTATCGTAAGGACAAATATTCAGGGTTGATCCCCCGTTAATCAGCATATCGCCCAATACATATCCTGAGAAAATCGCCACGATGTGCAATGGTTTGAGATGACCGGTTCCCTCGGCTGGTATGTCATCGTCGGTGAAAGAGAGCACATTACTATCAAGGATGTGGCCAATCAGGTGGCTGATTTTCTCTATATCCATGGTTTTAGGGAGATTCGCCTTTTCCAGGACTTTGATCAATATCTTCCAGTGATCCTCAGATGCTAGGACTAAATCGAGGATGGAGATTTGGGTTAGAGCTTCTTCAAGTGATTTCATAATCTTTACCTCATTATATCCCATTTTGGTGAGGAATTCGATCGCCTTTTCTTTGGGTACTTTCATCACAGGTTTTGTTGCGCTTTGGTAGATACAAAGGGTTTTCCTTGGGTAAGACGACATTGCATTCAGATACTTCTCCCATTTCCTTCCCATAATTCTAAGGAACTACCTTCAAGCTGATGACGGGATATTGTGGTCTTGATGCCAACACAAGGGGTTCAAGGGCCTTCTTTGCTTCCTTTGTCGCTCCTTGGACTATAAAGGGTTTGGTTTTTGCGCCTTCCAGATACGTAATTACAGCCACAACTTCGTCCGAACTTTTTATTTCCGATGGGTATGACAAACCCTTCATTTCCATGGTATTTCCCTCAACAGTGATGACCTCAATGTTGCTTGATATTCTTAATTCCCCAGGTTTAATGATGTTTTGAATTTTATGCTGAAGAGCCCAACATTCTTCAGTGGCATGGCCTGGTGAATTCAAATGATATAGGCAAATTTTTGTAGGGTCGTATCTCTTCGATTGAGGGTTGATGGGTGGCAGCAGCTCCGTGACCTTTCCTTTGCTTGTCAATAGGTGCAGTGTTTGCTCCTCGGATTGTCCCAAAGGAGTAAACTTTCGATTCATAGCCAACACACGGTTCATCCTTACCTTGTTCACCAGCCTAGCCTCCTTGGCAATCTTATCTTCCCATTTTTCTTGCTCTTAGAGTCTAGCCTGATCCTCCTTAGTGAGGGAAATGACTCTATGAGGAACTGCGATTGATTTAGCCTTCGAGACTTTACTAATAATTTGCCGCGTGAGCTTGTGCTGGTAGACGATGAATTTGGCTAGTTAATCCAACTGCCTATTTATACCTGCTTTCTGAATACTCCCTTCCTAGAGTACTTGCCTTGGATCGTGGAGGATATTCTTCAATCTTCCTCAAATATTTGTGATTTCCCACCTTCCAAGAGCCAATCATATTAACTCCTTTTGCATTGTGCTAAGGGAAAGGGTTGGTGTGAACGTTTGGCTGCTCAGGTGGTGTTACCACAATCTCCCTACTCTCTATTAGGTTTAAATTTTGTGTTTTAGAGACGAACATTCTTGGGTATCATGACCAGGGGATCCAGAATGGTACATGCATCTCTTGTTGGGATCATACCTCTTGCCTTTTGGATCAGCTGGTGGAGTAAGTTCGGTAATCTTCTTTTGAGCCAATAGTAAAGTCAATATATTTTCAAGGGAATCACTAAGAGGAGTGAATTCACGCTTGCGCCTGTCTTTAACGCGTTTCTGTTGGGTCTGATTTTGAGGGAATGTTGGTTGTGGTAGCTGAGGATGATTGCCTTGCATTCAAATGGGCGGAGTATTGTCATTCCTTCGAGACTGCCCCTGTAGCACTAGGGAGACATCTTCTTCTTTCTTCTTATGGCCTCTTTTGGGCGCACTTCCATAATTACCCAACTGGATATGTTCTGTTACAACTTCTAATGCAGTAAGGTCCTTGATTTTTTTGACTTCCAATGTCATCTCTCTGTATTTTATCATTTCAAAAAATTGCTTACCAATGCCAGCCAATACCTGTTGGTTTGCAGAAACAAGATCAAAACATACAATCTAATTGAAACGCAGCGAAAACATGTAATAAAAGCAATTTAAAATTATCTGCAATCCTAGAAATCACCTTATTCAATATTATTAATTAAACAACAATGAAGAAGAAGGAATTATACCTTTGTAGATTCAACCTTTGAACAGTTAGGAGTTCACCTCCCTTGCTCCTTCACATTCTTCTCCAATTCCTCGAATCAAAGGTTCGTTACAACAGTGTGCAACTCCTAAGAGGTGATCCACCAAGAGAAATTGATTGAAGATGTGATTTTAGATTCTACTAAATCTTGGGTGGCTAGCCCTAATTTTCTCTGTCCTAACTCTTTAGGGTTTTGAGAATACTTGCAAGAGAGATGCAAGTTGCAACAGATGCATTAGCATTAGTTTATCCCACAATAAGACTTCTCCTATTTATAGACTAACCATTTTCTAAACCTTTTAGAAATTAGGGTTTTATTTAATCCCAATCTAATTAGGAATAATAATAATAATAATACTCTTATTTATTTATAATTTAGTATTTCTCGAAATACTTAATTATAAATATTAAGCTATTTAATTTATTCCACTAATAAATTAAATACACTTAATTTATTATTATTAAGTCAATCACTTCTAAAATTATATTTCTTTTTTATGGTGTGATCCTCTAAGTTCAATATTAAGCCGGTAAGTCGAATAAATAAATTAGAACCATTCTAATATTATTTATAATAAATTAAACTCCTTTAATTCAAATATAAATAAATAATATTTATTCTATATCATGAGTGACACCTTATAAATAATGTATCATGACTATCCGGATAATATGAATTCAACGTCTAATCATAAAGGATTATCACAAACAATACAAAGAACCTATTCCGTGAATAGTTACTGTACGATTCAATCCTTCTACCATACAATGTCCCAATTAAACATAAGATATGGAATTACTGACAAGTCTTATTTATTTAACCATATGCATTTTGATTCTAAAATTCACAACTTTGATTAATGTAAATTAGAAACTCCTTTCTAATTCCCATTCCACCTTGGCCAAGGATTTATGAGTTGTCTCTTATCGAATTGCATAGGACATTCTCTCCCTTTACTAAAAGTGGTAGATCCTTTGTTGATCATACACATACCTCCATGTACACTTTATTATACCTGAACATACCCTATGACATACTCTAAAGTATTAAGAAATATGACAAAGTATAATTCAGAATACATAAGGTACTATGATTATCTCAAGTCCAAGGATCACTTATACAACTATCACTATAGGAACTCCCAGTGGCAGACAAGTAAAACTCTATTAGGGGTTCTTTAAGCGAATCACGTTCAGTGAACTTATTCTCCAATAAGCACCTACATATTTGCTTTACAGTCTCCATACTGTGACACCCCCAAATCCTTGTACTTCAATCCCACAGATTTGGTGTTCACTTTCAAAACAACTTCATAATATTTCACATCTAACTACCCACAATAAAGGATAATAACAATATAATAAAACTTAAATAATAAATTCTCCCATAAGAAGGTTACATCATCATAACTAAATTAATCCAGGTCATCTAACCTTTATTACATCATTTGCGGAAACATAAAACACCATCACGTCTATTACAAAATCTTTATGAAATAAAACTACTGAACATCTACTATTACAGCATCTCGTCTTTGCCCTTGTTTGTAGATGGCTCTTCAAACTTCTTGTTTTCATCTGCGTTGTTTTGTGCAAGAGTGAGCGAACAATTGCCCACAAGATAATAGAGTACAATAATAGCATATGAATCATAATCGACTGACTGAGCTTTAGTTTGTAAAAAAAATATTCTTACTAGAAACAATACGCTTTACTAAAAAGATAGGAGAAGTTCAAAGAAATAATGAACTATTAAACTGAACAACAGATATCATCATCAAGGAATACACTAATAATAATACAAGTTAAAGAATAAGTACTTGCTCAAATAAAAGTTGAGATAAGAAACTTGCTTAATGTAAAAGAGATAGAGTTTAGAAACTTGCGTATAAATAACAAGTTAAGGGTAGAAAACTTGTCTCGTGCGTAGATTAACAATACAATACACGTTCACCGATTTATCCTACATATATCATTAGGATCACAATATAAATTAGATACATTAACATTTAACCTTATTGGTTAAATCCCCACTTTAGCTCAACTTGGTAACTTAGTATAAGTTCAGAACTTCTTAATTAATCACATAGTACAAATACAAATCCTCTACCATATACCACACAAGTCTTGACTAAATATCATAACCAAATCTTATAATTAACAAGTTTTATAATTCTTAACATTAAATCCTCAAATACACATTCACAATATGTAAAAAACACCTTAATATCTGTTTAACATGTTTTCATAATCATTAGATTAGGTTACAATTGCATTCATAGAAGTTTTACACTTAAAAAATCTTAAAATCGGCAAAATCTGCTAACGGTGCGGCAGTGCCACTTTTGGCCTTCGTTACGGCATGACAGCGCTACATTTTGCACTACAACACAGTGCGGTAGCGCTCCATCTAAGCTTAAGAACGGCGCGGCAGCGCCGGAACCCAGAATCAGGTTCTGAAGTTCGCGACACAGCACTGTTCCACGACCAAAACTCCAACTCCAATTTCTTTATCTAAACTTCAAATTAAGCATACCCAATACATATAAACTTCACACAATCAAAACCCAATACTTATAAAGGATTAAAACCCATGTTCATGATATTTCTTCATTTTTCAACATTATTAGCGAATCAACTCACTCTAACCTCAATACTTAACCAAATCTTATTATTAGACATGTATTATTTTCGTTTCTAAATACCCAATCACAATATTCTATCAATTTACATATTACAACATGAATTGTATATCAATTTTAGACTCAAAGTCAGCCCTATTATACATATATACTTAAGAACACAAAAACCCCTATTAAAAATATGATTTCATGAATTCTAGTTTCTGAAATTCATTTACAAACATCATAAAATATATCATAAGACTATATTAACAATTATAGTTCATCTTTACACAATTAAGCCATGAAATTCAAGTTTTCATGAAGAACATTTAAGAACAATGATAATGGAGTTTTAAAGTTAAATTACTTACTTGAACTCCTTGTTAAAGCTTGTTAGAAGATTGAAACTCCCTCTTGCCACACTTCTAGATACCACATTGTATTTCTTCTTCTCAAGTTCTCTCTTTTCTCTCTTCTTTCTCTCTGCTTTCTCTCTAACTTAAACTTAGGTTTAGGAAAAAAAACTGATGAAAAGAATACGTGACTTAGAAAACTGACAACCACTAATTCACGTACTAATTCACCCACTAACTCAACAGTTACATCCCACCAAGAGTTTGGCCATGTTTGGCTAAGCTCTTTTGAAAACCCCTTTTTAATTTATTACTATACTCCTCTTATAATATAGTCCCATGACACACTTCCTTACTTTAATAAAACTTAATATAAATAAATCATTTAATTAATAAACCTTAACTTCTTAATTTAAATCAACTCTTTAACATAAAGTTTATTTGTCACATCATTAGATTAATAATAATATTAATCCCCTTATAATATTATTTCATAAATTATTACATTTCTAATTTCATTATTAAATTAAATTAAACATTATCACTGCACAATAACATGTGTATTAAACAATACACTTATTCATTATTTTAATTATCCCATTAAATTAAGATATTGCTAACACATTAGCATAATAAAATAAACAGAAGTAATAAAATCATTTAACATAATTAAATTATTATATTACCATACTTAATTAAATTGTTCCACAATAAATCTCATCAAATATTTATTTTATTTAATAAATAAAACCATTAAAATATTTATTTAATTCCAATAAATATTTATAATAAACTACAAAATTCTCGATTATTACACACACAAATGATCATGAGATCAATCATCCTCTTCAACAGAGCAAGCATAGTATGTACCAATCTATCCGGAATCAGTAACCCCACATTAGTGATCCAACGATTGGGAACATTTTAGTTTTGAGCTATCTTGAATTTAAATCTCATTAACATGATCATCATCCTGATTCTAAAAGAATTGCTCAAAAACTATGGGTTTATTACATTTATTTAATTCAACTAATTAAACATGGATAAAGTATGCCTTTTAATTAAATAAATTCTTTTACTAATAAATGAACAAGATTACAAACTAAATACCCATCACATCAAATGTGATTGGCTTGAGGGCATACTACTTTCAATCTCCCACTTGCACTAAAGCCAATCGCCCTGGTATCTTATACCTATCTTCTCTAAGTGCGATCGTCATGCTGTTGGATAAAGCTTCAGTAAATAGATCTGCGATGTTGTTCTGAAAGTCCACTCCTTCTAAGGTGACTTATCCTATTTTAATGATTTTTCTAATCAAATAAAAGTGCCGCAACATATGTTTGGATCCCAAATGAGACTTAAGAACTATTCCTAGTTCTATAATGAACTTTTCATCCAAATAACTAACTTTGCAGCTTCATTTACAGCTATATACTTTGTCTTTGTCACTAAATTAGTGACTTTTTACTACTTGAAACTTTTTTAACTCACTGTACCACCGTTCAAGATAAACACATACCCAGAAGTGGATTTATAGTCATCTTGGACAGTCTGAAAACTTAAGTCTTTATAGCCTTTTAGTTTCTATTTAGACCCACCATAAATCACAAACACATCCTTAGTTCTTATCAAGCACTTTAGGATGTTTTTCACTGTCTTATAGTGATCTTCTCCAGAATATGATCGATCAACATCAGGTCTTGTACATTTCATTGCATACATGATAGTAACTCATACGATCAATCTTTTAAGGTGTCTTTGGGGAAAATTTCTTAGAGAGATACACTCCATAGCTCATCAACATGAGACCTCCCCTGCAGTTTGCCATGCTAAACTCTTTTAGCATCGAATGAATGTACGTTCCTTAGTTCAAGCCAAACATCCTTATAAATCTATCTATATAGATCTTTATCCCTAATAAATAGGATGTTTCTCCCAAATCATTCATAGAGGAATGTTTAGACAACTTTATCTTTCCTGATTGTAGTATAGGTGTGTCATTCCATATCAGTAGTATATCAACATATAGTACTAGGAATGTCACTGCGCTCCCACTGACCTTCTTGTACACACTTGGTTCACCCTAGTTTTTGATAAAATTAAACTTCTTTGATTGTCTCATCAAAATGGATGTTCCATCTTTGAGAAGCTTGCTTCAATCCATAAATGGATCGTTGTAGCTTACATACTCAATTTGCTTTAACATTTGAAACAAATGCCTCTGGCTGTATGATAATACATTCTCCTCAAGTCTCTATTGAGGAAGGGCATCACCACGTCCATTTACCAGATTTCGCAATAATAAGCTGCACACGCAAGTAAAATTCGAATGGATTTGAGCATTTCAATTGATGAGAATTTTTCATAATGGACAACTTTTGGTCATTGTTTGAAATATTTTACCACCAGTCCAGCCTTATAGGTCTCCACCATAGCATTTGCCTCAGTCTTTCTCTTAAAGACCCATATACACCCCATAGGCTTTACGCCTTCCGGTGGAGTAACCAAAGCCCATACTTATTTCTCATACATGGAGTCTATTTCGGATTTCATGGTCATATGCCATTTCTCTAAGTATTTACTACTCATAGCCTCATCGTATGTAACTGGATCATCATCCTTTATGATGTGTACCTCATCATCATCCTCTATGGTGAATCCATACCTCCTAAGTATCTTCGGTACTCTTCCGGATTTACGATTAGGTTGTAATATAATAGGCTTATCTACAGGTTCCTCGGTTCAACTTATAATGTTTTGTGGTTCTTGAACTCCTTCAAGATTTATTACCCTCCCACTAGCCCTTTAAATGATAAACACCTTTATCCATAAAGGTTGCGTGTTTCAAAATAAACACATTTTGCTCAGTAGGAATATAAAATTAATACCCTAAACTTTCTTTAGGATATCCCACAAATCTACACTTGTCAGATCTTGTCACAAGCTTACCCTTTTGAAACCTTTTCACATAAATTGGACAATCCCATGTCTTAACATACTTAAGATTAGGTTTCCTCCACATTCATAACTTATATGGAGTCTTAGGGACGAATTTTTGACGGCACCTTATTTAGTAGATATGCAGCCGTTTCTAGGACATAACCCAGAAGGATACTAGAATGTCGGTAAAAATCATCATGGACTGTACCATGTCCAACAAGGTACGATTTCTCCTTTAGATACACTAATCAATTATTGCGTATCAGGATGTGTCCATTGTGAGAAAATACCATTATCTTTGAGATGATCTAGAAACTTTTTGCTTAAGTATTTCCTTCCTCAATCCGATCGAAGAATCCTAATACTTTGCAAGTTTGTTTCACTTCTAAATTCTTTGAACCCTTCAAATGAATCAGACTTGTATTTCACCAAATACAAATATTCAACTTTTGAATAATCATCTCATTTCTTTTACTAGTTTGTTCAATTTGCAAAATAATTTCATGTAAGTCAAGTATATAAAGTCCATCAAGTAATATTCCAGTTCCAAATAAAACATTATCATTATAAATAGAACAACCATTGTTCTTAAATATAATACCAAAACATTCCTTGTCCAACAACGAAATAGAAATAATATTTTTAATGAGAACTGGAACATAATAACAACTTATTAACTTAATAGACTTGCCTCTAGGCAACGCTAAACTATAAGTTATATGGCTAATGCAACAACCTTTTCTTCATTCCCCACATGCAGGATTACTTTCCTTTTGTTTATCTTTCTACTTCTGCTTACACCCTGCATAAAATTACATTTATGAGAATCATAGTCGGTATCTAATACCCAAGTAGAACCTTGACTTACAGAAAGATTTATTTCAATTATGAACAAACCTGTATCTGTAACCGAAGCTTCACCAACCTTTTTCTAGTTAGTCTATGCAAGATACTCCTTGCAGTTTCTTTTCCAGTGTCCAGGCTTATTGCAGTGGAAGCAAACTCATTTGCTAGCCACATCAGTTTTGTTCTTATTTGTCTTTGTTTTTGCCATTCCCTTTACCTTCTTTGAATTGTTCTTATTTTCGAAAGATCCTTTGGCCTACTTCCTTTTCTTGGAAGTTTATCTACTAGTAAGACTTGGTCTTTCTTAGTTGGAAAGTGACTCTTAACAGTTTTCAACATGTTAAGCAACTCAGGTAGGCTGATAACTAGCTGGTTCATGTGAAAATTCACAACAAATTGTGAGAAGAAGTCGGAGAGTGATTGCAAGATCAAATCTTGGCTCAACTTTCCATCCATGACAAAACCCACCCAGTTGTCCTAGTTGTTCAATCAGATTGATCATCTTAAGGACATGTGTCAGTACTGTAGTGACATCGGTTATTCTAGATCGAAAGAGCTCTTTAGATATCTGATATCTAGCAGACCTACTTTGTTCACCATACAAAACTTGAAGGTGCATCAACATAATAGACACATCCATTTTCTCGTGTTGACGCTATAACTCGTTACTTATGGATGCCAACATAATGCACTGAGCCACCTGTGTATTCTCTTGTCATTTTTTAAAAGTAACAAGCTCTTCCTCAGAGGCATTGTCTGCAACCGTTGCAGTAACAGGCATGTTAAGGACATAAGACAACTTTTTAGCCTTGAAAACTATTCTCAAAATCCTTAACCAATCCGTGTAATTCGGTCCAGTTAATTTGTTAGCATCTAATATGCTCCACAATAATAGTGAATTAGACATTTGTAAAATTCTGTAAATAAATTTGTATTTAACAACATTAGCATGCATTCTTTTATTAATCACAAGATTAATTTAGGTCTTTATTAAAATGGTGTCTCCCACTATTTTCTTCAAACTATATAACCCTCTTTATATATAGTTCGACAAATCTTGTATTTATGACTTTGTAAAATCTGCTTAGTGAGAAAGGATCCAATTGCAATAAATATATAGCCTTGTGTGTGCACAATAAACTACATATTTATTCAAAAGGTATACAACTTTTGTCGATTACATCTCTATGTAACTCATTTATATTTTGTCTCTTAGATTATAATGGTCAAGTGTGTGCACATCCGAACTAAAATAATTTAAGTTAAGTCAAACCCAACATTTTTATATAAGTGAAGAGAAAATTACAGTTCTTGTGTGTGCGCAACAAAACGGTATTGTTCAATTCCTTATAAACATCCAATGTAATAAAGCAACATCTCAAATATTAAATATTTGCCTTGTATGTGCACAACAAACTCATATTAAATATTCAATACTCTATCGCTTTACCATGCTAGAAGGCTACGTTCGACATTTTCTTATGTCTTTGAACGCAATCCACTTAATATATTATCTTTTGAGGGTTTTTGTTACTAATTGTCTCATCTTGTTTAGCGCGCATGCAAATATATACATAGAAATACGCTTCATATTAAATATAAATCAACATGTATAATAATATATTTACTAATTATATTAGCATGCATCATAAAATACTATATTCTATCTGGGATGATTATCGACTTAGTTTTAATTTGGTTCATTGGAGCCACCATGAACCAATTTGAATATAATTATTACATTCAACTTGGGCTTTATTACAACGGGTCTTCAATGCTCCTGCTTTTCAGCTCCAATTTCTTGAGTAATTCTATAATAATCATATTACAAACTATTTTTCATAAAACGGAAACCTTGATCAGCAGTCAAGGGGATGCACATAGGGGAGAGGTGAAATTTACATTAGAAAATTATATAGGCAATGTACGCAGACCCCATTTATAAAAACCACATTTATTCAAGCATCCATTAAAATTAAATCCAATCACATTGGTCAATGGTCTATAATCACCCCCTTTATTATCATACATGTCATCACATGTATCATAATACATTCATCCAATAAAAATAAAACATTCAATATATATATTGATATCATTTAATGGGCAATTTTAGTTAGTATGAAATCCACTTTTGAATTAAAATAAACTCCTTTATTTTAATCCAGTTTTAAATCAAAATAAACTCCTTTATTTTAATTTATCCAATTTTGAATAAAAATAAACTACTTTATTTTTAAACAAATTTCTAATTAAAATAAACTCTTTTATTTTAATTAACATGGAATCCAATTCCAAATTAAAAATAAACTCCTTTATTTCTAATTTAGAAGTTCTGAAACAATACATGGAATCCAGTTCCCAATAAAATAAACATCTTTATTTTAGTCTAATTCCAAATCAAAAATAAACTCCTATATTTCTAATTTAGAATTTCTAAAAAAATACCAAAACTGGACCGCGACTCAGTCAAGCACCGCGACTCAACGAATGGAGTGCCGCGACCCTCAAGGAGAGCATCAAAGCATCGTGGCTCAAGTAATGGAGGACCGCGACTCTAGCCCAGCGCCGCGACTCATAAGGAACGCGTTGCGGCTCTGATACTTCTGTCCGTTCCGATTTTTGATTTTTCTGATAGCAATTTTGCTTCTTCGTTTCATAAAACATGAGTTTACACTAACAATTACACCCAATTAAATTGTTCTAAACGTATATCAAGATATATATCGAATCAAAACAATTAATAATTCGCATAAGGATGACTTTGATACCACTGTTAGTTTGCAGAAACAAGATCAGATCATACAATCTAATTGAAACGTAGCGGAAACATGCAATAAAAGCAACTTAAAATTTTTTGCAATCCCAAGAATCACCTTATGCAATATTATTAATTAAACAACAACGAAAGAAGAAGGAATTATACCTTTGCATATTCAACCTTTGAACAACTATGAGTTCACCTCCCTTGCTCCTTCGCGTTCTTCTCCAATTTCTCGAATCAAACGTTCGTTATAATAGTGTGCAACGCCCAAGAGGTGATCCACCAAGAGAAATTGATTGAAGATATGATTTTAGATTCACCTAGATCAAGCACGGTGAAATAGCAGAGATAGGTATAAAAGCTAAAAAGATCAAAGATTTCACCACCTTGGATGCTGTAGCCGAACACTTCCAAGCTGAGAATTATGGTAATGTTGACGAAAGAAGTCAAAAGAAGAACGAAGAAGATGTATCCTTCGTTCTATAGGGGAAATCGAGGAGACCCAATAATAGTCCCTCTATCTGGATGAAGGGAGGTGATCTGCCACAACAACAACATGCCGCATTCAACCAAAGCCAGGACAGGCAAAGAAAATTTAAAATAACGGAAAATCGGGAATTCACTCCTCTAAGCGATTCTCTCGAGAACATATTGGCATAATTAATCGCCCAGAAGAAAATTACTGAATTGGCTCCACCTCTGGATCCAAAGAGCAAAAGATACGATCTAAGCAAGAGATGTGCTTACCACTCAGGGTCTTCGAGACACAATACACAAGACTATTGTTCCTTAAAACATAAAATCCAAAATATAATCGAAAGTGGCGATATTGTGGTCAAACGACCTGACCAGCCAAATGCCAATACCAACCATTTGTCACAACACAATACAGAGGGGGTAAACATGATCGGGTCAAAAAGCTTTGGAATGGATCCAAGTCGCAAGTACATGCGGATGATTGAAGAATACCTCCAAAGGAGCAGAACGAATGTCCTAGGATGGCAAAATCTAGAGGGGAGTATGATAATAAGATAAGAATTGGAGGTGATCAAGCATCAAACAAATCAGTTAGCTGAGCTGATAGTATAACAACATCAGGTTTTAAGGCAACTTTTCATTCAACTATCGAAAAGCCAAGAGAAAGAAGAGGTTAACCAGAATTCAAGCCTATATCCCTCCAAGGTGATCCAGCTGACTGAAGAAGATCAAAGCGGGCTGAACGGGCAGGAAAAGTAGAATAATAATTACTATAAGATCTTACCAACGGAAAAATTGCTTGGAGGAATGCGAATTCTCAAAGAAGAAAAATCAAACAGCAGCCATAAGAGACCGATAATTCACCCCTCTGAACAAGTTAAAGGAAGAAGTGCTACATCTTCTGATAAGCGAAAGAAAGATTACATAGTTGCTGCCTCCCACAGATCCCGAGACAAAGAGATATGATCCTACCAAGATATGTCTCTACCATTCTAACTCACCTGGACATACGACCGAGGAATGTTGGGCTCTATAACACAAAATCCAGAATCTTATTGATTATGGAAACTGAAGATAGAAATCCCCACGGTCAATAAAGTAAAAAAAGAAATGAAAAGTTTAAGATGTTCACCCCAGACAGTTCAAAGGAAGCTATGATCACCAATCTCGACGAAACACAAGGTGGATCGATCATAATTCAGGGATTGGCAAAGGAAACAGGAAAGTCCCCCAAGGAACTCCACCACCACTGACAAACATCCTGTTAACCAAAGTTAGCAACCACATTCCTGATTCGACCCTTCCAGATGATAAGGAGGAAATACTGATCCTTTCCAATGAAGAAAACGTCAAGAGGGAAAGATTTTTGCAAGAAATGCAACAACAATTTGAGAAAAATTTCAAAGTCAAAACATCTTGGGCCATAGAAGAAGGGGAAAAAACCAAGCAAAAGTGATTGAGGGTGTTAGGGAAGCCAACCCATCCATGAATGAAGAGCTCATCCATTTTATGACGGGTCCAATTTGAGCATCCCTGAATGGTGTGCCAAATCAAGAGATAACTGGTGGTTGAAGACATTCCCAACAAGGAAGTACCCTTCATTGCTAGCATCGAGAGCAACATGACCACTGACAACGGGACTATTGAGCTTCAGCTAACCGGGAGACGGTAAATTCATAGGATACGGTTATAGGTCCTAAAAGATGTTAGGACGTTTCCAGTTACTTAGCTTTATGCCTTATTTTATTTTATATGCATTATTATATTATGTTTTGTTTACACAAATAAAAAAAATAAAGATAAAAAAATAAAAAAATCAATCTTATGATATCCTTGGTATGAACTACGTAAGACCTGATCTCCTTTTATAGGAGTACATAGGCAGCCAGTTATGGTGCGGTCTAATAATTGTTCCCTTCAACAATTCAGCTATCACAAGATACGACTTTTCAACAACTCAACAACCAATGAAGTACAAGAAGACTTGATCTCCTTTTGACCTATAGAAGTACATAGGTGGCCATCATAACGAAGTCTATCTCATACCTGACAACCTGTTCCTCGAGACAAAAGCCATAAGTCAAGCCTTATAGATCAAATCCAAACCCGATTGAAATTGTCACATCCTAAACCAAGCCGAGCTCTTAAGATCCAATTCAGTGGAATCCGAAGGCATCTCGACATCAATCCTCAAAGTTGAAGCATTAACATGAAAATAAAAAACATAGCAGTGTATCAAGTATGATCATCAGCAAGGACAGATACAACCCAGGACGCTAAGAAATGTAAATACAAAGAATATCACAGCAAATATCGACTCAACGATGCTAACTAACTATCCGATGGCCCTTCTCGTGGCCCTTAAAGACCTGACACCCTCAGTCACAGGCGTCAAAGTCGAATGCACCTGCAAGGAAGAAACGATGGCAGGAGCACCCGAACATCAATGCTCATACCCTCTACCTGATCAACAGGCGGGTCCTAAGGTAAGGAATCCTTGCGATCTCGGGATCTTATCAACCCACCTGTCAAATACACAGCGAAGCGACTACCCTAACAATAAACAAGACTGGGGCAAATTTTAGAACCAGCGACAAATCAACACTAGGGCATTCATCGAGTATCCAGGAAGGGACAATGCGTAAGTCGACGCCCATAACGTAATCCCATCAACATGCGCCATCATCATCAGAGCTTCCCTCATATCATCTCACTTGTTAGACGGTACAATCATTTGATCTTTTTCAATCGAAATGTTCTTAGAATACAACGATTTGATCTAAGGTACATGTTTGTCAATTTATCAATCAATAAATATGTGCAAGTGTAAACAATCAACAAGTAATAAAGTGATAAGAGAGTTGTCGATCCCACGAGGAATTATTTAATAATAATTACTAATTACTAACTCATAATCAAATTAACTTTATTTAAACAACTGATTAAGATTGTGCATTTTGGATAATAAAGTACTAAACTAACTAATTACTAACTACCAAGAATTGAATTCATATAAAAAGGCTTAAGATTACAATTTTTCTTAATGTTTCACTTGAATTAATACACTTCCTGTTAAGTTATGCTAACTATTCCAGATTGTTAATCAAGAACTCATCAATATTTATAACCGTCTCTCGATGTATCATAAACGAATTAAGGTGAACACCCTAGTTAACTAATTCACTATATCTCTATGTGAATTACAATTAAAAAGGATTTAAAGCTCAGGTTCTCTTTCAGATTACATGTGGCGTATAAGTATATCTCTATCGTAGACACAAATTATGAATTCCATCACCATGCAGAAAAAACATAATCACATGCTACTATGATCTAGTCTAAATCTATAATCCATCTCTCGAGTTCATATAGATCACCACGATAATTGTTGATCAGACAATTAAGCAATTAATCACAAATCATAATAGATAATTCGATAATAATTAACAAGAAAACATATCAATAAAAGCTAAGCAATAAGTTCCATTGTAATCTTAAAAAGATATTAGTTCATAATTGAATTAAAATCCATAATCCACAATTGATAAAGCATTCAAGAATACAAAATAAGAGGTTAAGAAGAGAATAGAATTTGTAGACGCAATCCTTGAGTCTCTCCTTTAGCTCCTTAATTGAATCATTTGCTTGCTCAATTGCTTCAAGTTTCCAAAACTATTTCAAACTAAGGTTTTTGTACTAAAACTAATCTCTTTCTCCCAAACTAGGGTTAGCAAAAAGTAGCAAGATCTCCTTTATTCTATGTCTCACATCATGTATTTATAGGTTCTAGTTAAAGTCCTAAACCAATTAGAAGTTACAATCCTTGTTCAATTCAATTTGGATAAAAAAGAAGCCTTTCAATAACTCGACCCAACGCGACCGCACCCATATTTGGCCTAGAAAGTAGCACGACCGCGCCCAAGTGCCAGAAATCATGTTTTTCACTTTGCAGACCAACGCGGCCGTGCCCAAAATACACTTGGAACCGGCGCGGCCGCGCCCGACTATTTTCTACTGCAACATCTGTTGATAAAAGGGTCATAACTTTTGATCCGGGAGGAGTTACAGGATTTTCCACCTATCAAATTGAAGCTCTCGACGAGATCTATAACTTTGATTCTTTGAGAATTGAGAGATTCGGATTGGATCAAAATTGAAATTGGACTTAAAGTGACTGCTATGCAAATGGCAACTCCAAACTTTGAGGTTCAACGTCCATTGGTAAAACGATTATTACTTTCTCATCCGAACTCCGATTGTGATGATTCAGGATGTTCCGGAAAGCTAAGGAGCAGCTCTACAATAAAATCCAAGTTCCAAACCAAGAACATGCATCCAACCTAGTGTTAAAAGCCGTGCAATCTTCCATTCTTGCGTTTGCTTACATATTGTACTCCAAAAGATGTTCGGATTGCGTTTCCTTGCTTCTTCCTATAAAATAACATAAAAACGCTATAAATACTTAATACTAACTTAAAATAGTTAAAAACTCACAAATTATCAAGCCAAACGTACTCAATTCATAGGTATAAAACTCACTCATCAAATACCCCCAAACTTAAATCTTTGCTTGTCCTCAAGCAAACACTAAGAACAACAATTATAACAACCAATTCTAAATAACAACTCACCGACTCGAGTAATGAATCAATACAAATTTGCATAATAGCCTCAAAGATTTTTTTCTAATGTTAACTCAAGAAAAAAATTCTGAAAACATGCAAAGCCTAAAATTTCAACCTAATCATCAGTTCCACAACTACTCATGATCCTTTAAGTGTGTGTATGCATCCAAATGCTCAACTAGCCATGACTCACACTAGATCATATAATCTAATACTCCTAAAAGATTTTTAAATAAATTCTAAAAACCTTCTTATTATATCAATCTCCGCTAATAAAGACAAAACATAAAATTAAGAGGAACAAAAGGATATTTCATTTAGCACGTTCGAACTATTCCCAAGTATTTTAAAACACAAATTTTCTTTTATTTTTTTCTTTCCTTTTTAGTGAGTGCGTTTTACGCTCCTTCTCACTTCCCATTGAACGAATGCATTTTACGCTCCATCTCGTATTCTCTCGCACTAGTGCGTTTTACGCTCCTTCTCGTGCATGTGTTTATGGGTGAGTGCGTTTTACGCTCTATCTCAACCCACCACATGATTCATCATTCTAACTCAGGAAGGTTTCACAATTTTCAAAATTTTCAATAACCCAAGATTTTCCCCAAACTTATGTTAATGCCTAAATTTCGCTTTGAATTGATGCTCAAATAAGATTTTAAAGTTTCAATGATATCTTTCACAAGTATTCAACCAAATTTTTTTTTAAGTCACAACTAGCTAAACAGATGGATATGTGTTTTAAAGTTCAAAAAGATTACAAATAGTGTAAATCCAACTTATAAGTCAAAATATAAACTAAGCATGCTTCTCAACTTCACAAGAATTACAAAAAAAATAAAAATAAAAAATTAACCCATTTTTTTCTTATCATTGGCCATAATCAAATTCAAGTCAACTCATTGCTCACCTATCCTAAAAACATACTAACTAACATGCAACCTTAATAAACTAAAATAAATAACACAAAACAAGACCACACCCTTAAACTTAAACTAGATATTGTCCTCAATGGCTAAGATAGAAAAAATTAAAATAGAGGACTTCCCTGAAAATATAGCAATCTTCCTCATTGTCTGCTAAGTCCGAAGAATAGGCTAGGCATATTGGAATGAATAAGGCATTGCACTTGAATTGGACTCGAATAACCTGTAAACACATTAGAAACAAGTTTATTAAATCCTAATAAATGCAAATTTATTAACTACTGTGAAACCTAATAAAATAAATAAAACTAAAAACTAAAAATTAAACTTGGGTTGCCTCCCAAGAAGCGCTTGTTTTATAGTCTCAGCCTGCCTGCTTCAATTTCTCTATCCAATTCCTCTTCGATAATTGAGGAACCCTCTATCCATCAGTAATAATGTAACTTTGAGGGATTTGCTTCAGTAGGGGCCATTGTTTCAAAGTCACCTAGTTTACTTTTTGTAGATAGATTCTTAATTACGAATGTTAAATAGCTAGGTACTTCCTCCGTTGTGTTCGTGATTAGATTAGGGCATTGAATCTTGTTAAACACCACGAGCTCTTCTTCTATCTTCTCTTTCTCATCCCACTATGGTTGTAATGTAGTCCTAGCTCTCATGTCATAAAAAGCTTTGCCGACAACATGACTACCAAGTGGGCACGGTTTTGCAAAACTGACTGGATTCTTAAACTTTGGTGGAGAAGGCACTTGGGGCACTAACAGAATTGGGTCATCTTCATTAGCACTTAAAGATAGATCTTTGATGGCCTCATTTTCCTTATCCCCACTTGTCTCCTGTCTTTCGATATCTTGTGGCTCATCCAGTTGCAGATTTGGTTCAGGCTTACCATCAGTTTCAAAATCCATGTCATAAAGCCAACTGTTTTGAGGACAGTTGTTCAAGGCTTTGAACATTTTATCTATCTGGTTCAGAATATTTTGAATTGACATCTCTTGATTAATCCTCCTCTCCTCATTTGTTGCTACGAACTTGGACCATAATTCCTCCAATCTTGAATTATCTGATTCAGGTTCAGAATCCATGTATTGAGGACCATTGGTTAAAGAAACTTGTTGGCTCGATATTACCTGACTCCTCATCGTCTCTTCTTGGTCTGCTATGATCTTAGACATGAATTCTTCCAAACTTGAATTTTCTTCTTGTGGCAATGGAGGTGGACATGAGAATTTCGGTGCATATGTTGGACTTGGAGCGTAGAATTGATCTTGTTGATTATAGCGCCATGAAGAATCTAGGTAATACCCCCATTATTGATATTTGTTAGGATATGCATACGGGTTGAGATAGTTACCACCATACTGTACCGGTCCAAAATTGACGGTGCATTGATGACTCAAATGATTGTCAGTACAATAATCACAAGTAATTGCTATCTTTCGAATACGTTGGGCTGCAAGAACATCCAACCTCTTCGAAAGTGTTTCACTTTGTGCTGAGAATACAGAAAGTGCATTGAGTTCATCAACCCCTTTTTCCCTTGGTTGAGTCATTCTCGTACATGACCATTGATAAGCAAAGTCATCCGCGGTACCTGAAAAGAGAGAAATATAGGAAGAGAATTAAAATAAAAATAAAATGTTTAAATTAAGACTAATTTAATTGAAGCAAATGATGGCAAAAATTATTAAACTAATTTCTCGACAACGACGCCAAAAACTTGTTTGTCAATTTAGCAATCAATAAATACGTGCAAGTGTACATGGTCAACAAGTAATAAAGTGATAAGAGAGTTGTCGATCCCACGAGGAATTATTTAATAATAATTACTAATTACTAACTTATAATCAAATTAACTTTATTTAAACAACTGATTAAGATTGTGAATTTTAGATAATAAAGTACTAAACTAACTAATCACTAACTACCAAGAATTGAATTCAGATAAAAAGGCTTAAGATTATAATTTTTCTTAATATTTCACTTGAATTAATACACTTCCTATTAAGTTATGCTAACTATTCTAGATTGTTAATCAAGAACTCATCAATATTTATAACTGTCTCTCGATGTATCATAAATGAATCAACTTAAATCCATAGATGATAGAATTAAGGTGAACACCCTAGTTAACTAATTCACTATATCTCTATGTGAATTACAATTAAAAAGGATTTAAAGCTTAGGTTCTCTTTCAGATTACATGTGGCGTATAGGTATATCTCTATCCTAGACATAAATTATGAATTCCATCACCACGTAGAAAACATAATCACATGCTACTATGATCAAGTCTAAATCTATAATCCATCTCTCGAGTTCATATAGATTACCACGGTAATTGTTGATCAGACAATTAAGCAATTAATCATAAATCATAATAGACAATCCGATAATAATCAACAATAATTAACAAGGAAGCATATCAATAAAAGCTAAGCAATAAGTTCCATTGTAATCTTAAAAAGATATTAGTTGATAATTGAATTAAAATCCATAATCAACAAATGATAAAGCATTCAAGAATACAAAATAAGAGGTGGAGAAGAGAATAGAATCTGTAGACGCAATCCTTGAGTCTCTCCTTTAGCTCCTTAATTGAATCATTTGCTTGCTCAATTACTTCAAGTGTCCGAAACTATCTCAAACTAGGGTTTTTGTACTAAAACTAATGTCTTTCTTCCAAACTAGGGTTAGCAAAAAGTAGCAAGATCTCTTTTATTCTATGTCTCACAATATGTATTTATAGGTTTTAGTTAAACTCCTAAACCAACTAGAAGTTGTGACACCCCCAAATCTGGGTACTTCATTTCCTCAGGATTTGGTGTTCACTATCCAAATACATCACATCACATCTAACTACCCATTCAAATATAAATAAAAACTCTTAATTAAAATAGAAATCTCCCATTAAAGGGTTACAACATCTTTAACAAATAAATCCCAGGTCATCTAACCTTAAATAAACATCAGTGCGGAAACATAACTTAAGTCTATTACATAAACATCATTTAAACAAATATAACAAGTCTTCATCACTTGTTTGCTTTTCCTTTGCCCTTACTAGTGGATGGCTCGTCAGTTCTTTCAACTTTAGCTGCAATGTTATTATGCAAGGGTGAGCAACAATTGCCCAGCAAGTATCACAACAAAAATAATAATAACATAAGAAATAATCAATGGATATCGGATAATCAAATTCTCGACTTTTGAATCAAAATTAGAATATAAAAATCAAAAGAACATCTGAGGGTCACAAGACCACGAACTATGTCCCAGGTTATCAAGTATTTCTACTTTAAACCTTTAACAATCATAAGACTATATGGACCTTACTTCTCGTACTTAGGGGGATCAGCCTTTTTGTACCATGTATGCGCACAATATCTAAACCCTAACGCGTAAAATAATCCCCTATAAAAGGGTTGTTCATCTCAGTTTGACATCAGAGTCCGCACCAAAGAAAGTTTGGTTTAGATTTACTTCAATAACATTTCTAGAATTTAGAATGCTCATCAACTATGGACTACTCGAATCAATAAGGGTTCGCTACTCAATCAAGGTTCAATAATCTAATGTGAAAGGTATTCGAGAACAAAAGACTGAATCTCAAAGCAATACAATTGAATAAATTCTGTATAACTAAAGCATTATAAAGAGGAAATTAAAACATCTCATTTGAATCCATGAAATTGAATGAAACGGAATTAAGAGTTTGCTCTATTAAGTAATAGCATTATAAAGCTTGCATGGTAAAAGAAATGTAGTTCAGGAACTTGCGTAATTGAAATCAAGGTAGTAAGTAAGGGTAAGATACTTGCTTTCAACGAAATAAAAAGATTAGGAGTAGTAAACTTGCTTCATGCATATGTCGACGCCGGGTTTTCGCTTTCTAGTCTCCTTAGTCTTTTCCAATTTTAGCCTTTTGATTTAGATGACGTTTGGAAAAGGTCGGCATTGATGTCGACGGGGTTTTGAAAGATCGCTTTTATGATGAGCCAATTAACCAGAGTCGCCAGTTGGTATATTTGAAATGGATGTACCAACTCATCCGAGTTTTCGTTTTTTTATAAATCGCTGGCTCATATGTGACTCCGAATTAATTGGTCTGCGAATTGAGATTCATAGAGTTCGGGGCTTTGCTTAAGTGAGGGGAAGGTGTTAGGCACCCCTCGACTTCCGTGAAACACGATTACCGCAATCTTGATGCTTTCCTATCCTTTAATTCATGAATGTGTGTGTGTGTGCGTGTGTGTGTGTGTGTGCCTATATGAATGTCGTGGTGGGTTTGTATGAAAGAGTCATTTGGATTTTAGGGAAAATCGTGTTTTAATTTGAGAACGTTTCGGAATATCTTTTCGGTATACACGAGAAAGCTTTATTCTTTATGAGAAAGGTTTGATTTTAATTTATCAAAACTATGAGATTTTCATTAGGTGTCGTTTTGGCAAAACAAGAGTTTTAAACCTTCGTCAAAATAGGAATCGAGATCTATACGTTGCTTTCGTGAAACGATCGGGCAATTTCTAGAATCTCTTTCACCCTATGCACAAAGATTTAATAAAATGTTACTTATTTGCAAAATCATTTTGTGTGATATTTGAAAACGATTTTCTTTAGCTTTTTCGTTAGATAGGAATCGACATTCATTAACATTTCTCAAATTTTAACCTCGTGATTCTAATATCCTACTTTGCTTGATTTTTATGAAAATCTTATCATTTGGCTTTGAAATCAATTTCGCGTCATAAATCGAATCGAGCATAAACACGCGTCGGGGATATTCATGGGCATGTAAGCCATCAAAATATCCCGAACGCCAACAATCACAAATTTCACTATTTCGGGGCCTTAAACACGATTCCCGCCTTGGTGTCGTTTTAAGGCCCAAAGGTTACATGTTACAAAACGAGCATCTTGAATCTATCACATACATCAAAACGTCCATCATCGGATTTGGACCTCGGGGTCGCATTCCTAGGCTCACATGAGATTAATACATGCCTACAAAATGAATATTACATAACTAACCAACCCGGGTTTATCTAATATACCATGATATCCGGAAATGACAATCTAAATAAATTACACCCAATAAATTATCACAAACAAGCTAGAAATTTTATCAATTGGATATCCTCGGGTTATTAGAAAGAATTTTGTTCTGATGGAACCCTCCCTAATAATCCATAATCCATGATTGTTCAACAATATACATGAAAACTACATCCCATCTAAGCAAATAAGATGATATGAATTGTTATAGCAAAAGGAATTTTTACCTTGCAAAATGATCTCAAAAAGGATGAAATCTTGGTATTTGAATAGGATGAGAAATATATTTGATACAATCAAAATTAAAGGAGTAAAATTTCTCTCTTTTTCCTCTCTTTTCTTCCTATTTTTATTGCACAATCTACTATTTTTCTCTCAAATTCCGTGCTGCTGTTTGCTGTTTTTCTTCTTCTTCTCCAAAATTTGCTGAACCTCCTGTATGCTGCCGAAGCTGGCCTTAAATAGGCTGGCCAGCTGGCACGCCTCCCATCGCACTCAGCTGGTAGTGCTGATTTCCCGGTTTTCGTGCTGGCGCACCCACTTGGCCGCAGATCTATCCGCGGCTGGCGGGCTTGACTTTCTCGATTTTCGTGCCACGCCTCGATTTTCGTACCGCAACGTCGGTTTTCGCTGCCAGGCTCGTACTCCGCAGTCCGGGAATTTCCGGGAGACATGCTACCTCATTCGGAAGTATATGCCTCAGACGGCTTTATTGTCACGTAAACTTGGGTTGCCCAAAACATTGCGGCGGTGCCGGGCGCTCGCCCTTGTGCCCGCTCCTTTGCTCCCGCAAGCTGGTTCAATTGACGATTTCGCCCTCCTGTCATGGTTAGTAGAAGGAAACGCAAAATTTGGGTGTCTACAGCTGCCCCTCTTTATCATGTTTATGAAATGATAAATGAAATGAACAGGATAAAGAATAGACACTCGATGCACGAATGACAGTGTGTAAGAATGACAGTGCATACATGATGTCTCACACATATAGCTTATGATGCAACATAAGATGCAATGCATGCAAGACATTCGTAAGAGTGTCAATGTATCAACCCCTTGACCGTGTTTGTTAGTCTTTGGGTTCACTCTTTCAATCTATCGTCTCGTTCGGGGCCGGGTATCGTCGCCGGTCACCCATCGCGTAACCTCCGGTTATCGTCGCCGGTTGGTTATCTTGTCGGAGCCGGTTATCGTCGCCGGTCATCCTTCTCGTGATCGCCGGTTATCGTCGCCGGTCGATCGTCATGTCGGGGCCGGGTATCGTCGCCGGTCACCCATCTCGTAACCCCCGGTTATCGTCGCCGGTTGGTTATCTTGTCGGAGCCGGTTATCGTCGCCGGTCATCCATCTCGTGATCGCCGGTTATCGTCGCCGGTCGATCGTCATGTCGGGGCCGGGTATCGTCGCCGGTCACCCATCTCGTAACCTCCGGTTATCGTCGCCGGTCGGTTATCTGTCGGAGCCGGTTATCGTGTCTGGTGTTCATTCTCGTGATCGCCGGTTATCGTCGCCGGTCGATCGTCATGTCGGGGCCGGGTATCGTCGCCGGTCACCCATCTCGTAACCTCCGGTTATCGTCGCCGGTCGGTTATCTGTCGGAGCCGGTTATCGTCGCCGGTCATCCATCTCGTGATCGCCGGTTATCGTCGCCGGTCGATCGTCATGTCGGGGCCGGGTATCGTCGCCGGTCACCCATCTCGTAACCTCCGGTTATCGTCGCCGGTCGGTTATCTGTCGGAGCCGGTTATCGTCGCCGGTCATCCATCTCGTGATCGCCGGTTATCGTCGCCGGTCGATCGTCATGTCGGGGCTGGGTATCGTCGCCGGTCACCCATCTCGTAACCTCCGGTTATCGTCGCCGGTCGGTTATCTGTCGGAGCCGGTTATCGTCGCCGGTCATCCATCTCGTGATCGCCGGTTATCGTCGCCGGTCGATCGTCATGTCGGGGCCGGGTATCGTCGCCGGTCACCCATCTCGTAACCTCCGGTTATCGTCGCCGGTTGGTTATCTTGTCGGAGCCGGTTATCGTCGCCGGACATCCATCTCGTGATCGCCGGTTATCGTCGCCGGTCGATCGTCATGTCGGGGCCGGGTATCGTCGCCGGTCACCCATCTCGTAAACTTTTCACTTCAACACGTCAAATGGCTGTAAGGGAGCAACGTGGGACCCCACCAGGGCCAGCCGCAGATGGATCTGCGGCCAGCCGCAGATGGATCTGCGGCCAGCCGCAGATACATCTGCGGCCATGATCGGGCCTTAAATCCAACGCGGGCTCCTCCAGATCTGTCACTTTCAACTTGTAATCCAAAGAGATTCTCTCGATTTTTCTTGTTCGCGAGGGCTTTTTTGTCGATCCTTCCTGCAAAAACTGTTCCGGTAGGATCGATCTACGCGCTACAGGTAACACTTTGACCGGTCACTTTTCAATTTCGTCAATGTTTTGCTGTACATTTGACTATTTGCATGTTTAGAGATAAAATGTATGCTTTACAATGCTATGTAATGTACCATCATATATACATGCTAAGTATCAAACTATGTGAGTCCTATTTTATGTTCATGAGGCGTGGTCCCACATATTGTTATTTCCTTTTCTGCAATAAAATCATGCATTACATGCTGTAATTACCTATATGAATGCCATTTAAAGCTGTGTGAGGCTTTGATTGATGGGAAAACACGTTTGGCTTGTGCCTGGGATGTTCAATTTTCAAACGGAACTCTGCCGATTTTTTTTTTTTTTTTTTTTTTTTTTTTTTTTTTTTTTTTTTTTTTTTTTTTTTTTTTTTAACATGCATCATGTTGCATTAATCATATGATGAGGCTAGAAATTTAGAATGTTCATTACATAATTTTAAAAGGAAACTTACCTTCTTTCTCGCCCGTTCTATTCCAGCTATGGATCGTGATGCGCCCAGTAGCTCCTCCGCCTCTCGGACTTCGGGTGTTCGCCGTCGTAGGGCTGCACCTGCCCCTATTCCCCCTCGTACCCGTCAGGCTCGTCGCTTGGCGGAGTCTGTCATCCGTCCTGATCACCCGGACGTTGAGGAGGTTGCTCCTCGGAGGTCGCGGCAGAGGGACCATCCTCCAGCACACCGGCTCCAGCTCCTCATAGTGCCTCGTCTGGCGCATCGGTGCAGATCCCCGATCTATTGGGTCGGGATCTCAGTCGTCATCCCTCGGCATCTCTCGTGGCTAACGAGGTATATTCGGTTCTATTCTGATTTTATTCTCAATTTCTCCATTCTCCTTTTATCCGGACTGACCCATTGGTGATTGCCCCAGGTACCCGAGTTTTACTCAGCGAGGGGCAACTGGTTCAACATCTACTCCCTTTACACGGCTTTGCACAGTGACTACCGGGCGGTGGTGGTGGATTCTTGGGGCTTTCGTCACTTCTTTACCCTCATTCCCCGGCAGTGCCCCTGGGGTTACATGAGGGCTTTATCCGAGCGATGGTTCCACCATACGCAGTCTCTCCATCTTCTTGACTGCGAGGTCGTGTTGACCCCATGGGACTGGAGGTACATTACCGGCATTGAGTTTACCGGGTCCCGCGTCCCCTTGGATCTTGATATCACTCCTGTGGAGGTTCGAGCTTTGCTGGGCTTCGCTGCTGAGGACCGGGTCTTTAAGGCCCGCAGTATCCGATCTGGTGCTTTGGCTGTCGATGCAGTCGGGGGTCTCTATGCGCTGCCTATTCCAGCAGATCAGGGCACCAGGGACATTCTGCTACGACGCCTGTTCCTGACCATCATGAGGGGTTGTTTTCTGGGGAACAACTCCTCCACCATTCATTTCAGCGTCGTAGGAGCGGTCAGAGACGTGGACCGCATCAGTGATTATGACTGGGGGTCATTCACCTTTGCCTATTTCCTCCATGGCATGCGTCTACGCTCAGAGGGACAGACTGATGCCTGGCTCGGCTTCTACCATTTTCTGTTGGTGAGTCCCCTCCTCCTCTCTCTTACCGTATTTCTTTTCCTTTCATCTCTTTTCTGTATTTGATAGTGACTCATGCCTTGCCTTGTTTCTATTCACAGTTCTGGGCTTACGAGCGGCTGCCATGTCTGAGGCCTATCACTACTCTGGGCCCGAACACTTATCCTCGGGGTCGGCGATGGCATCACAGCACTCTGGAGGAGGTCCCCGTGTCGGGCAGCTTTGCACATTGTCGTATTCAGCTGGAGTTGATCACGGCTGCCGACGTCGTCTGGATTCCCTACCTCTCGAGCATCTGACCGTGGGGTTTGCTGACGGGCATCCTTTCCGGCCCGGAGTTCGAGCTTTCCACCCGTCGCCTCACTTTGCAGAGTGTTGGAGGCTGGGTGATGTATCTGGCGAGAGCGCGCATTCAGATGCGTCACTGGGGAGATCCGCATCCCGCACTCCCTTTCCTTCATTACTTTCTGGCCGCTGGATTCTCAGCCCTCGGAGATCATGCTTGCCGGGAGAGGACGGTCGGATGCTTTCCACGGGTCCCACTACGAGTGATGCATTCCGCACATGGTGGGTGCCCGTACCATCGGGTCCTCAGACTCGGGCCACTTTCTTCCTTGGAGACATGGTTCCAGGCTCGGTGACGATGACCGATTGGGCTGCCTGTGTTCGGGACTCCCACCCACGCTGAGCAGATCGCCCGCATTGACCCGTCAGGTAGATCAGTTGTCGCTGTTTATTCGGGGGTTGGGCCGGGCCCCGGAGGAGGCTTACACCTACGATCCTGACGGTGCAAGGTTATGATGCAGGCCCGAGTTCATCTGATGCCACAGCGCATCCCTACATCCCCGATATGAACTTTGGTCCTCCGAGCTCGACGACTCCAGGGGATCAGTTCGAGGATCCTGCTTTCATAGATGATACTGATTTCATTTAGACCAGGATATGATAGGGCCTTTTGTATCGGCACCTGCTTAGATTTCTTTTTCATTTATGCACTATGTACTGAACTCATTTATTTATTTATGCACAGTTTTCTTTTTCATTTTTATGGGATTCACCTGCTTTATTATTAACTGTATGATGCATGCTCTTTTATTTATGGATAGAGAATGACCCCTGTACAGTCTTTTTGATACTATTTTCTCACAGATGTCGTCCTCGGGATGCTGTGGTTCGTTTGGATTCCATTCTTCCCACAGGGTTGGTTGGCAGCCTCTTCCGCTGGTTGGACAGTCTACTGCCAGCAGATAGGGTTATCGTAGATGGTCTTTTGGGACATTCTTGGTCCTTATTAACCTTCCGGGTGCCAGCGGGCTTTGTGGATGGTCTTCTGAGCTGTTGGGCCCCTGCCCGTCAGGTGTTTAGGTTTGGGATAGTAGAGCTGACCCCCACCCTTGAGGAGTATGCTCGCTTCACCGGCTTGCCGTTGGATGGTCCCTGTGCTAGGGTTACCGTTGGTTCCATGCGCCGTCAATTCTTGACTTTTTACCGGTTTGCGGAGGGCTGTCTTATTACCGGTAATCACATCAGACCATATGGTTCCCCTTCAGTTCTTCATTGACCGATTTGGCTCACCTGACGGTTTTCGACTCTTCTTCGGTGATTTTTCCGTGTCCGAGGAGTGCTGGGACGCCTTGAGAGTGGACGTTCTGATGGCCTGTGTCATCTCAGTTTTGTATTTGCCTGCCGGACCCGATCATCTGGATATGCGGATTGTGGCGGCCGTTCGAGCCCTTCGGGAGGATCACACCCTTCTCCCCATGATATTGGCGGATACCTATATGTCGGCCACATATTGCCAGTCCTTCCGGAGGAAGATTCTTCAGAGGGAGTTCGACCTTGTTGTATATGTGGTTTATGAGTCATCTTAGTCCCATCGGCCATTTTCCGTCGCCAAGGGTTTTGCTTCAGCCTATGACATAACCACGCAGTTTTCGCTTCGTCCTGCGCGTTGTATGATGTGGCCTCCTGGACATTATTTTTGTCTATCATTGAGGACCCCTTTCAATCTATTGGTTTACTCGGGCTATTGCTCCTTCATGAGCTTCTTGACTCATGTGCCTGGCATGGATTTCATTCCCATTGCTGGGTTAAGGGGCGTGACGACCTATCATCCCCTGGCGGTTATGGGGCAGTTTGATCAGACACAGGATTTACACCCCTTTGCGGGTGCAGCCGCATACCGATTCCTTTATATCATCTGTACAGAGAGGGATCTATTGCAGGTATACGAGCTTTGGGATCGCAGGATCTTTGCCGAATATAGTGCGAGCTGTCACATCCAGACAATTGCCTACGCACAGTGGTTACGTGGAGACCTGGATTCGGCTAGTTTGAGTCGGACGGGGGCCTTTGGCCTTTGATGACTCTGGAGTGATTTTCACAGAAGATACAACAGACCCATCCCATCTTAGTCGATTCTGCCCCGAGTCGGGTTGCTGAGGATTCCCGACTCCGCCTGGCCCTGATTACTACTGAAGCCGAGAGGGATGCCGCCCTTGCCGAGAGAGATGAGGCCATTCGGGCTAGAGATGCTGCCATTGCTGATAGAGAGGCCATTGTATTTCAGACCAGGGCAGTTGGTAGATGCTCATTTTGGGACCGTCAGCCGAGCTACTGCTTTACTGGATCGTATTGATATGATGGGGCAGCAGATTGCAGGAGATGCTGATGCTTCAGATCTATCCACCACCCTGTCCATCCTGCTTCGGCTAGTTTCAGATTTGTAGATTATTTTATTTCCTGCATAGGACTATGTTGGTTTCATCAGTTATTGAAAAAGAAATCTTGTAATAAAACGACTTATATATATATAGACATGCATTTAAATTTAGTCATTTTCCCTTTTGTCGTATCATTGCCATCCATTGGGTCATCATTTTATCCAAACTGACCATGATTTGACATTTCGCCTTCTTTCTTTCCTCAAGACTTGATGGAGATTTGACAGATATTGCCGCACACCTTTTGATTTCGTCGGATTGAATCTCAGATTTTGGGATAACTGTTTGGGTTGGATCAGGGTATGTTATTCTGGGATGAAACTGGTTAGGCAGTTGGTTTCGGGAAGGTTTTGAGGGTGTAGGAAGGTTTTATCTGGCTATCGAAAAATTGGTTTTGGTTAGGAAAAGGATTGTTTTTTTTTTTTTTTTTTTTTTTTTAAGGATCGGACCGCGCCATGATGGCTGCCTACGTACCCCATCAAGTTGGGAGATCAGGTCCTACGTAGTTCGCTGTCAGGGGAAAAAGGGAACTGATGATTTAAGCGTAGAACCGCTTCACCGAGTCAGAATTTAGGGGGTGTGGAAATACCTCACCATCCATTTCTTGCAATATGAGGGCCCCTCCGGATAGTACTTTCTTGATCACAAATGGCCCTTCCCAGTTCGGGGCAAACTTCCCCCTGGCCTCGTCTTGACAAGGCATGACTCTTTTCAAACACCAAATCGTTTTCCCTGAACCTCCGAAGTCTTATCCTTTTATCGTACGATCGAGAGATCCTCTGTTGATATAGCTGACCATGCCAAACGGCAGCCACTCTCCTTTCATCAATCAGGGGCCAATTGGTCGTATCGACTTTTGCATCCAATCCTCCTCGCCTATCTGAGCATCGATCACTATTCTGAGGGACGCCATCTCCACTTCAACTGGCAGGACAGCCTCCATTCCATACACCAAGGAGTATGGGGTTGCCCCTGTGGAAGTACGCGTTGACGTTCGGTAGGCTAACAAGGTGAGGGGTAACAAATCCGGCCATCCCCGATGATTAGCAGACATTTTTGCCATGATCTTCTTGATGTTTTTATTTGCAGCCTCCACTGCCCATTCATCTTAGGACGGTAAATGACGGAATTGAGATGCTTGATCTTGAACTGGTCACACCAATTCCTTCATGAGGGCGTTGTTCAAATTCCTGGCATTGTCGGAGACCAAAACCTCAGGTTGCCCATATCGGCAAATGACATTTATTCCTGATGAAGTTGACGATGACCTCCTGAGTTACTTTAGGGAAAGAAGCTGCCTCTACCCATTTGGTGAAATAATCGATCATGACGAAAATGAACCGGTGCCCGTTGCTCGCTTTGGGCTCTATTGGTCCGATTACATCCATTCCCCACATTGAAAATGGCCATGGGGAGGTCATACAGTGCAGTTCATTGGGAGGTGTATGGATCACATTTACCGTGCGCCTTGGCATTGATAACACCGTTTGACATGATCATCGCAATCGGCCTTCAGCGTTAACCAATAATACCCTGTCCTCAAGATCTTTTTGGGCCAACATCGGTCCACTCATATGTGGCCCACACACCCCGCCATGGATTTCATTCATAATCCTTGGGGATTGCGTTTCGTCTACGCATTGCAACAGTCCCAACCCGGCATCCCTTTTGTAAAGTGAATCGCCACTCAGGTAAAACTTCATCGCCATCTTTTGAATTCTCATCCTTTCAGTCCGATTTGCCTGATCGGGAAGGGATCTGTCTCTCAGATATTTCCTTATGTCGTGATACCAGGGCTGCCTCGTCAACACCACCTCGTTTGATAACACTGCCACATTTTCCTCGTATGCGGGGCATTCTGTACGGCGATCTCAATCTGTGGACTGTCCCTACTCTTGATCACGTGGATTAAGGAAGCCAACGTCGCCAATGCATCGGCAAAATCATTTCGTCCCCCGAGGAATATGGCGGAAGGCGATATCTTCGAACTCTTGCATAAGCTGGGTGACACAACGATGGTATGGAAGTAACCGAAGCTCCTTAGTGGTTGTATACCCCGATTGCTTGTCTGATTACCAATTCTGAATCCCCGAACACCGCTAGTCTTTTACTCCCATGTCACGGGCCAATCGGAGTCCCAAGATACACCCCTCGTATTCAGCGGTGTTGTTCGAATTGCTGAAACGAAGCTTGGTGGCCACGGGATATTGTTCTCGGTGATAGAGACTAGGGACCGCTCCGGCTCCTGCCCCCCTCGGCATTCATGGCACCATCAAAATACAGCTTCCAAAATTGTCCTCGTCATCACATTTTCCGCGCGATACCCAAAATATATCCTCGCCGGAAGAGGAGTTTCTAACGGCTCCATCACTCCAGCCGGGAATTCTTCCAAATTATCTTCAATACCCTGCCCTTTCATCGCCTACTGGGTCACGTACACCATTTCAAAATGTTTTAAAATTAAATTCCATCTTTATAGTCGACAATTCAGCATGGGCCTTTCGAAAATATATTTTAGGGGATCCATTCTTGATATCAGGTACGTTGTATGCCCATGGAGGTAGTGCTGTAATCTCCCTGCAGCCCAGGCCAGAGCACAACAGGTCTTCTCAATGGGAGTGTAATTCTGTTCACATTGGCTAAATCTTTTGCTGAGGTAATAGATGGCCTGTTCTTTACCCGCCTCATTCTTTTGTCCCAACATACATCCCATCGCGATGGCATTTACCGATATATACATAAACAGAGGGGATCCCATCCTTCGGGTCGGGGTACCAGCACTGGTGCCTCCGTCAATTGCTTTTTAATGGTCTGAAGCGCCTCTTGACATTGCTCATTCCATTCTTGGGACACCCCCTTTCTTAACAGTCTAAAAATCGGCTCACATGTGGTCGTCAAGTGGGATATAAAACGGCTGATAAAGTTTTATCCTCCGAGGAATCCTCTTATCTCCTTTTCTGTGTGAGGGTGCCGGCATATCCACAATGGCCTTAATCTTTGCTGGATCCAACTCAATGCCCCGATCACTAACCAGGAAACCTAAGAGCTTGCCCGACTGTACTCCGAAAGCGCACTTGGCTGGATTGAGTTTCAAATTATACTTTCTGAGCCGATCGAATAGCTTTTTGAGATGAGTTATATGATCGGACTCTACCTTCGATTTCACAATAATGTCGTCCCACGTAGACCTCTATCTCCCTGTGCATCATATCATGGAACAGGGCCATCATAGCTCTCTGATAAGTAGCCCCTGCATTTGTGAGACCGAAAGCCAGTCGTCTATAGCAGAAAGTGCCCCAGGGGGTGATGAATGCGGTCTTTTCCCGGTCTTCTTCCGCCACCATTATCTGATGATATCCTGCGAAGCAATCCACAAAAGAGTACATTTCGTACTGGGCTGTGTTATCCACCAGGATGTGTATGAAAGGCACCGGGAAAGTTGTCCTTGAGACTGGCCTTGTTTAGATCTCTGTAGTCTACACATACCCTCACCTTTCCTCCAGGCTTAGCTACTGGGACTACATTGGATAGCCATTCCGGGTAAGTAGATACCATAATGATTCCCGCCCTGAACTGCTTGATGATTTCCTCCTTCACCTTTAAAACTCCACTCAGGTTTCAACTTCCTCAGTTTCTGCTTGACAGGCCTGAAACCCTCCTTGATGGGTAATCGGTGCACCACAATGTCGGTGGACAATCCGATCATATCCTCGTGCGACCAGGCAAAAGACATCCTCATATTGTTTAAGCAACTCAGTCATTTCGATTTTTTGGCGGGGGGTAAGGTCCGTCCCTATCTTGAGTTCCTTTTGGCTGGTCAGGGGTTCCAATATCAATGGTGATGGTTTGGTCCAAGTTGGGTTTGGGTTTATCCTCGACCCATCCCTTGATCTCGTCAGGTGCGTCGTCGTAATCTGTCTCATCTTGTTCAATGCCCATTAAATCGAAATCCAGCTCAATGTCAAAATCATAATCATCATTCAAATTTGAAAGGACCATTTGTTAGGCAAGGATTACTCAAATTGGTACACCTGACATAAAACAAAGTACTTGTCATATATAAATCATTTACGACGATCGCAATTTCAAATAACACGAAGAAACGACACAATTATGCAGAAATAAAACAACAACAGATAAAAACTTCTTCATTCCCCCATCCTCTAGGGTTAACCACCCTGACGTCGAGCTTTTACCCTTTTTTGGATATCACTGGTTTCTGGGTCCAATTATCGATGGTCAGGTCAGATGAAATGCGCTGGATAAAGGAGGGCCTCACATCGGACACCTCCCCGATGATTACGGATACGTCGCCTGAATCCTTCTCTATATCTTCTCCAGGAATAATCAGGCCCTGCCCAATCAATGATAGGTACAACTTGTTGGGCTGCCGATGGTGTGATAACATTCGTCCCATCCTTACTGCTTGTTGATTGTCCGGGGATATAGCATTTGGTTTCAAAAACTCTTTTGCGACCTCCTGCAGGAAACTTTCCCTCCGGGCCGACTCATTACATGTGGGGGTTAACTCTTCATTCGCTGCCCCAATCACAGGTCCGCTGATCCCCTGCTCATTGTCGACTTTGGTCACTGGACTGCCAACTAGTCGAATCGGAGTCGCACCCTGACGGTGTCCCCGTACTGCGCCCACATGGTATCCCAATCCTGCCTTGCCTATCTGCTGTGGTAGGTGGATGGGCTTGGTGATTCCCTGACTGCTTTTCCCTAGTCCCTGTCCAGGTTGGAAGTTCATTTTAATCATTTCCCTTGCCACAAAGGTGAGTTCCGGAGAGACCCTTGGCTTCACAGCTGGAGCTCCCAGGCATCTATAATGAGGATTGCTAATCTCTAGTGCTTGGAAGCTGGCAGGCGCCGCTGACTCATCCACATTGATTACTGGTAGGCCATTCTTGGGAGGAGAAGGGTCATCACATTCGGCCGAGATTGTTACCAGATTCCCATCGATGATCAACTTGATTTGTTGGTGGAGCGTGGAAGGAACTGCCCCGGCCATGTGTATCCACGGCCTCCCTAACAGCAGGTTGTAGCTTGCCGTGATATCCAGGACTTGGAAGGAGATATCAAAAGTACAGGGTCCTATCTCCACTGGCAATTCTATCTCTCCGATGGTGTCCCTCCGGGACCCGTCAAAAGCCCGAACCACCACATGACTGGCCCGCAGGCGCTTGGGACTGATGTTCATTTTCTTCAGCGTACTGAGAGGACATATATTCAATGCCGATCCCCCGTCGATCAGCACCCCATTCATGACATATCCTGAGGAGATTACTGCAATGTGTAGCGGTTTTCGGTGCCCCCTTCCCTCTTCGGGAATGTCCTCATCTGTAAAGGATATTGCATCGGTTTCCAATAAGTGGCCTACCAGCCGGCCGAAACCCTCCTCACTAATTTCTTTGGGCACAAATGCCTCCTCCAGAACCTTCATCAGGGTTTTGCAATGCTCACTGGATGACAACACCAGATCCATGACTGATGTTAGGGTTGATTCCTCGTTTAAAATCTGGATCCCCCTCATTTCTGGGTGATCCATCCTTTTCAAAAACTCTATGGCCCTTTCCTCAGAAACCTCTTCATTTTTTCTCTTTTGGCTCTCAAGGACTCGCCCGGGCAGATATAAGGGGTTCCCCTTGGTCGTCACGGAAGCACAACTGACCGCTTCCTCTGGCATTCCCCCATAATTCCAGGGTACAGTCTTCAGACTACTGATAGGGAGTTGGGACCTTGCTGCAAGGATGATGGGCCTCGGGGCTGTCAGCTTGACAGGTCCCTCTATGTTATTCGTACTTACCCCTATCAACCTGATGGGCGCTACCCGTGCATCCCCATGATCATGTATCACGTTGATCATCTCCTCAATTTTCTGCACATAGTTCAACCTTGGCGGCCCCCCAGCCTCACTTGCCTCCGTCACATTGACTCCCCCCCCATCATGTCTTGGCAGGGGATTTGCCTTAACATTCGGGGAGTCTGGCTGCTCCACCACAATTTCCCCGTTGTCGATCATGTTCTGAATTATATGTTTCAATGTCCAACAATCCTGTGTATCATGACCCGGGGAACCCGAGTGATAGGCGCACCGCTTGCTTGGATCAAATCTCCTTCCCTTCGGGTCACTTGGGGGAGCCAAATTGATTATCTTCTTTTGGGCCATCAATACCGCTAATACTCGTTCAAGCGGCTCCCCGAGCGGGGTGAATACTCGGTTTTGCGAGGCCTCATATCTTCTTCGCCCTTCTGCTCTTTGATCTGTGAAATTGGGCTGTCGGGATTGCCCTCCCCTCTGTACCTGTACCGGAAGGTGGCTTTCTGCTTTTCTGGATGACCCTTGTAGGATGAGGGAGACATCCTCTTCCTTCTTCTTTTGGACTCTCCGGGAAGTGCTGCCATAGTTTCCATTCTGTATTTGCTCGGCAGCAGTTTCTAAAGCAGTAAGGTCCCGGATTTTACCCGATTTCAACCCCATGTCTACCATCTCTCCATGTTTGATCATTTCAGCAAAAGGTCTTCCAATCCCCGAGATGACCCTCTCATAATACGGTGCCTCCTGGATGTCTACAAAGGTCATCACCATCTCTGATTCGTTCATTGGGGGGTCACCTGTGCGGCCATGCCCCTCCACCGTTGTGCATACTCCCTGAAGGATTCCCTAGGCTGTTTCTTAACCTTTGTCATTTGGTACCTGTCAGGGGCCATCTGGGCCTGAAAGCTGTATTGGGTTAAGAAGGTATGGGCCAATTCCTCCCAGTTGTGGATTCGGGCGTTGTCGAGGCGGGCATACCAGATTCTTGCCTCCCCTGTTAAGCTTTTCTGGAATAGTTGCATTCTTAACCCCTCGTCTTCAGCATAAGACCCGAGTTCTCCAATGTATATTTTCAAGTGTGTATAGGGGTCTCCCTTTCCATTGTACTTTTCAAACTCGGGAACTTTGAACTTTTCTGGATATCTGGCTCCGGGGGAAAACACATAAATCCGAGTAATTAACCCTGCCCAGGGATCCTATGCCCTTTAGAGATTGGATGGTTTCCTCCATGTGTTTCATTTTTCTCCGAAGGTCGTCATTATCCCCCTCTTCTGGGATAGTAATCACTGTCCTGCTAGGTATGGGAACGGGCTTTGGGATGACTGGCTCGTCCTTGAGTCGGGGTTGGTCCTCTTTAAGCAAGTTTGTACCATTTTTAGGAGGAATCTGATCATCCCCTGGTGGTGGAATATTATGCGATCCCGGGTTTACCGGATCCTGTCTGATTAAGAACTGTTCCTTTAGCATTGTGGCCATTTCCATCATCTGTCTTTTAAAATCATCAAACTCCTCCCGAGATATGGAATTATGGTTAGGAAGATCAGCCATTTCAGATGTAGAGACCTGGGCTTTCTTAGACTGCGAACGGGTTTGAGGAGCAATCCTACAGAGACAAATGGTTCGAAGTTTAGTCCTGGGGAAATGAAAACATGGATGCATGCTAAAGCTATAGCTTTTTTTGTGTTTTGGGGTTCTTTAATCTTTCCCTGCAAAAGAGAAAGTTAGTAGTCCTTTAGTGCCATAACCAATGCTAAACATGCTTTATTATGCTCCCCCAACTATTCCCTGCAATTCACAGCGGTTAGTAATCTTTTTTGACATAGAAAAGGGATGTATGAATATTGAAATGAGATCATGACATTTAGACATATAAACGTAAAAAGGCATGAAGAGACTTTTCCTGCGTTGGGTTATTCTGAGGATGACCTATCCTAGGGTTACTCTCACGGGCTTTTCGGCATGAAGGTTCCCAAATCTTCGCAATCTACTCGTTTGAGCCCTTTCGATTGGAGCGGATTTGAGTGGTGCGTTTCCTGAGCCATCTCCGGGGAGCAGCCCCATCGAGTCCAGTAATAAGCAACCGACAGGTTCGCCTCAGGAGGAGGTACTCTCTCAACATACATTCACATTCATCGTCCTCACCGTATGCAAATGATTTCTTTAAAGTAAAGCCATTCCATTCAATCATTCATTCATTGGACAACAACACACATTCGCACAACAAAAGTAAAAAAATCAAAATATCGCACACACACACACATTTTAATGAATTTTAAAGGATAGGACAGCATCAAGATTTGAACGCGGCTTAAGCCTTCTAATGTCCCCAGCAGAGTCGCCAGCTGTCGACGCCGGGTTTTCGCTTTCTAGTCTCCTTAGTCTTTTCCAATTTTAGCCTTTTGATTTAGATGACGTTTGGAAAAGGTCGGCATTGATGTCGACGGGGTTTTGAAAGATCGCTTTTATGATGAGCCAATTAACCAGAGTCGCCAGTTGGTATATTTGAAATGGATGTACCAACTCATCCGAGTTTTCGTTTTCTTATAAATCGCTGGCTCATATGTGACTCCGAATTAATTGGTCTGCGAATTGAGATTCATAGAGTTCGGGGCTTTGCTTAAGTGAGGGGAAGGTGTTAGGCACCCCTCGACTTCCGTGAAACACGATTACCGCAATCTTGATGCTTTCCTATCCTTTAATTCATGAATGTGTGTGTGTGTGCGTGTGTGTGTGTGTGTGCCTATATGAATGTCGTGGTGGGTTTGTATGAAAGAGTCATTTGGATTTTAGGGAAAATCGTGTTTTAATTTGAGAACGTTTCGGAATATCTTTTCGGTATACACGAGAAAGCTTTATTCTTTATGAGAAAGGTTTGATTTTAATTTATCAAAACTATGAGATTTTCATTTAGGTGTCGTTTTGGCAAAACAAGAGTTTTAAATCTTCGTCAAAATAGGAATCGAGATCTATACGTTGCTTTCGTGAAACGATCGGGCAATTTCTAGAATCTCTTTCACCCTATGCACAAAGATTTAATAAAATGTTACTTATTTGCAAAATCATTTTGTGTGATATTTGAAAACGATTTTCTTTAGCTTTTTCGTTAGATAGGAATCGACATTCATTAACATTTCTCAAATTTTAACCTCGTGATTCTAATATCCTACTTTGCTTGATTTTTATGAAAATCTTATCATTTGGCTTTGAAATGAATTTCGCGTCATAAATCGAATCGAGCATAAACACGCGTCGGGGCTATTCATGGGCATGTAAGCCATCAAAATATCCCCGAACGCCAACAATCACAAATTTCACTATTTCGGGGCCTTAAACACGATTCCGCCTTGGTGTCGTTTTAAGGCCCAAAGGTTACATGTTACAAAACGAGCATCTTGAATCTATCACATACATCAAAACGTCCATCATCGGATTTGGACCTCGGTGGTCGCATTCCTAGGCTCACATGAGATTAATACATGCCTACAAATGAATATTACATAAACTAACCAACCGGGTTTATCTAATATACCATGATATCCGGAAATGACAATCTAAATAAATTACACCCAATAAATTATCACAAACAAGCTAGAAATTTTATCAATTGGATATCCTCGGGTTATTAGAAAGAATTTTGTTCCGATGGAACCCTCCCTAATAATCCATAATCCATGATTGTTCAACAATATACATGAAAACTACATCCCATCTAAGCAAATAAGATGATATGAATTGTTATAGCAAAAGGAATTTTTACCTTGCAAAATGATCTCAAAAAGGATGAAATCTTGGTATTTGAATAGGATGAGAAATATATTTGATACAATCAAAATTAAAGGAGTAAAATTTCTCTCTTTTTCCTCTCTTTTCTTCCTATTTTTATTGCACAATCTACTATTTTTCTCTCAAATTCCGTGCTGCTGTTTGCTGTTTTTCTTCTTCTTCTCCAAAATTTGCTGAACCTCCTGTATGCTGCCGAAGCTGGCCTTAAAATAGGCTGGCCAGAGCCAGCCGCAGATCTATCTGCGGCTGGCCGCAGATGGATCTGCGGCTGGCCAGCTGGCACGCCTCCCATCGCACTCAGCTGGTAGTGCTGATTTCCCGGTTTTCGTGCTGGCGCACCCACTTGGCCGCAGATCTATCCGCGGCTGGCGGGCTTGACTTTCTCGATTTTCGTGCCACGCCTCGATTTTCGTACCGCAACGTCGGTTTTCGCTGCCAGGCTCGTACTCCGCAGTCCGGGAATTTCCGGGAGACATGCTACCTCATTCGGAAGTATATGCCTCAGACGGCTTTATTGTCACGTAAACTTGGGTTGCCCAAAACATTGCGGCGGTGCCGGGCGCTCGCCCTTGTGCCCGCTCCTTTGCTCCCGCAAGCTGGTTCAATTGACGATTTCGCCCTCCTGTCATGGTTAGTAGAAGGAAACGCAAAATTTGGGTGTCTACATCATAGATTACAAATTAAAATTCACGTTCTTTAATCAACCTATACATTACGTGTATAAAGCAGTAACAATAATTAGTTACAGTACTATAAACACTTCAGGACTCATTCTCATCTAATTTCATTTAATACTTCAATTAATATGTTAGTCTAAGCTTTAGATATGTCTACGATAACATAACATGATCACAAAGAAAGAAGAAAATTTTTACTCTCTTCTTTTTACTCTTTTTTTTTTATTTTTTTTACTGTTCCACCGCCGGGGCGGTGGTTTCCTTTACAAAATGCCCGCCGGGGCGATCCTACCGCCGGGGCAACAATTGAAGTTCATTTTGGGCGCCGGGGCGAGGTCATCGCCGGGGCGACCAAACTAGTTCATTTCTACCGCCGGGGCGGTGACACCGCTGGGGTAGCAATCCTAGAGTAATTCCACCGTCGGGGCGGTGGACTCAAAACCTAGTTCCTGCAGTTCGCGAAGAACGCAGAAAAATGCCAAATTTGGCCAAAGTTTTTCATCGAATGACAAATTTAAGTCTACCCATTCATCATATGTGTTATAAAATCAAAACCCATTACATACACAACAATTTTAACATTACAGACAATCTAGACAACCAAATTAAGGCTAAAAATCCACTGTTCATGTTTTGTAATTACATATTCATACAGTTAACGTTATTAATCACTGTGAATTCGTTTCTTAACCAAATTAATCCGTTAAACTCTTGTTTTCTTCGTTTTACATGCATAAACATAATCAATTATCAATTTAATCGATTAACATACAAAACAAGCATCAATTTCATACATTTAAGCCATATTCGTATATAACTACTTTGTAAATTCCAGAACTCTAACATAAACATGATTTCATGGATGTAATTACTCTAAATCACATATAAATCATATAAAATACATTTATTCATGCTTACAAACATCTAATATCAATTTTATTAAAAATTTAACCATAGAATTTAATTATAGAAAACTCAAAACGTACATTCATGGAGAAATTAAAGAAGAACATAATCAAAGACTTTAATTTAAGGATTACCTTTGATAAGATGCTAGATTATACAATAAAGATGAAAGGATTTTCTTCTTCAATTCTCTCAAAACTCTCTCTTTTTCTCTCTGTATACTCAGGTTTGGTTTTTTAGGAAGAATAATACGTATAATATAAAATAGGCAACATGGGTGTCAGTTAATCCCATAATGGGTTAACTGACTCCAACCTTCGTTAAGGCTTTGTTTGGTTAACATATTTATTTCTTCCTTCTAATTTATTTTAATAAATTACTTATAATATAGTTTAATGTCACATATTTAGTTAACTAAATAATCTCATTTAAATCAATTAAATAAAATAGGATAATTCCACATTAAATCACATAGTCACATAAATAAAATTCTCCTTTATTAATAATGACAAATTATTAAATCTCTAATTAATTATTAAATAAATTAGAAATAACATTATGCTTATTTAAATAATGCATTTAATCAAATAAACTCAATTAAACACATACTTTGAATATAAAAATTCTCCACATTAATTTAACTAATGTAACATATGTAATTAAATTAATCTACCACAAATTCATCAATTAATTATTTAATTCAACAATTAAATCATCGAAAAATATTTATTTAATTCAATAAATATTTAAATAGCATTACAAAAATCTCGTTCGTCACATCTTTCCTCCCTTAAAAGGATTTTATCCCTAGAATCACGACTCAATTAATTCGTCCCGTTACATTCTCTCCCCTTACAAAGATTCTGTCCCCAGAATCGCTACACATAAACTAAGCAAACAACTGAGGAAAATTTCTCATCATTTGATCTTCGAGTTCCCACGTAGCTTCTTCAGCGTTGTGGTTCCTCCAGATTACCTTAACAGAAGGTATAATTTTATTTCTTAGCACTTGCTCTTTCCTGTCAAATATCTGAACAGGCTCTTCTTCGTAAGATAAATCTTTTTCAACTTGCAGGGGTTCATACTCTATGACATGCTTGTAGTCGGGTTTGTATGGCCGTAACACCGAGACATGAAAAACATTGTGGATATGTTCTAACGTCGGAGGTAAAGCTACCTCATATGCGACCTCTCCAACTCTCCTTAACACTTCAAAGGGTCCAATGAATCTCGGGCTCAGTTTTCCTTTCTTACCAAAACGAATCTTACCTTTCTAGGGAGATACCTTCAAGAAAACGTAGCTACCAGACTCAAACTCTCGATTCTTACGATGTTGGTCAGTATATTTCTTCTGCCTATCCTAAGCTGCTATCAATCTTGGCCTGATCACTTTGACAATTTTTGCAGTCTGTTGTACTAGTTCTGGTCCTAGCAATTGACGTTCGCCAACTTCATCCCAACATAATGGAGTTTTGCACTTTCTGCCGTACAACGCTTCATAAGGCGGCATGCCAATACTTGCGTGGTAACTGTTATTGTAAGCAAATTCCACCAACGGTAGATGATCATCCCAATTTCCCTTGAAATCCATGATACAGGCTCTTAACATATCCTCCAATGTTTGAATTGTTCTTTCACTCTGTTCGTCGGTCTGTGGATGGTATGCCGTACTCATACGTAACTGCGTTCCCATGCACTCTTGTAGTCGTTTCCAGAAGTTTGATGTGAAGCGCGGATCCCTATCTGAGATAATAGATATTGGAACACCGTGCCTTGAAAGAATCTTCTTTACATATAACTTCACTAACTGATCCAAGTTGAATCTAATCTTGATGGGTAATAAGTGTGCTCATTTCGTTAGTCGATCCACGATAACCCATACTGCGTCAAAACCTTTCTGAGTTATCGGAAGACCTACTACGAAATCCATAGTGATGTGATCCCATTTCCATTCTGGGATTTCTAACGGTTGTAATAGCCCACTTGGACTCTGATGTTCTGCTTTAACTTTTTGGCATGTCAAACACTTGGCTACACAATCGGCAACGTCTCTCTTCATATTCGGCCACTAAAAATGCTGTCGGAGATCTTGGTACATCTTCGTATTACCAGGATGAATCGAATATCTTGAATTATGAACCTCGCTCAAAATTTCCACCTTAACCTCTTGTACTGGCGGAACCCAAATTCTTCCCTCGAATCTCAATACGCCTTCGTTATCTACTTTGAATTTCACTTCATCACCTCCAGATATTCTTTTCCTGATTCTCTCACATTCTTCGTCCTGAATTTGTGCTTCCTTAACCTTATCCACCAAAGTTGAACCAATTCTCAATTGAAATAATTTTTTGTCACACTCCTCCGGAAATTTTACCTCCAACTCTACAATTTCTCCCGACCCTTTCTGCTTAAGGCGTCGGCCACAACGTTCGCTTTATCCGGATGGTATAAAATTTCGCAGTCGTAATCCTTTATCAATTCCAACCATCTCCTCTGACGCAGATTCAGATCCTTCTGTGTAAAAATATATTTCAGACATTTGTGGTCTGTATATATTTCACACTTCTCCCCGTAAAGATAATGCCTCCATATCTTCAAAGCAAACACTACTGCGGCCAATTCTAAATCATGGGTAGGATACCCCTTCTCATGTTAGGTTTGTATATAACGCGAGCATACAATCAAATTACATAAATAGAGTGGAAGCGCGATAAAACGGATTTTAAAATTTTATACAAACCATCACCATGATCGATCAATGTGCTCAATTAACGATATAAACGAAAGAGAAAGAGAATAAGAATTATACCCTCGTAAAACAAAGCTTCCTCGGGTATAAGTTCAACTCCTAGTCCTTCGTGTTCTCCTCGAATGCTACGGTGTGATTCCTTCCTTTGATCACCGTTAGCCACCCAAGTGTTTGGCCTCTAGAGGTGATCCACCAAGGAAGAACAAGTATTCAAGAAGTTGGGTATTTGGCAAAACCCTAGTTTCTATCTCTATAGAAATTGTAAGTACTCTCCACAATCTAATGCAAGAGTGTGTAACCCTAATCTATGATAAGACTCCTCTTATTTATAGATGTAGGAATAACCCTTCCCTAAACTATTTAGGATTAGGGTTTCTATTATAATTAAACTCCTTTAATTAATTATGCTCCTAATCCAATTAGGAATTCATAGGAGAGTACTTCTATTAATTAATTCCCAATCCCTATTAGGAATTAAATAATAGTAATAGTAATAATAATAATAAGAATCCTCTTATTAATTTATATTTAATATTTCCAAAATATTAAATAATAAATATTAGCTATTTAATTTATTCTATCTCCATAGACTAAATTAAATACACTTAACGTATTATTACAATTATGCCATTTACTTCTTAAATAAATATTTTCCTTTTGCAGTGTGGCCCTTTAGGTTCTCCATATTAAACCGGTTGTGAATAAATCAATTAGAACAATTCTAATCTTAGTTAAATAAATAAATTAAACTATTTAATTCATTTAAATAAATAATATTTATTCTACAATAAGGGTAAGCCCCCTTAGCGATCAACGACTTTCCAGATAATATAGATTTCAACATCAATCACAAAAGAACCTTTAAGTAAATAGTTACCGTATAATTCAATCCTTTTATCATACAATGTCCCAATTAAATATAAGACATAGATTTACTGTCAAGTCTTATTTTATTTAATTATATGTATTTCGATTCCCAAATGCACAACTCTGATTAATGCAAATTAGAAACTCCTTTCTAATTTCATTCTGCCTTGGCCAAGGACTACTGAGTTATCATTTATCGAATCACATAGGACATTCACATCTTTTACTAGACGTGGTAGATTCTTTGTTAATATTCACCTATCTCCATATACAACTTATTATACCCAATCATACTCTTTGATGTACCCCAAAGGTCTTTAGGGACATGTCAAAGTATAACTCATCATACACAAGATACTATGATGATCTCAAGTCCAAGTATCACTTGTACTACTATCACTAGAGGAATTCCTATTGATAGGCAAGTAAAACTCCATTAGGTATTCCTTAGCGAGCCATGTTCAGTGAACTTATTCTCCAATAAGCACCTACATACTTGCTTTAGTGTCTCCACACAAGTGATTATGAGATCAATCATCCTCTTCCTAAGAGCAAGCAACGTATGTACTAATCTATTCGGATTCACTAATCCCCTTTTTTAGTAATCCAACGATTAGGAACAATTTTAGTTTGTGAGCTATCTAGAATTTAGATCTCATTAGCATGATCACCATCAAGATTCTAAAAGCATTGCTCAAAACTATGGGTTTATCACATTTAATATATAACAGCACCATGTAGATAATGTAAAATGCCTTTTAAGAAAATCAATTCCTTTATTAATAAATGAATAAGATTACAAAGTATATGCTACATCATATCAAATATGATTGGCTTGTGTGCATACTACTTTCAATCTCCCACTTGCACTAAAGCCAATCGTCATGGTATCTAATACCCATCTTCTCTAAGTGACGATCAAACTGCTGTTGTGTTAAAGCTTTAGTAAATGGATCTGCAATGTTGTCTTGAGAGTCCACACGCTCCAGGGTGACATCTCCTCTTTCAATGATCTCTTTAATCAAATGAAACCGCCGCAACACGTGTTTGGATTTCTGATGAGACCTGGGTTCCTTAGCCTGCGCAACAGCTCCAGTGTTGTCACAGAATAAAGGTACGGCTCCTCTAATGCTAGGAACCACTCCAAGTTCAGTTATGAACTTCTTCATCCAAACAACTTCCTTTGCAGCTTCACTTGCAGCTATGTACTCTACCTCTGTCACTGAATCAGCAACTGTTTGCTGCTCGGAACTCTTCCAACTCACTGCGCCACCGTTTAAGGTAAACACATACCCTGAAACGGATTTATAGTCATCTTGGTCCGTTTGAAAACTTGAGTCTGTATAGCCCTCTAGTTTCAATTCAGACCCACCGTAGACAAGAAATACATATTTAGTTCTTCTCAAGTACTTTAGGATGTTTTTCACAGCCTTCCAATGCTCTTCTCCTGGATTCGACTGATATCTACTTGTTACACTAAGTGCATGAGCGACATCTAGTCTAGTACATATCATACCGTACATGATAGATCCTATTACTGAAGCATAAGGAATCTTACTCATACGGTCTCTCTCCTCAGGTGTCTTTGGGGCCTGTTTCTTGGAGAGATGTATTCCATGGCTCATCGGCATGAGACCTCTCTTGGAATCTTCCATGCTAAACCTCTTTAGCATCGAGTCAATGTACTTTCCTTTAGTCAAGCCCAACATCCTTTTAGATCTATCTCTATAGATCTTTATCCCCAAAATATAGGATGCCTCACCCAAGTCCTTTATGGAAAAGTGTTTAGATAACCAAATTTTGATCGACTGTAGCATAGGAACATCATTCCCTATCAGTAATATGTCATCAACGTATAATACAAGGAATGAAACAGTGCTCCCACTAACCTTCTTCTACACACATGGTCCATCCTCATTTTTGATAAAATCAAACCTTTTAATTATCTCATCAAAACGGATGTTCCATCTTCGAGAAGCTTGCTTCAATCCATAAATGGATCGTTGTAGCTTACAGACTTGGTTTGTTCCAACCGTTGAACCAAAACCCTCTGGCTGTATCATATATACATTCTCCTCAAGCTCTCCATTGAGGAAGGCCATTTTCACGTCCATTTGTCATATCTCGTAGTCATAATAAGCTGCAATTGCAAGCAAAATTCGAATGGACTTGAGCATAGCTACTGGTGAGAAGGTTTCATCATAGTCAACTCCTTGCCTTTGTTTGAAACATTTTGCAACCAGTCGGGCCTTATAGGTCTCTACCTTGCCATCCGCTCTAGTCTTTCTCTTAAAGACCCATTTACACCCAATAGGCTTAATGCCCTGAGGTGGTGAAACTAAAGTCCATACTTGGTTTTCGTACATGGAGTTCATCTCGAATTTCATGGCTTCTAGCCATTTCTCTGAGTCTTCACTACTCATAGCCTCTTCGTAAGTCAATGGATCATCATCATCTATGATGCGTACCTCATCATCATCCTCTATGATGAATCCATACCTATCAGGTATCTTCGGTACTCTTCCAGATTTACGAATAGGTAGTGGTACAGTAGGTTCTTCTACTTGGTCAGGTACCTGACTTTGATCCGTAGTATTTTGTGGTTCTTGAACTTCTTCAAGATATATCTTACTCCCACTGATCCATTCAAGGATAAACTCCTTTTCCAAGAAGGCAACGTGTTTCGCAACAAACACCTTTTGATCAGTAGGATGATAGAAATAATACCCTGATGTTTCTTTAGGGTATCCCACGAATCTACATTTGTCGGATCTAGTCTTCAGCTTATCATGCTTAAACCTTTTGACATAAGCTGGACAACCCCAAGTCTTAACATACTTAAGATTTGGTTTCCTCCCAGTCCATATCTCATATGGGGTCTTTGGGATGGATTTGGTAGGTACCTTGTTAAGTAGGTATGCAGCCGATTCTAGGCCATAACCCAAGAAGGATATTGGAAGTTCGGTAAAACTCATCATGGAATGAACCATGTCCAACAATGTTCGACTTCTCCTTTCAGATACACCATTCAACTGTGGCGTCCCTGGTGGAGTCCATTGTGAGATTATACCATTTTCTTTGAGACAATTAAGAAACTCATTGGTTAAGTATTCCCCTCCTCGATCCGATCGAAGAATCTTAATACTCTTGCCAGTTTGCTTCTCTACTTCACTTCTGAATTCTTTGAACTTTTCAAACGATTCAGATTTGTATTTCATCAAATACACATATCCAAATCTAGAAAGATCATCAGTGAAAGTAATAAAATAAGAATACCCTCCTCGTGCATTCGTTGTCATAGGTCCACATACGTCTGTGTGTACCAACGCTAACAACTCTGTAACTCTTTCTCCTTTTCCAGTAAAAGGAAATTTAGTCATTTTACCCATGAGACAAGATTCACAAGTTGAAGTATATTTTCATGCAAGCCACATAAAGGTATAATTAACATCATCTCTTTTTCTTTTCTTAGTTTGTTCAATTTGAAGTATATTTTCATGCAAGTCAAGTATGTACAGTCCATTCAGTAAGTTCCCAACACCATATAAAACATTTTTATTATAAATAGAACAACTGTTGTTCTTTATTATAATATCAAAGCTATCCATATCCAAATACAGAAATTGAAATAATGTTTCTAATGAGTGTCGGAACATAATAACAATTATTTAAACTAATTAACTTGCCCGAAGGCAGTGCTAAACGATAAGTCCCTACAGCTAATGCAGCAACATTTGCTCCATTTCCCACTCGTAGGACGACTTCATCCTTGTCCAGCTTTCTACTTCTGCTTAGTCCCTGCACATTATTACATATGTGAGAACTACAGCCGGTATCCAATACCCAAGTAGAATTTTGACTTTCAGAAAAATTAACTTCAATCATGAACAAACCTAGATCGGAAGTTGAAGCTTCTCCAAGCTTCTTTTGGTCCGCAAGATACTCCTTGTAGTTCCTCTTCCAATGTCCCGGCTTATTGCAATGGTAGCAAATTCCTTTGCTATCTGGATCAGGTTTCTTTTTATCCTTTCTTTTCGCCTTGCCCTTAGCCTTCTTATTTTTCTTCTTTTCAGAAGATACCTTGGGCCTCTTCCTTATCTTGGAAGAATCATCCACCATTAAAACTAGGTTTTTGTTGGATGAGAAGTGACCTTCAACAGTTTTCAGCATGTTAAGTAACTCAGGCAAGCTGACGTCCAACTTATTCATGTGAAAATTCACAACAAATTGTGAGAAGGTGTCCGAGAGTGACTGCAAGATCAAATCTTGACTTAACTCCCCATCCATCACGAACCCAAGCTGTCCAAGTTGTTCAATCAAATTGATCATCTTAAGAACATGAGTCTCAACGGCAGTGCCCTCGGTCATACGAAATCGGAAGAGCTCCTTAAATATCTGATATCTAGCAGTCTTACTTTTCTCACCATACAACTCTTTGAGGTGCAGTAATATAGTAGGAGCATCCATAGTTTCATGCTGACGCTGAAGCTCGTTACTCATAGATGCGAGCATGATGCATTGAGCCAAGATTGTATCATCTTGCCACTTTCTGAAAGTAGCAATCTCTTCCTCAGAGGCTGTTTCTGCAACACTTGCAGGGACTGGCGAATTTAGGACATAAGAAATCTTTTCAGCAGTGAGAACAATTCTCAGATTCCTTAACCAGTCCGTGTAATTCGGTCCGGTCAGTTTGTTCAAGTATGCTACGCAGTGATAGTGAGTTTGACATTTTTAAATTCTGCATGTGAAATAGACAACATTTTAGCATACATTCATTTAATTAATTACCAAAATAAATTAGGTCTTTATTTTAAATTGGTATCTCTCACTTTTTCATCAAACTATATTACCCTCAATTTATATAGTTCGGCAATTCTAATTAAAGATTTGCTAGTGAGACTAAGGATCCCATTTCAAATGTATAGCCTTGTGGTGACACAACAAACGATATATAAATAAATAGGTAGACAACTATTGTCAATTATATCTCTATGTAACTCCTTGTATTTTGTCTTTTAGATTATTTTGATCAAGTGGTGACACATTCGAATCAAAATTATCCAAGTTAAGTCCATCCTAGCACTTCCATATATTCGAAAGAAAAACATTGTCCTTGTGGTGACACAACAAAACAGCATCGTTCAGTCTATTTATAAGCATCAAATGTGATAAAGCAACATCTTAAATATTTAATACTTGCCTTGTGGTGACACAACAAACTCATATTAAATATTTAATACTCTATTGCTTTACCATGCTAGAAGGCGACGTTCGATATTCCAAATATCTTTGAACGCTTAGGACTTAATATATTACTTTGAGGGGTTTGTTATTATTAGTCTCATCTTGTTTAGCGCGCATGCACATATATATATAAAATACGCGTCATATTATTTTACATGCGAAGCATGTTGGATAATATATAATATATATATATATATAGTAAGCATGAACATATAGAATATTATATTCTACCCAGATTGATTATGGACTTTTATTCTAGTTTGGTTCACTAGAGCCACCAAGTGAACCAAAAGGTCAAACCTAGGGTGCAAGAATTAAATTTAAATATAACTATTACATTTAAACCCGGGCTCCATTACAAACGGGTCTTCAAGCGCTCCTTGCTCCTTTGTCTCCAATTCTTCAAAATAATTCTAACTAGTCCTATTACATAAGCTATTTCAAATAAATAGAAACCTTGATCAGCAGTCAAGGGGAAGTACATAGGAGAGAGATAGAATTTACATTAAGAAAAATTAGAGAAGACGAGGTACGTAGACCCCATTTATAAAACCCATTCATTCAAGCATCCACTAAAATAAATCCAATCACACATTGGACAATAGTCCATAATCAATCCCTATTTATTATCATACATATCTCCATATGTATTAATAAATAACATTCATCTCATGAATAATAAATCCATTCCATATATGCATTGATATCAATTAATGGGCAAAAGTTTTGCTAATATTTAGTTTTGAAACAAAATAAACTCTTTTATTTTAATCAAAAACCAAATCCAAATTAAACTCCTTTAATTTTAGCAATCTGAAATCATATTTCAGATAAAATAAACATCTTTATTTTAAACTTTTATCAATTAAATAAACCATTTATGTTAATTGAGAAAAACAAAAATTTTCAAATTCTGCATATCGGCGTGGCCGCGCTCCAAATTGAACTAGGAGCGGCGCGGCTGCGCTGCACCCCAGGAAACGTTTTTCTGGGTTCGGGCGCGGCCGCGCTCTAGAATGAACTGGAAGCGGCGCGGTGCAGAATCAGAAAAAATTTTCTTGCCCAAAAATTCGAACGTTTCGCATATCAATTCATACATGGAATCATCAAGATCGATAATTAGCACATGATTAGGCTCTGATACCACTGTTAGGTTTGTATATAACGCGAGCATGCAATCAAATTACATAAATAGAGTGGAAGCGCGATAAAACGGATTTTAAAATTTTATACAAACCATCACCATGATCGATCAATGTGCTCAATTAATGATATAAACGATAAGAGAATAAGAATTATACGCTCGTAGAACAAAGCTTCCTCGGGTACATGTTCAACTCCTAGTCCTTCGTGTTCTCCTCGAATGCTACAGTGTGATTCCTTCCTTTGATCAACGTTAGCCACCTAAGTGTTTGGCCTCTAGAGGTGATCCACCAAGGAAGAACAAGTATTCAAGAAGTTGGGTATTTGGCAAAACCCTAGTTTCTATCTCTATAGAAATTGTAACTACTCTCCACAATCTAATGCAAGAGTGTGTAACCCTAATTTATGATAAGACTCCTCTTATTTATAGATGTAGGAATAACCCTTCCCTAAACTATTTAGGATTAGAGTTTCTATTATAATTAAATTTCTTTAATTAATTATGCTCCTAATCCAATTAGTAATTCATAGGAGAGTACTTCTATTAATTAATTCCCAATCCCTATTAGGAATTAAATAATAGTAATGTAATAATAATAATAAGACTCCTCTTATTAATTTATATTTAACATTTCTAAAATATTAAATAATAAATATTAACTATTTAATTTATTCTATCTCCATAGACTAAATTAAATACACTTAACTTATTATTACAATTATGTCATTTACTTCTTAAATAAATATTTTTCTTTTGCGGTGTGACCCTTTAGGTTCTCCATATTAAACCGGTTCTCCATATTCTCCATATTAACTTCTTTCTAATTTCATTCTGCCTTGGCCAAGGACTACTGAGTTGTTATTTATCGAATCACATAGGACATTCACATCTTTTACTAGACGTGGTAGATTCTTTGTTGATCATTCACTTATCTCCATATACAACTTATTATGCCCAATCATACCCTTTGATATACCCCAAAGGTCTTAAGGGACATGTCAAAGTATAACTCATCATACACAATATACTATGATGACCTCAAGTCCAAGGATCACTTGTACTACTATCACTAGAGGAATTCCTATTGACAGGCGAGTAAAACTCCATTAGGTATTTCTTAGCGAGCTACGTTCAGTGAACTTATTCTCTAATAAGCACCTACATACTTGCTTTAGTGTCTCCACACAAATGATTATGAGATCAATCATCCTCTTCCTAAGAGCAAGCAACGTATGTACTAATCTATCCGGATTCACTAATCCCCTTTTTGGTAATCCAACGATTAGGAACAATTTTAGTTTGTGAGCTATCTAGAATTTAGATCTCATTAGCATGATCACTATCATGATTCTAAAAGCATTGCTCAAAACTATGGGTTTACACATTTAATATATAACAGCACAATGTAGATAATGTAAAATGCCTTTTAAGAAAATCAATTCTTTTATTAATAAATGAATAAGATTACAAAGTTTATGTTACATCATATCAAATATGATTGGCTTTTATGCATACTACTTTCATCTCATAGTCCTTTAATTGTCGTGATGCATACGCAATGATCTTACCGTTCTGCATAAGCACATAGCCTAGTCCTTTATGCGATGCATCACTGTACACCACAAAATTTCCTGTGCTATCCGGTAGAGACAACACAGGCGCCATACTCTACCTCTTCTTTAATTCTTGAAAACTTTCCTCACACTTCTCCATCCAAACGAACTTCACCGTCTTCCTAGTTAAATTCTTAAACGGAGTCACAATTTTGGAAAAATCCTGAATAAATCTTCTGTAGTAACCTGCCAACCCGAGGAAACTTCTTGCTTCCGATGGTGTTTTCCGCTGATCCTAGTTAAGCACTGCTTCACCTTTGACGGATCCACTGAAATCCCATCCTTGTCGATCACATGTCAAAGAAATTTCACCCGCTCTATCCAGAATTCACACTTTGAAAACGTAGCGTACAACTTCTCTCTTCTTAATGCTTCTAATGTCGCCTTCAAATGTTCTGTATGCTCTTCCTTGGTTTTGGAATAAATTAGAATATTGTCAATGAATACTACTACAAACTTGTCCAAAAACGGCTTAAACGCCCTGTTCATTAAGTCCATGAACGCTGCAGGACATTCGTTAGACCAAATGACGTCACTAGAAACTCGTAGTGACCATAACGAGTCCTGAACGCTGTCTTCGGTACATCTTCCTTCCTCACCTTCAACTGATGATAACCACTCCTCAAATCTATCTTTGAGAAATACCTAGCTCGTTTCAATTGATCAAACAAGTCATCGATTCTTGGTAATGGGTATTTATTCTTAATCGTGACCTTGTTCAACTCTCTATAATTAATGCAAAGTCGCATCGATCCGTCCTTCTTCTTGACAAATAACACCGGCGCTCCCCACGGCGATACGCTCGGTTGAATATACTTCTTATCTAAAAGTTCTTGCAGTTGTACCATAAATTCTTTCATCTCTACTGGGGCCATACGGTACGGAGCCTTCGATATCGGTGCAGTTCCTGGCGCCAAATCAATTACAAACTCAACTTCCCTATCTGGCAGAAGTCCTGGAAAATCTTCTGGGAAGACGTCTACAAAGTCCCTTACGACAGGTATCTCTTCTAATTTCGGACTCTCTTGTCGAGTATCAATTATGTAGGCTAAGTATCCCATACAGCCTAGTCTTAACAACTTCCTGGCCGGCATCATCGTCAGACAACTCACTTGCCTAGGCGACTTGCTACCGTAAAATACTACCTTTGACGGAGTCATAAGGTTAATACGTTTCTTTTGGCAATCAATTATCGCTCCATAATTGAAAAGCCAATTCATTCCCAAAATAACGTCAAATTCCCCAAGTTTGATTGGGATAAGATCTATAGTCATCACGTTTCCCTTAATGTCCACTCTACAGTTCTTATGTACGTACCTAACAGGAATTACCTCCCTATTCACAATTTCTATGTTTAAAGGGTAATCTAATTCCTTCTTAGGCAATTATAAGTTCTTAGCAAAGTCATCAAATATAAATGAACAAGTAGCACCCGAATCAAACAATACATCAGCATCTATATTATTGATCAGAATGATACCTGACACCACATCGCGAGATTGCACGGCCTCTTGTACAGTCATGTTGAAAGTCCTGGCAGTAGGTCAGTTTGTTGGTGTTGATCCGGATATAGTTAACGTGCTACCACCACTATTTCCCTTATTTCCTCATGTTCCTGCTCCTCCTGCTGCCTTCTTGGGATAATCCCTAGCCAGATGATCCTTTGATCCACAAGTGAAACAAGCGCCCTTCTTTGGATTCGGACAATTCGGTGCTGTGTGGCCCTCCTGACCCTAATTGTAGCACACCCTCTTCCCCTTCAGGCAAATTCCCACGTGATTCTTCCCGCATGTAACACACACTTCCACCTTCTTCTTCTGACCTCCTTGTTGATTTCCAGCAGATCCATTATCATTCCACTTTCTCTTTTTATTGTAACCACCACTGTTACTACCACTCGCTCTGTTATTCTCATTTTCACCCTTCTTCTTCTTCTGCTCCCATTTTATACTTAGTCAGAGCATCGCTCCCACCTTCTGTTATAATTGCCTTTTTTAAAATTCTACCAAAAGTGTTCAATTGGAACATTAACACCTTGCTATACAACCATGGCTTCAATCCCTGTTCGAATCTCCTCGCCTTCCTTTCATCGGTGTTCACTTAGTAAGTTGCGAACCTAGCCAACTCATTAAATTTCGCAGCGTATTCCGGTACAGTCATGGTACCCTGCTTCAACTCCAGGAATTGAATCTCCATTTGATTTCGCGAGCTAGTCAGAAAATACATCTCAAAGAACATCTCCTTAAACCTCTCCCACGCGATTACACCCTTACCTCCTCGCACCTTATTCGCTTGCCACCAATAGCTGGCCTCTGACTAAAGCATAAACGTTGCAAAGGCAGTCTTTTGGTCATCACTAACCCTAGCAACGTCAAATACTTTCTCTATTTCCATCACCCAGGTTTGGGCTTCGATCGGGTTCAGGGAACCCATAAATTCTGGCGGTCCTACCGCTTTGAAGTCTTTAAATGACGTCACTAGTGGAGCTTGCGGTTGATTCACAAGTGCTCCAGCTAAAAGGTTCACCAACTGTTGAACAGGATTACCATTGGCGTTGTTGTTGTTATTGGTAGAGCTCTCCTAAGCTTATTGACGTGGTTGGCATCTCGGCGGCATTTTCTGTTCAAGAATATGCGCTTATTAGATCATCACTCAATTTCTTAAGTGTTCAATATTTAACTCAAACAATTCAAGTTAAACATTTAACACATAACATCTTCAACTAAAACTGATATTTCATACATACAAAAGTCTTAAACATAGAAAGATAGCATCACTGCTATTTACATCAACTATCCCAAGATCAAATAATCTTTAGGATTAAATAGTCATATTTCGTTGTGTATAATCATGCTGGAATTTACATATTTAACTACCATAAATATTTACACATAATTCAAAACTTCTCCTATCACGGCCTACTAAGGCGTCGAACCGCCTTCCTACGTTCTTCCTCCATGATACAGAACATCGTCCTTCGATCCAACATGTACCATGGCAAGTCCTCGAACTGAACTGGATAGTGGAGAACTCGATCATGGGCTCTATCAATCGCTGTCTGGAAGGTGTAGTCTGTCTCCTCAATCTTAGCCCTCTTTGCTCGTTCACCTTCTTCAGAAATCTTTGCACGTCGAGCGGTGTTCATCCAAGCATCTTCTGCTCTATAATGTTCCGCTGACTCCTCACTTAGATCATTCTTCAATTTCTCAAGTTCAAGTTTCATCTTCTCATTCTCAGCTAATAGATCTTCCTTTTGACTTTCTGCCTGAACTAGCTTCCACTCCACGTCTCTAAGACGTATATCAAGATCCTCAATTTTCTCATTCTTCTGATCTATAAGAGTCTGGTGTCTATTTGCCAGTCCCTCCAATTCTCTGACTCTATCCTGCAACTCTACGGTACGATCATACAATGCATCGTACATCTCAACATCGATAGAGGTAAGGGGTATCTCCTTGGGATCCTCATCATCCTCCTCAGCCTCTGTCTCAACATCCTCAGAGTCCGCCTCTGAATCAAGCTCGGGCTCATGCTCCTGACCCACAACAGTGATCAATGGAGATGGCTCTCTCTATATCCACTGCTCCCGGATAACATGGATATCACGGGGCTCCTCCTCTCCAGCCACTCGGGGCTCAACATCCCTAGGCTGACTGAATCCTCCAACATCTGACATCCTGACAACAAAGTTTAAATTTTAATTAATACTCGGTACTAGTCGCAGTACATATGTTGTTAACACATAAGCACATAACACATAAAGTCTTTTATTATGTTTAATGAATTCCTTAATTCATTCCTTAGAACTCAATAAGAGTTTATCACGACTATGTTATTTATCTCTTAAAGGCTACTACCCTAAGGTTTCCCCACCTACAACTTTGATACCAACCTGTGACACCCCCAAATTCAGGTACTTCATTTCCTCAGGATTTGGTGTTCACTATCCAAATACATCACATCACATCTAACTACCCATTCAAATATAAATGAAAACTATTAATTAAAATAGGAATCTCCCATTAAAGGGTTACAACATCTTTAACAAATAAATCCCAGGTCATCTAACCTTAAATAAACATCAGTGCGGAAACATAACTTAAGTTTATTACATAAACATCATTTAAACAAATATAACAAGTCTTCATCACTTGTTTGCTTTTCTTTTGCCCTTACTAGTGGATGGCTCGTCAGTTCTTTCAACTTTAGCTGCAATGTTATTATGCAAGGGTGAGCAACAATTGCCCAACAAGTAACACAACAAAAATAATAATAGCATGCGAATAATCAATGGATATCGGATAATCGAATTCTCGACTTTTGAATCAAAATTAGAATATAAGAATCAAAAGACATCTGAGGGTCACAAGACCACGAACTATGTCCCAGGTTATCAAGTATTTCTACTTTAAACCTTTAACAGTCATAAGACTATATGGACCTTACTTCTCATACTTAGGGGGATCAGCCCTTTTGTACTATGTATGTGCACAACATCTAAAAGCTAACGCGTAAAATAATCCCCTATAAAAGGGTTGTTCATCTCAGTTTGACATCAGAGTCCACACCAAAGGAAGTTTGGTTTCGATTTACTTCAATAACATTTTTAGAATTTAGAACGCTCATCAACTATGGACTAGTCGAATCAATAAGGGTTCGCTAGTCAATCAAGGTTCAATAATCTAATGTGAAAGGTATTCGAGAATAAAAGACTGAATCTCAAAGCAATACAATTGAATAAATTCTGTATAACTGAAGCATTATAAAGAAGAAATTAAAACATCTCATTTGAATCCATGAAATTGAATAAAACGGAATTAAGAGTTTGATCTGTTAAGTAATAGCATTATGAAGCTTGTATGGTAATAGAAATGTAGTTCAGGAACTTGCGTAATTGAAATCAATGTAGTAAGTAAGGATAAAATACTTGCTTTCAACGAAATAAAAAGATTAGGAGTAGTAAACTTGCCTCGTGCGTAGATTACAAATTAAAATTCACGTTCTTTAATCAACCTATACATTACGTGTATAAAGCAGTAACAATAATTACTTACAGTATTATAAACACTTCATGACTCATTCTCATCCAATTTCATTTAATACTTTAATTAATATGTTAGTATAAGCTTTAGATTGCTGGGGTGGCAATCCTTGAGTAATTCCACCGCCAGGGCAGTGGACTCGAAACCCAGTTCCTGCAGTTTGCGAAGAACGCAGAAAAATGCCAAATTTGGCTAAAGTTTTTCATTGAATGACAAATTTAAGTTTACCCATTCATCATATGTGTTATAAAATCAAAAGTCATTACATACACAACGATTTTAACATTACAGACAATCTAGACAACCAAATAAAGGCTAAAAATCCACTGTTCATGTTTTGTAATTACATATTGATACAGTTAACGTAATTAATCAATGTGAATTCATTTTTTAACCAGATTAATCCGTTAAACTCTTGTTTTCTTCGTTTTTACATGCATAAACATAATCAATTATCAATTTAACCGATTAACATGCAAAACAAGTATCAATTTCATATATTTAAGCCATATTCGTATATAACTACTCTGTAATTCCAGAACTCTAACATAAACATGATTTCATGGATTTAATTACTCTAAATCACATATAAATCATATAAAATACATTTATTCACTCTTACAAACATCTAACATCAATTTTATTAAAAATTTAACCATAGAATTTAATTATAGAAAACTCAAAACGTACATTCATGGAGAAATTAAAGAAGAACATAATCAAAGACTTTAATTTAAGGATTACCTTTGATAAGATACTAGATTATGCAATAAAGATGAAAGGATTTCCTTCTTCAATTCTCTCAAAACTCGCTCTTTTTCTCTCTGTATACTCAGGTTTGGTTTTCAGGAAGAATAATACGTATAATATAAAACAGGCAACATGGGTGTCAGTTAATCCTATAATGGCATGGGTTAACTGATTCCAACCTCCCTTAAGGCTTTGTTTGGTTAACACATTTATTCCTCCCTTCTAATTTATTTTAATAAATTACTTATAATATAGTTTAATGTCACATATTTAGTTAACTAAATAATCTCATTTAAATCAATTAAATATAATAGAATAATTCTACATTAAATCACATAGTCACATAAATAAAATTCTCCTTTATTAATAATGACAAATTATTAAATCTCTAATTAATTAGAAAAAATATTATGCTTATTTAAATAATGCATTTAATCAAATAAACTCAATTAAACACATACTTTGAATATAAAAAATTTTCACATCAATTTAACTAATGTAACATATATAATTAAATTAATCTACCCCAAATTCATCAATTAATTATTTAATTCAACAATTAAATCATCGAAAAATATTTATTTAATTCAATAAATATTTAAATAACATTACAAAAATCTCGTTCGTCACAGAAGTTACAATCCTTGTTCCATTCAATTTGGATAAAAAAATAAGCCTTTCAGTAACCCGACCCAGCGCGGCCACGCCCATATTTGGCATAGAAAGCAGCGCGGCCACGCCCAAAATACACTTGGAACCGGCACGGTTGTGCCCGACTATTTTCTGCTGCAGCATCTGTTGGTAAAATGGTCATAACTTTTGATTCGGGGGGAGTTACGGGGCCTGTCACCTATCAAATCGAAGCTCTCAACGAGATCTATAACTTTCATTCTTTAAGAATTGGAGAGATTCGGATTTGATCAAAGTCAAAATTGGGCTTAAAGTGACTGCTATGCAAATGGCAACTCCAAACTTTGAGGTTCAACGTCCATTGGTAAAAAGGTCATTACTTTCTCATCCGAACTCCGATTGTGACGATTCAAGATGTTCCGGAAAGCTAAGGAGTAGCTCTACAATAAAATCCAAGTTCCAAACCAAGAACATGCATCCAACCTAGTGTTAAAACCCTTGCAATCTTCCCTTCTTACGTTTGCTTGCATATTGTACTCCAAAAGTTGTTCGGATTGCATTTCCTTGGTTCTTCCTACAAAATAACATAAAAACACTATAAATACCTAATACTAACTTAAAATACTTAAGAACTCATAAATTATCAAGCCAAACGTACTCAATTCATATGTATAAAACTCACTCATCAGTACGACTCTTTCATCTCATTTCCTGTCTCTATTTACATGCATTAGCAATAGTAGATAGTTTAAATATAGATAAATCTTGCATTAGAGCCTAAAAAGAAAAGAAAAAAAAGACAAAAAAAAAGAAAAAGAAAGAAATTTGAAGAGAAAATTTATTTGACTTGTTATGAATTGGATTAATTGTGATAAACGTTCGTGGAGTAGGAATTATGGGTACGATTAGAAGATTAAAACTATTCGACCATTTGATTAGGCACAAAATCTTAGTTCAAAGTATTATTTGGAGTAGAATCGACCTCATATGCGGGTCTGCACTTTGCGTGTGTCCTGACTCTTAGTTATGGGGTATAAAGCTATGACAACAATAGTGCGAAGTCAAAGGGTAAATAATGGCCAATCTAATGTCTCGAATCATGGCCTAGGTTACTCGAGTAATTAAGCCTGAGGGGTGTCTTTACACCTGGTGCCCCAAAGCCGTCTGGTTTGGGAGTCACCGGCCCAACGCTCGTTACATGGGTAACTTAGGGCCTAAGAAAATGAGCATTGTGAGATTTGTAGATGCTGGAAAAAAGGGAGACCTAAGCATATTTGAATCATGGTTTAGGTTATTCGAGTAATTAAGCTTGGGGGGTGTCTTTACACCTAGTACCCTAAAGCCGTCTAGTTTAGAATTCATTGGCCCAACGCTCGATACATGGGTACTTTAAGCCTAAGAAAATGAATCTTGCACAAGGTTAGGCGAGGAATAAATAGAGCAAACCACCTAACTTGTCTTCAAGTGTGGCCTTTGTTACTTGTGCAAGTAAACCCGAAGGGGTGTCTTTACACCTAGTGCCCTAAAGTCGTTTGGTTTGGGAGTCATTGGTCCAAAACCCGTTAAATGGGTAACTCTGAATAGCCTAAGAAAATGAGACAAGTTAAAAGAGAAAAATAAAAGAGAGAAAAGAAAATATAAAATCAAAAAAAGAAGAAAAAACTTTGAGCGAGAGAAAATGAGACCATCTAAAGTAATAGGAGAGAAACCCCTACTAAGGGTTAAGACATTCATAGTGCACATGGCATATGTCATCAATTATGTGAGAAACGACACCAAGAATGAAGACTGAGTACCCTTGATAAAGGAAGGTAGTTCCTTTGAATTTGGTCTTACTTATGCATAATGACCATGGATGTTTAAAAGTTTTCTTGCGATTTCATAACTTGTTTTCAAGTTTTTTAACGATAAGATAAAAGCACCACGAATACGAGTTAAATGGTAGAGCGAATGAGTATTCAATTTTGTATACTTTAACTTTATATGCCTCATTGACGAGATTATACTAATCCTTATATCGGAGATATCCCTGACGGCTCAAGCTGTCAAGCTTTTTTCGTATTTTGTTATTTGCCTGGTGTGTAGGATATTACTCATTATGGGGAACTTGGCGTGGTCAACGAAGTGAGTTTCTTATATGAATCCCTGATAACAGCGCGTACAAGGGCTGGGGCATTTTTTAAGATTCGACCAAGCTTCTCATCAGAAGAAATGAGGGACTCTATGTAATATTCTGAACCCTAATAAGATTTGTATATGTAAATTATGTGTTTAATAAATAAATTTTCATGATCTGACTTAGTATTATGTGATTGTGGATTTGATTTAAGAATTAGGTCAGATAAAAAGTTTTCGCCAAGCAACTGTGTCGTGCTTACATGGACAAAATGATTTGTCGTGCTTCCGGCGAATTCACCGAGAAGCGTTTCGGCAAATTAATTTTTTAAAGCTGTTGTGTCGTGCTTCGAAATGACAAAGTGATTTGTCGTGCTTCGGAGTTAATATAATATTATATTAACTGATAAAATTATAAAATAAGTTAATTAGGGTTTAAAATGTTAAACTGAACTAGAAACCCTAATTTGAAAACCCTAATTGGTAAAAGTTTTTTGAATTGATAAATCAAAACCCTAATTATTACACAAGAATCCTAATTGAGGTAATTAGATTCTAAGTAATAAATTATAACATTAATTAGAAATCATTTAACTTAGATTAAAAGCCTAATTGAAAGATTTAAATCCTAATTAGGAAACCCTAACCCTAATTAGGAAACCCTAAAACCTAATTATGAAACCATAATTCTAATTATGTTATCTAAACGCTAATTTATGAAATGTAAAACCTTAATTATGATATATAACCTTAATTAAGGTATTACTAAACATAATTAAACATCCTAAACATGATTAGCAAAAATCTAATTTTAATTAGTAAGAAAATAAATCAAAAATAAAAGTTAAACAATCAAAATAGGATAAGAACACAATATCAGATATTTGTTAAAATGTCCAGCACAAGCATGTCAACCAGATCAGACCATAGCAGCACAACTATCAAGGCAAGATATTTGTGGAGGCAAAATTTGGAAAAGAAACCCTAAAAACCCTAATTTGCAAATCCTATAAATAGAACATCATGCTGGTCAGTTAAGCCACGAATTTTACAAAGCCTAAACACTTATTTATCAAGCCAAAACAAGCCTCTGCAATTACAAGAACAGAATCAAAGATCATAAATCAAAAGATGCTCAAAAAGGTGCAAAAACCCTAATTTTATACTAGATCTTTAAAACTTTGTTAGATGTTATGTTTAAATGTTTAAAGATATGTAATAACATGTTATTTAGTGATCTGGGTTGGTTAAACAAGGATCCATAACATTTAAATGGTCAAAATTGATGAAAAACATGAACTGACTTTGGCAGCCAGAATGGTCTGACAAGCTACTTTGTCAGACATTTTGTTCGGCTTAAATTGGTCGTTTGATCTGTTTTAAAGTTTGTATATATAGTATGCCATGTTAACTATAATATCCAATTGGTAGAATAGTAAAAAAATGTCTAGGATGGAAGTTATTAATGGTCAAAACCCGTTGACCGATCACGGATGCTGAATTCTGGGCAACCTAGAAAATTCTAAGTAAATCTGACAGCTGTCTCACAAGATTTGACCGGCTTTAATCTTGCTTATATGATGTTTGTAAATGTTATTTCTTGGCTTAAACATGTTCTATGGCATGTATACTATAACTTTGAATCATTAAATCACATAAACAATAACAACCATGAAAGTTATTAACGGTCAAACATGATTGACCGACCATGACCAAAGAGTTTCTGGGTTACCCAGAAACTCAAGAACAACATGAACATGGTAGTTTGACCATGATTTATCTAGCATCCATTGATGTTGTTTAAGCTTAAATTTCATATGCCGTTGTACCTTGCCATGCCTACTATAACAACAAACAAAAATCAAACTCAAAACATTAACCAATTGGAAATCATTTGCGGTCAAAAGTCCCTACTCGACCATGACCAGCTGTTCTTCAATGAAGAACACCTTTAGCGACACCCTCCTTTCCAAACCCAGAAAACTAAATATCCTATGAATACTGTCGCTAAAGCCTTTTGAGACGGTTTTTAATAAAAATTAATGAAAATAATTAAATAAATTATATAAAATTATAAATAAATATTAAAAATTCATATTAATTAATAATATATATTAAAAAATTCATTTTTAATTATATTTAATATTTTTATATATTCTGATAAATATTTTTATATAATTATTTAATTTAAATAAATATTAAATTATTTAATAAATATTTTAAATAAATAATTTAAAAATGATATTAATGTATTTAAAATATTTTAAATGATAATTAATTCATTTAAAAATATTACCAACTTTTCAAAATTATTTTAAATAATAAATAAATTATTAAATATTTAATAATATTACAAATGATAATTAAATCATTTAAATATTAAACTAAGTTTTAAAAATTATTATAAATAATAATTACATCATTTAAATGATAAAATAAATTCTAAAAATATTACTAATGATAAAATAAATCATTTAAATAATATTCTATCTATCTAAAAATATTATAAATGATAAATAAATTATTTAAATAATATTTGAAGTATCTAAAATTATTATTCTAAATGATAAATAAATCATTTGAATATCATATTATATGTTTAAAAAATATTCTAAATGATAATTAAATCATTTAAATATTAAATTAAGCTTTAGAAATTATTATAAGTAATAATTGAATTATTATAATGATAAAATAAACTATAAAAATATTATTAATGATAAAATAAATCATTTAAATAATATTTCATCTTTCTAAAAATATTATAAATGATAAATAAATCATTTAACTAATATTTTAGGTGTCTAAAAATATTCTAAATGACAAATAAACTATTTAAATAACATATTAATGTTTTAAAAATTATTCTAAGTGATAATTAAATCATTTAAAAATATTCCTAAGCTTGTAAAATTATTTAAAAATACTTCCAAGCTTATAAAAATTATTTAAAAATAATATTAAGCTTCTAAAAGTGTTATAAATAAAAATAAATTTTTAGACTAATAATTAAACTTCCAAATGAAGTTTTATCGAACAATCTATGTGTTTAGCTCGTAAGGACGCGACGTCGAACCTTAATGAAACTTATCTAGATTAGCGTAATACATGTTTATATAAGTTCTAATGCTTATTATTGGTGTACGTAGACTACATACGTTGACCAGCTGTATTAAATTATAACAAACTACGCTAAGGTAAATGTGACACCCCCAAATCCGGGTTTCCTAACCTCGAATTCGGTGTTCACGATACTCAACAACAAACATACTTTCTAACTAAATGCGGAATAATAATCATACAATGTCTATCGAAATAGTAATAACGTCTTACAATCATGGTCCCAAGGTTCTTTAACCTTAACTTAAAAACATACCCTTAATACAATAAGAGTTCACATAACCAAATAACATTTCTAGATAACTAATACATAAGCCCTATCAGGCAACTATTCTTGCACCTTCCCTTTTCCTTTATCCCCTTTTGACGTTTCTGCCTTAGCTGAAATAAAAATCATGATATAGCAAGGGTAAGCAACTAGTTTGCTTAGCAAGTTTATACACAAGGGAGATATATCATGAATAGAAGGAAGTTTCGCTTTCAATGTTCAACGACAGTATAAAATTGTGAAGAAACATGAATTAATAGTCAACAATTGAATATTCGAATAATTGAATGACAATTACTGAGTGGTTGGAAATAACCATAGACATTTGCCAATGTTCTCAGCATTTAAACTGGACCTCTTAAAAAGTTTTGGTAATCAAAGGGATCAGCCTTTCATACCCCGTGATTTATGCATAAACACTTAATAAACCAGCATTGATATCATGCCTTAATCAAATTTATCCTTTTCTCAACCAAGAGTTCTTACCATAACAATTTAATAAGAACAGCTTTTAAAATACCTTTGATTGAACAAATTTAGACCTGATTGATCTAGCTGATACAAATAGCATAGATCTGCCTCATAAACAGTTCATGCTTGAAAGAACTTTAATCTAATTCACAGTTCAATAACAATAGAATAGGAATTCAATTGCACAAGGTGCGAATCTCAATAACCAGTATAGATGTGAATAATCAACAATAATTATTCACTAACATGCTTCGAAAATAATAACTCGAGTTTGAGTTAGGGAACTTGTCTGTCTGCTCAGCTACAAATAATTCTAGCTTTAACTAATTGGCCTTGAAGAACCTAACATTGATAATGTTGATCTATCAATTAGTACTGCGTAGTTGTATATCGACACGCTTACTTATGCTATTTATTTAACAATTAAGCAAATCACATAGCACACGTAAACTATCGTAAATCTTATAAGACACTTAATTGATCCTTAGGTTGATGGTTTAATTAATTAACAATGTTTTCCTTAAGTGATAATCACTTATTAACCTCTAAGCAATTTATTATAATTGTTAAATTAATTAACATTACTCTTTCTTAAGTAATATTCATTTATTAAACCCTTAAACAATTTACTATAATTGTTTAATTAATGGGTTATTAACTCTCTCTATTTTATTAACCTTATGTTCATTTAATTACTATTAAATAGTAATTAATTAATTGTCTTTAGTTATTAATAATAGTAATTAATAACTAATTACAGTTACTTATTATTTAATTATTAATTAGATAATAATCGAATTATAAATTTTAACTGTCTTTAATTATTTAAGATTTAAATAATAATTAGTTAGGTTTATTTATTATTCAAAGTTAATCAAATAATAATTAATTTAAAATTCTTAATTATCCTTAATCATTATTTAATAATAATTAAATAATAATTAATTAATAATATATTTAGAAAATATAATATTTAATGTGCAAACTTAATCTTGTATATTTACTAATTTTACAAAATTAATTAATAATATTAAAACATTAAATTTAATTAAAATTAACCCTTGATGGCATTCTGGTAAATAGGTTAAAGTCCGGACGGAGGGCAAAACGGTAAATTCCCGTCTGAAACCTCTTCCGCGCATTGCGCGCCTACTCAAACCCGCGACCCCAAACGACGTCGTTTGAGGCTCGCCCATTCAATCCCAACATTAGGCCTGGCGCGCCATGCGCGGCCAGGGTTGCACCCCTGGCGTGCCATGCGCGGCCAGGCGTGGTTTGGCTAAGCGCGAGGGGGGGGATCCATGGGCAAAATAGTCATTAATCATGACTAGGCAACGGCAATTTGATCAATTCATCAATAATAGGAAGCTTCCTAGCAACTTCCTCAAGGGTATTTTAATCATTACCCAACTTCTTTTAAGGTTAAAATAGTCTTTTCGCAAAATCTTAATTATCCATTAGTTATTAACCATTCTTCATTGGTTATTAGATATTGGTTATTATCTTGCCATAATTACATTGTTTAAACACAATGGTTAGTATCCCGCCATAATTACATTGGTTATTAACCACTTGGATATACAATGGTTATTGCCCCTTCATAATTACCTTGGTTATTAACCACTCTTGGCCATTTTAGTCATTACACATCAATTCCTATACTTGACTCGCATTTGGTTATTTCTTAACCATAGTTATATCATACCTGCCAACACAAGTATAGACACATCTTATACATCTCCCACCAATTAACCCAAGTTGGTTTAAATAGAACACAACGTTAACTCATTAAATTAAATTAGATTTAATTAATAAGGACGTTCAAAATTCACGGGCATTACATCCCTCCCCCGTTATAAAAATTCTGTCCTCGGAATTGCAAAAATAGGGTTACTCAAATAAAAACGGATAATTCGCTTTCATTTTCTCTTCGAGTTCCCACATAGCTTCTTCGACTGCGTGATTCCTCCAGAGAACTTTGATGGAATGGATGGTCTTGTTTCTCAGCTTTTGTTCCTTTCTATCGAGAATCTGGACAGGAATTTCCTCGTACGTTAAGTCCTTCTCGAGTTGGATTGGTTCATAGGAGATAACGTGCTTATAGCCTGGTTTATACGGCCGCAACACTGACACATGAAATACGTTGTGAATGTGCTCAAGTTCAGGAGGTAACGCTACCTCGTACGCCACCTCGCCGATTCGCCTCAAAATCTCGAATGGTCCTATGAACCTAGGGCTCAATTTGCCCCTCTTCCCAAACTGGATCTTTCCTTTCCAAGGAGATACCTTCAAAAATACAAAGCTACCAACTTCAAAGTCCCGCTTCTGATGATGTAAGTTGGCATATTTCTTCTGGCGATCTTGAGCTGCTACCAGCCGGTTTCTGATCAGCCGCACGATGTTTGTAGTCTGCTGCACCATTTCTGGTCCCAGCAATCTTCGCTCCCCGACCTCATCCCAACACATCGGGGTTCGGCATTTCCTTCCATATAGTGCTTCGTACGGTGGCATGCCGATACTGGCGTGATAGCTATTGTTGTAAGCAAACTCCACCAGTGGCAAATGGTCATCCCAGCTGCCTTTTAAATCCATCACGACTGTCGACGCCGGGTTTTCTCGTCTCTTCGTCTTTTCCAATTTTAGCCTTTTGATTTAGATGACGTTTGGAAAAGGTCGGCATTGATGTCGACGGGGTTTTGAAAGATCGTTTTTATGATGAGCCAATTAACCAGAGTCGCCAGTTGGTATATTTGAAATGGATGTACCAACTCATCCGAGTTTTCGTTTTTTTTATAAATCGCTGGCTCATGTGTGACTCCGAATTAATTGGTCTGCGAATCGAGATTCATAGAGTTCGGGGGCTTGTTTAAGTGAGGGGAAAGGTGTTAGGCATCCCTCGACTTCCGTGAAACACGGTTACCGCAATCTTAATGCTTTCCTATCCTTTAATTCATGAATGTGTGTGTGCGCGCGCTTGTGTGTGGGTGTGTGTGTCTATGTGAATGATGTGGTGAGTTTGTATGAAAGAATCATTTGGATTTTTAGGGAAAGTCGTGCTTTAATTTGATAACGCTTCGGAATGTCTTTTCGGTATACACGAGCAAGCTTTATTCTTTATGAGAAAGGTTTGATTTTAATTTATCAAAACTATGAGATTTTCATTAGGTGTCGTTTTGGCAAAACAAGAGTTTTAAACCTTCGTCAAAATAGGAATCGAGATCTATACGTTGCTTTCGTGAAACGATCGGGCAATTTCTAGAATCTCTTTCACCCTATGCACAAAGATTTAATAAAATGTTACTTATTTGCAAAATCATTTTGTGTGATATTTGAAAACGATTTTCTTTAGCTTTTTCGTTAGATAGGAATCGACATTCATTAGCACTTCTCAAATTTTAACCTCGTGATTCTAATATCCTACTTTGATTGATTTCATGAAAATCTTATCATTTAGCTTTGAAATCAATTTCGTGTCATAAATCAAATCAGGCATAAGCACGCGTCGGGGCTATTCATGGGCATGTAAGCCATCAAAATGTCCCCGAACGCCAACAATCACAAATTTCACTATTTCGGGGCCTTAAATCCGATTCTCGCCTTAACGTCGTTTTAAGGCCCAACGATTACATATTTACAATGAAAACTACGTCATTTCTACTTTTTACATCAAGATATGTCCATCATCGGATTGGGACCCCGGGGTCGCTTTCCTAGGCTCACAACCAAATATCCACACACAAACAATCGGATATTACAAGAAAATAAACCAACCAGGATAATCTAACAATACCAAGACATCCCAAAATAACGATTTAAAGGAATTGATACCAAATATAACACCTTAAAACAAACAAAGAAATTAATGAACGAATATCATCGGGTTATTAGGAAGAGTTTTATTCCGATGGAAACTTCACTCATAATCCCTAATTCATTGTTCAATCAATAAATTACATGAAAAATTGCATCTAATTTGATCAAATGATATGATAGAAATTGATATCACAAAAGAGATTTTCACCTTGCAATTGATATCCAAATGGATGTGAACTTGATGTATTTGAATAGAATAGGGAGTGTATTGATACAATCAAAATCAAAAGAATTGAATTCTCTCCTTTTTTCTCTCTTTTCTTCCTATTTGATTGCAAAATTTCTCTCTTTTTCCTCTCAATTTCCGTGCTCCTTTGCTGCTGCTTAGGAATTTCCTTCTTCTTCCCAATTCTAAAAATTGCTGAACCTCCTGTATGCTGCCGAAGCTGGCCTTAAATAGGCTGGCCAGAGCCAGCCGCAGATCTATCTGCGGCTGGCCGCAGATGGATCTGCGGCTGGCCAGCTGGCACGCCTCCCATCGCACTCAGCTGGTAGTGCTGATTTCCCGGTTTTCGTGCTGGCGCACCCACTTGGCCGCAGATCTATCCGCGGCTGGCGGGCTTGACTTTCTCGATTTTCGTGCCACGCCTCGATTTTCGTACCGCAACGTCGGTTTTCGCTGACAGGCTCGTATTCCGCAGTCCGGGAACTTCCGGGAGACGTGCGACCTCATTCGGAAATGCCTGCCTCGGACGGTCATGCTGTCACGTCGACTTGGGCTGCCCAAATCATTGCGGCGGTGCCGGGCGCTCGCCCTTGTGCCCGCTCTTTTGCTCCTGCAAGCTGGTTCAATTGACGATTTCGCCCTCCTGTCAAGGTTAGTAGAAGGAAACGCAAAATTTGGGTGTCTACAGCTGCCCCTCTTTATCATGTTTATGAAATGATAAATGAAATGAACAGGATAAAGAATAGACACTCGATGCATGAATGACAGTGCGTAAGAATGACAGTACATACATGATGCCACACATATAATTTATGATGCAACACAAGATGTAACGCATGCAAAAACATCCGCAAGAGTGTCGATGCTTTAACCCTTTGACCGCATTTGTTAGTCGTTGGGTTTACTTCTTCCAATCTATCGTCTTGTTCGGGGCCGGGTATCGTCGCCGGTCACCTATCGCGTAACCCCCCGGTTACCGTCGCCGGTTGGTTATCTTGTCGGAGCCGGTTATCGTCGCCGGACATCCATCTCGTGATCGCCGGTTATCGTCGCCGGTCGATCGCCTCGTCGGGGCCGGGTATCGTCGCCGGTCACCCATCGCGTTTGACTCTGATAGGCTAGGACCTTGACACCTGACCTGCTCGATTTTTTTTTTTCATTTTATGGATCACATACAGAATTATCATCTATTCATGCGTGTAACACAACATGTAAATTGAGAAAAAATGACCCCTGTACAGTCTTTTGATACTGTTCTACAGATGTCATCACTTGTAGTGGTTCGCTTGGATGCCTTCCCAGGTTACTCACCACCTTGTGGTGGTTTGTTTGGATCTCAGCCCTTCCCAGGGTGCTCACCATCTTGTCGTGGTTTGCTTGGATGCCTTCTCAGGTTGCTCACCACTCTGTCGTGGTTTGCTTGGATGCCAGCCCTTCCCAGGGTGCTCACCATCTTGTCGTGGTTTGCTTAGATGCCTTCCCAGTTTGCTCACCAACTTGTCGTGGTTTGCTTGGATATCAGCCCTTCCCAGGGTGCTCACCATCTTGTCGTGGTTTGCTTAGATGCCTTCCCAGGTTGCTCACCAACTTGTCGTGGTTTGCTTGGATATCAGCCCTTCCCAGGGTGCTCACCATCTTGTCGTGGTTTGCTTGGATGCCTTCCCAGGTTGCTCACCAACTTGTCGTGGTTTGCTTGGATGTCAGCCCTTCCCAGGGTGCTCACCATCTTATCGTGGTTTGCTTGGATGCCTTCCCAGGTTGCTCACCAACTTGTCGTGGTTTGCTTGGATGTCAGCCCTTCCCAGGGTGCTCACCATCTTGTCGTGGTTGGCTTGGATGCCTTCCCAGTTTGCTCACCAACTTGTCGTGGTTCGCTTGGATATCAGCCCTTCCCAGGGTGCTCACCATCTTGTCGTGGTTTGCTTGGATGCCTTCCCAGGTTGCTCACCAACTTGTCGTGGTTTGCTTGGATATCAGCCCTTCCCAGGGTGCTCACCATCTTGTCGTGGTTTGCTTGGATGCCTTCCCAGGTTGCTCACCAACTTGTCGTGGTTTGCTTGGATGTCAGCCCTTCCCAGGGTGCTCACCATCTTGTCGTGGTTTGCTTGGATGCCTTCCCAGGTTGCTCACCAACTTGTCGTGGTTTGCTTGGATGTCAGCCCTTCCCAGGGTGCTCACCATCTTGTCGTGGTTGGCTTGGATGCCTTCCCAGTTTGCTCACCAACTTGTCGTGGTTCGCTTGGATATCAGCCCTTCCCAGGGTGCTCACCATCTTGTCATGGTTTGCTTGGATGCCTTCCCAGGTTGCTCACCAACTTGTCGTGGTTTGCTTGGATATCAGCCCTTCCCAGGGTGCTCACCATCTTGTCGTGGTTTGCTTAGATCTCAGCCCTTCCCAGGGTTTGTTGTTTTTTGTCTTTTTTCTTTTGTGGATATCAGCCCTTCCCAGGGGTGCTCACCATCTTGTTGTGGTTCGCGTGGATCTCAGCCCTTCCTAGGGTTTGTTGTTTTCTGTCTTTTTCTTTTTCTTTTTTTTTTCTTCTTTTTTTTTTTTTTTTTTTTTTGGATGGGATTGTTGATCAGCTTTTGTCCTGGATCTCCCACCAATATCGTGTACGTACCATGCCGCAAAAGCCATCACTCTGATCATTTGTGAGGTTGAAAGCGACGTGCTTGTACTTTCCTGAAGATTTTCATTTTGATCGTACCTGCATGCATGAAAAAGGTGTTATGCATGATCTGGCAGATATGTTATGGACAGATGCATGTGCACAACATATGTCTTAGATAGAAATGACCCCTGTTCAGTCAAATGATACGATTCGACAGTCGTCGTCGTTTGCCAACATTTGATTGGATCACACCTCATCGTGCAGTGTAGTCTTTAAACTTCAACATTGGTTTGATACTCTGCCTGTTTTTGGTCGTCTTCATTTCATCTAGTTGAGGCAGTCTGCTTCGCTCTCTGTGATGATCGACAGCTATGTTAGCTCCTTGGCCTTTTGATCATTCTTGACGGCCGATATGCTGCTGTCCAGCATTATATCATCCTTGTATATGCTCATGCACGTGGATCGATTTGATGTCGAGGCATTGATAGTCGGGATTGGGGAGAGGCCCCATGACGAGGAGTTTTGTGCAGCCTCAGCTTCCTTCCGTTTCACGATTCTTAACTGCCCCATGCCTTGGTGCGTGTCGCTACCAAGAATTTCTATCGAGAACTCGCGATGTTGATTGTGCTGAGTTATCCACAGCTCTGCAAGATCCTGCATATCAAAGGACTAACAAACGCCAAAACTTAAAGGCTCGGGCCGTTAGTGTTAGTTCAACACAAAGATATTATAATCTCGACAAAAATGCAGTTAAAGCACATGAAATTGAATATATCTTTTGATCACATAATCTAGCAAGTGGTGAACCGTGAATGTATTTTTATTCTTTTATTTTTATTTTTTTTATTTTTTTATTTTTTTATTTTTTTTTTTATTCAATCCCTCGTGAGTTGATGATTTTCTATTTGACGAGTTATGAAATCGTAAGAACACCTTCAAGCATTCATGGTCATTGTATGTGAGTAAGGTCGAATTCAAAAGAACTACCTTCTCTCGTCAAAGGCATTCTGTCTTCATTCTCGACAACGTTCTTAGCAGGATTGACGTCATATGACAAATGCACTGTGCGATGCAGCACTCAGTAGGGGTTTCTCTTCTATGACCTCTTGTTTAAGGCCGAGAGTTTTTTTTTTTTCGTATTATCTTTTCTCTTTATTAGCCCACTTCACTTGTCTCGTTTTCTTAGGCTTTTCAAAGTTACCCATTTAACGAGTTTTGGACCAATGGCTCCCGAACCAGACGATTTTGGGGCATTAGGTGTACAGACACCCCTTCGGGTTTATTTACTCGAGTAACAAAGGCCACGGTTCGAGACAAGCTGGTGGTTTGCACCATTCACTCTTTGCTTGACCTTGCGCAAGATTCGTTTTCTTAGGCTTGAGTTACCCATGTAGCGAGTGTTAGGCCGGTGACTCCCAAACCAGACGGCTTTAGGGCACCAGATGCAGAGAGACAAACCCCTTAGGCTTAATTACTCGAGTAGCCCATGCCACGATTCGAATCTGCTCGGGCCTCCTCTACTGTAATGCTCGTTTTCTTAGGCTCTGAGTTACCCATGTAACGAGTGTTGGGCCAGCGACTCCCAAACCAGACGGCTTTAGGGCACCAGGTGTAGAGGCACCCCTTGGGCTTAATTACTCGAATAACCCAGGCCACGATTCGAGACATTAACTTGATAATCATTTATCGTCTGACTTCTTGATATTAGCCTGATAATTATCGACTGTCTGACTATGTGTTAATTGCCATCAACATCGTCATAGTTTTATACCCCACAACTGAAAGTTTGTGCAAATGCAAAGTGAGGGCTATCACATGAGGTCGATTCTATCGCAAACGTTGCTTTGAATTAAGGCTTTGTACCCGATCAAAAGGTTGAATAGCCTTCTTCGTCTAATCATACTCACAATCGTGCTCCACGGTTGCTTGTCAGAATTAATCCGACTCCTATCAAGCCAAATAAAATCCCCCTTTCACGCAGATCATCGTATCCCGGGAAAACTATGCTTGACAAATGCCAGATGATCGTACCGTTGAAGATTGAATTGACATGAGGTAGCGTTTGATGATGATGGTACATGTTGATGGGATTGTTGCATGTGTACCAATTTGCACGTCATCATTTCCTGGGTAGTGACAAATGCCCCAGTGTTAAGTTGCTTTTCTTGTGATCTCCCTCGTACTGGTCGCATCGGTATCTCGCTGGCTGACAAAAGATCCGGTCCTTTGACTTGTCGGAAGGTTTGGGGGATTTTTGAATTTTTTTTTTTTTTTTTTTTTTTTCGTGATGGCTCCTTTTAATTTAGAGCGAAATTCCCCATAGCTTCGTCTTGGCAGGGCGCGATCCTTTTGAGGACTAAATCGTTTATTTTGAATTTTCGGGATCGCACCCTCTTGTCGCATGCCCGGGAGATGCGTAAGGGGCTGCCCCTCCACAGGTGCGAACTGAGGTTCGATAGGCATACAGGGTGAGCGACAATAAATCCGGCCATCCCCGATGATTGGCGGGCATTCTTCCCATGATCGTCTTTGTGTTTTATTTGCAGCCCCCACTGCCCCACTCATTTTGGGCCGGTAAATGACTGAATCAAAATGTTTGATCTTGAATTTGTCATATATCTCCTCCTTGAGGGCATCGTTCAGATTTTGCGGCCCCTCACTTCTCCTCCAGGCTGTGGTACTGGGATTCTGTCGGAAAGCCATTCAGGGTAAATAGACACCGTGATGATTCCTGCTTTAAACCGCTTGACAATCTCATCCTTTATTTTCATCCTCCATTCAGGCTTCAACGTTCTCAACTTTTGCTTATGAGTCGGAACCCCCCTTGATGGGCGGTCGATGTCCTATAACGTCTGTGGACAATCCACTCACGTCGCCACGGGACCAAGCGAACATATCTCCATACAGGCTCAACAACTCGGCTATTTTTTCTCTTTTTTTTTTCTTTTTTTTTTTTCTTTTTTTTTTTTTTTTTTTTTTATTGTGTTCGAATTTGCCCCTACTCCGGGTTCTTTGTGATCGTTAGGGGCTCTAACGTTTGATGGCGATGGCTTGGTCTAAACTGGGTTTGGGGTTTACCCTCGACCCATCATTTGATCTCACCAGGCGTATTGTCGATATCTGTCTCGTCCTGCTCAATCCCCATTAGATCGAAATCTAGCTCTACACCAAAATTGTGATCCTCCTTCAAATTTGGCCTATCGCTTGTCAGGCTAGAATGCCTCAAATCGGGGTACCTGACATAAAACAAAAATGCTTGTCATATATCTAAAACATTTCAGCACATGATCTTTTTTTTTTTTGGATAACATGACAGAATGACATGAGCGTGTAGGGATTTAAAATAAAACTCAGAATTTTAAAACCCATTGATCTTCTACTGGCCGGGATTCACTGCCATACTCCTGGATTTACCCCTTCCGGGATATCACCTGCTGCACGGTCCAACTGGCCACAGTGAGGTCAAGCAATGGAGCTCATTAGGAGGTGCATGGATCGCATTAGCATGGATCTGGCATTGATGGCATTTCCTGACATGAGTATCGCAGTCAGTTTTCATGGTTAGCCAATAGTGACCCGTTCACATGATTTTCTTTGCCAAAAATGTTCTGCTCATATGGGCTCCGCATACATCGCCATGTACTTTGTTCATTTGTCTGTGGGCTTCTTCGGCCTCCAGATATCTCAGCAGTCCCGTAGCTAGGTCCCATTTATGCCCATTGGTGCTGTATATTCCCATGGCCTGCCGGATGACCAATTCGAGTCTCTAACTACTATCATTTTTTTTCATTCCTAGGGCTAATCTCAGTCCTAGGATGAATCCCTCGTATTCGGCCGTATTGTTGGAGTGGCAGAAACTGTAATTTCATGGCTACCGGCCTCTGCCATTTGGATGGATGGAGTATGGACTTTACGGCCTCTTAGTTGGGTCGTAGGGGCAATCTCGCAAAACAAACAAGGGCCGTAGTTTAGTACTGTGCCAGTTACAAGTTAGGCAGATGCATGTCAACACTGACGCATAATTATTATATTATTCTTTCTTCTTTTTTTTTTTCTTTTTTTTTTCTTTTTCCCCCTTTTTTTTTGTGGTCGAACATGCCCCTACTCCGAGTTCTTTGTGATCGTTATGCCACGCTTTCACGGTTCTCTTAATCTTATCCTGCAAAACAAGGTCAGTGTTTGATGACAGGATAGTATTTAGAAGTTTTTAGACAACCTGGGTACGTGGCACGGATTGCCCTCCTGCAAAACCATGTCAGTATTCTCTTTATATGTGCAGGTGATGTAATCACATGATACAGGACATATTTATTACGATGATGCCGGTATGACAGTTATATGTCATTTACATGACATTTATTTGACTGAATGATAAAAGGGCATGAAGAAGCTTCCCTTTCGTTAGGTTTATCAGAGGCTGACCTACCCTAGGGTTACTCTCGCGGGCTTTTCGGCATGAAGGTCCCCAAATCTTCGCAATCTACTCGTCTGAATCCTTTCGATTGGAGCGGATTTGGGTGGTGCGTTTCCTGAGCCATCTCCGGGGAGCAGCCCCTTCGAGTCCAGTAATAAGCAACCGACAGGTTCGCCTCAGGAGGAGGTACTCTCTCAACATACATTCACATTCATCGTCCTCACCGTATGCAAATAATTACTTTAAAGTAAAGCAATTTCATTCAATCATTCACTCATTGGACAAAAGGCACACATTCACACACAACAATAAGTAAAACAAGTCAAAATATCGCACGTACATACACATTCATGAATTTTAGAGGATATGATAGCATCAAGATTTGAACGCGGCTTAAGCCCTCTAATGTCCCCAGCAGAGTCGCCAGCTGTCGACGCCGGGTTTTCTCGTCTCTTCGTCTTTTCCAATTTTAGCCTTTTGATTTAGATGACGTTTGGAAAAGGTCGGCATTGATGTCGACGGGGTTTTGAAAGATCGTTTTTATGATGAGCCAATTAACCAGAGTCGCCAGTTGGTATATTTGAAATGGATGTACCAACTCATCCGAGTTTTCGTTTTTTTATAAATCGCTGGCTCATGTGTGACTCCGAATTAATTGGTCTGCGAATCGAGATTCATAGAGTTCGGGGGCTTGTTTAAGTGAGGGGAAGGTGTTAGGCATCCCTCGACTTCCGTGAAACACGGTTACCGCAATCTTAATGCTTTCCTATCCTTTAATTCATGAATGTGTGTGTGCGCGCGCTTGTGTGTGGGTGTGTGTGTCTATGTGAATGATGTGGTGAGTTTGTATGAAAGAATCATTTGGATTTTTAGGGAAAGTCGTGCTTTAATTTGATAACGCTTCGGAATGTCTTTTCGGTATACACGAGCAAGCTTTATTCTTTATGAGAAAGGTTTGATTTTAATTTATCAAAACTATGAGATTTTCATTAGGTGTCGTTTTGGCAAAACAAGAGTTTTAAACCTTCGTCAAAATAGGAATCGAGATCTATACGTTGCTTTCGTGAAACGATCGGGCAATTTCTAGAATCTCTTTCACCCTATGCACAAAGATTTAATAAAATGTTACTTATTTGCAAAATCATTTTGTGTGATATTTGAAAAACGATTTTCTTTAGCTTTTTCGTTAGATAGGAATCGACATTCATTAGCACTTCTCAAATTTTAACCTCGTGATTCTAATATCCTACTTTGATTGATTTCATGAAAATCTTATCATTTAGCTTTGAAATCAATTTCGTGTCATAAATCAAATCAGGCATAAGCACGCGTCGGGGCTATTCATGGGCATGTAAGCCATCAAAATGTCCCCGAACGCCAACAATCACAAATTTCACTATTTCGGGGCCTTAAATCCGATTCTCGCCTTAACGTCGTTTTAAGGCCCAACGATTACATATTTACAATGAAAAACTACGTCATTTCTACTTCTTACATCAAGATATGTCCATCATCGGATTGGGACCCCGGGGTCGCTTTCCTAGGCTCACAACCAAAATATCCACACACAAACAATCGGATATTACAAGAAAATAAACCAACCAGGATAATCTAACAATACCAAGACATCCCAAAATAACGATTTAAAGGAATTGATACCAAATATAACACCTTAAAACAAACAAAGAAATTAATGAACGAATATCATCGGGTTATTAGGAAGAGTTTTATTCCGATGGAAACTTCACTCATAATCCCTAATTCATTGTTCAATCAATAAATTACATGAAAAATTGCATCTAATTTGATCAAATGATATGATAGAAATTGATATCACAAAAGAGATTTCACCTTGCAATTGATATCCAAATGGATGTGAACTTGATGTATTTGAATAGAATAGGGAGTGTATTGATACAATCAAAATCAAAAGAATTGAATTCTCTCCTTTTTTCTCTCTTTTCTTCCTATTTGATTGCAAAATTTCTCTCTTTTTCCTCTCAATTTCCGTGCTCCTTTGCTGCTGGAATTTCCTTCTTCTTCCCAATTCTAAAAATTGCTGAACCTCCTGTATGCTGCCGAAGCTGGCCTTAAATAGGCTGGCCAGAGCCAGCCGCAGATCTATCTGCGGCTGGCCGCAGATGGATCTGCGGCTGGCCAGCTGGCACGCCTCCCATCGCACTCAGCTGGTAGTGCTGATTTCCCGGTTTTCGTGCTGGCGCACCCACTTGGCCGCAGATCTATCCGCGGCTGGCGGGCTTGACTTTCTCGATTTTCGTGCCACGCCTCGATTTTCGTACCGCAACGTCGGTTTTCGCTGACAGGCTCGTATTCCGCAGTCCGGGAACTTCCGGGAGACGTGCGACCTCATTCGGAAATGCCTGCCTCGGACGGTCATGCTGTCACGTCGACTTGGGCTGCCCAAATCATTGCGGCGGTGCCGGGCGCTCGCCCTTGTGCCCGCTCTTTTGCTCCTGCAAGCTGGTTCAATTGATGATTTCGCCCTCCTGTCAAGGTTAGTAGAAGGAAACGCAAAATTTGGGTGTCTACAACGACGACCCAAAGCATATCTTCTAGGGTCTAGATCGTTCGCTCGCTCTAGCCGTCAGTTTGAGGATGATACGCTGTACTCAACCTCAACTGCGTCCCCATTCTTGCCTGCAGACTTTTTCAAAAATTCGACGTCAAGCGCGGATCTCTATCAGATACAATTGATACCGGCACTCCATGTCTTGACACTATCTCTTTCACATAAAGCTTTGCTAATTGCTCCAGATTGTACCGTATCTTGATTGGCAGAAAATGAGCAGACTTGGTTAGACGATCCACGATTACCCAGATAGCGTCTAAACCCTTATGAGTTGGTGGTAGTCCCACCACAAAGTCCATTGTGATGTGCTCCCACTTCCACTTCGGAATCTCTAACGGTTGAAGTAATTCGCTCGGTCGTTGGTGCTCTGCTTTAATCTGTTGGCACGTCAGACATCGGCTGACGCACTCCGCCACTTCGCGTTTCATATTCGGCCACCAAAAATTTCGTCGCAAATCCTGGTACATCTTTGTGCTTCCAGGATGTACTGAGTACTTCGTGTTGTGAGCTTCCTGAAGGATTTCTTCCCTCAATTCCAGATCCAACGGTACCCAGACTCTCCCTTCAAATCTTAGCAATCCAGTGCTATCAATCTTATACTTAAGCTCCTCGCCTTCGGCAATTCGTTTCTTTATTGCATCACAATCCTCATCCTTTTCTTGAGCCTCCTTAATCTGATCCAACAGGGTCGGGCTCGCTGTCACTGTAAATAGTTTCCCATCCGTCTCCATCGGATACTTAACCTCCAATTCCAGACGTTCGAACTCCTTTATCAGCTCTGCCTGAGTTGTAAGCCTCATCAATTTCTCTCTGCCCTTCCTACTCAGGGCATCTGCCACTACGTTTGCTTTGCCCGAATGATACAGAATCTCACAGTCATAATCCTTGATTAATTCTAACCATCGGCGCTGCCTCATATTCAGCTCCTTCTGAGTGAAGATATATTTCAGACTCTTGTGATCTGTATATATCTCGCACCTCTCTCCATATAAGTAGTGCCTCCAAATCTTCAAGGCGAACACTACTGCTGCTAACTCCAGATCATGAGTCGGGTATCCCTTCTCATAGTCCTTCAGCTAACGTGAAGCGTACGCAATGACCTTGCCATGCTGCATTAGTACACAACCAAGGCCCATGTGTGACGCATCACTGTATACTACAAAACCTCCAGTGTCGTCCGGTAAAGCCAACACTGGTGCTTGGCTAAGTCTCTTCTTCAGCTCCATGAAACTCTCATCGCACTTCTCCGTCCAAACGAACTTTACCGTTTTCCTGGTTAGATTGGTCAGCGGTGATGCTATCTTCGAAAAATCTTGGATGAATCTCTGATAGTATCCTGCTAACCCTAGGAAACTCCTGATCTCCGTTGGCGTCTTCGGCTGATCCCAGTTGATAATGGCTTCCACCATTCCTGTCAATGACGTGTCCTAGAAACTGCACCCTTTGCAACCAAAATTCACACTTCGAAAACTTCGCGTACAGCTTCTCCCTTCTTAATTCCTCCAAAGCAATCCTTAGATGTTCAGCATGTTCTTCCTCTGTCACTGAATACACCAAGATATCATCGATGAATACTACCACGAACTTGTCCAAGTACTGCTTGAACACTCTGTTCATCATATCCATGAATGCCGCTGGTGCATTTGTCAGTCCAAATGACATAACCAGAAACTCGAAATGTCCATAACGAGTTCTGAATGCCATCTTCGGGATATCCTCCTGTCTCACCCTTAGTTGATGATAGCCCGTCCTCAAATTAATCTTTGAAAAGTATTTCTCCCCCTTAAGTTGATCAAACAGATCGTCTATCCTGGGTAACAGGTACCTATTCTTAATCGTAACTTTGTTCAACTCGCGGTAGTCGATACAAAGCCTTATCGAGCCATCCTTCTTCTTTACGAACAGAACTGGCGCTCCCTATGGTGACACGCTCGGTCTGATATAACCCTTGTCTAACGGTTCCTGCAATTGAACCATCAGCTCTTTCATCTCTACTGGTGCCATTCAGTAAGGCGCCTTGGATATCGGTGTCGTCCCGGGTACCAAGTCAATCACAAATTCTATCTCTCTATCTGGCGGCAATCCTTGAATTTCATCTAGGAAGACATCAGCGAATTCCCTTACGACGGGTATCTGACTCAGTTCACCCTCGACCCGTCGAGTGTCCACCACGTGAGCCAAATAACCTATACAACCCTTCTGAAGCAATCTCTTTGCTTGCATCATCGTCAGACAACAAGATTGTCTCGACGATTTATTACCATAGAACACTACCGTCGACTTACTTGGAGTCTCCAGGTGTACGCACTTTTTCTTACAGTCAATGACCGCCCCGTGACTCACTAACCAATCCATTCCAAGGATTACATTAAATTCTCCAAGACGAATCGGTAGCAAATCCACGTTAAGCTTAAACCCTCTCAAATCAGCACAATAATTTCTATAAATATAATTTACGGGGATAATCTCTTTGTTCGCTACTTCTACGTTCATCGGGTGTTCTAATGGTTCACTAGGTAAATTAAATCCTTGAGCAAATTCATCAGATACAAAAGAACATGAAGCTCCCGAATCGAATAGCACATAGGCATTTATGTCGCTGATTGGAATAATATCTGACACCACCTCCCTGGATGCCACGGCATCTTGCACTGTCATGTTGAAGGTCCTCGTTGTTGGCTTATTTGGCTGGGCTGGTCCTCCACTGGTTGCCCTCGAGTTGTTGCCCCTATTGCCGCTTCCGCCATCCATGTTTTTCTTCCTTGGACAGTCCTTACTTCGATGTCCCAGCTCTCCACAAGTGAAACAACCTCCTTTCTTCGCCTCAGGACAATTGGGCGAGATATGCCCTTCTTGTCCACAGGTATAACAAACCATTTTTCCCTTCATGCATTCTCCCGAGTGACCCTTTCTGCAATTTCCACATACCTGCCTTTTCTGCTGCATGCTCCCTTGCTGCATTTCAGAATTGCTACCCCCACTACTCCATTGACGCTTCCTGTTGTTGCTGCCACCACTGCTAACATTCGCATTTCCTCCTTCTACCTTCTTCTTGTTCTTCTCCCAATTATATTTTGAAACCGCTGCACTCCCACCTTCAGCAATGAGAGCTTTCTCCAGCAAGGTTGAGAACGACGTAATTTGTAAAACCGCTACCTTGCTGTAGATCCACGGCTTTAACCCATTCTCGAACCTTCTTGCCTTCCTCACCTCAGTGTCCACCTGATGTGGGGCGAATCTAGCCAATTCATTGAATTTTGCAGCGTACTCTGACACTGACAAGTTTTCCTGCTTCAGCTCTAAAAACTTGATCTCCATTTTCTCCTGCGTACTCTCAGGGAAGTAATTCTCGAAAAACAACGTCTTGAATGCTTCCCACGCCACGACTCCAGTTCCAGCTTTGCTCTGATTGGCTTCCCACCAAAAGTTAGCCTCACCTTTCATTAAGTAAGTAGCAAAAACTGTCTTCTGCTCCTCGGCGACTCTAGCGATGACAAAGGCCTTTTCAATCTCCTTTATCCACGACTGGGCCTCTATCGGGTCCACTGTTCCCCTAAACTCCGGCAGCCTTACTGCCTTGAAGTCTTTAAAATTGGCTAAGTGGTTGTCCATCTGCTTTCTTGCGGTAGTCGTTTGATTCCGCAGAGCTTCTGCCATCATGTTGATAAAGTCTTGCATTGGGTTTGGTTGAGTTCCCTCTGCATTGTTAACCGACTCTTCGACCCCTTGGTTTCGTAGGATTCGTCTGAGCGGCATTATCTGTTTAAACAAAGTCCTAACAAGTTACACGGGTTTTATAAACATATAAGTATTTAACATGTAATACAACATTGTACTTGAACAATCGCATGACCATCGTGTGGGAGCTCTAGATTACCCAACCTCGGGAATTCAGCTTTTACCCGATTAGTAATTTAAGTTGCTAAAATATCGATTCAGTTTTACTGAATTAACATAACCATTGAATTGACGGTTTACCAGGTAAAATTCTCAAACACATACCATAATAATGCATTTATATTCATATACCAACTTTAGTGTTTTACACGTTCATCACAGGTATATTGATATAAATGCTACTGTAATATTCCGATCCCTAATAAGATTTGTATATGTAAATTATGTGTTTAATAAATGAAATTTCATGATCTGACTTTGTATTATGTGATGGTGTATTTTATTAAATAACTAGGTCAAATAAAAAATTTTCGCCAACTAGTTGTGTCGTGCTTAATCGGACAAAATGATTTGTCGTGCTTCCGGCGAATTCAAATGTTAAAGAAAAAGGTGCACAAAACCCTAATTTATGTTTGATCTTCAAGCCTCCAATAATTTTATGTTTTAGATGTTTAGGATTATGTGTGAACATGTTATTTGATGATCTGGGTTGGTTAAATAAGGATCCATAACTTTTAAAAGGTCGAATTTGGTGAAAAACCCAACTGTTCTTGGCAGCCAAGAACAGTCTGACAAGGCTTTTTGTCAGAGATTTTGATCGGCTTAAATTGGTCGTTTGATGTGTTTTAAAGTATGAGTATGTAGTATGCCATGTTAACTATAATATCCAATTGGTAGAATAGTAAAAAAATGTTTAGGATGAAAGTTATTAATGGTCAAAACCCGTTGACCGCTCACAAATGGCTGATTCTGGGCAGCCCAGAAAATTCTAAGTGTTCTAGACAGCCGTCTGACAAGATTTGACCGACTTCAATCTTGCTTGTATGATGTTTGTAAATGTTGTTTCTTGGATTGAACATGTTCTATGCCATGTAGACTCCAACCTAGAATCCTTATATCACATAATCAGTAACTAGCATGCAAGTTATTAACGGTCAAACATGGTTGACCGACCATGACCAGAAAGTTTCTGGGTAACCCAGAAACCTTATGAACAGAATGAACTAGGTAGTTTGACCATGATTTATCTACCATCAAATGATGTTGTATGATCTAAGTTAATACATGTCGTTGTACTCTGCCATGTTGGCTATAACAACAAACAAAAATCAAACACAAACATCAAACGAGCTGAGATTAATTTGAGGTCAAAAGTCACTGTTGGACATTGACCAAGTGTTCTTCATGAAGAACACCTTTAGCGACAAAATTCATAACTTAACCCAGAAACCTAGAAATCCTTTGAAGACTGTCGCTAAAGCCTTTAGCGACGGTTTTAAATAAAATTTAATAAAAATAATTATATAAATTATATAAAATAATAAATAATTCATAAAAATTCATAAAAATATTCGAAAATTCATTTTTAAATTATAAAAAATTATTTTTAATATTTTTATATATTCTGATATATTATTTAATTTAATTAAATAATAATTAATAATTATAATAAATCATTAAATAATTATCTTAATTATTTAAAAATAATATTAAATCATTAAATAATTATATTAATTATATAAAAATGATATTAAGGTAAATAAAATTATTATATATAATAATTAAATAAAATATTAAATATTTAAATATTATAAATGATAAATAAATTATTTAAATAATATATTAAGTATTTAAAAATGTTATAAATGATAATTAAATCATTTAAATATCAAATTAAGTTTTGAAAATTATTATAAGTAATAAATAAATTATTCCAATGATAAAATAAATTCTAAAAATATTATTAATGATAAAATAAATCATTTAAATAATATTCTATCTTTCTAAAAATATTATAAATGATAAATAAATCATTTAAATAATATTTTAAATATCTAAAAATATTTTAAATGATAAATAAATCATTTAAATAACATATTAAATGTTTTAAAAATATTCTAAATAATAATTAAATCATTTAAAAATATTCCTAAGCTTGTAAAATTATTTAAAAATACTTCCAATCTTCTGAAAATTATTTAAAAATAATACCAAGCTTCTAGAAATATTATAAATAATAATTAAATTATTTAGACTAATAATTCGACTTCCAAATGAAGTTTTTATCGAACAATCTATGTGTTTAACCATTAAGGACGCGACCGAGATACCGAATCAACGTCGAACCTTAATAAAACTTGTTTAGATTAGCGTGATACATGTTTATATACGTGCTAACACTTATTATTGGTATACGTAGACTACGTGCGTTGACCGATTGTACTAAATTATAGTGAGCTACGCTAAGGCAAGTCTCCCAACTTTGTTATATTTAAGCAAGTATTATACATCTTGCTATCAATTATTGTGAAGTTATTGCTTCTTGTTCAGCATAACTTAAGAAATGAATCATTGTTCATATATTGCTTATTCGAGCTAAATTGTTGTGTCAAACCAAATTGTTTGGTAAGACATCTATACTGAGTAAATGGAAATGCCTTCATAGGAAGGCCAATAAATGTCGATAATATATTGACCACAAATGGTAGGATGATATGCATACTCCTAGGATATTGGTGAGGCTGATCACCTACCAGATATCCAAAACTCAAATGGTTCTAAGTCATTAAAGACTGATAGAACTAAATGAAATATATCGTTCATGTACAGAACCCTCAGTATACATCATTGACATCTTTCAAATCAAACACATGGTGTTTACATATTCAAATGAACTTGCTGAGCATTTATAGCTCATTCTTGCGCATATCTTCTTTTGCAGCTATAAATGATATCCCTGGCACGTCTGGGACTAACAAGGGAAAAAGCCATGCTTATTAGCTTTAATTTCTGTTGTTGAATACTTTAAGTCTTTTAAAGACTTGTTGTTGTAATAACTTAGTATAACGAATGGTGTAACCGAACAAAATGTTATGTAATATATTATGATCCTTTATGTTATAGAATGCGTCATACTCTCATCTTTAAATTCTTTAGAATAGTTGTACTAAGTAAATACAGTGTCTATATGAACTATACATCTGAATGAGGGTATCTAAATGATGTTGAGAGTCCTATAAGCTCTGGGGTTACACTTAATGAGCGCCGGTAAGGTGCCATCTTTACCGGAATGCGCCCCTCAGTTCTATGGACAATTTTATCATTAATACTGTGAATGTCAGATAGATAGGGAATATTGATATGAAAGAGATATTCATAAGATATGAATCTATATATCTAAGTGAGGGTATCCAAACACAGACAACGTTCTGGCCGGAACTAGGACCTGTTATGGGATACTGTGAATCTTGGATAGGTAGAAGTCATATTTTATTGAATATTTATAGATGTATAGTTTCACGTGAGCACCATATCTGCTACAGGGGAGTGTAGAGATTTGGGGGCGTCACAGGTTGGTATCAGAGCTGTAGATTATAGCTATAAGGTAGTTAGGAAATACCTTAGAATATAGTCTTCGAGTCCGTAAAATACTTAATGATACATAAAATAATCTTAAAAGCTTTATCTTATGTGTAAATTTGTTTCCCCCTAAATACTAAATAAATTAAAATTCTTTTGTAGGATGGCAGGAGTAAACCAACATATAGGATGGTTATCCGACAGTGAGCCCGATGAGGTGCCTGATTACGAGCCGGCTACCCCTGAGCTAGATTTAAAGGATGAAGACCCAGAGGAGGAGGAACTTATTCATGATGAGGAGATATTAGAGGCAGAGGAGGCAGAGAACCCTGTAGATGGGCAGTTAATAGACCCTGATTCTGAGGAGGATATTGGAGCAGGCTAGATGATGAGTGTCGAAAGACACGAAGAGATAGTTATTGAGTTAGTACAACAGTCAACAGCAGAGTTAGAAGCTGCTAACTCTCGGGCAAACATAGCGGCAGGATTATTGGAGAGTGAGCGAGATACAACTCGGCGTTTGAGGATACTCCTTCAGAACACACAGAGGGAGAAACAGGAGGCACAGATGCAGGCATACAGAGCCGATAAGAAGAGTAAGGCAGCGTTTGATGGCCTAGAGCGACGAGTGTTTAGGTATCCGGTGGAAGAAGAGAAGGAGGATTATATGATTGATAGAGCAGTAGTCGGTCACATGATACGAGATGCTGATAAGGGGATGCGTGATAGCGCAGTTTAGTAGCGTTAAGTTTATGTGTTGTACTTAGTATGATATCAAAATTTTGAGTTGTAAAATAGGAAATCCTTGTAATAACTAGTAGTAGTATAACTACGAGTCGGTTATGTAATCGTTGTTGCATGTTATATACAAGTTGTGTTTATATAATCAAATTGTTAGTTCTATGTAAGCATATCTTTGTATTTATACTTGCTTTTCTTTATTTTAGAACCATGGCATCAGGACGAAGAGCCCAAGCCCGAACTGAGACCATCGAACCAAATCCCACACAACAATTAGTAAATATCCTTTTAGAAACCTTACAAAATCGTCCACCAACTCAACCCACCCCAGTTAATCCACAGGGCACTATATTCAAAGACTTTAAACTTGTAGGACCACCGGAATTTAAGGGAGCTGCGGAACCTATTGAAGCACAAACATGGGTTACTGAGATAGAGAAGTTTTTCAGGGTAACTAATGTTGGCGAAGATCAAAAGACGATCTTTGCCACCTTTTTCCTCAAGGGTGAGGCAAACCATTGGTGGGAAAATACCAAAATTCGTGCAGGTGAAGATATAATTCCTTGGACTAGGTTTAAGGAACTATTCTTCGAAAATTATTTTCCCCAATCAATGCTGGATCGTATGGAAGTACGATTCTTAGAATTGAAACAAGGAGAGCTTACCGTATCCCAATATACAGCTAAGTTCAATGAATTAGCCAGGTCTGCCCCACACCAGGTTGATATAGAGGCAAGGAAGACTAGGAGATACGAAGAGGGATTGAAACCCCAAATTCGTAGTAAGTTGTCAGTGTTTCAAGTGAAAACGTTTCCTGAAATTCTCGAGAAAGCTATCATAGCTGAAAATGAGAATGAAGCGTTAATAAAATTTCATAAGGAAAAGAGAAGTTTGAGTGAAGGAGGGAAGTTTAAAGGAGAAATTAGTACAAGGGGTACTAATAATAACAAAAGGAAGTGGGATGCCACTGTTCCTATAAACTTTGTGAGAAGGGGTAACAATTATAATAATAACAACAACAATAGAAACCAGAACAATAACAATAAGGTGGGTCATTGTGCCATATGCGGAAAGAATCACCTAGGGATATGTCGCCAGAAGGTGGTTACTTGTTACCATTGTGGGCAAGAGGGACATTATTCCTCCTACTGTCCTAAAAAGGGTAATGATAATACTCGTCAGAGTAACCCGAATGTTACCTGCTATACTTGTGGTGCAACGGGGCACGTGTCTAGGAATTGTCCGAGGAGTAGGAACCAATCTGGGGGAGGAAACCAAGTCCCAAACAATAACCCCAAACCAACAGTAGCAGGAGCTGGGGGTCCAGGTCGTCCAACCGCAAGAACGTTTAATATGACGACAAGGGATGCTGTTGCTGCACCAGACGTGGTAACAGGTATCATCCCTATCGACACTTTAAATGCATATGTGTTGTTCGACTCTGGTGCTACTTGTTCATTTGTGTCTAATAGGTTTGCTAAGAAATTGTCAATATCACGCGAAGATTTAGACATACCTTTTAATGTGGAGATCGCAAACAATGAGATAATTCCCGTCAAAACCATCTATAAGAATTGTGCTATAGAGATTAAGGGACACAAGTTTCTTGTGAACCTCATTCCCATACAACTAGGGGAATTTGATATAATTTTAGGAATGGACTAGCTGGGGAATTATAATGCAATAATTGACTGCCAGCAGAAGCGGGTGAATTTAGTGACTGCTTTAGAGTCAAAAGTAGTGTTCAAAGGTGGTTGTTCACCTAAACGATCTCACTATCTGACAGTAATGCAGTCAGAGAGATTGCTTAGGAAGGGTTGTACAGGCTATTTGGCATATATAGTAGATACTCGAAAAGAAGGAGTAAAGCTAGAACAAATACCTGTAGTTAGAGAATTTCTGGATGTGTTTCCAGATGACTTACCCGGTTTACCTCCGGACAGAGAGATCGAATTTATTATTGATCTAGCGCCAGGTACGGCACCAGTTTCCAAGGCACCGTACAGAATGACACCTGTAGAGTTGAAGGAGTTACTTGTGCAGCTACAAGAACTCTTAGACAAAAAGTACATACAACCGAGTATTTCACCTTGGGGAGCACCGGTGTTGTTTGTAAAGAAGAAGGATGGAACGTTAAGGTTATGCATTGATTATAGAGAATTAAATAAGTTAACAATAAAGAACAAATATCCTTTACCACGAATTGATGATCTGTTTGACCAGTTGAAAGGGACCAAATACTTTTCGAAGATCGACCTACGATCGGGTTATCATCAATTAAAGGTAAGAAAAGAAGATGTGCCGAAGACAGCGTTTAGGACACGTTACGGACATTAAGAGTTTCTTGTGATGTCTTTTGGATTAACAAATGCGCCGGCAGCATTCATGGACTTAATGAACAGAGTGTTTAAACCATGCTTGGACAAATTTGTCGTAGTGTTCATCGATGATATTTTAGTATACTCGAGAACAAAAGAGGAGCATGTTGAACACTTAAGAAGCATATTGGAGATATTACGCAAGGAACAACTTTATGCAAAGTTTTCCAAGTGTGAATTCTGGTTGGAACGAGTCCAGTTCTTGGGTCATGTAATTGACAAGAATGGAATAGCGGTAGATCCAGCCAAGATAGAAGCGGTTGTGAATTGGGAACAACTAACAACTCCAACAGAAGTAAGAAGTTTTCTCGGGTTAGCAGGGTATTATCGGCGTTTTATACAAGATTTTTCAAAGATAGCGACCCCGCTAACCAATTTGACTCGAAAGACGGTAAAGTACGTCTGGACAGACAAATGTGAAGAAAGCTTCCAAGAGTTGAAGAAGCGGTTAAGTATGACACCAGTGTTATCTTTACCAGATGATACAAGAGGCCTCGTTGTTTATAGTGATGCATCACACAAAGGGTTAGGGTGTGTGTTAATGCAACACGGAAAGGTGATTGCATATGCATCAAGACAACTCTAAGATTATGAGAAGAGGTATCCTACGCATGATCTTGAGTTAGCCGCCGTAGTATTCGCCTTGAAAATTTTGAGATATACACAGATCACAAGAGTCTGAAATATATTTTCACATAGAAGGAGTTAAATATGAGACAAAGGAGATGGCTAGAGTTGATAAAAGATTTTGATTGTGAGATCTTATATCATCCAGGGAAAGCCAACGTCGTAGCAGACGCATTGAGTAGGAAGAACCAGGAGAAATTAAATGTGATGACTAATAACGAGGTATTAATAAAGGAGTTTGAGAAACTTGAGGTCGAGATCAGAGTTCCAGTCAACTCTACCTAGAAGTTATTTGTCATGGAAGTTAGTTCGACTTTATTGGACAGAGTCAAAGAACTACAGGAGACGGATGCAGAATGTCAGAAGTATAAGGCAGAAATGACTCATAAAAAGAATGTTAAGTTTAGAGTGGATAAAGATGGAGTACTGAGATACGAAAATAGAATTTGGGTACCTTCAGTACAAGAACTAAAAGACGAAATACTGAATGAAGCCCACAGTTCTAAATTCGTTGTACATCCAGGGAGTACAAAAATGTATAAAGACTTGAGCCAACATTTTTGGTGGTCTAATGGGAGCTGTCGTTTTACACTCCAAAATTAATACCTTACTAACACTCTACTAGCACAAAACTTAGTATAATGACAAGCAAGGATCGATCCCACAGAGAAGTGAATTAATCTTTTACTTATTCTAGCATTCCTATTATTTCTATTAATGAGGGGTTTTTGAGTTTGATTCACTAAACTAACAAAAGTAATTAAGAATGATCAATGAATAAAAAGCTTCAGTTCTTCAGTTCAGTATCACCTTATCACAATTATGGGAAAATCAAGTTTAACAATATTTATCCTTTCAATGAGACTAATAACCCTAGATAATCGCAATCGCTAATTATCCGCAATTCTCCTTATGTGTAAATCTAATGTTGACAAATCGCCTCAAGAGACTCTAACTATCATATAACCTAGAAACTATCAGTCTAGATTTAATATAACAGCAGCATAAAGAATGAGAGAATTAGGTTATTCCAAGCAACAATTGCACAATCAGGACTTATTTAACTTTGCCTTCTAATAATCTTAATAATATCCAAAAGCTTGTCCACAATCAGATACTATCAATTGGCTACCTATGATCAGACATAATATCGTTTACTTAATACTAATATCTTAATCTAGCAGATGATATCAATCAAATTAATTCAATTGGCCAGATCAAATCAAAAGATTAAATAACATATAATCAATTAAAACAGATTATCAGAATAAACCTCATACAAGAAGAAATAAATAAATAAAACCTGATTAAACCATTAATTATGAAAAAGATTCAACATCCCTTAGAACTGAAAGTAAGAGTTTAGCCTGACATGCCTTCAATCTCCTCCTATTAGAGTTACAATTGTAGTTGCCAAGATCTCTAGCTCTAGAATAATAATATCATAAATCATAAAAGTCTCTAAGTTTTTATACTTCGGGTTTCCTTCTCACTATCTGATCAATATAGACTAGAATCCTCTTCAGAATTGGCTTCCTTTTCCTCCTTCAGCTAAACTTTGGCATCAAAATCCGTGACCTAGCGCCACTGGCGCTGTCCCAAGCGCTTCTAGCGCTGTTATGCAGAATGCCTAGCGCCGCTGGCGCTTGGTTTGTGAAGGGTCAAGCGCTAATAGCGCTGATGTAGCGCTTCTGGCGCTGTGCTGATGAATGGTCGAGCGCTGCTAGCGCTGTGCTGAGCGCCAATGGCGCTAGTGTGCAGTGGCTGATGGCTTGTGTAGCGCTGCAAGCGCTGGTCCTAGCGCTTCTGGCGCTAGGTCTCTCCCTCACATTTACAAAAATGCCATTTAAGCCCCAATTTTCCATCTTTTTCCACTTTTGACCTTGAATTCTCCTGAAATCAATAAATAACCTAATAAGTGCATATACACAATAAAACATGCAATAAACTAGATATAAAAGAATAAAAATAAATGAATAATATGCACTTATCATCTAACATGAAAAGAGAGATAGCGGAATGGGTAAGTAAATGTTTAACGTGTCAACGGGTTAAAGCTGAACATCAGAAACCCAGTGGATTATTACAGCCCTTAGAAATTCCTGAGTGGAAATGGGAGCATATTACCATGGATTTCGTAGTTGGCCTTCCAACCACACAAAAGGGTCACAATGCCATTTGGGTAATTGTAGATCGTCTTACCAAATCAGCTCATTTTCTACCCATCAAAATCAACTTCAGTCTAGATCAGTTAGCCAGACTTTATATCAAGGAAGTTATTTCTAGACATGGAGTCCCTGTTTCTATAGTATCAGACAGAGATCCACGATTTACTTCAAATTTTTGGACAAGTCTCCAGAAAAATTTAGGAACTCAGTTGAGACTAAGTACAGCATACCATCCACAAACTGACGGTCAGAGTGAGAGAACCATTCAAACATTGGAAGACATGTTGCGCTCTTGCATCATGGATTTCAAGGGAAGCTGGGAAGATCAATTACCTTTAGCAGAATTTGCCTACAACAATAGTTACCATGCCAGCATAGGAATGCCACCTTTTGAAGCCTTGTATGGAAGAAAATGTAGAACGCCTTTATGTTGGGATGAGGTCGGAGAACGACAAATGCTAGGACCCGAAATAGTGCAACAAACCGCGGAGGTAGTTCGAGTTATACGGGGAAGATTACAAGCGTCACAAGATCGACAGAAGAAATATGCTGATCAACACAGGAAATTACAAGATTTCGAAGTCGGTAGTCACGTATTCTTAAAAGTATCTCCGTGGAAGGGAAAAATACGCTTCGGCAAGAAAGGCAAATTGAGTCCGAGATTTATTGGGCCATTTCAAATATTGAGGAGAATAGGTGAGGTAGCCTATGAGGTAGCCCTACCTCCTGAACTAGAACATATTCATAACGTGTTTCATGTGTCCGTGTTACGACCGTACAAACCTAATTATAAACACGTTATTGATTACGAGTCCATTCAAATCGAGAAGGATTTATCGTATGAAGAAATTCCTATGGAAATTGTGGATAGGAAAGAACAGCAATTGCGAAATAAAAAGATACCTTCGGTTAAGGTTATCTGGAGAAATCAGAATATCGAGGAAGCTACGTGGGAGCTCGAGAGTAAAATGCGAGATAATTACCCACATTTATTTTCATAGACTGCACTGTAAATTTCGAGGACGAAATTCTTATTAGTGGGGGTGAATGTAATATTCCGATCCCTAATAAGATTTGTATATGTAAATTATGTGTTTAATAAATGAAATTTCATGATCTGACTTTGTATTATGTGATAGTGTATTTTATTAAATAACTAGGTCAAATAAAAATTTTTCGCCAAGTAGCTGTGTCGTGCTTAATCGGACAAAATGATTTGTCGTGCTTCCGGTGAATTCACTGAGAAGCGTCTCGGCAAATTATTTTTGTAAGCTGCTGTGTCGTGCTTAGAAATGACGAAGTGCTTTGTCGTGCTTCAGAGTTAATATAATATTATATTAACTGATAAAATTCTAAAATAAGCTAATTAGGGTTAGAATGTTAAACGGAAATAGAAACCCTAATTTGAAAACCCTAATTGGTAACAGTTGTCCGAATTGTTCAAGTAAAACCCTAATTATTGTACAATATTCTTAATTAATATAATTAAGATTTAAATAATAAATCATAATATTAAATATGAATCATTAAGATTAAATTAAACCCTAAACGAAAGATTGAAACCCTAATTATAGGATTGAAAACCCTAAACCCTAATTGGAAACCCTAAAACCCTAATTTGATCTAAGAACACTAAATTGTGGAGTTATAAATCTTAATTATGATATAATATCTTAATTAAGGTATTACTAAACCTAAATTAACATCCTAATCATGATTAGTAAAAATCTAGGTTTAATTAGTAAGTAAAATAAATCAAAATTAAAATCCTAGCCAATAAAAATGAAGCTAGGAGTGTGCAAGCTTGTGCTTGACACACTCCAGCACAAGTAGGTGCCCAAGATCAGACTTGAGTAGCACAAGTCCCAAGCCTAGATATTTTTGGAGGCAAAATTTGGAAAATAAAGCCTAGGAAACCCTAATTCAAGACACTATAAATAGAATGAGATCTGATCATGCAAACCTACGAAATTGTAAACCTAAACACTTATATTACCAGCCTAAACAAGCCCTAGCAACCACAAGTTCAGAATCAGAAGCCAGAAATCAAACTTTAAACAAAAAGGTGCACAAAACCCTAATTTATGTTTGATCTTCAAGCCTCCAATAATTTTATGTTTAGATGTTTAGTATTATGTGTGAACATGTTATTTGATGATCTGGGTTGGTTAAATAAGGATCCATAACTTTTAAAAGGTCGAATTTGGTGAAAAACCCAACTGTTCTTGGCAGCCAAGAACAGTCTGACAAGGCTTTTTGTCAGAGATTTTGATCGGCTTAAATTGGTCGTTTGATGTGTTTTAAAGTATGAGTATGTAGTATGCCATGTTAACTATAATATCCAATTGGTAGAATAGTAAAAAAATGTCTAGGATGAAAGTTATTAATGGTCAAAACCCGTTGACCGCTCACAAATGGCTGATTCTCGGCAGCCCAGAAAATTCTAAGTGTTCTAGATAGCCGTATGACAAGATTTGACCGACTTCAATCTTGCTTGTATGATGTTTGTAAATGTTGTTTCTTGGATTGAACATGTTCTATGCCATGTAGACTCCAACCTAGAATCCTTATATCACATAATCAGTAACTAGCATGCAAGTTATTAACGGTCAAACATGGTTGACCGACCATGACCAGAAAGTTTCTGGGTAACCCAGAAACCTTATGAACAGCATGAACTAGGTAGTTTGACCATGATTTATCTACCATCAAATGATGTTGTATGATCTAAGTTAATACATGTCGTTGTACTCTGCCATGTTGGCTATAACAACAAACAAAAATCAAACACAAACATCAAACGAGCTGAGATTAATTTGAGGTCAAAAGTCACTGTTGGACATTGACCAAGTGTTCTTCATGAAGAACACCTTTAGCGACAAAATTCATAACTTAACCCAGAAACCTAGAAAGAAATCCTTTGAAGACTGTCGCTAAAGCCTTTAGCGACGGATTTAAATAAAATTTAATAAAAATAATTATATAAATTATATAAAATAATAAATAATTAATAAATAATTAATAAAAAATCATAAAAATATTCGAAAATTCATTTTTAAATTATAAAAAAATATTTTTAATATTTTTATATATTCTGATATATTATTTAATTTAATTAAATAATAATTAATATTTATAATAAATCATTAAATAATTATCTTAATTATTTAAAAATGATATTAAATCATTAAATAATTATATTAATTATTTAAAAATGATATTAAGGTAAATAAAATTATTATATATAATAATTGAATAAAATATTAAATATTTAAATATTATAAATGATAAATAAATTATTTAAATAATATATTAAGTATTTAAAAATGTCCATAAATGATAATTAAATCATTTAAATATCAAATTAAGTTTTGAAAATTATTATAAGTAATAAATAAATTATTCTAATGATAAAATAAATTTTAAAAATATTATTAATGATAAAATAAATTATTTAAATAATATTCTATCTTTCTAAAAATATTATAAATGATAAATAAATCATTTAAATAATATTTTAAATATCTAAAAATATTCTAAATGATAAATAAATCATTTAAATAACATATTAAATGTTTTAAAAATATTCTAAAATAATAATTGAATCATTTAAAAATATTCCTAAGCTTGTAAAATTATTTAAAAATACTTCCAATCTTCTGAAAAATTATTTAAAAATAATACCAAGCTTCTAAAAATATTATAAATAATAATTAAATTATTTAAACTAATAATTCGACTTTCAAATGAAGTTTTATCGAACAATCTATGTGTTTAAACCATTAAGGACGCAACCGAGAGATACCGAATCAACGTCGAACCTTAATGAAACTTGTTTAGATTAGCGTGATACATGTTTATATACGTGCTAACACTTATTATTGGTATACGTTAGACTACGTGCGTTGACCCGATTTGTACTAAATTATAGTGAGCTACGCTAAGGCAAGTCTCCCAACTTTGTTATATTTAAGCAAGTATTATACATCTTGCTATCATTTATTGTGAAGTTATTGCTTCTTGTTCAGCATAACTTAAGAAATGAATCATTGTAAATATATTGCTTATTCGAGCTAAATTGTTGTGTCAAACCAAATTGTTTGGTAAGACATCTATACTGAGTAAATGGAAATGCCTTCATAGGAAGGCCAATAAATGTCGATAATATATTGACCACAAATGGTAGGATGATATGCATACTCCTAGGATATTGATGAGGCTGATCACCTACCAGATATCCAAAACTCAAATGGTTCTAAGTCATTAAAGACTGATAGAACTAAATGAAATATATGGTTCATGTACAGAACCCTCAGTATACATCATTGACATCTTTCAAATCAAACACATGGTGTTTACATATTCAAATGAACTTGCTGAGCATTTGTAGCTCATTCTTGCGCATATCTTCTTTTGCAGCTATAAATTATATCCCTGGCACGTTTGGGACTAACAAGGGAAAAAGCCATGCTTATTAGCTTTAATTTCTGTTGTTGAATACTTTAAGTCTTTTAAAGACTTGTTGTTGTAATAACTTAGTATAACGAATGGTGTAACCGAACAAAATGTTATGTAATATATTATGATCCTTTATGTTATAGAATGCGTCATACTCTGATCTTTAAATTCTTTAGAATAGTTGTACTAAGTAAATACAGTGTCTATATGAACTATACATCTGAATGAAGGTATCTAAATGATATTGAGAGTCCTATAAGCTCTGGGGTTACACTTAATGAGCGCCGGTAAGGTGCCATCTTTACCGGAATGCGCCCCTCAGTTCTATGGACAATCTTATCATTAATACTGTGAATGTCAGATAGATAGGGAATATTTCTCACAAGTGTTTAAGCTCCACCCGAAAATGGGTTTCTTCCTTAGCTCTCTCTCAAGCTCACAAACTCTCTATACTTGGTGAATAATAAATGAACCAACCCCTACTATCATTGGTGAGGGGTCCTATTTATAGAGAAGTAGAGACCATGGGCAAAATAGTCATTAATCATGACTACGCAAGGGCAATTTGATCAATTCATCAATAATAGGAAGCTTCCTAGTAACTTCCTCAAGGGTATTTTAATCATTACCCAACTTCTTTTAAGGTTAAAATAGTTTTTTCACAAAATCTTAATTATCCATTCATTATTAACCATTCTTCATTGGTTATTAGACATTGGTTATTATCTTGCCATAATTACATTGTTTAAACACAATGGTTATTATCCCACCATAATTACATTGGTTATTAACCACTTGGATATACAATGGTTATTGCCCCTTCATAATTACCTTGGTTATTAACCACTCTTGGCCATTTTAGTCATTACACACCAATTCCTACACTTGACTCACATATGGTTATTTCTTAACCATAGTTATATCATACCTGCCAACACAAGTATAGACACATCTTATACATCTCCCACCAATTAACCCAAGTTGGTTTAAATAGAACACAACGTTAACTCATTAAATTAAATTAGATTTAATTAATAAGGACGTTCAAAATTCACGGGCATTACAGCAAATGTCCTAACCTTATTCAACTTATATTTATGCAAGTCTTCTAACCTTGTTATATTATGCAAGTATTATACATCTTGCTATCAATTATTGTGAAGTTATTGCTTCTTGTTCAGCATAACTTAAAAATGAATCATTGTTCATATATTAAAGCGGAAATTTGTTGTGTCAAACCAAATTGTTTTGGTACGACATCTTATACTGAGTAAAATGAGACACCTTAGATGGAAGGTGATCTCGAAAGCCTTATGATAAGGTAGTGTGACGTCAATGGAATAAAATTGACATAAATGGTAGGATGATATGCATACTCCTAGGATATTGATGAGGCTGATCACCTACCAGATATGCGAACTTAAATGGTTTTTAGTCGTTGAAGACTGATAGAACTAAATGAAATATATGGTTCCGGTACAGAACCCTCAGTTATATACATCAACTGACATCTTTCAAATCAAACACATTGTGTTTACATATTCAAATGCACTTGCTGAGCATTTGTAGCTCATTCTTGCGCATATCTTCTTTGCAGCTTTAAATGATAAACCCAGCACCTCTGGTACAGATAAAGGAAAAGGACATGTTTATTAGTTTTAATTTCTGTTCTGAATAATTCAAGTCTTTTATAAGGCTTTGTTGTAATAACTTAGTACTGAGAACAATGTAATCGAACCAAATAATATGTAATATATTATGATCCTTTATTTCATCGAATGCGTTATACTCTGATCTTTATTTTCTTTAGCATAGTTGTACTCAGTAAATACAGTATCTATACGAACTACACATCTGAATGAGGGTATTTAAATGATACTGAAAGTCCTATAAGCTCTGAGGTTACCCTTAATGAGCGCCGGTAAGGTGCCATCTTTACCGGAATGCGCCCCTCAGTTCTATAGACAATCTTATCGTTAATATTGTGAATGTCAGATAGATAGGGAATATCGATATGATAGAAATATTCATTAGGTATGAATCTATACATCCAAGTGAGAGTATCCAAACACAGACAACGTTCTGGCCAGAACTAGTACCTGTTATGGGATACTGTGAATCTTGGATAGATAAAAGTTATACTTTATTGAATATTTATAGTTGCATAGTTTCACGTGAGCACCAGATCTGCTACAGGGGAGTGTAGAGATTTGGGGGCGTCACACTCTACGAAGAAATTATGATGAAGTAAGCTCCGTACGACAAGGGATGGGAAAAGACAAAATTCCCAAGAGAATCCTTGACTAAAAACGATCGCATTGTCGGTAAAATCGTATCATTTAACTAAACAGGGGTCATTTCCATCTAAGCATATATTCAATGAACATGTGTGACACCCCCAAATCTGGGTACTTCAACTCCACATATTTGGTGTTCACTATACCATACATTCATGACTAACTACCCATGATAAAGATAATATAATTAAACTGAATGAAACATCTTCCCACAAAAAGGGGTTACAACTCAAATTTCTTAAATAAATAAATCCCAGGTTATCTAACCTCTATTACATCAGTGCAGAATCAAAACATAATTTTAAACAAGTCTTGTTACAAAAAAAAAACATCGGCATATTGCCCTTGCCTTGCATGAATAACAGGTCTCTCGCTACTTCGGCATCTTGCCCTTGCCTTTACTCGTGGACGGCTCGTCTGATTTCTCTGCCTTAGCTGCAATGTTTTAGTGCAAGAGTGAGCAAACAATTGCCCACAATCATAATAACGATAACAATTGAATAATTAATGAACTAGATTTATAGCTTTTTGAATTCAATCAATGACCAATCGAGATATGAAAGATTAATAGGATACTTGGCTCAAGAACTGATTATAGAATTCAAGGTTTAAAAATTGTATCTGAGGGTCACAAGACCTCGAACTATGTCCTAGGTTAACAAGTATTTCTACTGTAACCTTTAACAGTCTTATAGACTATGGACCATCCATCTCGTACTCAGGGGGATCAGCCTTTTGTACAATGTATTGTGCACAAACATTTTAACGTTGTCGCGTAATTAATCCCCTATATTAGGGTTGTTCATCTCAGTTTAGCATCAGAATCCGTACCAAAAGGAACTTGGTTTGGAACAATTTTTTAAAATATTCTAAGTCTTTAGAACGCTCATCAACTAAGGACTAGCTCAATCAATAAGGGTTTGCTAGTCACTAAAGCATTCGATTCATCAATAAAGTTTGTACAATAGAAATTCTGTTCGAAGTTTGAATAACGATCAATGATCGAACAATAAATGACTATAGTAAATATAAGCACTTGTCATGATAACAACCTTGCTTGAATAGTAATAAGCTAAGGTTAATAAGCTTGCTCAATGAAAATAAACTTGCTTTAAAGGAAACAACAAGTTTAAGGGAGGAAAACTTGCCTCATGCGTAGATTACAGATTAAATAATTCACGTTCTTTAATCGACCTATACATTTCGATTATAAAATGGTAACAATAATTAGTTACAGAACAACATACACTTTAAGATTCGATCTTATCCTATTTCATTGTAACATCTTGATTGTCATTCGATAATCATTAAGTACTTGTTTAACAACCTTCGTGGTATCTCATTAGTCACTTTATAACTTAATTTAAGTTTTAAACTAGTTTATAGCATCATAGTAAAATCACAAAGAAAATAAAAATTAAAATTTCAGTTACTGTTTCCTTCGCCGGGGCGGGAAAATTCCTTAACAAAAAGCTCGCTGGGGCGAAGATATTCTTAGCAATATTCTCGTCGGGGCGAAGATTTACAGTTCATTTCTCTCACCGGGGCAAGAGACTCGGCAGTTATCTCCTACAGTTCGCGAACCAGTGAAAACTTAGGCCAAAATGTTTTGAATTCTACCATCCAACACATAATTTAAACACACCCAAACATCATACATGTTATAAAACAATTACCCAACATGTATCTAACCAATTTAACCATTATACTACACATAATCAACCAATTAGAATCCCAAAATTCTCTGTTTATACAAAATATTCATGCTTTAGCCATTTTAATGAAATCAAACACTGTGAATTCATCTTTCAACCATTTTAATCCATTCTACTTGCATTCTTTTTGTTTTTCAGTATATAATCACAATCAAATGTCAATTTACCGATTAATATCCAAATTGAACATCAATTTTCATACATATATGCCATACATGAAATAAGACTCTGCAAAACCAAAAACTTCATTCTAAAACATGCTTTCATGAATTAACTCTTTCAAATTAGTTTATACAGATCACATAATCTCTAATACATGTTTACTAGCAACTATAACCAAATAATTCATGTATTTAGCATATGAATTCACATACAGTAAAATAGAAATCATATACAGAGAAAAGAAAACTACTAACAAAATTTAAAAGAGATTATACCTTCAAGCTATGTATGATTCCTTAGCTTCCCCTTCTTCTTGATTCTCTCAATTAACAAAACTCTTTTAATCTCTCTTCCAATTTTTTTTTCTCTGTTAAACCTTTCTTCTCTTCTTCTTTAGGCTTTAGAAAACAACTGACAACCTTTCATACTTTAACGTACTTAGCTTAATTAGTCGGTTAAAGAAAACAAAGGGTTAGGCCTTGTTTGGCAAACCCAAATACCAAATAATCCATTTTTACCAACCAAGGGTCACAAGGCCTTGTTTGGTTTATCTAAATAAAATCCTTTCTCCATTTATTTTAATAATCCATTTTACTATATAGTTTTAATTGTCACACTTTTAATTTAATTAAACTTATTATTAAATAAATTCAATTAAACCTTACTAATTTAATTAATAATTCTATTTAACCAATAACCATAATACCAATTAAATTGTCTTACCCAAATAAATCATTTATTCAAATAAATCATTTCATCATCTAATTTCATTACTAAATTAAATTAGAATAATCACATCAAATCACATTTAAATAGCATTTAACATAAATTCTTTCACCATAACTTTATAAATTATTTATTTCACTCAATAAATAAATTAACAAAAATATTTATATATCTCAATAAATATTTTTATTTAATTACAAAAATCGCATTCGTTACATCCTTCCCTCCTTAAAAGGATTCTGCCCCAGAATCACAACGCAATTAATTTGTCTGTTACATTCTCCCCCTTACAAAGATTTTGTCCCCAGAATCGCGATACAAAGATTAAACAAACAATTGTGGATAACTCTGCATCATTTTCTCTTCGAGTTCCCACGTAGCTTCTTTAGTTCTGTGGTTCCTCCAGATTACCATAACAGAAGGTATCATTTTATTTCTGAGAACCTGCTCTTTCCTGTCCACTATCTGTACAGGTATCTCTTCATAGGATAAATCTTTCTCAAACTGTATTGGTTTATATTCTATTACATGTTTATAATCAGGCTTATACAGTCGTAACACCGATACGTGGAAAACATTGTGAATGTGATCTAACTCGGGAGGTAAAGCTATCTCATAAGCGACCTCATCTACTCGTTTCAGCACCTCAAAGGGTCCAATAAATCGTGGATTGAGCTTACCCTTTTTACCAAATCTGATTTTCCCTTTCCAGGGAGATACTTTGAGAAACACAAAACTCCTGACTTCAAATTCACGATTTTGACGATGCTGATCCGCATATTTCTTCTGCCTGTCTTGAGCAGCTAACAATCTTGCTCTTATCACCTTAACAATTTCAGCAGTTTGCTGTACTAACTCGGGTCCCAATAGGTTACGCTCACCAACTTCGTCCCAACATAACGGAGTTCTGTACTTCTTTCCGTACAATGCTTCGTAGGGCGGCATGCCGATACTTGCGTGATGACTATTGTTATAAGCAAACTTGACCAGAGGTAAATAATCATCCCAGTTGCCTTTAAAATCCATGACGCACGCCCTTAACATATCCTCCAACGTTTGAATTGTTCTTTCGCTCTGGCCATCGATTTGAGGATGGTAGGCTGTACTCATTCTTAACCGCGTCCCCAAAAAAGCTTGCAGACTCTTCCAAAATTTTGATGTGAAACGTGGATCTCTGTCTGATACTGTTGATACTGGAACTCCGTGCCTTGAGATAATCTCTTTGACGTATAACTTTGCCAGCTGATCCAAAGTGAATCTGATTTTGATTGGCAAGAAATGCGCTGATTTCGTCAGTCTATCAACTATGACCCATATTGCGTCATAACCCTTATGAGTAATTGGAAGCTCTACCACAAAGTCCATTGTGATATGCTCCCACTTCCATTCTGGTATCTCCAAGGGATGTAACAAACCACTTGGTCGTTGATGCTCTGCTTTGACTTTCTGACAAGTTAAGCACTTCGCAACACACTCAGCAACTTCCCTTTTCATGTTTGGCCACCAGAAATGTTAGCGAAGATCCTGGTACATCTTTGTACTTCCCGGGTGTATCGAAAATCTTGAGCTATGAGCTTCGTTCATAATCTCCTCTCTGATCTCCAGCACTAACGGAACCCAGATTCTGCCTTCAAATCTCAGCACCCCTTCTGTATCGATTTTGTATTTAAGCTCTTCTCCCTCAAGCACTCTTTTCCGAATCTTAACACATTCCTCATCCTGAAGTTGCGATTCCTTCACTTTTTCCACCAAAGTTGGTTGGGTTTCCATCTGGAACAATTTTTCATTAGGCTGTGCCAGACCCTTCACCTCTAACTCTAATTTAGCCATTTCCGCTACAAGCTTCTCCTGAGCAGTTAACAAAAATAGTTTCTCCCGACCTTTTCTACTCAAAGCGTCGGCAACCACATTAGCCTTCCCCGGATGGTATAAAATTTCACAATCATAGTCTTTGATCAATTCTATCCATCTCCTCTGCCGCATATTCAAATCTTTCTGTGTGAAAATATACTTCAGACTTTTATGGTCTGTATACATTTCACACTACTCCCCATAGAGATAGTGCCTCTAGATTTTCAAAGCAAACACCACAGCTACTAACTCCAAATCATGGGTCGGATAACCTTTTTCATAGTCTTTTAGTTGGCGCGATGCATATGCAATAACCTTACCATTCTGCATAAGCACACAACCAAGTCCCTTATGCGATGCGTCGCTATATACCACAAAATTCCCTGTGTCATCTGGCAAAGACAACACAGGTGCCGTACTTAATCTCTTCTTCAATTCTTGGAAGCTCTCTTCACACTTCTCCGTCCAAACGAACTTCACTGATTTTCTTGTTAAATTCGTCAACGGAGTGGCGATCCTGGAGAAGTCTTGAATAAAACGCCTGTAATAACCTACCAAACCTAGGAAACTCCTCACTTCTGACGGTGTTTTCGGCTGATCCCAGTTCACCACAACTTCAACTTTTGATGGATCCACCGATATTCCGTCTTTATCGATAACATGCCCAAGGAATTGAACACGCTCCAACCAAAATTTGCACTTTAAAAATTTTGCATACAATTTCTCTTTCCTTAACACCTCCAATGTCACCCTCAAGTGTTCCACGTGTTCTTCCTGAGTTTTGGAGTAAACCAGAATGTCATCTATGAATACCACTACAAATTTATCCAGAAATGGTTTGAACACTCTATTCATTAAATCTATGAATGTTGCAGGTGCATTCGTTAAACCAAATGACATAACCAAAAACTCATAGTGACCATACCTAGTTCGAAATGCCGTCTTTGGTATGTCTTCCTTTCTCACCTTTAACTGATGGTACCCACTTCGCAGATCTATCTTTGAAAAATATCTTGCTCCCTTCAATTGGTCAAACAGGTCATCGATCCTTGGCAACGGATAATTGTTTTTAATCGTAACCTTGTTCAACTCTCTATAATCAATACAAAGACGCATTGATCCATCCTTCTTCCTGACGAATAACACCGGCGCTCCCCACGGCGAAACGCTCGGTTGAATATACTTTTTATCCAACAGCTCTTGCAATTGCACCATCAACTCCTTCATTTCTACTGGAGCCATTCGGTACGGAGCTTTTGATATAGGGGTTGTACCCGGTGCTAAATCAATTACAAACTCAACTTCCCTATCTTGCGGTAATCCTAGCAAATCATCAGGAAATACGTCCGCAAAATCCCTAACTATCGGTATCTCCTCCAGCTTTGCACTCATCTTTCGGGTATCGACTGTGTAGGCTAGATATCCTACACATCCTTGTCTCAACATTTTCCTGGCCTGCATCACCGTCAGACAACTTGCTTGTCTAGGTGACTTGCTACCATAAAACACTACCTTTGACGGAGTCATAAGGTTTACACACTTCTTTTGACAGTCAATAACTGCCCCATGGTTGAACAACCAATCCATTCCCAGAATGACATCAAACTCCCCAAGACGAATTGGGATCAAGTTTACTGTCATCACATGACCTTTAATATCTACCTGACAGTTCTTGTGGACAAACCTAATAGGAATCACTTCCCTATTTGCAATTTCTATATTCATGGGGTAATCTAATTCTTCCTGAGGTAATCCTAATCTTCTAGCAAAATCATTGGATATAAATGAACAAGTAGCACCCGAATCAAATAATATGTAAGCATTTACACTATTGACCGGAATGATACCTGACACTACATCCTTCGACTGCACAGCATCCTGCACCATCATGTTGAATGTTCGAGCGGTAGGTCGATTGGGCTGCGTCGGTCCTGTGATAGTCAGATTGCCACCATTGTTGTTCCCCTTTCCTGCACTAGCTCCACCTGTAGCTTTCTTAGGGCAATCCCGAGCAAAGTGATCCTTCGACCCGCAAATAAAACATGCGCCCTTCTTCGGACTAGGGCAATTCGGTGCGATATGACCCTCTTGTCCGTAGTTAAAGCACACTCTCTTACCCTTCAAACAAACACCCACATGATTCTTTCCACAACTACTGCATGCGTCCAACTTCTTTTTCTGACTTCCCTGCTGACTGCCACCAGAGTTACTATCACTCCACTTTCTCTTTTAATTGTTGCCACCATGGCTAGCACTTGCTTTATTATCATTCTCACTCTTCTTTTTCTTCTGCTCTTGATTGTATTTAGACAGAGCATCACTCCCTCCTTCAGTGATTATTGCCTTCTCTAACACTGCCGCAAATGAATTCAGTTGAAACATTGAAACTCGGCTATACAGCCAGGGCGTCAGTCCCTGCTCAAACCTCCTAGCCTTTCGCTCATCCGTGTTGACCTGATATGGCGCAAACCTCGCCAACTCATTGAATTTTGCAGCATACTAAGGTACTGTCACAGTACCTTGCTTCAACTCTAGAAACTCCACCTCCATTTGATTCTGCGCGCTTGCCAAAAAATAGGTCTCGAAAAATATTTCCTTAAATCGCTCCCACGGTATTATCCCTTGCCCACCTCGGGTTTTATTAGCTTGCCACCAGTAGCTTGCTTCTGATTTGAGCATAAATATTGCAAATGCAGTTTTCTGGTCCTCATTGACCCTTGCGACATCAAACACTTTCTCCATCTCCATAACCCAGGTTTGTGCCTCGATCGGATTCATAGCCCCTTGAAATTCTGGGGGTCCAATAGCCTTGAAATCTGTAAAAGTCGTGGCTTGAGCTTGGGGTTGATTTGCAAATGCTCCCATTAGCAAATTTACCAGCTGTTGTATTGGATTAGCGTTGACTTCTTCGTTGTTATTGGTGGATCCCTCAGGGGTCTGTTGACGGGTTTGTCTTCTTGGCGGCATCTTACTGTTAAAAATTTACGCTATTAGATTATTACTCAATTACTTAAACATTTAAGTCTTAACTTAAACATTTATAAACAACACTTAACACATAGCACATCTGATAATCTTTCGCATTTTTATTCATTTACTGCTTCAAAACATAATAAAAATAGCATCATAGTTATTTACATCATCTATCCTGAAATCGTAAAGTTCCAGGATTACATCATTATTCTATCCCATTATATAAAACTGGGATTTACAACTTATTAATGTTCATAGATTTTCATACTAGTACCTCTAATCCTAATCTACGATGACATCCCACGGCGCACAGCTTCCTCGCATTCCTGCTCCATAATACGAGTCACCATCCTTCGACCCATTATATCTGGATGACGATGAACTCGATCCTGAGCTCTATCTACTGTGGTGTGAAAAATATACTCCATCTCATCAATCTTGGCCTTCTTTGACCGCACCTCACATTCAACACGATCTGCGCGATTAGCCTCCCTCAACCAAGCGTTTTCAGCTCTAACCCGCTTAGCTGTCTCCTCTTTCAATTCATCTCGTACAATTTCATTCCTAGCCAACAACCGGCCTCGTCGGTACTCAGACTGAGCTAGTCTCTGCTCAACCTCTGCAAGACGTGATGAAAGGTCTTGGATCTCGACATCCTTCTACTCTAGAGCGGCTTGACATTCCACAACTTGATCTTCTAACTCCTTCTTTTGACTCTCTTCATGAACCAGCTTCCACTCCATGTCCCCAAGACGTATATCGAGCTCCTCAATCTCACTGTTCTTCTGCTCCAAGACAGTCTGTCGCTCAGCCAGCTTCCCCTCTAACTCCTCCACTCTATCCTGCAACTCTATGTTGCGGTCATACACCTGCTCGTACATCTGAACACCTAAGGAAGATAGTGGTATCTCTTCAGGGTCTTCTTCCTCCTCCTCAATCTCCTCCGGATCCTCCTCAGGATCAGTCTCAGGCTCGTACTCGGGACCTACAACTGTGATCAATGCGGATGACTCCCTCTGCACTAGCTGCTCCTGAACTACATGAATATCCCGGGGCTCCTCCTCCCTAGCCTGGCTGGGTCCTCTTATATCAGTCATCCTGCCACCAAAATTTTAAGTTTTAATTACTACTCGATAATACCCGCGAGCACATAAGTTTGTTATCAAATAAGCACATAACACATAATCATTTTTTTGTCTTTTATGAATTTCCGTAATCCATTCCTTAGAACTCGATAAGTGTTTATCACCTCTATATTCTCTATTTCCTAAAAGGCTACTACCCTAAGGTTTTCCCCACCTAAAGGTTCATAACCTATCAGCTCTAATACCAACCTGTGACACCCCCAAATCCGGGTACTTCAACTCCACAGATTTGGTGTTCACGATACCATACATTCATGACTAACTACCCATAATAAAGATAATATAATTTAACTGACTGAAACATCTTCCCACAAAAAAGGGGTTACATCTCAAATTTCTTAAATAAACAAATCACAGGTTATCTAACCTCTATTACATCAGTGCGGAATCAAAACATAATTTTAAACAAGTCTTGTTACAAAAAAAATCAAATGAATAACAGGTCTCTCGCTACTTTGGCATCTTGCCCTTGCCTTTACTCGTGGACGGCTCGTCCGATTTCTCTGCCTTAGCTGCAATGTTTTAGTGCAAGTGTGAGCAAACAATTGCCCACAATCATAATAACGATAACAATTGAATAATTAATGAACTAGATTTATAGCTTTTTGAATTCAATCAATGACCAATCGAGATATGAAAGATTAATAGGATACTTGGCTCAAGAACTGATTATAGAATTCAAGGTTTAAAAATTGTATCTGAGAGTCACAAGACCTCGAACTATGTCCTAGGTTAACAAGTATTTCTACTATAACCTTTAATAGTCTTATAGACTATGGACCATCCATCTCGTACTCAAGGGGATCAGCCCTTTGTACAATATATTGTGCACAAATATTTTAACGCTGTCGCGTAATTAATCCCCTATATTAAGGTTGTTCATCTCAGTTTAGCATCAGAATCCGTACCAAAAGGAACTTGGTTTGGAACAATTTTTTAAAATATTCTAAGTCTTTAGAACGCTCATCAACTAAGGACTAGCTGAATCAATAAGGGTTTGCTAGTCACTAAAGCATTCGATTCATCAATAAAGTTTGTACAATAGAAATTATGTTCGAAGTTTGAATAACGATCAATGATCGAACAATAAATGACTGGAGTAAATATAAGCACTTGTCATGATAACAACCTTGCTTGAATACTAATAAGCTAAAGTTAATAAGCTTGCTCAATGAAAATAAACTTGCTTTAAAGGAAACAACAAGTTTAAGGGAGGAAAACTTGCCTCATGCGTAGATTACAGATTAAATAATTCACGTTCTTTAATCGACCTATACATTTCGATTATAAAATGGTAACAATAATTAGTTACAGAACAACATACACTTTAAGATTCGATCTTATCCTATTTCATTATAACATCTCGATTGTCATTCGATAATCATTAAGTACTTGTTTAACAACCTTCGTGGTATCTCATTAGTCACTTTATAACTTAATTTAAGTTTTAAACTTGTTTATAGCATCATAGTAAAATCACAAAGAAAATAAAAATAAAAATTTCAATTACTGTTTCCTTCGCCGGGGCGGGAAAATTCCTTAACAAAAAGCTAGCCGAGGCAAAGATTTTCTTAGCAATATTCTCGCCGAAGCGAAGATTTACAGTTCATTTCTCTCGCCGGGGCGAGAGACTCGACAGTCATCTCCTACAGTTCGCGAACTAGTGAAAACTTAGGCCAAAATATTTCGAATTCTACCATCCAACACATAATTTAACCACACCCAAACATCATACATGTTATAAAACAATTACCCAAAATGTATCTAACCAATTTAACCATTATACTACACATAATCAAACAATTAGAATCCCAAAATTCTCTGTTTATACAAAATATTCATGCTTTAGCCTTTTTAATAAAATCAAACACTGTGAATTCATCTTTCAACCATTTTAATCCATTCTACTTGCATTCTTTTCGTTTTTCATTATATAATCAGAATCAAATGTCAATTTACCGTTTAATATCCAAATTTAACATCAATTTTCATACATATATGCCATACATGAAATAAGACTCTGCAAAACCAAAAACTTCATTCTAAAACATGCTTTCATGAATTAACTCTTTCAAATTAGTTTATACACATCACATAATCTCTAATACATGCTTACTAACAACTATAACCAAATAATTCATGTATTTAGCATATGAATTCATATACAGTAAAATAGAAATCATATACAGAGAAAAGAAAACTACTAACAAAACAGATTATACCTTCAAGCTATGTATGATTCCTTAGCTTCCCCCTTCTTCTTGATTCTCTCAATTAACAAAACTCTCTTAATCTCTCATCCAAATTTTTTTTTCTCTGTTAAACCTTTCTTCTCTTCTTCTTTAGGCTTTAGAAAACAACTAACAACCTTTCATACTTTAACGTACTTAGCTTAATTAGTCAGTTAAAGAAAACAAAGGGTTAGGCCTTGTTTGGCAAACTCAAATACCAAATAATCCATTTTTACCAACCAAGGGTCACAAGGCCTTGTTTGGTTTACTTAAATAAAATCCTTTCTCCATTTATTTTAATAATCCATTTTACTATATAGTTTTAATATTAAATGAATTCAATTAAACCTTACTAATTTAATTAATAATTCTATTTAACCAATAACCATAATACCAATTAAATTATCTTACCCAAATAAATCATTTAATCATCTAATTTAATTACTAAATTAAATTAGAATAATCACATCAAATCACATTTAAATAGCATTTAACATAAATTCTTTCACCATAACTTTATAAATTATTTATTTCACTCAATAAATAAATTAACAAAAATATTTATATATCTCTGTTAGAGTTTATGCCCTAGAGGCCAATTATTTAATGTAATTGCTTAACATTTCTCTTGATATTTGATTGAATAAATGAATTATTTTATTATGGTTTCATTTATTGTGTTATATAAATGTTAACATAATAAAAGTCCTTAGAATAATGATACAAATTATATAGCTTCAAGTATGTGACTTGAACATGAGATTATATAATTACAATAAGTATCATTACTCTTAAATGTCCCTAGTCGAGTATCATTGAAAATTGGGACAACAATGATACATTGAGACTAGTATGTGGATTGACTGATGGCCAAATCTCATTGGTCATTAATATATGAGATATTAAGTCAATGCATAGGTACATGTTAGAGAACAATGTACTGGACAGACCTATCATGAGAATTCTACGTGGAGCATTATGCAAAGTGTCATAAGCAATTCTCATAGTGACAATGATGTAATGATCCTCCGACCTGAAATCACTATATTACTATACGAGAATTTATGTACTTTGATATCATCAAAGGTCACCTTTAATAGGGTGGATAATAAAGGTGATTATTGGGTACATCATGAATCGTGTGAGGAATATGAGTGATCTAGATGGAATTTAACCCCCCCTATATATTAGGGGTGATATCCATAGGCCTCTTGATTGAGTAGGACTATGAAATGCATGGCCATGCTCAAATAGTGATTTGTTTCATATAGTCTACTCATTAATCAAGAAAACTCAGATTAAATTATGAAGAGTATGACACATTCCATGGCTCGAGTTTAATCTAGGATGTCAAGGTTAAAAGGATAAATTACATTGAAACATTGGTCACGAAAAGGTTGCATCGAGTCACCGATCTTATTATTATTTGGGTAGCAGTGATGCATTACTAGATGCCACTCATTGTTTATAATTTTATAATATGATTTAAAATTATTGCCAATATAATAATAACCTATAGGGTCACACACTTAGAACGTAATTAAAAGAGAATTAATTTAAATTGTAAGGATTTAAATATATCAATATGATTGATAGTATTTAAATTACGAATTTAAATTAACAAGATAATTTGTATATATATGTATATTAATTAAGTAAGACTTAATTAAAATATAATATATATATAAATTCGGATTTTACTTTTCTAATAGGATTAGGGTTTTGCTTAACCTTTTGGACTCTATATATATCAGATATATCAGCAGTCTTGTTTACGTGAAACGAAATAGAAAACCCTAGCCGTTTTAGAAAAGAGAGTTGAGAGCAACACTTGAGAAAATCCAGATCTTGGCGGCTAGTACCAGAGTTCTCTTTGCTGCAGATCGTGTGACGATTTGTGGGACGTTCGTGTGGATACCGTAGAGACGCAGTTCCGTTGGATTGCGTTGGAGATTCGAAGCCATTCCAGAATTTCATCGTTGCATTCAAGCTCGGATAATCGATAAAGCTAATCTAAACCTCTGAATTAATTTGGTTTTAGCATGGATCTTGTTTTAGGGTTTTGAAAATTGTTTAAAAATTTTAATTTCCGCTGCGTTTATCTGTCCAAAAACCCTAACAGTGGTATCAGAGCTACTTGCGAAACATTAATTCAGATTACGTGTTTTAATTGTATTCGATATATATATGATATTTCTGATGCATGTTTACCGATCTGGAAATTGAAAATAGTGATTATTCTACATGTATGCAAATTCTGGAAAAACAGTAATATGTATATGCATGTATAAGATGTTTTCTTAATCGTATCCTAGAAGGTGGAATAACAATACAACTACTGTTCTAATCTGGATTAGAAACATGACTAAGGTTAATATGATTAACCTAATCTGGACATATATGATATGTTCTGAATGTATTGTTATTATGTGCGTTTTGGTGGTTTGTATATGAATCTGGAATTGTTTCATAAATTCGTGTGGAAAAATTCTGCAATACAGATTGTAGTTCGAAAAAATTTTTCCGGGGGCGCTGCCCCCGACCCCGCTCGCTGACCGGTCAACCGGACCACCGCCAGGGGGACCCCCCTTGGACCCCCCGTCGTAGCGCACGATGGTCGTAACCCTAATATTTGATTTTTTTATTATATAAAATTGTGTTATGTGCTTATTGTGATATGCATGGTGCACAGTTATGGCCCTTTTTGACCCATAGGTTAGTGGTTTTTGTTTTTGAAATACGGCTTGCATGTCGTGCCTCTCTATAAAGTTTAATGTAATATTCTTTTCTCATCTAAATCCCCTCGAATGTAACTCGAGGTTTCTTTATCACATGTAATGCACAAATGTAACCTATCAAGATGACAAGATGATGATGGAGAGGAGACACATACACGAGGAAGGCCCGAGGAAGCTACTATTTTGAAGTTTTTTTTATCACCTTAGACTGACCTTCAATCTTTTCATTAGCTTGAGAAGATTGACATAGGGTTGGGCCATAACTGTGACACATTTAATTTTGCACTTTATTTATGCTTGTATACGATATGATATGATAAATAATGTGCATGCTTAATGAGATTAATAATTGGTGAGATCTATATTAATTAATAAAATCCCTCATAAAATTATTAAGTCTAAATCAGATGTCTTCCAATGAATAACACTCATCAAGACCTTGATGGATGGATGTAGGTTTGCCAAAGCAAAGTACCCTATTTATCTTGGTAAGATGCGATAGGATAATAGTGATATCCAAATTGTTAAAATCATTGGGCCTGACTTAACTAAGTTATCTCAATAGGATTGTGGACTTAGAGGCATAAAGTTTGGTAGGTACCATTAGATGGACTTAGAACAAATGTTGTTCACCAAACTATCTAAGAGTTATATACGATATAATTGACAAAGGGTTGTCTACCTAAATAATTATGTTTTGAGAGAATAGCCAAAGCTAACTTAAGGCATAATGAAATATGGATCTTGGCTCACAAGAAAGATTTAAATAACAAAATGCTTTCCGAATTAATGGTGAGGGCTATTAATTTGAATAAAATAGTGGGAGGTATATTTTGAATGTACTATTATCAATTTCATAATATCAAAAAACTTTGCAATTTGACTTATTATTTTTGCACTTATAAATTGTAGATATTAATGGCAAACAACAACACAAATAGTCTTTCACTACGATCAGTCCTTGAGAAGGAAAAACTGAGTGGAATTAATTTCCTAGACTGGCATAGAAACTTGAGGATTGTCCTCAAACAAGAGCGCAAGCTATATGTCCTTGATGGGCCCATTCCTGCAGCACCAGCTAACACTGCACCACGTGCAGAGCATAATGCTTACAAGAAGCATCAAGATGATGCTCTGGACGTGAGTTGTCTCATGCTAGCAACTATGAACTCTGAGCTTCAGAAGCAACATGAGTTAATGGATGCTTATGAGATGATCGAGCATCTCAAGAAATTGTTCGAAGGGCATGCTCGACAGGAGATGTATGATACAAGCAAAGCATTGTATCACTGCAAGATGGGTGATCGTGATCCAGTTGGTCCACATGTTCTGAAAATGATTGGGTATATTGAGTACCTTGATACGTTGGGTTTTCCAATTACTCAGGAAGCCCAAACTGATCTTGTTTTGCAATCTTTGAACAACAGCTACTCTCAATTTGTTATGAATTATCTCATGAATGAAATTGAGAAACCACTTACTGAGTTGTTGAGCATGTTAAGAACTGCCGAGAACAACATGAAAAAGGCAGGACCCGATCCCATAATGATGGTGCAAAAGGGGAATGTTAAGGGAAAAGGGAAAGGCAAGAAAAAGATAAGATCTAAATCTGGTGCCAAACCCAATTTCAAAAACAAACGGGCTTTAAAGCCTACAGGTGGGGTGGCTAAAGAAGGTGATTGTCACTTCTGTGGAAAACCTGGACACTGGAAGAGGAATTGTCATGCTTATTTGGAAGAGCTGAAGAAATAGAAAGGAAGTGTGACTTCTGATTCAGGTATATATGTTATAGAAGTCAATTTGTCTACTTCTACATCATGGGTATTGGATACTGGATGTGGTTCTCACATTTGTGTTAATGTGCAGGAACTCCGAAGGAGTAGGACTTTGGCGAAAGGAGAAGTTGACCTACGAGTTGGGAATGGAGCAAAAGTTGCTGCACTAGCCGTAGGGACTTATCATTTATCATTAGAGGATTGTTATTATGTGCCTGCTATGAGCAAAAACATTATTTCTATTTCTTGTTTGGACAAGAAAGGTATTTCATTTTTAATAAAGAACAATAGTTGTTCGTTTTACTTAAATGAAATATGTTATGGTGTTGCACAATTGTTTAATGGTCTTTATATTCTTGATTTTGAAATGCCTATCTATAACATAAATACAAAACGATTTAAATCAAATGATTCAAATCCGACATATCTCTGGCACTGTCGTTTAGGCCATATAAATGAGAAACGCATATCCAAACTCCATAAAGATGGGTTTTTGGATTCATTTGATTTTGAATCATATGAGAAATGCGAGTCTTGTTTATTAGGCAAGATGACTAAAGCCCCTTTCACTGGTCATAGTGAACGGGCTAGCGATGTATTGGGACTTATACATAGTGATGTATGTGGACCCATGAGTTCGTTAGCAAGAGGTAGGTTCTATTACTTCATTACATTTACTGACGACTTCAGTAGATATGGATATGTGTATCTTATGAGACACAAATCCGAATCCTTTGAAAAGTTCAAGGAATTCAAGAATGAAGTTCAAAACCAATTTGGTAAAAGCATAAAAGCCCTTCGATCCGATCGAGGAGGTGAATACTTAAACCAAGACTTTGATGACCTTCTAAAGGAGTGTGGTATTATATCACAGCTCACTCCACCTGGAACACCACAATGGAATGGTGTGTCTGAGAGGAGAAATCGCACCTTGTCGGACATGGTACGATCAATGATGAGTCATGCAGATCTTTAATATTACAACACACGCTCCTTAAAATCCTACACAATTAAGTACATATTCACATAACAATTAGTCACATACTGGATAACAAATAATGGATTATACTAGTTTATAATGTTTTATTCTTATTAGAAACATAATATTAAATAAAATTATACACACTAGTTATGTCGTTACGATGCTTGCACGTCCGTACGCCGACCTTGCCTATTCGAACGCTGAGGCAACACGCAATTGCGTACGCCTAGCACGCCCATTCGATTTATCTAATACTCATTGGTTAATGCTAAGTATCATTAAAATTCATAACATTCATGTTTTAGAACTTAGAACAATATCTTACATTGTCGGGAGCATTACATGTGCTTATGCGCATGTCCGACACCCTCCGATTGCCCCCAAATACACACCAGTCCTCAAATAGCGAATGTTAAAACTTATTAAAAGAAAGTTGTAGGTCTACTCTTTATCTTTCTGAATCATCTTGAATCACCTCAATCCGAGTTCGTATGAGAAAGTTATGCCTATTTTACTAAAAGGCATCAAAACTGACTTTCACCACCTGAGGCCTAGCGGCCCGGCGCTGCAACCAGGCCTAATACCAGCGCCCCGACGTTGGGATCCAGGAAATTAAGGTGCTTGCTCGCCCAGCTTCGCGATTTTTGCTATACCCGACCTATCTTACTTCCAACCACCATAATTCCTTCCCTAGACGTCCAAATGAGTCCATTTCGGACTCTATGGACTCCTAAGACATAGAGCTACAACATATCAAAAATTTAGAGCTACCAATTAACATTAACATGTCCAAATCTTAAGCCAAAGTACTAAATTCATACTCTATTTTTGAATGTTCTAAGTGTTCTTCACTAAAATCATCACCAAATCTTTGTTTTAACCCCTTTTTACTCCATTACAACTGGTTAAATTCAGAACGCATGGAAGTACAACATCAAAACAACAAATAAATTATAAAAACATAAAATTATAGCTATAAAGTCCTCTAAACCATCCAAAAGTCCATGTTTTTGTTCAACAGTTCATTGTTCTTGCTCCATTAAGCTAAGGTAAGGATTTCTTCCATTTTTGTTCCACTTTGATATTATTAATAGCTTTTATAATCTCTTAACCACATTATCAATCATCCATAACAAACAACAATAACAAGAATCGCCAGAAAATCAATCCACAAGCTCAAGAGCTCAAGAACTAAGAAAACTCGAAAATGAGAATGAAATGGTTTAAAGATGGTGATTACCTCTTGTTTCTGGATTCATGCAAGTTATGGAGGTTGCTAGAGTGCTCCTCTTCTTTCTCTTGCTACCCTTCTCTTCCTTCTCCTTCTTCATCTTCACTCGTGCTTCTTCCTCTTCTTCTTCCTAGTTCTTCTTCTTTATCCTTCTTCTTCTTCTGCAGTACTCTCTCTCTCTCTTTCTCTCTCTATCTCTGTAGCAACTTGGGGGAAATGGAATGAATGAGGAGCAAATGGAATTGCAAGAGAGAAATGGAACTGGTCTTGGAGAGTGAAGGCTTCGGGTAGTGCAAATGAGGCAACCAATGAGGATGTTAGATGAGAATGTCTCCATTGGAGACTTGCATTTTCTTGGCTCAAGGCCATTTGGCCGACACCCTCTCCCTTGCTAAGCTCCCATTGGCTCACATGTTTCTTTCTTGATTTCTATTGGCTAGCAAATGTTTACTTGCTTTCCACTTGTGCAACATGCAACAATTAATCCACCCATTTTGGTCTATCCCTTATAATATTACCCGAATACTCCCTCATTTAATAGCCAAAATGCTAAAGTCTCTACCCATAATTAAAATGGGTATTAATATAAAATATTGGGATGCGTAAAAATAATTAATACGAGATTTGCCCATTTATTCGGAACACCTATATTATACATTTTGGATATCGAATAAAACACGAATAGGCTCAAATGAAAATCCGACACTTTGAAAAATTATTACTTCGCTCACACGTATTAATGAAATTTATTAAAATCAAAAAAGACACAAAAATATTATGGCGTGAATAGTACCTCGAGAAACGTGCCCTGTGAATAGTGATTTAGCGATGCTACGCAAAATCATTTATTCACTTAAACAAAACTATAACACGTAAAATTTCATGCATTCACATAATCTAGGTTGTCACACAACCTTTAAACACGTGACACAAAATAATGTTACTAGAATTCATAGTATTCATTAATATACATAAATTTAAATTACAAGGCTATCTGGAATTCACGGTCGTTACACGTTGAGCGTTCGCTTAAGAAATGTTAGAGATATGTTATGTAAGTGTCACGACATGATACTAAGTTTTATAAACGTAACCTAAGTTAAGTTTGAGTGAATTAGAAACACTTTTCAATAATAAAGAAGACTAATGTAAACTATTAATTAACATCGATGTACGACTAATTGGTATATGTATATGAACACTAAATGTGTAGGACATACGTGAAGGGCGATTAACGCTAAAGTTTTTAAAGACCGCTAAGGCAGGTATTCTAACTTCATTCAATCTGCATTTGAATGTTAGTAAGTATGTGGATGTATATTCTTATGAATAATCCTTATATATGCTTCGGTTTATACAATGTTTATCGATTGTGTAAACTTCCGACTTATACAAACTACTTGTTGGTTGTAAAAGTGTTCAACTTTGCAATAACGTATAAATTGTTCAAGTTTCCAAGTTCTAATATGCATGAACTATTTAAGAAGTATGTAAATGCCAATTATATCGGCTAGACGCATGTTAAAACATTTTATTGATTTCAATATAATCCACTGAAATGTTATTGGTTTAAGTAGAGCTTTCCAACCAATTGTACTTGGTTTGGATTCAAGTCCGAGAATGAACAACCATAATATGGGAATATTTTAGTCGGTTATTCCTGGCAAGGCTTCAAGTGCCAAAACAAAACGCAAATGTCGTTTCAGTATTTAGTGTTGATTAACGCAGAGTATAAAAGGTTGATCACCCACCGTGCCCATATGTCCAGACGGTTTTATAGTTGAATTACTGTTAGACCTTTTTCAAAAGTAAAACGAAACTTCTTGGTCTTTCGACCGCTCAGTATGTATAGTCAGTATGTTGTTTCAAAAATGTATTCGGACAATCTTGTTATCCAAAATGATTCAAAATGCCTTCATAACTATTGTTCAGTTGTTGAAGTACTCTTCAGAGAAAATGTTTAATTCATATTTATATTGTTTTTATTAACTGTTATTACTTGCTGAGCAATTAAATGCTCATTCTTGCTTTGAATTAAATATTTTCAGCTAAGCCAGATCGTGTAGAGGGTTTGGGTAAAGATAAAGGGAAAAGAAAGGTGGAAGGATCGTAGAACGATCTGTTCTGTAATAGATAGGACGTTTATAAAGATATTTATATATATATATATATATATATTAATACGTAAGAACATTTTAAAAGTCTTAGAACCCGGGAATTGTAAAACTATGTCTGTAATAAGTAGTAATTACATTCATGGTGTTAAGTTTATTTGAATGTATGTATATGGATGAATAGTACCATGGAGCACTGAAAACGGGGTTGAAGGTACCCGAATTTAGGAGCGTCACACCACATCCTAAAAACTATCTCATTTTCGTAGGAAACACTATTGCACTTAGCATGTGCAACAAGCCTTTAAACCCGGAGGTTATCCTTAGTGGACGAGTTTTGTCTCGTGAGGGTTTGCAGTGAATATACCCACAAAATTCAAAATAACAAAAATAAATAACCTAAAAATATGCTCTAAATAAAATAACAAATAACAAATAATCTAAACAAAATATGATAAATACCCTAAATCCTCCCCCCCCCACATTTAAGACTTACATTGTCTCCAATGTAAAGTAAAAATGCAAAGAAAAGACAAATATAAATGCAACTAAAGAGAAAAAAAGGGAAAGAAGAAAATCAAATATGATTTCTTGGGTTGCCTCTGCTTTTTCTTCTCGAAAACCCTCATAGAAAGGTTTGAGTATATGACCATTCACCTTGAATACTTTAGAAGTTGCTAAACTTTTTATTTCAACTGCACCATGAGGCAAAATATTAGTAACAACAAAAGGGTCATTCCAACAAGAACGCAATTTACCTGGAAACAAATGAAGTCTTGATTGATAAAGAAGAAATTTTTGACCAATTTGAAATTCCTTTCTCAAAATTTTCTTGTCATGAAAAGATTTTGTCTTTTCCTTGTAAATCCTCGCACTCTCGTAGGCGTCATTACGAATATCTTCCAACTCTTGTAATTGCAACTTCCGATGTTCTTCACTCTCACGCATCCTCATATTGAAGCTTTTGGTAGCCTAATAAGTTTTGTGCTCTAATTCTACAGGTGAAAGTAATATGCACACAAGCCAATCATATTTCATATGATATAGTGTATACTTTGTAAATCTTATTCATTTGTTAAAGGCATTTTACTTTATCTACATCGTGTTGTTATATTAAATGTGATAAACCCATAGTTTTGAGCAATGCTTTTAGAATCATGATGGTGATCATGGTAATGAGATCTAAATTCTAAATAGCTCACAAACTAAAATCGTTCCTAATCGATGGATTACTAAAAGAGGATTAGTGAATCCGGATAGATTAGTACATACGTTGCTTGCTCTTATGAAGAGGATGATTGATCTCATAATCATTTGTGTAGAGACACTAAAGCAAGTATGTAGGTGCTTATTAGAGAATAAATTCACTGAACGTGGCTCGCTAAGGAATACCTAATGGAGTTTTACTCGCCTGTCAATAGGAATTCCTCTAGTGATAGTAGTACAAGTGATCCTTGGACTTGAGATCATCATAGTATCTTGTGTACGATGAGTTATATTTTGACATGCCCCTTAAGACCTTTAGGGTATATCAAAGGGTATGATTGGGTATAATAAGTTATACATGGAGATAGGTGAATGATCAACAAAGAATCTACCACTTCTAGTAAAAGGAGAGAATGTCCTATGTGATTCGATAAATGACGACTCAGAAGTCTTTGGCCAAAGCAGAATGAAATTAGAGAGGAGTTTCTAATTTGCATTAATCAGAGTTGTGCATTTGAGAATCGAAATACATATAATTAAATAAAATAAGACTTGATAGTAATTCTATGTCTTATATTTAATTGGGACATTGTATGGTAGAAGGATTGAATTGTACGGTAACTATGCACTGAAAGGTTCTTTTGTGATTAATGTTGAAATATATATTATCTGGAAAGTCGTTGATCGCTAAGGGGGCTTACCCTTATTATAGAATAAATATTATTTATTTAAATAAATTAAATAGTTTAATTTATTTATTTAAATAAGATTAGAATTGTTCTAATTGACTTATTCACAACCGGTTTAATATGGAGAACCTAAAGGGTCACACCGCAAAAGGAAACTATTTATTTAAGAAGTAAATGGCATAATCGTCATAATAAGTTAAGTGTATTTAATTTAATCTATGGAGATAGAATAAATTAAATAGCTTAATAAGAAGAGTCTTATTATTATTATTACCATTACTATTATTTAATTCCTAATAGGGATTGAGAATTAATTAATAGAAGTACTCTTTCATAAATTCCTAATTGGATTAGGAGTTTAATTAATTAAAGGAGTTTAATTAAAATAAAAACCCTAATCCTAAATAGTTTAGGAGGGTTCCCTATATCTATATATAAGAGGAGTCTTATCATGATTTAGGGTTAGACATTTACACACTCTTCCATAAGAATTGGAGAGAGAGAGTACTTATAATTTCTATAGAGATAGAAACTAGGGTTTTGCCAATACCCATCTTCTTGAACAACTATTATTCCTTGGTGGATCACCTCTAGAGGCCAAACACTTGGGTGGCTAACATTGACCAAATGAAGGAATTTAATCGGTAGAATTCAAAGAGAACACGAAGGATTTAGAGGTGAACTTGTACCTGTGGAAGCGTGGTTCTACAAGGGTATGATTCTCATACTTTATCTCTTTCGTTTAATTGATAATTGAGCACATGGATGATCATGGTGATGGTTTGTATGAAAAATTTTAAAATCTGTTTTATTGCGCTTCCGTACTATTTATGTAATTTGATTGCATGTTCGCGCTATATACAAACCTAACAGCGGTATCAGAGTCTAACCTTGTGCTAATTATCGATTATGATGATTCCATGTATATATGGGTATGCGATTGGATCGATTTTCTGTGCAACGAAAAAAAACTTCGAAGTCTGCTGCGCGGCCACGCCGCTTCCAGTTCATTCTGGAACGCGGTCGCGCCCGAACCCAGAAATCGTTTCTGGGGTGCAGCCCGGTCGCGCCGCTCCTAGTTCATTTTGGAGCGCGGCCGCGCCGGTCTACAGATTTTGAAAAAATTTTGTTTTGATTTTATTTATTTTCAATTAAGATAAAAGGTTTATTTTTAATTGGAATATAATTAAAATTAAAAGTTTTATTTAAACTTGGAATTGGATTCAAAGTTAACTAGAATAAAGGAGTTTATTCACATATGGAACAGGATTCCATGTTTCCTAGAATAAAGGAGTTTATTCACATATGGAATAGGATTCCATGTTTCCTTAAAAATAAGGATGTTTATTTCGATAAGGAATAGGATTTAACATATTTTATTTTTTCAAGCAATTTTAAGTTAAAATAAAGGAGTTTATTTTGAACTTGAAATTGGTTTCCATGTTAATTAAAATAAAGAAGTTTATTTTGATTTGAAATTTGATTAAAAATAAAGGAGTTTATTTTTATTCAAAATTGGATAAAATAAAATAAATAAGTTTATTATGATTTAAATTTTGATTAAAATTAAGGAGTTTATTTTTGTTTCAAAATTGGATTTATAATAAACTTTTAATTGCCCATTAAATGATATCAATGCATATATGGAATGGTTTTATTATTCATGAGATGAATGTTATTTATTGATACATATAGAGATATATATGATAATAAATAGGGATTAATTATGGACTACTGACCAATGTGTGATTGGATTTATTTTAGTGGATGCTTGAATGAATGGGTTTTTATAAATGGGGTATGCGTACCTCGTCTTCTCTAGTTTTTCTTAATGTAAATTCTATCTTCCTCCTATGTACCTCCCCTTGACTGGTGATCTTCTATTTATTGTAAATAGTTTATGTAATAGGTTTAGTTAGAATTACTTGAAGAATTCGAGACAAAGGAGCAAGGAGCGCTTGAAGACCCGTTTGTAATGGAGCCCGAGTTTAAATGTAATAGTTATATTTAAATTTTGTTCTTGCACCCTAGGTTTGACCTTTTGGTTCACTTGGTGGCTCTAGTGAACCAAAATAGAACAAAAGTCCATAATCAATCCGGGTAGAATATAGTATTCTATATGTGCATGTTTACTATGTATATATTATATATTATACAGCATGCTTCGTATGTTAAATAATATAACGCGTATTATATATATATATGTGCATGCGCGCTAAACAAGATGAGACTAATAAATACAAACCCCTCAAAGAAATTATATTAAGTCCTAAGCGTTCAAAGATATTAGGAATATCGAACGTCGCCTTCTAGCATAGTAAAGCAATAGAGTATTAAATATTTAATATGAGTTTGTTGTGCACACACAAGACGAGTATTAAATATTTAAGATGTTATTTTATCACATTTGATGCTTATTAAGGAATTGAACATTACTGCTTTGTTGTGAACACACAAGAGCGGTCTTTTTCTCTTCACATATATGGAAGTGCTAGGGTGGACTTAACTTAGATTATTTTAGTTCGGATGTGCACGCACTTGACCATTATAATCCAAGAGGTAAAATACAAGGAGTTACATAGTGATGTAATTGACAATAGTTGTCTACCTATTTATTTATATATAGTTTGTTGTGCACACACAATGCTATATACATTTGAAATGGGATCCTTATTCTCGCTAGCAAATCATTAATTAGATTTGCCGAGCTATATAATGAGGGTAATATAGTTTGATGAAAAAGTGAGAGATACCAATTTAAAATAAAGACCTAATTTATTTTGGTAATTAATTAAGAAATGAATGTATGCTAAAATATTGTTAAATTACAAATTCATTTACAGAATTTTATAATGTCTAATTTACTATCACTGCGGAGCATATTAGATGCTAATTAACCGGACCAAATTAAAAGGACTAGTTAAAGAATTTGATAATAGTTCTCAAGGCTGAAAAGCTATCTTATGTTCTTAATATGCCTATCCCTGCAATGGTTGCAAACAATGCCTCAGAGGAAGAGATTGCTACTTTTAGAAAGTGGCAAGATGATGCACAGTTGGCTCAATGCATCATGCTCGCATCCATGAGTAACGAGCTTCAGCGTCAGCATGAAACTATGGATGCTCCTACTGTACTCCGGCACCTTCAAGGAGTTGAATGGTGAGGAAAGTAGGACTATTAGATATCAGATATCTAAGGAGCTTTTCCGATCTAGAATGACCGATGGCACTACAGTACAGACATATGTCCTAAAATGATCAATCTGATAGAACAATTGGGACAATTGGGTTTTAATGGATGGAGAATTGATTCAAGATTTAATCTTGTAATCACTTCCGGACTCTTTCTCACAAATTGTTGTGAATTTTCACATGAACAAGCTATATGTCAGCCTGCATGAGTTTCTTAAACATGTTGAAAACTGTAAAGAGTCACTTTCCAACCAAGAAAGACCAAGTCTTACTAGTAGATGATTCTTCCAGGAAACGGAAGAGGGCCAAAGGATCTTCTTAAAAGAAGAACAATTCAAATAAGGTAAATAGAAAGACAAAAATAAAGGACAATAAGAATAAGATTGATGTAGATAGTAAAGGAGTTTGCTTCCACATATTATCTCGAACCTAACAACAGGTAGGTGACATGGCTTCCTGAACACTAATCTATAAGGCGACATACCAATGGGTGTCTTGAATGCAATTCGATAGGCCCATAACGCATCATCCAAATGCAAGCTCCAATCTTTTCTACTTGAGTTAACCGTCTTTTTAATGATGGCCTTGATTTCTCTATTAGATACTTCTGCTTGTCCATTAGTTTGCGGATGATATGCAGTTGACACCTTATGAGTCACATAGTACTTTTTCAACAGTGCTCCCATAGTTCGATTGCAAAAGTGAGTCCCTCGATCACTAATTAGAGCTCTCGGAATGCCAAACCTAGAAAAAAAATGTTAGACTTAATAAAATCTGCAACCACTTTAGAATCGTCGGTCCTGGTGGCCTTAGCTTCCACCCACTAGGCCCTAGCCTCTCGACCCAGACCTAGCCTCTCAGTCGAACGGAGAAAAGTGGAGGGGGAAAGTGGCACGATAGGTCGGCGTGATGGGGCTGGTGTGACAGCGTGATGGTATGAGGGGACCAGTGGCACGACTGGGAACGGGCAGCGACCGAGCAACCAACGGATGGACCAAGGGTTCAAAGTGAACGACGATTGGACCGGTGGGGGGTACGCGGCTCGAGGGCTAGCCGGCGATTTTCACAATTGGCTCGGATGGGTTGGTGTTGACGTCGACAGCCACCTCTCTCTACCCGCTGGTCACTGGGTTGTCCATTTGGGTATTGACCGGCGAATTAGACAAACCTTGCCATATAAATTGAAGGTCCCAACCCTAGCCAACTGCTGTTTAATTGAGGGTTCCAAACTAGAGAGAGAGAAATCGTAAGAAAGAGGGAAACAGGGGAGGCTAGTCGTTGGATGTCCAATTTCGTCGAATACTTTGGGAGGAGGAGGAGGACTGCCAATCGAACGATATCAAGGTATAACCATGGTTCTACCGAGCTACCGCGTTAGTTGTTTGGATTTTTTTTATTTTTTTTTCTTCTCACTCTGTGCTGGGTATATTGTTCTTGGTGTTGTATTGAGTTGAAATCCTCCACTACATTGGAGTAAATTTTTTGTTTCCCTGTATTGGGTAAATCGTTTCTGGGTACTATATTGAACTAAATTATTCTCTGTATTGGAGTGAATTTTGGAATTGTTGGGTTGTTGCTTGTATAATGTTGCATTAAGGTTATTGTATTCTGGGACTAGTAACACCTTTCTAATGAACAACATATGTTTATTTCCGTATTTTAGTTAATGTATGTTGTTGGAGGTGAATGTTGTATTGGATCGTGATGACTAGATCTGGGTATTTGGAAAACCCGAATTTGGGGGCATCACATAGTCAATGTAAATGATGAACTCCAGCTGAAAGAAGAGTTTCCCAATGAACAACTGTTTCCTGCAAATACATCAATGCCTTGGTATGTGAATATTGTGAATTATTTGGTTACTAACGAATTGCCTTCTAGTTTGTCTAAAGCTGTAAAGGATAGGATCAAAAGTGAGGCCAAATACTATGTATGGGACGGTCTATACTTGTGGAAACATTGTGTCGATCAAGTGATAAGAAGGTGTGTTCCTGAGAGTGAAATCACTTATATTCTCACTTTTTGTCATTCTCATGCTTGTGGAAGTCACTTTGAATCGAAGCGGACAACAAGAAAAGTGTTAGAAAGTGGTTTCTTTTGGCCATCCTTATTTAAAGATTCATATTTATTATGCAAGTCATGTCATAATTGTCAAAAGACAAGTAATATTTCCCAACGAAATGAGATGTTGCAAACCCGCATTCTATATTGTGAAATTTTTGATGTTTAGGGCATTGATTTCATAGAATTCTTCTTTTGCTCAGCTGTTGATTTCCCCTTTTTCTTGACTGATTTCCCCCAATCGATTGCTTGGTTGCATCCTATAACCGGTCTCCCAAATTAGCTTACTGGTTGCCCTAAATTAAAAGAAATGGACTCAACCCATTTGCTTGAGTCAACTCGACTGGAACAAAAAAAAGAATGGGCTCAGCCCAACTAATTTAATTCATAAGGACTTGCCCAGCCCATTTGGTTCGGCCCAACAGGAAAATAAGAGGGAATTAGGCTCAGCTCATTTAGAATTTGGGTCCAATCCAGAAATAAATAGAAAGAAATGGGCTAATCCATTATGAAAGAAAGGCGACCCAATTAAATTAACAACATTATATTTCTAATATTTAAATTAGATAACTAATTCCATTAATTAATTATTTAAAATATTTATTTTAACCATAATTATTTATTCGAATTATTTAATCCGCTAATGTTAAAATTATTTATTTCCCCAATTTTCTTGCCAATCAAATGTTAGGGTTAACTCATTAATTTATTCAAACTATCAGTGAGTCCCTTTAAGGCAAAGAAAAATTATTGGACCATGTATTTATATAATTAAATAGTAATACCTACAGGGATCCAATTAAATCTGTAAAATTAAATAAAACGGATTTCATATATCAAAATAAATTATACGAGGCTTAAAATTTCTTGGACATTACATCCTCTCCCCCTTATAAAAATTCCGTCCTCGGAATTTAAATCCAAGGTTACTCAAATAACTGGGGGTAATTTGCTCTCAACTTCTCTTCGAGTTCCCACGTGGCTTCTTCCACCGCGTGATTCTTCCAGAGTACTTTAACCGAATGAATGATCTTATTTTTCTGAGCTTTTGTTCCTTCCTATCAAGTATTTGGACAGGAATCTCCTCGTATGATAAGTCCTTTTCGACTTGAATTGGCTCATAGGAAATGACATGCTTGTAGTCTGGCTTATATGGACGCAACACTGATACATGAAACACGTTGTGAATGTGCTCAAGTTCGGGAGGTAATGCTACCTCGTACGCCACTTCGCCTATTCTCCTTAATATTTCAAAAGGTCCTATGAACCTAGGGCTCAATTTGCCCTTCTTCCCAAAACGGATCTTCCCTTTCCAGGGAGATACCTTCAGAAATACAAAGCTACCAACTTCAAATTCTCGTTTCTGATGATGTATGTCGGCATACTTCTTCTGACGATCCTGAGCTGCCACCAACCGCTGCCTTATTACTTTAATGATTTCCACGGTTTGTTGTACCAGTTCTGGTCCCAACAATCCTCGTTCACCAACTTCATCCCAACATAACGGCGTTCGACACTTCCTTTCATACAACGCTTCGTACGGTGGCATACCGATGCTAGCATGATAACTATTGTTATAAGCGAACTCTACCAGTGACAAGTGACCGTCCCAACTGCCACCTAAGTCCATCACGACTGCTCGAAGCATATCTTCCAGGATCTGAATCATTCGCTCGCTCTGGCCATCAGTCTGAGGATGATACGTCGTACTCATTCTCAACTGTGTTCCCATTCTTTCCTGTAGACTTCTCCAAAAATTTGACGTGAAGCGCAGATCTCTGTCAGACATAATAGATATCGGCACCCCATGTCGCGATACTATCTCCTTTACGTAGAGTTTCGCCAACTGCTCCAATTTGTACCTGATCTTGATTGGTAGAAAATGGGCAGACTTGGTCAACCGATCTACGATCACCCAGATGGCGTCTAGACCCTTTTGTGTTATCGGAAGTCCTACCACAAAATCCATTGTGATGTGCTCCCACTTCCATTCTGGAATCTCCAAGGGTTGCAATAATCCGCTCGGCCGCTGGTGCTCTGCCTTGATCCTTTGACAAGTTAAACACCGGCTGACGAATTCTGTAACTTCCCCCTTCAAATGAGGCCACCAATAATGCTGACGAAGATCTTGATACATTTTGGTGCTACCCGGATGTACCGAAAATCTCGTATTATGGGCCTCCTGCAATATCTCTTCCCTTAAGTCTGGTACGTAGGGTATCCAGATCCTTCCCTCGAATCTCAGCAGCCCTGTGCTGTCAACCTTGAACTTCAACGTTTTTCCCTCCGATAGTTGTTTCTTAATGCCAATGCATTCTTCATCAAATTCTTGAGCCTCCTTTATCTTATCCAGTAGAGTCGGACCTACTGTCACAGTGAACAGTTTTTCCTCCGTCTCCATCGGATCCTTAACCTCCATTTCCAGACGTTCAAAGTCCTTTACCAACTCCTCTTGAACCATCAGCTGCATCAATTTCACCTTGCCCTTTCTTCTTAAGGCATCAGCCACTACATTTGCATTGCCCGGATGGTATAGAATTTCACAGTCGTAGTCCTTGATCAATTCTAACCATCGGCGCTGCCTCATGTTCAGCTCCTTTTGAGTGAAGATATATTTCAGACTTTTATGATATGTATATATCTCGCACTTCTCCCCGTATAGGTAGTGCCTCCAAATCTTCAAGGCGAAAACTACCGCTGCTAACTCCAAGTCATGAGTCGGGTAACCTTTCTCATAGTCCTTCGGTTGATGTGATGCGTACACCACGACCTTGCCGTGCTGCATCAGCACACAGTCGAGACCCTTGTGTGACGCATCGCTATACACTACGAAACCCCCAGTGTTGTCTAGTAAGGTCAACACTGGTGCTTGGCTAAGTCTCTTCTTCAGCTCCAAGAAACTTTCCTCGCATTTCTCCGACCAAACGAACTTAACGGTTTTTCTGGTGAGATTGGTCAACGGTGATGGTATCTTTGAAAAATCCTGTATGAACCTTCGATAGTATCCCGCTAATCGCAAGAAACTCCAGATCTCTGTTGGATTCTTCGGTTGCTCCCAATTGATAACCGCTTCTACTTTTGCTGGGTCCACCGAAACTCTATTTTTGTCAATGACGTGACCTAGAAATTGCACCCTCTGTAGCCAAAACTCACACTTAGAAAACTTCGCATACAACTTCTCCTTCTTGAGAGCTTCCAATACAATCTTTAAATGTTCAGCATGCTCCTCCTCCGTTTTTGAATACACCAAGATGTCATCAATGAATACAACTACAAACTTGTCCAAGTACTGCTTGAACACTCTGTTCATTATATCCATGAATACTGCTGGTGCATTCGTCAATCCAAATGACATTACCAGAAACTCAAAGTGCCCATAACGAGTCCTGAATGCAGTCTTCGGGATATCTTCCTGCCTCATCTTCAGCTGATGATAGCCTGTTCTTAGGTCGATTTTTGAAAAGTATTTCGCTCCCTTAAGTTGATCAAATAGATCGTCAATCCTAGGAAGCGGATACCTGTTCTTAATCGTAACTTTGTTCAACTCCCGGTAGTCGATACAAAGCCTCATCGAACCATCCTTCTTCTTCACGAATAGAACTGGCGCTCCCCACGGGGACACGCTTGGTCTGATATAACCCATGTCTAGCAGTTCTTGCAGTTAAACCATCAACTCCTTCATTTCTACAGGTGCCATTCGATACGGTGGCTTCGATATTGGTGCGGTCCCCGGTGCTATATCGATAACGAACTCAATTTCCCTGTCCGGCGGCAGTCCCGAAAGTTCATCGGGGAAGACATCAGCGAAATCCCTCACGATTGGTATTTGACTCATCTCATCCCCGACCTAACGAGTATCAATCACATGGGCCAAATAACATACGCACCCTTTCTTAAGTAATTTCTTGGTTTACATCATAGTAAGACAACAAGATTGTCTTGGTGATTTATTACCATAGAATACCACCTTTGACTTATTAGGAGTCTTCAGGTGTACACATTTCTTCTTACAGTCAATAACTGCTCCGTGAATTGATAGTCAATCCATTCCCAGGATTACATCAAACTCTCCCAACCGAATTGGCATCAGATCCACATTGAGCTTAACTCGTAATTCAGCACAACAGTTCCTATGAATGCATTCTACGGGAATAATTTCCTTGTTTGCTACTTCTACGTTCATAGGGTGTTCTAACTTTTCACGAGGTAAATTTAACTGACTAGCAAATTCTTCGGAAACAAAAGAGCAGGTAGCACCCGAATCGAATAACACATATGCATTTATATCATTGATTGGGATGATACCTGACACCACGTCCTTGGATTCCATTGCATCCTGCACGGTCATGTTGAACGTGCGAGCTGTTGGCCTGTTGGCTTGACTGGCTGGTGCCCCGTAACTCAGCCGGTTGTTAGTCCCGCTGTTGTTGTTGCTCCTGTTGCCACTCCCGACATCACCCTTCCTTTTCGGGCAATCCTTAATCTGGTGGTCGGGTGATCCACAAGAGAAACATCCTCCCTTCGACTTGTTCGGACACTGGGGAGCCATGTGCCCCGATTGTCCACATAGGTAACAAACACTTTTCCCCTTCATGCACTCCCCCGAGTGACTCTTCCCGCAGTTGTTGCACTTGCCACCTTTATTAGCCTCTCCTCCGAGTTTATTGCTCCCGAACGATTGGCTTTCATTCCATTTACGCTTATTGGGGTTGCTGCCTCCGCTGCTCCCCGCCTTGGCTACTTCCTGACTCTTCTTTCTGTCCCGATTGAATCGTGCCACTGTTTCATTGCCCCCTTCCGCAATGATAGCTCTTTCTAGCAGTTCCGAGAAGTTCTTAATTTTCAGTATCGCTACTGACTTCTGTACCCATGGTTTTAGTCCCAACTCAAACCTTCTCGCCTTCCTGGCCTCGGTGTCCACCTGATGTGGGGTAAATCGGGCCAACTCATTGAACTTTGCCGCGTACTCGGCGACAGTCATATTCCCCTGCTTCAGTTCCAGGAACTTCACTTCCATATCCTGCTGTGTATTCTCTGGAAAGTATTTTTCGAAGAATAGCTCTTTGAATTTATCCCATGGAATGACTCCCTCACCTGTTCGACCCTTATTGGCCTTCCACCAATAGTTAGCCTCGCCCTTCAGAATGAAAGTGGCAAATCCTGGTTTCTGTTCTTCGGCCACTCGTGCGACCTCGAAGACCTTCTCCATCTCTTCTATCCAGGTCTGTGCTTCTATTGGGTTAAGAGTTCGCTTGAACTCGGGTGGTCCAACCAGTTTGAAATCTTTAAAATTGGCCTAATGATGCGCTGGCTCGGGAGCTGGTTGGGTCCCTACAGGTAGTGGTCTTGATTGCATGGCTTCTGCCAGCATCTCAGCGAACATTCTCATTGGATTGGGTTGATCCCCAACCTCGCTTTCTAACTCCTCAACCCGCTGGTTACGTGGTCGTCCTCTCGGCGGCATAATTTGAATAAGGAAAACCACTGACTTTTACCTATAATTTTATATTTTACACAATATGTCATTAAAATCAGCAATCAAGGGTAAAAACATCTATCAAACACATTTGATTTAAATGAACAACCGCATTTATATTTATATACCACTGTTTTGTTACAAAGACTAAACCTGTGGCATACTTCTATAAATGCGCCACTGCGTACCAATCATTAACCATTCCCCTGAGACAAAAATGGGGAATTATAACTGTCCATCCCTCATAATAGACAAGAGTTGGGGTTTAACAGCTACCCCAAACATGTAAACAAACATAAAGGTTCACAAGACAAACATGAATATGTCCCTAATATAACAAAAGTGAGACCGACTGCACCTAAGACAAACAAGACAATCATCCTAACACGTCACTATATGTCGTGACGGATCCGTGCCTGCTGACTAGAAGAAAATGCTCCACCCCTAACTCGGCGACGAACCGAGTGGCTAGACTCTCCCATCTCAGTCCGGGGCCTCCTATAAGCTGCATCCAAGGCAAATCCCAAGGTCTCAATCCTCACTACTCTGGCCTCCAACCGGTCCTCCAACTGATCAACCCTTCGGGCTTCTCTAACCCAAGCTTCTTGAACTCGTATTCTCTCAGCAGTCTCCAGCCCAAACTCGAACTTCATGGCCTCCTGCTTGGCCTTCAGATGGGCGATCTCCATATCCTTCTGTTCCAATCTCTCTCTCAGCTTAGCGTTCCAGGCCACCATCTGATGTAGCAGTGGTCCAATCTGCTGCGCTGAGGTCTCATAACCCTGCAGCTGTGCCTTCACCACCCCCAACTCATGCTCCAGCTGATAAGCTAGCTCCCTATACTGATCCTCCATGATCTGGTGGGTATGGTTTTGCTCCTCCAGGTGAGCTACCCGGTCCTCCAGCTCATTGTTCCTACTGGTCAATCCCTCTATGATATCATCTGCAGTAGAGCCCATGCCATCAACATAAGCAGGTGGCTCATCACCGTCAGTCTCCGGGTCCTCCTCACTGTCATCCGGGTCCTGACTGTCGGATCTCATAACCCTACCTATAACAGGCTCTGGTAGATCCCCCTGATGGTCCTCCTCTGGTTCGGGCTCATCCCGTGGTACTCTTGGGGCAACAGGTGCATAGCCCACTAACTGCTCGGTAACCACAGGTATATCCGTGAATACCTCCTCCTGGACACCACTGGTCCCTCCTATGTCAGCCATCCTACAAACACAGACAGAGACAACAATGTCAGTATCATAATAAAATACATTCATTGATAAAATGAAAAGATATTTTATCATGTACAACTCGGCTTGGCACATTTCCACAATCCACCGCCAAACAAGGCCAATATCTGAATCTCCTTGATTCATATCCTAGCGTACTCAATACGAGTTTAAATCTAAGGTCATAACCTAGGTTTAGCGTTCCCAAAGTTTATAATCTACAGCTCTGATACCAACCTGTGACGCCCCCAAATTCGGGTTTTCCAAATACCCGGATCCGGTCATCACGATCCAATACAACATTCACCTCCAACAACATACATTGACTAAAATGCGGAAATAAACATATGTTGTTCATTAGAAAGGTGTTACTAGTCCCAGAATACAATAACCTTAAGTACTGAACACAAATCCATACCCCAAATAACTATCAAGGTTTAAATTACATTTATAGTAATTAACTACACATAAAATTAAAATCTGTTACGTGAAGCCTATCACTTCATCTTTTCTTTACCCTTGCTCTTTCCTGATGTCTCGGGTTTAGCTGCAATGGAAATCATGATATAGCAAGGATGAGCAACGAGTTTGCTCAGCAAGTTTAAAGTATAACAATAAAGGATATATCATGATGAAGGGAATATAGAAAGAGAATTCAACAATATAATTATCAAAAGTAAGAATAATAATTGCTTTTAGAACAATTGATAGTCAAGTAGACTTTGAAAAATAACTTCCAAAGGAGCCAATAGCTAGTTGACCCTCTGGTTACTGGCTACAGAATAAGTACTTGAGGGGATCAGCCTCGCATACGCTATGTGTATGCATAACATTTAACTCTGCTGTTTGTACCTTATATACGGTACCTAGGGTACTCCCCTATAATAAAAGGGGTGTCCATTTAGTCTAAGAATCCTCACCATCGATTGGTTCGGATAGCTTTTATAAATTCTCACATACTTGCCTGACCGAACAAGGGTTCAGACTTAATCATGAATAGTTCGTAAATTTCGGAAATTTACTAAATGTACGAATTCAAATGCATCGAATGCGATTGTCAATAATATCATAGATGTGGAATAACTGTAAATTAATTAAACCACTTAAGCATTCTTAGAGTAAAATTTCAAGCTACAATACGATAGTAGCCTGCTTGAATGAAAAGAAACTTGCAACAGTTAAAGTTTCAATATAAAGGACTTGCTCAATGTAAAAGTTGAGTAAGATGAACTTGCCTGTTTGCTCAGCTACAGATAAAATTTAGCTTTAATTAATTGATCTTGGATAACCTATCAGTTGGTAAAATCAGTTTATCCATTAGCATTACATAATTGTACATCGATACACTCACTTATGCTATTTATTTAGCAGATAAACAATTCACCATATATATTTAATTACTATCTAATCATTAGCTAAACAGAAATTAACTTAGTGACCTTTAGCTATTAAAATAAATGATAGCTAATTATGATTACTTATTCTTTGAATTCCCAAATTAATACCTTTAGTTGTCTCTAAGTATGGGTTAAAAATCCTTATTTATTATTCATAAAATAGATAATAAATTTATTCTGGTTTAATGTCAACTAAATAACAACTGATCACTTATTTAGTTTACTCTTAATTACTATTCACCTTTAAGGGTAATTGAGTAATTATTATCCTTGGTTCCTTATTCACATTAATCAATACTTAATGTATAAATTCGCACACACTTAGTTATTATTTAACATTGATTAAATAATAATTAAATATTTATTATCCTTATTTATTATTTATTGATAAATAATAAATAATCATTTATTAACTTTACTTATACTTAATAATAATCAAATATTTATTATCTTCATTAAATAATTACTTCATTAACTTTATTCATACTTAATTATTATTTGTTATTAATTAAATAATAATTAAATATTTATAATATTTACTTATACTTAATTATTATTTAAGATTAAATAATAATTAAATATTTATTACCTTTATTTATTATTTATGGATAAACAATAAATAATTATTTAGTTAACTTGTTCCTACTTAATTATTATTTAATATTAATTAAATAATAATTAAATAATTATTATCTTTATTTATAAATAATAAATTTATTAAACTTTTTCATACTTAATTATTATATAATAATAATTAAATATTTACTATCTTTATTTATTATTTATTGACAAATAATAATTAATTAATTTATTAATCTTATTATTTAATATTAGTCAAATAATAATTAATTGTTTATTATCTTTATTTATTATTTATTGCTAAATAATTAATAATTACTTTATTAGTTAATTTTTTTTATTTATACTTAATCATTATTTAATATTAGTGAATAATAATTAAATATTTATTTTCTTTATAAATAATAAATAATTGTTTTATTTACTTTACTTATTAGTTATAATAACTAATTAATTTACAAGTATAGTATCAACTCAAATTAATAACCAAAATTTAGCCAACGATAGCACATTTGATTATCAGACCATGTACCACCACTTGTGAGTCATTTGTTTGAGCAACTCGAATGAATTTCACAACCAATTTGGACATTAATACAATTACTACATAATACACTGGAATCAAGTGTTTATTTTTGCCAAAGTCACAGTCAAAAATCAGTACATCCAACCCCTGCAATTTCATTTCAACTAACCAAAAATTATTACCCAACAATGTTATTGATAGTGCAGTTAACCCAAATGGAACAAGGTTTGGTTCAGACATTATAGTGAACACCTACTGGCATTCTAAACTCGGCATTGGCCTAGTTCTCTACCAAAAATTAGACTGTCTGAACCTTTAAGGTTCATCTACACTAGATTCCCAACAACAAACACAAAAGGAAGAGCAAAGATTGACACAATTCAATACCAGATTTTTAGACCAACCAATACAGTGTCCGAGTTTCGCATCAAAGCAATGCAACATTATACAAGCAACAACCCAACAATTCCAAAATTCACTCCAATACAGAGAATAATTTAGTTCAATACAGTACCCAGAAACGATTTACCCAATATAGGGAAACAAAAAATTTACTCCAATGTAGTGGAGGATTTCAACTCAATACAACACCAAGAACAATATATCCAGCACAGAGTGAGAAGAAAAAAAAATAAAAACAATCCAAACAACTAACGCGGTAGCTCGGTGGAACCATGGTTATACCTTGATATCGTCCGATTGGCAGTCCTCCTCCTCCTCCCAAAGTATTCGACGAAATCGGACATCCAACGACCAACCTCCCCTATTTCCCTCTTTCTTGCGATTTCTCTCTCTCTAGTTTGGAACCCTCAATTAAACAGCAGCTGGCTAGGGTTGGGACCTTCAATTTATAGGGCAAGGTTTGTCCAATTCGCCGGTCAATACCCAAATGGACAACCCAGTGACCAGCGGGTAGAGAGAGGTGGCTGTCGACGTCAACACCAACCCATCCGAGCCAATTGTGAAAATCGCCGGCTAGCCCTCGAGCCGCGTACCCCCCACCGGTCCAATCGGCGTTCGCTTTGAACCCTTGGTCCATCCGTTGGTTGCTCGGTCGCTGCCCGTTCCCAGTCGTGCCGCTGGTCCCCTCATACCATCACGCTGTCACACCAGCCCCATCACGCCGACCTATCGTGCCACTTTCCCCCTCCACTTTTCTCCGTTCGACTGAGAGGCTAGGTCTGGGTCGAGAGGCTAGGGCCTAGAATTCTTCTTTTGCTCAGCTGTTGATTTCCCCCTTTTCTTGACTGATTTCCCTCAATCGATTGCTTGGTTGCATCCTATAACCGGTCTCGCAAATTAGCTTACTGGTTGCCCTAAATTAAAAGAAATGGACTCAACCCGTTTGCTTGAGTCAACTTGACTGGAACAAAAAAAAAGAATGGGCTCAACCCAACTGATTTAATTCATAAGGACTTGCCCAGCCCATTTGGTTCGGCCCAACGGGAAAATAAGAGGGAATTAGGCTCAGCTCATTTAGAATTTGGGTCCAATCCAGAAATAAATAGAAAGAAATGGGCTAATCCATTATGAAAGAAAGGCGACCCAATTAAATTAACAACATTATATTTCTAATATTTAAATTAGATAACTAATTCCATTAATTAATTATTTAAAATATTTATTTTAACCATAATTATTTATTCGAATTATTTAATCCGCTAATGTTAAAATTATTTATTTCCCCAATTTTCTTGCCAATCAAATGTTAGGGTTAACTCATTAATTTATTCAAACTATCAGTGAGTCCCTTTAAGGCAAAGAAAAATTATTGGACCATGTATTTATATAATTAAATAGTAATACCTACAGGGATCCAATTAAATCTGTAAAATTAAATAAAACGGATTTCATATATCAAAATAAATTATACGAGGCTTAAAATTTCTTGGACATTACAGACTAAACGACTCAAATGATCCGTAACTTTATTCTCCTTCCTCTTTTATCCTTAATCTCTAAGTCAAGTTCGATCAAAAGAAGTATCCATCTTACCAATCTTGGTTTGCCTCTTTCTTCGTCATCAAATAACGAAGAGCTGCATGATTAGAGTAAATAATAACTTTAGTACCAAGTAAATAAGATCGAAATTTTTCTAAAGCAAATACAACAGCTAAAAGTTCTTTTTCAGTGGTAGAATAGTTTCGCTGGACATTATTCAAGGTCTTTGACGCATTGTAAATGGTATGGGATGATTTTCCAATTCTTTAACCTAACACAACTCCTACTGCATAATCACTTGCATCACATATTATCTCAAAAGGCAGGATCCAATTAGGCGATTGAATCACTGGCGTATATGTCAACAATCCCTTCACTTTATCAAACGCTACTTATCACTTCTCATCGAAATTAAAAACTGTATCTTTTTGTAGTAGCTTGCATAGGGGTGCTGCAATTTTGGAAAAGTCTTTGATGAATCTTCGATAAAAACTTGCATGTCCAAGGAAAGAACGAATTTCCCGTATGCTAATAGGATAATGGAGAGATTGAATAACATTAATCTTTGCTTTATCTATTTCAATGCCTTTAGAGGAAATAATATGACCCAAAACTATACCTTGTTTAACCATAAAATGACACTTTTTAGAATTTAAAACAAGGTTAGTTTCTATGCATCTTTGAAGAATAAGTGTAAGGTTATGCAAACAAGTATCAAAGGAGTCTCCATAAACCAAAAAATCGTCCATAAAAACTTTAATGATATGCTCAATGTAATCTGAAAATATGCTAACCATACACCTTTGGAAAGTAGCTGGGGCATTGCACAACCCGAAGGCCATGCGACTATAGGCAAAAGTACCAAATAGGCATGTAAATGTGGTTTTCTCTTGATCCTCTAGAGCAATTACAATCTAGAAATAACCTGAATAACCATCAAGAAAGTAATAGTAAGAATGACCAGCTAATTGTTCAAGCATTTGATCAATAAAAGGCTAAGGAAAGTGGTCACCGCGGATTACAGCATTTAATTTTTTATAATCTATACAAACTGTCCACCCATTTTGAACACGTGTAGAAATTAACTTAGCATTCTGGTTTTTCATAATAGTTATTCCAGTCTTTTTAAGAACTACTTGAACTGGGCTAACCCAACTACTGTCCGAGATGGGGTAAATCACACCAACTTCAAGAAGTTTAAGCATTTCTTGTTTCACCACATCCATCATAGGTGGGTTCAATCTTCTTTGTGATTGGCGTGCAAGTTTCGCCTCCTCTTCAAGTAAGATCCAGTGCATGCATGTGGAAGGGCGAATGCCTTGAATGTTAGCAATCGTCCAACCAATAGCCTTTTTATGCTCTTTCAGAATCTGCACAAGTTTCTCTTCCTGTGATACACTACGTGAATTAGAGATGATCACTGGTAACATTTTCGTTCTCCAAGAAACACATATTTGAGATGACTAGGAAGAGGCTTCAAATCTGGAGTAGGTGCTTGCAACACAGAGGGTAGAGACTTTTTGTCAGAGATCGGTAATTCCATATAAAAATATTACCTGACTTCGGAGTATCATTCAGAGCCGCCACCGTCTCTTACAATTCTGTGTTCAAGGTTGATTTCACACTCTCCTCGTCAGTGTTCTTACTAAGTGCAATTTCTAAGGCATCTTATCCATCAAGTTCAAAGACATCCTATGCTAAAGAGTCAATCACATCAATAGAATAGATAGAGTTATCATCACTAGGATATCGCATGGCATCATAAATATTAAACTTGACAACTTTGGCATCAAATTTCATGGACAATGTACCACTATGAACATCAAGTTTAGTCTTAGATGTCTTTAAAAATGGTCTTCCTAACAAAATAGGTGCATTTTCATAACCGTTTTCCATATCGAGCACATAAAAATCCGTAGAAAAAATCAATTCATTGACTTGCATAAGAACATCCTCAACTACACCTTTAGGATAAGCATTAGATCTACCAGCCAATTGAATTACCGTACCAGTTTTACTCAAAGGTTCAAATGACAAAGAAACATATATAGAATATGGCATGCCATTAATAGATGCTCCTAAATCTAACATGGCCATTTCAAATCTAGTGCTACCTATTGTGGAAGGGATAGTGAACGTACCCGGATCTTGACACTTAGTAGGGAGTTTTCTTTGAATAACAGCTGAGACATTTTTCTCTACTTTTACCTTTTCATATCTTTTAAGTTCCTGCTTCCTCTAATATGTACACAATTCTTTCAAAAATTTAGCATAACGAGGTACTTATTTAATAACATCTAACAATGGAATGTTTACCTCGCATCTACGGAAGGTCTCATACAAATCTAAATAGTTATCAATTTTCCTGTTTTCAGTTAAAGCCAGAAGGAAAGGGGGTACTGGTTAATATTCAGAAATCGGTGAAAATTTACGCTTAGGTATACCATCATCACTCACAACTCCACCATCTGCTTTGTCCATATCTGCTTTTTCTTTACCCTCATCTGTATTGCTTTACTCCTTTGGTGTAGGTACTTACTTTTCTAGAATATTTACCTCTTTACCATTTCTCAAAGTGATGACACTTACATTCTCTTTTTGATTCACCACTGTTTGAGATTGTAACTTCCCCGAACCTTGCGCCTCCAAGCGACTGATTGCGGTTGCCATTTGTCCCATTTGTATACCCAAATTCTGAATACTTGCCCTCGTTTTCTGTTGAAATTGCAAAGTGTTAGTGGCAAGAGATTTAAAAATATCTTCTAAAGACATAGTAGAGTTAGAAGGTTGGCCCTATTATAGTCTATTAGGATAAGGTTGTTTGTATTGTTGGTAACTTGGGAAAGTTTGATTTACAGGCGGATTTGCTTGTGGATCCCCGTAGCTAAGATTAGGATGATCCCTCCATCCAGGATTATACTTGTTCAAATAGGGATCATATTTTCTTTGTGGTTATCCAGGAAAGCCACTTGCTGCATTCACTTGTTTAACAAATTCCTCTTGAAGAGTTGGGCACATATCTATCGAATGTTCAATAACCGCACAAATTCTGTAAGCTTTTGCTGATTGTGTATTACGTACAGCCATTTGGCGAATAGGAGAAGTTAGACTCGCAAGTTGTTATTCAATAGCAGAAACCTTTACCTCAATTACATTCCTAGGTGAAAAGTCAAGTCGATTGCCAAATTGTTAGGAATTAGCCGCCATATTTGCAATCAAACTCCTCGCAGCCTCGGGAGTTTTATCCATCAGAGCTCTTCCACTAGCAACGTTAATCATGCTTCTATCGGTAGATAAAAAGCCTTCATAGAAATACTAGATAAAGAGTTGTTCACTAATTGATGGTGGGGACAGCTTGCACACAGTCTCTTGAAACGTTCCCAATACTCATGTAGGGATTCTCTATTGTTCTGCCTCACACCACAAATTTCTTTCCAAATATTAGCTGCTCTTAAAGCGAAAAAATATTTCTCCAAAAATAATCTCTTCATCCCTTCCCATATGGTGATACTTCCGGAGGGTAGATAGTAAATCCAATCCTTAGCCAAATCTTTCAAAGAAAATAAAAAAGCTCTTAACTTAATTTGCTCCTCGGTTACTCCAGTAGGCTTCATACTTGTGCATACCACATGAAATTCCTTCAAGTGTTTGTGGAGGTCTTCACCTGCCAAACCATGAAAAGTAGGTAAAAGATGTATTAGTCTAGATTTCAATTCAAATTGAGTATTAGTATCAAGATTAGGGAAGGTTATGCATAAAGGTTGTTGATTCAAATTGGGAGCCGCAAGCTCTTTCAGAGTTCGATTTGCTACCATGGCTTCCTTTTCTTCACAATTTTTCTGAGCTTCCTTCATTAATCTGCGAATAGTTCTCTCTATTTCTGGATCACACTTCAATTCACCTTGATTAGTAGATCGAGTTTTGGTCATAAACAATCAAGAAAAACCAACTAATCTATGAAAAACAACTAACAAAAATTTAAAAGTTTACTAAAACAAAATAAGGATTACTAAAGCACAAAAATAAACAATGATCAATGTGACGAACGAGAATTTTGTAATTAATTTAAATATTTATTGAATTAAATAAATATTTTTCGATGATTTGATTGTTGAATTAATTGATTAATTGATGAATGTGTGGTAGATTAATTTAATTATATGTGTTACATTAATTAAATTGATGTGGAGATTTTTTATATTCAAAGTATGTGTTTAATTGAGTTTATTTGATTAAATGCATTATTTAAATAAGCATAATGTAATTTATAATTAATTTAATAATTAATTAAAGATCTAATAATTTGTTATTATTAATAAGGAGAATTTTATTTATTTGATTATGTGATTTATTGTAGAATTATTCTATTTTATTTAACTGATTTAAATGAGATTATTTAATTGATTAATTATGTGACATTAAACTATATTATAAGTAAGTTATTAAAATAAACTAGATAGGAGGAATAAGGTGCTAAACAAACGAAGCCTTAGTAGGGGTTGGAGTCAGTTAACCCATGATGGGATTAACTGACACCCCACTCATCAGATTAAATTCACGTATTCTTATTATCATTATTTCCTAAGTCTAATCAGAGAAATACAGAGAGAAAAAGAGAGAGATTGGAGAGAATTAGAGAAGGGAAGAAGAAATTGATTCAATTGCTTGCATAGTTTAAAGCATCTAATCAAGGTAATCCTTCTACTTTAAATTTTAATTTACGTCTTTGAGTTTTCTCCATGAATGTTGAATTTAGTTCTCTATAAACTAATTTTATGGCCAAATTATTAAGAGTTTGATGTTAGATGTTTGTAAGCATGCACAATCGTGTTTAATATGATTTATATGTGATTTAGAGTAAGCAAATTCATGGAATGATGTTTTTATTAAAGTTCTGAAATATACAGAAGAACATTGTTTAAATATGACTTATATGTATGAAAAATTTTGCTTGAATTGCTTGTTAATTGGTTAAATTGATAATTGATTATTTTTATGCATGTAAAAACGAAGAAAAATAAGAGTTAAACGGATTAATTTGGTTAAGAAACGAGTTCGCAATGATTGATTATGCTATATGTGTTAAGATACGAAAATAATGCATGAACAGTGAATTTTGGGCTTTAAATTTGTTGTTTAGATTGTTTATGTTGTTAAAATCGCTATATACATGTTAGGTTTTAGTTTTACAATATGTATGATGTCTGGGTATGCATAATTTGCCTATTGGGTGAAGTAATTGGGAGAAATTAGTCTGTCTTTCGCTGTTCGCGAAGAACAGAGAAGCTGAGTCTGATGTCCAGCGCGGCCGCGCTGGACAATAACTTAATTTGGGCGCTGCCGCGCTGCAGCGCGGTCGCGCAGGTTCTTAGTGTAAAACTGGCGCAGCCGCGCTGGTTAGCAGAATGACCCGGAAAATTTTATTTAAATGTTCAAGCCTAGAGAATGTAAGTGTAGCCTAATCTAATGAATATGAAAATGTAATAATCATACGTTTTGATGTTAAATGATGTTTTTATGAGATTAATGAGTAAGTTGATTGCGTTTTAAACTCGTTATTTGTAAGGTTTGCTAATGTGCTTAAGAGTTGATGTTGTAAATTTCATTAATATAATCAGATTTAGAGTTAAGTTAAGATAAAAGAGAATATACTCATGATACTAATTATGTTATAATTAATTGGTATCGTGACTTGAAATGATATGTAGGATTAAGTGAGGAATGTGAATAGTAAACGTATAGTCTACGCACGAGGCAAGTTTCCATACTCTAACTTGATTTCAATTACGCAAATTATACATCCTACCTTTATATTGAAAGCAAGTATCTTATCCTTATTTAATTATTTTTACGCAAGTTCCTGAACTTCATCCTTTTATCATGCAAGCTTTATAATGCTATTACTTACTCGAGCAAGTTCTTAATTCTATTTCATTCAATTATATCTTTTGTGAGATTCAGTCTTTGATTCTTGAATATCAATTACATTTTTATTGAACCTTGATTGACTAGCGAACCCTTATTGATTCGACTAGTCCATAGTTGATGAGTGTTCTAAATTCTAGAAATGTTATTGAAGTAAATCCAAACCAAACTTCCTTTGGTGCGGACTCTGATGTCAAACTGAGATGAACAACCCTTTTATAGGGGATTATTTTACGCGTTATCGTTTAGATGTTGTGCACATACATGGTACAAAGGGCCGATCCCCCTAAGTACGAGAAGTAAGGTCCATATAGTCTTACGACTGTTAAAGGTTTAAAGTAGAAATACTTGATAACCTGAGACATAGTTCGTGGTCTTGTGACCCTCAGATGCTCTTTTGATTCTTGTATTCTAGTCTTGATTCAAAAGTCCAGTGTCGACGCCGGTTTTTTCGCTTCGCGTGTCCCTTTTTTAGCCTTTTCCAATTTTAGCTTTCTTGATTAAATGATTTCTTGAAAAGGCCGGCATTAATGTCGACGGGGTTTTGAAAGATCGCTTTTTATGATGAGCCAATTAACCAGAGTCGCCAGTTGGTATATTTGAAATGGATGTACCAACTCATCCGAGTTTTCGTTTTTTTATAAATCGCTGGCTCATATGTGACTCCGAATTAATTGGTCTGCGAATCGAGATTCATAGAGTTCGGGGGCTTGCTTAAGTGAGGGGAAGGTGTTAGGCACCCCTCGACTTCCGTGAAATACGGTTACCGCAATCTTGATGCTGTCCTATCCTTTAATTCATGAAATGTGTATATGTGCGGGTGTGTGTGGGTGTGTATGCTTATGTGAATGTTGTGGTGAGTTTGTATGAAAGAATCATTTGGATTTTTAGGGAAAGTTGTGCTTTAATTTGAGAATGTTTCAGAACGTCGTTTCTATTAATACGAGAAAGCTCCCTCTTTTCATGCAAAAGGTTTGATTTTTCATTGTCAAAAACTATGAGGTTTTTTTATTAGGTGTCGTTTTGGCAAAAAACAAGAGTTTTAAACCTTCGTCAAAATAGGAATCGAGATCTATACGTTGCCTTCATAAAATGATGGGCAATTTCTAGGATGTCTTTAACCCTAGGCACAAAGGTTTACTAAAATATTTCATTCATTCATAAAAGCCATTTTTGATGATGTTCGAAAATGATTTTCTTTGGCCTTCTCGTTTAATAGGAATCGACATTCATTAGCATTTCCAAATTCTTTTTTTTAGCCTCGTGATGCTAATATCCTACTTTTGATTGATTTTAGAAAAATCTTTATCATTTAATCTTTTGGAATCATTTTTGGTGTCACGAAATATAATCAAGCATAAACACGCGTCGGGGCTATTCACGGGCATGTCAGCCATCAAAATATCCCCAAACGCCAACAATCACATATTTCACTAATACGGGGCCTTAAACCCGATTCTCGCCTTAGCGTCGTTTTAAGGCCCGACAATTACATATTACAAAACAAGCACCTTGAATCTATTACATACATCAAAACGTCCATCATCGGATTTGAACCACGGGGTCACGTTCCTAGGCTCACACGAGATTACGACATACCCACGAAATGAATGCTACACAACTAACCAACCCGGATTTATCTAATACACCATGATATCCGAAAATGACAATCTAAATAAATTACACCCAATAAATTATCACAAACAAGCTAGAAATTTCATCAATTGGATATCCTCGGGTTATTAGGAAGAATTTTTTTCCGATGGAACCCTCACCAATAATCCCTAATCCATGATTGTTCAACAAGATCCATGAAAGTTATACCTAATTTACCCAATCAATATGACATGAATTACTAGAACAAATAGAAATTTTCACCTTGCAATTGATCTCAAATGGGTGTGAACTTGTGTATTTGAATAGGATGAAGAGTGTATTTGATACAATCAAAAAATCAAAAGAATTAAATTCTCTCTTTTTTCTCTCTTTTCTTCCTATTTGATTGCAATTTTTTGCTCTTTTCTCTCTATTTCCGTGCTTCTTCTTGTTACTGGAATTCTTCTTCTTCCCAAACTTTTTCTTCTTCTCCACTCCCTGTATGCTGAGCGAAAATGAGCTGAAATAGGCTGGCCAAAGCCAGCCGCAGATTGATCTGCGGCTGGCTGGCCGCCTGCCTTCCACTCACCCCGATTTCGAGTTCCGTGTTTCGGGATCCGTGTTTTCAAAAGGCACACTATTTGGCCGCAGATCAATCCGCGGCTGGACGGTTTGACTTTCTCGTTTTCCATGCCACGCCTCGATTTTTGTGCCGTGACGTCGGTTTTCGCTGACAGGCTCGTATTCGGCAGTCTGGGAATTTCCGGGAGACGTGCCACCTCATTCGGGGATGTCTGTTCCGGATGGCCTTATTGTCATGTCAGCTTTGGTTGCCAAAACATTGCGGGGTGTCGGGCGCTCGCACTTATGCCCATTCCTTCGCTCCCGCAAGCCGGTTCAATTGACGATTTTGCCCTCCTGTCAATGTTAGTACAAGGAACGCAAAATTTGGGTGTCTACAGCTGCCCCTCTTTATCATGTTCATGCAATGTTTAATGAAATGAACAGGATAAAGAATAGACACTCGATGCATGAATGACAATGCATAAGGATGACAAAGGATACGTGATGCAACACATATGATTTATGATGCAACGCAAGATGCCATTGATGCAAAACATTCAGAAAAGGGTGTCGAGGCTGATGATCGTCTCGTCGGGGCCGGGTATCGTCGCCGGTCACCCGTCTCGTAACCCCCGGTTATCGTTGCCAGTTGGTTATCTTGTCGGAGCCGGTTTTCGTCGCCGGACATCCATCTCGCAATCGCCGATTATCGTCGCCGGTCGATTGTTTTGTCGGGGCCGGTTATCGTCGCCGGTCCCCCATCTCGTAACCCCCGGTTATCGTCGCCGGTTGGTCATCTTGTCGGAGCCGGTTTTCGTCGCCGGACGTCCATCTCATAATCGCCGGTTTTCGTCGCCGGACGATTGTCTTGTCGGGGCCGGGTATCGTCGCCGGTCACCCATCTTGTAACCCCCGGTTATCGTCGCCGGTTGGTCATCTTATCGGAGCCGGTTTTCGTCGCCGGACATCCATCTCATAATCGCCGGTTTTCGTCGCCGGACGATTGTCTTGTCGGGGCCGGGTATCGTCGCCGGTCACCCATCTCGTAACCCCCGGTTATCGTCGCCGGTTGGTTATCTGGTCGGAGCCGGTTTTCGTCACCGGACATCCATCTCATAATCGCCGGTTTTCGTCGTCGGACGATTGTCTTGTCGGGGCCGGGTATCGTCGCCGGTCACCCATCTCGTAACCCCCGGTTATCGTCGCCGGTTGGTCATCTTGTCGGAGCCGGTTTTCGTCGCCGGACATCCATCTCATAATCGCCGGTTTTCGTCGCAGCACGATTGTCTTGTCGGGGCCGGGGATCGTCTCCGGTCACCCATCTCGTAACCCCCGGTTATCGTCGCCGGTTGGTTATCTGGTCGGAGCCGGTTTTTATCGCCGGACATCCATCTCGTAATCGCCGGTTATCGTCGCCGGTCGATTGTCTCGTCGGGGCCGGGTATCGTCGCCGGTCACCCATCTCGTAATTCATTTTCACTAGACACATCAAACGGCTGAAAGGGAACCAAGGGGACCCACCAGGGCCAGCCGCAGATGGATCTGCGGCCAGTCGCAGATTGATCTGCGGCCAGTCGCAGATAGATCTGCGGCTAAGATCGGGATTCATAAGCGGCTCGCTGCTTCCAGATCTGTCACTTTCACTTCGTACCCCACATAGATTCCTGCGATTTTGCTCGTTTGCAAGGACCCTTTGTCGAGTTTCTCAACTTTTTTGCAAAAACTGCTCCGGTAGGATCGTTCTACGCGCTACAGGTAACACTTTGACCGTTCACTTTTCAATTTCGTCAATGTTTGGCTATACATTTGGCTATTTACATGCTATAGATAGAAGATGTATGATTTACAATGCTATATTATGTATGATCATATATACATGCTATGTATCAACTGTGTGAGTCCTATTTTATGCTCATGATGCGGTCCCACATACTGTTATTCCTTTTCTGCAAGAAAATCATGCATTACATGCTGTAATTACACTTATGAATGCAATATTGATCTGTTTGAGGCTTGGATTTATGGAAAACATGTTTGGCTTATGCCTGGGATGTCCATTTTACAAACGAAACTCTGCCGATTTTTTTCTTTTTTTTAATGCACATACCATAACCATGCATCATGTTGCATTAATTATATGATGAGGGTAGGAATTTAGAATATTCGTGACATAATTCAAAAGGGAACTTACCTTCCTCCTTGCCTGTTCTGTTCCAGCTATGGATCCCGATGCTCATAGTAGCTCCTCCGTGTCACGGACCTCGGGTGTTCGCCGCCGTAGGGCTGCACCTGCTCCTGTTCCTCCTCGGACCCGTCAGGCTCGTCGCTTGGCGGAGGCTGTCATCTGTCCCGATCATCCGGACGTTGAGGAGGCTATCCCTCCGGAGGTCGCGGCAGAGGGGCCCTCCTCCAGCACACCGGCTCCATCTACTCATCAGGCTCCCACTGGCGTCCCTGTGCAGATACCCGATCTTCTGGGTCGGGATCTCAGTCGACACCCCTCAGCATCTCTCGTGGCTAACGAGGTATATCCCATTCTATTCTGATTTTATTCTCAATTTCTCAATTCTCCTTTTATCCGGACTGACCCATTGGTGATTGTCCCAGGTGCCCGAGTTTACTCAGCCGAGGGGTAACTGGTTCAACATCTACTCCCTCTACGCGGCTATGCACAGCGACTACCAGGCGATGGTGGATTATTGGGGGTTCCGTCACTTCTTCACTATCATTCCCCGGCAGTGCCCCTGGGGTTACATGAGGGCTTTGTCCAAGAGATGGTTTCACCAGACCCAGTCCCTTCATCTTCTTGACTGCGAGGTTGTGCTGACCCCATGGGACTGGAGGTACATTACGGGCATAGAGTTTACCGGGTCCCGCGTTCCTCTAGATCTCGACATCACTCCTGCGGAGGTCCGGGCTTTATTGGGCTTTGCAGCTGAGGACCGGGTCTTTAAGGCCCGTAGTATTCAGTCTGGTGCCTTGGCTGTTGACGCTGTCGGGGGTCTCTATGCGCTGCCCATTCCAGCGGATCAGGGTACTCGGGACATTCTGCTCCGACGCCTGTTCCTGACCATCATGAGGGGTTGTTTCCTAGGGAACAACTCCTCCACCATTCATTTCAGCGTCGTGGGAGCGGTCAGGGACGTGGACCGCATCAGTGACTATGACTGGGGGTCATTCACCTTTGCCTATTTCCTCCACGGTATGCGTCTACGCTCGGAGGGCCAGACAGATGCTTGGCTCGGATTTTATCACTTCCTGCTGGTGAGGTTTTCTCTTTCCCTCTTCTTATTGGACTTTCCTTCATTTATTTCCCTTTTTCCGCATTTATAGGTTACTCATGCCTTTCACTATTTCTGTTCGCAGTTCTGGGCCTACGAGCGTTTCCCATGTCTGAGGCCCGTCACCACTCTTGGCTTGGACACCTATCCCCGGGGTCGGCGATGGCATCATAGCACCCTGGAGGAGGTCCCGGTATCTGGCAGCTTTGCACACTGCCGCATCCAGCTGGAGCTGATCACGGCTGCAGGGGTCGTCTGGAGGCCTTATCTTTCTGAGCATCTGGATGTGGGGTTTATAGATGGGCATCCTACCGGCCCGGAGTTTGCACTTTCCACCCGTCGCCTCACTTTGCAGAGTGTTGGAGGATGGGTTATGTACCTGGGGGAGCGCGCCTTCAGATGCGTTACAGGAGAGATCCGCATCCCGCACTCCCTTCCTTTCACTACTTCCTGGCCGCTGGATTCTCAGCCTTCAGAGATCATGCTTGCAGGGGAGGACGGTCGGATGCTTTCGACGGGTCCCAGTACCAGTGATGCCTTCCGTATTTGGTGGGTGCCCCGCACCATCGGTCCTCAGACCCGGGCCACATTCTTCCTTGGGGATATGGTCCCCGGCTCGGTGATGATGACTAACTGGGCAGCCTGCGTTCGGACTCCCACTCATGCCGAGCAGATCGCCACTTTGACCCGCCAGGTGGACCAGTTGTCTCTATATCTTCGGGTGCTAGGCCGGACTCCAGAGGATGCTTATGCCTATGATCCTGACGGTACGGGTTATGATGCGGGCCCGAGCTCGTCTGATGCCACAGCGCAGCCCTACATTCCGGATATGAACTTCGGTCCTCCAACCTCGACGACCCCAGGGGATCAGTTTGAGGATCCCGCTTTTATCGATGAGATTGACTTTATTTAGATCAGGATAGGATAGGGCTTTTGTACCTGTACCTGCTTGGACTTAGTTTTTTATTTTATGCACTATGTACTGAATTCATTTATTTATATCATGCACAGTATTTCTCTTTTATCTCTATGATCTTCATTTGTTTTATTATTAACTGTATGATGTATGCTTTTCTTATTTATGGATAGAAAACGACCCCTGTACAGTCTCTTTGATACTATTTTTCCACAGATGTCGTCCTCAGATGCCGTGGTACGTTTAGATTTCATTCCTTCCACAGGGTTGGTTGGCAGTCTCCTCTACTGCTTGGACAGTTTATTGCCGGTCGACAGGGTCGTCGCAGACGGTCTTTTGGGCCATTCTTGGTCCTTATTAACTCTTCAGGTGCCAGTGGGCTTTGTGGAGGGTATTCTGAGCTATTGGGCGCCTGCCCGTCAGGTGTTCAGGTTAGGGATGGTAGAGCTGACCCCCACCCTCGAGGAGTATGCTCGCTTCACCGGCTTGCCTTTGGATAGACCTTGTGCCAGGGTCACGGCTGGTTCCATGCGCCGTCAGTTCTTGACCTTTACCGGTTTGCGGAGGGCTGTCTTGTTACCGGTGATCACATCAGACCATATGGTTCCCCTTCAGTTCTTGATTGACCGATTTGGTTCACCTGACAGTTTTCGTCTTTTCTTCGGCGATTTTTCTGTATCTGAGGAGCGCTGGGGCGCTTCACGAGTAGACGTTCTGATGGCCTGTGTCGTCTCAGTTTTGTACTTGCCGGCAGGACCTGATCAATTGGACATGCGAGTTGTCGCGGCTGTTCGAGCCCTTCCGGAGGATTACACCATTCTTCCCATGATATTGGCGGATACCTATATGTCAGCTTCATACTGTCAATCCTTTCGAGGCAGGGTATTCAGAGGGAGTTCGACCTTATTTTATATGTGGTTCATGAGTCATCTTAGTCCCATCGGCCATTTCCGTCGCCAAGGGTTTTGCTTCAGCCATGACATAACCACGTAATTTTCGTTTCGTCCCGTGAGCTGTACTGATGTGGCCTCCTGGACATCATTTTTGTCTGTCATTGAGGATCCCTTTCATCTATTGGTCTACTCGGGCTATTGCTCCTTTATGAGCTTCTTGACTCACGTGCCCACCCTGGATTTCATCCCTATTGTTGGCTTGAGGGGTGTGACGACTTATCATCCCCTGGCGGTTATGGGGCAGTTTGATCAGACACAGGATTTACACCCTTTCGCGGGTGCAGCCGCCTACCGATTCCTTATATCATCCCGTTTAGAGAGGGATCTATTGCGGGTATACGAGCTTTGGTCTCGCAGGATCTCCGCCGAATATAGTGAGAGCTGTCACATCCAGACATTTGCTTACGTGCAGTGGCTGCGCGGAGACTTGGATCCGGCTGGTTTGAGTCAGACTGGGGCCTTTGATGACTCTGGAGTGATTTCCCCAAAGGATACCACAGACCACCCCGTCTCAGCTGATTCTGCCCCGAGTCGGGTTACTGAGAATACCCGACTCCGCCTGGCCCTGATTACTGCTGAAGCCGAGAGGGATACCGCTTTTGTCAAGAGAGATGATGCCATTCGGGCTAGAGACGCTGCCATTGCTGACAGAGAGGCCATTGTACTTCAGACCAGGGCAGTTATAGATGCTCATTTTGGGACGGTCAGCCGAGCCACTGCTTTACTGGATCGTATTGATATGATGGGGCAGCAGATTGCAGGAGATGCTGATGCTTCAGATCTATCCACCACCTTGACCATCCTGCTTCAGCTAGTTTCAGATTTGTAGATTATTTTATTTCCTGCATAGACTATGTTAGTTCCATCAGTTATCGAAAAAGCAATCTTGTAATAAAATGACTTATATATATAGACATGCATTTAAATTTAGTCATTTTCCCCTTTTGTCGTATCATTGCCTTTCATTGGATCCCCATTTTATCCAGTTGACCATGATTTTGACATTTCGCCTTCTTTCTCTCCTCAAGTCTTGATGGAGATTTGACAGATATTGCCGCACACCTTTTGATTTCATCGGACTGAATCTCAGATTTTGGATAGCTGTTTGGTTGGATCAAGGTTATGTCCCCTGGGATGAAGCTGGTTAGGCAGCTGGTTTTGGGAAGGTTTTGAGGGTGTAGGAAGGTTTTATCTGGCTATTGAAAATTGGTTTTGGTTAGAGAAATGATTATTTTTAAGGGATCGGACCGCGCCGTGATGGCTGCCTACGTACCCCCACAAGTTGGGAGATCAGGTCCTACGTAGTTCGCTCTCAAGGAAAAGGGACCTGATGATTCAAGCGTAGAACCGCTTCACCGAGTCAGAATTGAGGGGTTGTGGAAATACCTCACCATCCATTTCTTGCAATATGAGGGCACCTCCGGATAACAATTTCTTAATCACAAACGGCCCCTCCCAGTTTGGGGCGAACTTTCCTTTGGCTTCGTCTTGACAAGGCGTGACTCTTTTCAACACCAAATCATTTTCTTTGAACTTCCGAGGTCTTATCCTTTTGTCATATGATCGAGAGATCCTTTGTTGATATAACTGACCGTGCCAAACCGCAGCCACCCTTCTTTCATCAGTTAGGGCCAATTGGTTGTATCGACTTTGCATCCAATCCTCCTCGCTTATCTGAGCATCGATCACTATTCTGAGAGATGCCATTTCAACCTCGATTGGCAGAACGGTCTCCATTCCATACACCAGAGTGTAAGGGGTTGCCCCTGTAGAAGTACGCGTTGATGTTCGGTATGCCAGCAGAGTGAGGGGTAGCAGTTCCGGCCATCCCCGATGATTGGCAGACATTTTGGCCATGATTTTCTTGATGTTCTTATTTGCAGCCTCCACTGCCCCATTCATCTTAGGACGGTAAATAACGGAATTGAGGTGCTTGATTTTGAACTGGTCACAGTCCCTTCATGAGGGCGTTGTTTAAATTCTTGGCATTGTCAGAGACCAAAACCTCAGGCTGCCCGTATCGACAAATGACATTATTCCTGATGAACCCGACGATGACCTCCTGAGTTACTTTGGGGAAAGAAGCTGCTTCTACCCATTTGGTGAAGTAATCGATCATGACGAAAATGAATCGGTGTCCGTTGCTCGCTTTGGGCTCTATTGGTCCGATTACATCCATTCCCCACATTGAAAATGGCCACGGGGAGGTCATACAGTGCAGTTCATTGGGAGGCGTATGGATCACATTACCGTGCGCCTGGCATTGATAACACCGTTTGACATGATCATCGCAATCGGCCTTCAGCGTCAACCAATAATGCCCTGTTCTCAAGATCTTTTTGGCCAGCATCGGTCCACTCATATGGGGCCCACACACTCCACCATGTATTTCATTCATAATCTTTCGGGCCTGCGTTTCATCTACGCACTGCAACAGTCCCAAACCAGCATCCCTCTTGTAGAGTGAATCCCCGCTCAGATAAAATTTCATCGCCATCTTTTGAATTCTCATCCTCTCAGTTCGACTCACCTGGTCGGGAATGGACCTATCTCTCAGATATTCCCTTATGTCGTGATACCAGGGCTGCTTTGGCAACACCACCTCGTCTGATAACACTGCCACCTGTTCTTCATATGCCGGGGCATTCTGTACGGCGATCTCAATCTGTGGACTGTCCCTATTCTTGATTACGTGGATTAAGGAAGCCAGAGTTGCCAATGCATCAGCAAAATCATTCCGTCCCCGGGGAATATGGCGAAAAGCGATATCTTCGAACTCTTGCATCAGCTGGGTAACACAACGATGGTATGGAAGTAACCGAAGCTCTTTAGTGTTGTACACCCCGATCGCTTGTCTGATTACCAATTCTGAATCCCCGAACACCGCTAGTCTCTTCACTCCCATGTCGCGGGCCAAGCGGAGTCCCAAGATACATCCCTCGTATTCGGCGGTGTTGTTCGAATTGCTGAAAAGCAGTTTAGTGGCCACGGGGTATTGTTCTCCCGTGATAGAGACCAGGACTGCTCCGGCTCCTGCCCCCTCGGCATTCATGGCACCATCAAAATACAGCTTCCAGAACTGTCCCTCGTCATCACATTTCTCGCGTGATACCCAAAATATATCTTCGCCCGGGAGAGGAGTTTCCAAGGGCTCCATCCCTCTCGACGGGGTTTCCGCCAACTGATCGGCAATTCCCTGTCCTTTCATGGCCTTCTGAGTCACGTACACCATGTCGAACTGTTGTAAGATTAATTGCCATCTTGACAATCGACAATTCAGCATGGGCCTTTCAAAAATATATTTCAGGGGATCCATTCTCGATATCAGGTACGTCGTATGCCCATGGAGGTAGTGCTGTAATCTCCCTGCAGCCCAGGCTAGAGCACAACAGTTTTTCTCGATGGGGGTGTAATTCTGCTCACATTGGCTAAATCTTTTGCTGAGGTAATAGATGGCCTGCTCTTTACCCGCCTCATTTTTCTGTCCCAACATACATCCCATCGCGATGGCATTTACCGATATATACATAAACAGAGGGATCCCATCCCTCGGGGGTACCAGCACTGGTGCTTCAGTCAATTGCTTTTTAATGGTCTGAAAAGCCTTCTGACATTGCTCATTCCATTCTTGGGAAACCCCTTTTCTTAACAGTTTGAAAATGGGCTCACATGTAGTCGTCAAGTGGGATATAAAACGGCTGATAAAGTTTATCCTTCCGAGGAATCCTCTTATCTCCTTCTCTGTGTGAGGCGCCGGCATATCCACAATGGCCTTAATATTTGCTGGGTCCAACTCAATGCCCCAATCACTAACCAGGAATCCCAAGAGCTTACCCGACTGCACTTCGAAAGCACAATTGGCTAGATTGAGTTTCAAATTATATTTTCTGAGCCGATCGAATAGCTTTTTGAGATGGGTTATATGATTAGATTCTACCTTCGATTTCACAATAATGTCATCCACATAGATCTCTATCTCCTTATGCATCATATCGTGGAATAAGGCCATCATGGCTCTCTGATAAGTAGCCCCCGCGTTTGTGAGGCCAAAAGCCAATCGCCTATAGCAGAAAGTGCCCCAGGGGGTGATGAATGCGGTCTTTTCCCGATCTTCCTCCGCCACCATTATCTGATGATATCCCGCGAAGTAATCCACAAAAGAGTACATTTCGTATTGGGCTGTGTTGTCTACCAAGATGTGTATGAAAGGCACCGGGAAGTTATCCTTGAGACTGGCCTTGTTTAGATCTCTGTAGTCTACACATACCCTCACCTTTCCTCCAGGCTTAGCCACTGGGACTACATTGGACAGCCATTCCGGATAAGTGGACACCATAATGATTCCCGCCCTGAACTGCTTGATGATCTCTTCCTTTACTTTTAAGCTCCACTCCGGTTTCAACTTTCTTAATTTTTGTTTGACAGGCCAGAAACCCTCCTTGATGGGTAATCGACAATGTCGGTGGACAATCCGATCATATCCTCATGAGACCAGGCAAAGACATCCTCATATTGTTTTAGCAACTCAGTCATTTCGGCTTTTTGGCTGGGGGTAAGGTCCGTCCCTATCTTGAGTTCTTTTGGCTTGTCAGGGGTTCTAATATCAATGGTGACGGTTTGGTCCAAGTTGGGTTTGGGTTTGTCCTCGACCCATCCTTTGATCTCGTCAGGCGCATCGTCGTAATCTGTCTCGTCTTGTTCAATGCCCATTAAATCGAAATCCAGCTCAATGTCAAAATCATAATCATCATTCAAATTTGAAAGACCATTTGTTAGGCAAGGATTACTCAAATTGGTACACCTGACATGAAACAAAATACTTGTCATATATAAATCATTTTTCACGACGATCGCATTTTCAAAATAACACGAAGAAACGACATAATTATGCAGAAATAAAACAACAACAAAAATAAAACTTCTTCATTCCCCCGTCCTCTGGGGTCTACCACCCTGACGTCGGGTTTTACCCTTTTTTGGATATTACTGGTTTCATGGTCCAGTTGTCGACGGTCAGGTCAGATGAAATGCGCTGGATAAAAGGGGGCTTTACATCGGACACTTCCCCGATGATCACGGATACGTCGCCTGAGTCCTCCCTCCTACTCTCTCCAGGAATGATCAGCCCTGCCCAATCGATGACAGGCACAACTCGTTGGGCTTCGGGTGGTGCGATAATAGTCCTCCCCTCCCCACTGCTTGTTGATTGTCCGGGGATATAGCACTTGGTTTCAAACTCTTTTGCGACCTCCTGCAGGAAACTTTCCCTCCGGGCCGACTCATTACGTGCGGGGGTTAACTCTTCATTCCCTGCCCCAATCACAGGCTCGCTGATCCTCTGTTCATTGTCGACTTTGGTCACTGGACTGCCAGCTAGTCGAATCGGAGCCGCACCCCGACGGTGTCTCCGTGCTACGCCCTCATGGTATCCCAACCCTGCTTTGCCTATCTGCTGTGGTAGGTGGATGGGCTCGGTGATTCCCTGACTGCTCCTTCCTAACCCCTGCCCAGGCTGGAAGTTCATTTTTATCATTTCCTTTGCCACAAAGGTAAGTTCGGGAGAGACCCTAGGTTTCACAGTTGGAGCTCCCAGGCATCTATAGTGGGGAGTGCTAATCTCCAGTGCTTGAAAGCTGGCAGGTGCTGCCGACTCATCCACATTGATCACTGGCAGGTTACTCCTAGGAGGAGAAGGGTCATCACATTCGGCCGAGATTGTTACCAGATTCCCATCGATGATTAGCTTGATTTGTTGGTGGAGCGTGGAGGGAACTGCCCCGTCCATGTGTATCCATGGCCTCCCCAATAACATGTTATAACTGGCTGCAATATCTAGGACCTGGAAAGATATATCAAAAGTACAGGGTCCTATCTCCACTGGTAATTCCATCTCTCCCATTGTATCCCTCCGGGAACCATCGAAAGCTCGTACCACCACATGACTGGTTCGTAGGCGCTTGGGGTTGATGTTCATCTTCTGCAAGGTACTGAGGGGACAGATATTCAATGCCGACCCTCCATCAATCAGCACCCCATTCATTATATAACCCGAGGAGATTACCGCAATATGTAGTGGTTTCCGGTGTCCCCTTCCCTCCTTGGGTATGTCTTCATCCGTAAAGGATATTACATCGTTCTCCAATAGGTGGCCCACCAGCTGGCCGAAACCCTCCTCACTAATTTCCTTGGGCACGTATGCCTCCTCCAGAACCTTCGTCAGGGTTTTGCAATGCTCATTGGATGACAACACTAAGTCCATGACTGATGTTAGGGTTGACTCCTCATTTAAAATCTGGATCCCCCTTGTTTCCGGGTGATCCATCCTTTTCAAGAATTCAATGGCCCTTTCTTCGGAAATCTCTTCATTTTTCCTCCTTTGGCTTTCAAGGACTCGCCCGGGAAGATACAAGGGGTTCCCCTTTGTCGTCACCGAAGCACAGCTGGCCGCTTCCTCTGGCATGCCCCCATAATTCTAGGGTACAGTCTTTAGACTACTGATAGGGATTTGCGCGTCAACTTGACCGTTCACTCCGTGCTATTCGTACTTACCCCCTATCAACCTGATGGGCGTTCCCCGTGCACTCCCATGATCATGTATCATGTTGATCATTTCCTCAATTTTCTGCACATAGTTCAACCTTGGCGGCCCCCCAGCTTCTCTCGCCTCTGTCGCATTGACTCCCCCTCCATCATGTCTTGGCAGGGGATTCGCCTTAACATTCGGGGAGTCCGGCTGTTCCACCATAATTTCTCCACTGTCAATCAGGTTTTGGATTCGATGTTTCAACGTCCAACAGTCTTGTGTATCATGGCCAGGGGAACTGGAGTGGTATGCACACCGCTTGCTCGGGTCAAACCTTCTACCCTTTGGGTCACTCGGGGGTGCCAACCCAACTATCTTCTTTTGGGCTACTAATACCGCTAATACCCGTTCAAGCGGCTCCCCGAGCGGGGTGAATACTCGATTTTGCGAGGCCTCATATCTTCTTCGCCCCTCTGCCCTTTGATCTGTGAAGTTTGGCTGTCGGGATGGCCCTACCCTTTGCACCTGTACCGGAAGATGGCTTTCTGTTTTTCTGGATGACCCCTGTAGGATGAGGGAGACATCCTCTTCCTTTTTCTTTTGGACCCTCCGGGAAGTGCTGCCATAGTTTCCATTCTGTATTTGCTCGGCAGCAGTTTCTAAAGCAGTAAAATCCCGGATTTTACCCAATTTCAACCCCATATCTACCATCTCTCCATGTTTAATCATTTCAGCGAAGGGTCTTCCAATCCCCGAGATGACTCGTTCATAATACGGTGCCTCTTGAATGTCTACAAAGGTCATCACCATCTCTGATTCGCTCATCGGGGGGTTCACCTGTGCGGCCATGCCCCTCCATCGTTGCGCATATTCCCTGAAGGATTCCCTAGGTTGTTTCTTAACCTTTGTCATTTGATACCTGTCAGGGGCCATCTGGGCCTGAAAGCTGTATTGGGTTAAGAAGGTATGAGCTAATTCCTCCCAGTTGTGGATTCGGGCGTTGTCAAGGCGGGCATACCAAATTCTTGCCTCCCCCGTTAAGCTTTTCTGGAACAGTTGCATTCTCAACCCTTCGTCCTCGGCATAAGACCCGAGTTCTCCAATGTATATTTTCAAGTGTGTGTAGGGGTCCCCCTTCCCATTGTATTTTTCAAACTCGGGGATTTTAAATTTCTCCGGGTATCTGGCTCCGGGGAAAACACATAAATCTGAATAGTTAACCCTGCCGAGGGACCCTATGCCCTTCATAGATTGGATGGTTTCTTCCATTTGTCTCATTTTCCTCCGCAAGTCATCTGTATCTCCCTCTTCCGGGATAGTAATCACTGTTTTGTTTGGTACGGGAATGGCCTTTGGGACGACTGGCTCGCCCTTAGGTGGATCCTCCTTAGGCAGTTCCTGCCTGGGTATCAACTGCTCTCTTAGCATTATGGCCATTTCTAACATCTGCTTCTTAAAGTCATCAAATTCCTCCCTAGATATGGCACCGAAATTGGTAGATGGAATATTAGCCATTTCAGATATGGAGTTTTGGGCCCTTTGAGACTGCGAACGGGTTTGAGGAGCAATCCTACAGAAACCAAGGTTCGAAGTTTAGTTGTGGGGAATAAAAATGCGGATGCATGCTAAAGCTGTAATTTTTGTGTTTTTGGGGTTTTTTAATCTTTCCCTGCAAAACAGAAAGTTAGTAGTCCTCTAATGCAATGACAAATGCTAAACATGGCTTTATTAAGCTCCCCAGCTGTTCCCTGAAAAACATAGAGGTTAGTAATTTCTCTTAGCAAAAGGGAGGCGAATATCATGACATTTATGCGTGAAATGTAAAAAGGCATGAAGAGACTTTTCCTGCGTAGGGTTAATCTGAGGCTGACCTATCCTAGGGTTACTCTCACGGGCTTTTCGGCATGAAGGTCCCCAAATCTTCGCAATCTACTCGTCTGAGCCCTTTCGATTGGAGCGGATTTGAGTGGTGCGTTTCCTGAGCCATCTCCGGGGAGCAGCCCCTTCGAGTCCAGTAATAAGCAACCGACAGGTTCGCCTCAGGAGGAGGTACTCTCTCAACATACATTCACATTCATCGTCCTCACCGTATGCAAATGATTACTTTAAAAGTAAAGCAATTCCATTCAGATATTCACTTATTTGGACATAAACACACATTCACACAACAAAACGTACAAAAGATCACAATATCGCACACATACACATATCCATGAATTTTAAAGGATAAGATAGCATCAAGATTTGAAAGCGGCTTAAGCCCTCTAAAGTCCCCAGCAGAGTCGCCAGCTGTCGACGCCGGTTTTTTTGCTTCGCGTGTCCCTTTTTTAGCCTTTTCCAATTTTAGCTTTCTTGATTAAATGATTTCTTGAAAAGGCCGGCATTAATGTCGACGGGGTTTTGAAAGATCGCTTTTTATGATGAGCCAATTAACCAGAGTCGCCAGTTGGTATATTTGAAATGGATGTACCAACTCATCCGAGTTTTCGTTTTTTTATAAATCGCTGGCTCATATGTGACTCCGAATTAATTGGTCTGCGAATCGAGATTCATAGAGTTCGGGGGCTTGCTTAAGTGAGGGGAAGGTGTTAGGCACCCCTCGACTTCCATGAAATACGGTTACCGCAATCTTGATGCTGTCCTATCCTTTAATTCATGAAATGTGTATATGTGCGGGTGTGTGTGGGTGTGTATGCTTATGTGAATGTTGTGGTGAGTTTGTATGAAAGAATCATTTGGATTTTTAGGGAAAGTTGTGCTTTAATTTGAGAATGTTTCAGAACGTCGTTTCTATTAATACGAGAAAGCTCCCTCTTTTCATGCAAAAGGTTTGATTTTTCATTGTCAAAAACTATGAGGTTTTTTTATTAGGTGTCGTTTTGGCAAAAAACAAGAGTTTTAAACCTTCGTCAAAATAGGAATCGAGATCTATACGTTGCCTTCATAAAATGATGGGCAATTTCTAGGATGTCTTTAACCCTAGGCACAAAGGTTTACTAAAATATTTCATTCATTCATAAAAGCCATTTTTGATGATGTTTGAAAATGATTTTCTTTGGCCTTCTCGTTTAATAGGAATCGACATTCATTAGCATTTCCAAATTCTTTTTTTTTAGCCTCGTGATGCTAATATCCTACTTTTGATTGATTTTAGAAAAATCTTTATCATTTAATCTTTTGGAATCATTTTTGGTGTCACGAAATATAATCAAGCATAAACACGCGTCGGGGCTATTCACGGGCATGTCAGCCATCAAAATATCACCAAACGCCAACAATCACATATTTCACTAATACGAGGCCTTAAACCCGATTCTCGCCTTAGCGTCGTTTTAAGGCCCGACAATTACATATTACAAAACAAGCACCTTGAATCTATTACATACATCAAAACGTCCATCATCGGATTTGAACCACGGGGTCACGTTCCTAGGCTCACACGAGATTACGACATACCCACGAAATGAATGCTACACAACTAACCAACCCGGATTTATCTAATACACCATGATATCCGAAAATGACAATCTAAATAAATTACACCCAATAAATTATCACAAACAAGCTAGAAATTTCATCAATTGGATATCCTCGGGTTATTAGGAAGAATTTTGTTCCGATGGAACCCTCACCAATAATCCCTAATCCATGATTGTTTAACAAGATCCATGAAAGTTATACCTAATTTACCCAATCAATATGACATGAATTACTAGAACAAATAGAAATTTTCACCTTGCAATTGATCTCAAATGGGTGTGAACTTGTGTATTTGAATAGGATGAAGAGTGTATTTGATACAATCAAAAAATCAAAAGAATTAAATCCTCTCTTTTTTCTCTCTTTTCTTCCTATTTGATTGCAATTTTTTGCTCTTTTCTCTCTATTTCCGTGCTTCTTCTTGTTGCTGGAATTCTTCTTCTTCCCAAACTTTTTCTTCTTCTCCACTCCCTGTATGCTGAGCGAAAATGAGCTGAAATAGGCTGGCCAAAGCCAGCCGCCTGCCTTCCACTCACCCCGATTTCGAGTTCCGTGTTTCGGGATCCGTGTTTTCAAAAGGCACACTATTTGGCCGCAGATCAATCCGCGGCTGGACGGTTTGACTTTCTCGTTTTCCGTGCCACGCCTCGATTTTCGTGCCGTAACGTCGGTTTTCGCTGACAGGCTCGTATTCGGCAGTCTGGGAATTTCCGGGAGACGTGCCACCTCATTCGGGGATGTCTGTTCCGGATGGCCTTATTGTCACGTCAGCTTTGGTTGCCAAAACATTGCGGGGTGTCAGGCGCTCGCACTTGTGCCCATTCCTTCGCTCCCGCAAGCCGGTTCAATTGACGATTTTGCCCTCCTGTCAATGTTAGTACAAGGAACGCAAAATTTGGGTGTCTACATCGAGAATTTGATTATCCGATATCCATTGTTTATTCGCATGTTATTATGATTATTTTTATTGTGTTACTTGCTGGGCAATTGTTGCTCATTCTTGCATAATAACATTGCAGCTAAAGTTGAAAGAACTGACGAGCCATCCACTAGTAAGGGCAAAGGAAAAGCAAACAAGTGATGAAGACTTGTTATATTTATTTAAATGATGTTTATGTAATGAACTTAAGTTATGTTTCTGCATTGATGTTTATTTAAGGTTAGGTGACCTGGGATTTATTTATTAAAGATGTTGTAACCCTTTAATGGGAGATTTCTATTTTAATTAAGAGTTTTCATTTATATTTGAATGGGTAGTTCGATGTGATGTGATGTATTTGGATAGTGAACACCAAATCCTATGGAAACGAAGTACCCGGATTTGGGGATGTCACAGTGTCACTCATGATGTAGAATAAATATTATTTATTTATATTTGAATTAAAGGAGTTTAATTCATTATAAATAATATTGGAATGATTCTAATTTATTTATTCTACTTACGGGCTTAATATTGAACCTAGATGGTCACACCATAAAAAGAGATAGCTCCCTTAGTGATCAACGACTTTCAGATAATATAGATTTGAATATTAATCACAAAAGAACATTTCAGTGAATAGTTACCTTATAATTCAATCATTCTACCACACAATGTCCCAATCAAATATAAGACATGAAATTACTGTCAATTCTTATTTTATTTGATTATATCTATTTTGACTCTCAAATGCACAACTCTAAATAATGCAAATTAGAAACACCTTTCTAATTTCATTCTGTTTTGGCCGAAGACTTCTGAGTTATCATTTATCGAATCACATAGGACATTCTCTCCTTTTACTAAAAATGGTAGATTATTGGTTTACCATTCACCTGTAACGCCCCCGAAACTCGGGTCTTACCTTGAACCCGATTTCGGCGCGTCACGGTACTACCCATACAACATGGGTTTACTACATGAATGTAATTACAATAATATAACAACATATCCTCATCTAATCCCAGGCACGAAGACCTTAAATAAAACACTTATGACCAAGGTTGAATAAATACCATGATCCTTTACAATATCTTATGTGTGAACGCAAGGTTCAGATTCTGACTTTATCTAATCCCTGAATATTCGCAAGGTTATTCAATAACCAATACATTCGTTATAAAAAATGTCCTTTATACAACATCGACATCCTTGTAGTTTACTATAACAAGTAACTAACATAATCACATCATAAATACTATAATGGATAACCTTCATTTCTAACTCAGGGTTTACATAGTCAAATTCACGTACATCATATACCGTCATCATAGCTAAATAATTACAGTAAAGGGACATTTAGCAACCTTCCTGTTTCCATGCGCCTCTAATCCTCATCATCACGATATCAAGATAATTACATTGCATCGTAAATCTGCAAAAGTTTTATTTTTGCAAGAATGAGCACGACGGCTCAGCAAGAACTGACAGTTTTCACATTTCATGCTTCACGTAACACATAAATTTGCATTTTATCCATGCATCATGATTCTCATACTATGCATCTTACTCATGCATTATAAATCTTATGCAATTCATCCATATATATGCATCATGTATCTCATAGCATACTTCATGCATCTCACATTGTATATTTGTAATAATTCAAGTTCCACATAGAACAATATGGTCACATAATTGCACGTTATGCACACTTTAATCATGCTCTCATATGATCCACATAATAGTGAAAGATTTAGTAATCAAATCATGTACATAAATACATTTAAACAAGTTAACAAGTTACTGAAAGAACTTGCCTTTAAGCGTTCCTTGCCAAATTATGATGGCTCGTCCTTCAAATATCCTACACAATTTATTTAACAATAAAATACCAATTAGCCACTAAAAAGGCTTCATATAATGGTTTACAATATAATAACTTTTATCTCATATTGTTCGCGCATTATAAATTAATAACGCGATTAACTCTAAAACGTTACTCGGCGTCGCGTCGTTTGAAAACGTTACGACCCTTATCACCATCAATACTTATTGGTTACATTAACCCCATCCCGTATCTTATAATGTTCGTTTCATTTGAATCGAGACATTATTCAAGTTCATTAACACTTTACACGGCGTTTCGACGTTTACACGTCACACACCTAATTCGCCTCCTTTGCATGTGCTTAGCATGCTCATGCATTGGTTTATAAACACACTATCATGTTTCATTAGTATTAGAAACAAAATATTAAACAAGATTATACACACTAGTTACGACGTTACGACGCTTGCACGTCTATACGCTAAACTTGATTATTCGAACGCCTAGGCGACATGCATTTGCGTACGCCTAACATGCCCATTCAATTTGTCTAATACTCATTGGTTAATGTTAAGTATCAGTATAAATCATAACATTCATGTTATAAAACTTAGAACATCATTTAACATTGTCGGGAGCATTACGCGTGCTTACGCGCATGCTCGACACTCTCCGATTGCCTCCAAAAACACATCAGTCACACAAATGGTCAATTTGGGAATTGATCCCGACCTCAAATTGAAAAACTCAAAGAACGAAAGTTGTAGGTCTACTCGTTCTCTTTCCGAATCATCTTGAATCATCTCAATCCGAGTTCGTATGAGAAAGTTATGCCCATTTTACTAAAGGACGTCGGAGCAGTTTTGCACAGTTTCCTTACCAGCGCCGTTGGCGCTCACAATGGCCTATGGCCAGCGCCTACAGCGCTCCTATGCAGTAGCTGGCCCCGTGGCCAGCGCCTACAGCGCCCAGCCAAGCGCCGTTGGCGCTAGGCCTGAGTCCCCAACGCGTTTTGCTTCCCGGAATGCTCTGTTTTGGTGTTCTAGACCTATCTTGCTTCCAACCACCATAACTCTCTCAATACACATTCAAATTGGTCCGTTCCGGACTCTATGGACTCCTAAGACATAGGGCTACAACATATCAAAAATTCAGAGCTATCCATTAACATTAACATGGCCAAATCTTAGGCCAAAGTATCAACTCATGCTATATTTTCGTGTTCTTGGTGTTCTTCGTGTTCTTCACAAAAATCTTCACCAAATCTTTGTTTTAACTTCTTTTTACTTCGTTCCAACTGGGTTAACTTCATAACCCATGGAAGTACAACATCATACCAACAAACGAATTAAACAAACACAAAATCATAGCTACAAAGTCCTCTAAATCATCCAAATGTCCAAGTTCATGTCCAAGGTTCATTGTTCTTCATGTTCTTCATCCTCCTTAAGCATAGGTACGGATTTAATGCGTTTTTGTTCCACTTTGATGTTATTGATGACTTACATAACCTCTTAACAACATTTACCATCATCCAACACAAACAAAAACAACAAGAATCGCTAGAAAATCCATCCACAAGCTCAAGAGCTCAAGAAAACCTTTAAAACTCAAAAATCTTAACAAACTTAAATGAAATGGGTTTGAATGAGATGTTTACCTCTGTAAATCTCTTCTAAATAATACTAAGCCTTTCTTGGAGCTTGGCTTGAGTCTCCTTCTTCCTTTTTGGTTCACCCGAACCTCTTATTCTCTTCTTTTCTTCTTCTTCTTTTTCCGGCGACTCTTCTTCTTCTCCGGCGACTTTTCCGGCGAACTTCTCCTTCTCTTTTCCTCCTCTTTGCAGCTATCTCCCTCTCTCTCTCTCTCTATCAGCTGATGGTAGTTTGAATGGGATGCTAGAGAGAATTGAAAAAATGATTTGGGAGGAGTAGATGAGTGAATTAGGGAGAAGTGGAAGAAAAAATGGAAATGGGTTGTGTGCTCCATGAAGTTTGCTGGCTAGGCTCCCCTCTCCTTGCATTTGATTGGTCCAAAATGAGGGACTGGTTCCCTCTTGGAGTGACAAGTCAAAATAAATACCCAAATACACTAAAATTATATCCGAAAACTCTCACTTTTGTACCAAAACTGGTAAATAACTCCTCCCAAAATTAAAATGGGCATTACCATAAATATTGGAACACATAAAAATAATTATTACGGGGTTTGTCCATTTATTCGGAACAGTCTTATTATACATTTCGGATACGGATAAAATCACGTATCTGCTCGACTAAATTTTCTGACGCTTGGAAAAATTATTCCTTCGCATATACGTCTTAATGAAATTTATAGAAACCGAAAAAGACGAAAAAATATTCGGGCGTGAATAGTACCTCGGGAAACGTGCCCCGTGAATAGTGATTTTGCGATCTTTCGCAAAATCAATTATTCGCTCCTACGGTTCAACAACGCATAAAACTTCATACATTGACCTCATCTAGGTTATAAAATAACCATAAAATATGCCGCATAAAAATAATATTTAATCCATTAATAATATTAATAAACCCAAATTACAAGGGTATTCACGATTCGCGATCGCTACTCTTCCCGATTAACTCCCCATAATCATATACATCAACGTACATATATCTCACCCATATTTTGGGTTAGCGTCTTTACAATAAATAACTCATCCAATAATATTATCCTTCAACTATTTATTTAATCCAATAAATAGTACTCTAGCGATATTTCTCGAATCCGCCAAATTAGCTAATACGAAAACTTTCATACTTACTAATCATCGTCTACACATAATCTAGGTTTATAATATAACCTTTAAACACTTACCACATAATATTATCAATAAAAGTCTATTTTATTCAATAATATTCATAAGCTCGAATTATCAAGCTACCCATGACTCGCAATCGTTACAATAATTAACTATTAACTCATTCATTCCGAATCTATTATGTATATATTTCACATTTATATATACATATTAGGCTCATCTATTTAATCACATAAATATATATAACACATATATATTCAAACGCGGCTCATAATAAGAATTATTCTATATTAAATTCTTATTATAATTATTCTCAAAAATCCGGGTTGTCACATCCTTCCCTCCTTATAAGGATTCCGTCCTCGGAATCACAAATATCAAACCTCTTACTCGGTTTTCGTCTAATTTCTTCCGAAATTTTATCGTTGAATAAATTTTAACGTATTACTATAACATAGGTTTCATATTACCTATTTAATCTCTGAGTATTATCCTATGTTTAACCCATCAATTTCCTTTTCTAAGGATCATTGTATGCCACAATCATCATAATAATTTAATATCATGATTTGCTAACTCATAAACATTCGGGATATTACATTCACCCCTTCTTCTAAGAATTTCGTCCTCGAAATTTCAATGCATTCATCTTTGCTTATTCTACCCATCAAAACTAGGTTTTCAATCTAACCTTTACACTGTCCTCTTTCAAGGATTCACTTAAAATTGTCGCATTCTACGACTACTTCTCGTTGGGATAATCACTCTTCCCAAAATCAGTTTCCCGAATAATAGGAACCTTCAACAATTGTTTAATAATTGTGAAGTAACTTGAACAAATAGAAAATAAAATATTCCTTAAAAAATTTTCATATTATGCTGAGGGGTCATAAAAACCATGACCATAGAGGTTTACGGGTATTACTACCCCTACCGATTTCAATTATGAAAAAGGTAATCTACCCCTGCTGGGAGCCATAAAGAACATGAACATTGAGGTTTACGGGTATTACTACCCCTACCGATTTCAATTAAGAAAAGGTAATCTACCTCATAAAGACCATGAACATAGTCAAGGAATTAGTCCGTCAGTAGTACTCGAGGGGATCAACCTCTCATACTCCATGTATATGCATAACATTTAACTCTGACTGCATCGGATACCCGACACTTATAGCATCCATATTAAGGGTTGCTCTCCGCCAGTTGTACTTGAGGGGATCGACCTCTCGTACACCATGTGTATGCATAACATTAAATCCTGACCGTGCCAGATAACCGACACTTATATTCCCCTATTCCGGGTTATTCCCCCAACTCAAGAATCCGCACCAAAACAATTTGGTTTGGCATAAATTCTCAAATAATGCTTGAATTTCATAAGCACATTGCAACATTCGTCTAGCCGAATCAAATAGCTTAGACTTACATCAATAATTCGGACATCAATCGAATCATTATAGCCAACTCAATTGGCATGCAAATTTTTTTTTTATACCTTAGAGAAAACAAAAATCATTTTATGACGTCATAATACTGCACTGTTGCAACAGTGTGTTAGGATTCCGTCATTTTCTGACTTTGTCATACTACATCATACCTTAGTGGGTTGACGATCCTATGATCACATCCAACACTAGGTTAATCTGCATTGATGACTCCATCATCTGTCATTCTACACCAGGTTTCATGATGCATTGATGACAATTTAAAAATACATTTTGATATTTTCAAATCAACTTTGTCTAGCCGAAACTATTAGCTTAGACATATGAATAATAGTACATTTAAAATCCCTGGTCCAGAAATCTGGCTCCATACATTTTTCGAAGAGCAAAAGTGCAAATGTCAGCACGAAGTCAATAAATTTCGAAGTCTAGCATAGCTAGAAGATTTGGAATATCCATGTCTCCTCATCAACTTCAATTTCTCCCATTTCTCCACTTTTTAATAGTTCTATCTATTTCTAACTCCATCAATGCTCATCATTTTGAGAATTCACAGTTCTAAATCCACAACCTTTCGATACCCCAATATAGTTCATCAAACTTACCACACAATATGAGTTCAGGAACTTACCACAATCATATGGGTTTAGAAACTTATCCTAGTCAGACCAAAATCGTCCATTCGCTGAGGGGTTCCATCAGACCATATGATTATGAGTCACGAACTTACCATACGTGTGAGTTTAAAGAACTCGCACCTAATCTTAATATTCTCTAACTATCAAATATAAATATGAGAAAAGAATCACCTTCTCGTCATACGTATAGCGATAGCGCGATACTAGGTTCCAACGATTATCAATATAGGAAGCTAAGTGATTGTCGAACCTATCACAATCCCCTGCCCATACAAGGAATCGATCAACTCGGCCACTAATCAATATAGGAGGCTAAGGGGTTGTTACACCAAGCACAAATTCCCCGCCCATACAAGGAATTGTTCAACTCAACCACTATACCGATATAGGAAGCTAAGTGGTTCTCAAACCAAGCACGAATCCCCCGCCCATACAAGGAATTGTACAACTCAGCCACTAACATGAGTCCTCAATTGAAATCACCCCCAATCCTAGCTTACTCCTTGCTTAACAAGAATTTAATTCGTGTTTCATCACCCATAACTCTTTCCGAGTTTTACTCGTACTATCTCATAGTACCATCTGTCTATAGCATTCAGCTAAAATTTTCAATCATTCAATTGATCATCTGTCATTCTATGACTTAATCCAATCATATCGTGATCTTACTTTACAATCGTTTTACATTACGATCTTCCTTATCCTACGATCGTTTCATCCTACGACCTTCTCTACTCTTCTCTTTAATCATAATATATGATTTTATTGCATCTTTGTCTTATAGACCTCGTATATCTATCAACACTTATCATCTTTATCACTGGAGTCAGGTAACTCCTAATTCTCATCTTTTATAATGCATCGAGATTCTTCTTTGAATCGTCTTATATATATCTCAACTCTTACTATGAATTTTCTAAATTCATTTACTATCAATTAAACTCTATTTGAGTTTTATCTATCTTCATCATTATCATCTTCCTTCACTACAGTTATAGCCTAAGGTACTCTTACCCAAGGTTTATAACCCATCAGCTCTGATACCAACTGTAACGCCCCCCGAAACTCGGGTCTTACCTTGAACCCGGTTCCCGCGCGTCACGGTACTACCCATACCACATGGGCTTACTACATGTATGTAATTACAATAATATAACAACATATCCTCATCTAATCCCAGGCACGAAGACCTTAAATAAAACACTTATGACCAAGGTTGAATAAATACCATGATCCTTTACAATATCTTATGTGTGAACGCAAGGTTCAGATTCTGACTTTATCTAATCCCTGAATATTCGCAAGGTTATTCAATAACCAATACATTCGTTATAAAAAATGTCCTTTATACAACATCGACATCCTTGTAGTTTACTATAACAAGTAACTAACATAATCACATCATAAATACTATAATGGATAACCTTCATTTCTAACTCAGGGTTTACATAGTCAAATTCACGTACATCATATACCGTCATCATAGCTAAATAATTACAGTAAAGGGACATTTAGCAACCTTCCTGTTTCCATGCGCCTCTAATCCTCATCATCACGATATCAAGATAATTACATTGCATCGTAAATCTGCAAAAGTTTTATTTTTGCAAGAATGAGCACGACGGCTCAGCAAGAACTGACAGTTTTCACATTTCATGCTTCACGTAACACATAAATTTGCATTTTATCCATGCATCATGATCCTCATACTATGCATCTTACTCATGCATTATAAATCTTATGCAATTCATCCATATATATGCATCATGTATCTCATAGCATACTTCATGCATCTCACATTGTATATTTGTAATAATTCAAGTTCCACATAGAACAATATGGTCACATAATTGCACGTTATGCACACTTTAATCATGCTCTCATATGATCCACATAATAGTGAAAGATTTAGTAATCAAATCATGTACATAAATACATTTAAACAAGTTAACAAGTTACTGAAAGAACTTGCCTTTAAGCGTTCCTTGCCAAATTATGATGGCTCGTCCTTCAAATATCCTACACAATTTATTTAACAATAAAATACCAATTAGCCACTAAAAAGGCTTCATATAATGGTTTACAATATAATAACTTTTATCTCATATTGTTCGCGCATTATAAATTAATAACGCGATTAACTCTAAAACGTTACTCGGCGTCGCGTCGTTTGAAAACGTTACGACCCTTATCACCATCAATACTTATTGGTTACATTAACCCCATCCCGTATCTTATAATGTTCGTTTCATTTGAATCGAGACATTATTCAAGTTCATTAACACTTTACACGGCGTTTCGACGTTTACACGTCACACACCTAATTCGCCTCCTTTGCATGTGCTTAGCATGCTCATGCATTGGTTTATAAACACACTATCATGTTTCATTAGTATTAGAAACAAAATATTAAACAAGATTATACACACTAGTTACGACGTTACGACGCTTGCACGTCTATACGCTAAACTTGATTATTCGAACGCCTAGGCGACATGCATTTGCGTACGCCTAACATGCCCATTCAATTTGTCTAATACTCATTGGTTAATGTTAAGTATCAGTATAAATCATAACATTCATGTTATAAAACTTAGAACATCATTTAACATTGTCGGGAGCATTACGCGTGCTTACGCGCATGCTCGACACTCTCCGATTGCCTCCAAAAACACATCAGTCACACAAATGGTCAATTTGGGAATTGATCCCGACCTCAAATTGAAAAACTCAAAGAACGAAAGTTGTAGGTCTACTCGTTCTCTTTCCGAATCATCTTGAATCATCTCAATCCGAGTTCGTATGAGAAAGTTATGCCCATTTTACTAAAGGACGTCGGAGCAGTTTTGCACAGTTTCCTTACCAGCGCCGTTGGCGCTCACAATGGCCTATGGCCAGCGCCTACAGCGCTCCTATGCAGTAGCTGGCCCCGTGGCCAGCGCCTACAGCGCCCAGCCAAGCGCCGTTGGCGCTAGGCCTGAGTCCCCAACGCGTTTTGCTTCCCGGAATGCTCTGTTTTGGTGTTCTAGACCTATCTTGCTTCCAACCACCATAACTCTCTCAATACACATTCAAATTGGTCCGTTCCGGACTCTATGGACTCCTAAGACATAGGGCTACAACATATCAAAAATTCAGAGCTATCCATTAACATTAACATGGCCAAATCTTAGGCCAAAGTATCAACTCATGCTATATTTTCGTGTTCTTGGTGTTCTTCGTGTTCTTCACAAAAATCTTCACCAAATCTTTGTTTTAACTTCTTTTTACTTCGTTCCAACTGGGTTAACTTCATAACCCATGGAAGTACAACATCATACCAACAAACGAATTAAACAAACACAAAATCATAGCTACAAAGTCCTCTAAATCATCCAAATGTCCAAGTTCATGTCCAAGGTTCATTGTTCTTCATGTTCTTCATCCTCCTTAAGCATAGGTACGGATTTAATGCGTTTTTGTTCCACTTTGATGTTATTGATGACTTACATAACCTCTTAACAACATTTACCATCATCCAACACAAACAAAAACAACAAGAATCGCTAGAAAATCCATCCACAAGCTCAAGAGCTCAAGAAAACCTTTAAAACTCAAAAATCTTAACAAACTTAAATGAAATGGGTTTGAATGAGATGTTTACCTCTGTAAATCTCTTCTAAATAATACTAAGCCTTTCTTGGAGCTTGGCTTGAGTCTCCTTCTTCCTTTTTGGTTCACCCGAACCTCTTATTCTCTTCTTTTCTTCTTCTTCTTTTTCCGGCGACTCTTCTTCTTCTCCGGCGACTTTTCCGGCGAACTTCTCCTTCTCTTTTCCTCCTCTTTGCAGCTATCTCCCTCTCTCTCTCTCTCTATCAGCTGATGGTAGTTTGAATGGGATGCTAGAGAGAATTGAAAAATGATTTGGGAGGAGTAGATGAGTGAATTAGGGAGAAGTGGAAGAAAAAATGGAAATGGGTTGTGTGCTCCATGAAGTTTGCTGGCTAGGCTCCCCTCTCCTTGCATTTGATTGGTCCAAAATGAGGGACTGGTTCCCTCTTGGAGTGACAAGTCAAAATAAATACCCAAATACACTAAAATTATATCCGAAAACTCTCACTTTTGTACCAAAACTGGTAAATAACTCCTCCCAAAATTAAAATGGGCATTACCATAAATATTGGAACACATAAAAATAATTATTACGGGGTTTGTCCATTTATTCGGAACAGTCTTATTATACATTTCGGATACGGATAAAATCACGTATCTGCTCGACTAAATTTTCTGACGCTTGGAAAAAATTATTCCTTCGCATATACGTCTTAATGAAATTTATAGAAACCGAAAAAGACGAAAAAAAATATTCGGGCGTGAATAGTACCTCGGGAAACGTGCCCCGTGAATAGTGATTTTGCGATCTTTCGCAAAATCAATTATTCGCTCCTACGGTTCAACAACGCATAAAACTTCATACATTGACCTCATCTAGGTTATAAAATAACCATAAAATATGCCGCATAAAAATAATATTTAATCCATTAATAATATTAATAAACCCAAATTACAAGGGTATTCACGATTCGCGATCGCTACTCTTCCCGATTAACTCCCCATAATCATATACATCAACGTACATATATCTCACCCATATTTTGGGTTAGCGTCTTTACAATAAATAACTCATCCAATAATATTATCCTTCAACTATTTATTTAATCCAATAAATAGTACTCTAGCGATATTTCTCGAATCCGCCAAATTAGCTAATACGAAAACTTTCATACTTACTAATCATCGTCTACACATAATCTAGGTTATAATATAACCTTTAAACACTTACCACATAATATTATCAATAAAAGTCTATTTTATTCAATAATATTCATAAGCTCGAATTATCAAGCTACCCATGACTCGCAATCGTTACAATAATTAACTATTAACTCATTCATTCCGAATCTATGTATATATTTCACATTTATATATACATATTAGGCTCATCTATTTAATCACATAAATATATATAACACATATATATTCAAACGCGGCTCATAATAAGAATTATTCTATATTAAATTCTTATTATAATTATTCTCAAAAATCCGGGTTGTCACATCCTTCCCTCCTTATAAGGATTCCGTCCTCGGAATCACAAATATCAAACCTCTTACTCGGTTTTCGTCTAATTTCTTCCGAAATTTTATCGTTGAATAAATTTTAACGTATTACTATAACATAGGTTTCATATTACCTATTTAATCTCTGAGTATTATCCTATGTTTAACCCATCAATTTCCTTTTCTAAGGATCATTGTATGCCACAATCATCATAATAATTTAATATCATGATTTGCTAACTCATAAACATTCGGGATATTACATCACCTATCTCCATGTACAACTTATTATACCCAATCATACCCTTTGATATACCTTAAGGGTCTTAAAAGACATGTCAAAGTATAACTCATCATACACAAGATACTATGATGATCTAAAGTCCAAGGATCACTTATTCTACTATCACAAGAGGAATTCCTATTGACATGCGAGTAAAACTCCATTGGGTATTCCTTAGTGAGCCACGTTCAGTGAACTTATTCTCCAATAAGTACCTACGTACTTGCTTTAGTGTCTCCACACAAATAATTATGAGATCAATCATCCTCTTCCTAAGAGCAAACAAAGCATATACCAATCTATCCGGATTCACTAATCCCTTTTTTAGTAATCCAACGATTAGGAACGATTTTAGTTTGTGAGCTATCTAGAATTTAGATCTTATTAGCATGATCATCATCAGGATTCTAAAAGCATTGCTAAAAACTATAGGTTTATCACATATGAAATAACAGCACCATGTAGATAAAGTAAAATGACTTTAATAAATAAATTTTTTTATTAATAAATGAACAAGATTACAAAGTATATGCTACATCATATCAAATATAATTGGCTTGTGTGCATACTACTTTCAGGTGCTTCTTGATTTTGGTCATTTGATACCGATCAGGAGCCATTTAGGACTGAAAACTGTACTGGTTTAGGAAAGCATGTGTGACACCCCCAAATCCAGGTACTTAATTCCCACATATTTGGTGTTCACTATCTCATTCAATCACATCTAATTACCCAATATTAAGAATAATAAAAAAAACTTAAAGAAACATCTTCCCAAAATTGGGTTACATCACCAAACTCTTAAACAATCATATCCCAGGTTATCTTAACCTTAATACATCAATGCGGAATAAAATCACAAAATTAAATAAGTCTTAAGCAAAGAACTAAAACAAATAAAGTAAACATCTTCATTTGTTCATCTTGCCCTTGCCCTTGCTAGAGGATGGCTCATCTGACTTTTCTGCCTTAGCTGCAATGTATTTAATGCAAGAGTGAGCAAACAATTGCCCACAAGTATAATAATAACAACATTCAAATAAAATAGAGTTCAACTAAGATATAATAATTTTTTGACATCAATCAATAAGGAATCAACGTCTGAAAGCTCGTTAGAATGCTCGATTCAAGAATAATAGATTTCAAGATTTAGAAATTATATCTGAGGGTCACAAGACCTCGAACTATGTCCTAGGTTAACTGATATCTCTACCGTAACCTTTAACAGTCTTAAAGACTATGGACCTTCCATTTCGTACTCATGGGGATCAGTCCTTTGTACAATGTATTGTGCACAAACATTTTAACGCTGTCGCGTAAGTAATCCCCTATATTAGGGTTGTTCATCTCAGTTTATCGTCTGAATCCGTACCAAAAGAAACTTGGCTTGGAACAAGTATAGAAAATATTCTAAGTCTTTGAAATCGCTCATCAACTAAGGACTAGCTGAATCAATAAGGGTTTGCTAGTCGCTAATACATTCGATTCAACAATAAAGTTTGTTCAATAGAAACTATACTCGAAATTTGAATAACAAACAACGATTGGAATAAAGCTTAAGTACGTAACATGATAGTAACCTTGCTTGAATATCAATAAGCTAAGGTCAACAAGCTTGCTCAATATAAATAAACTTGCTTTGAATAAATTAACAAGTTAAAAGGAAAGAACAACTTGCTCAACGTAAAAGTAATAAATTGAGATAAGGAACTTGCCTCAAGCGTAGCTTACAAATTAAATATCTCACGATCCTTAAACAACCTATGCATTTAATTATAAAATGGTAACATAATTAGTCACAAGACTAAAAGCATTCTAGGCTTGCTTTCTATTCCATTTTATTATAATATCTCATTTAGCAAACCATAATCAACAAGTTTCAATTATCTTGGAATTTCATTAACCACTTAATACATTAGTATAAGTTTAATTATGCATCATAACTTCCCAGAAAAGAAAACAAAATAATAGTAATAATTTTTTTTAACAGCAGTGATTCTCGCCGGGGCGTGAATTCCCTTCACAAACTCTCGTCGGGGCGAGAATTCACCATACAAAAATCTCGCCGGGGCGAGACTTCGTCGGGGCGAAGATTCCTTTGCATTTTTTCTCGCCGGGGCGAGAGACTCGGCTGTCGTCTTCCCCAGCTCGCGAATCAGTTTTACTTAGGCCAAATTTGGCCAAATTTTCCGAATTCTATCATCTAGTATACAAATTAAATATACCCAGACATCATATATGATACAAAATATTTACCCAACATGTTTACTAAACATTTTAATCATTCTAACACATAAACAACCAATTTAAACCCAAGAATTTCACTGTTTATGAAAAATATTCATATTTTAGCCATATCAATAAAATAAAACTCTGTAACTTCATCTTTCAACCAATTAAAACCATTATTCTTGCATTATTCATGTTTTTCATCATATAATCACAATCAAACATCAATTAACCGATTAATAACCAAATTAAACATCAATTTTCATACATATAAACCATTCATGAAATAAAACTCTGTAAAAACTAAAAACTTAATTCCAAAACATGGTTTCATGGATTAATCATTCAAATTAATCTATAATCATCACATAATCATCTAACACATGCTTTCTAACATTTATATCAAATATTTCATCTTTTGAGCAATTGAGTTCACATACCGAAAACTAAAAACCATATACAGTAAAGTATAACAAAGAGGAAAAGAATTATACATTCTATTGCTTTGATTAAACTCCTTGGGTTTTAGAAATTCTACCTTCAATTTCCAAACTCTTCTTCTCAATTCTCTCTTTTCTCTCAACTCTCAAATTCACAGAGTTCTCTCCCAACTATGTTCTTTTCTTTCTCTTCTTTCTTTTCTTTTTACAACTGACGTAATTAAAAAAAAATAAAACTGATGAAATAAAAATAAAAACTGATGATTTAATAAAATAATAACGTATGATATTAATCTATCAGTTACATAATTCAAAAAGCCATAAGGTTTGTTTGGCAAACTAATTTAAAAATAACACATTATTCTAACTAAAGGTCTTAAGGCATTGTTTGGTAAAACAAAATTAAAATAACCCATTATTTCCAAACAAAGGTCATAGGGCCTTGTTTGTTAAAACTGAATTAAACACTTTCTCATTTATTTTAATAAATCATTATAACATATAGTTTTAAATGTCACGCTTCAGCCATTCTCGTAAAGAGATTAGCCTTATTTAATATATTTTTTTCACAAATTTTTTTTGATGTATTAAGATTTGATTTTATAATGCATATGATGAATGGGTAGTAATTAAATTGTCGATTGAATGAAAAACTTTGGCCAAATTTGGCATTTTCTGTGTTCTTCGCGAACTGTAGAAGATGGATCACAGGTTCACCGTCCCGGCGGTATAAATGAATTACTTTTGCCGCCCCGGCAATGTCCTCACCCCGGCAGTAGGCCTGCCCCGGTGCTATTTTGCAAAGAAAACTGCCGTCCCGGCGACGATGCAGAAAAATGAAATTTTTTTCTTCCTTTATGGTCATGTTATGTTATCCTAGACATGTTTAAAGCTTAGACTAATGTATTAAATGAATACTAAGATATTGTGATGGATGTTAGCATATACCCATTGATTATCAGATGACAATTGAGATATTAAAATGAAATTGGATGAGAGTGAATCCTGAAGTGATAATACTATTGTAACTAATCATTGTTACTGCTTTATAAACGGAATGTGTAGGTTGTTTAAAGAACGTGAATTTTAATTTATAATCTACGCACGAGGCAAGTTTTCTAACCCTACCTTGATTTCAATTACAAAAGTTCTAATACCCTATCTCTCTTTTATGCAAATTTCTATACTCTACTTCATATTGAGCAAGTTTTTTACCATAATTCATTCAAGTTCATAAATTTAAATGTGTTATTCTAATTCTTTGTTAGTAATACTTCTCTTATACAGAGTTTATTCAATTGTATATTTTTGAGCTTCAGTCTTTGGTTCTTGAATACCATTTACAGTTTAATTATTGAGCCTTGATTGACTAGCGATCCCTTATTGATTCGACTAGTCCATAGTTGATGAGCGTTCTAAAGTCTAGAAATGTTATTGAAGTAAATCCAAACCAAACTTCCTTTGGTGCGGACTCTGAAGTCAAACTGAGATGAACAACCCTTATATAGGGGATTATTTTACGCGTTAGTGTTTAGATGTTGTGCACATACATGGTACAAATGGCTGATCCCCCTAAGTACGAGAAGTAAGGTCCATATAGTCTTACGACTGTTAAAGGTTTAAAGTAGAAATACTTGATAACCTAGGACATAGTTCATAGTCTTGTGACCCTCAGATGTTCTTTTGATTCTTGTCTTATAATCTTGATTCAAAAGCTGAGCTTTCAGTTATCTAATATCCATTGATTTTTCGCATGTTATTATTGTTTTTATTGTGTTACTTGCTGGGCAATTGTTGCTCACCCTTGCATAATAACATTGTAGCTAAAGTTGAAAGAATTGACGAGCCATCCACTAGTAAGGGCAAAAGCAAAACAAACAAGTGATGAAGACTTGTTAAATTTGTTTGAATGATATTTATGTAATAGACTTATGTTATGTTTCTGCATTGATGTTTTATTAAGGTTAGATGACCTGGGATTTATTTGTTAAAGATGTTGTAACCCTTTAATGGGAGGATTCTATTTTTATTAAGAATTCTCATTTATATTTGAATGGGTAGTTAGATGTGGTATGATTTATTTGGATAGTGAACACCAAATCCTGTGGGAATTAAGTACCCGGATTTGGGGGTGTCACAGTTTATACGGTGTATAGACACATAATATTCAATAAAAGTTTTTCTGCAGAAAAATGCGAAAAGCTTCCGAGAGTGAAACGAGTCAGTGGTTTTGACTTTTCGTCTCAAGATCTACCGGTAATACGAAGTGAAGTCACGTAATAACCGATAAAAGTTTTTTCTTAAAAAACATGCAAATTACTATTCACGAGAATAAGACGAAATAAGAAAAAGACGAAAAGAAATATTTTTTCGACTTATTGATCGTTTAACCATTTTCTGAGAAATAGTCGTCAAAAACACTATTCATAAAAAAACGTGCCTTTTCGGATCAACTTTCTGTTTTACAAAATAGTGTTTATACGGAACAAAAGTACCAAAAAGTTAAGTATAGATAGTAAAAGTTAAACTAATGGAAACACTTAGAAGCTAAGTAAACGTCAGGGCGAATACGGATCGAATACAGAAAGAATACGAAGAATATTATAAGTAAAATGTATAGTATAGTACGAGAATTATACTAAAGATTATACGAGATTGATACAAGATTAATACAGGGTATTATACGAGTAGAATACGAATATTATATGATGTATTATATTAAGTATAAATACTTCATATATTATACTAATTTACTAAATAGTTGAAATCAAACTTGTTTGTAACTAGGAATCCAAGTGAATTGCTTTCGACCAATCACTATTAAGTATGGTTATCCATGTGATATGGTTTAGACCAATCATATCTGAGCTAGACAATACCAAGTTAGTGTAACTAAACTAGGGAAAGAAAACCTAGTTAGACTAACTAAGTAGTAACTCAATCCATGTGAACTTGAATCGACCAATCAGAGAAGAGATGATGCAAACATGATGTAAGCATGACATTATCCTTAAAGAAACACAAAGATGATGTCATCATGATGATGTTGCCTGGTGGAAGATATTTTGTAGCTTAAAGACCATATTACCCTAACTTAGGAAATTCTATAAATAAGGAGCTCCCCATTCTTTATTTCCTACCATTTCAAGAGCAATTCAAGAGCAAAAATACTCTATATTTATATTTTGAGAGATATTGTGAGATAAAAATTACTTTCGAAGCGTTGAAGCGTTACGCGATTGGAGGTAAAGCTAGCAACTACAAGAGGTATACTCTAGTGGTTATTATTTTAATCCTTCTTTATATATTTAGTAAAAATATACTTTTATAAGCAGTTGTAATGCCCAAATTATTTTAAGTATATAGTATAAAAGTCCTATTTGCAAGCAGTTATAACGCCCGATTTATTTCTCTTATAAAGTAGAAAATATACTTTATAAGCAGTTACTATGTCCGATTTTCTTCAAGTATTTAGTAAGAATATTTATTTTATAAGCATTACATCTCATCAATCTTGGCCTTCTTTGACCGCACCTCACATTCAACACGATCTGCGCGGTTAGTCTCCCTCAACCAAGCAGTCTCAGCTCTCGCCCGCTTAGCTGACTCCTCTTTCAACTCATCTCGTACAATTTCATTTCTGGCTATCAGCTATCCTCGTCGATACTCAGACTGTGCTAGCCGCTGCTCAGCCTTTGCAAGACGTGATGAAAGGTCTTGGATCTCAGCATCCTTCTACTCTAGAGCGGCTTGACGTTCCACAACCTGCTCTCCTAACTCCTTCTTTTCACTCTCTACATGAACCACCTTCCATTCCACGTCTCCAAGACGTATGTCTAGCTCCTCAATCTCATTGTTCTTCTGCTCCAAGACAGTCTGTCGCTCAGCCAGCTGCCTCTCTAACTCCTCCACTCTATCTTGCAACTCAATGTTGCGATCATACACCTGCTTATACACTTGAACACCTAAGGAAGATAGTGATATCCCCTCAGGGTCTTCCTCCTCCTCCTCGACCTCTTCAGGGTCCTCCTCAGGGTCCTCCTCAGAATCAGTCGCAGGCTCATACTTAGTACCTACAACTGTAACCAATGGGGACGGCTCCCTCTGCACTAGCTGCTCATGAACTACGTGAATATCTCGGGGCTCCTCCTCCCTAGCCTGGTTGGGCTCTCCTCTATCAGTCATCCTGACAACAAAATTTTAAGTTTTAATTACTAATCGATAATACTCGCGAGCACATAAGTTTGTTATCAAGTAAGCAGGTACTTAATTCCCACAGATTTGGTGTTCACTATCTCATTCAATCACATCTAATTACCCAATATTAAGAATAATAAAATAAACTTAAAGAAACATCTTCCCAAAATTGGGTTACATCACCAAACTCTTAAACAATCAAATCCCAGGTTATCTTAACCTTAATACATCAATGCGGAATAAAATCACAAAATTAAATAAGTCTTTAGCAAAGAACTAAAACAAATAAACTAAACATCTTCATTTGTTCATCTTGCCCTTGCCCTTGCTAGAGGATGGCTCATCTGACTTTTCTGCCTTAGCTGCAATGTATTTAATGCAAGAGTGAGCAAACAATTGCCCACAAGTATAATAATAACAACATTCAAATAAAATAGAGTTCAACTGAGGTATAATAATTTTTTGACATCAATCAATAAGGAATCAACGTCTGAAAGCTCGTTAGAATGCTCGATTCAAGAATAATAGATTTCAAGATTTAGAAATTATATCTGAGGGTCACAAGACCTCGAACTATGTCCTAGGTTAACTGATATCTCTACCGTAACCTTTAACAGTCTTAAAGACTATGGACCTTCCATCTCGTACTCAGGGGGATCAGCCCTTTGTACAATGTATTGTGCACAAACATTTTAACGCTGTCGCGTAAGTAATCCCCTATATTAGGGTTGTTCATCTCAGTTTATCGTCTGAATCCGTACCAAAAGGAACTTGGCTTGGAACAAGTATAGAAAGTATTCTAAGTCTTTGAAATCACTCATCAACTAAGGACTAGCTGAATCAATAAGGGTTTGCTAGTCGCTAATACATTCGATTCAACAATAAAGTTTGTTCAATAGAAACTATACTCGAAATTTGAATAACAAACAACGATTGGAATAACGCTTAAGTACGTAACATGATAGTAACCTTGCTTGAATATCAATAAGCTAAGGTCAACAAGCTTGCTCAATATAAATAAACTTGCTTTGAATAAATTAACAAGTTAAAAGGAAAGAACAACTTGCTCAACGTAAAAGTAATAAATTGAGATAAGGAACTTGCCTCAAGCGTAGCTTACAAATTAAATATCTCACGATCCTTAAACAACCTATACATTTAATTATAAAATGATAACATAATTAGTCACAAGACTAAAAGCATTCTAGGCTTGCTTTCTATTCCATTTTATTATAATATCTCATTTAGCAAACCATAATCAACAAGTTTCAATTATCTTGGAATTTCATTAACCACTTAATACATTAGTATAAGTTTAATTATGCATCATAACTTCCCAGAAAAGAAAACAAAATAATAGTAATAATTTTTTTTAACAGCAGTGATTCTCGCCGGGGCGAGAATTCCCTTCACAAACTCTCGCCGAGGCGAGACCTCGCTGGGGCGAGAATTCACCATACAAAAATCTCGCCGGGGCGAAGATTCCTTTGCATTTTTTCTCGCCGGGGCGAGAGACTCGGCTGTCGTCTTCCCCAGCTCGCGAATCAGTTTTACTTAGGCCAAATTTGGCCAAATTTTCCGAATTCTATCATCTAGTATACAAATTAAACATACCCAGCCATCATATATGATACAAAATATTTACCCAACATGTTTACTAAACATTTTAATCATTCTAACACATAAACAACCAATTTAAACCCAAGAATTTCACTGTTTATGAAAAATATTCATATTTTAGCCATATCAATAAAATTAAACTCTGTAACTTCATCTTTCAACCAATTAAAACCATTATTCTTGCATTATTCATGTTTTTCATCATATAATCACAATCAAACATCAATTAACCGATTAATAACCAAATTAAACATCAATTTTCATACATATAAATCATTCATGAAATAAAACTCTGTAAAAACTAAAAACTTAATTCCAAAACATGGTTTCATGGATTAATCATTCAAATTAATCTATAATCATCACATAATCATCTAACACATGCTTTCTAACATTTATATCAAATATTTCATCTTTTGAGCAATTGAGTTCACATACAGAAAACTAGAAACCATATACAGTAAAGTATAACAAAGAGGAAAAGAATTATACCTTCTATTGCTTTGATTAAACTCCTTGGGTTTTAGAAATTCTACCTTCAATTTCCAAACTCTTCTTCTCAATTCTCTCTTTTCTCTCAACTCTCAAATTCACAGAGTTCTCTCCCAACTATGTTCTTTTCTTTCTCTTCTTTCTTTTCTTTTTACAACTGACGTAATTAAAAAAAATAAAACTGATGAAATAAAAATAAAAACTGATGATTTAATAAAATAATAGCGTATGATATTAATCTATCAGTTACATAATTCAAAAAGCCATAAGGCTTGTTTGGCAAACTAATTTAAAAATAACCCATTATTCTAACTAAAGGTCTTAAGGCCTTGTTTGGTAATACAAAATTAAAATAGCCCATTATTTCCAAACAAAGGTCATAGGGCCTTGTTTGTTAAAACTGAATTAAACACTTTCTCATTTATTTTAATAAATCATTATAACATATAGTTTTAAATGTCACGCTTCTAATTTAATTGAACTTATTATTAAATAAATTCAATTAAATCTTACTAACTTAAATAATAAATTTATTTAACAATTAACAATAATACCAAATAAATTCCCTTATTCAAATAAATCATTTATTCAAATAAACCTTTTCATCATCTAATTTAATTATTAAATTAAATTAGAATAAACATAACAAATCACATTCAAATAACATTTAACATTATTAAACTTAACATATACCCATTCCACAGAAACTTAATAAATTATTTATTTAGCTCAATAAATTAATAAAAATATTCATATAACTCAATAAATATTTTTATTCACTCACAAAAATTGCATTCGTTACAGCATGGGCTAAGTCTTCCCAGTTGTGGATCTTGGTATTGTCCAGTCTAGCATACCAGGTTCTAGCCTCTCCAGTCAAGCTCTTTTGAAAAAGTTGTATTCTTAGGCTTTCGTCTTCGGCATATGATCCTAGTTCTCCCATGTATACTTTCAGGTGGGTGTAAGGATCTCCTGACCCATTGTATTTCTCGAAGTCTAAATAATGCAAATTAGAAACTCCTTTCTAATTTCATTCTGCCTTGGCCAAGGACTACTAAGTTATCATTTATCGAATCACATAGGACATTCACATCTTTTACTAGATGTGGTAGATTCTTTGTTGATCATTCACCTATCTCTATGTACAACTTATTATACTCAATCATACCCTTTGATATACCTAAAGGTCTTCAGGGACATGTCAAAGTATAACTCATCATACACAAGATACTATGATGATCTCAAGTCTAAGGATCACTTGTACTACTATCATTAAAGGAATTCCTATTGACAGGCGAGTAAAACTCCATTAGGTATTCCTTAGCGAGCCACGTTCAGTGAACTTATTCTCCAATAAGCACCTACATACTTGCTTTAGTATCTCCACATAAATGATTATGAGATCAGTCATCCTCTTCCTAAGAGCAAGCAACGTATGTACTAATCTATCCGGATTTACTAATCCCCTTTTTAGTAATCTAATGATTAAGAACGATTTTAGTCTGTGAGCTATCTAGAATTTAGATCTCATTAGCATGATCACCATCATGATTCTAAAAGCATTGCTCAAAACTATGGGTTTATCACATTTAATATAACAATATCATGTAGATAACAAAAATGCCTTTAATAAATAAATTCTTTTATTAATAACTGAATAAGATTACAAAATATATGCTACATCATATCAAATATGATTGGCTTATGTGCATACTACTTTTACATTGGGTGTCACCCTGTTGTCGACCTTTTCAATGCCTATGGCATTTCCTTCTGCTTAATCATTGGTTGCAGGGGTTTGATTGTGTTGAGCTTTCATCAAGATACTACTACTATTATCAAAAGTTTCTTAAAAAAGTTGGAGCGTCAAGATTATTAGGATCCAGATTGGACAGTGGTGCAGGAGAAGCAAAACTAAAGTTTTAACTTCTTATTGGTTGCTCTTGATTGTTGAAGCTAGACCTCCCACTCCTTGTGACGGGCATTACCTTCATGAAATCTACACCTCCCCAGCAAAGTTGCAAAAAATGTAGGATCGAAAAATATAAAGTACAATTAAAAGACTAATAAACAAGATTAAATAAGAAAATTTTGTTTTCATTAATCATTTGATTGTTACAAACTTTGAGTACAATACAATAATATCCTATATTATTACAATTCTGTCTCGGTCAAGTTCATTAATTGATCGGGTGAGGTGAGAATTCCACAAAGGCATACGAGATTGATGGAGTGTTGGATGAGGGGAGAGATCGTAGGCTGACTCTTCTAGGCAATATGGGCAGAACCCTTGGCGTTAGGGTCGTGTGTGTATGTGTTTGGGCTTAGATGTTCTGGTGGACATAGTTCCATGGAGGGCTAAGTCCTTGGAGGTGATCTTGAGGCTTGTAGAGACTAAGTATAAGACTTGGCCAATTAAGCCATCAAGGTAGGTCTTCTTGATGCTAACAACTTGGTACTTGTGAATTTTAGAGAGAGAAAGTAAGTTCTAGAGAGAGAAGCTCTCAAGCTCTCAAAGTTTCTCAAGGTTTCAATCTTCTCACAAATGACGAGGAAGGTGTATTTTATAGGGCTCATGGGGGGTGCCCCCATGTGTCGTGTACATGACCTAATTTGTCACTTATAAATTCTGACTACAATATCATTATAGATGCAAATTCTGACTTTTTGGAGTCCGTTTTGCCCTACGTCTCCAGCTGCCAGTCCAAGACCCTCACCGAATCCCACTTCCAGACGACCTCTTTAACCCTCTGTCGGAGGCTAAAGAGGTAATCTATCTACTCGAAGTAAGTATCTCTAAAAGTATTTCTTCATATTGGCTCAATTGGAGATAGTTGGAAATGATCAGTCTTCTCGACATGACATCATCGCAGTTTCTTATGACATCATCATTCTAATAAAGAACTTAATCCTTGAAGTTTTGGCATATACCTTGTGTTCATGGTGCCAATTGGTGGATTGAAAGCTTTGGTTATTGCTTGACTTCCTCACTACGAGCCTACTTGCTCACTTCGGGCCTACTTATTCAGTTGGAGCCTACCTTTAGGAGGTGAATCTTCCTTCTTTTATTTTTCATTTCCTTCATGTAATGCTTATCTTGCCCTTTCCTTGAAATCCCCTTAGTTGGAAATATTTCAAAATTTTGGCCAAGTGGTGGCACCATAAGGTGATTAAAGGAACCTCCTATGAGGGGGAGCCCCCTTGGGGCCGACTCTAGGGTGGCCTCCTACCTCATGGTGGCTTTCCTTTTGCTCTTTGATGTCTTGGTCTTCTTTTCCATAGCTTCCTTCAATTTGGATAAGTCTTGAGCATGAGATGTGATGAGTGAACATGAAGGCATGCCTACCATGGGGGGAGCACCCCTTGGGCCTACCATCGTTCTTTGCATAATTTCTTGTATTTGGCTAAGTGTTGGAAGTGAGATGTGATGATAGAGCATGTGAGTTGTCCCACCATGAGGGGAGCCATGGTGGGGCCGACCCTAGGCCTTGGGGTTAACCTTGGGATAGTATCCCAACTCATAGTGGTATTTCCTTAGTTCCTTCTTACTTTAATGTTTCCTTGTGTAGCTTTCTTGGATTTTGACTAAGTGTTGAGCATGAGGACACTAGGACAACCCCCACCATAGGGGCAGTACACCTTGGGGCTAACCCTAGGGGTTGGGGGTGATATTAGGGTGTGCCCCCACCTCATGATGGTTTCTTCCTTAGCTTTTTCTCATCTTAATCCTTCCTTATATGCCTTCTTGAATTTGACTAAGTGTGGGGACCATGACATGATGAAGGAATGCTTGGAAAGCCTTGCAATGAGGAAGAGCCCCTTTGGGGCCGACCTTAGGGTGTGTCCCCCAACCCATGGGGGTTCTTTCCCTAGTTGTTCTTCACTGTAGCTCTTCCTTGCACGGCTTTCTTTGATTTGACTAAGTATTGGAAGTGATGTGATGAAGAAATGCTTGGGCAACCCCACCATGAGGGGGGAGCCACCTTGGGGCTAACCCTAAGGGTTGGTGCCGACCTCAAGGTGTGCCCCACCTCATGGTGGTTGCTTAGTTGCTCAACTTCATACTTTGCTTGTTTGATCTTCTTTTTCTTTATTTTTTCTTGCTTTCTTATGGGAGTGTGAGGTGTGCACCATGTGATGGCATTGGACATCTCCTCATAGTGTCTCACTTAATGAGGTTCTCCATACTTAGCAATTTTCTTCCACGTTTCCCATACTTAGCAAATTTTGACCTTCTTGGATGGAAATGATCAATGCTTTGCTTGGTTCCTCCTTGGGCACTCATGAGGGATGGTAAAGGATGTTAATAAGGATGCTAAGTTTTTCGAACTTGATGTGGCCATGCAGGTGCCTCGGTGGCTCCCAAAAGAGGCCCGCCGAGAACCATTATCTAACGAAGACCATATTTTTTACACAGACAAATTCAGAGGTTAATCATCGCTAATTATGATTTAGTTAAGGTAATGAACCCCCTAATTTATACTTAGAATACAAAAAATTCCTGAGCAAGTGATTTTGCTTGGACTTCGAGTTAGAGGGAGTGGCCTTATTGAGAGGACGTAATTTGGGTTTGCTTTTTTGGCTACTTCCTGAATTAATTTTCAATTGAGTTTCCATGTCCTTAGCCGTAGGACACGCATCAAGCTTAGACGGTATCATATGGTCCGTACTAGGACCCACTTCCATAACATCACAATCACGAGAGTCCTCATTCTCATTAACTAAACTGAGAGCAACAAACCTAGAGTTCCCAAACACAACCTTACCTTTATTTAATTTGCCAAAAGTTTGTGGTGTCTTAAAATCAGCCACGCGTCCATTACGATGATTGTTACTACCTCCATTCTATAATAAGTGACTTTTTAGAAGAAAAAATTTGTTTCAATTTATTTGTCGTTTACAACTTTCTAGGAGAATAAATTATTTACTTTCCTATATAACCCCTAGCTTTTCTCTTTGTCCCAAGAAATTTCTCCCTTGTATTAATAGTTTTTAACTTCCCATAAAGGGGTAGTGATGGAATTTCATACAAATTTTAATTATTAAATGATAGTATTAAATGACTTTCTTAATTCATGTGAATGAAGCTAAAACGACTATTATTATAGAATGGAGGTAGTATTTGGTAAATACCTAGTCCCACTAACCTGCCAATTGCCCTTATTTGTTGCATTAAAGTTTCCATACGTCACGCTAAGACCTCGTCTATTTCGGCTAGGTGACAACATCCATGATCCATTATCTAATTCCTCCATGCTAATGACTCGTTTCTGAGTTGACTCAGTGTTTGGCCTCTATAAATCATCCTCCATAGCATTCCCATCACTCGTTGGCATTCTAGCAGATTAACAGTAGCCGTAATTATTATTTTTTTGCAATTATTCATACAATGTCCAAACTGTAACGACCATGAATTCTGGATAGCCTTGTAATTTAAATTTTTATATATTAATGAATATTATAAATTTTAGTAACATTGTTATGTGTTACGTATCTAAAGGTTGTGTGACGACCTGGATTATGTGAATGCATGAACTTTACGTGTTATAGTTTGGTATAAGTGAATAAATTAATTTCGCGGAACGTCGCTAAATTACTATTCACAGGCACTATTCACGCCATAATATTTTTTCGTCTTTTTCGATTTCTAAAAATTTCGTTAATACGTATATACGGAGGAATAATTTTTCCAAGCGTTGGAATATTTATTTGAGCTCGTTAGTGATTTAATTTGTATCCGAATTATTTTATATGAGTGTTCCGAATAAATGGGCAAACCCGTATTTATTATTTTTATCCATCCCAATATTTTATGGGATGACCCATTTTAATTTTGGGGAGAGTTATTAAGCAAATTGGGTACAAATAAGGAAGAATTCGGGTATGGGAGACCAAATGGGTGTATTAATTTGTGTGTGTTGCTAATATGGGGAACCAACTTAATGCATGGACCAATTAGGAGTGAGCAAGAAGGGAGTGGTCAGATGAAGTGGCCTTGAGCCAAGTATTTTGCCTTGAAATCTTCTATTTCCCAGCATTCTTCTCTATTCCATTTCCAAGAGGAACTCGGGTGCTACACTTGCATTCACCTAAAGCTCCATTCATTCTCCCATTCATCCCTTCTCTCCTCACTTAAACCATCAGCTCATTTTGGAAGCAAACTATCTGAAGAAGAGAAAATATAGAGAGAGAAAGAGAAAAAATAAGGAAGAAGAAGAAGTAGAGAAAGAAAGAGAGTTTCTAGAGAGAGAGAGAAGTGGGTTGTTCGGGAGAAAGCCAAGAAGAAGAAGAAGAAGAGAAAGCTTCAAGCTCTAACCAAGTCTTTTAGCATCAAGGAGCAAGAATCAAGAGGTAAACATCAACCATAACCCTTCTCTTTCAATATTTCAAGCTTTCATGGTTTTGAAGCTTATATGCTTGGTGGGTTTGAGTTTTGTTGTTTATGGTTATTGTTAGTTATGTGTAAGTTGTTATGGAAGTTCTTGAGACCCTAAAAACCTCCCTAATAAGATTAAAGTGGAACAATATAACGAGAAAATCCGAACCCATGCGTAAAGGAGGAAGAACAATGAAGAACATGGACATTTTTGACAAACATGGACATTCAGACTGTTTTAGAAAACTTATAGCTTCGATTTTATGTTTGTTTGCTTTATTTGTTACTGTGATATACTAGTTCCATGGGTTATCTTCATAACCCAGTTGGAACGGAGTAAAAAGCTTTTAAAACGAATTTGTGGTGAAGATTTTAGTAAACCATGTCAAGAATACGATTAGTTTGGATGAACAGTGACCTTATAATCAAATCTGGTATTGATGTGTTGCTTGCAAAATTATAGGCTTCTGGAGTAGTATAGTACACTGAATTAGGAAGCCATAGGCTTTTGAATGAACGCATTTTGACCTCGGATGAGGGAGATATAACGATTTTAAGAAAATGTGTCAAAGCTGTCAAGAACACAAAGAACTAGTGGGACCATGCTCCTTGGAGCCACTGTTTTGATATGTTAGCGAATCTAAAATGTTATGATTTTCGGATATATTGTAGTTCAGGTTACAAGCTTTCCATAGCCGTAAGAACGGACTAATTCCGACTTAAAATGAAGAAGTTATGATGTTTGGTAGTAGGTGCTACGATTCTGAAAATCGTAGAGTTAAAACTTAATAGTAGAGTAAATCTCTGATAGTGGGATGAAACTCTGATAGTGGTGTAAAAACTCTGATAGTGGGGTAAAACTCTGATAGTGGGATAAAACTCAAAATCATAGAGTGGAAATTTGGCTAAGTGTAAAATCGTAGAGTAACTTTCAGCCTGAACATAACTGGTAATTCGAGCATAACTTTCTCATATGAACTCGGATTGAGGTGATCCTGGATGATTCCGAAAGAGGAAGAGTAGACCTACAACTTTCATTTACTAAGCATTGAGAGTTAAGGTCAGGATGAATCTCAAAATTGAGCATCTTTAGCACTGTTGGCGATCGTGCCATTTTGCTAACCAGTCTAAAAGAATAGTGCCAAAGTTGATTTCCTTCTTCATTACGATAGTAGTCATGAACTTCAGTTGCAGTTCACTGACAGTATCGTATGCAATGTCCTTGCAAAGAATACATTTGCCAACAATGTCGGCGAGGAATTTATACCCTTGAGGAAAATCTTTCTTTTTAATCCCTTTGAGCATAGACTTCTTTTGATAGCCCATCATCTGCAACCCATGTTCAATATATTGCTCTTCGAAAGAAGTAAGGCCTTGATTAAGAGATCATAAGCAGAGATTTATTTCTGAGGCTTTTATTCTTAGAGAGGTGCCCTTCACTTTGGTTACTAAAACACCATTACCGTAAGGAGCATTCAAATAGAATTCCTTCACCAGATTAGATTCTGGTGTTGGACTCCAGACATTCGGTAAGACCAGCATCTTGAATCAACTTTAGAATTTCTTTAAACTTTTCATCAGCACCATCAAACTTGTTAAAGCAGACTTGATTTTCGGGAATAACTTGATAGCTTGCCATTAGGATCGGTTTGAAACAAAAATTTCACAAAAGGGTTTAAGATTAACGGGGTTGAAAAACTAGGGGTTGAAAGCTCAAAAGGTTTGAATGCACACAACTCAAATTGTAGTATAAAGGCATAAAGGTCAGATACTAAATTTGAAAAGATTTTATATCACTTCCTTCTATTTTTGCTGAGTGGAGCATGTGGCAAGATGTAACTGGTCGTACGTCGCTTTAGTTATGTATTATTTCAACTGTAACACAGTAACTTTTTCATTCCACTCGTTTTTCTTGAGCGTGAGTTACACGCGCTTTTAAACTAACCGGGTTTAATTCACCTGTCGTAGAATAACTTTCGGAGAGGCAATTAACTTTACATAGATCCTTTAGCTCGATGATCTTTTCTGAAAAACTTTCAATCTGGGAACGTTCTTTAGTTCTACGATTGACTTCTCATTCTACGAACTGCCTTCATTCTACGATTGTTGGATAACACTATGATCTTGTGTATTTTTAGACAATTTATTTTCATCTTTGTCAAGTTTGGTTGCAGAAGCCATTGGAGTCTTCATAGGAGTAGTTGATTCCATGCCATACTTCTTAAGTAAATCTTTGATGTACTGGCATGGTTGATGAAAATCCTTTCATCAGTCTACTTCACTTGTAGTCCAAGGAAATAGTTTAGCTCACCCATCATGCACATTTCAAACTTGTTCTGAATTAACTCTTCTTAAAGTTCACCATTCAGGAAAGCACTCTTGATATCCATTTGGAAGACTTTAAACTTCATGAGAGCTTCTTCCTGAGAATAACCTTTAGCCATCAGCCTTGCTTTGTTCCTTGTGATCACACCAACTTCATTCATTTTGTTCTGAAGATCCATTTAGTGCCAACGACTGGATGATTTCTTGGTCTTGGAACCAGCCTCCAAATCTTGCTTCTTTCAAACTGGTTAAGCTCTTTTTGCATGACTTCAATCTAACTTAAATCTTCCACAGCTTCTTCGATCTTCTTAGGCTCATTCTAAGAGAAAAAGCTGAGGTAGAAGCATTCGTTTTGAGTAACTTATCTTGTCCTGACACTAGCATTTGGATCTTTAATGATCAGGTTCTAAGTGATCTTTTGCCCATTTGCTTTCGGATAGAACATCAGTCCTCGTGCCTTGTTGTTTGAGATTTTCAAGATTAAGTTCTGGTTCTGCATCTTCATTGATTCGTAGAGTTCCCATATTTGAAACTCGAGACTCTACGACCTCATGGTCAGGCACTATGATCTACGGGTCTGGCTCTACGGCTTCAGTTTCACCGATCGTAGGATTCTCCTGCACTGCGATCTAATGGTCCAAATCTGCGACTTCTTCAATTTGAGCTGCTTTGCCCAGTTTACCTTGAGCAGCCTCATCAAAGATGACATGGATGGAAACATCCACTGTCATGGAGTTCTTGTTGAATATTCTATAGGCTTTTTTCTTTCCATAGACTATCCAAGAAAGATTCCTTTATCTGACTTAGGTTGAAACTTAGTCAGGTACCTTTTGCCGTTGTTACGGATAGATATATCATGTATAGCCAAAAACACGAAAGTAGCTTATATTTGGCTTTCTTTCTTTCCACAACACGTAGGGCGTCTTCTTGAGCGTAGAGTGAATCGGGGACCTATTCTGAGTATAACAAGCAGTATTGATAGCTTCTGCCCAAAAATATTCTGGAAGACGATTTACTGCAAGACGTGTCCTTCCTGTCTCGATCAACGTTCTATTCTTCCTTTCAGCCACTCCATTTTGCTATGGAGGTCTTGGTGTTGAGAAGTTATGTTGAATGCTATTATCTTCACAGAACTGATTTACTTCAGAATAGTCAAACTCTCTTCCATGATCACTCCTTATTGCTTTTATCTTCTCGCCCTTCTTATTTATCACTAGCTTGAAAAACCTGATTAACCGAGCGATGGTCTTGTTTTTAGAGCTTATGAGGAATACCCATGTAAACTACGTGTAGTCATTTACTCTGACCAGCGAGTATCTTTTTCCTTGAAGACTAGCAGTTGGGATAGGCCCAAAAAGATCCATATGAAGAAGTTGCAGGGTCCTTTTCATTTGAGTTAATTGTTTTTCTCTTAAATGAGTTATTGGTCTCCTTCCCTTGCTGACAGGTTTCACATGGTCTCTCTTTGATAAAACTCAGCTTAGGTAGACCTCTGACTAGATCCTTTAACAAAAGCTTTGATATGCTCTTGAATTTAAGGTGGGACAACCTCATATGCCATGACCAGATTACATCTTCTGAGGCTTAATTTGACCAAAAAGTAAGCTTATGCTGAAGAACTTAGCTCAGCGAGATTGACCACATATACATTTCCTTCTTTTGATCCAGTCAGCTTAACAGAGTTGATTTCCAAGTCTCGAACTTGACACTTGTTGTTGAGGAAAATGACTTGATGACCTTTATAACATAGCTAACTTATGTTTAGCAAGTTGTGCTTTAGTCTATCAACATAGGCTACCTTGCTAAAAGAAACAATTTTATTGCCAATCGAACCATAGCCTCTGGTTTTCCTAGAGTTGTTGTCTCCAAAGACAACTACTAGACCATCCTATGCTTTGAATTCTGTCAGGAGAGCCTTATTATTGCCAGTTAATGAGTGGGTCTTATACCTACCAATCGGATGCATTTGGATTTGAATTCTTGATTGCTCTCAGGTGTTTTGTGTTACTTTTGATGCATTTCATGTGCTTTTGTAGGTTGCATTACTTGGGATAAGGAACTGGATGTTGTGGATATTGTGTAGCAGAATAGGAGCAAAAGTGATACTTGCTGGCAGGTTAGCAGCTGAAAGTAGTATGCACACAAGTCAATCATATTTGATATGATGTAACATATACTTTGTAATCTTATTCGGTTATTAATAAAAGAATTTATTTAATAAAGGAATTTTACTTTATCTACATGATGCTGTTATATTAAATGTGATAAACCCATAGTTTTGAGCAATGCTTTTAGAATCATGATGATGATCATGCTAATGAGATCTAAATTATAGATAGCTCATAAACTAAAATCGTTCCTAGTCGTTGGATTACTAAAAAGGGAATTAGTGAATCCGGATAGATTAGTACATACGTTGCTTGCTCTTAGGAAGATGATGATTGATCTCATAATCATTTGTGTGGAGACACTAAAGCAAGTATGTAGATGCTTATTGGAGAATAAGTTCACTAGCGTGGCTCGCTAAGGAATACCTAATGGAGTTTTACTTGCATGTCAATAGGAATTCCTCTAGTGATAGTAGTATAAGTGATCCTTGGACTTGAGATCATCATACTATCTCGTGTATGATGAGTTGTACTTTGACATATCCCTTAAGACCTTTAGGGTATATCATAGGGTATTATTGGGTATAATAAGTTGTACATTGAGATAGGTGAATGATAAACAAAGAATCTACCACATCTAGTAAAAGATGTGAATGTCCTATGTGATTCGATAAATGACAACTTAGTAGTCCTTGGCCAAGGCAGAATGAAATTAAAAAGGAGTTTCTAATTTGCATTATTTAGAGTTGTGCATTTAGGAATCGAAATACATATAATTAAATAAAATAAGACTTGACAGTAATTCCATGTCTTATATTTAATTGGGACATTATATGGTAGAAGGATTGAATTGTACGGTAACTATTCACTGAAAGGTTCTTTTGTGATTAATGTTGAAATCTATATTATCTGGAAAGTCGTTGACCGCTAAAGGGGCTTACCCTTATTGTAGAATAAATGTTATTTATTTAAATGAATAAATATTTTAATTTATTTATTTAAATAAGATTAGAATTGTTCTAATTGATTTATTCACAACCGGTTTAATATGGACAAGCTAAAGGGTCACACCGCAAAAGAAAAATATTTAGTTAAGAAGTAATTGACATAATTGTAATAATGAGTTAAGTGTATTTAATTTAGTTTGTGGAGATAGAATAAATTAAATAGTTTAATATTTACTATTTAATATTTTGAAAATATTAAATATAAATTAATAAGAGGAGTCTTATTAATATTACTATTATTATTATTTAATTCTTAAAAGGGTTTGGGAATTAATTAATAAAAGTTCTCTCGTAAATTCCTAATTGGATTAGGAGTTTAATTAATTAAAAGAGTTTAATTAAAACAATTAACCTAATCCTAAATAGTTTAAGAGGGTTACCTATATCTATAAATAGGAGGAGTCTTGTTATGGATTAGGGTTACACACTCTTCCATAATAATTAGAGAGAGAGTACTTATAATTTCTATAGAGATAGAAACTAGGGTTTTGGCAACACCCTTCTTTTTGAATAGATATTATTCCTTGGTGGATTGATAAGTAGGTTTTATACCTACTTATTAGATACTAACTTGTTATAATTGCTGCTTAACTCTCATGTTTGGTAGTAGCTATTCATGTATTTCTTTCCATTTTATAGGATTTATGTTTACGAACTCGCTTGGTAGCATCGTCGTCAAAAGGAGGACAAATAGGCATGATATGTATGGAATCTGGTGTGTGGGAGCAAAAGAGCTAAAGCATGTGGAAAGGGAAGCAAAAGTGAGCAATAATTGCAAGGAAATGAAGCAGTATAAAGCAAACAGTAGATTGCAGGACTGCCAGCCTACGCAGCTGCACCCTCTTATACCTTGGGCACGGTGCAGCAACGCCCAATCCCAGCCTAGATTGCCATGGTGCGCAGCTGCGCTAGTCGCTGAAGCCAAAAAGGTTGACCTTTCACTTAATGGAACAATCGAATTCTTACTTGAAGGGGGGTCAATTAGGGCTTACATATGGACAGATATCAGTATGTAAAAGGGATTCCATCCCGTGGGATCATCATCTCGTATATATCATCAGTTTAGATATCCTATTCTTCGATTATATTAGATTAGATAAACCCTAGTTTAGATTAGATCTTTGGTGATTGAAGCAATTGAAGAACATTGGAGGTTTAGAATTGGAGTAAGGGAGATCAGATTTGCATTCCTAAATCCCTAACTTCTCTTTACTTCTATCTTAATTTCTCAATGTATAATCAATTGTGGATTACGGATTTCACTTCAATCAAGAATTAAACTCCATTTTGAGATTGCAATGGATCTTGTAGACACCCAAATTTTGCACTTCTTATACTAACCTTGACAGGAGGGCAAAATCGTCAATTGACCCGGCACACGAGAATAAAAGGTGGACATAAAGACGAACACTCAAAGCCACCACTACGGGACGAGATCGAAGCCGACACGACAACAAGCGAGTGTCGGGAGTCGGTTACTGATCACTGCGCTTACCCAGATGACATGGCACATTTCCCGGCGGTTTTCGGACTGCAGAATGCAAGCCCTTCAGCGGAAACCAACGGTACGGCACGAAAATCGAGACGAGGTACGGAAAACGAGAAAATCAGCACAGTCAGCCGTAGATCAATCCGCGGCCAAGGACGGAACTCGAGACGACACGGGACTCGAGCGCACGGGACTCGAGCACGGCTGGGGGGAGAACCAAGGGCCAGCCGCAGATCAATCTGCGGCCAGCCGCAGATTGATCTGCGGCTGCCCTTGGCAGTGCCTTATCAGGCCATTTTGCATACAGAAACAAAAAAGAGGAGAATCCAGCAGCAGCAGCAGTTCGGGAGAAGAGGAAAAACAACAAGAAAACAGCAAAAATTAAGAGAGAAAAGAGTGAGAAATAGTGAGAAATTGTACCCATTTTGTGAGATTACACCTCATATTTTCTACTCTACTCAATACACAAATTCATACATATTGTGGGGATCATTTGCAAGGTGAAGAATCCTTTGTTTTAGCATTTTGTTATACCATTTTTGCCAAGCTTTTTATCATCCGAATTATCTTAAATGTAGTTTTCTTACATGTTATTCTGAAACCATGGATTAGGGACTATTAGTGAGGGTTTCATCGGAATGAAATTCCCCCTAATAGCCCGATGATGTCCGTTTCGTGCAAATTTTAGCTATTACGGTAATGGGTCATTCGTAGTGTATTTCAATTGTTATTGTAAGATATCCTAGAGCATTAGGCATACCACGTTTGTTTATTTACGTTGTATCCATTTTGCGGTTGTGCAACAAGTTCGGATGTGAGCCTAGGAACGCGACCCCGTGGTTCAAATCCGATGATGGACATTTTTGGATGTATGTAATCGGGTAGACGCATTCATCATTGTAAATATGTAATCGTCGGGCCTTAAAACGATACCAAGTCAGAGGTCGGGTTTAAGGTCCCGAAATAGTGAAACTTGTGATTGTAAGCGTGTGGGGTTATTTTGATGGTTTACATACCCATGAATAGCCCCGACGCGTGGTTATGCTTGATTGGATTTTGTGACACGAAAAAATGATTTCAAAGATTAAACGATGAAGGTTTTTCAATAAAATAAATCAAACTAGGTTATTAGCTTCACGAGGCTTAAAATTGGAAGTGCTAATGAATGTCGATTCCTATTCAAACGAGAAGGTTAAAAAATCGTTTTCAAACATCACCAAAAAATGGTTTTTATGAATAAACTAAACGTTTTATTAAACCTTTGTGCATAGGGTTAAAGAGACCCTAGAAGTTGCCCGTCATCTACGAAAGCGACGTATAGATCTCGATTCCTATTTTGACGAAGGTTTAGAAAACTATTGTTTTTGCCAAAACGACACCTAATGAAAATCTCATAGATTTGACAATTAAAATCAAACCTTTCCCATAAAGCTTTCTCGTATAAGCCAAAGGACATTCTAAAGCACTCCCAAAACACGACTTTCCATAAAAAACCCCAAATGATTCTTTCATACAAACTCACCACAATATTCACGTAGGCACACACACACACACGCACATATACACATTTCATGAATTAAAGGATAGGAAAGTATCAAGATTGCGGCAACCGTGTTTCACGGAAGTCGGGGGTGCCTAACACCTTCCCCCTCGCTTAAGCAAGCCCCCGAACTCTATGAATCTCGGTACGCAGACCAATTAATTCGGAGTCACATATGAGCCATCGATTTATAAAAAAACGAAAACTCGGATGAGTTGGTACATCCATTTCAAATATACCAACTGGCGACTCTGGTTGATTGGCTCATCATAAAAAGCGATCTTTCAAAACCCCGTCGACATCAATGCCGACCTTTTCCCAAAAATCATTAAATCAAAAGGCTAAAAATCAGAAAAGACGAGAATCGGCGTCGACAGCTGGCGACTCTGCTGGGGACATTAGAGGGCTTAAGTCGCGTTCAAATCTTGATGCTATCCTATCCTTTAAGAATTCATGAATATGTATGTGCATGCGATATTTTGATCTTTTGTACTTTTGTTGTGTGAATGTGTGTTTTGTCCAATAAATGAATATTTGAATGGAATGGCTTTACTTTAAAGAAATCATTTGCATACGGTGAGGACGATGAATGTGAATGTATGTTGAGAGAGTACCTCCTCCTGAGGCGAACCTGTTGGTTGCTTATTACTGGACTCGAAGGGGCTCCTCCCCGGAGATGGCTCAGGAAATGCACCCCCAAATCCGCTCCAATCGAAAGGACTCAGACGAGTAGATTGCGAAGATTTGGGGACCTTCATGCCGAAAAGCCCGTGAGAGTAACCCTAGGATAGGTCAGCCTCAGATTAACCCAACGCAGGAAAAGTCTCTTCATGCCCTTTTACGTTCACGGGTATAAATGTCATGATCCCATTCATATATGCCTCCTTGTCTATCAAGAGAAATTACTAACCTCTATGTTTTGTAGGGAACAGCTGGGGAAGGATAATAAAGTCATGTTTAGCATTTGTTATTGCATTAAGGGACTACTAACTTTCTGTTTTACAGGGAAAGATTAAAAAACCCAAAACACGAAAGTTACAGCTTTAGCATGCATCCATATCCTCTCATTGCCCAGGACTAAACTTCGAACCGTTGTTTCTGTAAGATTGCTCCTCAAACACGTTCGCAATCTAAAAGGGCTCAAAACTCTACATCTGAAATGGCTGATCTCCCACCTACTAATCCTGGTGCCATATCTCGTGAGGAATTTGATGACTTTAAGAAACAGATGTTGGAGATGGCCATAATGCTGAAGGAGCAATTGATACATAGACATGATCCACCTAAAGAGGATCCACCCCAACCTAAGGACGAACCCGTCGTCCCAAAGGTCATTCCCATACCTAACAGGACAGTGATTACTATCCCAGAGGAAGGAGACACTGATGACCTGCGAAAGAAGATGAAATAAATGGAGGAAACTATCCAATCTCTGAAGGGCATAGGGTCCCTAGGCAGAGTTAATTACTCAGATCTTTGTGTCTTCCCCAAAACCAGATATCCGGAGAAATTTAAAATCCCCGAATTTGAGAAATACAATGGAAAGGGGGATCCTTATACACATCTGAAAATTTACATTGGGGAACTGGGATCTTATGCCGAAGACGAAGGTCTAAGAATGCAATTATTTCAAAAGAGCCTGACGGGAGAGGCAAGAATTTGGTATGCCCGTCTTGACAATGCCCGAATCCATAATTGGGAGGAGTTGGCCCACACCTTCTTAACACAGTATAGCTTCCAGGCACAAATGGCCCCTGATAGATACCAAATGACAAAAGTTAAGAAGCAACCCAGGGAATCCTTCAGGGATTATGCACAACGATGGAGGGGTATGGCCGCACAGGTGAATCCCCCCATGAGCGAGTCGGAGATGGTGATGACCTTCGTGGATATTCAAGAGGCACCTTATTATGAGCGGGTTATATCAGGGATTGGTAGGCCTTTTGCCGAGATGATTAAACACGGAGAAATGGTGGATATGGGTTTGAAATCTGGCAAAATCCGGGATTTCACGGCTTTGGAAACAGCTGCAGAACAAATACAGAGCGGAAATTATGGCAGCACTTCCCGTAGGGTGCAAAAGAAAAAGGAGGAGGATGTTTCCCTCATCCTACAGGGGTCATCTAGAAAGGCAGAAAACAATCTTCCAGTACAAGTGCAGAGAGTGGGGCCATCCCGACAGCCTAACTTCACTGATCAGAGGGCGGAAGGGCGAAGGAGATTCGAGACCTCTCAAAGTCGAGTATTCACCCCACTCGGGGATCCTCTTGAGCAGATTTTAGCGGTATTGATAGCCCAAAAGAAGATAGTCGATTTGGCACCCCCAAGTGACCCGAAGGGAAGAAGGTTTGACCCAAGCAAGCGATGCGCATACCACTCAGGTTCCCCTTGTGACGCCCCCAAATTCTCTACTCTCTCTGTAGCAGAATTTGTGCTCACGTGGAACTATACAACTGTAAATACTCAATAATATATGACTTCTATCTATCCAAGATTCACAGTATCCCATAACAGGTACTAGTTCCGGCCAGAACGTTGTCTGTGTTTGGATACCCTCACTTAGATATATAGATTCATATCTTATGAATATCCCTTTCATATCCATATTACCTATCTATCTGACATTCACAGTATTAATGATAAGATTGTCCATAGAACTGAGGGGCGCATGCCGGTAAAGATGACACCTTACCGGCGCTCATTAAGTGTAACCCCAGAACTTATAGGACTCTCAACATCATTTAGATACCCTCATTCAGATGTATAGTTCATATAGACACTATACTTAACTTAGTACAACTATTCTAAAGGATTTAAAGATCAGAGTATAACGCATTCTTTGACATAAAGGATCATAATATATTACATAACATTTTGTTCGGTTACATCATTCGTTATACTAAGTTATTACAAGAACAAGTCTTTAAAAGACTTAAAGTATTCAACAACAGAAATAAAACTTAATAAGCATGGCTTTTCCCCTTGTTAGTCCCAGACGTGCCAGGGATATCATTTATAACTGCAAAAGAAGATATGCGCAAGAATGAGCTACAAATGCTCAGCAAGTTCATTTGAATATATAAACACCATGTGTTTGATTCGAAAGATATCAACAATGTATACTGAGGGTTCTGTATAAGAACCATATATTTCATTTAGTTCTATCAGTCTTTAAAGACTTAGAACCATTTGAGTTTTGGATATCTGGTAGGTGATCAGCCTCACCAATATCCTAGGAGTATGCATATCATCCTACCATTTGTGGTCAATATATTATCGACATTTATTGGCCTTCCTATGAAGGCATTTTCCATTTACTCAGTATAGATGTCTTACCAAACAATTTGGTTTGACACAACAATTTAGCTCGAATAAACAATATATGAACAATGATTCATTTCTTAAGTTATGCTGAACAAGAAGCAATAACTTCACAATAATTGATAGCAAGATGTACAATACTTGCTTAATATAAGTTGAGTAAGGTTAGGACACTTGCTCAAAAGTAAATAAGTTCGGGATACTTGCATTAAGATAACAAAGTTTGGAGACTTGCCTTAGCGTAGCTCACTATAATTTAGTACAATCGGTCACTATAATTTAGCTCACTATAAAAGCGGTAATTATTATTTAAAATATTTTTAAAACATTTAATATGTTATTTAAATTATTTATTTATCATTTAGAATATTTTTAGATATTTAAAATATTATTTAAATGATTTATTTATCATTTATAATATTTTTAGAAAGATAGAATATTATTTAAATGATTTATTTTATCATTAATAATATTTTTAGACTTTTAAAATAATTTATTTATTACTTATAATAATTTTCAAAACTTAATTTGATATTTAAATGATTTATTTATCATTTAAAGTAATTTTTAAATACTTAATATATTATTTAAATGATTTATTTATCATTAATAATATTTAAATATTTAATATTTTATTTAATTATTATATATAATAATTTTATTTACCTTAATATCATTTTTAAATAATTAATATAATTATTTAATAATTTAATATCATTTTTAAATAATTAAAATAATTATTAAAGGATTTATCATAATTATTATTTAATATTTAATTAAATTAAATAATAATTCAGAATATATAAAAATATTAAAAACAAATTTTTATAATTTAAAAATGAATTTTCGTATTTATTTATTAATTATTAATAATTATTTAATATTTATTTATTATTTTATAATTTATTTAATTAATTTTTATTTTATTTTTATTAAAAATCCGTCGTTAAAGGGCTTTAGCGACGGCCTGCTTAGTTTCTTAGGTTTCTGGGTTTGGGTTGAAGACTGTCGCTAAAGGTGTTCTTCAATGAAGAACAGTTGGTCAATGTCCAACAGGGACATTTGACCTCAAATTAATCTCAGATCGTTTGATTTTTGTTCTTGGTTTTTGTTTGTTGTTATAGCTAACATGGAAGGGTATAACGACATGTTGAATTTCATCTCAAATTATATCATATCATGCTTTAAATTTGATGGTCAAACCACCCCGTTCATGACTGTTCTTGAGTTTCTGGGTAACCCAGAAACTCATCCAGTCATAACGGTCAACGCAGTTTGACTGCTAAATCCGTTCGATTGATTGTTTGTTTATGTGTTTTAATGGTTCAAGATTAAACTCTATATAGCATACAACAACTCTAAACCAATAAACTACATAAAATATTTCATCTAGGCCATTTCTGGGTAGCACGAATTTCTAACAAACCTTGTTAGTGTTCTTCATAAGTTTCTGGGTTACCCAGAAACGTGTAAAATCAGAGCGGTCAAAGGACTTTGACCACTTATACCTTCTTACTGTGACATAATTTTGGAGTTTTACCAATTGGATATTAAAGTTAACATGGCATACTATAGATTCATGCTTTAAAACACATCAAACAAACATGTTAAGACGATCAAAAGATCTGACAAAAAGGCTTGTCAGACTGTTCTTGACTGCCAAGAACAGTTTGAGTTTTTGGCTTGATTTTCATATCTAGATGTTATGTAAACATGTTTTAACCGCCCAGATCACTAAATAACATATTAACAAGGATTCCTAAACATCTAAAACACAAAAATTTTGCAGTCTTGAAGATCAAACATAAATTAGGGTTTTGTGCACCTTTTTCTTTAAAATTTGATTTTTGGCTTCTGAATCTGAACTTGTGGTTGCTAGGGCTTGTTTAGGCTGGTAATATAAGTGTATAGGTTTACAATTTCTTAGCTTTTAACCCTAGCATCTCATTCTATTTATAGGCTTTGAAATTAGGGTTTTCTTAAACTAGTTTCCAATTCTTGCCTCCAAAAATATCCAACCTTGATACTTGTGCTGCTTGAAGTCTGATCTTCTTAACCTACTTGTGATGGAGTGTGTCAAGCACAAGCTTGCACACTCCTAGCTTCATTTTCATTGGCTAGGATTTTAATTTTGATTTATTTACTTACTAATTAAATCTAGATTTTTGTTAATCATGATTAGGATGTTAATTTAGGTTTAGTAATACCCTAATTATGATATTATATCACAATTAAGATTTATAACTCCATAATTTAGTGTTCTTGAATCAAATTAGGGTCTTAGGGTTTCAAATTAGGGTTTAGGATTTTCAATCCTACAATTAGGGTTTTAATCTTTCGTTTAGGGTTTAGTTTAATCTTAATGATTCATAATTAACATTACGATTCATTATTTAAATCTTAATTATATTAATTAAGATTATTGTACAATAATTAGGGTTTTAATTAATCAATTCAGACAATTATTATCAATTAGGGTTTTCAACTTAGGATTTCTATTTCCGTGTAACATTTTAAACCCTATTTAACTTATTTTAAAATTTTATCAGTTAATATAATATTATATTAATGTCGAAGCACGACAAAGCACTTTGTCAATTCCAAGCACGACACAGCAGCTTACAAAAATAATTTGCCGAAACGCTTCTCGGTGTATTCGCCGGAAGCACGACAAATCATTTTGTCCGATTAAGCACGACACAGCTGCTGGGCGAAAAATTTTTATTTGACCTAATTGTTTAATAAAATACACCATCACATAATACAAAGTCAGATCATGAAATTTCGTTTATTAAACACATAATTTACATATACAGATCTTATTAGGGTTCGGAATATTACACCCCTGGTCATGATACGCAGGACTGTTGGACGCTGAAGCATAGAATTCAGAACTTGATTGATAGTGGGGAAATTGTGGTGGAACAACCAGACTCCCCAAATGTTAAGGTCAATCCCCTGCCAAGGCATGATGGAGGGGGGGTCAATGTGGCAGAGGCCAGTGAAGCCGAGGGGTCGTCAAGGCTGAAATGATAAGTGATCACGGGAGTGCACGGGGAGCGCCCATTAGGTTTATGGGTGTAAGTAGAAATAGCACGGAGGGACCTGTCAAGTTGGCGGCTCCGAAACCCCTCATCCTTGCAGCGAGATCCCAAATCCCTGTCAGCAGTCTAAAGACGGTACCATGGAATTATGGGGGGGGTGTCAGAGGAAGCGGCCAGTTGTGCTTCTATGACAACAAGGGGGAATCCTTTGTATCTTCCTGGACGAGTCCTTGAAAGCTAGACGAAGAAAGATGAAAAAATATCCGAGGAGAAAGCCCTGGAATTCTTAAGAAAGATGGATCATCCGGAAACAAGGGGGATCCAGATATTAAGCGAGGAATCGACCCTGACATCAATCATAGACTTGGTGTTATCGTCCAATGATCACTGCAAAAGTCTGGCGAAAGTCCTGGAGGAGGCATACGTTCCCAAAGAAATTAGCAAGGAAGGTTTCGGCCATCTGGTGGGCCATCTGTTGGAGAGTGATGTAATATCATTCACAGATGATGATATCCCCAAGGAAGGAAGGGGGCATCGAAAACCGTTGCATATTGCGGTAATCTCCTCAGGTTATGTCATGAATGGGGTGCTGATTGATGGGGGATCAGCGTTGAATATCTGTCCCCTCAGTACATTGCAGAAGATGAACATCAATCCCAAGCGCCTACGGGCCAGTCATGTGGTGGTGCGAGCCTTCGATGGTTCCCGGAGGGATACAATTGGAGAGATAGAATTGCCGGTGGAAATAGGACCTTGTACTTTTGATATCTCTTTCCAAGTCCTAGACATTGCGGCCAGTTATAACCTGTTATTGGGGAGGTCATGGATACACATGGCCGGGGCAGTTCCTTCCACGCTACACCAGTAAATCAAACTTATCATCGACGGGAATCTGGTGACGATCTCAACGGAGTGTGATGACCCTTCTCCTCCCAGGAATGGCCTGCCTGTGATTAATGTGGACGAGTCGGCGGCACCTGCCAGTTTTCAAGCGCTGGAAATCAGCACTCCCCACTACAGATGCCTGGGAGCTCCAGCCGTGAAACCTAAGGTCTCTCTAGAACTTACCTTCGTTGCAAAGGAAATGATGAAAATGAAATTCCAGCCTGGACAGGGGTTAGGAAGAAGCAGTCAAGGAATCACCGAGCCCACTCAATTACCCCATCAGATAGGTAAAGCAGGGTTGGGATATCTTGAAGGCACAGCACGGAGGCGCCGTCAAGACGCGACCCCGATTCGACTGGCTGACAGTCCGGTGACCAAGGTCAACAATGAACAGGGGACTAGCGAGCCTGTGATTGAGTTAGGGGATGAAGAATTAACCCCCACAAGTGATGAGTCGACCAAGAGGGAAAGTTTCCTATAGGAGGTCGCACAAAAGTTTGAAACCAGGTGCTATTTCCCCAGACAATTAACAAGCAATGAAGAAGGGACGGATGTTGTCACGCCACCGGGAGCTCAACAAGATGTGCCCGTCATCGATTGGGCAGGGCTAATTATTCCTGAAGAAGGTAGGAAGAGGGACTCAGGCGACGTAGCCGTAATCATCGGGGAAGTGTCTGATGTGAAGCCCCCTTTTATCCAGCGCATTTCATCTGACCTGACCGTCGACAATTGGACCATGAAACCAGTGATATCCAAACAAGGGTAAAACCCGACATCAGGATGGTAGACCCCAGAGGATGGGAGGATGAAGAAGTTTATTTTTGTTGTTTTGTATTTTGCATAATTATGTCGTTTCTTCATGTTATCTGAAAATGTGATCGTTGTGGAAAATAACTTATATATGACAAGTATTTTGTTTCATGTTAGGTGTACCAATTTGAGTAATCCTTGCCTAACAAACGGTCTTTCAAATTTAAATGATGATTATGATTTTGACATTGAACTGGATTTCGATTTAATGGGCATTAAGCAAGACGAGACAGATTATGACGACGCGCCTGACGAGATCAAAGGATGGGTTGAGGATAAGCCCAAACCCAACTTAGACCAAACCATCACTATAGATATCGGAACCCCTGACAAGCCAAAAGAACTCAAGATAGGGACGGACCTTACCCCTAGCCAGAAAGCAGAAATAACTGAGTTGCTAAGCCAATATGAGGATGTCTTTGCCTGGTCTCATGAGGATATGATCGGATTGTCCACCGACATTATGGTACACCGGTTGCCCATCAAGGAGGGTTTCAGGCCTGTCAAGCAGAAACTAAGGAAGTTGAAACCTGAGTGGAGCTTAAAAGTGAAGGAAGAGATCATCAAGCAGTTCAGGGCGGGAATCATTATGGTGTCCACTTACCCAGAATGGCTGTCCAATGTAGTCCCAGTGGCTAAGCCTGGAGGGAAGGTGAGGGTATGTGTAGATTATAGAGATCTAAATAAGGCCAGTCTCAAGGATAACTTCCCGGTGCCTTTCATACACATCCTGGTGGATAACACAGCCCAGTACGAGATGTACTCTTTTGTTGATTGCTTTGCGGGGTATCATCAGATAATGGTGGCGGAAGAAGATCGGGAAAAGACCACGTTCATCACCCCCTGGGGCACTTTCTGCTATACACGATTGGCTTTCGGTCTCACAAACGCGGGGGCTACTTATCAGAGAGCCATGATGGCCTTGTTCCATGACATGATGCATAAGGAGATAGAGGTCTACGTGGATGACATTATCGTAAAGTCAAGGGTAGAATCTGACCATATAACCCATCTTAAAAAGCTATTCGATCGGCTCAGAAAGTATAATTTGAAGCTCAATCCAGCAAAGTGTGCTTTCGGAGTGCAGTCGGGTAAGCTCTTGGGATTCCTGGTTAGTGATCGAGGCATTGAGTTGGATCCAGCAAAGATTAAGGCCATTGTGGATATGTCGGCACCTCACACGGAGAAGGAGATAAGAGGATTCCTTGGAAGAATAAACTTCATCAGCCGTTTTATATCCCACTTGACGACTACATGCGAGCCAATTTTCAAACTGTTAAGGAAAGGTGCTTCCCAAGAATGGAATGAGCAATGTCAGAAGGCTTTTCAGACCATTAAAAAACAGCTGACAGAGGCACCAGTGTTGGTACCCCCGAAGGACGGGATCCCTCTGTTTATGTATATATCGGTCAATGCCATCGCGATGGGATGTATGCTGGGACAGAAAAATGAAGCAGGTAAAGAGCAGGCCATCTATTACCTCAGCAAGAGATTTGGCCAATGTGAACAGAATTACACTCCCATCGAGAAGACCTGTTGTGCTCTGGCCTGGGCTGTAGGGAGATTACAGCACTACCTCCATGGGCATACTACGTACTTGATATCGAGGATGGATCCCCTGAAGTATATTTTTGAGAGGCCCATGCTGAACTGTCGACTGTCAAGATGGCAGTTAATCTTACAACAGTTCGACATGGTATACGTAACTCATAAAGCCATGAAAGGGCAGGGAATTGCAGATTAGTTGGCGGAAACCCCGACAGGAGGGATGGAGCCGTTAGAAACTCCTCTGCCGGGCGAAGATATATTTTGGGTATCACACACGAAATGTGATGACGAAGGACAGTTCTGGAAGCTGTATTTTGATGGTGCCATGAATGCTGAGGGGGCAGGAGCCGGAGCAGTACTGGTCTCTGTCACCGGAGAGCAATACCCTGTGGCTACTAAATTATAGTTCAGTAATTCAAACAATACAGCTGAGTACGAGGGGTGTATATTGGGACTCCGTTTTGCCCGCGATATGGGAGTGAAGAGGTTAGCGGTGTTTGGGGATTCAGAACTGGTAATCAGACAAGCGATCGGGGTGTACAACACTAAAGAGCTTCGGTTACTTCCATACCATCGTTGTGTTACCCAGTTGATGCAGGAGTTCGAAGATATCGCTTTCCGCCATATTCCCCGGGGACGGAATGATTTTGCGGATGCGTTGGCAACCCACCCTGGCTTCCTTAATCCATATAATCAAAAGAAAGGATGTTCCACAGATTGAGATAGCAGTACAGAATATCCCGGCATACGAGGAACATGTTGCAGTATTATCAGACGAGGTGGTTATGCCGGGGCAGCCTTGGTATCACGACATAAGGGAATATCTGAGGGATAGATCCATTCCCGACCAGGCAAGCCGAGCTGGAAGGATGAGAATTCAAAAGATGGCAATGAAATTTTACCTGAGTGGGGATTCACTCTACAAGAGGGATGCTGGGTTGGGACTGTTGCAATGCGTAGATGAAACGCAGGCCCAAAGGATTATGAACGAAATACATGGTGGAGTGTGTGGGCCACACATGAGTGGACCGATGCTGGCCAAAAAGATCTTGAGAACAGGGCATTATTGGTTAACACTGAAAGCTGACTGCGATGATCATGTCAAACGGTGTTACCAATGCCAGGCGCACGGTAATGTGATCCATACGTCTCCCAATGAACTACACTATATGACCTCCCCGTGGCCATTCTCAATGTGGGGAATGGATGTAATCGGACCAATAGAGCCCAAAGCAAGCAACGGACACCGATTCATTTTCGTCATGATTGATTACTTCACCAAATGGGTAGAAGCAGCTTCTTTCCCCAAAGTAACTCAAGAGGTCATTGTCGGTTTCATCAGGAATAATGTCATTTGTCGATACGGGCAGCCTGAGGTCTTGGTATCCGACAATGCCAAGAATTTGAACAACGCCCTCATGAAGGGATTGTGCGACCAGTTTAAGATCAAATAGCCTCAATTCTGTTATTTACCGTCCCAAGATGAATGGGGCAGTGGAGGCTGCAAATAAGAACATCAAGAAGATCATGGCGAAAATGTCTGCTAATCATCGGGGATGGCCGGATTTGATCCCCCTCACCTTGCTAGCATACCGAACGTCAACGCGTACTTCTACAGGGGCAACCCCTTACGCTTTAGTGTATGGAATGGAGGCTGTTCTGCCAGTTGAGGTTGAGATGACATCCCTCAGAATAGTGATCGATGCCTAGATAAACGAGGAGGATTGGATGCAAAGTCGATACGACCAGTTGGCCCTAATTGATGAAAGGAGGGTGGCTGCTGTTTGGCACGGTCAGTTATATCAACAAAGGATCTCTCGATCATACGACAAAAGGATATGACCTTGGAAGTTCAAGGAAAATGATTTGGTGCTAAAAAGAGTCATGCCTTGTCAAGACGAAGCAAAGGGGAAGTTTGCCCTGAACTGGGAAGGACCATTTGTGATTAAGAAAGTGCTATCCGGAGGAGCCCTCATATTGCAAGAAATGGATGGTGAGGTATTCCCACAGCCCCTCAATTCTGACTCGGTGAAGCGGTTCTACGCTTGAATAATCAGTTTCTCCTTTTTCTTTGAGGAACGAACTACGTAGGACATGATCTCCCAACTTGTGGGGGTACGTAGGCAGCCATCATGGCGCGGTCCGATTCCTTAAAAAAAATAATAAATCCTTTCTCTAACCAAAAGAAAAATCAATTCCCAACAGCCAGAGAAAGCCTTCTTATACCCTCAAAACCTTCCCGATACCAGCCCTAATCAGATTCATCCCGAGTAACATAAACCTAGCCCAACCAAATAGTTAGCCAAAATCTAAGACCCAGTCCGATGAAATCAACAGGGTGTGCGGCAATATCTGTCCAATCTCCATCAAGACTTGAGAGGAGAAAGAAGGCAAAATGTCAAAATCATGGTTAGCTGGATAAAATGAAGATCAAATGAAAGGCAACGATACGACGAAAAGGGAAATGACTAAATTTAAATGCATGTCTACATATATAAGTCATTTTGTTACAAGATTTCTCTTTCAATGACCGATGAAACTAACATAGTATATGCAGGAAATAAAACGATCTACAAATCTGAAACTAATTGAAGCAGGATGGATAAAGTGGTGGATAGATCTGAAGCATTAGCATCCCCGGCAATCTGCTGCCCCATCATGTCAATGCGATCCAGTAAAGCAATGGCTCGGCTGACAGTCCCGGAATGAGTATCTATAACTGCCCTGGTCTGAAATACAATGGCGTCCCTGTCAGCAATGGCAGCGTCTCTAGCCAAAATGGCGTCATCTCTCTCAGCAAGAGCGGCATCCCTCTCAGCTTCAGTAGTAATCAAGGCCAGGCGGAGCCGGGTATCCTCAGTGACCCGACTAGGGGCAGAATCAGTTGAGATGGAATGATCTATGGTACCATCTGGGAAAATCACTCCAGAGTCATCAAAGGCCCCAGTCTGACTCAAACCAACCGGATCCGAGTCTCCGCGCAACCACTGCACGTAAGCAAATGTCTGGATGTGGCAGCTCTCACTATATTCGGCAAGGATCCTGCAGGACCAAAGATCATATACCCGCACCAGATCTCTCTCTGTCTGGGGTGATATAAGGAATCGGTAGGCGGCTGCACCCGTGAAAGGGTGAAAATCCTGTGTCTGATCAAACTGCCCTGTAACCGCCAAGGGATGATAGGTCGTCACATCTCGCAAGGCAGCAATAGGGATGAAATCCAGGTTGGGCACGTGAGTCAAGAAGCTCACAAAGTAGCAATAACCCGAATAGACTAGGAGATGAAAAGGATCCTCAATAACCGACAAAAATGATACCTAGGAGGCCGCATCAGTACAGCTCACGGGACGAAACGAAAACTGCGTGGCTATGTCATGGCTGAAGCAAAACCCTTGGCGACAGAAATGGCCAATGGGGCTGAGATGACTCATAAACCACACGTACAACAAAGTAGAGCTCCCCCTAAATACCCTGCCTCGGAAAGACTGATAGTATGAGGCTGACATGTAGGTATCTGCCAATATCATGGGATTGGTGTGATCCTCCTGAAAGGCTCTAACGGCCGCGACAACTCGCATATCCAACTGATCGGGTCCGGCTGGCAAGTACAAAATTGAGATGACACAGGCCATCAAAATGGCTACTCTCAAAGCACCCCAGCGCTCCTCAGACACGGAAAAATCACCAGAAAATAGGTGAAAACTGTCGGGTGAGCCAAATTGGTCAATCAAGAAATGAAGGGGAACCAGATGGTCTGATGTGATCACCGATAACAAGACAGCCCTCCGCAAACCGGTGAAAGTCAAGAATTGACGGCGCATGGAACCAGCTGTAACCCTAGCACAAGGACCATCCAAAGGCAAGCCGGTGAAGCGAGCATACTCCTCGAGGGTGGGGGTCAGCTCTACTGTCCCTAACCTGAACACCTGACGGGCGGGGGCCCAATAGCTCAGAATACCATCCACAAAGCCCGCTGGCACCTGAAAGGATAACAAGGACCAAGAATGTCCCAAAAGGCCATCCGCGATAATCCTGTCGGCCGGCGATAAACTATCCAACCAGCGGAGGAGACTGCCGACCAACCCTGTGGGAGGAATGGAATCCAAACGTACCACGACATCTGAAGACGACATCTGTGAAAAAATAGTATCAAAAAGACTGTACAAGGGTCATTCTCTATCCATAAATAAAAGCATGCATCGGACAGTTAATAATAGAGCAATTGAATTTCATAAGGATAAAAAAAAACTGTGCATAAATGAATAAAAAGTTCAATACATAGTGCATGAAATGGAAAAGAAATCTAAACAGGTGCAGGTACAAAAGCCATATCCTAGCCTAATCTAGTCAAAAGTAAGGACATCCAAGAAGGCGGGATCCTCGAACTGATCCCCTGGAGTCGTCGAAGTCGGAGGTCCAAAATTCATGTCAGGAATGTATGGCTGCGCTGTGGCATCAGATGAGCTCGGGCCTGCATCATAACCCGCACTGTCAAGATCGTAGGCGTAGGCATCCTCTGGGGTCCGGCCTAACACCCGAAGATATAGGGATAACTGCTCCACCTGGCAGGTCAGCATGGCAATCTGCTCAGCGTGAGTGGGACTCCGAACGCAGGCAGCCCAATCGGTCATCATCACCGAGCCGGGAACCATGTCTCCAAGAAAGAATGTGGCCCGAGTCTGAGGACCGATGGTGCGGGGCACCCACCAGATGTGAAAGGCCTCGCTCGTACTGGGACCCGTAGAAAGCATCCGACCATCCTCCCCCGCGAGTATGATCTCCAAAGGCTGAGAATCCAGCGGCCAGGATGTAGTGAAAGGAAGGGAATGCGGGATGCGGATCTCTCCAGTAACGCATCTGAACGTGCGCTCTCCCAGATACATAACCCAGCCCCTGACACTCTGCAAAGTAAGGCGGCGGATGGAAAGTGCAAACTCCGGGCCGGAAGGATATCCATCTGTGAACCCCACAGCCAGATGCTCCGAAAGATAAGGAGTCCAGACGACATCTGCAGCGGTGATCAGCTCCAGCTGAATGCGGCAGTGTGCAAAGCTGCCAAATACAGGGACCTCCTCCAAGGTGCTGTGGTGCCACCGACGACCCCTGGGATAAGTGTCCAAGCCGAGGGTCGTGACAGGCCTCAGGCATGGAAGTCGCTCGTAGGCCCAGAACTGTGAACAGAAACAAGGCAAGAGCAACTGTCAAAATGCAGAAAAGAGAAATAAAATGAAGAGGAATACAGTAAGAAAAGAGGAAAAGAAGGCTCACCAACAGAAAGTGGTAGAATCCGAGCCAAGCATCTGTCTGACCCTCCGAGCGAAGACGAAGACTGTGGAGGAAGTAGGCAAAGGTGAATGACCCCCAATCATAATCGTCGATCCGGTCCACATCCCTAACGGCTCCGACGACGCTAAAATGGATGGTAGAGGAGTTGTTCCCTAGGAAACAACCCTCATAATGGTCAGGAACAGACGTCGAAGCAGAATATCACGAGTGGCCCGATCTGCGGGGAATGGCGCCGCATATATGCCTCCAACAGATTCCACGGCCAAAGCTCCAGACCGAACACTGCGGGCCTTGAAGACCCTGTCATCCGCAGCAAAACCCAGTAAAAGTCTGACCTCTGCGGGAGTGATGTCAAGATCCAGAGGGATGCGGGATCCAGTGCACTCGATACCCGTGATGTACCTCCAGTCCCAGGGAGTCAGCACGACCTCACAGTCCAAAAGGTGAAGGGACTGGGTCTGGTGAAACCATCTCTCGGACAGAGCTCGCATATAACCCTAGGGGCACTGGCGCGAAATGATGGTGAAGAAATGACGAAAGCCCAGGAATCCACCACCGCGTTGTAATCGCTGTGCAAGGCGGTGTAGAGGGAGTATATGTTGAACCAGTTACCCCTCGGCTGGGTGAACTCGGGCACCTGTGACAAAAAATGAATGGATCAGTCCAGATCTAAACAGAATTTGGGGAATGAGTTTAGAGGAGTACTTTAAGCATACCTCGTTAGCTACAAGAGATGCGGAGGGGTGACGACTGAGATCCCGACCCAACAGATCGGGTATCTGAACAGAGGCGTCAGATAGGGCGCGATGAGAAGAGGGAGCTGGTGTGCTAGAGGATGGCCCCTCTACTGCAGCGTCCGGAAGAACAGCCTCCTCAACATTGGGATGATCGGGCAGGATGACAGCCTCCGCCAATCGGCGAGCCTGACGGGTCCGAGGCAGAGCAGGGGCAGGTGCAGCCCTACGGCGGCGAACGCCCGAGGTCTGAGACGCAGAGGAGCTACTAGGAGCGTCGGGATCCATAGCTGGAATAGAACAGGAAAGAAGGAAGGTAAGTTCCTTTTTTGAATTATGTCACAAATATTCCCATACTCATCGTAGAATTAATGCAACATGATGCATGTTTATTATATGTTAAAAAAAAATAAAATTCGACAGAGTTCCGTCTGTAAAATGGGCATCCCATGCATAACCAAGCATGTTTTCAATTAATCCAAGCCACAACAGGTCAAAATTGCATTCATACCGGTAATTGCAACATGTAAAAGGACCCTAATGCATGATTTTCTTTCAAAAAGAAACAACAGATATGTGTGACCGCATCATGAGCGTAAAATAGGACTCACACAGTTGATACATAGCATGTATATACAATAATACATAGCATAGCATTATAAAGCATACATTTTTATCTCTAAGCATGCAAATAGCCAAATGTATTGCAAAACATTGACGAAATTAGAAAACGATCAGTCAAAGTGTTACCTGTAACGCGTAGATCGATCTAACCGGAGCGGTTTTTGCAAAAAGGTTGGAAAACTCGGCAAAAGGGCGTGCAAAGGTCTGAGAATCGCGTGGGGTAGGAATGAAAGTGACAGATCTGGGAAGCGGCTGGTCGCTTATAGCCCCGATCTTGGCCGTAGATCAATCTGCGGCTGGCCGCAGATCCATCTGCGGCTGGCCGCAGATCCATCTGCGGCAGGGCCCAGTGATCCCCCTTGGTCCAATACAAGTTTAATCGATCCTAAAGCCCATTTGACTCATAATTTGGTAATAAAATACGAGATTTTGATGAATCGGATGTCGAACACGACTTCTCAATTCGACCGAGTGACCGGATACGAGACCCGGCACTCGCAGGACGATCGATGGGTGACCAGCAACGAAACCCGGCCCCGACGAGACGATCGACCGGCGACGATAACCGGTGATTACGAGATGGGTGACCGGCGACGAAACCCGGCCCCGACGAGATGATCGACCGGCGACGATAACCGGTGATTACGAGATGGGTGACCGACGACGAAACCCGGCCCCGACGAGACGATCGACCGACGACGATAACCGGCGATTACGAGATGGGTGACGGGCGACGAAACCCAGCCCCGACGAGATGATCGACCGGCGACGATAACCGGCGATTACGAGATGGGTGACCGGCGACGAAACCCGGCCCCGACGAGACGATCGACCGGCGACGATAACCGGCTATTATGAGATGGGTGACCGGCGACGAAACCCGGCCCCGACGAGACGATCGACCGGCGACGATAACCGGCGATTACAAGATGGGTGACCGGCGACGAAACCCGGCCCTGACAAGACGATCGACCGGCGACGATAACCGGCAATTACGAGATGGGTGACCGGTGACGAAACCCGACCCCGACAAGACGGTCGACCGACAACGAGACCCGGCGATTACGAGATGGGTGACCGGATACGGGACCCGGCCCCAACAAGATGATCGACCGGCGACGAAACCCGGCGATTATGAGATGGGTGACCGGATACGAGACCCGGCCCCGACGAGACGATCGACCAGATACGAGACCCGGTGATCACGAGATTAGCGACCAGACATGCTTTACATCTTGCATCGCATCATAAGTTGTGTGTGTTGCATCATTATGTATGTATTGTCATTCTTGTGCACTGTCATTCATGCATCGAGTGTCTATTGTTTATCCTGTTCATTTCATTTAACATTTCATAAACATGATAAAGAGGGGCAGCTGTAGACACCCAAATTTTGCACTTCCTATACTAACCCTGACAGGAGGGCAAAATCTCCAATTGACCCAGCACACGAGAATAAAAGGTGGACATAAAGACGAACACTCAAAGCCACCACTACGGGACGAGATCGAAGCCGACACGACAATAAACGAGTGTCAGGAGTCGGTTACTGATCACTGCGCTTACCCGGATGACATGGCACGTTTCCCGATAGTTTCCGGACTGCAGAATGCAAGCCCTTCAGCGGAAACCAACGGTACGGCACGAAAATCGAGATGAGGTACAGAAAACGAGAAAATCAGCACAGTCAGTCGTAGATCAATCCGCGGCCAAGGACGGAACTCGAGACGACACTGGACTCGAGCGCACGGGACTCGAGCACGGCTGGGGGGAGAACCAAGGGCCAGCCGCAGATCAATCTGCGGCCAGCCGCAGATTGATCTGCGGCTGCCCTTGGCAGTGCCTTATCAGGCCATTTTGCATACAGAAACAAAAAAGAGGAGAATCCAGCAGCAGCAGTTCGGGAGAAGAGGAAAAAAAGCAAGAAAACAGCAAAAATTAAGAGAGAAAAGAATGAGAAATAGTGAGAAATTGTACCCATTTTGTGAGATTACACCTCATATTTTCTACTCTACTCAATACACAAATTCATACATATTGTGGGGATCATTTGCAAGGTGAAGAATCCTTTGTTTTAGCATTTTGTTATACCATTTTTGCCAAGCTTTTTATCATCCGAATTATCTTAAATGTAGTTTTCTTACATGTTATTGTGAAACCATGGATTAAGGACTATTAGTGAGGGTTTCATCGGAATGAAATTCCCCCTAATAGCCCAATGATGTTCGTTTCGTGCAAATTTTAGCTATTACGGTAATGGGTCATTCGTAGTGTATTTCAATTGTTATCGTAAGATATCCTAGAGCATTAGGCATACCACGTTTGTTTATTTACGTTGTATCCATTTTGCGGTTGTGCAACAAGTTCGGATGTGAGCCTAGGAACGCGACCCCGTGGTCCAAATCCGATGATGGACATTTTTGGATGTATGTAATCGGGTAGACGCATTCGTCATTGTAAATATGTAATCGCCGGGCCTTAAAATGATACCAAGTCGGAGGTCGGGTTTAAGGCCCCGAAATAGTGAAACTTGTGATTGTAAGCGTGTGGGGTTATTTTGATGGTTTACATGCCCATGAATAGCCCCGACGCGTGGTTATGCTTGATTGGATTTTGTGACACGAAAAAATGATTTCAAAGATTAAACGATGAAGGATTTTCATTAAAATAAATCAAACTAGGTTATTAGCTTCACGAGGCTTAAAATTGGAAGTGCTAATGAATGTCAATTCCTATTCAAACGAGAAGGTTAAAAAATCGTTTTCAAACATCACCAAAAAATGGTTTTTATGAATAAACTAAACGTTTTATTAAACCTTTGTGCATAGGGTTAAAGAGACCCTAGAAGTTTCCCGTCATCTACGAAAGCGACGTATAGATCTCGATTCCTATTTTGACGAATGTTTAGAAAACTATTGTTTTTGCCAAAACGACACCTAATGAAAATCTCATAGATTTGACAATTAAAATCAAACCTTTCCCATAAAGCTTTCTCGTATAAGCCGAAGGACATTCTAAAGCACTCCCAAAACACGACTTTCCATAAAAAACCCCAAATGATTCTTTCATACAAACTCACCACAATATTCACGTAGGCACACACACACACGCACATATACACATTTCATGAATTAAAGGATAGGAAAGTATCAAGATTGTGGCAACCGTGTTTCACAGAAGTCGGGGGGTGCCTAACACCTTCCCCCTCGCTTAAGCAAGCCCCTGAACTCTATGAATCTTGGTACGCAGACCAATTAATTCGGAGTCACATATGAGCCATCGATTTATAAAAAAATGAAAACTCGGATGAGTTGGTACATCCATTTCAAATATACCAACTGGCGACTCTGGTTGATTGGCTCATCATAAAAAGCGATCTTTCAAAACCCCGTCGACATCAATGCTGACCTTTTCCCAAAAATCATTTAATCAAAAGGCTAAAAATCAGAAAAGACGAGAACCGGCGTCGACAGATCTTATTGAGTAGTTTATTTTGATATGCTTCCTTGTTAGTCTTATTAGCTATTCTTGGATTGTGTATTATGATTTGTGATTAATTACTTAATTGCCTAGCTAACAATTACCATGACCATCCATATGCAATTGAGAAACGGATTATGGGTTTAGATCTGGTTATAATAGCATGTGTTTGTGAGTTCTACACGGCGATCGAATTCATGATTCCTGCCTATGATAGAGATATACCTATGCACCGCATGTAATCTATTGAGAATTTGTGCTTCAACTCTCTTTAATTGTAATTCACATAGATATATAATGGACTAGTTAATTAGGGTGTTCATATTAACTCTATCATCTCTGGATTTAATTTGATATGGATATAATACATCGAGAGATGGCCATATTTTATTTTCCTATTCGTGATTAACAATTCGGTATAATTAATTAGACTTAACGGGAAGTGTATTGACTTAAATGATACAATAGGTGAATTTGTAATCTCAAGTCTTCATTATCTAGTTTTATACTAGGGGTAATTAGTATTAGTTTAATTATTTATTTTAAGTTAAAATATTAAAATCAATTGTTTAAATAAGATTAAGTTGGTTATGGGTTAGTGCTTGGTGATTCTTGTTAAATAATTCTCCGTGGGATCGATACTTTACTTCTTATATATTACTTGTTGATCACGTGCACTTGCGTGTGTGTATTGATTGGTCATATATACAAACAAAGCCAACAAGTTTTTGGCGTCGTTGCCAGAGAATTAGTTTAATAATTTTTGCCATCATTAGCTTCAATCAAATTAGTCTTAATTTAAACATTTTGTTTTTATTTTAATTCTCTTCCTATATTTCTCTCTTTTTCAGGTACCATGGATGACTTTGCTTGTCAATGGCCATATACGAGAATGACTCAACCAAGGGAAACAGGGGTTGATGGACTCAATGCACTTTCTGCATTGTCAGCACAAATTGAAATATTTTCGAAGATGTTGGATGTTCTTGCATCCCAACCTATTCGAAGGGTAGCAGTTACTTGTGATTATTGTGCTGACAATCATCCGAGTCATCAATGCACCGTCAATTTTGGACCGGTACAGTATGGTGGTAACTATCTCAACCAGTATGCATATCCTAACAAATATCAAGGTTGGGGGTATTACCAGATTCTTCATGGAGCTATAATCAACAAGATCAATTTTACACTCCAAGTCCAACATATGCACTGGAATTCTCATGTCCACCTCCATTGGCACAAGAAGAAAATTCAAGTTTGGAGGAATTCATGTCTAAGATCATAGCAGGCCAAGAAGAGGCGATAAGGAGTCAGGAAATATCGAGCCAAAATTTTAAGAATCAGATGAAATAACTCATCAATACCTCAACCAATTGTCCTCAATACATAGATTCCGAAACTGAAACAGATACTTCAAGATTGGAGGAATTGTGGTCCAAGTTCGTAGCATCAAATGAGGAGAGGAGGATTAATCAAGAGATGTCAATTCAAAATATTCAGAACCAGATAGATCAAATGTTCAAATCCTTAAATAACTGTCCTCAAAACACTTGGCTTTATGACATGGATTCTGAAACTGATGGTGAGCCCGACCCAAATCTGCAACTGGATAAGCCACAAGATATCGAAAGACGGGAGACAAGTGGGGATAAGGAAAATGAGGCCATCAAAGATCTATCTTTAAGTGCTAATAAAGATGACCCTATTTTGTTAGTACCCCAAGTGCTTTCTCCACCAAAGTTCAAGAATCCAATCAGTTTTGCAAAACGGTATCCACTTGGTAGTCCTGTCATCGATAAAGCTCTTTATAACATGAGAGCTAGGACTACATTACAACCATAGTGGGATGAGAAAGAGGAGATCGAAGAAGAGCCCGTGGTGTTTGACAAGTTTCAATGCCCCAATCTAATCACTAACACAACGGAGGAAGCACCTAGCTATTTGACATTCGTAATTAGGAACCTATCTACAAAAAGCAAACTAGGTGACTTTGTTTCAATGGCCATCACTAATGGGTACCTCCTTGATGAGTGGGTTTTATACCTACGAATTGGTTACCTTTTAGGCTCAATTCTTTGTTGTCTTTAAGTATTTTTAGTTGTATTTTACTTGTTATTTCATTGATTTTGCAGGAAACGACTCTAGATGGGCATTTGTGGAATTATTGAACTTCAGGGGTAAAAGCATAATTTCAGCATATTGGTCCACCGCCGGGGCGGCAAACCCATGCTAATTTCACCGCCGGGGCGGTCTCCGCAGGCCTTTTCTACCGCTGGGCGATGACACCACCGGGGCGAGCTCGTCAGGAATGTTCAGCGGCTAGTTTTGTCTTGTCTACAGATAGTGGGTTATTCGTTGGAGGAAATTTAAAAGCTCGATTGTGACTAGAAGAGAGAGAATGATCAGTGTATTAGGCATCTAGGGAGTTAATTTCCAATTATCCAAGCTTGGTGCTAGACATTGGGAGCTAGGGTTTGAGCTAACAAGAAGAAGAACAAAAGAAAAGAAAGAACACCATAGCTTCACCAAGGAGCTAAGGATTGCATTTCTGAGAAGGAAAGCTAGAGCGAAAGACACTATACAAGTATCTATTCGGGATTCAATCCAAAAAGGGGTATTATCATTCTATCTTCTAATATTTCATTCTCATTTTGTAATTCCAAATGCCATGTATTGTAAACTGAATATGATGTTACTTAGAGCTATCATGAGCTAATTCTTTAATTCTAAGATTCAATGGAACCCAACTCATAGTTTGTTTTGAATGCTCTCTCTTTGAATATTAGTTAGACTCTTGTGAATTGGAGTTCATAGCCTATGTTTATGAATTAATTGCTTGGCCCATAATTACCTTGGTAACCTAAATGAAATTGAGAAATGGAATATAGGTTGAGACCTAGCTATGAATTCATGTGAAAATTGGATATTCTTATGGGTAATGTATGAGATTATGTGACGTGAGTCTTGTGTATTATTCTCGAGGGTTGATAATTTGATTGTATTTAAGATAGACATACACCTAAACACCATATGTATCCATTTGAGAATCCTTGTTTAATGATTTCTATTGTGAAAGTTAGTAATTGATAGAGTAGTTAATGAGATTTTACGTGACATGTATCTTATTGATTGTTCTTGATATGAGATTCTTACTAGTGTGTAGAATAGAGCATCTATACACCACAATAGGAAATACGTATTCGACCATCGAGAGAGGCTTATATATACTTGTGATTTCTCGGGTAACAATTCTTGTGTTCTAACTAGTTGATAAAGAGAGAGTTGTGATTTACAAATGAAGAGTTGGGGGAAATTATAATCTTAGATCTTTCTATCTTGAATTCTATCCGTGTTTCGTTTAATCCTTTCTATCTTTATTTAGTTTTAATCAACAACACAATCAAATCATATCATCATTGTTTAAATAAGATTAATTTGTCATGCGATTAGTAATTGGTAGTTATTTGACATAATTTTTCGTGGGTTCGACACTCTACTTATCTTATATTACTTGTGGACCGCGTATACTTGCGCGTGTTTCATTGATTGAGAAATCAAACAACAAGTTTTTGGCGCCGTTGCCGGGGAATTATTTTACAATAATTTTACCAATATTGATTATAGTCGAATTGATCTTAATTTAGACTTGTGTTTAATATTTCACTTTATTATCTAGGTACTCTTGATTTGTATGCGCCGAGCACAAAGTCTAGAGTTATTTCCTTATGATCCCGAGATCAAGAGAAATATTCGAAGACTAAGAAGAGAAAGAATCAGGGGTTCTAACAATCAAGAAACTATGGCGGCAGAGGAACAAAAAGCATTGAAAGACTATGCAATGCCGCAAATAAATGATTTTCAATCTAGTATCACAAGGCCAGCAATAACTACAACTACCTTTGAAATTATACTAGGAACAATACAAATGGTACAAAACTCGGTATAGTTTGGGGGTATGGATAATGATGATTCTAATGAGCATTTGTTGAGCTTCATTGAGATATGTGATACTTTCAAATTTAATGGAGTGACGGATGATGCTTTGAGACTTAGACTCTTTCCATTTACATTGAGAGACAAAGCTAAGAGTTGGCTTCACTCATTGCCACTAGGTTTCATCACTACATGGGCAGACTTACCACAGAAATTTTTGGCAAAATTCTTCCCTCCTTCAAAGTCTGCTAGATTGAGAAAGGAAATTGCAACCTTTGAACAACATCATGGAGAATCATTATATGAGGCATAGGAGAAATATAAAGATTTGCTTCAAAGATACCTGATGAGTGTGTTTTATACACACAATTTGGGTACTTTTGGCCTTAATAATTTGTAAGTCTTTGGGTACTTTATGTGGTTTTATTGTATTTTTATCATATTTTTAGATATTGTAGTTTTCTATTGGTTTTATGAGTTTTGTATTACTTTTATGTGTTTTTACTTAGTTTTGTAGGAAATGGAGCAAGTGTTATGTGAACATCAACGCTTGGTTGCCTTATTTGTCATTTTTGAGCTTCCAATTGACGCAGTAGCTGCTTGTTTCCCAATTTCACCCATGATCCAATCCAAATCTCTCAAAACTCAAAGAACAAAAGTTGTAGATATTTTTCTTACCTTTCCTGAATATCTTGCATCATCCAATTTGAAGTTCGTATGAGAGAGTTATAGCCATTTTACCATCAAATTTGGCATGAATTTTACACAGCAGTTGCTTCGGGCTCCATTTGAGCCTTCCCCCAACCATTATCTCGTCACGCGCCAGTTATGAAAGTTGTAGAGCTACTTCTTAGCTTTCCATATCCTACTTAATCGCCTTAATCCAAGTTCGGAGGAAGAAGTTATGGCCATTTTACTAACAGAGGTCAAAGCTGAGTCGGGCTACAGGCCTTGGGCGCAGGCGCGCGGAATGGGTGCGGGCGCACGGCGACTGGCACCAGGCAGCCAGCGCACGCGCGCGGGCACGGCGTGGGCGTGATGTGGGCATGCAGCATGGCCAGGGGCTATGCGCGGGCGCGGCGGACAGCGTTCGGTCGCGCCCGGGCGTGCTGAGTTCGATTTTTTTGACCTCTTAGTGCGATTCCAGCTCACTTTTGACCCAAAATCTGATGTTTGGCTAGGGTTTTTCTTGGAGGCACTATATAATATCTCTTTGGGACTTCATTTTCATATCTAGGGATTGGGAGGCTACACTAAAACATCAAAAATAGAGGCCAAAAGTGCTGCAATATAAGGAAAACTCAGCAAAAGCCAAGGAACCAAGAAGGAAAGGATTGTTAAAAGGTTATCTAGACCTTGGGAGGCTGCACATACTTCATCAAGAAGAGCTTAAGGGCTGCAATTCAAGGAAATTTCCAGCAACAAGCTAAGGAGCTAAAAGAGAAACGAATGCCAAATGAAGAGGAAAAGCTAGAGATTGACATCAGCCAAGCAAGCAACACATGATTATCTTCTAAATGGGTTTTATCATTCTTACTTTCCTTTGAATTTGTAATTCTATTTTATGATGAACACCATGTGTTTGATGTTTTGCTTAGCTACCATGAACTAGACCTTGTATTCTAAGATTTTAATGGAACCCAACACATAGTTTGAATTAATTTCTCTCTCTTATCTATTAATTACTCATTTGTGAATTAAATATCATAATTTATGCTTCATTTCTTAATTGCCTAGCTAGTAATTACCGTGGGAACCTATATGAACTTGACGAACGGATTATAGTGTTTAGACCTTGTTATGATATCATGCGAAAGTTAAAGATTATTGTGGGTTATTAATTGAGATTAAGTGACGTGTGTCTTGTTGATTATCCTCAATGATAGGTAACTTGATAGTATTTAGGATAGACATATACCTAGATATCGTGTGCAACCAATGGAGAATCTATTCTTAATGACTTCCTATGTGAAAGTTGGTAATTGAAGGGACGGTAAATGATATTTAGTGACACGTGTCTTGTTATTGTTCTTGAAATTGGTCTCTTGATAGTGTGTAGGATAGACATATACCTACATGCCGCATTAGGAAGATTCAAATTTGACCATCGACAGAGGCTTATAAGTAGCTTTGATTTCTCGGTTGGCAATTCTATGTTGTTAATTATTTCTAATGAGAGAGTTAGGATATTCAAATAAAGTGTTGGGGGAAATTGCAATCTTAGACTTGTTAATATTAGATTTCATTATCTTTTACTTGATTATTATTATCTTAGTCTCTACCAACAACAAAAACATTAAATCATCATTTGTCTAATTAAAATCGAGACGATATATAGTTGGTACTTGGGATACACTAGAACAATTCCTTGTGGGTTCGACAACTCTCTTATCACTGTATTACTTGTTGACCGCGTATACTTGCGCGTATTTTTCGGTTGCGAAATCGACCAACAAGTTTTTGGCGTCGTTGCCGGGGAATTGTTCTTCTAGTGTTTTTCCAATATTAATGACAATCGAATTGGTCTTAATTTAGACTTGTAAATAATTTGTTTATTATTTATTTTGTTTTTTTTATTTTGTTTTCAGTTAATGGATGAGCATAATTATCAATGGGATTATGAGGGAACGACGCAACCAAGTTCGTCAAAACTTCTTAAGCAATTGCAAGAACAAGTTGCAACGCTTTCAAGGGCTGTTGACACTCTTAAAAGCCAGTCCATTCAGAATGTCTACTGTCAGAATCAAGCTGACTACAACCCAAACTACTATCATCCGGATTGGTATGATTGTCCAAGCTTTCATGGGACAACAATCAAGATCAATGTTATGATCCAAGTCTCTCATATCATTCAGAATTTTCATTCCAACCTCTACCACACCATGAGGATACCTCTAATCTGGAGGAGATACTTCCCATGTTCATTGAGCAATAAGAATTGTTACGAAACCTCGAGAACCAAATGGCACAACTTGTCGAGGTTGTGCTTATTCACCCGCAAAGCACCATCCATTGTATTACACAGATTAACCCTACAGAGGAAGGTGAAGAGCAATGTATGGTGAATTCGCATAGATGTGACAAAGAGGAAAGAATGAGGGAGGAGCTCAAGACACTGTACATATCTCATATCTCTCAAAATGAGGTTAGGATGGCAAATATACAAGCTACAGTGCAGAGCATCATGAACTATGTTGCCAATTCTTACATTATTCACCCGCAAAGCACCTTACCTAGCGATACAGAGATCAACCCCATAGAGGAAGGTGAATAGGAGTGCTTGGTGGATGATCAAGGAAATGGCGCGGAGTCGCACGAAGCTATTAGTGAAAATTTTGAGAGAGTACATCCTATTGTAGATGATAATTTTGAGGTTGATGAAACGGGGAGCATGAATGGGGATCATAAAAAGGAAATTGAAGATCAGAAGTCACATTCAAGGTTTTCAAACCCATCGAGTACCCATTGGTTCATGAAGAAGATCTTCATGTCGATCTTGACACAAGTGCAATAATTGATGATGCGGATGAGGAAAGCTTCTTCTTGCCATCAGTTGAAACGAAGTTTGAGGGTCACCAACCAGGCATGCATGCAATGCAAATCAAAGAAAGAACAGCGAGGCGGCATACAATGGTCAATTTTGCGATTGAGCCGGATTAAAAGGAAATAAAGGAGTCGGGCTAACGACTTTAAACCAAGCGCTTCTTGGGAGGCAACCCAAGTTTACTGTTTTGTTTTTATTTTTGTTTGATTGCATTTTAGTGGTTTAATTGCATTTTAATTCCTTTACTCATTTGGTTTCAGGTACGCTCCCAACTTAGAGGTATTGAAAGATGATATCAATAGCGCTTGACACGATTTCAGGGAAGTATTCTATTTTAATTTTTCCTATATCAGACATTGAGGACAATGTCAAGTTTAAGTTTGGGGGTAGTACTTCGTATTTGTGTGTTTTTAATTTAGTTTTTATGTGAATTAAGTTATGTGTTTTTGTTCAAAAAAAAATTCATTTATTTTTAGGATGTGTCCCTTGAGCATTGTTTTAATTAGATTTGAACCATAATCCATGGTCTATGATAATGGCTTGTTTGAAGAAAATCTAACTCATGAGACGTAGACAATTGTTGCTTAGTCTTTGTGCTTATTGTTTATTGGTTATTATTTTGCTTATGCGTCCTTTCACTTTTATGCACTTACCCATGAGTATTAAGCTAGTTGTATGCTTAGTGAAGGCTTTTATAACCGAATGCTTGTGGGAAATATCTATAAACTCTAGAACTCGTTTAAACATCACTCGAAGCAAGGTGTCTAAATTTGTTGTGCTTGAATTGATGGTCATGTGGTGAGTTGAGATGGAGCGTAAAACGCACTCACTCATAGACACATGCGTAGAAGAGATAGAGCATAAAACGCACTCTCTTATAATTGGGATTAAAGAAAGGAAATTGTATATTGCAAATCTTGCATGGGATTGAGGTTGAGCGTAAAACGCACTCGCCCATATAAGCGTGCTTAAGGTTGAGATAGAGCATAAAATGCACTCACCTAGAGCCCTTGGTTCTTAAAATTTTTGGAATTGTGATTTATATACCTTTGTATTGAGTGATGTATTAAGCATGTTGTTTTGGGGTTTATTTTGATTATTTCATAAGGTAATGTGGTTGCATAGTTCATCCGAGCTTGATTGGTTTAGTGCTATTGGGTACTCACACACACACACACACGGAAGGGGCCTTAAGTAAAGTATGACTAGCTAATTGAAATTTTAGACTTGCAACGTTTTGTTTGTTCTCTTGAGTTCCATGTGTTGATGTCTTTGAGACCATTGTCGGCTTATTAATTCATTGCTCAAGTTAGGTTATATTACAAGTGTTTGAAGTATGTAGTTTATGTTTGTTTTGCTTGAGGACAAGTAAAGATTTAAGTTTGGGGGTATTTGATGAGTGTGTTTTATATACACAAATTAGGTGCTTTTGAGCTTGATAATTTGTAAATCCTAAGTCATTTCGGTTGGTTTTATGTGTTTTTATCTTATTATTATGTAATGTAGTTTTGTATTGGTTTTATATGCTTTTGTATTCTTTTATGTGTTTTTATGTTGTTTTGTATGAATTGAAATAAAAGCTCCTTGAAATCAATACTCATAACTTGTTTTTTGGTACTGTAGCAGCTTGTTTCTCAATTTCACCCATGATCCAATCCGAATCTCTCAAAACTCAAAGAACGAAAGTTGTAAATATTTATCTTAGCTTTCCAGAACATCTTGAATCAAACAATTTGAAGTTCATATGAGAGAGTTATGGCCATTTTACCATCGGATTTGGCATGAATTTTACACAGCAGTTGCTTCGGGCTCAATTTGAGCTTTTCTTCGGACATTATCTCGTCATGCTCCAGTTATAAAAGTTGTATATCTCCTTCTTAGCTTTCCATAGCCTACTTAATCGCCTTAATCCGAGTTCGGACGAAGAAGTTATGGTCATTTTACTAACAGAGGTCAAAGTTGAGTCGGGCTACATGCCTTGGGCGCAGGCGCGCGGCGACTGGCACCAGGCAGCCAGCGCGCGCGCGCGCGGCATGGGCGTGCTGTGGGCATGTGGCATGGCCAGGGGCTGGGTGCGGGCGCGGCGGGCAGCGTGTGGGCATGCCCGGGCGTGCTGAGTGCGATCTTTTGAGCTCCTAGTGCGATTCCAGCTCACTTTTTTGACCCAAAATATGATGTTTGGCTAGGGTTTTTCTTGGAGGCACTATATAATATCTCTTTGGGGCTTCATATTTCATATCTAGGGATTGGGAGGCTACATTAAAACATCAAAAATAGAGGCCAAAAGTGTTGCAATACAAGAAAAACTCAGCAAAAGCCAAGGAACCAAGAAGGAAAGGAGTGCCAAATGGACATCTTGACATAGGGAGGCTGCGCATATATCACCAAGAAGAGCTTGAGGGCTACAATTCAAAGAGATTTTCAGCAACAAGCCAAGGAGCAAAAGGAGAAAAGAATGCCAAAAGAAGAGGAAAAGCTAGAAATTGACATCAACCAAGCAAGCAACATATGAATATCTTCTAAATAGGTTTTATCAACTCTTGTTTTCCTTTGAATTTGTATTTCTATTTCATGATGTACACCATGTGTTTGATGTTTTGCCTAGCTACCATGAACTAGAGCTTATTCTAAGATTTCAATGGAACCCAACACATAGTTTGAATTGATTTCTCTCTCTTTGTTATTAATTACTCATTTGTGAATTGTATGTCATAATTTATGCTTCATATATTAATTGCTTAGCTCGTAATTACCGTGGGAACTTATATGAACTTGAGGAACAGATTATAGTGTTTAGACCTTGTTATGATATTATGCGAGAGTTAAAGATTGTTGTGGGTTATTAATTAAGATTAAGTGACGTGTGTCTTATTGATTATCCTCAATAATATGCAAGTTGATAGTATTTAGGATAGACATATACCTAAATACCGTGTGCAACCAATTGAGAATCTATTCTTAATGACTTCCTATGTGAAAGTTGGTAATTGAAAGGACGTTTAATGAGATTTAGTGACACATGTCTTGTTATTGTTCTTGAAATTAGTCTCTTGATAGTGTGTAGGATAGACATATACCTACATGCCGCATTAGGAAGATTCGAATTTGACCATCGACAGAGGCTTATAAGTAACTTTGATTTCTCGGTTAACATTTCTATGTTGTTAATTAGTTCAAATAAGAGAGTCAGGATATTCAAATGAAGTGTTGGCGGAAATTACAATCTTAGACTTGTTAATATTAGATTTCGTTATCTTAATGCTTTTCATATCTCTTAATTATTACAAACAACAAAAACTCAAATCATCATTTGTCTAAATAAAATCGAGAAGATATATAGTTGGTACTTGGGATACACTCGAACAATTCCCTGTGGGTTCGACAACTCTCTTATCACTGTATTACTTGTTGACCACATATACTTGCGCGTATTTATCGGTTGCGAAATCGACCAACAAGTTTTTGGCGCCGTTGCCGGGGATATTATTCTTCTAATATTTTTCCAATATTGATTTCAATTGATTTGATCTTAATTTGAACTTTTATTTATGTTTTAAATAAAGTCGGGTCGAGGACTATAATCCAAACGCTTCTTGGGAGGCAACCCAAGTTTATTATTTTGCTTTTGTTTTTGATGGGATTGCACTTTAGGTTGTTTAATTTCATTTTAATTTCTTTAATTATTTTTAGGTATCGAGTACTAAGCAATTTGCATTGTGCCCCCAACTTTATGGACTTGAAAGATGATATCAATGATGCTTGATACGTTCTAAGGGAAGTTCTTGGTTTTACTTTTTCCTATCTTAGACATTGAGGACAATGTTAATTTTATGTTTGGGGTAGTACTTAGTGTTTGTGTGTTTTTAATTTAGTATTTGTGTGTTTTAAATGTGTGTTTTTTTTTAATTTTTTTTATAAAAATTATTTAGTTTTAGTAAGTGTGCCTTGAGCATTGATTTAATTTGACTTATCCATGGTCAATGATAATAACTTGTTTTAATTGATTCTAACTCATGGGAAACGGACATATGTTACTTAGTCGTTGTGCTTAATTTTGTTGTTGGTTATTGTTTTGCTCATGCATCCTTTCATTTTTATGCACTTACCCATAAGTATTGAGCTAGTCGTATGCTTAGATAAGACTTTTATAACTGAATGCTTGTGGAAAATATCTATAAACTCTAGTACTCGTTTAAACATCACTTGAAGTAAGGTATCCAAATTTGTTGTGTTTGATTTGTTGGTCATGTGGTGAGTTGAGATGGAGCGTAAAACGCACTCACTCATGGACACATTCTTTGGGGAGATAGAGTGTAAAATGCACTCTCTTATTTTTGTGACAAAAGAAAGAAAATGTTGTATTGCAAATCTTACAGGGGGTTGAGATAGAGCGTAAAACGCACTCGCCCATATGAGCGTGCTTAAGGTTGAGATGGAGCATAAAATGCACTCACCTAGAGCCCTTGAGTCTCAAAATTTTTGTAATTGTGATTTGTATACCTTTGTATTGAGTGATGTGTTAAGCATGTTGTTTTGGGGTTTATGTTGATTATTTCATAAGGTAATGTGGTTGCATAAGTTCATCCGAGCTTAGTTGGTTTAGTGCTATTGGGTACTCACACACACACGGAAGGGACCTAAAGCAAGATATGACTAGCTAATTGATATTTTAGACTTGCAACGTTTTGTTTATTTTCTTGAGTTCCATGTGTTGATGCCTTTGAGACTACTGTCGGCTTATTAATTCATTGCTCAAGTTAGGTTGTATTAGAAGCATTTCAATTGTGTAGTTTAAGTTTATTTTGCTTGAGGACAAGCAAAGATTTAAGTTTGGGGGTATTTGATGAGGGTGTTTTATACACACAATTTGGGTACTTTTGGCCTTAATAATTTGTAAGTCTTTGGGTACTTTATGTGGTTTTATTGTATTTTTATCATATTTTTAGATATTGTGGTTTTCTATTGGTTTTATGTGTTTTGTATTACTTTTATGTGTTTTTACTTAGTTTTGTAGGAAATGGAGCAAGTGCTATGTGAACATCAATGCTTGGTTGCCTTATTTGTCATTTTTGAGCTTCCGATTGACGCAGTAGCTGTTTGTTTCCCAATTTCACCCATGATCCAATTCGAATCTCTCAAAACTCAAAGAATAAAAGTTGTAGATATTTGTCTTACCTTTTCAGAACATCTTGAATCATCCAATTTGAAGTTCGTATGAGAGAGTTATGACCATGTTACCATCGGATTTGGCATGAATTTTACACAGCAGTTGCTTCGGGCTCACTTTTAGCCTTCCCCCGGCCATTCTCTCGTCAAGCTCCAGTTATCAAAGTTGTAGAGCTACTTCTTAGCTTTCTATAGCCTACTTAATCGCCTTAATCCAAGTTCGGACGAAGACGTTATGGCTATTTTACTAACAGAGGTCAAAGTTGAGTCGGGCTACAGGCCTTGGGCGCGGGCGCGCGGAATGGGTGCGGGCGTGCGGCGACTGGCACCAGGCAGCCAGCGCGCGGTCGCGCCTGGGCAAGCTGAGTTCAATTTTTTTGACCTCCTAGTGCGATTCCAGCTCACTTTTGACCCAAAATCTGATGTTTGGCTAGGGTTTTTCTTGGAGGCACTATATAATATCTCTTTCACGTCCTTAGCAGCTCAGATGGCAGCAATGGCAAAGAAAATTGATTCCATGGTTGATTCAAAAGTGCATCAGGTAGCCCTTGTTTGTGAGTTATGTGCGGGGACACATGCCACCGACCATTGTCCCATTAATCCTGAGGCAGTTCAGTTTGTGAGTAGCTACCAGAGACCACCAAACCCATACCAAAACACCTATAATGCTGGAAATAGGAACCACTGTTGTCCGATTTATAAAATGACAAATACGCGCAAGTATACATGGTCAACAAGTAATAAAGAGTAAGTAGAGTATCGATCCCACGAGGAATTATTACTAGTCTTTTCCAAGTACTAACCTTTTATCATCTCAATCTTATTTAAACAAACGATAATTGTTTTTGTTGTTTTGCAATAATGAAGATAACAAATAATCAAAGAACTATGGAAAGCTTTAATATAATGAAATCTAATATTAATAAGTCTAAGATTGAATTTCCCCCAACACTTCAAGTACTATGAGACTAAGTTGCACGAAATACAGGTATAATTTCACAATCTAAATAATATAATAGATGTGGAGATTCAGGAACAGCAGAGAATTGAGGAGCTAGTTCATAATCTTCAGAATGAATTGAGGGGTAGAAAAAGGAAAGTAGATTTAATGATGTAACGAATGTGATTTTTGTAAATAATTAAAAATATTTATCGAATTAAATAAATATTTTAATGGGTTTATGGATTAAATAAAATAATAAATATTTGATGACAATTATTGTGGAATAATTTGTTTAAGTATGATGATATTAAGTAAATTGATGATAAATAATTTTATAATTGGTGCGTATTTTATTACGCGAGTGTAATGGTAATATTTTAATTTAATTTAATAATTAAATTAGAGGATTAATGAGTTATTAAATAAAATAATTTATTAAATAAAATTATAATTATAGTTGGCTAAATAGAAATTATAATTTTATTAGTAAGGTTTAATTTGATTTATTAATAAAATAGGTTTAATTAAATGTAAGTATGACAAGTGTATCATATTATAAGGAAATTATAAAAATAAATTAAAAAGAGACTAGATTAAAGCTAGCCAAACAACGTCTTGTGACCTTGTGTATTTGTAACTGCTAAGGAGGCCTGTGGTTTTGTAACTGGCTAAACTAATTAGAAAATACGTTAAAAAAAACCTATCAGTTTATTTGTTAAAGTCTAGAGGAAAAAAAATACAGAACAGAGAGGAAGAGAGAAATAGAGAGAAGAAATTATCTTTGAATTGAGAGCAAAAGTCTGAAAATCAAAGAAAGAAGAAGAAGGATAATCAAGCTTCTTTAATCATCTAGCTAATTAAAGGAAAAATTCTAAGTTCCTAGTTCTTAGTTTTGTTTTCTAAGTTCTCTGTAATTGAATTTCTATGGTTAATTTGTTGAGAAATTAGTTGCATGTGTTATTGGGTTTATTTAATCTGATATATGTTGTTTATAAATGATTTTTGGAGTATCGAATCCGTGTAAATATGTTAAACAAGAAGAAATTGAGTTGTTGTTGATATATATGTGTCGACGCCTGGAGAAATCCGCTTCTTTGGTGATTGTTACCCTTTCCGATTTTAGCCTTTTTATTAGATGATTTTGGGGAAAAGGTCGGCATAAATGTCGACGGGGTTTTGAAAGATCGTTTTTATGATGAGCCAATTAACCAGAGTCGCCAGTTGGTATATTTGAAATGGATGTACCAACTCATCCGAGTTTCGTTTTCGTAAATCGCTGGCTCATGTGTGACTCCGAATTAATTGGTCTGCGAACCGAGATTCATAGAGTTCGGGGGCTTGCTTAAGCGAGGGGAAGGTGTTAGGCACCCCCCGACTTCCGTGAAACACGATTACCGCAATCTTGATGCTTTTCCTAAACTTTAATTCTTGAATGTGTGTGTGTATGTGCGCGTGTGTGTGTGTGCCTACGTGAATGTCGTGGTGAGTTTGCATGAAGAAACCCTTTGGATTTTGATGAAAAGTCGTGCTTTCTTTTGAGAATGCTTTAGGATATCATTCGGCTTATACGAGAAAGCTTTATGAGAAAGGTTTGATTTTAATTGTCAAAAACTTATGAGATTTTTCATTAGGTGTCGTTTTGGCAAAAACAAGAGTTTTCTAAACCTTCGTCAAAATAGGAATCGAGATCTATACGTTGCTTTTGTAACTCAAATGATGGCAACTTCTAGGATCTCTTTAACCCTATGCACAAAGATTTAATAAAACATTACTTATTTATATAAAACCATTTTTTTGATATTTGAAAACGATTTGTTCTTTAGCCTTCTCGTTAAATAGAAATCGACATTCATTAGCAATTCCCATTTATTATCCTCGTGATGCTAATAACCTAATTTGATTGATTTTATGAAAGTCTTCATTGTTTAGCTTCGAAATCAATTTTAATATTATAAATCAAATAAAGCATTAAAATGCGTAGGGGCTATTCATGGGCATGTAAGCCATCAAAATAACCCAAACGCCCACAATCACATATTTCACTATTACAGGGCCTTAAACCCGATTCTCGCCTTGGCGTCGTTTTAAGGCCCGACGATTACATATTTACAACGAAGACTACATCGTTCCTACTATCCACATCAAAAGATGTCCATCATCGGATTTGGACCACGGGGTCGCGTTCCTAGGCTCACACCCAAAATTTCCACACACCCACAACACGGATATTACAAGAAATAATCAACACGGATAATCTAATAATGCCAAAACATCCTAAGATGGCAACCTAAAGGAATCACGCCCAATATATCACCGTAAAACAAACAAAAAATCAATAAATGAATATCATCGGGTTATTAGGAAGAATTTTGTTCCGATGGAACCCTCACTAATAATCCCTAATTCATTGTTCCACCATAAAATACATGAAAACTACATTTAATTTAACCAAACGATATGATAGAGATTGCAATAATAAGGAGATTTTCACCTTGCAAATTATATCAAAGTGGATGTAAACTTATGTATTGGAATAGAATGAGAAGTGGATATGATACAATCAAATCAAAAGAGTATAAATTCTCTCCTTTTTTGTTTTCTTTCTCTCCTTTTTGTTGCAAAATTTTGCTATTTCTCTCTCTTTTCCCGAGTTGCTGCTGCTGATTTCTGCCTCTTCCTCTCTCTCAATCTTCTCTACTTACTGTATGCCAAATGAAGGAATTAGCTGAAATAGGCTGCCAAGGGCAGCCGCAGATTGATCTGCGGCTGGCTGGCCGCCCACCATCCACTCAGCTGATTTTCGGTTTCCGTGTTTCGAGTTCCGTGTTTTCAAAAGGCGCACTTATTGGCCGCAGATCAATCCGCGGCTAGCTGGCTTGACTTTCTCGATTTTCCTGCTACGCCTCGATTCTCGTGTCGTGACGTCGGTTTTCACCGACAGGCTCGTATTTTGCAGTCCGAGAATTACTGGGAGACGTGCCACATCATTCGGAAATGCCCATTTCGGACGGCCTTGTTGTCACGTTGGTTTCGGTTGTAAATCGTCGCGGTGGCGTCGAGTGTTCGTACTTGTCCATCCTTTGCTCTCGCAGGCCGGTTCATTTGACAAATTTGCCCTCCTGTCAGGGTTAGTATACGAAGTGCAAAATTTGGGTGTCTACAGCTGCCCCTCTTTATCATGTTTATGAAATGTTAAATGAAATGAACATGATAAAGAAATAGACACCCGATGCATGAATGACAGTGCATAAGAATGACAGTACATACATGATGCAACACATATAGCTTAAGATGCAACACAAGATGTAAGGCATGCAAAACATTCGTAACGGTGTCAATGCATCAACCCCTGACCGCACTTGTTAGTCGTCGGGTTTTGTCCTCTAATCGATCGTCTCGTCAGTGCCGGGTCTCGTATCCGGTCGCTAGTCTCGTGAGATCACCGGGTCTCGTATCCGGTCGATTGTCTCGTCGGGGCTGGGTCTCGTATCCGGTCACCCATCTAGCCGGGTCTCGTATCCGGTCGATCGTCTCGTCGGGGTCGGGTCTCGTATCCGATCACCCATCTCGTAATCGCCAGGTCTCGTATTCGGTCACCCATTTCGTAATCGCCGGGTCTCGTATCCGGTCGATTGTCTTGTCGGGGCTGGGTCTCGTATCCGGTCACCCATCTCGTAATCGCCGGGTCTCGTATCCGGTCGATTGTCTTGTCGGGGCCGGGTCTCGTATCCAGTCGATTGTCTTGTCGGGGCCGGGTCTCGTATCCGGTCACCCATCTCGTAATCGCCGGGTCTCGTATCCGGTCGATTGTCTTATCGGGGCCTGGTCTCGTATCCGGTCACCCATCTCATAATCGACGGGTCTCGTATCCAGTCGATTGTCTTGTCGGGGCTGGGTCTCGTATCCGGTCACCCATCTCGTAATCGCCGGGTCTCGTATCCGGTCGAATGTCTTGTCGGGGACGGGTCTCGTATCCGGTCACCCATCTCGTAATCGCCAGGTCTCGTATCCGGTCGATTGTCTTGTCGGGGCCGGGTCTCGTATCCGGTCACCCATCTCGTAATCGCCGGGTCTTGTATCCGGTCGATTGTCTTGTTGGGGCCGGGTCTCGTATCCGGTCACCCATCTCATAATCGCCGGGACTCGTATCCGGTCGATTGTCTTATCGGGGCCGGGTCTCGTATCCGGTCACCGATCTCGTAATCGCCGGGTCTCGTATCCGGTCGATTGTCCTGTGAGTGCCGGGTCTCGTATCTGGTAGCTCGTCTCGTAATCGCCGGGTCTCGTATCCAGTCAATTGTCTTGTGAGTGCAGGGTCTCGTATCCGGTCGCTCGGTCGTAATCACCGAGTCTCGTCTCCGGTCGACTGTCTTATGAGTGCCGGGTCTCGTATCCGGTCGCTCGGTCGTAATCATCGGGTCTCGTCTCCGGTTGATCGTTTGGATCTCAGCCCTTCCTAGGGGTTTGGTTGTTTGGATCTCAGCCCTTCCCAGGGTGTTAGTTGTTTGGATCTCAGCCCTTCCCAAGGTGTTAGTTGTTTGGATCTCAGCCCTTCCCAAGGTGTTAGTTGTTTGGATCTCAGCCCTTCCCAGGGTGTTAGTTGTTTGGATCTCAGCCCATCCCAAGGTGTTAGTTGTTTGGATCTCAGCCCTTCCCAGGGTGTTAGTGTTTGGATCTCAGCCCTTCCCAGGGTGTTAGTGTTTGGATCTCAGCCCTTCCCAGGGTGTTGGTTTGTTTGGATCTCAGCCCTTCCCAGGGTGTTGGTTGTTTGGATCTCAGCCCTTCCAAGGGGGGTGTTGATTGGTTGGATACCAGCCCTTACTAGGGGTCATTGATTGGTTGGATACAAGCCTTTCCCAGGGGTCATTGATTGGTTGGATACCAGCCCTTCCCAGGGGTCATTGATTGGTTGGATACCAGCCCTTCCCAGGGGTCGTTGATTTGAGTGATTTTTTGGAAATGGGATGTGTGATCGGCTTCTGTCCTGGATCTCCCACCAACATCGTCCACGTACCATGCCGCAAAAACCATCACAGTCTGATCATTTGTGAGGTTGAAAGCGACGTGCTTGTACTTTCCTCTGGAGATTTTCATTTTGATCGTACCTGTATGTATGAAAAAGATGTTATGCATGATCTGGCAGATATGTTATGGACAGATGCATGTGCACAACATATGTTTTAGATAGAAATGACCCCTGTTCAGTCAAATGATACGTTTCGACAATCGTCGTTGTTTGCCCACATTTGACTGGATCACGCCTCGTCGTGAAGTGTAGTTTCTGGACTTCAACATTGGTTTGATACTCTGCCTGTTCTTGGTCGTCTACATTTCATCGAGTTGAGGCGGTCGGTTTCGCTCTCTGTGATGATCGACAGCTATGTTGGGCCCCTTGGCCTTTTGATCATTTCTGATGGCCGATATGCTGTTGTCCCGCATTATATCATCCTTGTATATGTTCATGCACGTGGATCATTTGGATGTCGAGGCAGTGATAGTCAGGATTGGGGAGAGGCCCAATGACGAGAAGTTCTGTACAGCCTCAGCTTCCTTCCATTTCACGATTCTTAACTGCCCCTGCCTCGGCGCGTGTCGCTACCAAGAATTTCTATCAAAAACTCGCGATGTTGACCGTGCTGAGTTATCCACAGCTCTGCAAGATCCTGCATATCAGATGACTAACAATTGCCAAAACTTGAAGGCTCGGGCCGTTGGTGTTAGTTCAACACAAAGATATTATAATCTCGACAAAAGAGTAAATGCAGTTAAAGCACATGAAATTGAATATCTATTAATCGCACAATCTAGCAAGTTGTGAACCATGAATGTACCAGATTGGAAGCTATTTTCAATTCCTCGTGAGTTGATGATTTTCTATTTAACGAGTTATGAAATCGTAAGAACACCTTCAAGCATTCATGGTCATTGTACGTGAGTAAGGTCGAATTCAAAAGAACTACCTTCCCTCATCAAAGGAATTCTGTCTCCATTCTCGACAACGTCCTTAGCAGGATTGACGTCATATGACAAATGCACTGTGCGATGCAACATTCAGTAGGGGTTTCTCTTCCATGACTTCTTGTTTAAGGCCGAGAGTTTTTCGTATTATCTTTTCTCTTTATTAGCCCACTTCACTTGTCTCGTTTTCTTAGGCTATTCAAAATTACCCATTTAACGAGCTTTGGACCAATGACTCCCAAACCAGACGGTTTTGGGGCATTAGGTGTACAGACACCCCTTCGGGTTTATTTACTCGAGTAACAAAGGCCACGGTTCGAGACAAGCTGGTGGTCTGCACCATTCATTCTTTGCTTGACCTTGCGCAAGATTCGTTTTCTTAGGCTTGAGTTACCCATGTAGCGAGTTATAGGCCGGTGACTCCCAAACCAGACGGCTTTAGGGCACCAGATGTAGAGACACCCCTTAGGCTTAATTACTCGAGTAGCCCATGCCACGATTCGAATCTGCTCGGGCCTCCTCTATTGTAATGCTCGTTTTCTTAGGCTCTGAGTTACCCATGTAACGAGTGTTGGGCCAGCGACTTCCAAACCAGATGGCTTTAGGGCACCAGGTGTAGAGACACCCCTCGGGCTTAATTACTCGAATAACCCAGGCCACAATTCGAGACATTAGCTTAATAATCATTTATCGTCTGACTTCTTGATATTAGCTTGATAATTACTGACTGTCTGACTACGTGTTAATTGCCATCAACGTCATCATAGTTTTATACCCCACAACTGAAAGTTCGTGCAAATGCAAAGTGAAGACTGGCACATGAGGTCAATTCTGTCGCAAACGTTGCTTTGAATTAAGGCTTTGTACCCGATCAAAAGTTTGAATAGCTTTCTTCGTCTAACCATACTCATGATCGTGCTCCACGGTTGCTTGTCAGAATTGATCCGATTCCTATCAAGTCAAATAAAATCCCCTTTCACGCGGGTCATCGTATCCCGGGAAAACTATGCTTGACAAATGCCAGATGATTGTATCGTTGAATATTGAATTGACATGAGGTAGCATCGGATGATGATGGTGCATGTTGATGGGATTATTGCATGGGTGCCAATTTGCGCGTCATCATTTCCTGGGTAGTTGCTAAATGCCCCAGTGTTAAGTTGCTTTTCTTGTGATCTCCCTCGTACTGGTTGCATCGGTATCTCGCTGGGCTGACAAAAGATCCAGTCCTTTGACCTGTTGAAAGGTTTGGGGGATTTTTTTTTTTTTTTAGATCACAGAGTTGTTTCACAAAGTCAGAATTAACGGGCTGGGGAACGCCTTCCCGTCCATTCCTTGTAAGATGAGGGCTCCCTAGAGAGGATTTTTTTTATCGTGACGGCTCCTTTTAATTTAGAGCGAAATTCCCCATAGCTTCGCCTTGGCAGGGCGCGATCCTTTTGAGGACTAAATCGTTTATTTTGAATTTTCGGGATCGTACCCTCTTGTCGTATGCCCGGGAGATGCGTAAAGGGTTGCCCCTGCAAATGTGCGAACTGAGGTTCGATAGGCAAACAGGGTGAGCGACAATAAATCCGGCCATCCCCGATGATTGGCGGACATTCTTCCCATGATCGTCTTTGTGTTTTATTTGCAGCCCTCACTGCCCCATTCATTTTGGGCCGGTAAATGACTGAATCAAAATGTTTGATCTTGCATTTGTCGTATATCTCCTCCTTGAGGGCATCGTTCAGATTTCTATAGTCGATGCGGCCCCTTACTTCTCCTCCAGGCTGTGGTACTGGGATTCTGTCGGAAAGCCATTCATGGTAAATAGACACCGTGATGATTCCTGCTTTAAACCGCTTGACAATCTCATCCTTTATTTTCAACCTCCGTTCAGGCTTCAACGTTCTCAACATTTGCTTAATTGGTCGGAACCCTCCTTGATGGGCAGTCGATGTCCTATAACGTCTGTGGACAATCCAATCATGTCGCCACGGGACCAAGCGAACATATCTCCATACAGGCTCAACAACTCGGCTATTTTTTTTTTCGGTCGAATTTGCCCCTACTCCGGGTTCTTTGTGATCGTTAGGGGTTCTGATGTTTGATGGCGATGGTTTGGCATAAGTCGGGTTTAGGTTTATCTTCGACCCCTCCTTTGATCTCGTCAGGCGTCTTGTCAATATCTGTCTCGTCCTGCTCAATCCCCATCAGATCGAAATCTAGCTCTATACCAAAATCGTGATCCTCCTTCAAATTTGGCCTATCGCTTGTCAGGCTAAAATGCCTCAAATCGGGGTACCCCTTCCTGGATATCACCTGCTGCACGGTCCAACTGGCCACGGTGAGGTCAAGCAATGGAGCTCATTAGGAGGTGCATGGATCGCATTGGCATGGACCTGGCATTGATGGCATTTCCTGACATGAGCATCGCAGTCAGTTCTCATGGTTAGCCAGTAGTGACCCGCTCACATGATTTTCTTTGCCAAAAATGTTCTGCTCATATAGGCTCCGCACACATCGCCATGTACTTCGTTCATTTGTCTGTGGGCTTCTTCGGCTTCCAGATATCTCAGCAGTCCCGTAACTAGGTCCCGTTTATGCCCTTTGGGGCTGTATATTCCCATGGCCTGCCGGATGACCAATTCGGAGTCTCCAACTACTATCATCCTTTTGATTCCCATTCCCAGGGCTAATCTCAGTCCTAGGATGAATCCCTCGTATTCGGCCGTATTGTTGGAGTGGCAGAACTGTAATTTCATGGCTATCGGCCTCTGCCATTTGGATGGATGGAGTATGGACTTTACGGCCTCTTAGTACTGTGCTAGTTACAAGTTGGCAGATGCATGTCAACACTGATGCATGATTATTAGTATTTCTTTTTTTTTTTTTAGGTTCTCTAATCTTATCCTGCAAAACAAGGTCAGTGTTTGATGACAGGATAGTATTTTTAGAAAACCTCGGTACGTGGTATGGATTGCCTTCCTGCAAAACCATGTCAGTATTCTCTTTATATGTGCAGGTGATGTAATCACATGATACATGACATATTTATTACGATGATGATGGTATGACAGTTGTATGCCATTTGCATGACATTTATTTGTTTGACTGAACGACAAAAGGGCATGAAGAAGCTTCCCTTTCGTTAGGTTTATCAGAGGCTAACCTACCCTAGGGTTACTCTCGCGGGCTTTTTGGCATGAAGGTCCCCAAATCTTCACAATCTACTCGTCTGAATCCTTTCGATTGGAGCGGATTTGGATGGTGCGTTTCCTAAGCCATCTCCGGGGAGCAGCCCCTTCGAGTCCAGTAATAAGCAACCGACAGGTTCACCTCAGGAAGAGGTACACTTTCAACATACATTCACATTCATCGTCCTCACCGTATGCATATGATTACTTTGAAGTAAAGCAATTCCATTTAACCATTCATTCATTGGTAAAACACATTCACACAACAACAGGTCAAAATATCGCACGCACACACATTCATGAATTTTAAAGGATGGGACAGCATCAAGACTTGAACGCGGCTTAAGCCCTCTAATCTCCCCAGCAGAGTCGCCAGCTGTCGACGCCGGGAGAAATCCGCTCCTCTTTGGTGATTGTTACCCTTTCCGATTTTAGCCTTTTTATTAGATGATTTTGGGAAAAAGGTGGGCATAAATGTTGACGGGGTTTTGAAAGATCATTTTTATGATGAGCCAATTAACCAGAGTCGCCAGTTGGTATATTTGAAATGGATGTACCAACTCATCCGAGTTTCGTTTTCTTAAATCGCTGGCTCATGTGTGACTCCGAATTAATTGGTCTGCGAACCGAGATTCATAGAGTTCGGGGGCTTGCTTAAGCGAGGGGAAGGTGTTAGGCACCCCCCGACTTCTGTGAAAGACGGTTACTGCAATCTTGATGCTTTTTCTATCCTTTAATTCTTGAATGTGTGTGTGTATGTGCGCGCGCGTGTGTGTGTGTGCCTACGTGAATGTCGTGGTGAGTTTGCATGAAGAAACCCTTTGGGTTTTGATGAAAAGTCGTGCTTTCTTTTGAGAATGCTTTAGGATGTCATTCGGCTTATACGAGAAAGCTTTATGAGAAAGGTTTGATTTTAATTGTCAAAAACTTATGAGATTTTTCATTAGGTGTCGTTTTGGCAAAAACAAGAGTTTTCTAAACCTTCGTCAAAATAGGAATCGAGATCTATACGTTGCTTTCGTAACTCAAATGATGGCAACTTCTAGGATCTCTTTAACCCTATGCACAAAGATTTAATAAAACATTACTTATTTATATAAAACCATTTTTTTGATGTTTGAAAACGATTTGTTCTTTAGCCTTCTCGTTAAATAGAAATCGATATTCATTAGCAATTCCCATTTATTATCCTCGTGATGCTAATAACCTAATTTGCTTGATTTTATGAAAGTCTTCATTGTTTAGCTTCGAAATCAATTTTAATATTGTAAATCAAATAACGCATTAAAATGCGTAGGGGCTATTCATGGGCATGTAAGCCATCAAAATAACCCCAAACGCCCACAATCACATATTTCACTATTACGGGGCCTTAAACCCGATTCTCGCCTTGGCGTCGTTTTAAGGCCCGACGATTACATATTTACAACGAAGACTACATCGTTCCTACTATCCACACCAAAAGATGTCCATCATCGGATTTGGACCACGGGGTCGCGTTCCTAGGCTCACACCCAAAATTTCCACACACCCACAACACGGATATTACAAGAAATAATCAACACGGATAATCTAATAATGCCAAAACATCCTAAGATGGCAACCTAAAGGAACCACGCCCAATATATCACCGTAAAACAAACAAAAAATTAATAAATGAATATCATCGGGTTATTAGGAAGAATTTTGTTCCGATGGAACCCTCACTAATAATCCCTAATTCATTGTTCCACCATAAAATACATGAAAACTACATTTAATTTAACCAAACGATATGATAGAGATTGCAATAATAAGGAGATTTTCACCTTGCAAATGATATCAAAGTGGATGTAAACTTGTGTATTGGAATAGAATGAGAAGTGGATATGATACAATCAAATCAAAAGAGTATAAATCCTCTCCTTTTTTGTTTTCTTTCTCTCCTTTTTGTTGCAAAATTTTGCTATTTCTCTCTCTTTTCCCGAGCTGCTGCTGCTGCTAATTTCTGCCTCTTCTTCTCTCTCAATCTTCTCTACTTACTGTATGCCGAATGAAGGAATTAGCTGAAATAGGCTACTAAGGGCAGCCACAGATTGATCTGCGGCTGGCTGCAGATTGATCTGCGCCTGGCTGGCCGCCCTCCATCCACTCAGCTGATTTTCGGTTTTCGTGTTTCGAGTTCCGTGTTTTCAAAAGGCGCACTTATTGGCCGCAGATCAATCCGCGGCTGGCTGGCTTGACTTTCTTGATTTTCCTACTACGCCTCGATTCTCGTGTCGTGACGCCGATTTTCGCCGACAGGCTCTTATTTTGTAGTCCAGGAATTACTGGGAGACGTGCCACATCATTCGGAAATGCTCATTTCGGACGACCTTATTGTCACGTTGGTTTCGGTTGTAAATCGTCGCGGTGGCGTCGAGTGTTCGTACTTGTCCATCCTTTGCTCTCGCAGGCCGGTTCATTTGACGAATTTACCCTCCTGTCAGGGTTAGTATACGAAGTGCAAAATTTGGGTGTCTATAATATGCATTATGGCTTGTTTTGGAGTCAAAATTGATAGTTAATTCATGTATAAAATCTAAAATTGATGATGGGTGTTGTTAATATGATGAGATACGAAAACAACGAAAGTTAAATGGATCAATTTAGTTGAATAACGAATTCGTAGTGGTTCATTACACTAAACATGTTAAAAAATATGAAGATAGAGCATAAACTTTGGTTTTAGTTCTTTTAAATTGGTTGTTTAAGTGGGTTGTGATGTTAGAATCATTCTATACATGCTTGTTTTCGATTCGATGAAGTTTGTAGCATCTGGGTTTAGTTAATTTGTTGTTTGGGTGAAGGAATTGGGAGTTTTTGGATTGTTATGTGTTGTGTCGCGAATTGCAGAATCAAAGTCTGCATTGCAGCGCCCCGACGCTGATGTGTAGGTGTTTTCCGATTTATATAACGACAATTTACGCGCAAGTATACGCGGTCAACAAGTAATAAAGAGTAAGTAAAGTTGTCGAACCCACAGGGAATTAACACTAATGTATGCCCAATGACTAATTCAATATCGACTCGATCTAAATCAAACTCTTAGATTTGAGAGATAAATAGCGGTTACAACTAAATTGCATGACATATAAATAAGATAAATAGATAGATAAAGGTCTAAGATTATAATTTTCCCCATTCAAGCATTTTGTCAAACACTTGGCGTGCAATGCTTTGTTCAAATATCTTAACTCCCCTTTTAGATCAATTAACCACATCGAATTGACATCCGAGAAATCACAATTACGTAAGAGCCTCTGTCAATGGTCAATTACGAATCTTCCTAATGCGGCATGTAGGTATATGTCTATCCTACACACTATCAAGAGACCAATTTCAAGAATAACTAACAAGACACATGTCACTAAATCTCATCAACCACCCTTTCAATTATCAACTTTCACAAAGGAAGTCATTAAGATTAGATTCTCCATTGGTTGCACACGGTATCTAGGTATAGGTCTATCCTAAATACTATCAAGTTACCTATTATTGAGGGTAATAAATAAAACACACGTCACTTAATTTCATAAATTACCCATAGGAATATCTAATTTTCACATGATATCATAATAAGGTCTCAACCTATACTTCCTCTCTTAATTCCATATAAGTTCCCAAGGTAATTACTAGCTAGGCAATTAATCCATAAAGCATAAATTATGATACCCAATTCACAAATGAATAACCAATATCCAAGAGAGAGCATTCAATTCAAACTACATATTGGGTTCCATTGAAATCTTAGAAAATTAGTTCTAGTTCAAGGTAACTACAAATAACATCATATTCAAATTATACATCATGTTGGATTACAAAATAGAAGAGAAAACTAGAGATAGAACCACTTTTGTAGATTTTCATATGATGTTTGATGGGTTGATGATGAACACTAGCTTCTCCTCCTTGATTTTGCAATCCTTGATGTTTTTGCTCCTTGGCCTTGCTTGATGTAGCTTGATTTTAGCACTTTGGCCCTTTAATTTGATGTATTTGGTAGCTTCCTCTCTCTAGATTTTGTGTTAGAAGGTGTTAGGATGAGTTAGAATGAGTGGGTATGTGTTAGAATGAAGTTCCAGCCGCCACTTTGGTGTTATAAGAGATGGGTGTCTCAAACCCTAGCATTTCCCGAGTTTTGGACCAAAAAATTCGCAAAGTCAGAAGCGTTTCTCGCCCCGGCGCCAATTTTGGCCTGAATTCCGTCGCCCCGGCGACGCTCTCGCCCCGGCGGTGTTCTGTACCGCGAGACAATTTCGACGTCTGTTGGTAAAATGACCATAACTTCTTCGTCCGATCTCGGATTAAGGCGATTAAGGAGGCTATGGAAATCTAAGAAGTAGCTCTACAACTTCCATAACTGGAGCTCGACGAGATAATGGCCAGAGCAAGACGCAAATTGGCCCCGAAGCAGCTGCTATGTAAAATTCATGCAAAATCCGATGGTAAAAGGACCATAACTCTCTCATACGAACTTCAAATTGGATGATTCCGAATGTTCTGGAAAGCTAAGATCAAAATCTACAACTTTCGTTCTTTGAGTTTTGAGAGATTCGGATTGCATCATGGGTCAAATAGAGAAACAAGCAGCAGAAATGCTAGATTCGAGCCAAAAACGTAACGGTCTAAGGGGCCTTTATTTCAATACCTACAAAACAACGTAAAAACACATAAAAGCACACAAATACATATAAAAGTACTACAAAAGTACATTACACAACAATAAGATAACAATACATAAAACCAAACGAAATAGCTAAAGACTTACAAATTATTAAGGCTAAAAGTACCTATTTTGTGTATATAAAATACACTCATCAAATACCCCCAAACTTAAACCTTTGCTTGTCCTCAAGCAAAACACACAAACTATAAAAATTAAACATTTCTAAATAAAAACTATCTTGAGCAATGAGTTAATAAGTTAACCAATGGTCTCAAAGCATAAACACAATAAAATTCAAGGAAACTTTCAAAACGTTGCAAGTCTAGATTTACAATTAGCTAGTCATAGCTTGCTTTAGGTCCCTTTCGTGTGTGTGTGAGTACCCAATAGCACTAAACCAATCAAGCTCGAATGAAGCTATGCAACCACATTACCTTATGAAATAATCAAAATACACCCCAAAACAACATGCTTAATGCACCATTCAATACAAAGGTATACAAATCACAATTTCCAAAAATATGAAATGAGTGCGTTTTACGCTCCATCTCAACCCAACACAAGATTTGATAAACATAAATATCTTCCTTTTATCAAAATTATAAGAGAGTGCGTTTTACGCTCTATCTCTCCTACGCATGTGTCCATGAGTGAGTGCGTTTTACGCTCCATCTCAACTCACCACATGACCAACAATTCAAACACAACAAATTTGGACACCTTGCTTCGAGTGATGTTTAAACGAGTTCAAGAGTTTATAGATATTTCCCATAAGCATTCGGTTATAAAAGTCTTCTCTAAGCATACAACTAGCTCAATACTCATGGGTAGGTGCAAAAGTGAAAGGACGCATAAGCAAAATAATAACCAACAATAACGATTAAGCACAAAGACTAAGCAACATTTATCCATTTTCCATGAGTTAGAAACTATTCAATCAAGTTCTTATCATAGACCGTGAATTGTAGTTCAAATCAAATTAAAACAATGCTCAAGAGACACATCCTAAAAATAAATGAATTTTTTTTTGAACAAAAACACATAACTTAAATCATATAAAAACTAAATTAAAAACACACAAATACGAAGTACTACCCCCAAACTTAAACTTGACATTGTCCTCAATGTCTGATATAGGAAAAATTAAAATAGAAGACTTCCTTGAGAACGTGTCAAACGCTATTAATATCATCTTTCAAGTCCCCTAAGTTGGGAGTGCACACCAATTTGCTTAGTATTCGGTACCTGAAAGCAATTGACTAAAGAAATTAAAATGCAATTAAACAAACTAAAAAGCAATTGAAAAAAAATCAAAATCAAAACAATAAAATTGGGTTGCCTCCCAAGAAGCGCTTGTTTTAAAGTCTTCGGCCTGACTAACTCCCTGCTTTTATCCAATTCCCCTTCGATAATTGAGGAACCCACCCTCCATTGATAGCCATGTAATATTTGAGGGTTTCTCCTCATTGGTGATAGCCATGGAACTAAAGGCACCTAGCTTGCTTTCTATAGATAAGCTCTCAATTTCAAATGTCAAATAGCTAGGTGCATCATCCGTTGTGTCTGTGATAAGATTGAGGCATTGGGGCTTGTCAAGCACAACGGGCTCTTCTTTTATCTTCATTTCCTCGGTCCACCATGGTTCCACATTCATACTAGCTCCATCGTCACATAGAGCCTCGCCTAAGAAATGACTACCAAGTGGACACGGTTTTGTAAAACTGACTGGATTCTTGAACTTTGGTGGAGAAGGCACTTGAGGTATTAATACAATCGTCTCATCTTTGTTGGAACTCAAGGCTGGATCCTCGGCCTCTTTTTCCCGCTCCCCACTTGTCTCCCCACTATCGACATCTTGTGGCTCATCCAGTTGCAGATTTGACATGGGCTCACCATAAGTTTCAGAATCCATATCATTACACCAATTGTTTTGAGGACAGTTGTTTAAAGCATTGAACATTTGATCAATCCGATTCTGAAGATTTTGAATTGATAGGTCTTGACTTTTCAACATCTCCTCATTCGAAGTCATGATCTTGGTCACAAGTTCCTCAAAGTTTGACATCTTCTCTTCTTGAATAGGAGGTGGACATGAGAATTCCGGTGCATATGTTGGACTTGGAGCATAGTATTGATCTTCATAATTGTAGCTCCATGTAGTATCCGGGTGATACCCCCAATCTTGGTGATAATTGGGATAATCATAGTTGTTGAGGTAATCACCACCGTATTGTACCGGTCCAAAACTAACGGTGCATTGATGACTCGGATGATTGTCAGCACAATAATCACAAGTAACTGTTATACCTTGAGTGCTCTCTACTACTAAAGCATCCAACTTCCTCGATAGTGTTTCAAATTGTGCTGACAATGCAGAGAGTGCATTGAGTCCATCAATCCCAGTTTCCCTTGGTTGAGTCATACTCGTGTGTGGCCATTGATAAGCAAAGTCATCCATGGTGTACCTCGTAAAGCATCAAAACAAAAAAAAATGTTAAAATAATGTAAAAACAAATTTATATACAAGTTTAAATTAAGATCAATTTGATTGTAATTAATATTGGAAAAACACTAGAAAAATAATTTCCCGGCAACGGCGCCAAAAACTTGTTGTCCGATTAATATAACGACAATTACGCGCAAGTATATGCGGTCAACAAGTAATAAAGAGTAAGTAGAGTATCGATCCCACGAGGAATTGTTACTAGTCTTTTCCAAGTATTAACCTTTTATCATCTCAATCTTATTTAAACAAACGATAATTGTTTTTGTTGTTTTGCATTAATGAAGATAACAAATAATCAAAGAACTATGAAAAGCTTTAAGATAATGAAATCAAATATTAACAAGTCTAAGATCACAATTTCCCCCAACACTTCATTTGAATATCCTAACTCTCTTTTTTCAACTAGTTAAATCACAAAGATTGTTATTCGAGAATTTACAAGTATATACAAGCCTCTCTCGATGGTCAAATATGTATTTCCCAATGCGGTTTATAAATATCTCTATTCTACACACTAGCAAGAATCCAATATCAAGAATAATCAACAAGACACGTGTCACCAAATCTCATTAATCACCCTATCAATTACCAACTTTCGTAATGGAAATCATTAAGCATGATTCTCAAATGGATACATGTGGTATTTAGGTATATGTCTATCCTAAATACAATCAAATTATCCATTCATGAGGGTAATAAATAAAACACACGTCACTTAATTTCATAAATTACCCATAGGAATATCTAATTTTCACATGATATCATAATAAGGTCTCAACATATACTTCCTCTCTCAATTCCATATAAGTTCCCAAGGTAATTACTAGCCAAAAACTTGTTGTCCGATTTATATAACGACAATTTACGCACAAGTATACGCGGTCAACAAGTAATAAAGAGTAAGTAAAGTTGTCGAACCCACAGGGAATTAACTCTAATGTATGCCCAATGACTAATTCAATATCGACTCGATCTAAATCAAACTCTTGGATTTGAAAGATAAATAGAGGTTACAACTAAATTGCATGACATATAAATAAGATAAATAGATAGATAAAGGTCTAAGATTATAATTTTCCCCATTTAAGCATTTTGTCAAACACTTGGCGTGCAATGCTTTGTTCAAATATCTTAACTCCCCTTTTAGATCAATTAACCACATCGAATTGACATCCGAGAAATCACAATTACGTAAGAGCCTCTATCGATGGTCAATTACGAATCTTCCTAATGCGGCATGTAGGTATATGTCTATCCTACACACTATCAAGAGACCAATTTCAAGAATAACTAACAAGACACATGTCACTAAATCTCATCAACCACCCTTTCAATTATCAACTTTCACAAAGGAAGTCATTAAGATTAGATTCTCCATTGGTTGCACACGGTATCTAGGTATAGGTCTATCCTAAATACTATCAAGTTACCTATTATTGAGGATAATCAACAAGACACACATCACTAAATCTTTATTAATCACCCACAACAATCTTTAACTTTCGTATGATATCATAACTAGGTCTCAACACTATAATCCGTTTGTCAAGTTCATATAGGTTCCCAAGGTAATTACTAGCCAAGCAATTAATCCATAAGCATAGGTTATGATAACCAATTCATATGAGCAACAATAATCAAAAGGAAGAGAAAATCAATTCAAACAAAGCAATGGGTTCAATTACAATCTTAGATTAAAAACTAGTTACATAGAGGAAAAAGAAAAAGAAAGATAAAGGATGGCTTCCCCATTGTTGTTGGATGAAACTCCATTGAAGCACCTCCATTGAAACTCCTCCAAGCTTTAGAAGAACCATGGCCAATGGCCATGGCCTCCCTCTTTTTGCTCCAAGCTTCCTTAACCAATATCCAAGAGAGAGCATTCAATTCAAACTACATATTGGGTTCCATTAAAATCTTAGAAAATTAGTTCTAGTTCATGGTAACTACAAATAACATCATATTCAAATTATACATTATGTTGGATTACAAAATAGAAGAGAAAACTAGAGATAGAACCACTTTTGTAGATTTTCATATGATGTTTGATGGGTTGATGATGAACACTAGCTTCTCCTCCTTGATTTTGCAATCCTTGATGTTTTTGCTCCTTGGCCTTGCTTGATGTAGCTTGATTTTAGCACTTTGGCCCTTTAAATTGATGTATTTGGTAGCTTCCTCTCTCTAGATTTTGTGTTAGAAGGTGTTAGGATGAGTTAGAATGAGTGGGTATGTGTTAGAATGAAGTTTCAGCCGCCACTTTGGTGTTATAAGAGATGGGTGTCTCAAACCCTAGCATTTCCCGAGTTTTGGACCAAAAAATTCGCAAAGTCAGAAGCGTTTCTCGCCCCGGCGCCAATTTTGGCCTGAATTCCGTCGCCCCGGCGACGCTCTCGCCCCGACGGTGTTCTGTACCGCGAGACAGTTTCGACGTCTGTTGGTAAAATGACCATAACTTCTTCGTCCGAACTCGGATTAAGGCGATTAAGGAGGCTATGGAAATCTAAGAAGTAGCTCTACAACTTCCATAACTGGAGCTCGACGAGATAATGGCCAGAGCAGGACGAAAATTGGCCCCGAAGCAGCTGCGGTGTAAAATTCATGCAAAATCCGATGGTAAAAGGACCATAACTCTCTCATACGAACTTCAAATTGGATGATTCCGGATGTTCTGGAAAGCTAAGATCAAAATCTACAAATTGCGTTCTTTGAGTTTTGAGAGATTCGGATTGCATCATGGGTCAAATAGAGAAACAAGCAGCAGAAATGCTAGATTCGAGCCAAAAACGTAACGGTCTAAGGGGCCTTTATTTCAATACCTACAAAACAACGTAAAAACACATAAAAACACACAAATACATATAAAAGTACTACAAAAGTACATTACACAATAATAAGATAACAACACATAAAACCAAACGAAATAGCTAAAGACTTACAAATTATTAAGGCTAAAAGTACCTAATTTGTGTATATAAAATACACTCATCAGTAGGCTTATCTGAGCGCCTCGGCGCTACAGCACCGCCGCGCCAGTCCCCAGTATAATATCAACGCCCCGATGCTAGTATGCAGGTTAGCCTTGAAATGAGCATTTAAGTGTATGGTTCTAAGAATGTTTATATAACCTTAATGAATGATTGTAAAGAAATGTAAAACATGTTATAAGACTTAATAACATGTCGCAATCACACAAATGATGATTTAAAAGTTATGCTTAAGTAAATTGTAAAAGACTTAAACTCGATGTTCATGAAGTTTAGTAACATCGTTTAAGTACTAAGCCTTATGTTAAATGCTAGTGAGGATTTCAGATTCGTGGTATGTGGTTAGTATAGTCAACTAAAGTTAAAGACTATAAACTTAGCTAGGATAACTAAGTTAAGTGAAATGGAAGTTAAACCTATAAACATAGTTGTAATGTAACTAATTGGTATTGTGATCCTTATGGTATATGTAGGATATTGGAGAACGTGAGTTGTAATTGTTTAGCTAACGCACGTGGCAAGTTTATAAACTCTACTTTTTCATTGAGCAAGTTCTCTAACCTTGGCTATTATTATTCAAGCGAGGTTTTCTATAATGTTCAATGCTTATACATTGATTGAGCTTTCTAAACTTTCAAAAGCGTTACTTGAATGTATTCATTTGCGATCATTGTATTCTAATATCGTTGAAATTCCACTTTACAAAGTTTATATTGTTGTTGATATCAGACTGTTACTTGGCTAATGAACCCTTTTAATTCAATTAGACCATAATTGATGAGCGTTCTAAAATCTAGAATTTCCATTAAAGCTAATCCAAACCAAATTTCCTTTGGTGCAGATTCTAATGTCAAAGCTGAGTTGAACAACCCTAATATAGGGGATTATACTACGCAATAGCGTTAAAATGTTTGTTCACAATACATTGTACGAAGGGCTGATCCCCCGGAGTACGAGATGGATGGTCTATATAGTTTATAAGACTGCTAAAGGTTACAGTAGAGATACTTGCTAACCTAGGACATAGTTCGTGGTCTTGTGACCCTCAGATGTACTTTTGATCTTGCTTTCCAAACTTGATTCAAAAGCCGAGTTTTCTATTGAACTTTCAGTCGTTGATTATTGTTGACTGGTTTTAGGAAAGATTATATTATTCAATTGAAATCTATTCATTGATTATCTCTATGTTATTATTGTTATTGTTACCCTGGTGGGCAATTGTTTAGCCCCTTGGATAAAATATTACAGCTAAGATTGAGCAGTCTGATAAGCCGTCCACGAGCAAGGGCAAGATGAACAAATAATGAAGAATAATTTACTTTTATTTGATAAAGCTTATGTAATGAGACTTATTTATTATTATTATGTTTTTATTCCGCAAATGATGTAATAATTAAAGATTAGATGACTTGGGATTTCGTATTGATTATGTAACCCTTTAATAGGAGTATTGTTTATTAAGTTTATTATTGTTATTATCCTTTATTGTGGGTAGTTAGATATGAATGTAATGGATAGTGAGCACCAGATCTGTGGGATTGAAGTACCCAAATTTGGGGGCGTCACAAGTTGGTTCAGGGCTTTAGGTTATGAACCTTAGGTGGGGAAACCTTAAGTTATAACCATGTAGGAGATCGAAAAAATAGTGGTGGTAAAACTCTTATCGAGTTCTAAGGAATGAATTAAGGAATTCATTGAAGGTAAATACTTAAATGATTTATGTGTCTACCTGTTAATAACTTATGTGCTCGCGAGCAGTATCAAGTAGTAATTAAAACTTAAAATATTTTGATCTCAGGATGACTGATATAGGAGGATCCAGCCAGGCTAGGGAGGAGGAGCCCCCAGACATTCATACAGTCTAGGAGCAGTTAGTGCCAAGGGGGTCGTCCCCATTGGTTACTGTTATAGGTCCGGAGTATACGCCTGAGTTTGATCCGAAATCTGAGGAGGAGGAAATGGAAGAGGAAAAAAAGAGGATCCTGAAGAGATACCACTTTCCTCATTAGGAGTTGAGATGTTTGTGTTAGGTTTGTAATATCCATGAACGTACAATCAAATTGCATATAAGTAGCGGACGCATGGTAAATCAGAATTTAAAATTTACAAACCATAACCAAAATCGATCTTTATGCGCAATTATTAATTAACAAAGGAAGATAGAGAATTAGAATTATACCCTCGTAGATCAAAGCTTCCTCGGGTACAAGTTCAACTCCAAATCCTTCGCGTTCTCCTTGAATTCCACCGATTAGATTCCTTCTTTTGATCAATGCAAGCCACCCAAGTGTTTGGCCCCTAGAGGTGATCCACCAAAGAATAATACGTATTTAAGAAGATGGGTGTTTGGCTAAACCCTAGTTTCTATCTCTATAGAAATTGTAAGTACTCTCCCAACAATTGAAAAAATCACATCACTCATCTATCATAAGACTTCTCTTATTTATAAATCTAGGTAACCCCCCTAAACTATTTAGGAATATGGTTTTATTTTTAATTAAACTCCTTTAATTAATTAAACTCCTAATCCAATTAGGAATTAATGAAAGTACTTATATTAATTAATTCCTAAACCATTTAGAAATTAACTAATAATAATAGTAATAATATTAATAAGACTCCTCTAATTAATTTATATTTAATATTTTCAAAATATTAAATAATAAATATTAAGCTATTTAATTTATTCTATCACCATAGCATAAATTAAATATACTTAACATGTTATTACGATTATGTCATTTACTTCTTAAACAAATATTTTTCTTTTGCGGCATAACCCTTTAGGTTCTCCATATTAAACCGGTTGTAAATAAATCAATTAGAATAATTCTAATCTTATTTAAATAAATAAATTAAACTATTTAATTTATTTAAATAAATAATATGTATTCTACAATAAGGGTAAGCCCCCTTAGCGATCAACGACTTTCCAGATAATATAGATTTCAACATTAATCATAAAAGAACCTTTAAGTGAATAGTTAGCGTACAATTCAATCATTCTACCATACAATGTCTCAATCAAATATAAGACGTGCAATTACTATCAAGTCTTATTTTATTTGATTATATGTATTTCGATTCTCAAATGCACAACTCTGAATAATGCAAATTAGAAACACCTTTCTAATTTCGTTTTACTTTGGCCAAATACTTCTGAGTTGTCATTTATCGAATCACATGGGACATTCTCGCCTTTTACTAGAAATGGTAGATTCTTTGTTGACCATTCACCTATCTCTATGTATAACTTATTATACCCAATCATACCCTTTGATATACCCTAAAGGTCTTAAGGAACATGTCAAAGTATAACTCATCATACACAAGATACTTGTTACACCCCCAAATCCGGATACTTCAATTCCACATATTTGGTGTTCACTATACCATACATTCATGTCTAACTACCCATAGTAAAGGATAATAAAGTTAAACTGATTAAATCATCTTCCCATGAAAAGGGGTTACAACTTAAAACTCTTAAGTAAATAAATCCCAGGTCATCTAACCTTTATTACAACAATGCGAAATTAAAACATAACATTGAATAAATCTGATCATATAAATTTCATAACAATAGTAGTTTGCGAGCTACTTCTGCATCTTGCCTTTGTCCTTACTAGTGGACGGCTCATCTGGCTTCTCAGTCTTAGCTGCAATGTTTTATGCAAGGGTGAGCAAACAATCGCCCACAAGTATAAAAATAATAACAATCACAGAAGTAGATTTTAATTGAGGTGTAATAGTTTTTCTGAAATCAATCAATAATAATCAAAGGTCTGAAAGCTCAACACATAGCTTGGCTCAAGAGTTGAATATAGATTTCAAATTAAAAGGATATCTGAGGGTCATAAGACCTCGAACTATGTCCTAGGTTAGCAAGTATCTCTACTGTAACCTTTAACAGTCTTACAGACTATGGACCATCCGTCTCGTACTCCGGAGGATCAACCATTTGTACAATGTATTGTGCACAAACATTTTAACGCTATTGCGTAGTATAATCCCTTATATTAGGGTTGTTCATCTCAGTTTTACCATTAGAGTTTATACCAAATGAAGTTTGGTTTGGAATAGCTTCAACAGAAATTCTAGATTTTAGAACGATCATCAACTATGGACTAGTTGAATCAAAAGGGTTCACTAGCCATATAACAATCTGGTTACAATAACAATACAATCTTTGTAAAATGGGATTACAATAGTAGTAAAATTCAAGGATTACAAACGAATGTATTGGAATAACGCATTTGAAAACTTATAAAACCCAATCAACATATAAGCATTAAATAGTATGGAAAACCTTGCTTGAATAAGAATAATAGCCAAGGTTAGAGAAATTGCTCAATAAGAGATAGGGTTTAGAAACTTGCTTAATGAAAAGTAAAGTTTTAGGAAACTTGCCTCGTGCGTAATCTATACAACCACAATTTACGTTTACCAAACGTCCTACATACCATTAGAATCACAATGTAAATTAGTGATATTACAACTATGATCAACAATTTCACTTTTCATTTTAGTACAATTAAGCAACTTAGTTCATGCTCTGAACTTTCTAACTAACCACATAACACGAATCAGAAATCTTTACAAACATATAATACAAGACCTAGCATATGAATAACATCTCAATCCTTACAAACACCAAGTTTCAGATTTTTTTATAACTTATTGATTTATAACTAATAATCATCATATGAGCAACTACATTATAATATTAAATCTGATAACATGCTTTACGATCCTCTTCATACATTAAAATATGCTAACTTATCATTACCCAGGCTATGCATGTAAAAACTCATCACTGGGTCTGCTCTGACACTGGCGCGGCCGCGCCACTTTTACTCTTGGAACCAGCGCGGCCGCGCTGCACTCATACAGGTACTGATCTGCTTCTGGCGCGGCCGCGCTATTTATGCACAGGAAACCAGCGCGGCCGCGCTGCGACGCAAACTCAGTTGCTGCAGCGCGAACAGACTCTATTTTTTTTTTCCAAATTCCATACATTCAACACTTAAAATCTCATTTAGCCAATCACAGACGTTATGAACTTAACAAACACAAAACTTAAACATCTACAAAATCATTTCAACATCTCAGAATCTTCAAATAATCAAATTAAGGATTGAAATATCACAATTCATGTTCTATTTCATATTTTTGACATATTAGTGAAATCAAATACCACGAATTCGTTTCTAAACCATTTTAATCCATTCAAGTAGCATTGTTTTCGTTTCTCAGTGAATTACAATAATACACCATCAATTTATAGTTTTACATACGAATTAAGCACCAATTTTTATACATACAAGCCATACTCGTGAACTTTCACTGTAAAAACCAAAACTCTCTTCTTTTTTTTTAAAAAAAATACTATCATGGATTAACTCAATTAAACCTGATTATAAACAATATATAATTATTTATACATGCTAACCAACATACATAAACAACTTTTCAACAAATAATCCATCAAAACCCATTTACAAAGAAATAAAATAAATTCTCAATTAAACCATGAAGAACACAATAAAAGCTTAAGAATTTACCTTTATTTCCTTGATTAAGCAAAGCAAAATAATAGAGTATTTCTCTTCTTCAATCTCACCAAGCTCTCAAACTTTTCTCTGTAATTCTTTTCTCTCAGAACTTCTCAAGAGCTCTTAATTCTCAGACTTTTCTTTCTTTTAACTGACAAAGCTTTCAAATAAAAACTGATAAGATAATAATCACGTATTTTAATTTTAAAACATCAGTTACACAATTCAAAAGCCATAAGGCTATGTTTGGCAAAACTAGATTAATTTAAAAATTCAAAAGCCACAAGGCTTTGCTCGGTAAAACTAAATTAATCTTCTCTTAATTTATTTAAATACTTATTATATAATATGCTTCAATTGTCACACTTCAATTAAATTAAACTTTATCAATTAATAAAATCAATTAAACTCTACTAACTAAATTATAACTTCTATTTGGCCAATTATAAATCAATTTAAATAAATCATTTTATTCAAATAAGTCATCTAATTTAATTATTAAGTTAAATTAGAACAACCGTCAAATACCACTCAAATAACAATTATCATAATTGCACTTAATAAATTATTCCACAATAAATCCATCAATTATTTATTTTACTCAATAAATAAATTAACAAAAATATTTATTTAACTCAATAAATATTTTATTTATTCACAAAAATCACATTCGTTACATCCTTCCCTCCTTAAAAGGTTTTTGTCCCCAGAATCACAGTGCAATTAATTCGTCTGTTACATTCTTCCCTCCTTACAAGGATTTTGTCCCCAGAATCACGATACAAGGATTAAGCAAATAATTGGGGATAGTTTTGCATCATTTTCTCTTCGAGTTCCCACGTAGCTTCTTCAGCGTTGTGGTTCCTCCAAATTACCTTAACAGAAGGTATAACTTTATTTCTGGAAACCTGCTCTTTCCTGTCAACTATCTGCACGGGAACCTCTTCATAGGATAAATCTTTCTCAAATTGTATTGGTTCATATTCTATAACATGTTTATAATCGGGCTTATATGGTAGTAGTACCGATACAAGGAAGACATTGTGAATGTGGGCTAACTCGAGAGGTAAAGCTACCTCATAGGCCACCTCACCTACTCTTTTCAACACTTCAAAGGGTCCAATAAATCACGGACTCAGTTTACCCTTTTTACCAAATCTGATCTTCCCCTTCTAGGGAGATACTTTGAGAAACACAAAACTTTCGACGTCAAATTCTCAATTCTATCGGTGTTGATCAGCATACTTCTTTTGTCTGTCTTGAGTAGCTAACAATTTGGCTCTTATCACCTTGACAATCCCAGCGGTTTGTTGTACCAGTTCGGGTCCCAATAGTCAACGTTCACCAACCTCATCCCAATATAACGGAGTTCTACATTTCCTTCCGTACAACGCTTCATAAGGCGGCATTCCAATACTTGCATGATAACTATTGTTATAGGCAAACTCGACTAAAGGTGAATGATCCTCCCAGTTACCTTTAAAATCCATGACGCACACTCTTAGCATATCCTCCAACATTTGTATTGTTCTTTCGCTCTGGCCATCGGTTTGAGGATGGTGCGCTGTACTCATTCTCAACTGCGTCCCCATATAAGCTTGCAGACTCCTCCAAAATTTTAATGTGAAACGTGGATCTCTATCCGATACAATTGATACTGGAACACCGTGCCTCGAGATAATCTCCTTGATGTATAATTTCGCCAACTGATCTAGGGTGAATCTGATTTTGATCGCTAAGAAATGTGCTGATTTTGTCACTCGGTCCACGATAACCCATATTGCGTCATAACCCTTCTAAGTAGTAGGAAGGCCTACCACTGTAACGCCCCCAAAATCGGGACCAACTTTATCCAAAATTAGGACTAATCTTAATCCCGACCTTGTGCGTTAATTACTCTCTTAATTCAGCTTTACATCATACTATGATGAAATAATAGTTGAAAATGCGGATAATTAAAATTTTCTATCTTTCTTTCTTTCGTTCCCTGAATCGTAACCTTTACGATTATATATCGAAGTAGATATGAGTATATACAACTTAATTCTACATTCGAATTCTTTATTATATAGTATTATCACTATATTGATTTGCACATTCTCATGCATTCAAAATAAATATCCTTTATTTATTGAATATTTCAAGGTTTACATACCTATCAGTACACATATTAAGAACCATCATCGTGATTCAATACAAAAAAAAATAATTTAAATACAGAAAAGGTATTCCTTTTCACGTCTTCTAATCCATATCATCAAATGGCAAATAATATCGCATTGTATCCTTGACCTGCAAAAAGTTTATTTTTGCAAGATTGAGCTCGACAACTCAGCAAATTTAACAGCTTTCATGCTTCACATAGCACATAATTTCATGCTCAGTTCATATATCATGATTTTCATAATTCTAAACAATATAATTCATATGTTTAGCATATCCCACAACACATCAATACTGAGTTCCAAAACTCAATCAATTTCAGTCATAAGTTGACTTTCACAATTCAACAAGCATAAAGTATAATCTAGCATATTTGTAAAAATCTCATATAATATCAAGATCACATAACACAAAGGAACTGAAAAACTTGCCTGTTTTGCACTTATCACTTTACGCTCATCGAACGTTCGTTGTATAACTTTGTTTATTGGTTAACATTCTCCATACCTTACCTTTCGTCGTACAACCTCGATGAATTCCGGCATCCCTAAACACGATATTTTCTTCGTTCACAAAGTTTCCTACAATATCCGTAGGGATATATTTAATCACATTAATTTCATTAACTCAACTTATTTATATAAAAACTAAACACTTTATTATTCTCTTTTGTAATTCCAAGTAGTTGTTTTGCAACATTTATTTGCTTATAGAACAAAATCTTTCCTATTGGCCATGGGAGATCAAAATAATATATCTTGTGTCAAAACCCACCCAGAGTTCATAAGTGACTATATCTATAAGCCATGAAGTAATCATTGCTTTTATGGATATCCATTCAGGGTCTGCATGGACTTCTAAGTCCGAATCAACAATACCATCTTCTTTCAACTCTCAATAACCTCTTCCTTCCCATTATTATAAGCCACGTAGCAATCACCAGACTCAACATAAGGAATTTGATCTGAATCAGGATAAGTAATATTGTAATTCAAATCAAAAGAAAGTTGAGTTAATTTAAGATAAATGTAAACATACAAGCATGAAGGGCACTCTATTGGAAGGCCAAAGCAAGCTTTTCTAGCAACAAATGTCAGTTTTTCTTCTCTTTGGTTTATTTTCAGAAATTTGCTCTAATATGTCTCCTTCCCTATTGAATAACTTTTATTTCATAAATTCAAATGACTTGAAATCTGTTCAAGCATCTAGACCATAAATCAAAATATAGAATACAACAATGTTTGGTATTTAAAATCTTTGCTAAGATATAAATTTAAAACCTAATCAACAATATGCATTTAACATGATTCATGGCTTATACTAGCTTGCTAGAAATTCTTGAAAACAGATTTAGACTTGTGTTTTACTCACCCATATAACTCTGAGTTAATCTCTAACTCAAATATACACAATAAATTTACATAGATTAACAACCGCTACCATCTAATTCTCATATTCTAATAACACAATCTCATTGGGGATCTTCATCAAACATGTAAAGTGCATGTTCAATAAACCCATCATATTCATGAATTTAACACATACTCCCAATTATACTCCATCATCGTACAATTTCTCAACCAAACAAAGCAATACACAATAAAATTTTACTCTATTCTCACGAATTCACAAATAGAAATTGGTTTACCTCTTGTTTGTTGTTTTGCTTGAAAATGAAGTTTTAGCTTAAAAAATCAGTTTATGAAACCCTCCTTTACTACTGTTGCTCGTAATTTCTTTCCAAACTCAATTTACAACCTCAATTCCTTAGTGAATTCGCGAATCCTAGCTAATAATAGGAGAGTTTTGGCGTTTCTAACCTACTTACTTATTAGCTAAAAGTAGTTTTGTACGAAAATAGAGGAGCAGGGGATATGGGAGTTTTGTTTATATGCTGTCCACTTTCTTATTAGCTTATTTTGGACGGATGAAAGTTAAAAGCAGAGAATGGAAATGGAGTGAGTAATGTTATGCATAATCCCAAAGCAGCTTACTCCCTTATTAAAAAGATTAGGTGTCTCTTCTCAAGCTTAAATGACTACACCTCATGTTTTCCTTTCAAAGTGAATCAGTAGTTTGTATGCTTTAACTTATATCATAACTCCCAGCATAATAATGCTACTTCATATATATACAATACATTACACTTTCAATACCTCAACACAAAATAACTTATGTATTATAAATACACACATGTATAAATTCCTTCCAATAAAATAGAATTAATCTATTTAATAAAATAACACATTTAGTGTAACGAACCAATTAAAATAATTAATATTCAATTAATTATTTTAATTCACTTATTTAATGTATACAATTAATTTAATATATTAAAATAATTTATTAACGCATACAAATATATTGTATACCTTGAATATATGTTTTTTTTAATACACAATTATCAACAAATACATGCAATAATTTCCACTTTATTTAACGTAACGGATCAATTGAAATAATTAATATTCCATTAATTATTTTAATTTACTTATTTAATATACAGAACAAATTTTGTACATTTAAATGTAATCATCTTCTTCTTTTTTTTCCATAAATTGTCTTCAACAATTTATTGTTATTCATTAAATATATTACTTTAATATATTTAACCATAATTTAAATATTACCTTAATTCACCAATTTAATTGAGTGAATTAATTAACTTGCTCATGAAATTTAATTCATAGCAATTCATTACAAGACTTCATAATCAAATTATATTATTTCATAATACAATTTAAATTTAATCTCCATTTATAAATTATTCTAACCATTTATTCACAATATACTCCTATTAAAATAATTTATATAATAAATTATTTTAATTTACTCATTAATAGATACAAAAGTTTTCGTATCCTTCAAGCTATCCATGTCTTTAAATAAATTGTTTCTCACAATTTATTTTAAACCAAATAAATATATAATAACATATTCAATTATTTTCTTTTCTTTCTATAAACTTTTTTTTTTTCACAATTTATTTAATTATAGTTAATATAATTATAGATTCACTATATTACAAATATGCATACATTATTCTCAATAATTTAATATTATTACAAAATTCTTTCAATAAAACGGAGGTTATTAAATATATTTAATACCACCAATTTACTATATTAAAATAATTTAATATTATAAATTATTTTAATAATTTCCTTCATTATAAACTATGCTCATCTCAATTCTTCTTAATAAATTGATTCTATAACTTATTTTCATGAAATAATAAATATATAATAATACTATATTTATTATTCATAAAAATCACATATTACATAACATATATTCACTTATGCAATATAATATCACATCACATAACACCAAATAAGAATTTTATTTATTAAATTCTTATTTTAATATTTTTCTGAAAATCCGGGTCATCACAACCACGAAGTCCATCGTGATATGTTCCCACTTCCATTCTGGTATCTCCAAGGGCTGTAACAAACCACTTGGTATTTGATGTTCTGCTTTGACTTTCTGACATGTTAGACACTTTGCAACATACTCAGCAACGTCACGTTTCATATTCAGCCACCAGAAATGCTGTCGAAGATCCTGGTACATTTTTGTACTACTCGGATGAACTGAAAATCTTGAACTATGAGCTTCGCTCAAAATCTCCTCTCTGATCTCTCGGACTGACGGAACCCAGATTCTACCTTCAAACCTCAACAACCCTTCGGTATCGATTTTGAATTTAAGCTCATCACCCTCAAGCACCCTTTTTCATATTTTACCACACTCCTCATCCTGGAGTTGTGCTTCCTTTACCTTGTACACTAAAGTTGGTTAGGTTTCCATCCGGAATAATTTTTCATTCGGCTCTGCCAGACATTTCACCTCTAACTCTAACTTAGCCATTTCTGCTATAAGCTTCTCCTGAGCAGTCAACAAGAACAACTTCTCCCGACCCTTCCTGCTTAAAGGGTCGGCCACCACATTAGCCTTACCTGGATGGTATAGGATTTCACAATCGTAATATTTAATCAATTCTATCCATCGCCTCTGACGCATATTTAAATCCTTTTGTGTGAAAATATACTTCAGACTTTTATGGTCTGTATATATCTCACACTTCTCCCTATAGAGATAGTGCCTCCAAATTTTTAAAGCAAACACCACGGCTGCTAATTCCAAATCATGAGTCAGATACCCTTTTTCATAGTCTTTTAATTGTCGTGATGCGTAAGCAATGACCTTGTCGTTTTGCATAAGCACACAACCAAGTCCTTTATGCGATGCGTCGCTATACACCATAAAATTTCTTGTATCATCCGGCAAAGATAACACAGGTGTTGTACTTAGTCTATTCTTTAATTCTTGGAAACTCTCTTTGCACTTCTCCGTCCAAATGAACTTCACTGATTTCCTTGTCAAATTCGTCAACAGAGTGGTGATCCTTGAGAAATCTTGAATAAAACGCCTATAATAACCTGCCAATCCCAAGAAACTCCTTGTGACACCCCCAAATCCAGGTACTTAATTCCCACTGATTTGGTGTTCACTATAACATTCATTCAAAACTAACTACCTAATAAAATGACAATTAAATAAACTTAATGAAACATCTTCCCAAAATTGGGTTACATCACCAAACTCTTAAACAATCAAATCCCAGGTTATCTCAACCTTAATACATCAATGCGGAATAAAATCATAAAATTAAATAAGTCTTTAGCAAAGAACTAAAACAAATAAACTAAACATCTTCATTTGTTCATCTTGCCCTTGCCCTTGCTAGAGGATGACTCATCTGACTTTTCCGCCTTAGCTGCAATGTATTTAATGCAAGAGTGAGCAAACAATTGCCCACAAGTATAATAATAACAACATTTAAATAAAATATAGTTCAACTGAGGTATAATAATTTTCTGAATTCAATCAATAAGAAATCAACGTCTGAAAGCTCGTTAGAATGCTCGATTCAAGAATAATAGATTTCAAGATTTAGAAATTATATCTGAGGGTCACAAGACCTCGAACTATGTCCTAGGTTAACTGATATCTCTATCGTAACCTTTAACAGTCTTAAACACTATGGACCTTCCATCTCGTACTCAGGGGGATCAGCCCTTCGTACAATGTATTGTGCACAAACATTTTAACGCTGTCGCGTAAGTAATCCCCTATATTAGGGTTGTTCATCTCAGTTTATCGTCTGAATCCGTACCAAAAGGAACTTGGCTTGGAACAAGTATAGAAAATATTCTAAGTCTTTGAAATCGATCATCAACTAAGGACTAGCTAAATCAATAAGGGTTTGCTAGTCGCTAATGCATTCGATTCAACAATAAAGTTTGTTCAATAGAAACTATACTCGAAATTTGAATATCAAACAACGATTGGAATAAAGCTTAAGTACGTAACATGATAGTAACCTTGCTTGAATATCAGTAAGCTAAGGTCAATAAGCTTGCTCAATATAAATAAACTTGTTTTGAATAAATTAACAAGTTAAAAGGAAAGAACAACTTGCTCAACGTAAAAGTAATAAGTTGAGATAAGGAACTTGCCTCAAGCGTAGATTACAAATTTAAGTAATTCACGATTCTTAAACAACCTATACATTTAATTATAAAATGGTAACATAATTAGTCACAAGATTAAAAGCATTTTAGGCTTGCTTTTTATCTCATTTTATTATAATATCTCATTTAGCATACCATAATCAACAACTATCAACCATCTTGGAATTTCATTAATTACTTAATACTTTATTATAGGTCTTAACACATAGCAAGAACCATAAAATAAATTAATAAAATATATTTTTTTTATACTGTTCCACCGCCGGGGCGGGAAAATGCTTAACAAAAATCTCGCCGGGGCGAGAGGCTCGCAGGGGCGAAGATTTTCTTAACAAAACTCTCGCCGGGGCGAGAGGCTCGCCGGGGCGAAGAAAGTCAGTACATTTCTCTCGCCGGGGCGAGAGACTCGGCAGACTTCTTCTCCAGCTCGCGAACCAGTGAAAACTTAGGCCAAATTTGGCCAAATTTTCCGAATTCTACCATCTAGTACACAAGCTAAACATACCCAAGAATCATATATGATATAAAATATTTACCTAACATGTTCGGTAAACATTTTAATCATTCTAACACATAAACAACCAATTTAAACCCAAGAATTTCACTGTTAAACAATTTATTCAAGTTTAAACCATTTTTATGAAACTAAGCTCTGTAACTTCATCTTTCAATCAATTAAAACCATTCTTCTTGCATTATTCTTGTTTTTCATCATATAATCATAAACAATTATGAATTTACCGATTAATAACCAATTAAAGCATCAATTTTCATACATATAAACCATTCATGAAATAAAACTCTGTAAAAACTAAAAACTCAATTCCAAAACATGTTTTGATGAATTAACTCTTCCAACTAGTTTATATTCATCATACAATCATCAAATGCATGTTTACTAACCACTATAAACAAGTAATTCATGTATTTAGCAAAGAATTCATATACATGAAAATAAAATTCATATACAAAGAAGTAAATTAAAAACATACAGTAAAGAATTTATACCTTCTAATTCTTAGAAAATTTGATTAAACTTCCTTGGTTTTAGAAATTCTACCTTCAATTTCCAAACTCCTCTTCTCAATTCTCTCTTTTCTCTCAACTCTCAAATTCATAGAGTTCTCTCTCTCAACTCTGTTCTTTTCTTTCTCTTCTGTTCTTTTTACAACTGACATGATTTTTTTTAAAAAAATAAACTGATGAAATAAAAAAAATAAAACTGATAATTTAATAGAATAATAACGTATACTGATATTAATCTATCAGTTACATAATTCAAAAAGCCATAAGGCTTGTTTGGCAAATACTAATTAAAATAATCTATTATTCTAACTAAAGGTCTTAAGGCCTTATTTGGTAAAACAGAATTAAAATAACTCATTATTTCCAAACAAAGGTCATAGGGCCTTGTTTGTTAAAACTGAATTAAACACTTTCTCATTTATTTTAATAAATCATTATAACATATAGTTTTAAATGTCACGCTTCTAATTTAATTGAACTTATTATTAAATAAATTCAATTAAATCTTACTAACTTAAATAATAAATTTATTTAACAAATAACAATAATACCAAATAAATTCCCTTATTCAAATAAATCATTTATTCAAATAAACCTTTTCATCATCTAATTTAATTATTAAATTAAATTAGAATAAACATAACACATCACTTTCAAATAACACTTAACATTATTAAACTTAACATATACAATAAATATTTATATAATTCAATAAATATTTTTTATTCAATCACAAAAATTGCATTCGTTACATCTTTCCCTCCTTAAAAGGATTCTGTCCTCAGAATCACAACGCAATTAAATCGTCCGTTACATTCTCCCCTCCTTACAAAGATTCTGTCCCCAGAATCGCAATATAAAGATTAAACAAATAATTGAGGAAAATTTTGCATCATTTGCTCTTCGAGTTCCCACGTTGCCTCTTCAGCACTGTGGTTCCTCCAGATTACCTTAACAGAAGGTATCACCTTATTTCTAAGTACTTGCTCTTTCCTGTCTACTATCTGTACAGGAACCTCTTCATAAGACAAATCTTTTTGAAATTGTATCGGTTCATGTTCTATTACATGCTTATAATCTGGCTTGTATGGTCGTAGCACCGATATGTGGAAAACGTTGTGAATGTGGCTTAACTCAGGAGGTAGAGCTACCTCATAAGCTACCTCACCCACCCTTTTCAGCACCTCAAACGGTCCAATAAATCGCGGACTCAGCTTACCCTTTTTACCAAATCTGATTTTCCCTTTCCAGGAAGATACTTTGAGAAACACAAAACTACCGACGTCAAATGCACGATCTTGACGATGTTGATCCACATATTTATTTTGCCTGTCTTGAGCAGCTAATAATCTGGCTCTTATCACCTTGACAATTTCAGCAGTTTGTTGTACCAGCTCGGGTCCCAATAGGCGACGTTCACCAACCTCGTCCCAACATAACGGAGTTCTGCACTTCCTTCCATACAATGCTTTGTATGGCGGCATTCCAATACTCGCGTGATGACTATTGTTATAGGCAAACTCGACCAGAGGTAAATGATCATCCCAGTTGCCTTTAAAATCCATGACGCACGCCCGAAGCATATCCTCCAACGTCTGAATTGTTCTTTCGCTCTGGCCATCGGTTTGAGGATGGTAAGTTGTACTCATTCTCAACTGCGTTCCCAAACACGCTTGCAGACTCCTCCAAAATTTTGATGTGAATCGTGGATCTCGATCTGATACTATTGATACTGGAACTCCATGCCTTGAGATAATCTCTTTGACATATAACTTCGCCAGCTGATCCAAAGTGAATCGGATTTTTATTGGCAAGAAATGAGCTGATTTCCTCTCTGATTGCCAATACTGACGGTACCCAGATTCTGCTTTCAAATCTCAGCAACCCTTCGGTATCGATTTTATATTTAAGCTTTTCACCTTCAAGCACTCTTTTGCGTATATTAATACCCTCATCATCCTGGAGTTGCGCTTCCTTGACTTTTTCTACCAAAGTTGGTTGGGTTTCCATCTGGAACAATTTTTCATTAGGCTCTGCCACCCCTACACCTCTAATTCCAACTTAGCCATTTCTGCTACAAGTTTCTCCTGAGCAGTTAACATAAACAGTTTCTCCTGACCTTTTCTACTCAAAGCGTCGGCAACCACATTAGCCTTCCCCGGATGGTATAGAATTTCACAATCATAATCTTTAATCAATTCTATCCATCTCCTATGCCGCATATTCAAATCTTTCTATGTGAAAATATACTTCAAACTTTTATAGTCCGTATATATTTCACAATTCTCCCCATAGAGATAGTGCCTCCAAATTTTCAGAGCAAACACCACGGCTGCTAACTCCAGGTCATGGGTCGGATACCCTTTTTCATACTCTTTTAGTTGGCGCAATGCATATGCAATAACCTTACCATTCTGCATCAACACACAACCAAGTCCTTTATGCGATGCGTCGCTATACACCACAAAATTTCTTGTATCATCTGGCAAAGACAACACAGGTGCCGAACTTAGCCTCTTCTTTAGTTCTTGGAAACTCTCTTCGCACTTCTCCGTCCAAACAAACTTCACTGATTTCCTTGTTAAATTCGTCAACGAGGTGGCGATCCTGGAAAAATCTTGAATAAAACGTCTGTAGTATCCCGCCAAACCTAGGAAACTCCTCACTTCCGACGGTGTCTTCGGCTGATCCCAGTTCATGACTGCTTCGACTTTCGCTGGATCCACCGAAATCCCGTCTTTATTGATAACATGTCCAAGGAATTGAACATGTTCCGACCAAAATTCGCACTTCAAAAATTTTGCATACAATTTCTCTTTCCTTAACGCCTCGAATGTCACCCTCAAATGCTCCACATGTTCTTCCTGAGTTTTGGAGTAAACCAAAATGTCGTCTATGAATACTACTACGAATTTATCCAGAAATGGTTTGAACACCCTATTCATTAAATCCATAAACGCTACAGGTGCGTTTGTTAATCCAAATGACATAACCAAAAACTCGTAGTGACCATATCTAGTTCGAAATGCAGTTTTTGGTATGTCTTCTCTTCTCACCCTTAACTGATGGTACCCACTTCGCAGATCTATCTTCGAAAAATATCTTGCTCCCTTCAATTGGTCAAACAAGTCATCGATTCTTGGCAGCGGATACTTGTTTTTAATCGTGACCTTGTTCAACTCTCTATAATCAATGCAAAGATGCATTGATCCGTCCTTCTTCTTGACGAATAACACCGGCGCTCCCCACGGCGAAACGCTCGGTTGTATATACTTTTTATCCAGCAACTCTTGTAATTGCACCATCAACTCCTTCATCTCTGCCGGAGCCATTCTATATGGGGCTTTTGATATAGGGGCTGTACCCGGTGCTAAATCAATTACAAACTCGATTTCCCTATCTGGCGGTAATCCTGGCAAGTCATCAGGAAACACGTCTACAAAATCCCTAACTACCGGTACCTCCTCCAGCTTTGCACCTACCTTTCGGGTATCAACTATGTAGGTTAGATATCCTACACATCCTTGTCTCAACATCTTTCTGGCCTGCATCATCGTCAGACAACTCGTTTGTCTAGGCGACTTGCTGCCATAAAACACTACCTTTGACGGAGTCATAAGGTTCACACACTTCTTTTGACAGTCAATAACTGCCTCATGGTTGAACAACCAATCCATACCCAAAATAACGTCAAACTCCCCAAGACGAATTGGGATTAAGTTGACAGTCATCACATGACCCTTAATATCTACCTGACAGTTCTTGTGGACAAACTTAACAGGAATCACTTCCCTATTAGCAATTTCTATATTCATAGGGTAATCTAATTCTTCCTTGGGTAACCCTAATTTTTTAGCAAAATCATCGGATATAAATGAGCAAGTAGCACCCGAGTCAAACAATACATAAGCATTAACATTATTGAGTGGAATGATACCTGACACTACATCCTTTGACTGCACAGCATCCTGCACCGTCATGTTGAATGTTCGAGCGGTAGGTCGATTGGGCTGTGCTGGTCCGGTGATGGTCAAATTGCCTCCACCATTACTTCCTTTTCCTCCGCTTGCACTCCCTGCAGCTTTCTTAGGGCAATCCCGTGCAAAATGATCCTTTGACCCGCAGATGAAACATGATCCTTTCTTCGGATTAGGGCAATTCGGTGCGATATGACCCTCTTGACCGCAGTTAAAGCACACCCTCTTACCCTTCAAACAAGCACCCATATGGCTCTTTCCACAGTTGTTGCACACCTCCATCTTCTTCTTCTGATTACCCTGCTGACTTCTCGCAGAGTTACTATCATTCCATTTCCTTTTCTAGCTACTGCTCCCAAGGCTACCACTTGCCTTGTTTTCACTTTCATTCTTCTTCTTCCTCTGCTCCTAATTGTACTTGGACAACGCATCACTTCCTCCTTCAGTGATAATTGCCTTTTCTAACACCGCCGCAAATGAGTTCAGTTAAAACAACGAAACTCGACCATATAACCAGGGCTTCAATCCCTGCTCAAATCTTCTAGCCTTTCGCTCATCCGTGTTGACCTGATATGGCGCAAACCTCGCCAGCTCGTTGAATTTTGCTGCATACTCAGGTACCGTCATGGTACCTTGCTTCAGCTCTAGAAACTGCACTTCCATTTGGTTCTGAGCACTTGTTGGGAAATAGGTCTCAAAAAATATTTCCTTAAATCGTTCCCACGGAATAATCCCTTGGCCACCTCGAGTCTTGTTCACCTGCTACCAGTAGCTGGCTTCTGATTTCAGCATAAAGGTTGCAAATGCCGTCTTCTGGTTCTCACTGACCCTGGCGACATCGAATACTTTCTCCATCTCCATGACCCAAGTCTGTGCTTCAATCGGATTCATGGAACCGTGAAACTCCGGAGGTCCAACTGCTTTGAAGTCTTTAAAAGTCGTGGCCTGAGCTTGGGGTTGGTTAGCAAATGCTCCAGTTAACAGATTCACTAACTGCTGCATCGGATTAGCGTTGGCTTCTTCGTTGTTTGTAGATCCCTCAGGAGTTTGTTGACGGGTTAGTTGTCTTCTTGGCGGCATCTTACTGTTAAGAATTCGCGCTATTAGTTTTTTTTTTTTACTCAATTACAAAACATTTAAGTTTCAACTTAAACATTTATAAACAATACTTAACACATAGCACATTTGATAAACTTTCGCATTTTTATTCATTACTGCTTCAAAACATAATAGAAATAGCATCGTAGTTATTTACATCATCTATCTTGAAATCACAAAGTTCCAGGATTACATCATTATTCTATCCCATTATATAGAACTGGGATTAACAACTTATTAATCTCATAGATTTCATAATAACATAACTAATCATAATCTACGATGACATTCCACGGCGCACAGCTTCCTTGCGTTCCTGTTCCATAATACGAGTCACCATCCTTCGATCCACCATATCTGGATGACGATGAACTCGATCCTGAACTCTATCCACTGTGGTGTGAAAAATATACTCCATATCATCAATCTTGGCCTTCTTTGACCGCACCTCACATTCAACACGATCTGCGCGGTTAGCCTCCCTCAACCAAGCAGTCTCAGCTCTCGCCCGCTTAGCTGACTCCTCTTTCAACTCATCTCGTACAATTTCATTCCTGGCTATCAGCTGTTCTCGTCGATACTCAGACTGTGCTAGCCTCTGCTCAGCCTCTGCAAGACGTGATGAAAGGTCTTGGATCTCAGCATCCTTCTGCTCTAGAGCGGCTTGACGTTCCACAACCTGATCTCCTAACTCCTCCTTTTCGCTCTCAACATGAACCAGCTTCCACTCCACGTCCCCAAGACGTATGTCTAGCTCCTCAATCTCATTGTTCTTCTGCTCCAAAACAGTCTGTCGCTCAGCCATCTGCCTCTCTAACTCCTCCACTCTATCTTGCAACTCAATGTTGCGATCATACACCTACTCATACATCTGAACACCTAAAGAAGATAGTGATATCCCCTCAGGGTCTTCCTCCTCCTCCTCGACCTCTTCAGGGTCCTCCTCAGGGTCCTCCTCAGAATCAGTCGCAGGCTCATACTCAGTACCTACAACTGTAACCAATGGGGATGGATCCCTCTGCAGTAGCTGCTCATGAACTACGTGAATATCTCGGGGCTCCTCCTCCCTAGCCTGGCTGGGCTCTCCTCTATCAGTCATCCTGACAACAAAATTTTAAGTTTTAATTACTAATCGATAATACTCGTGAGCACATAAGTTTGTTATCAAATAAGCACATAGCACATAATCGTTTTATTGTCTTTTATGAATTTCCGTAATTCATTCCTTAGAACTCGATAAGAGTTTATCACCTCTATATTCTCTATCTTCTAAAAGGCTACTACCCTAAGGTTTTCCCGACCTAAAGGTTCATAACCTACAGCTCTGATACCAACCTGTGACACCCCCAAATCCAGGTACTTAATTCCCACTGATTTGGTGTTCACTATAACATTCATTCAAAACTAACTACCCAATAAAATGACAATTAAATAAACTTAATGAAACATCTTCCCAAAATTGGGTTACATCACCAAACTCTTAAACAATCAAATCCCAGGTTATCTTAACCTTAATACATCAATGCGGAATAAAATCATAAAATTAAATAAGTCTTTAGCAAAGAACTAAAACAAATAAACTAAACATCTTCATTTGTTCATCTTGCCCTTGCCCTTGCTAGAGGATGGCTCATCTGACTTTTCTGCCTTAGCTGCAATGTATTTAATGCAAGAGTGAGCAAACAATTGCCCACAAATATAATAATAACAACATTCAAATAAAATAGAGTTCAACTGAGGTATAATAATTTTCTAAATTCAATCAATAAGAAATCAACGTCTGAAAGCTCGTTAGAATGCTCGATTCAAGAATAATAGATTTCAAGATTTAGAAATTATATTTGAGGGTCACAAGACCTCGAACTATGTCCTAGGTTAACTGATATCTCTATCGTAACCTTTAACAGTCTTAAAGACTATGGACCTTCCATCTCGTACTCAGGGGGATCAGCCCTTCCTACAATGTATTGTGCACAAACATTTTAACGCTGTCGCGTAAGTAATCCCCTATATTAGGGTTGTTCATCTCAGTTTATCGTCTGAATCCGTACCAAAAGGAACTTGGCTTGGAACAAGTATAGAAAATATTCTAAGTCTTTGAAATCGCTCATCAACTAAGGACTAGCTGAATCAATAAGGGTTTGCTAGTCGCTAATACATTCGATTCAACAATAAAGTTTGTTCAATAGAAACTATACTCGAAATTTGAATATCAAACAACAATTGGAATAAAGCTTAAGTACGTAACATGATAGTAACCTTGCTTGAATATCAATAAGCTTGCTCAATATAAATAAACTTGCTTTGAATAAATTAACAAGTTAAAAGGAAAGAACAACTTGCTCAACGTAAAAGTAATAAGTTGAGATAAGGAACATGCCTCAAGCGTAGATTACAAATTTAAGTAATTCTCGATCCTTAAACAACCTATACATTTAATTATAAAATGGTAACATAATTAGTCACAAGATTAAAAGCATTTTAGGCTTGCTTTTTATCTCATTTTATTATAATATCTCATTTAGCATACCATAATCAACAAGTATCAACCATCTTGGAATTTCATTAATTACTTAATACTTTATTATAGGTCTTAACACATAGCAAGAACCATAAAATAAATTAATAAAATATATTTTTTTTATATTGTTCCACCGCTAGGGCGGGAAAATGCTTAACAAAAATCTCGCTGGTGCGAGAGGCTCGCCGGGGCGTAGATTTTCTTAACAAAACTCTCGCCGGGGCGAGAGGCTCGCCGGGGCGAAGAAAGTCAGTACATTTCTCTCGCCGGGGCGAGAGACTCGGCAGACTTCTTCTCCAGCTCGCGAACCAGTGAAAACTTAGGCCAAATTTGGCCAAATTTTCCGAATTCTACCATCCAGTACACAAGCTAAACATACCCAGACATCATATATGATATAAAACATTTACCTAACATGTTCTGTAAACATTTTAATCATTCTAACACATAACCAACCAATTTAAACCCAAGAATTTCACTGTTAAACAATTTATTCAAGTTTAAACCATTTTTATGAAACTAAGCTCTGTAACTTCATCTTTCAATCAATTAAAACCATTCTTCTTGCATTATTCTTGTTTTTCATCATATAATCATAAACAATTATGAATTTACCGATTAATAACCAATTAAAGCATCAATTTTCATACATATAAACCATTCATGAAATAAAACTCTGTAAAAACTAAAAACTCAATTCCAAAACATGTTTTGATCAATTAACTCTTCCAACTAGTTTATATTCATCATACAATCATCAAATGCATGTTTACTAACCACTATAAACAAGTAATTCATGTATTTAGCAAAGAATTCATATACATGAAAATAAAATTCATATACAAAGAAGTAAATTAAAAACATACAGTAAAGAATTTATACCTTCTAATTCTTAGAAAATTTGATTAAACTTCCTTGGTTTTAGAAATTCTACCTTCAATTTCCAAACTCCTCTTCTCAATTCTCTCTTTTCTCTCAACTCTCAAATTCATAGAGTTCTCTCTCTCAACTCTGTTCTTTTCTTTCTCTTCTGTTCTTTTTACAACTGACGTGATTTTTTTTAAAAAAATAAACTGATGAAATAAAAAAAATAAAACTGATAATTTAATAGAATAATAACGTATACTGATATTAATCTATCAGTTACATAATTCAAAAAGCCATAAGGCTTGTTTGGCAAATACTAATTAAAATAATCTATTATTCTAACTAAAGGTCTTAAGGCCTTATTAGGTAAAACAGAATTAAAATAACTCATTATTTCCAAACAAAGGTCATAGGGCCTTGTTTGTTAAAACTGAATTAAACACTTTCTCATTTATTTTAATAAATCATTATAACATATAGTTTTAAATGTCACGCTTCTAATTTAATTTAACTTATTATTAAATAAATTCAATTAAATCTTACTAAGTTAAATAATAAATTTATTTAACAAATAACAATAATACCAAATAAATTCCCTTATTCAAATAAATCATTTATTCAAATAAACCTTTTCATCATCTAATTTAATTATTAAATTAAATTAGAATAAACATAACAAATCACATTCAAATAACATTTAACATTATTAAACTTAACATATACAATAAATATTTATATAATTCAATAAATATTTTTTATTCAATCACAAAAATTACATTCGTTACACTCCTTACTTCTGACGGTGTTTTCGGCTGATCCCAGTTCATCACAGCTTCAACCTTTGATGGATCCACCGAAATTCCGTCCTTATTAATCACATGCCCAAGAAATTGAACATGCTCCAACCAAAATTCGCACTTTGAAAATTTCGCATACAATTTCTCTCTCCTTAACGCTTCCAATGTCTCCTTCAAGTGTTCCACATGTTCTTCCTAAGTTTTGGAATATACCAAAATGTCGTCTATGAACACCACTACGAATTTATCCAAAAATGGTTTGAACACTCTATTCATTAGATCCATAAACGCTGCAGGTGCATTTGTTAAACCAAAAGACATAACCAAAAACTCATAGTGGCCATATCTAGTTCGGAATGCCGTCTTTGGTATGTCTACCTTCTCACTTTCAACTAATGGTACCCACTTCGCAGATCTATCTTTGAAAAATATCTCGTTCCCTTCAGCTGATCAAACAGGTCATCGATCCTTGGCAACGGATACTTATTCTTAATCGTGACCTTGTTCAACTCTCTATAATCAATGCAAAGACGCATTGATCTGTCTTTCTTCTTGACAAATAACACCGGCGCTCCCCACGGTGAAACGCTCGGTTGGATATACTTCTTATCTAGCAGCTCTTGTAATTGCACCATCAACTCCTTCATCTCCACTGGAGCCATTCTATACGGGGCCTTTGATATAGGGGTTGTACCCGGTGCTAGATCAATTACAAATTTAATTTCTCTATCTGGCGGAAGTCCCTGCAAATCATCTGGGAATACCTCCGCAAAATCCGTAACTACTGGTATCTCATCCAGTTTCACTCTCTCTTTCCGAGTGTCGACTATGTAGGCTAAATATCTTACACATCCTTGTCTTCACAATCTCTTAGCCTGCATCATCGTCAGACAACTCGCTTGTCTAGGCAACTTACTGCCATGAAACACTACCTTTGATGGAGTCATAAGGTTCACAGACTTCTTTTGACAATCAATTACTGCCCCATGGTTGAACAACCAATCCATTCCCAAAATAACGTCAAACTCCCCAAGTCGAATTGGGATTAAGTTTACCGTCATCACATGACCCTTAATATCTACTCGGCAGTTCTTGTGTACAAACTTAACATGAATCACTTCCCTATTCGCAATTTCTATGTTCATAGGGTAATCTAATTCTTCTTGAGGTAACTCTAATTTTCTAGCAAAATCATCGAATATAAACGAACAAGTAGTACCCGAATCAAATAATACGTAAACATTTACACTATTAACCGGAATGATAGCTGACACCACATCCCTCGACTGCACAGCATCCTGTACCGTCATGTTGAATGTTCGGGCGATAGGTCGATTGGACGGCGTCGGTCCAGTGATAGTCAAATTGCCACCACTACTGTTTCCCTTTCCTCCGCTTACTCCTCCTGTAGCTTTCTTAGGACAGTCTCGAGCGAAGTGATCTTTCGACCCGCAAGTGAAACATGCACTCTTTTTCGGACTAGGGCAATTCGGTGCGATGTGGCCCTCTTATCCACAATTATAGCATACCTGCTTTCCCTTCATACACACACCCGTATGGCTCTTTTCGCTGTTACCACACACTTCAAACTTCTTTCTCTGATTCCCTTGTTGGCTCCCAAAAGAAATACTATCATTCCACTTCCTCTTCTGTCCACTGCCACTATGGCTACCACTTGCCTTATTCTCACTTTCATTCTTCTTCTTCTTTTGCTCCTGATTGTACTTGGTCAAAGCATCACTCCCACCCTCAGTAATAATTGCCTTCTCTAACACAGCTGCGAACGAATTCAGTTGGAATATCGAAACTCGACTATACAGCCAGGGCTTTAATCCCTGCTCAAACCTCCTTGCCTTCCTTTCATCAGTATTGACTTGGTACAGTGCAAACCTTGCCAATTCATTAAACTTCGCGGCATAATCGGGTACCTTCATCATTCCTTGCTTGAGTTCCAGAAACTGAACCTCCATTTGATTTTACGAACTTGGCGGAAAATATGTTTCGAAAAACATTTCTTTAAATCTATCCCACGGAATTACCCCTTGACCACCTCGGGTTTTGTTAGCTTGCCACTAGTAACTAGTTTCTGCCTTCAACATGAATGTTGCAAACGCAGTCTTCTAGTCTTCGCTGACCCTAGCAACATCGAATACATTCTCCATCTCCATAACCCATGTTTGAGCTTCAATTGGATTCATAGACCCTTGAAATTCCGAGGGTCCTACTGCTTTGAAGTCTTTAAAAGTTGTGGACTGAGCTTGGGTTTGATTCGCAAATGCTCCTGTTAGCAAATTCACCAACTGTTGCATTGGGTTCGCATTGGTTTCTTCGTTGTTATTTGTAGATCCCTCAGGAGTTTGTTGACGTGTCGGTCTTCTTCTTGGCGGCATCTTACTGCTAAAATTTCGCGCCATTAGATTTTTGCTCAATTACTTAAACATTTATAAACAATATATAGCACATAGCACATCTGATAAACTTCCGTATTTTATTCATTACTGCTTCAAAACATAACATAGATAGCATTATAGTTATTTACATCATATATCCTGAAATCTTAAAATTCCAAGATCACATCATAATAACCCACTATTTATCTCATTTGAGATTTACATCATAATAACTCTCTTAGAAAATAACTTATTATTACTGCTATTCGTGATCTATTAAGACATTCCACGTCGCACGGCTTCCTTACGCTCTTGCTCCATGATACGAATCATCGTCCTGTGATCCATCACGTACCACGGGAAATCCTCAAACTGCACCGGATAACGGAAAACTCGATCCCGTGTCCTATCCATTACTGTGTGGAAAACATGCTCCATCTCATCCATCTTGATTTTCTTTGACTGCACCTCATCCTCAACACGGTCTGCATGATTAGCAACCTTCATCCACGCGTCCTCAGCTCTAGCACGCTTTGTGGACTCTTCTTTCATATCACTCTTCAGTTTTTCTACCTCAGCTGATAGCTCTTCATTCTGACTCTCTGCCTGTACTAACTTCCACTCTGTGTTCCCAAGACGTATATTAAGATCCTCAATCTCGCCATTCTTCTGCTCTATGGTGGTCTGTTGTTCCTCAACCTGATCTTCTAACTCCTTAACTCTATTTTGTAGCTCTATGCTACGGTCATATAACTCATCGAACAACTCAGCGTCAGTGGTGATAGGAGAGAACTCTGGGGATCCTCATCCTCCTCCTCAATCTCCTCGGGTTCCTCCTCCGGATCATACTCAGGCTCATACTCCGAACCCATAACAGTAATCAATGGAGATGGCTCCTTCTGCACTAACTGCACTCGAATGATATGAATATCTCGTGGCTCCTCCTCCCTAGCCTGGCTGGGTCCTCCTATATCAGTCATCCTGCCACCAAAATTTTAAGTTTAATTACTACTCGATACTACTCGATGGTACTCGCGAGCACATAAGTTACAACACATAAGCACATAAAGTCTTTTATTATTAATCTTCAATGAATTTCCTTAATTCATTCCTTAGAACTCAATAAGAGTATTATCACCACTATGTTTTCGACCTACTATAAGGTTATAACCTAAAGTTTCCTCACCTAAGGTTCATAACCTAAAGCTTTGATACCAACCTGTGATACCCCCAAATTCGGGTACTTTAATTCCACAAATTTGGTGTTCACTATACCATACATTCATGTCTAACTACCCATAGTAAAGGATAATAAAGTTAAACTGATTAAATCATCTTCCCATAAAAAGGGGTTACAACTTAAAACTCTTAAGTAAATAAATCCCAGGTTATCTAACCTTTATTAGAACAATGCGAAATTAAAACATAACATTGAATAAGTTTGATCATATAAATTTCATAACAATAGTAGTTTGCGAGCTACTTCTGCATCTTGCCCTTGCCCTTACTAGTGGACGGCTCATCTGGCTTCTCAGTCTTAGCTGCAATGTTTTATGCAAAGGTGAGCAAACAATTGCCTACAAGTATAAAAACAATAACAATCACAGAAGTAGATTTTAATTGAGGTGTAATAGGTTTTCTAAAATCAATCAATAATAATCAAAGGTCTGAAAGCTCAACAGATAGCTTGGCTCAAGAGTTGAATATAGATTTCAAATTAAAAGGATATCTGAGGGTCATAAGACCTCAAACTATGTCCTAGGTTAGCAAGTATCTCTACTGTAACCTTTAACAGTCTTACAGACTATAGACCATCCGTCTCGTACTCCGGGGGATCAGCCATTTGTATAATGTATTGTGCACAAATATTTTAACGCTATTGCGTAGTATAATCCCCTATATTAGGGTTGAAGTTCATCTCAGTTTTACCATTAGAGTCCGTACCAAATGAAGTTTGGTTTGGAATAGCTTCAACAGAAATTCTAGATTTTAGAAGGATAATCAACTATGGACTAGTTGAATCAAAAGGGTTCACTAGCCATATAACAGTCTGGTTACAATAACAATACAATCTTTGTAAAATGAGACTACAATAGCAGTAGAATTCAAGGATTACAAACGAATGTATTGGAATAATGCATTTGAAAACTTATAAAACCCAATCAACATATAAGCATTAAATAGTATGGAAAACCTTGCTTGAATAAGAATAATAGCCAAGGTTAGAGAACTTGCTCAATAAGAGATAGGGTTTAGAAACTTGCTTAATAAAAAGTAAAGTTTTAGGAAACTTGCCTCGTGCGTAATCTATACAACCACAATTTACGTTTACCAAACGTCCTACATACCATTAGAATCACAATGTAAATTAGTGATATTACAACTATGATCAACAATTTCACTTTTGATTTTAGTACAATTAAGCAACTTAGTTCATACTCTGAACTTTCTAACTAACCACATAACACGAATCAGAAATCTCTACAAACATATAACACAAGACCTAGCATATGAATAACATCTCAATCCTTACAAACACCAAGTTTCAGATTTTTTTATAACTTATTGATTTATAACTAATAATCATCATATGAGAAACTACATTATAATATTAAATCTTATAACATGCTTTACGATCCTCTTCATACATTAAAATATGCTAACTTATCATTACCCAAGCTATGCATGTAAAAACTCATCACTTGGTCTGCTCTGATACTGGCGCGGCCGCGCCACTTTTACTCTTGGACCAGCGTGACCGCGCTGTACTCATACAGGGAATGATCTGCTTTCGGCGCGGCCGCGCTACTTATACACTGGAAACCAACACGGCCACGCTGCGACGCAAACTCAGTTGATACAGCGCGAACAGACTCTATTTTTTTTTTCCAAATTCCATACATTCAACACTTAAAATCCCATTTAGCCAATCACAGACGTTATGAACTTAACAAAAACAAAACTTAAACATCTATAAAATCATTTCAACATCTCAGAATCTTCAAATAATCAAATTAAGGATTCAAATATCACAATTCATGTTCTATTTCATATTTTTGACATATTAGTGAAATTAAATACCACGAATTCGTTTCTAAACCATTTTAATCCGTTCAAGTAGTATTTTTTTTGTTTCTCAGTGAATTACAATGATACACTATCAATTTATAGTTTTACATACGAATTAAGCACCAATTTTTATACATACAAGCCATACTCGTGAACTTTCACTGTAAAAACCAAAACTCTCTTCTTCTTTTTTTAAAAAAAAACATACTATCATGGATTAACTCAATTAAACCTGATTATAAACAACATATAATGATTTATACATGCTAACCAACATACATAAACAACTTTTCAACAAATAATCCATCAAAACCCATTTATAGAGAAATATAATAAATTCTCAATTAAACCATGAAGAACACAATAAAAGCTTAAGAATTTACCCTTATTTCCTTGATTAAGCAAAGCAAAATGATAGAGTATTTCTCTTCTTCAATCTCATCAAGCTCTCAAACTTTTCTCTGTAATTCTTTTCTCTCGGAACTTCTCAAGAGCTCTCAACTCTCAGACTTTTCTTTCTTTTAACTGACAAAGCTTTCAAATAAAAACTGATGAGATAATAATCACGTATTTTAATTTTAAAACATTAGTTACACAATTCAAAAGCCATAAGGCTATGTTTGGCAAAACTAGATTAATTTAGAAATTCAAAAGCCACAAGGCTTTGTTTGGTAAAACTAAATTAATCTTCTCTTAATTTATTTAAATACTTATTTTATAATATGCTTCAATTGTCACACTTCAATTAAATTAAACTTTATCAATTAATAAATTCAATTAAACTCTACTAACTAAATTATAACTTCTATTTGGCCAATTATAAATCAATTCAAATAAATCATTTTATTCAAATAAGTCATCTAATTTAATTATTAGATTAAATTAGAACAACCATCAAATACCACTCAAATAACAATTATCATAATTGCACTTAATAAATTATTCCACAATAAATCCATCAATTATTTATTTTACTCAATAAATAAATTAACCAAAATATTTATTTAACTCAATAAATATTTTATTTATTCACAAAAATCACATTCGTTATAATACTATCATGATCACATTTCTAAGGATCACTTGTACTACTATCACTTAAAGAATTCCTATTGACAGGCGAGTAAAACTCCATTAGTTATTCCTTTAGCAAGCCACGTTTAATGAACTTATTCTCTAATAATTAAGCCCTTACATACTTGCTTTAGTGTCTCCGCATAAATGATTATGAGATTAATCATCCTCTTCCTAAAAGTAAGCAAAATATGTACTAATCTATCCGGATTCACTAATCCCCTTTTAGTAATTCAACGATTAGGAACGATTTTAGTTTTAAGCTATCCAAAATTTAGATCTCATTAGCATGATCATCATCATGATTCTAAAAGTATCGCTCAAAACTATAGGCTTATCACACTTAATATAACAGCATCATGTAGATAATGAAAATGCCTTTAATAAATTAATTCTTTTATTAATAACCAAATAAGATTACAAAGTATATGCTACATCATATCAAATATGATTGGCTTGTGTGTGTAGACACCCAAATTTTGCGTTTCCTTCTACTAACCGTGACAGGAGGGCGAAATCGTCAATTGAACCAGCTTGCGGGAGCAAAGGAGCGGGCACAAGGGCGAGCGCCCGGCCCCGCCGCAATGTTTTGGGCAACCCAAGTTTACGTGACAATAAAGCCGTCTGAGGCAGGCATTTCCGAATGAGGTGGCACGTCTCCCGGAAGTTCCCGGACTGCGGAATACGAGCCTGTCAGCGAAAACCGACGTTGCGGTACGAAAATCGAGGCGTGGCACGAAAATCGAGAAAGTCAAGCCCGCCAGCCGCGGATAGATCTGCGGCCAAGTGGGTGCGCCAGCACGAAAACCGGGAAATCAGCACTACCAGCTGAGTGCGATGGGAGGCGTGCCAGCTGGCCAGCCGCAGATCCATCTGCGGCCAGCCGCAGATAGATCTGCGGCTGGCTCTGGCCAGCCTATTTAAGCCAGCTTCAGGCAGCATACAGGGAGTTCAGCAATTGTGAGGAAGAAGGAGAATACAGCAGCAGCCAACTCGGAAATTGAGGAAGAAATAGCTAGATTTTGCAATCAAATAGGAAGAAAAGAGAGAAAAAAGAGAGGAGTAATTTTCTTTTGATTTGATTGTATCAAATAGATTTTTTTCCTTCTATTCAAATACATCAAGTTCACATCCATTTGGATATCAATTGCAAGGTGAAATCTCTTTTGTGATATCAATTTCTATCATATCATTTGATCAAATTAGATGCAATTTTTCATGTAATTTATTGATTGAACAATGAATTAGGGATTATGAGTGAAGTTTCCATCGGAATAAAACTCTTCCTAACAACCCGATGATATTCGTTCGTTAATTTCTTTGTTGGTTTTAAGGTGTTATATTCGGTATCAATTCCTTTAAATCGTTATTTTAGGATGTCTTGGTATTGTTAGATTATCCGGGTTGGTTTATTTTCTTGTAATATCCAATTGTTTGTGTGTGGATACTTGGTTGTGAGCCTAGGAAAGCGACCCCGTGGTCCAAATCCGATGATGGACATGTCTTGATGTATGTAGCGGGGAGGATGTAGCCTCTTTGTAAATATGTAATCGTTGGGCCTTAAAACGACGCTAAGGCGAAAATCGTGTTTAAGGCCCCGAAATAGTGAAATTGGTGATTGTTGGCGTTCGGGGATATTTTGATGGTTTACATGCCCATGAATAGCCCCGACGCGTGTTTATGCTTGATTCGATTTATGACACGAAATTGATTTCAAAGCTAAATGATAAGATTTTCATAAAATCAATCAAAGTAGGATATTAGAATCACGAGGTTAAAATTTGAGAAATGTTAATGAATGTCGATTCCTATCTAACGAGAAAGCTAAAGAAAGATCGTTTTCCAAAACATCACACAAAATGATTTTATAAATAAAATGACGTTTTATTAAACCATTGTATATAGGGTTAAAGAGATTCTAGAAATTGCCCATCATTTTATGAAAGCAACGTATAGATCTCGATTCCTATTTAGACGAAGGTTTAAAGCTCTTATTTTGCCAAAACAACATTTAATGAAAATCTCATAGTTTTGGACAATTAAAATCAAACCTTTCTCATAAAGAATAAAGCTTTCTCGTGTATACCGAAAAGACATTCCGAAACGTTCTCAAATTAAAAGCACGATTTTCCCTCAAATCCAAATGACTCTTTCATACAAACTCACCACATCATTCACATAGACACACACACACCCACACACAAGCGCGCGCACACACACATTCGTGAATTAAAGGATAGGAAAGCATTAAGATTGCGGTAACCGTGTTTCACGGAAGTCGAGGGATGCCTAACACCTTCCCCTCACTTAAACAAACCCCCGAACTCTATGAATCTCAATTCGCAGACCAATTAATTCGGAGTCACATATGAGCCAGCGATTTATAAAAAAAACGAAAATTCGGATGAGTTGGTACATCCATTTCAAATATACCAACTGGCGACTCTGGTTAATTGGCTCATCATAAAAACGATCTTTCAAAACCCCGTCGACATCAATGCCGACCTTTTCCAAACGTCATCTAAATCAAAAGGCTAAAATTGGAAAAGACTAGAAACCGAAAACCCGGCGTCGACAGCTGGCGACTCCGCTGGGGACATTAGAGGGCTTAAAGCCGCGTCAAGTCTTGATGCTATCCTATCCTTTAAAATTTATAAATGTGTATGTGTATGCGACATTTTGACTTCTTTTTATTGTTGTGTGAATGTGTGTTGTTGTCCAATGAATGAATGATTGAATGGATTTGTTTTACCTTAAAGTAATCATTTGCATACGGTGAGGACGATGAATGTGAATGTATGTTGAGATTGTACCTCCTCCTGAGGCGAACCCGTCGGTTGCTTATTACTGGACTCGATGGGGCTGCTCCCCGGAGATGGCTCAGGAAACGCACCACTCAAATCCGCTCCAATCGAAAGGGCTCAAACGAGTAGATTGCGAAGATTTGGGAACCTTCATGCCGAAAAGCCCGTGAGAGTAACCCTAGGATAGGTCAGCCCCAGATTAACCCAACGCGGGATAAGTCTCTTCATGCCCTTTTACGTTTCTTCTGCGCATAAATGCCATAATTCCATTGCAACATAGTCATATATGCTTCCCCTTTATGTCAAAAGAAAATACTAACCTCTGTGTTTTGCAGGGAACGACACGGGAAGCATAAATCATATCTAGCATGTTTTATTTCAATAAAGAACCGCTAACGAGTTGTTTTGCAGAAAAAGATTAAAAAACCCAAAAACACACAGAAGGTTACGGTTTTAGCATGCATCCATTCTTGCATTTCCCCAAGACTAAACTTCGAACTGTTGTTTCGCAGGATTGCTCCTCAAACCCGTTCGCAGTCTAAGAAAGCCCAAAATTCTACATCTGAAATGGTTGATATTCCTAATCATAGTTCCATATCTCGGGAAGAGTTTGATGACTTCAAAAAACAGATGATGGAAATGGCCACAATGTTAAAGGAACAGTTCTTAATCAGACAGGATCCGGTAAACCAGGGATCGCATAATATTCCACCACCAAGGGATGATCAGATTCCTCCTAAAAATGGTACAAACTTGCTTAAAGAGGACCAACCCCGACTCAAGGACGAGCCAGTCATCCCAAAGGCCGTTCCCATACCTAGCAGGACAGTGATTACTATCCCAGAAGAAGGGGACAATGACGACCTTCGGAGAAAATTGAAATACATGGAGGAAACCATCCAATCCCTAAAGGGCATAGGCTCCCTGGGCAGGGTTAATTACTCGGATCTATGTGTTTTCCCCGGAGCCAGATATCCAGAAAAGTTCAAAGTTCCCGAGTTCGAAAAGTACAATGGAAAGGGAGACCCCTATACACACTTGAAAATATACATTGGAGAACTTGGGGCTTATGCCGAAGACGAGGGGTTAAGAATGCAACTATTCCAGAAAAGCTTAACGGGGGAGGCAAGAATCTGGTATGCCCGCCTCGACAACGCCCGAATCCACAACTGGGAGGAATTGGCCCATACCTTCTTAACCCAATACAGCTTTCAGGCCCAGATGGCTCTTGACAGGTACCAAATGACAAAGGTTAAAAAACAGCCTAGGGAGTCCTTCAGGGAATATGCGCAACGATGGAGGGGCATGGCCGCACAGGTAACCCCCCCGATGAGCGAATCAGAGATGGTAATGACTTTTGTAGACATCCAAGAGGCGCCGTATTATGAGCGGGTCATCTCGGGGATTGGAAGACCCTTTGCTGAAATGATTAAACATGGAGAGATGGTTGACATGGGGTTGAAATCGGGTAAAATCCGGGATCTTACTGCTTTAGAAACTGCTGCCGAGCAAATACAGAATGGAAAACTATGGCAGCACTTCCCGGAGGGTCCAAAAGAAGAAGGAAGAGGATGTTTCCCTCATCTTACAGGGGTCATCCAGAAAAACAGAAAGTCATCTTCCGGTTCAGGTACAGAGGGGAGGGCCATCCCGTCAGCCAAACTTCACAGATCAAAGGACAGAGGGGCGAAGAAGATATGAGGCCTCGCAAAACCGAGTGTTCACCCCGCTCGGGGAGCCGCTTGAACGAGTATTAGCGGTATTAGTAGCCCAAAAGAGGATAATCAATTTGGCTCCCCCGAGTGACCCGAAGGGAAGGAGATTTGATCCAAGCAAACGGTGCGCCTATTACTCGGGTTCCCCGGGTCATGATACACAAGATTGTTGGACATTGAAACATATAATTCAGAACATGATCGACAACGGGGAAATTGTGGTGGAGCAACCGGACTCCCCGAATGTTAAGGCAAACCCCCTGCCAAGACATGATGGGGGGGGAGTCAATGTGACGGAGGCAAGTGAGGCTGGGGGGCCGCCAAGGTTGAACTATGTGCAGAAAATTGAGGAGATGATCAACGTGATACATGATCATGGGGATGCACGGGTAGCGCCCATCAAGTTGATAGGGGTAAGTACGAATAACATAGAGGGGCCTGTCAAGCTGACAGCCCCGAGGCCCATCATCCTTGCAGCAAGGCCGCAACTCCCTATCAGTAGTCTGAAGACTGTACCCTGGAATTACGGGGGAATACCCGAGGAAGCGGCCAGTTGTGCTTCCGTGACGACCAAAGGGAACCCCTTATATCTTCCCGGGCGAGTCCTTGAGAGCCAAAAGAGAAAAAATGAAGAGGTTTCCGAGGAAAGGGCCATAGAGTTTTTGAAAAGGATGGATCACCCGGAAATGAGGGGGATCCAGATTTTAAATGAGGAATCAACCCTAACATCAGTCATGGACTTGGTGTTGTCATCCAGTGAGCATTGCAAAACCCTGATGAAGGTTCTGGAGGAGGCATTTGTGCCCAAAGAAATTAGTGAGGAGGGTTTCGGCCAGCTGGTAGGCCACTTATTGGAAGGCGATGCAATATCATTTACAGATGAGGACATTCCCAAGGAAGGAAGGGGGCACCGAAAACCGCTACACATTGCGGTAATCTCCTCAGGATATGTCATGAATGGGGTGTTGATCGATGGGGGATCGGCATTGAACATATGTCCCCTCAGTACGCTAAAGAAAATGAACATCAGTTCCAAACGCCTCCGAGCCAGTCATGTGGTGGTTCGGGCTTTTGACGGCTCCCGGAGGGATACCATTACCATTGGGGAAATAGAATTGCCAGTGGAGATAGGGCCCTGTACTTTTGATATATCCTTCCAAGTCCTAGATATTACGGCGAGCTACAATCTGCTGTTAGGGAGGCCGTGGATACACATGGCCGGGGCAGTTCCTTCCACGCTCCACCAACAAATCAAGTTGATCATCGATGGGAATCTGGTAACAATCTCGGCCGAATGTGACGACCCTTCTCCTCCCAGGAGTGGCCTACCAGTAATCAATGTGGATGAATCAGCGGCACCTGCCAGCTTTCAAGCACTAGAGATTAGCACTCCCCATTATAGATGCCTGGGAGCTCCAGCTGTGAAACCAAGGGTCTCTCCGGAACTCACCTTTGTGGCAAGGGAAATGATTAAAATGAACTTTCAACCTGGACAGGGACTAGGGAAAAGCAGTCAGGGAATCACCGAGCCCATCCACCTACCACAGCAGATAGGTAAAGCAGGATTGGGATACCATGTGGGCGCAGTACGGGGACACCGTCAGGGCGCGACTCCGATTCGACTAGTTGGCAGTCCAGTGACCAAAGTCGACAATAAGCAGGGGATCAGCGGACCTGTGATTGGGGCAGGGAATGAAGAGTTAACCCCCACACGTAATGAGTCGGCCCGGAGGGAAAGTTTCCTGCGGGAGGTCGCAAAAGAGTTTGAAACCAAATGCTATATCTCCGGACAATCAACAAGCAGTAAGGAGGGGACGAACGTTATCACACCACCAGGAGCCCAACAAGTTGTGCCTGTCATCGATTGGGCAGGGCTGATTATTCCTGGAAAGGATATGGAGAAGGACTCAGGCGACGTATCCGTGATTATCGGGGAGGTGTCCGATGTGAGGCCCTCCTTTATCCAGCGCATTTCATCTGACCTGACCATCGATAATTGGACCCAAAAACCAGTGATATCCAAACAAGGGTAAAGCTCGACGTCAGGGTGGTTAACCCTAGAGGATGGGGGAATGAAGAAGTTTTATTTTGTTGTTGTTGTTTTATTTCTGCATAATTGTGTCGTTTCTTCGTGTTATTTGAAATTGCGATCGTCGTAAATGATTTATATATGACAAGTACTTTGTTTTATGTCAGGTGTACCAACTTGAGTATTCCTTGCCTAACAAATGGTCTTTCAAATTTGAATGATGATTATGATTTTGACATTGAGCTGGATTTCGATTTAATGGGCATTGAGCAAGACGAGACAGATTACGACGACGCACCTGATGAGATCAAAGGATGGGTCGAAGATAAACCCAAACCCAATTTGGACCAAACCATCACTATAGATATCGGAACCCCTGACAATCCAAAAGAACTCAAGATAGGGACAGACCTTACCCCCGGCCAAAAAGCAGAAATGATTGAGTTACTAAGCCAATATGAGGATGTCTTTGCCTGGTCGCACGAGGATATGATCGGATTGTCCACCGACATTGTGGTGCACCGGTTACCCATCAAGGAGGGTTTCAGGCCTGTCAAGCAGAAACTAAGAAAGTTGAAACCTGAGTGGAGCTTAAAAGTGAAGGAAGAGATCATCAAGCAGTTCAGGGCGGGAATCATTATGGTGTCCACTTACCCGGAATGGCTATCCAATGTGGTCCCAGTGGCTAAACCTGGAGGAAAGGTGAGGGTATGCGTGGACTACAGAGATCTAAACAGGGCCAGTCTCAAGGACAACTTCCCGGTGCCTTTCATACACATCCTGGTGGATAACACAGCCCAGTACGAAATGTACTCTTTTGTGGATTGCTTCGCAGGATATCATCAGATAATGGTGGCGGAAGAAGACCGGGAAAAGACCGCATTCATCACCCCCTGGGGCACTTTCTGCTATAGACGACTGGCTTTCGGTCTCACAAATGCAGGAGCTACTTATCAGAGAGCCATGATGGCCTTGTTCCACGATATGATGCACAAGGAGATAGAGGTCTACGTGGACGACATTATTGTGAAATCGAAGGTAGAGTCCGATCATATAACTCATCTCAAAAAGCTATTCGATCGGCTCAGAAAGTATAATCTGAAACTCAATCCAGCCAAGTGTGCTTTCGGAGTACAATCGGGCAAGCTCTTGGGATTCCTGGTTAGTGATCGGGGCATTGAGTTGGACCCAGCAAAGATTAAGGCCATTGTGGATATGCCGGCACCCCACACGGAAAAGGAGATAAGAGGATTCCTGGGGAGAATAAACTTCATCAGCCGTTTTATATCCCACTTGACGACTACATGTGAACCGATTTTTAAACTGTTAAGAAAAGGGGTGTCCCAAGAATGGAATGAGCAATGTCAGAGGGCGTTTCAGACCATTAAGAAACAATTGACGGAGGCAACCAGTGCTGGTACCCCCGAAGGATGGGATCCCTCTGTTTATGTATATATCGGTAAATGCCATCGCGATGGGATGTATGTTGGGACAGAAAAATGAGGCAGGAAAAGAGCAGGCCATCTATTACCTCAGCAAAAGATTTAGCCAATGTGAGCAGAATTACACTCCCATTGAGAAGACCTGTTGTGCTCTGGCCTGGGCTGCAGGGAGATTACAGCACTACATCCATGGGCATACAACGTACCTGATATCAAGAATGGACCCCCTGAAATATATTTTCGAAAGGCCCATGCTGAATTGTCGACTATCAAGATGGCAGTTGATTTTACAACAGTTTGACATGGTGTACGTGACCCAAAAGGCCATGAAAGGGCAGGGAATTGCAGATCAGTTGGCAGAAGCCCCGGCAGGAGGGATGGAGCCGTTAGAAACTCCTCTCCCGGGCGAGGATATATTTTGGGTATCGCGCGAAAAATGTGATGACGAGGGACAATTCTGGAAGTTGTATTTTGATGGTGCCATGAATGCCGGGGGGGCAGGAGCCGGAGCGGTCCTAGTCTCTATCACCGGAGAACAATACCCCGTGGCCACTAAACTTCGTTTCAGCAATTCGAACAACACCGCTGAATACGAGGGGTGTATCTTGGGACTCCGATTGGCCCGTGACATGGGAGTAAAAAGACTAGCGGTGTTTGGGGATTCAGAATTGGTAATCAGACAAGCAATCGGGGTATACAACACTAAGGAGCTTCGGTTACTTCCATACCATCGTTGTGTCACCCAGCTTGTGCAAGAGTTCGAAGATATCGCCTTCCGCCATATTCCTCGGGGACGAAATGATTTTGCCGATGCATTGGCGACTTTGGCTTCCTTAATCCACGTGATCAAGAGTAGGGACAGTCCACAGATTGAGATCACCGTACAGAATGCCCCGGCATATGAGGAAAATGTGGCAGTGTTATCAAACGAGGTGGTGTTGACGAGGCAGCCCTGGTATCACGACATAAGGGAATATCTGAGAGACAGATCCCTTCCCGATCAGGCAAAACGGACTGAAAGGATGAGAATTCAAAGGATGGCGATGAAGCTTTACCTGAGTGGCGATTCGCTTTACAAAAGGGATGCCGGGTTGGGACTGTTGCAATGCGTAGACGAAACGCAATCCCAAAGGATTATGAATGAAATCCATGGCGGGGTGTGTGGGCCACACATGAGTGGACCGATGTTGGCCAAAAAGATCTTGAGGACAGGGCATTATTGGTTAACACTGAGGGCCGATTGCGATGATCATGTCAAGCGATGTTATCAATGTCAGGCGCACGGTAATGTGATCCATACACCTCCCAATGAACTGCACTGTATGACCTCCCCCTGGCCATTTTCAATGTGGGGAATGGATGTAATCGGACCAATAGAGCCCAAAGCAAGCAACGGGCACCGATTCATCTTCGTCATGATCGATTATTTCACCAAATGGGTAGAAGCAGCCTCTTTCCCCAAAGTCACTCAGGAGGTCATCGTCAACTTCATCAGGAATAATGTCATTTGCCGATATGGGCAACCTGAGGTTGTGGTCTCCGACAATGCCAAGAATTTAAACAACGCCCTCATGAAGGAATTGTGTGACCAGTTCAAGATCAAGCATCTCATTTCCGTCTTTTACCGTCCTAAGATGAATGGGGCAGTGGAGGCTGCAAATAAAAACATCAAGAAGATCATGGCAAAAATGTCTGCTAATCATCGGGGATGGCCGGATTTGTTACCCCTCACCTTGTTAGCCTACCGAACGTCAACGCGTACTTCCACAGGGGCAACCCCATACGCCTTGGTATATGGAATGGAGGCTGTCCTGCCAGTTGAAGTTGAGATGGCGTCCCTCAGAATAGTGATCGATGCTCAGATAAGCGAGGAGGATTGGATGCAAAGTCGATACGACCAATTGGCCCTGATTGATGAAAGGAGAGTGGCTGCCGTTTGGCCATGGTCAGCTATATCAACAGAGGATCTCTCGATCGTACGATAAAAAGATAAGACTTCGGAAGTTCAAGGAAAATGATTTGGTGTTGAAAAGAGTCATGCCTTGTCAAGACGAGGCCAAGGGGAAGTTTGCCCCGAACTGGGAAGGGCCATTTGTGATCAAGAAAGTGCTATCCGGAGGAGCCCTCATATTGCAAGAAATGGATGGTGAGGTATTTCCACAACCCCTCAATTCTGACTCGGTGAAGCGGTTCTACGCTTGAATCATCAGGTCCTTTTTCCTTGAGAGCGAACTACGTAGGACCTGATCTCCCAACTTGTGGGGGTACGTAGGCACCCATCATGGCGCGGTCCGATCCTTTAAAAAAAATAATCCTTTCCCTAACCAAAACCAATTTTCGATAGCCAGATAAAACCTTCCTACACCCTCAAAACCTTCCCGAAACCAATTGCCTAACCAGTTTCATCCCAGAATACATACCCTGATCCAACCCAAACAGTTATCCAAAATCTGAGATTCAATCCGACGAAATCAAAAGGTGTGCGGCAATATCTGTCAAATCTCCATCAAGTCTTGAGGAAAGAAAGAAGGCGAAATGTCAAATCATGGTCAGTTGGATAAAATGATGATCCGATGGATGGCAATGATACGACAAAAGGGGAAAATGACTAAATTTAAATGCATGTCTATATATATAAGTCGTTTTATTACAAGATTTCTCTTTCAATAACTGATGAAATCAACATAGTCTATGCAGGAAATAAAATAATCTACAAATCTGAAAATAGCCGAAGCAGGATGGACAGGGTGGTGGATAGATCTGAAGCATCAGCATCTCCTGCAATCTGCTGCCCCAGCATATCAATACGGTCCAGTAAAGCAGTAGCTCGGCTGACAGTCCCAAAATGAGCATCTACCACTGCCCTGGTCTGAAATACAATGGCCTCTCTATCAGCAATGGCAGCATCTCTACCCCGAATGGCCTCATCTCTCTCGGCAAGGGCGGCATCCCTCTCGGCTTCAGTAGTAATCAGGGCCAGGCGGAGTCGGGAATCCTCAGCGACCCGACTCGGGGCAGAATCGGCTGAAATGGAATGGTCTGTGGTATCTTCTGTGAAAATCACTCCAGAGTCATCAAAGGCCCCAGTCCGACTCAAACTAGCCGAATCCAGGTCTCCACGCAACCACTGTACGTAGGCAAATGTCTGGATGTGACAGCTTTCACTATATTCGGCAAAGATCCTGCAATCCCAAAGCTCGTATACCTGCAGTAGATCCCTCTCTGTACAGGATGATATAAGGAATCGGTATGCGGTTGCACCCGCGAAGGGGTGTAGATCCTGTGTCTGATCAAAACTGCCCCATAAACCGCCAGGGGATGATTGGTCGTCACGCCCCTTAACCCAGCAATTGGAATGAAATCCATACCAGGAACATGATTCAAGAAGCTCATGAAGGAGCAATAGCCCGAGTAAACCAATAGATGTAATGGGTCCTCAATGATAGACAAAAATGATGTCCCAGGAAGCCACATCAGTACAAACTCACGGGACGAAGCGAAAACTGCGTGGTTATGTCATGGCTGAAGCAAAACCCTTGGCGACGGAAATGGCCGATGGGACTAAGATGACTCATGAACCACATATACAATAAGGTCGAACTCCCTCTGAAGAATCTCCCTCGGAAGGACTGGCAATATGTGGCCGACATATAGGTATCCGCCAATATTATGGGGAGAATGGTGTGATCCTCCTGAAGGGCCCTAACGGCCGCAACAATCCGCATGTCCAAATGATCGGACCCTGCAGGCAAGTACAAAACTGAGATGACACAGGCCATCAGAACGTCCACTCTCAAGGCGTCCCAGCGCCCCTCGGACACGGAAAAATCACCGAGGAAAAGACCGGAAACTGTCAGGTGAGCCAAATCGGTCAATCAAGAATTGAAGAGGAACCATATGGTCTGATATGATTACCGGTAATAGGACAGCCCTCCGCAAACCGGTGAAAAGTCAAGAATTGACGGCGCATGGAACCAACTGTGACCCTAGCACAAGGGGCCGTCCAACGGCAAGCCGGTAAAGCGAGCATACTCCTCAAGGGTGGGGGTCAGCTCTACTGTCCCAAACCTAAACACCTGACGGGCAGGGGCCCAATAGCTCAGAAGACCATCCACAAAGCCCGCTGGCATCCGGAAGGTTAATAAGGACCAAGAATGTCCCAAAAAGACCATCTACGATGACCCTATCTGCTGGCAGTAGACTGTCCAACCAGCGGAAGAGGCTGCCAACCAACCCTGTGGGAGGAGTGGAATCCAAACGAACCACGGCATCTGAGGACGACATCTGTGAAAAAACAGTATCAAAAAAAGACTGTGAAGGGGTCACTCTCTACCCATAAATAAAAGCATGCATCATACAGTTAATAATAAAGCAGGTGAATCCCATAAAAATGAAAAGAAAACTGTGCATAAATAAATAAATGAGTTCAGTACATAGTGCATAAATGAAAAAGAAATCTAAGCAGGTGCTGATACAAAAGACCCTATCCTATCCTGGTCTAAATAAAATCAGTTATCATCTATGAAAGCAGGATCCTCGAACTGATCCCCTGGAGTCGCCGAGCTCGGAGGACCAAAGTTCATATCAGGAATGTAGGGATGCGCTGTGGCATCAGATGAACTCGGGCCTTGCATCATAACCTGCACCGTCAGGATCGTAGGTGTAAGCCTCCTCCGGGGTCCGGCCCAACCCCCGAATAAACAGCGACAACTGATCTACCTGACGGGTCAATGAGGCGATCTGCTCAGCGTGGGTAGGGGTCCGAACACAGGCAGCCCAATCGGTCATCGTCACCGAGCCTGGAACCATGTCTCCAAGGAAGAAAGTGGCCCGAGTCTGAGGACCGATGGTACGGGGCACCCACCATGTACGGAATGCATCACTCGTAGTGGGACCTGTGGAAAGCATCCGACCATCCTCCCCGGCAAGCATGATCTCTGAAGGCTGAGAATCCAGCGGCCAGAAAGTAGTGAAAGAAAGGGAGTGCGGGATGCGGATCTCCCCGGTGACGCATCTGAATGCGCGCTCTCCCAGATACATCACCCAGCCTCCAACACTCTGCAAAGTGAGGCGACGGGTAGAAAGCTCGAACTCCGGGCCGGAAGGATGCCCGTCAGCAAAACCCCACAGTCAAATGCTCGGAGAGGTAGGGAATCCAGACGACGTCGGCAGCCGTGATCAACTCCAGCTGAATACGACAATGTGCCAAAGCTGCCCGACACGGGGACCTCCTCGAGAGTACTGTGATGCCATCTCCGACCCCGAGGATAGGTATCCGGGCCCAGAGTAGTGAGAGGCCTCAGACATGGCAGCCGCTCGTAAGCCCAGAACTGTGAATAGAAACAAGGCAAGGCATGAGTCACTATCAAATACAGAAAAGGATGAAAAGAAAAAGAAATACAGTAATAGAGAGGAGGAAGGGACTCACCAGCAGAAAGTGGTAGAAACCGAGCCAGGCATCAGTCTGTCCCTCCGAGCGTAGGCGCATGCCGTGGAGGAAATAGGCAAAGGTGAATGACCCCCAGTCATAGTCACTGATGCGATCCACGTCTCTAACCGCTCCCACGACGCTGAAATGAATGGTGGAGGAGTTGTTCCCTAGGAAACAACCCCTCATGATCGTCAGGAACAAGCGGCGGAGTAGAATATCGCGGGTACCCTGATCCGCTGGAATGGGCATCGCATAGAGACCCCCGACTGCATCGACAGCCAAGGCACCAGATCGGATACTGCGGGCCTTAAAGACCCGGTCCTCAGCAGCGAAGCCCAGCAAAGCTCGAACCTCCACAGGAGTGATATCAAGATCCAAGGGGACGCGGGACCCGGTAAACTCAATGCCAGTAATGTACCTCCAGTCCCATGGGGTCAACACGACCTCGCAGTCGAGGAGATGAAGAGACTGCGTCTGGTGGAACCATCGCTCGGATAAAGCCCTCATGTAACCCCAGGGGCACTGGCGGGGGATGATAGTGAAGAAATGTCGAAAGCCCCAAGAGTCCACCATCGCCCGATAGTCACTGTGCAGGGCCGCGTAAAGGGAGTAGATGTTGAACCAGTTGCCCCTCGGCTGGGTAAACTCGGGTACCTGGGGCAATCACCAAGGGGTCAATCCGGATAAAAGGAGAATGGAGAAATTGAGAGTGAAATCAGAATAGAGCTGAAATATACCTCGTTAGCCACGAGAGATGCTGAGGGGTGACGATTGAGATCCCGACCCAAAAGATCGGGTATCTGCACAGAGGCGCCAGAAGGAGCCTGATGAGTAGATGGAGCCGGTGTGCTGGAGGATGGCCCCTCTGCCGCGACCTCCGGAGGAACAGCCTCCTCAACGTCCGGATGACCAGGACGAATGACAGCCTCCGTCAAACGACGAGCCTGACGGGTCCGAGGAGGAACAGGAGTGGGTGCAGCCCTACGACGGCGAACACCCGAAGTCCGAGAGGCGGAGGAGCTACTGGGCGCATCACGATCCATAGCTGGAATAGAACGGGCGAAAAAGAAGGTAAGTTTCCTTTTAAAATTATGTAATGAACATTCTAAATTTCTAGCCTCATCATATGATTAATGCAACATGATGCATGTTAAAAATAAAAAAAAAAAAAAAAAAAAAAAAAAAAAATAGGCAGAGTTCCGTTTGTAAATTGAACATCCCAGGCATAAGCCAAACGTGTTTTCCATCAATCAAAGCCTCAAACAGATTTAAATTGCATTCATATATGTAATTACAGCATGTAATGCATGATTTTATTGCAGAAAAGGAATAACAATATGTGGGACCGCCTCATGAACATAAAATAGGACTCACATAGTTGATACATAGCATGTATATATGATGAAACATTACATAGCATCGTAAAGCATACATTTTATCTTTAAACATGTAAATAGTCAAATGTATAGCAAAACATTGACGAAATTGAAAAGTGACCGGTAAATTTTTTACCTGTAGCGTGTAGATCAATCCTACCGGAACAGTTTTTGCAGGAAAGTTGAAAAAATCGACAAAAAGCCCTTGCGAACAAGAAAAATCGAGAGAATCTCTTTGGATTACAAGTTGAAAGTGACAGATCTGGAGGAGCCGCGTTGGATTTAAGGCCCGATCATGGCCGCAGATGTATCTGCGGCTGGCCGCAGATCCATCTGCGGCTGGCCGCAGATCCATCTGCGGCTGGCCTTGGTGGGTCCCACCTTGCTCCCCTTGCAGCCATTTGACGTGTTTCTGTTGAAGTGAAAAGTTTACGAGATGGGTGACCGGCGACGATACCCGGCCCCGACATGACGATTCGACCGGCGACGATAACCGGCGATCACGAGATGGATGACCGGCGACGATAACCGGCTCCGACAAGAAAACCGACCGGCGACGAAAACCGCAGGTTACGAGATGGGTGACCGGCGACGATACCCGGCCCCGACATGACGATCGAACCGCGACGATAACCGGCGATCACGAGATGGATGACCGGCGACGATAACCGGCTCCGACAAGATAACCGACCGGCGACGATAACCGGAGGTTACGAGATGGGTGACCGGCGACGATACCCGGCCCCGACATGACGATCGACCGGCGACGATAACCGGCGATCACGAGATGGATGTCCGGCGACGATAACCGGCTCCGACAGATAACCAACCGGCGACGATAACCGGGGGTTATGAGATGGGTGACCGGCGACGATACCCGGCCCCGACGAGACGATCGACCGGCGACGATAACCGGCGATCACGAGATGGATGTCCGGCGACGATAACCGGCTCCGACAGATAACCAACCGGCGACGATAACCGGGGGTTACGAGATGGGTGACCGGCGACGACACCCGGCCCCGACGAGACGATCGACCGGCGACGATAACCGGCGATCACGAGATGGATGTCCGGCGACGATAACCGGCTCCGACAGATAACCAACCGGCGACGATAACCGGGGGTTACGAGATGGGTGACCGGCGACGATACCCGGCCCCGACATGACGATCGACCGGCGACGATAACCGGCGATCACGAGATGGATGACCTGCGACGATAACCGGCTCCGACAAGATAACCGACCGGCGACGATAACCGGAGGTTACGAGATGGGTGACTGGCGACGATACCCGGCCCCGACATGACGATCGACCGGCGACGATAACCGGCGATCACGAGATGGATGACCGGCGACGATAACCGGCTCCGACAAGATAACCGACCGGCGACGATAACCGGAGGTTACGAGATGGGTGACCGGCGATGATACCCGGCCCCGACATGACGATCGACCGGTGACGATAACCGGCGATCACGAGATGGATGTCCTGCGACGATAACCGGCTCCGACAGATAACCAACCGGCGACGATAACCGGGGGTTACGAGATGGGTGACCGGCGACGATACCCGGCCCCGACATGACGATCGACCGGCGACGATAACCGGCGATCACGAGATGGATGTCCGGCGACGATAACCGGCTCCGACAGAGGACCGACCGGCGACGATAACCGGGGGTTACGCGATGGGTGACCGGCGACGATACCCGGCCCCGAACGAGACGATAGATTGAAGGAGTGAACCCAAAGACTAACGAACACGGTCAAGGGGTTGATACATTGACACTCTAACGAACACGGTCAAGGGGTTGATACGTTGATACATTGCCCCTATAGAAGTACGCGTTGACGTTCGGTATGCCAGCAGGGTGAGGGGTAACAAATCCGGCCATCCCCGATGATTAGCAGACATTTTCGCCATAATCTTCTTGATGTTCTTGTTTGCAGCCTCCACTGCCCCATTCATCTTAGGACGGTAAATGACAGAATTGAGGTGTTTGATCTTAAACTGGTCGCACAATCCCTTCATGAGGGCGTTGTTTAAATTCTTGGCATTGTCGGAGACCAAAACCTCAGGTTTCCCGTATCGACAAATGACATTATTCCTGATGAAACCAACGATGACCTCCTGAGTTACTTTGGGGAAAGAAGCTGCTTCTACCCATTTGGTGAAGTAATCGATCATGACAAAAATGAATCGGTGCCCGTTGCTTGCTTTGGGCTCTATTGGTCCGATTACATCCATTCCCCACATTGAGAATGGCCACGGGGAGGTCATATAGTGCAATTCATTGGGAGGCGTATGGATCACATTACCGTGCGCCTGGCATTGGTAACACCGTTTGACATGATCATCGCAATCGGCTTTCAGCGTTAACCAATAATGCCCTGTCCTTAAGATCTTCTTGGCCAGCATCGGTCCGCTCATATGGGGCCCACACACTCCACCATGTATTTCATTCATAATCCTTTGGGCCTGTGTTTCATCTACGCATTGCAACAGTCCCAACCCAGCATCCCTCTTGTAGAGTGAATCCCCACTCAGGTAAAATTTTATCGCCATCTTTTGAATCCTCATCCTCTCAGCTCGGCTCGCCTGGTCGGGAATGGATCTATCCCTCAGGTACTCCCTTATGTCGTGATACCAGGGCTGCTTTGGCAACACCACCTCGTCTGATAACACTGCCACATGTTCCTCATATGCCGGGGCATTCTATACGGCTATCTCAATCTGTGGAATGTATTTTCTTTTGATTATATGGATTAAGGAGGCCAGAGTTGCCAATGCATCTGCAAAATCATTCTGTCCCCAGGGGATATGTCGGAAAGCGATATCTTCGAACTCTTGCATCAACTGGGTAACACAACGATGGTATGGAAGTAACCGAAGCTCTTTAGTGTTGTACACCCCGATTGCCTGTCTGATTACCAATTCTGAATCCCAGAACACCGCTAGTCTCTTCACTCCCATGTCGCGGGCAAAGCGGAGTCCCAAGATACATCCCTCATATTTAGCGGTGTTGTTCGAATTGCTGAAATGCAGTTTAGTGGCCACAGGGTATTGTTCTCCGGTGATAGAGACTAGGACCGCTCCGGCTCCTGCCCCCTCAGCATTCATGGCACCATCAAAATACAGCTTCCAAAACTGCCCTTCGTCATCACATTTTGAATGTGACACCCAAAATATATCTTCGCCCGGCAGAGGAGTTTCTAACGGCTCCATCCCTCCTGACGGGGTTTCCGCCAACTGATCTGCGATTCCCTGCCCTTTCATGGCTTTCTGAGTTACGTACACCATGTCGAATTGTTGTAAGATTAACTGCCATCTTGACAGTCGACAATTCAGTATGGGCCTTTCAAAAATATATTTCAGGGGATCCATTCTCGATATCAGGTACGTAGTATGCCCATGGAGGTAATGCTGTAATCTCCCTGTGGCCCAGGCCAAAGCACAACAGGTCTTCTCGATGGGAGTGTAATTCTGTTCACATTGGCTAAATCTTTTGCTGAGGTAATAGATGGCCTGCTCTTGACCTGCCTCATTCTTCTGCCCCAGCATACATCCCATTGCGATGGCATTTACCGATATATACATAAACAGAGGGATCCCATCCTTCGGGGGTACCAGCACTGGTGCCTCCGTCAGCTGCTTTTTAATGGTCTGAAAAGCCTTCTGACATTGCTTATTCCATTCTTGGGAAGCACCTTTTCTTAACAGTTTGAAAATTGGCTCACATGTAGTCGTCAAGTGGGATATAAAACGGCTGATGAAGTTTATCCTTCCGAGGAATCCTCTTATCTCCTTCTCTGTGTGAGGTGTCGGCATATCCACAATGGCCTTAATCTTTGCTGGATCCAACTCAATGCCTCGATCACTAACCAGGAATCCCAAGAGCTTACCCGACTGCACTCCGAAAGCACACTTTGCTGGATTGAGCTTTAAATTATACTTTCTGAGCCGATCGAATAGCTTTTTAAGATGGGTTATATGGTCAGATTCTACCCTCGATTTCACAATAATGTCATCCACGTAGACCTCTATCTCCTTATGCATCATGTCATGGAACAGGGCCATCATGGCTCTCTGATAAGTAGCCCCCGCATTCGTGAGACCAAAAGCCAATCGTCTATAGCAGAAAGTGCCCAGGGGGTGATGAATGCGGTCTTTTCCCGATCTTCTTCCGCCACCATTATCTGATGATACCCCGCAAAGCAATCCACAAAAGAGTACATTTCGTACTGGGCTGTGTTATCCACCAGGATGTGTATGAAAGGCACCGGGAAGTTATCTTTAAGACTGGCCTTGTTTAGATCTCTATAATCTACACATACCCTCACCTTCCCTCCAGGCTTAGCCACTGGGACTACATTGGACAGCCATTCTGGGTAAGTGGACACCATAATGATTTCCGCCCTGAACTGCTTGATGATCTCCTCCTTCACTTTTAAGCTCCACTCCGATTTCAACTTTCTTAATTTTTGTTTGACAGGCCTGAAACCCTCCTTGATGGGCAATCGGTGTACCACAATGTCGGTGGACAATCCGATCATATCCTCATGAGACCAGGCAAAGACATCCTCATATTGGTTTAGCAACTCAGTCATTTCAGCTTTTTGGCTGGGGGTAAGGTCCGTCCCTATCTTGAGTTCTTTTGGCTTGTCAGGGGTTCCAATATCTATGGTGACGATTTGGTCCAAGTTGGGTTTGGGTTTATCCTCGACCCATCCTTTGATCTCGTCAGGCGCGTTGTCATAATCTGCCTCGTCTTGTTCAATGCCCATTAAATCGAAATCCAGCTCAATGTCAAAATCATAATCATCATTCAAATTTGAAAGACCGTTTGTTAGGCAAGGATTACTCAAATTGGTACACCTGACATGAAACAAAATACTTGTCATATATAAGTTATTTTCCACGACGATCACATTTTCAGATAACATGAAGAAACGACATAATTATGCAAAATATAAAACAACAAACAAAAATAAACTTCTTCATTCTCCCATCCTCTGGGGTCTACCACCCTGATGTCGGGTTTTACCCTTGTTTGGATATCACTGGTTTCATGGTCCAGTTGTCGACGGTCAGGTCAGATGAAATGCGCTGGATAAAAGGGGGCTTCACACCGGACACTTCCCCGATGATTACGGCTACATCGCCTGAGTCCCTCTTTCTACCCTCTTCAGGAATAACTAGCCCTGCCCAATCGATGACAGGCACCACTTGTTGGGCTCCCGGTGACATGACAACATCCGTCCCCTCTCTACTGCTCGTTAATTGTCCGGGGATATAGCACTTGGTTTCAAACTCTTTCGCGACCTCCTGTAGGAAACTCTCCCTCTTGGCCGATTCATCACTTGCGGGGGTTAATTCTTCATCCCCTGACTCAATCACAGGCTCGCTAATCCCCTGCTCATTGTTGACCTTGGTCACCAGACTGCCAGCCAGCCGAATCGGAGCCGCACCTTAACGGTGTCTCCGTGCTACGCCTTCACGATATCCCAACCCTGCTTTACCTATCTGATGGGGTAGTTGAACGGGCTCGGTGATTCCTTGGTTGCTTTTTCCTAACCCTTGTCCAGGCTGGAATTTCATTCTCATCATTTCCTTTGCAATGAAGGTGAGCTCTGGAGAGACCCTAGGTTTCATGGCTGGAGCTCCCAGGCATCTGTAGTGGGGAGTGCTGATTTCCAACGCCTGAAAATTGGCAGGTGCCGCTGACTCGTCCACATTAATCACTGGCAGGCCATTTCTGGGAGGAGAAGGGTCATCACATTCTGCCGAGATCGTTACCAGATTTCCGTCGATGATTAATTTGATTTGTTGGTGTAGCGTGGAAGGAACTGCCCCGGCCATGTGTATCCACGGCCTCCCCAATAACAGGTTATAGCTGGCTGCAATATCTAGGACCTGGAAAGAGATATCAAAAGTACAAGGTCCTATTTCCACCGGCAATTCTATCTCTCCCATTGTATCCCTCCGGGAACCATCGAAAGCTCGCACAACCACATGACTGGCCCGTAGGCGCTTGGGATTGATGTTCATCTTCTGCAATGTACTGAGGGGACAGATATTCAACGCCGATCCCCCATCAATCAACACCCCATTCATGATATAACCTGAGGAGATTACCACAATATGTAGCAGTTTTCGGTGCCCCCTTCCCTCCTTGGGGATGTCATCATCTGCAAAGGATATTACATCATTCTCCAACAAGTGGCCCACCAGCTGGCCGAAACCTTCCTCACTAATTTCCTTGGGCACGTATGCCTCCTCCAGGACTTTTGCCAGGGTTTTGCAATGATCATTGGACGATAACACCAAGTCCATGATTGATGTCAGGGTCGATTCCTCATTTAAAATCTGGATCCCCCTTATTTCTGGGTGATCCATCCTTTTCAAGAATTCTATGGCCTTTTCCTCGGAGATTTCTTCATTTTTCTTCTTTTGGCACTCAAGGACACGCCCGGGAAGATATAAGGGGTTCCTCCTTGTCGTCACGGAAGCACAACTGGCCGCTTCCTCCGGCACCCCCCCATAATTCCATGGTACCGTCTTTAGACTGCTGACAGGGATTTGCGGTCTCGCCGCAAGGATGAGGGGTTTCGGAGCCGCCAACTTGACAGGTCCCTCTGTGGTATTTCGACTTACACCCATCAACCTAATGGGCACTCCCCGCGCATTCCCGTGATCATTTATCATGTTGATCATTTCATCAATTTTCTTCACATAGTTTAGCCTTGACGTCCCTTCGGTTTCACTGGCCTCCGCCACATTGACTCCCCCTCCATCATGCCTTGGCAGGGGATTGACCTTAACATTCGGGGAGTCTGGCTGTTCCACCACAATGTCCCCACTATCAATCAAGTTTTGGATTCTGTGCTTCAACGTCCAACAGTCTTGTGTATCATGACCAGGGGAACTTGAGTGGTATGCACATCGCTTGCTTGGATCAAACCTTCTTCCCTTTGGGTCACTCGGGGGTGCCAAACCAACTATCTTCTTTTGGGCTACTAATACCGCTAAGACCCGTTCAAGAGGCTCCCCGAGCGGAGTGAATACTCGATTTTGCGAGGCCTCATATCTCCTTCGCCCTTCTGCCCTCTGCTCAGCGAAGTTAGGCTGTCGGGATGGCCCCACTCTCTGCACCTGTACTGGAAGATGGTTTTCTGTTTTTCTAGATAACCCCTGCAGGATGAGGGAAACATCCTCCTCCTTCTTCTTTTGGACCCTCCGGGAAGTGCTGCCATAGTTTCCATTCTGTATTTGTTCTGCAGCCGTTTCCAAAGCCGTAAAATCCCGGATTTTGCCAGATTTTAACCCCATATCCACCATCTCTCCATGTTTAATCATTTCAGCAAAGGGTCTTCCAATCCCCGAGATGACTCATTCATAATACGGTGCCTCTTGAATGTCTACAAAGGTCATCACCATTTCCGATTCGCTCATCGGGGGATTCACCTGCGCGGCCATACCCCTCCATCGTTATGCATATTCCCTGAAGGATTCCCTGGGTTGCTTCTTAACTTTTGTCATTTGGTATCTATCTGGGGCCATTTGGGCCAGGAAGCTATATTGGGTCAAGAAGGTATGGGCCAACTCTTCCCAATTATGGATCCGGGCATTGTCAAGACGGGCGTACCAGATTCTCGCTTCCCCCGTCAAACTCTTTTGGAAAAGTTGCATCCTTAGACCCTCATCCTCGGCGTAAGATCCAAGTTCCCCGATGTAGATTTTCAAATGTGTGTAAGGATCCCCCTTCCCATTGTATTTTTTAAATTCGGGGATTTTAAATTTCTCCTGGTATCTGGTTCCGGGGAAGACACATAAATCTGAATAGTTAACCCTGCCTAGGGACCCTATGCCCTTCATAGATTGGATGGTTTCCTCCATTTGTCTCATTTTCTTTCGCAGGTCATCCGTATCTCCCTCTTCCGGGATAGTAATCACTGTTTTGTTTGGTACAGGAATGGCCTTTGGGACGACTGGCTCGCCCTTAAGTTGAGGTGGATCCTCCTTAGGTGGTTCCTGCCTGGGCATCAATTGCTCCTTTAGCATTATGGCCATTTATAACATCTGCTTTTTAAAGTCATCAAATTCCTCCCTAGATATGGAACCGGAATTGGTAGATGGGAAGTCAGCCATTTCAGATGTAGAGTTTTGGGCTCTTTTAGATTGCGAACGTGTTTAAGGAGCAATCCTACAGAAAACAACGGTTCGAAGTTTAGTCCTGGGGAATGAAAAATGTGGATGCATGCTAAAGCTGTAATTTTTGTGTTTTTGGGTTTTTTAATCTTTTCCTGTAAAATAGAAAGTTAGTAGTCCTTTAATGCAATAACAAATGCTAATCATGACTTTATTATGCTCCCCAGCTGTTCCCTGTAAGAGATAGAGGTTAGTAATTTCTCTTGACAAAAAGGGAGGCATATATGAATGAGATCATGACTTTTACGCGTGAATGCAAAAAGGCATGAAGAGACTTTTCCTGCACTGGGTTAATCTGAGGCTGACCTATCCTAGGGTTACTCTCACGGGCTTTTCGGCATGAAGGTCTCCAAATCTTCGCAATCTACTCGTCTGAGCCCTTTCGATTGGAGCGGATTTGGGTGGTGCGTTTCCTGAGCCATCTCCGGGGAGCAGCCCTTTCGAGTCCAGTAATAAGGAACCGACAGGTTCGCCTCAGGAGGAGGTACTCTCTCAACATACATTCACATTCATCGTCCTCACCGTATGCAAATGATTACTTAAAAGTAAAGCAATTCCATTCAATTTATTGGGCAAAACACACATTCACACAACAAAAGTAAAAAATCAAAATATCGCACACACACACATTTTATGAATTTTAAAGGATAGGATAGCATCAAGATTTGAACGCGGCTTAAGCCCTCTAATGGGTCCCCAGCAGAGTCGCCAGCTGTCGACGCCGGTTTCTCGCCTCTCCCGATTTTTTAGCCTTCTTTAATATATGATTTTGGGAAAAGATCGGCATTAATGTCGACGGGGTTTTGAAAGATCATTTTTATGATGAGCCAATTACCCAGAGTCGCCAGTTGGTATGTTTGAAATGGATGTACCAACTCATCTGAGTTTTCGTTTTTTTATAAATCACTGGCTCATATGTGACTCCGAATTAATTGGTCTGCGAATCGAGATTCATAGAGTTCGGGGGCTTGCTTAAGCGAGGGGAAGGTGTTAGGCACCCCTCAACTTCCGTGAAACACGGTTACCGCAATCTTGATACTTTCCTATCCTTTGATTCATAAAATGTGTATACGTGCGTATGTGTGTGTGTGTGTGTGCTTATGTGAATGTTGTGGTGAGTTTTTTTCATGAGAGATGAAATATTTGGCATTTTGTTGAGAAATCGTGTTTTGTTTTGGGAATGTTTTAGAACGTCGTTTCCGTTAGTACGAGAGAGCTCCTTTATTCATGCGAAAGGTTTGATTTTACTTATCAAAAGCTATGAGATTTTTATTAGGTGTTGTTTTGGCAAAACAAGAATCTTTTAAACCTTTGTCAAAATAGGAATCGAAATGTATACATTGCTTTCATAAAATGATGGGCAATTTCTAGGATATCTTTAACCCTATGCACAAAGGTCTAATAAAACATTTCGTTCATTCATAAAAGCCATTTTTTGGTGATGGTTGAAAATGATTTCCTTTGGCCTTCTCGTTTAATAGGAATCGACATTTATTAACACTTCCAATTTTTTAGCCTCGTGATTCTAGTAACCTAGCTTGTTTGATTTTAATAAAAAAAAAAACCTTCATCATTTAATCTTTGAAATCATTTGAGTGTCACGGAATCCAATCAAAGCATAAATACGCGTCGGGGCTATTCATGGGCATGTAAGCCATCAAAGCATCCCCGAACGCCAACAATCACATGTTCCATTACTACAGGGCCTTAAACCCGATTCTCGCCTTAGCGTCGTTTTAAGGCCCGACGATTACATGTTACAAAAAAACAAGTACTTTGAATCTATTACATGTGTCAAAATGTCCATCATCGGATTTGGACCACGGGGTCGCGTTCCTAGGCTCACACCCGAGATTGCTACATGCCCACGAAATGAATACTACATAACTAACCAACCCGGATTTATCTAATACACCATGACATCCGAAAATGATAATCTAAATAAATTACACCCCAGAAATCACCATAAACGAGCTAGAAATTTCACCAATTGGATATCCTCGGGTTATTAGGAAGAATTTTGTTCCGATGGAACCCTCACTAATAATCCCTAATCCATGATTGTTCAACAAGATACATGAAAATTACATCTAATTTAACCAAACAATATGATATAAATTGCTAGAACAAATAGGAATTTTCACCTTGCAAATGATCTCAAATGGATGTGAACTTGTGTATTTGAATAGGATAAGGAGTGTATTTGATACAATTAAATTCAAAAGAAATAAATCCTCTCTTTTTTTCTCTCTTTTCTTCCTATTTGTTTGCAAATTTTGCTATTCTCCTCTCAATTCCCGAGCTTTTTGCTGCTAAATTCTTCTTCTTCTTCCACTGCTCACCTTCTGTTCATCCCTTGTATGCTGAAACAAAAATGAGATGAAATAGGCTGGCCAAAGCCAGCCGCAGCAGATCAATCTGCGGCTGGCTGGCCGCCTGCCTTCCACTCACCTGATTTCGAGTTCGGTGTTTCGAGTTCCGTGTTTTCAAAAGGCGCACTATTTGGCCGCAGATCAATCCGCGGCTGGATGGTTTGACTTTCTCGATTTTCGTGCCACGCCTCGATTTTCGTGTCGTAACGTCGGTTTTCGCTGACAGGCTCGTATTTTGCATTCCGGGAATTTCCGGGAGACGTGCCACCTCATTCGGGAATGCCTACTTCGGACGGCCTTATTATCACATCAGCTTTGGTCGCCAATCATTGCAGTGGGGTTGGACGAGCGCACTTGTGCCCATTCCTTCGCTCCCGCAAGCCGGTTCAATTGACGATTTTGCCCTCCTGTCATGATTAGTACAGGGAACGCAAAAATTGGGTGTCTACAATCATTTTGTTAGCTTTGCCCATTTTGTTGATCCAGTGACTTGCTAAACTCATGTTAAGCAGTTCGTTAGGCCTATAAACTCTAGTGATTTGTTGGTGTGGCTGGGAATCGAACCCAGCTGTTGGGTAGGGATTTATTGGGCAAAACTGCTAACAATAAGTCAATAATAATTATTTATTATTTATTAATAAATGCTAAATAAAATAATAATGAAGTATGAATAAACTCAATGAATTAATTATTTATTATTTATCACTAAATAATAAATAAAGATAATAAATATGTAATTATTATTTAATAATAATTAAATATGAATAAAGTTAATAAAATAATTAATTATTATTAAATAAATAAAGAGAATAAATATTTAATAACGATTAATTATGAATAAAGTTAATAAAATAATTATTTAAGGATAATAAATATTTAATTATTATTTAATAAATCGCATTATAAAATAATTATCTATTATTTATTATTTAATAATAATAAATAAAGGTAATAGATATCTAATTATTATCTAATTAATATTAATAATAATTGGGTATGAATAAAGCTAATAAGGATAGCAATTGCTTAATCATTAATGAAATAATGATTAAGTATGAGTGAGATTACTAGGTTAATTATTTGTTTTGGCCTCAATAAATAAAGATAATAAATACTTAAGGATTATTTAATTAATATTAAATAATAATTAAGTGTGTGTGGAATTAATACATTGAGTATTTAATTAATGTTGAACAAGGAATAGGAATAATAATTATTCAATTACCCTTAAGGGTGAATAGTAATTAAGTATAAATAAAACTAAATAAGTGACCAATTATTATTTAGTTGTTATTCTTCCATGATGAATTTATCATTTATTTTATAAGGATTATTAATCCATATTTGGAGACAAATAAAGGTAATAACCTGAGTATTCGAAGAATAAGTAATCATGATTGACTATTATTTATTCTAAATAATAGCTAGAGGTCATTAATTAATTTATGTTTAGCTAATGTTAAATAGTAATTAAATGTATATGGTGAATTGTTTATCTGCTAAATAAATAGCATAAGTGAGTGTATCGACATACAGTTATGCAATGCTAATGGATAAACCGATTTTATCAATTGATAGGTTATCCAAGATCAATTAGTTAAAGCTAAGATTTATTTGTAGCTGAGCAAACAGGCAAGTTTCCTATCCTTGAGCAAGTTCTTTACCCTGAAACTTTAATTATTGCAAGTTTTCTTAAACTCTACTCAAATTATCCTCGAGCGGGGTGTTATTGTATCGCAAGTTATTCTTTAAGCTTGAATCTTATCTCCAAGCATGCTTTAAGTGGTTTAATTTCTTTTAAAATTATTCCACATCCATGTATTTATTGGCATTCGCACTCGTGCATTTGAATTCGTACATTTATTAAAGTTCTGAGATTTACGAACTATTCATGATTAAGTCTGAACCCTTGTTCGGTCAGGCAAGTATGTGAGAATTTATAAAAGCTATCCGAATCAATCGATGGTAAGGATTCTTAGACTGAATGAACACCCCTTTTATTATAGGAGAGTACCCCAGGTACCGTATATAAGGTACAAATAGCAGAGTTAAATGTTATGCATATACATAGCGTACGCGAGGCTGATCACCTCAAGTACTTATTCTGTAACCAGTAACCAGAGGGTCAACTAGCTAATGACTCCTTTGGAAGTTATTGTTCAAAGTCTACTTGACTATCAATTGTTCTAAAAGCAATTATTGTTCTTACTTCTGATAATTATATTGTTGAATTCTTGTTCCATATTTCTTTCTCATGATATATCCTTTATTGTTGCACTTTAAAACTCGCTGAGCAAACTCGTTTCTCACCCTTGCTATATCATGACTCCATTACAGCTAAACCCGAGACATCAGGAAAGAGCAAAGGGAAGGAAAAGATGAAGTGATAGGCTTCACGTAGCTGATTTTATTTTATGTGTAGCTAGTTACTATTAATGTAATTTTAACCCTGATAGTTACTTGGGGTATGGATTTGTGTTAAGTATTTAAGGTTATTGTATTCTGGGACTAGTAACACCTTTCTAATGAACAACATATGTTTATTATATTCCGCATTTTAGTTAATGTATGTTGTTGGAGGTGGATGATGTATTGGATCGTGATGATCGGATCCCGGTATTTGGAGACCCGAATCTGGGGGCGTCACAGGTTGGTATCAAAGCTGTAGGTTATAAACTTTAGGATTGCTAAAACTAGGTTATGACCTTAGATTTAAACTCGTATTGAGTATGCTAGGATATGAATCAAGGAGATTCAGATAATGGCTTTGTCTAGGGGTGGATTGTGGAAATCTGCCAAGCCGAGTTGTACATGATAAAATATCTTTTCATTTGATCAATGAATGTATTTTATTATGATACTGACATTGTTGTCTCTGTCTGTGTTTGTAGGATGACTGACATAGGAGGGACCAGTGGAGTTTAGGAGGAGGTATTCACCGATATACCTGTGGTTACCGAGCAGTTAGTGGGCTATGCACCCGTTGCCCCAGGAGTACCATAGGATGAGCCCGAACCAGAGGAGGACTATCAGGGGAATCTACCAGAGCCTGTTATAGGTAGGGTTATGAGGTCCGGTAGTCAGGACCCGGATGATAGTGAGGAGGACCCAGAGACTGACGGTGATGAGCCACCTGCGTATGTTGATGGCATGGGCTCTACTACAGATGATATCATAGAGGGACTGACCAGTAGGAATGAGGAGCTGGAGGACCGGGTAGCTCATCTGGAGGAGTAGAACTAGACCCACCAGATCACGGAGGATCAGTATAGGGAGCTAGCTTATCAGCTGGAGCATGAGTTGGGGGTGGTGAATGCACAGCTACAGGGTTATGAGACCTCAGCGCAGCAGATTAGACCACTGCTACATCAGATGGTGGCCCGGAATGCTGAGCTGAGAGAGAGATTGGAACAGAAGGATATGGAGATCGCCCATCTGAAGGCCAAACAGGAGGCCATGAAGTTCGAGTTTGGGCTAGAGACTGCTGAGAGGATGCGAGTTAGAGATGCTTGGGTCAGAGAAGCCAGAAGGGTTGATCAGTTGGAAGACCAGTTGGAGGCCGGAGCGGTGAGGATCGAGACCTTGGGATTTTCCTTGGATGCAGCCTATAGGAGGCCCCGGACTGGGATGGGAGAGTCTAGTCGCTCGGTTCGTCGCCGAGTCGTGGGTGGAGCATTTTCTTCAGGTCAGCAGGCACGGATCCGTCACGACATGTAGTGACGTGCTAGGATGATTGTCTTGTTTTGTTTTGGGTGTAGTAGGTTCCACTTTTGTTAGGTTAGGGCCATGATTGTGTTGTGAACCTTTATATCTTGTTATATGATTGGGGTAGCAGTTAAACCCCAACTTTTGTCTGTTATGAGGGATGGTCAGTCATTATCCCCCACTTTTTGTATCAGGGGGAATGATTAATGATTGATAGGGCATGCAGTAGCGCATTTATAGAAGTATGCCACAAGTTTAGTCTGATTGTAACAAAACAGTGGTATATAAATATAAATGCAGTTGTTTCATTTAAACCAAATGTATTTGATAAATGTTTCTACTCTTGATCGCTGATCTCAATGACATATTGTGTAAAATATAAAACTATAGGTAAAAGTCAGCGGTTTTCCTTATTCAAATCATGCCGCCAAGAGGACGACCACATAACCAGCGGGTTGAAGAGTCAGAAAGCGAGGTTGGGGTTCAACCTAATCCAATGAGAATGTTCGCTGAGATGCTGGCAGAAGCCATGCAATCAAGACCACCACCTGTAGGGACCCAACCAGCACCCGAGCCAACGCATCATTTGGCCACTTTCAAGGACTTCAAACTGGTTGGACCACCCGAGTTCAAGGGAACTCTTAACCCGATAGAAGCACATACCTGGATCGAAGAGATAGAGAAGGTCTTCGAGGTTGCTCGGGTGGCAGAAGAACAGAAAACAAGTTTTGCCACCTTCATGCTAAAAGGCGAGGCTAACTATTGGTGGAAGGCCAACAGGGGCCGAGCTGAAGAAGGCATTGTCGCATGGGAACACTTTAAAGAGATGTTCCTGGAAAACTACTTTCCAGAGAACATGAAACAAGAGATGGAGGTCAAGTTTCTAGAGCTAAAGCAGGGGAGTATGTCTGTGGCTGAGTATGCAGCTAGGTTTAATGAGTTGGCACGGTTTGCAACTCACCAAGTCAACACCGAGAAAAGGAAAGCTCATAGGTTTGAGCTAGGTTTGAAACCATGGGTATACCGTTCTGTTGCGGTATTAAAAATCAAGACGTTTGCAGAACTGTTGGAAAGGGCGATCATTGCAGAGGGTGGCAGTGAGGCCCTGGCTAAATATAATCAAGAAAAGAATAAGGGTCATGAGGGCCCGAAGGCAGGGAACAGCGGGGGCAGTAATCCCAATAAACGCAAGTGGACCGAGAGTCAGTCAATCGGAGGGAACAAATCTGGAGGGGAGGTGAAGAAAGCAGGCAGGTGCAGCAATTGTGGTAAAAACCACACGGGGGAATGCATGAAAGGGAAAAGCGTGTGTTACCGTTGTGGACAACCGGGGCACATGGCTCCTCAGTGCCCTAACAGACAGAAAGGAGGATGCTTCTCTTGCAGATCACCCGACCACCAGATTAAGGATTGCCCGAAGAGGAAGGGCGACGTCGGGAGTGGCAACCGGAGCAGCAACAACAGCGGGAATAACAACCGGCTGAGCTATGGGGCACCAGCCAGTCAAGCTAACAGGCCAATGGCACGCACGTTCAACATGACCGTTCAGGATGCAATGGAATCCAAGGACGTGGTGTCAGGTATCATCCCAATCAATGATATAAATGCATATGTGTTATTCGATTCGGGTGCTACCTGCTCTTTTATTTCCGAAGAATTTGCTAGTTAGTTAAATTTACCTCGTGAAAAGTTAGAACACCCTATGAACGTAGAAGTAGCAAACAAGGAAATTATTTCCATAGAATGTATTCTTAGGAATTGTTGTGCTGAATTGCGAGGATTTAAGCTCAATATGGATTTGATACCAATTCGGCTGGGAGAGTTTGACGTAATCCTGGGAATGGATTGGCTATCAATTCTCGGAGCAGTTATTGACTGTAAGAAGAAATGTGTACACCTGAAGACTCCTAACAAGTCGAAGGTGGTATTCTATGGTAATAAATCACCAAAACAATCTTGTTGTCTTACTATGATGCAAACCAAGAAATTACTTAAGAAGGGTTGAGTATGTTATTTGGCCCATGTGGTTGATACTCGTCAAGTTGGGGATGAGATGAGTCAAATACCAATCGTGAGGGAATTCGCCAATGTCTTCCCAGATGAGCTTCTAGGACTACCGCCGGACAAGGAAACCGAGTTTGTTATCGATTTGGCACCGGGAACCGCACCAATATCGAAACCGCCGTATCGAATGGCACCTGTAGAAATGAAAGAGTTGATGGTGCAACTGCAGGAACTGTTAGATAAAGGTTATATCAGACCAAGCGTGTCCCCGTGGGGAGCTCCAGTTCTGTTTGTAAAGAAGAAAGATGGTTCTATGAGGCTTTGTATCGACTATTGGGAGTTGAACAAAGTTACGATTAAGAATAGGTATCCGCTTCCTAGGATTGACGATTTATTTGATCAACTTAAGGGAGCGAAATACTTTTCAAAAATCGACTTAAGAACAGGCTATCATCAGTTGAAGGTGAGGCAGGAAGATATCCCGAAGACCGCATTCAGGACTCGTTATGGGCACTTCGAGTTTTTGGTAATGTCCTTTGGATTGACGAATGCACCAACAGCATTCATGGATATGATGAACAGAGTATTCAAGCAGTACTTGGACAAGTTCGTAGTCGTATTCATCGATGACATTCTGGTGTATTCAGGGTCAGAGGAGGAACATGCCAAACATTTAAAGATTGTATTGGAAGCTCTCAGGAAGGAGAAGTTGTATGCAAAGTTTTCTAAGTGTGAGTTTTGGTTGTAGAGGGTACAATTTCTGGGTCACGTCATCGACAAAAATGGTGTTTCGGTGGACCCAGCAAAGGTAGAAGCGGTTATCAATTGGGAATAGCCGAAGACGCCAACGGAGATCCGGAGTTTCTTGGGATTAGCAGGATACTATCGGAGATTCATCCAGGATTTTTCAAAGATAGCATCGCCGTTGACCAATCTCACCAGAAAAACCGTTAAGTTCGTTTGGTTGGAGAATTGTGAGAAAAGTTTTATGGAGCTGAAGAAGAGACTTAGCCAAGCACCGGTGTTGACCTTACCTGACAACACTGGGGGTTTCGTAGTATATAGCGATGCGTCACACAAAGGTCTTGGCTGTGTATTGATGCAGCACGACAAGGTTGTTGCGTACGCATCACGTCAGCTGAAGGACTATGAGAAGGGTTACCCGACTCATAACCTGGAGTTAGCCGCGGTAGTTTTCGCCTTGAAGATTTGGAGGCACTACCTATACGGGGAGAAGTGCGAGATATATACAGATCACAACAGTCTGAAATATATCTTCACTTAGAAAGAGCTGAACATGAGGCAACGCCGATGGTTAGAATTGATCAAGGATTACGACTGTGAGATTCTGTACCATCCGGGCAAAGCAAATGTAGTGGCTGATGCCTTAAGCAGAAAAGGCAAGGTGAAATTGATGCAGCTGACAATTCAAGAGGAGTTGATAAGGGACTTTGAACGTCTGGAACTGGAGGTTAAGTATCTGATGGAGACGGACGAAAAATTATTCATCGTGACAGTAGGTCCGACTTTACTGGATAAGATAAAGGAGGCTCAAGAATTTGATGAAGAATGCATTGGCATTAAGAAGCAACTATCGGAGGGAAAAACGTTGAAGTTCAAGGTTGACAGCACAGGGCTGCTGAGATTCGAGGGAAGGATCTAGATACCCTACGTACTAGACTTAAGGGAAGAGATATTATAGGAGGCCCATAATACGAGATTCTCGGTACATCCAGGTAGCACCAAGATGTATCAAGATCTGCGTCAGCATTATTGGTGGCCGCATTTGAAAGGAGAAGTTGCAGAATACGTCAGCCGGTGTTTAACTTGTCAGAGGATCAAGGCAGAGCACCAACGGTCGAGCGGATTGTTGCAACTTTTAGAGATTCCCGAGTGGAAGTGGGAGCACATCACTATGGATTTTGTGGTAGGACTCCCGACAACACAAAAGGGTCTAGACGCCATCTGGGTGATCGTAGATCGTTTGACCAAGTCTGCCCATTTTCTACCAATCAAGATCAGGTACAAATTGGAGCAATTAGCGAAGCTTTACGTGAAGGAGATAGTATCGCGACATGGAGTGCCAGTATCTATTGTGTCTGACAGAGATCCGCGCTTCATGTCAAATTTTTGGAGAAGTCTATAGGAAAGAATGGGAACACAGTTAAGAATGAGTACGGCGTATCATCCTCAGACTGATGGTCAGAGCGAGCGGACAATTCATACCCTAGAGGATATGCTCCGGACAGTTGTGATGGATTTAGGGGGCAGCTAGGACGATCACTTGCCCTTGGTAGAGTTCACTTACAATAATAGTTATCATGCTAGCATCGGTATGCCACTGTACGAAGCGTTATATGGAAGGAGGTGTCGAACGTCGTTGTGTTGGGATGAAGTTAGTGAACGGAGATTGTTAGGACCAAAATTGGTACAACAAACCGTGGAAATCATTAAAGTAATAAGACAGCGGTTAGTAGCAGCCCAGGATCGTCAGAAGAAGTATGCCGACTTACATCGTCAGAAACGAGATTTTGAAGTTGGTAGCTTTGTGTTTCTGAAGGTATCCCCCTGGAAAGGGAAGATCCGTTTGGGAAGAAGGGCAAATTGAGCCCCAGGTTCATAGGACCTTTTGAAATATTAAGGAGAATAGGCGAGGTGGCGTACGAGGTAGCATTACCTCCTGAACTTGAGCACATTCACAACGTGTTTCATGTATCAGTGTTACGTCCATATAAGCCAGACTACAAGCATGTCATCTCCTATGAACCAATTAAAGTCGAAAGGGACTTATCGTACGAGGAGATTCCTGTCCAAATACTTGATAGGAAGGAGCAAACGCTAAGAAATAAAACCATTCATTCTGTTAAAGTTCTCTGGAGGAATCACGCAGTGGAAGAAGCCATGTGAGAACTCGAAGAGAAGATGAGAGTAAATTACCCGCAGTTATTTGAGTAACCTTAGATTGACCGAGGACGGAATTTTTAAACATTGTATCAAATTATCTTGATATATGAAATTCATTTTATATAATTTTTCGAATTTAATTGGATCCATGTAGGTATTATTATTTAATTATATCTAAATTATATGGTCCAATAATTTTCCTTGCATTAAAGGGACTCACTGATAGTCCGAATAAATCAGTGAGTTAACCCTAAGAATTGATTGGCAAGAAATTGGAAAAAATTAATAAATAATTTCATTTTACTAATATCGGATTTAAATAATTCGCATGAGGAATTATTATGGAAACAAATATTAGGAATAATGGATTTAGTAGTTACTTAATTTAAATATTAGAGGCATGGTATTATTGATTTTATTAATCAAGTTGGATATTTAAATTAGATGCTAAAAACATAATTATTATTAATCTTAGTTAGTGTATTGGGCCATCTACCTCTTTATTTTAAATGGCCCAACATTATTGTGTAGGATTAAATTCCCTTCTAATTCCTTTTGGGCCACTTTTCTTTTATTTCAAAATCAGATGGGCTGAACCCAAACTCTATACCATTAACAAGTGGGCTGAGCCCATTCTTATTTCTTTACCGACCGGGTTGGACTGAATGTACTGGGTCGATCCAATTAATTTGGGGAAACCGGTAGGAGGTATTAGGGATAAACCAAGCCGGTAGATTGAAAACCCTCAAATCAGTTCAGTCGAAGAAAAAGGGGAGTAGGCATAGCCGAACCTAGCTAGACCCAAACCCTCAATCAGTCGAACCAGACGAGCAAGGGATGAGAGAAAGAAACGGGGCTGTCAATCGCCGGTGATAGCAGTGGATGAGCGTCGACCGACGGCTGCCAAGGAGTGACCAGCGAACGGAGCAGCGACCGGCGGATAACCAAGGCTCGAGGCAGTCAATCGAAGCAACCGAGCGCCCAGTCGAGTGTACCAAGGGTTCAAGGGGCGTGACGATGTGACCGGCAAGGACGCGCGGCTCAAGGGACTGTCGGCAAGTCATGGTTGGCTCGGATGTGGCTTGACTTGGACAACTGATTGCCTACTCACCCCCCTCCTACCGTTGGTTAATTGGGTCGCCACTAGGGGTATTACCCAGCGTGTTAGACAACCTACCTCTATAAATTAGGACCCATAAGCCCTTAACGAAGCTGCTGATTTTCAGAGTACCAATTGAAGAAGAAAAAATTTATAGCAAGAAAGAGGGAAACAGGGGAGGCTGGTCGTTGGATGTCCGAGTTCGTCGAGTACTTTGGGAGGAGAAGGAGGACTGCCAATCGGACAAACTCAAGGTATACAGTGAGCTGCTAGGGTTTGTTAGAATTGTTTTCTCTTCTTTCTTTTGTACCTGGGATTGTAGTGTATTAATTCCTGATTGGGACTCTGTACATTGAAAAATCCTAAGAGATTTTGGCAGTTGATTTTGTACGGTGTTAGGCTAGTAATGTATGCACCTTGTGATTAATTGCAGACTTTTACTTCGTTTAGTGTTGAATATACTGTCAATGCACATTGTTTATAAAAATCAAACATTAGTCTATCATATGTTGGAATTATGGCTGATAATAGGTACTAAGAATTTGTGTTGCTACAGTTTGAGAATTTGTGTGTTGAAGAACCTTGAGGTTCTGGCAGTTAGGTTATACTGAAAATAGGTCAGTGTAGTGCTTTAGGATGCATACCATGTGTTTGTTATAATGTCTATGAGGATCATTTTGTTAGCTTTGCCCATTTTGTTGATCCAGTGACTTGCTAGACTCATGTTAAGCAGTTCGTTAGGCCTATAAACTCTAGTGATTTGTTGGTGTGGCTGGGAATCGAACCCAGTTGTTGGGTAGGGATTTATTGGGCAAAACTGCTAACAATAAGTCAATAATAATTATTTATTATTTATTAATAAATGATAAATAAAATAATAATTAAGTATGAATAAAGTCAATCAATTAATTATTTATTATTTATCACTAAATAATAAATAAAGATAATAAATATGTAATTATTATTTAATAATAATTAAATATGAATAAAGTTATTAAAATAATTAATTATTATTAAATAAATAAAGAGAATAAATATTTAATAACGATTAATTATGAATAAAGTTAATAAAATAATTATTTAAGGATAATAGATATTTAATTATTATTTAATAAATCGCATTATAAAATAATTATCTATTATTTATTATTTAATAATAATAAATAAAGGTAATAAATATCTAGTTATTATCTAATTAATATTAATAATAATTGGGTATGAATAAAGCTAATAAGGATAGCAATTGCTTAATCATTAATGAAATAATGATTAAGTATGAGTGAGATTACTAGGTTAATTATTTATTTTGGCCTCAATAAATAAAGATAATAAATACTTAAGGATTATTTAATTAATATTAAATAATAATTAAGTGTGTGTTGAATTAATACATTGAGTATTTAATTAATGTTGAACAAGGAACAGGAATAATAATTATTCAATTACCCTTAAGGGTGAATAGTAATTAAGTATAAATAAAACTAAATAAGTGACCAATTATTATTTAGTTGTTATTCTTCCATGATGAATTTATCATTTATTTTATAAGGATTATTAATCCATATTTGGAGACAAATAAAGGTAATAACCTGAGTATTCGAAGAATAAGTAATCATGATTGACTATTATTTATTCTAAATAATAGCTAGAGGTCATTAATTAATTTATGTTTAGCTAATGTTAAATAGTAATTAAATGTATATGGTGAATTGTTTATCTGCTAAATAAATAGCATAAGTGAGTGTATCGACATACAGTTATGCAATGCTAATGGATAAACCGACTTTATCAACTGATAGGTTATCCAAGATCAATTAGTTAAAGCTAAGATTTATTTGTAGCTGAGCAAACAGGCAAGTTTCCTATCCTTAAGCAAGTTCTTTACCCTGAAACTTTAATTATTGCAAGTTTTCTTAAACTCTACTCAAATTATCCTCGAGCGGAGTGTTATTGTATTGCAAGTTATTCTTTAAGCTTGAATCTTATCTCCAAGCATGCTTTAAGTGGTCTAATTTCTTTTAAAATTATTCCACATCCATGTATTTATTGACATTCGCACTCGTGCATTTGAATTCGTACATTTATTAAAGTTCTGAGATTTACGAACTATTCATGATTAAGTCTGAACCCTTGTTCGGTCAGGCAAGTATGTAAGAATTTATAAAAGCTATCCAAACCAATCGATAGTAAGGATTCTTAGACTGAATGAACACCCCTTTTATTATAGGAGAGTACCCCAGGTACCGTATATAAGGTACAAATAGCAGAGTTAAATGTTATGCATATACATAGCGTACGCGAGGCTGATCCCCTCAAGTACTTATTCTGTAACCAGTAACCAGAGGGTCAACTAGCTAATGACTCCTTTGGAAGTTATTGTTCAAAGTCTACTTGACTATCAATTGTTCTAAAAGCAATTATTGTTCTTACTTCTGATAATTATATTGTTGAATTCTTGTTCCATATTTCTTTCTCATGATATATCCTTTATTGTTGCACTTTAAAACTCGCTGAGCAAACTCGTTTCTCACCCTTGCTATATCATGACTCCATTACAGCTAAACCCGAGACATCAGGAAAGAGCAAAGGGAAGGAAAAGATGAAGTGATAGGCTTCACATAGCTGATTTTATTTTATGTGTAGCTAGTTACTATTAATGTAATTTTAACCCTGATAGTTACTTGGGGTATGGATTTGTGTTAAGTATTTAAGGTTATTGTATTCTGGGACTAGTAACACCTTTCTAATGAACAACATATGTTTATTATATTCCGCATTTTAGTTAATGTATGTTGTTGGAGGTGGATGATGTATTGGATCGTGATGATCGGATCCCGGTATTTGGAGACCCGAATCTGGGGGCGTCACAGGTTGGTATCAAAGCTGTAGGTTATAAACTTTAGGATTGCTAAAACTAGGTTATGACCTTAGATTTAAACTCGTATTGAGTATGCTAGGATATGAATCAAGGAGATTCAGATAATGGCTTTGTCTAGGGGTGGATTGTGGAAATCTGCCAAGCCGAGTTGTACATGATAAAATATCTTTTCATTTTATCAATGAATGTATTTTATTATGATACTGACATTGTTGTCTCTGTCTGTGTTTGTAGGATGACTGACATAGGAGGGACCAGTGGAGTTTAGGAGGAGGTATTCACCGATATACCTGTGGTTACCGAGCAGTTAGTGGGCTATGCACCCGTTGCCCCAGGAGTACCATAGGATGAGCCCGAACCAGAGGAGGACTATCAGGGGAATCTACCAAAGCCTGTTATAGGTAGGGTTATGAGGTCCGGTAGTCAGGACCCGGATGATAGTGAGGAGGACCCAGAGACTGACGGTGATGAGCCACCTGCGTATGTTGATGGCATGGGCTCTACTGCAGATGATATCATAGAGGGACTGACCAGTAGGAATGAGGAGCTGGAGGACCGGGTAGCTCATCTGGAGGAGTAGAACCAGACCCACCAGATCACGGAGGATCAGTATAGGGAGCTAGCTTATCAGCTGGAGCATGAGTTGGGGGTGGTGAAGGCACAGCTACAGGGTTATGAGACCTCAGCGTAGCAGATTGGACCACTGCTACATCAGATGGTGGCCCGGAATGCTGAGCTGAGAGAGAGATTGGAACAGAAGGATATGGAGATCGCCCATCTGAAGGCCAAACAGGAGGCCATGAAGTTCGAGTTTGGGCTGGAGACAACTGAGAGGATGCGAGTTAGAGATGTTTGGGTCAGAGAAGCCAGAAGGGTTGATCAGTTGGAAGACCAGTTGGAGGCCGGAGCGGTGAGGATCGAGACATTGGGATTTTCCTTGGATGCAGCCTATAGGAGGCCCCGGACTGAGATGGGACAGTCTAGTCGCTCGGTTCGTCGCCGAGTCGTGGGTGGAGCATTTTCTTCAGGTCAGCAGGCACGGATCCGTCATGACATGTAATGACGTGCTAGGATGATTGTCTTGTTTTGTTTTGGGTGTAGTAGGTTCCATTTTTGTTAGGTTAGGGCCATGATTGTGTTGTGAACCTTTATATCTTGTTATATGATTGGGGTAGCAGTTAAACCCCAACTTTTGTCTGTTATGAGGGATGGTCAGTCATTATCCCCCACTTTTTGTATCAGGGGGAATGATTAATGATTGATAGGGCATGCAGTAGCGCATTTATAGAAGTATGCCACAGGTTTAGTCTGATTGTAACAAAACAGTGGTATATAAATATAAATGCAGTTGTTTCATTTAAACCAAATGTATTTGATAAATGTTTCTACTCTTGATCGCTGATCTCAATGACATATTGTGTAAAATATAAAACTATAGGTAAAAGTCAGCGGTTTTCCTTATTCAAATCATGCCGCCAAGAGGACGACCACATAACCAGCGGGTTGAAGAGTCAGAAAGAGAGGTTGGGGTTCAACCTAATCCAATGAGAATGTTCGCTGAGATGCTGGCAGAAGCCATGCAATCAAGACCACCACCTGTAGGGACCCAACCAGCACCCCGAGCCAATGCATCATTTGGCCACTTTCAAGGACTTCAAACTGGTTGGACCACCCGAGTTCAAGGGAACTCTTAACCCGATAGAAGCACATACCTGGATCGAAGAGATAGAGAAGGTCTTCGAGGTTGCTCGGGTGGCAGAAGAACAGAAAACAAGTTTTGCCACCTTCATGCTAAAAGACGAGGCTAACTATTAGTGGAAGGCCAACAGGGGCCGAGCTGAAGAAGGCATTGTCGCATGGGAACGCTTTAAAGAGATGTTCCTGGAAAACTACTTTCCAGAGAGCATGAAACAAGAGATGGAGGTCAAGTTTCTGGAGCTAAAGCAGGGGAGTATGTCTGTGGCTGAGTATGCAGCTAGGTTTAACGAGTTGACACGGTTTGCAACTCACCAAGTCAGCACCGAGGAAAGGAAAGCTCATAGGTTTGAGCTAGGTTTGAAACCATGGGTATACCGTTCTGTTGCGGTATTAAAAATCAAGACGTTGGCAGAACTATTTGAAAGGGCGATCATTGCAGAGGATGGCAGTGAGGCCCTGGCTAAATACAATCAAGAAAAGAAGAAGGGTCATGAGGGCCCGAAGGCAGGGAGCAGCGGGGGCAGTAATCCCAATAAACGCAAGTGGACCGAGAGTCAGTCAATCGGAGGGAACAAATCTGGATGGGAGGTGAAGAAAGCAGGCAGGTGCAGCAATTGTGGTAAAAACCACACGGGGGAATGCATGAAAGGGAAAAGCGTGTGTTACCGTTGTGGACAACCGGGGCACATGGCTCCTCAGTGCCCTAACAGACAGAAAGGAGGATGCTTCTCTTGCAGATCACCCGACCACCAGATTAAGGATTGCCCGAAGAGGAAGGGCGACGTCGGGAGTGGCAACCGGAGCAGCAACAACAGTGGGAATAACAACCGGCTGAGCTATGGGGCACCAGCCAGTCAAGCTAACAGGCCAACGGCACGCACGTTCAACATGACCGTTCAGGATGCAATGGAATCCAAGGACGTGGTGTCAGGTATCATCATAATCAATGATATAAATGCATATGTGTTATTCGATTCGGGTGCTACCTGCTCTTTTGTTTCCGAAGAATTTGCTAGTTAGTTAAATTTACCTCGTGAAAAGTTAGAACACCCTATGAACGTAGAAGTAGCAAACAAGGAAATTATTCCCATAGAATGCATTCTTAGGAATTGTTGTGCTGAATTGCGAGGATTTAAGCTCAATATGGATTTGATACCAATTCGGCTGGGAGAGTTTGACGTAATCCTGGGAATGGATTGGCTATCAATTCTCGGAGCAGTTATTGACTGTAAGAAGAAATGTGTACACCTGAAGACTCCTAACAAGTCGAAGGTGGTATTCTATGGTAATAAATCACCAAAACAATCTTGTTGTCTTACTATGATGCAAACCAAGAAATTACTTAAGAAGGGTTGCGTATGTTATTTGGCCCATGTGGTTGATACTCGTCAAGTTGGGGATGAGATGAGTCAAATACCAATCGTGAGGGAATTCGCCGATGTCTTCCCAGATGAGCTTCTGGGACTACCGCCGGACAAGGAAACCGAGTTCGTTATCGATTTGGCACCAGGAACCGCACCAATATCGAAACCGCCATATCGAATGGCACCTATAGAAATGAAAGAGTTGATGGTGCAACTGCAGGAACTGTTAGATAAAAGTTATATCAGACCAAGCGTGTCCCCGTGGGGAGCTCCAGTTCTGTTTGTAAAGAAGAAAGATGGTTCTATGAGGCTTTGTATCGACTATCGGGAGTTGAACAAAGTTACGATTAAGAATAGGTATCCGCTTCCTAGGATTGACGATTTATTTGATCAACTTAAGGGAGCGAAATACTTTTCAAAAATCGACTTAAGAACAGGCTATCATCAGTTGAAGGTGAGGCAGGAAGATATCCCGAAGACCGCATTCAGGACTCGTTATGGGCACTTCGAGTTTCTGGTAATGTCCTTTGGATTGACGAATGCACCAACAACATTCATGGATATGATGAACAGAGTATTCAAGCAGTACTTGGACAAGTTCGTAGTCGTATTCATCGATGACATTCTGGTGTATTCAGGGTCAGAGGAGGAACATGCCAAACATTTAAAGATTGTATTGGAAGCTCTCAGGAAGGAGAAGTTGTATGCAAAGTTTTCTAAGTGTGAGTTTTGGTTGTAGAGGGTACAATTTCTGGGTCACGTCATCGACAAAAATGGTGTTTCGGTGGACCCAGCAAAGGTAGAAGCGGTTATCAATTGGGAATAGCCGAAGACGCCAACGGAGATCCGGAGTTTCTTGGGATTAGCAGGATACTATCGGAGATTCATCCAGGATTTTTCAAAGATAGCATCGCCGTTGACCAATCTCACCAGAAAAACCGTTATGTTCGTTTGGTCGGAGAATTGTGAGAAAAGTTTTATGGAGCTGAAGAAGAGACTTAGCCAAGCACCGGTGTTGACCTTACCTGACAACACTGGGGGTTTCGTAGTATATAGCGATGCGTCACACAAAGGTCTTGGCTGTGTATTGATGCAGCACGACAAGGTTGTTGCGTACGCATCACGTCAGCTGAAGGACTATGAGAAGGGTTACCCGACTCATAACCTGGAGTTAGCCGCGGTAGTTTTCGCCTTGAAGATTTGGAGGCACTACCTATACGGGGAGAAGTGCGAGATATATACAGATCACAAAAGTCTGAAATATATCTTCACTTAGAAAGAGCTGAACATGAGGCAGCGCCGATGGTTAGAATTGATCAAGGATTACGACTGTGAGATTCTGTACTATTCGGGCAAAGCAAATGTAGTGGTTGATGCCTTAAGCAGAAAAGGCAAGGTGAAATTGATGCAGCTGACAATTCAAGAGGAGTTGATAAGGGACTTTGAACGTCTGGAACTGGAGGTTAAGTATCCGATGGAGACGAACGAAAAATTATTCATCATGACAGTAGGTCCGACTTTACTGGATAAGATAAAGGAGGCTCAAGAATTTGATGAAGAATGCATTGGCATTAAGAAGCAACTATCGGAGGGAAAAACGTTGAAGTTCAAGGTTGACAGCACAGGGCTGCTGAGATTCGAGGGAAGGATCTAGATACCCTACGTACTAGACTTAAGGGAAGAAATATTATAGGAGGCCCATAATACGAGATTCTCGGTACATCCAGGTAGCACCAAGATGTATCAAGATCTGCGTCAGCATTATTGGTGGCCGCATTTGAAAGGAGAAGTTGCAGAATACGTCAGTCGGTGTTTAACTTGTCAGAGGATCAAGGCAGAGCACCAACGGCCGAGCGGATTGTTGCAACTTTTAGAGATTCCCGAGTGGAAGTGGGAGCACATCACTATGGATTTTGTGGTAGGACTCCCGACAACACAAAAGGATCTAGACGCCATCTGGGTGATCGTAGATCGTTTGACCAAGTCTGCCCATTTTCTACCAATCAAGATCAGGTACAAATTGGAGCAATTAGCGAAGCTTTACGTGAAGGAGATAGTATCGCGACATGGAGTGCCAGTATCTATTGTGTCTGACAGAGATCCGCGCTTCATGTCAAATTTTTGGAGAAGTCTATAGGAAAGAATGGGAACACAGTTAAGAATGAGTACGGCGTATCATCCTCAGACTGATGGTCAGAGCGAGCGGATAATTCATACCCTAGAGGATATGCTCCGAGCAGTTGTGATGGATTTAGGGGGCAGCTAGGACGATCACTTGCCCTTGGTAGAGTTCACTTACAATAATAGTTATCATGCTAGCATCGGTATGCCACTGTACGAAGCGTTATATGGAAGGAGGTGTCGAACGTCGTTGTGTTGGGATGAAGTTAGTGAACGGAGATTGTTAGGACCAAAATTGGTACAACAAACCGTGGAAATCATTAAAGTAATAAGACAGCGGTTAGTAGCAGCCCAGGATCGTCAGAAGAAGTATGCCGACTTACATCGTCAGAAACGAGATTTTGAAGTTGGTAGCTTTGTGTTTCTGAAGGTATCCCCCTGGAAAGGGAAGATCCGTTTGGGAAGAAGGGCAAATTGAGCCCCAGGTTCATAGGACCTTTTGAAATATTAAGGAGAATAGGCGAGGTGGCGTACGAGGTAGCATTACCTCCTGAACTTGAGCACATTCACAACGTGTTTCATGTATCAGTGTTACGTCCATATAAGCCAGACTACAAGCATGTCATCTCCTATGAACCAATTCAAGTCGAAAGGGACTTATCGTACGAGGAGATTCCTGTCCAAATACTTGATAGGAAGGAGCAAACGCTAAGAAATAAAACCATTCATTCTGTTAAAGTTCTCTGGAGGAATCACGCAGTGGAAGAAGCCACGTGAGAACTCGAAGAGAAGATGAGAGTAAATTACCCGCAGTTATTTGAGTAACCTTAGATTGACCGAGGACGGAATTTTTATAAGGGGAAGAGGATATAATGTCCAGGAATTTTTAAACATTGTATCAAATTATCTTGATATATGAAATTGATTTTATATAATTTTTCGAATTTAATTGGATCCATGTAGGTATTATTATTTAATTATATCTAAATTATATGGTCCAATAATTTTCCTTGCATTAAAGGGACTCACTGATAGTCCGAATAAATCAGTGAGTTAACCCTAAGAATTGATTGGCAAGAAATTGGGAAAAATTAATAAATAATTTCATTTTACTAATATCGGATTTAAATAATTCGCATGAGGAATTATTATGGAAACAAATATTAGGAATAATGGATTTAGTACTTACTTAATTTAAATATTAGAGGCATGGTGTTATTGATTTTATTAATCAAGTTGGATATTTAAATTAGATGCTAAAAACATAATTATTATTAATCTTAGTTAGTGTATTGGGCCATCTACCTCTTTATTTTAAATGGCCCAACATTATTGTGTAGGATTAAATTCCCTTCTAATTCCTTTTGGGCCACTTTTCTTTTATTTCAAAATCAGATGGGCTGAACCCAAACTCTATACCATTAACAAGTGGGCTGAGCCCATTCTTATTTCTTTACCGACCGGGTTGGACTGAATGTACTGGGTCGATCCAATTAATTTGGGGAAACCGGTAGGAGGAATTGGGGATAAACCAAGCCGGTAGATTGAAAACCATCAAATCAGTTCAGTCGAAGAAAAAGGGGAGTAGGCGTAGCTGAACCTAGCTAGACCCAAACCCTCAATCAGTCGAACCAGACGAGCAAGGGATGAGAGAAAGAAACGGGGCTGTCAATCACCGGTGATAGCAGTGGATGAGCGTCGACCGACGGCTGCCAAGGAGTGACCAGCGAACGGAGCAGCGACCGGCGGATAACCAAGGCTCGAGGCGGTCAATCGAAGCAACCGAGCGCCCAGTCGAGCGGACCAAGGGTTCAAGGGGCGTGACGATGTGACCGGAAAGGACGCGCGGCTCAAGGGACTGTCGGCAAGTCATGGTTGGCTCGGATGTGGCTTGACTTGGACAACTGATTGCCTACTCACCCCCCTCCTACCGTTGGTTAATTGGGTCGCCACTAGGGGTATTACCCAGCGTGTTAGACAACCTACCTCTATAAATTAGGACCCATAAGCCCTTAACGAAGCTGCTGATTTTCAGAGTACCAATTGAAGAAGAAAAAATTTATAGCAAGAAAGAGGGAAACAGGGGAGGCTGGTCGTTGGATGTCCGAGTTCGTCGAGTACTTTGGGAGGAGAAGGAGGACTGCCAATCGGACAAACTCAAGGTATACAGTGAGCTGCTAGGGTTTGTTAGAATTGTTTTCTCTTCTTTCTTCTGTACCTGGGATTGTAGTGTATTAATTCCTGATTGGGACTCTGTACATTGAAAAATCCTAAGAGATTTTGGCAGTTGATTTTGTACGGTGTTAGGCTAGTAATGTATGCATCTTGTGATTAATTGCAGACTTTTACTTCGTTTAGTGTTGAATATACTGTCAATGCACATTGTTTATAAAAATCAAACGTTAGTCTATCATATGTTGGAATTATGGCTGATAATAGGTACTGAGAATTTGTGTTGCTACAGTTTGAGAATTTGTGTGTTGAAGAACCTTGAGGTTCTGGCAGTCAGGTTATACTGAAAATAGGTCAGTGTGGTGCTTTAGGATGCATACCATGTGTTTGTTATAATGTCTATGAGGATCATTTTGTTAGCTTTGCCCATTTTGTTGATCCAGTGACTTGCTAGACTCATGTTAAGCAGTTCGTTAGGCCTATAAACTCTAGTGATTTGTTGGTGTGGCTGGGAATCGAACCCAGCTGTTGGGTAGGGATTTATTGGGCAAAACTGCTAACAATAAGTCAATAATAATTATTTATTATTTATTAATAAATGATAAGTAAAATAATAATTAAGTATGAATAAAGTCAATCAATTAATTATTTATTATTTATCACTAAATAATAAATAAAGATAATAAATATGTAATTATTATTTAATAATAATTAAATATGAATAAAGTTAATAAAATAATTAATTATTATTAAATAAATAAAGAGAATAAATATTTAATAACGATTAATTATGAATAAAGTTAATAAAATAATTATTTAAGGATAATAAATATTTAATTATTATTTAATAAATCGCATTATAAAATAATTATCTATTATTTATTATTTAATAATAATAAATAAAGGTAATAAATATCTAATTATTATCTAATTAATATTAATAATAATTGGGTATGAATAAAGCTAATAAGGATAGCAATTGCTTAATCATTAATGAAATAATGATTAAGTATGAGTGAGATTACTAGGTTAATTATTTATTTTGGACTCAATAAATAAAGATAATAAATACTTAAGGATTATTTAATTAATATTAAATAATAATTAAGTGTGTGTGGAATTAATACATTGAGTATTTAATTAATGTTGAACAAGGAACAGGAATAATAATTATTCAATTACCCTTAAGGGTGAATAGTAATTAAGTATAAATAAAACTAAATAAGTGACCAATTATTATTTAGTTGTTATTCTTCCATGATGAATTTATCATTTATTTTATAAGGATTATTAATCCATATTTGGAGACAAATAAAGGTAATAACCTGAGTATTCGAAGAATAAGTAATCATGATTGACTATTATTTATTCTAAATAATAGCTAGAGGTCATTAATTAATTTATGTTTAGCTAATGTTAAATAGTAATTAAATGTATATGGTGAATTGTTTATCTGCTAAATAAATAGCATAAGTGAGTGTATCGACATACAGTTATGCAATGCTAATGGATAAACCGACTTTATCAACTGATAGGTTATCCAAGATCAATTAGTTAAAGCTAAGATTTATTTGTAGCTGAGCAAACAGGCAAGTTTCCTATCCTTGAGCAAGTTCTTTACCCTGAAACTTTAATTATTGCAAGTTTTCTTAAACTCTACTCAAATTATCCTCAAGCGGGGTGTTATTGTATTGCAAGTTATTCTTTAAGCTTGAATCTTATCTCCAAGCATGCTTTAAGTGGTCTAATTTCTTTTAAAATTATTCCACATCCATGTATTTATTGACATTCGCACTCGTGCATTTGAATTCGTACATTTATTAAAGTTCTGAGATTTACGAACTATTCATGATTAAGTCTGAACCCTTATTCGGTCAGGCAAGTATGTGAGAATTTATAAAAGCTATCCGAACCAATCGATGGTAAGGATTCTTAGACTGAATGAACACCCCTTTTATTATAGGGGAGTACCCCAGGTACCGTATATAAGGTACAAATAGCAGAGTTAAATGTTATGCATATACATAGCGTACGCGAGCCTGATCCCCTCAAGTACTTATTCTGTAACCAGTAACCAGAGGGTCAACTAGCTAATGACTCCTTTAGAAGTTATTGTTCAAAGTCTACTTGACTATCAATTGTTCTAAAAGCAATTATTGTTCTTGCTTTTGATAATTATATTGTTGAATTCTTGTTCCATATTACTTTCGTCATGATATATCTTTTATTGTTGCACTTTAAAACTCGCTGAGCAAACTCGTTGCTCACCCTTGCTATATCATGACTCCATTGCAGCTAAACCCGAGACATCAGGAAAGAGCAAAGGGAAGAAAAAGATGAAGTGATAGGCTTCACGTAGCTGATTTTATTTTATGTGTAGCTAGTTACTATTAATGTAATTTTAACCCTGATAGTTACTTAGGGTATGGATTTGTGTTAAGTATTTAAGGTTATTGTATTCTGGGACTAGTAACACCTTTCTAATGAACAACATATGTTTGTTATATTCCGCATTTCAGTCAATGTATGTTGTTGGAGGTGGATGATGTATTGGATCGTGATGACCGGATCCGGGTATTTGGAGACCCGAATCTGGGGGCGTCACATTTGTTATTATTTGTCTCATCTTGTTTAGCGCGCATGCACATATATATATATATTTATAAAATACGCATCATATTATTTAACATGTGAAGCATGTTGGATAATATAATATATATATATATAGTTAGTTAGTTAGTTAGTTAGCATGCACATATAGAATACTATATTCTACCCGAATTGATTATGGACTTTTATTCTAGTTTGGTTCACTAGAGCCACCAAGTGAACCAAAAGGTCAAACCTAGGGTGCAAGAACTGAATTTAAATATAACTATTATATTTAAACCCGGGCTCTATTACAAACGGGTCTTCAAGCGCTCCTTGCTCCTTTGTCTCTAATTCTTCGAAATAATTCTAACTAATCCTATTATATAAACTATTTATAATAAATAGAAACCTTGATCGGCAGTCAAGGTGAAGTACATAGGAGGGAGATAGAATTTACATTAAGAAAAATTAGAGAGAGACGAGGTACGCTGACCCCATTTATAAAACCCATTCATTCAAGCATCCTCATAAAATAAATCCAATCACACATTGGTCAATAGTCCATAATCAATCCCATTTATTATCATACATATCACCATATGCATCAATAAATAATATTCATCTCATGAATAATAAAACCATTCTATATATGCATTGATATCATTTAATGGACAATTATAGTTAGTAAGAAATGCATGAAATTCAATTTCAACTCTAATTAGTTAGCCTGAAATCCAATTCCAACTCTAATTGGTTATCATGAAATCCGATTTTGAATTAAAATAAACTCCTTTATTCTAATCCAATTTAAAATCAAAATAAACTCTTTTATTTCAATTTATCCAATTTTGAATAAAAATAAACTCCTTTACTTTTAATCCAATTCCAAATCAAAATAAACTACTGTATTTCTAATTTAGAATTTCTGAAAAAATATGGAATCCTATTCCAAAGAAAATAAACTCCTTTATTTTAGTCCAATTCCAAATCAAAAATAAACTCCTTTATTTCTAATTTAGAATTTTTGAAAAACATGAAAATCCTGAACATTCTGACGACCATGCGCTGCTGCTCATGAGGACCATGAGTTGCAGCTCTTGAGGGCCATGAGTTGCGGCTCTTAAGGGCCAAGCGCTGCTGCGCTTAAGAGCCATGAGCTGTTGCGCTTAAGATCCATAAGCTGTTGCGCTTAAGGTCCATGCGCCACAGCTTAAGACCAACGTCGCGGCTCACACAAAAGAGCGTCGCGGCCCACAAACTTTGTTCGTTCGTTTTTGGTTTTTCTAGATCGCGATTTTTGAGTTTTCTCCCAAAAAACATGATTCTATACTAACAATAATGCCCAATAAATTGTTCTAAACACATACCTATACATATACGAAATCAAAACAATTAATAATTCGTATAAAGTTTGGCTTTGATGCCACTGTTAGGTTTGTAATATCCATGAACATACAATCAAATTACATATAAGCAGCGGAAGCATGGTAAATCAGAATTTAAAATTTACAAACAATAACCAGAATCGATCTTTATGCGCAATTATAAATTAACAAAGGAAGATAGAAAATTAGAATTATACCCTCGTAGATCAAAGCTTCCTCGGGTACAAGTTCAACTCCAAATTCTTCGCGTTCTCCTTGAATTCCACCGATTAGATTCCTTCTTTTGATCAATACAAGCCACCCAAGTGTTTGGCCTCTAGAGGTGATCCACCAAAGAATAATACGTATTCAAGAAGATGGGTGTTTGGCTAAACCCTAATTTGTATCTCTATAGAAATTGTAAGTACTCTCCCAACAATTGAAAAAATCACATCACCCATCTATCATAAGACTTCTCTTATTTATAGATCTAGGTAACCCTCCTAAACTATTTAGGAATATGGTTTTATTTTTAATTAAACTCCTTTAATTAATTAAACTCCTAATCTAATTAGGAATTAATGAGAGTACTTATATTAATTAATTCCTAAACTATTTAGAAATTAAATAATAATAATAGTAATATTAACAAGACTCCTCTTATTAATTTATATTTAATATTTTTAAAATATTAAATAATAAATATTAAGCTATTTAATTTATTCTATCACCATAGCATAAATTAAATATACTTAACATATTATTACGATTATGTCATTTACTTCTTAAATAAATATTTTTCTTTTGCGGTGTGACCCTTTAGGTTCTCCATATTAAACCGGTTGTGAATAAATCAATTAGAACAATTCTAATCTTATTTAAATAAATAAATTAAACTATTTAATTCATCTAAATAAATAATATTTATTCTACAATAAGGGTAAGCCCCCTTAGCGATCAACGACTTTCTAGATAACATAGATTTCAACATTAATCATAAAAGAACCTTTAAGTGAATAGTTATCGTACAATTCAATCCTTATACCATACAATGTCCCAATCAAATATAAGACGTGGAATTACTGTTAAGTCTTATTTTATTTGATTATATGTATTTCGATTCTCAAATGCATAACTCTGAATAATGCAAATTAGAAATATCTTTCTAATTTCATTCTGCTTTGGCCAAAGACTTCTGAGTTGTCATTTATCGAATCACATAGGACATTCTCTCCTTTTACTAGAAGGGGTAAATTCTTTGTTGACCATTCACCTATCTCCATGTACAACTTATTATACCCAATCATACCCTTTAATATACCCTAAAGGTCTTGAGGAACATGTCAAAGTATAACTCATCATACACAAGATATTATCATGATCTCAAGTCTAAGGATCACTTGTACTACTATCACTTAAGGAATTCCTATTGACAGGCGAGTAAAACTCCATTAGGTATTCCTTTAGCGAGTCACGTTCAGTAAACTTATTCTCTAATAATTAAGCACCTACATACTTGTTTTAGTGTCTCCACACAAATGATTATGAGATCAATCATCCTCTTCCTAAGAGCAAGCAAAGTATGTACTAATCTATCCGGATTCACTAATCCCATTTTAGTAATCCAACGATTAGGAACGATTTTAGTTTTAAGCTATCTAGAATTTAGATCTCATTAGCATGATCATCATCATGATTCTAAAAGCATCGCTCAAAACAATAGGTTTATCACACTTAATATAACAGCATCATGTAGATAATAAAATACCTTTAATAAATTAATTCTTTTATTAAGAACCGAATAAGATTACAAAGTATATGCTACATCATATCAAATATGATTGGCTTGTGTGCATACTACTTTCAGTTTATGTAGTGTATGACCATAACATAGAGTTACAGGATAGGATTGAGGAGTTAGAAGGGCAAGTCGTAGAGCACCATGTTGCACTAGAGCAAAAAGATGTTGCAATTGAAGATCTCACTACGCGAATAGTGAAAGTAGTATGCACACAAGCCAATCATATTTGATATGATGTAGCATATACTTTGTAATCTTATTCATTTATTAATAAAGGAATTAATTTTCTTAAAAGGCATTTTATATTATCTACATAGTGCTGTTATATTAAATGTGATAAACCCATAGTTTTGAGCAATGTTTTTAGAATCATGATGGTGATCATGCTAATGAGATCTAAATTCAAGATAGCTCACAAACTAAAATTGTTCCTAATCGTTGGATTACTAAATTGGGGATTAGTGAATCCGGATAGATTAGTACATACGTTGCTTGCTCTTAGGAAGAGGATGATTGATCTCATAATCATTTGTGTGGAGACACTAAAGCAAGTATGTAGGTGCTTATTGGAGAATAAGTTCACTGAACGTGACTCGCTAAGGAATACCTAATGGAGTTTTACTCGCCTGTCAATAGGAATTCCTCAAGTGATAGTAGTACAAGTGATCCTTGGACTTGAGATCATCATAGTATCTTGTGTATGATGAGTTATACTTTGACATGTCCCTTAAGACCTTGTGGGTATATCAAAAGGTATGATTGGGTATAATTAGTTGTACATGGAGATAGGTGAATGATCAACAAAGAATCTACCTCGTCTAGTAAAAGATGTGAATGTCCTATGTGATTCGATAAATGATAACTCAGTAGTCCTTGGTCAAGGCAGAATGAAATTAGAAAAGAGTTTCTAATTTGCATTATTTAGAGTTGTGCATTTGGGAATCGAAATATATAATTAAATAAAATAAGACTTGACAGTAAATCCATGTCTTATATTTAATTGGGACATTGTATGGTAGAAGGATTGAATTATACGGTAATTATTTACTCAAAGGTTCTTTTGTGATTAATGTTGAAATCTATATTATCTGGAAAGTCGTTGATCGCTAAGGGGGCTTACCCTTATTGTAGAATAAATATTATTTATTTAAATGAATTAAATAGTTTAATTTATTTATTTAAATAAAATTAGAATTGTTCTAATTGATTTATTCACAACCGGTTTAATATGGAGAACCTAAAGGGTCACACCACAAAAGAAAAATATTTATTTAAGAAGTAAATGGCATAATTGTAATAATAAGTTAAGTGTATTTAATTTTGTCTATGGAGATAGAATAAATTAAATAACTTAATATTTATTATTTAATATTTTGGAAATATTAAATATAAATTAATAAGAGGAGTCTTATTATTATTATTACTATTACTATTATTTAATTCCTAATATGGATTGGGAATTAATTAATAGAAGTACTCTCCCATGGATTCCTAATTGGATTAGGAGCATTATTAATTAAAGGAGTTTAATTATAATACAAACCCTAATCCTAAATAGTTTAGGGATGGGTTATTCCTACATCTATAAATAAGAAGGGTCTTATCATAGATTAGGGTTACACACTCTTGCATTAGATTGTGGAGAGTACTTACAATTTCTATAGAGATAGAAACTAGGGTTTTTCCTAATACCCAACTTCTTGAATACTTGTTCTTCCTTGGTGGATCACCTCTAGAGGCTAAACACTTGGGTGGCTAACGTTGATCAAAGGAAGGAATCACACCGTAGCATTCGAGGAGAACACGAAGGACTAGGAGTTGAACTTGTACCCGAGGAAGCTTTGTTCTACGAGGGTATAATTCTTATTCTTTTTCTCTTTCGTTTATATCGTTAATTGAGCACATTGGTATCAGAGCCTAATCATGTGCTAATTATCGATCTTGATGATTCCATGTATGAATTATATGAATTTTTGGGCAAGAAAAATTTTTCCGATTCTGCGTCGCAGCGCGGCCGCGCCGCTTCCAGTTCATTCTGGATCGCGGCCGCGCCCTAACCCAGAAAAACGTTTCCTGGGGTGCAGCGCGGCCGCGCCACTCCTAGTTCAAAATGGAGCGCGGCCGCGCCGGTGTCCAGACTTTGAAAATTTTTTATTTTTCTCAATTAAAATAAAAGGGTTTATTTAATTGATAAAAGTTTAAAATAAAAGAGTTTATTTTATTTTATCTGGAATAGGATTTCAGATTGCTAAAAATTAAAGGAGTTTAATTTGGATTTGGTTTTTGATTAAAATAAAAGAGTTTATTTTGTTTCAAAACTAAATATTAGCAAAACTTTTGCCCATTAATTGATATCAATGCATATATGGAATGATTTTATTATTTATGGGATGAATGTTATTTATTGATACATATAGAGATATGTATGATAATAAATAGGGATTGATTATGGACTATTGACCAATGTGTGATTGGATTTATTTTAGTGGATGCTTGAATGTATGGATTTTTATAAATGGGGTCTGCGTACCTCGTCTTCTCTAATTTTTCTTATTGTAAATTCTATCTCCCTCCTATGTACTTCCCCTTGACTGCTGATCAAGGTTTCTATTTGTTGTAAATAGTTTATGTAATAGGACTAATTAGAATTAATTTTTGAAGAATTGGAGACAAAGGAGCAAGGAGCGCTTGAAGACCCGTTTGTATTGGAGTCCGGGTTTAAATGTAATAGTTATATTTAAATTTAATTCTTGCACCCTAGGTTTGACCTTTTGGTTCACTTGGTGGCTCTAGTGAACCAAACTAGAATAAAAGTCCATAATCAATCCGGGTAGAATATAGTATTCTATATGTGCATGCTTACTATATATATATTATATATTATCCAACATGCTTCGCATGTAAAATAATATGACGCGTATTTTATATATATATGTGAATACGCGCTAAACAAGATGAGACTAATAATAACAAACCCCTCAAAGTAATATATTAAGTCCTAAGCGTTCAAAGATATTTGGAATATCGAACGTCGCCTTCTAGCATGATAAAATAATAGAGTATTAAATATTTAATATAAGTTTGTTGTGTCACCACAAGGCAAGTATTAAATATTTAAGATGTTGCTTTATCACATTTGATGCTTATAAATAGACTGAACGATGCCTAAATTCGCCTGTCCCTGCAAGTGTTGCAGAAACAGCCTCTGAGGAAGAGATTGCTACTTTCAGAAAGTGGCAAGATGATGCAATCTTGGCTCAATGCATCATGCTCGCATCCATGAGTAACGAGCTTCAGCGTCAGCATGAAACTATGGATGCTCCTACTATATTGCTGCACCTCAAAGAGTTGTATGGTGAGCAAAGTAGGACTGCTAGATATCAGATATCTAAGGAGCTCTTCCGATCTCGTATGACCGAGGGCACTGCTGTTGAGACTCATGTCCTTAAGATGATCAATCTGATTGAACAACTTGGACAACTTGGGTTCGTGATGGATGGGGAGTTAAGTCAAGATTTGATCTTGCAGTCACTCCCAGACACCTTCTCACAATTTGTTGTGAATTTTCACATGAATAAGTTAGATGTCAGCTTGCCTGAGCTACTTAACATGTTGAAAACTACTGAAGGTCACTTCTCATCCAACAAGAACCAAGTCTTACTAGTGGATGATTCTTCCAAGAAAAGGAAGAGGCCCAAGGTATCTTCTGAAAAGAAGAAAAACAAGAAGGCTAAGGGCAAGGCGAAGGGAAAGGATAAAAAGAAACCTGATCCAGATAGCAAAGGAATTTGCTACCATTGTAACAAGCCGGGACATTGGAAGAGGAATTGCAAGGAGTATCTTGCGGGCCAAAAGAAGCTTGGAGAAGCTTCAACTTCCGATCTAGGTTTGTTCATGATTGAAATTAATTTTTCTGAAAGTCAAAATTCTACTTGGGTATTGGATACCGGCTGTAGTTCTCACATATGTAATAATATGCAAGGACTAAGCAGAAGTAGGAAGCTGAACAAAGATGAAGTCGTCCTACGAGTGGGAAATGGAACAAAGGTTGTTGCATTGGCTATAGGGACCTATTGTTTAGCACTGCCTTCGGGCAAGTTCATTAGTTTAAATAATTGTTATTATGTTCCAACACTCATTAGAAACATTATTTCAATTTATGTATTGGATATGGATGGTTTTGATATTATAATAAAGAACAACAGTTATTCTATTTATAATAAAAATGTTTTATATGGTGTTGGCAATTTACTGAATGGACTTTACATACTTGACTTGCATGAAAATATACTTCAAATTGAACAAACTAAGAAAAGGAAAAGAGATGATGTTAATTATACCTTTATGTGGCACTGTAGACTCGGTCATATCAATGAAACAAGATTATCCAAGTTGCATAAAGATGGGCTTTTAGAGCTATCTGATTACGAATCATATCCAACTTGTGAATCTTGTCTCATGGGTAAAATGACTAAATCTCCTTTTAGTGGAAAAGTAGAAAGAGTTACAGAGTTGTTAGCGTTGGTACACACAGACATTTGTGGACCTATGACAACGAATGCACGAGGAGGGTATTCTTATTTTATTACTTTCACTGATGATCTTTCTAGATTTGGATATGTGTATTTGATGAAATACAAATCTGAATCGTTTGAAAAGTTCAAAGAATTCAGAAGTGAAGTAGAGAAGCAAACTGGCAAGAGTATTAAGATTCTTCGATCGGATCGAGGAGGGGAATACTTAACCAGTGAGTTTCTCAATTGTCTCAAAGAAAATGGTATAATCTCACAATGGACTCCACCAGGGACGCCACAGTTGAATGGTGTATCTGAAAGGAGAAATCGAACATTGTTGGACATGGTTCGTTCCATGATGAGTTTTACCGACCTTCCAATATCCTTCTGGGGTTATGCCCTAGAATCGGCTGCATACCTACTTAACAAGGTACCTACCAAATCCGTCCCAAAGACTCCATATGAGATATGGACAGGGAGGAAACCAAATATTAAGCATGTTAAGACTTGGGGTTGTCCAGCTTATGTCAAAAGGTTTGAGCATGATAAGCTGAAGACTAGATCCGACAAATGTAGATTTGTGGGATACCCTAAAGAAACATTAGGGTATTATTTCTATCATTCTACTGATCAAAAGGTGTTTGTTGCGAAACACGCTGCCTTCTTGGAAAAGGAGTTTATCCTTGAAGGGGTCAGTGGGAGTAAGATATATCTTGAAGAAGTTCAAGAACCACAAAATACTACGGATCAAAGTCAGGTACCTAACCAAGTAGAAGAACCTACTGTACCACAACCTATTCGTAAATCTGGAAGAGTACCGAAGATACCTGAAAGGTATGGATTCATCATAGAGGATGATGATGAGGTACGCATCATAGATGATGATGATCCATTGACTTACGAAGAGGCTATGAGTAGTGAAGACTCAGAGAAATGGCTAGAAGCCATGAAATCCGAAATGGACTCCATGTATGAAAACCAAGTATAGACTTTGGTTTCACCACCTGAGGGCATTAAGCCTATTGGGTGTAAATGGGTCTTTAAGAGAAAGACTGGAGCGGACGGCAAGGTAGAGACCTATAAGGCCCGACTGGTTGCAAAAGGTTTCAATCAAAGACAAGGAGTTGACTATGATGAAACCTTCTCACCAGTAGCTATGCTCAAGTCCATTCGGATTTTGCTTGCGATTGCAGCTTATTATGACTACGAGATCTGGCAAATGGACGTGAAAACGGCCTTTCTCAATGGAGAGCTTAAGGAGAATGTATATATGATACAGCCAGAGGGTTTTGTTTCAACGGTTGGAACAAACCAAGTCTGTAAGCTACAACGATCCATTTATGGATTGAAGCAAACTTCTCGAAGGTGGAACATCCGTTTTGATGAGATAATCAAAAGGTTTGATTTTATCAAGAACGAGGATGAACCATGTGTGTACAAGAAGGTTAGTGGGAGCGCTATATCATTCCTTGTATTATATGTTGATGATATATTACTGATAGGGAATGATGTTCCTATGCTACAGTCGATCAAAATTTGGTTATCTAAACACTTCTCCATGAAAGACTTGGGTGAGGCATCCTATATTTTGGGGATAAAGATCTATAGAGATAGATCTTAAAGGATGCTGGGCTTGACCCAAGGAAAGTACATTGACTCGATGCTAAAGAAGTTTAGCATGGAAGATTCCAAGAGAGGTCTCATGTCGATGAGCCATGGAATACATCTCTCCAAGAAACAGGCCCCAAAGACACCTGAAGAGAGAGATCGGATGAGTAAGATTCCTTATGCTTCCGTAATAGGATCTATCATGTACGGTATGATATGTACTAGACCAGATGTCGCTCATGCACTTAGTGTAACAAGCAGATATCAGTCGAATCCAGGAGTGGAGCACTAGAAGGCAGAGAAAAACATCCTAAAGTACTTGAGAAGAACTAAGGATGTATTTCTTGTCTACGGTGGGTCTGAATTGAAACTAGAGGGCTATACAGACTCAAGTTTTCAAACGGACCAAGATGACAGTAAATCCGTTTCAGGGTACGTGTTTACCTTAAACGGTGGCACAGTGAGTTGGAAGAGTTCCAAGCAGCAAACAGTTGTTGATTCAGTGACAGAGACAGAGTACATAGCTGCAAGTGAAGCTGCAAAGGAAGCTGTTTGGATGAAGAAGTTCATAACTGAACTTGGAGTGGTTCCTAGCATTAGAGGAGCAGTACCTTTATTCTGTGACAACAATGGAGCTGTTGCGCAGGCTAAGGAACCCAGGTCTCATCAGAAATCCAAACACGTGTTGCGGCGGTTTCATTTGATTAGAGAGATCATTGAAAGAGGAGATGTCACCCTGGAGCGTGTGGACTCTCAAGACAACATTGCAGATCCATTTACTAAAGCTTTAACTCAACAGCAGTTTGATCGTCACTTAGAGAAGATGGGTATTAGATACCATGGCGATTGGATTTAGTGCAAGTGGGAGATTGAAAGTAGTATGCACACAAGCTAATCATATTTGATATGATGTAGCATATACTTTGTAATCTTATTCATTTATTAATAAAGGAATTGATTTTCTTAAAAGGCATTTTATATTATCTACATAGTGCTGTTATATTAAATGTGATAAACCCATAGTTTTGAGCAATGTTTTTAGAATCATGATGGTGATCATGCTAATGAGATCTAAATTCAAGATAGCTCACAAACTAAAATTGTTCCTAATCGTTGGATTACTAAATTGGGGATTAGTGAATCCGGATAGATTAGTACATACATTGCTTGCTCTTAGGAAGAGGATGATTGATCTCATAATCATTTGTGTGGAGACACTAAAGCAAGTATGTAGGTGCTTATTGGAGAATAAGTTCACTGAACGTGACTCGCTAAGGAATACCTAATGGAGTTTTACTCGCCTGTCAATAGGAATTCCTCAAGTGATAGTAGTACAAGTGATCCTTGGACTTGAGATCATCATAGTATCTTGTGTATGATGAGTTATACTTTGACATGTCCCTTAAGACCTTGTGGGTATATCAAAGGGTATGATTGGGTATAATTAGTTGTACATGGAGATAGGTGAATGATCAACAAAGAATCTACCTCGTCTAGTAAAAGATGTGAATGTCCTATGTGATTCGATAAATGATAACTCAGTAGTCCTTGGCCAAGGCAGAATGAAATTAGAAAAGAGTTTCTAATTTGCATTATTTAGAGTTGTGCATTTGGGAATCGAAATATATAATTAAATAAAATAAGACTTGACAGTAAATCCTTGTCTTATATTTAATTGGGACATTGTATGGTAGAAGGATTGAATTGTACGGTAACTATTTACTCAAAGGTTCTTTTGTGATTAATGTTGAAATCTATATTATCTGGAAAGTCGTTGATCGCTAAGGGGGCTTACCCTTATTGTAGAATAAATATTATTTATTTAAATGAATTAAATAGTTTAATTTATTTATTTAAATAAAATTAGAATTGTTCTAATTGATTTATTCACAACCGGTTCTCCTCGAATGCTACGGTGTGATTCCTTCCTTTGATCAACGTTAGCCACCCAAGTGTTTGGCCTCTAGAGGTGATCCACCAAGGAAGAACAAGTATTCAAGAAGTTGGGTATTAGGCAAAACCCTAGTTTCTATCTCTATAGAAATTATAAGTACTCTCCACAATCTAATGCAAGAGTGTGTAATCCTAATCTATGATAAAACCCCTCTTATTTATAGATGTAGGAATAACCCTTCCCTAAACTATTTAGGATTAGGGTTTGTATTATAATTAAACTCCTTTAATTAATAATGCTCCTAATCCAATTAGGAATCCGTGGGAGAGTACTTCTATTAATTAATTCCCAATCCCTATTAGGAATTAAATAAAATGTTGGGAAGGCAATAATAGGACATTATGACGCCCCCAAATCTGGGTACCTCAAACCCGAGTTTGGTGCTCCACAGTACATCTCATTCCATACAACATAATAGACATGAATGTAATTACTATATTATTACAATACGTCTTGCTCTCAATCCCAGGTTCTATTACCATAACATCATTCTAAAAGTTAATATTATGTCTTAATATTACATCAATGCCATACTATTACAAATAAGGTACTACGTCATCTAGACGTTCATCTTCCCCTTTCCTTTGTCCTTACCGGAATCTTCAACCCGCTCGGACTTAGCTGCAATATTTAATATAAAGCAAGCATGAGCATTCAATTGCCCAGCAAGTATAGCAGTTGAATAACAACAATATTATCAATCATATCATTTCTCTTCGACAACTGAACAACAGTTGTGAAATATTCTGAATAAACAGGAATAATACTTTACTTTCGTTTGAAACATTTTCGAAATGACATACTGAGTGGTCATAAGACCCTGAACATTCTTTTCTTCTTATAAAAGGTTACACAGTTATTTTACTGCAAACCGTCTAACTTACGAGCACTTCTAGGTGATCAGCCTATTGTACTCTATGTTGATCAACATTCTAGCTGGAAATGACTATATGCGTTTGTTTAGGCGCCTCTTGGCCTTGTCAGCATAACTGACTAAAACTGCCCCTAATATTAAGGTTATTCATCTCATCCATGCCTCGGAATCCTAACCAAAACAATTCGGTTGGATAGCTCTATTTAACACCAATAACATTTCAAGGATTTATTATCAAATCAATAAAACATTTCAATATTTGTATAGCCGAAACAACAACGACGCTCTTCATAAACAGTTCATGCATAATTGAACTTGAAAGCTTTAACAATTTATATCATATCATGGCTCGAACACTTGTGCAAATACTAAAGATTTACATAAGTAAGGAATTTACACAATCAAGTATGTATTGCGTAAATTGGAACTTCAGAACATCAATCACATTTATAAGAAAACTTTCCCAACACAAGGGTTAGACAAAGGTTAGGAAACTTTCCTTACGCGCTGTTAATAACCTGACGTTAATCATCCTTCAAATGTCCTACACATTTAAGTATATAACCACATACCAATTAGACACACCATTAATGCCAAAGATTGGTTTACACAACTCTCTAAGCTATGCATTTAAGTGATTTCCACTACGACAAAGATTGGTTAACTAGATGACTAATTGCCACTACGACAAGGTAGTCGGGGTCTCGCTCACCGGTGAGTGAGTGGCTGCCCAACTCGTCGGTGAGCTGGCGGGGGTGTAAGGGGGCAGCGCCCCCTGAAAGCCAAACGTAAAATGCAATTAAACTATTTAATTCTTTATTCAAATCTGCCCCCTGCGCCGTGTCTAAGCCTGCAAGCGGCGCAGCTGCGCCGGTAATTTCCCCCAGCTACTGCATAGCGAGTGCAGCTGCGCTGGCTTATGCCTTGCTAACGGCGCTGCTGCGCTGGCTTATGCCTTGCTAACGGCGTTTTTGCGGCGCTGCTGTGCCCGTTTGTTTGTTAATAGCGGCGCTGCTACACCGGAGCCTTTTTAGCAACGGTTTTGATAGGCGGCGCAGCTGCGCTAATTTAAACCTTATGAATGGCGCAGCTACGCCATTCATATTTTCTGGAAAATTTTGCAGATTTCTGGGCTTCCAAATTTAGGTTGGTGCCGCAACTGATTCGTAGCTTCATAACTTCTTCATCCCTTATCGGAATGAGTCTGTTCTTGAGCCGTTCTCTAGCTTTTGCTGCACATTACAACATGTCCTAAATTCATAATCTTTCATTCTCTCTAACAAGTCCGAATTTTAGCACCAAAAAGCCTACTCAACTAGTTTTCTGCGTATTTTTACGAACTTGATACATCTTCATTAAATCGCCATAACTTCTTCATACGAAGTCGAAATGGGATCGTTCAAAAGCCTATGGCTTCCTTACTGGGGTACTACATATACCCAGAAGCTCATAATTAAACACATAACACAACAATACCAGAATTGAATCAAAGGCCATTGTTCATCAAGGTTTCATTATTAAGCCTAGTTCACTAGTTCTTCTGCTACGGATTCGTTTTAAGAGTTTTTCACTCCGTTCCAGTTGGGTGATGATCCTCACTCATAAGAGTACATCACAACACCCATAAACACAACATTTAACAAATGTGATTAACATAATTCTTGTCCAAACTAGTCCATACAGTCCATTTCTTTCTCCTTTAGGCAAGGTAGAGTTTTCTTTCTTTTGTTCCATTCTTGGATGCTATTAAGATATGTTTTAAGGTACTAAGAACATATATACTCATTCATTAACAACCAACAACCATCACAGCAACCACAACAACATCTACCATTAACGAAGCAATAACTTAGCAAAGCTTGAAATGAATGAGATGAGCTAGGTTTCGCTTACTAACCTCTTGTAGCTTATCTTCTTAGTTGCTAGATGATTAATACAGCTGTTATCTTCCCTCTTCTTCTTCTTCTTCTTCGCCCGACTCTCTCTTTCTTTCTATTTTCTCTCTTTGTATTTTCTTAGCAAGTTCTTGCCTTAGCAAAAGGAAAGGGAGGATAGTTCTATTAATAGAAGGAAAGCTCAGCTCTTTGAATGAGTTGAGCGTGCTAACACAAACCCAGCTCCCCGTGTATGGACGGGAGAGCTTTGGCTCTCCTAGGCGAATGTCTTGCCCGGGTATCTCCCCTCCCCTTCTCCCACATGCTTGTCTCTCCTTTTCCTCTATCGAATGTTAGGATTATTACTCCCCAGGAATTTGGTCGGGACTCCTCCCTTCTCTTTTCCTTCTCCCGTACGCGTCTCTCTCTATATTGCTGCAGATTTTTATGACCCATTTCTCTATTGGGTCATGGGTTTGGGTCATGGGTTACGAGTTTGGGTCATAGTTTTGACCCGTGGGTCTTAGGCTACCATTTTGGGCCTCCATTAATAATCTATTGGGCTTTAAATCACCAATGCAATTGGGCTTCTAATAAAAATTCAATTGGGCTCCTAATAAATCTTAGACTTGGATTATCAATCCCTCTCATTAACGACTTGGATTATCAATCCCTCTCATTAACGCTTTGACGAAATTAAGAAAAGTCGAAAAATCAAAAAAGACGTCTTTTGCGTAAATAGTGTTTTAGCGTTATTCCTCTAAATGATTTAATCAATACCATGAAATAACAACACTCAAAAATTATCACATACGCATCATATGTAGTAATAAAACCTTCAAACATATAACACAGAATAATATTAATAAAAATTCAATTTATTCAATAAAATTCATAGGCTCGAATTACAAAGCTACCCACGATTCGTGGTCGTTACAGACATACTACAAGTCACTTCTTCCTATTCACTAGTTTCTCCTTCCATTTTGATTTTTGGGTCTTGGGCAATTTCTAGCTATATGATCCATTGACCCACAACTGAAACACCTTTTCCTATTAGTTTTAGGGCACTCAGGGGCATAATGTCCCTCTTGACCACATTTGTAACAATTCACTTCCTTTTTAAGACACACTCCTCTATGATTTTTCCCACATGTAACACAAAGGTCAATCCTATTGTTGTCATAATGATTTCCCCTTCTCTTAGAATTATTAAAAAAGGTGGTATCCCACTTTCTTTTGTCATTATTATTATTATTAAACCCACTTGTACTTGTTTCTCCTTTAAACCTTCCCCTTTCATTTTGACTCTTTTTATCCTTGTGAAATTTTATAAGGGACTCATTCTCATTCTCAACTATGATATCCTTTTCGAGAATTTCTGGAAAGGTTTTTACTTGGAACACCGACAACTTACTACGAATATGGGGTTTCAAACCCTCCTCATATCTCCAGGTCTTCCTTGCCTCCGAATCTACTTCATGCGGGGCAAACCTAGCTAGTTCATTGAACTTAGTTGTATACTGAGATACAGTAAGCTCCCCTTGTTTCAACTCTAGGAATCGTACCTCCATATGATCCTGCATTGATTGGGAAAAGTAATTCTCAAAGAATAGTTCCTTGAACCTACCCCAAGAAACTATTCCTATACCTGCGCGAACCTTATTAGTTTCCCACCAATGATTCACCTCACATTTGAGGAAAAAGGTGGCAAAGATCGTCTTTTGGTCTTCGTCGACATTAGTTACAATAAAGAACTTTTCTATTTCAGTAATCCAGGTTTGAGCCTCCACTAGCTTTACGGTTCCTTTAAACTGAGGCAGACCAACAAGTTTAAAGTCTTTGAATAATGTGCCCGGTGGGGTAACTGCATTGGGTTGATTTGATTGATGACCTTATAAGGCTCCTAATAGTATATCAACTAACTGCTGGGTAGGGTTTGTTTCTCTATCCTCGTTCTCTCTTTCTGTTTAATTTCTCTTTGTTGTTGCCACGATTCTATAAACAAAAGAAAGACAAGTATAACTACAAGTGTAAGTATAACTACAAGTGTATACCGCATATTAAGCTAACAACTTGATTTTTACAAACATAATTTGTATATTACATGCTGAAAGTTTACATATTCGACTAGTGGCTCATACTACCACTAGCTAATACAAAGGATTCCTTATTTACAACCAAAATTGTTGTGTAATACACACTACTAAAAATAAATCTAAGTACTATCCCATACTTAACAACCACACGCCTCATCATAGGACTCCTGGATCATGTGGTATACCATTGATCGATCTATAAGATAGTCCACCTTCTTATCTTCTACCGGATATCTAATAACTTGACGCTCTAAGTCGTCGAACGAGTTACGACACCCTCGAACAACTCAATTTAACTGCACTTGTACATCCTGCCTCTCCTTTTGAGTATTCTGTAGTAATGTTCTCAGTCGACGGGTAGAACCCCTCTCTGCCTCCAGTAAACCCTCGGCTATAAATGCCCTAAAGTTAGCAGCCTTTATGTCCTCTGTTGACTGTTGTACCAATGTTGTAACTATTTCCTCATGCCTTTCTACGCTCATCAACTGCCCAACTCCAAGATCTTCATTCAGTACCTCCTCTTCGGGATATATCAACTGACCAGCTACCGGATCTTCAGCTTGTTCTACCTCTAATATCTCTTGGAAATGTAAAAGTTCCTCCTCCTCAGGATCCTCCTCTGGCGATCCTAGTTCTGGATATATCTCTATCGGCTCTTCCTCTTCCTCCTCAGGGTCACTATCCTGCTCAGACTCTAGCATAGGTTGGTCCATCAATACTGGAAGGACTTCCCACTCACGATCTACCATCCTACAAAAGAATTTTACTTGTTTAATATTATAGTAAAGCAGGTTTACATATAAATATAAAGCTTTTAAGGTTATCTTATGTGTATTGCATATTTTACGGACTCTTTTATGAGTATGTCAAATCCTAGTTTTACTATCTCTAACAGACTATATCCTAAGGCACTTCCTGCCTTAGAGCTATAATCTACAGGTCTGATACCAAAATGTAACGCCCCCAAATTCTCTACACTCCTTGTAGCAGACTTGGTGCTCACGCTAAACTAATCAACTATAAATATTCCATAATATATAACTTCTATCTATCCAAGGTTCGCAGTATCCCATAACAGATAGTAGTTCTCGTCAGAACATTAACTGTGTTTGGATACCCTCACTTAGATGTATAGATTTATATCTTAAGGATATCTCTTTCATATCAATAGTTCCTATCTATCTGACATTCACAATATTAATGATAAGATTGTTCTTGGAACCGAGGGGCGCTCATTAAGTGTAACCTCAGTTCTTACAGAACTCCCAATATTATTCAAATACCCTCATTCAGATGTATAGTTCATATGGATAATGTACTAAATCAAATGCTACTTTCTAACTTATCTAACAATGTAAATACAACATAATCAATATAACAAAAGAAGATAATATATATTTCATAACCTTAAGTTTGATTACATCATTCTCAGTACCATGTTCTTATTACAACAAAGTCTTATAAGACTTGAATTTATTAAAACAGTAAGATAATACTAATTAACACTGCCTCTTTCCATTGTTCGTCCCTGAAGTTCCGGGATTACCATCTAAAATTACAAAAGATGAGCTACAAAATGCTCAGCAAGTTTATTCAAAAATGTAAACACAATGTGTTTGATTTGAAGGAAATTCAATGATTTTGCCTAACTAAGGGTTCAGTACATAAATCATGTGTTTCAACCAGTTCTATCAGTCTTCAATGACTTAAAAAAGCTTTGTTTAGATATTTTATAGGGGATCAGCCTATTTGATATCCTAGGAGTATGCATACCAAGCTAATCGTGCCCAATTGCACTTGATGTCAATATATTATCGACAATAACATCCCATAAAGGGTGTTTGTATACTCAGTATAAGATGTCGCACCAAATAATTTAGTTTGACACACCAATTTATGCTCTGTTAAACAATATATGAATAATGATTCATTTCTTAAGTTATGCTGAATCAAGAAGCAATAACTTCACAACAATTGATAGCAAGATATAAAAGATTTGCATAAAGGTAACAAGGTTTGGAGACTTGTGTGTGCGTAGTACGTTTAGTTTACGTTGTCTATCGACGTCACGTAGTCTATTTATGTCTATGTATACCAATAATAAGCGTTAGAATTTATAATAACACATATCGAATTGAACTAGTCAAGTATCGATAAGGTTTAGCGTTGATTTGGCTTTTCGATCGCGTTATTAGATAGTTAAACACGTAGGTTTATCAATAAAACTTTATTTAAAAGCTTAGATATTAACTTAGATAATTTAATTATCAATTATAATATTAGGGCTTTATTCACAAATCATTTTGTCAGTGTAAGCACGACTAAGCAGCTTCGAAATTATTTTTATTTGACCTAATTATTCATTAGAGTATACAATCATATAACACAGAGTCAAAATAAGAAATTTCATTTAATAATCATATAATTTACATATACGAATCTTATTAAGGTCTGGAATATCACAAGACTGCCTTCTCGACGTTTATGCTGAAGGCAGAAGCTAGCTATTGGTGGCAGGCGAATAATTGTCGAGGTGGTTAGGGGATAATTCCTTGGGATAGATTTAAAGAGATGTTCTTCGAGACGTATTTCCCCCCAAGTTCGCAGAATCAAATGGAAGTTCAATTTCTGGAATTAAAGTAGGGAACGATGACGGTGCCTGAGTAATGCCGCAAAGTTTAATGAATTGGCGAGGTTTGCGCCATATCAAGTTAACACTAATGAGAGGAATGCAAGGAGGTTCGAACAGGGACTAAAGCCCTGGCTGTATAGCCGAGTCTTTATGTTCCAACTTAATTCGTTCGCAGCTGTGTTAGAAAAGGCAATTATCGCTGAAGGGGGAAGTGATGCTCTATCTAAATACAACCAAGAGCAGAAGAAGAAAATGGGTGAGAGTGAGAATAAAGCAGGTGGTAGTCATAGTGGCGGTAGCCAGAAAAAGAAATGGAATGATAATATTACTATTGGGAATCAGCAAGGGGGTCAGAAGAATAGAATGGAGGCTTGTAGCAACTGCAGAAAGAATCACGTGGGAGTGTGCATGAAAGGGAAAAGGGTGTGTTATAATTGTGGTCAAGAGGGCCATATAGCGATAAACTGCCCTAGTCTGAAGAAAGGTGCGTGTTTCACCTGTGGCTCAAAGGAGCATTTGGCTCGTGATTATCCTAAGAAAGCAGCAGGAGGAGCAAGCGGAGGTAGGGGAAACAATAGCGGTGGCAATTTGACTATCACCGGACCAGCGCCATCAAATCGACCAACTGCCCAAACATTCAACATGACGGTGCAGGATGTTGTGCAGTCAAAAGATGTGGTGTCAAGTATCATTCCAATCAATGATATTAATGCTTACGTATTATTTGATTCGGATGCTACTTGTTCGTTTATATCCGATGAATTTGCTAAAAAATTAGAATTGCTTTAAGAAGAGTTAAATTACCCTTTGAACATAGAAATTGTGAATAGGAAAGTGATTCCTGTTAGGTATGTACACAAGAACTATCATATGGATATTAAGGGTCATTTGATGACAGTGGACTTAATTCCGATTAAACTTGGGGAATTTGATGTTATTTTGGGAATGGATTGGTTATTTAGCCATGGGGCAATAATTGATTGCCAAAAGAAGTGTGTAAATCTAATGACTCCGAAGAAGTCAAAGGTAGTATTCTTTGGTAGTAGATCGCCTAGACAATTGAGTTGTCTGACGATGATGCGGCCAGGAAGTTGTTAAGACAACGATGTGTAGGATATCTAGCCTATATAGTCGATACGCGGAAGGTGGGTGTAAAGCTAGAGGAAATACCGGTTGTTAAAGATTTTACGGACGTGTTTCCAGACGATTTGCCAAGACTTCCGCCAGATAGGGAAATTGAGTTCGCGATCGATCTAGCACTAGGGACTGCCTTTATATCCAAAGCCCCGTACCGTATGGCTCTAGTGGAGATGAAGGAGTTGATGGTTCAACTGCAGGAATTATTGGATAAGAAGTATATTCAGCAGAGCATATCACCATGGGGAGCACCGGTGTTATTTGTCAAGAAGAAAGATGGATCGATGCGACTTTGCATTGATTATAGGGAGTTGAATAAGATCACTATTAAGAATAAGCATCCATTGCCAAGGATTAATGATTTATTTGATCAATTGAAAGGAGCTAAATACTTTTCAAAAATAGATTTGAGAAGTGGGTATCATCAGTTGAAGGTGAGGAAGGAGGATGTACCACAGACGGCGTTCAGAACTCGGTATGGTCATTACGAGTTTCTAGTAATGTCCTTTGGTTTAACTAATGCACCCGCAGCATTTATGGACTTAATGAATAGGGTGTTTAAGCCATTTTTAGACAAGTTTGTGGTGGTATTCATCGATGACATATTACTATATTCTAAAACTCAAGAAAAGCATGTAGAACACTTGAGGGTGACGTTGGAGGCATTGAGACGAGATAAGTTATATGCGAAGTTTTCAAAATGCAAATTTTGGTTGGAGCTTGTACAATTTCTTGGGCATGTGATTAACAAGGACGGAATTTCGGTAGATCCATCAAAAGTATAAGCTGTGATAAATTGGGATCAGCCGAAAACACTATCAGAAGTAAGAAGTTTCTTAAGATTGGTAGGATATTATAGACGATTTATTCAAGATTTCTCCAATATAGCCATTCCGTTGACTAACTTGACAAGGAAAGTAGTTAAGTTCGTTTGGACAGAGAAATACGAAGAAAGTTTTTAAGAATTGAAGAAGAGATTAAGTATGGCACCTGTGTTATCTTTGCCAGATAATACAGGGAATTTTGTGGTGTATAGCGACGCATCGCACAAGGGACTAGGATATGTGCTTATACAAAACGGCAAGGTCATTGCATATGCATCGTGACAGTTAAAGGACTATTAATGAGTGGATTTTATACCTACGAATTGAGTACGTTTGACTTGATAATTTGTGAGTTCCTAAGTATTTTAAGTTATTATTAGGTAATTATAGTATTTTTATGTTATTTTGTAGGTAGTAGCAAGGAAACGCAATTCGAACATCTTTTGGAGTACAATAAGCAAGCAAACGTAAGAAGGAAAGATTTCGGGGCTTTTAACACTAGGTTGGATGCATGTTCTTGGTTTGGAACTTGAATTTTATTGTAGAGCTACTCCTTACCTTTCCGGAACATCTTGAATCGTCACAATCGGAGTTCGGATGAGAAAGTAATGACCGTTTTACCAACGGACGTTGAACCTCAAAGTTTGGAGTTACCATTTGCATAGCAGCCACTTTAAGCTCAATTTCGACTTTGATCCAATTCTAATCTCTCAAATCTCAAAGAATGAAAGTTGTAGATCTCGTCGAGAGCTTCGATTTGATAGGTGGCAGGCCTGTAAATCCTCCCGGATCAAAAGTTATGACCATTTTACCAACAGATGTTGCAGCAGAAAACAGTCGGGCGCGGCCGCGCCAGTTCCTAGTGTATTTTGGGCGCGGCCGCGCTGGTCTGCAGAGTGAAAAATATGATTTCTGGCACTTGGACGCGATCGCGCTGCTTTCTAGGCCAAATATGGGCGCGGACACGCTGGGTCGGGTTGTTGAAAAGCTTATTTTTGATCCAACTTGAATGAAACAAGGATTGTAACTTCTAATTGGTGTAGGACTTTAACTAGAACCTATAAATACATGATGTGAGGCATAGAATAAGAGTGATATTGCTACTTTTTGCTAACCCTAGTTTAGGAAAAAGAGATGGAGGCTTGAAGCAATTGCAAGAGCACAAAGGATTCAATTAAGGAGCTGAAGGAGATACTTAAGGATTGCGTCTACAGATTCTATTCTCTTCTCTACCTCTTATTTTGTATTCTTAAATGTTGTATCAATTGTGGATTATGGATTTAATTCAATTATGAACTAATTGCTTTTTAAGATTACAATGGAACTTATTGTGTAGCTTTTATTGATATACTTCCTTGTTAGTTTTTGTTGATTATTATCAGATTATCTATTATGATTTGTGATTAATTGCTTAATTGTCTGATCAACAATTACCGTGGTAATCTATATGAACTTGAGAGATGGATTATAGGTTTAGACCTGATCATAATAGCATGTGATTGTGTTTTCTGCATGGTGATGGAACTTATAATTTGTGTTTAGGATAGAGATATACCTATACGCCGCATGTAATCTGAAAGAGAATCTGTGCTTTAAATCCTTTTTAATTGTAATTCACATAGAGATATAGTGAATTAGTTAACTAGGGTGTTCATCTTAATTCTATCATCTGTGGATTTAAGTTGATTCGTTTATGATACATCGAGAGATAGTTATAAATATTGATGAGTTCTTGATTAACAATCTGGAATAGTTAGCATAACTTAACATGAAGTGTATTAATTCAAATGAAACACTAAGTGAAATTATAAACTTAAGCCTTTTTATCTAAATTCAATTCTTGATAGTTAGTGATTAGTTAGTTTAGTATTTTATTTTCAAAATTCAACAACTTTATCGAACTGTTTAAATAAAATTAATTTGATTATGAGTTAGTATTTGGTAATTATTATTAAATAATTCTCTGTGGGTTTGACACTCTCTTATCATTATATTACTTGTGGACTGCGTATACTTGCGTATTTTGCTAGTATAGATTTAGGCAAACAAGTTTTTGGCGCCGTTACGTATTTTTACCAACGGACGTTGAACCTCAAAGTTTGGAGTTGTCATTTGCATAACAGTCACTTTAAGCTCAATTTCGACTTTGATCCGATCCGAATCTCTTAATTCTCAAAGAATAAAAGTTGTAGATCTCGTCGAGAGCTTCGATTTGATAGGTGGCAGGCCCCGTAACTCCTCCCGGATCAAAAGTTACGACCATTTTACCAACAGATGCTGCAGCGAAAAATAATCGGGCGCGACCGCGCCAGTTCCTAGTGTATTTTGGGCGCGGCCACGCTGGTCTGCAGAGTGAAAAACATGATTTTTGGCACTTGAGCGTGGTCGTGCTGCTTTCTAGGCCAAATATGGGCGCAGTTGCGCTGGGTCGGGTTGTTGAAAAGCTTGTTAATGAAATGATGGCTGAGACGGCTTCTGAGCCTGAGCCAAATGATGGTGATGAGACGATTATGATGGTGACTATACTGGAGCCAACAAAAGATAAAGGATAAAATGGTTGTGAAGGTCTCTATGCCTGAGCCAAAGAAGAAGAAGAAGAAGAAGCTGTTGTTTTCCAGAGACACTTAGAGATCTAGAAGAGGGGTTGAATAGATCCTCTCTTTAAAAAAATTTGTTAAAAAATTATTACCAAATAGTTTATTAATCAAAATTAGATTAAGCACAGCGGAATATGTTTTTGGAAAATCCCCTTGTAAATGATAGTAAGATCTCAGTTCTAGATTTAGATTTGGTTCTAAGGCACACAAGCAAAATAAATAATATGCAGGAATGTAAAGGCGATAAAGTAAATGACACAGAGAGATTTTTAAATGGTTCGGAGACTGAACAACTCCTACTCCACTGAGTAGGGAATCCACTAAGAATTCGGTCACTTAGACCAGGACACTCATGTCCTCTTCAAGCCCAGCAGACTTGGATATTTTAGTTACTAAGACAAGGATACTAAGATCTCTTCAAGCCCAGTAGACTTGTAAATTTAGTCACTAAGACAAGGACACTCTTGCCCTCTGAATCCCTAGGATTCCTTCGAGTCACTAAGTCTCAGAATGTTTGGTTTGTTGATAGTTATTGGAGGTGCTACTAAGTTGGCAATTCAATTCTCTTCTCAGGTACTTAGCAGCTTGAACTAGTTGTTCAACTTTTCATAGATTGAGTTCTTTTTATTTTGACAGAGCTTGGGCTTTTTTATTAGTATCGTACCTTTAATTTGAATCTTAATTGCCCTTTTATAATCTGTCGAAGAGATCTTCCCGTTGCTAGGTTTCCGTTGGTGCATTTAATGCTTAGATATTCTGAGATCCTTGATGTTGACTTTTTGAGTTTAGGTGTCAGCTTTCTTTTGTATAGCCTGTCACATCATCCTGCAACTTCACCTACCACCTTGACACGTCACTTTTAGCAAACTAGCTGTTAGACATATTTTTTGATCTTCGATTTCAGTCAAGGATGTTTGGTGAGTGCATCGGGACCTTCAATCTGTAATGCTCCCATATCAGTCTTCTTGTCAAACTTGATTTCTCTACGAATATGAAAGTTCGTAGTGTTTTCTCTACATTCAGAAGATAGCTTTACGATAAGGCTTAAACTCTACGAATGAACTCTACTGCTAAACGATCTTGGAGTTGCTTTATAATTTAACTTTTACTCTGCGATTCTTTGAAGCACTCTACGTTCACTCTTTGCTTAGTGAGCTTTGTTTAGCTTTACAATCCTGTTTACTTTACGAATTTGTCTTTGCGAATTGAGGTGAACTTTACGATAGATGCAAAGGCTTTGTGATATGTCTGATACTTTACAAACTAAAAGTTAAGTATGCGATCTGTCATCTTTACTTTACGATTTTGACAGACTAACTCAACAAACACTTATTACCCATTTGCTATGCATCAGATCAGCTCAAATAGATCAACCTAACATATTTAATCTTTCTATTCTAAGTCCTTGTACATAGAATCATTATTAAGGACTTTATAAAACTTACTGGTACAAATATACATTAAAAGCTTTCATTATCAAATCAAATCATAATAATCATGCAGACTCTAACAGAAGCTAATAAAGATAGTAGAAAAGAAGAAGGATGTGGATAAGAAGAAGAAAAGCAAAAAGAAAATCCCAGAGGTAACCCAATCACCCAAAGCTATCTTTGAGGGGGAGGAGCCAATCCAACGATCGTAGATGTGACGCCCCCAAATTCGGGTCTCAAATGCCCGGATTCGGTCATCACGATCCAATACAAACATCCACCTCCAAACAATATACAATGACTAAATGCGGAATATAATAAATATATGTTGTTCATTCAAAAGGTGTTACTAGTCCCAAGATTCGATAACCTTAATACATAAAGCAAAACATACCCTAAATATTAATTAGGGTTCAAATTACATTGATAGTAAATTAAACTAAGCATAAAACAAAGTCAGCTACTTGAAGTCTATTACTTCATCTTTTCTTTACCCTTGCCCTTCCCTGAAGTCTCAGGTTTAACTGCAATAAAAGTCATGATATAGCAAGGATGAACAACTAGTTTGCTCAACAAGTTTAAATGTAACAATAACGGATATATCATGATGAACGGAATAATAAAAAGAATTCAACAATATGAATATCGGAAGCAAGAATAATAATTGCTTTTAGAATGAATGATAGTCAAGTAGACTTTGAACAATAAACTTCCAATGGAATCAATAGCTAATTGACCCTTTGGTTACTGGCTACAGAATATATACTTGAGGGGATCAGCCTCGCGTACGCTATGTATATGCATAACATTCAACTCTGATGTTTGTATCTTATATTAGATACGTGGGGTACTCCCCTAAAATAAAAGGGTGTTCACTTCAGTTTAAGAATCCATACCATCAATTGGCCTGGATAGCCTTTATATAAAAATTTCATGCAATTGTCTGACCGAACAAGGGTTCAGACTCAATCTTAAACAGTTTATGAATTATAGAATTTTAAATAATGTACAAGTCCAAGACTGTACGAATTCAAGTGCACCAAGTGCGAGTATCAATAAAATCGATGTGGAATAATTGTAAAGTAATTAAACCACTTAAAGCATGCTTGGAAATAAGGTTCAAGCTTAAATAAATAACTTACAATACAATAACATCCTATCTGAATATAATTTGAGTAGGGTTAAGGAACTTGCTCAATAAAATATGAGTAAGGAAAGGAAACTTGCCTGATTGTCGACTTACAGCTATCTAGCTTTATACGACTCTCTTCAATTGACCTAACATTAATAATGTTGGTCTATCAATTAGCACTACGTATAATTGTATATTGATACGCTTATTTATGCTATTTATTTAGCAAATAAGTCAATCACATAACACACATAATTTAATAAACTATCATTAATCCTATAAGATACTTAATTGATCTTTAGGTTGATGATTTAATTAATTAACAATATTTTTCTTACGTGATAAACACTTATTAAACCCTTAAACAATTAATTATAATTGTTTGATTAATTAACATTACTTTTTCTTAAGTAATATTCATTTATTAAACTCTTAAACAATTTATTATAATTGTTTAATTAATGTATTATTTAAACTCTCTTTATTTTATTAATTCTATCTTCATTTAATTACTATTTAATATTAGTTAAATAGTAATTAATTAATTACCTTTAGTTATTATTTAATAATAAATAATAACTAATTATATTTACTTATTATTTGAATAATCAAATTATTAATCTTATTTGTCTTTAATTATTAGTTAATAATCCTTATTTATTATTTATAATAATAAATAATTAATTTGTTAGTGTATTATTATTTAATATTAATTAATTAATAATTAATTTATTTGTATTTGTATTTAATTACTATTTAATATTAATTAAATAATAATTAAATAATTATTACCCCTTATTTATTATTTAATCTTAATTAAATAATAAATAATTAACTTTATTAACTTTATTTATCCTTAATTATTATTTAATATTAATTAAATAATAATTAATTAATTATTATCCTTATTTAATATTTAATATTAAATAATAAATAATAATTTATTAACTTTTATGTTAATTAAATAACATTTAAATGAGTAATTATCATTATTTATTACTTAATCTTATTTAAATAATAAATAATTAGTTTATTAACTTAAACACTCTTTAATCATTATTCGATATTAATTAAATAATAATAGATTAATTATTTAACCCTATTTATTATTTAATCTTAATTAAATAATAAATAGTTAGTATATTATCACTAATTCTATTTAATTATTACTTAATATTGATTAAATAATAATTAAATAGTTAATTACACTAAAAAGATATTTAATTAGTTTAATAATCAATTAGGAGTATTAACCTTTATCATTTAATAATTTTTAAATGATTTAAATAGGTTTTAATCACTAATTAAACTAAACATCACTTAAGTATACTGAAAAATTACCAAATAAATATGATAATATTCTACATGATGTTAGAAAATTTTGGGTCCAAACGGAGTCGCCGGAACCGGCCGGAATAGTGCTGAACCGGTCGCTGGAAAAATTGTGCCGGTTCGGTGAATAGTGAACCGGTAGGGGGTTTTAGTATTTTCGGATTTTTTTTCAGATTTGGGGTCCTTGGCCAAAACTTGAATAACTTGAGATCTACAACTCCGATTGATGTCTAGTCGGTCTCGTTGGACTCGTATCTTTCCGAACTACAAGATTCCATCATCAAAATATAAATTTGGATAAATTTGGTACACTGAAATCAGCCCGAAAGTGGACTGTTCATACATGTTTTCCGACAATGGGGTGTTTTGGTCAAAAATTCATAACTCACTCGTTTCAACTTCTTTTTAAATGATTCTAACTAGGTTTTGTTCTTAACTTACCCATATATTTTCAGAAAATTTAAAGTCCCAAAAATAATTTATAGATTTCAAAATGTGCAATTTTTTCGAACAAGTCACGCTCTAACCGTCGGTAAAAATCATTTCAAGCATTTTGCTAGATTTTTCTATATAAACTCATACCATTACATATTTAAACTATATAGCATCCTATATAAACGTATCTAGCAAGATTCTAGGCATTTAGAACTTGAACTTAACATTTTCACCATGAAAATTAAGAGAAAAGCAAAATTAGAGTTTTCTAGGGATTTTCTTACCTTTTGCTTTTGATGGCTACTTTTCTCTTCTTCCCAAAGTATGTTGTGCAGGAAGACATAAACTAGATAGAACTCCTTCACTAACTTGGTGACTCAAAATATTTTTGCTCGCAAATGCTCTCAATTCTCTTAGGAGATGAAGGAAATAAAATGCAAGTGTTCTCTCTCAAATGACTAACCAAGGGAGATATACTTACAATAATATTATATATAGGAAATGTAAGTATACATTTTACCATCATTAAGCTAGTGTGTCAATTTATGTAGGGTGGCTAATTGAAAACTTAGGAGGCTACACCATCAAGTCTAGCACACAACCTCCAAGACAAGCTAGTTAATTAAATAAAATAAATTTTGAAAAGCAACTTGCTCTCATCTTTCTCTCATTGTTAAAAATGCTAGGGGTTTTGTCCCAAAAATATTGTCCCAACATGCTACAATTAATCATTTAATGTTACATCTTTAAATTACCAAGTGGGCTAGGTTTTGGACTATACATTAAATACACATTGGGCTTTAAAATTAAATGATTAGGCTAATGAAATCAAATCTATTTAATGCAATATTGGATCATTTAATTTAACCCAATGATTGATTAATTAATTTATCACACTATTAACTACTCCATTCATGGTCAAATAAATGATTGGTCTTAGCCCATTAATAAAATAAGTTAGTCAATTAGTAATTGATTACTAATTGGACTATTAAATTTTATTATTCAATTTGACAATATTCTCATTAATTAATACTTTTATTAATTAATTTACTCAATTTAATTTACTAACTATATTCAATTTAATTGACTATTTAATTAGTAAATAGTTTTTCAATTTATTGATATTAAACCTTAGAGCTTGATCATTAATTTAACTATACTATTAGTGACTCCCTTTAATTAATTTAATTCAATTAATCACCTAGTTACGTAGTTTACCAATGCGCACAAAGGTTTAAATAAGCACGCAAACTAACTCATTAGAAATTAAATTATATATTTAATTAATAATGACGCTTAAAAATTCACGGGCATTACAGTAACGCTCTTCTGATGATTCTTTGAAGCTAACCAAAGTCATTAATACTGTTGTCTAAGACATCAGCAGAGAGTTCAACCCTGCGATCATGAAGCCAGAAGATCCAGAATCTGAGGGGGAGCAATAATTGCTTACTCAAGTAGCCCCTTTAGAGCCATTAATATCAAGGGCTGTCAGAATGTGTATTATGCTAGAAGCTGAAGAAAAACCAGACGCCCATCATCCTAACAAGTTCGTAGGAACAGGGGCAGGACGAATGAGTCTCCATGAATGCTGATGAGCTCTTTGACTGCTTCTCCAACATCGAAGTAGATAAAAGAACTACTATCTTTGATCCTGATAGTGATCAACTAATCTACTTCCTGCCACTCATGCCATTAGTGAAAGCAATAGCATCTGGAGATCAAAGCTTCATCAGATGGAACTACTCAAGGTTTCCAAATTTGAAGCTGGTGGCTCAAAACTTCCCAAGGGTTCTTTCTTTTTCTACCAAGATGATCTGCAATGAACCCTTTTCTTCTACCTGTACATACAATAAGGTAACTTTTGTTCCTAATTCTTTATCTATTCTTCATTCTCCTCCTTCATTCTTTTATTGCTATGATGAATTCGCAAATTCACACACTACGATTTCTGAGCAATCCTCAAGTTCAAGTTGTGAGTCCCCGATCGTGGAGTCTCAAAACCCCACGATCGATACACAAAATACAAACTCTCCAATCGTAGAGTCCCAACACTCTATGGTTGATGTACAAACACCCAACTCCTCGATCGTAGAGTCCCAAAACCTTACGATCGATGTAAATAATACTCAATCTCCTATACACATTCATTCTGCACATACAACTCCCATAACTTCTCATGTTCATATTATACAGTCAGACATATATTCCTCACCAATAAATATTGTACAACCAGATATACCTCCAACCTCTGATACAAATATACATTCTTCCTCCAACAATGAGTATTTCGATCTTACTCTTGCTATATCATCTCTTTCTCGGAGCGATAAAGTTGGAACAAATATTTTAATGGAGCATATTCTTGAACCTGTCTCAGTGATTCCCTCCAAGACTCAAATGACTGGACTACTGGATGTCATTGTAAATGAACTTAATGAAGGTCTTAAAGAGACAACAACTGGGATATAACAAAGCTTAGCTAAAATAAATGAAACTACATCCAAAGTTCCTGGAGAAATGGGCAAGGAGTTTGGAAAGAAAATGAAAGATCTATTCAAGTAATAACATCAACTACCCGTTGGGCGGGTAAATCCTGATCGGGTTGTCGATCCCTACAACGTTCCTGATTAGCATCCTCCTGTCTCCTTCCCAAACCTTCTTGACTAGCAACGTAATGTACCAGCTTCCCATTTTGAACGTTCTTTTTAATCAGTTTCTTTAACTATCGACACGCCTCGGTTGAATGTCCTATATTTTGGTGGTACTAACAGAACTGACTCTGATCTCCCCTCGGTACATAGTTACTGATTGGGCACGGTTTGAAGAACGGTTTATCTCTGATCTCCTCGAGTATCTTGGCTCGATCAATGTTGAGCGGAGTATAGACCCTATTGACACCCCGATTTTGGAATGGAGGTCGACCGTTTCCCGTTGGCCCGCTTCGGGTCTCCCTCCTCGGTTGTGTCTCTGGCATGGGATCATAACTCCTATCCTGATCCCGATCCTGAGGTTTGTCCATCCTACATGACTGCGGCTTCAAACTTCCCACGGCATCATCAATAGCAATGAAGTTTTTTGCCCTGTCGTAAGCTTCGGATAGGTCCTTCGAGGGATTGAACATGATGTCCTTCAGTAGCTTCGGTGACTTCTCCGTGTCCAATCTAGTAATAAAGAACCTGAGGGCCTAAGGTACGTTGAGTTCCGTTACTGTACCGACCGCCTCCCTGAATCTTTTCACGTATTGGCTCAGATTATCGTTCTCTTATTGTTTTATCTGCATAAGAGAAGTTGTCAACTTTTCCCTCCTCCTGTTACTCCTGAATCGATCAGGGAACTTATCGCACAACTCCTGCCATGACCCAATAGAATTGGGCGGCAGCAACGTCATCTACAACCGGACTCCCTTCTTCAGAGTGGTGACGAACATCTGGCATCAGGCAGAATCAAAATGCTCATAGTAGCACATGAGATGATTATATGTGTGTGTATGATCGTAGGGATCGCCAGTTTCGTCATATATCTCTAGTGGTGGCATTTTCTTAGTCAGATTGGCCCGAACCCGATCAATTTTTGGTATGAAGGGTGACTTTCGGTCGATCAACAACTCGTTCACCTGGGTTGCTGCTGATATCTTCTGCTCTAGCTCCATCAGTTTCTGCAAGATGGGATCAGGTATCTCTCTCGGGGGAGATCTTTTGCATCGATCCCTCATATACTCCGAGGAGGCCACCCGTTGACGCCGTTCAGACCTCGCCTGTCCTTCGTCAATATCCCGGGAATGTGACCTGTGTTTGCTCCTTCCTCCTGGAGAACCTCCCGATCGATGTGATCTGGATCGGTTCTGTGGTGAGGACTCCCGACATCTGCGCCGACCCGAGGAGATCTCCCTTTCTCCTTTTAATTCGGCCAACTGCGCATCCCACTCCTCTTGTTGGAGGCGTACGCCTCCAAAGCATCCTTCGTCTGTTGGATCTCACGCATCCGAATCAACTCTCGTTTGTCTTGTCCATCCCGCTCCTAACCCCGCTCTTGGCGAATGTGTGTTCAGGACTAGTTATTTGCCTCGCGACTATAGGGATCGAGAGTCTTCTGGCTGGTAGAAAATAGTTATCGTCGAACTGGAGGCGACTGAGCCTTTAAAGGGACCGCAACAGGGTTATTGGGCTCGAGTCTATCCTTGACTAACTTACGAATTTGTGTTGTCGAGTTGACCGAAGACCTCTCCTGGTCAAGAACTGCCTTTCCTTTACCCGCCATCTATTCGATTTAAAGTAAGTAGGTGATTGTAAAACGTAGCACTAAAACGACCCTCCTTCTAACGTCAATGTTAACGCCTAAATCTGTTTGTTCGCCGAATCACCAAACAACGAGCGTACTGCAAAGTGAACAAACAACCACACTGAGAAGCTTGACGGTCGGGGGCTGTCAGGAGATAGCTCTAGTGTGAGAATAAGTACAGGCCAAAAACGTCAACAATGGAGGTATGTAATTGTTTTAATGCGTAAAGTATGTGTGTACCTGAAACCTGAATTATAGTCGTATATTTATACCTTGACCACACCTCCCCCGATTGGACTAGATGTCCTATGTAAAGATAACTACAAATACTCCTAACTAAATAGAATCCCACTTCCGCAGTAATAAGGAGTCAAATAGAATAAAGGTGCTACAAGTCAACTGGGACTATAATCATTCTAGAATGTCAAGCCTCCTATTTGTAATACTCTGCCACGTGGCATGGCCCACCGAATCTCTCGGACCCATTCAATCATATCTCAACAAGTTTCTATATAACATTGATAATATCAAAAAGAAACATTTCCTTCATTTTCAAAAGAATGTTAAAAAGTAAAGTTTTCAAACATATTTAAAAAATGTGATAACCTATTTTATAGTTCCCAAATAATTATATTTGTTTTTCACGTGTAGGCTCTTAACTATTTTTTTTACGTATTTCGTCTTTAAATTATATATTTTTTTCATGTTAGTCCCTAAAATATAGTAATTTTTTAATATTTTTTCACTAACATTGTTTTTGTTTTCACATTTAGTCGTCGATTTGTAGTTGTTTTTCATATTTAGTCCCCTTCAATTATTTTATTTTTGAATGCTTGGACAAAAACTACAGAAATTATAAAATATGATGATCAAATATATAGAAAAAATAATTAAGGGACTGAATGAGAAAAACAACTATAATTTGAAGACTAACAAAAAAATAAAGTTGAAGAAAAAATATAAAAAAGTTTCAAATCTATAGTGAACCCCCCGTATAAATACATTAACGAGTGTTTTTTCTTAAAACTAGTAGACCTCATTGTTTAGGGTAAACTAATCTTTACAGTAACATATTAAATATTAAGTTGTGTACTTTAAAATAGTTTTTGATAGAAAAATTTTATTCTACTTGTAGACATACGTTTGAGGACATTTTTTTTTTGTTAATGTGGAGTTTCCGACCCGCGGGTCGACTAATCTCCCCAACCCGATACCAGAGCGGTTTGCTACCCGACTTGCGCCGGGGGTACCGTGGCCATAGTAGAGCATTTTTACTGCCTTCCAAATATCGCTAGTGGGAGTCGATCCTGAGTCGTCCAGGTTTACAGTTCTTTCCCAGAGCAGCTTGCACCACTGCGCCAAATGTTGTGGTTACGTTTGAGGACATTGAGAATACTTTATATTTAGCCTTTGAGTGAACCCTAATTTTTACTCTACTATAGGGTGACTTCTAAATTGGGACAAAAGTAATAGAAATATTGACTTATGACACCGCTTTAATCACTTCTACTGCAAGTCTAATAACTGCTTTTGGCACTAGTTCCATCATAAATTCAATAAAATTCTGAGAAATGTTTGTTTACAAAGATTATGATCCCGAAATTATAATTTTATAGATTATAATTTTAAGACTACTAATTTTAGAATTAAATAGTCTTAATCACATGTTTGTTTTTTACAAGATTATTCATGAGATAACTTAAAATAATTTCATGTTATGTTTATTTTGTCTAAAATTATTTTAAAAATTAGATAAAAATTTACTGTTTAGACTATTATACCATTGTCACTAATAATAAAGATATTATATTCTCATTAGTTTGAGTATAGATTGATATGATATAATACATCGGTCATTTTAAACAAAGTTAAAGGTTAATTTTGTAAATAAATTTTTAGTCCCAAATGATAGTGATTATAATACCTAATTAAACATGATATTAAATAGTCCTCCTATCAAGTCATTTTATTATCTCGAGACTAATAGTCCCAAGTTTATTTTTAAAAACAAACAAGAGACGTAAAATTAATAATTCAATCTTAAGTGTTATTCTTCCAAATAAACATAAACTAAAGTTTCCATACAATAATCCCTTTTTCACAAAATAATCCTTTTGGTAAAATGAAAAATGTATGTGCCATAATATAGAAAACTCCCAGCAAACACCTGTCACTACAGTTAATGGTTAGACTTGTGCACATTGCATCATTGTCATATTATGCTAATAATGTTAAGGGTATGTTTGTTTCAATAATGATGAATGAGATAGAAAACTTTATGCTTATTTATATTCTCTTTATCCAATTTTATTTGTCTTAATTTAAAAATACGCGTCTATTAAAAAATAAAAATTATTTTTAAATTGTCCATCTTAATTACTCTATTACCATCTTGTTTGTTTGAATTAATATCCTAACTTTTTATTCTCTGTCTTGGAATAATAAAATAGTTGAGAGAGAGAGAGGGGGAAGTATGGTTGTGCTTCCAATGTCAAAGTTAGTAGTGCTATTTTTTTCAATGTGTATCATGTTATTTTCAATGAAATTTTTTATAAAGTTAAATGAGGGTAGAATTGAAAAAATAAAGAAAAAATAGTATTAAAATGAAAAGATGACAAATAAATTTGGACAAACAAAAATTAAAACAAATAAACTTGGACAGAAGAAATACTAAGTTAATACCCTCACAAACAAATAATGATAATAAAATAAAATAAATTGTTCATCAAATTGTTATCTTAGAACTAACTCAAATTACTTGAGGATAAAAAAAGGTTTAGAGGTATTGATCTAATACATATTAATAGTCAAATTCCATGTAATATAATTGCAAACAAACATAAGAGATTGAAGAACAAGTATCATCGCGGCGTTTATGATGTGTGTGATAAAGACTTTTAGTTAAGGGGAAAGTGAAGAGAAATTTTGACGCTTTCTTTCCAATTTTAGGAAGGAGACATCCAACTCTCTCTTCTTTTATTTCCCTTCCCTTCCTTTTTTTCCCTCCCTTTCCCCGAAAATAAAACAGAAAAGTTTGGGTACAGCCGCTGATTCTAAACATTAGCTACGTTGAAAGGAGATGGTGCATCAAGCTGTTGCAAGGCTAAATTGATCCTACCAAGGGCTCAAAGTGAGGTCCACTGTAATGCTATAGAGCACACATCCTTAACACCCACAAATAGAAAATATTACTACACGAGGAGAACCAAAATGCAGTCAGCTTCTAAGGTTGTGGTTATGAAGAAGCCTGAGTTCGCAATCCATTTGGTATGAATTTGACTCCCCTCCATTACATATTTTCTCCAATTTTATTTAATACATCAATTATTTAATTTTAATAATTTTGTTAGTAATAATCAAAATATGTTAATAGATAATTGATGATATTAAGATCAATCCTACAAAAATTTAGAATCACAAAAAATATTTTCACTGTTAAAAGTTTTAAAAGAATTTTCATCTATTAAAATTTGATGAAAAATTCACATGTTCATCAAATGATAAAAAAGTGTCGGATTACTTTCATTTTTTAAACAATTATGCTATTCAATATAATAAATTAGTTGACCGGTATCAATTTCAATTATATTATTCACAATTATAAAATATGATGTATTAAATAAAATTAGAGGGAAGGTGTAAATGAGGGGATCCAAATCCATTTGGTATATATGGAAAAATGAAAGGGAAGGCAGAAAAAACGCCATCGATATGCATTCCTAATAAATTGAAGTCATCTACCAATTTTTCAATACAAACTACCATCCAAATGCAACAAAGCAGATTAGTCGAGCAAAATCTTCATATACCACCTTCAAATTTGTAGGCTACAAATATTCTTTATGGATAATCCTTGTTCGTTCCAAACTATAGTTGTTTTACATCCCCAAACATTATTTGGCCCCTTAACTAAAACACTCCTATTATTTTTGTACGTATTTTCATCCCCAAATTATAGTTGATTTTACATTTTTAGTCCTCAAACTATATTTGTTTTTAAGTTTCAATCCTCAAAGTATAGTTGTTTTTAAGTTTAGTCCTCTTTAATACTCTATTTTTGTGAGACTGGACCAAGATAGCAGAAATTATAATGTTTTAAGGAGAAAATACGCGGAAAAATAATTAAGAGACCAAACATGACATATAGGTATAGTTTGGGGACTAATCGAGTGATTATTTCTATCCTTTATTACACTCTGATATTTCTACATCATACTTCATAAATTATTCAACTAGATAGCTCAATGCAATAAAAATTTAATTATTGCAAAACGCTCTAAATAGCTGAAAAGTCTATTCAATTCATTTCAATGTACAAAGTCTAATATATCCGAATCAACATCACTACAAGGTAAAATTGCAGATTTTCTCAAACACCAAATACCATAAACCTGAAATATTGTAACCATTATAAAGAAGTGATTTTGTACATCAGTTAAACACCACAAGAATGGAGATCCAATATTATTGTAAAGAATGTTATACTATTCGGTGCAATATTATGCCTAATAAAGCTCGAGGGGAAGCCACTACATTTAAAACAAAGCTGTTCCTGACTAAATTCATTCCTATAAAGGGGAGAGAATGGTACTTTACATGCATTGAAGTAAAACCTAGAAAGCTGCACCATGTACATTTGTGTCTATCCAACAAAACCTTTGGTAAAAAGAATGGTAAAAAGAATGTGAATGCCTAGTTGCTTAGCTCATGAAAATACTCCGGAGGCATCGGAGGCATTGAAAGCGGGCAGTACTTCTTTGCTACAAATTTGTACTGATGCAAAGGGACAAATCAGCATAGACAGGAAATATTTTCAACAAAATGATACAAGCAAGACTAGGAATAGGAATTGTTATTTTCACAAGCCCTTTTGATAGTTCCAGAAGTCCCTCTCTTACGAAGAGCGGGACCTACTTACTATTCATATGAGAGACCTTCTCAAACTAAGAAAAAGATTTGTGGAAATAAGAATTCCATATCTTCAAATGTGGCACACTTTAGCTAAATAAGAATTCCTATTCAAAATAGTAGGGGATAAAGTTACAAAAGGAAGGTTGCAGGGCACAATTTCCACTAGGATTCCACTAGATAGGACTCAAGTACTAGGACGTGGGTTCCAAGGCATATTGAGACCATAACAATATTGGGCTTTAGGGTTTAGGGTCACCTTATCCCAAATACTATACAAAGATGATAGTTTGCTATTTAGAAGAACTATAAGAACACAAAACAAATCGGTGAACGAAAAAAAAATTGTTTCAAAAGATTTATGTGGAGCCAAGTAGAGGCAAGTGGTCAAGCTTTTATATATTAAGAAAGTTTAGAATTATTGTGAATTACCTTGGATAGGTCGATATATAAGTTTTTAGTTTTTCTGTCAGTTTATAATGTTCTTAATTAACTCTCTCTTGCATCAACTTTTGCAAGTTATCAAGGCAGATGCTTATTATTACATTTGGCCTTCGGCCTCACTAGTCAGAACTTCTGAAAGAAATTAAAGGAGAGAGAGACTTGCTTACTTTGTGCTGACTGTATTTCTCTCTGATTGCAGGTAAACTAGAACTGTTGGAGTAACAACAAAGATGATGCAGAGCTTTTACAGAGTCACGCAAATCAGAGAGCTTGTAAAGTGTATAATGCTCCAAGGTAATAGTCTGTACCATGGAATGTATACATTTAATCTATGTTTGTTGATTAAATAGATATATGCTTGAGCAGCAAGAGATAATGTCAAATATTCTTCATGAACTTACCCAAGGTCTTTTTGAAGGGTTAAGTATAAATTTGGCTAAAAAAATTGCAGAAGCGGCAATTAGAGAAGGTGCGTAGCAAAGCATGCTGTATTCCAGCAGTGACAACTCTGAAAGGTAGCTCGCCAGGCACTCCAAATGCATGGATTGAACCTTTGAAAGCAGCAGAAAACACACAAGTGAATACAAATGTGTAAAAAAAACAATTATTATTGCATATCATTAACAGGTGTCTGAGTAACATAAATATGTATGGAGCACCATAACATCTTAAAGTACATGAATATTCTTCTACCGACTAATACTGAATTTCCTGACATGAGTTGCTCATTTTCCACATTTGACAAATAATGAATGACAACAAATTATTGCTCATACAGGCTACAGCACTAAAACCAAATATAACATACAAAGATAGCTTTCCAAATTGTATAGAACAGAAGTCCAAGATAGCTACCTCATCAATCCCTTGAGTAGCGCGAACAAAACGCCTGCATGAATAAATCAAGTCAATAACAGAGCAGCAAAAGGCAAGGTAGTTAATCATTTCATTAAGATCACAAAGCTTATTATTACCTCAAGAAACATCTAGCAGTTACTGCTGCCATTTCAAACTTCAAGTAATTCAGCACATCAGATTCCATTTGCAAGACCTGTAGCAATTAATTTTATCAATGCAGGTTAAAAAACATAAACCGTACAAGAGCATCTAGTATTGGCAAGTTTAAGAAGGGGAGTGAACAAAACCTCGTCCCTGGAGTATGTGTTGTCAGTGATGTAACAGAATTCTTCCGCCCGAGGCGCACAAATCTCCTCGTATTTACTGGCAGAAATATCATATATTCTGATTATTTTTACTATCATCTCTGTTAATGTGTTGAGAGAAAGACTACCATGTCGTGTGTGTGAGGGAGGGTGGGAGGGAGAGAATAATCAGAAACAAAGATGGGAAAAATTTATATCTTACGTAGCAATCATCATGGAGGCAACACCAAGCAACTGTAATCGTTGCCTGTTGATGTTATTTCCAGAGAGATAACGGTCTATATAGTTAACAGCCAAATACAATGTTTCAGGTAAAAGCATGTACTCTTCAGCAACCTACAGAGAGAAATAGATGTCACCACACAGTTAAAGGAGTTTATAAACTGCTTCCATCACCAAGCTCTAACTTCTAAGCAGCATGATGTGGCCAATATTGCCAATAACTCAATTAGTATTTTTTATATAAAGGGAGAGTTAATTTTCATAGTGTATAGTTGTTAAATTTTATGTTTTACCTCTACAAGCCAATCAATCAGGACAGCACGCATGCTGGCATTAATGTCACTCTGAACCCTCTCCATGTAGTCAATAGAAGGCCTCTTCTTTGTCTAAAAATTAAAATCAGATGTAAAATCCATCATAAACTTTGCCAGTTATAAAGTAAAGCTAACATTCTCAAATTTAAATTCAAGCACTTATCTAATGAAACTTCAAAAACCTATGTTAAACATGGAATGAAACACTTTTAACAAACAGTGAAACAGAAAAAAACTCCTAATAATAATTAATATTTCTTTAAATTCAGTCCATGATCTCATTACAATTGAATTTCCAAGTTCTGTCCTAATAGCCTAGTACATTATTTTCACCTAGCAATTTTGGTACAAGTAGTTTCGCACTTTCAAAAATTTAACTACATATAAAACAAAAAGGTTGATAGATTGAATGTAATACAAAATTTGAATATAAATTGTCTATAATGGCTAATATTACGATGACATATTCTAATTAGATACCTAAAAATATATTAAATTGCAAATTATGGCAATTAAAAATTCTTAACGAAGATCAATCTTAAATTGTGTTTTAGGAGTAAAACATCTCCTCCATTCTCTTATTCTATTAAGCACTGACAGGGCACACAGAAACAAGACAACACAACATGGACCGATGACCCAACACTATCTAAAGAAGTATGACACAGACATGTTAGGACATGCTTAATACCATATAACATGTATTTATTTAATTTAACAAACCCAGTTTCAAATTTTTCTAAAAAATATATATAAAACACTTAACACCCTTCGACTCAATAATATTAGTGACCAGGGTCTGCCTTGAAAGTATCGGAATAACATGGGGCAAATTTAAAACTTAAAAGAATATAGGTCTCAAGGTTATTCATAGAAGTGTAGCTATATTGAAATATAACTAGTCACTAATATGTATGCTATATTTTGTATTTGTTATTATACTTGTTCTTTCCATTGCCTGTTATTTTAACTAGCTCTCTTATTTTATGTTCATTATGATTGAACATTTTCTTTATACTTGTCTAACAATTTACTTTCTTTATTGCCCTAAAATATTAGTGCTTAGGGAACATTGAGTTGAGATAAGTTTAAAAAACAGTTGAACATTTAATCAACTGAAATCTTTTTATTTAAAAATTGGACATATGAAAGAAGTGTCTGGAGAGTGTCAGCACATTTCCAAGATGGAAAGGTCAACCTTGTCTAGGAATCTGTCCTTAGCTCTTATTCATAGAGACTAAATGAAATTTAGTAGACTAATAACTACAGTGTCCTTTGAGTTTGATATGCATAACATATCATGCTTCATATTAACAAAGACAATCATTAGTAGGATCATTTGAGAAATGCTTAATGACATAACAAAAAACTTCCAGGTTATAGAAATATATTATGTAATGACATGTATAGCTTTGTAAAATGAATGTTAGGCCAAAACAAAAATCTATAGCCTTGCCACTCTGTTGATTTAGTTTTAAATTTAATTAAAGAGATTGTTACCCTAGTTCAACCCATAAAACTTACGTATAATTATGTAGTCCATTGTTTTCCAGATGGTATCACTTTGAAAAGTACAAGACATCACAAGAGTTGGAAACAAAATTACTATCGACCAACTGATGACAAATGTGCTGGAAAAGTTTTAAGATGGCAAACCTCGGAGTCATGCAAGTTCTTATAGATATCAGATGCAATCATTGCACAAAATTGTGGGTCTGTAATATTGTAATCAACATTAATCAGTTTATGGATTTTTTCCATCTCCACAAGTATATTATTCTTGTATGTATACCCTGAGAATAGAGCAACATAAATAGATTAGAAAAGTCAAGCGTGAATAACTTAGTCAAGCAAGATATTATGGTCAATTTTGTCATCAAATGCTTTACTATAATATCAGAATTCCTATTTCAAAAGTAATAAACCAAAATCAAATAGGCAAGTGAACTGAAAGACAAAATGAAGAATGTCAAAAGAAAGCACCTGGTATTTCCAAATGATCTGATATGTTGAGACTATCACATGTCTTCTTCTCAATAGAGGAAACTGCTGAAGCATCATAATTATCTATGTATTCAAACTCTGGACTCTTTAAAGTATCACAGGTAGACATGCTCTCATCAAAGGAAACTGACCCACCATCTGATTGACTAGGAGAAATATCCATGCAGCTAGTGGCAGGAGCAGCAGTAATACCGACTACGGATTGGTCAACTCTGCTGAAATATGTACCCCGGGATGAATCTACTGCACTTGATTTCACATTCATGGATTTGGGCAGAGAATTCTTGGGAATACTTGCATCATAACTTGAAGATTTCTTCTTCATTTTAGCAACTTTACCCTCACACGGTACCTTCATAAACAACACTTAGTTAACTTTCCATAAAACTTGTGAAGAAGTTATTTCAGTTTATAAAAGTTATGGTCCAGGTTCTATGTCAAGTGAACAATCAAATGCATATTAAAGTTAGTGAGATGCAGATGCACATTGCAGCAAAGTTTAACTTAAATTTTAGTCATCCAGACCATTTATATATGCCTCAATTCTTTAGAATCACTCAAATATGACTCCTAAGTTAAAGCAGAATGAAAAGAAGAACAAAAAGTTGATTCAAAGCACAAAATTTACATTCTATAAGTGACAAATTTGTGAAATTCTCCCTCCATTCCACAAAAAGAGTCCTTGTTTATGATCCTGGTTAATTTTGCGAAATCCTAAAATTCATATTGTGGTGTGAATTTATTTTAGTTCTCAAAATAAAAATTTTGTACTTGGTAATATTTTTTAAGTAGTTTACGATATTAACTCAATTGCATTAATCAAAATCAAATACGTTCATATCAATCTTGAAATTTAAGATTTCCCAAATTGACTAGGTAAAAAATTAAATGGAACTCTTTTTTGCAGAAATGGAGGGACTAATAAACAATATGTAGAATTCATTGTCAAGTAATGTCCATAAAAACTTGAGAACCAATTATCATAAAGGAATGTTTATTATTCAACTAAGACAACTATATAAATTTGGCAACAGTGAGGAAGGCTTGTTCTCAGGTTGACATTACATAGAGCAAAAAGGTTACCATTCAAAACATACCCTGAAGATATACTGTTTCATCTTACAATTACGACCACAAAACCTCATAAAAATTAACTGGTAATTCAATTTTGTAACAAAACCAGCATTCCCATTTTGGTAAACACGCAAATACTTTAATCAAGAGTCTTGCTACATACACAAAAAATTTATGTCCATACCGAGGTATATAGATACATGTGATAGGAGAGAATTAAGAAGAATACCGCACTAATTTATTATATCTCATGGCTTCCACATTATTCGCAATCCATATTCGTAAAAAAAATTGTCCGCATATAAATCATTTCCCGTTAATCAGAATGGAATGAAATGGATTTATGAAAAAACCCATAACAGATAAAGACAGGGGAGGGAATTACCATAGTTTTTGATAGAATTGTGGTCCGTACAGCATTCAGAGAGGCATCCCTTTGGTTTGTGACGTTAGCAAGAGCAGGCCGCTTCTTCGCCAGTTGGGGCTTCTTCACTGCCGCAGAATTATTCTCCGACATTGAATTCCTCCTCGCCATTGATGATCGCAACGATGATGATTGCGAAGAAACCGAGGAGCGACAGTTATTTGTTGCCATTTTAGGGTTAAGAAAATCAAACCCCCAACCTACAAAAAAAAAAAAAAAAAAAATCTCAATGCTGCAGTTTCTTATAATTGCCTCGAAATAAAGAAATTTATACATATATGTGCTTGTGTGCGATTTTGGTGGTGTTTTTGTGTGTGTGATTGTGTAAAACTAGCCATACCTTTTTCGTGTAAATTAGGGTTTTGAAGGTATCTTGAAATGGAGAGATTTTGTAAGGGTTATTGCAGAATTACAGGGATACTGTTTGTGTGAATTGAAGAGAGAGGGAAATGATGATGAATATTTATTTTTACTTCGAGGCTTTGGGGGCGGTTTGAATTTGGGGACAGATCCTGATCGTTCGTTTGGATTGTTGTGAATCCTGGCCGTTCAACTGGAGTAATTCCACAATTTGAGAGGGAGTTATTTTGAGAAATCTTATGCCCTCCCTTCACCAAAATTAGTAAGTACAAGGGGTCGGGACACACGCAAATTATATTCATAATTAATTTTAAAAGTAAATTTTTTAATTTTGTGGATAAAATAAAAAAATATTGTTAAAATTATAGGATAAAATATAAAAACTTTTGAATTTAGAGACTGAGGTTTGAAAATAAATATAATCAGACTGTTAACGCTAAGATTCGTCCACGCGTCCAATCACCAAATTGCGTGTCCAATCCTGCACAAAAACGAAACTACACTCAGAGAGCTGACGGTCTGAGCCGCCGAAGGATAGATCTGGTGCGAAAATAAGTACAGGTTGAATAAGGTTTAACAATGAAGTCTTAATGTTTTAGTGCTGAAAAAGTTATTACCTATGGTTTAGGGTTTAGCCTTGTATTTATAGTGATTGTAGACACCCAAATTTTGCGTTCCCTATGTTAACCGTGACAGGAGGGCAAAATCGTCAATTGAACCGGCCTACGAGAGCGAAGGATGGGCACAAGTACGAACACTCGACGCCACCGCGACGATTTGCAACCAAAACCGACGTGACAACAAGGCCGTCCGAAATAAGCATTCCCGAATGATGTGGCACATCTCCCAGTAATTTCCGGACTGCAAAATACAAGCCTTTCGGCAAAAATCGACGTCACGACACGAGAATCGAGGCATGGTACGAAAACCGAGAAAGCCAAACCAGCCAGCCGCGGATTGATCTGCGGCCAATAAGTGCGCCTTTTGAAAACACGGAACTCGAAACACGGAAATCGAAACCAGGCAGAGTGGCTGGTGGGCGGCCAGCCAGCCGCAGATCCATCTGCGGCCAGCCGCAGATTGATCTGCGGCTGCCCTGGCTTCCCTTATCAACCCAGTTTTAGTTCATTCGTTCAGAGAGAGAAGCAGCGAGAGAAGCAGAAGAGAGGAGAAGAATAAGCAGCAGCAACAGCAGCTCCGAAAATCAAAAAGGAATAGCAGAAATTTGCAACAAGATAGGAGAGAAAGGAGAAAAACGGAGAGGATTTATACTCTTTTGATTTGATTGTATCATATATACTTCTCATTCTATTCAAATACACAAGTTTACATCCATTTTGATATCATTTGCAAGGTGAAAATCCCCTTGTTATAGCAATTTCTATCACATCATTTGGTTAAATTAAATGTAGTTTTCATGTAATTTATGGTGGAACAATGAATTAGGGACTATTAGTGAGGGTTCCATCGGAACAAAATTCTTCCTAATAACCCGATGATATTCATTTATTGAATTTTTTGTTCGTTTTACGGCGATATATTGGGCGTAGTTCATTTAGGTTGCTATTTTAGGATGTCTTGGCATTGTTAGATTATCCGTGTTGGTTATTTCTTGTAATATCCGTTTTGTGGGTGTGTGGAAATTTCGGGTGTGAGCCTAGGAACGCGACCCCGTGGTCCAAATCCGATGATGGACATCTTTTGATGTGGGTAATAGGAACGATGTAGTCTTCATTGTAAATATGTAATCGTCGGGCCTTAAAACGACGCCAAGGCGAGAATCGTGTTTAAGACCCCGTCATAGTGAAAATATGTGATTGTGGGCGTTCGGGGTTATTTTGATGGCTTACATGCCCGTGAATAACCCCCTACGCATTATAATATTTGATTTGAATTGCAACACCAAAAAGGATTTTAAAGCTAAACGATGAAGATTTTCATAAAATCAATCAAACTAGGTTATTAGCATCACGAGGATAAGAAATTGGAAGTGCTAATGAATGTCGATTTCTATTTAACGAGAAGGCAAAAGAAAGATCGTGTTCAAATGTCACAAGAAATGGTTTTATAAAAATAAATGGTTGTTTTATTAAATCGTTGTGCATAGGGTTAAAGAGATCCTAGAAATTGCCCGCCACTTTGTACGCGAAAGCGATGTATAGTTCTCGATTCCTATTTTGACAAGGGTTTAAAAAACTGATCTTGTTTTGCCAAAACGACACCCAATGAAAATCTCGCAGTTTTGACAAATAAAATCAAACCTTTTTCGTAAAGAATGAAGCTTTCTCGTATAAATCGAAGGACATTCTAAAGCATTCTCAAAACACGACTTTCCATAAAAAATCCCAAATGATTCTTTCATACAAACTCACCACAACATTCACGTAAACACACACACATACACACACACGCACACACACTTTGAGAATTAAAGGGATAGGAAAAGCATCAAGATTGCGGTAACCGTGTTTCACGGAAAACGGGGGGTGCCTAACACCTTCCCCTCGCTTAAGCAAGCCCCCGAACTCTATGAATCTCGGTTTGCAGACCAATTAATTCGGAGTCACATATGAGCCAGCGATTTACGAAAGAACGAAACTCGGATGAGTTGGTACATCCATTTCAAATATACCAACTGGCGACTCTGATCAATTGGCTCATCATAAAAAACGATCTTTCAAAACCCCGTCGACATTAATGCCGACCTTTTCCAAAAAATAATCTAATGAGAGGGCTAAAATTGGAAAGGATAAACATCGCAACGGAAGCGAATCCTCCCGGCGTCGACAGCTGGCGACTCTGCTGGGGACATTAGAGGGCTTAAGCCGCGTTCAAATCTTGATGCTATCCTATCCTTTAAAAATTCATGAATGTGTATGTGTGTGCGATATTTTGACATGTTTTACTTGTTGTTGAATGTGTGTTTTTCAAAGGAATGAATGATTGAATGGAATTGTTTTACTTTAAAATAATCATTTGCATACGGTGAGGACGATGAATGTGAATGTATGTTGAGAGTGTACCTCCTCTTGAGGCGAACCCGTCGGTTGCTTATTACTGGACTCGAAGGGGCTGCTCCCCGGAGATGGCTCAGGAAACGCACCACCCAAATCCGCTCCAATCAAAAGGACTCAGACGAGTAGATTGCGAAGATTTGGGGACCTTCATGCCGAAAAGCCGCGAGAGTAACCTTAGGATAGGTCAGCCTCAGATTAACCCAACACAGGGAAAGTCTCTTCATGCCTTCTTACGTTTACGCATATAAGTGTCATAGTCCCATTTCATATGCTTACATATATCTTCCCTTTTGTCAAAAGAAAAGTGCTAACCTCCATATTTTGCAGGGAATAGCTGGGAAAGCGTAATAATTCGTGTCTATCAATTATTATTGCAATAAGGGACTACTAACACTTTGTTTTGCAGGGAAAGATTAAAAAACACAAAAGCACAAAAGTTACAGCTTTTGCATGCATCCACATCTTTCATTTCCCAAAGATTAAACTCCAAACCGTTTTTTTCTGTAGGATTGCTCCTCAAACGCGTTTGCAATCTAAGAAGGCCCAGGTTTTTACATCTGAAATGGCTGACTGTCCACCTCCTAATCCTGGTTCCATATCTAGGGAGAAATTCGATGATTTTAAAAAACAGATGTTGGAAATAGCCACGATGCTGAAAGAGCAGTTCCTACTGAGACAGGACCCGCCAAACAAGGATCCGCCTAAGGATGATCAACCCCAGCCTAAGGGTGAGCCAGTCATCCCCAAAGCCATTCCTACACCTAACAGGACAGTCATCACTATTCCAGAGGAGGGAGACACTGATGATCTTCGAAGGAAAATGAAGCAAATAGAGGAGACCATCCAATCCCTGAAAGGCGTAGGTTCCTTGGGCAGGGTAAATTATTCAGATCTGTGTGTTTTTCCAGGAACCAGATATCCGGAGAAGTTTAAAATCCCCGAATTTGAGAAATACAATGGGAAGGGGGATCCTTATACACATCTGAAAATATACATTGGGGAGCTTGGATCTTATGCAGAAGACGAAGGTCTAAGGATGCAATTATTTCAAAAGAGCCTGACGGGAGAAGCAAGAATTTGGTATGCCCGTCTTGATAATGCCCAGATCCACAATTGGGAGGAGTTGGCCCATACCTTCTTAACACAATATAGCTTCTAGGCACAAATGGCCCCTGATAGATATCAAATGACGAAAATCAAAAAGTAACCAAAAGAATCTTTCAGGGATTATGCACAGCGATGGAAGGGTATGGCTGCACAGGTGAATCCCCCAATGAGCGAGTCGGAGATGGTGATGACCTTCGTGGATATTCAAGAGGCACCTTATTATGAGCGGGTTATATCGGGGATTGGAAGACCTTTTGCCGAGATGATAAAACATGGAGAAATGGTGGACATGGGGTTGAAGTCTGGCAAGATTCGGGATTTCACGGCTTTGGAAACAGCTGCGGAACAAATCCAGAGTGGAAACTATGGCAGCACTTCCCGTAGGATTCAAAAGAAAAAGGAGGAAGATGTTTCCCTCATCCTGCAGGGATCATCTAGAAAGGCGGAGAACAATCCTCCAGTACAGATACAGAGAGTGGGGCCATCCCGACAGCCTAACTTCACTGATCAGAGGACGGACGGGCGAAGAAGATTCGAGACCACGAAAAATCGAGTATTCACACCGCTCGGGGATCCTCTTGAGCGGATTTTGGCAGTATTGATAGCCCAGAAGAAAATAGTCGATTTGGCACCCCCAAGTGACCCGAAAGGAAGAAGATTTGACCCAAGCAAACAATGCGCATACCACTCAGGTTCCCCTGGTCATGATACGCAGGAATGTTGGACGCTGAAGCACAAAATTCAGAACTTGATTAATAGTGGGGAGATCGTGGTGGAACAGCCAGACTCCCCAAATGTTAAAGTCAATCCCCTGCCTAGGCATGATGGAAAAGGGGTCAATGTGGCGGAAGCCAGTGAAGCCGAGGGGCCGTCAAGGCTGAATTATGTAAAGAAAATTGATGAGATGATCAGCATGATAAGTGATCACGAGAGTACACGGGGAGCGCCAATTAGGTTGGCGGGTGTAAGCAGAAATATCATAGAGGGGCCTATCAAGTTAACGGCTCCGAAACATTTCCATGGCGTTTAGTTGAATGGTGTTTCCCTTGACCTTAGTAGTCAGTATGTCATCTCCATAGATTCCATTTGAGTAGAATTCTCCCACCAGTTTTAAGTAGACTCTGGTGCTGATGTTCAAGGCTTCATAGAGCCCAACCTTTTGAAGTAACGCCAGTATCCTTTTGAATTGCTTTTCTGTATCTCCAAAGTTCTCGAAATAGAGTTAGTTTCCAAAGACAACTTGGTAGGACGACATCTTTAGTGATTGATTTTGACTGAAACAAGAATGAAAATGTCTGAGATTTGTGAACTTTTGAAAACTAGAGCTTGGAGGTTAGAAAGAGAATTTGAAAACTGTAGATCTCAGATTGGAATAGTAAAGGTTGAAATAAAAATTTAAATTTTTTATTGTATACTTCCCTCTAATTTCGTTTGCGACCGCGCCATTTCGGCAGCCAGTATGCTCTGTTTCTGCAATTTTAAATTTTGATTCTTAGCTTTATTCATTGCAGCATACATACCCAAATACAGTTTTAACTTGAATATAACTCAGTTTCTTGTCTAGAAATATAGAATTACAATCAATAACCTCCTAATTTCTAATGGTTTTAGAATAAATTCTCATATAGGCAATTTTTCAAATACATTGTAGACATAACTATAGGATTTAGTTTTCATGATTCATTGAACATGTTTTATTCCCAGATTTCATATAGAAATCTTTTCAAAATCAAAATCCAAACACAATTTCATAGCACTTAATCACATAGTTTGTATCTATATCAGAAGATATAAATAATACCTCTATACTTGACTGAAAATCCTTTGTTTGGTTACTAACTCTTCTAGGATACTCCAATTCTTCTTTAGATTAGCTTTCTTGGAAAATTAACGAGCTTCTATTCTTTTAGCTTAGTACGAAAAGATAAAGTGAAAGAGTTGGGAACTTGATTACTGAGCAAAGGAATTAAATACTAAAGCTTGGCTTGGAGTTTATAAGAATTCTAGACTTGCTCCTTACACAAATTTTTTGATTGCTACGGTTTAGGTTAGCTGAGTACATGGGTCTATTATCATCCTAAGCTGCCAGCTCCTAGTTCAACTTACAGACTCATTCTTGACTAGCTTGAAGGTTTCTCTCAATATAAACATAAATATATTACCTACAGTTGTAATAACCCAAGGATTTTGATATATTAAAATAAAAAATTTTACGTATAAATTTTTTTTATATATATAATAAAATTATTTTTTATTATATATTAAAGCAAATGTGAGAATGCGTGCAAGGAAAGGAATGTGAATATGTAATATGTATATATATTTATTTATTTCATATATGGTTTCAAATAAATTTCTTATTAAAGAGATAGTTGGTATTTATAAATTATAGTCTTTTAATAAATTAATTTTTATATTAAAAGATATATATTATCATTTATTTTTCATGAAAATATGATTACTATATTATTTTTCATAAAAATATGATTACTTTAAGAAATGATTGTTATTATTACTATGATTACTTCTTTATGATATGAATTTGTAAGATTAGTCAATTTATTTTAAATTGATTAAGTATGGTAAATGCGGTAAAGTGACATTATGAATCAAAATCCTAATTTGATCTATGGTCATGTATTTTAATTTTAAATATAATTATTGTTGTAATTATATTTAAAAGGATTTATGTTTATATAATAGATACATGAATAATAAGAATTTATTTTCTTATGTAAATTCGAATATTAAATATACTAAGGATTATATTTATATTTGATTGTGTGAACGTATATTATGGATATTAGTTTTAAATATAATTAATGATATAACTATATTTAAACTAAAGGAATATGTATTTTGGATATTAAAAATTTGTTTTGTTTAAGTAATTTAAATATTAAATATAGTAATTAAGTATATTTGTATTTAAATGATTATGTGGATAATATGTGATTGAGGAAAATGATTAGGAAACCCTACTTCATATTTGGGGAAACCTAATAATATCAAGAAACCTTAAATTTCAAATTATAAAACCCTAGTTACATTGAAAACCCTAATTTTGAATTATTATGTCTTAATTAAATCATTATTTAATTCTTAAGTTAATTTTCTTAAACCCAACAATTATTGGGTAAGCATTAGGGGTTCAAATCTAATGTTTAAACCCTAGAATCATGATGTATGGACAAGATTACCCTTAAATGTATTTATTAGTTTACTAAACTAACCTTTTTCATTTATTTTAATTAAAGATATGCAAAATCTTGTCAAATCTATCTTAGATCTCATGACTCATCACTCTAAGATCTCCCATGTGCTGAAATCTCTTTCATTCAGTCGAATTTTGACAGCTAGCACCAGCAGATTCAATGAATCAAATGGGATAAGGATTAAAGAAAGAAAAAGAAAGCAAACTCTCATTTTATTTCTCAACACAAGCCAAGCTTCTCTTTTCTCTCTCTGAACCTACGAAATATACTCTCAACATCAGTCTCTAAGAAGCCAAAAACCTTCTCAAGCCTTACAAGATCAAAACACCAAGATTAAATCAAAAGTTTTCATAAAAGGTATAAAATAAAAATTCTCATGCTAGATCTTCTGATCTTTGTTGTAAGTGATGTTTGAATGTTAAAATATGTGCCATGGTAAGTGTATTGATGATCTGAGTTGAGAAACAACGTTTTCATAACATCAAAAGGCTCGAAATCAAAGATTTTTCAAAACTGCCAAGAACCTAATTTTAGCTCTGACAGGCCAAAGTCGGGGGCTTTAATTCTCAACCTGTTCATGATATATTGTGCTTAAGTGTTTTTATGTGTTCTATGCAATGATCTTAGTATTCTGCAATTGGAATCATGCTTATATCATGTCTAGATCGTAAGTTATTGTTGGTCAAAACCCGTTGACCGAGCATGAACTCTGTTTCTGGGTAACCCAGAAAGTTCATGAGCGTTCTGACAGGTTTTTTTCCAAGCTTCAGATGTGCTTCGTGTTTTGTTGTTTGGTCATGAAAGTGCAATATTTTGTTCTTTGGTATATGGACTACAATGTCATGGCATTAAATCGTGTATTACATGAACAAAATGGGAATTAATTGTAGTCAAACTACGTTGACCGAAATGGAAAGATAAGTTTTCTGGGTTTTCCAAAAAACTGAAGAACAGGCTAGGCAGACACTTTAACCCTTTAATTTATCCTTGATCCTGTGTTGCTTAGACCCAAATATTGATACAAACCTCTAGCCTTACATTTTGTCTACAACATCGAAGCAGTTAGAAGCCCAGAAGTTCAATCAAACGAAATTTACAGTTGGTCAAAGTACCTATGCTCGCACTTACTGGGCTGTTCTTCAGGAAATGAACAACAGCTTTAGTGACGGTTACTGTCGTTGTAGACCTACAACGACAGTTTTAATGAAAAATTAATTATATTAATTAAATAAATAGAAATAAATAGATATTAATTATTAACAATTCATAAAATAGTTTTAAAAATTATTTTAAGTTATAAAAATTAACTTTTAATATTTTAACATAAATTTTATTAATAATTTAATTTATTTAATTATTAATGGTAATTAATTTATGTAATAATTATATTAAATAAATTAGATAAAAATGATTTTAATAATTTAAAAATCATTTAAAAATGATATATGTTTTAAAAAGTATTTTAAGTTATAATAAATAACTTTTAATATTTTGATAAGAATTTCATTAATATTTTAAGAAATTTATTTAATAATTGTATTAAATAAATTATTTAAAAATGATTTTTATGTTTTAAAAATCATTTAAAGGTAAAATAAATGTTTTAAAGATATTTTAAGTTATAATAAATAATCTTTAATATTTTGACATGAATTACATCAATATTTTAATATTAACGGTAATTATTTAAAAATAATTTTAATATATTAAAAATCATTTAAAGGTGATAATAATGTTTTAAAAATGTTTTAAGTTATAATAAATAACTTTAAATATTTTGACATGGATTTCATTAATATTTTAAATTATTTAAATATCAATGATAATGAAATTATTTAGTAATTAAATTAGTATAAATGATATTGATGATTGAAAAATCATTATAAATGATATTAATGTTTGAAAAAATATTATAAATGATAATTAAATTATCTAATATGATATTTAAGTTCTTGAACAAAGTTTTATTGGTAATGAACCTGTTAATTATCCGATAAAGCAATTGGGACGCGAAACGATACCGAACTCAAACCAAATTGGCATAGTTCGACTAGGTATATGATCTTAAATGTTTTAATGACTGTTATGAATATGTGATAACATATTTAAGTTGTATAGTGACTACAAATAAGAAGTATTATGTGTTATGTGGCATTATTCTAATCAAAAGAATAATTTTATTGATGATAGGACTATGTATAAAAGTTTAAGCTAAACTGTATAGCAGTAAGTAGCGACAAAGGCAAGTATCTAAACCTTATGCAATATGTTTAATTCGTGCAACAGGTATATAATGTGCAAGTATCCTATCCTTTTCATTTACTTTATGAAATGGATTCAGGTTTATGCAAGCTTTTAACTTAATCTATTATTGAGCAACTATTCTATCCTTTTCATTTACATTATGAAATGGATCCGTATATTATGTAAGTACTACTATTTTATCGAATTTCTTTCGATTCGTTCATTGTTAAAAGTATCTCATTACTGAATTGGTAGGACTCATATTGAAAATTTGTAGTCTAAGTTTGGCTATGCAAGTGTCCCCACTTGTATGAACTATTGTACATTATCAATTACCCTTGAATTCGAAATTCTTCGACAAGTTCTGATACATACTATTAAATTTCGGTATGTATATCTAGTTTAAAGATTGTCTAAGCTATTTGACCAGCCAGACCTAATTTGAAAAGCATTGTTGAACATTATTGGTTATGATAAAGTCATCCAACTAAATTGTTTTAGTTATGACTCTAGACTGAGTGTGAACAACCTTAAATTAGAAATTTTTTATGCGCTAAAAGCGTGGTGATTTAATTTTTATGCGCCAATGGCGTTGATTTATTATAGAGTGTTGATCAATACAGGGCACAACGGGATTGATCATCCTCTGTGTCCGTAAGACCAGACGGTTTACAGATGAATTTTTGTTTAAACCTTTTCGAAAATGAAAAATGACAGTTTATGGTCTTTTGACCACTCAGTATTCAAAAGTCACTCCGTTGTTTCAAAAATCTTAAAATGATTTGATATGTTGTTAAAAATGGTTTCAAATGACTTCACCACTATTGATTCGTGGTAGAAGTAGTCCTCAAAGAAAACATCTACTTCTTCAGCGCATTATTATAATTGTTATTACTTGCTGAGCAATTAAATGCTCATTCTTGATTCGACTTAAATGTTTTCAGTTAGGCGTGAATGTTTAGAAGACTCTGACAAAGACAAGGGCAAATGAAAGCTCAAGGAATAGGTTTTAAGGTGTTATCTGTAATAATTAGTCTTTTGTGTTGTGATCATATATATTATGTAACATGTAAGGAATGTAATTAAAGGTTGCCATACCTGGGGAATAGACAACTCTGATATAAATATTAAGTTTGTAATATATTAAACAACTCAAAGAAATGATATCGTGATGCACCAAATACGGGTTTCAAGTATTCGGATTTGGAGGCGCCACAACAGTAATATACAGTACTTTATGTATATAATACTTATATCATATAGCATAATATATACCATATATATTACATAAATCACTTAATGTATTATAACTATTTAATCTTTTTAATAAAAATGGAATTAATACATTACACACAATAATGTATTATATCCCATAATATTTCTTATAAAAATAAAAACTATACTTTAAATAAAATAATTTATTTAATGCAGTAATTTCACCATATTAAAAATAATTTAATATCATAAATTATTTTAATACACTTTATTTAATGTACACTCTAATTCGGTATACATAAAATTTAATAAATTGTTTCAAATAATTTATTTACATACAGTCAATATCTAATTATATAGTCACTCCATCACAGGTATACAAATGCTACACTGCACGTATTCACATATTCACTGCAATACGATCAATCATTAAAAATAAATAAAATAAAATTTATTAAATTCTCATTTTTAATAATTAACCGAAATTCAAATCGTTACAAAACCTCTCCTTCCTTATATGAAGCCAAACCCAATCTCCCGGCTCAAAGATTACTTGACGTCGTCCCTTATTGGCTTATTTGACGTATTGCTCTGTCCTCCTTTCAATGTTGAGCCTCGCTTTCTCAAATATCTGCTAAACAAACTCAGCCTTTTTCTTTCCATCCATGTTAGTATACTCAGAAACAGGTAACAGAGATAAATTCAATGGAGTTAAAGGATTAAAACTATACACAATCTCAAATGGCAAAAAATTAGTAGCAGAATGAACTGATCTATTATATGCAAACTCAACATGTGGTAAACACTCCTCCTAATGCTTAATATTCTTTTTAATGATAGCCCGTAACAATGTAGATAAACTCCTATTTACTATTTCAGTTTTAACATTCTTAGACTTGGACTGCATACATAAACATAAAATAAGTAAATCTGTACTTGGAAGGAAAATTGTAATTTTTATATAAAAAAAACAATGAAAAGACATACCTTAAACATTTTTGAATTTGGATAATATGGCTTTTTGCATGATTTGTTGTTTTGCCCTATGTTAAATAAATTATATCGGAACGTGCTATTACATAGAATAAAATTAATTGAATTAATTATCACATTAGGTACTTACATGAATTGAGAGAAGAAATCTTATATGTATCACGTTTCCGCTGCTCTTAAGGGTGAAAGTTTTCGATTGTCTGTCTCAATCTCAGGATGGATGTATAGGTGTGTATAAAGTTTTTGAGACGACAATTAAGACCAAACCCTAACTGTTTTATTTATAGAATAACTAAGGGTCAAAATCGTCCATCAAGATTATGAAATCCTAGGGCCCATTATGCCAAATACTATTAGTAATATTATTTATAGGCCACATAATTAATTACCAAATCCATAAATAAAGTGATTAAATTAATACAATATATATGTAAGCCCAATAATTACATAAATAGTAGAGACCACATAAGGAAATAAAATATTCTAACATTCTCCCACTTGGCTGAAATACTATTTATATACAAAACATAACGCTTACAATCATTAATTTGGCCAAGTATTAATTTAATGTTTACATCTTGTTCAAATAAAAGCACCAATGCGAATTAATACAATCTTTATGTCATTATTAACACAAGATCCTGATTAGTTACACAATTAGTACTTTTATTAGAACAAAAATTAACATTAAGCATAACAGGTATGAATAGAGTTTACATAAGTGGTAATTAATTAATTAAACTCATTCATACGGTCCAAAACATAATTGTTTGCTCATAAGTTCTCATGTGTGCACAATAAAAAGAATAGCAACCCGTAAACGTAATGTGAAGTTCAAAACAACGAGCTCAAAAAATATTGTCTTACATCAAAGTAACTCATTAATTAAGACTACTAGTTAAACCCATGCCGACAACATGCTCTAAAAAGAGCTTGGGTGGTAAGCCTTTCGTAAGTGGATCCGCTAACATATCATGCGTACTAATATACTTAATAATAACGCTTTGATCTTCAACTCTTTCCCTGACAAATAAATACTTAGTGTTGAGTTACAGTCCAGCACCACTTGAACTGGTGCTATTAGAAAAACTAACAGCAGAATCATTATCACAAAATACTTTCAATGGCCTTGAAATGAAATCTACAACCTTAAGTCCTGGAATAAGATTCCTCAATAATACAGCGTGGCAAATAGTATTATAACAAGCCACATATTCTGCCATCATCGTGGAAGTGGTAGTTAACTCCTACTTATGACTTTTCCACGAAATAAGGCCTCCTGAAAGCATAAAGATGTATCTTGATGTAGATTTCTTTTCGTCTTTACACTTAGCAAAAAGCAGAATCAAAATAACCAACAACTTCAAGGTTATCTGTTTTCCTGAATGTAAGTATAAAATCCTTAGTAACCTGTAAGTAGCGTAAAACCTTTTTGGCTGCTTTCTAGTGATCCAAACCTGGATTTGACTGGTAATGTCCAAGCATACCAGTTAAATACGCTATAACTGGACATTGATATGAGCCAAATTTGTCACCCTTAACAACAGGGCGACAGTTGGAGAATAATTTTGTATGTTGTATTTGTTAAGAACTTTGACAATATAAGCTCTATGGGACAATCCTAATATTCCATGAGACCTATCTCGGTGAATTTTAATACCTATGACGTAAGAGGCTTCACTAAGATCCTTCATATCAAAATTTTCAAAAAGGAAACGTTTGGTCTCATGTAACATGTCTAAGTTATTACTTGCAAGCAATATATCATCAACATATAAAACAAGAATAACAAATTTACTCCCACTGACCTTCAAGTATATGCATTGATCCACTATATTCTTCTTAAAATCAAAATTACTTATCACCTCATGAAACTTAAGATACCATTGTCGAGAAGCCTATTTTAACCCGTAGATGGACTTCTTTAGTCTACATACCATATGTTCCTTGTCTTTAACCAGAAAACCTTCTGGTTGTGCTATATAGACATTCTCATACAAGTTACCATTAAGGAATGCAGTTTTAACATCCATCTGATGTAACTCTAAATCATAATAAGCTAGCTACTAGAGCTATGACTATTCTAAATGAATCTTTCCTGGATACTAGAGAGAAAGTTTCATTATAATCCACACCTTCCTTTTGAGTGAAACCCTTAGCAACCAATCGAGCTTTATACCTTTCAATGTTCCCTTTAGGATCTAATTCGGTCTTATAGACCTACTTACAACCAACAGGTTTAACACCTTTTGGTAACTCTTCAAGATCCTAAACATTATTAAGCACCATTGATTTCAACTCATCATTCATGGCTTCAAACCATTGAGTTGATTGAGCACTCTTAATGGCCTCTTTATATGAGATAGGATCATTAATCTTACTTGAATCATAGTCAATCTCATTAAGATAAGTTATAAAATCATTAAAAATAATAGATTTTCTAGGTCTTTCGGACCTACGTAAAGACTGCACAATTTCAGGAATATGATTTTCAATAATGTGGGGTTCAACATAAGGTGGTGGCTTAGCTATCTTAGGGGCATCATTCGTCTCAATAGGAGGTTGTTGTGCCTCACCCTCTTGAATTATAGGATTAGGAACATAAATTCTGTTTTCTTCAAGATCAATTTTTCTAGGCTCACCACTCCCACTTAAATCACCATTCTCTAAAAACTCTACATAGCCAGTCTCAACAATTCTAGTGGTATGCGAGGGACAGTAAAACCGAAAACCCTTAGATCTATCAGGATATCCAATGAAATGACAACTAATGGTTTTAGAGTTAAGTTTCTTCATTTGTGGATTAAAAATCTTAGCCTCGGCTAGACAGTCCCACACCCGTGAGTATTTTAAACTAGGTTTCCTACCTATCCAATTTTTATAAGGATTGTTAGGGACAGATTTGCTAGGAACCCGATTTAAAATATGAACAACTGTCTTTAATGCCTTAGTCCACAAAAATATAGGTAAGTTAAAATTGCATAACATACTACGTACCATATCCATAAGGGTACGATTTCGCCTCTCAGCTGCACTATTCTGCTGCGGTGTACCAAACATTGTATACTGAGTGGCGATGCCATTTTCTTGACAAAATAAAGCAAATGGACTAGGACTATGACCGAGTGTTTACCATAATACCCTCTGCCTCTATTTGATCTCACTACTTTAATTTTTCGGTCAAGTTGATTTTCAACTTCAGCCTTGAAAATTTTAAACATATTTAGTGATTCAAAATTTTCATTAATCATGTAGACATAAGTATAACGAGAATAATCATCAATGAATGTAATAAAAGATTTGTGTCCACCAATTCCAAGAGAAAATAGTCTACATATATCAGTGTGAATCACCTCAAGAAGTGCACCACTTCTAGTGGCTCCTTTCTTACTTCCTTTCATAAATTTTCCTTTTATACATTCAATACAATGGTCAAGATCAGCAAAATCTAGTGAATGAAGAATTTTATCCTTTATAAGACGTTGCATTCTATCTTTTGAAATATGGCCTAAACGTTTATGCCATAATTTTGAAGAATTCTCATTATCTACTTTTCTCTTATTTCCACTTTTAGAGGTACTTTCTGTCACATTCATTGTTAAAAGGATTCAACAAAGACATTATCCAAATTTATCTTATTGAGGTTTCCCTTTAAAGAACCAGAACCAATAACATGAGAGTAATGATAAATAATTATGTTATTATTCCCAAACTTAAACGAAAAACCGTCAACGTCAAGGTTAGATATAGAAATTAAATTGTGTCATACTGGGAACATAAAGAGTATAATATAAATACAAGGTGAAACCACTCTCCAAAACTAAAGGAAGAGTTCCTACAGCTTCAACTTGTATAGACTCTCTCCATTGCCAACTTTTATGGTTATTTCCCCCTTTTGGAGTGTCTTCTTTGAAAGGAATCCCTGCAATGAATTAGTAATGTGAACCACAACACTAGTGTCAAGCCACTATGTATTAGAAGGAACATCAATTAGAAAGGATTCATAAGTCACATAATTGAAGGACATACCTTTCTTTTCAAGCCATTATCTGAACTTAGGGCATTCTTTCTGAATATGTCCTTACTTCTTACAGAAGCGACATTTAGGACCTACCTCAGAGTTGTTACCTGAATAATTTGCCTTATTTGTTTTGGTAGAAATTGTCTTATCCTTATTCTTAAAACCTTTCTCATTTTTATAAGCCTTCTTCTTATGAGATCTAGTGGTAGTCAAATGAGCAACATTAGGTTTTTCAACCTTAAGCCTTTCTTCCTCTTGGACGCACATGGCGATTAACTCGCTCATCTTTCACTTTTCTTTTTGCGTGTTATAATTGATCTTAAATGGATCAAACTGTGCAGGAAGAGAAGTCATAATGAAATGAACAAAAAAACCCTCAAAAATCGCCATGTCCATACCCTTTAATTTAAAGACCATGTCGTTCATCATCATAATGTGCTCGCGCACTCCACTAACCCCATCATACCTGCTAGTGAGCATTTTCAAAATAAGGGAACTTGCATGAATTTTAGAAGAACCCTTAAATTGTTCCTCGACTGAAGCTAAGTACTCTTTAACATTCTCAGAGTCGGGAATGACTCCTCGAATGGTTGTCGTGATAGAGTTTTTCATAATCATATGGGACATGCGGTTGGATCGCTCCCACTTTTCGTAAATAGCTTTTTGCTCAATTGAGCTTGTAGCTATAAGTGGAGCAGGAGGATCCACTCGTAATGCATAATCCAAATCCATAACGCCGATAACAATTTTCACTTGCTCTTTTTAAGCAGTAAAACTAGTCTCATTCAAGGCTTCAATTCCAGAGAGATACCCAAAAATACTAGTTGGAGTCAATGCTGAAACATAATCAAGCTCATAAGCATGCTTACAAATAACTAAAAGAAATCCACAATGTATAACAATAATTACTAATTAATCATAATAAAATCCATTGTAGGGCAAACAATTAGTTACATAAAATCTATTTACAACACCAAAAAATAGATTTTAATGAGTTGTTGGTGCATAATTATCAATCTTTCGTTGGTCCAATTAATGATATGATAATAACATCCACATAAAATAATGCACAACACATTTATCCACGCATTCTAATTAATGATATGATAATAACATCCCTATAAAATAATGCACAACACATTTATCCACGCATCACCGTTAGGCAGAAACGAAATAAAGATGTTACTTATGCAATAAAATTCCATTTAACAAATTCTAATTCTATTTTTTCTGTTGGGTAAAATTAAAATCTTCATTTATTAAATGTAACATTATGTGACTTTTCTTAATCTATTACCTTCCGTTGGGCTAATTATTAATTTTAATAATAAAGAGTCACGCATACATGTAAATTATTATGATCAAACTCAATTTTTTTTAAATAACATATTAATCGATTTTGAAAATTAACATTATTTATAATTTACATGTATCAACTAAAAAGCCCTAATAATATATCACATCATGTTCTAGAATCTTAAATTAAGATACATAGTTATGAACATGAATTGATTACATATAAAATAATCAAATTAATTCTAACTTGAATACATTAGGGCATAATAATACCAGTCAGAATGACTAAAAAATAAAATAAAATTCAATACATGTATATTACTGATGATTTCATGTAAAAGTAAATTAATATAAATACCATCAATATATATATATATATATATATATATATATATATATATTACATGTACAGTGGAAGCATAAAAGAAGTAATATGTATGTTTACATATCATCATAAATAGTAAAACATGAATTAGAGATATTTAAAGGCAATACTAAGCATAATGTAATAGAATGCTTGATGACAAAAGTATTGATCAAGAATTCATCAATTGATTATTCTGCCAATCAACATATATAATGAACACATACGTAGAGCACGCGGAATCATAATCGCAATAAATGAACGGAAATAAATTTATATTCCTTTCGAAAATTCCTTAACATATTGCATACTGAATAGTTCTATATTATACCAATAAAGAGGTTATGCGGAATTAAAATTTCTAGCATAATAGCGTAATTACTTTATTCTATATAATAGCGTAACCATGCTCTTGATACCAAATGTTAAATAAATTATATCGGAACGTGTTATTACATAGAATAAAATCAATTAAATTAATTATTACATTAGGTACTTACATGAATTGAGCGAAGACATCTTGTATGTATCACGCTTCCGCTGCACTTAAGGGTGAAAGTCTTCAATTATCTCTCTTAATCTCATGATGGATGTATAAGTGTGTATAAAGTTCTTGAGACGACAATTGGGACCAAACCCTAACTGTTTTATTTATAGAATAACTAAGGGTCAAAATCGTCCATCAAGATTATGAAACCCTAAGGCCCATTATGCCAAATACTATCAGTAATAATATTTATAGGTCACATAATTAATTATCAAACCCATAAATAAAGTGATTAAATTAATACAATATGTAAGCCCAATAATTACATAAATAGTAGAGGCCACATAAGGAAATAAAATATTTTAACACCCTATTGTCAAACACCTTGCACATGTAACAGTTTAACCTTTTCTAAAGGACTTGAATGTATTCTTAGGCTCATCAACATCCTTTCTTCTTTGCTTCCTTGGCCTGCCTGTCTGTTTGTGATACTTGGGTTGCTGAATGTTAGGAAACTTTCTTTCCACGCACTCATGGTGAGTTGGTACTGGGTTGATTTTGTAGTTGTATGTTGCAAGATATAACTCTCTACTATAGTAAGGGTGATAATATGCTTTTGGATGTTCCCTATTGGCCCATATAGCACAAACAACATGCTTGCAAGGAATGCGACTAAGCTACCACATCTTGTAGCCATATATCTTTTCCTTCAAATTCTGTCATCACAATAAATCTTATAGTCACCAATTCTAGAATAATATGGAGTGCAGCCCCTTGCATCTTTATTATTTTTTTTTCTAATTTTTTCTGAATTCTTGGCCTAATTGGCACTACATACTTTTCCATCCATTCCTTCTTAATCTGAAACCTTTTCATCGACTTCCTCCTAATCCATTCTAATATTTTTACTATACCTTTCTCTCTTACTTCCAAAATATAGTTATTCCAAGACTCATTAAGGTTATTTACCAACACATATAATCTACAATGTGGAGTAAAGTGAGATTGGACTCAAAATTTGCCCAACTGCCATCAACCATTTTAATGTTGTTGGATCTGCTCGGTGTAGTTCTTTAATGAATTTGTTAAATGTTTACATGTCTCCACAACTTGTTGCATTTCAAAACATATCTCTTAACCCTTTCCCTTTGTGCTTCACCTTGAAATTATTATACAAATGCTTTAAATAATATATGTGCTCATTATCTAGTAACATGGAATTGAAGCATTTAACCAACCCCTTCTGTCTATCTGATATAAACACATATGTGACACCCCCAAATCTAGGTACTTCAATCCCACAGATTTGGTGCTTACTATACATCACACTCACATATAACTACCCAAAATAAAGGGAAATAACATTAAATTGAATAAATCATCTTCCCACAAAAGGGGTTACAACTTAAATCTCTTAAGCAGATAAATCCCAGGTTATCTAGCCTTTATTACATCAATGCGGAATTAAAACGTAACATTAATTAAGTCTTATTACAAAACTCCATAACAAATAACAGTTCGCGAGCTACTTCTGCATCTTACCTATGCCCTTACTAGTGGACGACTCATCTGACTTCTCAGTCTTAGCTGTAATGTTTTATGCAACGGTGAGCAAAACAATTGCCCACAAGTATAATAATAATAATAATTAAATAATCAACGAAGTAGATTTTAACTGAGGTGTAATAGCTTTTCTGAAAACAATCAACAACAATCAAAGGACTGAAAGCTCAATAGAAAGCTCGGCTTAAGAATTAAACATAGATTTCAAGATCAAAAGTATATCTAAGGGTCATAAGACCTCGAACTATGTCCTAGGTTAACAAGTATCTTTACTATAACCTTTAACAGTCTTGAAGACTATGGACTATCCGTCTCGTACTCCGGGGGATCAACCATTTGTATAATATATTCTGCACAAATATTTTAACGCTATTGCGTAGTATAATCCCCTATATTAGGGTTGTTCATCTCAGTTTGACATCAGAATCTGTAGCAAAAGAAACTTGGTTTGGAATAACTTTAAAAAATTCTAAGTCTTTATAACGCTCATCAACTATGGACTAGCTGAATCAACAAGGGTTTGCTAGTCGCTAAAGCATTTGATTCATCAACAAGGTTGTATAATGATATTTATGTTCAAAGTTTGAACAACAACGGATTACAATCAAATAACAAATGACTTGAACGAAACATAATTAATATAAACCTTGCTTGAATAATAAGCTAAGGTTAATAAGTTTGCTCAATGGATGGGGTAACAAGTTAGGTATAGAAGAATTGCGACAATTATTAACAAGATAAAAGAGCTTGTTCAATGAAAAGTAAAGTTAAGAAACTTGCTTCAAATAAAAGTTAAGTTTTAGGGAACTTGCCTCGATTGCTTGCTGCACATAATGTTAACTATTTGCTCTTTGAGTAACCTATACATACAAGTCACATTGAATAATTAATATTCATAGTTCAATTAACTACTTCCTTTTATAAATGATGGTTCACTTATAACTCTAATCCACACTTTAAATTCTTGCTAAGACACCACATACTTATCATGTTGCTTCTTATAGGAGAAATTATTTTTCTTTCCAATTCTGGGGAAAACTCATTTTCTGGCCGACCCGACCCGATAGAACCGACCCGACCCGGAAACCCGGACCGACGCTGCAGCGCCAGGATTTGGCCTTGGGCCGGCGCTGCGGCGCTGGCCTGACCCGAGCCCAAAGGACCCAGTGCTGTGGCGCCCGTTTCATGCTATATGAACAGCGCTGCGGCGCTGGTTTGCTGCAGCACGCAGACAAGGTTGCTGAATGGCGCTGCAGCGTGGTGCTGCAGATTCAGTTGCTCTGCTTCGCAAACAACAAACTTTCAGACCAAATTTCCCCAATTTCTTTACTCAATTCACAAATTAAACATATCCAGACATAAAACATGTTATAAAACCAAAACTCAACATGTTTCTAACAACTCTAACCACACAAAACATATAAACAATCAATTCAAGAGATTAAATATTCACTGTTCATGCTCTTTTTTTATACTTTGAAAACACATAAACAATCATTATTCTCGTTTCTTATCATATTAACATAATCAACAATCAATTTACAGATTAATATCCGAATTGAACATCAAATTTTATACATATAAACCATATTCGTGAACCTTTTCACTGAAAATATAAAAACTCTATTTTAAACATGTTTTCATGAATTAATTCAATCAAATTCGTTTATAGACACCATTGAGTAGATTATGCATACTAACTAACACATATAAACAATTACTTCATGCATTAGCCATCAAAATTCACTTACAGAGACATAAAATCCAACTTTCAGTGAAGAACTCAATGCAATATAAATAAAGAATCAGAAACAGATTATACCTCCTAAGCTCTTCTTAGATTATGAACAGATGATAAGAATGGCTTCGCAATCCCCCTTCTTACTCTCGACTCTCTCAAGATTGCTCTTAAAATCACAGAGAACTCTTTCTCTCTATTTCTCAATTCCTCTCTTCTCTGCTAAGTGTTTTCTTCCCTCAAGATTTTAGAAAATAAGCTGATGATTTTTGTTTTAACATAAGTTCTAATTAACTTAGCCAGTAACTCATCTGTTACAATTTCAAATTTCATCAGTTATGAAAAGGAAGGGTCTAAGCCACGTTTGGCTAGCCCAATTAAACTTCACTTTCTAATTTATTTAAATAATTCTTTTATAATATGATTCAATTGTCACACTTTAATCAATTAAACTTACTAATAAATAAATTCAATTAAACCTTACTAATTAAATTATAATTTCTGTTCGGCCCACTGTAATATTACCAAATAAATCATTTTATTCAAATAAAACATTTATTCAAATAAATCATTAATCATCTAATTTAATTATTAAATTAAATTAGAAAAACACCAATTCACCACCAAATAACAATTAACATAATTATACTAAAATAAATTACCCCATAACAATTCCATCAATTATTTATTTTATTCAATAAATAAATCAACAAAAATATTTATTTAATTCAATAAATATTTTATTTATTCACAAAAATCACATTCGTTACATCCTTCCCTCCTTAAAAGGATTCTGTCCCCAGAATCATAACGTAATTAACTCATCCATTACATTCTCCCCTCCTTACAAGGATTTTGTCCCCAAAATCACGATATAAGGATTAAACAAATAACTGAGGATAGTTTTGCATCATTTTCTCTTCGAGTTCCCACGTAGCTTCTTCAGCATTGTGGTTCCTCCATATTACCTTACAGAAGGTATCACTTTATTTTTTAGAACCTGCTCTTTCCTGTCAACTATCTGTACAGGAACCTCTTCATAGGATAAATCTTTGTCAAATTGTATCGGTTCATATTCTATAACATGTTTATAATCAGGCTTATATGGTCTTAGCACCGATATATGAAAGACATTGTGAATGTGGTCTAACTCGGGAGGTAAAGCTACCTCATAGGCCACTTCACCTACTCTTTTCAACACCTCAAAGGGTCCAATAAATCGCGGATTGAGCTTACCCTTTTTGCCAAATCTGATCTTCCCCTTCCAGGGAGATATTTTGAGAAAAACAAAACTTCCGACGTCGAATTCTCGATTCAGTCGGTGCTGATCTGCGTACTTCTTCTGCTTGTCTTGAGCAGCTAACAAACAGGCTTTTATTACCTTAACGATTTCAGCAATTTACTGTACCAGTTCGGGTCCCAATAGTCGACGTTCACCAACCTCATCCCAACATAGCAGAGTTCTACACTTCCTTCCATACAACGCTTCATAAGGCGGCATTCCAATACTTGCGTGATAGCTATTGTTATAGGTAAACTCGACCAGAGGTAAATGATCGTCCCAGTTGCCTTTAAAATCCATGACGCACGCTCTTAGTATATCCTCCAACGTTTGGATTGTTCTTTCGCTCTGGCCATCGGTTTGAGGATGGTACACTGTACTCATTCTCAACTGCGTTCCCATATAGGCTTGCAGACTCCTCCAAAATTTTGATGTGAAACGTGGATCTCTGTCCGACACAATTGACACTAGAACACCGTGCCTTGAGATAATCTCCTTGACATATAATTTCGCCAACTGATCTAGAGTGAATCTGATTTTGATCGGCAAGAAATGCGCTGATTTTGTCAGTCGATCCACGATAAACCATACTGCGTCATAGCCTTTTTGAGTAATTGGAAGACCTACCACAAAATCTATCGTAATATACTCCTACTTCCATTCTGGTATCTCCAAGGGCTGTAACAAACCACTTGGTCTTTTATGCTCTGCTTTGATTCTTTGGCAAGTTAAGCATTTCGTAACACACTCTGCAACCTCTTTCTTCACATTTGGCCACCAGAAATGTTGTTGAAGATCCTGGTACATTTTTGTACTTCCCGGGTGAACCGAAAATCTTGAACTATGAGCTTTGCTCAAAATTTCCTCCCTGACCTCCGGTACTGACGGAACCCAGATTCTACCTTCAAATCTCAGCAACCCTTCGGTATCGATTTTGAATTTAAGCCCTTACCCTCAAGCACCCTTTCCCGTATTTTATCACACTCCTCATCCTGGAGTTGTGCTTCCTTCACCTTTTCCACCAGAGTTGGTCGGGTTTCCATCTGGAATAATTTTTCTTTCGGCTCTGACAAACATTTCACCTCTAACTCCAACTTAGCCATTTCTGTTATGAGCTTCTCCTGATCAGTTAACAAAAATAACTTCTCCCGACCCTTCTTGCTCAAAGTGTCGACAACCACATTAGCTTTCCCTGGATGGTATAGGATTTCACAATCATAATCTTTGATCAATTCTTACCATCACCTCTGACGCATATTTAAATCCTTTTGTCTGAAAATATACTTCAGACTTTTATGGTCCGTATATATCTCACACTTCTCCCCACAGAGATAGTGCCTCCAAATCTTTAAAGAAAACACCACGACTGCTAACTCTAAATCATGGGTCGGATTCCCTTTTTCATAGTCTTTTAATTGTCGTGATGTGTATGCAATAACCTTGCCGTTTTGCATAAGCACACAACCAAGTCCTTTATGCGATGCATCGCTATACACCACAAAATTCCCTGTATCATCTGGTAAAGACAACACAGGTGTCGTACTCAGTCTCTTCTTCAATTCTTGAAAACTCTCTTCGCACTTCTCTGTCCAAACGAACTTCACCGCTTTCCTTGTCAAATTCGTCAACGGAGTGGCAATTCTAGAGAAGTCTCGAATGAAACGGCGATAATAACCTGGCAATCCTAGGAAACTTCTCACCTCTGACGGTGCCTTCGGCTGATCCCAGTTTATCACAGCTTCAACCTTTGATGGATCCACCGAAATTCCGTCCTTATCAATCACATGCCCAAGAAATTGCACGCGCTCCAACCAAAATTCGCACTTTGAAAATTTCGCATATAACTTCTCTCTCCTTAACGCTTCCAAGATCACCTTCAAGTGTTCCACATGCTCTTCCTGGGTTTTGGAATATACTAGAATGTTGTCTATGAACACCACTACGAATTTACCCAAAAATGGTTTGAACACTCTATTCATTAGATCCATGAATGCTGCAGGCGCATTCGTTAAATCAAATGACATTACTAGAAACTCGTAATGACCATGCCGAGTTCTGAATGCCGTCTTTGGTACATCCTCCTTTCTCACTTTCAACTGATGATACCCACTTCTAAGATCTATTTTCGAGAAATACTTCACCCCCTTCAACTGATCGAACAAGTCATCAACTCGAGGAAACGGGTATTTATTCTTAATAGTGACTTTATTCAATTCCCTATAATCAATGTAAAGATGCATCGATCCATCCTTCTTCTTGACAAATAACACCAGCGCTCCCCACGGTAAAACGCTCGGTTGGATATACTTCTTATCTAGTAGCTCCTGTAATTGCACCATCAACTCCTTCATCTCTACTGGAGCCATTCGGTATGGGCCTTTCGATATAGGAGCTGTCCCCGATGCTAGATCAATTATAAATTCAACTTCTCTCTCTGGCGGAAGTCCTGGCAAATCGTCTGGGAATAATCTGCAAAATCTCTAACGACTGGTATTTCCTCCAGCTTCACACTTTCTTTCCGAGTATCGACTATGTAGGCTAGATATCCTACACATCTTTGTCTTAACAACTTCCTGGCCTGCATCATCGTCAGACAACTCGTTTGTCTAGGTGACTTACTGCCATAAAACACTACCTTTGACGGAGTCATAAGGTTCACACACTTCTTTTGGCAATCAATTACTGCCCCATGGTTGAACAACCAATCCATTCCCAAAATAACGTCAAACTCCCCAAGTTGAATTAGAATTAGATCTACAGTCATCAGATGACCCTTAATATCTATCCGACAGTTCTTGTATACAACCTTAACAGGAATCACTTCCCTGTTTGCAATTTCTATGTTCATGGGGTAGTCTAACTCCTCCTGAGGTAAATCTAATTTCTTAGCAAAATCGTCGGATATAAATGAACAAGTAGCACCCGAATCAAATAATACGTAAGCATTTATACTATTGACTGGAATGATACCTGACACCACATCCTTTGACTACACAGTATCCTGCACCGTCATGTTGAATGTTCGGGCAGTAGGTCGATTGGACGACGTCGGTCCAGTGATAGTCAAATTACCACCACTGCTGTTTCCCTTCATTCCATTTGGTCCTCCTGTTGCTTTCTTAGGATAGTCACAGGCCAAGTGATCCTTTGATCCACAGGTGAAACACGCATCCTTCTTCGGACTAGGGCAATTTGGTGCAATGTGGCCCTCTTGACCACAATTAAAGCATACTCTCTTGCCCTTCAAGCAAACACCCACGTGATTCTTTTCGCAGTTACCACACGCCTCAATCTTCTTCTTCTGATTTCCCTGCAGACTACCTTCAGAGACACTATCATTCCACTTCCTCTTCTGACCACTACCACTATGGCTACCACTCGCTTTGTTCTCATTTTCATTCTTTCTCTTCTTCTGTTCCTGGTTGTACTTTGTTAGGGCATCACTTCCCCCTTCTGCTATTCTTTCCTTTTCCAATACTGCTGCAAATGAGTTGAGTTGGAACATAGAGACTCGGCTATATAGCCAGGGCTTTTGTCCCTGCTCGAACCTCCTCGCCTTCCTCTTATCGGTATTGACTTGATACGGCGCAAACCTCGCCAACTCATTAAATTTCGCGGTGTATTCAGGCACTGTCATCTTCTCCTGCTTCAATTCTAAGAATTGGACTTCCATTTGGTTCTACAAACTAGGCGGAAAATACGTCTCGAAGAACATTTCCTTGAATCTATCCCACGGAATTACCCCTTGACCACCTCGGGTTTTGTTAGCTTGCCACCAGTAACTAGCTTTTGATTTGAGCATGAATGTTACAAAAGCAGTTTTCTGGTCCTCGCTAACCCTAGCGACGTCAAATACCTTCTCCATCTCCATAACCCATTTTTGAGCTTCAATCGGATTCATAGACCCTTGAAATTCCGGGGGTCCTACCGCTTTGAAGTCTTTGAAAGTCGTGGTCTGAGCTTGGGGTTGATTTGCAAATGCTCCCGTTAGCAAATTCACTAACTGCTGCATTGAATTAGTGTTGGTTTCATCGTTGTTATTTGTGTATCCCTCAGGGGTCTATTGACGTGTTTGTCTCCTTCTTGGCGGCTTCTTACTGTTAAGAATTCGAGCTATTAGATTATTGCTCAATTACTTAAACATTTAAGTCTTAACTTAAACATTTATAAACAACATATAGCACATAGCATATCCGATAAACTTTCGTATTTTATTCATTTACTGATTCAAAACATAACATAGATAGCATCATAGTTATTTACATCATCTATCCTGAAATTATAAAATTCCAGGATTACATCATCATATCCCACTATTTATCTCATTTGAGATTTACATCATATTAACTCTCTTAGTAATTAACTTATTATTATTGCTATTCGTGTCCTATAAAGACATTCCACATCGCACCCCTTCTTTACACTCTTGCTTCATGATACGAATCATCGTCCTGCGATCCATCATGTACCACGACAAATCCTCGAACTGAACTGGATAGTGGAAAACTCGATCTTGTGCCCTATCCATCGCTGTGTGGAAAACATTCTCCATCTCATCCATCTTGGCTTTCTTAGACTGAACCTCATCCTTAACACGGTCTGCATAATCAGCAACCTTCATCCACACGTCCTCGGCTTTAGAATGCTTTGCGGACTCTTCTCTTAGATCACTTTTCAGTTTCTCCACCTCACTTGATAATTCTTCCTTATGGCTCTCCGCCTGAACTAGCTTCCACTCTACGTTTCCAAGACGTACATCAAGCTCATCGATCTCGCTATTCTTTTGCTTTATAGTAGTCTGACGCGTATCTGCCAGCTCCGTCAATTCTCTAATGCTATCATGTAACTCTATATTACGGTCATATAGCTCGTCATACATCTCAGTACTGATGGAGTTCGGTGGAAACTCATCAGGACTTTCTTCTTCCTCCACATCAATCTCTTCAGGATCTTCCTTAGGATCTGACTTAGGCTCGTACTCAGGGTCTACAACTGTAATCAATGGGGATGGTTCTCTCTGCACCAACTGCTCCCGGACTATATGAATATCACGGGGCTCCTCCTCCCTAGCCTGGCTGGATCCTCCTATATTAGTCATCCTGCCACCAAAATTTTAAGTCTAATTACTACTCGATACTACTCGCGATCACATAAGTTATAGCACATAAAGTCTTTTTATTATCTTTAATGAATTCCTTAATTCATTTCGATTCTCTACAAGGCTAATTCCTAAGGTTCCCCCACCTAAGGTTCTTAACCTACGACTCTGATACCAACCTATGACACTCCCAAATCCAGGTACTTCAATCCCACAGATTTGGTGCTCACTATACATCACACTCACATATAATTACCCATAATAAAGGGAAATAACATTAAACTGAATAAATCATCTTCCCACAAAAGGGGTTACAACTTAAATCTCTTAACCAGATAAATCCCAGGTCATCTAGCCTTTATTACATCAATGAGGAATTAAAACATAACATTAATTAAGTCTTATTACAAAAACTCCATAACAAATAACAGTTCGTGAGCTACTTCTGCATCTTGCCTTTGCCCTTATTAGTGGACGACTCATCTGACTTCTTAGTCTTAGTTGTAATATTTTATGTAAGGGTGAGCAAACAATTGCCCACAAGTATAATAAAAATAACAATTAAATAATCAACGAAGTAGATTTTAACTGAGGTGTAATAGCCTTTCTGAAATCAATCAACAACAATCAAAGGACTGAAAGCTCAATAGAAAGCTCGTCTTAAGAATTGAACATAGATTTCAAGATCGAAAGTATATTTGAGGATCATAAGACCTCGAACTATGTCCTAGGTTAACAAGTATCTTTACTGTAACCTTTAACAGTCTTGAAGACTATGGACTATCCGTCTCGTACTCTGGGGGATCAGCCCTTTGTACAATGTATTGTACACAAACATTTTAACGCTATTGTGTAGTATAATCCCCTATATTAGGGTTGTTCATCTCAGTTTGACATTAGAATCCGTACCAAAAGAAACTTGGTTTGGAATAACTTCAAGAAATTCTAAGTCTTTAGAACGCTCATCAACTATGGACTAGCTGAATTAACAAGGGTTTGCTAGTCGCTAAAGCATTTGATTCATCAACAAGGTTGTACAATGATATTTATGTTCGAAGTTTGAACAACAACGGATTACAATCAAATAACAAATGACTTGAACGAAACATAATTAATATAAACCTTGCTTGAATAATAAGCTAAGGTTAATAAATTTGCTCAATGGATGGGTAACAAGTTAGGTATAGAAGAATTGCGACATTTATTAACAAGATAAAAGAGCTTGTTCAATGAAAAGTAAAGTTAAGAAACTTGCTTCAAATAAAAGTTAAGTTTTAGGGAACTTGCCTCGATCGCTTGCTACAAATAATGTTAACTATTTGCTCTTTGAGTGACCTATACATACAAGTCACATTGAACAATTAATATTCATAGTTCAATTAACTACTTCTTTTTATAAAGAGTTAAATGCTTTTAAGGTCATTGAACTTTAGGTCAACTTACAAATGGATAACTGAACTATTTTTTCTTACAGTCAACTCACTGAACTCTATTTTTCTTACAAATCGTTAAAAAAATGTATAGACCGTTAGTTGACTAACAGAAAAATGATGTAATAGTGGTGACTCATTTCTGATGTGGCCATTCTTTAATAAAAATGAAGGAAATCTAGGAGTTGGTAGTATAAAAATTAAAATAATTCATGAAATTTAGGAAAAGAAGAAAATTAAAATAAATCATGAAATCTAGGAGTTGGCCATTATTATTATTATTATTATTATTATTATTATTATTATTATTATTATTATTATTATTATTATTATATTATTATTATTATTATCATTATTATCATTATTATTATTATTATTATTATTATTATTATCGTTCTTATTATTATTATTATTATCATCATCATCGTTATTATTATTATTATTATTATTATTATTATTATTATTATTATTATTATTATTATCATCATCATCATCATTCTTCTTATTATTATTATCATCATCATCATCGTTGTTATTATTATTATTATTATTATTATTATCATCATTATTATTATCCTTACTATTATTATTACTATTATTATTATTATTATTATTATTATTATTATCGTTATTATTATTATTATCATTATTATTATTATTAGTACTATTATTATTATTATTATTATTATTATTATTATTATTATTATTTACTGCCACATCAGAAAGAGTACCATGTCACCACTGCCACGTCATTTTTCTGTTAGTCAACTAACGGTCTAGACATTTTTTTAACGATTTGTAAGAAAAATAGAGTTTAGTGAGTTGACTGTAAGAAAAATTAGTTTAGTTATCCATTTGTAAGTTGACCTAAAGTTCAGTGACCTAAAAAGCATTTAACCCTTTTTATAAATAATTGTACACATATAACTCTAATCCACACTTTAAATTCTTGCTAAGACACCACATACTTATCATGTTGCGTCTTATAGGAGAAATTATTTTCTTTCCAATTCTGAAAAAAAATTCATTTTCTGGCCGACTCGACCCGACAGAACTGACCTGGCCCGGAAACCCGGACCGACGCTGCGACGCCAGGATTTGCCCTTGGGCCGGCACCGCGGTGCCCGTTTCATGCTATATGAACGGCGCTGCGGCGCTGGTCCACTGCAGCATGCAGACAAGCCTGCTGAATGGCGCTACAGCGTGGCGCTGCAGATTCAGTTGCTCTGCTTCGCAAACAGCAAACTTTCAGAACAAATTTCCCCAATTTCTTTACTCAATTCACAAATTAAACATATCCAGACATAAAACATGTTATAAAACCAAAACCTAACATGTTTCTAACAACTCTAACCACAAAAAACACATAAACAACTAATTTAAGAGATTCAATATTCACTGTTAATGCTCTTTTTCTATACTTTGACACACTTAGTGAAATCAAACACTGTAAACTCGTTTCTAAACCATTTTGATCCGTTTAAGTTGCATTATTCTATTTTCTTATCATATTAACATAATCAACAATCAATTTACAGATTAATATCCAAATTGAACATCAAATTTTATACATATAAACAATATTCGTGAACCTTTTCACTGAAAATATAAAAACTCTATTTTAAACATGTTTTCATGAATTAATTCAATCAAATTCGTTTATAGACACCATTCAGTAGATTATGCATACTAACTAACACATAAATAATTACTTCATGCATTAGCCATCAAAATTCACTTACAGAGACATAAAACCCAACTTTCAGTGAAAAACTCAATGCAATATAAATAAAGAATTAGAAACAGATTATACCTCCTAAGCTCTTCTTAGATTATGAACAGATGATAAGAATGGCTTCGCAATCCCCCTTCTTAATCTTGACTCTCCCAAGATTGCTCTCAAAATAACAGAGAACTCTTTTTCTCTATTTCTCAATTCCTCTCTTCTTTGCTAAGTGTTTTTTCCCTCAAGATTTTAGAAAATAAGCTGATGGTTTTTGTTTTAACGTAAGATCTAATTAACTTAGCCAATAACTCAGCTGTTACAATTTCAAATTTCATCAGTTATGAAAAGGAAGGGTTTAAGCCATGTTTGGCTAGCCCAATTAAACTTCACTTTCTAATTTATTTAAATAATCCTTTTATAATATGATTCAATTGTCACACTTTAATCAATTAAACTTACTAATAAATAAATTCAATTAAACCTTACTAATTAAATTATAATTTCTATTTGGCCCACTATAATATTACCAAATAAATCATTTTATTCAAATAAAACATTTATTCAAATAAATCATAAATCATCTAATTTAATTATTAAATTAAATTAGAATAAACACCAAATAACAATTAACATAATTATACTAAAATAAATTACCCCACAACAATTCCATTAATTATTTATTTTATTCAATAAATAAATCAACTAAAATATTTATTTAATTCAATAAATATTTTATTTATTCACAAAAATCACATTCGTTACACGTACTTCCTAATCTCATTTTCACTAATGCCATCTAGCAACTCAGTTAAAAACCACTGCCAACTATCTCTAACTCAATCTCACCCACAGTTATGGCAATAGGGAAAATGTTATCATGCCCATCCCTCGCAATAGCACTTAACATCTGAGGACCATACACACACTTTAAAAAGCATCCATCAAGACCTATAATAGGTCTACAACCAGCCAAAAATCCACTCTTAGATGCTTAAAGCCTCATGTACATTCTCTTGAAAATTGGGAGAGAATCTGGTCTCTCATCAATCCCGTCAATTGAAAATTTAAAAATTGTGCACGAATTTAGTTTCTTAACAGTCTTAACATAATCTAGCAGCCTATTGTATTGCTCTCCCACATCTCCAGCTATCTCTTCCAATGCCTTTATTTTTTCCTTTTATAACTTAGACTTTCTAAGATTTGTTTGGCATTCTTTTTTAGCTTTCTTTTGCCAAGCTTCTAAACTCCACTTAGGATTGTCTCTAAAGTCATCCATATATTTTTTCGCTAAATATCTGTTATCAACTAAATAATTTGAACTCAAGTTAATACAAGCGTGATACCTTCCTATTAACACCAAATTCTGACCGCTCGCTGAATCACCAAACAACGAATAGAAAACCTTTACAATGAATAAATAACCACACTGAGAAGCGTGACAGTCGGGGCCGCCGGGGGATAGGTCTGGTGTGAGAATAAGTACAGGCCAAAAACATCAATGTTATTTCCGAAAGGCACAATAGAGATCTAAAAGGGGGGTTGAATAGATCTCTAAACTTTTCAATTTATTAAAAAGTATTATCAAGTAAATCATTTAATCAAGATTGAACTTGCACATCGAAATATTTGTTTAAAAACTCCCCTTGTTTGTTGAGATCTCAGTTCTGAATTTAGTTTATGTTGAAGTTAACCATTCATCATATGCATTAATCATATCAGACAAATGACATAATATAAAAGACAGAAAGTAAAGGACACGAGAGGTTTTAAGTGGTTCGGAGACTAAATAACTCCTAGTCCACTCTTCTACTTCAGCAAGTAAAAAATCCACTATGAATCCGGTCACCCAGACCAATACACTCTTGCCCTCTTCAAGCCCAGCAGACTTAGAAATTTTAGTCACTCGGACAAGGACACTAAGACCTCTTCAAGCCTAGCAGACTGGGTATTTTAGTCATTAAGACAAGGACACTCTTGCCCTCTTTAAATCCAACAGACTTGGTATTTTAGTCACTAAGACTAGGACACTCTTGCCCTATGAATCCCTAGGATTCCTTCGAGTCACTAAGGCTCGGAATGTTGGTTTGTTGATAGTTGTTGGAGGTACTGTTGAGATGTCGTTTAAGCTCCTTTGTCTTCGGTTCTCAGCAGTGTGAATATGATCATCCTTGAGATGTGGTTGAGTGTTGCAATGATGCTCGACTACTTCTGGTACTCAACATCTCCTTGAGATCATATGTTGTGCTGTTAAGCTAGCAATTCAGCTCTTTCTTTTCCTTAGTACTTGACAGCTACTCATGATAGACTACTAAGATGATTGTAAAGCTTCTTCTATTTTGGTACTTAGTAGCTTCTTATAATTGATGTCAATTTGGCGTTGAAGCTCTCTTTCTTCTTGTACTTAGCAACTTAGAACATTTCTCTTGTAATAGAGTTAATCTTCTCTACGTCTTCATCCTTTAAGCTCTTTGTGTTCTTGGTGGATCGTAGAGTGTGCTTCGACATATTCCTTCTTGGTCTTCCACTCTACGATATTCAATATTCTTCCACTATCTCTCCAACCTCACTTTCGATTTTGAAACTGATGTTCTTTTATAGTCTTTTTTAAATTTTCCCGTTGAAAAGTGTTCGTTGGAAACATTTAATGTGCAGATACTTTGATATACTTGATGTTGACTTTCTGGAGATATTGTGTCAGTATTCTTTCTGGCTCATGACCTGTCACATCAACCTGCAGCTTTACTTCTTTGACAGGTCACTTTCGGCAAACTAGCCGGTAGACACATCTTCAGTTTTAATCAAGGATATATGGTTTGTGTTAGGTTTGTATATAACGCGAGCATGCAATCAAATTACACAAATATAGTGGAAGCGTGATAAAATCGGATTTTAAAATTTTATACAAACCATCACCATGATCTTTCCTTGTACTCAATTATCAATTATACGAAAGAGATAGAGAATCAGAATCATACCCTCGTAGAACCGCACTTCCTCATGTACGAGTTCAACTCCAAATCTTTCATGTTCTCCTTGAATTCACGGGTTAGATTCCTTCTTTTGATCAACATTTACCGCCCAAGTGTTTGGCCTCTAGAGGTGATCCACCAAGGAATAATATGTATTCAAGAAGATATGTGTTAGCAAAACCCTAGTTTCTATCTCTATAGAATTTGTAAGTAATCTCCCAAATCTTATGGAAAACGTATGTAACTCCAATCCATAATAAGACTCCTCTTATTTATAGATATAGGCAATCCTCCTAAACTATTTAGGAATAGAGTTTTATTTTAATTAAACTCTTTTAATTAATTAAACTTCTAATCCAATTAAAAATTTATGAGAGTACTTTTATTAATTAATTCCCAAAACCTTTTTAGAAATTAAATAATAATAATAGTAATAATAATAATAATAATAATAATAATAATAATAATAATAATAAGACTCCTCTTATTAATTTATATTTAATATTTCTAAAATATTAAATAATAAATACTAAGCTATTTAATTTATTCTATCACCATAGATTAAATTAAATATACTTAACTTATTATTACGATTATGCCATTTATTTTTTAAATAAATATTTTTCTTTTGCGGTGTGATCCTTTAGGTTCTCTATATTAAACCGGTTGTGAATAAATCAATTAGAACAATTATAATCTTATTTAAATAAATAAATTAAACTATTTAATTCATTTAAATAAATAATATTTATTCTACAATAAGGGTAAGCCCCCTTAGCGGTCAACGACTTTACAGATAATATAGATTTCAACATTAATCACAAAAAAAACCTTTTTAGTGAATAGTTACCGTACAATTCAATCCTTCTACTAAACAATGTCCCAATTAAATATAAGACATGAAATTACTGTCAAGTCTTATTTTATTTAATTATATGTATTTCTATTCTCAAATGCACAACTCTAAATAATGCAAATTAGAAACTACTTTCTAATTTCATTCTGCCTTGGCCAAGGACTACTAAGTTGTCATTTATCGAATCACATAAGACATTCTCTCCTTTTACTAGAAGCGGTAGATTCTTTGTTGACCAATCATTATCTCCATGTACAACTCATTATACCCAAGCATACCATTTGATATACCCTACGGGTCTTAAGGAACATGTCAAAGTATAACTCATAATATACGAGATACTGTGATGATCTCAAGTCCAAGGATCACTTATACTACTATCACTAGTGGAATTCCTATTGACAGGCAAGTAAACTCCATTAGGTATTCCTTTAGCGAGTCACGTTCAGTGAACTTATTCTCCAATAAGCATACTTGCTTTAGTGTCTCCACACAAATGATTATGAGATCAATCATTCTCTTTCTAAGACCAAGCAAAGTATGTAACAATATATCCAGATTCACTAATCCCCTTTTTAGTAATCCAACGATTAGGAACGGTTTTAGTTTTAAGATTTCTAAGAATTTAGATCTTATTAGCATGATCATCATTATGATTCTAAAAGCATTGCTCAAAACTATGGGTTTATCACATATAAAATAACAACACCATGTAGATAAAGTAAAATGCCTTTAATAAATTAATTCTTTTACTAATAAATGAATAAGATTACAAAATATATGCTACATCATATCAAATATGATTGGCTTGTGTGTATACTACTTTCATTTTGTCATTTCGGGACCTTCTGATTTCTACTTTCCTTTGTCAGTCTTTATGTTAGACCTGACTTTATTTTGCGATCTTGTTATCTTAGTAGAGTAGTAAGACTCGTAGAGTTGAGATTTATGATTTACTCAACTATCTGCTCTACGAATGAACACATTACAAAACTTGGGCAGACTTAACAGCTCTACGATGTTAGAGACAGTTTCACAATCTTGCTGTCTCTTTGAAGCTTTACGAAGTAAGCTGCTGCTCTACAATTTCTGAGTGACTATGCGAATTGACTTATCCTTTACAACCAAGCAGAGTACCTTTGTGAATTGACCTTCACTTGCTCATCCTTCAATCGTGTCTTTATAACTTATAAGTGAGATTTTTGTCATCTTTTAGCTTCATGGTCAACTTTATGGTTCTTGCCTATTGATTTAACAATCTTGTCTTTTCTGAACGATCCTTGAGTTTCTTCAGCGATTGTTTGAACCACTTTACATTCAATCTTTTACTCATCGCTCGTTGATTGTCTTCGTAATTCTTCATTTACTCTATGAGGTAAGCTTTTATCTGGTTAGGCCTCTGCGATCTCATTTTTCACTTTACAGTTTGAGGATAATTTAATGAACTTTGTTGCGATTCCTCCTTTAGCTCTAAGATCTTAGTGCAGCTCTGATTTCTTTGAAAGTAATATGCACACAAGCCAATCATATTTGATATGATGTATTATATACTTTGTAATCTTATTTATTTATTAATAAAAGAGTTAAAGGCATTTTACTTTATCTACATGGTGTTGTTATTTTATATGTGATAAACACATAGTTTTGAGCAGTGCTTTTAGAATCATGATAATGATCATACTAATGAGATCTAAATTCTTAAAAAGCTTAAAACTAAAATTGTTCCTAATCGTTGGAATACTAAAAGGGGATTAGTGAATCCGGATAGATTGGTACATACTTTGCTTGCTGTTAGGAAGAGGATGATTAATCTCATAATCATTTGTGTGGAGACACTAAAGCAAATATGTAGGTGCTTATTGAAGAATACGTTCACTTAACGTGACTCGTTGAAGGAATACCGAATGGAGGTTTACTTGCCTGTCAATAGGAATTCCTCTAGTGATAGTAGTACAAGTGATCCTTGGACTTGAGATCATCATAGTATCTTGTGTATGATGAATTATGCTTTGACATGTCCCTTAAGACCTTTAGGGTATAACAAAGGGTATGCTTAGGTATAATAAGTTTTACATGGAGATAGGTGAATGATCAACAAAGAATCTACCACATCTTCTAATTGATTTATTCACAACTGGTTTAATATAGAGAACCTAAAGGGTCACACCGCAAAAGAAAATATTTATTTAAAAAGTAAATGACATAATCATAGTAATAAGTTAAGTATATTCAATTTAATCTATGGTGATAGAATAAATTAAATATCTTAATATTTATTATTTAATATTTTGAAAATATTAAATATAAATTAATAAAAGAGTCTTATTACTATTATTATTATTTAATTTGTAAAAGGGTTTGTGAATTAATTAATAAAAGTACTCTCATAAATTCCTAATTGGATTAGGAGTTTAATTAATTAAAAGAGTTTAATTAAAATAAAACTCTATTCCTAAATAGTTTAGAAGAGTTGCCTACATCTATAAATAAGAGGAGTCTTATTATGGATTGAGGTTACATACGTTTCCATAAGATTTGGGAGAGTACTTATAATTTCTATAGAGATAGAAACTAGGGTTTTGCCAATACCCATCTTCTTGAATATATATTATTCCTAAGTGGATCACCTCTAGAGGACACACACTTGGGTGGCTAACGTTGATCAAAAGAAGGAATCTAACTAGTGAATTCAAGGAGAACGCGAAAGATTTGGAGTTCAACTCGTTCCTGAGGAAGCACAGTTCTACGAGGGTATGATTTTGATTCTTTACCTCTTTCGTAAAATTGATAATTTCACATAAAGGATGATCCTATTTATGATTTGTAAAATTTTAAATTCTGATTTTGTCATGCTTTCGCTATTTATATATAATCTGATTGTATGTTCACGAATATTACAAACCTAACAGTGGCATGAGAGCCAAACTTTATGCGAATTATTAATTATTTTGATTTCGTATATGTATAGGTATGTGTTTAGAACAATTTAATTGGGCATAATTGTTGGTATAAAATTATATTTTTGGAGAAAAACAAGAAAAAGCGCGATCTTGAGAAATAGGACGTCGCCGAAGCGCAACAACGCAAAGGAAGCGCAACGTTTCAGCGCAGCAGCTCAAGTCCTTTATGCGCAGCAGCGCAAGCGCCTTATGCGCAGCAACGATTGATGATCAGAACGTCCAGTTTTTTGATAAATTCTAAATTAAAATAAAGGAGTTTATTTTTGATTTGGAATTGGACTAAAATAAAGATGTTTATTTTATTTGGAATTGGATTCCATGTTAAATTAAAATAAATAGTTTATTTTCATTTAATTTGGATTTAAATAAAGGGGTTTATTTTGATTCAAAATTGAATTTTATGCTTACTATAATTGCCCAATAAATAATATCAATGCATATATGGAATTGTTTTATTATTCATGAGATGAATGTTATTTATTGATACATATGTTGATATGTATGATAATAAATGGGATTGATTTTGGACTATTGACTAATGGAAGATTGGATTTTATTTTACGAGGATGCTTGAATGAATGAGTTTTATAAATGGGGTCTGCGTACCTCGTTTTCTCTAATTTTTCTTAATGAAAATTCTATCTTCCTCCTATGTACTTCCCCTTGACTACTGATCAATGTTTATATTTATTATAAATAGTTTATGTAATACGATTAGTTAGAATTATTTTGAAGAATTGGAGACCAAGGAGCAAGGAGCGCTTGAAGACCCGTTTGTAATGGAGCACGGGTTTAAATGTAATAGTTATATTTAAATTTAGTTCTTGCACCCTAGGTTTGACCTTTTGGTTCACTTGGTGGCTCTAGTAAACCAAACTAGAATAAAAGTCCATAATCAATCCGGTATAATATAGTATTCTATATGTGCATGTTTACTATATATATATATATATTATAACATGTTTCGCATGTTAAAATAATATGACGTGTATTTTATATATATATATATATATATATATATATATATATATATGTGCATGCGCACTAAACAAGATGAGACAAATAATAACAAAACTCTCAAAGAAATCATATTAAGTTGTTATTTGGAATATCGAACGTCACCTTCTAGCATGATAAAATGATAGAGTATCAATTAATCATTATAAGTTTGTTGTATCACCACAAGGACAATGTTTTTCTCTTTACTTAACTTGGACAATTTTGATTCGGATGTGTCACCACTTGATCAAAATAATCTAAGAGGCGAAATATAATGAGTTACATGGTGATATATTTGACAATAGTTGTCTACCTATTTGTCTATATATAGCTTTTTGTGTTACCACAAGGCTATATACATTTGAAATGAGATCCTTATTCTCACTAGCAAATCTTTAATTAGATTTGCCGAACTATATATATTGAGGGTAATAGTTTGATGAAAATAGTGAGAGATACCAATTTAAATAAAGATCTAATTTATTTTGATAATTAATAAAATAAATGTATGCTAAAATGTTGTCTATTTCACTTGCAGAATTTGAAAAATGTCAAACTCACTAATATTACTGCGCAGCATACTTGATGCTAACAAACTAATCGGACTGAATTACATGGACTGGTTAAGGAATCTGAGAATTATTCTCACTGCTAAAAAGATTTCTTATGTCCTAAATTCGCCCGTCCCTGCAACTGTTGCAGAAACAGCCTCTAAGAAGAGATTGCTACTTTTAGAAAGTGGCAAGATGATGCAACCGTGGCTAAATGCATCATGCTCGCATCCATGAGTAACGAGCTTCAACGTCAGCATGAAACTATGGATGCTCCTACTATACTCCTGTACCTCAAGGAGTTGTACGGTGAGAAAAGTAGGACTGCTAGATATCAGATATCTAAGGAGCTCTTCAGATCTCGAATGACCGAGGGCACTACCGTTGAGACTCATGTCCTAAAGATGATCAATTTGATTGAACGTCTTGGACAGTTAGGGTTTGTGATGGATGGGGAGTTAAGTTATGCTTTGATCTTGCAGTCACTCCCAGACACCTTCTCACAATTTGTTATGAATTTTCACATGAATAAGTTGGACGTCAGCTTGCCTAGGTTACTTAACATGCTGAAAACTGCTGAAAGTCACTTCCCATCCAATAAGGACCAAGTCATATTGGTGGATGATTCTTTCAAGGAAAGGAAGAGGCCCAACGTATCTTCTGAAAAGAAGAGAAAGAAGAAGGCTAAGGGCAAGGCGAAGGTAAATGATAATAAGAAAGTTGATCCAGATAGTAAAGGAATGTGCTTCCATTGCAATACTGAAAGTAGTATACACACAAGCCAATCATATTTGATATAATGTAGCATATACTTTGTAATCTTATACTTTTATTAATAAAAGTATTAAAGGCATTTTACATTATCTACATGATGCTGTTATTTTATATGTGATAAACCCATAGATTTAAGCAATTCTTTTAGAATCATGATGATGATCATGCTAATGAGATCTAAATTCTTAGAAAGCTTAAAACTAAAATCATTCCTAATCGTTGGATTACTAAAAGGGGATTAGTGAATCCGGATAGATTGGTACATACTTTGCTTGCTCTTAGAAAGAAGATGATTAATCTCATAATTATTTGTGTGGAGACACTAAAGCAAGTATGTAGGTTCTTATTGAAGAATAAGTTCACTTAACGTGACTCGCTGAAGGAATACCGAATGGAGTTTTACTTGCCTGTCAATATGAATTCCTCTAGTGATAGTAGTACAAGTGATCCTTGGACTTGAAATCATCATAGTATCTTGTGTATGATGAATTATGCTTTGACATGTCCCTTAAGACCTTTAGGGTATAACAAAGGGTATGCTTAGGTATAATAAGTTGTACATGGAGATAGTTGAATGATCAACAAAGAATCTACCACATCTAGTAAAAGATGTGAATGTCCTATGTGATTCGATAAATGACAACTCGATAGTCCTTGGCTAAGGCAGAATGAAATTAGAAAGGAGTTTCTAATTTGCATTATTTAGAGTTGTGCATTTGGGAATCGAAATGCATATAATTAAATAAAATAAGAATTGACGGTAATTCCATGTCTTATATTTAATTGGGACATTGTATGGTAGAAGGATTGAATTGTACGGTAACTATTCACTAAAAGGTTTTTTTTTGGGATTAATGTTAAAATCTATAGTATCTGTAAAGTCGTTGATCGCTAAGGGGGCTTACCCTTATTGTAGAATAAATATTATGTATTTAAATGAATTAAATAGATTAATTTATTTATTTAAATAAGATTAGAATTGTTCTAATTGATTTATTCACAACCGGTTTATTATGGAGAACCTAATGGGTCACACCGCAAAAGAAAAATATTTATTTAAGAATTAAATGACATAATCGTAATAATAAGTTAAATATATTTAATTTAATCTATGAAGATAGAATAACTTAAATATCTTAATATTTATTATTTAATATTTTGAAAATATTAAATATAAATTAATAAGAGGAGTCTTATTATTATTATTATTATTATTATTATTATTACTATTATTATTTAATTTCTAAAAGGGTTTGGGAATTAATTAATAAAAGTACTCTCATAAATTCCTAATTGGATTAGGAGTTTAATTAATTAAAGGAGTTTAATTATAATAATAACCTAATCCTAAATAGTTTAGGAGAGTTACCTATATCTATAAATAAGAGGAGTCTTGTTATAGATTAAGGTTACACACACTTCCATTAGAATTGTGGAGAGTACTTACAATTTCTATAGAGATAGAAACTAGGGTTTTGTCAACACCCATCTTCTTGAGTACGTATTATTCCTTGGTGGATCACCTCTAGAGGCCAAACACTTGGGTGGCTAACGTTGATCAAAGAAAGGAAATCTCATCGTTGAATTCAAGGAGAACACAAAGGATTTTGGAGTTAAACTTGTACCCGAGGAAGCTAGAATTCTACAAGGGTATAATTCTTATTCTCTATCTCTTTCGTTTAATTGATAATTGTACACAAGGAAAGATCATGGTGATGGTTTGTATTAAAAATTTAAAATTCGTTTTTTATTGCGCTTCCGCTCTATTTATGTAATTTGATTGCATGCTTGCGTTATATACAAACCTAACAGTGGTATCAAAGCCAATCCTTGTGTTAATTATCGATTTTAATGATTTCATGTATGTATTGGTATGTGATTCGATCAAATTTTCTGGGTAAAACTGAGTTCTCTAAATCTGCAATGCAACGCGGCCGCGCCGCTTCCAGTTCATTTTGGAGCGCGGCCGCGACCGAACCCAGAAACCGTTTCTAGGGTGCAGCGCAGCCGCGCCGCTCCTAGTTCATTTTGGGGTACGACCGCGCCGGTCTACAGATTTTAAAATTTTTGTTTTTTCTTCAATTAAAGTAAATGCTTTATTTAATTGGAGTAAGTTTAAAATAAAGATGTTTATTTTATCTGGAATAGGATTCCAGGTTGCTAAAATTAAAGGAGTCTAATTTTGATTTGGTTTTTGATTAAAATAAAAGAGTTTATTTTGTTTCAAAACTAAATATTAGCAAACTTTGTTGAGATCATCTGAAATTGAAGTCGACTTGATTGTGATGACAAGAAGCATACAACATCAGATAGTTCATCATCAACAGCATTCACATATATGTACCTGCATGTTCAAATTTATTTGTAAGCTTATTCACACGAAATGGCCTACTTCAACTACTAAGCTCAGAATAGGTTTTGTTTAGTGCCATAGGATTAACTTAAAGTACGAGCTTTATGTTCGAGAGAACCTGCTCTGATACCAATTGTTATTTTCCAGAGGCACAATAGAGATCTAGAAGGGGAGTTAACTAGATATCTAAACTTTTCAGTTTATTAAAAAGTATTACCAAGTAAATCATTTAATCAAGATTGAACTTGCATATCAGAATATTTGTTTGAAAACTCTCCTTGAAGATTTGTTGAGATCTCAGTTCTGAATTTAGTTTATGTTGAAGTTAACCATTCATCACATGCATTAATCATATCAGATAAATGACATAATATAAAAGACAGAAAGTAAAGGACACAAGAGGTTTTAAGTGGTTCGGAGACTGAATAACTCCTAATCCACTCTTCTACTTCAGCAAGTAGGAAATCTACTATGAATTCGGTCACCCAGACGAGGACACTCTTGCCCTCTTCAAGCCCAACAGACTTAGAAATTTTAGTCACTCGGACAAGGACACTAAGACCTCTTCAAGCCCAGCAGACTTGGTATTTTAGTCACTAAGACAAGGACACTCTTGCCCTCTTCAAACCTAGCAGACTTGGTATTTTAGTCACTAAGACTAAGACACTCTTGCCCTCTAAATCCCTATGATTCCTTCGAGTCACTAAGTCTCGAAATATTGGTTTATTGCTAGTTATTGGAGGTGCTGCTGATGAAAGTAATATACCCTCAAGCCAATAAAAGAATTTATTTAATATAAAAGGCATTCTTTATCCATGTTAATTAGTTGAATTAATAAATGAAATAAACCCATAGTTTTGAGCAATGCTTTTAGAATCATGATGATAATCATACTAATGAGATCTAAATTCTAGATATCTTAAAAAGTAAAATCGTTCCTAATCATTGGATCGCTAAAAAGGGGATTAGTGAATCCGGATAGATTAGTACATACTATGTTTGCCTTTATGAAAAGGATGATTGATCTCATAATCATTTGTGCAGAGACACTAAAGCAAGTATGTAGGTGCTTATTAGAGAATAAGTTCACTGAACATGACTCGCCGAAAGGAATACCTAATGGAGTTTTACTTGCCTGTCAATAAGAATTCCTAATCTGATAGTAGTACAAGTGATCCTTAAACTAGAGATCATCATAATATTTTGTGTATGATGAGTTATGCTTTGACATGTCCCTTAAGACCTTTAGGGTATATCAAATGGTATGCTTGGGTATAATACGTTGTGCATAGAGATAGGTGGATGGTCAACAAATAATCTACCACTTCTAGTAAAAGATGAGAATGTCTTATGTGATTCGATAAATGACAACTCAATAGTCCTTGGCCAAGGCAGAATGAAATTAGAAAGGAGTTTCTAATTTGCATTATTTAGAGTTGTGCATTTGAGAATCGAAATGCATATAATCAAATAAAATTAGACTTAACAGTAATTTCATCTCTTATATTTGATTGGGACATTATATGGTAGAAGGATTGAATTGTACGATAACTATTTGTTGAAAGGTTCTTTTATGATTAAATGTTGAAATCTATATTATTTGGAAAGTCGTTGATCGCTAAGGGGGATTAGCCTTATTGTGAAATAAATATTATTTATTTAAATGAATTAAATGATTTAATTTATTTATTTAAATAAGATTAGAATTGTTTTAATTGATTTATTCTACAACTGGTTTAATATGGAGAACCTAAAGGGTCACACCGCAAAAGAAAAATATTTATTTAAGAAGTGAATGACATAATGGTAATAGTAAGTTAAGTATATTTAATTTATACTATGATGATAGAATAAATTAAATAGCACAATATTTATTATTTAGTAACTTGAAAATACTAATTATAAATTAATAAAAGGAGTCTTATTATTATTATTATTATTATTATTATTATTATTATTATTACTATTATTATTATTATTATTTAGTTTCTAAATGGTTTAGGAATTAATTAATAAGAGTACTCTCATATAAGTTCCCAATTAGATTAGGAATTCCTAATTATATTAGGAGTTCCTAATTAGATTAGGAGTTTAATTAAAAACTGTTAGGTTTGTATGTAATGCAAGCATGCAATTAGATTACATAAATAGGGCGGAAGCGTGATAAAACGGATTTTAAATTTTTAATACAAACCATCACTATGATCTATCCTTGTGTCCAATTATCAATTAAATGAAAGAGAAAGAGAAAGAGAATAAGAATTATACCCTCGTAGATCAAAGCTTTCTCGGATACAAGTTCAACTCCTAGTCCTTTGTGTTCTCCTCGAATTCCACCGATGAGATTTCTTCCTTTGATCTGTAACGATTGTGAATTTTGTAAATAATTTAAAATATTTATTGAGTTAATAAATATTTTATTATCAATTTATTTATTGAGTAAAATAAATAATTTATAAAGGTTATTATGAAATAATTCATGTTAAGAGTAGTTGTGTTAAATGTTATTTGAATGTGATTTGATGTGATTATTCTAATTTAATTTAATAATTAAATTAGATGATTAACTGATTTATTTGAGTAAGAGATTTATTTGAATAAAATAATTTATTTGGCATAGTGGTATTGAGCAAATAAAAGTTATAATTAAATTAGTAAGGTTTAATTGAATTTATTTAATAATAGGTTTAATTAAATTGCTAGTGTGACAATTAAACTATATGATATAATGAGTTATTAAAATAAATGGAAGAAGAGTTTTATTTAGCTAAACCAAACAAGGCCTTGTAGCTCTTGGTTGGTAAAAATGAGTTTTTCTTTAAGGTCTAGCCAAACAAGGCTTTGTGTCCCTTTAGTTTTTTTTAACTGACAATGCTGTTTGGGTTTGTAACTGGTGAACTGATAAAAACCACATGAAGTCAGTTTACTTCCATAAGCTAAACAAAAACAAAATTCAGAGAAGAAGAGAGAAATTGAGGGTGAAGCTTGGAAATTGGGAGCAAGAATTCTAATAAGGAGGATTAACAAAACAATAGAAGGTGAATTCTAAACCCTAGTTATAATTTTCTCAAAACACTTTACTGTAAAACTATTTCTTCTCTGTATGTATTTTTATTTCTCTGTATGTAAATTCATTTGCTCAATGTATGAATTATTTAGCGTAATTGATAGAAAGCATGTATTAGGCGATTATATAATGTTTATAAATCAATTTGTGGGTATCAATCTATGAAAACATGCTTTAAAATAGAGTTTTTGGTTTTTACAGAGTTTCACTTTCATGTATGGCTTATATGTATAAAATTTCATGTTCAATTCATATATTAATCGGTAAATTGACTTTTGATTGTGTTAATATGATGAAAAATAAAAAGAATGCAAGTGGAATGGATTAAAATGGTTTAGAGGTGAATTCACAGTGTTAAATTTTATCAAATAGGCCAAAATATGAATATTTTGTTTTGACAGTGAATTTTTGGACTTTAATTGGTTGATTATGTGTTTTATAATAGTTAGAATTGTTAGAAACATGTTGGGTAGCTGTTTTACAACGTGTTTGATGTCTAGGTGTGTTTGATTTGTGAGTTGAATGATAGAATTTGGAAAATTTGGTCTGTGTTTCGCTGGTTCGCGAACTGTGGGAGGTTGCAGTCGAGTTTCTCGCCTTGGCGAGAAAATTATTTAGAAAACTCTCGCCCCGGCGAGAGCTCGCTCCGGCGAGAAAATTTTAAAGCAAACTTTCGCCCTGGCGAGAGCTCGCCCCAGCGAGAAAATTGTAAAGCAAATTCTCGCCCCGACGAGATCAATGCTGGAAAAGTTATTTTTATTTTTATTTTTTTTTGGGTAATTGCGATATGTCACTCTATGCAGGATTAAAACTTAAATTAATATAATAAATGAATACCAAGATGTTAAGATGGATTCTAAGTGTATATTTGATGATGATTAAATATAAGTTAATATACCTTAGCTTAAAGATAAGTTTTGGAGATTCTTAAAGTGTAATATGGTCGTAGCTAAGTTTGTAGCTTCTGAAATAGGATTGATAATTAGTGATTAATTGGAAATTGAGATGAGGATTGGAGTGTTAATGTACGTGAATATTGTAACTAATCATTTTTGTTACTATACAAACATAATATGTAGGTTGTTTATTGTACGTGGTTTGTAATTAGGAAAACTACGCACGAGGCAAGTTTCCTATTCTCAACTCTTTCACACTAAACATGTTTTCAATCTTAAATTTACTTGATGCAAGTGTTCTTACCTTACCTCGATTTCAGTTTATGCAAGCTTCTAAATCCTACTTTCTCATATAGCAAGTTATCATTGCATGTCATAGACTTCTGATTTGTGGATTTTTGTTGTTCAAAGCTCAAGTTAATTGAAGTCGTTATTCTAATGTCTTGGACATACAAAATCCATATCATTGTATATCACTGTTGTTGATCTTTGATCATAATCTAAGTTATTAAAATTCTATTTTGCTGAACTGAATTCTTGGATGTCAAAACTGAGAAGAACAACCCTAGTATAGGGGAATATTTATGCCAAAGCGTTGAATGGTTGTGCACAATACATTGTACAACGGGCTGATCACCCTGAGTACGAGATGAATAGTCCAGTCATAGTTTATTAAATTGTTAAAGGTTACAACAAACTTATCTGTTAACCTAGGACATGGTTCGAGGTCTTGTGACCCTCAGTATATCACTCTCAGTATATCTTGAAGTTCTATTTATAATCTATTGAGCTTTCAGACGTTTCTATTCATTATTATCATTTAGCAGAAAAGTTATACCGTACAAATTAGATTATTTGAAAAGTGTTCATTGTTATTTTGGTGGGCACTTATTTTGCTCACCCTTGCATACTAAACCTTTGCAGTTAAAGCTGAGATAACGAATGAGCCGTCTACTAGCAAAGGAAAAGGAAAAATGAGCAAGTGACGATGATTTGCTATTACGTGAAGACTTATTATATTTATTTATGTGGCTGTGTAATTGAGACTTATTAGTTATTTATGTTTCCGCATTTAAAGAATGTAATAAAGGTTAGAAAACCTGGGACTTATTTTGAAAAGCTATGTAACCCTTTTATGGGAGATATTTCTTTTGCTTATTATTCAGATTGCTTTACTTAAAACCTTTTGTTTATGGGTAGACAGTGGTTGTGTATGGATAGTGAGCACCAAATCTGTGTGGTTTGAGGTAACCCGGATTTGGGGTTGTTACAGGTTGGTATCAGAGCCGTAGGTTTAAGAACCGTAGGTGGGGAAAAACCTTAGGAATTAACCTTTTAGGAAATTGCAAAGATAGTGATGCTAAACTCCTATCGAGTATTAAGGGATGAATTAAGGAATTCATTGAAGATAATAAAACACTCTATGTGCTTATGTGTTTAATAACTAATGTGCTCGCGAGTAGTATCGATTAAATAATTAAAATATTTTATTGTCAGGATGTCGGAGATTGGAAAAACTAGTCAGATTCGAGTTGAGCAGATCCCAGTGCTGAGGGAGAATATCCCAGAGCCTGGAGACGAGGAGGCCAGAGATGTTCATGTGGTCAGCGAACGGTTGGTGACTGTGGAAGCACCTGGGCAGAGGTTGGTCACTGTTCAGGATGAGGAGGAAGAGGAGGAGGATCCCGAGGAGCTGATGTACGAGCAGTTATACGATGAAAATGTCGAACTTCGGGAACAACTTAAAGTTTTGGAGGAAGTGTTAGAGACACGCCGTATTACTATCGAGGAGAAAGATGGAGAGATCTACGATTTAGATGTACGGTTGGGTGATGTAGAATGGAAATTGGTTCACGCAGAGGGTCAGCAGGAGCAACTGTTAGATGCAAACGAAAAGGTGAAGTCAGAGAATGAGGTGGTGAAGGCTAAAAATGGTGAACTAAAAACTGAGAATGATGAATTAAAGTCTGAGATCGGCCAATTGAAGATTGCGATGGAGGAGTTAAAAGAAGCTTTGAAGGAGGAAACTGCTATGCGTAATAGGGTTGAAGACGCTCACATTAGGGTTTCTCAACGATTGGATCGTGCTGAAGGAGAGATTCGTGCGAAGAAGTTCAAGATCGATGACATGGAGTATATTTACCACACGACGATAGATAGGGCTCAAGACCGGGTTCGCCATTACCCAACACAGTTAGAGGATCATCCGAGGTTTGTGGATCGTCGAACTATGGTTCGCATCATGGAGCAAGAACGTGAGGAGGCTGTGCGCCGAGGGTTGTCTTCCTAAGTTATTAGAGAAATAATATTATAGCAAGTATTTTGAATGTAAATCCCAGCTTATATAAATAATGGGATAAGATGTTAATGGTGAAATGTCGAAGTTATCTTCTTAAATGATGATGTAAATAGTAAAATGCTATCTTTTGAGTTTGAGGATGAATGAATAAAGAAGTTTTTGGAAAATGTTATGTGTTAAGTTTCTACTTTTGAATATTTAAGTATATTTTAATTAAGCTATAAGTACTTAAAAAAAATTAGCAATTGTCTAAAAAGCGTTGTCTTCAACAGAATTATGCCGCCAAGAAGAGTTGGACGACCCCGTCAGCAACCACCCCCAGAGGGGTCTACTAACAACAATAACAATAATCCACCCGATGCTAACCCAGTTCAGCAACTAGTGAACCTTTTGACTGGAGTTTTTGCAAATGAACCACAAGCTCAAGCTACGACCTTTAAGGATTTTAAGGCCGTTGGTCCCCCTGAGTTTAAAGGAATAATGGATCCGATAGAAGCCCAAACCTGGGTAATAGAAATGGAGAAAGTTTTTGAAGTTGCTAGGGTTGGGAATGATCAGAAGACTGCCTTTGCGACTTTCATGTTAAAGTCGAAAGCCAGTTACTGGTGGCAAGCCCACAAGACGAGAGCAGGAGAAGGTGTTATACCGTGGGATCGGTTTAAAGAGATGTTCTTCGAAATGTATTTCCCGGCTAGTGCTCAGAACCAGATGGAGGTTCAGTTTCTCGAACTTAAGCAAGGAACAATGACAGTGCCAGAATACGCGACAAGGTTCAACGAACTAGCGAGGTTTGTACCATACCAAGTTAACACGGATGAGAGAAAGGCTAGACGATTCGAGTAGGGATTGAAACCTTGGTTTTGCAGTAGGGTTTCTATGTTTTAACTCAACACGTTTGCGGCAGTGTTAGAGAAAACAATAATAGCAGAGGGAGGAAGTGATGCATTAACCAATACAACCAGGAGCAGAAAAAGAAAAGGAATGAGACCGAGAATAGGCCGAGTGGTAGCAATGGGGGAGGAAACCAAAACGAAAATGGAATGATGGTGGTTCTACTAGAAGTCAACAGAGTAACCAGAGGAAGAAAACTGAAGCTTGTGCAACCTGTGGTAAGAATCATGCAGGTGTGTGCTTGAAAGGAAAGAGAGTCTGTTACAACTGTGGACAAGAGGGCCACATTGCTCCAAACTGCACTGCCCCAAAGAAGGGTTCATGTTTCACGTGCGGGTCAAAAAACCATCTTGCTCGTGATTGTCCAAGGAAAGTTGCTAGTGGGGGAAATAGAGGCAAAGGAAGCAATAGTGGAGGTGCACTAACTATTTCTGGACCAGCTATAGCAAATCGCCCGACTGCTCGCACTTTTAATATGATGGTCCAGGATGCGGTACGATCCAAGGAGGTGGTGGCAGGTATCCTACCAGTAAATAACTTGAATGCATATGTACTTTTTGATTCGGGTGCAACTTGTTCTTTCATTTCTGATGATTTTGCTGAGAAATTAGAGATACCCTGAGAAGAGTTAGATTTTCCCTTAAACATAGAGATTGCCAATAAGGAAGTGATACCTATTAGGTATGTGTACAAAAATTGCGAGATAGATATTCATGGTCATATGACGATAGTAAATCTTATTCTGATTAAACTTGGGGAATTTGACGTTATTTTAGGGATGGATTGGTTGTATAGTTATGGGGCGATTATTGATTGCCAAAAGAAGTGTGTCAACCTTAAGACTCCGTCTAAGGTGGTGTTTTATGGTAGCAAATCGCCGAGGCAAACAACTTGTCTAACGATTATGCAGGCCAAGAAGTTACTGAAGCAAGGATGTGTAGGGTATTTAGCTCATGTGGTAGATACTCGAAAGACCGGTACAAAATTGAAAGAAATACCAGTGGTGAGGGAATTTGTGGATGTTTTTCTGGATGATTTGCCGAGATTACCTCCAGATAGAGAGATTGAATTCGTTATTGATTTAGTGCCCGGGACTGCGCCTATATCAAAAGCTCCATATCGAATGGCTCCGGTGGAGATGAAGGAGTTGATGGTGCAATTGCAAGAACTACTAGACAAGAAGTACATTCAACCGAGTGTTTCGCCGTGGGGAGCGCCGGTGTTGTTTGTTAAGAAGAAAGATGGTTCGATGCGTCTTTGCATAGATTATCATGAATTGAACAAGGTTACAATCAAGAATAAATACCCGTTACCGAGAATTGACGATCTGTTCGATCAACTGAAGGGAGCTACTCATTTTTCAAAAATAGACTTAAGAAGTGGTTACCATCAGCTGAAAGTAAGAAAGGAGGATGTTCCGAAGACGGCGTTCAGAACTCGTTACGGTTACTACGAGTTTCTGGTCATGTCATTTGGTCTAACGAAACCCTCCTAAACTATTTACTAGATGTGGTAGATTCTTTGTTGATCATTCACCTATCTCTATATACAACTTATTATACCCAATCTTACCCTTTGATATATCCTAAAGGTCTTAAGGGACACGTCAAAGTATACCTCATCATACACAAGACACTATGATGATCTCAAGTCCAAGGATTACTTGTACTACTATCACTAGATGAATTCTTATTGACAGACAAGTAAAACTCCATTAGGTATTCCTTAGCGAGCCACGTTCAGTGTACTTATTCTCCAATAAGCACCTACATACTTGCTTTAGTGTCTCCACACAAATGATTATGAGATCAATCATCCTCTTCCTAAGAGCAAGCAACGTATGTACTAATCTATCCAGATTCACTAATCTCCTTTTTTGTAATCCAACGATTAGGAACAATTTTAGTTTGTGAGCTATCTTGAATTTAGATCTCATTAGCATGATCACCATTATGATTCTAAAAGCATTGCTCAAAACTATGGGTTTATCACATTTAATATAACAACACCATGTAGATAATGTAAAATGCCTTTTAAGAAAATCAATTCTTTTATTAATAAATGAATAAGATTACAAAGTATATGCTACATCATATCAAATATGATTGGCTTGTGTGCATACTACTTTCAATCTCCTACTTGCACTAAAGCCAATCGCCATGGTATCTAATACCCATCTTCTATAAGTGACGATCAAACTGCTGTTGTGTTAAAGCTTTAGTAAATAGATCTGCAATGTTGTCTTGAGAGTCCACACGCTCCAAGGTGACATCTCCTCTTTCAATGATCTCTCTAATCAAATGAAACCGTCGCAACATGTGTTTGGATTTCTGATGAGACCTGGGTTCCTTAGCCTGCACAACAGCTCCGGTGTTGTCACAGAATAAAGGTACAACTCCTCTAATGCTAGGAACCACTCCAAGTTCAGTTATGAACTTCTTCATCCAAACAGCTTCCTTTGCGGCTTCACTTGCAGCTATGTGCTCTGCCTCTGAATCAGCAACTGTTTGCTGCTTGGAACTTTTCCAACTCACCGCGCCACCGTTTAAGGTAAACACGTACCTTGAAACGGATTTACTGTCATCTTGGTTCGTTTGAAAACTTGAGTCTGTATAGCCCTCTAGTTTCAATTCAGACCACCGTAGACAAGAAATATATCCTTAGTTCTTCTCAAGTACTTTAGGATGTTTTTCACTGCCTTCCAGTGCTCTTCTCCTGGATTCGACTGATATTTGCTTGTTACACTAAGTGCATGAGCGACATCTGGTCTAGTACATATCATACCGTACATGATAGATCCTATTGCTGAAGCATAAGGAATCTTACTCATACGGTCTCTTTCCTCAGGTGTCTTTGGGGCCTGTTTCTTGGAGAGATATATTCCATGGCTCATCGACACGAGACCTCTCTTGGAATCTTCCATGCTAAACTTCTTTAGCATCGAGTCAATGTACTTTCCTTGGGTCAAGCCAAGCATCCTTTTAGATCTATTTCTATAGATCTTTATCCCCAAAATATAGGATGCCTCACCCAAGTCCTTCATGGAGAAGTGTTTAGATAACCAAATTTTGATCGACTGTAGCATAGGAACATCATTCCCTATCAGTAATATATCATCAACATATAATACAAGGAATGAAACAGCACTCCCACTAACCTTCTTGTACACACAAGGTTCATCCTCATTTTTGATAAAATCAAATCTTTTGATTATCTCATCAAAACGGATGTTCCATCTTCGAGAAGTTTGCTTCAATCTATAAATGGATCGTTGTAGCTTACAGACTTGGTTTGTTCTAACCGTTGAAACAAAACCCTTTGGCTGTATCATATATACATTCTCCTCAAGCTCTCCATTGAGGAAGGCCGTTTTCACATCCATTTGCCAGATCTCGTAGTCATAATAAGTTGTAATTGCAAGAAAAATCCGAATGGACTTGACCATAGCTACTGGTGAGAAGGTTTCATTATAGTCAACTCCTTGTCTTTGTTTGAAACCTTTTGCAACCAGTCAGGCCTTATAGGTCTCTACCTTGCCATCCGCTCTAGTCTTTTTTTTAAAGACCCATTTACACCCAATAGGCTTAATGCCCTCAGGTGGTGAAACCAATGTCCATACTTGGTTTTCATACATGGAGTCCATCTCGGATTTCACGGCTTCTAGCCATTTCTCTGAGTCTTTACTACTCATAGCCTCTTCGTAAGTCAATGGATCATCATCATTTATGATGCGTACCTCATCATCATCCTCTATGATGAATCCATACCTATCAGGTATCCTCAGTACTCTTCCAGATTTACGAATAGGTTGTGGTACAGTACGTTCTTCTACTTGGTCAGGTACCTGACTTTGATCCGTAGTATTTTGTGGTTCTTAAATTTCTTCAAGATATATCTTACTCCCAATGACCCCTTCAAGGATAAAATCTTTTTCCAAGAAGGCAGCGTGTTTCGCAACAAACACCTTTTGATCATTGGGATGATAGAAATAATACCCTACAGTTTCTTTAGGGTATCCCATAAATCTACACTTGACGGATCTAGTCTTTAGCTTATCATGCTCAAACCTTTTGACATAAGCTGGACAACCCCAAGTCTTAACATACTTGAGATTTGGTTTCCTCCTTGTCCATTATTTATATGGGGTCTTTGGGACAGATTTGGTAGGTACCTTGTTAAGTAGATATGCAGCCGATTCTAAGGCATAACCCCAGAAGGATATTGGAAGATCGGTAAAACTCATCATGGAACGAACCATGTCCAACAATGTTCGATTTCTCCTTTCAGATACACCATTCAACTTTGGCGTCCCTGGTAGAGTCCATTGTGAGATTATACCATTTTCTTTGAGACAATTGAGAAACTAATTGGTTAAGTATTACCCTCCTCGATCCGATCGAAGAATCTTAATACTCTTACCAGTTTACTTCTCTACTTCACTTCTGAATTCTTTGACCTTTTCAAAAGATTCATATTTGTATTTCATTAAATACACATATCCAAATCTAGAATGATCATCAGTGAAAGTAATAAAATAAGAATACCCTCCTCGTGCATTCGTTGTCATAGGTCCACATACGTCTGTGTGTACCAACACTAACAACTCTGTAACTCTTTCTCCTTTTCCACTAAAAGGAGATTTAGTCATCTTACCCATGAGATAAGATTCACAAGTTAGATATGATTCGTAATCAGATAGCTCTAAAAGCCCATCTTTATACAACTTGGTTAATCTTGTTTCATTGATATGACCAAGTCTACAGTGCCACATAAAGGTATAATTAACATCATCTCTTTTTCTTTTCTTAGTTTGTTCAATTTGAAGTATATTTTCATGTAAGTCAAGTATGTAAAGTCCATTCAGTAGATTCCCAACACCATATAAAACATTTTTATTATAAATAGAACAACTGTTGTTCTTTATTGTAATATCAAAACCATCCATATCCAATACAGAAATTGAAATAATGTTTCTAATGAGTGTTGAAACATAATAACAATTATTTAAACTAATGAACTTATCCGAAGGCAGTGCTAAACAATAAGTTCCTACAGCTAATGCAGTAACCTTTGCTCCATTTCCCAATCGTAGGACGACTTCATCCTTATTCAGCTTTCTACTTCTGCTTAGTCCCTGCATATTATTACATATGTGAGAACTACAGCCGGTATCCAATACCCAAGTAGAATTTTAACTTTCAGAAAAATTAATTTTAATCATGAACAAACCTAGATCGGAAGTCGAAGCTTCTCTAAGCTTCTTTTGGTCCGTAAAATACTCCTTGCAGTTCCTCTTCCAGTGTCCCGACTTATTGCAATGGTAGCAAATTCCTTTGCTATCTGGATCAGGTTTCTTTTTATCCTTTCTCTTCGCCTTGCCCTTAGCCTTCTTGTTTTTCTTCTTTTTAGAAGATACCTTGGGCCTCTTCCTTTTCTTAGAAGAGTCATCCACTAGTAAGACTTGGTTCTTGTTGGATGAGAAGTAACCTTCAGCAGTTTTTAGCATGTTAAGTAACTCAGGCAAACTTACGTCCAACTTATTCATGTGAAAATTCACAACAAATTGTGAGAAGGTGTCCGGGAATGACTGCAAGATCAAATCTTGACTTAACTCCCCATCTATCACGAACCCAAGCTGTCCAAGTTGTTCAATCAGATTGATCATCTTAAGGACATGAGTCTCAACGGCAGTGCCCTCGATCATACGAGATCGGAAGAGCTCCTTAGATATCTGATATCTTGCAGTCCTACTTTGCTCACCATACAACTCTTTGATGTGCAGCAATATAGTAGGAGCATCCATAGTTTCATGCTAACGCTGAAGCTCGTTACTCATGGATGCGAGCATGATGCATTGAGCCAAGATTGCATCATTTTGCCACTTTCTGAAAGTAGCAATTTCTTCCTCAGAGGCTGTTTCTGCAACATTTGCAGGGACTGTCGAATTTAGGACATAAGAAATCTTTTCAGCAGTGAGAATAATTCTCATATTCCTTAACCAGTCCGTGTAATTCGGTTCGGTCAGTTTGTTAGCATCAAGTATGCTACGCAGTGATAGTGAGTTTGACATTTTTAAATTCTGCATGTGAAATAGACAACATTTTAGCATACATTCATTTTATTAATCATCAAAATAAATTAGGTCTTTATTTAAATTGGTATCTCTCACTTTTTCATCAAACTATATTACCCTCGTTATATAGTTCGACAATTCTAATTAAAGATTTGCTAGTGAGATTAAGGATCCCATTTCAAATGTATATAGTCTTGTGGTGACACAATAAACGATATATAAATAAATAGGTAGACAACTATTGTCAATTACATCACTATTTAACTCCTTGTATTTTGCCTCTTAGATTATTTTGATCAAGTGGTGACACATCCGAATCAAAATTATCCAAGTTAAGTCCATCCTAGTACTTCCATATATGTGAAGAGAAAAATACCGTCCTTGTGGTGACACAACAAAACAGTAATGTTCAATTCCTTAATAAGCATCAAATGTGATAAAGCAACATCTTAAATATTTAATACTTTCCTTGTGGTGACACAACAAACTCATATTAAACATTTAATACTCTATTGCTTTACCATGCTAGAAGGCGACGTTCGATATTCCGAATATCTTTGAACGCTTAGGACTTAATATGATTTCTTTGAGGAGTTTATTATTATTAGTCTCATCTTGTTTAGCGCGCATGCACACACACACACACACACACACACATATATATATATAAATTACGCGTCATATTATTTTACATGCGAAGCATGTTGGATAATATAATATATATATATATATATATATATATATATATATAGTAAGCATGCACATATAAAATACTATATTCTACCCGGATTGATTATGGACTTTTATTCTAGTTTGGTTCACTAGAGCCATCAAGTGAACCAAAAGGTCAAACCTAGGGTGCAAGAATTAAATTTAAATATAACTATTAAATTTAAACCTGGGCTCCAATACAAACGGGTCTTCAAGCGCTCCTTGCTCCTTTGTCTCCAATTCTTCGAAATAATTCTAACTTATCATATTATAAGAACTAGTTACTATAATAGAAACCTTGATCAGCAGTCAATGTGACAACCCGAATTTTCAGAAATTATTAAATAAGAATTTAACAAATAAAATTCTTATTTTGTTCAAAAAAAATTTATTTATTTTTAGGATATGTCCCTTGAGCATTGTTTTAATTTGATTTGAACCATAATCCATGGTCTATGATAATGGCTTGTTTGAATTGAATCTAACTCATGGAAAATGGATAATTGTTGCTTAGTCGTTGTGCTTATCGTTATTGTTGGTTATTGTTTTGCTTATGCGTCCTTTCACTTTTGCACCTACCCATGAGTATTGAGCTAGTTGTATGCTTAGAAAAGGCTTTTATAACCGAATGCTTATGGGAAATATCTATAAACTCTTGAACTCGTTTAAACATCACTCGAAGCAAGGTGTCCAAATTTGTTGTGTTTGAATTGTTGGTCATGTGGTGAGTTGAGATGGAGCATAAACGCACTCACTCATGGACACATGCGTAGGAGAGATAGAGCGTAAAACACACTCTCTTATAATTTTGATAAAAGGAAGACATTTATGTTTATCAAATCTTGTGTTGGGTTGAGATGGAGCGTAAAACGCACTCACCCACAAGAGTAGACTTAGGATAAGATAGAGCATAAAATGCACTTACCTAAAGTCCTTTGATTTCATATTTTTGGAAATTGTGATTTGTATACCTTTGTATTGAGTGGTGCATTAAGCATGTTGTTTTGGGGTGTATTTTGATTATTTCATAAGGTAATGTGCTTGCATAGCTTCATTCGAGCTTGATTGGTTTAGTGCTATTGGGTACTCACACACACACGGAAGGGACCTAAAGCAAGCTATGACTAGCTAATTGTAATTCTATACTTGCAACGTTTTGAAAGTTTCCTTGAATTTTATTATGTTTATGCTTTGAGACCATTGGTTAACTTATTAACTTATTGCTCAAGATAGTTTTTATTTAGAAATGATTAATTTTTATAGTTTGTGTGTTTTGCTTGAGGACAAACAAATGTTTAAGTTTGGGGGTATTTGATGAGTGTATTTTATATACACAAATTAGGTACTTTTAGCCTTAATAATTTGTAAGTCTTTAGCTATTTCGTTTAGTTTTATGTGTTTTCATCTTATTGTTGTGTAATGTACTTTTGTAGTACTTTTATATGTATTTGTGTGCTTTTATGTGTTTTTACGTTGTTTTGTAGGTATTGAAATAAAGGCCCCTTGGACCGTTACGTTTTTGGCTCGAATCTAGCATTTCCGCTGCTTGTTTCTCAATTTGACCCATGATGAAATCCGAAGCTCTCAAAACTCAAAGAATGAAAGTTGTAGATTTTGATCTTAGCTTTCCAGAACATCCGGAATCATCCAATTTGAAGTTCGTATGAGAGAGTTATGGTCCTTTTACCATCAGCTTTTGCATGAATTTTACACAGCAGCTACTTCGGGGCCAATTTTCGCCTTGCTCTGGCCATTATCTAGTCGAGCTCCAGTTATGGACGTTGTATCTCTCCTTCTTAGCTTTCCATAGCCTCCTTAAACGCCTTAATCCGAGTTCGGACGAAGACGTTATGACCATTTTACCAACAGACGTCAAAACTGTCTCGCGGTACAGAACACCGCCGGGGCGAGAGCGTCGCCGGGGCGACGGAATTCAGGCCAAAATTGGCGCCGGGGCGAGAAACGCTTCTGACTCTGCGAATTGTTTGGTCCAAAACTCGGGAAATGCTAGGGTTTGAGAGACCCATCTCTTATAACACCAAGGTGGCGGCTAGAAACACATACCCACTCATTCTAACTCATCCTAACACCTTCTAACACAAAATCTAGAGAGAGGAAGCTACCAAATACATCAAATTAGAGGGCCAAAGTGCTAAAATCAAGCTACATCAAGTAAGGCCAAGGAGCAAAAACATCAAGGATTGCAAAATCAAGGAGGAGAAGCTAGTGTTCATCATCAACCCATCAAACATCATATGAAAATCTACAAAAGTGGTTCTATCTCTAGTTTTCTCTTCTATTTTGTAATCCAACATGATGTATAATTTGAATATGATGTTATTTGTAGTTTCCATGAACTAGAACTAATTTTCTAAGATTTCAATGGAACCCAATATGTAGTTTGAATTGAATGCTCTCTCTTGGATATTGGTTATTCATTTGTGAATTGGGTATCATAATTTATGCTTTATGGATTAATTGCCTAGCTAGTAATTACCTTGGGAACTTATATGGAATTGAGAGAGGAAGTATAGGTTGAGACCTTGTTATGATATCATGTGAAAATTAGATATTCCTATGGGTAATTTATGAAATTAAGTGACGTGTGTTTTATTTATTACCCTCATGAATGGATAATTTGATTGTATTTAGGATAGATATATACTTAAATACCACATGTATCCATTTGAGAATCATGCTTAATGATTTCCATTGCGAAAGTTGGTAATTGATAGGGTGATTAATGAGATTTGGTGACACGTGTCTTGTTGATTATTCTTGATATTGGATTCTTGCTAGTGTGTAGAATAGAGATATTTATACACCGCATTGGGAAATACGTATTTGACCATCGAGAGAGGCTTGTATATACTTGTAAATTCTCGGATAACAATCCTTGTGATTTAACTAGTTGAAAAGAGAGAGTTAGGATATTCAAGTGAAGTGTTGGGAGAAATTGTGATCTTAGACTTGTTAATATTTGATTTCATTATCTTAAAGCTTTCCATAGTTCTTTGATTATTTGTTATCTTCATTAATGCAAAACAACAAAAACAATTATCGTTTGTTTAAATAAGATTGAGATGATAAAAGGTTAATACTTGGAAAAGACTAGTAACAATTCCTCGTGGGATCGATACTCTACTTATTCTTTATTACTTGTTGACCGCGTATACTTGCGCGTAAATTGTTCATATACAAATCGGACAACATGGATACACATGGCCGGGGCAGTTCCTTCCACGCTACACCATCAAATCAAACTAATCATCGACGGGAATCTGGTAACGATCTCAGCAGAATGTGATGACCCTTCTCCTCCCAGGAATGGCCTGCCAGTGATTAATGTGGACGAGTCGGCGGCACCTGCCAGTTTTCAGGCGCTGGAAATCAGCACTCCCCACTACAGATGCCTGGGAGCCCCAGCCGTGAAACTAAGGTCTCTCCAGAACTTACCTTCGTTGCAAAGGAAATGATGAAAATGAAATTCCAGCCTGGACAGGGGTTAGGAAAAAGCAGTCACGGAATCACCGAGCCCATTCAACTACCCCATCAGATAGGTAAAGCAGGGTTGGGATATCCTGAAGGCACAGCACGGAGGCGCCGTCAAGACGCGACCCCGATTCGGCTGGCTGGCAGTCCGGTGACCAAGGTCAACAATGAACAGGGGACTAGCGAGCCTGTGATTGAGTCAGGGGATGAAGAATTAACCCCGCAAGTGATGAGTCGACCAAGAGGGAAAGTTTCCTACAGGAGGTCGTACAAAAGTTTGAAACCAGGTGCTATTTCCCCGGACAATTAACAAGCAATGAAGAGGGGACGGATGTTGTCACGCCACCGGAAGCCCAACAAGATGTGCCCGTCATCGATTGGGCAGGGCTAATTATTCCTGAAGAAGGTAGGAAGAGAGACTCAGGCGACGTAGCCGTAATCATCGGGGAAGTGTCCGATGTGAAGCCCCCTTTTATCCAGCGCATTTCATCTGACCTGACCGTCGACAATTGGACCATGAAACCAGTGATATCCAAACAAGGGTAAAACCCGACATCAGGATGGTAGACCCCAGAGGATGGGAGGATGAAGAATTTTATTTTTGTTGTTTTGTATTTTACATAATTATGTCGTTTCTTCATGTTATCTGAAAATGTGATTGTTGTGGAAAATAACTTATATATGACAAGTATTTTGTTTCATGTCAGGTGCACCAATTTGAGTAATCCTTGCCTAACAAACGGTCTTTCAAATTTGAATGATGACTATGATTTTGTCATTGAGCTGGATTTCGATTTAATGGGCATTGAGCAAGACGAGACAGATTATGACGACGCGCCTGACGAGATCAAAGGATGGGTCGAGGATAAACCCAAACCCAACTTAGACCAAACCATCACTATAGATATCGGAACCCCTGACAAGCCAAAAGAACTCAAGATAGGGACGAACCTTACCCCTAGCCAGAAAGCAGAAATAACTGAGTTGCTAAGCCAATATGAGGATGTCTTTGCCTGGTCTCATGAGGATATGATCGGATTGTCCACCGACATTGTGGTACACCGGTTGCCCATCAAGGAGGGTTTCAGGCTTGTCAAGCAGAAACTAAGGAAGTTGAAACCTGAGTGGAGCTTAAAAGTGAAGGAAGAGATCATCAAGCAGTTCAGGGCGGGAATCATTATGGTGTCCACTTATCCAGAATGGCTGTCCAATGTAGTCCCAGTGGCTAAGCCTGGAGGGAAGGTGAGGGTATGTGTAGATTATAGAGATCTAAATAAGGCCAGTCTCAAGGATAACTTCCCGGTGCCTTTCATACACATCCTGGTGGATAACACAGCCCAGTACGAGATGTACTCTTTTGTTGATTGCTTTACGGGGTATCATCAGATAATGGTGGCGGAAGAAGATCGGGAAAAGACCGCGTTCATCACCCCTTGGGGCACTTTCTGTTATAGACGATTGGCTTTCGGTCTCACAAACGCGGGGGCTACTTATCAGAGAGCCATGATGGCCCTATTCCATGACATGATGCATAAGGAGATAGAGGTCTACGTGGATGACATTATCGTGAAGTCAAGGGTAGAATCTGACCATATAACCCATCTTAAAAAGCTATTCGATCGGCTCAGAAAGTATAATTTGAAGCTCAATCCAGCAAAGTGTGCTTTCGGAGTGCAGTCGGGTAAGCTCTTGGGATTCCTGGTTAGTGATCGAGGCATTGAGTTGGATCCAGCAAAGATTAAGGCCATTGTGGATATGCCGGCACCTCACACAGAGAAGGAGATAAGAGGATTCCTTGGAAGAATAAACTTCATCAGCCGTTTTATATCCCACTTGACGACTACATGCGAGCCAATTTTCAAACTGTTAAGGAAAGGTGCTTCCCAAGAATGGAATGAGCAATGTCAGAAGGCTTTTCAGACCATCAAAAAGAAGCTGACAGAGGCACCAGTGCTGGTACCCCCGAAGGACGGGATCCCTCTGTTTATGTATATATTGGTCAATGCCATCGCGATGGGATGTATGCTGGGACAGAAAAATGAAGCACGTAAAGAGCAGGCCATCTATTACCTCAGCAAGAGATTTAGCCAATGTGAACAGAATTATACTCCCATCGAGAAAAACTGTTGTGCTTTGGCCTGGGCTGCAGGGAGATTACAACATTACCTCCATGGGCATACTACGTACCTGATATCGAGAATGGATCCCCTGAAATATATTTTTGAGAGGCCCATGCTGAACTGTCGACTGTCAAGATGGCAGTTAATCTTACAACAGTTCGACATGGTATACGTAACTCAGAAAGCCATGAAAGGGCAGGGAATTGCAGATCAGTTGGCGGAAACCCCGTCAGGAGGGATGGAGCCGTTAGAAACTCCTCTGTCAGGCGAAGATATATTTTGGGTATCACACACGAAATGTGATGACGAGGGACAGTTCTGGAAGCTGTATTTTGATGGTGCCATGAATGCTGAGGGGGCAGGAGCCAGAGCAGTACTGGTCTCTATCACCGGAGAGCAATACCCTGTGGCGACTAAATTGCAGTTCAGTAATTCAAACAATACAGCTGAGTACGAGGGGTGTATATTAGGACTCCGTTTTGCCCGCGATATGGGAGCGAAGAGGTTAGCGGTGTTTGGGGATTCAGAACTGGTAATCAGACAAGCGATCGGGGTGTACAACACTAAAGAGCTTCAGTTACTTCCATACCATCGTTGTGTTACCCAGTTGATGCAAGAGTTCGAAGATATCGCTTTTCGCCATATTCCCCGGGGACGGAATGATTTTGCGGATGCGTTGGCAACCCTGGCTTCCTTAATCCATATAATCAAAAGAAAAGATGTTCCACAGATTGAGATAACAGTACAGAATACCCCGGCATACGAGGAACATGTTGCAGTATTATCAGACGAGGTGGTTATGCCGGGGCAACCTTGGTATCACGACATAAGGGAATATCTGAGGGATAGATCCATTCCCGACCAGGCAAGCCGAGCTGAGAGGATGAGAATTCAAAAGATGGCAATGAAATTTTACCTGAGTGGGGATTCACTTTACAAGAGGGATGCTGGGTTGGGACTGTTACAATGCATAGATGAAACGCAGGCCCAAAGGATTATGAACGAAATACATGGTGGAGTGTGTGGGCCACACATGAGTGGACCGATGCTGGCCAAAAAGATCTTGAGAACAGGGCATTATTGGTTAACACTGAAAGCTGACTGCGATGATCATGTCAAACGGTGTTACCAATGCCAGGCGCACGGTAATGTGATCCATACGCCTCCCAATGAACTACACTGTATGACCTCCCCGTGGCCATTTTCAATGTGGGGAATGGATGTAATCGGACCAATAGAGCCCAAAGCAAGCAGCGGACACCGATTCATTTTCGTCATGATCGATTACTTCACCAAATGGGTAGAAGCAGCTTCTTTCCCCAAAGTAACTCAGGAGGTCATCGTCGGTTTCATCAGGAATAATGTCATCTGTCGATACGGGCAACCTGAGGTTTTGGTCTCCGACAATGCCAAAAATTTGAACAACGCCCTCATGAAGGGATTATACGACCAGTTTAAGATCAAACACCTCAATTCTGTCATTTACCGTCCTAAGATGAATGGGGCGGTGGAGGCTGCAAATAAGAACATCAAGAAGATCATGGCAAAAATGTCTGCTAATCATCGGGGATGGCCGGATCTGCTACCCCTCACCCTGCTAGCATACCGAACGTCAACGCATACTTCTATAGGGGCAACCCCTTACGCTTTGGTGTATGGAATGGAGGCTGTTCTGCCAGTGGAGGTTGAGATGGCGTCCCTCAGAATATTGATCGATGCTCAGATAAGTGAGGAGGATTGGATGCAAAGTCGATACAACCAATTGGCCCTAATTGATGAAAGGAGGGTGGCTGCTGTTTGGCACGGTCAGTTATACCAACAAAGGATCTCTCGATCATACGACAAAAGGATAAGACCTCGGAAGTTCAAGGAAAATGATTTGGTGCTAAAAAGAGTCATGCCTTGTCAAGACGAAGCCAAGGGGAAGTTCGCCCCGAACTGGGAAGGACCATTTGTGATTAAGAAAGTGCTATCCGGAGGAGCCCTCATATTGCAAGAAATGGATGGTGAGGTATTTCCACAACCCCTCAATTCCGATTCAGTGAAGCGGTTATATGCTTGAATCATCAGTTCTCCTTTTTCTTTGAGGAGCGAACTACGTAGGACCTGATCTCCCAACTTGTGGGGGTACGTAGGCAGCCATCACGGCACGGTCTGATCCATAAAAAATAATCCTTTCCTTAAACAGAACCATTTCCCGACAGCCAGATAAACCTTCGTACACCCTCAAAACCTTCCCGAAACTAGCTGCCTAACCAGCTTCATCCCAAATGACATAACCCTGATCCAACCAGACAGTTATCCCAAAATCTAAGACCCAATCCAATGAAATCGACAGGGTACGGCAATATCTGTCAGATCTCCATCAAGACTTGAGAAGAGAAAGAAAGCGAAATGTCAAAATCGTGGTCAACTGGATAAAATGAGGATCCAATTAAAGGCAACGATACGACAAAAAGGGAAAATGACTAAATTTAAATGCATGTCTGTATATATAAGTCATTTTATTACAAGATTTCTCTTTCGATAACCGATGAAACTAACATAGTCTATGCAGGAAATAAAATAATCTACAAATCTGAAACTAGCTGAAGCAGGATGGATAAAGTGGCGGATAGATCTGAAGCATCAGCATCCCCTGCAATCTGCTGCCCCATCATGTTGATGCGGTCCAATAAAGCAGCGGCTCGGCTGACAATCCCAGAATGAGCATCTATAACCGCCCCGGTCTGAAATATAATGGCGTCTCTGTCAGCAAGAGCAACATCTCTGGCCAAAATAGCGGCATCTCTCTCGGCAATGGCAGCATCCCTCTCAGATTCAATAGCAATCAAGGCCAGTCGGATCCGGCTATCTTCAGTGACCCGACTAGGGGAAGAATCCGCTGAGATGGAATGATCTGTGGTATCATCCGGGAAAATCACTCCAGAGTCATCAAAGGTCCCAGTCCGGCTCAAACCAACCATATCCGAGTCTCCGCGCAACCATTGCACATAAGCGAATGTCTGGATGGGGCAACTGTCACTATACTCGGCAAGGATCCTGCGGGACCAAAGATCATATACCCGTACCAGATCTCTCTCTGTCTGGGATGATATAAAGAATCGGTAGTCGGCCGCGCCCGTGAAGAGGTGAAAGTCTTGTGTCTGATCAAACTGCCCCAGAACCGCCAGGGGATGATAAGTCGTCACGCCCCTCAGGCCAGCAATAGGGATGAAATCCAGGTTGGGCACGTGAGTCAAGAAGCTCATAAAGGAGCAATAACCCGAGTAGACCAAGAGATGAAAATGATCCTCAATAACCGACAAAAATGATACCCAAGAGGCCGCATCAGTACAGCTCACGGGACGAAATGAAAACTGCGTGACTATGTCATGGCTGAAACAAAACCCTTGGCGATGGAAATGGCCAATGGGGCTGAGATGGCTCATAAACCACACGTACAGCAAAGTAGAGCTCCCTCTAAATACCCTGCCTCGGAAAGACTGATAGTATGAAGCTGACATGTAGGTATCTGCCAATATCATGGGAAGAACGGTGTGATCCTCCTGAAGGGCTCTAACGACCGCGATAACTCGCATATCCAACTGATCGGGTCCGGCTGGCAAGTACAAAACTGAAATGACACAGGCCATCAAAACGGCTACTCTCAAAGCACCCCAGCGCTCCTTAGACACGGAAAAATCACCAGAAAATAGGTGAAAACTATCGGGTGAGCCAAATCGGTCAATCAAGAAATGAAGGGGAACCAGATGGTCTGATGTGATCACCGATAACAAGACAGCCCTTCGCAAACCGGTGAAAGTCAAGAATTGACGGCGCATGGAACCAGCTGTAACCCTAGCACAAGGACCATCCAAAGGCAAGCCGGTGAAGCGAGCATACTCCTCGAGGGTGGGGGTCAGCTCTACTGTCCCTAACCTGAACACCTGACGGGCGGGGGCCCAATAGCTCAGAATACCATCCACAAAGCCCGCTGGCACCTAAAAGGATAACAAGGACCAAGAATGTCCCAAAAGGCCATCTGCGATAACCTTGTCGGCCGGCGATAAACTGTCCAACCAGCGGAGGAGACTGCCGACCAACCCTGTGGGAGGAATGGAATCCAAACGTACCACGACATCTGAAGACGACATCTGTGAAAAAATAGTATCAAAAAGACTGTACAGTGGTCATTCTCTATCCATAAATAAAAGCATGCATCGGACAGTTAATAATAGAGCAATTGAATTTCATAAGGATAAAAAAACTGTGCATAAATGAATAAAAAGTTTAATACATAGTGCATGAAATGGAAAAGAAATCTAAACAGGTGCAGGTACAAAAGCCATATCCTAGCCTAATCTAGTCAAAAGTAAGGTCATCCAAGAAGGTGGGATCCTCGAACTGATCCCCTGGAGTCGTCGAAGTCGGAGGTCCAAAATTCATGTCAGGAATGTATGGCTGCGCTGTAGCATCAGATGAACTTGGGCCAGCATCATAACCTGCACTGTTAGGATCGTAGGCGTAGGCATCCTTTGGGGTCCGGCCTAACACCCGAAGATATAGGGATAACTGCTCCACCTGGCGAGTCAATGTGGCAATCTGCTCAGCGTGAGTGGGACTCCGAACGCAGGCAGCCCAATCGGTCATCATCACCGAGCCGGGAACCATGTCTCCAAGAAAGAATGTGGCCTGAGTCTGAGGACCGATGGTGCGGGACACCCACCAGATGCGAAAGGCCTCGCTCGTACTGGGACCCATAGAAAGCATCCGGCCATTGTAACGACCCGAAAATCGGGACGACCTCGGCGCCCGACTTCAGTCGTTAATAAACATTTACTCTCTAAGCTTACATCATCAATAAATGATATAATCAATAAAAATTGCGGAAAATTTAAACTTATTATTACAAACTTTCTCAATTCCAGGTTCCGTAACCATTAAACTTCTACTCTTATGATCAAGGTTGAGTAAATACCATGATCCTTACAAAATTTCATCTATAAACACAAAGTTCAGCTTCTGAATTTAATCGTTCCCTAAATAATTGCAGAGTTATTCAACAATCATTTATTTGTTATATAATGTCCTTATACAACAATGTAATTCGTACTACTTTACCGTACAAGGTAATTTATATAGTCACTTCTTGATTCGAAATTTGAAAATTTCTAATTCTAATTCAATATAGAATAGTCGAATTCACATACATCATGTACCATCATCATGGCTAAATAAGTTCAATAAAGAAAAATATTTAGCAACCTTTCTGTATCCATGCGTCTCTAGTCCTTAGCATCACGATACCAAGATAATTTGTCTCGTCTAAAATCTGCAAAAGTTTTATTTTTGCAAGTATGAGCACGACGGCTCAGTAGGAACTAACAGTTATCCACTTTCATGCTTCACGTAACATATAAATTTACATTTCATTCATGCATCATAATTCTCATGTTATTTATCTTCTTCATGTCTCAAAATTTTCATGCTATGCATCTTACTCATGCATTATAAATCTCATGCAATGCATCTACACATGCATCATATATCTCATGGCATACATCATGTACCTCATATTGTATATTCACAATAATACAAGTTCCACATAGAACAATATACTCACATAATTGCACAACGTGCACACATAATCATGCTCACAAGCAGTTCACATAAACATCTGAATATTTAATACATTTAAACAAATTAACAAAGTACTGAAAGAACTTGCCTTAAGCGCTCCTTGCTAAATTACGACAATTCGTCCTTCAAATATCCTCTTGCTATTTTTTTTTGATTCTAGATAACCTGGAGCTGGTTAGAGCTCCCTCCTCCTTCCTTGTTTTCTTTTCCGAGCTCCTCCTTCTTCCTTTCTTCTCCTCCCGGTTTCACCCGAGAGCTTTTCTTCTTCTTCTTTCTCCTTTCTTTTCTCTCTCTCTACTGTGATTTTCTCTCTCTATATATCTTCTCTATACTTGCAGCAACAAAGAGAAGAATGGATAGCAGATAGGATGGGGAGAGATGGCCAAGGCTTCGGGTGAATGAAATGGTTAGGCGCCCGAGCACATAGGAAATGCAATTGAGAGGAATGTTGCAAAAATTTGAAATCCAATACATTGAATTTTGAGAGTGCCCAACATGTTGTCGGCACATACCTCCTGCCCCTCTCCCATTGGTCCATGCAATAAGTTGGTCTCCAAATGAAATGACACACAAATAAAAATACTCAAATACTTCCATTATATATCCGAAAACTCCCACTTTTGTACCACATTAGCACAATAACTATACCCATAAATAAAATGGGTACTCCCAAAAATTATTGGGATGCATAAAAATAATAATTACGGGGTTTGTCTATTTATTCGGATAACCCATATTTAACATTCGGATATAATTAAATCCTGAATGGACTCAAATAAAAATTTCAACGCTTGGAAAAATTATTCCTTCGCACACGTATCTCAACGAAATTATTCAAAATTGAAAAAGACGATTTTTTTTGGCATGAATAGTACCTCGGGATGCGTGCCCCGTGAATAGTGATTTAGCAACAACACTTAAACCAACACATACACATAATTCAGGCTATAAAATAACCTTAAAACACATCTCATAAAAATAATATTTAATTCCTTTAATAAAATCAATAAACCCAAACTATAAGGGTATTCACGATTCGCGATCGCTACTCTTCCCGATTAACTTTTCATAATTACGTACATCAACATATATATATATATATATATATATATATATATATATATCTCGCCTATATTTGGTTAATACCTATACACCAAATAAATTATTCAATAATAATATCCATCACTATTTATTTAATCCAATAAATAGTATTTGGGCACACATAGCGCCCACGTCAAATAACGATTCAACAATATTCCTCGAAATTACCGTATTCACTTATACGAACTTTCATACGTACTAACCATTGCATGTGCATAATCTAGGTTATAACACAACCTTTAAACGCTTAATAAATAATATTATTAATAAAACTTTATTTTATTCAATAATATTCGTCAGCTCGAATTGTCAAGCTACCCATTACGCCTCATAATAAGAATTTCGTTATTAAATTCTTATTATAACAGTTCCCGAAAATCCGGGTTGTCACATTCTTCCCCTCTTATAAAGATTCCGTCCTCGGAATCACGAACATCACACATTCTTATCCGGTTTACATCTAACTCTTTCTGAAATCTTATTAGCTTAACTCATCTCATCAAATTGCTTCGATATAGGTTTTCAGCTATCTCATTCATTTCACTGTCTAATTCTTATACGTTAAATCTCGTGACTTTCATCTAGACTCGATTATAATTCGAGTATTATCCTTTCTTTCTTTAATCCATCAACATCATCTTTTACGGATCACCGTAGGCCATCATCGTCATAGTAAATCAATATCATTATTTACTAATATCATAAATATTTTGGGATATAACATTCAAACCCTATTATAAGAATTCCATCTCAAAATTTCAACTTAATCATCTCTACTCATCCTACTCGTCATCCTCTATAAGGATTTCACTTCTTCTTGGAATTTCATCCTCTTCTTTTGGGAAATATTAATCCTGTAATTCTCATCATTTGCTCATATCATGCATTCATACAAATTTTTAATAAACCTTTACTCTTTCCTCTTCCAATAGTTCATTTGGAATTATCGCATTCCGCGACTACTTCTTTCTAGGGAAAATGACCACCCTTTTTGACATTCAATTTCCCGAATAATAGGAATCTTCAACAATTGCTCAATAATTGTGAAGTAACTTAAACAAGTAGGGAATAAAAAGAATTGCCCTTAGTTTCATATTTTGAAACGACATACTGAAAGGTCAGCAAGACCTTGAACAACGTTCGAAAATTATCTGAATACTTGTCAATCACAAGGACTGAAAATATTTGTGACAATAGGTGATCAGCCTATCACACATCATTCTTCTGAAACGACTATATGCGTCTGTTTGTCACCCACGAGGGGTCAATCGGTATTACTGACCAGAATTCATTCTTCTTCTAAAATGACTATTTGTGTTTATTTATCACCCGCGAGGGGTCAATCAGTATTACCGACCAGAATTTTTCCAATATTAGTGTTGTTCATCGTACGAGCCCGTACCAAAACAATTTGGTTTGGAAAGCAATTCTCAAAGAATCCTCGAATTCCATAAACATAATTTTCAACATACGTCTAGCCGAATCAAATGGCTTAGACGTTCATCAAGAATTCGGACATCAATCGAATATTTTAGCCAACTCAGCTGGCCTACTTTTTCATATCTTAACGAAAACAAAAATCGTTTTATGACATCATGATACCGCACCTCTAAATGGTACGTTGAGGATTTTGTCATTTTATGACTTTGTCATACTACTTCATACCATAGCGGGCTGACGATCATATGATCACATCCAACGCTAGGTTAATCTGCATTGATGACTCCATCGTTTATCATTGCTACACCACATTCCGTGATGCGAATGATTGAATAAAAATACATTTTGCTATTTTTAAATCATTTTGTCTTAGCCGAAACAATTAGCATAGACATATGAATAATAATACTTTTTAAAAAAAAATCATTGGTCCAGTAATCTGGCCCTATATATTTTTCGAAGACATAAAAGTGCGAATATCAGCACGAAGTCAATAAATTTCGAAATCTAGCATAGCTAGAAGATTTACAATATCCATGTCTCCTGATCTTCTTTAATTTCCTCCATTACTCAACCTATTTAATACTCTTATCTACTTATAATATCACCAATGCTCATCACATCTGAAAATTCTCAGTTCTCAATCTAGAACCATTCTATACCCCAGTACAGTTCATCGACTCACCACTCATTATGAGTTCAGGAACTTGCCACAATAATATGAGTTTAGGAGCTTGTCCTAGCAATACGTAGTCCAAGAACAAATCAAGGACTGTCCATATGCTTAGGGGCTCAAAATATACCATATGATTATGAGTCACAAACTTACCATAAGTATGAGTTTCAGAACTCGCATCTATCCTTAATATTCTTTACTATCAAATATAGATATGAGAAAAGAATCACCTTCTCATCATATATACATCGATACGCGATACCAACATTTCAACGATTATCAATGTGATAAACTGAGTAGTTGTTAAACCAAGCACAAAACCCCTGCCCATACAAAGGCATGTACAACTCAGCTATCACACGAGTCCTCACTTGAAATCCCATAAAATCGTCATTCTCTCTTTGCTCAATTACAAATTTTCTTTAATCCGTATTTTAATCATCTCTAACTCTTTTCGAGTCTTCCTCGTACTATTTCATAGTACCTTCTCTTCTATAGCGTTAAATTATAACATTTCAATCATTCAACATATCATTTGTCATTCTGCGATTCAATCCGATCACGTCGTGATCTCATATCATAATCGTTTTACATCACGATTTTCCTTACCTCACGACCGTTTTATCATACGATCTTCTTTACTCTTCTCATCAATCAAATATGATTTTTATTAACGCTTTCGTCTTATAGACCTCGTTTATTTATCAACACTCGTCATCTCTACTATTGGAGTCAGGTAACTCCTGATTCTCATCTTTCTATAAATTCTTCAAGATTCTTCTTTGAATCTTCTTGTTTATGACATAATCCATTTCTTTATGGATCTTCTAAATTTATTCTTGTGGTACAAACTCTATATGAGTTTATTCTTTATCAATTCGTCTTTCTACTCTCAGGTTATAGCCTAAGGTACTCTTACCTAAGGTTTATAACTTATAGCTCTGATACCAACTGTAACGACCCGAAAATCGGGACGACCTCGGCGCCCGACTTCAGTCGTTAATAAACATTTACTCTCTAAGCTTACATCATCAATAAATGATATAATCAATAAAAATTGCGGAAAATTTAAACTTATTATTACAAACTTTCTCAATTCCAGGTTCCGTAACCATTAAACTTCTACTCTTATGATCAAGGTTGAGTAAATACCATGATCCTTACAAAATTTCATCTATAAACACAAAGTTCAGCTTCTGAATTTAATCGTTCCCTAAATAATTGCAGAGTTATTCAACAATCATTTATTTGTTATATAATGTCCTTATACAACAATGTAATTCGTACTACTTTACCGTACAAGGTAATTTATATATAGTCACTTCTTGATTCGAAATTTGAAAATTTCTAATTCTAATTCAATATAGAATAGTCGAATTCACATACATCATGTACCATCATCATGGCTAAATAAGTTCAATAAAGAAAAATATTTAGCAACCTTTCTGTATCCATGCGTCTCTAGTCCTTAGCATCACGATACCAAGATAATTTGTCTCGTCTAAAATCTGCAAAAGTTTTATTTTTGCAAGTATGAGCACGACGGCTCAGTAGGAACTAACAGTTATCCACTTTCATGCTTCACGTAACATATAAATTTACATTTCATTCATGCATCATAATTCTCATGTTATTTATCTTCTTCATGTCTCAAAATTTTCATGCTATGCATCTTACTCATGCATTATAAATCTCATGCAATGCATCTACACATGCATCATATATCTCATGGCATACATCATGTACCTCATATTGTATATTCACAATAATACAAGTTCCACATAGAACAATATACTCACATAATTGCACAACGTGCACACATAATCATGCTCACAAGCAGTTCACATAAACATCTGAATATTTAATACATTTAAACAAATTAACAAAGTACTGAAAGAACTTGCCTTAAGCGCTCCTTGCTAAATTACGACAATTCGTCCTTCAAATATCCTCTTGCTATTTTTTTTTGATTCTAGATAACCTGGAGCTGGTTAGAGCTCCCTCCTCCTTCCTTGTTTTCTTTTCCGAGCTCCTCCTTCTTCCTTTCTTCTCCTCCCGGTTTCACCCGAGAGCTTTTCTTCTTCTTCTTTCTCCTTTCTTTTCTCTCTCTCTACTGTGATTTTCTCTCTCTATATATCTTCTCTATACTTGCAGCAACAAAGAGAAGAATGGATAGCAGATAGGATGGGGAGAGATGGCCAAGGCTTCGGGTGAATGAAATGGTTAGGCGCCCGAGCACATAGGAAATGCAATTGAGAGGAATGTTGCAAAAATTTGAAATCCAATACATTGAATTTTGAGAGTGCCCAACATGTTGTCGGCACATACCTCCTGCCCCTCTCCCATTGGTCCATGCAATAAGTTGGTCTCCAAATGAAATGACACACAAATAAAAATACTCAAATACTTCCATTATATATCCGAAAACTCCCACTTTTGTACCACATTAGCACAATAACTATACCCATAAATAAAATGGGTACTCCCAAAAATTATTGGGATGCATAAAAATAATAATTACGGGGTTTGTCTATTTATTCGGATAACCCATATTTAACATTCGGATATAATTAAATCCTGAATGGACTCAAATAAAAATTTCAACGCTTGGAAAAATTATTCCTTCGCACACGTATCTCAACGAAATTATTCAAAATTGAAAAAGACGATTTTTTTTGGCATGAATAGTACCTCGGGATGCGTGCCCCGTGAATAGTGATTTAGCAACAACACTTAAACCAACACATACACATAATTCAGGCTATAAAATAACCTTAAAACACATCTCATAAAAATAATATTTAATTCCTTTAATAAAATCAATAAACCCAAACTATAAGGGTATTCACGATTCGCGATCGCTACTCTTCCCGATTAACTTTTCATAATTACGTACATCAACATATATATATATATATATATATATAATATATATATATATATCGCCTATATTTGGTTAATACCTATACACCAAATAAATTATTCAATAATAATATCCATCACTATTTATTTAATCCAATAAATAGTATTTGGGCACACATAGCGCCCACGTCAAATAACGATTCAACAATATTCCTCGAAATTACCGTATTCACTTATACGAACTTTCATACGTACTAACCATTGCATGTGCATAATCTAGGTTATAACACAACCTTTAAACGCTTAATAAATAATATTATTAATAAAACTTTATTTTATTCAATAATATTCGTCAGCTCGAATTGTCAAGCTACCCATTACGCCTCATAATAAGAATTTCGTTATTAAATTCTTATTATAACAGTTCCCGAAAATCCGGGTTGTCACAGCCATCCTCCCCCGCGAGCATGATCTCCGAAGGCTGAGAATCCAACGGCCAGGAGGTAGTGAAAGGAAGGGAGTGCGGGATGCGGATCTCTCCAGTGACGCATCTGAATGCGCGCTCTCCCAGATACATCACCCAGCCCCCAACACTCTGCAGAGTAAGGCAGCGGGTGGAAAGTGCGAACTCCGGGCCAGAAGGATATCCATCAGTGAACCCCACAGCCAGATGCTCCGAAAGATAAGGAGTCCAGACGACATCTGCAGCGGTGATCAGCTCCAGCTGAATGCGGCAGTGTGCAAAGCTGCCAGATACAGGGACCTCCTCCAAGGTGTTGTGGTGCCACCGACGACCCCTGGGATAAGTGTCCAAGCCGAGGGTCATGACAGGCCTCAGGCATGGAAGTCGCTCGTAGGCCCAGAACTGTGAACAGAAATAAGGCAAGAGTAACTGTCAAAATGCAGAAAAGAGAAATAAAATGAAGAGGAATACAGTAAGAAAAGAGGAAAAGAAGGCTCACCAGCAGAAAGTGGTAGAATCCGAGCCAAGCATCTGTCTGACCCTCCCAGCGTAGACGAAGACCGTGGAGGAAGTAGGCAAAGGTGAAGGACCCCCAATCATAATCGCCGATCCGGTCCACATCCCTAACGGCTCCGACGACGCTAAAATGGATGGTAGAGGAGTTGTTCCCTAGAAAAAACCCCTCATAATGGTCAGGAACAGACGTCGAAGCAGAATATCACGAGTGGCCCGATCTGCTGGGAATGGCGCCGCATATATGGCTCCAACAGCGTCCACGGCCAAAGCTCCAGACCGAATGCTGCGGGCCTTGAAGACCCTGTCATCCGCAGCAAAACCCAGTAAAAGTCTGACCTCTGCGGGAGTGATGTCAAGATCCAGAGGGACGCGGGATCCAGTGAACTCGATACCCTGGATGTACCTCCAGTCCTAGGGAGTCAGCACGACCTCACAGTCCAAAAGGTGAAGGGACTGGGTCTGGTGAAACCATCTCTCGGACAGAGCTCACATATAACCCCAGGGGCACTGGCGCGGAATGATGGTGAAGAAATGACGAAAGCCCCAGGAATCCACCATCGCGCAGTAATCGCTGTGCAAGGTGGTGTAGAGGGAGTAGATGTTGAACTAGTTACCCCTCGGCTGGGTGAACTCGGGCACCTGTGACAAAAAATGAATGGATCAGTCCAGATCTAAACAGAATTTGGGGAATGAGTTCAGAGGAGTACTTTAAGCATACCTCGTTAGCTACAAGAGATGCGGAGGGGTGACGACTGAGATCCCGACCCAACAGATCGGGTATCTGAACACAGGCGCTAGATAGGGCGCGATGAGAAGAGGGAGCTGGTGTGCTAGAGGATGGCCCCTCTACCGCAGCGTCCGGAAGAATAGCCTCCTTAACATCGGGATGATCGGGCCGGATGACAGCCTCCGCCAGTCGGCGAGCCTGGCGAGTCCGAGGTAAATCAGGGGCAGGCGCAGCCCTACGGCGGCGAACGCCCGAGGTCTGAGACACAGTGGAGCTACTAGGAGTGTCAGGATCCATAGCTGGAATAGAACAGGCGAAAGGGAAGGTAAATTCTATTTTGAATTGTGTCACAAACATTCTAATTTCCTATCATCATCATAGTATTAATGCAACATGATGCATGTTAAAAAAAAATCGGCAGAGTTTCGTCTATAAAATGGACATCCCATGCATAGCCAAGCATGTTTTTCAAAGAACCATAGCCACAACAGATCAAAATTGCATTTATATGGATAATTGCAACATGAAAATTACCCTAATGCATGATTTTCTTCCAAAAAGAAATAACAAAAATGTGGAACCGCATCATGAGCATAAAATGTGACTTGCGCAGTTCATACATAGCATATACATGCAATAATATATGGCATAGCATTTCAAAGCATACATTTATATCTCTAAAACGTGCAGAATAGTAAATGTATAGCAAAACATTGACGAAATTGAAAAACAATCGGTCAAAGTGTTACCTGTAACGCGTAGATCAATCTAACCGGAGCGGTTTTTGCAAGAAAGGTTGGAAAACTCGGCAAAAGGGCGTGCAAAGGTCTGAAAATCGCGTGGGGTAGGAATGAAAGTGACAGATCTAGGAAGCGGCTGGCCGCTTATAGCCCCGATCCTGGCCGCAGATCAATCTGCGGCTGGCCGCAGATCTATCTGCGGCTGGGCCCAATGATCCCCCCTTAGTCCAATGCAAGTTTAATCGATCCTAAAGCCCATTTGACTCATAAATTGGTAATAAAATACGAGATTTTGATGAATCGGATGTCGAACACGACTTCTCAATTCGACCGAGTGACCGGATACGAGACCCAGCACTCGCAGGACGATCGACCGACGACGATAATCGGCGATTACGAGATGGGTGACCAGCGACGAAACCCGGCCCCAACGAGACGATCGACCGGCGACGATAACCGGCGATTACGAGATGGGTGACCGGCGACGAAACCCGGCCCCGACGAGACGATCGACCGGCGATGATAACCGGCGATTACGAGATGGGTGACCGGCGACGAAACCCGGCCCCGACGAGACGATCGACCGGCGACGATAACCGGCGATTACGAGATGGGTGACCGGCGACGAAACCCGGCCCCGACGAGACGATCGACCGGCGACGATAACCGGCGATTACGAGATGGGTGACCGGGGACGAAACCCGGCACCGACGAGACGATCGACCGGCGACGATAACCAGCGATTACGAGATGGGTGACCGGCGACGAAACCCGGCCCCGACAAGACGATCGACTGGCGACGAGACCCGGCGATTACGAGATGGGTGACCGGATACGAGACCCGGCCCCGACAAGACGATCGACCGACGACGAAACCCGGCGATTACGAGATGGGTGACCGGATACGAGACCCAGCCCCGACGAGACGATCGACCGGATACGAGACCCGGTGATCACGAGATTAGCGACCAGACATGTTTTACATCTTGCATCGCATCATAAGTTGTGTGTGTTGCATCATTATGTATGTATTGTCATTCTTGTGCACTGTCATTCATGCATCGAGTGTCTATTATTTATCCTGTTCATTTCATTTAACATTTCATAAACATGATAAAGAGGGGCAGCTGTAGACACCCAAATTTTGCACTTCCTATACTAACCCTGACAGGAGGGCAAAATCGTCAATAAAAGGTGGACATAAAGATGAACACTCAAAGCCACCACTACGGGACGAGATCGAAGCCGACACGACAACAAGCGAGTGTCGGGAGTCGGTTACTGATCACTGCGCTTACCCGGATGACATGGCACGTTTCCCGGCGGTTTCCGGACTGTAGAATGCAAGCCCTTCAGTGGAAACCAACGGTACGACACGAAAATCGAGACGAGGTACGGAAAACGAGAAAATCAGCACAGTCAGCCGCAGATCAATCCGCGGCCAAGGACGGAACTCGAGACGACACGGGACTCGAGCGCACGGGACTCGAGCGCACGGGACTCGAGCACGGCTGGGGGGAGAACCAAGGGCCAGCCGCAGATCGATCTGCGACTACCCTTGGTAGTGCCTTATCAGGCCATTTTGCATACAGAAACAAAAAAAGGAGGAGAATCCAGTAGCAGCAGCAGTTCGGGAGAAGAAAAACAGCAAGAAAACAACAAAAATTAAGAGAGAAAAGAGTGAGAAATAGTGAGAAATTGTACCTATTTTATGAGATTACACCTCATATTTTCTACTCTACTCAATACACAAATTCATACATATTGTGGGGATCATTTGCAAGGTGAAGAATCCTTTGTTTTAGCATTTTGTTATACCATTTTTGCCAAGCTTTTTGTCATCCGAATTATCTTAAATGTAGTTTTCTTACATGTTATTGTGAAACCATGGATTAGGGACTATTAGTGAGGGTTTCATCGGAATGAAATTCCCCCTAATAGCCCGATGATGTCCGTTTCGTGCAAATTTTAGCTATTACGGTAATGGGTCATTCGTAGTGTATTTCAATTGTTATTGTAAGATATCCTAGAGCATTAGGCATACCACGTTTGTTTATTTACGTTGTATCCATTTTGCGGTTGTGCAACAAGTTCGGATGTGAGCCTAAGAACGCGACCCCGTGGTCCAAATCCGATGATGGATGTGTATATGTGCGCGCGTGTGTGTGTGTGCCTATGTGAATATTGTGGTGAGTTTGTATGAAAGAATCATTTGGGGTTTTTTATGGAAAGTCGTGTTTTGGGAGTGCTTTAGAATGTCCTTCGGCTTATACGAGAAAGCTTTATGGGAAAGGTTTGATTTTAATTGTCAAAACTATAAGATTTTCATTAGGTGTCGTTTTGGCAAAAACAAGAGTTTTCTAAACCTTCGTCAAAATAGGAATCGAGATCTATACGTCGCTTTCGTAGATGACGGGCAACTTCTAGGATCTCTTTAACCCTATGCACAAAGGTTTAATAAAACGTTTAGTTTATTCATAAAAACCATTTTTTGGTGATGTTTGAAAATGATTTTTTAACCTTCTCGTTTGAATAGGAATCGACATTCATTAGCATTTCCAATTTTAAGCCTCGTGAAGCTAATAACCTAGTTTGATTTATTTTAATGAAAAACCTTCATCGTTTAATCTTTGAAATCATTTTTTCGTGTCACAAAATCCAATCAAGCATAACCACGCGTCGGGGCTATTCATGGGCATGTAAACCATCAAAATAACCCCAAACGCCTACAATCACAAGTTTCACTATTTCGGGGCCTTAAACCCGACCTCCGACTTGGTATCGTTTTAAGGCCCGACGATTACATATTTACAATGACGAATGCATCTACCCGATTACATACATCCAATTAAAGGATAGAAAAGTATTAAGATTGCGGCAACCGTGTTTCACGGAAGTCGGGGGGTGCCTAACACCTTCCCCTCGCTTAAGCAAGCCCCCGAACTCTATGAATCTCGGTACGCAGACCAATTAATTCAGAGTCACATATGAGCCATCGATTTATAAAAAAACGAAAACTCGGATGAGTTGGTACATCCATTTCAAATATACCAACTGGCGACTCTGGATAATTGGCTCATCATAAAAAGCGATCTTTCAAAACCCCGTCGACATCAATGCCGACCTTTTCCAATAAAGCATTTAATCAAAAGGCTAAAAATCGGAAAAGACGAGAACCGGCGTCGACAATCAATCCAAGTAGAATATAGTATTCTATATGTGCATGCTAATTATGTATATATTATATATTATCAAACATGCTTCACATGTTAAATAATATGACATGTATTATATATATATATATATATATATATATATATATATATATGCATGCGCGCTAATCAAGATGAAACATTTAATAACAAACCCCTCAAAAAAATTATATTAAGTTATAACGTTTAAATATATTTAATATCGAACGTCGCCTTTTGTAATAACCGTAAATTTTTAAAATCCATTATTAATTAAATATAGATTTAATTTTTAATGAGTTAGTTTCGTATGATTATTTAAAATCTTGTGTATTTAATTGAATATGTGATTATATGATTTCGCGTAACTGTTATGATTAACTAAGGGGAGTCACTAATGGTTTAATTAAATTAGTGAACTAGCCCTACAATTTTAATGTAGAAAGAATTGATAAAGTACCGATTAATTAAATTTTCAATTTAATTGAATATAGTGTGGGAATAGATATTTAATTATTTTAAAGGGAGTCTCAACAATAGAATTATTAAATTGATGGACTACCCTAGGTTATTTAATATATAGAAATTTATGAATAATTAAGTATTAAATATTCAATTATTTTGAATATAGTAAATTAATTAATATTACCTATTAATTAATAAGGATAATACAATTAATAATATTTATAGTCCCGTTAGTAAATAAATAATAATTGAATAGTTAAATTTATTTAATTAACTAGTAGCAAAATAATGGGACACAGATTTTGGGACAAATCCCGTTCATTTTTAACCACAGTCGGAACGGAAGGGAGAGAATTGAATTAAAAACCAACTGGGATGAACAGTAAAATTCATCCTCAGCCGCTTATGGATTCTTACGGGATTTTTTGCCAAATTTTCGCTTAAGCAAAATCATGGCTGAAGATATCAGCGGCATTTGCCATCATCATCTTCTTATTTCCAATGGTTAACCAAATTGGGCAAAAGCTTGGCACGGTTAATGAATTGGTTATAAATAGAACTCCCGACTTCTTCCTTCAGTGCACTGAGCTTGTAAAATTCAATGAGAAAGAGAGAAATTGAGAGTTGAGGAAGGAAGGAAAATCGGAAGGAAAGGAGTGAGCACGCGAATGGTCTCGTATTTTATTGTCTATTGCGGAAGAAATAGAAGAACGACAACTAAGTCCAGGAGGTAACCATTTCCCTATTACAGTGCACCTTCGTTGCGAAATTTTACAAATACTCTGCTTGTATGCTTGGAAATTAATTACTCCAATTGGGTGTATAAAACTTGCAATTAATAGCAATATGTGAATAATATTGAGCTTTGCATGCTTGGTAATTATTTTTAAGGATTAAAAATTGAAGAAAACCATGGAAACGAAACGGAGAAGACGACCTCTGGTTCGCCATGCCGCAGCGCCAGCAGATGGCGCCGCAGCGATGCGATAAGGGGTCTTGGCGCCACAGTGGCAGTGTCGCGCCACAGCGCCGCGCCTAAGGGCCTTGACGCCGCAGCGCCAAGCTTATTACTTAAACCCACGCCGCAGCGCCAAGCCCGCGTGCTAAGTTAGAACGGCACGGACCTCACGCCGCAGCGTCGGCCTTGCCTTAATGGCCTCTCCCTGCAGCGCCAAGGCCGTGTTCTTGGCCGAGTCGGTCCGGATCGGGGCGGTTCGGGTCGGGTCGTGCAATTTTAAAATTAACCATTAGTAAATTAATATTTAATTAATATTAAGTAATAATAAATGTAGTAAGATTAATTATTTATTATTCTGATTAATAATAAATAATAAGTGTGAATAACTAATTAGACATTATTTAATTAATGTTAAATTAGGATAATTAGTTGATTATTACTTGATTACTAATAGGTAACCATTTGACAACCAAAATAGTGTTGTCTTAAGGCAAAAATTGATTAACCTAGTTACAACTTATGTTTGGTTTCCAGGGGGCGCTGCCCCCTTAGACCCCCGCCAGCTCACCGGCGAGCTGGGCAGCCACTCGCTCACAATCAAATTACTTTAATGATGCTATGTCAGTTTTGAATCTAGTCTATAAGTGACTAATTGTTATACGAATATGTACTTAATTGTGTAGGATTTAAGGAGCGTGTGTTAGTATATTGTAGTAGACGCACCAAGCAAGTTCTCTATCCCGAAACTTTAATTGTGCAAGTTCCCTTGACTTCTACTAACTTGTGCAAATATATTATTGTTGTGCAAGTATTATTGAGGGCAAGTTCCCTAATTCCATTCACCTTATATGTTGAACGCAAGTTTCCTAATGCTTGTCTAACCCTTGTGTTGGTCAAGTTTCCTATCTTAACTCAAATTATTTATCAAGCAAGTTTTCCCTAACTTTACTTAAGTTAATTATTTTAAGCTGGAACTCTATTTCCATGCATGCTCTAAGTGGTCTAATTACTTAACAATTATTCCACATCGTTGTTATTGGCACTCGCACATTGTGCAATTTTTTTCGCGCAGATGTTGACTTATACTTTATTTTAAGTTCTAATATGGATGAACTGTCATAGTTAAGTCTTAGCCATTGCCCGACTAGACATTTGTGGTTCAGATTTTTAAAAGCTATCCAAACCATTTGATGGTGCGGAATCTTGGACTATATGAACACCCCTAAAAATATAGGGGAGCACCCCACGTATCGGAATATAAGATACAAAGAACAGAAATTAAATGTTATGCATACACATCGGGTACTAAAGGCTGTTCCCCTCGAGTACTTATTTCTGAGCCAGTAACCAAAGAGTCAACTAGCTATTGACTCCCTTAGACGTTTATTGTTCAAAGTCTACTTGACTAGAATTCTTTCCAAAAGCAATTATTATTCTTGCTTCCGATATTCATATTGTTGAATTTCTCTATTTACATTTCGTTCATCATGATATATCCTTTATTGTCGTATTTAAACTTGCTGAGCAAACTAGTTGCTCACCCTTGCTATATCATGAACCTTATTGCAGTTAGGCCCGAGACCTCAAGAAAAGACAAGGGCAAGGAAAAGATGAAGTATTAGTCTTTTAATGTCTGTATTTTGATCCAGGCATAGTTAAGAAACTTCTATTGTTATTTAAACCCTAAAGTACTGTATTAAGGTATATTTGTATTTTTGTATTAAGGTTATCGAATCTTGGGACTAGTAACACCTTTTGAATGAACAACATATGTTTATTATATTTCACATTTAGTTATTGTATGTTGTTTGGAGGTGGATGATTATATTGGATCGTGATGACCAAATCCGGTGTTTGAGACCCGAATTTGGGGGCGTCACAGGTTGGTATCCGAGCTGTAGGTTATAAACGTTAGGATTGCGAAACCTAGGTTATAACCTTAGTATTAAACTCATATAGAGTGCATTAGGAGGTAAATCAGGGAGATTCATCATATTTGGTATTTTGATGAATTGGGGAATTCATTGAGTTGAGTGGTACTTAATGAAATATAACTTCATTCCTTTAATGAATATATTTTATTGCTGTACTAATGTTAGTTTTTGTGTGGTTGTAGGATGGCTGCCGTAGGAGAGACCAGTGGAGTCCGAGAGGAGGAGGAGGTATTCACCGATATACCTGTTGTTACCGAGCAGTTAGTGGGTTATGCACCTATTGCCCCAGGAGTTCCATTAAGTGGATATGGCCCAGAGGAGGACTACTTGGAGGATCTAGTAGAGCCTGTCATAGGTAGAGTGTTGAGATTCGGCAGTCAAGACAGGGATGATGAGTCTGAGGAGGACCCAGCTGACATAGGGATGGGTGGAGCTGCTACAGAGGTACCCAAGGAGGGATCTCCGGTGTTGCACACCTTTCAAGATGACTTGTTCGGGGATTATGTCGATCACATAATAGAGCAGGAGCAGATTATCGAGCAGTAGAATGCTCGTATTGCACACTTAGAGGAGGAGAATTCTGTCCATCAGGAGATGGAAGATCAGTACAAGGCAGAGGCGTACTCGCTACAGTTTCAGATAGCTGAGCTGAAAGCTCAGATTCAGCAGTTAGAGAGTACTACACTGCAGTTAGGTCCCACAGTACTCTGTGTGATGCCCCCAACTTCGGGTTACCTTATCCACGAATTCGGTGCATCACTATGCAACTCATACATCATTCTAACAATAACTCATTGTGGAATAATAAAAAAATTTACATTGATATAATATAAATATTGTCGTCCCAAGCCTCAAAACAATAACTAAAACATGATCTTACTACATGAAAGTAATTACAAGATTATTACAACATGTTCCCATCTAATCTCATATATGAAGACCTTAACTAATACGTCATTTAATAATTATTACAAATTTAATTATATTCCTGTTGTATATAGTAGTCCATGTCAATATAAGCACTAACAATTATTACCTCAAACTCTTCTCAATCCAGGTTTTGTAACATTTAACTTTTACACTTATGATCAAGGTTGAATAAATACCATGATCATTTACAAAATCTCCTATGTGAATGCAAGGTTCGGATTCTTACTTTAATCAATCCCTAAATATTCGCAAAGTGATTCAACAACTATACATTCGTTATAGAAATGTCCTTTATACATTATCGTCATCCTTCTAGTTTACTATAACAAGTAACTAACATAATCACGTCTTAACTACTATAATGGATAACCTTCACTTTTAACTCAAGGTTTACATAATCAAATTCACGTACATCATATACCGTTATCACAACTAAATAATTACAATAAGGAACATTTAGCAACCTTCCTGTTTTCATGCGCCTCTAACCCTTATCATCACGATATCAAGATAATTGCATTGCATCATAAATCTGCAAAAGTTTTATTTTTGCAAGAATGAGCACGACGGCTCAGCAAGGACTAACAATTTTCACAGTCCATGCTTCACGTAACACATAAGTTTGCATTTTATCCATGCATCATAATTCTCATACTACGCATCTTACTCATGCATTAATAATCTTTTGCAATTCATCTATATATATGCATCATACATCTCATAGCATACCTCATGCATCTCACATTGTATATTTACAATAATTCAAGTTCCACATAGAACAATATAGTCACATAATTGCACATTGTGCACACTTTAATCATGCTCGCACATAATCCACATAATAGCGAAAGATTTAGTAATCACGTCATGTACATCAATACATTTAAACAAGTCAACAAGTTACTAAAAGAACTTGCCTTAAGTGTTCCTTGCCAAAATTATGATGGCTCGTCCTTCAAATATCCTACACAATTTATTTAACAATAAAACACCAATTAGCCACTAAAAAGGCTTCATATAATGGTTCGCATTAATATAATCCCACTCCATATCTTATAATGTTCGTTTTGTTTAAATCAAAACACTATTTAAGTTCATTAACACTTTACGCAGCGCTTCGACGTTTACACGTCACAGGCCTAATTCGCTTCTTTTGCATGCGCTTAGCATGCTCATACATTGGGTTATAACACTATATCATGTTTCATTATTATTAGAAACAAAATATTAAATAAGGTTATACACACTTGTTACGACATTACGACGTTTTCACATCCGTACGCCACACTTGCCTATTCAAACGCCCAAGTGACACGCGATTGCATACGCTTGACACGCCCATTCGAATTGTCTAATACCCAATGGTTAATGTTAAGTATCATTATAAATCATAATAATCATGTTTTAAAACTTAGAACATCATAACATAACGTCAAAAATATTGCACATTGCACGTGTATGTCCAACGCCCTCCGATTGTCTCTAATCGCACAATAGTCCTAAAGATGGTCAATTTTAGAATTAGTCCATGTAGTAAATTTCAATTCTAATTAATGAAAGTTGTAGGCCTATCTCTAAGCTTTCCGGATCATCTTGAATCATCCAAATTGGAGTTCGTATGGGAAAGTTATGGTCATTTTACTAAGAGGTGTTCATGGTAAAAGTTCTAGAATTAGGCAGTCAGCGGGGCCTCCGTGAGAATCACGGAGACTGCGCCGATGCCCAGGTGTTGCAGATTTGCTTCCTTCGTGCACTCCGACCTTTCTTCATTCCAACCTTCATAACTTCTTCTATACACGTTCAAATTGGTCCATTCCGGAATCTATCGACTCCTAAGTTATAGAGATACAACATATCAAAAATTTAGAGTTACCCATTAACATGGCCAAATCTTAGGCCAAAGTATCAACTCATGTTATATTTTCGTGTTCTTGGTGTTCTTGGTGTTCTTCACGAAAATCATCAGCAAATCTTTGTTTTAACTTCTTTTTACTCCATTCCAACTGGGCTAACTTCGTAACCCATGGAAGTATAACATCACACCAACAAACAAATTAACCAAACATAAAAACCAAAGCTGCATGTCTTCTAAAATTCATCCGAATGTTTATATTGTCCAAAAATGTCCAAAATCTTCATGGTTCTTGCTCCATTAAGCTAAGGATTTCTGGCGTTTTGGTTCCACTTTAATGATATTAATAGCTTATATAGTCTCTCAACAACATTTATAAGCAATCATAACCAACAACAACAACAACAATCAGACGAAAAATCATCCGCGAGCTCAATAGCTCTAAAAACTAAAAACTTGGAAAAATCGTTTTCAAACTTAAATGAAATGGATTTAATGAGATGTTACCTCTGTAAATATCTTATAGATGATAGAGAAGCTAGCTAGGGTTTATTAGAGTTTCTTGGAAGCTCTTCCTCTTCTTCTTTTCTTCCACCCGCGTTCTCTTCTTCTTCTCTTCCTCTTCTCCTTCTTTTCTTGTTTCTCCTCTTCCCTTCTTTGCTTCTGCCAATTGTTCTCTTTTCTCTCTCTCTCTATACTGAACTTGCAGCAACAAGGAAAGGAATGGGAGAGTATGGCTAAGCATGGTAGAATGAATGGAGGCTCCGGGAGGATTAAAATGGGGCTATCAAGGAGAAGTTGGGAACTCAATACATATAGTTTGGTGGGAAGTTACACCATGCCGACAACCCCTCCTTCTCTCACTCCCCATTGGTCAAATTTCAAATTAATGGCTACCATTCGGGTGACATACAAATATATGTACCCGAATACTCCCCTTCTATATCTGAAAACTCCCACTTTTGTACCAAATTTGGTCAATAACTCTACCCAAAATTAAAATGGGTACTCCCATAACATATTGGGACGCGTAAAAATAATAATTAAGGGATTTGTCCATTTATTCGGAACACCCATATAATACATTTCGGATACATATAAAATCACGTATCAGCTCAAATAAAATTTCGGACGCTCGAAAAAATTATTCCTTCGCATACACGTCTTAACGAAATTAATAGAAACCGAAAAAGACGTAAAAATATTTTGGGCGTGAATAGTGCATCGGTAAACGTGCCCCGTGAATAGTGATTTTACGATCTTTTGCAAAATCAATTATTCACTCCTACGGTTCAACAACGCATAAAAATTAATACATTGACATCATTCAGATTATAAAATAACCTTAAAACACGTCACATAAGAAAATAATATTTATTTTATTTAATAATATTAATAAACCCAAATTACCAAGGTATTTACGATTCGCGACCGCTGCTCTTCACGATTAACACCCTATAATCATATACATCATCGCATATATATCTCGCCTATAATTCGGGTTAGCGTCTTTACAACAAATAACTCGTTCAGTAATATTATCCTTCAACTATTTATTTAATCCAATAAATAGTATTCTAGTGATATTTCTCGAAACCACCAAATTAGCTTATACAAACACTTTCGTACTTACTAATCATCGCCTACACATAATCTTGGTCATAATTGTAACGACCGAGAATTTTGGATTTGTCTTATAATTCGAATTTTTGAATATTAATGAATATATTATATTTTATTAATATTATTTTTGTGTTACGTGTTTAAAAGTTGTGTGACAACTTGGATTATGTGAATGTATGAAATTTTGCGTGTTATAGTTTTGTTTAAGTGAATAATTGATTTCGCATAGCGTCGCTAAATCACTATTCACGGGGCACATTTCTCGAGGCACTATTCACGCCATAAAATTTTTGTGTCTTTTTCGATGTTGAATAATTTAGTTAATGCGTATATACGTAGTATAATTTTTCCAAAAGTTGGATTTATTTATTGGAGCTCATTGGTTATTTAACTAGTAGCCCAAATGTTTGTTATGGGTGGCGCAAATTGTTATTTTGCCCAACCATGACCCAAGACTTGACCCATGTGGGATATGGGCATAAAAATTAGCATATTGGCATTTAGGAAGGAGTATTCGGGTGGGTAAAGAGAGGAGGAGACAAGGGAACAATGGCAAGCCAATAGGAATTTAGGAGGAGACATTTGAGCCAATGAGATGCAAGGAGGGAGCATGAATTAAGGGGAGTAGCCGACAAGCTCATGGAGCCACTAAACTCCCAAAACTCTATGAATGACAATTTGAATTTAGCCAACATTCTCCTCAATTCCATTTCCAAGACCAACCCACTTCCTACTCCTAATTCATTCTATCCATTCTACTCTCCTCTCCCCATTCAAACAAAAATCATCAGCTCATTTACAACAAGAGAAGGTCGCCGGAAAAAGAGGAGGAAATCGCCGAAAAAAGGGAAGAGTCGTCGGAAAAAGAAAGGAGGAAGAAGAAGAAGGCACGGGTGGAAGAAGAAGAACATCCAAGCAAGAAGAACTCAAGCCAAGCAAGCCTAGTTATCTTCTTAATCATCTAGGAAGGATTTACAAAGGTAAATATCAATCAAATCCATTCCATTCGATTTCTTGTTAAGTTTTTCAAGTTTTCTTAGTTTTTGAGCTCTTGAGCTTGCGGATTGATTTTCTGGCGATTCTTGTTATATTTGTTTGTGTTGGATGCTTGTAAATGTTGTCATGAGGTTATATAAGCCATTAATAACATCAAAGTAGAACAAAAATGCAATAAATCCGTACCTATGCTTAAGGAGGATGATGAACATGAATAACAATGAGCTTTGGACATGAACTTAGACATTTGGACGATTTAGAGGACCTTGTAGCTATGATTTTATGTTTGTTTAATTTGTTTGTTATTATGATGTTGTACTTCCATGGGTTATGAGTCTAACCTAGTTAGAATGGAGTAAAAAGGATTAAAACAAAGATTTGGTTATGATTTTTGTGAAGAAAGCCAAGAACACCAAGAATAGGAAAATATAGCATGAGTTGATACTTTGGCCTAAGATTTGGCCATGTTAATTTTAATGGATAGCTCTGAATTTTTGATATGTTGTATCCCTATGTCTTAGGAGTCCATAGAGTCTAGAATGGACCAATTTGAACGTGTATTGAGGGAGTTATGGTAGTTGGAAGCAAGATAGGTCTAGAACACCAAAAACAGAGCATTTCGGGAAGAAAATGGGTTGGGAGACTCAGGCCAAGCGCCTAGGCGCTTGGCTAGGCACTGGCCACAAGTCCAGCTACTGTGAGAGAGCGCCTTAGGCTCTGCTCATAGGCCATTTTGAGCGCCTAAGGCGCTGGAAAAGAGACTATGCAAACAGCTTCGATGTCCTTTAGTAAAATGGGCATAACTTTGTCATACGAACTCGGATTGAGGTGATTCAAGATGATTCAGAAAGAGAACGAGTAGACCTACAACTTTTGTTCTTTACGTTGTTCAATTTGAGGTCTGTAGCATGGTCTAAATTGGCCATTTATAGGACTGATATGTAATTGGGGACAATTGGAGGGTGTCGGGCATGCGCGTAAGCACATGTAATGCTCCCGACAATGTAAAATGACATTCTAAGTTCTAAAACATGAATGTTGTGAATTTTAATGATACTTAGCATTGACCAATGGGTATTAGATAAATCGAATGGGCGTGCTAGGCATACGCAAATGTGTATCGCTTGGGCATTCGAATAGTCAAGTTTGGGGTACAGACGTGCAAGCGTCGTAACGCCGTAACTAGTGGGCATAACCTTGTTTAATATTTTGTTTCTAATATAAATGAGACATTATAGAGTAGTATAAACCATTATTTAGTATTCGGTATATGACTAATTGTTATGTGAATATGTACTTAATTGTGTATGATATTAAGGAGCGTGTGTTGTAATATTGTAGCAGACGCACCAGGCAAGTTTCCTAACGCTTGTCTAACCCTTGTGTTGGGAAAGTTTCCCTAACCTTACTCGAATTATACTTGAGCATATTTCCTATTTTATACAAATGTTATATATTGTTGTAAGTTTCACGACTCAAATTGAGCTATTACTTTCAAGTTATGTTATTGGATTAATTATTGCAAATTTTTCCACATCAAAAATAATCATTGATATTCGCACCTTGTGCATTTGAATTCGTTATCTGTTGTTGGACTGTAAAACGTTTAAGTTCTTCATGCATGAACTGTTTAAGGAAATAGTATGTGCTATTTGTTTCGGCTAGACATGTATAGGTTATTATTTTAAAAGCTATCCAAACCGGTTGTTAGTATGGATTCTTGGACTGAGAGAGCAACCCTTATTAGGGGATTTTAATGTGTCGGTTATTCGATGCAGTCAGAGTTAAATGTTATGCATATACATAGGGTACTAGAGGCTGATCCCTTCAAGAACTACTGACGGGCTAACTCTTAAAAGAGTCAGTTGAATGATTGATTCTTAGGGCCAAAATGTTCATGGTCTATTGGACCACTCAACAGTAAATAATCAACATTCATTGTTTCATTTGAACTTTAATTATATTGTCAGTTATTTCTTCAATGTTCTTAAATTGTTGAACTATGCGATTATTATTCTTATTCATTCATGATATATATTCTTTTCATTCATTTTAAACTTGCTGGGAAAAGTAGTTGCTCACACTTGCTATATCATGAACCTATTGCAGTTAAGCCGGAGAGTTCCAAAGCGGACAAAGGCAATGGAAAGCTTAAGGAATAGTTATATGTTCTATCCCGTTATGTAATCGTGGAATTGTTTTGTATTATTAAAGTATTCTGTGATGTATTTATTTAAGGTTATAGACCTTGGGACTGTAGTAAACCTTTTGTAATGGATAACATATGTTTATTTATTCCGCATTAGTTAAGTTATATTGTTTAGAGGTGTAAGGATGTATCTTATCGTGAGCACTAAATTCGAGGTATTGGTACCTGAATTTGGGGTTGTCACAATAATATAACCTTTAAACGCTTAACACATAATATTATTAATAAAAGTATTTTATTCAATAATATCCATAAGCTCGAATTACCAAGCTACACACGACTCGCGATCGTTACAATAATTAACTATTAACTCATTCATTCTGAATCTACGTATATATTTCACATTTATATATATACATATTAAGCTCACCAAATAAATCACATAAATATATATAACACATATATATTCAAACTCGAATCATAATAAGAATTGTTCTATATTAAAATTCTTATTATAATTATTCTCGAAAATTCGGGTTGTCACATCCTTCCCTCCTTATAAGGATTCCGTCATCGGAATCACAAATATTAAACCTCTCTTACTCGGTTTTCTTCTAATTTCTTCCGAAATTTTATCGTTGAATAATTTCAACGTATTACTATAACATAGGTTTTATATTACCTATTTCATCCACTTCCTTAATAAATTCTCGTAGGTTTTATTTTATAACGTTTATCAAACTCAATTATATCTGAGTATCATTCTTCCTTTAACCCATCAATTTCCTTAATGGAATTCGTCCCTTCTTCTAAGGACTTCGTCCTCGAAATTTCAACATATTCATCTTTGCTCATTCTACTCGTCATTCTATCTAGGAATTTCACTTCTTCTTTTTAGAATTTCATCCGCTTCTTCTAGGAAATATTAATCCCATAATTACTATTATGCTCATATCATTCATTCATACAAACTTCCAACAAAGCTTTACGCTTTCCTCTTTCAAGGATTCATTTAGAATCGTTGCATTCTACGACAACTTCTTTCTAGGGAAAATTACCCTTTTTACATTCAGTTTCCAGAATAATGGAATATCTTTTAGGAGTCTTCAACAATTGTTCGATAATTGTGAAGTAGTATGAATCATTGAGTGGCCACCATGACACTTACCTCTTACATGAATTACCAATATTGGATGTTGTAGCGCCCCCAAACCCGGGTCCCTTGAACCTTGGACCTAGTGCGTCACGATACATCATATTTATAACTATTGCGGAAGATATAAACATAAATTGTTTATACAATAATCTCTGCTACATAACCCAAGGTCTATAACCTTTATTTTAATACATATTTACCTTTAGATTCACAAAAGGTTTACACAATTAACTTACATCAAATAATTAAATAGTTAACAACCATCTAATCTTGTCCTTTGCTTTTGTAATCGTCTTTCCTCGAACATTCGCCTTAAATCTGAAATTTGTTATCATGATATAGCAAGGGTAAGCAACTATTTTTCCCAGCAAGTTTAAATACAAGAAGGATATATCATGATTGAAAGAAAGAATAAATTTTCAAATTTTCAGCAATATAATAATCGTGAAAGAGCATGAATCAAAAATTTCAAAAATTGAATGACTGAATTCAATAATACAGAGTGTCAATAATGGCCATGAACCAATTTAACTGAACCTTAAAGTAATAAAGGTGATCAGCCTTTCATACCTGATAGACATATGCAACGTGTATTATGTGCGAATCAATAATTTAAGGAGGTGAAATAATTATAAAGAATTAAACCACTAGCATGCTTGAAACATAACAACTCAAGTTTGAGTTAAGAGGAACTTGCTCAATATAAACTTGTGTAAGGTCAAGGAAACTTACCTGTACCGTCGATTACTGCTACGCAATTTAACTTAATCTCTTATGAAAGAGCTGTCAGTTATAAGATTGATCTTTCAATTAGCATTACATATATCACCTTATAATATCACTTTTTTTATCAATAAATTATCTAACATTTAACCACATAACTAAATATTAGATAACACCTTAGCACCATACGCATTCATAATTCTAAAGCTAGCAGTGTTCAATATAGTATGCTGAGTGGTTTTCCACAAACAACTAACAAATTAGTTTCTGTCCCGTCTACACTGTTTTCACAGTGAGTTAGATCGGTTGCTAGTTTGTATATACCTCCGCTCTCTGAAGGAATTGTTTAGCCCAGCTACTATACATCAACTATTAAAGAACACGATTGTACTACTACTTTATCATAAACCTTATGAATTAACACTAAGTCTTTCATTTTACAAGTTCTTCTTTATAATCCATTAAGCTTGAATACCTAATCCAGCAACCTGGATTCAAACTAACATCCAATTCAACAACCTGAATTCAAACTATCCTAAAATTCAGCAAGCTAGATTCACTAATTCAGCAAATCGGATTCATTAATTCAGCAAACTATATTCACCAATTCAGCAAGCCGAATACCACAATCCAGCAAGCTGGATTCAACTGTTATCCCCTTTTTTATCAAATCGAATTTCCAATTCATCGTAACATACCACAACCATAATATTTCATCAACATTAAACAAAATACCATTCACAAATCTGATCCTATCATTTTAAGGACCTTTTGTCAAAAATCACATTTACACAAATTTTCACATCACGTAACTTATTTAATCCATTTATCCATAACTAAATCATTTCCATTCAAAATACCAAATCATCACCAAAATTATTTCTTTTCTGGGATTTGACAGAGTGTGAATCCTTTATGAACATATATTTTTACTGGAATTTGTAAAATCCATTTACTATATTTAATAGTCCAAAATAGCCAACCCGTTGCTATATTTATTATAATTCGAAACTTTGTCAGAAAATTCTAAACTTTTAAAGGTAAGACCCTGCCATATATATACACCTTCAGTAAAAATTTCATAAATTTTGGGGTTACCTACAGAGAGTTATTCGGGGATAATCTTGACAGTTGTCCTTTACCAAAATAGCCATAACTTTCATCTACTAAGCAAACAATTCTCAAATTTTTACACGACTCATATAAATTCCCCTACTATCACTCCAAATTTTTCTAGAATTTTTAGAGCACAAAAATATGCCGAAAATACCCCTGGATGCTAACAGTCAGCCACTTCTATTTCTTTTTTGAAAAAAAACTGGACTGTTTTTACCAAAACAGTCCCTACGAATTTTGTACACATTATTTTTGACTTCTACCACTTGAGTTTAACACTTAACTTATATATCTAGCACTCTACATTGACGGATCACAAAAAGAGTGCATAAATTTCAAATGGTACTCATATAAAGTGAGAGAAAACTAGGGTTTTCTAACTTTTCCAAAACATAGTTTTATTTTCTTACTTTAGATCTAACTTTTGACACTCAAAAGTGATAGATCTATACATAACACACTTATTAACATGTAGATCTAAAGTTTTTAAGTTTGAGATCTTAGATCTTTATTTCATCAAAATAAATTTAATAGAAGGAATAAACTAGTTTATATATAGTTATATGTCATACCTTTTATGTGTGATCCTTCTTCTTCTTCCCAAAATGGCTATGGAGTTTTACAAAACTCTCTCTCTTCCTCTCCTATATCTCACTAATTGCCTCTCTTCCTCCTTTCTATTTCTCTTTCTAGCTTTTTAGGAAACTTGGAAGCACAAATGAAAATGTGAGGTAAGTTTATTATTATTATTTTGTTTTAGTAAATATGTATAGATATATCATTTGTATATCTATAGATATATCCCACAATCTTCCACCTTCTCTCTCATATATCTCTTGTATTAATTGCAAATCTTGTCAAAGATAGGTGGCTAAATGATTTGGTGACACGTGGATTGGAGTGGTTGATTAACTTTGACAAATGGAGCTTGGAAATGATTACCTCTCATTACAAATACTCCCTCCTTTCCATCCGTGTAACCCCCTCCCTTTTTGCCCAATTTTTTATTTATTTTTCATGCCAAATTTGCTTAGTAAAATGACTAAAAAGCCCCTCCCAAGTTGGCTAATGTTTGGGCTCCCATTTAATTCATTTGGGCTTTCTAATTTATTTGCTTGGGCCATGGAATTAAATTAGGTCCAACACATTTAATATTATTCTACCCTAATTATTTAATTAGGATTTCTGGTCCACTCATTTGTAATTTAAATTCTTACTCGTGTATATTTAATTCCTTAACCTAATTAGTCTTACTTTAATTAGGTTATAAAATTAATTAGTTGAGATATATATAATAAATCTCTTAGAGTTAGTATTATTTTAAATACTATTATTCTCACGTACTATAACCCTTAAGTTATTAAATTTTCATATCTAATATATAATTAGGTTACAAGACCTTCCTTTATTTGTTTATATAATAAACAAATATGAATAAACACATAATATTCATATTCATTTACTCACATATTCTTACAAAATAATTTAATACATTGAGATAATAAAATAAATCCCTTAGATTAGGTCACTAGTATATAATTAAAATACTAAGACCACTAAATAAAAATAACTCTTTAGGTTATTTAATTCTTATGCCTAATTTATAATATAAGGCTATCAAACTTTCTTTAATTCCCTTTCATTATTAGAATAATTAACTTACTAGAAACCATAAATGGGACTTTCATTTAAAATTGTTTGGGCCACTAGTTTATTAAATCTTTTGCTAAACATTCCAGTTGGGCTAAGTTAGTAAGTTTACATATTAATTATCCAAGTCCATCATCAATTAAATGAGTGGGCTTGGTTATTTAACCAATTGGACTAGTCCACTAGTATTTATTTATTAGTTGGACTATTAATATAACACTTATGTTTATTAACTCCTCATATTTATAATATCTATAAATATGTTACATAACTTTCCTTTTCATTTCTTAGTCACTTAAATTAAATAAATTAACTAACTTATTTAATTCACATAACACATATTCACTCATATTCCCATACAAATGAGAATTTATTTAGTAAATAAGATATTACAATTAAAATAATATTCTCTTTTTATTAAAATAATTCAATGCTAGAATTTATTTTAATATCCTTTATTTAAAGTATACAATATTTATGTATACTTAAACTAAGTATTTTCTTTTCCCTTTTATAAATTGTTCTTAACAATTTAACTGTAATAAATATAATAATATACTTACTACATTAAAAACATACATACATTGCATCTAATAACGTAAGACATGATTTCTTTAATAAAATGGTGGTTATACCTTAAGTATATTTAATGCCACCAATTTAAAATAATTTATATATTATTTAACTTACATCGATAGATTAATTTTACCCATCTCCTTTCTTTTAAATAAATTGCCCCTACAATTTATTTACATATAATAAATATATAACAATAATAATATATTTATTAAGCATAAAAGTCACATATTGCATAGTTCGTATTCACGTATACAACATAATATCACATAACATATCATTTCATAAGAATTTTATTTATTTAAATTCTTAATTTAGTATATTTCAAAATTTTGAAACGTCACATTCTATCAAATATTAAACCATATAGGTTCTTTTCAAAAAAAATTAATCAATCCTCTAATTCCAATCTAGGTTTTATTCTTTAAACTTTAATTTAGCATTCAAGATTTTATTTATAAATCTTATAAATTTTCGGGTTGTCATAGATGCTGAGTGGTCATTAAGGACCAAGAACATATACTAGAATCACCAGAAATTCATCTTATAACCCAACATACTAGAATCACCAGAAATTCATCTGATAACCCAACATACTAATACAATAGGTGATCAGCCTACTGTACCCGAGGTCATGCATAACCCCTTTTACATATTGTTCGCGCGCGTGTCGGTTCCCTGTTGGGATATTTGTATGTATAACAAATATGATTCATACACGCAAGTGCACGCAAGTAATATAAAGTAAGTAAAGTATCGATCCCACGAGGAATAGAATTGCATTTACGACTACAAACACCGATTTTATAATTATTTCGGTCTCTTTAAACAGTTGAGTACAATGATGAAATTATTTAATGATTACTAAAGAAACAAATAAAACAAATTATGATTGTATAAATACAGATTTTATGGGTTTGGGATTATAATTTCACTTATTGCAAACTTAGATTTCCATGCTTCCTATTGTTACTAATTGATTATTACGGAATGTTGGTCGAGAACACGAATGTAAAATATGACCACCTTTCGATGCACCATATTCATATCACATTAAATCCACAATTGATAGAATGAATGTGAACACCCTAGATGACTAACGCACTATATTTCTATGTGAATTACAATCAAGAGGGTTTAAGTACAAGTTCTCAATTGGCCACATATGGTGCTTCGGTATATCTCTATCCTAAGCACGAAACATAACTTCACGAGGAATGTAAAAATTACGAACATATGCTAGCATAATCAGATCTCAATTTATATTTCCTTTCTCAATTCCATATAAATTATCATGGTAATTGGTGATCAAGCAGTTAAACTTTAAGTATAAATTATGTTAGGCATTCATTTCATAACCAACTAGCAACAATAAGGAAGCATATCAATTTTTCGTTAATGCAAAAGATCCATTATAATCCCAAAAATTAAGTTTAGTTCATAATGACAATAATAGCATTCTTCATACACAATTGGTTCATCATCATAATTACAGAATAGGAAAAATTAATTAAAAATAGAAAATATTAAAGCTCCCTGTTTCCGTTCTTCCGTTTCTGCAACTTCTGATGATTTTTCAAGTTGTGTTGATTCTTGATTTCTTCCTCCCAAGCTTTAATTCAGCACCCATGTAGTTCCATTCTTTAGCTCCCAAGTGAATTTAATGATCAGCAGAATTGTTTTGATTTTAGAACTAAGAATGCAGTAAACTTTCTAATTTTTGTGTGGGAGGAACTCTCTCTCAATTGAAATCACAATTCATTATATTACATACTTAATTTGTCTTCTATTGACTTATTCTGATTCCCACTAATAAAGTTTTGCTCCACTAATCCTTAAAAACTAGCATTAGCATGATTTTTGGTAATGTTGCTTCGCTGTTTGGAACTGTGCAAAAGCCATAAAACGCATAAAGTGAAGCAATTCCAAAAAGAAACAGAAAATGCATGAAAACATACTAAGGAGCTGCAAGTTAAGCAACAAATGAAGCAGATTAGTATCCAATAAGTAGGTATAAAACCTACTCATCAAATACCCCCAAACTTGAATTGTTGCTTGTCCTCAAGCCATTATTATGAATGCAAACATGGATGAAATGCAATAATCTAAGAATGCATCATGACCCTCATCAATTAGTAAACAATCCAAATGCTTTACCTCAGAAGATCCAAGCATCTAACCAAAACTTAGTTCGTGTACCAGGAGAGTCATGCAAATCAAATCCTGTAGTGAGCGATAAAGTGTGTGTGTAGTATTCATCAAACTTATAGCAACCCAAATGATTCTCATAATATGTTTCTTAGGGGGAAATTCGTATACTCAAACTTGCAACACAACAAATGGGGTAAGTTACACTTAAGACAACACTATGTCTATATCGGGGACCGACTTAGAGGTTATTCGGACTATGATACTTGGTTGTACAATGCCTAGTTCCCTTAGGCTTTTCAATGATACTCATGTAGCGAGCTTTCGACCAACGACTCCCAAACCAATTGGTCTTAGGGCGCTAGGTGTAGAGACATCCCCTAGGGCGTACTTACTCGAATATCAAAGGCCACAAAACTAGGCTAACCAAGCATTTATTCAATATTTTTTTTAATATAATAAACAACAACGAGTGCGTTTTACGCTCCATCTCGTTGTTCAAATGCCCCACTAAGTTTTCCCCCAAACTTAGACACAAGTGTTGTCTCAGCCTACACTACCCTCATTCGCTTACTCTTTATTAACACACCAATTTCCCCCCAGAACTCAATTATGCAAATCTTTAGGCTACTTAGTAAGATAACTACTAAAGGCGTGCTAACTGGCTCTATCAGACTCAAAACAAGACAAGATTTGCAGTATATCATGGCATTCGACCCAATTCTTAGTAATTAGCAATTTACAAAAAAAAAATTCTCATCACAGGCAAGTGAAGATGTTTACTAATCAAGATGTTATGATCATGCAACTAAACTACATGATATGATATGCATTTTTATTTTTATTTTTATTTTTTATTTTTTTATTTTTTTATTTTTTATTTTTTTTTGAATCATGCAAATATTAATAACAATTAAAAAAAACAAGCAATTAAACTAACAAAATAAAAACATATAAATAAAAGTATCACAAATAAATGGGCAAGCCTAATACCCCCAAACTTAAAATATTCAATGTCCTCATTGGAGATAAAAGGGTAAAGAGTACTCCCCTAAGAGTCATCCTCGGCGCCGTCAGGCGGTGTGTCAGGCGGAGGATAAGGGATATTGGCTCCAAAGGTGGGAAACTCGACGTGGACCCCTTGCTGGCTGAATGCCTCTTACAGTGCACCTGCAAAGGAGACACTGTAGTCTCTGAAGCTCGTGTGCAGCGCATCCATGCGGCGCTGCAGGCGACGCATCTCGCGCTCATGTCCGCCGACTCCCCTCTGCTGCACTGGCGGTACAGGCACGTCCTCCTCACTGTCCTCCTCCTCCTCATCAGCAATAATAAAGCCCAACCCATTGGAACGGGACTCTCCACCGCGCCATACATTAAACTTCCTGATCGTGGCGCTGTCAATGTCCCTCATGGGTAACTAGAGAGTCTCCTCACCCTATTCCACCTTCGCCGCAAGACAAAGGCGTGTGATAATCGAGGCGTGTGGAATAGCAGCAGAAGTGACTGCCCTCATGAAACGAAGCATGGACTGGTGAATGATGTACCCCACGTCAATGCTCCCACCTCGCAGAATGCGGTGTAAGAGAACCGCTCTGTCCCTGGTTACGTCCTGGTGATGGGTGGTCGGAAGTATACTCACGCAGATGAAGGCGTACCACGCCTTGGCATATCTGTTCAGCGCGGTCTGGGGAAGTGGACCTTCTGAGTGGTGCCCGGCTGAGTCTTCCATTGAGTGCCCGGTTGGCACATCTCCTGCACCGAAGCATCGAGATCAGTCTCGAAGCGCTCATGTACCACTCAGTTGGTGGCCTCAGCAGTAGTAGACGGCAGGCGGAAGAGCTCGTTAATCGCCTGGGCAGTATAAGAGACTTGCTTGCCCCGAACGAAGGAAATGCCATTCTGAGTTTCCCGGACATTGGCATAGAATTCCCGAACAATGGCCATCGGGGCGGACATTGGGGTCTCGATGAAAAGCAACCAGCCCAGACGCCGGATTTGGTCCAGAATCCGCCCATCCTGTGCCTTGGGCTTCAAACCCCTCTTCGGTATGAAGGATTTGACGCTCAGCACCTCCTAGTAGTAGTGCTGGGCTGAGAGGTTGACGAATTTGGTGGCATCCAGAGTGTTGATGCCACCACCCGCAGATTCAGACTCACTGCTGTTGGAAGAAGAAGAAGGCTGGGGTGTGCGTGCACGCTTTGGCATGATTAAAGGATTCTAGGGTTTGAAGGAAGAGTAGGTGTAACTAGGGTTTGGGAAAAATGGCAAGAGAAGAGGGGAGAGGGTATGCTCTGCTGATAGGGAAAGTTTTAGGTTTTAGGGTTTATGTTTTGATGTGACAGGACTGATGGGAACGGGTCCTATATATAAAAAAAATTTCAGTCGATGGGCACAGCTGCGCCCTTATTGTAATGTTGAGGGAGCGCAGCTGCGCTGATGCTCAGATGTGGCTTAGACAGACCCCGGCGCAGCTGCGCTGCTGATGTCCTGATGGTGGGGCGCAGCTGCGCTGTTGCTCAGTTGCCTCCTGCTAACAAACCCCGGCGCAGCTGCGCACTGAATGACTTGAGGGACGGCGCAGCTGCGCCGGCCTTCAAACTCCCTAGATAAATTTTTTTTTTTTGAAATGCATAGGAACACTTGGCAAATATTAGAATATTAGGAAACGATGCATACACAATGCATTATACTTTACACCCCTAAACTTAAAGTTTGTTTAAGTCATACGGTTGAGGGCGTGATTGGACACCTGAAAAGCAAACAAACATGTTAACATGAAATCATACAAACTAAATTATAATGACACAAGAATAAAAGGTAAAACAGTAAACTCGGGTTGCCTCCCGAGAAGCGCTTTGGCTTAAAGTCGGTTAGCTCGACTATCCATTGGTGCTTAGTCCATGGCTAGGACAACTGAGGATTCTTGGCGATCGACTTCGCCTCCCCAATAGTGTTTCAGCCGTTGGCCATTCACCTTGAATGGGTGTTCACTGTCCTTTCCAATTATTTCGACTGCTCCGTGTGGGAATACATCGGTGATGGTAAAAGGATCCGACCATTGGGATTTGAGCTTTCCCGGCAACAATTTGAGCCTGGAGTTGAATAGCAAGACCGCTTGGCCAAGTTCAAATTTTCTTTCGACGATTTTTCGGCCGTGCCATCTCTTTACTTTTTCCTTATATAGTTTGGAATTCTCATAGGCCTGTAAATGAAACTCATCAAGTTCATTTAGCTATAGAAGTCTCCTCTCTCCCGCTGCAGATGGGTCAAAATTTAACTTCTTGATCGCCCAATAAGCTTTGTGCTCTAGTTCAACCAGAAGATGACACGCTTTGCCGTAGACCACATGGTATGGGGACATGCCGATGGGTGTCTTATAGGCGGTTCTGTACGCCCATAATGCTTCATCTAGCTTCAATGACCAGTCTTTTCTGGAAGGATTGACAATCTTCTCCAGAATTCTCTTGACCTCTCTATTCGACACTTTGGCTTGCCCATTTGTTTGTGGGTGGTATGTCGTGGCAATTCTATGCCTCACTCCGTATTTAGCCAGGAGGGCTGTGAACTGTTTATTACAGAAATGACTGCCCTCATCACTGATGATAGCTCGTGGAGTACCAAATCTAGTGAAAATGCTCTTTTGTAGGAACCTAAGAACCACCTTAGCATCATTGGTAGGTAAAGCCGAAGCCTCCACCCATTTGGACACATAATCAACCGCAAGAAGGATATAGAGATTATTGCAGGATGACAGAAATAGTCCCATGAAGTCTATGCCCCATACGTCAAAGATCTCCACCTTCAGGATTACATTTAGTGGCATTTCATTGCGGTTGGAGATGTTGCCCACCTGTTGGCATCGATCACAATTCTTTATGAATTGATGGCCATCTTTGAATAAAGTGGGCCAATAGAACCCGACTTGGAGCACTTTGGCTGCAGTTCTCTGCGTTCTATAATGGCCGCCATACAGAGAAGAATGACATGCATGTAATATACTGGTAGTCTCGACATCGGGAATGCACCTTCGGATCACAAGATCAGTACATTGTTTGAACAAGTAGGGCTCGTCCCACATGTATCTCTTTGCATCATGCAAAAATTTCTTCTTCTGCTGAGAGGTTAGATCCGGTGGTAGTACATGACTCACAAGATATTGACAATATCAGCGAACCATGGGATCTCAGATGTTACTGCAAATAACTGTTCATTAGGGAAACAATCGTTTATTTCAGCCCTATCTTTACCTTCCCGCTCCGGATTGTCTAATCTGGAGAGATGATCAACTATAAGGTTCTTCGTGCCTTTCTTGTCCTTTATTTCCAAGTCAAATTCTTGGAGCAAAAGGATCCACCTGATTAATCTTGGTTTGGCATCTTTTTTTGAAATCAAATAGCGAATTGCTGCATGATCTGTCTGTGTACACCACTACCTTTGTTCCAATTAGATAGGATCAGAACTTGTCGAATGCATAAACAACAGCGAGTAATTCCTTCTCGGTGGTGGTGTAATTCATCTGGGCGTCTGAGAGTGTTTTACTGGCGTAGTAGACTGCATATAGAACCTTGTCTCTGCGCTGACCCAATACCACGCCCACAGCGTAATCACTAGCATCACACATAAGCTCAAATGGAAGAGACCAGTCCGGTGCCACTATCACAGGTGCTGTGGTCAACTTATTTTTCAACAACTCAAAGGCTGCTAAGCAATTTTCATCGAATATGAAAGGTACATCCTTTTCCAATAGATTGCATATGGGTTTTATGATTTTGGAGAAGTCTTTGATAAATCTCTGGTAGAACCCAGCATGGCCCAAAAAACTTTGAACTCCCTTTACAGAAGTTGGTGGAGGTAATTTCTCGATGGTTTCTAATTTTGCTTTATCCACTTCCAACCCTTTAACTGAGACTTTGTGTCCCAATATTATTCCTTCTTGAACCATGAAGTGACATTTCTCCCAATTAAGCACAAGGTTTGTTTCCACGCATCTCTTTAGTACCATGACCAAATTCTCTAGACAGCTATCGAAGGAATCTCCAAACACTGAAAAATCATCCATGAAAACCTCCATGTTGATTTCTACCATGTCAGAAAATATTGCCATCATGCACCGTTGAAATGTGGCTGGAGCATTACATAGACCGAAAGACATTCGCCTGAAAGTGAAAGTTCCATATGGACAAGTAAAAGTTGTCTTCTCTTGATCCTCTGGAGCGATGGCAATTTAATTATAACCAGAATATCCGTCAAGCAAACAATAGTATTCATGCCCTGCCAATCTGTCCAACATTTGATCTATGAATGGAAGTGGGAAATGATCTTTCCTCGTGGCTTTGTTGAGCTTTCGATAGTCCATACAGACTCTCCATCGTGTGACTATTCAAGTTGGTATCAACTCGTTGTTCTCATTTCTTACCACAGATATTCCTCCCTTCTTCGGTACACACTGCACAGGGCTCACCCACGGACTGTCAGAGATGGGATAGATGATCCCAGCGTCTAGCCATTTTAGGATTTCAGCTTTCACCACCTCTTTCATGATGGGATTTAGCCTTCTTTGATGCTCTATGGTGGGCTTGCTGTCATCTTCCATCAGAATCTTGTGCATGCAAATCGAAGGGCTTATTCCCTTTATATCAGCAATGGTCCATCCAATAACCCCTTGGAATTCTCGAAGGATTCTTATCAGCTTTCCTTCCTGTAAAGAGGTTAGTGTAGAAGAAATAATGACAGGTAATGTATCTGATGTGCCTAGATATGCATACCTGAGGTGATTAGGCAAGGGCTTAAGCTCAAGTTTGGGAGGTACATCTCTAGATGGTTTTAAATGAGATGAGGCTTCATTTGAGCTTTTCAAGGGCTCAATAGGTACTTTGAACTTTGTCATCCTGGGTATTGCATCTAGAAAATGAACATACTCACAGTTCTCGGGCTCGTCCAAGTCGATGTTTCCTGTCAGTGTCATCTCAAGCAAGTCACTATTTGTGGCTTTTATGAATTCTTCGGTCTCAGCACTTTCAAAGATATCTACTCGAAAACAATCTTCCTCTTCAATTGGGAATTTCATAGCTTTAAAGACATTAAATGTGACTTCTTGGTCTTGAACCCTCATTGTCAATTCTCCCTTTTGCACATCAATGAGAGTTCTCCCGGTAGCTAGAAATGGCCTTCCAAGTATGATGGGAATATCCTTCTCTTCCTCAAAGTCTAGAATTATGAAGTTAGCTGGGAATATGAATTTATCAACCTTGACAAGAACATCTTCCACTATTCCTCTCGGGTAGGTGACTAAACGATCCGCTAGCTGAAGAGAGACATTTGTTAGCTTGGGTGCTAGTAATCCCAACTGAGTAAAGACGGACAATGGCATGAGATTAATGCTCGCACCGAGATCACATAAACATTTTTTGAATGACAGGTCTCCGATGGTGCATGGAATGGTGAAACTGGCCGGATGCTTTAACTTTAGAGGTAGCTTTCTTTGTAATACCGCACTGCATTCTTCTATCAAAGCTACAATTTCAAAATCTTGCAACTTCTTCTTCCTTGACAGAATCCCCTTCATGAACTTGGCATAGCCCGACATTTGTTCTAAGGCTTCTGCAAATGGTATTTTGTTTTGAAGCTTTTTGAAAACCTAAAGAAACTTAGAGAATTGTTTGTCCAATTTCTGCTTTTGCTGCCTCTGAGGGTACGGAACTGGTGGATAATATCTGGTGGGAGGGGTTTGAGTCTTCTCTGTGATTTTTATTGAAGTGGGCTCAGATTTCTCTTTGCTATCTTCCTCTCCAATAATTTTAGCAGAGTCAATTTCTAGGGAAGGGCGCAGCTGCACCGTCTCACTTTACAAAATGGGTGCAGCCAGCACTGGAGAAGGGCGCAGCTGCGCTGGCTTCTCTTGTGAAATGGGCACAGCTGCGCTGGTTGGCAGGGTCTGCTTCCCACTTCTGGTGGTGACAGCTTGGCATTGCTCCTTTCCATTTCTCCTTGGATTGATTTCTGTGTTGCTAGGAAGAGCCCCTTGAGGTCTGTTAGATAACAAGCTAAACAATTGACTCATTTAGTTTTCCAAATTTTTGAAACCCAATGCTTGGCTTTGCTCCAACTTGTCAGTTTTGGCCATGTATCTCTCCAACTTTTCATTCATATCAGTAACCTTCTTATCAGCAGCTGAGGCTTGTTGCTAATTGTGGAACCCTGGAGGATAGTGAGGTTTTAGAGCTTGTGGATACTCTTGATGGTTGCTCCATGAGAAGTTAGGGTGATTCCTATTCCCCGGATTGTAGTTGTTTTGATATTGATTCGCTGGCTGCTGATAGTTGCTCACGAAATGCATGGATTCGGAGTTGATGGCGCATTGGTCAGACGAGTGTGAACCTGCACAAAGCTCACAAACCATGGGAACTTGCTGCCCCTTTCCTTTATATAGGTTGTCAAACTCTTTGGCTATAGCAGATATTTGGGCTTGAAGTGATGTGGCTGTGTCAACATCCAATATCCCTGCTATTTTTGGTTGGCTGGATCTAGAAGATGGCCATTGATAGTTATTTGCAGCCATGGTCTCCAAAAGTTCATAAGCTTCGTCATAGTTTTTAGCCATGAATGCTCCTCCCGAAGCTGCATCAATGCCTGCCCGTGTTTGAATATTCAACCAATCGTAAAATGTGTTAAGTTGCATCCATTGTGGCGAACCGTGATGTGGACACTTTCTCAATAGTTCCTTGTACCGCTCCCATGTCTCATATAAGGATTCTCCATGATGTTGCTCATATGAGGAGATGTCATTGCTCAACTTAGCAGTTTTGGCTAGTGGGAAGAATTTTGCTAAGAATTTCTGCGCCAAATCTTGCCAAGTAGTAATAGATCCTGGTGGTAGTGAATGTAGCCAACTCTTTGCTTTATTCCTCAGTGTGAATGGGAATAACCGCAATCTCACTGCATCTTCTGAAATTCCACTGAATTTGAATGTATCACAAATCTCTAGAAAGCTCATCAAGTGCTCATTTGGATCGTCGACCGCCGTTCCCCCAAATTGGACAGAATTTTGGATCATATGGATAGTTCCTGGTTTGATTTCAAAGGAATTAGCTGTTATGGCCGGCCTTGAGATACTTGATTGCAATTCATTTATCCTTGTCGTATCATAATCTCTCAATGCTTTTTGTGCTTCTCCCGCCATTGCTTGTGGTTGGTCTAGATTCTCCAGAGTATTTTCAGCACACTTCCTTGACTGTTGAACCCTTTTCTCAATGTTATCCACGAAAGGCAATAGGTCAGGATTCTTCGATCGAGTATGCATGCACTACTCAAGAGTACCTATGACAATGTAGAAGAAAATAATATAGAATTAAGACAAGAACAGATTTGTTTAACTAAAACCGATCTAATTTAAATTGATGATGAAAGTTATAAACGCAATTACAATTCCCCGGCAACGGTGCCAAAAACTTGTTGGGATATTTGTATGTATAACAAATATGATTCATACACGCAAGTGCACGTGATCCACAAGTAATATAAAGTAAGTAAAGTATCGATCCCACGAGGAATAGATTTGCATTTACGACTACAAACACCGATTTTATAATTATTTCGGTCTCTTTAAACAGTTGAGTACAATGATGAAATTATTTAATGATTACTAAAGAAATAAATAAAACAAATTATGATTATATAAATACAGATTTTATGGGTTTGGGATTATAATTTCACTTATTGCAAACTTAGATTTCCATGCTTCCTATTATTGGTAATTGATTATTACGGAATGTTGGTCGAGAACACGAATGTAAAATATGACCACCTTTCGATGCACCATATTCATATCACATTAAATCCACAATTGATAGAATGAATGTGAACACCCTAGATGACTAACGCACTATATTTCTATGTGAATTATAATCAAGAGGGTTTAAGTACAAGTTCTCAATTGGCCACATATGGTGGTTCGGTATATCTCTATCCTAAGCACGAAACATAACTTCACGATGAATGTAAAAATTACGAACATATGCTAGCATAATTAGATCTCAATTTATATTTCCTTTCTCAATTCCATATAAATTATCATGGTAATTGGTGATCACGCAGTTAAACTTTAAGTATAAATTATGCTAGACATTCATTTCATAACCAACTAGCAACAATAAGGAAGCATATCAATTTTCCGTTAATGTAAAAGATCCATTATAATCCCAAAAATTAAGTTTAGTTCATAATGACAATAATAGCATTCATCATACACAATTGGTTCATCATCATAATTACAGAATAGGAAAAATTAATCAAAAACAAAAAATATTAAAGCTCCCTGTTTCCGTTCTTCCGTTTCTGCAACTTCTGATGATTTTCCAAGTTGTGTTGATTCTTCATTTCTTGCTCCCAAGATTCAATTCAGCACCCATGTAGCTCCATTCTTTAGCTCCCAAGTGAATTTAATGATCAGCAGAATTGTTTTGATGTTAGAACTAAGAATGCAGTAAACTTTCTAATTTTCATGTGGGAGGAACTCTCTCTCAATTGAAATCACAATTCATTATATTACATGCTTAATTTGTCTTCTATTGACTTATTCTGATTCCCTCTAATAAAGTTTTGCTCCACTAATCCTTAAAAACTAGCATTAGCATGATTTTTGGTAATGCTGCTTCGCTGTCTGGAACGTGGCTGCATGGCTGGCTGGCGATAGGCGCAGCTGCGCTGGTATCCTTTGTAAACTGGGCGCAGCTGCGCAGTGGACTACAGTAGGAAAAGGGATGGCGCAGCTGCGCCGGCCTCAAGGCCAAGCAGGGCGCAGCTGCGCTGCAATTCTTCTGGGCGCAGGGCACTGACGCAGCTGCGCCGGCTTCCAAGCCAACAAGGGCGCATCTGCGCTGTATGTCAGTCTGCTGCTGCACTGGTTTACTCAGCCTATTTTCTCGAATCTCGTGCCCTGTGCAAGCAATTATAATTTACTCAGATCCCAATCATCATATGCATTATATAATGTGCCAACTTAACCAACAACTGTACAAAAGCCATAAAACGCACAAAGTGAAGCAATTCCAAAAAGAAATAGAAAATGCATGAAAACATACTAAGGAGCTGCAAGTTAAGCATTAAATGAAGCAGATTAGTATCCAATAAGTAGGTATAAAACCTACTCATCATTCCCCAACATACATACTGTTTCTCTTGCTATGAGGGTTGTTCATCTCAGCAGATATAAAAGCCTGCACCAAAACAATTTGGTTTGGAAAACATTCTCAAAGAATTCTCGAATTTCATAATCATATTTCAATATTCGTCTAGCCGAATCAAATAGCTTAGACTCACATCAACGATTCAGACATCAATCGAAATATTTTAGCCAACTCAATTGGCATACTTTTTCATACTTTAAAGAAAACAAAAATCATTTTATAACGTCATTATACCACACTGTTTCTACAGTCCGTTGAGGATTCCGTCGTTTTGTGACTTTGTCATACTACATCATACCATAGTGGGCTGACGATCTTATGATCACATCTAATACTAAGTTAATCTGCATTGATGACTCCATCATCTGTCATTCTATACCAGGTTCCATGATGCATTGATGACTATTTAAAAAATAAATTTTGATATTTTCAAATCATTTTGCCTAGCTGGAGTAATTAGCATAGACATATGAATAATATAACTTTAAAAAAAAATCATTGGTCCAATAATCTGGCCACATACATTTTTCGAAGGCACGAAAGTACAAATATCAGCACGATGTCAATAAATTCGAAATCTAGCATAGGTAGAAGATTTGGAATATTCATGTCTCCTTATCAACTTCAATTTCTCTTCAATGCATCATTACCTAATAATTCTATCTATTTCTAACATCCCCAATGCTCATCATTTTGAGAATTCACAATTCTCGCTCTACAACTTTCCTATACCCCAACATAGTTCATCAAACTTACCACACATTATGAGTTCAGGAACTTGCCACAATAATATGAGTTTAGGAACTTGTCCTAGCAATACGTTGTCCAAGAACAAATCAAGGACTGTCCATACGCTTAGGGGCTCAAAACATATCATACGATTATGAGTCATAAACTTACCATAAGCATGAGTTTCAAGAACTCGCACCTAATCTTATTATTCTCTAACCATCAAATATAGACATGAGAAAAGAATCACCTTCACATCATACATACATTGATAGCGCGATACCACATTTTAACGATTATCAATGTGACAAGCTGAGTAGTCGTTAAACCAAGCACAAAACCCTTGCCCATACAAGGGCTTGTACAACTCAGCTACCACACGAGTCCTCAATTGAAATCCCACAAAATTCTAGTTTTCTCTTTACTCAATACGAATTTCCTTTAATCCGTATTTATCATCTCGAACTCTTCTTGAGTTTCTACCGTACTAGTTCATAGTACCTTCTCTTTATAGTGTCAGCTATAACTTTCCAATCATTCAACAGACTATCTGTCACTTCATAACTCAATCCGATCACGTCGTGATCTTATTCTACAATCGTTTTACATTACGATCCTTCGTACCTTATGATCGTTTCATCCTACGATCTTCTTTACTCTTCTCTTCAATTGTATTATATGATTTTTATGCCTTTACGCCTTATAGACCTCGTCTATTGATCAATACTTGTCATCTTTATTACTGGAGTCAGGTAACTCCTAATCCTCATGTTTTATAACTCTTCAAGATTCTTCTTTGAATCTCCTCATATATATCTTAATTCCTTTCTTTAGGAATTTTCTAAATTTATTCCTCATCGGTCAAACTCTATCCGAGTTTATTCTTTATCATTATCATCTTTCTACCCTCAGGTTACAGCCAAAGGTTTTCTTACCTAAGGTTTATAACCTATAGCGTTGATACCAACCTGTGACGCCCCCAAATCCGGGTTACCTTATCCACGAATTCGGTGCATCACTGTGCAACTCATACATCATTCTAACAATAACTCATTACGGAATAATAAAAATATTTACATTGACATAATATAAATATTGTCGTCCCAAGCCTCGAAACCATAACTAAAACATGATCTTACTACATGAATGTAATTACAAGATTATTACAACATGTTCCTATCTAATCTCAGGTATGAGGACCTTAACTAATACGTCATTTAATAATCATTACAAATTTAATTCCATTCCTGCTGTATATAGCAGTCCATGTCAATATAAGCATTAACAATTATTACCTCAAACTCTTCTCAATCCAGGTTTTGTAACATTTAACTTCTACACTTATGATCAAGGTTGAATATGTGACACCCCCAAATCCGGGTACTTAATTCCCACAGGATTTGGTGTTCATTATCCAAATAAATCACATCACATATAACTACCCATTCAAATATAAATGAGAATTCTTAATAAAAATAGAAATCTCCCATTAAAGGGTTGCAACATCTTTAAAAAATAAATCTCAGGTCATCTAACCTTAATAAAACATCAATGCAGAAACATAACATAAGTCTATTACATAAACATCATTCAAACAAATTTAACAAGTCTTCATCACTTGTTTGCTTTGCCTTTGCCCTTACTAGTGGATGGCTCGTCAATTCTTTCAACTTTAGTTGCAATGTTATTATGCAAGGGTGAGCAACAATTACCCAGCAAGTAACACAGTAAAAACAATAATAACATGCGAAAAATCAATGGATATTGGATAACTGAAACTCGGCTTTTGAATCAAGATTATAAGACAAGAATCAAAAGAACATCTGAGGGTCACAAGACCACGAACTATATCCTAGGTTATCAAGTATTTCTACTTTAAACCTTTAACAGTCGTAAGACTATATGGACCTTACTTCTCGTACTTAGGGGGATCAGCCCTTTGTACCATGTATGTGCACAACATCTAAACGCTAACGCGTAAAATAATCCCTTATGAAAGGGTTGTTCATCTCAGTTTGACATCAGAGTCCGCACCGAAGTAAGTTTGGTTTGGATTTACTTCGATAACATTTCTAGAATTTAGAATGCTCATCAATTATGGACTAGTCGACTCAATAAGGGTTCGTTAGTAAATCAAGGCTCAACAATAAAAATGTAAATGGTATTCAAGAACCAAAGACTGAAGCTCACAAAATGTACAATTGAATAAACTATGTATATGTGAAGTATTACAATAAGGAAATTAGAACATCTCATTTGAATTCATGAAATTGAATGAATTAGGATAAGGAACTTGCGTAAAGTAATAAGTAAGGATAGATACTTGCGTAATTGAAATCAAGGTAAGGTAGGAAACTTGTTTTCAATGAAATAAAAGATTAAGGGTAGAAAACTTGCCTCGTGCGTAGATTATAAATTAAAATTTACGTTCCTTAATCAACCTATACATTTCGTTTGTAAAGCAGTAACAATGATTAGTTACAATCTTATAAACACTTCAAGATTCGTTTTCATCCAACCTCATCTTAATATCCATTTAATACATGAGTCTAAGCTTTAAACATGCATATGGCAACATAACATGACCACAAAGAAAGAAGAAAAAATTTAATATTTTCTACATCACCGCCGGGGCGACAGTTTTCTTCGCAAAAGAGCGCCGGGGCGAGCCTACCGCTGGGGCAGTAGAAATTAGTACAATAATCCCGCCGGGGTGAGGACATCGTCGGGGCAGCCAACGTAGTTCAATTATACCGCCGGGGCGACTAATCCTAGTATAATTTCACTGACGGGGCGGTGACCCTGTGATCCATCTTCTGCAGTTCGCGAAGAACACAGAAAATACCAAATTTGGCCAAAGTTTTTCATTCAATCGACAATTTAATTACTACTCATTCATCATATGCGTTATAAAATCAAAACCCATTATATACACAATGATTTTAGTATCATAGACAACCTAAACAACCAATTTAAAGGTTAAAAATTCACTATTTATACTTTATGTTCATATTCTGATATATTTAGCGTAATCAATCATTGTGAACTCGTTTCTTAACCAAATTAATCCGTTTAACTTTCGTTTTCTTCGTTTTCACATGCATAAACATAATCAACCATCAATTTACCAATTAACATGCAATTTAAGCATAAATTTTTATACATTTAAACCATATTCATATTTTACTTCTTTGTAAATTTCAGAACTTCAATTAAACATAGTTTCATGGATTCAATTACTCTAAACCATATACAAATCATATAAAATACGTTTATGCATGCTTACAAACATCTAACATCAAGTTATTAAAAATTTAGCCATAGAATTCAAATTACAGAGAACTCAATGTACGTTCATGGAGAAGATTTTAAAAAAACATAAATTAAAATTTTAATTTAAGGAATTTACCTTAAATTAGTAGTTTAGAATATGCAAGGTGATGAGAACTCTACTTCCAATTCTCCAATTTCCTTCCCAACTCTCAATTTTTCTCTTAAGTTTTCTCTCTTTATTACTCGGACTTAGAAAATAATAATAATAATACGTATTAAATAAAACTGTCAGAACATGGTTGTCAGTTAATCCCGTAATGGTTAACTGGCTCCAACCTCCATTAAGGCCATGTTTGCTTGTTCTTTTATTCCACCTTTCCACTTAATATAATAATTTGCTTATAACATAGTTTAATGTCACACTTTTAATTAACCAAGTAATCTTATTAAAATCAATTAAATAAAATAGAATAATTTCACATTAAATCACATAGTCACATAATTAAAAATTCTCATTTATTGATTATGACAAATCATTAAATCTCTAATTAATTATTAAATTAATTAGAATAACATTATGCTTATTTAAATAATGCATTTAATCAAATAAGCTCAATTAAATACATACTTTGAATATAAAAATTATCCACATCAATTTAACTAATGTAACACATATAATTAAATTTATCTACCACAAATTCATCAATTAATTATTTAATTCAATAATTAAATCATTGAAAAATATTTATTTCATTCAATAAATATTTAAATTAAATTACAAAAATCTCGTTCATCACATATTTCCCCCCCTAAAAGGATTCTGTCCCCAGAATCACGACTCAATTAATTCGTCCCGTTACATTCTCCCCCCTTACAAAGATTCTGTCCCCATAATGCTGCACATAGACTAAGCAAATAGTTGTGGATAATTTCTCATCATCTGATCTTCGAGTTCCCACGTAGCTTATTCAGCATTGTGGTTCCTCCAGATCACCTTAACAGAAGGTATAATTTTATTTTTGAGTACTTGCTCTTTCCTTTCAACTATCTGAACATGCTCTGCTTCGTAAGATAAATCTTTTTCAACTTGTAGGGGTTCATATTCTATAACATGTTTGTAGTCGGGTTTGTATGGTCGTAACACCGAGACATGAAAAACATTGTGAATGTGTTTTAACGCCGGAGGTAAAGCTACCTCATACGCGATCTCACCAACTCTTCGTAACACTTCAAAGGGTCCAATGAACCTCGGGCTCAGTTTTCCCTTTTTACCAAAACGAATCTTCCCTTTCCAGGGAGATACTTTCAAGAAAACGTAGCTACCGGATTCAAACTCTCGATTCTTGCGATGTTGATCGACATATTTCTTCTGCCTATCCTGAGCAGCTATCAATCTTGCCCTGATCACTTTGACGATTTCTGCAGTTTGTCGTACCAATTATGTGAAAGTAGTATGCATACAAGCCAATCATATTTGATATGATGTAGCATATACTTTGTAATCTTATTCATTTATTAATAAAAGAATTGATTTTCTTAAAAGGCATTTTACATTATTTACATGGTGTTGTTATATTAAATGTGATAAACCCATAGTTTTGAGCAATGCTTTTAGAATCATGATGGTGATCATGCTAATAAGATCTAAATTTAAGATAGCTCACAAACTAAAATCGTTCTTAATCGTTGGATTACTAAAAAGGGGATTAGTGAATCCGGATAGATTAGTACATACGTTTCTTGCTCTTAGGAAGAGAATGATTGATCTCATAATCATTTGTGTGGAGACATTAAAGCAAGTATGTAGGTGCTTATTGGAGAATAAGTACACTGAACGTGGCTCACTAAGGAATGCCTAGTGGAGTTTTACTCGCCTGTCAATATGAATTCCTCTAGTGATAGTAGTACAAGTGATCCTTGGACTTGAGATCATCATAGTATCTTGTGTATGATGAGTTATACTTTGACATGTCCCTTCAGACCTTTAGGGTATATCAAAGGGTATGATTGGGTATAATAAGTTGTACATGGAGATAGGTGAATGATCAACAAAGAATCTACCACGTCTAGTAAAAGATATAGATGTCCTATGTGATTCGATATATGACAACTCAGTAGTCCTTGGCCAAGGCAGAATGAAATTAGAAAGGAGTTTCTAATTTGCATTATTTAGAGTTGTGCATTTAGGAATCGAAATACATATAATTAAATAAAATAAGACTTGACAGTAAATCCATGTCTTATATTTAATTGGGACATTGTATGGTAGAAGGATTGAATTGTATGGTAACTATGCACTGAAAGGTTCTTTCATGATTAATGTTGAAATCTTTATTATCTGGAAAGTTGTTGATCGCTAAAGGGGCTTACCCTTATTGTAGAATAAATATTATTTATTTAAATGAATTAAATAGTTTAATTTATTTATTTAAATATAATTAGAATTGTTCTAATTGATTTATTCACAACCGGTTTAATATGGAGAACCTAAAGGGTCACACCGCAAAAAAGGAAAAATATTTATTTAAGAAGTAAATGACATAATTGTAATAATAAGTTAAGTGTATTTAATTTAATCTATGGAGATAGAATAAATTAAATAGTTTAATATTTATTATTTAATATTTTGGAAATATTAAATATAAATTAATAAGAGGAGTCTTATTATTATTATTATTATTATTACTATTATTTAATTCCTAATAGGGATTGTGAATTAATTAATAGAATTACTCTCTTATGAATTCCTAATTGGATTAGGAGCATAATTAATTAAAGGAGTTTAATTATAATAAAAACCCTAATCCTAAATAGTTTAGGGAAGGGTTAATCCTACATTTATAAATAAGAGGAGTCTTATCATAGATTTGGGTTACACACTCTTGCATTATATTGTGGAGAGTACTTGCAATTTCTATAGAGATAGAAACTAGGGTTTTGCCAACACCCAACTTCTTGAATACCTATATTTCCTTGGTGGATCACCTTTAGAGGCCAAACACTTGGGTGGCTAACATTGATCAAAGGAAGGAGTCTCATTAGTGGAATTCGAGGAGAACACGAAGGACTAGGAGTTGAACTTGTACTCGAGGAAGCTTTGATCTACGAGGGTATAGTTCTTATTCTCTTTCTCTTTCGTATAATTGATAATTGAACACAAGGATAGATCATGGTGATGATTTTTATTAAAATTTTAAAATCCATTTTATTGCACTTCCACCCATTTATGTAATTTGATTACATGCTTGCGTTATATACAAACCTAACATTCTGGTCCTAGTAATTGAGGTTCGCTAACTTCATCCCAACATAATGGAGTTCTGCACTTTCTTCCGTACAACGCTTCGTAAGGCGACATGCCTATACTAGCGTGGTGACTGTTATTGTAAGCAAATTCCACCAATGGTAGATGATCGTCCCAACTTCCTTTGAAATCCATGATACAAGCTCTTAACATATCTTCCAATTTCTGAATCGTTCTTTCACTCTGTCTGTCGGTCTGTGGATGATATGCGGTACTCATACGTAACTGTGTTCCCATGCATTCTTGTAGTCGCCTCCAAAAGTTCGATGTGAAACACGGATCCCTATCTAAGATGATAGAAACTGGAATACTGTGCCTCGAAACAATCTCCTTCACATACAGCTTCGCTAACTGATCTAAGTTGAATATGATCTTGATCGGTAAGAAATGTGCTGATTTCGTCAGTCGATCTACGATAACCCAAACTGCGTCGAAACCTTTCTGAGTCGTCGGAAGACCTACTACGAAATCCATGGTGATATGCTCCCATTTCCATTTTGGGATTTCTAACGGTTGTAGTAACCCACTCGGTCTCTGATGTTCTGCTTTTACTTTCTGACATGCCAAACACTTGGTTACACAATCGGCAACATCCCTTTTCATATTCGGCCACCAGAAATGCTGTCGGAGATCCTGGTACATCTTCGTACTTCCCAGATGAATCGAATATTTTGAATTATGAGCTTCGCTCAAAATTTCTTCCTTAACCTCTAGTACTGGCGGAACCCAAATTCTTCCCCTGAATCTCAATAATCCTTCATTATCAACTTTGAATTTCACTTCATCACCTCTAGAAATTCTTTTCCTGATTTTCTCACATTCCTCGTCTTGAATTTGTGCTTCCTTAACCTTATCAAGCAAAGTTGGGCCGGTTCCCAATTGAAACAATTTTCATTAGACTCCTCCAGATATTTCACCTCCAACTCCAATTTTGCCATTGCTATAATTAGCTCCTTTTGAGCGGTTAACATAGACAGTTTCTCCCGACCCTTTATGCTTAAGGCGTCGGCCACAATGTTCGCTTTACCCGGATGGTATAAAATCTCGCAGTCGTAATCTTTTATCAATTCCAACCATCTTCTCTGTCGCATGTTCAGGTCCTTTTGTGTAAAAATATATTTCAGACTCTTGCGGTCCATATATATTTCACACTTCTCCCCGTAAAGATAGTGCCTCCAGATTTTTGAAGCAAACACTACCGCAACCAATTCTAAATCATGGGTCGGATACCCCTTCTCATAGTCCTTTAATTGTCGTGATGCATACGCAATGACCTTACCATTTTGCATAAGCACACAGCCTAGCCCTTTATGCGACGCAACACTGAACACCACAAAATTTCCTGTGCTATCCGGTAGAGATAACACAGGTGCCGTACTCAACCTTGTCTTTAATTCTTGAAAACTTTCCTCACACTTCTTCGTCCAAACGAACTTCACCGCCTTCCTAGTCAAATTCATTAACGGAGTCGCAATTTTGGAAAAGTCCTGAATAAATCTTCTGTATTAACATGTCAATCCTAGGAAACTCCTTACTTCCGATGGTGTTTTCGGCTGATCCCAGTTAAGCACTGCTTCAACCTTTGACGGATCCACCGAAATCCTATCCTTGTCAATCACATGTCCAAGAAATTGCACTCGCTCTATCCAAAATTCATATTTTGAAAACTTAGCGTACAACTTCTCTCTTCTTAATGCTTCTAATGTCGCCTTCAAATGCTCTATATGCTCTTCCTTGGTTTTGGATTATATTAAAATATCATCGATGAATACTACTACAAATTTATCAAAAAACGGCTTAAACACCCTGTTCATTAGGTTCATGAATGCTGCAGGAGCATTCGTTATACCAAATGACATCACCAGAAACTCGTAGTGAGCATAACGAGTCCTGAATGTTGTCTTCGGTACATCTTCCTTCCTCACCTTTAACTGATGATAACCACTTCTTAAATCTATCTTCGAGAAATACTTAGCTCCTTTCAATTGATCAAACAAGTCGTCGATCCTTGGCAACGGGTATTTATTTTTAATCGTGACCTTGTTCAACTCTCTATAATCAATGCAAAGTCGCATCGATCCATCCTTCTTCTTAACAAATAATACCGGCGCTCCCCACGACGATACACTCGGCTGAATATACTTCTTATCTAAAAGTTCTTGCAGTTGTACCATCAATTCTTTCATATCTACTGGAGCCATACGGTACGGAGCTTTCGATATCGGGTCGGTTCCTGGCGCCAAATCAATTACGAATTCAACTTCCCTATCTGGCGGAAGTCCTAGCAAATCGTCTGGAAAGACGTCTACAAAGTCCCTTACGACAAGTATCTCTTCTAATTTCAGACTCTCTTTTCGAGTATCAACTATGTAGGCTAAGTATCCCACACAGACTTGTCTGAACTTCCTGGCGTGCATCATCGTCAGACAACTCGCTTGCCTAGGTGACTTGCTACCATAAAATACCACCTTTGACGAAGTCATAAGGTTAATACATTTCTTTTGGCAATCAATTATCGCCCCATAATTAAATAACCAATCCATTCCCAAAATAACGTTAAATTCCCCAAGTTTGATTGGGATCAGATCTACAGTCATTATGTTTCCCTTAACATCCACTCTACAGTTCTTGTGTACGCACTTAACAGGAATTACCTCTGTAGACACCCAAAATTTACACTTCGCATACTAACCCTGACAGGAGGGCAAATTCGTCAAATGAACCGGCCTGCGAGAGCAAAGGATGGACAAATACGAGCACTCGACGCCACCGCGATAATTTGCAACCAAAACCGACGTGACAACAAGGCCATCCAAAATGAGCATTCCCGAATGATGTGACACGTCTCCCGGTAATTCCCGGAATGCAAAATACAAGCCTTTCGGCGAAAACCGACGTCACGGCACCAGAATCGAGGCATGGTACAAAAACCGAGAAAGTCAAACCGTCTAGTCGCGGATTGATCTGCGGCCAATAAGTGCGCCTTTTGAAAACACGGAACTCGAAACATAGAACTCGAAACCAGGCTGCGTGGCTGGTGGGCGGCCAGCCAGCTGCAGATCAATCTGCGGCCAGCCGCAGATCCATCTGCGGCTGGCTCTGGCCAGCCTATTTCAGCTCATTCCTTCATTCAGCATACAGGAGGTTAGCAGGCGGAGAGAAGAAAAAGAAATAAGCAGCAGCAGCTCGGGAAAAGAGAGAAGAATAGCATAAATTTGCAACGAAAGAGGAGAGAAAGAAACAAAAAAGGAGAGGATTTATACTCTTTTGATTTGATTGTATCATATCCACTTCTCATTCTATTCAAATACATAAGTTTACATCCACTTTGATATCATTTGCAAGGTGAAAATCTCCTTATTATTGCAATTTCTATCATATCATTTGGTTAAATTAAATGTAGTTTTCATGTAATTTATGGTGGAACAATGAATTAGGGATTATTAGTGAGGGTTCCATTGGAACAAAATTGTGGTGCCCCCAAATCCGGGTACTTAAAACCCGTACTTGGTGCATCACGATACCATTTATTTGAGCTGTTTAATATATTACAAACCTAATAATTATATATCAGAGTTGTCTATTCCCCAGGTATGGCAACCTTTAATTACATTCCTTACATGTTACATAATATATATGATCACAATACGAAAGACTAATCATTACAGATAACACCTTGAAACCTAATCCTTGAGCTTTCCTTTGCCCTTGTCTTTGTCAGAGCCTTCTGGTCGATCACACTTAGCTGAAAACATTTAAGTCAAAGCAAGAATGAGCATTCAATTGATCAGCAAGTAATAACAATTATAATAATGCGCTGAAGTAGTAAATGTTTTCTTTGAGGACTACTTCTACCACGAATCAATAGTGGTGAAGTCATTTGAAACCATTCTTAACAACATATCAAATTAGTTTAAGATTTTTGAAATAACTGAGCGACTTTTGAATACTGAGTGGTCAAAAGACCATTAACCGTTATTTTTCATTTTTAAAAAGGTTTAAACAGAAATTCATCTGTAAACCGTTTGTTCTTACGGACACGGAGGATGATCAGTCCCGTTGTGCCCTGTATTGATCAACACTATATAATACATCACCGCCATTGGCGCATAAAATTTTCATCACCGCTTTTAGCGAATAAAATTTCCCATTTAGGACTGTTCATACTCAGTCTGGAGTCCTAACTAAAACAATTAAGTTGGACGACTTTATCATAACCAATAACATTCGACAAATACTTTTCAAATCGTGTCTAGCTAGGACAAATAGCTTACACAATCTTTAAACTAGGTATACATACTGAAATTTAATAGTATGTATCAGAACTTATCAACGAATTTCGAATTCAAGGGTAATTGATAATGTGCAATAGTTCATACAAGTGGGGACACTTGCATAACCACTTAGAATACAAATTTTCAATATGAGTTATAGCAATTCAGTAATAAGATACTTTTAACAATGAACGAATCGAAGAAATTTCGAATTTATAATAATCTTAACAATTTGTACAAGTGAGGACACTTGCACAAAGAACAGAATAATTTTGATTATAAATGCATCACATGAGACAATATCGAGATATTTAAAATCAATAGATAGCTTGAATAAAGTTTAAGAATACTTGCATAACATGGATCCATTGCAAAAAGTAAATGCAAGGGTTACGATAATTGCATAAACGAGTAACAAAGATCATTATGGATATGAATAATTAACAATAATTATTCACGAGCATGCTTTGAAATTGATAACCCATGTTGAGTTAGGAACTAGCATAACATATACCTATTTGCACAAAATAAAAGTAGTGCGTAAGGTTTAGATACTTGCACAATAAAAGAAGTTGTGTAAGTTAGAAAGTTGCACAATAAAAGATTGAGTTAAGGAACTTGCTTACACAGATCCAATTCATAAAGTAAATGAAAAGGTAAGATACTTGCATACATACACCTATTGCATAAAATAAATGTTTAGGTTCGGATACTTGCACAATAACGATTGAGTTAAGATACTTGCACCACATACGAATCCAGATCATAATGTAAATGAAAAGGATAGAATAGTTGCTCAATAATAGATTGAGTTAAAAGCTTGCATAAACGGAATCCATCTCATAATGTAAATGAAAAGGATAGGACACTTGCCTTGGTCGTTGACTACTGCTACGTAATTTAATATGACTTCTTTTGAAAGACCTATCATTTATAAGATCGATCTCTCAATCAGCAAATCATATTATACTTTATAATATCACTTATTTATAAGTAAATTATCTAACATTCAACCACATAATCAAATATTAGATAACACATTAACACCATACGCGTTCAATTCTAAAGTTAGCACACATTGAGTCTTTAACAGTGTTCAATATAGTATGCTGAGTGATTTCCCACAAACAACCAACAAACTAGTTTTCGTCTCGTCTACACTGTTTTCACAGTGAGTTAGATCGGTTGCCAGTTCGTATATACCTCCGCTCCCTGAAGGAATTGTTTAGCCCAGATACTATACATCGACTATTAAAGAGTACGACTGTACCACTACTTTATGAATTAACACTAAGTCTTTCATTATATAAGTCTTTCTTTATGGTCCTGTAGGTTAAGTACCCAATCCAGTAAACTGGATTCCAAATCCAGCAAACTGGATTCTAACCTGGATTACAATCCAGCACACTGGATTCAAACTATTCAATTTAATCAACTATTTTTGCAATCCAGCAACCTGTTTTCATCAATTCAGCAAACTGTTTTCATCAATTTAGCAAACCGTATTGGAAGCTGCATTCTTAAAATGACTTAACCTCTTTAAAAATCGATTTTTATTTTCTTCAAATCTTGCCACACATATGTACATATATTCCATACACAAAAATACTTTCCTTATGAAAGTTTTCAATTTTTTTTAACATTTTTCAAACGTCCGTTTTAACTTTCAAAACTAAGAAAAATGATCACTATCTTGCACAACTCGGATGACTCCAAATTTTTGATAAGATCTTATACATATTAACACGAGGTTCCGGTTAAAATTTCGTGGCCATCGGAGTTATAGAACTCCAATTTTAGCCGTTTTCGTTGAAAAACTTTACGTTTTTATTTTAGCCGTAGATTCTTCGTTACAAGTCGGAATGCGGCGATTTTTGGCCAGGAGGTACTAACTTCCTATATTTTCAGTGATAAAAAGCCCTGAATTTATTGCACTTGTTAAGTGGTCAAAACAGTGCACACAAAGTAGAGGACAACGGGTTTTGTCTCGTTTTCCAACTTGAGGTCCTTTGCCATAAAATCCATAACTTTCATTCTATAAGGCCAAAAATTCTAAAATTTTTACACGACTCATATAACTTATCATATTATCACTCTAAATTTGTCTGGAATTTTTAGAGCATAAAAATTGGACGAAAATATCCCTGGATGGGACTGCCCTGTAGCAGCCCATTTTTCCTTTTGAAAAACCTGGACTGTGTTTACCAAAACAGTCCCCATAAATTTTGTACATATTATTTTTGAGTTCTACCACTTGGGTTTTGTAGTTAAATTATATATCTAGTACCACTATTTGACGGATCGTAAAAAGAGTTTACGGATCTCAAGTTATAAACTTAGAAAGTGCTAGAAAGTTAGGGTTTTCTAACCCTTTATAAAACAAACAAGTTTTCTTTTCTTTTCTTTTGAACAAATCAACACCCAACATGCAAGATCTACACATAATACACTTATTCACATATAGATCAAGGGTTTTAGACCACAAGATCATAAATTTCTACCATCAAAATTAAATCAAAACAAAAAGAATAGTTAGGGTTTTTATACCTTTTAGGGTTTTCTTCCTCTTGATTTTCTCTTCTTCTTTTTCCTTTAATCACCAAGCTATGGCTATGGATCTTTACAAAGCTCTCTCTCCCTTCCTCTCCTATATCCCATGGATCATCTCTCTCTTTCTCCTTTCTATTTCTCTTTCTAGCTTTTTAGAAAACTTGGAAGCAAATGAAAATGTGAAGTATTGGATGAGAGGGAAATGAAGTAAGTACATGAAATGTATTGGTGAAAGTGTATACATATAATTTGTATATCTAATAAAATCTCCTAACAAATCTTCTCTCTCTATCTTATCTCTTCTTATCTTGTAAAATCTTGGATAAGAATATGAGGGCCAAATAAGAGAGTGACACATGGCTAGAGTTGGTCATTCACTAAAGTGAGGTAATCATTACATACACTACCCTTCTTCTTTTTTCCTCCTATTGCCGACAGCCTCCTTGCATTATTGTCCCATTTTCTTTGTCTCATTTTATTGCTTTAATATATTAATTAAGTTGGTCCAATTATCTTCCAAGTGGGCTAACATTTGGGCTTTGTTTTAAACCACTTTGGGCTTATTTTTTAATAAGTTTGGCTACTAGTTTTCTAAATATTTTTAATCCATGCTTGGTTACTAATAAAATAAGTGTTGGGCTAATTTAATTAGTCCACACATTAATTATCCAAGTCCATGATTAATTAAATGAGTGGGCTTGGTTAATAAATTAATTAAGCTAGTCCACTAGTTTTCCTTACTAATTGGACTATTAAAATAAGTTATGCATACAACACATAATCCTCATTAATTAATACCCATATTAATTAATGTACAAAAATTATTCACTTACTATATTCATTTTATTAAATATTTAATTAACTTACTATCTTACCAATTATTTAATATTAATATTGTTATGTTAGTCCACTAATTTAAATAATTATTAGTGGGCTCTATTTTAACTAACAATTAGTCACATACATTATCCACATAAGTAATAACATATTTACCATCATTGATAAATAATTATCATACACATTGAACCACATGTTGTACATACATGCATTCAAGTATAACCAATACTTATATTTAATATTCAATTTTCTTAAGAAAATAAATTCTTATTATTCATAATACACACATACATCCATTTAAATACAATTATAACCATAATTGTATTAATCATTAAAATCCATAATCATAGATCAAATTAGGTTTCGTTCATCCCTTTAACTTGTCTCATTTACCATACTTAGTCAATTTAAAATAAATTGACTAATCTTGCAAATTCTTATCATAAAGAAATAATCATAGTAATAATAATAATATTAATAATCATTTCTTAAAATATACATTTATCCTTTAAATAATATAGTAATTATATTTTTGTAAATAATCATATATCTTTAATATAAAAATTCACTTATTAACAGAATATAATTTATTATTATCAACTATTTCTTTAATAAGAAATTTACTTGAAACCATATATGAAATAAATATATATGTACATATATTACATATTCACATTCCTTTCCTTGCACACGTTCCCATACTTGCTTTAATATATAATAAAAATAATTTTATTATATATAGAAAAAAAAATTCATACGCAAAATTTCTTATTTTAATATATCGAAAATCTTGGGTTATTACATTCACCCTCCCTTATAAGGATTCTGCCCCCGGAATCACCGTTCAACACTTACACCCACGAAGGTAAATATTATACCCATTTATATCATAAGTAGATCTTGATCTGATCCGATCGAATCGATCTTTAACTATTCAGCGTAAAGCTTGTCTTTCTGATTATACGGAATTTGATTTCCAATAGAACTCAAATTCCTCCTTCAAAATACGTTAATAAAATGATTTATTCTTAACTTATGTATTATTTATTTATTAATCTAGGTCATTTTCCTATAGTTCCGATGTTTTCAAAAGTAAACGTACCCCATGGTATATATAAGAATAAATTATTATTCGAATAATACCTAGAACTCCATCTCCGGCTGCTACCGTATCTTGAACCGTCATGTTGAAGGTCCTTGCGGTTGGTTTGTTGGTCGGAGTTGGATAAGTGATCGCCAACTTTCCGCCGCTTTTCCCTGTGTTTCTAACTTTCCCCATTGATCTTTCTTTTTGGGCAATCCCTTGCCATGTGATCAGTTGATCCACAAATAAAACAACCATTGTTCTTCCTTAAATTTGAACAATTTGAAGCGATGTGCCCCTCCTGCCCACACTTATAACATACACCTTTTCCTTTCAAACACTCACCCGAGTGATTCTTTCCACAATTTCCACATTTCTTAACTTGCTTCTTTATTCCTTCCTGCTTATTATCAGAATTCCCAACATTGTTTCATTTGCTTTTTCCACTTCCACCGCTTCCTTCAGCCTTGACCTTATTTTTCTTTTCCTTGCTGTAGAGGCTCATGGCCTCACTTCCTTCTTCGGCTATGATAGCCTTTTCCAAGAGCGATCCAAACGTACTAATCTGCAACACTGTAACCTTATTATAGATCCATGGTTTCAAACCTTGTTCAAACCTTCGTGCTGTCCTTGCTTCAGTATCCACTTGGTGTGGAGCGAACCTAGCTAATTCGTTGCACTTTGCAGCGTATTCAGAGACGGTCATATTTTCTTGTTTTAATTCCAGAAATTTAATTTCCATCCTAGCTTGCATCCCAATCGAGAAGTAATTCTCGTTGAATAGTTCTTTGAACCTTGTCCATGTGACGACTTCTGTTCCGGCTCTTGTTTGATTAGCCTCCCACCAGAAGTTCGCTTCCCCTTTCATCATATATGTAGCAAATATAGTCTTTTGCTCCTCTGCTACCCTAGCAATCACAAACGCTTTTTCTATTTCCCTTACCCAAGTTTGGGCTTCTATCGGGTCAGTCGTTCCTTTAAATTTAGGCGGTCCTACTGCCTTGAAGTCTTTGAAGTTTGCCAACTGGTTATTTGGCTGATTTCTTGCTGCTGGTGCTTGATTCCGCATTACTTGTGCCAACATATTCACAAAATTCTGCATTGGGTCTGCTTGACCTTCTGCATTATTAACAGATTCTTCTACCCTTTGGTTTCGAGTTTGACGTCTTGGCGACATTATCTAGTTATACCAAAACCTTAAATTATTATCTTATCCTTCATATTCCTTTATGCCATATAGTATCATAACATTATGAAACAAAATTCAAAACTTAGACCAATTCAGCTTACCGGATTACCCAATCCAGCTTGCTGGATTGTCCATTTCAGCTGGCTGGATTCATGAATTCAGCTTGCTGAATTACCCAATTCAGCTTGCTGAATTCCCAAATACAACTTGCCGAATTACAAGTTTATCAATTTAAACAACATACTATCTTAATCAAACATATAACCATACATTTCATTCATATTCATATTTGTTCAAATAGTACAACATAGTTTTCATTACACAACATGTTGTCATAACCATTTACTATCCCTTAATGACAACAAAAGTCGGGATTAGTACATTACACACACATCATATCATACATAATCTTAAAGCACTTATCCTATTTATTCCCTATACCGTTCTTAGATCTTGGGCAAACCTTTGCCTGGTGACCTACTATTCCACATATAAAACAAACGTACTGCTTCGGTTCGGGACAATGAGAAGAAACATGCCCTTCACGTCCACAATTATAACACACATTCTGTCCTTTCATGCATACACCTTCACGTTTCTTGTTTTAACTAGTACACCTTAATACTTTCTTAAAGTTTCCTTGGTCAGAATTTCTGATGTCACAGTCATCCATCTTTCTTTTTCCTTTCTTACTTGGAGTTGCAGACGATTTGCTGCATTTAGCTCCCATTACATCAATTTGGTTTTTCAGCTTATCTTGTTCTTCCATTATTTCCATTAACGCCTTTCGCATTTGACTATTTAACACCCTTTCCATTTCTAATAACTTTTCCAGACATAACACCCTATCCCTTAGATTTTGCACTTCTGTTGATGCTTGGTCAGCTCCAACTTCAGTGTCCGAATCGCTATCTGTCAGCACCACCGTTTCTGGTTCTGGTTCTATGTTTTCCAAGATGATTACCTCATCTAGGTTGCTTTCAAGGTGAGCCTCCATTTCAGCTATTGGCTCAGACGGAGTGATTTGCTCCTTATTCACGACATGAGAGTCTCCTAATCCTTTCTTACCTGACATCTATACACAAATTATTTTGATTAGTACATAATATATACACATAACAAACAATAGTTTATATAAGTTAGTTTTTATTTCGTTTCGTTTTACGATGAATTTCCTTAATTCATCTCCTCTAAACTCTATTTGAGTTATTTATTTTTCAACGCTTCTATCTAGCTTAAGGTTATAGCCTAAGGTAATCCCCCACCTAAGGTTTCTAACCTATAGCTCTGATACCAACCTGTGGCGCCCCCAAATCCGGGTACTTAAAACCCGTACTTGGTGCATCACGATACCATTTATTTGAGATGTTTAATATATTACAAACTTAATATTTATATCAGAGTTGTCTATTCCCCAGGTATGGCAACCTTTAATTACATTCCTTACATGTTACATAATATATATGATCACAATACGAAAGACTAATCATTACAGATAACACCTTGAAACCTAATCCTTGAGCTTTCCTTTGCCCTTGTCTTTGTCAGAGCCTTCTGGTCGATCACACTTAGCTGAAAATATTTAAGTCAAAGCAAGAATGAGCATTCAATTGCTCAGCAAGTAATAACAATTATAATAATGCGCTGAAGTAGTAAATGTTTTCTTTGAGGACTACTTCTACCACGAATCAATAGTGGTGAAGTCATTTGAAACCATTCTTAACAACATATCAAATTAGTTTAAGATTTTTGAAATAACTGAGCGACTTTTGAATACTGAGTGGTCAAAAGACCATTAACCGTTATTTTTCATTTTTAAAAAGGTTTAAACAGAAATTCATCTGTAAACCGTTTGTTCTTAAGGACACGGAGGATGATCAGTCCCGTTGTGCCCTGTATTGATCAACACTATATAATACATCACCGCCATTGGCGCATAAAATTTTCATCACCGCTTTTAGCGCATAAAATTTCCCATTTAGGGTTGTTCATACTCAGTCTGGAGTCCTAACTAAAACAATTAAGTTGGACGACTTTATCATAACCAATAACATTCGACAAATACTTTTCAAATCGTGTCTAGCTAGGACAAATAGCTTACACAATCTTTAAACTAGGTATACATACTGAAATTTAATAGTATGTATCAGAACTTATCAACGAATTTCGAATTCAAGGGTAATTGATAATGTGCAATAGTTCATACAAGTGGGGACACTTGCATAACCACTTAGAATACAAATTTTCAATATGAGTTATAGCAATTCAGTAATAAGATACTTTTAACAATGAACGAATCGAAGAAATTTCGAATTTATAATAATCTTAACAATTTGTACAAGTGAGGACACTTGCACAAAGAACAGAATAATTTTGATTATAAATGCATCACATGAGACAATATCGAGATATTTAAAATCAATAGATAGCTTGAATAAAGTTTAAGAATAATTGCATAACATGGATCCATTGCATAAAGTAAATGCAAGGGTTACGATAATTGCATAAACGAGTAACAAAGATTATTATGGATATGAATAATTAACAATAATTATTCACGAGCATGCTTTGAAATTGATAACTCATGTTGAGTTAGGAACTAGCATAACATATACCTATTTGCACAAAATAAAAGTAGTGCGTAAGGTTTAGATACTTGCACAATAAAAGAAGTTGTGTAAGTTAGAAAGTTGCACAATAAAAGATTGAGTTAAGGAATTTGCTTACACAGATCCAATTCATAAAGTAAATGAAAAGGTAAGATACTTGCATACATACACCTATTGCATAAAATAAATGTGTACGTTCGGATACTTGCACAATAACGATTGAGTTAAGATACTTGCACCACATACGAATCCAGATCATAATGTAAATGAAAAGGATAGAATAGTTGCTCAATAATAGATTGAGTTAAAAGCTTGCATAAACGGAATCCATCTCATAATGTAAATGAAAAGGATAGGACACTTGCCTTGGTCGTTGACTACTGCTACGCAATTTAATATGACTTCTTTTGAAAGACCTATCATTTATAAGATCGATCTCTCAATCAGCAAATCATATTATACTTTATAATATCACTTATTTATAAGTAAATTATCTAACATTTAACCACATAATCAAATATTAGATAACACATTAACACCATACGCGTTCAATTCTAAAGTTAGCACACATTGAGTCTTTAACATTGTTCAATATAGTATGCTGAGTGGTTTCCCACAAACAACCAACAAACTAGTTTCCGTCTCGTCTACACTGTTTTCACAGTGAGTTAAATCGGTTGCCAGTTCGTATATACCTCCGCTCCTTGAAGGAATTGTTTAGCCCAGATACTATACATCGACTATTAAAGAGTACGACTGTACCACTACTTTATGAATTAACACTAAGTCTTTCATTATATAAGTCTTTCTTTATGGTCCTGTAGGTTAAGTACCCAATCCAGTAAACTGGATTCCAAATCCAGCAAACTGGATTCTAACCTGGATTACAATCCAGCACACTGGATTCAAACTATTCAATTTAATCAACTATTTTTGCAATCCAGCAACCTGTTTTCATCAATTCAGCAAACTGTTTTCATCAATTTAGCAAACCGTATTGGAAGCTGCATTCTTAAAATGACTTAACCTCTTTAAAAATCGATTTTTATTTTCTTCAAATCTTGCCACACATATGTACATATATTCCATACACAAAAATACTTTCCTTATGAAAGTTTTCAATTTTCTTTAACATTTTTCAAACGTCCGTTTTAACTTTCAAAACTAAGAAAAATGATCACTATCTTGCACAACTCGGATGACTCCAAATTTTTGATAGGATCTTATACATATTATCACGAGGTTCCACTTAAAATTTCGTGGCCATCGGAGTTATAGAACTCCAATTTTAGCCGTTTTCGTTGAAAAACTCTACGTTTTTATTTTAGCCGTAGATTCTTCGTTACAAGTCGGAATGCGGCGATTTTTGGCCAGCAGCTACATAACTTCCTATATTTTCAGTGATAAAAAGCCCTGAATTTATTGCACTTGTTAAGTGGTCAAAACAGTGCACACAAAGTAGAGGACAGCGGGTTTTGTCTCGTTTTCCAACTTGAGGTCATTTGCCATAAAATCCATAACTTTCATTCTATAAGGCCAAAAATTCTAACATTTTTACACGACTCATATAACTTATCATATTATCACTCTAAATTTGTCTGGAATTTTTAGAGCATAAAAATTGGACGAAAATATCCCTGGATGGGACTGCCCTGTAGCAGCCCATTTTTCCTTTTGAAAAACCTGGACTGTGTTTACCAAAACAGTCCCCATAAATTTTGTACATATTATTTTTGAGTTCTACCACTTGAGTTTTGTAGTTAAATTATATATCTAGTACCACTATTTGACGGATCGTAAAAAGAGTTTACGGATCTCAAGTTATAAACTTAGAAAGTGCTAGAAAGTTAGGGTTTTCTAACCCTTTATAAAACAAACAAGTTTTCTTTTCTTTTCTTTTGAACAAATCAACACCCAACATGCAAGATCTACACATAATACACTTATTCACATATAGATCAAGGGTTTTAGACCACAAGATCATAAATTTCTACCATCAAAATTAAATCAAAACAAAAAGAATAGTTAGGGTTTTTATACCTTTTAGGGTTTTCTTCCTCTTGATTTTCTCTTCTTCTTTTTCCTTTAATCACCAAGCTATGGCTATGGATCTTTACAAAGCTCTCTCTCCCTTCCTCTCCTATATCCCACGGATCATCTCTCTCTCTCCTTTCTATTTCTCTTTCTAGCTTTTCAGAAAACTTGGAAGCAAATGAAAATGTGAAGTATTGGATGAGAGAGAAATGAAGTAAGTAGATGAAATGTATTGGTGAAAGTGTATACATATAATTTGTATATCTAACAAAATCTCCTAACAAATCTTCTCTCTCTATCTTATCTCTTTTTATCTTGTAAAATCTTGGATAAGAATATGAGGGCCAAATAAGAGAGTGACACATGGCTAGAGTTGGTCATTCACTAAAGTGAGGTAATCATTACATACACTACCCTTCTTCTTTTTTCCTCCTATTGCCGGCAGCCTCCTTGCATTATTGTCCCATTTTCTTTGTCTCATTTTATTGCTTTAATATATTAATTAAGTTGGTCCAATTATCTTCCAAGTGGGCTAACATTTGGGCTTTGTTTTAAACCACTTTGGGCTTATTTTTTAATAAGTTTGGCTACTAGTTTTCTAAATATTTTTAATCCATGCTTGGTTACTAATAAAATAAGTGTTGGGATAATTTAATTACTCCACACATTAATTATCCAAGTCCATGATTAATTAAATGAGTTGGCTGGTTAATAAATTAATTAAGCTAGTCCACTAGTTTTCCTTACTAATTGGACTATTAAAATAAGTTATGCATACAACACATAATCCTCATTAATTAATACCCATATTAATTAATGTACAAAAATTATTCACTTACTATATTCACTTTATTAAATATTTAATTAACTTACTATCTTACCAATTATTTAATATTAATATTGTTATGTTAGTCCACTAATTTAAATAATTATTAGTGGGCTCTATTTTAACTAACAATTAGTCACATACATTATCCACATAAGTAATAACATATTTACCATCATTGATAAATAATTATCATACACATTGAACCACATGTTGTACATACATGCATTCAAGTATAACCAATACTTATATTTAATATTCAATTTTCTTAAGAAAATAAATTCTTATTATTCATAATACACACATACATCTATTTAAATACAATTATAACCATAATTGTATTAATCATTAAAATCCATAATCATAGATCAAATTAGGTTTCGTTCATCCCTTTAACTTGTCTCATTTACCATACTTAGTCAATTTAAAATAAATTGACTAATCTTGCAAATTCTTATCATAAAGAAATAATCATAGTAATAATAATAATAATATTAATAATCATTTCTTAAAATATACATTTATCCTTTAAATAATATAGTAATTATATTTTTGTAAATAATCATATATCTTTAATATAAAAATTCACTTATTAACAGAATATAATTTTTTATTATCAACTATTTCTTTAATAAGAAATTTACTTGAAATCATATATGAAATAAATATATATGTACATATATTACATATTCACATTCCTTTCCTTGCACACGTTCCCATACTTGCTTTAATATATAGGAAAAATAATTTTATTATATATAGAAAAAAAAATTCATACGCAAAATTTCTTATTTTAATATATCGAAAATCTTGGGTTATTACAAAAATTCTTCCTAATAACCCGATGATATTCATTTATTGATTTTTTGTTTGTTTTACAGTGATATATTGGGCATGGTTCCTTTGGGTTGTTATTTTAGGATGTCTTGGCATTATTAGATTATCCGTATTGGTTATTTCTTGTAATATCCGTTTTGTGGGTGTGTGAAAATTTCGGGTGTGAGCCTAGGAACGCGACCCCGTGGTCCAAATCCGATGATGGACATCTTTTGATGTGGGTAGTAGGAACGATGTAATCTTCATTGTGAACATGTAATCGTCGGGCCTTAAAACGACGCCAAGGCGAGAATCGGGTTTAAGGCCCCATCATAGTGAAAGTATGCGATTGTGGGCGTTCGGGGTTATTTTGATGGCTTACATGCCCATGAGTAGCCCCAACGCATTTTAATGCTTGATTTGATTTATGACACGAAATTGATTTCGAAGCTAAACAATGAAGACTTTCATAAAATCAATCAAATTAGGTTATTAGCATCACGAGGATAATGAATGGGAAGTGCTAATGAATGTCGATTTCTATTTAACGAGAAGGCTAAAAAAAATCGTTTTCAAACATCACAAAATTGATTTTATGAAAATAAGTAACGTTTTATTAAATCTTTGTGCATAGGGTTAAAGAGATCCTAGAAGTTTCCCATCATTTGAGTTACGAAAGCAACGTATAGATATCGATTCCTATTTTGACGAAGGTTTAAAACTCTTGTTTTGCCAAAACGACACCTGATGAAAACCTTACAGATTTGACAATTAAAATCAAACCTTTCTAATAAAGAATAAAGCTTTCTCGTATAAACCGAAGGACATTCTAAGGCATTCTCAAAAGAAAACACGACTTTCCATAAAAAACCCCAAGTGATTCTTTCATACTAACACACACACGCGCACACACACACACACATTCAAGAATTAAAGGATAGGAAAATCATCAAGATTGCGGTAACCGTGTTTCACGGAAGTCGGGGGTGCCTAACACCTTCCCCTCGCTTACGCAAGCCCCCGAACTCTATGAATCTCGGTTTGCAGACCAATTAATTCGGAGTCACACATGAGCCAGCGATTTACGAAAACGAAACTCGGATGAGTTGGTACATCCATTTCAAATATACCAACTGGCGACTCTGGTTAATTGGCTCAATATTAAAAAACGATCTTTCAAAACCCCGTCGACACTCATGCCGACCTTTTCCAAAAAATCATCTAATAAAAAGGCTAAAATCGGAAAAGGGTAAAATATCACCAAAGAAGCGATTCCTCCCGGCGTCGACAACATCCCTATTCGCAATTTCTATGTTCAAAGGGTAATCTAATTCCTCCTTAGGCAAATCTAGATTCTTGGCAAAGTCATCAGATATAAATGAACAAGTAGCACTCGAATCAAACAATACATAAGCATCTATATTATTGGTCGGAATGATACCTGACACCACATCGCGAGACTGCACGGCGTCTTGCACGGTCATGTTGAAAGTCCTGGCGGTAGGTCGGTTTGTTGGTGCTGATCCAGTTATGGTTAACGTGCTACCACCATTGTTTCCCTTATTCCCTCCTGTTCCTGATCCTCCTGCTGCCTTCTTGGGGAAATCCTAGCCAGATGATCCTTTTATCCACAAGTGAAACAAGCGCCCTTCTTTGGATTAGGACAATTCGGTGCTATGTGGCCTTCCTGACCACAATTGTAGCAAACCCTCTTCCTAACAGTCGTGGAGTTCATACTAACAATAATAGAAGTCATCATACACAAATGGTTCATCATTGTATTTACAGAATAAGAAAATAAATCAAAGACAGCAAATAATAAAACTCATTGCTTCAGTTTTTCTTTTTCTGCAAATCCGTTGATTTTCCAAGTTGTGATGATCCTTGATTCTTTGCTCCCAATCTTCAATTCAGCATCCATGTAGCTCCATTCTTTAGTTCCCAAGTGATTTTTATGATCAATAGCCATGTTCCATTTTTGGAGATAGAATGCAGTAAAGATGATTTTTCGTGAAGAGGTCCCTTCTTAATTAGTTCTCTGCATGATTATATTCATTCTTCTCTTTTGTCTTTTGTTGACTTATTTTGATTCCCAACTGATAAAATATCACTCCACCAATTTCCTGAAAACCTGGCATTGATTCCACATGTTTTTGGCAAGTTTGCATAGCTGTCTGAAACGTGGTCTACATGGCGGGCTGGCGACGAGCGCAGCTGCGCCTGGATACTGCTTGAAATGGGCGTAGCTGCGCGCAAGAAGAGTCAATAGGCAGGGTAGGGAGCACCTGCGCCGGCCTCAAGGCCAAATTGGGCGTAGCTATGCTGGGCAGCTTCTGGGCGCAGGGCATGGGCGCAGCTGCGCTGGCTCCCAGGCCAAGTTGGGCGCAGCTGCGCTGTCTGTCAGGTTGCTGCACTGATTCTCGCGCACAGTGCTAGCATCTTTTATTCATTTAATTCTCCAACAACATATGCCTCGTAACTCGTGTTAGATCACTCTAAAGTTGCGCAAATGCCATAGAATACGAATTGAGATGCATTACCTAAAATAAGACAGAAAATGTATGAAAACACACTTTAGAGCTAAGAGTTTAGCAACAATTGAAGTAAGTTAGTACCCAATAAGTAGATATGAAACCTACTCATCAAATACCCCCAAACTTGAACTGTTGCTTGTCCTCGAGCAACTAAAAATAAAGTAAATGCAGAAAATAAATGTAGTGCAATATTATCTAAATGCATAATGAATCCTCATCAATTAGTAAACAATCTGTCGACGCCGGGAGGATCGCTTCTATGGTAATTGTTACCCTTTCCAATTTTAGCCTTTTATTAGATGATTTTTTTTTGGAAAAGGTCAGCATGAATGTCGACGGGGTTTTGAAAGATCGTTTTTTATGATGAACCAAGTTGACCAGAGTCGCCAGTTGGTATATTTGAAATGGATGTACCAACTCATCCGAGTTTCGTTTTCGTAAATCGCTGGCTCATATGTGACTCCAAATTAATTGGTCTGCAAACCGAGATTCATAGAGTTCGGGGGCTTGATTAAGTGAGGGGAAGGTGTTAGGCACCCCCCCAACTTCCGTGAAACACGGTTACCGCAATCTTGATGCTTTTCCTATCTTTAATTCTTAAAATGTGTGTGCGCGTGCGTGTGTGCCTATGTGAATGTTGTGGTGAGTTTGCATGAAGAAACCATTTGGGTTTTTATGAAAAGTCGTGTTTTATTTTGAGAATGCTTTAGAATGTCTTTCGGCTTATACGAGAAAGAAAGGTTTGATTTTAATTGTCAAAAGCTGTGAGATTTTCATTAGGTGTCGTTTTGGCAAAACAAGAGTTTTTTAAACCTTCGTCAAAATAGGAATCGAGACCTATACGTTGCTTTCGTAAATGAAATAACGGGCAACTTCTAGGATCTCTTTAACCCTATGCACAAAGGTTTAATAAAACGTCATTTATTTTTATAAAACCATTTTTTGTGATGTTTTGAAAACGACTTTTCTTTAGCTTTCTCGTTTAACTAGGAATCGACATTCATTAGCACTCCCCATTTTAAGCCTCGTGGTGCTAATAACCTAATTTGATTGATTTTATGGAAATCTTCATCATTTTAGCTTTGAAATCCATTTTTTTATGTCGCAAATCAAATCAAGCATTAAAATGCGTTGGGGCTATTCATGGGCATGTAAGCCATCAAAATAACCCTGAACGCTCAACCACATGTTTCACTATTACGGGGCCTTAAACCCGATTTTCGACTTGATATCGTTTTAAGGCCCGACGATTACATATTTACAACCAGGAATAATCGGTCCTATTACATGCACCAAAATTATCCATCATCGGATTTGGACCACGGGGTCGCGTTCCTAGGCTCACATCCACAATTGCTATACACCCGCAAAACGGATAATACACCAATGAACAACACCGAGTTGCCTAACACATCACAATATCCTACAATAGCAATTTAAATACACTACGCCTAATTCATTACCATACCGAACTAAAAATCACCTAATGGATATCATCGGACCATTAGGGAGAATTTTGTTCCGTTGGAACCCTCACTAATAGTCCTCAATCCTTGTATCCTCAAAAATATACAAGAAAAACCACATTTAATATAGCCCAAATGATAAAAGTTTAACAAAATGATACAACAAAAATGCTATAAGAATGTCTTTTTTTCACCTTGCAAATGACACCACGATGCGTATAAATTCATATATTGAATATAGTAGAACTATATGTGATACAATCTAGCAAAAGGGATATAAATCCTCACTTTTTCCCTCTCTTTTCTCTCCTTTCTCGCTGCTGTTGGTTGCTGATTTCTTCCTCTCTCTTTTTTCTTTCGCTACTATGTAACTCCCTGTATGCCAAATGAAGAAATGCGCTGATAAAGGCCGATCAGGGGCAGCCGCAGATTGATCCGCGGCTGGCCTCGGTTCCTCCGCGCCCGCCGCGTACTTCAGTTTATTTTAATCATTGGCCGCAGATCAATCTGCGGCTGGCTGGTCTAATTTTCTCGATTTTTGTACCGCACCTCGATTCTCGTGTCGTACCGTTGGTTTTCGCTGAAAGGCTTATTTTTTACAGTTCGGGAACCACTGAGAAACGTGCCATATCATTCAGCTTTGATCGTTGTCGTGTCGGCTTTGATCGCAAGTCGTTACGGTAGCTTTGAGTTTTCGTACTTATGTCCACCTTTCATTCTCGTGGGCTGGGTTAATTGACGATTTTGCCCTCCTGTCATGGTTAGTATATGAAGTGCAAAATTTGGGTGTCTACAACTGCCCCTCTTTATCATGTTTATGAAATGTTAAATGAAATGAACATGATAAAGAAGTAGACACACGATGCATGAATGACGGTGCATAAGAATGACAGTACATACATAATGCAACACATATAGCTTATGATGCAACACAAGATGAAAGGCATGCAAAACATTCGCAAAGGTGTCAATGCATCATACAATCGTAAATTTCTTATGAGTATCGATCCCAACAGGTTTCAATCGCTAATCGCATGGTTGTCGGGTTCCGTCTTTGACAGGTCGTTGCTCTAATCGCTATCGCCACGTCGTGCTCCGTCTCGTAATCGCCGTAGTCTTGGAATCGTCGTCGCCTCATAACCGCCGGGTCTCGTATCCGATCGGTCATCTCGTAGATGTGGGGTCTGGTTTCCGATGGGTCATCTCGTCTGTATCGGTTCTCGTCTCCGATTAGTCGACTCGCCTGTATCGGTTCTCGTCCCTGGTTAATCGTCTCGCCGGCACCGGGTCTCGTCTCTGGTTGGCCGAGTTGTCTGCACCGGGTATCGTCTCCGGTTGATTGATTCGTCGGCATCGGGTCTCGTCTCCAGCTGGTCGAGTGGTCTGTATCGGTTATCGTCTCTGATTGGTCGACTCGTCTGCACCGGGTATCGTCTCCGGTTGATTGATTCATCGGCACCGGGTCTCGTCTCCGGTTGGCCGAGTTGTCTGCACTGGGTCTCATCTCCGGTTGGTTGATTCGTCGTCACCGGGTCTCGTCTCCGGTTGGTCGAGTTGTCTGTATCGGTTATCGTCTCCGATTGGTCAACTCGTCTGCACCGGGTATCGTCTCCGGTTGGTTGATTCGTCGTCACCGGGTCTCGTCTGCACCTGGAACCCTCACCAATAGTCCTCAATCCTTGTATCCTCAATAATATACAAGAAAAACCACATTTAATATAGCCCAAATGATAAAAGTTTAACAAAATGATATAACAAAAATGCTATAAGAATGTCTTTTTTTCACCTTGCAAATGACACCACGATGCGTATAAATTCGTATATTGAATATAGTAGAACTATATGTGATACAATCTAGCAAAAGGGATATAAATCCTCACTTTTTTCCTCTCTTTTCTCTCCTTTCTCGCTATTGTTGGTTGCTAATTTATTCCTCTCTTTTTTCTTTCGCTGCTGTGTAACTCCCTGTATGCCAAATGAAGAAATGCGCTGATAAAGGCCGAACAGGGGCAGCCGCAGATTGATTCGCGGCTGGCCGCAGATTGATCCGCGGCTGGCCTCGGTTCCTCCGCGCCCGCCGCGCACTTCAGTTTATTTTAATCATTGGCCGCAGATCAATCCGCGGTTGGCTGGGCTGATTTTCTCGATTTTCATACCGCACCTCGATTCTCATGTCGTACCGTTGGTTTTCGCTGAAAGGCTTGTTTTTTACAGTCCGGGAACCGCTGGGAAACGTGCCATATCATTCAGCTTTGATTGTTGTCGTGTCAGCTTTGATCGCAAGTCGTTGCGGTGGCTTTTAGTGTTCGTACTTATGTCCACCTTTCGTTCTCGTGGGCTGGGTTAATTGACGATTTTGCCCTCCTGTCACGGTTAGTATATGAAGTGCAAAATTTGGGTGTCTACACAATCCAAATGAGATTTGCCTTAGAAGAATCACAATGACAAACACACATAGCTTCTAACCAAGACTTAGTTCATGTGCCATGATAATCATGCAAATCAAACCCTATAATAATTGATACAATGTGTGTGTTTAGTGATCATCAAACTTATAGCGACCCAAATGGTTCTCATAATATGTTTCTTAGGGGAATATTTTTATTTTTTTTTATAATCAAACTTGCAAACACAACAAATGGGATAAGTTAGAGCTGAGATACAACTTTGTCGAGAATAGGGACCGACTTAGATGTTATTGGACTATGATACTTGGTTGTGCAATGCTTAGTTCCCTTAGGCTTTTCAATGATACCCATGTAGCGAGCTTTCGACCAACGACTTCCAAACCAATTGGTTTTAGGGCACTAGGTGTAGAGACATCCCCTAGGGCGTACTTACCCGAGTATCAAAGGCCAGAAAACTAGGCTAACCAAGCAGTTATTTATACACAAGTATTATTTTTTTATTTTTTTATTAACGAGTGCATTTTACGCTCCGTCTCGTTGTTCAAATGCTCCAATAAGTTGTCCCCCAAACGTAAACGTTTGTGTTATCTCTGCTTTCACTACCTTCATTTGCTTTTCTTTTATTAAAACTTCAATTTCCCTCCAGAACTCAATTATGTGAATCTTTAGATCACTTAGTAAGATAACTACTAATTGAGTGCTAACCAGTTATATCAGATTCACAACAAGTTAAGATTTGCAATGTATTATGGTACTCAACCCAAGCCTTAGCATTTAGCATTTGTGGACAATAATCACATAAGATGCAATTGAGGATGTTTACTAATTTAGATGTCAGGATTGTGCAATCTAAGCTACATGATATGATATACATGAAAATAATGCAATTTTTTTTTGTATAGAATTAACTATGATGCAATTTATCCTAACATGCAAATGAAATGAACAATATTTATACTACTATGCAGTGGATAATGATATACACATTGAATGTATTGCAAATTAACTAATATTCAACTAGAATGAACTGTTTCCTAAAATTAAGATGCAAATACTAACAAGAAATAAAACAATTAAAATAACCCCTAATACCCCTAAACTTAAAATATGCAATGTCCTCATTAGAGATATAGGGTAAAGAAAACTCCCCTATGTGTCATCCTCGTCTATACCAAGCGTTGTGTCAGGCGGTGGATACGGGATGTTAGTCACGAGTCACATCCTGGTGGTGGGTGGTAGGTAATAGACTCGCACAAATGAAGGCATACCAAGCCTTCGCGAATCTGTTCAGCGCGGTCTAAGGAAAATGGATTTTCTGAGTGGTGCCAGCTTGTGTCTTCCATTAAGTGCCAGGTTGGCACATTTCCCGAACTAATTCGTCAAGATCAGTCTCGAACCGCTCAGATTCCACCCATTTGGTGGTCTCAGCAGCTACAGATGGCAATCGGAATAGCTCCCTGATTGCCTGCTTTGTGTAGGGGACTTGCTTGCCTCGTACAAAGGAAATGCCATTTTGGGTTTCACGGGCATTGGCATAGAACTCCCGCACAATAGCCATCGGGGCGGCCAATGGCGTCTCAATGAACAGTAGCCATCCCAGCCGCCGAATTTGCTCCAAAATCCTCCCATCATGTGCACTGGGTTTCAAACTCCTCTCAGGTATGAAGGATTTCACACTGAACACTTCCCAATAGTAGTGTTGGGCGGAGAGATTAACGAACTTGGAGGCGTTGAGAGTGTTGACGCCATGCCCCATGGAGTCGGCATCGCTGCTGGATGATGAGGGTTGGGGTGTTCTTGCTCGCCTAGGCATGTTTGGACGTATCTGAGTTTTGGATGGAAGATGGCAAAGATGAGAGGAAAGGGTTTTACTTCTGTGCTAGGGAGAGAATAGAGAGTTAGGGTATTATGTTTGGAGGTGTTTTAAACTGATGAGTACGGGGCCCTTTTAAAAAATTTTTTGCCGATGGGCGCAGCTGCGCTGGTGCGCCTGTTGCTGCATTCTGACCCGGCGCAGCTGCGCGATGTTTGGCTATAGGAACGGCGCAGCTGCGCCTGCCGATCAACTCCTTAGATGAATTTTTTTTTTTTGCAAAATGGAACACACTTGGCACACATTAGAGTATTAGGTTAAAAACACAAGCCTTAAAATCATCTAACATACCTAAAAAGGAAAAGAAAATTTTATTTCAAACTTGTATAGTGTAATCGACAGTATCCTCAATGGTTAAAATGGAAAAATTTAAAGCTCAAGCACTTCCCTAAGAATATGTCATCTGCCATTGATAGCGTCTGTTTAAGTAACATGGGTGAGGGCGCGATTGGATACCTGAAAGGCAAACAAAGATGTTAAAATGAAATTACATAAACTCAATTATAATCACACAAGAATAAAAAGCAAAATAATAAATTCGGGGTGCCTCCCGAGAAGCGCTTGGTTTAAAGTCGGTTAGCTCGACTATCCATTGGTGCTCAATCCAAGGTTAGGACAACTGAGGACTCTTAGTGATCGACTTCACCTCCCCAATAGTGTTTCAGTCGTTGTCCATTTACCTTTAATGGTTGCTCACTGTCATTTCTAACTATTTCAACGGCTCCGTGTGGAAATACAGTTGTTATGGTAAAGGGACCCGACCATCGAGATTTGATCTTTCTCGAAAATAATTTGAGCCTAGCCTTTCTAGTATATAGGCTTATTGCAGTGGAAGCAAACTCCTTTGCTATCTTCATCAGTCTTGTTCTTATTGTCCTTTGTTTTTGCCTTTCCATTTACCTTCTTTGAATTGTTCTTTTTTTAAGAAGATCTTTTGGCCCTCTTCCGCTTCCTAGAAGAATCATCTACCAGTAAGACTTGGTCTTTCTTAGTTGGAAATTGACTCTTTATAGTTTTCAACATGTTTAAGCAACTCAGGCAGGCTGACATATAGCTTGTTCATGTGGAAATTCACAACAATTTATGAAAAAGAGTCCGGAAGTGATTGGAAGATCAAATCTTGGATCAATTCTCCATCCATTAAAACCCAGTTATCCCAATTGTTCAATCAGATTGATCATTTTAGGACATATGTCTGTACTGTAGTGCCATCGGTCATTCTAGATCGGAAAAGCTCCTTAGATATCTGATATCTAATAGTCCTACTTTCCTCACCATTTAACTCCTTGAATGTGCAGGAGTACAGTAGGAGCATCCATAGTTTCATGCTGACACTGAAGCTCGTTATTCATGGATGCGAGCATGATGCATTGAGCCAACTGTGCATCATCCTGCCACTTTCTAAAAGTAGCAATCTCTTCTTTAGAGGCATTGTCTGCAACCATTGCAGGGATAGGCGTATTAAGGACATAAGATAGCTTCTCAGCCTTGAGAACTATTCTCAAATTCCTTAACTAGTCCGATTAATTAGCATCTAATATGCTCCGCAGTGATAGTAAATTAGACATTGTAAAATTTTGTAAATGAAATAGACAACATTTTAGCATACATTAATTACTAAAATAAATTAGGTCTTTATTTTAAATTGGTACCTCACTATTTTCATCAAACTATATTACCCTCAATATATAGTTCGTCAATTCTAATTAAAGATTTGCTAGTGAGAATGAGGATCCCATTTCAAATGTATATAGCCTTGTGTGACAACAAACTATATATAAATAAATAGGTAGACAACTATTGTTAATTACATCACTATGTAACTCCTTGTATTTTGCCTCTTAGATTATTTTGATCAAGTGTGACACATCCGAATCAAAATAATCCAAGTTAAGTCCAACCTAGCACTTCCATATATTCGAAAGAAAAACACTGTCCTTGTGTGACACAATAAAACAGCATCATTCAGTCTATTTATAAGCATCAAATGTGATAAAGCAACATCTTAAATATTTAATACTTGCCTTGTGTGACACAACAAACTCATATTAAATATTTAATACTCTATCGCTTTACCATGCTAGAAGGCGACGTTCGATATTCCAAATATCTTTGAACGCTTAGGAGTTAATATAATTTCTTTGAGGGGTTTGTAATTATTTATCTCATCTTGTTTAGCGCGCATGCGCACACACACACACATATATATATAAAATACGCGTCATATTATTTAACATGCGAATGCATAATATATAATATGTACATAGTAAGCATGCACATAAAGAATACTATATTCTACCAAGATTGATTATGGACTTTTATTCTAGTTTGGTTCACTAGAGCCACCAAGTGAACTACAAAGTCAAACCTAGGGTGCAAGAATAAAATTTAAATATAACTATTACATTTAAACCCAGGCTCCATTACAAACGGGTATTCAAGTGCTCCTTGCTCCTTTGTTTCCAATTCTTCAACTAATTCTAACTTAACCTATTACATAAACTATTTACAATAAATAGAAACCTTGATCAGCCGTCAAGGGGAGGTACATAGGAGGAAGATAAAATTTACATCAAGAAAAACTAGAGAAGACGAGGTACGTAGACCCCATTTATAAAACCCATTTATCTAAGCATCCACTAAAATAAATCCAATCACACATTGGTCAGTAGTCCATAATCAATCCCTATTTATTATCATACACATCTCCATATGTATCAATAAATAACATTCATCCCATGAATATGAAAACCATTCTATATATGCATTGATATCAATTAATGGGCAATTAAAAGTTTACTAGAAATTCAATTTTGAAATAAAATAAACTCCTTTATTCTAATCAAAATTTAAATCATAATAAACTTATTTATTTTATTATATCCAATTTTGAATAAAAATAAACTCTTTTATTTTTAATCAAATTCCAAATCAAAATAAACTCTTTTATTTCAATTAACATGGAATCCAATTTCAAGTTCAAAACAAACTCTTTTATTTTAACTTAAAATTGTTGGAAAATAAAATATGTTGAATCATATTCTTTATCAAAATAAACATCTTTATTTTTAAGGAAACATGGAATCTTATTCCATATGTGAATAAACTCCTTTATTCTATGAAACATGGAATCCTATTCCATATGTAAATAAACTCCTTTATTCTAAATTTATATCAATTAAATAAATCATTTATTTTAATTGAAGGAAAAATTATTTTTTCGGATTCTGCTGTCCGGCGCAGCTGCGCCCAGAATGAACTGGGAAACGGCGCAGCTGCGCTGAATCCCAGAAACGACTTTTTAGGTTTGGGCGCAGCTGCGTTCCAGAATAAACTGGAAACGGCGCATTGCGCCACGTAGCAGATTCAAAAAAAACAAATTCTGCCCAAAAATTTCGATCCAATCGCATACCATACATACATGGAATCATCAAAATCGATAATTAGCACAAGATTAGGCTCTGATACCACTGTTAGGTTTGTATATAGCGCGAGCATGCAATCAAATTACATAAATAATGCGGAAGCGCAATAAAACGGATTTGACAATTTTTCATACAACCATCACCATGATCATCCATGTGCTCAATTATCAATTAAACGAAAGAGATAAAGTATGAGAATCATACCCTTGTAGAACCATGCTTCCACAGGTACGAGTTCACCTCCAAATCCTTCGCATTCTCCTTGAATTCTACCGATTAAATTCCTTCCTTTGATCAACGTTAGCCACCCAAGTGTTTGGCCTCTAGAGGTGATCCACCCAAGAATAATAGTTGTTCAAGAAGATGGGTGTTGTTAAAACCCTAGTTTCTATCTCTATAAAAATAACAAGTACTCTCTCTCTCCAATTCTTATGGAAGAGTGTGTAACTGTGTAACCCTAAATCATGATAACACTCCTCTTATTTATAGATATAGGGAACCTTCCTAAACTATTTAGGATTAGGGTTTTTATTTTAATTATACTCCTTTAATTAATTAAACTCCTAATCCAATTAGGAATTTATGAGAGTACTTTTATTAATTAATTCCCAAACCCTTTTAAGAACTAAATAATAATAATAGTAATAATAATAATAAGACTCATCTTATTAATTTATATTTAATATTTTCAAAATATTAAATAATAAATATTAAGCTATTTAATTTATTTTATCTCCATAGATTAAATTAAATACACTTAACTTATTATTACAATTATGCCATTTACTTCTTAAACAAATATTTTCCTTTTGCGGTGTGACCCTTTAGGTTCTCCATATTAAACCGGTTGTGAATAAATCAATTAGAACAATTCTAATCTTATTTAAATAAATAAATTAAACTATTTAATTTATTTAAATAAATAATATTTATTCTACAATAAGGGTAACGACTTTCCAGATAATATAGATTTCAACATTAATCACAAAAGAACCTTTCAGTGAATAGTTACCCTACAATTCAATCCTTCTACCATATAATGTCCCAATTAAATATAAGACATGGAATTACTGTCAAGTCTTATTTTATTTATTATATTTATTTCGATTCTCAAATGCACAACTCTGATAATGCAAATTAGAAACTCCTTTCTAATTTCATTCTGCTTTGGCCAAAGACTTCTGAGTTGTTATTTATCGAATCACATAGGACATTCTTTCCTTTTACTAGAAGTGGTAGATTCTTTGTTGATCATTCACCTATCACCATGTATAACTTATTATACCCAATCATACCCTTCGATATACCCTAAGGGTCTTAAAGGACATGTCAAAGTAGAACTCATTGTCGACGCCGGGCTTTTCTCTTCGCGTGTCTTTTTAGTCTTTTCCAATTCTTAGCCTCTTGATTAAATGATTTTTGGAAAAGGTCGGCATTAATGTCGACGGGGTTTTGAAAGATCGTTTTTTATGATGAGCCAATTAACCAGAGTCGCCAGTTGGTATATTTGAAATGGATGTACCAACTCATCCGAGTTTTCGTTTTTTATAAATCGCTGGCTCATATGTGACTCCGAATCAATTGGTCTGCAAATCGAGATTCATATAGTTCGGGGGCTTGCTTAAGTGAGGGGAAGGTGTTAGGCACCCCTCGACTTCCGTGAAACACGGTTACCGCAATCTTGATGCTTTCTTATCCTTTAATTCTCGAATGTTTGTGTATGTGCATGTGTGTGTATGTGTGTGTGTCTATGTGAATGTTGTGGTGAGTTTGTATGAAAGAATTATTTGGATTTTTAGGGAGAGTCGTGCTTTAATTTGAGAACGCTTCGGGATGTCTTTTCGGCATACACAAGAAAGCTTGATTCCTTATGAGAGAGGTTTGATTTTAATTTGTCAAAAGCCATGGAATTTTTCTTTAGGTGTCGTTTTGGCAAAACAAGAGTTTTAAGCCTTCGTCAAAATAGGAATCGAGATCTATACGTTGCCCTCGTAACTCAAATGATGGGCAATTTCTAGGATCCCTTTAACCCTATGCACAAAGATTTAATAAAACATTACTCATTTCTAAAATCAAATTTTGTGATGTTTGAAAACGATTTCCTTTAGTTTTCTCGTTAAATAGGAGTCGACATTCGTTAGCATTCCCAATTTATTATCCTCGTGATGCTAATAACCTATTTTGATCGATTTTAGAAAAATCTTTATTGTTTTGGTTTTGAAATCCTTTGTTTGATGTTACAAATCCAATTAAACATCAAAACGCGTAGGGGGTTATTCACGGGCATGTAAGCCATCAAAATACCCCCGAACGCCAACAATCACATATTTTCACTATGACGGGGCCTTAAACACGATTCTTGCTTTAGCGTCGTTTTAAGGCCCGACGATTACATATTTTACAATGAAAACTACATCATTCCTACTTCTTACATCAAGATATGTCCATCATCAGATTTGGACCACGGGGTCGCTTTCCTAGGCTCACAACCAAATTTCCACACACCCACAATCGGATGTTACAAGAAATAACCAACACGGATAATCTAACAATACCAAGACATCCTAAAATATCGATCTAAAAGAAACTATGCCAAATATAACGTCGTAAAACAAACAAAAAAAAGATCAACGAATAAATATCATTGGGTTATTAGGAAGAATTTTGTTCCGATGGAACCCTCACTAATAATCCCTAATTCATTGTTCCATCATAAATTACATGAAAACTACATTTAATTTGACTAAATGATGTGATAGAAATTGCAAAAATAAGGAGATTTTTACCTTGCAAATGAAATCCAAATGGATGTAAATTTGTCTATTCGGATAGAAGAAAAGATATATGTGATACAATTAATTCACAAGAATATTATTCCTCTCTTTTTTTCTCTCTTTCACTCCTATTTTTATTGCAAATCTATGCTATTTCTTCCTCAATTTTCGAACTTCTTGCTGCTGTATTTTTCTTCTTCTCGGATCTGCTGAATTCCTCCTCTCTCTGTCCCTGTATGCTGAAATGAGTTGTTATAGGCTGGCTGGCCGCCTGCCTTCCACCCAGCACGCCAGCCACTTTGATTATTTAATTCTTCTCGGTTCCCGTACCGCACCTCGATTCTTACGTCGCGCTGTCAGTTTTATCCGAAATGCCTGTATTTTGCAGTCCGATAATTACTGCGGGATGTGACACATTATTCGGAAATGCTCATTTCAGATGGCTTTATCGTCACGTTGATTTTGACTGCAACTTGTCGCGGCGGCGTCCAGTCTTCGCACTTATGCCGATTCTTTTGCTCCCGCAGGCGGGTTCAATTGACGATTTTGCCCTCCTGTCAAGGTTAGCATACGAAGTGCAAAATTTGGGTGTCTACAGCTGCCCCTCTTTATCATGTTTATGAAATGTTTAAATGAAATGAACAGGATAAAGAAACAGACACCCGATGCATGAATGGCAGTGCATAAAAATTGACAATACATACATGATGCAACACACATATAATTTATGATACAATACAAGATGTAACGCATGCAAAACACTCGAAGGAGTGTCAATGCATCAACCATCCGACCGTATTTGTTAATCGTTGGGTTCACTCTTCCAATCTTATCATCTCGCTCGGGGCCGGGTTTTCGTCGCCGGTCACCCATCTCATAATCGCCAGTTATCGTTGCCGTCGATTGTCTCGTCGGGGCCGGGTATCGTCGCCGGTCACCCATCGCGTAACCCCCGGTTATCGTCGCCGGTTGGTCATCTTGTCGGAGCCGGTTTTCATCGCCGGACATCCATCTCGTGATCGCCGGTTATCGTCGCCGGTCGATCGTCTCGTCGGGGCCGGGTATCGTCGCCGGTCACCCATCGCGTAACCCCCGGTTATCGTCGCCGTTTGGTTATCTTGTCGGAGCCGGTTTTCGTCGCCGGACATCCTTCTCGTGATCGCCGGTTATCGTCGCCGGTCGATCGTCTCGTCGGGGCCGGGTATCGTCGTCGGTCACCCATCGCGTAACCCCCGGTTATCGTCGCCAGTTGGTTATCTTGTCGGAGCCGGTTTTCGTCGCCGGACATCCATCTCGTGATCGCCGGTTATCGTCGCCGGTCGATCGTCTTGTCGGGGCCGGGTATCGTCGCCGGTCACCCATCACATAACTCCCGGTTATCGTCGCCGGTTGGTTATCTTGTCGGAGCCGGTTTTCTTCGCCGGACATCCATCTCGTGATCGTCGGTTATCGTCGCCGGTCGATCGTCTTGTCGGGGCCGGGTATCGTCGCCGGTCACCCATCACGTGATCGCCGGTTATCATCACCGTCGATCGTCTCGTCGGGGCCGGGTATCGTCGCCGGTCACCCATCTCGTGATCTTTCCACTCAATACGTCAAATGGCTGCAAGGGAGCAAGGTGGGACCCACCAGGGCCAGCCGCAGATGGATCTGCGGCCAGCAGCAGATTGATCTGCGGCCAGCCGCAGATACATCTGCGGCCATGATCGGGTTTTATAACCTGCGCGCCTCTTTCAGATCTGTCACTTTCAACTTCCAACTCACATAGATTCTCTCGATTTTTGCTTATTCGCAAGGGCCTTTTGTCGATTTTTCAACTTTCCTGCAAAAACTGCTCCGGTAGGATCGATCTATGCGCTACAGGTAACACTTTGACCAGTCACTTTTCAATTTCGTCAATGTTTTGCTATACATTGGACCATTTGCATGTTTAGAGATAAAATGTATGCTTTATAAAGCTATGTAATGTATTATCATATATACATGCTATGTATTAACTGTGTGAGTCCTATTTTATGTTCATGAGGCGGTCCCACGTATATGTTTGCTCCTTTTTGAAAGAAAATCATGCATTTATGGCATTTTACATGCTTTATTTACACATATGAATGCAAATATGATCTGTTGTGGCTTGAGTTCTTTGAAAAACATGCGCAGATATGCATGGGATGTCCATTTTATAGACGGAACTCTGCCGATTTTTTTTTTTTTTTTACATGTATCATGCTGCATTAATTATATGATGAGGATAGGAATTTAGAATATTCATTGCATAATTTTTAAAGGGAACTTACCTTCCTTTTCGCCTGTTCTATCCTAGCTATGGATTCTGATGCGCCCACTAGCTCTTCTGCCTCTCGGACTTCGGGTGTTCGCCGTCGTAGGGCTGCACCTGCCCCTGTTCCTCCTCGGACCCGTCAGGCTCGTCGCTTGACGGAGGCTGTCATCCATCCTGATCATCCGGACGTTGAGGAGGTTGTTCCTCCGGAGGTTGCGGTGGAGGAGCCGTCTTCCAGCACACCGGCTCCCCCTTCTCATCGCGCTTTATCTGGCGCTTCTGTCCAGATACCCGACCTATTGGGTCGGGATCTCAGCCGTCATCCCTCGGCATCCCTTATTGCTAATGAGGTATATTCAATTCTGCTCTGAATTTGCTCTCAATTCCTCAATTTCTGTTCTATCGGGATTGACCCACTGGTGATTTTCACAGGTGCCTGAGTTTACCCAGCCGAGGGGTAACTGGTTCAACATTTACTCCCTTTACGCGGCGTTACACAGTGATTACCGCACGGTGGTGGACTCCTGGGGCTTTCGCCACTTCTTCACCATCATTCCCCGCCAGTGCCCCTGGGGTTATATGCGGGCTTTGTCCGAGAGGTGGTTTCATCAGACCCAGTCCCTTCATCTTCTGGACTGTGAGGTCGTGCTGACCCCTTGGGATTGGCGGTATATCACGGGGATCGAGTTCACCGGGTCCCGTGTCCCTCTGGACCTCGATATTACTCCAGCAGAGGTCCGCGCTCTTTTGGGCTTTGCTGCCGATGACCGGGTCTTCAAGGCCCGCAGTATCCGGTCCGGAACATTAGCTGTCGATGCTGTCGGAGGTCTATACGCACAGCCTATCCCAGCGGATCAGGGCACTCGTGACATCCTGATACGGCGCTTGTTTCTGACTATCATGAGGGGTTGTTTCCTAGGGAACAACTCATCTACCATCCACTTCAGCGTTGTAGGGACTGTTCGAGATGTAGACCAGATTGGTGACTACGACTGGGGGTCGTTCACCTTCGCTTATTTCCTCCACGGTCTGCGTCTACGCTTAAAGGGACAGACCGATGCCTGGCTCGGTTTCTACCACTTTCTGTTGGTGAGTCTTCTCCTCCTTTTGATTTATTGTTCTTATCTTTATTTTATTTCTCTTTTTTGCATTTTAATAGTTACTCACGCCCTGCCTTGTTTCCGTTCACAGTTCTGGGCTTACGAGCGTTTTCCATGCTTGAGGCCTGTCACCACCCTTGGCTCGGACACTTATCCCTGGGGTCGGCGATGGCATCACAGCACTTTAGAGGAGGTTCCAGTATCGGGCAGCTTTGCCCATTGCCGCATTCAGCTGGAGCTGATCACTGCTGCGGAGGTCGTCTGGACTCCCTATCTCTCGGAGCATCTGGCTATGGGGTTCACCGATGGACATCCTTCCGGCCCGGAGTTTGCACTTTCCACCCGTCGCCTCACCCTGCAGAGTGTTGGAGGCTGGGTGATGTACCTAGGGGAGCGCGCCTTCAGATGTGTGACCGGAGAGATTCGCATCCCGCATTCCCTTCCTTTCACTACTTCCTGGCCGCTAGATTCTCAGCCCTCGGAGATCATGCTCGCCGGGGAGGACGGTCGGATGCTTTCTACGGGTCCTAGTACGAGTGATGCATTTCGTACCTAGTGGGTGCCCCGTACCATCGGTCCTCAGACTCGGGCCACTTTCTTTCTTGGAGACATGGTTCCAGGCTCGGTGACGATGACCGATTGGGCTGCCTGTGTTCGGACCCCCACCCACGCTGAGCAGATCGCCACATTGACCCGTCAGGTAGATCAGTTGTCGCTGTTTCTTCGGGTGTTGGGCCGGACCCCGGAGGAGGCTTACGCCTACGATCCAGACGGTGCGGGTTATGATGCAGGCCCGAGTTCATCTGATGCCACAGCGCATCCATACATTCCTGATATGAACTTTGGTCCTCCGAGCTCGACGACCCCAGGGGATCAGTTCGAGGATCCTGCTTTCATAGATGATACTGATTTTATTTAGATCAGGATAGGATAGGGCTTTTTGTACCTGCATCTGTTTAGATTTCTTTTTCATTTATGCACTATGTACTGAACTCATTTATTTATTATACACAGTTCCCTTTTTATCTTTATGGAATTCACTTGTTTTATTTTTAACTGTATGATGCATTCTTTTTTATTCATGGATAGAGAATGACCCCTGTACAGTCTTTTTGATACTATTTTTTCACAGATGTCGTCCTCAGATGTCGTGGTACGTTTGGATTCCATTCCTCCCACGGGGTTGGTTGGCAGTCTCCTCCGCTGGTTTGACAGTTTATTGCCGGCAGGCAGGATTATTGCAGATGGTCTTTTGGGACACTCTTGGTCCTTATTAACCTTTCGGGTGCCAGCGGGCTTTGTGGATGGTCTTCTGAGCTATTGGGCCCCTGCCCGTCAGGTGTTTAGGTTAGGGACAGTAGAGCTGACCCCCACCCTTGAGGAGTATGCTCGCTTCACCGGCTTGCTGTTGGATGGCCCCTATGCTAGGGTTACAGTTGGTTCCATGCGCCGTCACTTCTTGACTTTCACCGGTTTGCGGAGGGCTGTCTTGTTACCGGTGATCACATCAGACCATATGGTTCCCCTTCAGTTCTTGATCGACCGATTTGGCTCACCCGACAGCTTTCGTCTTTTCTTCGGTGATTTTTCCGTGTCCGAGGAGCGCTGGGGTTCCTTGAGAGTAGACGTTCTGATGGCCTGTGTCGTCTCAGTTTTGTACTTGCCTGCAGGATCCGATCAGTTGGACATGCGGGTTATCGCGGCCGTTAGATCCCTTCAGGAGGATCACACCATCCTTCCCATGATATTGGCGGATACTTACATGTCAGCCTCATATTGCCAGTCTTTCCGAGGCAGGGTATTCAGAGGGAGCTCGACTTTGTTGTATATGTGGTTCATGAGTCATCTTAGTCCCATCGGCCACTTCCGTCGCCGAGGGTTTTGCTTTAGCCATGACATAACCATGCAGTTTTCGTTTCGTCCCGTGAGCTGTACTGATGTGGCCTCCTGGACATCATTTTTGTCTGTCATTGAGGATCCCTTTCACCTATTGGTCTATTCGGGCTATTGCTCCTTCATGAGCTTCTTGACTCATGTGTCTGACCTGGATTTCATCCCCATTGCTGGTTTGACGGGCGTGACGACCTATCATCCCCTGGCGGTTATGGGGCAGTTTGATCAGACACAGGATTTACACCCCTTCGCGGGTGCAGCCGCATACCGATTCCTTATATCATCCTGTACAGAGAGGGATCTATTGCAGGTATACGAGCTTTGGGATTGCAAGACCCTTGCCGAATATAGTGAGAGCTGTCACATCCAAACATTTGCTTACGTACAGTGGTTACGCGGAGACTTGGATTCGGTTAGTTTGAGTCGGACTGGGGCCTTTGATGACTCTGGAGTGATTTTCCCAGAAGATACCACAGACCACCTCATCTCAACCGATTCTGCCCCGAGTCGGGTTACTGAGGATTCCCGACTCCGCCTGGCCCTAATTACTACTGAAGCCGAGAGGGATGCCGCCCTTGTCGAGAGAGATGATGCCATTCGGGCTAGAGATGCTGCCATTGCTGACAGAGAGGCCATTGTATTTCAAACCAGGGCAGTGGTAGATGCTCATTTTGGGACTGTCAGCCGAGCTATTGCTTTACTGGATCGTATTGATATGATGGGGCAGCAGATTGCAGGAGATGTTGATGCTTCAGATCTATCCACCACCCTGTCCATCCTGCTTCAGCTAGTTTCAGATTTGTAGATTATTTTATTTCCTGCATAGACTATGTTAGTTTCATCAGTTATTGAAAGAGAAATCTTGCAATAAAGCGACTTATATATATAGACATGCATTTAAATTTAGTCATTTTCCCCTTTTGTCATATCATTGCCTTCCATTGGATCCTCATTTTATTCAATTGACCACGATTTTGACATTTCGCCTTCTTTCTCTTCTCAAGACTTGATGGAGATTTGACAGATATTGCCGCACACCTCTTGATTTCATCGGATTGAATTTCAGATTTTGGATAACTGTTTGGTTGGATCAGGATTATGTCCTTTGGGATGAAGCTGGTTAGGCAGTTGGTTTCGGGAAGGTTTTGAGGGTGTAAGAAGGTTTTATCTGGCTATCGAAAATTGGTTTTGGTTAGGGAAAGGATTATTTTTTAAAGGATCGGACCGCGCCATGATGGCTGCCTACGTACCCCCACAAGTTGGGAGATCAGGTCCTACGTAGTTCGCTCTCAAAGGGAAAAAGAAAATAATGACTCAAGCGTAAAACCGCTTCACCGAGTCAGAATTGAGGGGTTGTGGAAATACCTCACCATCCATTTCTTGCAATATGAGGGCTCCTCCGGATAACACTTTCTTAATCACAAATGGCCCTTCCCAGTTCGGGGCGAACTTACCCTTGGCTTCGTCTTGACAAGGCATGACTCTTTTCAGCACCAAATCATTTTCTTTGAACTTCCGAGGTCTTATCCTCTTGTCATATGATCGAGAGATCCTTTGTTGATATAACTGACCGTGCCAGACAGCAGCCACCCTCCTTTCATCAATTAGGGCCAATTGGTCGTATCGGCTTTGCATCCAATCCTCCTCACTTATCTGAGCATCGATCACTACTCTGAGGGACGCCATTTCAACCTCAACTGGCAGAACGGCCTCCATCCCATACACCAAAGCGTAAGGGGTCGCCCCTGTAGAAGTACGCGTTGATGTTCGGTATGCCAGCAGGGTGAGGGGTAACAGATCCGGCCATCCCCGATGGTTAGCAGACATTTTTGCCATGATCTTCTTGATGTTCTTATTTGCAGCCTCCACTGCCCCATTCATCTTAGGACGGTAAATGACGGAATTGAGGTGCTTGATTTTAAACTGGTCACACAGTTCCTTCATGAGGGCGTTGTTTAGATTCTTGGCATTGTCGGAGACCACAACCTCAGGTTGCCCATATTGACAAATGACATTATTCCTGATGAAGTTGACGATGACCTCCTGAGTTACTTTGGGGAAAGAAGCTGCCTCTACCCACTTGGTGAAGTAATCGATCATGACGAAAATGAATCGGTGCCCGTTGCTCGCTTTGGGCTCTATTGGTCCGATTACATCCATTCCCCACATTGAAAATGGCCACGGGGAGGTCATACAGTGCAGTTCATTGGGAGGTGTATGGATCACATTACCGTGCGCCTGGCATTGATAACACTGTTTGACATGATCATCGCAATCGGCTTTCAGCGTTAACCAATAATGCCCTGTCCTCAAGATCTTTTTGGCCAACATCGGTCCACTCATGTGTGGCCCACACACCCCGCCATGGATTTCATTCATAATCCTTTGGGATTGCGTTTCATCTACGCATTGCAACAGTCCCAACCAGGCATCCCTTTTGTAAAGTGAATCCCCACTCAGGTAAAATTTCATCGCCATCTTTTGAATTCTCATCCTCTCAGTCCGATTTGCCTGGTCGGGAATGGATCTATCTCTCAGATATTCCCTTATGTCGTGATACCAAGGCTGCCTCGTCAACACCACCTCGTTTGACAACACTGCCACATGTTCCTCATATGTCGGGGCATTCTGTACGCTGATCTCAATCTGTGGACTGTTCCTACTCTTGATCACGTGGATTAAGGAGGCCAGAGTCGCCAATGCATCGGCAAAGTCATTTCGTCCCCGAGGAATATGGCGGAAGGCGATATCCTCGAACTCTTGCATCAGCTGGGTGACACAACGATGGTATGGAAGTAACCGAAGCTCCTTAGTGTTGTATATCCCGATCGCCTGTCTGATTACAAATTCTGAATCCCCGAACACCGCTAGTCTCTTCACTCCCATGTCACGGGCCAAGCGGAGTCCCAAGATACACCCCTCGTATTCAGCGGTGTTGTTCGAACTGCTGAAACGAAGTTTAGTGGCCACGGGGTATTGTTCTCCGGTGATAGAGACTAGGACCGCTCCGGCTCCTGCCCCCTCGGCATTCATGGCACCATCAAAGTACAGCTTCCAGAATTGTCCCTCGTCATCACATTTTTCGTGCGATACCCAAAATATATCCTCGCCCGGAAGAGGAGTTTCTAACGACTCCATCCCTCCTGACGGGGTTTCTGCCAACTGATCTGCAATTCCCTGCCCTTTCATGGCCTTCTGGGTCACGTACACCATGTCAAACTGTTGTAAGATTAACTGCCATCTCGATAATCGACAATTCAGCATGGGCCTTTCAAAAATATATTTCAGGGGGTCCATTCTTGATATCAAGTACGTTGTATGCCCATGGAGGTAGTGCTGTAATCTCCCTGCAGCCCAGGCCAGAGCACAACAAGTCTTCTCGATGGGAGTGTAATTCTGCTCACATTGGCTAAATCTTTTGCTGAGGTAATAGATGGCCTGCTCTTTACCCGCCTCGTTCTTTTGTCCCAGCATACACCCCATCGCGATGGCGTTGACGGATATATACATAAACAAAGGGATCTCATCCCTCGGGGGTACCAGCACTGGTGCCTCCGTCAGTTGTTTCTTAATGATCTGAAAAGCCCTCTGACATTGCTCATTCCATTCTTGGGAAGCACCCTTTCTTAACAATTTGAAAATCGGCTCACATGTAGTCGTCAAGTGGGATATAAAACAGCTGATAAAGTTTATCCTTCCGAGGAATCCTCTTTTCTCCTTTTCTGTGTGAGGCGCCGGCATATCCACAATGGCCTTAATCTTTGCTGGATCCAACTCAATGCCCCGATCACTAACCAGGAATCCCAAGAGCTTGCCCGACTGCACTCCGAAAGCACACTTGGCTGGATTGAGTTTCAAATTATACTTTCTGAGCCGATCGAATAGCTTTTTGAGATGGGTTATATGATCGGATTCTACCTTCGATTTCACAATAATGTCATCCACGTAGACTTCTATCTCCTGGTGCATCATATCGTGGAACAAGGCCATCATGGCCCTCTGATAAGTAGCCCCCGCGTTTGTGAGGCCAAAAGCCAATCGCCTATAGCAGAAAGTGCCCCAAGGGGTGATGAATGCGGTCTTTTCCCGATCTTCTTCTGCCACCATTATCTGATGATACCCCGCGAAGCAATCCACAAAAGAGTACATTTCGTACTGGGCTGTGTTATCCACCAGGATGTGTATGAAAGGCATCGGGAAGTTATCCTTGAGACTGGCCTTGTTTAGATCTCTGTAGTCTACACATACTCTCACCTTTCCTCCAGGCTTAGCCACTGGGACTACATTGGACAGCCATTCCGGGTAAGTGGACACCATGATGATTCCCGCCCTGAACTGCTTGATGATCTCCTCCTTTACTTTCAAGCTCCACTCTGGTTTCAACTTTCTTAATTTTTGTTTGACAGGCCTGAAACCCTCCTTGATGGGTAATCGGTGTACCACAATGTCGGTGGACAATCCGATCATATCCTCATGAGACCAGGCAAAGACATCCTCATATTGTTTTAGCAACTCAGTCATTTCAGCTTTTTGGTTGGGGGTAAGGTCCGTCCCTATCTATAGTTCCTTTGGCTTGTCAGGGGTTCCAATATCAATGGTGACGGTTTGGTTCAAATTGGGTTTGGGTTTATCCTCGACCCATCCTTTGATCTCATCAGGTGCGTCGTCGTAATCTGTCTCGTCTTGTTCAATGCCCATTAAATCGAAATCCAGCTCAATGTCAAAATCATAATCATTATTCAAATTGGAAAGACCATTTGTTAGGCAAGGATTACTCAATTTGGTACACCTGACATGAAACAAAATACTTGTCATATATAAATCATTTTTCACGACGATCGCATTTTCAAAATAACACGAAGAAACGACATAATTATGCAAAAATAAAACAACAACAAAAATAAACTTCTTCATTCCCCCATCCTCTGGGGTCTACCACCCTGACATTGGGTTTTACCCTCGTTTGGACACTACTGGTTTCATGGACCAGTTGTCGACGGTCAGGTCCGATGATATGCGCTGGATAAAAGGGGGCCTTATATCGGACACTTCCCCGATGATTACGGATACGTCGCCTGAGTCCTCCTTCCTATCTTCTCTAGGAATAATCAGCCCTGTCCAATTGATGACAGGCACAACTTGTTGGGCTCCCGGTGGTGTGACAATATTTGTCCCCTCCCTACTGCTTGTTGATTGTCCGGGGATGTAGCACTTGGTTTCAAACTCCTTGGCGACCTCTTGCAGAAAACCCTCCCTCCGGGCCGACTCATTACGTGTGGGGGTTAACTCTTCATTCCCTGCCATAATCACAGGCTCGCTGATCCCCTGTTCATTGTCGAATTTGGTTACTGGACTGCCGACTAGTCGAATTGGAGCCGCACCCCGACGGTGTCTCCGTGCTACGCCCTCATGGTATCCCAAACCTGCTTTGCCTATCTGCTGTGGTAGGTGGATGGGCTCGGTGATCCCCTGACTGCTTCTCCCTAATCCCTGTCCAGGCTGGAAGTTCATTTTTATCATTTCCTTTGCCACAAAGGTGAGTTCGGGAGAGATCCTAGGTTTCACAGCTGGAGCTCCCAGGCATCTATAGTGGGGAGTGCTAATCTCCAATGCTTGAAAGCTGGCAGGTGCCGCTGACTCATCCACATTGATTACTGGCAGGTCACTCCTAGGAGGAGAAGGGTCATCACATTCGGCAGAGATTGTTACCAGATTCCCATCGATGATTAGTTTGATCTGTTGGTGGAGCGTGGAAGGAACTGCCCCGGCCATGTGTATCCATGGCCTCCCTAACAGCAGGTTGTAGCTGGCCGCGATGTCAAGGACTTGGAAAGAGATGTCAAAAGTGCAGGGCCCTATCTCCACCGGCAATTCTACTTCCCCAATGGTATCCCTCCGGGATCCGTCAAAAGCCCGGACCACCACATGACTGGCCCGTAGGCGCTTGGAACTGATGTTCATTTTCTTTAGCGTACTGAGAGGACATATATTCAATGCCGATCCCCCATCGATCAGCACCCCATTCATGACATATCCTGAGGAGATTACCGCAATGTGTAGCGGTTTTCGGTGCCCCCTTCCCTCCTTGGGAATGTCCTCATCCGTGAAGGATATTGCATCGCTTTCCAATAGGTGGCCCACCAGCTGGCCAAAACCCTCCTCACTAATTTCTTTGGGCACGTATGCCTCCTCCAGAACCTTCGTCAGGGTTTTGCAATGCTCACTGGATGACAACACCAAGTCCATGACTGATGTTAGGGTTGACTCCTCATTTAAAATCTGGATCCCCCTGGTTTCTGGGTGATCCATCCTTTTCAAAAATTCTATGGCCTTTTCCTCGGAAACCTCTTCATTTTTTCTCTTTTGGCTCTCAAGGACTCGCCCGGGAAGACATAAGGGGTTCCCCTTTGTTTTCACGGAAGCACAACTGGCCGCTTCCTCTGGTATTCCCCATTAATTCCAGGGTACAGTCTTTAGGCTACTGATAGGGAGTTGCGGCCTAGCCGCAAGGATGATGGGCCTCGGAGCTGTCAACTTGACAGGTTCCCCCGTGCTATTCGTACCTATCCCTATCAACCTGATGGGCGTTACCCTTGCACTCTCATGATCATGTATCACGTTGATCATTTCCTCAATTTTTTGCACATAGTTCAACCTCGGCGGCCCCCCAGCTTCACTTTCCTCCGTCGCATTGACCCCCCCTCCATCATGTCTTGGCAGGGGATTTGCCTTAACATTCGGGGAGTCTGGTTGTTCCACCACAATTTCCCCATTGTCGATCATGTTCTGAATTATATGTTTCAATGTCCAACAATCTTGCGTATCATGACCCGGGGAACCCGAGTGGTAGGCGCACCACTTGCTTGGGTCAAATCTCCTTCCCTTCGGGTCACTTGGGGGAGCCAAATTGATTATCTTCTTTTGGGTCATCAATACTGCCAAAATCCGCTCGAGAGGTTCCCCGAGTGGGGTGAATACTCGATTTTGTGAGGCCTCAAATCTCCTTCGCCCCTCTGCCCTTTGATCTGTGAAGTTTGGCTGTCGGGATGGCCCTACCCTTTGCGCCTGTACCGGAAGATGGCTTTCTGTTTTTCTGGATGACCCCTGTAGGATGAGGGAGACATCTTCTTCCTTCTTCTTTTGGACCCTCCGGGAAGTGCTGCCATAGTTTCCACTCTGTATTTGCTCGGCAGCAGTTTCTAAAGCAGTAAAATCCCGGATTTTACCCGATTTCAACCCCATATCTACCATCTCTCCATGTTTAATCATCTCAGCGAAAGGTCTTCCAATCCCCGAGATGACTCGTTCATAATATGGTGCCTCTTGAATGTCTACAAAAGTCATCACCATCTCCGATTCGCTCATCGGGGGGGTCACCTGTGCGGCCATGCCCCTCCATCGTTGCGCATATTCCCTGAAGGATTCCCTAGGTTGTTTCTTAACCTTTGTCATTTGATACCTGTCAGGGGCCATCTGGGCCTGAAAGCTGTATTGGGTTAAGAAGGTATGGGCCAATTCCTCCCAGTTGTGGATTCGGGCGTTGTCGAGACGGGCATACCAGATCCTTGCCTCCCCCGTCAAGCTTTTCTGGAATAATTGCATTCTCAACCCCTCGTCCTCGGCATAAGACCCGAGTTCTCCAATGTATATTTTCAAGTGTGTGTAGGGATCTCCCTTCCCGTTGTATTTTTCAAACTCAGGGATTTTAAATTTCTCCGGGTATCTGGCTCCGGGGAAAACGCATAAATCTGAATAGTTAACCCTGCCGAGGGACCCTATGCCCTTCATAGATTGGATGGTTTCTTCTATTTGTCTCATTTTCTTCTGCAAGTCATCTGTATCTCCCTCTTCCGGGATAGTAATCACTGTTTTGTTTGGTACGGGAATGGCCTTTGGGACGACTGGCTCGCCCTTAGGTGGATCCTCCTTAGGTAGTTCCTGCCTGGGTATCAACTGCTCTCTTAGCATTATGGCCATTTCTAACATCTGCTTCTTAAAGTCATCAAATTCCTCCCTAGATATGGCACCGGAATTGGTAGATGGAATATCAGCCATTTCAGATATGGAGTTTTGGGCCCTTTTAGACTACGAACGGGTTTGAGGAGCAATCCTGCAGGCAAACGGCTCGAAGTTTAGTCTTGGGCAATGAAAGGATGCGGATGCATGCTAAAACTGTAAATTTTTGGTGTTTTTTGGGTTTTTTAATCTTTTTCTGCAAAACAACACGTTAGTGGTTCTTTATTGAAATAATGCATGCTAGATACGATTTATTATGCTTCCCGTGCCGTTCCCTGCAAAACACAGAGGTTAGTATTTTCTTTTGACGTAAAGGGGAAGCATATATGAATATGTTGCAATGACATTTATACGTATAAACGTAAAAGGGCATGAAGAGACATTTCCTGCGTTGGGTTAATCTGGGGCTGACCTATCCTAGGGTTACTCTCACGGGCTTTTCAGCATGAAGGTCCCCAAATCTTCGCAATCTACTCGTCTGAGCCCTTTCGATTGGAGCGGATTTGGGTGGTGCGTTTCCTGAGCCATCTCCAGGGAGCAGCCCCTTCGAGTCCAGTAATAAGCAGCCGACAGGTTCGCCTCAGGAGGAGGTACTCTCTCAACATACATTCGCATTCATCGTCCTCACCGTATGCAAATGATTACTTTAAGGTAAATCAACTCCATTCAATCATTCATTCATTGGACAAAAGCACACATTCACACAACAATAAGCAAACACCTCAAAATATTGCACGTATACACACATTCTTGAATTATTAAAGGATAGGAAAGCATCAAGATTTCAATGCGGCTTAAGCCCTCTAATGGTCCCCAGCAGAGTCGCCAGCTGTCGATGCCGGGCTTTTCTCTTCGCGTGTCTTTTTAGTCTTTTCCAATTCTTAGCCTCTTGATTAAATGATTTTTGGAAAAGGTCGGCATTAATGTCGACGGGGTTTTGAAAGATCGTTTTTTATGATGAGCCAATTAACCAGAGTCGCCAGTTGGTATATTTGAAATGGATGTAGCAACTCATCCGAGTTTTCGTTTTTTATAAATCGCTGGCTCATATGTGACTCCGAATCAATTGGTCTGCAAATCGAGATTCATATAGTTCGGGGGCTTGCTTAAGTGAGGGGAAGGTGTTAGGCACCCCTCGACTTCCGTGAAACACGGTTACCGCAATCTTGATGCTTTCCTATCCTTTAATTCTCGAATGTGTGTGTATGTGCGCGTGTGTGTATGTGTGTGTGTCTATGTGAATGTTGTGGTGAGTTTGTATGAAAGAATCATTTGGATTTTTAGGGAGAGTCATGCTTTAATTTGAGAACGCTTCGGGATGTCTTTTCGGCATACACGAGAAAGCTTGATTCCTTATGAGAGAGGTTTGATTTTAATTTGTCAAAAGCCATGGAATTTTTCTTTAGGTGTCGTTTTGGCAAAACAAGAGTTTTAAGCCTTCGTCAAAATAGGAATCGAGATCTATACGTTGCCCTCGTAACTCAAATGATGGGCAATTTCTAGGATCCCTTTAACCCTATGCACAAAGATTTAATAAAACATTACTCATTTCTAAAATCCAATTTTGTGATGTTTGAAAACGATTTCCTTTAGCTTTCTCGTTAAATAGGAGTCGACATTCGTTAGCATTCCCAATTTATTATCCTCGTGATGCTAATAACCTATTTTGATCGATTTTAGAAAAATCTTTATTGTTTTGGTTTTGAAATCCTTTGTTTGATGTTACAAATCCAATTAAACATCAAAACGCGTAGGGGGTTATTCACAGGCATGTAAGCCATCAAAATACCCCCGAACGCCAACAATCACATATTTTCACTATGACGGGGCCTTAAACACGATTCTTGCTTTAGCGTCGTTTTAAGGCCCGACGATTACATATTTTACAATGAAAACTACATCATTCCTACTTCTTACATCAAGATATGTCCATCATCAGATTTGGACCACGGGGCCGCTTTCCTAGGCTCACAACCAAATTTCCACACACCCACAATCGGATGTTACAAGAAATAACCAACACGGATAATCTAACAATACCAAGACATCCTAAAATATCGATCTAAAAGAAACTATGCCAAATATAACGTCGTAAAACAAACAAAAAGAAGATCAACGAATAAATATCATTGGGTTATTAGGAAGAATTTTGTTCCGATGGAACCCTCACTAATAATCCCTAATTCATTGTTCCATCATAAATTACATGAAAACTACATTTAATTTGACCAAATGATGTGATAGAAATTGCAAAAATAAGGAGATTTTTACCTTGCAAATGAAATCCAAATGGATGTAAATTTGTCTATTCGGATAGAAGAAAAGATATATGTGATACAATTAATTCACAAGAATATTATTCCTCTCTTTTTTTCTCTCTTTCACTCCTATTTTTATTGCAAATCTATGCTATTTCTTCCTCAATTTTCGAACTTCTTGCTGCTGTATTTTTCTTCTTCTCGGATCTGCTGAATTCCTCCTCTCTCTGTCCCTGTATGCTGAAATGAGTTGTTATAGGCTGGCCAGAGCCAGCCGCCTGCCTTCCACCCAGCACGCCAGCCACTTTGATTATTTAATTCTTCTCGGTTCCCGTACCGCACCTCAATTCTTGCGTCGCGCTGTCAGTTTTATCCGAAATGCCTGTATTTTGCAGTCCGATAATTACTGCGGGATGTGACACATTATTCGGAAATGCTCATTTCAGATGGCTTTATCGTCACGTTGATTTTGACTGCAACTTGTCGCGGCGGCGTCCAGTCTTCGCACTTATGCCGATTCTTTTGCTCCCGCAGGCGGGTTCAATTGACGATTTTGCCCTCCTGTCAAGGTTAGCATACGAAGTGCAAAATTTGGGTGTCTACACTCATCACACACAAGATACTATGATGATCTCAAGTCCAAGGATCATTTGTACTACTATCACTAGAGGAATTCCTATTGACAGGCGAGTAAAACTCCATTAGGTATTCCTTAGCGAGCCACGTTTAGTGAACTTATTCACTAATAAGCACCTACATACTTGCTTTAGTGTCTCCACACAAATGATTATGAGATCAATCATCCTCTTCATAAGAGCAAGCAACGTATGTACTAATTTATCCGGATTCACTAATCCCCTTTTTAGTAATCCAACGATTAGGAACGATTTTAGTTTGTGAGCTATCTAGAATTTAGATCTCATTAACATGATCCCCATTATGATTCTAAAAGCATTGCTAAAAACCTATGGGTTTATCACATTTAATATAACAGCACCATGTAGATAATGTAAAATGCCTTTAATAACCGAATAAGATTACAAAGTATATGCTACATCATATCAAATATGATTGGCTTGTGTGCATACTACTTTTAATCTCCCACTGGCAGTAAATCCGATCGTCATGGTATCTAATACCCTTCTTCTCTAAGTGACGATCATCCTGCTGTTTAGATAAAGCTTCAGTAAATGGATATGCAATGTTGTTCTCCAGAGTCCACTATCTCTATAGTGACGTTTTCCTCTTTCAATGATTCCACTAATCAAATTAGAGTGCCGCAACACTTGTTTGAATCCAAGATGAGACTTAGGAACTATTCCTAGTTCTGTAATGAACCTTTCATCCAAACAATCAACTTGCAGCTTCATTTACAGCTATATACTTTGTATTTGTCTCTAAACCAACAACTCTTTGCTGTTTGGAACTTTTCCAATTCACTGCACCACTTTTAAAGGTAACGCTTTACCTTAAAGTGGATTTGTTATCGTCTTGGTCAGTCTGAAAAACTTGAGTCTGTTTAGCCCTCTAGTTTTAATTCAGACCTATCATGAATCATGATCACATCTTCAGTACCGGTTAAGTACCTAAAGATGTTTATCACTGTCTTACAGTGATCATATCCAGAATATGACTGATCAACATCAAGCCTAGTATATTCATTGTATACATGATAGTAACTCATGCGATCTCTCTTTCAATTGGGGACAATTTTAGAGAAATACACTCTATGGCTCATCATCGTGAGACCTCTCTTGGAGTTTGCCATGTTAAACGTCTTTAGCATCAAATGAATATACGTTCCTTGGGTCAAGCCGAACATCCTTTTAAATCTATCTATATAGATTTATATCCCCAATTTATAGGATGCTCCTCCCACATCATTCATGGAGGAATGTTTAGACAATTTTATCTTTACTGATTGTAGCATTGGTGTGTTATTCCTTATCAGTAGTATATCAACATATAATACTAGGAATGTCACAGTACTCCCACTGACCCTTTTGTACACACTAGGTTCATTCTAATTTTTGATAAAATCAAACTCTTTTGATTGTCTCATCAAAATGAATGTTCCATCTTTGAGAAGCTTGCTTCAATCCATCAATGGATCATTGTAGCTTAAAACACGATTTGCTTCAACCTTTGAAACAAATTCCTCTGGCTGTATCATACATACATTCTCCTCAAGTCTTCATTTAGGAAGGGCATCTCCACATCCATTTTGCCAGATTTCGTAATAAGCTGCAATCATAAGAAAAATCCAAATGGACTTGAGCATTACCTGGTAATAAGGCTTTATCACAGTCAACTCCTTGACTTGAAAAACCTTTTAAACATGTCTGGTCTTATAGGTCTCCACCTTTCCATTTACCACAGTCTTTCTCTTAAAGACCTATACACACTCTAAGCATTATGCCCTTTTGTGGAGTAACCAGAGTCTATACTTGGTTCTCATACATGGAGTCCATTTCGGATTTCATGACCATATGCCATTTTTCTGAGTGTCTTCTACTCATAGCCTTGTCGTATATAACTGGATCATCATCCTCTATGATGCGTACCTCATCATCATCCTCTATGATGAATCCATACCTCCCAGGTATCTTCGGTACTCTTCTAGATTTACGATTCAGTTGTGGTACAATAGGTCTATCTACAGTTTCCTCTTTTCAACTTAAAGTGCTTTGTGGTTCTTGAACTCCTTCAAGATCTATTACCCTCCCACTAGCTCCTTCAATGATAAACACATTTATCTAAGAAGGCAACGTGTAGGATTATAGTAATAATACCCTAAACTTTCTTTAAGATATCCCACAAGTCTGCACTTGTCAGATTTTTGTCCCAAACTTATCTTTGAAACCTTTTCACATAAGCTGGACAACCCCTTATTTTAACATACTTAAGATTAAGAATCTTTCCTATCCATAACCTTTATGGAGTCTTGGGCTAAGATTTTTTTTTAGGTTTCCTTATTTTATAGATATGCATTCGTTTCTAGGGCATAACCCCAGATGGATACTAGAATGTCGGTAAAAATCATTATGGACTGCACCATGTCCAACAAGGTACAATTTCTCCTTTTAGATACACCAATCAATTATTGCGTATCGGAGGTGTCCATTATGAGAAAATACCATTTTGAGATGATCTAGAAACTCATTGCAGAAGTATTCTTTCCTCGATCTGATCAAAGAATCTTAATACTTTGTCAATATGTTTCACTTCTGAATTCTTTGAACCTTTCAAAATGATTCAGGCTTGTATTTCATCAAATACACACATTCAACTCTTTGAATGACCATCTCCTTTTCTTTTATTAGTTTATTCAATTTGCAATATGTTTTTCATGTAAGTCAAGTATACAAAATCTATCAAGTATTCTTCAAGTTTCAAACAAAACATTATCATTATAAATAGAACCACAATTGTTCTTAAATATAATACCAGAACTTTCCTTGTCCAACAACGGAAGTAATAATGTTTCTAAAGAGAACTGAAATATAATAACAACTTATTAACTTAATAGACTTGCCCGTAGGTATTGCTAAACTATAAGTTATACGGCTAATGTAGCAACCATTGCTCCATTCTCCACACGTAAGATTACTTACTCTTGGTTTAGCTTTCTACTTCTACTTAGTCTCTGTATTGGATTGCATACGAGAGAACTACAGCCGGTATTCAATACCCAAGTAGAACCTTGACTTACAGAAAAATTTATTTCAATCATGAACAAACCTATATCTGTAACCGAAGCTTCACTGAGCTTCTTCTGGTTAGCCTCTATAAGATTCTCCTTACAGTTTCCTTTCTAGTATCTAGGCTTATTGCAGTGGAAGCAAACTCCTTTGCTATCTTCATCAGTCTTGTTCTTATTATCCTTTGTTTTTGCCTTTCCATTTACCTTCTTTGAATTGTTCTTTTTTTAAGAAGATCCTTTGGCACTCTTTTGATTCCTAGAAGAATCATCTACCAGTAAGACTTGGTCTTTCTTGGTTGGAAAGTGACTATTTACAGTTTTCAACATGTTTAAGCAACTCAGGCAGGCTGACATATAGCGTGTTCATGTGGAAATTCACAATAATTTGTGAGAAAGAGTCCGGAAGTGATTGCAAGATCAAATCTTGGATCAACTCTCCATCCATTAAAACCCAGTTATCCCAATTGTTCAATCAGATTGATCATTTTAGGACATTTGTCTGTACTGTAGTGCCATCGGTCATTTTATATCGGAAAAGCTCCTTAGATATCTGATATCTAATAGTCCTACTGTCCTCACCATTCAACTCCTTGAATGTGCAGGAGTACAGTAGGAGCATCCATAGTTTCATGCTGACGCTGAAGCTCGTTACTCATGGATGCGAGCATGATACATTGAGCCAACTGTGCATTATCCTGCACTTTCTAAAAGTAGCAATCTCTTCCCCAGAGGCATTGTCTTCAACCATTGCAGGGATAGGCGTATTAAGGACATAAGATAGCTTTTCAGCCTTGAGAACTATTCTCAAATTCCTTAACTAGTCCAGTTAATTATCATCTAATATGCTCCGCAGTGATAATAAATTAGACATTGTAAAATTCTGTAAATGAAATAGACAACATTTTAGCATACATTAATTACCAAAATAAATTAGGTCTTTATTTTAAATTGGTACCTCACTATTTTCATCAAACTATATTACCCTCAATATATAGTTCAACAATTCTAATTAAAGATTTGCTAGTGAGAATGAGGATCTTATTTCAAATGTATATAGCCTTGTGTGACACAACAAACTATATATAAATAAATAGGTAGACAACTATTGTCAATTACATCACTATGTAACTCCTTGTATTTTGCCTCTTAGATTATTTTGTTAAAGTGTGACACATCCGAATCAAAATTATCCAAGTTAAGTCCAACCTAGCACTTCCATATATTCGAAAGAAAAACACTGTCCTTGTGTGACACAACAAAACAACATCGTTCAGTCTATTTATAAGCATCAAATATGATAAAGCAACATCTTAAATGTTTAATACTTGCCTTGTGTGACACAACAAACTCATATTAAATATTTAATACTCTATCGCTTTACCATGCTAGAAGGCAACGTTCGATATTCCAAATATCTTTGAACGCTTAGGACTTAATATAATTTCTTTGAGGAGTTTGTAATTATTTGTCTCGTCTTATTTAGCGCGCATGCACACACACACACACACACTCACACACACACACACACACACACACACACACACACACACATATATATATATATATATATATATAATACGCGTCATATTATTTAACATGTGAAACATATTGTATAATATATAATATGTACATAGTAAGCATGCACATATAGAATACTATATTCTACCCGGATTGATTATAGACTTTTATTCTAGTTTGGTTCACTAGAGCCACCAAGTGAACCATAAGGTCAAACCTAGGGTGCAAGAACAAAATTTAAATATAACTATTACATTTAAACTCGAGCTCTATTACAAACGGGTCTTCAAGTGCTCCTTGCTCCTTTGTTTCCAATTCTTCAAATAATTCTAACTAAACCTATTACATATACTATTTACAATAAATAGAAACCTTGATCAGCAGTCAAGTGGAGGTACATATGAGGAAGATAGAATTTACATCACGAAAAACTAGAGAAGACGAGGTACATAGACCCCATTTATAAAACTCATTCATTCAAGCATCCACTAAAATAAATCCAATCACACATTGTTCACTAGTCCATAATCAATCACTATTTATTACCATACATATCTTCATATGTATCAATAAATAACATTCATTCCATGAATATTAAAACCATTCCATATATGCATTGATATCAATTAATGGGCAATAAAAAGTTTATTAGAAATCCAATTTTGTAATAAAATAAACTCCTTTATTCTAATCAAAATTTAAATTATAATAAACTTATTTATTTTATTTTATCCAATTTTGAATAAAAATAAACTCTTTTATTTTTAATAAAATTTCAAATCAAAATAAACTCTTTTATTTCAATTAACATGGAATCCTATTCCATATGTGAATAAACTCCTTTATTCTAAATTTATATCAATTAAATAAACCATTTATTTTAATTGAAGGAAAAATTATTTTTTCGGATTCTGCTGTCCGGCGCAGCTGCGCTGAACCCCAGAAATGACTTTTTGGGTTTGGGCGCAGCTGTGCTCCAGAATGAACTGGAAACGGCGCAGCTGCGCCACGTGGCAGATTAAAAAAAACAGATTCTGCCCAAAAATTTTGATCCAATCGCATACCATACATACATGGAATCATCAAAATCGATAATTAGCACAAGATTAGGCTCTGATACCACTGTTAGGTTTGTATATAGCGCGAACATGCAATCAAATTACATAAATAGTGCGGAAGCGCAATAAAACGGATTTTAAAATTTTTCATACAAACCATCACAATGATCATCCATGTGCTCAATTATCAATTAAACGAAAGAGATAAAGTATGAGAATCATACCCTTGTAGAACCATGCTTCCATAGGTACGAGTTCACCTCCAAATCCTTCGCGTTCTTCTTGAATTCCACCTATTAAATTCCTTCCTTTAATCAACATTAGCCACCCAAGTGTTTGGCCTCTAGAGGTGATCCACCAAGGAATAATAGTTGTTCAAGAGGATGGGTATTGGCAAAACCCTAGTTTCTATCTCTATAGAAATTGCAAATAATCTCTCTCTCCAATTCTTATGGAAGAGTGTGTAACTGTCTAACCCTAAATCATGATAATACTCCTCTTATTTATAGATATAGGGAACCTCCTAAACTATTTAGGATTAGGGTTTTTATTTTAATTAAACTCCTTTAATTAATTAAACTCCTAATCCAATTAGGAATTTATGAGAGTACTTTTATTAATTAATTCTCAAACCCTTTTAGGAACTAAATAATAATAATAATAGTAATAATAATAAGACTCCTCTTATTAATTTATATTTAATATTTCCAAAATATTAAATAATAAATATTAAGCTATTTAATTTATTCTATCTCCATAGATTAAATTAAATAAACTTAACTTATTATTACAATTATGTCATTTACTTCTTAAACAAATATTTTTCTTTTGCGGTGTGACCCTTTAGGTTCTCCATATTAAACCGGTTATGAATAAATCAATTAAAACAATTCTAATCTTATTTAAATAAATAAATTAAACTATTTAATTTATTTAAATAAATAATATTTATTCTACAATAAGGGTAAGCTCCCTTAGCGATTAACGACTTTCTAGATAATATAGATTTCAACATTAATCATAAAAGAACCTTTCAGTGAATAGTTACTGTACAATTCAATCCTTCTACCATACAATGTCCCAATTAAATATAAGACATGGAATTACTGTCAAGTCTTATTTTATTTAATTATATGTATTTCGATTTTCAAATGCACAACTTTGATAATGCAAATTAGAAACTCCTTTCTAATTTCATTCTGCTTTGGCTAAAGACTTCTGAGCCGTTATTTATCGAATCACATAGGACATTCTCTCTTTTTACTAGAAGTGGTAGATTCTTTGTTGATCATTCACCTATCTCTACGTATAACTTATTATACCCAATCATAACCTTCAATATACCCTAAGGGTCTTCAGGGACATGTCAAAGTATAACTCATCACACACAAGATACTATGATGATCTCAAGTCCAAGGATCATTTGTACTACTATCACTAGAGGAATTCCTATTGACAGACGAGTAAAACTCCATTAGGTATTCCTTAGCGAGCCACGTTCAGTGAACTTATTCTCTAATAAGTACCTACATACTTGTTTTAGTGTCTCCACACAAATGATTATGAGATCAATCATCCTCTTCATAAGTGAAAGTAGTATGCACACAAGCCAATCATATTTGATATGATGTAGCATATACTTTGTAATCTTATTCGGTTATTAAAGGCATTTTATATTATCTACATGGTGCTGTTATATTAAATGTGATAAACCCATAGTTTTGAGCAATGCTTTTAGAATCATGATGGGGATCATGCTAATGAGATCTAAATTCTAGATATCTCACAAACTTAAATTGTTCCTAATCGATGGATTACTAAAAAGGGGATTAGTGAATCTGGATAGATTAGTACATACGTTGCTTGCTCTTATGAAGAGAATGATTGATCTCATAATCATTTGTGTGGAGACACTAAAGCAAGTATGTAGGTGCTTATTAGAGAATAAGTTCACTGAACGTGGCTCGCTAAGGAATACCTAATGGAGTTTTACTCGCATGTCAATAGGAATTCCTCTAGTGATAGTAGTACAAGTGATCCTTGGACTTGAAATCATCATAGTATCTTGTGTATGATGAGTTATACTTTGACATGTCCCTTAAGACCTTTAGGGTATATCAAAGGGTATGATTAGGTATAATAAGTTATACATGGAGATAGGTGAATGATCAATAAAGAATCTACCACTTCTAGTAAAAGGAGAGAATGTCCTATGTGATTCGATAAATGACGACTCAGAAGTCTTTGGCCAAAGCAGAATGAAATTAGAAAGGAGTTTCTAATTTGCATTAATTAGAGTTGTGCATTTGAGAATCGAAATACATATAATTAAATAAAATAAGACTTGACAGTAATTCCATGTCTTATATTTAATTGGGACATTGTATGGTAGAAGGATTGAATTGTACGGTAACTATGCACTGAAAGGTTCTTTTATGATTAATGTTGAAATGTATATTATCTGGAAAGTCGTTGATCGCTAAGGGGCTTACTCTTATTGTAGAATAAATATTATTTATTTAAATGAATTAAATAGTTTAATTTATTTATTTAAATAAGATTAGAATTGTTCTAATTGATTTATTCACAACCGGTTTAATATGGAGAACCTAAAGGGTCACACCGCGAAAGGAAAATATTTATTTAGGAAGTAAATGGCATAATTGTAATAATAAGTTAAGTGTATTTAATTTAGTCTATGGAGATAGAATAAATTAATTAGCTTAATATTTATTATTTAATATTTTAGAAATATTAAATATAAATTAATAAGAGGAGTCTTATTATTATTATTACTATTACTATTATTTAATTCCTAATAGGGATTGGGAATTAATTAATAGAAGTACTCTCACATGAATTCCTAATTGGATTAGGAGTTTAATTTAATTAAAGGAGTTTAATTAGAATAGAAACCCTAATCCTAAATAGTTTAGGGAAGGGTTTTCCTACATCTATAAATAAGAGAAGTCTTATCATAGATTGGGGTTACACACTCTTACATAAGAATTGTAGAGAGTACTTACAATTTCTATAGAGATAGAAACTAGGGTTTTGCCAACACCCATCTTCTTGAACAAGTATTATTCCTTGGTGGATCACCTCTAGAGGCCAAACACTTGGGTGGCTAACGTTGATCAAAGGAAGGAATTTAATCGGTGGAATTCAAGGAGAACGCGTAGGAATTGGAGGTGAACTTGTACCTGAGGAAGCTTGAATTCTACAAGGGTATAATTCTTATTCTCCATCTCTTTCGTTTAATTAATAATTGTGCATAAAGAAAGATCATGGTGATGGTTTGTATAAAATTTTAAAATCTGATTTTATCGTGCTTCCGCTTTATTAATGTAATTTGATTGCATGTTCGCGTTATACAAACCTAACAGTGGTATCAGAGCCAAACTTTATGCGAATTATTAATTGTTTTGATTCGGTATATACATTGATATGTGTTTAGAACAATTTAATTGGGCATAATTGTTTGTGTAAAATTATTTTATTATTTTTTTTATTTTGATTTTATTTATTTTTAATTAAGATAAAAGGTTTATTTTAATTGGAATATGATTAAAATTAAAAGTTTTATTTTAACTTGGAATGTGATTCTACGTTAACTAAAATAAAGGAGTTTATTCATATATGGAATAGGATTCTATGTTTCCTAGAATAAAGGAGTTTATTCATATATGGAATAGGATTCCATGTTTCTTAGAATAAAGGAGTTTATTCACATATGGAATAGGATTCCATGTTTCCTTAAAAAATAAAGATGTTTATTTTGATAAGGAATAGGATTCAACATATTTTATTTTTCAACAATTTTAAGTTAAAATTAAAGGTGTTTATTTTAAACTTGAAATTGGTTTCCATATTAATTAAAATAAAGGAGTTTATTTTGATTTGGAATTTGATTAAAATAAAGGAGTTTATTTTATTCAAAAAAAAAAATTAAAATTAAAATAAAAGAGTTTATTTTGATTTGGAATATGATTAAAATAAAGAAGTTTATTTTAATTGAAATTGGATTTCATGATAACTAATTAGAGTTGGAATTGGATTTCATGATAACTAATTAGAGTTGGAATTGGATTCCATGATAACTAGTTGGAGTTGAAATTGAATTTTATACTAACTAATATTGCCCATTAAATGATATCAATGCATATATGGAATGGTTTTATTATTCATGGGATGAATGTTATTTATTGATACATATAGAGATATGTATGATAATAAATAGGGATTGATTATGGACTATTGACCAATGTGTGATTGGATTTATTTTAGTGGATGCTTGAATGTATGGGTTTTTATAAATGGGGTCTGCGTACCTCGTCTTCTCTAATTTTTCTTAATGTAAATTCTATCTCCCTCCTATGTATTTCCCCTTGACTGCTGATCAAGGTTTCTATTTATTGTAAATAGTTTTTGTAATAGGACTAGTTAGAATTAATTTTGAAGAATTGAAGACAAAGAAGCAAGGAGCGCTTGAAGACCCATTTGTAATGGAGCCCGGGTTTAAATGTAATAGTTATATTTAAATTTAATTCTTGCACCCTAGGTTTGACCTTTTGGTTCACTTGGTGGCTCTAGTGAACCAAACTAGAATAAAAGTCCATAATCAATCCGGGTAGAATATAATATTCTATATGTGCATGCTTACTATGTATATATTATATATTATACAACATGCTTCGCATGTCAAATAATATGACGCGTATTTTATATATATATGTGCATGCGCGCTAAACAAGATGAGACTAATAATAACAAACCCCTCAAAGAAATTATATTAAGTCCTAAGCGTTCAAAGATATTAGGAATATCGAACGTCGCCTTCTAGCATGGTAAAACAATAGAGTATTAAATATTTAATATGAGTTTGTTGTGCACACACAAGGCGAGTATTAAATATTTAAGATGTTGTTTTATCACATTTGATGCTTATAAATAGACTGAACGATGCTGTTTTGTTGTGCACACACAAGGACAGTGTTTTTCTTTCGAATATATGGAAGTGCTAGGTTGGACTTAACTTAGATTATTTTAGTTCGGATGTGCACACACTTGACCATTATAATCTAAGAGGCAAAAATACAAGGAGTTACATAGTGATGTAATTGACAATAGTTGTCTACCTATTTATTTATATATAGTTTGTTGTGCACACACAAGGCTATATACATTTGAAATGAGATCCTTATTCTCACTAGCAAATCTTTAATTAGATTTGCCGAACTGTATATTGAGGATAATATAGTTTGATGAAAATAGTGGGAGATACCAATTTAAAATAAAGACCTAATTTATTTTGGTAATTAATTAAAAATGAATGTATGCTGAAATGTTGTTAAATTACAAATTCATTTATAGAATTTTACAATGTCTAATTTACTATCACTGCGGAGCATATTAGATGCTAATTAACTGGACCAAATAACACGGAATAGTTAAGAAATTTGAGAATAGTTCTCAAGGCTGAAAAGCTATCTTATATCCTTAATATGCCTATCCCTGCAATGGTTGCAGACAATGCCTCTGAGGAAGAGATTGCTACTTTTAGAAAGTGGCAAGATGATGCACAGTTGGCTCAATGCATCATGCTCGCATCCATGAGTAACGAGCTTCAGCGTCAGCATGAAACTATGGATGCTCCTACCATACTCTTGCACCTTCAAGGAGTTGAAGGGTGAGGAAAGTAGGACTATTAGATATCAGATATCTAAGGAGCTCTTCCGATCTAGAATGACCGATGGCACTACAGTATAGACAAATGTCCTAAAATGAACAATATGATTGAACAATTGGGATAACTGAGTTTTAATGGATGGAGAGTTGATCCAAGATTTGATCTTGCAATCACTTCCGGACTCTTTCTCACAAATTGTTGTGAATTTCCACATGAACAAGTTATATGTCAGCCTGCCTGAGTTGCTTAAACATGTTGAAAACTGTAAAGAGTCACTTTCCAACCAAGAAAGACCAAGTCTTACTGGTAGATGATTCTTCCAGGAAGCGGAAGAGGGCCAAAGGATCTTCTTAAAAGAAGAACAATTCAAAAAAGGTAAATGGAAGGGCAAAAATAAAGGACAATAAGAACAAGACTGATGCAAATAGCAAAGGAGTTTGCTTCCACTGCAATAAGCCTGGATACTAGAATTAAAACTAGAGGGTAACCAGAAGAAGCTTAGTGAAGCTTCGGTTACAAATATGGGTTTGTTCATGATTGAAATAAATTTTTCTATAAGTCAAGGTTCTACTTGGGTATTGGATACCGGCTGTAGTTCTCACGTATGTAATCCAATGTAGAGACTAAGCAGAAGTAGAAATCTAAACAAAGAATAAATAATCTTACGCGTGGAGAATGAAGCAATGGTTGTTGCATTAACCGTAGGAACTTATAGTTTAGCATTGCCTACGGGCAAGTCTATTAAGTTAATAAGTTGTTATTATGTTCCAGTTCTCTTTAGAAACATTATTACTTCCGTTGTTGGACAAGGAAGGTTCTGGTATTATATTTAAGAACAATTGTTGTTTTATTTATAATGATAATGTTTTGTTTGAAACTGGAAGATTACTTGATAGACTTTGTATACTTGACTTACATGAAAATTATTTTGCGAATTGAACAAACTAGTAAAAGAAAAGGGGGTGGTCATTCAAAGAGTTGAATGTATGTATTTGATGAAATACAAGTCTGAATCATTTGAAATGTTCAAAGAATTCAGAAGTGAAACATATTGACAGAGTATTAAGATTCTTTGATCAGATCGAGGAAAGAATACTTGTACAATGAGTTTCTAGATCATCTCAAAATGGTATTTTCTCATAATGGACACTTCCTGATACACAATAATTGATTGGTGTATCTAAAAGGAGAAATTGTACCTTGTTGGACATGGTGCAATCCATAATGATTTTTACCGACATTCTAGTATCCATCTGGGGTCAAACCCTAGAAACAGCTGCATATCTACAAAATAAGGTAACCTCAAAAATTCGAGCCCAAGACTCCATAAAGGTTATGGATAGGAAGGATTCCTACTCTTAAGTATGTTAAGATAAGGGGTTGTCCAGCTTATGTGAAAAGGTTTCAAAGATAAGTTTAGGACAAAATCTGACAAGTGCAGATTTGTGGGATATCCTAAAGAAGTTTAGGGTACTATAATCGTACATGCTACCTTCTTAGATAAAGGTGTTTATCATTGAAGGAGCTAGTGGGAGGGTTAGTGGGAGGGTAATAGATCTTGAAGGAGTTCAAGAACCACAAAGCACTTTAAGTCGAACCGAGGAACCTGTAGATAGACCTATTGTACCACAACCGAATCGTAAATCTGGAAGAGTATCGAAGATACCTGGGAGGTATGGATTCATCATAGAGGATGATGATGAGGTACGCATCATAGAGGATGATGATCCAGTTATATACGATGAGGCTATGAGTAGAAGACACTCAGAGAAATGGCAGATGGCCATAAAATCTGAAATGGACTCTATGTATAAGAACAAAGTATAGACTCTGGTATATATGGGTCTTTAGAAAGACTAGGGAAAATGGCAAGGTAGACACCTATAAGACCAGACCTGTTTAAAAGGTTTTTAAAGTCAAGGAGTTGACTGTGATAAAACCTTACTATCGGGTAATGCTCAAGTCTATTTGGATTTTGCTTGTGATTGCAGCTTATTACGAAATCTAACAAAATGGATGTGGAGACGTCCTTCCTCAATGAAGGCTTGAGGAGAATGTATGTATGATACAACTAGAGGAATTTGTTTCAAAGGTTGAAGCAAATCGTGTTTTAAGCTACAATGATCCATTTATAGATTGAAGCAAGCTTTTCATAGATGGAACATTCATTTTGATGAGACAATCAAAAGAGTTTGATTTTATCAAAAATGGGAATGAACCTAGTATGTACAAAAGGGTCAGTGGGAGTGCTGTGACATTCTTGGTATTATATGTTGATATACTACTGACAAGGAATAACACACTAATGCTACAATCAGTAAAGATAAAATTGTCTAAACATTCCTCCATGAATGCCTTGGGAGGAGCATCCTATAAATTGGGGATATAAATCTATATAGATAGATTTAAAAGGATGTTCGGCTTGACCCAAGGAACGTATATTCATTTGATGCTAAAGGCGTTTAGCAAGGCAAACTCCAAGAGAAGTCTCATGATGATGAGTCATGGAGTGTATCTCTCTAAAATTGTCTCCAATTAAAAGAGAGATCGCATGAGTTACTATCATGTATGCAGTGAATATACAAGGCCTAATGTTGATTAGTCATATTCTGGAAATGATCACTATAAGACGGTGATAAACATCTTTAGGTACTTAACCGGTACTGAAAATGTGATTATGATTCATGGTAGGTCTGAATTAAAACTAGAAGGCTAAACAGACTCAAGTTTTTCAGACTAACCAAGACGATAACAAATCCACTTTAAGGTAAATCGTTACTTTGAAAGGTGGTGCAGTGAATTGGAAAGGTTCCAAACAGGAAAGAGTTACTGGTTTAGTGACAAAGACAAAGTATATAGCTATAAATGAAGCTGCAAGTTGATTGTTTGGATAAACAGTTCATCACAAAACTAGGAATAGTTCCTAAGTCTCATCTTGGATTTAAACATGTGTTGCGGCACTTTCATTTAATTAGTGGAATCATTGAAAAAGGAGAAGTCACTATAGAGATAGTGGACTCTCAATAACAACATTGCATATCCATTTACTGAAGCTTTATCCAAACAGCAGGATGATCGTCACTTAGAGAAGAAGGGTATTAGATACCATGACGATTGGCTTTAGTGCAAGTGGGAGATTGAAAGTAGTATGCACACAAGCCAATCATATTTGATATGATGTAGCATATACTTTGTAATCTTATTCGGTTATTAAAGGCATTTTATATTATCTACATGGTGTTGTTATATTAAATGTGATAAACCCATAGTTTTGAGCAATGCTTTTAGAATCATGATGGGGATCATGCTAATGAGATCTAAATTCTAGATATCTCACAAACTTAAATTGTTCCTAATCGATGGATTACTAAAAAGGGGATTAGTGAATTCGGATAGATTAGTACATACGTTGCTTGCTCTTATGAAGAGAATGATTGATTTCATAATCATTTGTGTGGAGACACTAAAGCAAGTATGTAGGTGCTTATTAGAGAATAAGTTCACTGAACGTGGCTCGCTAAGGAATACCTAATGGAGTTTTACTCGCATGTCAATAGGAATTCCTCTAGTGATAGTAGTACAAGTGATCCTTGGACTTGAAATCATCATAGTATCTTGTGTATGATGAGTTATACTTTGACATGTCCCTTAAGACCTTTAGGGTATATCAAAGGGTATGATTAGGTATAATAAGTTATACATGGAGATAGGTGAATGATCAATAAAGAATCTACCACTTCTAGTAAAAGGAGAGAATGTCCTATGTGATTCGATAAATGACGACTCAGAAGTCTTTGGCCAAAGCACAATGAAATTAGAAAGGAGTTTCTAATTTGCATTAATTAGAGTTGTGCATTTGAGAATCAAAATACATATAATTAAATAAAATAAGACTTGACAGTAATTCCATGTCTTATATTTAATTGGGACATTGTATGGTAGAAGGATTGAATTGTACGGTAACTATGCACTGAAAGGTTCTTTTATGATTAATGTTGAAATGTATATTATCTGGAAAGTCGTTGATCGCTAAGGGGGCTTACTCTTATTGTAGAATAAATATTATTTATTTAAATGAATTAAATAATCTCTCTCTCCAATTCTTATGGAAGAGTGTGTAACTGTCTAACCCTAAATCATGATAATACTCCTCTTATTTATAGATATAGGGAACCTCCTAAACTATTTAGGATTAGGGTTTTTATTTTAATTAAACTCCCTTAATTAATTAAACTCCTAATCCAATTAGGAATTTATGAGAGTACTTTTATTAATTAATTCTCAAACCCTTTTAGGAACTAAATAATAATAATAATAGTAATAATAATAAGACTCCTTTTATTAATTTATATTTAATATTTCTAAAATATTAAATAATAAATATTAAGCTATTTAATTTATTCTATCTCCATCGATTAAATTAAATAAACTTAACTTATTATTACAATTATGTCATTTACTTCTTAAACAAATATTTTTCTTTTGCGGTATGACCCTTTAGGTTCTCCATATTAAACCGGTTATGAATAAATCAATTAAAACAATTCTAATCTTATTTAAATAAATAAATTAAACTATTTAATTTATTTAAATAAATAATATTTATTCTACAATAAGAGTAAGCCCCCTTAGCGATTAACGACTTTCTAGATAATATAGAATTCAACATTAATCATAAAAGAACCTTTTAGTGAATAGTTACTGTACAATTCAATCCTTCTACCATACAATGTCCCAATTAAATATAAGACATGGAATTACTGTCAAGTCTTATTTTATTTAATTATATGTATTTCGATTTTCAAATGCACAACTTTGATAATGCAAATTAGAAACTCCTTTCTAATTTCATTCTGCTTTGGCCAAAGACTTCTGAGCCGTTATTTATCGAATCACATAGGACATTCTCTCTTTTTACTAGAAGTGGTAGATTCTTTATTGATCATTCACCTATCTCTACGTATAACTTATTATACCCAATCATACCCTTTGATATACCCTAAGGGTCTTAAGGGACATGTCAAAGTATAACTCATCACACATAAGATACTATGATGATCTCAAGTCCAAGGATCATTTGTACTACTATCACTAGAGGAATTCCTATTGACAGACGAGTAAAACTCCATTAGGTATTCCTTAGCGAGCCACGTTCAGTGAACTTATTCTCTAATAAGTACTTACATACTTGTTTTAGTGTCTCCACACAAATGATTATGAGATCAATCATCCTCTTCATAAGTGAAAGTAGTATGCACACAAGCCAATCATATTTGATATGATGTAGCATATACTTTGTAATTTTATTCGGTTATTAAAGGCATTTTATATTATCTACATGGTGCTGTTATATTAAATGTGATAAATCTATAGTTTTGAGCAATGCTTTTAGAATCATGATGGGGATCATGCTAATGAGATCTAAATTCTAGATATCTCACAAACTTAAATTGTTCCTAATCGATGGATTACTAAAAAGGGGATTAGTGAATCCGGATAGATTAGTACATACGTTGCTTGCTCTTATGAAGAGAATGATTGATCTCATAATCATTTGTGTGGAGACACTAAAGCAAGTATGTAGGTGCTTATTAGAGAATAAGTTCACTGAACGTGGCTCGCTAAGGAATACCGAATGGAGTTTTACTCGCCTGTCAATAGGAATTCCTCTAGTGATAGTAGTACAAGTGATCCTTGGACTTGAGATCATCATAGTATCTTGTGTATGATGAGTTATACTTTGACATGTCCTTTAAGACCTTTAGGGTATATCAAAGGGTATGATTGGGTATAATAAGTTATACATGGAGATAGGTGAATGATCAATAAAGAATCTACCACTTCTAGTAAAAGGAGAGAATGTCCTATGTGATTCGATAAATGACGACTCAGAAGTCTTTGGCCAAAGCACAATGAAATTAGAAAGGAGTTTCTAATTTGCATTAATTAGAGTTGTGCATTTGAGAATCGAAATACATATAATTAAATAAAATAAGACTTGACAGTAATTCCATGTCTTATATTTAATTGGGACATTGTATGGTAGAAGGATTGAATTGTACGGTAACTATGCACTGAAAGGTTCTTTTATGATTAATGTTGAAATGTATATTATCTGGAAAGTCGTTATCGCTAAGGGGGCTTACTCTTATTGTAGAATAAATATTATTTATTTAAATGAATTAAATAGTTTAATTTATTTATTTAAATAAGATTAGAATTGTTCTAATTGATTTATTCACAACCGGTTTAATATGGAGAACCTAAAGGGTCACACCGCAAAAGGAAAATATTTATTGAAGAAGTAAATGGCATAATTGTAATAATAAGTTAAGTGTATTTAATTTAGTCTATGGAGATAGAATAAATTAAATAGCTTAAAATTTATTATTTAATATTTTAGAAATATTAAATATAAATTAATAAGAGGAGTCTTATTATTATTATTACTATTACTATTATTTAATTCCTAATAGGGATTGGGAATTAATTAATAGAAGTACTCTCACATGAATTCCTAATTGGATTAGGAGTTTAATTTAATTAAAGGAGTTTAATTAGAATAGAAACCCTAATCCTAAATAGTTTAGGGAAGGGTTTTCCTACATCTATAAATAAGAGAAGTCTTATCATAGATTGGGATTACACACTCTTACATAAGAATTGTAGAGAGTACTTACAATTTCTATAGAGATAGAAACTAGGGTTTTGTCAACACCCATCTTCTTGAACAAGTATTATTCCTTGGTGGATCACCTCTAGAGGCCAAACACTTGGGTGGCTAACGTTGATCAAAGGAAGGAATTTAATCGGTGGAATTCAAGGAGAACGCGAAGGAATTGGAGGTGAACTTGTACCTGAGGAAGCTAGAATTCTACAAGGGTATAATTCTTATTCTCCATCTCTTTCGTTTAATTAATAATTGTGCATAAAGAAAGATCATGGTGATGGTTTGTATAAAATTTTAAAATCTGATTTTATCGCGCTTCCGCTTTATTAATGTAATTTGATTGCATGTTCGCGTTATACAAACCTAACAATAAGAGCAAGCAATGTATGTACTAATCTATCCGGATTCACTAATCCCCTTTTTAGTAATCCAACGATTAGGAACGATTTTAGTTTGTAAGCTATCTAGAATTTAGATCTCATTAGCATGATCCCCATCATGATTCTAAAAGCATTGCTCAAAAACTATGGGTTTATCACATTTAATATAACAGCACCATGTGGATAATGTAAAATGCCTTTAATAATCGAATAAGATTACAAAGTATATGCTACATCATATCAAATATGATTAGCTTGTGTGCATACTACTTTCATTTACGTCTTGGAGACGTAGAGTGGAAGCTAGTTCAGGCGGAGAGCCAAAAGGAAGAGTTATCAGCTGAGGTGGAGAAACTGAAGAGTGACCTGAGAGAAGAGTCCGAAAAGCGTGCTAGAGCCGAGGACACGTGGTTAAGGGTTGCTGATCATGCAGATCGTGTTGAGGATGAGGTTTAGTCCAAGAAGGTCAGAATGGATGAGATGGACTATGTGTTCCACACAGCGATGGATAGGGCACAGGATCGAGTTTTTCACTATCCAGTGCAGTTCGAGGATTTACCGTGGTACATGATGGATCACAGGACGATGATTCGTATCATGGAGCAAGAGCGTAAAGAAATTGTGCGACGTGAAATGTCCTTATAAGTCACGAGTAGTAATATGATAAATAAACACTTATGAGTTATTAGTATGATGTAAATCCCAACTTTTGAAATAAATAGTGGGATATGATGACGAGGTAATCCTGAAGTTATAATTTGAAGAATAAATGATGTAAATGACAATGATGCTATTTATGTTATATTTCAAATCAGTGAATGGATAAAATGCAAGAATTTCTTGAAAGTGTTATGTGTTATCTGAAATGCTTGAGTTAAATCTTAAATGTTTAAGTAATTGAATAATGATCTAATAGCGCGAATTCTGAAACAGTAAGATGCCGCCAAGAAGAAGACAATAACGTTAACAAACCCCTGAGGGGTCTACAAATAACAATAACGAAGCCAACGTTAATCCAGTTCAGCAATTGGTGAATCTGTTGACGGGAGCGTTTGCGAATCAACCCCAAGCTCAGGCCACAACATTTAAAAGATTTTAAAGCGGTAGGACCCCCGGAGTTTCAAGGGTCTATGAATCCGGTCGAAGCCCAAACCTGGATCATGGAAATTGAGAAGGTGTTTGATGTCGCTAGGGTTGGTGAAGATCAAAAGACTGCCTTCGCGACGTTTATGTTAAAGTCGGACGCTAGTTACTGGTGGTAGGCGAATAGAACCCGAGGTGGTCAAGGGGTAATTTCGTGGGATAGATTTAAGGAAATGTTCTTTGAGTCGTATTTTTCGCCGAGCTCGCAGAACCAAATGGAAGTGCAATTTCTAGAATTGAAGCATGGAACGATGACGGTGCCTGAGTATGCCTTAAGGTTTAATGAATTGGCAAGGTTTGCGCTATATCAAGTCAATACTAACGAGAGAAAGGCTAGGAAGTTTGAGTAGGGACTGAAGCCTTTGCTGTATAGTCGAGTCTCGATGTTTCAATTGAATTCATTTGCAGCAATGTTAGAAAAGGCGATTATCGCAGAAGGAGGGAGTGATGCCCTGACAAAGTATAACCAAGAGCAGAAGAAGAAGAAGAGTGAGAATGAGAACAAAACAAGTGGTAGCCATAGTGGCAGTAATCAGAAGAGGAAGTGGAATGACAATGTCTCTGTTGGCAGTCAGCAGGGAAATCCGAAGAAGAAGATCGAGGCTTGTGCTACATGCGGGAAGAATCACGTAGGTGTGTGCTTAAAAGGGAAAAGTGTATGTTTCAACTGCGGTTTGGAGGGCCACATTGCACCGAACTGCCCTAGTCCGAAAAAGGGCCCATGTTTTACTTGCGGGTCAAAGGAACACTTAGCGCGAGATTATCCTAAGAAAGCATCAGGAGAAGCAAATGGAAGTAGGGGAAACAGCAATGGGGGCAATTTAACTATCACCGGACCAGCGCCATCGAATCGCCCAACCGCACATACTTTCAACATAACGGTGCAGGATGCTGTGCAGTCGAATGATGTGGTGTCAGGTATCATTCCGATTAATGATGTAAATGCTTATGTATTATTGGATTCGGGTGCTACTTGTTCATTTATATCCGACGATTTTGCTAGGAAATTAGAATTGGTTCAAAAAGAGTTAGACTATCCTTTGAATATAGAAATTGCGAATAGAGAAGTGATTCCTGTTAGGTTTGTACACAAGAACTGTCATGTAGATATTAAGGGTCATGTGATAACGGTAGATTTAATCCCAATTGGACTTGGGGAATTTGATGTTATCTTGGGAATGGATTGGTTGTTTAACCATGGCGCGGTAATTATTTGCCAAAGGAAGTGTGTGAACTTTATGACTCCGAACAAGTCAAAGGTAGTGTTTTATAGCAGCAAATCGCCTAAACAAGCGAGTTGTCTGACGATGATACAGGCCAAGAAGTTGTTAAGATAGGGATGTGTGGGATATTTAGCCTACACAGTTGATACTCGAAAGAATGGTGCAAAGCTGAAGGAGATACCGGTCGTTAGAGACTTTGTGGACGTGTTTCCAGACGATTTGTCAGGATTTCCGCCTGATCGAGAAATTGAGTTTGTGATCGATTTAGCACCAGGAACTGCTCCTATATCGAAAGCCCCATACCGTATAGCTCTAGTGGAGATGAAGGAGCTGATGGTCTGATGAGTGTGTTTTATATACACAAATTAGGTGCTTTTGAGCTTGATAATTTGTAAATCCTAAGTCATTTCGGTTGGTTTTATTTGTTTTTATCTTATTGTTATGTAATGTAGTTTTGTATTGGTTTTATATGTTTTTGTATGCTTTTATGTGTTTTTATGTTGTTTTGTAGGAATTGAAATAAAAGCTCATTGGAATCAATACCCATAACTTGCTTTTCGGTATTGTAGCTGCTTGTTTCCCAATTTCACCCATGATCCAATCCGAATCTCTCACAACTCAAAGAACGAAAGTTGTAGATATTTGTCTTAGCTTTCCAGAACATTTTGAATCATCCAATTTGAAGTTCGTATCAGAGAGTTATGACCATTTTACCATCGGATTTGGCATGAATTTTACATAGCAGTTGCTTCGGGCTCAATTTGCGCCTTTCTCTGGACATTATCTCGTCAAGCTCCAGTTATGAAAGTTGTCAAGCTCCTTCTTAACTTTCCATAGCCTACTTAATCGCCTTAATCCGAGTTAGGACGAAGAAGTTATGACTATTTTACTAAAAGAGGTCAAAGCTGAGTCGGGCTATAGGCCTTGGGCGCGGGCGCGCGGAATGGGTGCGGGCGGGCGAGCGGCGACTGGCACCAGGTAGCGCGCGCGCGCGCGCGCGCGACGTGGGCGAGTTGTGGGCGTGCGGCATGGCCAAGTGCTGGGCGCAGGCGTGGCGGGCAGCGTGCAGGCATGGCCGGGCGTGCTGAGTGCGATCTTTTGAGCTCCTAGTACGATTCCAGCTCACTTTTTAACCCAAAATCTGATGTTTGGCTAGGGTTTTTCATGGAGGCACTATATAATATCTCTTTCGGGCTTCATATTTCATAGTTAGGGATTGGGAGGCTACACTAAAACATCAAAATAGAGGCCAAAAGTGCTGCAATACAAGGAAAACTCAGCAAAAGCCAAGGAACCAAGAAGGAAAGGATTGTCAAAGGGATATCTAGACCTTGGGAGGCTGCACATACATCATCAAGAAGAGCTTGAGGGCTGCAATTCAAGGAAATTTCCAGCAACAAGCTAAGGAGCAAAAAGAGAAACGAATGCCAAATGAAGAGGAAAAGCTAGAGATTGACATCAACCAAGCAAGCATCACATGATTATCTTCTAAATGGGTTTTATCATCTCTTGCTTTCCTTTGAATTTGTATTTCTATTTCATGATGTACACCATGTGTTTGATGTTTTGCTTAGCTACCATGAACTAGAATTTGTATTCTAAGATTTCAATGGAATCCAACACATAGTTTGAACTGATTTCTCTCTCTTTGTTATTAATTACTCATTTGTGGATTGAATATCATAATTTATGCCTCATATCTTAATTGTCTAGCTAGTAATTACCGTGGGAACCTATATGAACATGACGAACGGATTATAGTGTTTAGACCTTGTTATGATATCATGCGAAAGTTAAAGGTTATTGTGGGTTATTAATTGAGATTAAGTGACGTGTATCTGGTTGATTATCCTCAATGATAGGTAACTTGATAGTATTTAGGATAGACATATACCTAGATACCGTGTGCAACCAATGGAGAATCTATTCTTAATGACTTCCTATGTGAAAGTTGGTAATTGAAGGGACGGTAAATGAGATTTAGTGACACGTGTCTTGTTATTGTTCTTGAAATTGGTCTCTTGATAGTGTGTAGGATAGACATATACCTACATGCCGCATTAAGAAGATTCGAATTTGACCATCGACAGAGGCTTATAAGTAGCTTTGATTTCTCGGTTGACAATTCTATGTTGTTAATTAAGTCAAATAAGAGAGTTAGGATATTCAAATGAAGTGTTGGAGGAAATTGCAATTTTAGACTTGTTAATATTAGATTTCATTATCTTTTACTTGATTATTATTATCTTAGTCACTACCAACAACAAAAACATCAAATCATCATTTGTCTAATTAAAATCGAGACGATATATAGTTGGTACTTGGGATACACTAGAACAATTCCCTGTGGGTTCGACAACTCTCTTATCACTTTATTACTTGTTGACCGCGTATACTTGCGCGTATTTTTCGGTTACGAAATCGACCAACATGTTCCAACTTCAAGAGTTGTTGGATAAGAAGTATATTCAGCCGAGCGTATCACCGTGAGGAGCACCGGTACTGTTTGTTAAGAAAAAAGATGGGTCGATGCAGCTTTGCATTGACTACAGAGAATTGAACAAGGTTACGATTAAAAATAAGTATCCGTTGCCAAGGATCGATGACTTGTTTGACCAGTTGAATGGGGCTAGGTATTTTTCAAAAATAGATTTGCGGAGTGGGTATCACCAGTTAAAGGTGAGAAGGGAGGATGTACCGAAGACAGCATTCAGAACTCGGTATGGTCATTACGAGTTTCTGGTGATGTCATTTGGATTAACGAATGCACCTGCAGCATTTATGGACCTGATGAACAGGGTGTTTAAACCGTTTTTGGATAAGTTCGTAGTGGTCTTCATTGATGACATTTTGGTGTAGTCCAAAACCAAGGAGGAGCACACTGAGCATTTGAAACTGACGTTAGAGTCATTAAGACGAGAGAAGTTATATGCACAGTTTTCAAAATGTGAATTCTGATTAGAGCGCGTGCAATTTCTTGGGCATGTGATTGATAAGGACAAGATTTTGGTGGATCCAGCAAAAGTGGAAGCTGTGATAAATTGGGATCAGCCGAAGACACCGTCGGAAGTGAGGAGTTTCCTAGGCTTGACAGGTTATTGTCGTCGGTTTATTCAATATTTTTCAAAAATAGCCATTCCGTAAACGAATTTGACAAGAAAAGTAGTAAAGTGTATATGGTCAGAAAAATATGAAGACAGTTTCCAAGAATTGAAGAAAAGATTAAGTACGGCACCTATGTTGTCTTTGCCGGATAATACAGGGAATTTTGTGGTGTATAGCGACGCATCGCATAAGGGCCTAGGTTGTGTGCTTATGCAGAACGGCAAGGTTATTGCGTATGCATCGCGATAGTTAAAAGATTATGAAAAAGGGTATCCGACCCATGATTTGGAGTTAGCCGCGGTGGTTTTTGCTTTGAAGATCGGGAAGCATTATCTTTATGGGGAGAAGTGTGAGATATATACAGACCATAAAAGTCTAAAATATATTTTCACACATAAGGACCTAAATATGTGTCAGAGGAGGTGGTTGGAGCTTATTAAAGACTACGACTGCGAGATTCTTTATCATCCGGGTAAAGCGAATGTCGTTGCCGATGCATTAAGCAGGAAGGGTCGAGAGAAGCTATTTACGTTAACTACCCAGGAGAAGCTCATATCTGAAATGGCGAAGTTGAAGTTAGAGGTAAAGTATCCGAAGGAGAAGGATGAGAAATTATTCCAGATAGAGACTCGTCCAACCTTAGTGGACAAAGTGAAAGAAGCACAACTCCAAGATAAAGAGTGTGAGAAGATAAGAAAAAGTGTGTCTGAAGGTGAAGAGGTGAAATGTGACGCCCCCAAATTTGGGTCCCTTGAACCTCGGACCTGGTGCGTAACGGTACTACCTTCATCTCAAAATATACAACATTTATTCATAATTTAATGAATACATCCTGGCTTTAATACCATTTAATACATTAATCCTTCTATTCCAGAATCTGTAACCTTAACAATCGGTTATTACAATTATAGATCTTACGTGATCTAGTTTATACTTCTTAAGGTATAAACAATATGTTTTATAATGACACATTAGTAGTGAGTATTCATAATTCTATTTTAAACTATGCATACAAATATTCCCACGTTTAACATATGGTCGAGTAAAATTACTCTAACAGGATTACACGCATGTGTTTATTGTTACTAAAACACCAACCATCTTCCCTCACAATTCTTTCTTGTGAACCTTCGTCTATTTTGAATTCTTTGACGCTATGGTCATCTGTTTGTATCAACCTTTATCTGTAAAAATTGTTTGCAAGGTTGAGCACGAGGACTCAGCAAGTCCAATAGTCTACACATTTCATGCTTCACATAGCATACATATTTTATCTATTTATGCATCATATGCTTCATAATTTCATGATATGCATCTCCATATACATCATACTTGACATGCAACACAACATAATCTTCATGTCGTATATCTAACACATACTTCATAAATTCCATGCCTTGCATTTAGGTAAATAATCATTCATGTGATCAACAAGTTCACATAAAACATATATTACATTCACTACCATAAACATGGTTCAGTACACATTATCACATAAGAGCAAGTTACTGAAGAACTTTCCTGGTCTGCTGCTTTCTATCAACTTTACTATGCTGCTCTTATAAGTAACCTACTGTAATTTATAAATTTAACTTCTGATTAGCTACAACTAAGCATCAATAAGAGACTAGATAAGTCTGCTCAAGGAACTAATGAGGTTCATACTATGGTCCCTTCACACTACCTATGATTTAACCTGACAGCTCTACGATTAGTAGGGCTTTAACACTGTGGATAGAGTCACTCTACGATCTGTGGGGTGACTCTACGATCACTGACCCAGCTCTTAAGATTTAGTCATGCAACTCTACGATCAGTAGTGGAGCTCTACGACCCCTATGGTCTACCTGTCTTAATGAAGTTGTGCCAAAAGTTAGTTGGCTAAATTTAGTAGTGTTCTGTTGTGGCTCTACGACCACCAGCTAAGCTCTACGACTACCTGATGAAGCTCTACGATCGCCTAGCGAAGCATTACGATCAGCAGAGTTCACCCAACGATTACCTCTAAGACTGGCCAACGCACTCTACGATGGCCGAGTGAAACTCTACGATGGTCGAGTGAAGCTCTACGATCGGCAGAGTCCACTCTACGATTGCCGAGGGGAGCTCTACAACCGGCAGAGTTCACTATACGATAACCGAGTGAAGCTCTACGGTCGGCACTAAAACTGGCCAACTTACTCTGCGATGGCCGAGTGAAACTCAACAATTGTCGAGCGAAACTCCACGATCGTAGAGTACGCTTTATTGATGATAACTGACTCGGCTAACATTCTCCTTACCTATAAAGGTACTCTACGATCAGAGTAAAGTTACTCTACAATCATAGGGTCCTTTTCACTACTAAACTCAAGGTCACTTCATGTTTTCTGCTTAAGGAACATCCCTTGCTGATTGGTCTGAGATTAAACAGGTCTAACAACATGGTTTAGGCATGTCTTATGGTTTATTGAACTCAAAGATTGACTTAAGCTCAATATCAACTATTGTGCTTGTCCATAAATGACTTGACAGAGGCTTTGGGTCTGTTTTATTAGAAAGATCACATACACCCTCTTCTTTGGTTTTAATCATAAGTTCAACTATCATCCTTTATGGTCTGTAACATAAAGTCCTGAGATTTAATCATAAAGATCATCCTAGTTAGTTTTACTATAGTAGCTCTGATTTGAGCTTGGCTCAAGTCATCAGCTAGTTTCAAACAGATGAACACACATTTCGAGTCATCTTAATGGAATGTAACATAACTACCATTTCCATGATTCAACTAGGATTTGGTCATAACTTCAATGGACAACATTTATGAGCTTTAACAACATAATCATAGAGCACCGAACTCATTGACCATTTCAGACCCTTAAGCTAGTTTGCACCTTTAACCAACATACAAGATAATAATATTATTAGTAGATCATAACTACTGAGATTAAAACTTCTCACCTCTTGATTTGGTTGTTCTTCTCTTCTTCTTCTTGAAATATGGAATAAACTTGCACTTACGCACTAAACCTCCTCTCTGAGTGGTCTGCGGCCTTCTCTCTTTTCTCTCTCAGTTATTTCGTGCATTCATAACTCACAAGATTAGGGAAGTAACATTTGCTAGGCTGAATGGGGTAGTCCATATATAATCTCCCCAAATCTTTACTTGCAGCCTCTATATCTATACATGGTCAGTACATCTCTTTTCTCTCTCTCCTTGCTATCCCCCGAATTAAGGGATTTCCCTTATCTTTTTCCTTATTATCCCTTGATTTAAGGGATTTTCCCTTTTCTCTTCCCTTGTTATCCCCTGATTTAAGGGATTTCCCCTTTTTTCTCTTTCCTTGTTATCCCCTAATTTAAGGGATTTCTCTCTTTTTTTCTTTCCTTGCTATCCCCTAATTTAAGGGATTTCCCCTTTTTCTCTTTCCTTGCCATCCCCTAATTTATGGGATTTCCCTCTTTTTCTCATGTAATATAAAGTATATAATAGTCATGATACATATTATATATTACCTCATAACATTTACTAGATACAAATGTACCATTCTTTTATATATTATATACACAAATGTAATACATATAACCATTTGTTACATACGACTCCATATTTCACATTTTATACTTCAAATACCATGGTAAAATATCCATAACTCTTCTCCATAAAAACATCATCTATTTGATTAATAATTCCATCATATTAAAAATAATTTACTATTATAAATTATTTTAATACACCTTAATAAATATGTACACTAATTCGGTATACAAAAATTTAATTATCTCATTTTCATTAATAAATTGTTTCTAACAATATATTTACATATAGTAAATATATTATTAAATAATATATCCACCACCCCACATGCATATCCATATTATACCGCATACACTCACGTAGGCAGTAACATATTAAAAAATAATAATAATAAATTAAATACAATAATTTTGTATCCTTTAATCACCTCTTTCTTCTTTAATAAATTGTCTTCCACAATTTACTATACAAAAATATCTTAGCTCATTTTCTTTCCCCTTCTATAAATTGTTTCCAACAATTTTATAATAATTATTTAATAATAACATATTTATTGTTTTCAAGTTATTCCCATTGCACAACAAGTAATTTACTTATCCAATCAATATATCGCATAATAAGAATTATATATATATATATATATTCTCATTATAAAAATTTTCTGAAAACTCGGATCGTCACATTCTTCCCCCCCACTCTTTATAAGGATTCCATCCCTGGAATCACGATACCGAACTTCCTTACTCGGTTTACATCTACCCCCTTCCAGAATCTTTACCGTTGAATAATTCAACGTATCACATTAACATAGGTGTTATGTTACCTATTTCATTCATTTCCTAAACCAATTCTTATAGGTTCTATTTCATAACATTTATTAAACTCAGTATATTTCGAGTATTACCATTCTTAAACCCATCAATCATGAACATTTGGGATATCACATGCATCCATCCCTTCTTCTAAGAATTTTGTCTTTGAAACTGTGATATACTGATCTCTTGCCCATTCTATTGTTCAAAACTAGGTTTTTGACTTAACCTTTACATTTTCCTCTTCTGAGGATTTCTCTTCTACCATCTCATTCTACCATGGCTACTCAATAGGAGTTTACATTTACCAATCATTCAGGAGTCTTCACAATTGTTCCATAACTGTGAAGCAGTATAAATAATGTGAAAAGTATTACTACCCACTACCTATTTCAATCATGAAAAAGGTACTCTACCTCTGCGGGTACAGTAGGTGATCAGCCTATCATACCTTAATCTGCAGAACGACTATATGCGTTCAAAGGTTGGAAGGCATTATCCAATCGGTATATCCCTATTTTTTGGGGTTGTTCACCTCAGTCTTAACACAAGATTCTGCACCAAAACAATTTGGTTTGGCATAAATTCTCAAATATTACTTGAATTTCCATAAACATATTTTAACATTTGTCTAGCCGAATCAAATAGCTTAGACTCTCATTAACAATTCGAACATCGATCAATCAAATTATTTTAGCCAAATCAATTGACATACTTTCTCATAGTTTAAAGAAAACCAAAAATCATTTTATGACGTCATGATACCGCACCGCTCGGTGGGACGTTGAGGATTTCATTATATTGTGACTTTGACATACTACATCATACCATAATGGGCTGACGATCCTACAATCACATCCAGCATTAGGTTAATCTGCATTGATGACTCCATCGCTTAAAATATATTTTGATAATTTCAAATTATTTTTGTCTAGCCGAAATAATTGGCATTGACATGCTTCATAGAATAGCTCATATAAACTGAAAATCATTTTTATGACTTTCTCATACCGCATCGTGTGGTAGTGCGTTGAGGATTCTATGATCATATCCACCACATTTTACCGTGCGTTGATGATTCCATCATTTGTCATATCCACATCATGCTTCCAATGGTGCGTTGACGATTTTAAAATATATTTTGATGTTTTCAAATCAATTGTGTCCAGCTAGAACCATTAGCATAGACAGAAGAATAATAGCACTTTTTAAAACTTATTGGTCTAATAATCTGACCCAATATCTTTCAAAAATGATAATATCAACATGATGTCAATAATTTCAAAATCTAGCATAGCTAGAAATTTTTGGAATACCTATGCTTCCTTACTCAACTCTAATTTATTTCTCTAATGCTTCATTGCTTAATAATTCCATCCTCGCCAATGTTCATCCCATTGTAAATTCTTAGTTCACCATCTAAAACCTTTCTATACCCTAGTACAATTCATTAAACTTAACACACATTATGAGTTTAGGAACCTGCCACAATAATATAAGTTTAGGAACTGGTCCTAGCAATACGTAATCCAAGAACAAATCAGGGACTGTCCATATGCTTAGGGGTTCAACAACATACCATACGATTATGAGTCACAAACTTACCATAAGTATGAGTGTTAAGACCTCGCACCTAATCTTAATATTCTCTAACTATCAAATATAATAGGAGAAAAGAATCACCTTCTCACCTTATGTATATTGATAGCGTGGCACCATCATTTCAATGATTATCAACGTGATAGACGAAGTTCAAGCGCAAAACCCCTGCCCATACAGAGGTTTGTATAACCCAGCTATCTCATGAGTCCTCAGTTGAAATCCCACCCAATTATAACTTACTCTTTGCTTAACACGAATTCTCTTTAATTCGTATTTCATCATTCATGACTCTTTCTACGTTTTACTCATACTATCTCATAGTACCTTCTATCTATAGCATAAAGCTAACATTTTCAATCATTTAATTGACCATCTGTCACCTTTCGACTTATTCGGATCACGTCATGATCTTATCCTTACAATCGTCTTACCTTACGATTCTTTCTCATTCTATGATCGTTTCATTTTTACGATATTCTTACTCTACTTTTAATCATATTATATCATGATTTTATTAACACCTTTTATCTTATGGACATCGTCCATTTATTATCACTCTTCATTTTTATTACTGGAGTTAGGTAACTCCGAATTCTTATCCTTATACCTCTCCAAGATTCTTCTTTGAATCTTCTTGATTTATCTTCTTCTTACTTAAACTCTATTCGAGTTCATTTCTCATCGTCCTTATCGTCTCTTCTACGGTTATAGCCTAAGGTACTCCTACCTAATGTTTATAACCTATCAGCTCTGATACCAACTTGTGACGCCCCCAAATTCGGGTCCCTTGAACCTCGGACCTGGTGCGTAATGGTACTACCTTCATCTCAAAATATACAACATTTATTCTTAATTTAATGAATACATCCTGGCTTTAATACCATTTAATACATTAATCCTTCTATTTAAGAATATGTAAACTTAACAATCGGTTATTACAACTGTAGATCTTACGTGATCTAGTTTATACTTCTTAAGGTATAAATAATATGTTTTATAATGACACATTAGTAGTGAGTATTCATAATTCCATTTTAAACTATGCATACAAGTATTCCCGTGTTTAACACATGGTCGAGTAAAATTACTCTAACAGGATTACATGCATGTGTTTATTGTTACTAAAGCACCAACAAGTTTGCATTAACTGAAAATTGACATGCTTCCTTATTGTTACTGGTTGGTTATGAATTGAATGACTGGCATAATTAATACTGAAAGTTTAATTACTTGATCACCAATTGCTGTGATAATTTATATGGAATTGAGAAAGGAAATATTAATTAAGATCTGATTATGCTAGCATATGTTCATTATTTCTGCATTCCTCGTGGAGTTATGTTTTGTGCTTAGGATAGAGATATACCGAAGCACCATATGTGGCCAATTGAGAACTTATACCTCAACCCTCTTGATTGTAATTCACATAGAGATATAGTGTGTTAGTCATCTAGGGTATTCACATTCATTCTATCAATTGTGGATTTAGTGTGATACGAATATGGTGCATCGAGAGGTGGCCATATTTTACATTCGTGTTCTCGACCAGTATTCTATAATAACCAATTAGAAGCAATAGGAAGCATGGAAATCTCAGTTTTGTAATAAGTGAAATTATAATCCCAAAACCTATAAATCTGTATCTATAAAATTGTAATTTACTTATTATATCTCTCTAGTAATCATTAGACAAATTCATCACATTACTCATTTGTTTAAAGAAACCAAAATAATTACAAAATAGGTGTTTGTCAGTTGTAATTGCAATTCTATTCTCCGTGGGATCGATATCTTACTTACTTTATATTACTTGTGGATCACGTGCACTTGCGTGTATGAATCATATTTGTTATACATACAAAAATCCCAACAAGTTTTTGGCGCCGTTTCCAGGGAATTGTAATTGCGTTTATAACTTTCATCATCAGTTTAAATTAGACTGGTTTTAGTTAAACAAAATCTGTTCTTATCTTAATTCTGTTTTATATTCTTTTACATTGTTATAGGTACTCTTGAGTAGTGTATGCATACCCGATCTAAGAATCCCGACCTATTGCCTTTCGAGGATAACATTGAGAAAAGGCTTCAACAGTCAAGAAAGTGTGCTGAAAATACTCTGGAGAATCTAGACCAACCACAAGCAATGGCGGGTGAAGCGCAAAAAGCATTAAGAGATTATCCTATGCCAAGGATCAATGAATTACAATCAAGTATCACAAGGCCAGCCATAACAGCCAATTCCTTTGAAATCAAACTAGGAACTATCCATATGATCCAAAATTCTGTCCAATTTTGGGGAATGGTGGCTGAAGATCCAGATGAGCACTTAATGAGCTTCCTAGAGATCTGTGATACATTTAAATTTAGTGGAATTTCAGAAGATGCAATGAGATTGCGATTATTCCCATTCACATTGAGGGATAAAGCAAAGAGTTGGTTACACTCACTACCACCGGGATCTATTACAACTTGGCAAGATTTGGCGCAGAAATTCTTAGCAAAATTCTTCCCACCAGCCAAAACTGCTAAGTTGAGAAATGACATCTCCTCATATGAGCAACATCATGGAGAATCCTTGTATGAGACATGGGAGCGGTACAAGGAATTATTGAGAAAGTGTCCACATCACGGTTTGCCACAATGGATGTAGCTTAACACATTTTACAATGGGTTAAATATCCACACACGGGCAGGCATTGATGCAACTTCGGGAGGAGCATTCATGGCTAAAAAATATGACGAAGCTTATGACCTTTTGGAGACCATGGCTGCAAATAACTATCAATGGCCAACTTCTAGATCCAGTCAACCAAAAATAGTAGGGATATTAGATGTTGACATAGTCACATCACTTCAAGCCCAGATCTCTGTTATAGCCAAAAGGTTTGACAACGTATATGAAGGAAAGGGGCAACAAGTTTCCATGATTTGTGAGCTTTGTGCAGGTTCACACTCTTCTGACCAATGTGCTATCAATTCCGAATCTGTGCATTTTGTGAGCAATTATCAGCGGCCAGCAAATCAATATCAGAACAACTATAATCCGGGGAATAGGAATCATCTTAATTTCTCATGGAGCAACCATCAAGACTATCTACAAGCTCTAAAACCTCACAGCCCTCCGGGGTTCCACAATCAGCAACAACCCACAGCTACTGATAAGAAGGTTGCTGATTTGAACGAAAAGATGGATAGATACATGGCCAAAACTGAAAAATTGGAGCAAGGCCAAGCATTAGGCTTCAAGAGCTTGGAGAACCAAATGAGTCAATTGTTTAGTTTGTTATCAAATAGACCTCAGGGAGCTCTTCCTAGTGACACAGAAATCAATCCAAGGAGAAATTGAAAGGAGCAATGTAAAGTTGTCACCCTCAGAAGTGGAAAGCAAGCTCTGGCAACCGGCGTAGCTGCGCCCAAATTGCAAGAGGAAAGAGCGCAGAGGAGCCCTTCCCCGTGAAGTTGATTCTGCAGAGCTGTTTGGATAGAAAGAAAGCATAGAGAAACCTGAGCCTACACCAAGAGAAAGCACAGAAAAGACTCAAACCTCTCCAACCAGATATTATCCACCAGTTCCGTACCCTTAGAGGCAGCAAAAACATAAAATGGACAAGCAATTTTCAAAGTTTCTTGAGGTATTCAAAAAGCTACAAATTAACATACCATTTGCATAAGCCTTGGAGCAAATGCCGAGCTATGCCAAATTTATGAAGGGGATTCTATCAAGAAAGAAGAAATTACAAGATTTTGAAATTGTAGCTTTGACAGAAGAATGCAGTGCGGTATTACAAAGAAAGCTACCACTAAAGTTGAAAGATCCTGGTAGTTTCACCATTCCTTGCACCATTGGCAACCTGTCGTTTAAGAAATGCTTATGTGATCTTGGTACAAGCATTAATCTCATGCCACTGTCCGTCTATACTCAGTTGGGTTTACCAGCACCCAAACCAATAAATGTCTCTCTTCAGCTAGCTGATTGTTCGGTCACCTATCCGAGAGGAATAGTGGAAGATGTTCTTATTAAGGTTGATAAGTTCATATTCCCAGCTGACTTCATAATCCTAAACTTTGAGGAAGACAAGGATATTCCCATCATACTTGGGAGGCCATTTCTAGCTACCGGGAGGACTCTCATTGATGTACAAAAGGGAGAATTGACTATGAGGGTTCAAGACCAAGAAGTCACTTTTAATGTCTTTAAAGCTATGACATTCTCGATCGAGGAGGAAGACTGTTTCCGAGTAGATTTCATTGAAAGTGCAGTGACTGAAGAGTTTATGAAAGCTACATGTAATGACCTACTTGAGATGACACTGACAAGAGACATCGACTTGGACGAGCCCGAGAATTGTGAGTATGTCCATTCACTAGATGCAATGTCAAGGATGGCAAAGTTCAAAGTACCAGTTGAGCCCTTAAAAAGCTCAAGAGAATCCTCACCTCATTTGAAACCATCTAGAGAGGTACCTCCTAAACTTGAGCTTAAGCCCTTGCCTAATCACCTCAGATATGCATATCTAGGCACTTCAGATACTTTACCTATCATTATTTCTTCTGCACTAACTCTTTACAAGAAGGCAAGCTGATAAGAATCCTTCAAGAATTCCAAGGAGCTATTAGATGGACCATCGCTGATATAAAAGGAATCAACCCCTCGCTGTGCATGCACAAAATTCTGATGGAAATTGATGGCAAGCCGTCCATAGAGCATCAAAGAAGGCTGAATCCCACCATGAAAGAGGTGGTAAAAGAGGAAATTCTGAAATGGCTAGATGCTGGGATCATCTACCCCATTTCTGACAGTCTGTGGGTAAGCCCTGTACAATGTGTACCGAAGAAGGGGGAATAACTATGGTAAGAAATGAGAACAACGAGTTGATACCAACTCGAACGGTCACGGGATGGAGAGTTTGTATGGACTACCGAAAGCTCAACAAAGCCACGAGAAAAGATCACTTCCCACTTCCTTTTATAGATCAAATGCTGGACAGACTGGCAGGTCATGACTACTACTGTCTACTTGACGGATATTCTGGATATAATCAAATTGTCATCGCTCAAGAGGATCAAGAGAAGACAACTTTTACTTGTCCATATGGAACTTTTGCATTCAGGCGGATGTCCTTCGGTTTATGTAATGCTCCTGCCACATTTCAACGGTGTATGATGGCGATATTTTCTGATATGGTAGAAATCAACATGGAAGTTTTCATGGATGATTTTTCCATGTTCGAAAATTCCTTCGACAACTGTCTAGATAATTTGATCATGGTACTGAAGAGATGCATTGGGAGAAATGTCATTTTATGGTTCAAGAAGGAATAATATTGGGACACAAAGTCTTAGCAAAAGGTTTGGAAGTGGATAAAGCAAAATTAGAAACCATCGAGAAATTGCCTCCACCATCTTCAGTAAAAGGAATTCGGAGTTTCTTGGGACATGCTGGGTTCTACTGCAGATTTATCAAAGACTTTTCCAAAATCACGAAACCCCTGTGCAGTTTATTGGAAAAGGATGTCCCATTTGTATTCGATGAAAATTGCTTAGCAGCCTTTGAGCTGTTAAAAAAAGAAATTGACAACAGCACCTGTGATAGTGGCGTCGGACTGGTCTTTACCATTTGAGCTTATATGCGATGCTAGTGATTATGATGTGGGCGTGGTATTGGGACAGCGCAAAGAAAAGGTTCTACATGCGGTCTACTATGCCAGTAAAATACTCTCAGACGCCCAAATGAATTACACCACCACCGAGAAGGAACTACTCGCTGTTGTTTATGCATTCCACAAGTTCCGGTCCTATCTCATTGGAACAAAAGTAGTGGTATACACATACCATGCAGCAATTCGGTATTTAATATCGAAGAAAGATGCCAAACCAAGATTAATCAGGTGGATCCTTTTGCTCTAAGAATTTGACTTGGAAAAAAAAGGATAAGAAAGGCACGGAGGACCTAGTAGCTGATCATCTTTCCAGATTAAACAATCTGGAGCGGGAAAGCAAAGATAAGGCTGAAATAAACGATCATTTCCCCAATGAACAGCTATTTACAGTAACCTCTAAGATCCCATGGTTTGCTGATATTGTCAACTACCTGGTGAGTCATGTACTCCCACCGGTTTTAACTCCTCAACAGAAGAAGAAATTTCTGCATGATACAAAGAGATACATGTGGGACGAGCCTTACTTGTTCAAACAATGTACGGATCTTGTGATTCGAAGGGGCATTCCTGATGTCGAGACTGCCAGTATTTTGCATGCATGTCATTCTTCTCTATATGGAGGCCATTATGGAACACACAAAACCGCAACCAAAGTACTTCAAGCCGGGTTCTATTGGCCCACTTTGTTCAAAGACGCCCACCAATTCATAAAGAATTGTGATCGATGCCAAAGGGTGGGCAACATCTCCAACCGCAATGAAATGCCACTAAATGTAATCTTGGAGGTGGAAATCTTTGACGTATGGGAATAGACTTCATGGGACCATTCCCATCATCCTGCAACAATCTCTATATCCTTCTTGCGGTTGATTATATGTCCAAATGGGTGGAGGCTACTGCATTACCAACCAATGATGCTAAGGTAGTTCTTAGGTTCCTACAAAAGAGCATTTTCACTAGATTTGGCATTCCGCGAGCTATCATCACTGATGAGGGAAGTCATTTCTGCAATAAACATTTCATATCTCTCCTAGCTAAATACGGAGTGAGGCACAGAATTGCCATGGCATACCACTCGCAAACAAATGGCCAAGCCGAAGTGTCAAATAGAGAGGTGAAGAGAATTCTGGAGAAGATTGTCAGTCCTTCCAGAAAAGACTGGTCAATGAAGCTAGATGAAGCATTATGGGCGTATAGAACCGCCAATAAGACACCCCTCGGCATGTCTCCATACTATGTGGTTTACGGCAAAGCTTGCCATCTCCCGGTTAAACTAGAGCACAAAGCTTATTGGGCAATCAAGAAGTTAAACTTCGATCCATCTGCAGTGGGAGAAAGGAGACTTCTACAGCTAAATGAACTTGATGAGTTCCACTTACAAGCCTATGAGAATTCCAAACTCTACAAAGAAAAAGTAAAGAGATGGCACGACCGAAAAATCATCGAAAAAAATTTTGAACTTGGCCAAGCGGTCTTGTTATTCTTACAGAGGCTAACCAGAAGAAGCTCAGTGAAGCTTCGGTTACAGATATAGGTTTATTCATGATTGAAATAAATTTTTCTGTAAGTCAAGGTTCTACTTGGGTATTGAATACCGGCTGTAGTTCTCACGTATGCAATCCAATGCAGAGACTAAGCAGAAGTAGAAAGTTAAACAAAGAGTAGGTAATCTTACGTGTGGAGAATGGAGCAATGGTTGCTACATTAGCCGTAGAACTTATAGTTTAGCAATGCCTACGGGCAAGTCTATTAAGTTAATAAGTTGTTATTATATTTCAGTTCTCTTTACAAACATTATTACTTCCGTTGTTAGACAAGGAAGGTTTTGGTATTATATTTAAGAACAATTATTGTTCTATTTATAATAATAATGTTTTGTTTGAAACTGGAAGAATACTTGATAGATTATGTATACTTGACTTACATGAAAAATATTTTGCAAATTGAATAAACTAATAAAAGAAAAGGAGATGGTCAGTCAAAGAGTTGAATGCGTGTATTTGATGAAATACAATTCTGAATCATTTTGAAAGGTTCAAAGAATTCAGAAGTGAAACATATTGACAAAGTATTAAGATTCTTTGATCAGATCGAGGAAAGAATACTTGTGCAATGAGTTTCTAGATCATCTCAAAATGGTATTTTCTCATAATGGACACCTCCTGATACGCAATAATTGATTGGTGTATCTAAAAGGAGAAATTGTACCTTGTTGGACATGGTGCAGTCCATAATGATTTTTACCGACATTCTAGTATCCATCTGGGGTTATGCCCTAGAAACGACTGCATATCTATAAAATAAGGAAACCTAAAAAAAAATCTGAGCCCAAGACTCCATAAAGGTTATGGATAGGAAAGATTCCTATTCTTAAGTATGTTAAGATAAGGGGTTATCCAGCTTATGTGAAAAGGTTTCAAAGATAAGTTTGGGACAAAAATCTGATAAGTGCAGACTTGTGGGATATACTAAAGAACGTTTAGGGTATTATTACTATAATCCTACACATTGCCTTCTTAGATAAAGGTGTTTATCATTGAAGGAGCTAGTGGGAGGTTATTAGATCTTGAAGGAGTTCAAGAACCACAAAGCACTTTAAGTCAAAAAGAGGAACCTGTAGATAGTCCTATTGTACCACAACCGAATCGTAAATCTGGAAGAGTACCCAAGATACCTGGGAGGTATGGATTCATCATAGAGGATGATGATGAGGTACGCATCATAGAGGATGATGATCCAGTTATATACGATAAGGCTATGAGTAGAAGACACTCAGATAAATGGCAGATGGCCATGAAATCCGAAATGGACTCCATGTATGAGAATCAAGTATAGACTCTGGTTACTCCACAAAAAGGCATAGTGCCTAGAGTGTGAATATGGGACTTTAAGAGAAAGACTGTGGCAAATGGCAAGGTGGAGACCTATAAGACTAGACCTGTTTAAAAGGTTTTTCAAGTCAAGGAGTTGACTATGATAAAACCTTATTACCGGGTAATGCTCAAGTCCATTTGGATTTTGCTTGTGATTGCAGTTTATTACGAAATATGGCAAAATGGATGTGGAGACGCCCTTCCTCAATGAAGACTTGAGGAGAATGTATGTATGATATTGCCAGAGGAATTTGTTTCAAAGGTTGAAGCAAATCGTAAGCTACAATGATCCATTGATGGATTGAAGAAAGCTTCTTAAAGATGGAACATTCATTTTGATGAGACAATCAAAAGAGTTTGATTTTATCAAAAATGAGACGAACCTAGTGTGTACAAAAGGGTCAGTGGGAGCACTGTGACATTCCTAATATTATATGTTGATATACTACTGATAAGGAATAACACACCAATGCTACAATCAGTAAAGATAAAATTATCTAAACATTCCTCCATGAATGACTTGGGAGGAGCATCCTATAAATTGGGGATATAAATCTATATAGATAGATTTAAAAGGATGTTCGGCTTGACCCAAGGAACGTATATTCATTTGATGCTAAAGGCGTTTAGCATGGAAAACTCCAAGAGAGGTCTCATGATGATGAGCCATGGAGTGTATCTCTCTAAAATTGTCCCCAATTGAAAGAGAGATCGCATGAGTTACTATCATGTATGCAATGAATATACTAGGCTTGATGTTGATCAGTCATATTCTGGAGATGATCACTGTAAGACAGTGATAAACATCTTTAGGTACTTAACCGGTACTGAAGATGTGATCATGATTCATGGTAGGTCTGAATTAAAACTAGAGGGCTAAACAGACTCAAGTTTTTCAGACTGACCAAGACGATAACAAATCCACTTTAAGGTAAAGCGTTACCTTGAAAGGTGGTGCAGTGAATTGGAAAAGTTCCAAACAGCAAAGAGTTGTTGGTTTAGTGATAAAGACAAAGTATATAGCTGTAAATGAAGCTGCAAGTTGATTGTTTGGATAAAAGGTTCATTACAGAACTAGGAATAGTTCCTAAGTCTCATCTTGGATTCAAACAAGTGTTGCGGCACTTTCATTTGATTAGTGGAATCATTGAAAGAGGAAAAAGTCACTATAGAGATAGTGGACTCTGGAGAACGACATTACATATCCATTTACTGAAGCTTTATCCGAACAGCAGGATGATTGTCACTTAGAGAAGAAGGGTATTAGATACCATGACGATTAGCTTTAGTGCAAGTGGGAGATTGAAAATAGTATGCACACAAGCCAATCATATTTGATACGATGTAGCATATACTTTGTAATCTTATTTGGTTATTAAAGGCATTTTACATTATCTACATGGTGTTGTTATATTAAATGTGATAAACCCATAGTTTTAGAGCAATGTTTTTAGAATCATGATGGAGATCATGCTAATGAGATCTAAATTCTATATAGCTCACAAACTAAAATCATTCCTAATCGTTGGATTACTAAAAAGGGGATTAGTGAATCCGAGTAGATTAGTACATACGTTGCTTACTCTTATGAAGAGGATGATTGATCTCATAATCATTTGTGTGGAGACACTAAAGCAAGTATGTAGGTGCTTATTAGAGAATAAGTTCATTGAACGTGACTCGCTAAGGAATACCTAATAGAGTTTTACTCGCTTGTCAATAGGAATTCCTCTAGTGATAGTAGCATATATAAGTGATCCTTGGACTTGAGATCATCATAGTATCTTGTGTGTGATGAGTTATACTTTGACATGTCCTTTAAGACCCTTAGGGTATATCAAAGGGTATGATTAGGTATAATAAGTTATACATGGAGATAGGTGAATGACCAACAAAGAATCTACCACTTCTAGTAAAAGGAAAGAATGTCCTATGTGATTCGATAAATGACGACTCAGAAGTCTTTGGCCAAAGCAGAATAAAATTAGAAAGGAGTTTCTAATTTGCATTATCAGAGTTGTGCATTTGAGAATCGAAATACATATAATTAAATAAAATAAGACTTGACAGTAATTCCATGTCTTATACTTAATTGGGACATTATATGGTAGAAGGATTGAATTGTAGGGTAACTATTCACTGAAAGGTTCTTTTGTGATTAATGTTGAAATCTATATTATCTAGAAAGTCGTTGATCGCTAAGGGGGCTTACCCTTATTGTAGAATAAATATTATTTATTTAAATAAATTAAATAGTTTAATTTATTTATTTAAATAAGATTAGAATTATTCTAATTGATTTATTCACAACCGGTTTAATATGGAGAACCTAAAGGGTCACACCGCAAAAGAAAAATATTTGTTGAAGAAGTAAATAGCATAATTGTAATAATAAGTTAAGCGTATTTAATTTAATCTATGGAGATAGAATAAATTAAATAGATTAATATTGATTATTTAATATTTTGGAAATATTAAATATAAATTAATAAGATGAGTCTTATTATTATTACTACTACTATTATTATTTAGTTCCTAAAAGGGTTTGAGAATTAATTAATAAAAGTACTCTCGTAAATTCCTAATTGGATTAGGAGTTTAATTAATTAAAGAAGTTTAATTAAAATAAAAACCATAATCCTAAATAGTTTAGGAGGGTTCCCTATATCTATAAATAAGAGGAGTCTTATCATGATTTAGGGTTAGACAGTTACACACTCTTCCATAAGAATTGGAGAGAGGGAGTACTTGCAATTTCTATAGAGATAGAAACTAGGGTTTTGCCAACACCCATCTTCTTGAACAACTATTATTCCTTGGTGGATCACCTCTAGAGGCCAAACACTTGGGTGACTAACGTTGATCAAAGGAAGGAATTTAATCGGTGGAATTCAAGGAGAACGCGAAGGATTTAGAGGTGAACTCGTACCTGTGGAAGCATGGTTCTACAAGGGTATGATTCTAATACTTTATCTCTTTCGTTTAATTGATAATTGAGCACATGGATGATCATGGTAATGGTTTGTATGAAAAATTTTAAAGTCCATTTTATTGCGCTTCCGCACTATTTATGTAATTTGATTGCATGTTCGCGCTATACACAAACCTAACAGTACATCTAGCTCGTCAATCTCACCATTCATCTGCTCTGTGGTGGTCTGACGCATATCTGCCGGCTCCGTCAATTCTCTAATGCTATCCTGTAACTTTATGTTACGGTCATATAATTCATCATACATCTCAATACTAATAGAGTTCGGTAGAAACTCTTCAGGACCTTCTTCTTCCTTAACATCAATCTCTTCAGGATCTCCTCAGGATCTGACTCAGGCTTGTACTCAGGGCCTACAATTGTAATTAATGGGGATGGCACCCTCGGTGCTATTTGCTCCCAGACCCTATGAATGTCTCGGGGCTCATCCTCCCTAGCCTGGCTATATCCTCCTATCTCCGTCATCCTGTCACCAGAAATATTTTAAGTTTTAATTACCACTCGATACTACTCGCGAGTACATAAGTTACACATAAATTATTAACAAATAAGCACATAAAGTCTTTTATTACTTATCTTCAATGAATTTCCTTAATTCATTCCTTAAAGCTCGATAAGAGTTTTATCACCACTATGTTTTCAATTTTTTCTAAAAGACTAATTCCTAAGGTTTCCCCACCTAAGATTCTTAACTTACAGCTTTGATACCAACCTATAACGCCCCCAAATCCGGGTACCTCAATCCCACAGATTTGGTGCTCACTATTCATCACATTTATAACTAACTACCCACAATAAAGGATAATAACAATAATAAACTTAATAAACAATATTCCCATTAAAGGGTTACATAATTAATACAAAATCCTAGGTCATCTAACCTTTATTACATCTTTTGCTGAATTAAAACATAACAATAATAATGTCTCAATACATAAACTTTATCAAGTAAATTAATCTTCTTCATTTATTCATTTTGCCCTTGCCCTTGCTCGAGGACGGCTCATCAGACTTTTCAACTTTAGCTGCAATGTTTCATGCAAGGGTGAGCAAACAGTTACCCACAAGTATAGTAGCAATAACAATAGCATATGAATAATCAATGAAATATATCTCAACTGAGGAGTATAAACTTTTCTGAAGTCAATCAACGATAATCAAAGAAATGAAAACTCAATAGAAAACTCGGCTTTTGAACCAAGTTTAGAATGCAAGATCATAAATATACCTGATGGTCACAAGACCTCGAACTATGTTCTAGGTTAGCAAGTATCTCTACTGTAACCTTTAACAGTCTTATAGACTATGGACCATCTATCTCGTACTCCGGGGGATCAGCCATTCGTACAATGTATTGTGCACAAACATTTTAACGCTATTGCATAGTAATATCCTCTACAATAGGGTTATTCATCTCATCTTTGACACTAGAGTCCGTACCAAAAGAAGTTTGGTTTGGATTAACTTCAACAGAAATTCTAACTTTTAGAATGCTCATCAACTATAGACTAGTCGAATCAATAAGGGTTCGCTAGCCACTAAAAAATTTGATATAACAACATAAAATTATACAGTGGAGTTTATGATCAAAGATCGAATAACAATGATTCGTAGTTAAATAAACATTTTATATCAAGCTAATGCTTTCATAAGAATTAGAAAGCTTAATTAGAAATTATAGACTTCGAATAATATGGAAAGCCTCTATTGAAATAAAGAAACAAATGATATGAACTTGTACAACGTAAGAATAGAGTTTGAAACTTGCGTAAAAGAAGAGTAGTGTTTAAGAACTTGCTTTGTGCGTTCATTAAAAAATTGCAGTACACTTCCTTTAAACACTCTACACATTTAAGTCACATCGATACATTGATCAGTCATAAAATAATTTTCACTAATTGCTCACATAAACCCTATTCTATAACCCATCATTCTTTATTAGTCACATAATATCATCTTATATGATTACAACCTGTTATTAAGCTTAATAATACATCTTACACTCTGCTACAATATCTTATGAAGTTATAAAAATAATTTCTAAAATCATACACTTAAAATCTCAATACTGGGTCTGAACAGGTAGCAGCGCGGCAACGCTGCTTTTACTCTTGTTTCAAGCGCAGTCGTACCCGACATAAAATATGATTTTCTTGTAGCAGCGCGGCGGCGCTTCTTTTACACTTAGCACCAGCGCGGCCGCGCTGTTGTGCAGACTCAGAATCTGTAGGTCGCGAACAGACTCTGTTTCTTCCCAAATTCCATACATTTGACACCTTAAATCCCATTTAGCCAACCACAGATGCTATGAACTTAAAAAACACAAAACTTAAATATTTACAGAATCATTTCAACATCTCAGAATCTTCAAATAACCAAATTAAGGATTCAAATATCACAATTCATGTTCTATTTCATATTCTTAACATATTAGTGAAATCAAATACCACAAATTCGTTTCTAAACCATTTTAATCCGTTCAAGTTGCATTGTTTTTGTTTCTTAGTGAATTACAATAATACACTATCAATGTACAGATTAACATACGAATTAAGCACCAATTTTTATACATACAAGCCATACTCGTGAACTTTCACTTTAAAAACCAAAACTATTTTTTTTAAAAGACAAAAACATGCTTTCATGGATTAACTCAATTAAAACTGATTATAAACAACATATAGAAGATTATTCATATTAACGTTAACATATAAACAATTACTCCATGCATTAATTCATCAAAACCCATTTATAGAGAAATAAAAATCAATCCTCAGTGAAGAACTTAAAGAATAATTATATAAGTTTATAATAAGATTATACCTCTTAATTCCTTGTTTAGAAGCTACATGATATGATACTTCTCTTCTTCAATCTCACCAAGCTCTCAAATTCTCTCTGTAACTCTCTTATCTCTATTCTCAGACTTAGCCAAATATAAAACTAACAAAGCTAAATAAAACTGATAACCTTAATACTGATTATAATAATACGTATTTTAATATTTACACAATTCAAAAGCCATAAGGCTATGTTTAGCAAAACTAGATTAAAATAGAAATTCAAAAGCCACAAGGCTTTGTTTGGTAAAACTAAATTAATCTTCTTTTAATTTATTTTAATAACTCATTTACTATATAGTTTAATCGCCACACCTTTAACAATTAAACTGTAATCATACGAATTCAATTAAACTTTATAATAAAATTTATATTTAATCATTAGAATTACTAAACAAATTAATTAAACTTCTAATTAATCAGTCACACTTAATACAAATACTCCACAACAAATCCATCAATATTTATTTAACTCAATAAATAAATCAACTAAAATATTTATTTAATTCAATAAATATTTTAAATAAAATATAAAATTCTTGATCATTACAATAAGAATTATACCCTTGTAGAATTCTAGCTTTCTCGGGTACAAGTTTAACTCCAAAATCCTTCGCGTTCTCCTTGAATTCAACGGTGAGATTCCTTCTTTTGATCAACGTTAGCCACCCAAGTGTTTGGCCTCTAGAGGTGATCCACCAAGGAATAATATGTATTCAAGAAGATGTGTATTGGCAAAACCCTAGTTTCTATCTCTATAGAAATTCTCAATACTCTCTAACAACTGGAAGTATGTGTAACCCTAAATCATGATAAGACACCTCTTATTTATAGATATAGGGAACCCTCCTAAACTTATTTATGATTAGGGCTTTTATTCTAATTAAACTCCTTTAATTAATTAAACTCCTAATCTAATTAGGAATTTATGAGAATACTTTTATTAATTAATTTTTAAACCATTTTAGTAATTAACTAATAATAATAGTAATAATAATAATAAGACTCCTCTTATTAATTTATATTTAATATTTCTAAAATATTAAATAATAAATATTAAACTATTTAATTTATTCTATCTCCATAGATTAAATTAAATATACTTAACTTATTATTACGATTATATCATTTACTTCTTAAATAAATATTGTTTTTTGCAGTGTGACCCTTTAGATTCTCCATATTAAACCGGTTGTGAATAAATCAATTAGAAAAATTCTAATATTATTTAAATAAATAAATTAAACTATTTAATTTAATTAAATAAATAATATTTATTCTACAATAAGGGTAATCCCCCTTAGCGATCAACGATTTTTCAGATAATATACATTTCAACATTAATCACAAAAGAGCCTTTCAGTGAATAGTCACCGTACAATTCAATCATTCTATCATACAATGTCCAAATTAAATATAAGACATGAAATTACTGTCAAGTCTTATTTTATTTAATTATATGTATTTTGATTCCTGAATGCACAACTCTAAATAATGTAAATTTGAAACTCCTTTCTAATTTCATTCTGCCTTGGGCCAAGGACTACTGAGTTGTCATTTATCGAATCACATAGGACATCACATCTTTTACTAGATATGCACTACACCAAAAAGGGCATCTAGTGATGGACAAATCCTTCACAAGACATAATATATCACTCACAAGAGATTTATTGCGAAGAAATATTTCCTTCACACGATTGCTCGCATACGACCTCGTCGCAATTTGGTATCCTTCGCTAAGTAGTAACTAAATATTATTTGTGAAGGATATATTGTGAATAACGTTTTATTCACAAATTATATTTGGTAATGGAATATTGTTATATAGTGAAAATGCGATTTCCTTCACAAATAATATTTTAAGAAGGACTATTTGAAATTAGCGAATAACTTTATTCCCTCACAAATAATATATTATGAAGAACAAATTTATTTAACGAGAGAAAATTTTCCTTCACTAATTATAAATTGAGAATCTTTCTTCACATTAGTGAGAGAAAAATTCCTTCATTAATGACTAACTAATTAACTAGAAAAGATTTTAGTGAGGGAAATAATCCTTCATTAATGTCCATTTCTCAAGTAAAATCCTTCACAAATTATAAATTTGTAAATAAAAAATTAATTAGTAAATAATCAAAATTCATTACAAATTATAATTAATTTTCAAATCAGTGATTTCATATTTATTATTATTAATCTCTATAACAAATATTAAATTTAGTATTTCAAGTAAATATAATGTCATACTTGTTTCAAACTAATTGATAAACTAATGCATAAAGAGCTAATAAAACCAATACTCCGTATATAAATAAATGATGCTTGAGTCACGACAAGTACAAAATTTGTTATTGTATCTTGGTCTCTCAAGGACCATAGTATCTACAATATTTATTAACTAACATAAGAAATTGGAAGAATAACAACCAACTAGAAGGAATAAAGTGTGTCATGTTAGGTCCACTTCATCATCATTTTCTTTAAGAAAATCAATGTTGGGCCTGCAAGAGAAATACCAAAATTCAATGAAATGAGAAATAAGAAAAGATGAAACTGGTGGACTTAAATTAAGAGAGAGAGAGAGCGAGAGATTAACCATTAACCTGACAATCGAAAACGTTTTTGAGACATGTTGGCTGCCCATTTCATTCACACTCGTGTGTTTTCTTTCTTCCGGTGCTTAAAAGCTTTTTCAGTAGTGTTAACACTGGAGAGAAGAAATAGAAAAGAAACAACAAAAATATATAAACATGATCATGCCACTTGAATATTACTAAAAGCTAAACTATAAAGATCCAAAAAATCCAGCTAAAGAACATTTCAAGTCTTTTTTCATACCATTCTAGTAAAAGCAACTCCATACGACAATGTTTGGCACCAGAGAAATCGACACTATCTTTTGCATCGTTCCCTGCTTGTATAGAAAACTCCTGCCATTTCTTTTAGCATATGTCGTGATACCCTCAATGGAGGAAACAAACCCATCTAAAAAGGTCTTATTTCCAATAACGGTTTCTCTAAGACCAACAAGCTTGGCATCCACCTGTCAGGACAACAATTAATCTATCTTTCACAAGAAATTAGAGAAGCAAAAAACCAGAAACAATAAAAGCATTAGCTAACCAGCTCTTTTTGAGGACATATGTGATTGGAGACCAAAGTAGTCATGTTAGCAATAAGCTTCTCAACATCAGAATTTGACTGCTCCTGTAAAGGTTTAGTTTCAAAAGTAAGATATCTCATATATAATCTCAGCCTTCAAGATTGGTTTGACATAGAGGAAACATTATTGAGGCTCCTTACTTCTTTGACGGATTGTACATCAGAAGCTGCCAGAGTTGAAATCTCCTCTAGACTAGCATTAGAGCAAGCTTTGTGCAAACGCACAACATTTTGCATATCCTCAATGTGAGAAATAAAAAGTGATTCTTTAAATCCATCACAACCGATGCACACAATTTTGTTCAAATGCAAAACTGCATGAGCAAAGTTGTCTTGCTAAAAGCTCAATTGCAAATGGATGTTTGCTACTTATAAAGGCAGTTACAATATGACATTCAAAAATTGAATAATAAGAGATGCCAATAGAAATAAAGGAGTATACAAGAAACCAAAGACATCGACAATTTAGGAACACCTCAGAAAAATGTCATTATTAGCAGTAATGATCTTAGGGACAAGTACGATGCAGATAGATGCTCACCAGAACACAAGCAACATCACCTTAGATGTAGGAATTATTATCTTTAGTACATGTATGACATAAGTAAATGCTTCCCATTATTAACCACATGTTGCCAAATTATTCACGTCCCAACCCCTATTTAGCAAGAGTACAGAGATTCCAAATGGTAAGCTTAATAGCATTCATATTAAATCAATAATAGTTAAGATTTTCATATCACAAAAATAACAGTTGATACTTATAGATATAATAACTCTACGTATTTCTTTATTGAATTTTCACATAGTGGCATCCTACTTTTTGAGATGTTTGTTACAACATCTCTGCAACACATAGTTCTGATTAGGCCAGCAGTTAATTAGTACCTTATCATTTACATCCAAAAAAGAATTGCAAAACTTCTCAATGCATTGTAGATGTTCATTTTGCTGAGAATTTCTCTGCATGCTTCATGAACTATGTAGTTGATTATGCCAAAAATGTAAGACTCCCGAGCTTGAGGTCAATAGGGTTGATCAAATGTACAGTTCTTTCTTGAAACTACAATGAGGATAAGAATTAGAACAAATTATATGAAATTAAAAAGGATTTTAAAAAATTAAGTTTCATAATATATGGAAATAAGATTATGCCTAAAATATACCATAATAGAATTTAAGATAAAGGATAATTATAAAACATGTACTGCTCTAATTAATTTGAATCCTGCCCAACAAAAGGGTGATGTGTTTAGAGAAAATTAATTAAGAGGTGACTTTTGAAGTATATTTTTCATGTTGAGAGCAAGCAATTGCAAGCAATCATAGTCCCTCTGTATCAGCTATTTCTAATTTTTAAAAGTTAACCCACAAGTTTCTGAGCATCCAAAAAACTATGAAACTAAAAGTTCCAAAATATACAGAGACCCTCCCGCACTCCTACGTATCCATAAACTTGTCATCAAATCAAAAAATGTATTCAATTTATTCTTATATTTTAAGCTAACAAATAGCTCAAGAATTATATCCAGCAGTATCAACTACACACAGGCTCCATAATTATTCGTTCAGCTCTCATTTAATACATTGTTCTGCTATTAACAGTTAATAAACTAGTTTAATTCATTGTTGAACTTGTTTGTACAACTGATATTTGATTAGTTTGAGTCTAAGCTTCATTTCCTTTAAGTCTCTCTAAGCTCAAGCTGGGCAAGCTTAACAATTGTTTGAATTCAGATCCTTGTATTAGTCATAAGAGATCCAATGCGCTACTATCCTACCATATTGTGCTCACTCAAACTCATTTAATCTATAACTGAGTAGTGTTGCCATTACTCAGAAAATTCTTTAAACTCAGTAGTTGACTTGTCCCTTAAACTACTATTTCATTCTTATTCCTTCACATCTGAGTATGTTGAGACCAACTCATAGAGGTCCAAAATAACGGAGTTTCAAGATGGGGGAATCTCAGGACTGTTAAACAGGTTTGAAGGGAACCTTAAGACTGTTAGAAGTTTCTCGAAGAAACTGCCTTTAGAAAGATAGTAAATTAGTAATAGACAAAAACGAGTTTTCATCATGAGGACAAATTGCTAATATACACTACGTCAGTACCTATCCTCCTTGTTCCTTACTTAAACTATTATTAACAAATAAACCTAAAGTGTACTTAAAGAAATGTAGTTCATTGATAAAACATAATAATATTGAGAGATACAGGAAAATGTTTATATGTCGAACCATAACAAGCAAAAATAATATATGTAAGTATTAATAAATGTCCATCACTGGTAATGCATAATTTTGAAAATACATACGCAATAATCAAAATATATATATATATGACTACACGCAAGAACCAATATTATGTAGGTCACTTATGTCGAACCTTTGACAATTAAGTATGCATACCAGCTTATATTGGAAACTTGTGAAAAACCAGAAGGTGTAGTACTCCCTCCCTAAATCAGCTATATCAATAATCGACTCATTTTCCAACCCGTAGAAAGGATCAGGTATGAGTTTGTTCTTTACAAGGGTCCCTAAAACACTGTCAATTAAACCACCTTAGCTAATAAGCAGAATATACAATATAGGAAAAGCAGAGCATTACACCCCTAACTTTTCCTAGTAAAAAATTATTACAACAATGTATCCTTATCTGCATAAAACAAAGAGTAACACTTTAAAAAAGAAGAATAGTAATTCGACAGTAGCACTGGATTATATGAGATTCATCACTGTAAACAAGACTTCTTAAGTTTTAGGACAATATGATGAGGACATCCTTAGCTCACAAGCCCTTGACAAAACACAAGTGGATCCATTGCATATGCCACTTGGACCCATTACGAGAACACGAGCTAAACGCTTCAAAGAAGGACTTAACGGGATGATTCATAAATTATGGATCGAGGTTGGATCGAGCATAGAGGTTATAGAGACGGGTTACAAGCACGCGAAGTTCATAAACACATTGGAAGCAAGCATACCCGAACCGACACAAAAAAATCAGCATTTCCGCACTTTTGGACTAGTTTGACATCAGTTCATATTTTGGCCATAACTTGAGTTTCCAAACTCCAAATAAGGTGATTCAAAAGCCTAAATTTGCCTACACTTCTAGGGCTACAACTTTCATGCTTTGCCCAAGTCCAAATTTGGTGGTTTTCAAATGCAAAAATAGCTTGCAATGTGCTGATCATTAGTTGTCAGATTTGGACTTTTTAGCACATCACATGGACATGTTTTTGGGGTGATAAACTCTTTGGATGGCTGATGCATGTGATGTGATTAGTTGTTAGATCTTGACTTATGGTGATGGGTTAGCACACCATGAGTTCCTATAAATACCAAGTGATGCTAGGCTTGTACAACCAACTTCATACCAATTTCCAGCATTATCAATATTATTGTGAGTTTGTTTCTCTACTTGTGGTTCTTTGAGAATTCCTAAGTGTTCCTTAGTTCTTCTTTGAGATTCATAATTGACTTATCATACAACCAATCATAGTTGTGTGTGGCGTCTTCTACCGCATCAATCGTCGATTGTACCGAGGTTACCGCTTCAATATAAGCGAGGGGTCGAGGTGTCGTTGGTGTTCACCCTACGCAAATTTCCTAAGCAAGCAATTGTACCAAGATTACCGTCTACATATAGGCGAGGGGTTAAGGTGTTGCAAGCTATCCATCCTATCAACTTGTTAGAAACGATCCGGGCGACGACCACCTCACGCAAGCGTGCCGTGGAGTCTATCATTTGGTATCAAAGCTAAGTTTCCTATCAAGTTACTTATCTTTACTTTTATTGTTGGATCATAGTAAAAAAAAAAAAAAAAAAAAAAAAAAATGCAAAAAAAAAAAAAAAAAAAACTACAAAAAAAAATATATTGCAGAAAATTATTATTGTTGATTGCTATTATTGGGATTTCATTTGCAAATAATTATATTTGACGATTGTGAAGTCTTGTTAGTATTTCGAGAGTCATACTTTCTATATTGTATCTTGATAAGTTCTTATTGGATTGTAATTGGAAAATTGAGGTAATATTTGTGTGAATTCAAAAAGAACCTATTAGAGAGAACTACGAGCGGAAAAAGGCAAGAGTAGTGAGATTACTAGAGGGTAAAAGCCATTTGTGTGATACACGAGCGTTTCATATTTGTGTGATATATTGTTTGAGTGAAACACGCAAGGAAGTGGTGAGGAATTTGCTTTCTACTAATCTTTGTTTTGCAGGAAATATGTCTAACACAAGAGATAAGACAATTGAAAATGAACCTTCTACATCGAATTTTGACCCAAAACTCATGATGGAGGCTATGATGAAAGAATTTTCTAGACAATTGGGGATGGCTATTGAACAAGTGCATGATCGCATCGATCAATTGAGTGTCACTCGAGGGGAACAAACTCAAATCCCTCCGGGTGGGCGCCCAAAAGGAAAGACCCAACAAAAGGAAGCAAGGCTAGCGGAGACAAATTACTATGATGAAAGGTTTAGCGAGGAAGAGGATCGGGAAATTGACCTTATCCCTAGGAGACATTTTGCAAAGGATAGAGGCGGCCGAAATCGAGAGGACAACAATCTCGATAGCATCAAAATGAAAATTCCCCCATTCCAAGGCAGGAGTGATCCCGAGGCATACTTAGAGTGGGAGAAGAAAATGGAGTGGATATTTGATTGTCACAACTACTCGGATCTCAAGAAGGTTAGAATTGCAGCTACCGAATTTTCAGATTATGCCGTTACTTGGTGGGATCAATTGATGACCAGCCGAAGGAGGTGCAGAGAACGTCCAATAGAGACTTGGGCAGAAATGAAAGCTGTGATGAAAAAGAGGTTTGTACCAAGCCACTATTATCGAGATCTGTTTCGAAATTTACAAAACTTGAAACAGGGAAATAAGAGTGTGGAGGACTACTTCAAGGAAATGGAGATGTTAATGTCTAGGGCTGAAATCGACGAGGATAATGAGGCCACCATGGCCCGATTTTCAGCAGGGTTAAATTGGGATATTGCAGATTTGGTGGAGCGTCAACATTATGTGGTATTGGAAGACATGGTGCACATGGCTATCAAAATAGAGAAGCAACTTAAGAGGAGAGGTGGCCAGCGAATAAACACTACCACAGGTTCATCATGGAAATCCAATAATGTGAAGCGTGAGGAAAAGCCAACTGTTTTCAAACCAAAGCCAGAAATCAAGCAGGGAGCGGCTAATCAAGTGGTGCAAGGTAAAACTAATACACCTTCTACTAGTCGTAATCGAGATATTGTATGCTTTAAATGTCAAGGCAGGGGACATATTGCAAATCAATGCCCAAATCAAAGAACTATGTTATTGCTTGATAATGGGGATTTGGAGACCGAGGAAGAAGATAGTGACAATGACTCTATGCCACCGTTGGAGGAAGATAGAGAGGTTGCTATGCATGGCGAAGTGTTAGTTACACGGAGAATGCTTAGTACACAGGTAAAGGAAGAAAGCAGCGAGCAAAGAGAGAATCTATTTCATACTAGATGCATGGTAAATGGTAAGATCTGTTGTGTTGTAATTGATGGTGGGAGCTGTACAAATGTGGCAAGCATCACTATGGTGGAGAAATTGGGACTTACAACATCCAAACATCCCCATCCATACCGATTGCAGTGGCTCAATGACAGCGGCGACATCAAAGTTACCAAGCAAGTATCAGTGCCATTTACAATTGGGAAATATGTCGATGAGATTCTATGTGATGTAGTTCCTATGCAGGCAGGTCACTTACTACTTGGGAGACCTTGGCAGTTCGATCGGCGAGTAAAGCATGATGGTTTTACTAATGAGTATTCTTTTGTTCACAATCAAAGAAAAGTTACCTTGTGTCCTATGTCACCAAAACAGGTGCATGAGGATCAAATGCACTTACAGAGAGATCATGAGAAAAAAACAAAAGAGAGAGAGAGAAAAAAAGGTGAAGAGAGAAAAACAAACATTTTTGCAAAAAGGAGTGATGTGAGGCGAGCTTTGGATTCTAAAAAGCCAATGATTATACTTCGGTATAAGGAGGCACTTTTAAATACTAACACTAATAGATCTTCTTTGCCTAGTGTTGTTTCTGCTCTTCTACAGGATTATCAAGATGTATTTCCCGAGGAACTTCCACAGGGATTACCACCCATTCGAGGAATTGAGCATCAAATTGATTTCGTCCCTGGCGCGACCATCCCAAACCGTCCGGCATACCGAAGCAATCCCGAGGAAACAAAAGAATTGCAAAGGCAAGTTGACGAGCTAATGGACAAGGGGTTCGTGAGGGAAAGCATGAGTCCATGTGCGGTTCCAGTTATCTTAGTACCTAAAAAGGATGGGAAGTGGCGTATGTGCATTGATTGTCGAGCGGTAAATAACATCACGGTAAAATATCGACATCCCATTCCGAGGTTAGATGATATGTTAGATGAATTGCATGGATCTTATGTGTTTTCTAAAATTGATTTGAAAAGTGGTTATCATCAGATTAGAATGCATGAGGGAGATGAATGGAAAACTGCTTTTAAAACAAAATATGGGTTATATGAGTGGTTAGTTTTACCTTTTGGTTTAACTAATGCTCCTAGCACGTTCATGAGATTAATGAACCATGTTTTTGCGTCCCTTCATTGGGAAATTTGTAGTTGTCTACTTTGATGATATTTTGATCTACAGCAAGGATTTAGTTGAGCATGCATTGCATATAAAATCTGTCCTAGATGTGCTTCGAAAAGAAAAATTGTATGCTAATATGGACAAATGCACATTTTGTACGGATCGAGTTGTGTTTCTTGGCTTTGTTGTCAGTGCACAGGGAGTACAGGTTGACGATGAGAAGATACGAGCAATCCGAGAATGGCCAACTCCTACGAATGTCAGTCAAGTTCGTAGTTTTCATGGGCTCGCAAGTTTCTATAGGCGGTTTGTAAGAAATTTCAGCGAAGTCACAGCACCACTCACCGAAGTAATCAAAAAAAGTGTAGGATTCAAGTGGGGTGATGCACAGGAAAAGGCGTTTCAATTGATTAAAGAAAAATTAACTAACGCTCCTTTACTTGTATTGCCTAATTTCACTAAAACCTTTGAAATTGAATGTGATGCTTCAGGTTTAGGCATTGGAGCTGTGTTGATGCAAGAAGGAAAGCCAGTGGCATATTTCAGTGAAAAATTGAGTGGAGCAGCTTTGAACTATCCTACCTATGACAAGGAGTTATATGCCTTAGTTCGATCATTGGAGACTTGGCAACATTACCTGTGGCCTAAGGAATTTGTGATTCACACGGATCATGAATCATTGAAATATTTGAAAGGCCAACACAAGTTGAACAAGAGACATGCACGATGGATGGAGTTCATCGAGACATTTCCATACGTCATTCGCTATAAGCAAGGTAAGGAAAATGTCGTGGCCGATGCTCTTTCGCGAAGGTATGTGTTGTTAAATACTCTTGACACAAAATTACTTGGTTTTGAACAAATCAAAGAATTATATGATAATGACCATGATTTCTGTGAAGAGTTTAAAAATTGTGGAAAGAATGTTGTAGGTAAATACTTCAAGATGGATGGATTCTTGTTTCGTGAGAATCGATTATGTATACCTGCATGTTCTTTGCGTGAGTTATTGGTTCGAGAGTCACATGGAGGTGGTTTGATGGGACATTTTGGTGTTGATAAGACCTTATCTGTGATAAAAGAACATTTCTATTGGCCCCATATGAAACGAGATGTGGAAAGAATTTGTGATAGATGCATTACATGTCGTCAGGCTAAATCTCGTGTTCAACCCCATGGGTTATACACACCATTGCCTATTTCAAGTGAACCTTGGATTGATTTGTCTATGGACTTTGTGTTAGGTTTACCTAGATCTAAGCATGGTCATGATTCTATATTTGTGGTCGTGGATAGATTTTCAAAAATGGCACATTTTATCCCATGCCACAAAGCTGATGATGCATCCCATGTTGCTAATTTATTCTTTAGAGACATTGTACGTTTGCATGGCATGCCCCGAACAATTGTTTCGGATAGAGATGCTAAGTTCTTAAGCTATTTTTGGAAAACTTTGTGGTGTAAACTAGGAACTAAACTGCTGTTTTCAACTACTTGTCATCCACAAACTGACGGCCAAACGGAAGTAGTTAATAGAACTCTATCTGCTTTATTGAGGGCTATCATTAAAAAGAATATTAAGCTTTGGGAAGAGTGTCTACCACATGTTGAGTTTGCTTATAATAGGTCTGTTCACTCTGCTACTAAATTCTCACCTTTTGAAATTGTGTATGGCTTTAATCCTTTAACACCCTTGGATTTGTCACCATTACCTGTTTCCGAGTATACTAACATAGATGGCAAAAACAAAGCTGATTTTGTTAAGCAGATACATGAGAAGACAAGACTCAACATTGAGAAGAGGACGGATCAATATGCCAAACAGGCCAACAAGGGTCGGCGTCAAGTAATCTTCGAACCCGGGGATTGGGTATGGCTACACATGCGTAAGGAAAGATTTCCTGCTCAAAGGCGTTCGAAATTACTTCCAAGAGGAGATGGACCATTTCAAGTGCTTGAACGCATTAACAACAATGCTTACAAATTGGACTTACCCGGTGAGTATAATGTTAGTGCAACTTTCAATGTTTCTGATCTAAGCCCGTTTGACGTAGGTGAAGATTTGAGGACAAATCATTTTCAAGAGGAGAGGTATGATGAGGACATCCTTAGCTCACAAGCCCTTGACAAAACACAAGTGGATCCATTGCATATGCCACTTGGACCCATTACGAGAACACGAGCTAAACGCTTCAAAGAAGGACTTAACGGGATGATTCATAAATTATGGATCGAGGTTGGATCGAGCATAGAGGTTATAGAGACGGGTTACAAGCACGCGAAGTTCATAAACACATTGGAAGCAAGCATACCCGAACCGACACAAAAAAATCAGCATTTCCGCACTTTTGGACTAGTTTGACATCAGTTCATATTTTGGCCATAACTTGAGTTTCCAAACTCCAAATAAGGTGATTCAAAAGCCTAAATTTGCCTACACTTCTAGGGCTACAACTTTCATGCTTTGCCCAAGTCCAAATTTGGTGGTTTTCAAATGCAAAAATAGCTTGCAATGTGCTGATCATTAGTTGTCAGATTTGGACTTTTTAGCACATCACATGGACATGTTTTTGGGGTGATAAACTCTTTGGATGGCTGATGCATGTGATGTGATTAGTTGTTAGATCTTGACTTATGGTGATGGGTTAGCACACCATGAGTTCCTATAAATACCAAGTGATGCTAGGCTTGTACAACCAACTTCATACCAATTTCCAGCATTATCAATATTATTGTGAGTTTGTTTCTCTACTTGTGGTTCTTTGAGAATTCCTAAGTGTTCCTTAGTTCTTCTTTGAGATTCATAATTGACTTATCATACAACCAATCATAGTTGTGTGTGGCGTCTTCTACCGCATCAATCGTCGATTGTACCGAGGTTACCGCTTCAATATAAGCGAGGGGTCGAGGTGTCGTTGGTGTTCACCCTACGCAAATTTCCTAAGCAAGCAATTGTACCAAGATTACCGTCTACATATAGGCGAGGGGTTAAGGTGTTGCAAGCTATCCATCCTATCAACTTGTTAGAAACGATCCGGGCGACGACCACCTCACGCAAGCGTGCCGTGGAGTCTATCACAATACTAATGAGAAGTTTCAGAAAATGGACTCCTTCATGGAATACATGACTGAGTTAATGAGGCAGAGAGATTCTAGTGTTGGACCAGAGTTTACAAATTTCTTTGGTAATGTGGACGACCAGGGTAAGAATTCAATCCATGAGAGCCGAAAAAATATTAAGGAAATTTTCAAAATCCTATACAACCTGAGAAGGAAAGTAGAAGGAACCTTGATTATGATGAGGTCCATTAGAATCAAAACTCAGAAAAGGAAGGGGATGACAAGGATCTTAAGCCTCTCGCACTTTCATTTCCCTTCTTCTTTGAAGGTGTGGAAGCTGCTAGTTGGGTGAATAATTATGAAGAATCATACTATGAAGCTCCTCCAATATATGATGACGAATTGCAGCAAAGTGACTCGATGACAGTAAGGGAACTGCATCATCCTGTGAATCAACATTTTTAAAAGATTCAACCAACAAAAACATTGGTAGCAAATAAGAGAGTTAATGAACTGGGGAAGTCCAACTCTCTTCCCCTCAATTCTTTAAACGAGCTACCAGTTATGGGCAAGAAGAAAAGCTTTTGTTTGATGTTGAAACTCTAGGCAATGACTATGTACAACAAGTGAAAAGTGCTGCAGAACCACACCCTAATCAGGGATTACTGGTAACCCAAAGCCAAAAAGTTGATAACCTATAGGCAAGGAAAATGTGGCTTCCTTCATTACAAATTCATAGTCATAAAATTCAACAGTTCTTCATTGTGGAAAACAAATTCATTTCTAAAACTACATAAATGTTGATCCCACATTCCTAATCAGAACAAATAGAGCACAAATTCTAGACAATTAACCACTTGGAAGCATAGAAATAATCATCTTATCCTAATAATTAGAAACAAAATTAACTAAATCAGTCAATACTTCAACAATGACCAATAAATTCACGCCAAAATTGGGGAAATTAACCTGCATAAGAAGCTTGATTCGATCGAGAGGCGTCGTAACGGATTTGGCAACTGCTTCGGCAATAGCACCGGCGGCAAAGAGCGTGGCCTTTTTAGGCACTAAGGCGACGAAAGCGAGAGGATGCTTCAAGAGCTGTGGCGTAGTTAGCGTGAATTCTCTCTCCCCTCTCTTGCCCGCCATAGAAACACAAGCCAAACCACCAGCAGCGGCGACAGTAACATTGAGATTTGTGAGGCATTTGTTTCGGTATTGGTCATAATTATGTTGTTGGATGAAATTTGCACCGGTGTGTGAAGAAGGCTCCAGACCGGGAATGTCTCGCCAAACCATCACGGTTAAGGAACAGAGGAGAAACCCAAACTGGTTGAGAAAACCTAGCCCATCTCTCTAATTGAAACATCGACACGTGAATTTTGGCTAAGGAAGAGAGGTAAAACCCAAACTTTCCAAACCACACAACTCAAGAACTCTGCTCCAAAAAAAGAGTTTGATGACATTTAAAAAAAAACAACTCTTTTAGAAGTAATATTATATGCAAAATTATTATTTCAAAAACTTAAAGATAAATTTAAATTATAAATTAATTATAACAAACTGAAATATAACTCTTTTGTAGAACAAGAAAGTAATATTTTAACATTTGTAATTTGTTCCACAAAAAGAATCATAATTATTATAATTTTATTTATTGTCAATTTACAATATTTTAAAATTTAAATTATTGTAACTTAATATTTTAATTAATACAATTAATATTGTAAATTACTTAAAAATTATTATTAAGAATAAAATTTCTATTAAAATATTAATTACATTACAATTTGAATTGTAGTATATTATAAATTAAAGAACATACTCAAACTTAACTCTTTATGTAGAACATATGAGTATTTTTTTGTTGCATTTGTGCTCTATTCCATAAAAGAGCGCCACTATGTTCTTCTTTTTTTCTCTTTTTATTTTGTCATGATCAATGTATGAAATTTTAAAGTTTTAACGTTGTGTAAAGTTATTTACTTTATAGTTTATTAAAAGAAATAGTTGATATTGTAAGTTACTTAAAAAGTGTTATTTTAAATAAATTTACTATTGTAAAAAATTTAATGTATTTATATTACAATTTATATTCACCACAATTAATTATAAAAAAATTATTTAGAACAAAATAGTGACCAATTTTATCTCTCGCAAAAAACCTTTGAACAATAATATATAGTGAGTAATAATTCCTTCATTAATATATTTTTTCCTCGCAAATTTTTATCATAAATTGGCGTCAAAAATCCTTCTATCACCTCAATTTTGCGAGAAAAAAATATAAATTGTAAAGGATATTTCTTTCGCTAATAACTATATTGTCACTATATTTTTTTCCTTCACTGTTCCTTCGCTAGAAAACTCCTCATGTGAAGGAATAAATTCCTTCACAAAATTTCCTTCGCTACATCCCTAATTTCTTGTAGTGATGGTAGATTCTTTGTTGATCATTCACCTATCTCCATGTACAACTTATTATACCTAATCATACCATTTGACATAACCTAAAGGTCTTAAGGGACATTTCAAAGCATAACTCATCATACACAAAATAATATGATGATCTCAAGTCCAAAGATCACTTGTACTACTATCAGTAGAGAAATTACTATTGACAGACAAGTAAAACTCCATTAGGTATTCCTTCAGCGAGTCACGTTCAGTGAACTTATTCTCCAATAAGCACCTACATACTTGCTTTAGTGTCTGCACACAAAAGATTATGAGATCAATCATCCTCTTCCTAAGAGCAAGCAAAGTATGTACTAATCTATCTGGATTCACTAATCCCCTTTTTAGTAATCCAACGATTAGGAATGATTTTAGTTTTAAGCTTTCTAAGAATTTAGATCTCATTAGCATGATCATCATCATGATTCTAAAAGCATTGCTTAAAACTATGGGTTTATCACATTTAAAATAACAACACCATGTAGATAATGTAAAATGCTTTTAATACTTTTATTAATAACTGAAAAAGATTACAAAGTACATGGTATATCATATCAAATATGATTGGCTCGTGTGCATACTACTTTCATATATACCTTTAACATATCATTCCAAGTGTTATACATCACTACCAGATATAATTTATTGTTGGGACTGTCGACGCCGGTTTTTTCCCTTCGCGGGTCCTTTTAGTCTTTTCCAATTTTAGCCTTCTTGATTAAATGATTTTTGGAAAAGGTCGGCATTAATGTCGACGGGGTTTTGAAAGATCGCCTTTTATGATGAGCCAATTAATCAGAGTCGCCAGTTGGTATATTTGAAATGGATGTACCAACTCATCCGAGTTTTCGTTTTTTTATAAATCGCTGGCTCATATGTGACTCCGAATTAATTGGTCCGCGAATCGAGATTCATGGAGTTCGGGGGCTTGCTTAAGTGAGGGGAAGGTGTTAGGCACCCCTCGACTTCCGTAAAACACGGTTACCGCAATCTTGATGCTGTCCTATCCTTTAATTCATGAAATGTGTGTATATGCAGGTGTATATGTGTGTGCTTATGTGAATGTTGTGGTGAGTTTGTATGAAAGAATCATTTGGATTTTTTAGGGAAAGTTGTGCTTGGATTTGAGAATATTTCAAAACGTCGTTTCTATTAATACGAGAAAGCTCCCTCTTTTTCATGCAAAAGGTTTGATTTTACTTATCAAAACTATGAGATTTTTATTAGATGTCGTTCTGGCAAAAACAAGAATTTTAAACCTTCGTCAAAATAGGAATCGAGATCCATACGTTGCTTTCGTAAAATGATGGGCAATTTCTAGGATGTCTTTAACCCTATGCACAAAGGTTTACTAAAATATTTCATTTTTTATTCATAAAAGCCATTTTTGGTGATGTTTGAAAATGATTTTTTCTTTGGCCTTCTCGTTTAATAGGAATCGACATTCATTAGCATTCCAAATTTTTAGCCTCGTGATGCTAATATCCTACTTTGATTGATTTTAGAAAAAATCTTTATTGTTTTGATTTTGAAATCTTTTGTTTGATATTACAAACCAAATTTAAACATCACAACGCGTAAGGGCTATTCATGGGCATGTAAGCCATCAAAATACCTCGAACGCCAACAATCACATATTCCACTAATACGGGGCCTTAAATCCGATTCTCGCCTTAGCGTCGTTTTAAGGCCCGACGATTACAGATTTACTACGGAAGCTACATCATTCTTACTATTTACATAAAACGTCCATCATCGGATTTGGACCACGGGGTCGCTTTCCTAGGCTCACAACCACGATTACCACGCGCTCACAAAAGGAATACTACAATAATAACAACGTGGATTGCCTAACACATCCTAGAAATACGATCAATTAAACTACGCCTAATATATATCCATGAACAAACTAGAAATTTCACCAATTGGATATCATCGGGTTATTCGGAAGAATTTTGTTCCAATGGAACCCTCACCAATAATCCCTAATCCATGATTGTTCAACAATATTCTTGAAAATTACAATTTAATTTAACCAAATGACATGATAGAAGTTGCAAAAATAAGGAGATTTTCACCTTGCAAATGATACCAAAATTGTGTAGAAACTTGTGTATTGAGTGAAGTATGAGATGTATTGATAGAATCCCATAATAAGGGAAAATTCCTCTCTTTTTCTCTCAATTGTTACAAGAATTTTTTGCTATTTCTCTCTATTTTTGAGCTAAAACTGCTGCTGTTTTTCTTCTTCTTCCGCCAAAACTGCCGAACTCCTGTATGCTGCACGAAACTGGGCTGAAATAGGCTGGCCAGAGCCAGCCGCAGATTGATCTGCGGCCGGCCGCAGATCCATCTGCGGCTGGCTGGCCCACCTCCCATCGCACTCAGCTGATAGTGCTGATTTCCTGGTTTCCGTGCTGGCGCACCCACTTGGCCGCAGATCAATGCGCGGCTGGCTGGCTTGACTTTCTCAATTTTCGTGCTACGCCTCGATTTTCGTGCTGTGCTATTTTTCGCTGACAGGTTCGTATTTTACAGTCCGGGAATCATTGGGAGGCGTGCCACACCTTCCGGGAATGCCAAATTCGGATGGCCTTGCTGTCACGTCGATTTCGGTTGCACATTGTCATGGTGGCGTCGAGCGTCTGTACTTTTTCCATCTTTCACTCTCGCAGGCCGGTCCATTTGACGAATTTGCCCTCCTGTCAAGGTTAGTATACGAAGTGCAAAATTTGGGTGTCTACAGCTGCCCCTCTTTATCATGTTTATGAAATGTTAAATGAAATGAACAGGATAAAGAAACAGACACCCGATGTCTGAATGACAGTGCACAGATATGATAATACACACACGATGCAACACATGTAGTTTATGGTACAACACAAGATGTAGCGCATGCAAACATTCGAAAGAGTGTCAATGCATCAACCCTCTGACCGTATTTGTTGGTCGTTAGGTTCACTCTTCCAATCTATCATCTCGTTCGGGGCCGGGTATCGTCGCAGGTCACCCATCTCGTAACCCCCGGTTATCGTCGCCGGTTTGTTATCTCGTCAGGGCCGGTTTTCGTCGTCGGACATCCATCTCGTGATCGCCGGTTATCGTCGCCGGTCGATCGTCCTGTCTGGGCCGGGTATCGTCGTCGGTCACCCATCTCGTAACCCCCGGTTATCGTCGCCGGTTGGTTATCTCGTCAGGGCCGGTTTCGTCGCCGGACATCCATCTCGTGATCGCCGGTTATCGTTGCCGGTCGATCGTCTTGTCGGGGCCGGGTATCGTCGCCGGTCACCCATCGCGTAACCCCCGGTTATCGTCGCCGGTTGGTTATCTTGTCGGAGCCGGTTTTCGTCGCCGGACATCCGTCTCGCGATCGCCGGTTATCATTGCCGGTCGATCGTCTTGTCGGGGCCGGGTATCGTCGCCGGTCACCCATCGCGTAACCCCCGGTTATCGTTGCCGGTTGGTTATCTTGTCGGAGCCGGTTTTCGTCGCCGGACATCCGTCTCGCGATCGCCGGTTATCGTTGCCGGTCGATCGTCTTGTCGGGGCCGGGTATCGTCGCCGGTCACCCATCGCGTAACCCCCGGTTATCGTCGCCGGTTGGTTATCTTGTCGGAGCCGGTTTTCGTCGCTGGACATCCGTCTCGCGATCGCCGGTTATCGTTGCCGGTCGATCCACTTGTCGGGGCCGGGTATCGTCGCCGGTCACCCATCACGTAACCCCCGGTTATCGTCGCCGGTTGGTTATCTTGTCGGAGCCGGTTTTCGTCGCCGGACATCCGTCTCGCGATCGCCGGTTATCGTTGCCGATCGATCATCTTGTCGGGGCCGGGTATCGCTGCCGGTCACCCATCGCGTAACCTTTTTTTTCACTCAACACGTCAAATGGTTGCAAGGGAGCAAGGTGGGACCCACCAGGGCCAGCCGCGGATGGATCTGCGGCCAGCCGCAGATACATCTGCGGCCAAGATCGGGATGTATAAGCGGCGCGCCGCTTCCAGATCTGTCACTTTCAACTTTCAACTCACATAGATTCTCGCGATTTTTGTTTGTTCGCAAGGGCCTTTTGTCGATTTTTCAACTTTCCTGCAAAAACTGCTCCGGTAGGATCGATCTACACGCTACAGGTAACACTTTGACCGGTCACTTTTCAATTTCGTCAATGTTTTGCTATACATTGGACTATTTGCATGTTTAGAGACAAAATGTATGCTTTACAATGCTATGTAATGTATTATCATATATACATGCTATGTATTAAATATGTGAGTCCTATTTTATGTTCATGAGGCGGTCCCACGTATATGTTTGCTCCTTTTTGAAAGAAAATCATGCATTTATGGCATTTTACATGCTTTATTTACACATATGAATGCAAATATGATCTGTTGTGGCTTGAGTTCTTTGAAAAACACGCTTGGATATGCATGGGATGTCCATTTTACAGACGGAACTCTGCTGAAATATTTTTTTTTTTTTGACATGCATCATGCTGCATTAATTATATGAGGAAGATAGAAATTTAGAATATTCATTACACAATTTTAAAAGGGAACTTACCTTCTTTCTCGCCCGTTCTATTCCAGCTATGGATCGTGATGCGCCCAGTAGCTCTTCCGCCTCTCGGACTTCGGGTGTTCGTCGTCGTAGGGCTGCACCTGCCCCTATTCCTCCTCGTACCCGTCAGGCTCGTCGCTTGGCGGAGGCTGTCATCCGTCCTGATCACCCGGACGTTGAGGAGGTTGTTCCTCCGGAGGTTGCGGTGGAGGAGCCGTCTTCCAGCACATCAGCTCCCCCTTCTCATCGCGCCTTATCTGGCGCTTTTGTCCAGATACCCGATCTATTGGGTCGGGATCTCAGTCGTCACCCCTCGGCATCTCTGGTTGCTAATGAGGTATATTTGATTCGGCTCTTCATTTGTTCTCGATTTCTCAATTTCCCGTTCTATCTGGATTGATCCATTGGTGATTTTCACAGGTGCCCGAGTTTACCCAGCCGAGGGGTAATTGGTTCAACATTTACTCTCTCTATGCGGCCCTGCATAGTGATTACCGGGAGATGGTGGACTCTTGGGGCTTTCGACATTTCTTCACTATCATCCCCCGTCAGTGCCCCTGGGGTTACATGAGGGCTTTATCCGAGCGATGGTTCCACCATACGCAGTCTCTTCATCTCCTCGACTGCGAGGTCGTGCTGACCCCCTGGGACTGGAGGTACATTACAGGCATAGAGTTCACCGGGTCCCGCGTCCCCCTGGATCTTGATATCACTCCAGTGGAGGTTCGAGCTTTGCTGGGCTTCGCTGCTGATGATCGGGTCTTTAAGGCCCGTAGTATTCGGTCCGGTGCCTTGGCCGTTGATGCTGTTGGGGGTCTATACGCACAGCCTATTCCAGCGGATCAGGGCACTCGTGACATCCTGCTACGACGCTTGTTCTTGACCATCATGAGGGGTTGTTTCCTAAGGAACAACTCCTCTACCATCCACTTTAGCGTTGTAGGGGCTGTTAGAGACGTAGACCGGATCGGTGACTACGATTGGGGTTCATTCACCTTTGCTTATTTCCTCCACGGTCTGCGTCTGCGCTCGGAGGGACAGACAGATGCATGGCTCAGATTCTACCACTTTCTGCTAGTGAGCCTTCTTTCCCTCTTTACTTATTGCACTTCCCTTTATTTCATTTTTCTTTTCTGCATTTGTCGGTTATTTCATGCTTTCCACTGTTTCTGTTCGCAGTTCTGGGCTTACGAGCGTCTTCCATGTCTGAGGCATATCACTACTCTGGGCCTGGACACTTATCCCCGGGGTCGGCGATGGCACCACAGCACTCTGGAGGAGATCCCCGTGTCGGGCAGCTTTGCACATTGTCGTATTCAGCTGGAGTTGATCACGGCTGCCGATGTCGTCTGGGTTCCCTACCTCTCCGAGCACCTGACTGTGGGGTTTGCTGACGGGCATCCCTCTGGCCCGGAGTTCGAGCTTTCCACCCGTCGCCTCACTTTGCAGAGTGTTGGAGGCTGGGTGATGTATCTGGGAGAGCGCGCATTCAGATGCATCACTGGAGAGATCCGCATTCCGCACTCCCTTCCTTTCACTACTTCCTGGCCGCTGGATTCTCAGCCCTCGGAGATCATGCTCGCCGGGGAGGACGGTCGGATGCTTTCCACAGGCCCCAGTACGAGCGAGGCTTTCAGGACTTGGTGGGTACCTCGTACCATCGGTCCCCAGACACGGGCTACCTTCTTCCTCGGGGACATGGTCCCCGGCTCGGTGATGATGACTGACTGGGCAGCCTGCGTTCGGAGTCCCACCCACACTGAGCAGATAGACACTTTGACCCGCCAGGCGGAGCAGTTGTCGGTATTTCTTCGGGTGTTAGGCCGGACCCCGGAGGAGGCTTACGCCTATGATCCTGACGGTGCGGGCTATGATGCAGGCCCGAGCTCATCTGATGCCACTGCTCGGCCATACATCCCTGACATGAATTTCGGTCCTCCGACTTCGACCACCCGGGGGGATCAGTTCGAGGATCCCGGTTTCATCGATGAGATTGACTTTATTTAGATCAGGATAGGATAGGGCTTTTCTACCTGCACGTGTTTAGACTTCTTTTCCATTTTATGCATTATGTACTGAACTCATTTATCTATTATGCACATTTTCCTTTTTTATCTTTATGGAATTCACTGGTTTTATATATTTTTTTAATGTATGATGCATGCCCTTTTTTATTCATGGATAGAGAATGACCCCTGTACAGTCTTTTTAATACTATTTTTCACAGATGTCGTCCTCAGATGCCGTGGTACGTTTGGATTCCATTCCTCCCACAGGGTTGGTTGGCAGTCTCCTCCGCTGGTTTGACAGTTTATTACCGGCAGACAGGGTTATCGCAGATGGTCTTTTGGGCCATTCTTTGTCCTTATTGACCTTTCAGGTGCCAGCGGGCTTTGTGGATGGTATTCTGAGCTATTGGGCCCCTGCCCGTCAGGTGTTTAGGCTAGGGACAGTAGAGCTGACCCCCACCCTGGAGGAGTATGCTCGCTTCACCGGCTTGCCTTTGGATAGACCTTGTGCCAGGGTCACGGCTGGTTCCATGCGCCGTCAGTTCTTGACCTTTACCGATTTGCGGAGGGCTGTCTTGTTACCGGTGATCACATCAGACCATATGGTTCCCCTTCAGTTCTTGATTGACCGATTTGGCTCACCTGACAGTTTTCGCCTTTTCCTCGGCGATTTTTCTGTATCTGAGGAGCGCTGGGGCGCTTCACGAGTAGACGTTCTGATGGCCTGTGTCGTCTCAGTTTTGTACTTGCCGGCAGGACCTGATCAGTTGGACATGCGAGTTGTCGCGGCTGTTCGAGCCCTTCAGGAGGATTACACCATCCTTCCCATGATATTGGCGGATACCTATATGTCAGCTTCATACTGTCAATCCTTCCGAGGCAGGGCCTTCAGAGGGAGTTCGACCTTATTGTATATTTGGTTCATGAGTCATCTTAGTCCCATCGGCCATTTCCATCGCCAAGGGTTTTGCTTCAGCCATGACATAACCACGCAATTTTCGTTTCGTCCCATGAGCTGTACTGATGTGGCCTCCTGGACATCATTTTTGTCTGTCATTGACGATCCTTTTCATCTATTGGTCTACTCGGGCTATTGCTCCTTTATGAGCTTCTTGACTCACGTGCCCACCCTGGATTTCATCCCTATTACCGGCTTGCGGGGTATGACGACTTATCATCCCCTGGCGGTTATGGGGCAGTTTGATCAAACACAGGATTTACACCCTTTCGCGGGTGCATCCGCCTATCGATTCCTTATATCATCCCGAACAGAGAGGGATCTACTGCGGGTATACGAGCTTTGGTCTCGCAGGATCTCCGCCGAATATAGTGAGAGCTGTCACATCCAGACATTTGCTTACGTGCAGTGGCTGCGCGGAGACTTGGATTCGGCTGGCTTGAGTCAGATTGGGGCCTTTGATGACTCTGGAGTGATTTCCCTAAAGGATACCACAGACCACCCCGTCTCAGCCGATTCTGCCCCGAGTCGGGTTACTGAGAATACCCGACTCCGCCTGGCCCTGATTACTGCTGAAGTCGAGAGGGATGCCGCTTTTGTCGAGAGAGATGATGCCATTCGGGCTAGAGACGCTGCCATTGCTGACAGAGAGGCCATTGTACTTCAGACCGGGGCAGTTGTAGATGCTCATTTTGGGACGATCAGCCGAGCCACTGCTTTACTGGATCGTATTGATATGATAGGGCAGCAGATTGCAGGAGATGCTGATGCTTCAGATTTATCCACCGCCTTGACCATCCTGCTTCAGCTAGTTTCAGATTTGTAGATTATTTTATTTCCTGCATAGACTATGTTAGTTCCATCAGTTATCGAAAAGCAATCTTGTAATAAAATGACTTATATATATAGACATGCATTTAAATTTAGCCATTTTCCCCCTTTGTCGTATCGTTGCCTTTCATTGGATCCCCATTTTATCCAGCTGACCCTGATTTTGACATTTCGCCTTCTTTCTCTTCTCAAGTGTTGATGGAGATTTGACAGATATTGCCGCACGCCTTTTGATTTCATCGGATTGAATCTCAGATTTTTGGATAACTGTTTGGTTGGATCAGGGTTATGTCCCCTGGGATGAAGCTGGTTAGGCAGCTGGTTTTGGGAAGGTTTTTTGAGGGTGTAGGAAGGTTTTATCTGGTTATCGAAAATTGGTTTTGGTTAGGGAAATGATTATTTTTTTTTTTAAGGGGATCGGACCGCGCCATGATGGCTGCCTACGTACCCCCACAAGTTGGGAGATCAGGTCCTACGTAGTTCGCTCTCAAGGAAAAAGGACCTGATGATTCAAGCGTAGAACCGCTTCACCGAGTCAGAATTGAGGGGTTGTGGAAATACCTCACCATCCATTTCTTGCAATATGAGGGCTCCTCCGGATAGCACCTTCTTAATCACAAACAACCCCTCCCAGTTTGGGGCGAACTTCCCCTTGGCTTAGTCTTGACAAGGCATGACTCTTTTCAACACCACATCATTTTCTTTGAACTTCCGAGGTCTCATCCTTTTGCCATATGATCGAGAGATCCTTTGTTGATATAACTGACCGTGCCAGACAGCAGCCACCCTCCTTTCATCAATTAGGGCCAATTGGTCGTATCGACTTTGCATCCAATCCTCCTCGCTTATCTGAGCATCGATCACTATTCTGAGAGATGCCATTTCAACCTCGATTGGCAGAACGGCCTCCATTCCATACACCAGAGCGTAAGGGGTTGCCCCTGTAGAAGTACGCGTTGATGTTCGGTATGCCAGCAGAGTGAGGGGTAGCAGTTCCGGCCATCCCCGATGATTGGCAGACATTTTGGCCATGATTTTCTTGATGTTCTTATTTGCAGCCTCCACTGCCCCATTCATCTTAGGACGGTAAATGACGGAATTGAGGTGCTTGATTTTGAACTGGTCACACAGTCCCTTCATGAGGGCGTTGTTTAAATTCTTGGCATTGTCAGAGACCAAAACCTCAGGCTGCCCGTATCGACAAATGACATTATTCCTGATGAACCCGACTATGACCTCCTGAGTTACCTTGGGGAAAGAAGCTGCCTCTACCCATTTGGTGAAATAATCGATCATGACGAAAATGAATCGGTGTCCGTTGCTTGCTTTGGGCTCTATTGGTCCGATTACATCCATTCCCCACATTGAAAATGGCCACGGGGAGGTCATACAATGCAGTTCATTGGGGGGCGTATGGATCACATTACCGTGCGCCTGACATTGATAACACCGTGTGACATGATCATCGCAGTCGGCCCTCAGCGTTAACCAATAATGCCCTGTCCTCAAGATCTTTTTGGCCAGCATCAGTCCACTCATATGTGGCCCACACACTCCACCATGCATTTCGTTCATAATTCTTTGGGCCTGTGCCTCATATACGCATTGTAACAGTCCCAACCCAGCATCCCTCTTGTAAAGTGAATCCCCACTCAGGTAAAATTTCATTGCCATCTTTTGAATTCTCATCCTCTCAGTTCGACTCGCCTGGTCAGGAATGGATCTATCCCTCAAATACTCCCTTATGTCGTGATACCAAGGCTGCTTTGGTAGAACCACCTCGCCTGATAATACTGCCACATGCTCCTCGTATGCCGGGGCATTCTGTACTGCTATCTCAACCTGTGGAACGTCCTTGCTCTTGGTTACGTAGATTAAGGAAGCCAGAGTTGCCAATGCATCGGCAAAATCATTCCATCCCCGGGGAATATGGCGGAAAGCGATATCTTCGAACTCTTGCATCAACTGGGTGACACAACGATGGTATGGAAGCAACCGAAGCTCCTTAGTGTTGTACACCCCGATTGCCTGTCTGATTACCAGTTCTGAATCCCCGAACACCGCTAGTCTCTTCACTCCCATATCGCGGGCCAGGCGGAGTCCCAAGATACATCCCTCGTATTCAGCGGTGTTGTTCGAATTGCTGAAACGCAGTTTAGTGGCCACGGGGTATTGTTCTCCCGTGATAGAGACCAGGACCGCTCCGGCTCCTGCCCCCTCGGCATTCATGGCACCATCAAAATACAGCTTCCAGAACTGTCCCTCGTCATCACATTTCTCGCGTGATACCCAAAATATATCTTCGCCCGGAAGAAGAGTTTCCAAAGGCTCCATCCCTCCTGACGGGGCTTCTGCCAACTGATCTGCAATTCCCTGTCCTTTCATGGCCTTCTGAGTCACGTACACTATGTCGAACTGTTGTAAGATTAACTGCCATCTTGACAATCGACAATTCAGCATGGGCCTTTCAAAAATATATTTCAGGGGATCCATTCTTGATATCAGGTACGTCGTATGCCCCTGGAGGTAGTGCTGTAATCTCCCTGCAGCCCAGGCTAGAGCACAACAGGTCTTCTCGATGGGAGTGTAATTCTGCTCACATTGGCTAAATCTTTTGCTGAGGTAATAGATGGCCTGCTCTTTACCCGCCTCGTTTTTCTGTCCCAACATACATCCCATCGCGATGGCATTTACCGATATATACATAAACAGAGGGATCCCATCCCTCGGGTGGGGGTACCAGCACTGGTGCTTCAGTCAATTGCTTTTTAATGGTCTGAAAAGCCTTCTGACATTGCTCATTCCATTCTTGGGAAACCCCTTTTCTTAACAGTTTGAAAATGGGCTCACATGTAGTCGTCAAGTGGGATATAAAACGGCTGATAAAGTTTATCCTTCCGAGGAATCCTCTTATCTCCTTCTCTGTGTGAGGCGCCGGCATATCCACAATGGCCTTAATCTTTGCTGGGTCCAACTCAATGCCCCGATCACTAACCAGGAAACCCAAGAGCTTACCCGACTGCACTCCGAAAGCACACTTGGCTGGATTGAGTTTCAAATTATACTTTTTGAGCCGATCGAACAGCTTTTTGAGATGGGTTACATGATCAGATTCTTCCCTAGACTTTACAATAATGTCATCCACGTAGACCTCTATCTCCTTATGCATCATATCGTGGAATAAGGCCATCATGGCTCTTTGATAAGTGGCCCCCGCGTTTGTGAGGCCAAAAGCCAATCGCCTATAGCAGAAAGTGCCCCAAGGGGTGATGAATGCGGTCTTTTCCCGATCTTCCTCCGCCACCATTATCTGATGATATCCCGCGAAGCAATCCACAAAAGAGTACATTTCGTACTGGGCTGTGTTATCTACCAGGATGTGTATGAAGGGCACCGGGAAGTTATCATTGAGACTGGCCTTGTTTAGATCTCTGTAGTCTACACATACCCTTACTTTTCCTCCAGGCTTAGCCACTGGGACTACATTGGACAGCCATTCCGGGTAAGTGGACACCATAATGATTCCCGCCCTGAACTGCTTGATGATCTCTTCCTTTACTTTTAGGCTCCACTCCGGTTTCAACTTTCTTAATTTTTGTTTGACAGGCCGGAAACCCTCCTTGATGGGTAATCGGTGTACCACAATGTCAGTGGACAATCCGATCATATCCTCATGAGACCAGGCAAAGACATCCTCATATTGTTTTAGCAACTCAGTCACTTCGGCTTTTTGGTTGGGGGTAAGGTCTGTCCCTATCTTGAGTTCTTTTGGCTTGTCAGGGGTTCCAATATCAATGGTGACGGTTTGGTCCAAGTTGGGTTTGGGTTTATCCTCGACCCATCCTTTGATCTCGTCAGGCGCATCATCGTAATCTGTCTCGTCTTGTTCAATGCCCATTAAATCGAAATCCAGCTCAATGTCAAAATCATAATCATCATTCAAATTTGCAAGACCATTTGTTAGGCAAGGATTACTCAAATTGGTACACCTGACATGAAACAAAATACTTGTCATATATAAATCATTTTTCACGACGATCGCATTTTCAAAATAACAGGAAGAAATGACATAATTATGCAGAAATAAAACAACAACAAAATGAAACTTCTTCATTCCCCCATCCTCTGGGGTCTACCACCCTGACGTCGGATTTTACCCTTGTTTGGATATTACTGGTTTCATGGTCCAGTTGTCGACGGTCAGGTCAGATGAAATGCGTTGGATAAAAGGGGGCTTCACATCGGACACTTCCCCGATGATCACGGATACGTCACCTGAGTCCTTCTCCCTATCCTCTCCAGGAATAATTAGCCCTGCCCAATCGATGACAGGTACAACTCGTTGGGCCTCGGGTGGTGCGATAATATTCGTCCCCTCCCCATTGCTTGTTGATTGTCCAGGGATATAGCACTTGGTTTCAAACTCTTTTGCGACCTCCTGCAGGAAACTTTCCCTCCGGGCCGACCCATCACGTGCGGGGGTTAACTCTTCATTCTCTGCCCCAATCACAGGCTCGCTGATCCTCTGTTCATTGTCGACTTTGGTCACTGGACTGCCAGCTAGTTGAAACGGAGCCGCACCCCAACGTTGTCTCCGTGCTACGCCCTCATGGTATCCCAACCCTGCTGTCGACGCCGGTTTTCAACTTTATAGTCCTCTTCCGATTTTAGCCTTTCGATTAAATAATTTTTGGAAAAGGTCGGCATTCATGTCGACGGGGTTTTGAAAGATCGTTTTTTATGATGAGCCAATTAACCAGAGTCGCCAGTTGGTATATTTGAAATGGATGTACCAACTCATCCGAGTTTTTGCTTTTTATAATCGTTGGCTCATATGTGACTCCGAATTAATTGGTCTGCGAATCGAGATTCATAGAGTTCGGGGGCTTGCTTAAGCGAGGGGAAGGTGTTAGGCACCCCCCGACTTCCGTGAAACACGGTTACCGCAATCTTGATGCTTTTCTATCCTTTAATTCATGAAATGTGTGTATATGCACGCGTGCGTGTGTGTGTGCCTACGTGAATGTTGTGGTGAGTTTGTATGAAAGAATCATTTGGATTTTTTTTAGGGAAAATCGTGTTTTGATTTGAGAATGCTTCGGAATGTCCTTCGATTTATACGAGAAAGCTTGATTCTTTATAAGAAAGGTTGGATTTTAATTGTCAAAACTATAAGATTTTCATTAGGTGTCGTTTTGGTAAAACAAGAGTTTTAAACCTTCGTCAAAATAGGAATCGAGATCTATACGTTGCTTTCGTAAATACCATGATGGGCAACTTCTAGGATCTCTTTCACCCTATGCACCAAGGTTTAGTAAAACATTACTTATTTTATAAAACCATTTTGGTGATGTTTGAAAGCGATTTTTCTTTAGCCTTCTCGTTAAATAGGAATCGACATTCATTAGCATTCCCAAATTTTAGCCTCGTGATTCTAATAACCTAGTTTGATTGATTTTATGAAAATCTTATCGTTTAGCTTTGAAATCAATTTCGTGTCATGAATCAAATCAAGCATAAACACGCGTCGGGGCTATTCATGGGCATGTAAGCCATCAAAATAACCTCGAACGCCCACAATCACATACTTTCACTATTACGGGGCCTTAAACACGATTCTCGCCTTAGCGTCGTTTTAAGGCCCGACGATTACATATTTACAATGAAAGGTACATCGAATTTATTACATATATCAAAAGATGTCCATCATCGGATTTGGACCACGGGGTCGCGCTCCTAGGCTCACATCCAAAATCGCTACACACCCACAAGATCCTAAAAATAACAATCTAAATAAACTATGCATAATACATCATTACAACTAGCTAAAATTCACCAAATGGATATCATCGGGCCATTAGGAGGAATTTCGTTCCATTTGGGAACCCTCACTAATAGCCCTCAATCCATGGATTCACAACAATATACAAGAACAACTACATTTAATATAATTTGGATGACAAAAAGCTTAACAAAAAATGGTAAAACAAGATGCTAAAACAAAGGATTTTTTACCTTGCAAATAATCCCCACAATATGTATGAATTTGTGTATTGAATAGAGTAGAAAATATGAGATGTAATCTCACAAAATGGGTACAATTGCTCACTATTTCTCACTCTTTTCTCTCTTGATTTCTCTTATTTGCTTGCTGTTTTCTCCTTTTTTTTCTTTCTTTTTCCGCCGCTGCTGCTGCTGCTGAATTCCTGCTGCTGAAAAAACTGGATGAAATGAAGAAACTGAGCTGAAATAAGCTGGTTTAGGGCAGTCGCAGATTGATCTGCGGCCTGGCCGCAGATTGATCTGCGGCTGGCTGGCCCACCCCCCATCGCACTCAGCTGGTTTCCTGGTTTCGAGTCTCGTGCGCACTACCATTATTTTAATCATTTGGCCGCAGATCAATCCGCGGCTGGGCGGGCTGATTTTCTCGATTTTCGTGCCGCACCTCGATTCGCGTGTCGTGACATCGGTTTTCGCCGACAGGTTTGTATTTTGCAGTCCGAGAATCACTGGGAGACGTGCCACATCATTCGGGCATGCTCATTTCGGACGGCCCTGCTGTCACGTCGGTTTTTGATTTGCAAATCGTTGCGGTGGCGTCGAGTGTTCGCACTTGTGCATCCCTCGCTCTCACAGGCCGGTTCATTGACGATTTTGCCCTCCTATCACAGTTAGTATACGAAGCGCAAAATTTGGGTGTCTACAGCTGCCCTTCTTTATCATGTTTATGAAATGTTAAATGAAATGAACATGATAAAGAAGTAGACACACGATGCATGAATGACAGTGCATAAGAATGACAGTGCATACATGATGCAACACACACAACTTATGATGCAACGCAAGATGTAAGGCATGCAACACATTCGTAAAGGTGTCAATGCATCAATCCCTAACCTGTCGCTCGTCTCGTAATCGCCGGGTCTCGTATCCGGTCGATTGTCCTGTGAGTGCCGGGTCTCGTATCCGGTCACCCCTCTCGTAATCACCTTATTCCATCCCATTGTCATCAAAGGAAGTTATTCTCCTGACTAGCTTTGAAGGGCATCCTTGGAGTTCCTCCTCGCACATCGTTCTTGGCAACCATTGCTTTTGACTCTGATAGGCTAGGACCTTGACACCTAACCTGCATGGATCACGTACATAATTATCACTTATTCAATACATGTGACACAACATTTAAAATGAAAAATGACCCATGTACAGTCTTTTGATACGATTCTACAGGTGTCACCGTTTGTCGGAGCCGGTTTTCGTCGCCGGACATCCATCTCGTAATCGCCGGTTATCGTCGCCGGTCGATTGTCTCGTCGGGGCCGGGTATCGTCGCCGGTCACCCATCTCGTAACCCCCGGTTATCGTCGCCGGTTGGTTATCTTGTCGGAGCCGGTTTTCGTCGCCGGACATCCATCTCGTAATCGCCGGTTATCGTCGCCGGTCGATTATCTCGTCGGGGCCGGGTATCGTCGCCGGTCACCCATCTCGTAACCCCCGGTTATCGTCGCCGGTTGGTTATCTTTTCGGAGTCGGTTTTCGTCGCCGGACATCCATCTCGTAGTCGCCGGTTATCGTCACCGGTCGATTGTCTCGTCGGGGCCGGGTATCGTCGCCGGTCACCCATCTCGTAACCCCCGGTTATCGTCGCCGGTTGGTTATCTTGTCGGAGCCGGTTTTCGTCGCCGGACATCCATCTCGTAATCGCCGGTTATCGTCGCCGGTCGATTGTCTGGTCGGGGCCGGGTATCGTCGCCGGTCACCCATCTCGTAACCCCCGGTTATCGTCGCCGGTTGGTTATCTTGTCGGAGCCGGTTTTCGTCGCCGGACATCCATCTCGTAATCGCCGGTTATCGTCGCCGGTCGATTGTCTTGTCGGGGCCGGGTATCGTCGCCGGTCACCCATCTCGTAACCCCCGGTTATCGTCGCCGGTTGGTTATCTTGTCGGAGCCGGTTTTCGTCGCCGGACATCCATCTCGTAATTGCCTGTTATCGTCGCCGGTCGATTGTCTTGTCGGGGCCGGGTATCGTCGCCGGTCACCCATCTAGTAACCCCCGGTTATCGTCGCCGGTTGGTTGTTTTGGATCTCAGCCCTTCCCAGGGTTTGTTGTTTTTTGTCTTTTTTCTTTTGGTGGATATCAGCCCTTCCCAGGGGTGCTCACCATCTTTGTTGTGGTTCGCGTGGATCTCAGCCCTTCCCAGGGTTTGTTGTTTTTTGTCTTTTTTCTTTTTGTGGATATCAGCCCTTCCCAGGGGTGCTCACCATCTTTGTCAAGGTTCGCTTGGATCTCAGCCCTTCCCAGGGTTTGTTGTTTTTTGTCTTTTTTCTTTTTGTGGATATCAGCCCTTCCCAGGGGTGCTCGCTGATAGACACATTTTTTATACATTTTATTATTCCCATATTTATTATTTTATATGTTTATTTTATTTAATTAATGCATTTTATTTTATTTTGTAGGATTTATCTTATTTATCTTGGTGAACAAGTAAAAGATAATTGTTGCAGCTTTTAAAGATGGAAAAGGACTCTTAGGAGATTACTATGTAGAGATTGAAGTTCAGAAGGAAAGAGGAGAATAAAAAGGAAACAAAAGTGGCCAAGTTCAATGAATCTAAATTAGGGCACAAATTTATTTTCCCTATAAATAGGTCTCTTGTTTTAGAGAGGAGGGCATCACTTGTTATTTTCTTTTCCTTAGTTTTTCGCTGGTGTAGAAGGGAGAGAGTTATTTAGCAATTGAGAGCTTTGTTTTTTCATCTTATTCCGTTCATGTGTGGTACTAGTGTCAGGGAGTATTTGTAACTTTCTTTTATTTTAATAGAAATTCTCTTTTTAATTATTGTTCTTATTTCATGCAATTATTATTAGTAGTTGTAATTTTGAATTTGTTGGTTTTAATTTTCATGACTAGCTAAATTTCTAATATCTAGGATGATGACGAAACTAGGTAGTACATATTAATTAATTTCTTTTCGTTCCAAAATTAGTGCCTAATTATTTTCGCCTTCATATTTTCCTTCGCATTAATTGCATATGATTCTTATATTGATTGCGAGGTTTTGATAAGTTATAGTTAATCTGTGAATTTTTCATAACTTATGCTTGCCCATATTAATTATATGAATCTTTATTTTTAAAGGGAAGGAAAAATAATTTGAGAATTAATTTGGACAATAAGAAATTATTTATTATGTTAGTATTTAGTGGATTCAGATTCCTAGGTAGCTTTTCTCATTACTAGTTTTCATTAATTTTTAATTTGCATTATTTAGTTAATTAATCATCTCCACCATATTTATTTCTAATTCGCCTAGAATATTAATTAAGGATATCTTAAAATTAATCTAGTCTTTGTGGATTCGACCTGTACTTGCCAGTTCTTCAATTTGACACTGTGCACTTGCAGTTACATAATTTTTTCACATCAAGTTTTTGGCGCCGTTGCCGGGGACTAGAATTAATTTTTTTTTCCTTAATTTTTATTTATTCGAATTAGTTTTTAATTAAATTTTTTTTTTCTCTTTTTCAGGATTATCGAAGCGGATCGAAGGAGCGAAAAGATAACAATTTTGTTGCTGCGCTTTTTCTGGTACTTCGTATCTCCATATTTTATTTTAATTTTTTTTTTAAAAAAAAACAAAAAAATAGTAGCTTAGTTTTATTTTATTTTTTATTATTAGTTAGAAAACTAATTGCCGCATTCATGCATTCACTCACGTAGAGCACATCCTGTTTAGGTTTTAGTTTTATTTTATTTATTTATTTTTTATTTTGTTAAATATAAACTGTGGTGATTGCTGGAGGATTGAGGTACGTCAAATTTCTCTTTACTTCGTAATCCACATAGTGTTAGGACATTTTATTTGTTTACTGTTTCTTTTTAATTTTATTTGTTCATTTTTCATCTTTAATCTACCATTAAGGGCAAAAACCTGTAACAAGATAAGGTGGGGATTTCATCACCCTTCCTTGGCCCACAAACAACCCAACTTGCATTTTGCATAACCTTGACCTAATAAAATCAAGTAGACGTTAGCCCCTAGGACTCTCGAGCTCAATTAGGACAAGAAACTCCAAGAGGAGGCTGAATTTTTAATTAATCAAACTACTGGTGTCTAGGCAAGTGGTTCAAAAGGCAAACGCCTAAAGAACGTGTGGTTATTTAATTAGTCACCGTACCCACGGAGAGACTCCCACCGTTCTTACACTTACCTGGCTAGTAGCGTGATTAATTTCGAATTTGGTGGACCTTGAGGTGTAACTTGGAACAGTTAGGAGCTGTCTAGATTTTATTTAGGTTGACCTTAGACGTAATTTTTTTTTTCTTATTTATTATTATTTTCTCTTATTTGTTTTTGTGTGCTTATCTGTTTATTTGCTTATTTGCTGAGTAGTGTATGCAAAAAGTGTGGATTAGGGACAAAACATCCCGATTAGTGAGAACACCTGATTTTTTGGAGTCCACTTTAAAAGATCTCACTTTAAAAAAAATGGAGGTCGCACAAACCGTTTCCTTAAGGGATCGATGTTATCCTTCCCGTTCTGCCCAACCTTCATGCATCAGTCTACCACCAGTAATGGGTAATAATTTTGAACTTAAACCGCATTTTATAAACATGTTACCTAGGTTCACTGGTATGGAAGATCCATATTTATTCATTCAGGAATTTGAGGAAGTTTGTGCTTTAATGAAAATTCAACAATTGTCTGATGACTCAATTAGGCTAAGATTTATCACTTTCGCTTTAAAAGATAATGCTAAAAAGTGGTTATATAGCCTGCCGAATAATTCCATATCAACTTGGGAGGGATTTGTTGTTACATTTCTAAAAAAATATTTTCCAAATCATAAAACTGCTAAAATTAGGACTGCAATTCATCAATTTTGCCAACTTGAAAAAGAGTCCTTTTGGAAATATTTTGATAGATTTAAAAATTTGTTATCCCAGTGCCCACACCATGGAATTGAGAAATGGCGATTATGCCAAATTACCTACGAAGGTTTAGATTATCCCACTAAAACAATGTTAGAGTCAATGTGTCAAGGGGATTTTCTGAATAATGATGAGGAAAAAGCTTGGGGGCTTTTAGAGGACTTAGCAGAAAAAACCATGCAATGAGAAACCACCCGAGAGACCGATAAACCTAGCTCATCTAGGGGTGTTCATACAATTGACAATTCAATTGCCACCGAAGCTAAGTTGGCTGGTGTACTTAAAAGACTCGAAGCTTTAGAAATTAGGGGACCATCACTTGTGAACCAAGTCTCAACACCAACACCTTTGTGCCTAAGGTGTAATTCACCAAGTCATGTGATAGAAGAATGTCCTAGAGGCATGGCCCAACCTGAAGAATACGAACAAGTCAATGCAATGTTTCAAAGACCTAGGAATGACCCATTTGCACCCACTTATAATCCAGGTTGGAGAAATCATCCTAATTTTGCATGGAACCAAGGACCCCACCCAAATAACCCTTCAAATCAGGTCAATCAGTCTCTAAATCAATCTTTTCAACCTTATCAAAAGTCGAATCTTGGTCCATATCAAAATTCAACAACTCCACCAGGTTTTTCTAATGAAAGTGAGAAGAGATTTAACATTTTAGAGAAGAGCATAGAAACTTTAATGAAATCTCATAGTAGTTTCATGCAAAGCACTAACCAAGCCTTATCTCGTTTAGAGATCCAAATGAGTCAATTGGCCACTACAGTTAGTGAAAGAGAGAAGGGTAAACTTCCTAGTCAACCCGAGACTAATCCAAAATTTTCAGTCCCTAATCAAAAACCTTATCATGCTAATTCACTTGAAAACAACCAAGTCAATCATGTGAATTCTGTAATTTCTTTAAGGTCTGGAAATTATTTTAACAATCATGCTGGTATTGATAATGAAGAAGAGAAAAATTTAACTATTGAATCTAACAATCCATCTTCAACGTCAGCCCAGCCTGAAAAGCCCACAAACTCTAAGTCAGTAAACCCATCCACTAAGCAGGTGTCCAAAAATGATCAAACCACATCTTCTGAGTCAGCTGAAAAAGTCTTTAAACCAAAAGCCCCATTCCCTCAAAGACTTATTTCAAACAAGCAGTCAGCCCAGTTAGACAAAATTCTAGAAGTGTTCAAACAAGTGAAAATTAATATTCCCCTTCTAGATGCCATTCAACAAGTTCCCTCATATGCTAAATGTCTAAAAGATTTGTGCACACACAAAAGAACCACTCATGTTCCTAAGAAAGCTTTCCTAACAGCCCATGTTAGTTCTATCTTGTCATGTCAAGTCCCTGTGAAGTATAAGGACCCCGGTTGTCCTACTATTTCATGCATCATAGGTGACACCTTAATTGAAAAAGCTTTGCTTGATTTAGGAGCTAGTGTGAACCTTTTACCATTTTCTGTGTACCAAACCTTGGGTTTAGGGGACTTGAAAAAGACAAGTGTCACACTCCAGCTAGCTGACCGTTCCGTTAAAGTGCCAAAGGGAATAGTTGAGGATGTACTCATTAAGGTTGGCGATTTTGTCTTCCCTGTTGACTTTGTTGTCCTTGAAACTCAGCCTGTTGCCAATCCGAAGGGTCAGATTCCTGTCATTTTAGGTAGACCATTTCTAGCAACCTCTAATGCATTAATCAATTGTAGAAATGGACTAATGAAATTGACATTTCGGAACATGACAATTGATTTAAATGTGTTTAATGTGGGAAAGCAACCTAGTGATTTTTCTGACCAGCCCGTTGAAGTGAACATGATTAATGAAATGTCTGAAAATGAACTTATGGAAGAAGATGAAATTCTGAATTTTTGTCTAAATCATTTTGGTCAAAATTGGGATGAAACAGTATATGTAAATGAGGTAAATGAAATGTTAGAGTCATCCACGTCAATGTCTCACTTTGAATGGGAACCCGTAACTGAGCCAATCTTACACTCCTCAGAACCTCTTGAAAAGAGTCCACCAGAGTTAGAACTCAAACCTCTTCCGGATAATCTTAAATATGCCTATCTAGGTCCTTCCAAAACTCTTCCTGTAATCATTGCTTCTGATTTAACGAACACACAGGAGGAAGAGTTATTGACCATCCTTAGAGAAAATAAGGAAGCCATAGGATGGAGCATAACAGATATTAAGGGGATTAGTCCAACCATTGTCCAGCATAGGATCCACTTAATAGATGATGCTAAACCAGTGAGAGACCCACAAAGGCGGTTGAACCCAGTTCTAAAAGAGGTTGTTAAGAAGGAAATTCTTAAGTGTCTAGATAATGGGATCATCTATCCCATTTCTGATAGCCCTTGGGTAAGTCCTATTCAGGTGGTGCCTAAAAAGTCTGGCTTAACTGTGGTTCAAAATGAAGCCAATGAGTTAGTTCCCACTCGTGTCCAATCTAGTTGGAGGGTTTACATAGACTATAGAAAACTCAATGCTGCCACAAGAAAGGATCATTTTCCTTTACCCTTCATAGACCAAATTCTAGAACGGTTAGCTGGTCATGCTTACTATTGTTTTCTTGATGGATACTCGGGTTATTTTCAAATTCCCATAGCCCTAGAAGACCAAGAAAAGACCACATTCACTTGTCCTTATGGAACCTTTGCATATCGTCGCCTACCCTTTGGGCTTTGTAGTGGCCCTGCCACCTTTCAAAGATGTATGATGAGCATATTTTCTGACATGGTGGAAAAATTCCTAGAAATTTTCATAGATGATTTTTCCATATTTGGATCTACATTTCATGAGTGCCTTCACCACCTTGACTTAGTTCTAAGGAGATGTAAGGAAACAAACTTAATTCTAAATTGGGAAAAATGTCATTTCATGGTAAAACAAGGAATTGTTCTTGGTCATATCATATCTGAAAAGGGCATTGAAGTAGACAAAGCCAAAATCGACCTAATTGCCAATCTTCCACCACCTAGGACAGTCAAAGAAATTCGTTCGTTCCTAGGACATGCAGGCTTTTATAGGGGATTCATTAAAGATTTCAGTAAGAAAGCAAGACCCATGACCAATCTTCTTGGTAAAGATGAAAAATTTGAATTTAATGAAAAATGTCTCCAATCCTTTGAACAACTCAAAAAGGAGTTAACTTCAGCTCCTATCATCAAATCACCTGATTGGAGTCAACCATTTGAGTTAATGTGTGATGCATCTGACTATGCAGTTGGTGCTGTTCTAGGACAAAGAATTAATAAGATTCCCCATGTCATATACTATGCTAGTAGGACTTTGAATGATGCACAATTGAATTATTCAACTACTGAAAAAGAACTACTAGCTGTAGTTTTTGCCCTCGAAAAGTTTCGATCTTATCTTATTGGGTCTAAAATCATTGTGTACACTGACCACGCTGCTCTCAGACATCTGCTCTCCAAGAAAGATTCAAAAGCCCATTTAATTCGTTGGGTCTTATTGCTCCAAGAATTTGACCTAGAGATAAGGGATAAAAAAGGGTCCGAAAATGTGGTAGCTGATCATTTGTCCTATTTAGTTGTGGAGTCCAACTCTGACCTGCCCTTAAATGAATCTTTCCCAGATGAGCAGCTTTTCTCCACATCTGCTACACCTTGGTTTGCTGATATTGTGAACTACCTAGTTACTAGTGAGATTCCTTCCCATTGGTCCAAACAAGACCGGTCCAAATTTCTTTCACAAGTCAAACACTTTTATTGGGACGACCCCTATTTGTTTAAATATTGCCCTGATCAAATCATTAGGAGGTGTGTACCCGACCATGAGTTTAGGAGTATTCTGTCATTTTGTCATGACCAAGCTTGTGGAGGACATTTTGGAGGCAAAAAGACGGCCGCCAAGGTCCTCCAGTGTGGTTTCTATTGGCCTAGTCTATTCAAGGATGCCAACGAATTTTGTGCCAGTTGCAATAGGTGTCAACTATTAGGAAGGATCACTAGGAGAAATATGATGCCAATGCAACCTATTCTAGTCATTGAATTGTTTGATGTGTGGGGAATAGATTTTATGGTCCGTTTCCAAATTCTTTTGGAAATTTGTACATTTTACTTGCGGTGGATTACGTGTCTAAGTGGGTAGAAGCTATTCCAAGCAAGACCAATGACAACAAGGTTGTTGTCCAATTTCTGAAAGAGAACATTTTCTCTCGCTTTGGTACCCCTAGGGCCATAATCAGCGATCAAGGAAAACATTTTCGCAATCAGCCTTTTGAATCCTTGCTGAAAAAGTATTCCATCACCCACAAGCTTGCAACACCATATCACCCTCAAACAAGTGGTCAAGTAGAAGTCTCAAATAGGCAAATAAAACAAATCCTAGAAAAAACGGTGAGTTCCAATAGAAAAGACTGGTCTCTTAAATTGTCCGATGCATTGTGGGCTTACCGTACTGCCTTTAAGACTAATTTAGGAATGTCACCGTATAGGCTTGTGTTTGGAAAAGCTTGTCACTTACCTGTTGAACTTGAACATCGCGCTTTATGGGCAATAAAACAGTTGAATTTTGATATGTCCACTAGTGGGAATCATAGACAATTGCAATTAGCTGAGTTAGATGAGATTAGGAATGATGCTTATGAAAATGCTAAAATTTACAAGGAAAGAACAAAAGTGTTTCATGATAAATCAATTTTGAGAAAATCATTTGCACCTGGTCAAAAAGTTCTCTTGTATAATTCTAGGCTACATCTATTTCCTGGCAAATTGCGTTCTAGATGGGATGGACCTTTTGTAGTCAAGGTAGTTTACTCTCATGGGGCAGTCGATGTTGAAAATCCACAGAGTGGTGAAATTTTTAAAGTGAATGGTCAACGACTTAAACCCTTTTTAGAAATGTCAAACGAACCAGAGGAGGTGGTGTATCTTGTTGACCCACATTAGTCCAAATGACTGGCATTGTACTTGTATTTGTAAGTTGTTTGTATATTTTTTTTTATTTTTGTACAGTATTGTCATCCGATTTCTGCTCCCCCGTACAAGGTACAATTCTTTCATTTCTTTGTTCTCTTTGTTCATTTGCATACATTGAGGACAATGCATGATTTAGGTATGGGGGAGTTTTACATTTTTATTATTAGATTTTTTTTCTTTTTAGGAAATTAATTCTTAAAAAAAACAAAAAATTGGAAAAATTGAAAAAAATTTGTTTGACTTTTTATGGATTGAATTAATTCTAATAAGTTTCTGTGGAGCAAAACTTATGAGTAAGATTAAAAGATTAAGAACTCTTGAACCTTTGATGAGATACAAAATCTTAGTTCGATGCACCATCTGGAATAAAATTGAGTTCCTAAGCATTTTTGCACTTCACGTTCGCACTAACTCTTAGTTGTTGGGTATAAACTATGATTTGAGCAATTTCAAAAAAAAAAAAAAAAAAAAAAAAAAAGAGGAAAAAATTGAGAAAAGGAAAGTTGAAAAAGTTGAAAAAAAAAATAAACTGCTTTAATGTCCATTGAACGAAATAACTGGGTATCCAAGCCTCAGGAAGCATCGATATTCACGCTGAAAAGTATGATGGATAAAAGCAGCTTGACTAGTCTAGTTTTGTGGCCTTTGTTACTCGAGTTAGTAAGCCCTTAGGGGTGTCTCTACACCTAATGCCCTAAAGCCAATTGGTTTGGGAGTCATTGGTCCAACGCTCGCTACATGGGTAACTCTGAAAAGCCTAAGAAAATAAGACATTGCACAAGTCAAGGGAAAAAAAATAGAAAAGAATGAAAAAGGAATGGGAACAATGAAGAAAAAAATGATGAAAAAAAGAAAAAAAGAAAAAGAAAAATGAATTTGCTTGATTTTCATGGTAATAATCCTTACTAAGAGTTACATCACATACACAATGCATGCATCACATGGAATTAATTTTATGAAAGATGGTGTCTAGAATGAAGATTGAGTATTTTTGATAAGGTTAAAGTGTGATTTTGAATTTAATCTTGCTTATGTATATTGCCCATGTATACTTAGAAGTTTTTTTTCGATTTCATAATTTGTTGAACCCAAAAATATTTTATTTTGAATTTTGAATTTTGTGGGTATATTCACTGCAAACCCTCACGAGACACAACTCGTCCACTTGGGATAACCTTGGGGTTTAAAGGCTTGTTGCACATGCTAAGTGCAATCGTGTTTTCCTACGAAAATGGGGTAGTATAGTTTTTGTTTTTATTTTATTTTCTTTTTATTTTACTCGAGGACGAGCAAAAGATAGGTATGGGGGTATTTGATAGACACATTTTTTATACATTTTATTATTCCCATATTTATTATTTTATATGTTTATTTTATTTAATTAATGCATTTTATTTTATTTTGTAGGATTTATCTTATTTATCTTGGTGAACAAGTAAAAGATAATTGTTGCAGCTTTTAAAGATGGAAAAGGACTCTTAGGAGATTACTATGTAGAGATTGAAGTTCAGAAGGAAAGAGGAGAATAAAAAGGAAACAAAAGTGGCCAAGTTCAATGAATCTAAATTAGGGCACAAATTTATTTTCCCTATAAATAGGTCTCTTGTTTTAGAGAGGAGGGCATCACTTGTTATTTTCTTTTCCTTAGTTTTTCGCTGGTGTAGAAGGGAGAGAGTTATTTAGCAATTGAGAGCTTTGTTTTTTCATCTTATTCCGTTCATGTGTGGTACTAGTGTCAGGGAGTATTTGTAACTTTCTTTTATTTTAATAGAAATTCTCTTTTTAATTATTGTTCTTATTTCATGCAATTATTATTAGTAGTTTTAATTTTGAATTTGTTGGTTTTAATTTTCATGACTAGCTAAATTTCTAATATCTAGGATGATGACGAAACTAGGTAGTACATATTAATTAATTTCTTTTCGTTCCAAAATTAGTGCCTAATTATTTTCGCCTTCATATTTTCCTTCGTATTAATTGCATATGATTCTTATATTGATTGCGAGGTTTTGATAAGTTATAGTTAATCTGTGAATTTTTCATAACTTATGCTTGCCCATATTAATTACATGAATCTTTATTTTTAAAGGGAAGGAAAAATAATTTGAGAATTAATTTGGACAATAAGAAATTATTTATTATGTTAGTATTTAGTGGATTCGGATTCCTAGGTAGCTTTTCTCATTACTAGTTTTCATTAATTTTTAATTTGCATTATTTAGTTAATTAATCATCTCCACCATATTTATTTCTAATTCGCCTAGAATATTAATTAAGGATATCTTAAAATTAATCTAGTCTCTGTGGATTCGACCTGTACTTGCCAGTTCTTCAATTTGACACTGTGCACTTGCAGTTACATAATTTTTTCACATCACTCGCCATCTCTGTTGTGGTTCGCTTGGATCTCAGCCCTTCCCAGGGTTTGTTGTTTTTTGTCTTTTTTCTTTTTGTGGATATCAACCCTTCCCAGGGTTGCTCGCCATCTCTGTTGTGGTTCGCGTGGATCTCAGCCCTTCCCAAGGTTTGTTGTTTTTTGTCTTTTTTTCTTTTTGTGGATATCAGCCCTTCCCAGGGGTGCTCGCCATCTTGTCGTGGTTCGCGTGGATCTCAGCCCTTCCCAGGGTTTGTTGTTTTTTGTCTTTTTTCTTTTTGTGGATATCAGCCCCTCCAAGGGGTGCTCACCATCTTATTGTGGTTCGCGTGGATCTCAGCCCTTCCCAGGGTTTGTTGTTTTTTGTCTTTTTTCTTTTTGTGGATATCAGCCCTTCCCAGGGTTGCTTACCATCTCTGTTGTGGTTCGCGTGGATCTCAGCCCTTCCCAGGGTTTGTTGTTTTTTGTCTTTTTTCTTTTTGTGGATATCAGCCCTTCCCAGGGTTGCTTACCATCTTGTCGTGGTTCGCGTGGATCTCAGCCCTTCCCAAGGTTTGTTGTTTTTTGTCTTTTTTTCTTTTTGTGGATATCAGCCCTTCCCAGGGGTGCTCGCCATCTTGTCGTGGTTCGCGTGGATCTCAGCCCTTCCCAGGGTTTGTTGTTTTTTGTCTTTTTTCTTTTTGTGGATATCAGCCCTTCCCAGGGGTGCTCACCATCTTGTTGTGGTTCGCGTGGATCTCAGCCCTTCCCAGGGTTTGTTATTTTTTTGGATACCAGCCCTTCCCAGGGATCATTGATTGCTTGGATGCCAGCCCTTCCCAGGGATTTTTTTTTTTTTTGATTTGATTTTGAGGGATTTCTTGAATTGGGATGCGTGATCGGCTTCTGTCCCGGATCTCCCACCAACATCGTCTACGTACTATGCCGCAAAGCCATCACGGTCTGATCATTTGTGAGGTTGAAGGCGACGTGCTTGTACTTTCCTGAAGATTTTCATTTTGATCGTACCTGCATGCATGAAAAAGATGTTACACATGATCTGGCAGATATGGTATGGACAGATGCATGTGCCCAACATATGTTTTAGATAGAAGTGACCCCTGTTCAGTCAAATGATACGATTCGACCGTTGTCATTGCTTGCCAACATTTGATGGGATCACGCTTCGTCGTGAAGTGTAGTTTCTAGACTTCAACATTGGTTTTGTACTCTGCCTGTTCTTGGTCGTCTTCATTTCATCGAGTTGAGGCAGTCTGTTTCGCTCTCTGTGATGATCGACGGCTATGTTGGGCTCCTTGGCCTTTTGATCATTTCTGATGGCCGATATGCTACTGTCCCGCATTATATCATCCTTGTATATGCTCATGCATGTGGATCATTTGGATGTCGAGGCAGTGATAGTCAGGATTGGGGAGAGGCCCAATGACGAGAAGTTCTGTACAGCCTCAGCTTCCTTCCATTTCACGATTCTTAACTGTCCTGCCTTGGCGCGTATCGCTGCCAAGAATTTCTATCAAAAACTCGCGATGTTGACCGTGCTGAGTTATCCACAGCTCTGCAAGATCCTGCATATCAGATGGCTAACAAATGCCAAAACTTGAAAGCTCGGGCCGTTAGTGCTAGCTCAACACAAAGATATTATAATCTCGACAAAAATGCAGTTAAAGCACATGAAATTGAATATCTATTGATCGCACAATCTAGCAAGTTGTGAACCGTGAATGTATATTCTTTTTTATTTTTTATATTTTTTTTTATTTTTTTTTATTTTTTACTCTTTTTTTTATTCCCTCGTGAGTTGATGATTTTCCATTTGACGAGTTATGAAATCGTAAGAACACCTTCAAGCATTCATGGTCATTGTACGTGAGTAAGGTCGGATTTAAAAGAACTACCTTCCCTCGTCAAAAGTATTATGTCTCCATTCTCGACAACGTCCTTAGCAGGATTGACGTCATATGACAAATGCACTGTGCGATGCAGCACTCAGTAGGGGTTTCTCTTTTATGACTTCTTGTTTAAGGCCGAGAGTTTTTCCATATTATCTTTTCTCTTTATTAGCCCACTTCACTTGTCTCGTTTTCTTAGGCTATCCAAAGTTACCCATTTAACGAGTTTTGGACCAATGACTCCCGAACCAGACGGTTTTGGGGCATTAGGTGTACAGACACCCCTTCGGGTTTATTTACTCGAGTAACAAAGGCCACGGTTCGAGACAAGCTGGTGGTCTGCCCCACTCATTCTTTGCTTGACCTTTCGCAAGATTCGTTTTCTTAGGCTTGAGTTACCCATGTAGCGAGTGTTAGGTCGGTGACTCCCAAACCAGACGGCTTTAGGGCACCAGATGCAGAGATACCCCTTAGGCTTAATTACTCGAGTAGCACATGCCACGATTCGAATCTGCTCGGGCCTCCTCTACTGTAATGCTCGCTTTCTTAGGCTCTGAGTTACCCATGTAACGAGTGTTGGGCCAGCGACTCCCAAACCAGATGGCTTTAGGGCACCAGGTGTAGAGACACCCCTCGGGCTTAATTACTCGAATAACCCAGGCCACGATTCGAGACATTAGCCTGATAATCATTTATCGTCTGACTTCTTGATATTAGCTTGATAATTATTGACTGTCTGACTACGTGTTAATTGCCATCAACGTCGTCATAGTTTTATACCCCACAACTGAAAGTTTGTGCAAATGCAAAGTGAATGTTGTCACATGAGGTCGATTCTGTCGCAAACGTTGCTTTGAATTAAGGCTTTGTACCCGATCAAAAGGGTTGAATAGCCTTCTTCGTCTAATCATACTCACGATCGTGCTCCACGGTTGCTTGTCAGAATTAATCCGATTCCTATCAAGTCAAATAAAATCCCCCTTCACGCGGATCATCGTATCCCGGGAAAACTATGCTTGACAAATGCCAGATGATCGTACCGTTGGAGATTGAATTGACATGAGGTAGCATTTGATGATGGTGCATGTTGATGGGATTGTTGCATGGGTGCCAATTTGCACGTCATCATTTCCTGGGTAGTTGACAAATGCCCCAGTGTTAAGTTGTTTTTCTTGTGATCTCCCTCGTACTGGTTGCATCGGTATCTCGCTGGGCTGACAAAAGATCCGGTCCTTTGACTTGTTGAAAGGTTTGGGGGATTTTTGATTTTTTTAATTTTTTTTTGATTTTTTTTTTTTTCGTGACGGCTCCTTTTAATTTAGAGCGAAATTCCCCATAGCTTCGTCTTGGCAGGGCGCGATCCTTTTGAGGACTAAATCGTTTATTTCGAATTTCCGGGATCGTACCCTCTTGTCGTATGCCTGGGAGATGCGTAAGGGGCTGCCCCTGCAAATGTGCGAACTGAGGTTCGATAGGTAGACAGGGTGAGCGACAGTAAATCCGGCCATCCCCGATGATTGGCGGACATTCTTCCCATGATCGTCTTTGCGTTTTATTTGCAGCCCCCACTGCCCCATTCATTTTGAGCCGGTAAATGACTGAATCAAAATGTTTGATCTTGAATTTGTCGCATATCTCCTCCTTGAGGGCATCATTCAGATTTCTATAGTCGATGCGGCCCCTTACCTCTCCTCCAGGCTGTGGTACTGGGATTCCGTCGGAAAGCCATTCAGGGTAAATAGACACCGTGATGATTCCTGCTTTAAACCGCTTGACAATCTCGTCCTTTATTTTCAACCTCCAATCAGGTTTCCACGTTCTCAACTCTTGCTTAATTGGTCGGAACCCTCCTTGATGGGCAGTCGATGTCCTATAACGTCTGTGGACAATCCAATCACGTCGCCACGGGACCAAGCGAACATATCTCCATACAGGCTCAACAACTTGGCTATTTTTTTTTTAATGTCGAATTTGCCCCTACTCTGGGTTCTTTGTGATCGTTAGGGATTCTGATGTTTGATGGCGATGGTTTGGTCTAAGTCGGGTTTGGGTTTATCTTCGACCCCTCATTTAATCTCATCAGGCGTATTGTCGATATCTGTCTCGTCCTGCTCAATCCCCATCAGATCGAAATCTAGCTCTAAACCAAAATCGTGATCCTCCTTCAAATTTGGCCTATCGCTTGTCAGGCTAGAGTGCCTCAAACCGGGGTACCTGACATAAAAAAAATGCTTGTCATATATATAAAACATTTCAGCACATGATCTTCATGATCTTCTTTTTGGATAACATGACAAAATGACATGAGCGTGCAGGGACTGAAATAAAACTCAGAATTTTAAAACCCATTGATCCTCTACTGGCCGGGATTCACTGCCATACTCCTGGATTTACCCCCTCCTGGATATCACCTGCTGCACGGTCCAACTAGCCACGGTGAGGTCAAGCAATGGGGCTCATTAGGAGGTGCATGGATCGCATTGGCCTGGATCTGACATTGATGGCATTTCCTGACATGAGCATCGCAGTCAGTTTTCATGTTTAGCTAGTAGTGACCCATTCACATGATTTTCTTTGCCAAAAATGCTCTGCTCATATGGGCTCTGCACACATCGCCATGTACTTCGTTTATTTGTCTGTGGGCTTCTTCGGCTTCCAGATATCTCAGCAGTCCCGTAGCTAGGTCCCAATTATGCCCTTTGGTGCCGTATATTCCCATGGCCTGCCAGATGATCAATTCGAGTCTCTCACTACTATCATTTTTTTTCATTCCCAGGGCTAATCTCAGTCCTAGGATGAATCCCTCGTATTCGGCCGTATTGTTGGAGTGGCAGAAATGTAATTTTATGGCTATCGGCCTCTGCCATTTAGATGGACGGAGTATGGACTTTACGGCCTCTTAGTTGGGTCGTAGGGGCAATCTCGCAAAACAAACAAGGGTCGCAGTTTAGTACTGTGCTAGTTACAAGTTGGCAGAGGCATGTCAACACTGATGCATGATTATTATTATTTCTTTTTCTTTTTCTTCTTTTTTCTTTTTTTTTTCTTTTTTTTTTGGTGGTCGAAATATGCCCCTACTCCGGGTTCTTTGTGATCGTTAGGCCACGCTTTCACGGTTCTTCTAATCTTATCCTGCAAAACAAGGTTAGTGTTTGATGACAGGATAGTATTTAGAAGTTTTAGAAAACCTTGGTACGTGGTATCGATTGCCTTCCTGCAAAATCATGTCAGTATTCTCTTTATATGTGCAGGTGATGTAATCACATGATACATGACATATTTATTACGATTATGGCGGTATGACAGTTGTATGCCATTTTCATGACATTTATTTATTTGACTGAATGATAAAAGGGCATGAAGAAGCTTCCCTTTCGTTAGGTTTATCAGAGGCTGACCTACCCTAGGGTTACTCTCGCGGGCTTTTTGGCATGAAGGTCCCCAAATCTTCGCAATCTACTCGTCTGAATCCTTTCGATTGGAGCGAATTTGGGTGGTGCGTTTCCTGAGCCATCTCCGGGGAGCAGCCCCTTCGAGTCCAGTAATAAGCAACCGACAGGTTCGCCTCAGGAGGAGGTACACTCTCAACATACATTCACATTCATCGTCCTCACCGTATGCAAATGATTACTTTAAAGTAAAGCAATTCCATTCAAATATTCACTTATTGGACAAAACACCTGTGACGCCCCCAAATCCGGGCTTCCTAACCTCGAATTCGGTGCTCACGATTCTCAACAACCAACATACTTTCTAACTAAATGCGGAATAATAAACATACATTGTTTATCGAATAGAATTAAAGTCTTACAATTCCGGTCCCAAGGTTCTTTAACCTTAACATAAAACGTACCCTTGATACAATAAAAGGTTCACTTAATCAAACAACATTCAAGAATAACTAGTACATAGGCACTATCGGGCGTCTATTCTTGCACTTTCCCTTTTCCTTTGTCTCCTCTAGACGTTTCTGCCTTAGCTGAAATAAAGATCATGGTATAGCAAGGGTAAGCAACTAATTTGCTTAGCAAGTATATACACAAAGAGATATATCATGATAGAAGGAAATTTCGCTTTCAGTGTTCAACAACAGTATAAAAGTGTGGAGGAACATTGAAATAATAAACAACAGTTGAATATTCGAATAATTGAATGACAATTACTGAGTGGTTTGAAATAACCAAGGACGTTTTCCAAGGTTCTCAGCATGTAAGCTGGACCTCTTAAAAAGTTTTGGTAATCGAGGGGATCAGCCTCTCATACCCCGTGATTTATGCATAAACACTTAATAACCAGCATTGATATCATGCCTTAAACAAGTTTATCCTTTTCTCAGCCAAGAGTTCTTACCACAACAATTTAATAAGAACAGCTTTTAAAATACCATTGTCTTAACCAATTTAGACATGCTAGATCTAGCTGATACAAATAGCATAGATCGATCTCATAAACAATTCATACTTGAAAGAACTTTAATTAAATTTACAGTTCAATCATAATAGGATAGGAATTCAATTGCACAATGTGCGAATCTCAATAAATAGTATAGATGTGAATAATCGACAATAATTATTCACTAACATGCTTCGAAAATAATAACTCGAGTTTGAGTTAGGGAACTTGCAATAATGTAAGAAGTTTAGGGTTAGGAACTTGCCTGTTTGCTCAGCTACAAATAATTCTAGCTTTAACTAATTGGCCTTGAAGAACCTAACATTGATAATGTTGAGCTATCAATTAGTACTGCGTAGTTGTATATCGATACGCTTACTTATGCTATTTATTTAACAATTAAGCAATTCACATAGCACACATAAGTTAATAAACTATCATAAATACTATAAGACACTTTAATGGATCTCTAGGTTGATGGTTTAATTAATTAACCATGTTTCCCTTAAGTGATAATCACTTATTAATCTTTAAGCAATTTATTATAATTGTTAAATTAATTAACATTACTCTTTCTTAAGTAATATTCATTTATTAAACCCTTAAACAATTTGTTATGATTGTTTAATTAATGAGCTATTTAAACTCTCTCCATTTTATTAACTCTATCTTCATTTAATAGTAATTCATTAATTTAGTTATTAATAATAGTAATTAATAACTAATTATACTCACTTACTATTCAATTATTAATTAAATAATAATCGAATTATAAATTTAAATTGTCTTTAATTATTATTTAAGATTAAATAATAATTAATTAGGTTTGTTTATTATTTAAAGTTAATCAGAGAAATAAATAATTAATTAGTAACTATGAATTATCTTTAGTTATTATTTAATAATAAATAATAACTAATTAGATTTATTTATTATTTAAGGTTATTCAAATAATAGTTAATTAACAAGTATGAATCACCTTTAGTTATTATTTAATAATAACTAATTAGGTTTATTTATTATATATGGAAAATATAATAGCATATAAGGCTATTTTATTGCTTTTATTCATACTTAAGTATCAAATATTTATTCTATTTATTCCCATTGGTTAATGATAATTAGTTATTTTGCTAATTTATTCATATGTAATTATTATTTAATATTGATCAAATAATAATTAAATATTTATTATCTTTATTTATTATTTATTAATAAATAATAAAAATTTACTTTGTTAATATTCAATTATACTTAATTATTATTAATTAAACAATAATTATCTATTATCTTTAATTATTATTTAATGAATAATAAACAAATAAATTTATAAATTTTATTCATACTTAATTATTATTAATCAAATAATAATTAAATATTTATTATCTTTATTTATTATTTAATAAATAATAAATAATTAATTTATTAATTTATTTATTAGTTATAATAACTAATTAGTTTACAAGTGCACTATTAACCCAAATTATTAACCAATAATTAAGCCAAGATTTGATTTTTTTTTAACAATTTACTGGCAGGGACATTTCACACCATCATGAAACATAGCCTGGATTAGACTTTCTATCAACACTTGGTGAATTTCTACAACAATCTGTGTTGCCAAACCCATTCACCAAGTTATGCTACCGAAACTTTAAGGTTTCTTACTATACCAAGTTTCGAACCAAGCAGTATAATATCAGCAGTAGAGAATATACTACCCAATCCCATTAATACCATAATAATCGATTCCCAGTTCAAGAACAATATACCATAAACCAAACAAGAGCAACAGAATACCACATCAGATGATTCAAATTCATACAAAACCCATAATAAAATCCCAAAGCAATGTTTATAAAAAAAACCAATACCATCGGCTGTTAGAAGTTCATTAACACAGTTTTCCCAATAACAATACAATAAAATTCCCAGCACAGCAAGAAAAGAAAAATTACAAACAACACCACCCAAGGTGTTATACAAACCAGCACAAATGATTTACAACAACCAACACAATAGGAAAAAGGAACAATTCAATTCGAAATGGCTCACTGTTATACCTTGCCTGATTGAACCGCCGTTCACCCCTGATTGATCTCCCCTGTTTCTTCCCTGCTGCAAATATTTTTTTTTTTTCAAATTTTGGCTTACAAATTTCGGCAGACTTGGTTTAGGGTTTGGGCTCAATTTATACGAAGGAAATTTACCCAATTAGCTGGGTATTGCCCTAATTGGCCAATTAAGGACCAACGGTCGGAGGAGAGTAGGCGTCCGACCTATCCCATCACGCCCACTGTGAAATCGCCGGCTGGCCCTTGAGATGTGTGCCTCGTCGGTCACTTCGCCGAAATACTGGAACCCACGGTCCGTTTAATTGTTGGTCGGTCTTTGATTTCCTTCCTCGCTTTACCCGCTGGTTGAACTGCGGTAGCCGCCGGTCGCCGCTCCTTATCCTCTGCTATCGCCGACAGCTGACACCCCGCCCCCCTCGATTGAAACGACTGAGAGTTTGGATTTCGTTTGATTGATTGGGTTTGGGGTTTCGTTTTCGTTTGGTTCGTTCTTTCCCCCAATAATCCCACCGATAGAAATTTTTTTCCCAAATTGGCTTTACTAGTTTCCTTAATCAGCCGGTATACTGCACTAAATAAAACGGATCCTACCCAACCCAAGGAAATGGGCTTAACCCGGCAGGAAGGTAACTGGGCTCAACCCAATAGGGTTGATCCGGTTAAATTGATTAAAAAGGCGGCCCAACCGGAAATTAACAAGGAAATTGGGTCCAAGAAAGAAATGGGTTAATCCATTTATTAGAATTAATAAGACCACACTTTTAAATTAAATAACTAACTTAATTAATTAATTGTTTTAAAATTTTTATTTTTAACAATAATTCCTTATTATACTTTATGATATTAAAATTAAATAATTGGTGTAATTATTTACCTTTTTAGCTATTCATTCAAGTTATATAATTCGATAACTTGAATTTAACGTTAAGTTGAGGTGAAATTTATTATTTAACCCCTTAACATTATAACTTAGATCGTATAATTATTCAATCAAGTAATGATGCACATTCATGGGCCTAATTAAGCACATAAAATAATTCCATAGAAAATAAAATTTTATATTATATTAAAAATGAATTGGTAGCATAGTTACAAAATTTCTCGGACATTACATCCTCTCCCCCTTATAAAAATTCCGTCCTCGGAATTTCAACGTAAGGTTACTCAAATAACTGGGGGTAATTTGCTCTCATCTTCTCTTCGAGTTCCCACGTAGCTTCTTCCACCGCGTGATTTCTCCAGAGAACTTTAACAGAATGAATGGTTTTATTTCTCAGCGTCTGTTCCTTCCTATCCAATATTTGAACAGGAATCTCCTCGTACGATAAGTCCTTTTCGACTTGAATTGGCTCATAAGAAATAACATGCTTGTAATCTGGCTTATACGGACGCAACACTGATACATGGAACACGTTGTGAATGTGCTCAAGTTCAGGAGGTAATGCTACCTCGTACGCCACTTCACCTATTCTCCTTAATATTTCAAAAGGTCCTATGAACCTAGGGCTCAGCTTGCCCTTCTTCCCAAAACGGATCTTCTCTTTCCAGGGAGATACCTTCAAGAACACAAAGCTACCAACTTCAAAGTCCCGCTTCTGACGATGTAAGTCGGCATACTTTTTCTGACGATCCTGGGCTGCTACTAACCGCTGTTTTATTACTTTAATGATTTCCACGGTTTGTTGTACCAATTCTGGTCCCAACAATCTCCGTTCACTAACTTCATCCCAACACAACGGCGTTCGACACTTTCTTCCATATAACGCTTCGTACGGTGGCATACTGATGCTAGCGTGATAACTATTGTTGTAAGCGAACTCTACCAAGGGCAAATGATCGTCCCAGCTGCCACCTAAGTCCATCACAACTGCCCGGAGCATGTCCTCCAGGGTCTGAATTGTTCGCTCGCTCTGACCATCGGTCTGAGGATGATACGTCGTACTCATTCTCAATTGTGTTCCCATTCTTTCCTGTAGACTTCTCCAAAAATTTGACGTGAAGTGCGGATCTCTGTCAGATACAATAGACACCGGTACTCCATGTCGCGATATTATTTCCTTCACGTAGAGTTTCGCCAACTGTTCCAATTTGTACCTGATCTTGATTGGTAGAAAATGGGCAGACTTGGTCAACCGATCTACGATCACCCAGATGGCGTCTAGACCCTTTTGTGTTGTCGGGAGTCCTACCACAAAATCCATAGTGATGTGCTCCCACTTCCACTCGGGAATCTCTAAGGGCTGCAACAATCCGCTCGCCCGTTGGTGCTCTGCCTTGACCCTCTGACAAGTTAAACACCGGCTAACGAATTCCGCAACTTCCCCTTTCAAATGCGGCCACCAATAATGTTGACGAAGATCTTGATACATCTTGGTGCTACCCGGATGTACCGAAAATCTCGTATTATGGGCCTCTTACAATATTTCTTCCCTTAAGTCTGGTACATAGGGTATCCAGATCCTTCCCTCGAATCTCAGTAGACCCGTGCTGTCAACCTTGAACTTCAACGTTTTTCCTTCCGATAGTTGCTTCTTAATGCCAATGCATTCTTCATCAAATTCTTGAGCCTCCTTTATCTTATCCAGTAGAGTCGGACCCACTGTCACGGTGAACAATTTTTCGTCCGTCTCCATTGGATACTTAACCTCCAGTTCCAGGCGTCCAAAGTCCTTTATCAGCTCTGCCTGAGTTGTAAGCCTCATCAACTTCTCTCTGCCTTTCCTACTCAGGGCATCTGCCACTACATTTGCTTTGCCCGGATGGTACAGAATCTCACAATCGTAATCCTTGATTAATTCTAACCATCGGCGCTGCCTCATATTCAGCTCCTTCTAAGTGAAGATATATTTCAGACTTTTGTGATCTGTATATATCTCGCACTTCTCTCCATATAGGTAGTGCCTCCAAATCTTCAAGGCGAACACTACTGCTGCTAACTCCAGATCATGAGTCGGGTATCCCTTCTCATAGTCCTTCAGCTGGCGTGAAGCGTACGCAATGACCCTGCCGTGCTGCATTAGTACACAACCAAGGCCCTTGTGTGACGCATCACTGTATACTACAAAACCTCCAGTGTCGTCCGGTAAAGCCAACACTGGTGCTTGGCTCAGTCTCTTCTTCAGCTCCATGAAACTCTCCTCGCACTTCTCCGTCCAAACGAACTTTACCGTCTTTCTAGTTAGATTGGTCAACGGTGATGATATCCTCGAAAAATCCTGGATGAATCTCCGATAATATCCCGCTAACCCTAGGAAACTCCTGATCTCCGTTGGTGTCTTTGGCTGCTCCCAGTTGATAATGGCTTCCACCTTTGCTGGGTCTACCGAAACACCACTACTGTCAATGACGTGTCCAAGGAACTGCACCCTCTGCAACCAAAATTCACACTTTGAAAACTTCGCGTATAGATTCTCCCTTCTTAATGCCTCCAAGGCAATCCTCAGATGTTCAGCATGTTCTTCCTCTGACACTGAATACACCAAGATGTCATCGATGAATACTACCACGAACTTGTCCAAATACTGCTTGAACACTCTGTTCATCATATCCATGAATGCCGCTGGTGCATTTGTCAGGCCAAATGACATAACCAGAAACTCGAAATGTCCATAACGAGTTCTGAATGCCGTCTTCGGGATATCCTCCTGTCTCACCCTTAGTTGATGATAGCCCGTCCTTAAATCGATCTTCGAAAAGTATTTCGCTCCCTTAAGTTGATCAAACAGATCGTCTATCCTGGGCAACGGATACCTATTCTTAATCGTAACTTTGTTCAAATCACGGTAGTCGATACAAAGCCTCATCGAGCCATCCTTCTTCTTTACGAACAGAACTGGCGCTCCCCATGGTGATACGCTCGGTCTGATATAACCCCTGTCTAACAGTTCCTGCAGTTGAACCATCAGTTCTTTCATCTCTACTGGTGCCATTCGGTAAGGCGCCTTAGATATCGGTGCCGTCCCGGGTACCAAATCGATTGCAAATTCTATCTCTCTATCCGGCGGCAGTCCCGGAAGTTCATCTGGGAAGACATCAGCGAATTCCCTTACAACGGGTATCTGACTCAGTTCACCCTCGACCCGTCGAGTATCTACCACGTGAGCCAAATAACCTATACAACCCTTCTTAAGCAATCTCTTCGCTTGCATCATCGTCAGACAACAAGATTGTCTCGGCGATTTACTACCATAGAACACCACCTTCGACTTACCCGGAGTCTGCAGGTGTATGCATTTTTTTTTACAGTCAATGACCGCCCCGTGGCTCACTAACCAATCCATCCCAAGGATTACATCGAATTCTCCAAGACGAATCGGCAACAAGTCCACGTTAAGCTTAAACCCTCTCACATTAGCACAACAATTCTTATAAATGTAGTTCACGGGGATAATCTCTTTGTTCGCTACTTCTACATTCATCGGGTGTTCTAACAGTTCATTAGGTAAATTAAGTCTTTGAGCAAATTCATCAGAAACAAAAGAACATGAAGCTCCCGAATCAAATAGCACATAGGCATCTATGTTGTTGATTGGAATAATACCTGACACCACATCTCTGGATGCCACAGCATCTTGTACTGTCATGTTGAAGGTCCTCGCGGTTGCCTTATTTGGCTGGGTTGGTCCTCCACTGGTTGCCCTCGAGTTGTTGCCCCTATTGCTGTTTCCGCCATCCATGTTTCTCTTTCTTGGACAGTCCTTGCTTCGATGTCCCAGCTCTCCACAAGTGAAACAACCCCCTTTCTTTGCCTTAGGACAATTGGGTGAGATATGCCCTTCTTGTCCACAAGTATAACAAACCATTTTTCCTTTCATGCACTCCCCCGAGTGACCCTTTCCGCAATTTCCACATACCTGCCTTTTCTGCTGCATGCTCCCTTGCTGCATTTCTGAATTGCTACCCCCACTGCTCCATTGACGCTTCCTGTTGTTGCTGCCACCACTGCTAGCATTCGTATTTCCTCCCTCTACCTTCTTCTTGTTCTTCTCCCGATTATACTTTGAAACTGCTTCACTCCCACCTTCAGCAATGAGAGCTTTCTCCAACAAGGTTGAGAACGACGTGATTTGTAAAACCGCTACCTTGCTGTAGATCCACGGCTTTAACCCATTCTCGAACCTTCTTGCCTTCCTCACCTCAGTGTCCACTTGATGTGGGGCGAATCTAGCCAATTCATTGAATTTTGCAGCGTACTCTGACACTGACAAGTTTTCCTGCTTCAGTTCTAAAAACTTGATCTCCATTTTCACCTGCGTACTCTCAGGAAAGTAATTCTCGAAAAACAACGTCTTAAAAGCTTCCCACGCCACGACTCCAGTTCCAGCTTTGTTCTGATTGGCTTCCCACCAAAAGTTAGCCTCACCTTTCATTAAGTAAGTAGCAAAAACTGTCTTCTGCTCCTCAGCGACTCTAGCAATGACAAAGGCCTTTTCAATCTCCTTTATCCATGACTGGGCCTCTATTGGGTTCGCTGTTCCTCTAAATTCCGGAGGCCCTACTGCCTTAAAGTCTTTAAAATTGGCTAAGTGGTTGCCTGTCTGGTTTCCTGTAGTAGTGGTTTGATTTCGCAAGGCTTCTGCCATCATGTTCACAAAATCTTGCATTGGGTTTGGTGGAGTTTCCTCTACATTGTTAACTGACTCTTCGATCCCATGATTTCGCAGGATTCGTCTGGGCGGCATTATCTGTTTAAGCAAACCCTAACACGTTACTCGGGCTTTCTTAAAACATAAGTATTCAGCATGTATACAATAATCACATGACTCTTGTGTGGGAGTTTTAGATTACCCAACCTCGGAAATTCTGCTTTCCCGATTAGTGATTTAAGTTACTAAGATACCGATTCAGTCTCACTGAATTAACATAATCATTGCATAAATGGTATATCAAGTAAATTCTCAAGCACATACCATAATAATGCATCTATATTCATATACCGACTTAAGCGTCTTACACGTTTATCACAGGCATATTATCATAATTGCTACCATCCCATTTAATATAACAAAAGGTGGGATTCACTTAAACCATTCTTTCCTACCTACATAGTTGGGAAGTACATCCTACCTACGAACTACCTCGCACCTTGCTGAGGTTAATACAATTTCTAGTAAACCAAATGGTAGTACCAATAACACTGATCAAGGCATAACCACCCACTTCCAACTATCCTCTAGGGAACACAAGGTGAATGCAACTCACGCTTGCTCTCACTACTGGAGGGCAGATTCATCCATCTAGCGTCGAACTGCATCCAGACAATGTCTAAGGCTCGCTCCACTTCAACTATCTTCGCATCCTTAGCCTTTACCTCATCCTTCAATTGTCCTAACTGCAGCTCCCTTAGCAGCAGCCTCCCTCGCAACTCGGCTAACTCAGCCTGGGCCTGGTAAGCAGCGTCCTTGTACTGCTGTTCAGAAATTTGGTGGATGTGGTTCTGCGCCTCTAATTGTTTAGCCCTAACCTCTAGCTCGGCGTTCCTTGCCAGCAAACCTCCTATCACATCAGGCTCTTTGGGCTCCTGGTTCACTGGACAGCTATCTTGACTCTCGTCCGACATCCTACAACCACTACACAAATAAATCAACATCAGTACCACAATAAAATATATTCATTGATGAAATGAAATGATATTTTATTCGGTACGACTAGAACTCTATGAATCTCCCCGACCCATAACCTTCATACTCTATGTGAGTTTTCTACTAAGGTTATATCCTAGGTTTCTTGTTCCTAACGTTTATAACCTACAGCTTTGATACCAACCTGTGACGCCCCCAAATCCGGGCTTCCTAACCTCGAATTCGGTGCTCACGATTCTCAACAACCAACATACTTTCTAACTAAATGCGGAATAATAAACATACATTGTTTATCGAATAGAATTAAAGTCTTACAATTCCGGTCCCAAGGTTCTTTAACCTTAACATAAAACGTACCCTTGATACAATAAAAGGTTCACTTAATCAAACAACATTCAAGAATAACTAGTACATAGGCACTATCGGGCGTCTATTCTTGCACCTTCCCTTTTCCTTTGTCTCCTCTAGACGTTTCTGCCTTAGCTGAAATAAAGATCATGATATAGCAAGGGTAAGCAACTAATTTGCTTAGCAAGTATATACACAAAGAGATATATCATGATAGAAGGAAATTTCGCTTTCAGTGTTCAACAACAGTATAAAAGTGTGGAGGAACATTGAAATAATAAACAACAGTTGAATATTCGAATAATTGAATGACAATTACTGAGTGGTTTGAAATAACCAAGGACGTTTTCCAAGGTTCTCAGCATGTAAGCTGGACCTCTTAAAAAGTTTTGGTAATCGAGGGGATCAGCCTCTCATACCCCGTGATTTATGCATAAACACTTAATAACCAGCATTGATATCATGCCTTAAACAAGTTTATCCTTTTCTCAGCCAAGAGTTCTTACCACAACAATTTAATAAGAACAGCTTTTAAAATACCATTGTCTTAACCAATTTAGACATGCTGGATCTAGCTGATACAAATAGCATAGATCGATCTCATAAACAATTCATACTTGAAAGAACTTTAATTAAATTTACAGTTCAATCATAATAGGATAGGAATTCAATTGCACAATGTGCGAATCTCAATAAATAGTATAGATGTGAATAATCGACAATAATTATTCACTAACATGCTTCGAAAATAAAAACTCGAGTTTGAGTTAGGGAACTTGCAATAATGTAAGAAGTTTAGGGTTAGGAACTTGCCTGTTTGCTCAGCTACAAATAATTCTAGCTTTAACTAATTGGCCTTGAAGAACCTAACATTGATAATGTTGAGCTATCAATTAGTACTGCGTAGTTGTATATCGATACGCTTACTTATGCTATTTATTTAACAATTAAGCAATTCACATAGCACACATAAGTTAATAAACTATCATAAATACTATAAGACACTTTAATGGATCTCTAGGTTGATGGTTTAATTAATTAACCATGTTTCCCTTAAGTGATAATCACTTATTAACCTTTAAGCAATTTATTATAATTGTTAAATTAATTAACATTACTCTTTCTTAAGTAATATTCATTTATTAAACCCTTAAACAATTTGTTATGATTGTTTAATTAATGAGCTATTTAAACTCTCTCCATTTTATTAACTCTATCTTCATTTAATAGTAATTCATTAATTTAGTTATTAATAATAGTAATTAATAACTAATTATACTCACTTACTATTCAATTATTAATTAAATAATAATCGAATTATAAATTTAAATTGTCTTTAATTATTATTTAAGATTAAATAATAATTAATTAGGTTTGTTTATTATTTAAAGTTAATCAGAGAAATAAATAATTAATTAGTAACTATGAATTATCTTTAGTTATTATTTAATAATAAATAATAACTAATTAGATTTATTTATTATTTAAGGTTATTCAAATAATAGTTAATTAACAAGTATGAATCACCTTTAGTTATTATTTAATAATAACTAATTAGGTTTATTTATTATATATGGAAAATATAATAGCATATAAGGCTATTTTATTGCTTTTATTCATACTTAAGTATCAAATATTTATTCTATTTATTCCCATTGGTTAATGATAATTAGTTATTTTGCTAATTTATTCATATGTAATTATTATTTAATATTGATCAAATAATAATTAAATATTTATTATCTTTATTTATTATTTATTAATAAATAATAAAAATTTACTTTGTTAATATTCAATTATACTTAATTATTATTAATTAAACAATAATTATCTATTATCTTTAATTATTATTTAATGAATAATAAACAAATAAATTTATAAATTTTATTCATACTTAATTATTATTAATCAAATAATAATTAAATATTTATTATCTTTATTTATTATTTAATAAATAATAAATAATTAATTTATTAATTTATTTATTAGTTATAATAACTAATTAGTTTACAAGTGCACTATTAACCCAAATTATTAACCAATAATTAAGCCAAGATTTGATTTTTTTTTAACAATTTACTGGCAGGGACATTTCACACCATCATGAAACATAGCCTGGATTAGACCTTCTATCAACACTTGGTGAATTTCTACAACAATCTGTGTTGCCAAACCCATTCACCAAGTTATGCTACCGAAACTTTAAGGTTTCTTACTATACCAAGTTTCGAACCAAGCAGTATAATATCAGCAGTAGAGAATATACTACCCAATCCCATTAATACCACAATAATCGATTCCCAGTTCAAGAACAATATACTATAAACCAAACAAGAGCAACAGAATACCACATCAGATGATTCAAATTCATACAAAACCCATAATAAAATCCCAAAGCAATGTTTATAAAAAAAACCAATACCATCGGCTGTTAGAAGTTCATTAACACAGTTTTCCCAATAACAATACAATAAAATTCCCAGCACAGCAAGAAAAGAAAAATTACAAACAACACCACCCAAGGTGTTATACAAACCAGCACAAATGATTTACAACAACCAACACAATAGGAAAAAGGAAACAATTCAATTCGAAATGGCTCACTGTTATACCTTGCCTGATTGAACCGCCTTTCACCCCTGATTTATCTCCCCTGTTTCTTCCCTGCTGCAAAATTTTTTTCTTTCCTTCAAATTTTGGCTTACAAATTTCGGCAGACTTGGTTTAGGGTTTGGGCTCAATTTATAGGAAGGAAATTTACCCAATTAGCTGGGTATTGCCCTAATTGGCCAATTAAGGACCAACGGTCGGAGGAGAGTAGGCGTCCGACCTATCCCATCACGCCCACTGTGAAATCGCCGGCTGGCCCTTGAGATGTGTGCCTCGTCGGTCACTTCGCCGAAATACTGGAACCCACGGTCCGTTTGATTGTTGGTCGGTCTTTGATTTCCTTCCTCGCTTTACCCGCTGGTTGAACTGCGGTAGCCGCCGGTCGCCGCTCCTTATCCTCTGCTATCGCCGACGGCTGACACCCCGCCCCCCTCGATTGAAACGACTGAGAGTTTGGATTTCGTTTGATTGATTGGGTTTGGGGTTTCGTTTTCGTTTGGTTCGTTCTTTCCCCCAATAATCCCACCGATAGAAATTTTTTTCCCAAATTGGCTTTACTGGTTTCCTTAATCAGCCGGTATACTGCACCAAATAAAACGGATCCTACCCAACCCAAGGAAATGGGCTTAACCCGGCAGGAAGGTAACTGGGCTCAACCCAATAGGGTTGATCCGGTTAAATTGATTAAAAAGGCGGCCCAACCGGAAATTAACAAGGAAATTGGGTCCAAGAAAGAAATGGGTTAATCCATTTATTAGAATTAATAAGACCACACTTTTAAATTAAATAACTAACTTAATTAATTAATTGTTTTAAAATTTTTATTTTTAACAATAATTCCTTATTATACTTTATGATATTAAAATTAAATAATTGGTGTAATTATTTACCTTTTTAGCTATTCATTCAAGTTATATAATTCGATAACTTGAATTTAACGTTAAGTTGAGGTGAAATTTATTATTTAACCCCTTAACATTATAACTTAGATCGTATAATTATTCAATCAAGTAATGATGCACATTCATGGGCCTAATTAAGCACATAAAATAATTCCATAGAAAATAAAATTTTATATTATATTAAAAATGAATTGGTAGCATAGTTACAAAATTTCTCGGACATTACAACACACATTCACACAACAAAAGTAAAAATGATCAAAAAATCGCATGCACACACATATTCATGAATTTTTGAAGGATAGGATAGCATCAAGATTTGAACGCGGCTTAAGCCCTCTAATGTCCCCAGCAGAGTCGCCAGCTGTCGACGCCGGTTTTCAACTTTATAGTCCTCTTCCGATTTTAGCCTTTCGATTAAATAATTTTTGGAAAAGGTCGGCATTCATGTCGACGGGATTTTGAAAGATCGTTTTTTATGATGAGCCAATTAACTAGAGTCGCCAGTTGGTATATTTGAAATGGATGTACCAACTCATCCGAGTTTTTGCTTTTTATAATCGCTGGCTCATATGTGACTCCGAATTAATTGTTCTGCGAATCGAGATTCATAGAGTTCGGGGGCTTGCTTAAGCGAGGGGAAGGTGTTAGGCACCCCCCGACTTCCGTGAAACACGGTTACCGCAATCTTGATGCTTTTCTATCCTTTAATTCATAAAATGTGTGTATATGCACGCGTGCGTGTGTGTGTGCCTACGTGAATGTTGTGGTGAGTTTGTATGAAAGAATCATTTGGATTTTTTTTAGGGAAAATCGTGTTTTGATTTGAGAATGCTTCGGAATGTCCTTCGATTTATACGAGAAAGCTTGATTCTTTATAAGAAAGGTTGGATTTTAATTGTCAAAACTATAAGATTTTCATTAGGTGTCGTTTTGGTAAAACAAGAGTTTTAAACCTTCGTCAAAATAGGAATCGAGATCTATACGTTGCTTTCGTAAATACCATGATGGGCAACTTCTAGGATCTCTTTCACCCTATGCACCAAGGTTTAGTAAAACATTACTTATTTTATAAAACCATTTTGGTGATGTTTGAAAGCGATTTTTCTTTAGCCTTCTCGTTAAATAGGAATCGACATTCATTAGCATTCCCAAATTTTAGCCTCGTGATTCTAATAACCTAGTTTGATTGATTTTATGAAAATCTTATCGTTTAGCTTTGAAATCAATTTCGTGTCATGAATCAAATCAAGCATAAACACGCGTCGGGGCTATTCATGGGCATGTAAGCCATCAAAATAACCTCGAACGCCCACAATCACATACTTTCACTATTACGGGGCCTTAAACACGATTCTCGCCTTAGCGTCGTTTTAAGGCCCGACGATTACATATTTACAATGAAAGGTACATCGAATTTATTACATATATCAAAAGATGTCCATCATCGGATTTGGACCACGGGGTCGCGCTCCTAGGCTCACATCCAAAATCGCTACACACCCACAAGATCCTAAAAATAACAATCTAAATAAACTATGCATAATACATCATTACAACTAGCTAAAATTCACCAAATGGATATCATCGGGCCATTAGGAGGAATTTCGTTCCATTTGGGAACCCTCACTAATAGCCCTCAATCCATGGATTCACAACAATATACAAGAACAACTACATTTAATATAATTTGGATGACAAAAAGCTTAACAAAAAATGGTAAAACAAGATGCTAAAACAAAGGATTTTTTACCTTGCAAATAATCCCCACAATATGTATGAATTTGTGTATTGAATAGAGTAGAAAATATGAGATGTAATCTCACAAAATGGGTACAATTGCTCACTATTTCTCACTCTTTTCTCTCTTGATTTCTCTTATTTGCTTGCTGTTTTCTCCTTTTTTTTCTTTCTTTTTCCGCCGCTGCTGCTGCTGCTGAATTCCTGCTGCTGAAAAAACTGGATGAAATGAAGAAACTGAGCTGAAATAAGCTGGTTTAGGGCAGCCGCAGATTGATCTGCGGCCTGGCCGCAGATTGATCTGCGGCTGGCTGGCCCACCCCCCATCGCACTCAGCTGGTTTCCTGGTTTCGAGTCTCGTGCGCACTACCATTATTTTAATCGTTTGGCCGCAGATCAATCCGCGGCTGGGCGGGCTGATTTTCTCGATTTTCGTGCCGCACCTCGATTCGCGTGTCGTGACATCGGTTTTCGCCGACAGGTTTGTATTTTGCAGTCCGGGAATCACTAGGAGACGTGCCACATCATTTGGGCATGCTCATTTCGGACGGCCCTGCTGTCACGTCGGTTTTTGATTTGCAAATCGTTGCGGTGGCGTCGAGTGTTCGCACTTGTGCATCCCTCGCTCTCACAGGCCGGTTCATTGACGATTTTGCCCTCCTGTCACAGTTAGTATACGAAGCGCAAAATTTGGGTGTCTACACCTGCTTTGCCTATCTGATGTGGTAGGTGGATGGGTTCGGTGATTCCCTGACTGCTCCTTCCTAACCCCTGCCCAGGCTGGAAGTTCATTTTTATCATTTCTTTTGCCACAAAGGTAAGTTCGGGAGAGACCCTAGGTTTCGCAACTGGAGATCCCAGGCATCTATAGTGGGGAGTGCCAACCTCCAGTGCTTGAAAGCTGGCCGGTGCTGCCGACTCATCCACATTGATCACTGGCAGGTCACTCCTAGGAGGAGAAGGGTCATCACATTCGGCCGAGATTGTGACCAGATTCCCATCGATGATTAGCTTGATTTGTTGGTGGAGCGTGGAGGGAACTGCCCCGGCCATGTGCATCCATGGCCTCCCCAATAACATGTTATAGCTGGCTGCAATATCTAGGACCTGGAAAGATATATCAAAAGTACAGGGTCCTATCTCCACCGGTAATTCAATCTCTCCCATTGTATCCCTCCGGGAACCATCGAAAGCTCGTACCACCACATGACTGGTTCGTAGGCGCTTGGGGTTGATGTTCATCTTCTGCAAGGTGCTGAGGGGACAGATATTCAATGCCGATCCTCCATCAATCAGCACCCCATTCATTATATAACCCGAGGAGATTACCGCAATATGTAGTGGTTTCCGGTGTCCCCTTCCCTCCTTGGGTATGTCCTCATCCGTAAAGGATATTACATCGTTCTCCAATAGGTGGCCTACCAGCTGGCCGAAACCCTCCTCACTAATTTCCTTGGGCACGTATGCCTCCTCCAGAACCTTCATCAGGGTTTTGCAATGCTCATTGGATGACAACACTAAGTCCATGACTGATGTTAGGGTTGACTCCTCACTTAAAATCTGGATCCCCCTTGTTTCCGGGTGATCCATCCTTTTCAAGAATTCAATGGCCCTTTCTTCGGAAATTTCTTCATTTTTCCTCCTTTGGCTATCAAGGACTCGCCCGGGAAGATACAAGGGGTTCCCCTTTGTCGTCACCGAAGCACAGCTAGCCGCTTCCTCTGGCATGCCCCCATAATTCCAGGGTACAGTCTTTAGACTACTGATAGGGATTTGCGGCCTTGCTGCAAGGATGATGGGCCTCGGAGCCGTCAACTTGACCGGTCCCTCCGTGCTATTCGTACTTACCCCTACCAACCGGATGGGCATTCCCCGTGCACTCCCATGATCATGTATCACGTTGATCATTTCCTCAATTTTCTGCACATAGTTCAACCTTGGCGGCCCCCCAGCTTCACTCGCCTCTGTCGCATTGACCCCCCCTCCATCATGTCTTGGCAGGGGATTTGCCTTAACATTCGGGGAGTCTGGCTGTTCCACCACAATTTCCCCACTGTCAATCAGGTTTTGGATTCGATGCTTCAACGTCCAACAGTCTTGTGTATCATGGCCAGGGGAACTGGAGTGGTATGCACATCGCTTGCTCGGGTCAAACCTTCTACCCTTTGGGTCACTCGGGGGTGCCAAACCAACTATCTTCTTTTGGGCTACTAATACCGCTAATACCCGTTCAAGCGGCTCCCCGAGCGGGGTGAATACTCAATTTTGCGAGGCCTCATATCTTCTTCGCCCCTCTGCCCTTTGATCTGCGAAGTTTGGCTGTCGGGATGGCCCTACCCTTTGCACCTGTACCGAAAGATGGCTTTCTGTTTTTCTGGATGACCCCTGTAGGATGAGGGAGACATCCTCTTCCTTTTTCTTTTGGACCCTCCGGGAACTGCTGCCATAGTTTCCATTCTGTATTTGCTCGACAGCAGTTTCTAAAGCAGTAAAATCCCGGATTTTACCCGATTTCAACCCCATATCTACCATCTCTCCATGTTTAATCATTTCAGCGAAGGGTCTTCCAATCCCTGAGATGACTCGTTCATAATACGGTGCCTCTTGAATATCTACAAAGGTCATCACCATCTCTGATTCGCTCATCGGGGGGTTCACCTGTGCAGCCATGCCCCTCCATCGTTGCGCATATTCCCGGAAGGATTCCCTAGGCTGTTTCTTAACCTTTGTCATTTGATACCTGTCAGGGGCCATCTGGGCCTGAAAGCTGTATTGTGTTAAGAAGGTATGGGCCAATTCCTCCCAGTTGTGGATTCGGGCGTTGTCAAGGCGGGCATACCAAATTCTTGCCTCCCCCGTTAAGCTTTTCTGGAACAGCTGTATTCTCAACCCTTCGTCCTCGGCATAAGACCCGAGTTCTCCAATGTATATTTTCAAGTGGGTGTAGGGATCCCCCTTCCCGTTGTATTTTTCAAACTCAGGGATTTTGAATTTCTCCGGGTATCTGGCTCCGGGGAAGACACATAAATCTGAATAGTTAACCCTGCCGAGGGACCCTATGCCCTTCATAGATTGGATGGTCTCTTCCATTTGTCTCATTTTCTTCCGCAAGTCATCTGTATCTCCCTCTTCCGGGATAGTAATCACTGTTTTGTTTGGTACGGGAATGGCCTTTGGGATGACCGGTTCGCCCTTAGGTGGATCCTCCTTAGGTAGTTCCTGCCTGGGTATCAACTGCTCTCTTAGCATTATGGCCATTTCTAACATCTGCTTCTTAAAGTCGTCAAATTCCTCCCTAGATATGGCACCGGAATTGGTAGATGGAATATCAGCCATTTCAGATATGGAGTTTTGGGCCTTCCTAGACTGCGAACGGGTTTGCGGAGCAATCCTACAGAAACCAAGGTTCGAAGTTTAGTTGTGGGGAATAAAAATGCGGATGCATGCTAAAGCTGTAATTTTTGTGTTTTTGGGGTTTTTTAATCTTTCCCTGCAAAACAGAAAGTTAGTAATCCTCTAATGCAATGACAAATGCTAAACATGGCTTTATTAAGCTCCCCAACTGTTCCCTGCAAAACATAGAGGTTAGTAATTTCTCTCGGCAAAAGGAAAGCGAATATGAATAATATCATGACATTTATGCGTGAAATGTAAAAAAGGCATGAAGAGACTTTTCCTGCGTAGGGTTAATCTGCGGCTGACCTATCCTAGGGTTATTCTCACGGGCTTTTCGGCATGAAGGTCCCCAAATCTTCGCAATCTACTCGTCTGAGCCCTTTCGATTGGAGCGGATTTGGGTGGTGCGTTTCCTGAGCCATCTCCGGGGAGCAGCCCCTTCGAGTCCAGTAATAAGCAACCGACGGGTTCGCCTCAGGAGGAGGTACTCTCTCAGCATACATTCACATTCATCGTCCTCACCGCATGCAAATGATTACTTGAAAGTAAAGCAACTCCATTCAATCATTCATTTATTGGACAGAACACACATTCACACAACAAAACGTTCAAAAGATCACAATATCGCACACACACACATATTCATGAATTTTAAAGGATAAGAAAGCATCAAGATTTGAAAGCGGCTTAAGCCCTCTAATGGTCCCCAGCAGAGTCGCCAGCTGTCGACGCCGGTTTTTTCCCTTCGCGGGTCCTTTTAGTCTTTTCCAATTTTAGCCTTCTTGATTAAATGATTTTTGGAAAAGGTCGGCATTAATGTCGACGGGGTTTTGAAAGATCGCCTTTTATGATGAGCCAATTAATCAGAGTCGCCAGTTGGTATATTTGAAATGGATGTACCAACTCATCTGAGTTTTCGTTTTTTTATAAATCGCTGGCTCATATGTGACTCCGAATTAATTGGTCCGCGAATCGAGATTCATGGAGTTCGGGGGCTTGCTTAAGTGAGGGGAAGGTGTTAGGCACCCCTCGACTTCCGTAAAACACGGTTACCGCAATCTTGATGCTGTCCTATCCTTTAATTCATGAAATGTGTGTATATGCAGGTGTATATGTGTGTGCTTATGTGAATGTTGTGGTGAGTTTGTATGAAAGAATCATTTGGATTTTTTAGGGAAAGTTGTGCTTGGATTTGAGAATATTTCAAAACGTCGTTTCTATTAATACGAGAAAGCTCCCTCTTTTCATGCAAAAGGTTTGATTTTACTTATCAAAACTATGAGATTTTTATTAGATGTCGTTCTGGCAAAAACAAGAATTTTAAACCTTCGTCAAAATAGGAATCGAGATCCATACGTTGCTTTCGTAAAATGATGGGCAATTTCTAGGATGTCTTTAACCCTATGCACAAAGGTTTACTAAAATATTTCATTTTTTATTCATAAAAGCCATTTTTGGTGATGTTTGAAAATGATTTTTTCTTTGGCCTTCTCGTTTAATAGGAATCGACATTCATTAGCATTCCAAATTTTTAGCCTCGTGATGCTAATATCCTACTTTGATTGATTTTAAAAAAAATCTTTATTGTTTTGATTTTGAAATCTTTTGTTTGATATTACAAACCAAATTTAAACATCACAACGCGTAAGGGCTATTCATGGGCATGTAAGCCATCAAAATACCCCGAACGCCAACAATCACATATTCCACTAATACGGGGCCTTAAATCCGATTCTCGCCTTAGCGTCGTTTTAAGGCCCGACGATTACAGATTTACTACGGAAGCTACATCATTCTTACTATTTACATAAAACGTCCATCATCAGATTTGGACCACGAGGTCGCTTTCCTAGGCTCACAACCACGATTACCACGCGCTCACAAAAGGAATACTACAATAATAACAACGTGGATTGCCTAACACATCCTAGAAATACGATCAATTAAACTACGCCTAATATATATCCATGAACAAACTAGAAATTTCACCAATTGGATGTCATCGGGTTATTAGGAAGAATTTTGTTCCAATGAAACCCTCACCAATAATCCCTAATCCATGATTGTTAAACAATATTCTTGAAAATTATAATTTAATTTAACCAAATGACATGATAGAAGTTGCAAAAATAAGGAGATTTTCACCTTGCAAATGATACCAAAATTGTGTAGAAACTTGTGTATTGAGTGAAGTATGAGATGTATTGATAGAATCCCATAATAAGGGAAAATTCCTCTCTTTTTCTCTCAATTGTTACAAGAATTTTTTGCTATTTCTCTCTATTTTCGAGCTAAAACTGTTGCTGTTTTTCTTCTTCTTCCGCCAAAACTGCCGAACTCCTGTATGCTGCACGAAACTGGGCTAAAATAGGCTGGCCAGAGCCAGCCGCAGATTGATCTGCGGCTGGCCGCAGATCCATCTGCGGCTGGCTGGCCCACCTCCCATCGCACTCAGCTCATAGTGCTGATTTCCTGGTTTCCGTGCTGGCGCACCCACTTGGCCGCAGATCAATCCGCGGCTGGCTGGCTTGACTTTCTCAATTTTCGTGCTACGCCTCGATTTTTGTGCCGTGACGCTGTTTTTTGCTGACAGGTTCGTATTTTACAGTCCGGGAATCATTGGGAGGCGTGCGACACCTTCCGGGAATGCCAAATTCGGATGGCCTTGCTGTCACGTCGATTTCGGTTGCACATTGTCATGGTGGCGTCGAGCGTCTGTACTTTTTCCATCTTTTGCTCTCGCAGGCCGGTCCATTTGACGAATTTGCCCTCCTGTCAAGGTTAGTATACGAAGAGCAAAATTTGGGTGTCTACAGGGACGACTATGGATCCACATGGTCGTGGCAGTTCCGTCGACGCTTCACTAACAGCTGAAATATATCATCAACGGGAATCTAGTGACCGTGTTAGCAGAACTTGAATATCCCCCCATCTGCACGGGGATATTCCTCTGATTGGTTTGGATGAAGTAGTCGAGCCCGAAGTAAGTACTACCCGGTACCGATCCATAGGCTCCCCCACTCTGAAGCCAAGGGTATCTCCTGAAGTAATGTCGATAGCTCGAGAAATGATTACCTATTAGTATCAACCAGGCCAGGGATTAGGAAGAAATGGCCAAGGAATTAAAGATCTAATCCAAATGCCCACTCAATTGGGAAAAGCGGGGTTAGGTTATTCTGGTGGTTTCAAGCGAAGAAATCCTCACAAGAAGGTTCCACCTCAACTGGCCACCATCCTTATGCCAAAATTCAGCGGTTTTGGTCTTAGGGACCCGCTAAAGAAGATCCCTACGCATATATCGGGTCTGTTGATACCCAAGGTCGATGGCTTAGCTAGAGAAGCAATTGATGATGAAGACATCTTGATCTCAACTGGCGAACAAAAAGCAAAGAATAAGCAATTCCTTTAGGAGATCCAGCAACAGTTTGAAATGCAGTTTTGTCTCTCCCAAGTCCAAGGAGGAAATGAGGGAAAAGAAGGCGATCACGACACCAGTCATGCCACCGACCAGGAAATCATCCCTATCATCGACTGGACTAAGTAGACATCCCCAAGGAATGTAGCAATCTAGAGAATGAGCGAGTCTTGGCCATCATTGAAGATATCACTCACCAAAGTGTCGCCTCCATCTCGGTTATTGATGACTGTATGACTACCAATAATTGGATAGTCGAACCGCAGATAGTCCATAAAGGGTAAAAGACGGGAGATTGGTTGTAGAAATCCCCAGAATATAGGATGTTATTATCTCTACTCTATTTTACTTTTTGCATGTTAATGTTATAATCATCTCATCTAATGAAAGCTTATGTATTGAAAAACTACTGTTATATAATGAGCATTTACGTTTTATTGTCAGGTGTCCCAATTTGAATGATTTTAGCTCTATTGATGATTGGCCAAATTCGAAAGATAATTATGATTTCGATGTAGAGCTGGATTTCGATTTGATGGGGATCGAACAAAAGGAGGTGGATGACGAGGAGGTGCCCGAAGAAATCAAAAGATGGTATGTAGACGAGCCCAAACCCAACCTCGAGTAAACCACCATCATCACTATTGGAACCCTTGACAACCCCAAAGAACTCCAAATAGAATCCGACCTCACGCCAAGACAAAAAGAAAAAAATGACCCAACTCTTGACCAGTTATGAAGACGTATTCGCCTGGTCGCATGAAGATATGATCGGGCTATCCACTAATATACTCATTCATCGATTGCCAATCAAAGAAGGTTTTAAGCCAGTCAAGCAAAAGTTAAGGAGGCTGAAACTAGAATGGAGCCTAAAAGTTAAAGAAGAAATCATCAAGCAGTTTAAGGCTGGAATAGTCATGGTATCCACTTACCCCGAATGGTTGCCCAACGTGGTCCCGGTACCAAAGTCGAGAGGGAAAGTTCGAGTTTGCATGGATTATTAAGATCTCAACAAAGCTAACCTTAAAGACGACTTTCCTGTGCCATTCATCCATATCTTAATAGATAAAATCGCACAGTTTGAAATGTACTCATTTGTCGATTGTTTTGTTCGCTATCATTAGTGTTAGGTTTGTATATAACGCGAACATGCAATCAAATTACATAAATAGAGCGGAAGCGCGATAAAATCGGATTTTAAAATTTTATACAAACCATCACCAAGATCAATCTTTGTGCTCAATTAACGATATAAACAACAGAGAAAGAGAATAAGAATTTATACCCTCGTAGAACAAAGCTTCCTCGGGTACAAGTTCAACTCCTAGTCCTTCGTGTTCTCCTCGAATGCTACGGTGTGATTCTTTCCTTTGATTAACGTTAGCCACCCAAGTGTTTGGCCTCTAGAGGTGATCCACCAAGGAAGAACAAGTATTCAAGAAGTTGGGTATTTGGCAAAACCCTAGTTTCTATCTCTATAGAAATTGTAAGTACTCTCCACAATCTAATGCAAGAGTGTGTAACCCTAATCTATGATAAGACTCCTCTTATTTATAGATGTAGGAATAACCCTTCCCTAAACTATTTAGGATTAGGGTTTCAATTATAATTAAACTCCTTTAATTAATTATGCTCCTAATCCAATTAGGAATTTGTGAGAGAGTACTTCTATTAATTAATTCTCAATCCCTATTAGGAAATAAATAATAGTTCTATTAATTAATTCTCAATCCCTATTAGGAATTAAATAATAGTAATAGTAATAATAATAATAAGACTCCTCTTATTAATTTATATTTTATATTTCCAAAATATTAAATAATAAATATTAAGCTATTTAATTTATTCTATCTCCATAGATTAAATTAAATACACTTAACTTATTATTACAATTATGCCATTTACTTCTTAAATAAATATTTTCCTTTTGCGGTGTGACCCTTTAGGTTCTCCATATTAAACCGGTTGTGAATAAATCAATTAGAACAATTCTAATCTTATTTAAATAAATAAATTAAACTATTTAATTCATTTAAATAAATAATATTTATTCTACAATAAGGGTAAGCCCCCTTAGCGATCAACGACTTTCCAGATAATATAGATTTCAACATCAATCACAAAAGAACCTTTGAGTAAATAGTTACCATACAATTCAATCCTTGTACCATACAATGTCCCAATTAAATATAAGACATGGATTTACTGTCAAGTCTTATTTTATTTAATTATATGCATTTCGATTCCCAAATGCACAACTCTAAATAATGTAAATTAGAAACTCCTTTCTAATTTCATTCTGCCTTGGCCAAGGACTACTGAGTTGTCATTTATCGAATCACATAGGACATTCACATCTTTTACTAGATGTGGTAGATTCTTTATTGATCATTCACCTATCTTCATGTGCAACTAATTATACCCAATCATACCCTTTGATATACCCCAAAGGTCTTAAGGGACATGTCAAAGTATAACTCATCATACACAAGATACTATGATGATCTCAAGTCCAAGGATCACTTGTACTACTATCACTAGAGGAATTCCTATTGACAGGCGAGTAAAACTCCATTAGGTATTCCTTAGCGAGTCACGTTCAGTGAACTTATTCTCTAATAAGCACCTACATACTTGCTTTAGTGTCTCCACACAAATGATTATGAGATCAATCATCCTCTTCCTAAGAGCAAGCAACATATGTACTAATCTATCCGGATTCATTAATCCCCAATTTAGTAATCCAACGATTAGGAACAATTTTAGTTTGTGAGCTATCTAGAATTTAGATCTCATTAGCATGATCACCATCATGATTCTAAAAGCATTGCTCAAAACTATGGGTTTATCACATTTAATATAACAGCACCATGTAGGTAATATAAAATGCCTTTTAAGAAAATCAATTCTTTTATTAATAAATGAATAAGATTACAAAGTATATGCTACATCATATCAAATATGATTGGCTTGTGTGCATACTACTTTCAATTAGATCATGGTCATCGAGGAAGATAGAGAAAAGATGACTTTTATTACCACCTGGGCACATTCTGTTATAGGCGTCTATCTTTTGCCTCACCAAAGACGGCGCTACCTACCAAAGAGCAATAATGGCCTTATTTCATGATATGATGCACAAAGAAATTGAAGTCTACATAGACAGCATCATTGTGAAATTAAAAAAGGAAGAGGAGCACACAGTCCACCTGTAGAAGTTGTTTGACTGACTGCATAAGTACAATCTGAAATTAAACCCCGCAAAATACGCCTTCGGCATCAAATCGGGTAAGCTTTTGGGATTTCTCATCAGTAGCCGGGGCATTGAGATAGATCCGACCATGATAAAGGCCATTACTAAAATGTTGGCACCACAAACTGAAAAGGAAATATGGGGATTCTTATGAAGGATCAATTTCATCAGTCGATTCATATCACAGTTGATAACGACATGCGAGCCAATCTTTAAGTTGGTAAGGAAGAGTTCCTCTAGGAAGTGGAATGAAGAGTGTCAAAAAGCCTTCTACATCATCAAACAACAATTGATAAAAGCACCTGTTCTGGTACCCCCCGAGGGAAGGAATTCATCTATTCATGTACATCTCTGTCAATCCCCACGATATGGGATGCATGCTAGGACAGAAGGAGGACATGGGCAAAGAAAGAGCCATATATTATTTGAGGAAAAGGTTCAGTAGTTACGAACAGAACTATACGTTGATCGAGAAAACCTGTTGTGTATTAGCATGGGCCGCTATGAGACTACAGCATTACCTACATGGCCACACGACATATCTAATTTCTCATATGGATCCCTTGAAGTATATTTTCGATCGACCTATGCTAAACTGTCGATTATCAAGATGACAGTAAGCCTTTAACAGTTCGACATCATTTACGTAACACAAAAATCAATCAAAGGCCAAGGAATTGCAGACCAACTTTCTGAGGCACCCACAGGAGGATTTGAACCATTGGAAACATACTTCCCCGATGAAGGTGTAATGGTCATCCAACCAACAAGGCTCGAAAATGAAAGCCAATTTTGGAGATTATACTTTGATGGCGCTATGAATATGGAAGGAGCTGAAGTTGGGGCAGTTCTCGTATCCATCACGGGAGAACAATATCACGCGGCCACGAAATTATAATTCTATAATTCCAGCAATATGGCCGAGTTCGAGAGATGTATTTTGGGATTAGAAATGGCCCGAAGAATGAGAGTCAAGAGATTAGCCGTTTTCGAAGTTTCAGAATTGGTCATTCAATAATCTATGGGAACATACAGCACTAAGGAATTCCACTTACTCCCTTATCATCGGCATGTCATCAAAATGGCGAAGGAATTTGAAGACATCGCCTTTAGGCATATTCCACGGAACGAAAACAATTTTGTAGAAGCATTGGCCACATTAGTAGCACTAATGCATGTGTCCAAAAGGAAGGAGACACCCATAATTAAATTTGCATTACAGTATAACCCCGCCTATCAACGCTATATCGGGGAAGTTTCAGATGAAATCCCTCAGTACAAGCAACCATGACATCACAATATCAAGGAATATCTGCGCGACGGATCCACCCCTGCTGGAGCAAATTGAGCCGAGAGACAACGAATCCAAAAGATGGCGTTCAAATTCTATCTAAGCGGAGACACCTTATATAAGAGAGACGTCAGTATGGGACTTTTGAGATGTTTAGACAAAGACCAAGTGTAACGATTATAAATATTTCGGATCCTTGTAATTAGGGTTTTCGATTATTATGGAACAAAATGAGATTTTATAAATGATATTGTATTATATGTAATTAAAGGTCGATTATTGACCTAATAAATGTGATATGTGATTATGTATATGTGTTGCGGTTTCATAGACGAAATAAAATTTTCTGAGAAAAACGCTAAAATACTATTCATAAAACGCCAAAAATGTCTTTTTCATTTTTCAAATTTTCGAATCACGGGATATTAATTATTCGAGGATGGGAGACGTAATCTCCAATAAAAATGACTAAAGAAATTTCATAGTTTTTGCTTGTGTAACGAGTTAGGAAACCTAACTAGAAGGAAATTAGGTAACCGAACGAGTTCAGAAATGTAAACCCTAATCGATTTTATGAAAGGGTAAAATGGACATTTTGCTAACTAAAATAGTTTAAATGGCTAATTGGAAATAAACTAGAAATCGAAACTAAGTTTTGAAGTAACTAAGCCAAGTTGAGCCTAAGGTTTCAAATGGCTTTGCTAGGGTTCAGGATAGCTTGTCTAGGGTTGTGTCAAGGGTTGATTCAAGGATTGAGCTTAGATTTTGGTGTGGCTTGGCTAGGGTTGAGGTATGGCTTAAGCTTTAGGGTTAAACCCTAAAGACTTAAGACCAAAGAAAAGTAATTGATATTTATTCCAAGTGGGATTATCAAGGGATGACAAGGCTTGAAATAAATCAAGTGGAGTGGTACTTTGGGGAGGAAGTGGTCGGGCATGGGCTAGCGGAGGGGACCAAATGGTGAGTCATATCCATGACTTACCTTATCTAGATAAGAAGTAAGGCTTGGTCCCCTTGCATTTCATTAATTTTGCCAAACAAGGCCTTAGTAATCATTTGGTTCCCTAAACCCTACATGAGTTAATGCAACTCCAGGGGGAGGTTAGGTTAATTGGTGGGGGATTCATCTAATCCCACACTTAGTTATTATCTTCATTTCATCCCAAAAAGCTAGAGAGAAAAGAGAGAAATCAAGAGAGCTTGATAGAGATCATCTCAAGAAGGAAAAGAAAATGAGTTTAGAAAGCTTGGATCATTCATCTAAGATAAGATCAAGAAGAAGAGATAACAAGAAGAGGTAAAACCAACAAACCCTAGTTCTTCATCTTTTTCTTTTGTAGTTTTATAGCTTTAAAAGCTTTATAGTATGATAGGAAGTGTTGTGTTGGTGGTTTTTGTTGTTTGAAATAGATCATTGAAGGATCTTGGAGAGATAAGGTAGTTATGATGGTTTATAACGTTGTAAATTTAACGGTAAATGCCATGAAAGTGAAATCAAAGACTAAAATTATAAGCCGTTGCATAAGGATGGACTTAAACTTGTTTAGAGGACTTAAAAAGGACATTAAATGATGTTGTTGTGTCTTCTGTTATAAGTCCTAAAAGAAAGATGAAAAGTGAAAGTAGTATGCATACAAGCCAATCATATTTGATATGATGTAGCATATACTTTGTAATCTTATTCATTTATCAATAAAAGAATTAATTTTCTTAAAAGGCATTTTACATTATCTACATGGTGTTGTTATATTAAATGTGATAAACCCATAGTTTTGAGCAATGCTTTTAAAATCATGATGGTGACCATGCTAACGAGATCTAAATTCAAGATAGCTCATAAACTAAAATCGTTTATAATCGTTGGATTACTAAAAAGCAGATTAGTGAATCCGGATAGATTAGTACATATGTTGCTTGCTCTTAAGAAGAGGATGATTGATCACATAATCATCTGTGTGGAGACACTAAAGCAAGTATGTAGGTGCTTATTAGAGAATAAGTTCACTAAACGTGACTCGCTAAGGAATACCTAATGGAGTTTTACTCGCCTGTCAATAGGAATTCCTCTAGTGATAGTAGTACAAGTGATCCTTGGACTTGATATCATCATAATATCTTGTGTATGATGAGTTATAATTTGGCATGTCCCTTAAGACCTTTAGGGTATATTAAAGGGTATGATTGGGTATAATAAGTTGTACATAGAGATAGGTGAATGATCAACAAAGAATCTACTTCATCTAGTAAAAGATCTGAATGTCCTATGTGATTCGATAAATGATAACTCAGTAGTCCTTGGCCAAGGTAGAATGAAATTAGAAAGGAGTTTCTAATTTGCATTATTTAGAGTTGTGCATTTGGGAATCGAAATACATATAATTAAATAAAATAAGACTTGACAGTAAATCCATGTCTTATACTTAATTGGGACATTGTATGGTAGAAGGATTGAATTGTACGGTAACTATTCACTGAAAGGTTCTTCTGTGATTAATGTTGAAATCTATATTATCTGGAAAGTCGTTGATCGCTAAGGGGGCTTACCCTTATTATAGAATAAATGTTATTTATTTAAATAAATTAAATAGTTTAATTTATTTATTTAAATAAGATTAGAATTGTTCTAATTGATTTATTCACAACCAGTTTAATATCGAGAACCTAAAGGGTCACACCGCAAAAGGGAAAAATATTTATTTAAGTAAATGACATAATTGTAATAATAAGTTAAGTGTATTTAATTTAATCTATAGAGATAGAATAAATTAAATATCTTAATATTTATTATTTAATATTTTGGAAATATTAAATATAAATTAATAAGAGGAGTCTTATTATTATTATTATTATTATTATTATTATTATTATTATTATTATTATTATTATTATTATTACTATTATTTAATTCCTAATAGGGATTGGGAATTAATTAATAGAAGTACTCTCATGAATTTCTAATTGGATTAGGAGCATAATTAATTAAAGGAGTTTAATTATAATAGAAACCCTAATCCTAAATAGTTTAGGGAAGGGTTATTCCTACATCTATAAATAAGAGGAGTCTTATCATAGATTAGGGTTACACACTCTTGCATTAAATTGTGGAGAGTACTTACAATTTTTATAGAGATAGAAACTAGGGTTTTGCCAACACTCATCTTCTTGAATAACTATTCTTCCTTGGTGGATCACCTCTAGAGGCCAAACACTTGGGTGGCTAACATTGATCAAGCAAAGGAATTTAGTCGGTGGAATTTGTCGACGCCGGGAGGAATCGCTTCCTTTACGATATGTCCTTTCCAATTTTAGCCTTCTCATTAGATGATTTTTGGAAAAGGTCGGCATTAATGTCGACGGGGTTTTGAAAGATCATTTTTTATGATGAGCCAATTGACCAGAGTCGCCAGTTGGTATATTTGAAATGGATGTACCAACTCATCCGAATTTTTTGTTTTTTTGTAAATCGCTGGCTCATATGTGACTCCGAATTAATTGGTCTGTAAACCGAGATTCATAGAGTTCGGGGGCTTGCTTAAGCGAGGGGAAGGTGTTAGGCACCCCCCGACTTCCGTGAAACACGGTTACCGCACTCTCGATGCTTTCCTATCCTTTAATTCATAAAACATGTATGTGTGCGTGTGTGTGTGTATGCCTACGTGAATGTTGTGGTGAGTTTGCATGAAGAAACCTTTTGGAAAAATCGTGTTTTCTTTTGGGAATGCTTTAGAATGTCCTTCGGCTTTATACGAGAAAGCTTTGTGAGAAAAGGTTTGATTTTAATTGTCAAAACTGTGAGATTTCATTAGGTGTCGTTTTAGCAAAACAAGAGTTTTTAAACCTTCATCAAAATAGGAATCGAGACCTATACATTGCCTTCGTAAATAAAGTGGCGGGCAATTTGTAGGATCCCTTTAACCCTATGCACAACAGTTTAATAAAACGTCATTTATTTTGTATAAAACCATTCTTATGATGTCTTTGGAGAAACGACTTTCTTTAGTTTTTTCGTTAAAAAGGAATCGACATTCATTAGCACTCCCAATTTTTCAGCCTTGTGATTCTAACAACCTAGTTTGATTGATTTTATGAAAATCTTAATCGTTTAGATGTGAAATCCTTTTTGATGTGGCAATTCAAATAAACATTATAATGCATAGGGGATTATTCGCGGGCATGGAAGCCATCAAAATAACCCCGAACGCCCACAATCACATATTTTCACTATGACGGGGCCTTAAACACGATTCTCGCCTTGGCGTCACTTTAAGGCCCGACGATTACATACTTACAAATGAACACTACATCGCTCCTACTACTTATATCAAAAAACGTCCATCATCGGATTTGGACCACGGGGTCGCGTTCCTAGGCTCACATCCAAAATGACCAAACAAACACAATATCCTAAAATGGCAATCTAAACAAACTAGGTCCAATAAATCATCGTAACAAGCTAAATTAATTCGCTAAATGGACATCCTCGGGCCATTAGGAAGCATTTCGTTTCGTGGGAACCTTCACTAATGGTCCCTAATCCATGTATCCACAACAATATACAAGAAAAATTACATTTCACATAACCCAATTGACAAGAAGATTAACAAAATGATACACAAAAATTGCTATAGAAATGGTCTTTTCACCTTGCAAATAATCCTCACAATATGTATGAACTTGTATATTGAGTAGAGTAGAAAATATATGATATATAATCTTACACAAAATATGTAATTCCTCTCTTTTTTTCTCTCCTTTTTCTCTATTTCTTTGCAATTTTCTGCTGTTTTCTCCTTCTTTTCCGAGCTGCTACTGGTTTTCTTTTTTCTTCTCTCGAAACCTCCTGTATGCTGAATGAGGGATGAACTGAAATAGGCTGGCCGCAGATTGATCTGCGGCTGGCTGGCCGCCGCCCCTCCACTCAACTGATTTTCAGTTTTCGTGTTTCGAGTTCCGTGTTTTCAAAAGGCGCACTCATTGGCCGCATATCAATCCGCGGCTGGCTGGCTTGACTTTCTCGATTTTCGTGCTACGCCTTGATTCTCGTGTCGTGACGTCGGTTCTCGTATCCGGTCGACTGTCTTGTCGGGGCCGGGTCTCGTATCCGGTCACCCATCTCGTAATCGCCGGGTCTCGTATCCGGTCGATTGTCTTGTCAGGGCCGGGTATCGTATCCTGTCACCCATCTCGTAATCACCGGGTCTCGTATCCGGTCGATTGTCTTGTCGGGGCTGGGTCTCGTATCCGGTCACCCATCTCGCAATCGCCGGGTCTTGTATCCGGTCGATTGTCTTGTCGGGGCTGGGTCTCGTATCCGGTCACCCATCTCGTAATCGCCGGGTCTCGTATCCGATCGATTGTCTTCTCGGGGCCGGGTCTCGTATCCGATCACCCATCTCGCAATCGCCAGGTCTCGTATCCGGTCGATTGTCTTGTCGGGGTCGGGTCTCGTATCCGGTCACCCATCTCGCAATCGCCGGGTCTCGTATCTGGTCGATAATCTTGTCGGGGCCGGGTCTCGTATCCGGTCACCCATCTCGTAATCGCCGGGTCTCGTATCCGGTCGATTGTCTTGTGAGTGCCGGGTCTCGTATCCGGTCGCTCGTCTCGTAATCGCCGGGTCTCGTATCCGGTCGATTGTCTTGTCGAGGCCGGGTCTCGTATCCGGTCACCCATCTCGTAATCGTCGGGTCTAGTATCCGGTCGATTATCTTGTCGGGGCCGGGTCTCGTATCCGGTCACCCATCTCGTAATCACCGGGTCTCGTATCCGGTCGACTGTCTTGTCGGGGCCGGGTCTCGTATCCGGTCACCCATCTCGTAATCGCCGGGTCTCGTATCCGGTCGATTGTCTTGTGAGTGCCGGGTTACGTGTCCGGTCGCTCGGTCGAATTGAGAAGTCGTGTTCGATACCCACTTCATCAAAATCTCGTATTTTATTACCACATTATGAGTCAAACGGGCTTTAGAATTGAGCAAGCTTGCAATGGACAAGGGGGAGCACTGGGCCCAGCCACAGATGGATCTGCGGCCAAGATCGGGCATATAGGCGGCCAGCCGCTTCCCAGATCTGTCACTTTCATTCGTACCCCACACGATTTTCACACCTTTGCACGTCCTTTTTGCCGACTTTTCCAATCTTTTTGCAAAAATCACTTCGGTTAGATCGATCTATGCGTTACAGGTAACATTTTGACCGATTCTTTTCCAATTTCGTCAATGTTTTGCTATACATTTGCTATTTTGCATGTTTAGAGATATAAATGTATGCTTTGAAATGCTATGCCATGTATTATTGCATGTATATATTATGTATCAACTGCGCAAGTCATATTTCATGCTCATGATGCGGTCCCACATATCTGTTGTTTCTTTTTGAAAGAAAATCATGCATTATGGTCCTTTTCATGTTACAATTATCCATGTAAATGCAATTTTGACCTGTTGTGGCTTGGATTAAATTAAAAACATGCTTGGCTATGCATGGGGATGCCCATTTTATAGACAAAACTCTGCCAATTTTTTTTTTTCATATAGTAAACACGCATCATGCTGCATTCATTCTATGATGATGATAGGAAATTAGAATGTTTGTGACATAATTCAAAATAGAATTTACCTTCCTCTTCGCATGTTCTATTCCAGCTATGGATCCTGACACTCCTATTAGCTCCACCGCGTCTCGGACCTCGGGCGTTCGCCGTCGTAGGGTTGCACCCGTTCATGCTTTGCCTCGGACCCGCCAGGCTCGCCGACTGGCGGAGGCTGTCATCCGGCCCGATCACCCTGATGTTGAGGAGGCTGCTCTTCTGGACGTTGCGGTAGAGGGGCCATCCTCCAGCACACCAGCTCCATCTCCTCATTGCGCCCTGTCTGGCGCCTCTGTGCAGATACCCGATCTATTGGGTCGGGATCTCAGCCGTTATCCCTCAGCATCTCTCGTTGCTAATGAGGTATATTCAATTCTACTCTGAATTTATTCTCAATTTCTCAATTTCCGTTCGTATCTGGACTGACCCATTAGTGATTGCCACAGGTGCCCGAGTTTACTTAGCCGAGGGGTAACTGGTTTAACATTTACTCCCTCTACACGGCTTTGAACAGCGATTACCGCGCAGTGGTGGATGCCTGGGGTTTTCGTCATTTCTTCACCATCATTCCCCGCTAGTGCCCCTGGGGTTATATGAGGGCTTTAACCGAGCGATGGTTCCACCAGACCCAGTCCCTTCACCTTTTGGACTATGAGGTTGTGCTGACCCCCTGGGATTGGAGGTATATCACGGGTATAGAGTTCACCGGATCCCGTGTCCCTCTGGATCTTGATATCACTCCAGCGGAGGTTCGAGCTTTATTGGGCTTCGCTGCCGAGGACCGGGTCTTCAAGGCCCGCAGTATTCGGTCCGGCGCTTTGGCTGTTGACGCTGTCGGGGGCATATATGCGACGCCCTTCCCTGCAGATCGGGCTACTCGGGACATTCTACTCCGGTGCCTGTTCCTGACCATCATGAGGGGTTGTTTCCTAGGGAACAACTCCTCTACCATTCATTTCAGCGTCGTCGGAGCTGTCAGGGATGTAGACCGGATCGGCGACTATGACTAGGGGTCCTTCACCTTTGCTTATTTCCTCCACGGTCTTCGTCTACGCTCGGAGGGACAGACAGATGCTTGGCTCAGCTTTTACCACTTCTTGCTAGTGAGCCCTCTCCTCCTCTTTTCTTACTGTATTTCCCTTCATTTCATTTCTCTTTTCTACATTTGACGGTTACTCATGCCTTTCCTTGTTTCTGTTCACAGTTCTGGGCCTACAAGCGTCTTCCCTGTCTGCGGCCTGTCACTACCCTCGGTCTGGATACCTATCCCCGGGGTCGGCGATGGCACCACAGCACCCTGAAGGAGGTCCCGGTGTCCGGTAGCTTTGCCCATTGCCGAATTCAGCTGGAGCTGATCACTGCTGCAGAGGTCGTCTGGACGCCTTATCTTTCTGAGCATCTGGCCGTGGGTTTCACAGATGGGTATCCTTCCAGCCCAGAGTTCGTGCTTTCCACCCGCCGCCTTACTCTGCAGAGCGTCGAGGGCTGGGTGATGTACCTGGGAGAGCGCGCATTCAGATGCGTTACTGGAGAGATCCGCATTCTGCACTCTCTTCCCTTTACCACCTCCTGGCCATTGGATTCTCAGCCTTCGGAGATCATGCTTGCGGGGGAAGATGGTCGTACACTTTCTTCGGATCCCATCACGAGCGAGGCCTTTCGTATCTGGTGGGTGCCCCGCACCATCGGTCCTCAGACCCGGGCCACATTCTTTCTCGGAGATATGGTCCCCGGCTCGGTGATGATGACCGATTGGGCTGCTTGCGTTTGGAGTCCCACTCATGCTGAGCAGATTGCCACTCTAACCCGCCAGGTGGATCAGCTGTCGTTGTATCTTCGGGTGCTAGGTCGGACTCCAGAGGATGCCTATGCATATGATCCTGACAGTACGGGTTTTGACACAGGCCTGAGCTCATCTGATGCCCCGGCGCAGCCATATATCCCTGACATGAACTTCGGGCCTCCGACTTCGACGACTCCGGGGGATCAGTTCGAGGATCCTGCCTTCTTAGATGACCTCACTTTTGACTAGATCAGGCTAGGATAGGGCCTTTTGTACCTGAACCTGTTAGATTTTATTCTCTCTTTTTTTATTACATGCGTTATGTATTGAACTTATTTGCTTATTTATGCACAGTTTTTTATCATTATGACCGTTCAATTGCCTTATTATTAACTGTATGATGCATGTTTTTTTTTTGTTCATGGATAGAGAATGACCCCTGTACAGTCTTTTTGATACTATTTTTCACAGAAGTCGTCCTCAGATGTCGTGGTACGTTTGGATCCCATTCCTCCCACAGGGTTGGTCGGCAGTCTCCTCCGCTGGTTGGACAGTTTATCGTCGGGCGACAGGGCTATTGCAGATGGTCTTCTCGGACATTTTCGGTCCTTATTATCATTTCAGGTGCCGACAGGCTTTGTAGATGGTATTCTAGGTCACTAGGTCCCTGCCCGTCAGGTGTTCAGGTTGGGGACAGTGGAGATGACCCCTACTCTCGAGGAGTGTGCCCGCTTTACTGGTTTACCTTTGGACGGTCCTTGTGCCAGGGTCACAGCTGGTTCCATGCCCCGTCAGTTCTTGACTTTCACTGGTTTGCGGAGGACAGTCTTGTTATCGGTGATCACATCAGACCATCTGGTTCCCCTTCATTTCTTGATTTACCGATTCGGCTCACCCGACAGTTTTTGTCTATTCTCCGGTGATTTTTCCGTGTCTGAGGAGCGCTGGGGCGCTTTGAGAGTAGACGTTTTGATGGCATGTGTCATCTTAGTCTTGTACTTGCCAGCCGGACCCGATCAGTTGGATATGCGAGTTGTCGCGGCCGTGAGAGTCCTTCAGGAGGATCACACCATTCTTCCCATGATATTAGCAGATACCTACATGTCAGCCTCATATTGTCAGTCTTTCCGAGGCAAAGTATTCAGAGGGAGCTCGACTTTGTTGTATGTGTGGTTCATGAGTCATCTTAGTCCCATCGGCCATTTCCGTCACCAAGGGTTTTGCTTCAGCCATGACATAGCCATGCAGTTTTCATTTCGTCCCGTGAGCTGTACTGATGCAGCCTCCTGGATAGCATTTTTGTCGGTTATTGAGGATCCTTTTCATCTCCTGATCTACTCAGGTTATTGCTCCTTTATGAGCTTTTTGACTCACGTGCCCACCCTGGATTTCATCCCTATTGCTGGCTTGAGGGGCGTGACGACTTATCATCCCTTGGCGGTTATGGGACAGTTTGATCAGACACAGGATTTTCACCTCTTCACGGGCGCGGCCGACTACCGATTCCTTATATCATCCCAAACAGAGAGAGATGTACTGCGGGTGTATGATCTTTGGTCTCGCGGGATCCTTGTCGAGTATAGTGACAGTTGCCCCATCCAGACATTCGCTTATGTGCAATGGTTGCGCGGAGACTGGGATACGGTTGGTTTGAGCCAGACTGGGGCTCTTGATGACTTTGGAGTGACTTTCACAGATAACACCACAGATCATTCCATCTCAGTTATTTCTGCCCCTAGTCGGGTTATTGAGGATAGCCGGCTCCGACTGGCCTTGATTGCCACTACAGCTGAGAGGGATGTTGCTCTTGTTGAGAGAGATGCTGCTATTATGGCTAGAGATGCTGCCCTTATTGACAGAGACGCCATTGTATTGCAAACTAGGGCAGTTATAGATGCTCACTCTGAGACAGTTAGCCGAGCCACCGCTTTGTTGGATCGCATCGACATGATGAGGCGGCAGATTGCAGGGGATGCAGATGCTTCAGATCTATCCACCACTTTATACATCCTGCTTCAGTTAGTTACAGATTTGTAGATCATTTTATTTCCTGCATAGACTATGTTAGTTTCATCGGTTATCGAAAGAGAAATCTTATAACAAAATGACTTATATATGTAGACATCCATTTAAATTCAGTCATTTTCCCTTTTTGTCGTATCGGTGCCTTTCATTGGGTCCTCATTTTATCCAGCTGACCATGATTTTGACATTTCGCTTTCTTTCCCTTCTCAAGTCTTGATGGAGACCTGACAGATATTGCCGCACCCCTGTTGATTTCATCGGGCTGAGTCTTAGATTTTGGCTAACTGTTTGGTTGGGCTAGGGTTATGTTACTTGGGATAAATCTGATTAGGGGCTGGTTTCGGGAAGGTTTCGAGGGTATAGGAAGGTTTTGTTTTGTTTTTTTTTTTTTTTGCTGTTGGGAAACGGTTTTGGTTAGGGAAAGTATTATTTTGTAAAGAATTGGACCGTGCCATGTTGGCTGCCTACGTACTCCCACAGGTTGGGAAATCAGGTCCTACGTAGTTCGTTTTTCCAAGAAAGAGGAGAAAATGATGATTTTTCGTTTCAAGCGTAGAACCGCTTCACCGAGTCTGAATTGAGGGGTTGGGGAAACACCTCGCCGTCCATCTCTTGCAATATGAGGACTCCTCCAGACAGTACTTTCTTAATCACAAAAGGTCCTTCCCAGTTCGAGGCGAACTTCCCTTTGGCTTCGTCTTGACAAGGCATGACTCTCTTTAGCACTAGGTCATTTTCCTTGAACTTCCGAGGTCTTATCTTTTTTTCGTATGATCGAGAGATCCTTCGCTGATATAACTGACCGTGTAAAACAGCAGCCACCCTCCTTTCATCAATTAGGGCCAATTGGTCGTATCGACTTTGCATCCAATCCTCCTCGCTTATCTGAGCATCGATCAAGATACTGAGGGACGCCATCTTAACCTCAATTGGCAGAACAGCCTCCATTCCATATACCAAAGCGTAAGGGGTTGCCCTTGTAAAAGTACGCACCGACGTTCTGTACGCCAGTAGGGTGAGAGGTAGCAGATCCGGCCATCCCCGATGATTAGCAGACATTCTTGCCATGATCTTCTTGATATTCTTATTTGCAGCCTCTACTGCCCCATTCATTTTAGGACGGTAAATGACAGAGTTGAGGTGTTTGATCTTAAACTGGTCGCATAATTCCTTCATGAGGGCATTGTTCAAATTCTTGGCATTGTCGGAGACCAAGACCTCAGGTTGCCCGTATCGGCAAATGACATTATTCCTGATGAAACCAACAATGATCTCCTGAGTTACTTTAGGGAAAGAACCTGCTTCTACCCATTTAGTGAAGTAATCGATCATGACGAAGATAAATCGATGCTCGTTGCTCGCTTTGGGCTCTATTGGTCCGATTACATCCATGCCCCACATTGAGAATGGCCAAGGGGAGGTCATACAATGCAGTTCATTGGGGGGGCGCATGAATTACGTTGTCGTGCGCCTGGCATTGATAACATCGTTTGACATGATCGTCGCAATCGCCTTTCAGCGTTAACCAATAATGCCCCGCTCTCAAGACCTTTTTGGCCAGCATCGGTCCACTCATGTGTGGCCCACACACTCCACCATGTATTTCGTCCATAATCTTTTGGGCCTGCGTTTCATTTACGCACTGCAACAATCCCAAACTAACATCCTTCTTGTATAGTGAATCCCCGCTCAGATAAAACTTCATTGCCATCTTTTGGATTCTCATCCTCTCAACTCGGCTTGCTTGGTCGGGAATGGATCTATCCCTCAGATATTCTCTTATGTCGTGATACCAAGGCTGCTTTGGCAGGACCACCTCGGTTGATAATACTGCAACATGCTCCTCGTATGCTGGGGCATTCCGTACTGCTTTTTCAACCTGTGGAACGTCTTTGCTTTTGATTATGTGGATTAAGGAAACCAGAGTTGCCAATGCATCAGCAAAATCATTTCGTCCCCGGGGGATATGTCGGAAAGCGATATCTTCAAATTCTCGCATCAATTGGACAACACATCGGTGGTATGGAAGCAACCGGAGCTCCTTCGTGCTATATGAAAGTAGTATGCACTCAAGCCAATCATATTTGATATGATGTAGCATATACTTTGTAATCTTATTCATTTATTAATAAAGGAATTGATTTTCTTAAAAGGCATTTTATATTATCTACATAGTGCTGTTATATTAAATGTGATAAACCCATAGTTTTGAGCAATGCTTTTAGAATCATGATGGTGATCATGCTAATGAGATCTAAATTCAAGATAGCTCACAAACTAAAATTGTTCCTAATCTATGGATTACTAAATTGGGGATTAGTGGATCCGGATAGATTAGTACATACGTTGCTTGCTCTTAGGAAGAGGATGATTGATCTCATAATCATTTGTGTGGAGACACTAAAGCAAGTATGTAGGTGCTTATTGGAGAATAAGTTCACTGAATGTGGCTCGCTAAGGAATACCTAATGGAGTTTTACTCGCCTGTCAATAGGAATTCCTATAGTGATAGTTGTACAAGTGATCTTTGGACTTGAGATCATCATAGTATCTTGTGTATGATGAGTTATACTTTGACATGTCCCTTAAGACCTTGTGGGTATATCAAAGGGTATGATTGGGTATAATTAGTTATACATGGAGATAGGTGAATGATCAACAAAGAATCTACCTCGTATAGTAAAAGATGTGAATGTCCTATGTGATTCGATAAATGATAACTCAGTAGTCCTTGGCCAAGGCAGAATGAAATTAGAAAGGAGTTTCTAATTTGCATTAATTAGAGTTGTGCATTTGGGAATCGAAATACATATAATTAGATAAAATAAGACTTGACAGTAAATCCATGTCTTATATTTAATTGGGACATTGTATGGTAGAAGGATTGAATTGTATGGTAACTATTTACTCAAAGGTTCTTTTGTGATTAATGTTGAAATCTATATTATCTGGAAAGTCGTTAATCGCTAAGGGGGCTTACCCTTATTGTATAATAAGATTATTTATTTATTTAAATAAGATTAGAATTGTTCTAATTGATTTATTCACAACCGGTTTAATATGGAGAACCTAAAGGGTCACACCGCAAAAGGAAAATATTTATTTTAAGAAGTAAATGGCATAATTGTAATAATAAGTTAAGTGTATTTAATTTACTCTATGGAGATAGAATAAATTAAATAGCTTAATATTTATTATTTAATATTTTGGAAATATTAAATATAAATTAATAAGAGGAGTCTTATTATTATTACTTTTACTATTGTTTGATTCCTAATAGGGATTGGGAATTAATTAATAGAAGTACTCTCCCATGGATTCCTAATTGGATTAGGAGTATTATTAATTAAAGTAGTTTAATTATAATACAAACCCTAATCCTAAATAGTTTAGGGAAGGGTTATTCCTACATCTATAAATAAGAGGGTCTTATCATAGATTAGGGTTACACACTCTTGCATTAGATTGTGGAGAATACTTATAATTTCTATAGAGATAGAAACTAGGGTTTTGCCAAATACCCAACTTCTTGAATACTTGTTCTTCCTTGGTGGATCACCTCTAGAGGCCAAACACTTGGGTGGCTAACGTTGATCAAAGGAAGGAATCACACCGTAGCATTCGAGGAGAACACGAAGGACTAGGAGTTGAACTTGTACCCGAGGAAGCTTTGTTCTACGAGGGTATAATTCTTATTCTCTTTTTCTTTCGTTTATATCGTTAATTGAGCACATAGATAGATCTTGGTGATGGTTTGTATAAAATTTTAAAATCCGATTTTATCGCGCTTCTGCACTATTTATGTAATTTGATTGCATGTTCGCGCTATATACAAACCTAACACTATACTCCCCGATCGCCTGTTTGATTACCAGCTCTGAATCCCCAAACACCGCTAGTCTCTTCACTCCCATATCGCGGGCAAAACAGAGTCCCAATATACATCCCTCGTACTCAGTTGTGTTGTTCGAATTACTGAACTGCAATTTAGTGGCCACAGGGTATTGCTCTCCGGTGATAGAGACCAGGACTGCTCCGGCTCCTGCTCCTTCAGCATTCATGGCACCATCAAAATACAACTTCCAAAACTGTCCCTCGTCATCACATTTCGTGTGTAATACCCAAAATACATCTTCGCCCGGCAAAGGAGTTTCTAAAGGCTCCATCCCCCCTGCTGGCGTTTCTGCCAACTGATCTGCAATTCCCTGCCCTTTCATGGCTTTCTGAGTTACGTATACCATGTCGAACTGCTGTAAGATTAACTGCCATCTTGATAGTCGACAGTTTAGCATGGGCCTTTCAAAGATATATTTTAGGGGATCCATTCTCGATATCAGGTACGTAGTATGCCCATGGAGGTAGTGTTGTAATCTCCCTGCAGCCCAGGCCAGAGGAGTGTAATTCTGTTCATATCGGCTAAATCTCTTGCTGAGGTAATAGATGGCCTGCTCTTTACCTGCTTCATTCTTCTGTCCCAGCATACATCCCATCGCAATGGCATTGACCGATATATACATAAACAGAGGGATCCCATCCTTCAGGGGTACCAGCACTGGTGCCTCTGTCAACTGCTTTTTAATGGTCTGAAAGGCTTTCTGACATTGTTCATTCCATTCTTGGGATGCATCCTTCCTTAATAGTTTGAAAATCGGCTCGCATGTAGTCGTCAAGTGGGATATGAAGCGGCTGATGAAGTTTATTCTTCCCAGGAATCCTCTTATCTCCTTCTCTGTGTGAGGTGCCGACATATCCACAATGGCCTTAATCTTTGCAGGATCCAACTCAATGCCCCGATCACTAACCAGGAATCCCAAGAGCTTTCCCGACTGCACTCCGAAAGCACACTTCGCCGGATTGAGCTTCAAATTATACTTTCTGAGCCGATCGAATAGTTTTTTGAGATGGGTTATATGGTCAGATTCTACCCTTGACTTCACGATAATGTCATCCATGTAGACCTCTATCTCTTTGTGCATCATGTCGTGGAACAGGGCCATCATGGCTCTCTGATAAGTAGCCCCCGCATTTGTGAGACCAAAAGCCAACCGTCTATAGCAGAAAGTGCCCCAAGGGGTGATGAATGCGGTCTTTTCCCGATTTTCTTCTGCCACCATTATCTGATGATACCCCGCAAAGCAATCAACAAAAGAGTACATCTCGTACTGGGCTGTGTTATCCACCAGGATGTGTATGAAAGGCACTGGGAAGTTATCCTTGAGACTGGCCTTGTTTAGATCTCTATAGTCTACACATACCCTCACCTTCCCTCCAGGCTTAGCCACTAGGACTACATTGGACAGCCATTCTGGGTAAGTGGACACCATAATGATCCCGGCCCTGAACTGTTTGATGATCTCCTCCTTCACCTTCAAGCTCCACTCCGGTTTTAATTTTCTTAGTTTCTGCTTGACAGGCCTGAAACCCTCCTTGATGGGCAACCGGTGTACCACAATGTCGGTGGATAATCCGATCATGTCCTCATGAGACCAGGCAAAGACATCCTCATACTGGCTTAGCAACTCAGTTATTTCTGCTTTCTGGCTAGGGGTAAGGTCTGTCCCTATCTTGAGCTCCTTTGGCTTGTCAGGGGTTCCGATATCTATGGTGATGGTTTGGTCTAAGTTGGGTTTGGGTTTATCCTCGACCCATCCTTTGATCTCGTCAGGCGCGTCGTCGTAATCTGTCTCGTCTTGCTCAATACCCATTAAATCGGAATCCAGCTCAATATCAAAATCATAGTCATCATTCAAATTTGAAAGACCGTTTGTTAGGCAAGGATTACTTAAATTGGTACACCTGACATGAAACAAAATATTTGTCATATATAAGTCATTTTCCACAACGATCACATTTTCAGATAACATGACGAAACGACATAATTATGCAAAATACAAAACAAAAAATGAACTTCATCATCCTCCCATCCTCTGGGGTCTACCACCCTGATGTCGGGTTTTACCCTTGTTTGGATATCACTGGTTCCATTGTCCAGTTGTCGATGGTCATATCAGACGGAATGCACTGGATGAGAGGTGGCTTCCCATCGGAAACTTCCCCGATGACTACGGCTACATCGCCTGGGTCCCTCCTCCTATCTTCTTCAGGAATAATTAGCCCTGCCCAATCGATGACAGGCATACTTTGTTGGGCTCCCGGTGGCGTGGCAACATCCTTCCCCTCTCCATTGCTTGTTAACTGTCCGGGGATATAACACCTGGTTTCGAACTTTTGCGCGACCTCCTGTAGGAAACTTTCCCTCTTGGTTGGCTTATCATTTGTGGGGGTCAATTCTTCATCCTCTGCCCCAATCACGGGCTTGCTAGTCCCTCGTTCATTGTTGACCTTAATCACTGGTTTTCCAGCTAGTCGAGTCAGAGCCGCACCTTGACGGTGTCTCCGTGCTACGCCTTCATGATATCCCAACCTTGCTTTACCTATCTGATGGGGTAGTTGAACGGGCTAGGTGATTCCTTGACTGCTCTTTCCTAACCCTTGTACTGGTTGAAATTTCATTTTCATCATTTCCTTTGCGACAAAGGTAAGTTCTGGAGAGACCTTAGGTTTCACGGCTGCAGCCCCCAGGCATCTGTAGTGGGGAGTGCTGATTTCCAGCGCTTGAAAACTGGCAGGTGCCGCCGACTCGTCCACATTAATCACAGGCAGGCCATTCCTAGAAGGATAAGGGTCATCGCACTCTGCCGAGATCGTCACCAGATTCCCGTCGATGATAAATTTGATTTGTTGGTGCAGCGTGGAAGGAACTGCCCCGGCCATGTGTATCCACGGCCTCCCCAATAACAGGTTATAACTTGCCGTAATATCTAAGACTTGGAAAGAGATATCAAAAGTACAAGGTCCTATTTCCACCGGCAATTTTATCTCCCCAATAGTATCCCTCTGGGATCCGTCGAAGGCTCGTACCACCACATGACTGGCCCGTAGGCGCTTCAGATTGATGTTCATCTTCTGCAATGTACTGAGGGGACAGATATTCAACGCCGATCCCCCATCAATCAGCACCCCATTCATAATATATCCCGAGGAGATCACCGCAATATGCAACGGTTTTCGATGCCCCCTTCCCTCTTTGGGGATATCATAATCTGTAAATGATATTACATTACTTTCCAACAGATAGCCGACCAGATGGCTGAAACTTTCTTTGTTGATCTCTTTGGGAATGTATGCCTCCTCCAGGACCCTGGCTAGAATTTTGCAGTGATCACTGGATGATAACACGAAATCCATGATCGACGTCAGGGCCGACTCCTCGCTTAATATCTGGATCCCTTTTGCTTCCGGATGATCCATCTTCCTCAAGAATTCCATAGCTTTTTCCTCGGATATCCTTTCATCTTTCTTTGTTTTACTTTCAAGGACTCGTCCAGGAAGATACAAGGGATTCCCCTTTGATGTTACAGAGGCACAGCTGGCCGCTTCCCCTGACACTTCCCCGTAATTCCATGGTACCGTTTTCAGACTGCTGACAGGGATTTGCGGTCTCGCTGTGAGGGTGAGGATTTTCGGAGACGATAACTTGACAGGCCCTGCTATGATATTTCTGTTCACACCTACCAACCTGATTGGCGCTCCCCGTGTACTCTCGTGATCACCTATCATGCTGATTATCTCATCAATTTTCCTTACATAACTCAACCTGGATGGCCCATTGGCTTCACTGGCTTCCGCCACATTGACCCCCTCTCCATCATACCTAGGCAGGGGATTGATTTTGACATTCGGGGAGTCTGGCTGTTCCACCACGATTTCTCCACTATCAATCAAGTTCTGAATTCTGTGCTTTAACGTCCAACATTCCTGCGTATCATGACCAGGGGATCCTGAGTGGTAGGCGCATCGCTTGCTTGGGTCAAACCTTTTTCCCTTCGGGTCACTTGGGGGTGCCAAATCGACTATTTTCCTTTGGGCTATCAATACTGCCAAAACCTGCTCAAGAGAATCCCCGAGTGGGGTGAATACTCGATTTTTCGAGGTCTTGAATCTCATTTGCCCATCCGCACTTTGATCGGTGAAGTTAGGCTGTCGGGATGGCCCCACTCTCTGTACCTGTACTGGAGGATTGTTTTCTGCCTTTCTAGATGATCCCTGCAGGATGAGGGAAACATCTTCTTCCTTTTTCTTTTGGACCCTACGGGAAGTGCTGCCATAGTTTCCGCTCTGGATTTGCTCTGCAGCTGTTTCCAAAGCCGTGAAATCCCGAATCTTGCCAGATTTTAAACCCATGTCCACCATTTCTCCGTGTTTAATCATCTCGGCAAAGGGTCTTCCAATCCCCGATATAACCCGCTCATAATAAGGTGCCTCCTGAATATCCACGAAGGTCATCACCATCTCCGACTCGCTCATTGGGGGATTCACCTGTGCAGCCATACCCCTCCATCGCTGTGCATAATCCCTGAAAGATTCCCTTGGTTGCTTTTTAATTTTCGTCATTTGATATCTATCAGGGGCCATTTGTGCCTGGAAGCTATACTGTGTTAAGGTGTGGGCCAACTCCTCCCAATTGTGGATCCGGGCATTATCAAGACGGGCATACCAGATTCTCGCTTCTCCCGTCAGGCTCTTTTGGAATAGTTGCATCCTTAGGCCCTCGTCTTCTGCATAAGATCCCAACTCCCCAATGTATATTTTCAGATGTGTATAAGGATCCCCCTTCCCATTGTATTTCTCAAATTCGGGGATTTTAAACTTCTCCGGATATCTGGTTCCGGGGAAGACACATAGATCTGAATAATTCACCCTGCCTAGGGACCCTATGCCCTTCAGAGATTGGATAGTTTCCTCCATTTGTTTCATTTTCTTTCGCAGGTCATCAGTATCTCCTTCTTCCGGGATAGTAATCACTGTCCTGTTAGGTACGGGAATGGCCTTTGGGACGACTGGCTGGCCCTTAGGTTGGGGTGGATCCTCTTTAGGTGGATCCTGTCTAGGTAGCAATTGTTCCTTCAGCATCATGGCCATCTCCAACATCTGTTTCTTAAAATCATCAAATTCCTCCCTGGATATGGGACCAGGATTAGTAGGTGGAAGATCAGCCATTTCAGATGTAGAAGCCTTGGCCCTTTTAGACTACAAACGCGTTTGAGGAGTAATCCTGCAAAAAAAAACGGTTTGGAGTTTTAATCTTTGGGAAATGAAAGATGTGGATGCATGCTAAAAAGGTAATTTTTGTGTTTTTGGGGTTTTTTAATCTTTTTCTGCAAAACAACATGTTAGCGGTCCCTTATTGTAATAATGAATGCTAGACACGACTTATTATGCTTCCCCAGTTGTTCCCTGCAAAACATAGAGGTTAGTGATCTCTTCTGACAACAGGGGAGGCATATATGAATATTGAATGGGATCATGACATTTATACGCGCAAACGTAAAAGGGCATGAAGAGACTTTTCCTGCGTTAGGTTAATCTGAGGCTGACCTATCCTAGGATTACTCTCACGGGCTTTTCGGCATGAAGGTCCCCAAATCTTCGCAATCTACTCGTTTGAATCCTTTCGATTGGAGCGGATTTGGGTGGTGCGTTTCCTGAGCCATCTCCGGGGAGCAACCCCTTTGAGTCCAGTAATAAGCAACCGACAGGTTCGCCTCAGGAGGAGGTACACTCTCAACATACATTCACATTCATCGTCCTCACCGTATGCAAATGATTACTTTAAAGTAAAACAATCTCATTCAAATCATTCATTTATTGGGCAAAACACACATTCACACAACAACAAAAAATCAAAATATCGCACACACAGACATTTTATGAATTTTTAAAGGATAGGATAGCATCAAGATTTGAACGCGGCTTAAGCCCTCTAAGTTCCCCAGCAGAGTCGCCAGCTGTTGACGTCGGGAGGAATCGCTTCCTTTACGATATGTCCTTTCCAATTTTAGCCTTCTCATTAGATGATTTTTGGAAAAGGTCGGCATTAATGTCGACGGGGTTTTGAAAGATCGTTTTTTATGATGAGCCAATTGACTAGAGTCGCTAGTTGGTATATTTGAAATGGATGTACCAACTCATCCGAATTTTTCGTTTTTTTGTAAATCGCTGGCTCATATTTGACTCCGAATTAATTGGTCTGTAAACCGAGATTCATAGAGTTCTGGGGCTTGCTTAAGAGAGGGGAAGGTGTTAGGCACCCCCCGACTTTCGTGAAACACGGTTACCGTAATCTGGATGCTTTCCTATCCTTTAATTCATAAAACATGTATGTGTGTGTGTGTATGCCTACGTGAATGTTGTGGTGAGTTTGCATGAAGAAACCTTTTGGAAAAATCGTGTTTTCTTTTGGGAATGCTTTAGAATGTCCTTCGGCTTTATACGAGAAAGCTTTGTGAGAAAAGGTTTGATTTTAATTGTCAAAACTGTGAGATTTCATTAGGTGTCGTTTTGGCAAAACAAGAGTTTTTAAACCTTCGTCAAAATAGGAATCGAGACCTATACATTGCCTTCGTAAATAAAGTGGCGGGCAATTTCTAGGATCCCTTTAACCCTATGCACAACGGTTTAATAAAACGTCATATATTTTATATAAAACCATTCTTATGATGTCTTTGGAGAAACGACTTTCTTTAGTTTTTTCATTAAAAAGGAATCGACATTCATTAGCACTCCAATTTTTCAGCCTTGTGATTCTAACAACCTAGTTTGATTGATTTTATGAAAATCTTAATCGTTTAGCTGTGAAATCCTTTTTGATATGGCAATTCAAATAAACATTATAATGCATAGGGGATTATTCGCGGGCATGGAAGTAATCAAAATAACCCCAAACGCCCACCATCACATATTTTCACTATGACGGGGCCTTAAACACGATTCTCGCCTTGGCGTCACTTTAAGGCCCGACGATTACATACTTACAAATGAACACTACATCGCTCCTACTACTTATATCAAAAAACGTCCATCATCGGATTTGGACCAGGGGGTCGCGTTCCTAGGCTCACATCCAAAATGACCAAACAAACACAATATCCTAAAATGGCAATCTAAACAAACTAGGTCCAATAAATCATCGTAACAAGCTAAATTAATTCGCTAAATGGACATCCTCGGGCCATTAGGAAGCATTTCGTTCCGTGGGAACCTTCACTAACGGTCCCTAATCCATGTATCCACAACAATATACAAGAAAAATTACATTTCATATAACCTAATTGACAAGAAGATTAACAAAATGATACACAAAAATTGCTATAGAAATGGTCTTTTCACCTTGCAAATAATCCTCACAATATGTATGAACTTGTATATTTAGTAGAGTAGAAAATATATGATATATAATCTTACACAAAATATGTAATTCCTCTCTTTTTTTCTCTCCTTTTTCTCTATTTCTTTGTAATTTTCTGCTGTTTTCTCCTTCTTTTCTGAGCTGCTGCTGGTTTTCTTTTTTCTTCTCTCGAACCTCCTGTATGCTGAATAAGGGATGAGCTGAAATAGGCTGGCCAGAGCCAGCCGCAGATGGATCTGCGGTTGGCCGCAGCCCCTCCACTCAACTGATTTTCGGTTTCCGTGTTTCGAGTTCCGTGTTTTCAAAAGGCGCACTCATTGGCCGCAGATCAATCCACGGCTAGCTGGCTTGACTTTCTCGATTTTCATACTACGCCTCGATTCTCGTGTCGTGACGTCGGTTCTCGCCGACAGGCTCGTATTTTGTAGTCCGGGAATTACTGGGAGACGTGCCACATCATTCGGGGATGCTCATTTCGGACAGCCTTGTTGTCACGACGGTTTTGGTTGTAAATCGTCACGGTGGCGTCGAGTGTTCGTACTTGTCCATCCTTTGCTCTCGCAAGCCGGTTCATTTGACGAATTTGCCCTCCTGTCAGGGTTAGTATACGAAATGCAAAATTTGGGTGTCTACATAATTCAAGGAGAACGCGAAGGAATTAGAGGTGTACTTGTACCCGAGGAATATTGGGTACCAAGTTAGAAATTAAGTTAACCTCCAAGTATCATGATTGCTCTCAAACACATTCACGGAAAAAGTTAAAAAAGAATGATCCTCATTAACAAACTTCCGATAAACGGCAAATGTATAATTCTCCAACAAATCCCTCTCAGAAGTTGGAGCTCCATGCATCATAATAAAGCTCCTCAAGAAGCAGTACAAAAACCAAGACTTCATCAGCTCTACAACAACAGTACAAAGGAAAGGATCGTAGAGTGACCAGTGCTAAAGAGAATGCTCTACGATCAGATGAAGAAAGATGGATATTCATCTAAAAATGAAGTATCAACTATGGGGGAGCAACAATCTGATAAGTTCAGCAATGCTCAATTTGATAAGGAGTCAAGGAAATTAAAGAGATGAAGAATGTGAAGCTGCAAGATGGAAAGAGTCACAAAGCTACAACCCTGGGTGCTAAAGAAAGTATTTGAGCCCAACATATGATATGTCGGGTCAACAACTCTCCAGCATGCTAATGAACAAATCAAGTCCGTGGCTGTAGATCTCAACTGGTTCATGACTCGAGCAAAATGAAGCTCCTATAAATCCTTATGATGACATTTCAATATACATAACCCTGTCCCAGACTCAGAGTCCGAAAACTCTGTGCCTGATGAACCAAATGAATCCTCATCATAAAATTCCTAAACTCTACGACTGACAAACCAAGCCAGCCATTCTATTCCAAGTCGTAGAGACATTATGATTGGCGTCATGATCGTAGAGTATGTTGACTCTACGACGACAGCCTACTAAACACTACTCCCATACTTTATATCTAATTAAATCCAAGGAGTACAGTGATGACATTCTAAATACCTTATCCAAACAGTCCTTCCTCAGATAAGCGCCTCGGAGACAAACCAAGCCCTAAGTTGCTAAACCTAGAGGCCTGCCCTTTCTGAGCTACCTTAATCCTGTTGAAAGACTAAATGGGAATGCATCATTTCTCCAGAGCTTGAGATGTAAATGAAACAAAGGAGAAAAGCTGATCCCTTAAAAGAGAGTTGATCATGGGACACTCTAGAAGAGAAAGAAGTTGGTCCTAAGGGAAAGTCTTTACCTAGCAAATGATACAGCTCTATTACAAGATCACACACAACGCATGAAGAGTGTCATCTCGAATGTCAAGAGAAAATAAGGTTTCTTCAAAGATTACTTATTCCAAAAGGAAGCCGCTACAAGCCTAAATGGAGACTCTCTCATTAATGTCTGCACTCACTAAGATAAGTGCAAGTCAGCATTTGAGCAGCAGTAGGTGTGACCAAGCTCTATTCTCAAAGAAGATATGATCGTAGAGTAAGGGTAATGATATCAAGTCACTCTACGAACGGGCTAAGTCGAGTCAAAAGGACATGGGCCACGTTCTTAATAACTGATGTGCAACAATTATGGAAGTTTTAACACAGTTGGCCACGTTCAGCAAATGGGTTTCTCGCACGTGTACTTGACAAAAAGAGGGAACTGATATAAGTCAGATTTTAAATACTGACGATTGCTCTTTCCTATTAGTTATCAATATCGTTCCTCTTATAAAGCTGTGTTGATCTCTCAAAACCCTAGAATCATCAAATCTTCAGCAAACCAAAACCAGCAACCTCCAGAAGCTCCAGAACCCTAATCACTTCAAATCTCCATCCTCAGTCAAATATCCTTCTCTCCAAGAACCCTCATTATGGAAAACTGTCAAGTCGTATCAGGTATTCAACTTGGTTTCGACAAATTTGGAGAATCAGATGAGAAATTCAAGGATATCCTAGAAAATGTGAAGCAGGTAGGATTCTCAGAATTCTTAAGGTCAAACACCAAGATCTTCTCTGATCTTATCAAGGAATTCTACCAGAACGCAGTAATCGATGGTGATGTTATGACTGTTAGGTTTGTATATGACGCGAACATACAATCAAATTACATAAATAAAGCGGAAGCACGATAAAATCAGATTTTAAAATTTTACACAATGTTGGTCGATTTCGCAATCGATAACACACACGTGCAAGTATACACGGCCCACAAGTAATATATGATAAGATAAGAGTCGAACCCATAGGGAATTGTGATAAATAATAACCAAGTACCAATCGTATATCAATTTGATCTAATTTAAACGATGAAGGTTTGATTGTTTGTTGATTGTTGAGTTCACAAGTTAAGTGATGAGTAAAATACGGTGAAATATCAAGATATAAAGGTCTAAGATTACAATTTCCCCCAACACGTCATTTGAATCTCCTAACTCTCTCTTTTCAGTCAATTATAGCACACGAATTGACAACCGAAAAATCAAAACTACATAAGAGCCTCTGTCGATGGTCAATCACGAATCTTCCTAAGCGGTGCATAGGTATATGTCTATCCTATACACTATCAAGAGACTAATTTCAGGAATGATTTATAGACACGTGTCACCAAATCTAATTAATCCTCCCTTCCATTACCAACTTTCACCTCGGAAGTCATTAAGACTAGATTCTCAATAGGTTGCATGCGGTAATTAGGTATATATCTATCCCAACTACTATCAAGATACCTATTATTGTAGATAATTAATAAGACACACGTCACTTAATCCGATTAATAACCCACAACAATATATACTCTCGCATGTTATCATAACTAGGTCTCAACCTATAATCCGTTCGTCAAGTTCATATAGGTTCCCACGGTAATTACGGGCCAAACAATTAATCTAGAAGCAAGGGTTATGACAATCAATTCACAAATGCATAACTAAAATCAATAGAGAGAGAATTCAATTCAAATTAAGTGTTGGGTTCCATTGCAATCTTAGATTAGATGGTTAGTTCATGATAGCTACAATAAACATCATTTTCAATTGATACATTGTCAAATTCGAATTACAAAGGAGATGGAAAACTAGAAATGAAACCACTTTTGAAGCTATTCAGCTGGTGTTCCTTTTGGTTGCTGTAGGTTTCTAGCTCTCCTCCTTAGCTTTGCAATTCTTCTTGACTGAGTTCCTTGGCTTTTGGCTTGATTCAGCTTGATTTCCAGCCTTGAGCTCTGTTGGTTGATGTATTTTGTAGCCTCCCTCTCTCTAGATGTCTCTTTGACAAGGTTTTCCTTCTTAGTTCTTTGGCTTTGGCTGAGTTTTCCTTGTATTGCAGCACCTTTGCTCTCTATTTTGATGTTTTAGTCTAGCCTCCCAATCCCTAGATATCTGATATGAAGCTTAGAAGAGATTATATATAGCCTCCATCAAGAAACCCTAGCAAAAATCGGACAAAATGGAGCTCAGATCGCACTAAAACTGTGTCAGATCGCACTCAGCACGGCGTTGGCGCGCCCGCACGCCAGCGTGCGCGCCCGCGCCCAGCGCCTGGGCCGCACGCTGGCCGCACGCCCAACGCCGCATGCCCCCGCCGCGCACCGGCACGCCAGCGCGCGCGCCCGCGCCCAGCGCCTGGGCCGCACGCTGGCCGCACGCCCACGCCGCACGCCCACGCCGGGCGCCCGCACGCCAGCGCGCGCGCCCGCGCCCAGCGCCTGGGCCGCACGCTGGCCGCACGCCCAACGCCCACGGCCGAGGCCCCGCGCCCAGCGCCTGCCGAGGCCCGCGCGCGCCCAACACCGAGGCTGCCTGCCGAGGCCCGCGCGCGCCCAACGCCGAGGCTGCCGAGCGCCCAGCGCCTGATGCCGAGGCCCGCCAAGCGCCCCGCGCCCGCGCCCGCGCCCAGCGCCTGGCTGGTGCCCCCCGCTGCTGCACACCGTGCCCGCGGCTTGGTCGACGCCGCACGTCGTGCACGCCTTCCAACGCCGTGCACGCCCAACTTCAAAAGGTCATCAAATTAAGCCCCGAGCATCGCAAAACATAAATTTTCACCGTGTTATCATTCGGGCACGGATATCTAAGCACGGGCTTGCCCTCGTGGCTTGGCCGACGCCACACGCCGTGCACGCTTTCCGACGCCGTGCACGCCAACTACCAAATGTTGTCAAATTAAGCACCGAGCGTCGCCAAGCACAAATTTCCATCATACTACCATTCCGGCACAGATGTCCAGGCACGGTCATTGAGTCAATACAAACAACGATCCGAGCGGTATTTATTTCAATTCCTACAAACATAATGAAAATGCATCAAAGTAACATAAAAACATGTAAAAATAACTAAAAACTAATTTATGTAGAAATAAGATAAAAATATATAAAAACCACATAAAATACCTAAAGACTTGCAAATTATCAAGGCCAAAAGTACCCAAATTGTGTGTATAAAATACACTCATCAAATACCCCCAAACTTAAATCTTTGCTTGTCCTCAAGCAAAACAAATCTAAACTAAACAATTCAAAAACTTCTAATACAACCTAACTTAAGCAATGAATTAATAAGCTGACAATGGTCTCAAAGGCATTAACACATAGAACTCAAGAGAATAAACAAAGTGTTGCAAGTCTAAAATTTCAGTTAGCTAGTCATACTTTGCTTAAGGCCTCTTCCGTATGTGTGTGTGTGAGTACCCAGTAGCATTAAACCAATCAAGCTCGAATGAAACAATGCAACCACATTACCTTATGAAATAATCAAAATAAACCCCAAAACAACATGCTTAACACATCACTCAATACAAAGGTGTACAAATCACAATTCCAAAAATTTTGAGAACCAAGAGCTCTAGGTGAGTGCATTTTATGCTCCATCTCAATCCTTAAGCACGCTCATATGGGCGAGTGTGTTTTACGCTCAACCTCAACCCCCATGCAAAATTTGCAATAAACAATTTTTTTTCTTTAATCACAAATCTAAGAGAGTGCGTTTTACGCTCTATCTCTCCTACGCATGTGTCCATGAGTGAGTGCGTTTTACGCTCCATCTCAACTCACCACACGGCCATCAATTCAAACATAACAAATTTGGACACCTTGGTTCGAGTGATGTTTAAACGAGTTCTAGAGTTTATAGATGTTTTTCACAAGCATTCGGTTATAAAAGCCTTCACTAAGCATACAACTAGCTTAAAACTCATGGGTAAGTGCATGAAAGTGAAAGGACGCATAAGCAAAATAATAACCAATAAACGATAAGCACAAAGACTAAGCAACAATTGTCTAGTTCTCAGGAGTTAGAATCTCTTCAAACAAGTCATTATCATAGACCATGGATTATAGTTCAAATCAAATTAAAACAATGCTCAAAGGACACATCCTAAAAATAAATAATTTTTTTTTTGAATGAAAAGAAAAACATACTTAAATCACACAAAAACTAAATTAAACACACAAATACGCAAATAGGAAGTACTACCCCAAAACTTAAATTTGACGACCACACAGCACAACACGACTAGACAGACAAGGATAACTCAATTAAACTACCACACCCCCAAACTTAAAACAAACATAGTCCTCGATGTTTATAATAGACAGAATTAAAATAGAGAACTTCACTGAGGGTGATCAAGCAACATCATTATAGTGTGGTGTCGCTTGGACGCTTCCTGACTAACAAAATTCTTATCATGGGCTTTGGTTATCTTGGACGATGAAGCTTCACCCCATTTGTTGCTTGGAAGCTATACCAGAACAATGCCTCATGAAGAACAACCCATATTAGCTAAGAAACTCTCTCAGGCCAAATATCAAACACGTGGCGTGCACCTCCCAAAATCTCAGTTGTCAATGCATGGGGAAGCAGGGCTAGCCCTCCACAAAGTCTTGCAATGGGAGAATTGGAGTGTTCCTGCAATAAAACTCAACCCAAGCACAGTCCCAAGCAAGTAAAATTTGAAATTAACAGACCTTGTTACCTTTTCTTGGAAAACTAATGAAAAGCCATGGGAATTCTTCAAAATCTGCTAAATCCTTGTTAAATTTCCAGTTAGAAGATTGCAATGTTGATGGATTGCAGAGATTGGATGCCCAATTGGAGTGATGGGGCACGAATTTGAGTTTGGGAAAAATGCATATAAGTTGGCCTTGGAGTGGGAGGAGAGAGACAAAAGAGTGGAATGCCAAAAAATTGCATTTGGGCTGCTATTAAGGACAAGCATCAGCTGGCTGGTGCTATGCTGCTGTTATGATTTTCAATGTTGGATATCTGCAACAAGCAATATTACACACATTAATCACACTTAATCTTAAAATCGAAAATAAACTACACCAAACTTTTTTTTTAAAATAAATTAAAAAAAATAAAAAAAATAAAAACAAAATAGCTCTAAAAATAAAATGGAGATTTGGGTTGCCTCCCAAATAGCGCTTGAGTTAAAGTCCTCATCCTTTGTGATTAATGTTGAAATCTATATTATCTGGAAAGTCGTTGATCGCTAAAGGGGCTTACCCTTATTGTAGAATAAATATTATTTATTTAAATGAATTAAATAGTTTAATTTATTTATTTAAATAAAATTAGAATTGTTCTAATTGATTTATTCACAACCGGTTTAATATGGAGAACCTAAAGGGTCACACCGCAAAAGGAAAATATTTATTTAAGAAGTAAATGACATAATTGTAATAATAAGTTAAGTGTATTTAATTTTGTCTATGGAGATAGAATAAATTAAATAACTTAATATTTATTATTTAATATTTTGGAAATATTAAATATAAATTAATAAGAGGAGTCTTATTATTATTATTACTATTACTATTATTTAATTCCTAATAGGGATTGGGAATTAATTAATAGAAGTACTCTCCCATGGATTCCTAATTGGATTAGGAGCATTATTAATTAAAGGAGTTTAATTATAATACACACCCTAATCCTAAATAGTTTAGGGAAGGGTTATTCCTACATCTATAAATAAGAGGGGTCTTATCATAGATTAGGGTTACACACTCTTGCATTAGATTGTGGAGAGTACTTACAATTTCTATAGAGATAGAAACTAGGGTTTTGCCTAATACCCAACTTCTTGAATACTTGTTCTTCCTTGGTGGATCACCTCTAGAGGCCAAACACTTGAGTGACTAACGTTGATCAAAGGAAGGAATCACACCGTAGCATTCGAGGAGAACACGAAGGACTAGGAGTTGAACTTGTACCCGAGGAAGCTTTGTTCTACGAGGGTATAATTCTTATTCTTTTTCTCTTTCGTTTATATCGTTAATTGAGCACATTGATCGATCATGGTGATGATTTGTATAAATTTTTTAAAATCCGTTTTATCGCGCTTCCGCACTATTTATGTAATTTGATTGCATGTTCGCGCTATATACAAACCTAACATTAAAAACACACAAATACTAAGTACTACCCCCAAACTTAAAATTGACATTATCCTCAATGTCTAAGATAGGAAAAAGTAAAACAAAGAACTTCCTTAAGAACGTGTCAAGCATCAATAATATCATCTTTCAAGTCCTCAAAGTTGGGGGCGCAATCTAAATTGCGTAGTACTCGGTGCCTAAAAACAATTAAAGAAATTAAAATGCAATTAAACAACCTAAAATGCAATCCAACAAAAACAAAAGCAAAACAATAAACTTAGGTTGCCTCCCAAGAAGCGCTTGTTTTATAGTCTTCGGTCTAACTTTATTTAAAATAGAAATACAAGTTCAAATTAAGATCAAGTCAATTGAAATTAATATTGGAAAAACATTAGAAAATTAATTCCCCGACAACGGTGCCAAAAACTTGTTAATCAGTTTTGCAACCGAAAAATACGCGCAAGTATACGCAGTCAACAAGTAATATAATGATAAGAGAGAGTTATTGAACCCACAGGGAATTAACTCTAATGTATCCCCAAGTACTAACTCAATATCGACTCGATCTAAATCAAACTCTTCAATTCAAGTGATGGATAAAGGTTACATCTAAATTGCATGGAATACGAATAAGATAAATAGATAGATAAAGGTCTAAGATTATAATTTCCTCCATTCAAGCATTTTGCCAAACACTTAGCGTGCTGTGACACCTCCCAAATTCAGGTACCAATACCTCGAATTTGGTGCTCACGATAAAATACATCCCTACACCTTTAAGCAACATAAATTAACTAATGCGGAATAAATAAACATATGTTGTTCTTTACAAAAGGTTACTACGGTCCCAAGGTCTATAACCTTAAATAGAATATATCACATAATACATTAATAATACAAAACTACCCCACGATTACGTAACAGGATAGTACAAATAATTAATCCTTAAGCTTTCCTTTGCTTTTGTCCGCTTTGGAACTCCCCGGCTTAACTGCAATAGGTTCATGATATAGCAAGGGTGAGCAACATACTTGCTCAAGAATGAAGATATATCATGAATGAGTAAGAATGATAGCTGCATAGATCAACAATTTATGAACATTGATGAAATAGCTGTAATGACATAATCAAAGTTCAAATGAAACAATGAATATTGATTATTTACTGCTGAGTGGTCCAATAGACCATGAACTTTTGGCCAAAGAGTCAATCATTCAACTAACTCTTTTAAAACCTGGCCCCGTCAGTAGTACTCGAGGGGATCAGCCTCTTGTACACCATGTATATGCATAACATTTAACTCTGACTGCATCGGACAACCAACACATTAAAATCCCCTAATAAAGGTTGCTCTCTCAGTCCAAGAATCCATACTAACAATCGGTTTGGATAGCTTTTAAAATAATAACCGGTACATGTTTAGCCGAAACAAATGGCGTAGACTATTTCCTTAAACCGTTCATGAATAAAGAACTTAAACATTTCACAGTCCAACAATATATACTGAATCCAAATGCACAAGGTGCGAATATCAATAATTATCTTTGATGTGGAGTAATTGACAATAATTAATCCACCCATATAACCTGAAAGTAACAACTCAATTTGAGTTATGAAACTTGAAACAGTATATAATCACTTGTATAAGTAGGAAACTTTCCCAAATGTAAAGGTTGAGTAAGTTTAAGAAACTTGCAATAATATAGAATGCTCGCTCAATCAACAAATAAATCGCACAATAAATAAAGGTTGTACGGGTTAGGAAACTTGCTCAATAAATAAATTGAGTTAAGGTAAGGAAACTTGCACAATATTCAACATTGGTATAGAATAGGAAACCCGCCCAATATAATTCGAGTAAGGTTAGGGGAAACTTGCATTCAACATGTAGAAAGAATGAAGTTAAGGAAGTTGCCTGAAGCACTGCTACAATATTACAACACATGCTCCTTAATATCCTACACATTTAGGTACATATTCACATAATAATTAGTCACATACTGGATACCAAATATTTGTTTATACAACTATATAATTTCTCATTCAAATAAGAAATAAAATATTAAACAAGGTTATGCCTATTAGTTACGGTGTTACGACGCTTGTACGTCGGTACACCCAAACTTGCCTATTCGAACGCCCAAGCGACACGCAATTGTGCACGCCTAGCACGCCCATTCGATTTATCTAAAACTCATTGGTTAATGCTAAGTATCATTATAATACAGAACATTCATGTTTTAGGACTTAGACCATTGTCTTTTATTGTCGGAAGCATTACACGTTGCACACACGCATGACCGACGCCCTCCGTTTGCACAACAATCCTAAAAACAGTCAATTTAATAATTGATACAAGTGATAAATCTCAATTCTAATTAACGATAGTTGTAGGTCTATCTCTAAGTTTTTGGATCATCTTGAATCGCCCTAATCCGAGTTCGTATGAGAAAGTTATGGTCATTTTACTAAGAGGTGTTCATGCTAAACATTTTGGATTCAGGCAGTCGGCAAGGCCTCCGTGAGAATCACGGAGGCTGTGCCACAAGGGCAGTAAGGCCTCCATGAAATCACGGAGGCTGTGCCACTAACCAGTGGGCTTAGCAAAGCCTCCGTGAAATCACGGAGGCTGCGCCAATGCCCAGAATTTGCAGATTTTCCTCATTCGTGCAATCCGACCTTTCTTCACTCCAACCTCCATAACTTCTTCTATACACGTTCAAATTGGTCCGTTCTGGACTCTATGGACTCCTAAGACATAAAGCTACAATATATTAAAAATTCAGAGCTATCCATCAATATTAACATGGCCAAATCTTAGGCCAAAGTATCAACTCATGCTATATTTTCGTGTTCTTGGTGTTTTTGGTGTTCTTTACAAAAATCATCACCAAATCTTTGTTTTAATCCCTTTTTAATCCATTCCAACTGGGTTAAACTCATAACCCATGGAAGTACAATATCATAATAACAAACGAATTAAATAAACACGAAATCATAGCTATAAGGTCCTCTAATTCGTCCAACAGTCCAAAGTCAATGTTTTGTCCATTGTACTTGCTCGATTAAGCCAAGGTACGAATTTGTTCAATTTTTGTTCCACTTTGATGTTATTAATGGCTTATATAACCTATTAACAACATTTACAAACATCCAACACAAACAAAAACAACAAGAATCGCAGTAAAGATCATCCATGAGCTAAAAAGCTCCAAAAACCTTCAAAACTCAAAAATCTTCACAAAATCAAATGAAATCAGTTTTGGTTGATTGTTTACCTCTACAAATCTCTTCTAGAGGTTAATAAGGTTGCTAGGCTTTGCTTTGAGTTCTTGTTCCTTGCTTTGGCTTTCTTCTCTTCTTCACCCGTGCACCACCTCTCTCTCTCTCTAGACTTCTTCCTTCTTCCTTCTTCCTTCTTCCTTCTTCCTTCTTCCTTCTTCCTTACCTCTGCACTCTCTCTCTAACTGCAGCTCTCCCTCACTCTCTCTACCTGCTGATGGGCTAACTTGGAATGGAAGAGCAAGGGAAGTGGTGTGGGAGGAAATGAAATGGAAAAGGAGAAGTGGAGGAGTAATTTAGGGAGAAGTGGGTTTGTGGCTCGCTCAAGGACTTGCCCAACAATTTCAAATGCTTGCCGGCAACTCCCTTCATGCTCTAAATTGGTGGGTTGGTTCCCTCTTGCAGTAACAAGCCAAAATAAATACCCAAATACACAAAAATATATCCGAAAAATCCCACTTTTATACCAAAACTGGTAAATAACTCTATCCAAAATTAAAATGGGTACTCCCATAAATTACTTGGACGCATAAAAATAATTATTACGGGATTTGTCCATTTATTCGAAACACCCATAATATACCCTTCGGATACGGATAAAATCACGTATCAGCTCAAATATAATTTCTGATGCTTGGAAAAATTATTCGTTCGCATACACGCATTAACAAAATTATTCAACATCGAAAAAGACGAAAAAAATATCTGGCATGAATAGTGCCTAAGGAAACATGCCCCGTGAATAGTGATTTAACGACGCTACGCGAAATCAATTATTCACTTAAACAAAACTATAACATGTAAAATTTCATGCATTCACATAATCCAGGTTGTCACACAACCTTTAAACATGCAGCACAAAATAATATTAATAAAATATAATATATTCATTAATATTCAAAAATTTGAATTACAAGGCAAATCCAAAATTCCCGGTCGTTACATCCTCCCCCTTATAAGAATTTTGTCCCCAGAATTACGGTCTAGGTACGGAAAACTTAATATGGCGTCACTCAAAAAGATGCGGATAATTCTTCCTCATCTTCTCTTCTAGCTCCCACGTGGCATCTTCAGCTGCGTGGTTCCTCCAAAGTACTTTGACCGAATGGATGACCTTATTTCTTAACGTCTGCTCCTTCCTATCTAATATATGGACAGAAATCTCTTTATATGATAAGTCTCGCTCAACTTAAATCGGTTCATAGGATATCACATGCTTGTAGTCGGGTTTATATGGCCGCAACACAGAAATGTGAAACACATTGTGAATGTGCTCAAGTTCAGGAGGTAGAGCTACCTCATACGCCACTTCACCTACCCTCTTTAAAACTTCAAAGGGTCCTACGAACCTGGGACTCAATTTTCCCTTCTTTCCAAATCTAATCTCCCCTTTTCCAGGGAGATACCTTCAAAAATACAAAACTGCCAACTGCAAAGTCTCGCTTCTGACGATACAAATCGACATATTTATTCTGTCGGTCCTGAGCCGCTACCAATCGAGCTCTTATCACCTTGACGACATCCACAGTCTACTGTACCAATTCAGGTCCCAACAGTCTTCGTTCACCGACTTCATCCTAACATAGAGGTGTTCGGCACTTCCTCCCGTATAATGCTTCATATGGCGGCACGCCAATACTCGCATGATAACTATTAATATAGGAAAACTCCACCAATGGTAGGTGATCATCCCATTTGCCTTTAAAATCCATCATACATACTCTAAGCATGTCCTCCATTGTCTGAATCGTTCGTTCGCTTTGCCCATCCGTTTGAGGATGATATGTCGTACTCAACCTTAACTGGGTTCCTAACCTCTCTTGCAAGCTCTTCCAGAAATTCGATGTGAAACGCAGATCTCTGTCAGATACAATAGATACAGGGACTCCATGCCGTGACACAATCTCTTTCACATATAACTTTGTTAGCTGCTCCAGATTATACCTTATCTCGATCGATAGAAAATGTGCAGATTTAGTTAAACGATCTACGATCACCCAGATCGCGTCGTAACCCTTCTGAGTTGGTGGAAGCCCCGTCACAAAATCCATCGTGATATGCTCCCACTTCCACTCTGAAATCTCCAATGGTTGTAGCAGTCCACCCGGTTTCTGATGTTCTGCTTTTACCCTCTGACATGTCAAACATCGTCCAACACATTTCGCGACCTCCCTCTTCATGTTCGGCCACCAGAAGTGCTGATGCAAATCCTGATACATCTTGGTACTACCAGGGTGTATCAAATACTTTGTAGAATGAGCTTCTTGCAAAATCTCTTCTCTCAACTCTGGAACCATCGGTATCCAGATCCTCCCTTCATACTTTAACAATCATGTGCTATCAGTTTTGTACTTCCAATCCTATCCTTCCGAGATTCGCTCCCTTATGGCAACACATTCGTCGTCCTTTCCTTGAGCCTCTTTTATCTTGTCTAATAAAGTCGGACTCGCCTCTAGTGCGAACAGTTTCTCGTATGCATTCGTCGGATACTTTACTTCCAACTCTAGTCTTTCCATATCCTTGATCAGCTCCTCTTGAGCTGTCAGCATCATCAACTTATCTCTGCCCTTCCTACTTCGAGCATCGACTTCTACAGTGGCCTTACCGGGATGGTATAGAATCTCACAATCGTAGTCCTTGATCAACTCCAGCCATCGCCTCTGCCTCATGTTTAGTTCCTTCTAAGTTAAGATATACTTTAAACTCTTGTGGTCTGTGTATATCTCACACTTCTCTCCATACAGATAGTGCCTCCAAATCTTCAGAGCAAACACAACTACCACTAGTTCCAGGTCATGAGTCGGATATCCCTTCTTATAATCTTTCAGTTGTCGTGATGCATACGTAATGACCTTCCCATGTTGCATCAATACGCACCCAAGGCCTTTGTGTGATGCATCACTATACACCACAAATCCCCCTGTATTATCCGGTAGTGATAACACGGGTGCTTCACTAAGTTTCTTCTTCAACTCCAAGAAACTCTCTTTGCACTTATCCGTTCATACAAACTTCACAGTCTTACTTATCAAATTTGTCAATGGTGTTGCTATCTTTGAAAAGTTCTGAATAAACCTCCGATAGTAAGCTGCTAATCCCAAGAAACTTCAAACTTTTGTTGGCGTCTTCGGCTGTTCCCAGTTTATTACAGCTTCTACCTTCGCAGGATCCACTAATACACCATCCTTGTCAATCACGTGCCCCAAAAACTGCACCCTTTGTAGCCAAAATTCACACTTGAAAAACTTTGCATATAGCTTCTCCCCTCTCAGCGTCTCCAGGGCTATCCTCAAATGCTCGACGTGTTCCTCCTCCGTCTTTGAGTAGACTAGGATGTCATTTAAGAAAACGACAACAAATTTATCTAGGTATTACTTGAACACTTTGTTCATCATGTCCACAAATGCTGCTGGTGCGTTCGTCAGCCCAAATGACATCGCCAAAAACTCAAAGTGTCCATATCGAGTTCTGAATGTTGTCTTTGGTATGTCCTCCTTTCTCACCTTCAGCTGGTGATACCCCGTCCTCAAGTCAATCTTCGAAAAATACCTCTCCCCTTTAAGTTGATCGAAAAGATCGTCTATCCTGGGCAATGGGTACTTGTTCTTAATCGTGACTTTGTTCAACTCTCGATAGTCAATACAAAATCTCATCGATCCGTCTTTCTTCTTCACGAACAGTACTGGCGCTCCCCACGAAGATACACTCGGACGAATATACCCTTTATCTAGAAGTTCTTGCAGTTGAACCATCAGTTCTTTCATCTCTAACGGTGCAATCCTGTACGGTTCCTTTGAGATCGGTGTGGTTCGTGGTGCCAAATCGATTACAAACTCCACTTCTCTATCTGGCGGTAAACCCGGTAGATCTTCTAAGAAAACATCTGGGAATTCCCTTACTACAGGTGTATAACCCATTTCACTCCCTACTCTTCGAGTATGAACCACGTGAGCCAGATAACCTATGCAACCCTTTCTTAGCAATCTCTTCGCTTACATCATCGTCAGACAACAAGATTGTCTCGGCAATTTACTACTATAAAATACAACCCTCGATTTATCTGGAGTCTTCAAGTGTACGCATTTCTTCTGACAGTCAATCACAGCCCTGTGACTAGACAACCAATCCATTCCAAGAATTACATCAAATTCTCCTAGTCGTATCGGAATTAAATCTACACTCAGTTTATACCCGTTTATCTCAGCACAATAATTTCTATGAATGTATTCCACAGGAATAACTTCTTTATTAGCTACTTCCACATTTATAGGATTCTCTAATTTCTCACGAGGTAAGTTTAACCGTTTAGCAAATTCATCCGACACAAATGAACAGGTAGCACCCGAATCGAACAATACATATGTAGTGATATTATTAATGAAAATAATACCTGACACCATGTCTTTCGATTCTATCGCATCTTACACTGTCATGTTGAAGGTGCGTGCTACGGGTCTGTTCTGCTGTGCTGGTCCTCCGATAGTTAGCTTACTATTGTTCCCTTGGTTAACACTGCCTGCATCGCTTTTCCTCTTTGGGCAATCCTTCTTCTGATGATCTGAAGCGCCACAAGAAAAATAACTTCCTGCCTTCACCTTTGGGCATTGTGGGGCAATGTGCCCCGGTTGGCCACAGTTGAAACAAATTCCTTTTCCTTTCATGCATTCTCCAAAGTGATTCCTTCCACATTTCTCGCATTTATTGCCCTTCTTTGCATCCCCTCCAAATTTGCTTCCTGACATCTGACTATCGTTCCATTTTCTCTTATTTAGGTTACTTCCCCTACTGCTACCTTCCTTATAAAAATCATGGTTCTTCTTCTTTTTCTGATCTTGGTTGTGCTTTGTCAAAGCTTCATTTCCTCCCTTAGCAATGATTGCTTTCTCAAGTAACGTAGAAAATGTGTTGATCTACAAAACAACAACCTTACTATACACATAGGGCTTCAACCCTTGTTCAAATCTCTTCGCTCGCCTAGCTTCGGTGTCCACCTGATGTAGAGCAAACCTAGCTAACTCGTTAAATTTTGCAGTATACCACGCAACTGACATGCCTCCTTGCTTTAGTTCTAAGAACTTTATCTCCATACTTGCCTGCGTGCTTGCTAGAAAGTAATTTTTGAAAAACAGCTCCTTGAAACGAGCCCATGCAATCATGCGTTCCCCAGCTCAACCTTTGTTTGCCTTCCACCAGTAATTTGCCTTACCTTTCATCATGAAAGTGGCAAACAATGTTTTCTGTTCTTCGGCCACTCGTGCGACCTCAAAACTTTCTCCATTTCTTCTACCCATGTCTGGGCTTCAATCGGATTCGTAGTCCCATGAAACTCCGGTGGTCCTACTAATTTGAAGTCCTTGAAGTTTGCCATGTGACTTCCTGACTGATCAACCGCTGCGGCTGGTCTGCCCTGCATCGCTTCTGCTAATAAGTTCACAAAAGTCCTCATAGGATATGCTTAACCCTCCTCGTTATTCACCGACTCTTCCACCCTGGTGTATCGGCGTTGTCTTCTCAGCGGCATTATATGTTTAATAGAAAACACTTAACGTTATAATCCCATCACACCTTGTATGCATCTATTCTAGAGCGACACTAAAGTAACACATGTAACACAAACGTTTATACTCATATGCTAACAGTTAAAACATCACACATGATTACTCTATAGCATACCGCTATGAAAGACATCATCCATCCCTTCACACCACAAAAGGTGGGGATTTACTACTAACAACCACCCCGAACATTTACTAAGGTTGGGGTTTACAAACACATATCACATACTGATAGGCACACAAACAAAATAGTCTAACCAAGTATACTGTGCTCCACAATGCTAACATACTTTACTTTCCCTAACTGGGTCATCAACTCTCGACTTAAGGTGAGATGAGTCTATCCCTTCTCAACTAGATGATGGTGCCCACCATCCATCCACCTACTACTCACCATGCTAAATGCATAGCCCATTCTATTCATCCTTCTCTAACTGGGTTCGCTGAGCCTCCACCTCTACTTGTAAACTCGCTCCCCATTACTCCGACTGCTCTAGTCTACTACTCTACTCAACATCTCTTGCCACGAGGTGATGTAAAAGGGTACTCCACTAATGTAATGTCTAAGAATTTTAAACCTTGTTACCAAATTATTTTGATATGTGAAATTTATTTCTATTTAATTTTTTCGGACTTAATTAGATCTATGTGGGGTATTATTATTAAATTATATGACCATATGATCTAATAATTTTCCTTGCATTAAAGGGATTCACTGATAGTTCAAATAAAGTAGTGATTTAACCCTAAGAATTGGTTGGCAAGAAAATTGGGTAAAAAAATTTAAATAAATAATTTCATTTTACTATTATCGGATTAATTAATTCGAATGAGGAATTATTGTTAAAACAAATATTTTAAATAATTAATTAATTGAATTAGTTATTGAATTTAAATATTAGAAACATAAGGTTATTAATTTAATTGGGTCACTTTTTCTTTCAATTGGACTGACCCATTTCCCTCTTAGTCGGCCGGACCTATTTTTCTTTTCCGGATGGACCCAATTTCCTTTTATTTTCCTGTTAAGCCAACCGAGTGGACTGGGTCAAGCTAAATCAATTGGGCTGAGCCCATCCCCTTTTTCTAGTCGGGTTGGATTATGGCAAACGGGTCAGTCCATTGTTAAGAAATTGGGGAAAATCCAATCGGTAGGTTATTTGGGGATAAACCGAGCCTAGCGACCTAAAACTTCCAATCGGACGGAACGTGAGGATGGGCGAAGAAAGGGACTCGACAGCCGACAGGTGACGTGCGGCCGGGGCTGTCTAGTGTAGATGTTGGCGTGTGGGGAGACGGGGGTTCCAGGCTAGCGACCGGTGGTCATTCGAAATCAAGACAGGTAGCTGGTGTAACGGCATAGGCGACCGAGCGCCAACCGTTCGGACCAAAAGGCTAAGACAAGACGCGACTAACCGATGCGATTGGGCGGCATGGAGGGGGTTGTGAGGGTCTGCAGGCGGCCATAGGCCCACTTCTTCTACCGATGGTCACTGATTCGACTGATTAGGGAATTACCCAGCAAGTGGGTAAATGTTCCTCTATAAATTGAAGCCCTAAACCCTAACAGGAGCTGCCGAATGGTTGTAAGTCCAAGTTAGAGAGAGAAGAATAAAAGAGAAGAGGGATCAGGGGAGGCTGGTCCGTGGATGTTCGCCGAGTTCATCAATTACTTTGGGAGAAGAAGGAGGATAGCCAACCGGACGGCCTTAAGTTATAACCCAACTACCGTGGTGCTACCTTTTGGTTCGATTCTCTTTTGTCCTTATTTTTTTTTCTCTGTTATTGGATTGTGATCGTGTTTGGGTTGTATTTTTCTTTTCTTTTTCTTTGTTATTGGTTGTGTTGTTCTTTGAATTGGGAATTTTGTGCATAAGAGAACCTCAAGGTTCTGGCAGTTGGTTGTGTACTGTGATTAGGCTGGTGTTGTGTTGTAGGATGCACACCAGGTGTTTGCTGTAATGCCCAAACCGGATTGTTGCTTCATTTTAGTATTTAGCATTGTGTCAATAACATTGTTGGTATAAAAATCAATTTTTGGCCATTCACAGAAAACAGGAACCAGTGTTGTTATTTTCCTTACTGTGTTGAGCAATTGCTTTAGTTGGCTTGAAATAAGATTTGCAAAAGCTTGTGTGATTTTATAGCTACTGATTTCGGCATGCTATGAAGGAACAATACATGATTATTACCATTATTTTTCCAAAGTGGGTCGTCTAATTCATTGTTAGTTATGCAAAGATAATCAACAAGTGAAGTCTAATTGTTGGTTATATAACTATTATCTAAGAAAAATCAAATGTACTACTGTTGGCTTAATTATTAGTTATTATTTGAACTAATAATGCACTTATAAAATAATTTTTTTTTTTTAACATTAGATAATAAATATTTAATTATTATTTAATTAATATTAAATAATAATTAAGCATGAATATAGTGCATATAATAATTATTTATTATTTAACATTAAATAATAAATAAAGATAATAAATATTTAATTATTATTTAATTAATAGTAAATAATAATTAAGTATGAATATAGTTAATAAAATAATTATTTATTATTTAACGTTAAATAATAAATAAAAATAATAAATATTCAATTATTATTTAATTAATATTAAATAATAATTAATTATGAATAAAGTTAATAAAATAATTATTTATTATCTAACATTAAATAATAAATAAAGACAATAAATATTTAATTATTATTTAATTAATATTAAATAATAATTAAGTATGAATATAGTTAATAAAATAATTATTTATTATTTAACATTAAATAATAAATAAAGACAATAAATATTTAATTATTATTTAATTAATATTAAAATAATAATTAGGTATGAATATAGTTAATAATTATTTAAAAAATAAATAAAGATAATAAATACCTAATGATTATTGAATTAATATTAAATAATAATTAAGCATGTGTAGAATTAATTATTTAATTAATGTTGAAGAAGGAATAGGGGTAGTAATGACTTAGTTACCCTTACAAGTGAATAGTAGCTAAGTGCAAATAAAATTAAACAACTTATTTATTATTAGTCACTATTAGTTAGTGATACACTAATACATTTATCTTTATAAATAATAAATAAGGATCATTAACCCATAGTTAGAGACAAATAGGGGTAGTAATTTGAGTATTCAAATAATAAGTAATCCTAATTAGCTGATAATTATTTTTAAGTAATAACTAAGTGCCAGTAATTAATTTCTGTTTAGCTAGTGTTAAATAGTAATTAAATGTCAATAGAGTTAATAAAGTAATGTAAATGAATTAAAACAGTTATAAATAATTGTTAGAAAGTATTTATCACTTAAGAAAAATGTGGTTAGTAAATAATTTCTTAGTCTACAGATTTATTAAGTATCTTACAGGATTGAGAATGGTCTATTGACTTATATGCTATGTGAGTTGTTCATCTGTTAAATAAATAGCATAAGAGGGTGTACTGATATATAACTATGCAATGTTAATTGATGAATCGACTTTATCAAATGTTAGGTCCTTCAAGGCCAAATATTTAAAGCTAAAATTAGTTGTAGCTGAGCAACAGGCAAGTTTCCTTTAACCCTACTCAATTTACATTCGAGCAGGATGTGATGTATTATGCCAGTTTCTTAACTCAATTATTTTCGAGCAGGCTACTATTGTTTTGTAGCATGAAATTTTATTTCCAAGAATGCTTAAGTGGTTTAATCAATTTACAATTAATCCACATTGATATTATTGACATTCGCACTCGGTGCATTTGAATTCGTACAGTCTTGGATTTGTACATTATTAAAGTTCTGTAATTCACGAACTATTTCAGATTGAGTCTGGACCTTTGTTCGGTCAGGCAAGTATATGAGAATTTATAAAAGCTATCCGAACCAATCAATGGTATAGATTCTTAGACTGAAATGAACACCCCCTTTTATTATAAGGGAGTACCCAGGTACCGTATATAAGGTACCAACAGCAGAGTTAAATGTTATGCATACACATAGCGTACGCGAGGCTGATCCCCTCAAGTACTTATTCTGTAGCCAGTAACCAAAGGGTCAACCAGCTATTGACTCCTTTGGAAGTTATTGTTCAGAGTCTACTTGACTATCAATTGTCCTAAAAGCAATAATTGTTCTTGCTTCTGATATTGGTATTGTTGAATTCTCTTTCCATATTCCCTTCATCATGATATATCCTTTATTGTTATATTTTAACTTGCTGAGCAACTAGTTGTTCACCCTTGCTATATTATGGCTTTCATTGCAGCTAAACCCGAGACATCAGGAAAGGGTAAGGGTAAAGAAAAGATGAAGCGATAGGCTTCACGTAGCTGGCTTTAGTTTATGTTTAGCGTAATTGTTATTAATGTAATTTAAACCCTGATTATTATTTAGGGTATGTTTTGTGTTATATATTAAGGTTATTGTATCTTGGGACTAGTAACACCTTTTTAAAGAACAACATATGTTTGTTATATTCCGTATTTTAGTCAATGTATGTCGTTGGAGGTGAATGTTGTATTGGATCGTGATGACCGAATCCGAGTAGTTGGAGACCCGAATTTGGGGGCGTCACAACTAAATAGGAGCTCCTTGCCCCAACTCAACTGGCTAATAGGCATCCTACAACCATAACAAAGATATCATAGACAATCAACACAAATAATATCATAACAAAATATATTCATTGATGAGATGAATTTATATTTCATTATGTACAAACTCGGCTTGATGAATTTCCACAATTCACCTCCGAACACAACACGACTCAATGGATCTCCTCAACCCATCACCTAGCATACTCAATACGAGTTTAATACTAAGGTTATAACCTAGGTTTCACATTCCTAAAGTTTATAACCTAAAGCCCTGATACCAACTTGTGACACCCCCAAATTCAGGTACCAATACCTCAAATTTGGTGCTCACGATAAAATACATCCATACACCTCTAAACAACATAAATTAACTAATGCGAAATAAATAAACATATGTTGTTTATTAAAAAAGGTTTACTATGGTCCCAAGGTCTATAACCTTAAATAGAATACATCGCAGAATACATTAATAATACAAAACTACTCCACGATTACATAACAGGATAGTACAAATAACTAATCCTTAAGCTTTCCTTTACCTTTGTCTACTTTGGAACTCCCCGGCTTAACTGCAATAGGTTCATGATATAGCAAGGGTGAGCAACGAGCTTGCTCAGCAAGTTTAAATACAAGAATGAAGATATATAATGAATGAGTAAGAATGATAGCTGCATAGATCAATAATTTATGAACATTGATGAAATAGCTGAAATGACATAATCAAAGTTCAAATGAAATAATAAATATTGATTATTTACTGTTGAGTGGTCCAATAGACCATGAACTTTTGGCCAAAGAGTCAATCATTCAACTAACTCTTTTAAAACTTGGTCCCGTCAGTTGTACTCGAGGGGATCAGCCTCTTGTACACCATGTATATGCATAACATTTAACTCTGACTGCATCGGACAACCAACACATTAAAATCCCCTAATAAGGGTTGCTATCTTAGTCCAAGAATCCATACCAACAATCAGTTTGGATAGCTTTTAAAATAATAACCTGTACATGTCTAGCCGAAACAAATAGCGTAGACTATTTCCTTAAACCGTTCATGAATAAAGAACTTAAACATTTTACAGTCCAACAATATATATTGAATCCAAATGCACAACAAGGTGCGAATATCAATAATTATCTTTGATGTGGAGTAATTGACAATAATTAATCCACCAATATAACCTGAAAGTAACAACTCTATTTGAGTCGTGAAACTTGAAACAATATACAATCACTTGTATAAATAGGAAACTTGCCCAAATGTAAAGGTTGAATAAGTGTAAGAAACTTACAATAATATAGAATGCTCGCTCAATCAACAAATAACTCGCATAATAAATAAAGGTTGTACGGGTTAGGAAACTTGCTCAATAAATAAATTGAGTTAAGGTAAGGAAACTTGCACAATATTCAACATTGGTATAGAATAGGAAACCTGCCCAATATAATTTGAGTAAGGTTAGGGAAAACTTGCATTCAACATGTAGAAAGAAGGAAGTTAGGGAACTTGCCTGAAGCGCTGCTACAATATTACAACACACGCTCCTTAATATTCTACACAATTAGGTACATATTCACATAATAATTAGTCACATACTAGATATCAAATATTTGTTTATACAACTATATAATGTCTCATTCAAATAAGAAACAAAATATTAAACAAGGTTATGCCCATTAGTTACGGCGTTACGACGCTTGTACGTCGGTACGCCGAAACTTGCCTATTCGAACGCCCAAGCTACACGCAATTGCATACGCCTAGGACGCCCATTCGATTTATCTAATACTCACTAGTTAATGCTAAGTATCATTATAACACAGAACAATCATGTTTTAGGACTTAGAACATTGTCTTTTATTGTCGGAAGCATTACACGTTGCACACGCGTATGACCGACGCCCTCCGCTTGCATAACAATCCTAAAAACAGTTAATTTCATAATTGATACAGGTGATAAATCTCAATTCTAATTAATGGTAGTTGTAGGTCTATTTCTAAGCTTTCTGGATCATTTTGAATCGCCCTAATCCGAGTTCTTATGAGAAAGTTATGGTCATTTTACTAAGAGGTGTTCATGCTAAACATTTTGGATTCAAGTAGTCGGCAAGGCCTCCGTGAGAATCACGGAGGCTGCGCCACAAGGGCAGCAAGGCCTCCGTGAAATCAGGGAGGCTGCGCCAACGACCGATGGGCTTAGCAAGGCCTCTGTGAAATCACGGAGGCTGCGCCAATGCCCAGAATTTGCAGATTTGCCTCCTTCGTGCAATCCAACCTTTCTTCACTCCAACCTCCATAACTTCTTCTATACACGTTCAAATTGGTCCGTTCTGGACTCTATGGACTCCAGAACGGACCAATTCAGAGCTACAACATATCAAAAATTCAGAGCTATCCATCAACATTAACATGGCCAAATCTTAGGCCAAAGTATCAACTCATGCTATATTTTCGTGTTCTTGGTGTTCTTGGGGTTCTTGGTGTTCTTTACAAAAATCATTACCAAATCTTTGTTTTAATCCCTTTTTACTCCATTCCAACTGGGTTAAACTCATAACCCATGGAAGTACAATATCATAACAACAACCTAATTAAACAAACACGAAATCATAGCTACAAGGTCCTCTAAATCGTCCAACAGTCCAAAGTCCATGTTTTGTCCATTATTCTTGCTCCATTAAGCCAAGGTACGGATATGTTCATTTTTTGTTCCACTTCGATGTTATTAATGGCTTATATAACCTCTTAACAATATTTATAAACATCCAACACAAACAAAAATAACAAGAATCGCAGCAAAGATCATCCATGAACTAAAAAGCTCCAAAAACCTTCAAAACTCGAAAATCTTCACAAAATCAAATGAAATCAGTTTTGGTTGATTGTTTACCTCTACAAATCTCTTCTAGAGGTTAAGAAGGTTGCTAGGCTTTGCTTTGAGTTCTTGTTCCTTGCTTTGGCTTCCTTCTCTTCTTCACGCATGCACCACCTCTCTCTCTAGACTTCTTCTTCTTCCTTCTTCCTTCTTCCTTCTTCATTCTCTCTGCACTCTCTCTCTAACTGCAGCTGTAATGACCGTGAATTCTGGATAACCTTGTAATTTGAATTTTTGAATATTATTGAATATAATATATTTTATTAATATTATTTTGTGTTTCGTGTTTAAAGGTTATGTGACAACCTAAATTATGTGAATGCATGAAGTTTATATGTTGTAGTTTTGTATGAGTGAATAAATTAATTTCGCGGAATGTCGCTAAATTACTATTCACGGACACTATTCATGCCATAATATTTTTACGTATTTTTCAATTTCTATTATTTTCGTTAACGCGTGTATGTGATGAGATAATTTTTCCAAGCGTTGGAATATTTGTTTGAGCTCGTTGGTGATTTATATCTTATCCGAAAGGTTATTATGGGTTATCCAAATAAATGGATAAACTCTGTAATTATTATTTTTACCCATTTTAATATTTTATGGTAATACCCATTTTAATTTTTGGGTAGAATTATTAAGCAAATTGGGTACAAATATGGAAGAATTCGGGTATGGGAGACCAAATGTGTGTATTAGTTTGTGTGTGTTGCTAATATAGGGAACCAACTTAATGCATGGACCAATGAGGAGTGAGCAAGAAGGGAGTGGTCGGATGAGTGGCCTTGTGCCAAGTAATTTCCCAACATTCTTCTCTATTCCATTTCTAAGAGGAACTCGGGTGCTACATTTGCATTCACCCGAAGCTCTATCCATTCTCCCATTCAATCCTTCTCTCCCTACTCTAACCATCAGCTCATCTTGGAAGCAAACCATCTGCAGAAGAGAGAACATAGAGAGAGAAAGAGAAGAAACAAGGAAGAAGAACTAGAGAGAGAGAGAAAGAGAGTTTCTAGAGAGAGAAAGAAGTGGGTTTGTTCAGGAAGACGCCACGTAGAAGAAGAAGAGAAAGCTTCAAGCTCTAACCAAGTCTTTGAGCATCAAGGAGCAAGAATCAAGAGGTAAACATCAATCATATCCCTTCTCTCTCAATATTTCAAGCTTTCATGGTTTTGAAACTTATATGCTCGGTGGGTTTGATTTTCGTCGGTTATAATTATTTTTAGTTACGTATAAGTTGTTATGGAAGTTCTTAAGACTCTAAAACCCTTCCTAATAACAGTAAAGTTGAACAATATAACGAGAAAATCCGAACCCATGCGTAAAGGATGAAGAACAATGAAGAACATGGACATTTTGGACAAACACGGACATTCAGACTGTTTTAGAGAACTTGTAGCTTTGACTCTATGTTTGTTTGTTTTATTTGTTATTGCGATATTGTAGTTCCATGGGTTATCTTCTTAACCTAGTTGGAACGGAGTAAAAAGCTTTTAAAACGAATTTGTTGTGAAGATTTTAGTAAACCATGTCAAGAACACGAGTGGTTTATGTGAACAGTGACCTTGCAACCAAATCTGGTATTAATGTGTTGCTTGTAAAATTGTGACCTTCTGGAGTAGTATAGTACCTGAATTAGGAAGCCCTAGGCTTTGGAATGAACGCATTTCGACCTCGGATGAGGGAGATATAGCGATTTTAAGAAAATATGTCAAGGCTGTCAAGAACATGAAAAATTAGTGCGACGGGGCTCTTTGGAACCACGGTTTTGACTAGTTAGAGAACCTGGAAGGTTTTGATTTTTGGGTATGTTGTAGTTCATGTTACAAGCTTTCCATAGCCTTAAGAATGGACAAATTCTGACTTAAAATGAAGGAGTTATGATGTTTGGTAGAAGGTGCTACGAACCTGTCATGTAGGAGGTCGTAGAGTGCAAGTCGTGTGGTAATCTCTGACCATCGTAGAGTGCCAATGGTGGGATGGGCTCTGAGGGTCGTAGAGTGGCCTCCGAAGGTAGTAGAGTGTCTCTCGAAATCGTAGAGTGCAATTTTGTCCAAGTGTAAATCGTAGGGAGTAAGGGTCGTAGAGCTGAAATTTTGGCTAAGTGTAAAATCGTAGGGACACTTTTAGCCTGAACATCACTTAGTAATTCGGGCATAACTTTCTCATATGAACGCAGATTGAGATGATCCAGAATGATTCGGAAAGAGGAAGAGTAGACCTACAACTTTCATTTACTGAGCTTCGAGAGGTATGGTCGAGATGAATCTCAAAATTGAGCATCTTTATAACTGTTGGCGATCATAGGGAATAAGGGTCGTAGACTCGAAATTTGGCTAAGTATGAAATCGTAGGGAGTAAGGGTCGTAGAGCTAAAATTTGGCTAAGTGTAAAACCGTAGGGACACTTTTAGCCTGACCACCACTTACTAATTCGAGTATAACTTTCTCATACGAACTCGGATTGCGATGATCCAGGATGATTCGGAAAGAGGAAGAGTAGACCTACAACTTTCACTTACTGAACCTTGAGAGTTAAGGTCGAGAGAAATCTCAAAATTGAGCATCTGTATCACTGTTGGCGATCGTAGGGAGTAAAGGTCGTAGACTCAAAATTTGACTAAGTATGAAATCGTAGGGAGTAAGGGTCGTAGAGCTGAAATTTGGCTAAGTGTAAAATCGTAGGGACTAGTCAGACTTAACCCCATTTAGTAAAATCGGCATAACTTTCTCATACGAACTCGGATTGAGATGATCCAGGATGATTTGGAAAGAGGAAGAGTAGACCTACAACTTCCATTAATTAGGATGGAGATTTCATGCCTGGTTCAAATTCGAATTTGGGCAGTTTGGTGACGTTATGCATGTCACTTAAATGGTTAAGTATGAAATTTGGCGTATGGGCGTGCAAGCGTCGTAACATTATAACTAGTGTGCTTAGCCTTGCTTAGTATTATGTTTCTAATATGTATAAAATGTTATGGGTAGTGTAAACCAATATTTGGTATTCATTATGTGACTAATTTATCGTATGTTTATGTGCACATATGTGTGTAGGATAATTGAAGAGCGTGTGTTGTATTATTGTAGCAGACGCATCAGGCAAGTTCTTCTTACTCATTTTACATTTGAGCAAGTTTTTCTTACTCAATTTACATTTGAGCAAGTTCCCTTACCTTACTCAAGATTATACTTGAGCAAGTACTATATATTATTACAAGTTTCCTGACTCGTACTAGAGTTATTACTTTTAAGTTATACTAGTGGATTAATTATTGCCAATTACTCCACATCAAAGACAATTATTGACATTCGCACCTTGTGCCTTTGAATTCATGAATTGTTGTCGGATTGTGAAATGTTTAAGTTCTTCATTCATGAACTGTTTAATAAATAGTGTACGCCATTTGTTTCGGCTAGACATATGCAGGTTAATATCTTTTTAAAAGTTATCCAAACTAGTAGTTGGTACGAATTCTTGGACTAAGAGAGCAACCCTTGTTAGGGGATTATAATGTGTTGGTTATTCGATGCAGTAAGAGTTAAATGTTATGCATATACATTGTGTACAAGAGGTTGATCCCCTCGAGTACAACTGACGGGGTTAGGTTTTAAAAGAGTTAGTTGAATGATTGACTCTTTGGCCAAAACGTTCATGGTCGGTTGGACCACTCAGCAGTAAATAATCATTATTCATTGTTTCATTTGAACTTTGACTATGTCATTTCAGCTATTTCATCAATGTTCGTAAATTATTGATCTATGCGGCTATTGTTCTCATTCATTTATGATATATCTTCTTTATTCATTTTAAACTTGTTGAGCAAAGTAGTTGCTCACCCTTGCTATATCATGAAACTATTGCAGTTAAGCCGAGAGTTCCAAAGCGGACAAAGGCAAAGGAAAGTTTAAAGAATAGTTATATGTACAATCCCGTTATGTAATCGTGGAATAGTTTTGTATTATTAATGTATTCTGTGATATATTTATTTAAGGTTATAGACCTTGGGACTGTAGTAAACCTTTTGTAATGAACAACATATGTTTATTTTATTCCGCATTAGTTGATTTATGTTGTTTAGAGGTGTATGGATGTATTTTATCGTGAGCACCAAATTCGAGGTATTGGTACCTGAATTTGTGGGTGTCACAGGTTGTTATCAGAGCTTTAGGTTGTAAACTTTAGGGATGCGAAACCTAGGTTATAACCTTAGTATTAAACTCGTACTGAGTACGCTAGGTGATGGATCGAGGAGATTCATTTAGTGATCCTGTCTGGAGGCGGATTGTGGAAATCCAATGAGCCGAGTTGTGCATAATAAAATATCATTTCATTTTATCAATGAATATATTTTATTGTGGCATTGACATCTTGCTGTCTATTTGTTTTTGTCTGTGGCTGTAGGATGTCTGAGATGGGAGAGTTCAGTCCTGCTAGAGAGGTGGAGTTCACAGATATCCATGTGGACACAAGGCGTTTAGTGGAGGTGCAGCCGAGTGAGCCAGAGATGATGGAGACTAGGGATGAGTCTGAGGCCGAGGATGAGGATCCCGAGGAGGATCCAGTGATGAGCCACCTGAGTATGCAGATGGCATGGGCACTACTGCTAGTGATATCATAGAAGAGTTGACAAATAGGAACGAGGAGCTTGAGAATCGAGTGGTCCACTTAGAGGAGCAGAACCAGGATCACCAGGATCAGGAGGAGCAGTACAAGTCATTGGCGTATCAGACTTTGGGGGAAAAGGCGGAGTTGGCCCAGAGGCTGCAAGAAAAGGACCAGAGGATTGCCGAGTTAGAGGCAGAAGTTAACAGTCGATGTGGGGTTTCTATTCAGCTTGGTGTGATGGTTTATGACCTCTTAGAGGGGAATGTGGTGTTGGTAGGACAGCTGGAGCGGGTAGAGGATCAGCTAGAGGTTACTCGTCTAGAGAGAGATGAGGCTTTAGAGCAGTTAACATCCCTGACTGCAGAGATTAATTCCCTCAGGTTAGGCTTGACCACTTCCATTGGCAGGCTGAGGGACAGAGTGAGAAGGTACCCCAGGGAGGAGGGAAGCAGCAGGCGCGTGATTAGGCGCCGAGTGGTCGACAGGCTAGCTCGACGAGAGCTCAGAGTTGTAGTTCGCCGCAGCAGGCGGTGATGTGTTATGTTTAGCGTTATATTTGTAGTAGGTCGCACTTTTGTTATAATAGGGGCATACTTGTGTTGTAAATCCCTATGCTTGTAGGATGCATGGGGTAGTAGTTGAACCCCCAATTTTGTTTCTAGTATAGGGCTGGAAGATTATTATTCCCCAATTTGTTTATTAGAGGATATTTAGTGGTTGGCAGACTATGTCATTTAGCATTTATAGAAGTATGCCATGTGTTGAGTCTGGTTGTATTAAAACAGCAGTGTATGATTATAAATGTAGTTGTTTTATTTAAATCAAATGTGTTTGATAGATGCTTTTAGTCTTAATTGCTGACTTAAATGACTTTTGCTCATGGCATAAATTTATTAGTAAAAGCCGACGGTTTTCTTTTAAACAGACAATGCTGCCGAGAAGGCAACCCCGATACACAAGGGCGAAAGAGTCGGTGAATAACGAGGAGGGTCAAGCAGACCCTATGAGGACTTTTGTGAACTTGTTAGCCGAAGCAATGCAGGGCAGACAAGCCGCTGTGGTTGATCAGCTAGGAAGTCACATGGCGAACTTTAAGGACTTCAAATTAGTAGGGCCACCGGAGTTTTGTGGGACTACAGATCCGATTGAAGCCCAGACATGGATAGAAGAAATAGAGAAAGTTTTCGAGGTCGCACGAGTGGCCGAAGAACAAAAGACGTCGTTTGCCACTTTCATGATGAAAGGTGAGGCAAATTACTGGTGGAAGGCAAACAAAGGTCGAGCTGGGGAAGGCACGATTGCATGGGCTCGTTTCAAGGAGCTGTTTTTCGAAAATTACTTTCCAACAAGCAGGCAGGCAAGTATGGAGATAAAGTTCTTGGAACTAAAGCAAGGAAGCATGTCAGTTACGGAGTATCCCACAAAATTTAACGCGTTAGCTAGGTTTGCTCCACACCAGGTGGACACCGAAGCTAGGCGAGCGAAGAGATTTGAACAAGGGCTGAAACCTTGGGTGTATAGTAAGGTTACGGTTTTGCAAATCAAAACATTTTCTACGTTACTTAAGAAAGCAATCATTGCTGAGGGAGGAAATGAAGCTTTGACAAAGCACAACTAAGATCAGAAAAAGAAGAAAAGCCATGATGGTCATAAGGAAGGTATCAGTGGGGGAAGTAACCCAAATAAGAGAAAATGGAATGACAGTCCGATGTCCGGAAGCAAGTCCGGAGGGGATGCAAGGAAAAGTAATAAATGCGAGAAATGTGGAAGGAATCACTTTGGAGAATGCATGAAAGAAAAAGGAGTTTGTTTTAACTGTGGTCAGCCGGGGCACTTTGCCCCACAATGCCCAAAGGCGAAGGCAGGAAGTTGTTTTTCTTGTGGCGCTTCAGATCATCAGAAGAAGGATTGCCCAAAGAGGAAGAGCGATGCAGGCAGTGCTAACCAAGGGAACAACAGTAAGCTGACTATCGAAGGACCAACATAGCAGAACAGACCAATAGCACGCACCTTCAACATAACAGTACAATATGCGATGGAATTGAAGGACGTGGTGTCAGGTATTATTTCAATCAATAATATCAGTGCATATGTATTATTTGATTCGGGTGCTACCTATTCCTTTGTTTCGGAAGATTTTGCTAAACGGTTAAATTTACCTCATGAGAAATTAGAGAATCCTATGAATGTTGAAGTAGCTAATAAAGAAGTTATTCCTGTTGAATACATCCATAGAAATTGTTGTGCTGAGATAAACGGGTATAAACTGAGCGTAAATTTAATTCCGATATGACTAGGAGAATTTGATGTAATTCTTGGGATGGATTGGTTGTCTAATCATGGAGCTGTGATTGACTTTCAGAAGAAATATATACACCTGAAGACTCCTGATAAGTCGAGGGTTGTATTCTATGGTAGTAAATCGCCGAGACAAACTTGTTGTCTAACGATGATGCAAGCAAGGAGATTGCTCAGAAAAGGTTGCATAGGTTATCTGACTCATGTGGTTGATACTCAAAGAGTAGGGAGTGAAATGGGTCAGATACCTGTAGTAAGGGAATTCCCAAATGTTTTCCTAGATGAGTTACCGGGTTTGCCGCTGGATAGAGAAGTGGAATTTGTGATCGACTTGGTACTAGGAACCGCACCGATCTCAAAGGCACCGTACAGAATGGCACCGGTGGAAATGAAAGAACTGATGGTTCAACTACAGGAGTTGCTAGATAAGGGGTATATTCGTGCAAGTGTATCTCCATGGGGAGCGCCAGTACTGTTCGTAAAGAAAAAAGACAGATAGCTTAGGCTTTGTATTGACTATCGGGAGTTGAACAAAGTCATGATTAAGAGCAAGTACTCATTGCCCAGAATTGATGATTTGTTCGATCAATTAAAGGGAGCGAAATACTTCTCGAAGATTGACTTGAGGACGGGATATCACCAACTGAAGGTGAGGCAGGAGGATATTCCAAAGACAGCATTCAGAACTCGATATGGACATTTTGAGTTTTTGGTGATGTCATTTGGGCTGATGAACGCGCCAGCATCATTCATGGACATGATGAATAGAGTGTTCAAACAATACCTAGATAAATTTGTTGTCGTTTTCATAGATGACATCCTAGTCTACTCGAAGACGGTGGAGGAATACGTCGAGCATTTGAGGATAGCCTTGGAGACGCTAAGAAGGGAGAAGCTATATGCCAAGTTTTCTAAGTATGAATTTTGGCTACGAAGGGTGCACTTTTTGGGGCACGTAATTGACAAGGATGGTGTTTCAGTAGATCCTGCAAAAGTAAAAGCAGTAATAAACTGGGAACAGCCGAAGACGCCGACAGAAGTCCGAAGTTTCTTGGGATTAGCGGGTTACTATCAGAGATTTATTTAGAACTTTTCGAAGATAGCCACGTCGTTGACAAATTTGACAAGGAAAACTGTGAAGTATCAGTGGACGGATAAGTGCGAAGAGAGTTTCTTGGAGTTGAAGAAGAAACTTAGTGAAGCACCTGTGTTATCGCTACCGGATGATACAGGGGGATTTGTGGTGTATAGTGATGCATCACACAAAGGCCTTGGGTGCATATTGATGCAGCATGGGAGGGTCATTGCGTACACGTCACGACAATTGAAGGACTATGAGAAGGGATATCCGACTCATGACCTGGAACTAGCGGCAGTAGTGTTTGCTCTGAAGATTTGGAGGCACTACCTATATGGGGAGAAGTGTGAGATATACACAGACCACAAAAGTCTAAAGTATATCTTCACTCAAAAGGAACTAAACATGAGGCAGAGGCGATGGTTGGAGTTGATCAAGGATTACGATTACGAGATTATGTACCATCCTGGTAAAGCCAATGTAGTCGCTGATGCTCTGAGTAGGAAGGGCAGAGAAAAGTTAATGATGTTGACAGCTCAGGACGAACTGATAAAGGACATGGAGAGACTAGAGTTGGAGGTCTAGTATCTGACAAATGCAGATGAGAAACTGTTCGCAGTGGAGGCGAGTCCAACTTTATTAGACAGGGTAAAGGTGGCTCAAGGGAAGGATGATGAATACGTTTCCATAAGGGATCGAATCTCGAAAGGAGAGGAATTTAAGTACAAAATTGATAGCACGGGATTGCTAAGGTTTGAAGGAAGGATCTAGGTACCGATGGTTCCAGAATTAAGGGAAGAGGTTCTGCAAGAAGCTCATTCTACAAGATATTCGATACACCCAGGTAGTACTAAGATGTATCAGGACTTGCACCAACACTTCTGGTGGCCGAACATGAAGAGGGAGGTCGCAGAATATGTTGGTTGGTGTTTGACATGTCAAAGGGTAAAAGCAGAACATCAGAAACCAGGTGGACTGCTACAACCGCTGGAGATTCCGGAGTGGAAGTGGGAGCATATCACGATGGATTTTGTGACAGGGCTTCCACCAACTCAGAAGGGTTACGGCGCGATCTGGGTGATCGTGGATCGCTTGACTAAATCTGCACATTTTTTACCAATCAAGATAAGGTACAATCTGGAGCAGCTAGCAAAGTTATATGTAAAAGAGATTGTGTCACGACATGGGGTGCCGGTATCTATTATGTCTGACAGAGATCCGCGCTTCACGTCGAATTTTTGGAAGAGCTTACAGGAAAGGTTGGGAACTCAGTTAAGGTTGAGTACGATATATCATCCTCAAACAGATGGGCAAAGCGAACGAACGATCCAAACGCTCGAGGACATGCTTAGAGCATGTGTGATGGATTTGAAGGGTAGCTGGGATGATCACCTACCATTGGTGGAGTTTGCCTATAATAACAGTTATCATGCAAGTATTGGCATGCCGCCATACAAAGCATTATATGGAAGGAAGTGCCGAACACCTTTGTGTTGGGACGAAGTCGGTGAACGGAGACTGTTGGGACCTAAATTGGTGCAGCAGACCGTGGACGTCATCAAAATAATAAGAGCTCAATTGGTAGCGGCCCAGGACCGACAGAAGAAATACGTCGATTTACATCGTCAGAAGCGGGACTTTGAAGTTGGCAGTTTTGTATTTTTGAAAGTATCTCCCTGGAAAGGGAAGATCAGATTTGGGAAGAAGGGAAAATTGAGTCCCCGGTTCGTAGGACCTTTTGAAGTTTTAAAGAGGGTAGGTGAAGTGGCGTACGAGGTAGCTCTACCTCCTGAACTTGAGCATATTCACAATGTGTTTCACGTTTCTGTGTTGCGGCCATATAAACCCGACTACAAGCATGTGATATCCTATGAACCGATTCAAGTTGAGCGAGACTTGTCATATGAAGAGATTCCTGTCCAAATATTAGATAAGAAGGAGCAGACGTTAAGAAATAAGGTCATCCATTCGGTTAAAGTACTTTGGAGGAACCACACGGCTGAAGAAGCTACGTGGGAACTGGAAGAGAAGATGAGGAAGAATTATCCACATCTTTTCGAGTGAACCCCGGGTTAAGTTTTCCGTACCTAGATTGTAATTCTGGGGACAGAATTCTTATAAGGAGGGGAGGATGTAACGACCGTGAATTCTGGATAACCTTGTAATTTGAATTTTTGAATATTATTGAATATAATATATTTTATTAATATTATTCTGTGTTACGTGTTTAAAGGTTGTGTGACAACCTAAATTATGTGAATGCATGAAGTTTACGTGTTATAGTTTTATATGAGGGAATAAATTAATTTTGTGAAATGACGCTAAATTATTATTCACGAACACTATTCACGCGATAATATTTTTACGTATTTTTTAATTTCTATTATTTTCGTTAAGGTGTGTATGTGATGAGATAATTTTTCCAAGCGTTGGAATATTTGTTTGAGCTCGTTGGTGATTTATATCTTATCCGAAAGGTTATTATGGGTTATCCAAATAAATGGATAAACTCTGTAATTATTATTTTTACCCATTCTAATATTTTATGGTAATACCCATTTTAATTTTTGGGTAGAATTATTAAGCAAATTGGGTACAAATATGGAAGAATTCGGGTATGGGAGACCAAATGTGTGTATTAGTTTGTGTGTGTTGCTAATATAGGGAACCAACTTAATGCATGGACCAATGAGAAGTGAGCAAGAAGGGAGTGGTCGGATGAGTGGCCTTGAGCCAAGTAATTTCCTAACATTCTTCTCTATTCCATTTCCAAGAGGAACTCGGGTGCTACATTTGCATTCACCCGAAGCTCTATCCATTCTCCTATTCAATCCTTCTCTCCCCACTCCAACCATCAGCTCATCTTGGAAGCAAACCATCTGCAGAAGAGAGAACATAGAGAGAGAAAGAGAAGAAATAAGGAAGAAGAACTAGAGAGAGAAAGAGAGTTTCTAGAGAGAGAAAGAAGTGGGTTTGTTCGGGAAGACGCCAAGAAGAAGAAGAAGAGAAAGCTTCAAGCTCTAACCAAGTCTTTGAGCATCAAGGAGCAAGAATCAAGAGGTAAACATCAACCATAACCCTTCTCTCTCAATATTTCAAGCTTTCATGGTTTTGAAACTTATATGCTCGGTGGGTTTGATTTTTGTCGGTTATAATTATTGTTAGTTACATATAAGTTGTTATGGAAGTTCTTAAGACTCTAAAACCCTTCCTAATAACAGTAAAGTTGAACAATATAACGAGAAAATTCGAACCCATGCATAAAGGATGAAGAACAATGAAGAACATGGACATTTTGGACAAACACGGACATTCAGACTGTTTTAGAGAACTTGTAGCTTTGACTCTATGTTTGTTTGTTTTATTTGTTATTGCGATATTGTAGTTCCATGGGTTATCTTCATAACCCAGTTGGAACGGAGTAAAAAGCTTTTAAAACGAATTTGTGGTGAAGATTTTAGTAAACCATGTCAAGAACACGAGTGGTTTGTGTGAACAGTGACCTTGCAACCAAATCTAGTATTAATGTGTTTCTTGTAAAATTATGAACTTCTGGAGTAGTATAGTACACTGAATTAGGAAGCCATGGGCTTTGGAATGAACGCATTTCGACCTCGGATGAGGGAGATATAGCGATTTTAAGAATATGTGTCAAGGCTGTCAAGAACATGAAAAATTAGTGCGACGGGGCTCTTTGGAGCCACGGTTTTGACTAGTTAGAGAACCTGGAAGGTTTTGATTTTTGGGTATGTTGTAGTTCATGTTACAAGTTCCATAGCCTTAAGAACAGACCAATTCTGACTTAAAAAGAAGGAGTTATGATGTTTGGTAGAAGGTGCTACGAACTTGTCATGTAGGAGGTCGTAGAGTGCAAGTCGTGTGGTAATCTCTGACCATCGTAGAGTACCAATGGTGGGATGGGCTCTGAGGGTCGTAAAGTGGCCTCCGAAGGTAGTGGAGTGTCTCTCGGAATCGTAGAGTGCCTCTCGAAATCGTAGAGTGCAATTTTGGCCAAGTGTAAATCGTAGGGAGTAAGGGTCGTAGAGCTGAAATTTTGGCTAAGTGTACAATCGTAGGGACACTTTCAGCCTGAACATCAATTAGTAATTCGGGCATTACTTTCTCATACAAACTCGAATTGAGATGATCCAGGATGATTCGGAAAGAGGAAGAGTAGTCCTACAACTTTCATTTACTAAGCTTCGAGAGTTAAGGTCGAGATGAATCTCAAAATTGAGCATCTTTATCACTGTTGGCGATCGTAGGGAATAAGGGTCGTAGACTCAAAATTTGGCTAAGCATGAAATCGTAGGGAGTAAGGGTCGTAGAGCTGAAATTTGGCTAAGTGTAAAATCGTTGGGACACTTTCAGCCTGACCACCACTTAGTAATTCGAGCATAACTTTCTCATACGAACTCGGATTGCGATGATCTAGGATGATTCGGAAAGAGGAAGAGTAGACCTACAACTTTCATTTACTGAACCTTGAGAGTTAAGGTCAGGACAAATCTCAAAATTGAGCATCTGTATCACTGTTGGCGATCGTAGGGAGTAAAGGTCGTAGACTCGAAATTTGACTAAGTATGAAATCGTAAGGAGTAAGGGTCGTAGAGTAACTTTCTCATACGAACTCGGATTGAGATGATCCAGGATGATTCGGCAAGAGGAAGAGTAAACCTACAACTTCCATTAATTAGGATGGAGATTTCATGCCTGGTTCAAATTCGAATTTGGGCAGTTTGGTGACGTTATGCATGTCACTTAAATGGTTAAGTATGAAATTTGGCGTATGTGCGTGCAAGCGTCATAACGTTATAACTAGTGTGCTTAGCCTTGCTTGGTATTATGTTTCTAATATGTATATAATGTTGTGGGTAGTGGAAACCAATATTTGGTATTCATTATGTGACTAATTTATCGTATATTTATGTGCACATATGTGTGTAGGATAATTGAAGAGCGTGTGTTGTATTATTGTAGCAGACACATCAGGCAAGTTCTTCTTACTCAATTTACATTTGAGCAAGTTCTTCTTACTCAATTTTCATTTGAGCAAGTTCTTCTTACTCAATTTACATTTGAGCAAGTTCCCTTACCTTAAGCAAGATTATACTTGAGTAAGTACTATATATTATTGCAAGTTTCCTGACTCGTACTAGAGTTATTACTTTCAAGTTATACTAGTGGATTAATTATTGCCAATTACTCCACATCAAAGACAATTATTGACATTCGCACCTTGTGCCTTTGAATTCATGAATTGTTGTCGGATTGTGAAATGTTTAAGTTCTTCATTCATGAACTGTTTAATAAATAGTCTACGCCATTTGTTTTGGCTAGACATATGCAGGTTAATATCTTTTTAAAAGTTATCCAAACTAGTAGTTGGTACGGATTCTTGGACTGAGAGAGCAACCCTTGTTAGGGGATTATAATGTTTCGGTTATTCGATGCAGTCAGAGTTAAATGTTATGCATATACATGGTGTACAAGAGGCTGATCCCCTCGAGTACAACTGACGGGGCCAGGTTTTAAAAGAGTTAGTTGAATGATTGACTCTTTGGCCAAAAAGTTCATGGTCGGTTGGACCACTCAGCAGTAAATAATCATTATTTATTGTTTCATTTGAACTTTGATTATGTCATTTCAGCTATTTCATCAATGTTCGTAAATTGTTGATCTATGCGGCTATTATTCTCACTCATTCATGATATATCTTCTTTATTCATTTTAAACTTACTGAGCAAAGTAGTTGCTCACCCTTGCTATATCATGAAACTATTGCAGTTAAGCCGGGGAGTTCCAAAGCGGACAAAGGCAAAGGAAAACTTAAGGAATAGTTATATGTACTATCCCGTTATGTAATCGTGGAATAGTTTTGTATTATTAATGTATTCTGCGATGTATTTATTTTAAGGTTATAGACCTTGGGACCGTAGTAAACCTTTTGTAATGAACAACATATGTTTATTTTATTCCGCATTAGTTTATTTGTGTTGTTTAAAGGTGTATGGATGTATTTTATCGTAAGCACCAAATTTGAGGTATTGGTACCTGAATTTGGGGGTGTCACAGCAGCTCTCCCTCACTCTCTCTACCTGCTTATGGGCTAACTTGGAATGGAAGAGCAAGGGAAGTGGCATGGGAGGAAATGAAATGGAAGAGGAGAAGTGGAGGAGTAATTTAGGGAAAAGTGGGTTTGTGGCTCAAGGACTTGTCCAACAATTTCAAATGCTTGTCGGCAACTCCCTTCATGCTCTCATTTGATTGGTCTAAATTGGTGGGTTGGTTCCCTCTTGGAGTAACAAGCCAAAATAAATACCCAAATACACAAAAATATATCCAAAAACTCCCACTTTTGTACCAAAACTGGTAAATAACTCTACCCAAAATTAAAATGGGTACTCTCATAAATTATTAGGATGCATAAAAATAATTACTACGGGATTTGTCCATTTATTCGGAACACCCATAATATACCCTTCGAATACGGATAAAATCACGTATCAGCTCAAATAAAATTTCTGACGCTTGAAAAAATTATTCGTTCGCATACACGCATTAACAAAATTATTCAACATCAAAAAAGACGAAAAAAATAGCTGGCATGAATAGTGCATCGGGAAATGTGCCCCATGAATAATTATTTAGCGACGCTACGCAAAATCAATTATTCACTTAAACAAAACTATAACACGTAAAATTTCATGCATTCACATAATCCAGGTTGTCACACAACCTTTAAACATGCAACACAAAATAATATTAATAAAATATAATATATTCATTAATATTTAAAAATTCGAATTACAAGGCAAATCCAAAATTCCCGATCATTACACGTGCAATGCTTTGTTCAAATATCTTAACTCCCCTTTTAGATCAATTAACCACATAGAATTGACATCCGAGAAATCACAATTACGTAAGAGCCTCTGTCGATGGTCAATTACGAATCTTCCTAATGCGGCATATAGGTATATGTCTATCCTACACACTATCAAGAAACTAATTTGAAGAATAATTAACAAGACACATGTCACTAAATCTCATCAACCACCCTTTCAATTACTAACTTTCACATAGGAAGTCATTAAGATTAGATTCTCAATTGGTTGCACACGGTATCTAGGTATATGTCTATCCTAAATACTATCAATTTACCTATCATTGAGGATAATCAACAAGACACACGTCACTAAATCTTTATTAATCACCCACAACAATCTTTAACTTTCGCATGATATCATAACTAGGTCTTAACAATATAATCCATTCGTCAAGTTCATATAGGTTCCCAAGGTAATTACGAGCCAAGCAATTAATCTATATGCATAGGTTATGATAACCAATTCATATGAGTTATAATAATCAAAGGAAGAGAAATTAATTCAAATAAGCAATGGGTTCAATTACAATCTTAGATTAAAAACTAATTACATAGAGGAAAAAGATAACAAAAGATAAAGGATGACTTCCCCATTGTTGTTAGATGAAACTCCATTGAAGCACCTCCATTGAAGCTCCTCCAAGCTTTAGAAGAACCATGGCCAATGGCCATGGCCTCCCTCCTCTCTCTCTCTCTCTAAATCTGATTTTAGAACTCTAGAATATGATAAAATGGAGGCTACATGTTATATTTATAGTGCCCAATGCAAAACCCTAGCTTAGCCCACCAAAAATGACCAAAAGGGGCTGAAAATCGGGAAATCTGACAAGTTTGGCGCTCCCGCGCGCTGGCTGGTGCGCCTGCGCCCATGCGCTGCCCAGCCGCGCGCGCCCATGCCGCCCATGCTGCCCCACGCACGCCCATGTCCCGCACCCGCGCTAGCGTTCTGTCACCCAACTCAACTTTGACGTCTGTTAGTAAAATAGCCATAACTTTCTCATACAAACTCCAAATAAGGCGATTCAAGAGGATATGGAAAGGTAAGAAGTAGCTCTATAACTTCCATAACTGGAGCTTGAAAACATAATGGTTGGAAAAAGGGTGAAATTGAGCTCAAAGTGTCCACTGTGTAAAATTCATGCTAAATCCGCTGGTATAACGACCATAGATCTCTCATACGAACTCGCATTGGGATGATTGAAGATATTCCGGAAAGCTAAGGAGATTATCTACAACTTTTGTTCTTTGAGTTTTGAGAGATACGAATTGGAGCATGGTTGAAATTGAGCCGCAAGTAGCCGCTATGTCAATGTTAAGTTGAAAATGGTACTCATGGCACTCCAAACGTTGACGCTCAAATAGCCTTTGCTCCATTTCCTACAAAACTAAACAAAAACACATAAAAACAATATAAACACATAAAAACGATACAAAATAACATTTTACATAAACATGATAAAAATACATAAAAACCAAACGAAAAGACTTAGGATTTACAAATTATCAAGCTCAAAAGTGTCTATTCTCCTCAAGTCTTCATTGAGGAAGGATGTCCCCACATCCATTTGCCAGATTTCGTAATAATAAGTTGCAATCACAAGCAAAATCCAAATGGACTTGAGCATTGAAACCGGTGAGAAGATTTCATGATGGACAACTCATTGCCATTAGTTGAAATCTCTTGTTACCATTCTGATCTTATAGGTCTCCACCTTGCCATTAGCTCCAGTCTTTCCTTTAAAGACCTATATACACCCTTTAGGCTTTATGCCTACCGGAGGGTTAACCAAAGTCCACACTTGGTTTTTTATATATGGAGTCCATTTTGGATTTTATGGTCATCTGCCATATCTCTGAGTGTCTACTACTCATAGCCTCATCGTATATAAATAGATCATCATCCTCTATGATGCGTACCTCATTATCATCCTCTATGATGAATCCATACCTCCTAGGTATCTTCGGTACTTTTCCAGATTTACGATTCGGTTGTGGTACAATAGGTCTATCTACAGGTTCCTCGGTTTGACTTAAAATGCTTTGTGGTTCTTGAACTCCTTCAAGATCTATTACCCTCCGACTAGCTCCTTTAATGATAAACACATTTATCGAAAAAGGCAGTGTGTTTCACAACAAACACATTTTGCTTAGTAGGATTATAGAACTTTTATCCTAAACTTACTTTAGAAAGTTCCACAAATCTGCACTTGTCAGATTTTTGTCCCAAGCTTATCCTTTTGAAACCTTTTCACATAAGCTGGACAACCCCTTATCTTAACATACTTAAGACTAGGAATCATCCCTATCCATAACTTTTATGGAGTCTTGGGACCGAATTTTGAGGTTACCTTATTTTGTAGATATACAGCCATTTCTAGGACATAATCCCAGAATGATACTAAAATGTCGGTAAAAATCATTATGGACCGCACCATGTCCAACAAGGTTCAATTTCTCCTTTTAGATACACCAATCAATTATTGCGTATCATGAAGCGTCCATTATAAGAAAATACCATTTTGAAATGATCTAGAAACTCATTGTATAAGTATTCCTTCCTCGATCTGATCAAAGAATCTTAATACTGAAAGTAGTATGTACACAAGCTAATCATATTTGATATGATGTAGCATATACTTTGTAATCTTATTCATTTGTTAAAGGCATTTTACTTTATCTACATCGTGCTATTATATTAAATGTGATAAACCCATTGTTTTGAGCAATGTTTTTAGAATCATGATAGTGATCATGCTAATGAGATCTAAATTCTAGATAGCTCACAAACTGAAATCGTTCCTAATCGATGGATTACTAAAAGGGGATTAGTGAATCTGGATAGATTAGTACATACGTTGCTTGCTTTTATGAAAAGGATGATTGATCTCATAATCATTTGTGTGGAGACACTAAAGCAAATATGTAGGTGCTTATTAGAGAATAAGTTCACTGAACGCGACTCGCTAAGGAATACCTAATGGAGTTTTACTCGCCTGTCAATAGGAATTCCTCTAGTGATAGTAGTACAAGTGATCCTTGGACTTGAGATCATCATAGTATCTTGTGTATGGTGAGTTATACTTTGACATGTCCCTTAAGACCCCCAGGGTATATCAAAGGGTATGATTGGGTATAATAACTTATACATGGAGATAGGTGAATGATCAACAAAGAATCTACCACTTCTAATAAAAGGAGAGAATGTCCTATGTGATTTGATAAATGACGACTCAGAAGTCTTTGGCCAAAGTAGAATGAAATTAGAAAGGAGTTTCTAATTTGCATTATCAGAGTTGTTCACTGAAGAATCGAAATGTATATAATTAAATAAAATAAGACTTGACAGTAATTCCATGTCTTATATTTAATTGGGACATTGTATGGTAGATGGATTGAATTGTACGGTAACTATTCACTAAAAGGTTCTTTTGTGATTAATGTTGAAATCTATATTATCTGGAAAGTCATTGATCGCTAAAGGGGCTTACCCTTATTTTAGAATAAATATTATTTATTTAAATGTATTAAATAGTTTAATTTATTTATTTACATAAAATTAGAATTGTTCTAATTGATTTATTCACAACCGATTTAATATGGGGAACCTAAAGGGTCACACCGCAAAAGGAAAATATTTATTTAAGAAGAAAATGGCATAATTGTAATAATAAGTTAAGTGTATTTAATTTAGTCTATGGAGATAGAATAAATTAAATACCTTAATATTTATTATTTAATATTTTGGAAATATTAAATATAAATTAATAAGAGGAGTCTTATTATTATTATTACTATTACTATTATTTAATTCCTAATAGGGATTGGGAATTAATTAATAGAAGTACTCTCTCATAAATTCCTAATTGGATTAGGAGTTTAATTAATTAAAGGAGTTTAACTAAAATAAAAACCCTAATCCTAAATGGTTTAGGAGGGTTCCCTATATCTATAAATAAGAGGAGTCTTATCATGATTTGGGGTTAGACAGTTACACACTCTTCCATAAGAATTGGGGAGAGAGTGAGAGTACTTGCAATTTCTATAGAGATAGAAACTAGGGTTTTTCCAACACCCATCTTCTTGAACAACTATTATTCCTTGGTGGATCACCTCTAGAGACCAAACACTTGGGTGGCTAACGTTGATCAAATGAAAGAATTTAATCGATGGAATTCAAGGAGAACGCGAAGGATTTGGAGGTGAACTCGTACCTGTGGAAGCATGGTTCTATAAGGGTATGATTCTCATACTTTATCTCTTTCGTTTAATTGATAATTGAGCACATGGATGATCATGGTGATGGTTTGTATGAAAAATTTTAAAATCCGTTTTATTGCGCTTCCGCACTATTTATGTAATTTGATTGCATGTTCGCGCTATATACAAATCTAACAGTGGCATCAGAGCCTAACCTTGTGCTAATTATCGATTATTATGATTCCATGTATGTATGGGTATGCGATTGGATCGATTTTTTGGGCAACGAAAAAAAAATTTCGAAGTCTGCTACGCGGCGCGGCTGCGCCGCTTCCAGTTCATTCTAGTGTGCGGCCGCGCCCGAACCCAGAAATCGTTTCTGGGGGTGCAGCGCGGCCGCGCCGCTCCTAGTTCATTTTGGATAGCGGCCGCGCCGGTCTGCAGATTTTGAAATTTTTTTTAATTTTGATTTTATTTATTTTCAATTAAGATAAAAGGTTTATTTTCAATTGGAATATAATTAAAATTAAAAGTTTTATTTGAACTTGGAATTGGATTCTAAGTTAACTAGAATAAAGGAGTTTATTCACATATGGAATAGGATTTCATGTTTCCTTAAAAATAAAGATGTTTATTTTGATAAGGAATAAAATTCAACATATTTTATTTTCCAACAATTTTAAGTTAAAATAAAAGAGTTTGTTTTGAACTTGAAATTGGATTCCATGTTAATTGAAATAAAAGAGTTTATTTTGATTTGGAATTTGACTAAAAATAAAGGAGTTTATTTTTCTTAAAAATTGGATAAAATAAAATAAATAAGTTTATTATGATTTAAATTTTGATTAAAATAAAGGAGTTTATTTTTTGTTTTAAAATTGGATTTCTAGTAAACTTTTAATTGCCCATTAAATGATATCAATGCATATATGGAATGGTTTTATTATTCATGAGATGAATGTTATTTATTGATACATATGGAGATATGTATGATAATAAATAGGGATTGATTATGGACTACTAACCAATGTGTGATTGGATTTATTTTAGCGGATGCTTGAATGAATGGTTTTTTTATAAATAGGGTCTGCGTACCTCATCTTCTCTAGTTTTTCTTGATGTAAATTCTATCTCCCTCCTATGTACTTCCCCTTGACTGCTGATCAAGGTTTCTATTTATTGTAAATAGTTTATGTAATAGGTTTAGTTAGAATTACTTAAAGAATTGGAGACAAAGGAGCAAGGAGCGCTTGAAGACCCGTTTGTAATGGAGCCCGGGTTTAAATGTAATAGTTATATTTAAATTTTGTTCTTGCACCCTAGGTTTGACCTTTTGGTTCACTTGGTGGCTCTAGTGTACCAAACTAAAATAAAAGTCCATAATCAATCCGGGAAGAATATAGCATTCTATATGTGCATGATTACTATATATATATATATATATATATATATATATATATATATCTGTGTGTGTGTGTGTGTGTGCATGCGCGCTAAACAAGATGAGACAAATAATTAACAAACCCCTCAAAGAAATTATATTAAGTCCTAAGTGTTCAAAAGATATTTGGAATATCGAACGTCGCCTTCTAGCATGGTAAAGCGATAGAGTATTAAATATTTAATATGAGTTTGTTGTGTCACACAAGGCAAGTATTAAATATTTAAGATGTTGCTTTATCACATTTGATGCTTATAAATAGACTGAACGATGTTGTTTTGTTGTGTCACGCAAGGACAGTGTTTTTCTTTCGAATATATGGAAGTGCTAGGTTGGACTTAACTTGGATAATTTTGATTCGGATGTGTCACACTTGATCAAAATAATCTAAGAGGCAAAATACAAGGAGTTACATAGTGATGTAATTGACAATAGTTGTCTACCTATTTATCTATATATCGTTTGTTGTGTCACACAAAGCTATATACATTTGAAATGGGATCCTTATTCTCACTAGCAAACCTTTAATTAGATTTTTCGAACTATATATATTGAGGGTAATATAGTTTGATTAAAAAGTGAGAGATACCAATTTAAAATAAAGACCTAATTTATTTTGGTTATTTATTAAATGAATGTATGCTAAAATATTGTTAAATTATAAATTCATTTAACAGAATTTTACAATGTCTAATTCACTATCACTGAGTAGCATATTAGATGCTAATTAACCGGACCGAATTATACGGACTAGTTAAGGAATCTGAGAATAGTTCTCAAGGCTGAACAACTATCTTATGTCCTTAATATGCCTATCCCTGCAATGGTTGCAGACAATGCCTCAGAGGAAGAGATTGTTACTTTTAGAAAGTAGTAACATGATGCACAGTTGGCTCAATGCATCATGCTCGCATCCATGAGTAACGAGCTTCAGCGTCAGCATGAAACTATGGATGGTCCTACTATACTCCTGCACCTTCAAGCAGTTGAAAGGTGAGGAAACTAAGACTATTAGATATCAGATATCTAAGGAGCTTTTCCGATCTAGAATGACCGATGGCACTACAGTACAGACATATGTCCTAAAATGATCAATCTGATTGAACAATTGGGACAACTAGGTTTTAATGGATGGAGAGTTGATTCAAGATTTGATCTTGCAATCACTTCCGGACTCTTTCTCGCAAATTGTTGTGAATTTCTACATGAACAAGCTATATGTCAGCCTGCCTGAGTTGCTTAAACATGTTGAAAACTATAAAGAGTCATTTTTCAACCAAGAAAGACCAAGTCTTACTAGTAGATGATTCTTTCAGGAAGCGGAAGAGGGCCAAAGGATCTTCTTAAATGAAGAACAATTCAAAGAAGGTAAAAGAAAAGGCAAAAACAAAGGACAATAAGAACAAGACTGATGAAGATAGCAAAGGAGTTGGCTTCCACTGCAATAAGCCTAGATACTAGAAAGGAAACTGTAAGGAGAATCTTATAGAGGCTAACCAGATGAAGCTTAGTGAAGCTTCAGTTACAAATACAGGTTTGTTAATGATTAAAAATAAATCTTTCTGTAAGTCAAGGTTCTACTTGGGTATTGGATACCGACTGTAGTTCTCACGTATGCAATCTAATGCATAGACTAAGCAGAAGTAGAAAGCTAAACAAAGAGTAAGTAATCTTATGTGTGGGAATGGAGCAAAGGTTGCTGCATTAACCATAGGAACTTATAGTTTAGCATCGCCTACGGGCAAGTCTATTAAGTTAATAAGTTGTTATTATGTTCCAATTCTCATTAGAAACATTAGAACTTTCGTTGTTGGACAAGGAAGGTTCTGGTATTATATTTAAGAACAATTGTTGTTCTATTTATAATGATAATGTTTTGTTTGAAACTGGAAGATTACTTGATAGACTTTGTATACTTGACTTACATGAAAAATATTTTGCAAATTGAATAAACAAATAAAAGAAAAGGAGATGGTCATTCAAAGAGTTGAATGTGTGTATTTGATAAAATACAAGTCTGAATCATTTGAAATGTTCAAAGAATTCAGAAGTGAAACATATTGACAAAGTATTAAGATTCTTTGATTAGATCGAGGAAGGAATACTTGTGCAATAAGTTTCTAGATCATCTCAAAATGGTATTTTCTCATAATGGACACCTCCTGATACGCAATAATTGATTAGTGTATCTAAAAGGAGAAATTATACCTTATTGGACATGGTGCAGTCCATAATGATTTTTACCGACATTCTAGCATCCATCTGGGGTTATGCCCTAGAAACGGCTGCATATCTACAAAAATAAGGTAACCTCAAAAATTCGAGCCCAAGACTCCATAAAGGTTATGGATAGGAAGGATTCCTACTCTTAAGTATGTTAAGATAAGGGGTTGTCCAGCTTATGTGAAAAGGTTTCAAAGATAAGTTTGGGACAAAATCTGACAAGTGTAGACTTGTGGGATATCCTAAAGAAAGTTTAGGATATTATTATTACTATAATCCTACACGCTGCCTTCTTAGATAAAGGTGTTTATCATTGAAGGAGCTAGTGGGAGGGTAATAGATCTTGAAGGAGTTCAAGAACCACAAAGCACTTTAAGTAGAACCGAGGAACCTGTAGATAGACCTATTGTACCACCACCGAATCGCAAATCTGGAAGAGTACCGAAGATACCTGGGAGGTATGGATTCATCATAGAGGATGATGGTGAGGTACGCATCATAGAGGATGATGATCCAGTTATATACGATGAGGCTATGAGTAGAAGACACTCAGAGAAATGGCAGATGGCCATGAAATCCGAAATGGACTCCATGTATGAGAACCAAGTATAGACTCTGGTTACTCCACAAAAGGGCATAGTGCCTAGAGGGTGAATATGGGTCTTTAAGAGAAAGACTGGGGCAAATGGCAAGGTGGAGACCTATAAGACCAGACCTGTTTAAAAGGTTTTTCAAGTCAAGGAGTTGACTGTGATAAAACCTTATTACCGGGTAATGCTCAAGTCCATTTGGATTTTGCTTGTGATTGCAGCTTATTACGAAATCTGGCAAAATGGATGTGGAGACACCCTTCCTCAATGAAGACTTGAGGAGAATATATGTATGATACTGCCAGAGGAATTTGTTTCAAAGGTTGAAGCGAATCGTGTTTTAAGCTACAATGATCCATTGATGGATTGAAGCAAGTTTCTCAAAGATGGAACATTCATTTTGATGAAACAATCAAAAAATTTTGATTTTCTCAAAAATGAGAATGAACCTAGTGTGTACAAAAGGGTCAGTGGGAGCGCTGTGACATTCTTGGTATTATATGTTGATATACTACTGATAAGGAATAACACATCAATGCTACAATTAGTAAAGATAAAATTTTCTAAACATTCCTCTATGAATGACTTGGCAGGAGCATCCTATAAATTGGGGATATAAATCTATATAGATAGATTTAAAAGGATGTTCGGCTTGACCCAAGGAACGTATATTCATTTGATGCTAAAGGCGTTTAACATGGCAAATTCTAAGAGAGGTCTCATGATGATGAGCCACGGAGTGTATCTCTCTAAAATTGTCCCCAATTGAGAGAGAGATCGCATGAGTTATTATCATGTATGCAATGAATATACAAGGCTTGATGTTGATCAGTCATATTCTGGAGATGATCATTATAAGACAATGATAAACATCTTTAGGTACTTAACTGGTACTGAAGATGTGATTATGATTCATGGTAGGTGTGCATTAAAACTAGAGGGCTAAACAGACTCAAGTTTTTCAGACTGACCAAGACAATAACAAATCCACTTTAAGGTAAATCGTTACCTTGAAAGGTGGTGCAGTGAATTGGAAATGTTCTAAACAGCAAAGAGTTGCTGGTTTAGTGACAAGGACAAAGTATATAACTGTAAATGAAGCTGCAAGTTGATTATTTGGATGAAAAGTTCAATACAGAACTAGGAATAGTTCCTAAATCTCATCTTGGATTCAAACAAATATTGCGGCACTTTCATTTGATTAGTGGGATCATTGAAAGAGGAAAAAGTCACTATAGAGATAGTGGACTCTCGAGAACAACATTGCATATCCATCTACTGAAGCTTTATCCAACAGCAGGATGATCGTCACTTAGAGAAGAAGGGTATTAATTACATGGCGATTAACTTTAGTGCAAGTGGGAGATTGAAAGTAGTATGCACACAAGCCAATCATATTTGATATGATGTAGCATATACTTTGTAATCTTATTCGTTTGTTAAAGGCATTTTACTTTATCTACATCGTGCTATTATATTAAATGTGATAAATCCATAGTTTTGAGCAATGCTTTTAGAATCATGATGGTGATCATGCTAATGAGATCTAAATTCTAGATAGCTCACAAACTAAAATCGTTCCTAATCGATGGATTACTAAAAGGGGATTAGTGAATCCGGATAGATTAGTACATACGTTGCTTGCTCTTATGAAGAGGATGATTGATCTCATAATCATTTGTGTGGAGACACTAAAGCAAGTATGTAGGTGCTTATTCGAGAATAAGTTCACTGAACGTAGCTCGCTAAGGAATACTTAATGGAGTTTTACTCGCCTGTCAATAGGAATTCCTCTAGTGATAGTAGTACAAGTGATCCTTGGACTTGAGATCATCATAGTATCTTGTGTATGGTGAGTTATACTTTGACATGTCCCTTAAGACCCTTAGGGTATATCAAAGGGTATGATTGGGTATAATAAGTTATACATGGAGATAGGTGAATGATTGTGACACCCCCAAATTCAGGTACCAATACCTCGAATCTGGTGCTCACGATAAAATACATCCATACATCTCTAAACAACATAAATCAACTAATGCGGAATAAATAAACATATGTTGTTCATTACAAAAGGTTTACTACGGTCCCAAGGTCTACGGTCCCAAGGTCTATAACCTTAAACAAATACATCGCAGAATACAATAATAGTACAAAATGATTCCACAATTACATAACAGGATAGTGCATTTAACCATTCCTTAAGCTTTCCCTTGCCTTTTTCTGCTTTGGAACTCCCCGGCTTAGCTGCAATAGGTTCATGATATAGCAAGAGTGAGCAACTACTTTGCTCAGCAAGTGTAAAATGAATAAAGAGGATATATCATGAATGAATGAGAATAATAATCGCATAGTTCAACAATTTAAGAATATTAAAGAAATAGTTGACAATATAATCAAAGTTCAAATGAAATAATGAATATTGATTATTTCCTGCTGAGTGGTCCAATAGACCATGAACTATTTGGCCAAAGGATCAGTTATTCAACTACCTTTTTAAATGCATGGCCCGTCAGTAGTACTCGAGGGGATCAGCCTCTTGTACCCTATGTATATGCATAACATTTAGCTCTGACTGTATCGAATAATCGACACATTAAAATCCCTTACATAAGGGTTGCTCTCTCAGTCCAAGAATCCGCACCAACAATCAGTTTGGATAGCCTTTAAAATAATAACCTGTACGTGTCCAGCCGAAACAAGTGGCGTAGACTATTCCCTTAAACAGTTCATGAATGAAGAACTTATGTTTCACAGTCCAACAACAGATTTCGAATCCAAATGCACAATGTGCGAATAGCAATAATTATCCTTAATGTGGAGTAATTAACAATAATTAAACCACTAACCATGATTGAAATATGATAACTCAAGTTGAGTTAGGAAACTTGCAATAATATAGAATGATTGCTCAATTAATAAATAAACTCGCACATTAAATGAAAGCTGTGCGATTGAGAAAACCTGCCCAATATTAAATTGAGTTAGGGTAAAGAAACTTGCCCAACACAAGGGTTAGACAAAGGTTAGAGAACTTGCCTGAAGCGCTGCTACAATAATACAACACACGCTCCTTAATATCCTACACAATTAAGTACGTATTTACATAACAATTAGTCACATTCCAAATAATGGTTCAAAACGGATGCCGCATCATTAAACACATTGATTGCCCTACGACTACCCCTGGAAACCAAGCCTAAATTGCAATTAGATTATTCAATTTCCGCCTTAAGACAATACCAATTTGGTTGACATTTGGAAAACAATTAAGCATTTAGGGCTTAACAAACTATGATTAATTAACCTGTCTAATCATTTAGTACAAATAAATATATAAGTGTTGGACCCGTTGAAGAGGATTCATTAGGTCCGACTCAACCTGACCTGGCCTGACTGCCCGACCCGGTCCAGACACGGAACTGGCGCTGCAGTGCCTAGCCAAAGCACTAGGCCTCACTCTACGGCGTGAGTCTCGTGTTTTCTCCATAACAGGGCTTCACGCTGCGGCGTGAGCCATAGTGCTTGGGCCTCACGCTGCGGCGTGAGCCCCGGTTTTTCCCCATAATGCCCCTTGCTGCAGCGTGAGCTGCAGGGTTCATGAGTGGCGCTGCGGCGCCATTTTACAGTAGCCAGATTCTGGGTTTGTTCCCAGTTCGCGACTCCGGCCTCCGGCCACTCCAACCTCCATAACTCCTTCAATACTCAAGCAAATTGGTCCATTTCGGATTCTATGGACTCCTAACCTATGGGGCTACAACATATCAAAAATTTAGAATTACCCATAAATATTAACATGGCCAAATCTTATGCCAAAGTACAAAGTTCATACTCTGTTCTTCGAGTTCTTGACATGTTTTACAAAAATCATTACTACGAACTCGTTTTAACTCCTTTTTGGTCCATTCCGATTGGGTTAGCTTTGTAACCCATGGAAATACCATAACAACAAACAAAATTAACAAACACGAAATCATAGCTTTACAGTCCTCTAAAAAGTCCGAACGTCTAAGTTCATGTCCAAAGTCCATTGTTCTTGCTCCATTAAGCCAAGGTAAGGATTTCTTGCGTTTTTGTTCCACTTTGATGTTATTAATGGCTTACATAGTCTCTTAACAATATTTACAAACAATCACAACAAACAAAAACACCAAGAATCGCCAAAAATCTGACCCACAAGCTTAAGAGTTTAAAACTAAGAAAAACTTAAAAATCTTTACAAGAAATCGAATGGAAAGGATTTGGTTGGTGTTTACCTCTGTAAATCCTTCCTAGATGGTTAAAAAGCTCGACTAGGACTAATTTTGAGGATTCTCCTTGCTTGAATCCTCTTCTTCTTCCACCCGTGCCTTCTTCTTCTTCTTCCTTCCTTTTTCCGGCGACCTCCGGCGACTTCTTCCTCTTCCTTCTTTGCAGCAGATTTCTCTCTCTCTCTCTCTCTCTATCAGCTGATGGTAGTTTGAATGGGATGCAAGAGAGAATTGGAAAATGATTTGGGAGAAGTTGAGTGAATTAGGGAGAAGTGGGAGAAATGGGTGTGAGGCTCAAGGTGGCCAAATTTTTCAAAGGCTTGTCGGCAATACTCCCCCAAGCTCTCATTTGATTGGTCCAAAATGAGGGATTGATCCCTCTTGGAGTAACAAGCCAAAATAAATACCCGAAAACACCAAAAATATATCCGAAAACTCCCACTTTTGTACCAAAACTGGTAAATAACTCTACCCAAAATTAAAATGGGTACTCCCATAATTATTGGGATGTATAAAAATAATTATTATGGAATTTGTCCAAACATTCGGAACACCCATATAACACATTTCGGATACAGATAAACTCACGTATCAGCTCAAATAAAATTTCCGACACTTAGAAAAATTATTCGTACGCATACACGAATTTGTGCAATTTATTAAAGTCGAAAAAGACACAAAAATATTATAGCGTGAATAGTGCCTTGGGAAACGTGCCTCGTGAATAGTGATTTAGCGACGCTACGCGAAATCAATTATTCACTCAAACAAACTATAATACGTAAAATTTCATGCATTCACATAATCCAGGTTGTCACACAATCTTTACACATGCAACACAAAAATAATATTAATAAAATATAATATAATCATTAATATTCAAAAAATTGAATTACAAGGCAATTTCAGAATTCTTGGTCATTACAATGATTAACAAAGAATCTACCACTTCTAGTAAAAAGAGAGAATGTCCTATGTGATTCGATAAATGACGACTCAGAAGTCTTTGGCCAAAACAGAATGAAATTAGAAAAGAGTTTCTAATTTGCATTATCAGAGTTGTTCATTGAAGAATCGAAATGCATATAATTAAATAAAATAAAACTTGATAGTAATTTCATGTCTTATATTTAATTAGGACAGTGTATGGTAGAAGGATTGAATTGTATGGTAACTATTCACTGAAAGGTTCTTTTGTGATTAATGTTAAAATCTATATTATCTGGAAAGTCGTTGATCGCTAAGGGGGCTTACCCTTATTGTAGAATAAATATTATTTATTTAAATGAATTAAATAGTTTAATTTATTTATTTAAATAGAATTAGAATTGTTCTAATTGATTTATTCACAACCGGTTTAACATGGAGAACCAAAAGGGTCACACCGCAAAAGAAAAATATTTATTTAAGAAGTAAATGGCATAATTATAATAATAAGTTAAGTGTATTTAATTTAGTCTATGGAGATAGAATAAATTAAATAGCTTAATATTTATTATTTAATATTTTGGAAATATTAAATATAAATTAATAAGAGGAGTCTTATTATTATTATTACTATTACTATTATTTAATTCCTAATAGGGATTGAGAATTAATTAATAGAAGTACTCTCTCATAAATTCCTAATTGGATTAGGAGTTTAATTAAAATAAAAACCCTAATCCTAAATAGTTTAGGAGAGTTCCCTATATCTATAAATAAGAGGAGTCTTATCATGATTTGGGGTTAGACGGTTACATACTCTTCCATAAGAATTGGAGAGAGAGTGAGAGTACTTGCAATTTCTATAGAGATAGAAACTAGGGTTTTACCAACACCCATCTTCTTAAACAACTATTATTCCTTGGTGGATCACCTCTAGAGGCCAAACACTTGGGTGGCTAACGTTGATCAAAGGAAGGAATTTAATCTGTGGAATTCAAGGAGAACGCGAATGATTTGGAGGTGAACTCGTACCTGTGGAAGCATGGTTCTACAAGGGTATGATTCTCATACTTTATCTCTTTCATTTAATTGATAATTGAGCACATGAATGATCATGGTGATGGTTTGTATGAAAATTTTTAAAATCAATCAATTACTCCTTTTAGATACATCAATCAATTATTGCATATCAGGAAGTGTCCATTATGAGAAAATACCATTTTGAGATGATCTAGAAACTCATTGTACAAGTATTCCTTCCTAGATCTGATCAAAGAATCTTAATACTTTGTCAATATATTTCACTTCTGAATTCTTTGAACATTTTAAATGATTCAGACTTGTATTTTATCAAATGCACACATTCAACTCTTTGAATAACCATCTCCTTTTCTTTTACTAGTTTGTTCAATTTGCAAAATTATTTTTATTTTTTAATCATGAACAAACTTATATCTGTAACCAAAGCTTCATTTAAGCTTCTTCTGGTTAGCCACTGTAAGATTCTCCTTACAGTTTCCTTTCTAGTATCCAGGCTTATGGCAGTGGAAGCAAACTCCTTTGCTATCTGCATCAGTCTTGTTCTTATTGTCCTTTGTTTTTGCCTTTCCATCTACCTTCTTTGAATTGTTCTTCTTTTAAGAAGATCCTTTGGCCCTCTTCCGTTTCCTGGAAGAATCATCTACCAGTAAGACTTGGTCTTTCTTGGTTGGAAAGTGACTCTTTACAATTTTCAACATGTTTAAGCAACTCAGGAAGGCTGACATATAGCTTGTTCATGTGCAAATTCACAACAATTTGTGAGAAAGAGTCTGGAAGTGATTGCAAGATCAAATCTTGGATCAACTCTCCATCCATTAAAACCCAGTTGTCCCAATTGTTCAATCAGATTGATCATTTTAGGACATATGTCTGTACTGTAGTGCCATCAGTCATTCTAGATCGAAAAAGCTCCTTAGATATCTGATATCTAATAGTCCTACTTTCCTCACCATTCAACTCCTTGAAGGTGCCGGAGTACAGTAGGAGCATCCATAGTTTCATGTTGACGCTGAAGCTCGTTACTCATGGATGCGAGCATGATGCATTGAGCCAACTGTGCATCATCTTACTACTTTCTAAAAGTAGCAATCTCTTCCTCAGAGGCATTGTCTGCAACCATTGCAGGGATAGGCATATTAAGGACATAAGATAGCTTTTCAGCCTTGAGAACTATTCTCAAATTTCTTAACCAGCCCGTTTAATTTGGTCCGGTATTAGCATTAATATGCTCCGCAGTGATAGTAAATTAGACATTGTAAAATTCTGTAAATGAATTTGTAATTTAACAACAATTTAGCATACATTCATTTTTAATTAATTACCAAAATAAATTAGGTCTTTATTTTGAATTGGTATCTCCCACTATTTTCATCAAACTATATTACCCTCATTATATAGTTCGGCAATTCTAATTAAAGATTTGCTAGTGAGACTAAGGATCCTATTTCAAATGTATATAGCCTTGTGGTGACACAACAAACGATATATAAATAAATAGGTAGACAACTATTGTCAATTACATCTCTATGTAACTCCTTGTATTTTGCCTCTTAGATTATTTTGATCAAGTGGTGACACATCTGAATCAAAATTATCCAAGTTAAGTCCATCCTAGCACTTCCATATATTCGAAAGAAAAACACTGTCCTTGTGGTGACACAACAAAACAACATCGTTCAGTCAATGTATAAGCAGCAAATGTGATAATGCAACATCTTAAATATTTAATACTTGCCTTGTGGTGACATAACAAACTCATATTAAATATTTAATACTCTATTGCTTTACCATGATAGAAGACGACGTTCGATATTCCAAATATCTTTGAACGCTTAGGACTTAATATAATTTCTTTGAGGGGTTTGTTATTATTTGTCTCATCTTGTTTAGCGCGCATGCACATATATATATAAAATACGCGGCATGTTATTTAACATGCGAAGCATGTTGTATAATATATAATATATACATAGTAAGCATGCACATATAGAATACTATATTCTACCCGGATTGATTATGGACTTTTATTCTAGTTTGGTTCACTAGAGCCACCAAGTGAACCAAAAGGTCAAACCTCGCATGAACAAAATTTAAATATAACTATTACATTTAAACATGGGCTCCATTACAAACGGGTCTTCAAGCGCTCCTTGCTCCTTTGTCTCCAATTCTTCAAGTAATTCTAACTAAACCTATTACATAAACTATTTACAATAAATAGAAACCTTGATCAGCAGTCAAGGGGAGGTACATAGGAGGAAGATAGAATTTATATCAAGAAAAACTAGAGAAGACGAGGTACGCATACCCCATTTATAAAAACCCATTCATTCAAGCATCCACTAAAATAAATCCAATCATACATTGGTCAGTAGTCCATAATCAATCCCTATTTATTATCATACATATCTCCATATGTATCAATAAATAACATTCATCTCATGAATAATAAAACCATTCCATATATGCATTGATATCATTTAATGGGCAATTAAAAGTTTATAGAAATCCAATTTTTGAAATAAAATAAACTCCTTTATTTTAATCAAAATTTAAATCATAATAAACTTATTTATTTTATTTTATCCAATTTTGAATAAAAATAAACTCCTTTATTTTTAATCAAATTCCAAATCAAAATAAACTCTTTTATTTCAATTAACATGGAATCCAATTTCAAGTTCAAAACAAACTCTTTTATTTTAACTTAAAATTGTTGGAAAATAAAATATGTTGAATCCTATTTCTTATCAAAATAAACATCTTTATTTTGAAGGAAACATGGAATCCTATTCCATATGTGAATAAACTCCTTTATTCTAAGAAATATGGAATCTTACTCCATATATGAATAAACTCCTTTATTCTAGTTAACGTAGAATCTCATTCCAAGTTAAAATAAAAACTTTTAATTTTAATCATATTCCAATTCAAAATAAACCTTTTATCTTAATTGAAAAATAAATAAAATCAAAATAAAAAATTTTCAAAATCTGCAGACCGGCGCGGCCGCGCTCTAAAATGAACTAGGAGCGGCGCGGCCGCGCTGCACCCCCAGAAACTTTTTCTGGGTTCAGGCGCGGCCGCGCTCCAGAATGAACTGGAAGCGGCGTGGCCGCGCCGCATAGCAGAGTTCGAATTTTTTTTTCTTTGCCCAGAAAATCGATCCAATCGCATGCCCATACATACATGGAATCATAATAATCGATAATTAGCACAAGGTTAGGCTCTGATGCCACTGTTAGGTTTGTATATAGCGCGGACATGCAATCAAATTACATAAATAGTGCGGAAGCGCGATAAGACGGATTTTAAAATTTTTCATACAAACCATCACCATGATCATCCATGTGCTCAATTATCAATTAAACGAAAGAGATAAAGTATGAGAATCATACCCTTGTAGAACCATGCTTCCACAAGTACGAGTTCACCTCCAAATCCTTCGCGTTCTCCTTGAATTCCATCGATTAAATTCCTTCCTTTGATCAACATTAGCCACCAAAGTGTTTGGCCTCTAGAGGTGATCCACCAAGGAATAATAGTTGTTCAAGAAGATGGGTGTTGGCAAAACCCTAGTTTCTATCTCTATAAAAATTGCAATCCATATTAGGAATTAAATAATAGTAATGGTAATAATAATAAGACTCCTCTTATTAATTTATATTTAATATTTCCAAAATATTAAATAATAAATATTAAGTTATTTAATTTATTCTATTTCCATAGATTAAATTAAATACACTTAACTTATTATTACAATTATGCCATTTACTTCTTAAACAAATATTTTCCTTTTGCGGTGTGACCCTTTAGGTTCTCCATATTAAACCGGTTGTGAATAAATCAATTAGAACAATTCTAATCTTATTTAAATAAATTAAACTATTTAATTCATTTAAATAAATAATATTTATTCTACAATAAGGGTAAGCCCCCCTTAGCGATCAACGACTTTCTAGATAAAATAGATTTCAACATTAATCACAAAAGAACCTTTCAGTAAATAGTTACCGTACAATTCAATCCTTCTATCATACAATGTCCCAATTAAATATAAGACATGGAATTACTGTCAAGTCTTATTTTATTTAATTATATGTATTTCGATTCTCACATGCACAACTTTGATAATGCAAATTAGAAACTCCTTTCTAATTTCATTCTGCTTTGACCAAAGACTTCTGAGTCCTCATTTATCGAATCACATAGGACATTCTCTCCTTTTACTAAAAGTGGTAGATTCTTTGTTGATCATTCACCTATCTCCATGTATAACTTATTATACCCAATCATATCCTTTGATATACCCTAAGGGTCTTAAGGGACATGTCAAAGTATAACTCATCATACACAAGATACTATGATGATCTCAAGTCCAATGATCACTTGTACTACTATCACTAGAGGAATTCCTATTGACAGGCGAGTAAAACTCCATTAGATATTCCTTAGCGAGCCACGTTCAGTGAACTTATTCTCTAATAAGCACCTACATACTTGCTTTAGTGTCTCCACACAAATGATTATGAGATCAATCATCCTTTTCCAAAGAGCAAACAACGTATGTACTAATCTATCCGGATTCACTAATCCCCTTTTTAGTAATCCATCGATTAGGAACGATCTTAGTTTGTGAGCTATCTAGAATTTAGATCTCATTAGCATGATCTCCATCATGATTCTAAAATCATTGCTCAAAACTATGGGTTTATCACATTTAATATAACAGCACCATGTAGATAATATAAAATGCCTTTAATAACCGAATAAGATTACAAAGTATATGCTACATCATATCAGATATGATTGGCTTGTGTGCATACTACTTTCAGTATTAAGGACATAAGATATCTTTTCAGCCTTGAGAACTATTCTCAAATTCCTTAACTAGTTCGTGTTATTTGGTCCAGTTAATTAGCATTTAATATGCTCCGCAGTGATAGTAAATTAGACATTGTAAAATTCTGTAAATTAATTAACAATATTTTAGCATACATTCATTTTTAATTACCAAAATAAATTAGGTCTTTATTTAAATTGGTATCTCTCACTATTTTCATCAAACTATATTACCCTCAATATATAGTTCGGCAAATCTAATTAAAGATTTGCTAGTGAGAATAAGGATCTCATTTCAAATGTATATAGCCTTGTGGTGACATAACAAACGATATATAAATAAATAGGTAGACAACTATTGTCAATTACACACTATGTAACATGTTGTATTTTGCCTCTTAGATTATTTTGATCAAGTGGTGACACATCCGAATCTAAATTATCCAAGTTAAGTCCAACCTAGCACTTCCATATATGTGAAGAAAAAAAATACCGTCCTTATGGTGACACAACAAAATAGTAATGTTAAATTTCTTAATAAGCATCAAATGTGATAAGACAACATCTTAAATATTTAATACTTGTCTTGTGGTGACACAACAAACTCATATTAAATATTTAATACTCTATCGCTTTACCATGTTAGAAGGCGACGTTCGATATTCCAAATATCTTTGAACGTTTAGGACTTAATATGATTTATTTGAGGGGTTTGTTATTATTTGTCTCATCTTATTTAGCGCGCTTTCATATATATATATATATATATATATATATATATATATATATAATACGCGTCATATTATTTTAGATGCGAAGCATGTTGTATAATATATATATATATATATATATATATATATATATATATATAGTAAACATGTACATATAGAATACTATATTCTATCCGGATTGATTATGGACTTTTATTCTAATTTGGTTCACTAGAGCCACCAAGTGAACCAAGAGGTCAAACCTAGGGTGCAAGAATTCAATTTAAATATAACTATTACATTTAAATCTCGGGCTCCATTACAAACGGGTCTTCAAGCGCTCCTTGCACCTTTGTCTCCAATTCTTCAAAATAATTGTAACTAGTCCTATTACATAAATTATTTAAAATAAATAGAAATCTTGATCAGCAGTCAAGGGGAAGTACATAAGAGGAAGATATAATTTACATCAAGAAAAAACTAGAGAAGACGAGGTACGCAGACCCCATTTATAAAAACTCATTCATTCAAGCATCCTCTAAAATAAACTCAATCACACATTGGTCAATAGTCCATAATCAATCACTATTTATTATCATACATATCTCCATATGCATCAATAAATAACATTCATCTCATGAATAATAAAACAATTCCGTATATGCATTGATGTCATTCAATGGGCAATTTAAAGTTGCATGAAATCCAATTTCATGTATACAATAGCTCTTTATTTTAACTATAAAACCATGTAAAATAACTCTTTATTTTAATTTTTGAGAAATTGCCAAAAAAATAATATTAAAAATCGCATTATGCAGGGTGGTGCTGCGGCGCCGCTTTTAGTTATAAAAGAGGCGTTGCGGCGCCGTATCGTATCCAGGCAAGGGATACGGCGCTACGGCGCTGCGGCGTCGGGTTCCAGGAACTGATTTCCAGTTTTCCCTGCAGTCGCGAATTAGATCAGTTTTTTATCCAAAACTCGATTTTCTTCAATTGTTTTCACAACCCATGATTTTATACAACATATTATGCCCAATAAATTGTTCCAAACACATACCCATACATATACGGAATCAAAACAATTAATAATTCGCATAAAGTTTGGCTCTTGATACCACTGTTAGGTTTATATAATACGCAAACATGCAATCAAATTACATAAATATAACGAAAGCGCGATAAAATCAGATTTTAAAATTTTATATAAACCATCACCATGATCTTTATTTATGCACAATTATTAATTAAATGAAAGAGATGGAGAATAAGAATTATACCCTTGTAGAATTCTAGGCTCCTCAAGTACAAGTTCACATCCAATTCCTTCGCGTTTTCCTTAAATTCCACCAATTAAATTCCTTCTTTTGATCAACGTTAGCCACCCAAGTGTTTGGCCTCTAGAGGAATTATGTCAAATAACTACCAATTAGCAATCACATGACAAATTAATCTTATTTAAACAATGATGATATGATTTGATTTTTTTGTTGATTAAAACTAAATAAAGATAATTAAGAAAGCAAGGATTAAACAAAACACGGATAGAATTCATGATAGAAAGATCTAAGATTACAATTTCCCCCAACTCTTCATTTGTAAATCACAACTCTCTCTTTTTCAACTAGTTAGAACACAAAAATTGTTACCCAAGAAATCACAAGTATATACAAGCCTCTCTCTATGGTCAAATACGTATTTCCTATTGTGGTGAATAGATATATCTCTATTCTACACACTAGAAATAATCTCATATCAAGAACAATTAACAAGATACATGTCACGTAAAATCTCATTAACTACTCTATCAATTACCAACTTTCACAATAGAAATCATTAAGCAAGGATTCTCAAATAGATACACGTGGTGTTTAGGTATATGTCTATCCTAAGTACAATCAAATTATCAACCCTCGAGAATAATACACAAGACTCACGTCATATAATCTCATACATTACCCATAAGAATATCCAATTTTCACATGAATTCATAACTAGATCTCAACACTATATTCCATTTCTCAATTTCATATAGGTTACCGGGGTAATTACAGGCCAAGCAATTAATCCATAAACATAGGCTATGAACTCCAATTCACAAGAGTCTAACTAATATTCAAAGAGAGAGCATTCAAAACAAACTATGAGTTGGGTTCCATTGAATCTTAGAATTAAAGATTTAGCTTATGATAGCTTTAAGTAACACCATATTCAATTTACAGTACATGCTTTGGAATTACAAAGTGAAAATAAAATGCTAGAAAATAGAATGATAAAACCCTTTTTAGATTGAATCCCAAATTGCTTGCTTGGTAGTATCTTTTTCTCTAGCTTTCCCACTTAGAAATGCAATCCTTAGCTCCTTGGTGATGCTATGGTGGTTCTTGGTTTTCTCTAGTTTTTCTCCTTGTTAGCTCAAACCCTAGCTTTAATAGTTTCAAGCTTAGCTTCAATAATTCGAAATCAACTCCCTGGATGCCCAATACACTGATCATTCTCTCTCTTCTAGTCACAATCTAGCTCCTGAATTTCCTCCCACGAAAACCCACTATCAGCAGACAAGACAAAGCCAGCCGCTCAAAAATCCCGACGAGCCCGCCCCGGCGGTAGAAATAGCCTGGGGAGCTCGCCCCGGCGGTGGCTTCTCCCCGGCGCTGGAAATGACATGGGGAGACCGCCCCGGCGGTGAGTTCGCCCCGGCGCCAGAATTGGCCTGGGTTAGTCGCCCCGGCGGTGGCACCCTATGCTGAAATTACACTTTTGCCCCTGAAGTTCAATAATTCCACAAATGCCCATATAGAGTCGTTTCCTACAAAATCAATGAAATAACTGAAAGTAGTATGCACACAAGCCAATCATATTTGATATGATGTAGCATATACTTTGTAATCTTATTCGGTTATTAAAGGCATTTTACATTATCTACATAGTGTTATTATATTAAATGTGATAAACCCATAGTTTTAAGCGATGCTTTTTGAATCATGATGGGGATCATGCTAATGAGATCTAAATTCAAGATAGCTCACAAACTAAAATCGTTCCTAATCGATGGATTACTAACAAGGGGATTAGTGAATCCTGATAGATTAGTACATACGTTGCTTGCTCTTATGAAGAGGATGATTGATCTCATAATCATTTGTGTGGAGACACTAAAGCAAGTATGTAGGTACTTATTAGAGAATAAGTTCACTGAACGTGGCTCGCTAAGGAATACCTAATGGAGTTTTACTCGCCTGTCAATAGGAATTCCTCTAGTGATAGTAGTACAAGTGATCCTTGGACTTGAGATCATCGTAGTATCTTGTGTATGATGAGTTATACTTTGACATGTCCCTTAAGACCTTTAGGGTATATCAAAGGGTATGATTGGGTATAATAAGTTATACATGGAGATAGGTGAATGTTCAACAAAGAATCTACCACTTCTAGTAAAGGAAGAGAATATCCTATGTGATTAGATAAATGACGACTCAGAAGCCTTTGGCCAAAGCAGAATGAAATTAGAAAGGAGTTTCTAATTTGCATTATCAGAGTTGTGCATTTGAGAATCGAAATACATATAATTAAATAAAATAAGACTTGACAGTAATTCCATGACTTATATTTAATTGGGAAATTGTATGGTAGAAGGATTGAATTGTACGGTAATTATTCACTGAAAGGTTCTTTTGTGATTAATGTTGAAATCTATATTATCTAGAAAGTCGTTGATCGCTAAGGGGGCTTACCCTTATTGTAGAATAAATATTATTTATTTAAATGAATTAAATAGTTTAATTTATTTATTTAAATAAGATTAGAATTGTTTTAATTGATTTATTCACAACCTGTTTAATATGGAAAACCTTAAGGGTCACACTGCAAAAGGAAAATATTTGTTTAAGAAGTAAATGGCATAATTGTAATAATAAGTTAAGTGTATTTAATTTAATCTATGGAGATAGAATAAATTAAATAGCTTAATATTTATTATTTAATATTTTGAAAATATTAAATATAAATTAATAAGAGGAGTCTTATTATTATTATTATTACCATTACTATTATTTAATTCCTAATAGGGATTGAGAATTAATTAATAGAAGTACTCTCTCATGCATTCCTAATTGGATTAGGAGCATAATTAATTAAAGGAGTTTAATTAGAATAAAAACCCTAATCCTAAATAGTTTAGGAGGGTTCCCTATATCTATAAATCAAAGGAGCCTTATCATGATTTAGGTTTAGACGGTTACATACTCTCCCATAAAAATTAGAGAGAGAGTACTTGCAATTTCTATAGAGATAGAAACTAGGATTTTGCTAACACCCATCTTCTTGAACAACTATTATTACTTGGTGGATCACCTCTAGAGGCCAAACACTTGGGTGGCTAACGTTGATCAAAGGAAGGAATTTAATCAGTGGAATTCGAGAAGAACGCGAAGGATTTGGAGGTGAACTCGTACCTGTGGAAGCATGGTTCTACAAGGGTATGATTCTCATACTTTATCTCTTTCGTTTAATTGATAATTGAGCACATGGATGATCATGATGATAGTTTGTATGAAAAATTTTAAAATCCATTTTATTGCGCTTCCGCACTATTTATGTAATTTGATTGCATGTTTGTGCTATATACAAACCTAACATTGGTATCAGAGCCTAACCTTGTGCTAATTATCGATTATTATGATTCCATGTATGTATGGGTATGCGATTGGATCGATTTTCTGAGCAAAGAAAAAAAAAATTTCGAAGTCTGCTACGCGGCGCGGCTACACCGCTTCCAGTTCATTCAGAAATGCGGCCGCGCCCGAACCCAGAAATCGTTTCTGGGGGTGCAGCGCAGCCGCGCCTCTCCTAGTTCATTTTGGAGTGCGGCCGCGCCGGTCTGCAGAATTTGAAAATTTTTTATTTTGATTTTATTTATTTTCAATTAAGATAAAAGGTTTATTTTGAATTGGAATATAATTAAAATTAAAAGTTTTATTTAAACTTGGAATTAAATTCTACGTTAACTAGAATAAAGGAGTTTATTCACATTTGGAATAGGATTCCATATTTCCTAGAATAAAGGAGTTTATTCACATTTGGAATATGATTCTATGTTTCCTAGAATAAAGGAGTTTATTCACATATGGAATAGGATTCCATGTTTCCTTAAAAATAAAGATGTTTACTTTGATAAGTAATAGGATTTAACATATTTTATTTTTCCAAGCAATTTTAAGTAAAAATAAAGGAGTTTATTTTGAACTCGAAATTGGTTTCCATGTTAATTAAAATAAAGGAGTTTATTTTGATTTGGAATTTGATTAAAAATAAAAGGGTTTATTTTTATTCAAATTGGATAAAATAAAATAAATAAGTTTATTATGATTTAAATTTTGATTAAAATAAAGGAGTTTATTTTTTGTTTCAAAATTGGATTTCTAATAAACTTTTAAATGCCCATTAAATGATATCAATGCATATATGGAATGGTTTTATTATTCATGAGATGAATGTTATTTATTGATATATATGGAGATATGTATGATAATAAATAGGGATTGATTATGGAGTACTGACCAATGTGTGATTGGATTTATTTTAGTGGATGCTTGAATGAATGGATTTTTATAAATAGGGTCTGCGTACCTCATCTTCTCTAGTTTTTCTTGATGTAAATTCTATCTTCCTCCTATGTACCTCCCCTTGACTGCTGATCAAGGTTTCTATTTATTGTAAATAGTTTATGCAATAGGTTTAGTTAGAATTACTTGAAGAATTGGAGACAAAGGAGCAAGGAGCGCTTGAAGACCCGTTTGTAATGGAGCCCGGGTTTAAATGTAATAGTTATATTTAAATTTTGTTCTTGCACCCTATGTTTGACCTTTTGGTTCACTTGGTGGCTCTAGTGAACCAAACTAGAATAAAAGTCCATAATCAATCCGGGTAGAATATAGTATTCTATATGTGCATGCTTACTATGTATATATTATATATTATATAGCGTGCTTCGCATGTTAAATAATATGACGCGTATTTTATATATATGTGTGCATGCGCGCTAAACAAGATGAGACAAATAATAACAAACCCCTCAAAGAAATTATATTAAGTCTTAAGCGTTCAAAAATATTTGGAATGTCGAACGCCGCCTTCTAGTGTGGTAAAGCGATAGAGTATTTAATATTTAATATGAGTTTGTTGTGTCACACAAGGCAAGTATTAAATATTTAAGATGTTGCTTTATCACATTTGATGCTTATTAAGGAATTGAACATTACTGTTTTGTTGTGTCACCACAAGAACGGTATTTTTCTCTTCACATATATGGAAGTGCTAGGTTGGACTTAAATTGGATAATTTTGATTCGGATGTGTCACCACTTGATCAAAATAATCTAAGATGCAAAATACAAGGAGTTGCACAGTGATGTAATTGACAATAGTTGTCTACCTATTTATTTATATATCATTTGTTGTGTCACCACAAGGCTATATACATTTGAAATGGGATCCTTATTCTCACTAGCGAATCTTTAATTAGATTTGCCGAACTATATAATGAGGGTAATATAGTTTGATTAAAAAGTGAGAGATACCAATTTAAAATAAAGACCTAATTTATTTTGGTAATTAATTAAAATGAATGTATGCTAAAATGTTGTTAAATTACAAATTCATTTACAGAATTTTACAATGTCTAATTTACTATCACTGCGGAGCATATTAGATGCTAATTAACTGGACCAAATTAAAAAGACTGGTTAAAGAATTTGAGAATAGTTCTCAAGGCTGGAAAGCTATCTTATGTCCTTAATATGTCTATCCCTGATATGGTTGCAGACGATGCCTTTGAGGAAAAGATTGCTACTTTTAGAAAGTAATAAGATGATGCACAGTTGGCTCAATTCATCATGCTCGCATCCATGAGTAACGAGCTTCAGCGTCAACATGAAACTATGGATGCTCCTACTGTACTCCGGCACCTTCAAGAGTTGAAGGGTGAGGAAAGTAGGACTATTAGATATCAGATATCTAAGGAGCTTTTCCGATCTAGAATGACCGATGGCACTACAGTACAGACATATATCCTAAAATGATCAATCTGATTGAACAATTGGGACAACTGGGTTTTGATGGATGGAGAGTTGATCCAAAATTTGATCTTGCAATCACTTTCAGACTCTTTCTCACAAATTGTTGTGAATTTCCACATGAACAAGCTATATGTCAGCCTGCCTGAGTTGCTTAAACATGTTGAAAACTATAAAGAGTCACTTTCCAACCAAGAGAGACCAAGTCTTACTGGTAGATGATTCTTCCAGGAAACGGAAGAGGGCCAAATGATCTTCTTAAAAGAAGAACAATTCAAAAAAGGTAAATGGAAAGGCAAAAACAAAGGAAAATGAGAACATGACTGATGCAGATAGCAAAGGAGTTTGCTTCCACTGCAATAAGCCTAGATACTTGAAAGGAAACTGTAAGGAGAATATTATAGAGGCTAACCAGAAGAAGCTTAGTGAAGCTTCGGTTACAGATATAGGTTTGTTCATGATTGAAATAATTTTTTCTGTAAGTCAAGCTTCTACTTGGGTATTGGATACCGGCTATAGTTCTCACATATGTAATCCAATGCAGAGACTAAGCAGAAGTAGAAAGCTAAACAAAGAGTAAGTAATCTTATGTGTGGGAATGGAGCAAAGGTTGCTACATTAACCATAGGAACTTATAGTTTAGCATTGCCCATGGGTAAGTCTATTAAGTTAATAAGTTGTTATTATGTTCTAGTTCTCATTAGAAACATTAGAACTTTCGTTATTGAACAAGGAAGGTTCAGGTATTATATTTAAGAACAATTGTTGTTCTATTTATAATGATAATGTTTTGTTTGAAACTGGAAGACTACTTGATAGACATTGTATACTTGACTTACATGAAAAACATTTTGCAAATTGAATAAACTAAAAGAAGAAAAGGAGATGGTCATTCAAAGAGTTGAATGTGTGTATTTGATAAAATACAAGTCTGAATCATTTGAAATATTCAAAGAATTCAGAAGTGAAACATATTGACAAAGTATTAAGATTCTTTGATCAGATCGAGGAAAGAATACTTGTGCAATGAGTTTCTAGATCATCTCAAAATGGTATTTTCTCATAATGGACACTTCCTGATACGCAATAATTGATTGGTGTATCTAAAAGGAGAAATTGTACCTTGTTGGACATGGTGCAGTCCGTAATGATTTTTACCAACATTCTAGTATCCATCTGGGGTTATGCCCTAGAAACGGCTGCATAGCTACAAAATAAGGTAACCTCAAAAATTCGAGCCTAAGACTCCATAAAGGTTATAGATAGGAAGGATTCCTACTCTTAAGTATGTTAAGATAAGGGGTTGTCCAGCTTATGTGAAAAGGTTTCAAAGATAAGTTTGGGACAAAATCTGACAAGTGCAGACTTGTGGGATATCCTAAAGAAAGTTTAGGGTATTATTACTATAATCCTACACGCTGCCTTCTTAGATAAAGGTGTTTATCATTGAAGGAGCTAGTGGGAGGGTAATATATCTTGAAGGAGTTCAAGAACCACAAAGCACTTTAAGTCAAACCGAGGAACCTGTAGATAGACCTATTGTACCACAACCGAATCGTAAATCTGGAAGAGTACCGAAGATACCTGGGAGGTATAGATTTATCATAGAGGATGATGATGAGGTACGCATCATAGAGGATGATGATCCAGTTATATATGATGAGGCTATGAGTAGAAGACACTCAGAGAAATGGCAGATGGCCATGAAATCCGAAATGGACTCCATGTATAAGAACCAAGTATAGACTCTGGTGTATATGGGTCTTTAAGAGAAAGACTGAGGCAAATGGCAAGGTAGAGACCTATAAGACCAAACCTGTTTAAAAGGTTTTTCAAGTCAAGGAGTTGACTATGATAAAACCTTATTACCGGGTAATGCTCAAGTCCATTTGGATTTTGCTTGTGATTGCAGCTTATTACGAAATCTGGTAAAATGGATGTGGAGACGGCCTTCTTTAATGAAGACTTAAGGAAAATGTATGTATGATACAGTCAGAGGAATTTATTTCAAAGGTTAAAGCAAATCGTGTTTTAAGCTACAATGATCCAATGATGGATTGAAGCAAGCTTCTCAAAGATGGAACATTCGTTTTGTTGAGACAATCAAAAGAGTTTGATTTTATCAAAAACGAGAATGAACCTAGTGTGTACAAAAGGGTCAGTGGGAGCACTGTGACATTCTTGGTATTATATGTTGATATACTACTGATAAGGAATAACACACCAATGCTACAATTAGTAAAGATAAAATTGTCTAAACATTCCTCCATGAATGACTTGGGAGGAGCATCCTATAAATTGGGGATATAAATCTATATAGATAGATTTAAAAGGATGTTCAGCTTGACCCAAGGAACGTATATTCATTTGATGCTAAAGGCGTTTAGCATGGCAAACTCCAAGAGAGGTCTCATGTTGATGAGCCATAGAGTGTATCTCTCCAAAATTGTCTCCAATTAATAGAGAGATCGCATGAGTTACTATCATGTATGTAGTGAATATACAAGGCCTGATGTTGATCAGTCATATTCTGGAGAAGATCACTATAAGACAGTGAAAAACATCTTTAAGTACCTAACCGGTATTGAGCATGTGATAAATAGGTTTCATACCTACTTATTGGATACTATTCTGCTTCATTTGTTGCTTAACTTTTAGCTCCAAAGTATGTTTTCATGCATTTTCCTCTTTGATTTTGGTAATGTTTTACAATTCACATTATATGGCTTTTGTATTGTTTAAAGTTAGTTTTACACGATATATGTTGCATATGATGTTTGGGACCTGATTGAATAACTATTGCAAGCACATTGCGCGAGAACCGAGGAGACAACATGATTTCAGCAGTGCAGCAGTAACCTGACAGAGGGCGCAGCTGCGCCTAACTTGGCTTGGGAGCCAGCGCAGCTGCGCCAATGCCCTGATGCAAGCCACTGCCCAGTGCAGCTGCGCCCAGCCTGGCCTTAAGGCCGGCGCAGCTGCGCCCAACCTCGACTGCTGACATTCCCTGCTCACAGCTGCGCCCAGTTCCAAGCATAATCCCAGCGCAACTGCGCCCAACCTCGACTGCTGACATTCCCTGCTCGTAGCTGCGCGCAGTTCCAAGCATAATCCCAGCGCAGCTGCGCCCGTTGCCAGCCAGCCATGCAGACACGTTCCAGACAGCTATGCAGACTTGCCAAAAACGTGTGGAATGTCAGGTTTTCAAGAAATTAGTGGAATGTTATTGTATCAGCTGGGAATCAAATTTAGTCAAAAATAAATAATTAGGAGGCTTGAATATAATCATGCAAAGTTGTAATTAGCACAGAGCTTCCTCTCCACGAAAATTCATCATAAACTGCATTTTATTTCCAAAAATGAAAAAATAACCGTTGAGCATCAAAATCACCTGGGAACTGAAGAATGGAGCTACATGAATGCTGAATTGAAGATTGGGAGCAAGAAACCGAGGATCATCACAACTTGGAAAATCAACGAATTTGCAGAAACAGAAAAAATTGGAGCAGGGAGTTTTATTATTTTCTGTCTTTGATTTATTTTCTTATTCTGTAAAAACAACGATGAACCATTTGTGTATGATGAATTCTCTTATTATTAGCATGAACTAAACTTAATTTTTGGGATTATAATGGATCTTTTGCATTACTGAAAATTGAAATGTTTCCTTATTATTGCTAGTTGGTTATGAAATGAATGTCTAGCATAATTTATACTAAACGTTTAATTGCTTGATCACCAATTACCGTGATAATTTATATGGAATTGAGAAAGGAAATATAAATTGAGATCTGATTATGCTAGCATATGTTCGTAATTTTTACATTCCTCGTGAAGTTATGTTTTGTGCTTAGGATAGAGATATACCGAAGCACCATATGTGGCCAATTGAGAACTTATACTTAAACCCTCTTGATTGTAATTCACATAGAAATATAGTGTGTTAGTCATCTAGGGTGTTCACATTCATTCTATCAATTGTGGATTTAGTGTGATATGAATATGGTGCATCGAAAGGTGGTCATATTTTACATTCGTGTTCTCGACCAACATTCCATAGTAATCAATTAGCAACGATAGGAAGCATGGAAATCTAAGTTTGCAATAAGTGAAAGTATAATCCCAAACCCATAAAATCTGTATTCATACAATCATAATTTGCTCTATTTGTTTCTTGACTAATCATTAGACAATTTCATCATTGTACTCACCGTTTAAAGAAATCAAGATAATTATAAAATCGGTGTTTGATAGTTGTAATCGAAATTCTATTCCTCGTGGGATCGATACTTTACTTATTTTATATTACTTGTGGATCACGTGCACTTGCGTGTATGAGTCATATTTGTTATATATACAAATATCCTAACAAGTTTTTGGCGTCGTTGCCGAGAAATTGTAATTGCGTTATTAACTTTCATCATCAATTTAAATTAGATCGGTTTTAGTTAAACAATTCTGTTCTTGTCTTAATTCTATTTTATTTTCTTTTACATTGTTATAGGTACTCTTGAGTAGTGTATGCATACTCGATCGAAGAATCCTGACCTATTACCTTTCGTGGATAACATTGAGAAAAGGGTTCAACAGTCAAGAAAGTGTGCTGAAATTACTCCAGAGAATCTAGACCAACCACAAGCAATGGCAGGAGAAGCACAAAAAGCATTGAGAGATTATGCTACGCCAAGGATCAATGAATTGCAATCAAGTATCACAAGGCCAGCCATAACAGCCAATTCCTTTGAAATCAGACCAGGAACTATCCATATGATCCAAAATTCTGTCCAATTTGGGGGAACGGCGGTTGACGATCCAAATGAGCACTTGATGAGCTTTCTAGAGATCTGTGATACATTCAAATTTAGTGGAATTTCAGAAGATGCAGTGAGATTGCAGTTATTCCCATTCACATTGAGGGATAAGGCAAAAAGTTGGCTACACTCACTACCACCGGGATCTATTACGATTTCGCAAGATTTGGCGTAGAAATTCTTAGCAAAATTCTTTCCACCAGCCAAAACTGTTAAGTTGAGAATTGACATCTCCTCATATGAGCAACATCATGGAGAATCCTTGTATGAAACATGGGATCGGTACAAGGAACTATTGAGAAAGTGTCCACATCACGGTTTGCCCCAATGGATGCAACTTAACACATTTTACAATGGGTTGAATATCCACACACGGGCAGGCATTGATGCAGCTTCGGGAGGAGCATTCATAGCCAAGAATTATGATGAAGCTTATGACCTTTTGGAGACCATGGCTGCGAATAACTATCAATGGCCAACAGCTAGATCCAGTTAACCAAAAATAGCTGGGATTTTAGATGTTGACATAGCCACATCACTTCAAGCTCAAATATCTGCTATCACCAAAAAGTTTGACAACCTATATGAAGGAAAGGGGCAGCAAGTTCCCATGATTTGTGAACTTTGTGCAGGTTCACACTCTGTTGACCAATGTGCTATCAATTCCGAATCTGTGCATTTCGTGAGCAACTATCAGCGGCCAGCAAATCAATATCAGAATAATTATCATCCGGGGAATAGGAATCATCCTAACTTCTCATGGAGCAACCATCAAGATTATCCATAAGCTCCAAAACCTAACAATCCTCCGGGGTTCCACAATCAGCAACAAGCCATAGCTACTGATAAGAGGGTTGCTGATATGAATGAAAAGTTGGATAGATACATGGCCAAAACTGATAAGTTGGAGCAAGGTCAAGCATTGGGTTTCAAGAATTTGGAAAATCAGATGAGTCAATTATTCAGCTTGTTATCTAATAGACCTCAGGGGGCTCTTCCTAGCGACACAGAAATCAATCCAAGGAGAAATGGAAAGGAGCAATGCCAAGCTGTCACCCTCAGAAATGGGAAGCAGACTCTGCCAACCAGCGCAGCTGCGCCCATTTCACAAATGAAGCCAGCGCAGCTGCGCCCTTCTCCAGAGGTTGATCCTGCCGGCGCAGCTGCGCCCATTTTACAAGGGGAGCCAGCGCAGCTGCGCCCTTCCCCAGAAACTGACTCTGCTGAAATTTTTGGAGAGGACGATAGCATAGAGAAATCTGAGCCCTCATCAATAAAAAGCACAGAAAAGACTCAACCCCCTCCCACCAGATATTATCCACCAGTTTCGTATCCTCAGAGGCAGCAAAAGCAGAAATTGGATAAACAATTCTCCAAGTTTCTTGAAGTCTTCAAAAAGCTACAAATCAACATACCATTTGCAGAAGCCTTAGAACAAATGCCGAGCTATGCCAAGTTCATGAAGGGGATTCTGTCAAGGAAGAAGAAATTGCAAGATTTTGAAATTGTAGCTTTGACAGAAGAATGCAGTGCGGTATTACAAAGAAAGCTACCTCCAAAGTTGAAGGATCCGGGCAGTTTCACCGTTCCGTGCACCATTAGAGACCTGTCATTCAAGAAATGCTTATGTGATCTCGGTGTAAGCATTAATCTCATGCCATTGTCCATCTATACTCAGTTGGGATTACCAGCACCCAAGTCAACAAATGTCTCTCTTCAGCTAGCAGATCGTTCAGTCACCTACCCAAGAGGAATAGTGGAAGATGTTCTTGTTAAGGTTGATAAATTCATATTCCCAGCTGACTTCATAATCCTAGACTTCGAGGAAGATAAGGATATTCCCATCATACTTGGGAGGCCATTTCTAGCTACCGGGAGGACTCTCATTGATGTGCAAAAGGGAGAATTGACAATGAGGGTTCAAGACCAAGAAGTCACTTTTAATGTCTTTAAAGCTATGAAATTCCCATCCGAGGAGGAGGACTATTTTCGAGTAGACATCATTGATAGTGCAGTGACTGAAGAGTTTATGAAAGCCACATGTAATGACCTTCTTGAGATATCACTTACAGGAGACATCGACTTGGACGAGCCCGATAACTGTGAGTATGTCCATTTACTAGATGCAATACCAAGAATGGCAAGGTTCAAGGTACCAATTGAGCCCTTAAGAAGCTTAAGAGAATCCTCACCTCATTTGAAACCATCTAGAGAGGTACCTCCTAAACTTGAGCTTAAGCCCTTGCTAAATCACCTCAGCTATGCAGATTTAGGCACCTCAGATACTTTACCTGTCATTATTTCCTCTGCACTAACCTCTTTACAAGAAGGCAAGCTGATAAGAATCGTTCGAGAATTCCAAGGAGCTATAGGATGGACCATCGCTGACATAAAGGGAATCAGCCCCTCGATTTGCATGCACAAGATTCTGATGGAGGATGATAGCAAGCCTACCATAGAGCATCAAAGAAGGCTGAATCCCATCATGAAAGAGGTGGTGAAAGCAGAAATTCTAAAATGGCTAGACGCTGGAATCATCTACCCCATCTCTGACAGTCCGTGGGTAAGCCCTGTTCAATGTGTACCCAAGAAAGGGGGAATAACTGTGGTAAGAAATGAGAACAACGAGTTGATACCAACTCGAACAGTCACGGGATGGAGAGTCTTCATGGACTACCGAAAGCTCAACAAAGCCACGAGGAAAGATCACTTCCCACTTCCATTCATAGATCAAATGTTGGACAGATTGGCAGGTCATGACTACTACTGTCTGCTTGATGGATATTCTGGATATAATCAAATTGCCATTGCTCCAGAGGATCAAGAGAAGATAACTTTTACTTGTCCATATAGAACTTTTGCATTCAGGCGGATGTCCTTCGGTCTATGTAATGCTTCGGCCACATTTCAGCGGTGTATGATGGCGATATTTTCTGATATGGTAGAAATCAACATGGAAGTTTTTATGGATGATTTCTCAGTGTTCAGAAATTCCTTCGATAGCTGTCTAGAGAATTTGGTCATGATACTAAAGAGATAAGTGGAAACAAATCTTGTGCTTAATTAGGAGAAATGTCACTTCATGGTCCAAGAAGGAATAATATTGGGACATAAAGTCTCAGCAAAAGGGTTGGAAGTGGATAAAACAAAGTTAGAAACCATCGAGAAATTGCCTCCACCATCTTCAGTAAAGGGAGTTCGGAGTTTCTTGGGACATGCTAGGTTCTACCGCAGATTTATCAAAGACTTTTCCAAAATCACTAAACCCCTGTGCAGTTTATTGGAAAAGGATGTTCCATTCATATTCGATGAAGATTTCTTGGCAGCCTTTGAGTTGTTAAAAAAGAAGTTGACAACGGCACCTGTGATAGTGGCGCCGGACTGGTCCTTACCATTTGAGCTTATGTGTGATGCTAGTGATTTCGCTGTGGGCGTGGTATTGGGACAGCGCAAATATAAGGTTCCACATGCAGTCTACTACGCCAGCAAAACACTTTCTGACGCCCAAATGAATTACACCATCACCGAGAAGGAACTACTCGCTGTTGTCTATACATTCGACAAGTTCCGGTCCTATCTTATTGGAACAAAAGTTGTGGTGTACACAGACCATGCAACAATTTGGTACTTGATATCGAAGAAAGATACCAAGCCAAGATTAATCAGGTGGATCCTTTTGCTCCAAGAATTTGACTTGGAAATAAAGGACAAGAAAGGCACCGAGAACCTAGTAGCTGATCATCTTTCCAGATTAAATAATCCGGAGCGGGAAGGTAAAGATAAAGCTAAAATAAACGATTGTTTCCCTGATAAACAGTTATTTGCAATGACCTCTGGGATCCCATGGTTCACTGATATTGTCAACTATCTTGTGGGTCATGTACTACCACCGGATCTAACTTCTCAACAGAAGAAGAAAATTTTATATGATGCAAAGAGATACATGTGGGACGAGCCTTACTTGTTCAAATAATATACAGATCTTGTGATCAGAAGGTGCATTCCCGAAGTCGAGACTGCCAGTATATTGCATGCATGTCATTCTTCTCTGTATGGCGGCCATTATAGAATGCAAAGAACCGCAGCCAAAGTACTCCAAGCCAGGTTCTATTGGCCCACTTTGTTCAAAGATGCCCACCAATTCATAAAGAATTGTGATCGATGCCAACGGGTGGGCAACATCTCCAACCGCAATGAAATGCCACTAAATGTAATCTTGGAGGTGGAAATCTTTGACGTATGGGGAATAGACTTCCTGGGACCATTCCCGTTATCCTGTAACAATCTCTATATCCTTCTTGCAGTTGATTATGTGTCCAAATGGGTGGAAGCTTCTGCTTTACCAACCAATGATGCTAAGGTGGTTCTTAGGTTCCTATAAAAGAACATTTTCACTAGATTTGGCATTCCACGAGCTATCATCAGTGATGAGGGCAGTCATTTCTGCAATAAATGGTTCGCAGCCCACCTAGCTAGATACGAAGTGAGGCACAGGATTGCCACGGCATACCACCCGCAAACAAATGGGCAAGCCGAAGTGTCAAATAGAGAGTCAAGAGAATTCTGGAGAAGATTGTCAATCCTTCCAGAAAAGACTGGTCATTGAAGCAGGATGAAGCATTATGGGCATACAGAACCGCCTATAAGACACCCCTCGGCATGTCCCCATACCATGTGGTCTACGACAAAGCTTGTCATCTTCCGGTTGAACTAGAGCACAAAGCTTATTGGGCGATCAAGAAGTTAAATTTCGACCCATCTACAGCGGGAGAGAGGAGACTTCTACAGCTAAATGAACTTAATGAGTTTCGTTTACAAGCCTATGAGAATTCCAAACTCTACAAAGAAAAAGTAAAGAGATGGCACGACCGAAAAATCATCGAGAGAAAATTTGAACCTGGCCAAGCGGTCTTGCTATTCAACTCCAGGCTCAAATTATTCCTGGGAAAGCTCAAATCCCAATGGTCGGGTCCATTTACCATCACAGCTGTATTCCTACACGGAGCCGTCAAAATAATTGGGAAGGACAATGAACAACCATTCAAAGTGAATGGCCAATGGCTAAAACACTATTGGGGAGGCGAAGTCGATTGCCAAGAATCCTCAGTTGTCCTAGCCATGGATTGAGCAACAGTGGATAGTCGAGCTAACCGACTTTAAACCGAGCGCTTCTCAGGAGGCAACCTAAATTTATTGTTTTACTTTTTATTCCTGTGTGATTATAATTTAGTTTGTATGATTTCATTTTAACATGTTTGTTTGCTTTTCCGGTATCCAATCACACCCTAAACCATGAGACTTAAGCAGACTTTAAGTTTGAGGGGTGTAAAGTACACTGCATTGTGTATGCATCGTTTGTAAGTTTATAAGTTTGAATTAAGATTTTCGTTCCTTTTTAGGTATGTTAGCTGTTTTTAAGAATTGCGTTTTTCACCTGATGTTCTAATGTGTGTCAAGTGTGTTTCAAAAAAAAATAAAAAATAAATAAAAATATTTCATCCAGGGAGTTGAAAGGCAGGCGCAGCTGCGCCGTCCCTAAAGTCATCCAGCGCGCAGCTGCACCAGGGTCTGCCAGCAAGCTGCCACTGAGCATCAGCGCAGCTGCGCCCAAAACCAGTACAACCAGGGCGCAGCTGCGCCCGTTGGCTGAAAGTTTTTATATATAAAGGCACGTCCCATCAGTTCATGTCACATCAAAACACAAAAACCCTAAACCTATTCTCTCCCTAGTACAAAAGCAAAAGCCAAAAACCCTCTCATATCCTCTCTTGTTATCTTCCCCAAATCCTAGCTACATCCAATCTTCCATCAAACCCTAGCCACTTTCAATCATGCCGAAGAGAGCACGAACCCCTCAACCATCTTCATCCAGCAGTAGTGACACAAACTCCGCAGGTGGTGGCATCAACACTCTGGATGCCACCAAGTTAGTCAACCTCTCCGCCCAACACTACTACTGGGAGGTGTTGAGCGTCAAATCATTCATACCGGAGAGGGGTTTGAAACCCAAGGCACAGGATGGGAGGATTCTGGACCAAATCCGGCGTTTAGGATGGCTGCTTTTCATTGAGACACCATTGTCCGCCCTGATGGCCATTGTTCGGGAATTCTATGCCAATGCCCGGGAAACTCAAAATGGCATCTCCTTTGTACGGGGCAAACAAGTCCCCTACACCGCGCAGGCAATCAACGAGCTATTCAAATTGCCATCTACGTCTGCTGAGACCACCAACTAGGTGGTAAATTAGCACTTCGAGACTGATCTCGATGCTTTGGTTTGGGAGATGTGCCAACCGGGCACTCAATGGAAGACACAGGCGGGAACCACCCAGAAAGTCCACTTCCCTCAGACCGCGCTGAACAGATATGCCAGGGCGTGGTACGCCTTCATTTGCGCGAGTCAACTGCCGACCACCCACCACCAGGACGTGACCCAGGACCGAGCGGTTATTTTACACTACATTATGAAAGGAGGGAGCATTGATGTGGGTTACATCATTCACCAATCTATGCTTCGATTTATGCAGGCAGTCACTTCAAGTGCCATTCCACACGCTTCGGTTCTCACACGTCTTTATCTTGCGGCGAAGGTGGAATGGGGCGAGGAGACTCTCCAATTACCCATGCAGGACATTGACAGTGCCACGATCAGAAAGTTCAATGTATGGCACGGTGGAGAGTCCCGTCCTAATGGGTTGGGTTTCATTATTGCTGATGAGGAGGAGAATAGTGAGGAGGAGGAGCCTGCACTGCCAGTACAGCCGAGTGGGGTAGGTGGACATGAGCGCGAGATACGCCGCCTGCAGCGCCGCATAGATGCTTTGCACACGAGCTTCAGGGACTACAGCATCACCTTTGCGGACGCACTTTCCGAGGCCTTCAGTCAGCAGGGAGTCCATGTCCAGTTTCCCACCTATGGCACCAACATCCCATATCCACCACCTGGCGGTGCCGAGGACGACTCTTAGGGGAGTTTCTTTACCCTTTATCTCCAATGAGGACATTGCATATTTTAAGTTTGGGGGTATTAGGGTCTGTCTATTTGATTTTGTTTCAATTGTGATGCTTTTATTTATCTGTTTTTGTTAGTAGTTTATTTACTTGTGTTCTTTAATTGTTATTAATATTCGCAAAAAAAATAAAAAATAAAAAATAAAAATAAAAAATAGCTTTATTTTCATGCATATCATATCATGTAGCTTAGATTGCATAATCCTGACATCTAGATTAGTAAACATCCCCACTTGCCTGTGATGAGATCTTTGTTCAAAAATGCTAAATGCTAAGACTTGGGTTGAATGCCATGATACTTTTCAAATCTTGGTTTATTTTGAGTCTGATATAACCGGTTAGCACACATTTAGTAATTGTCTTACTAAGTAACCTAAAGATTTGCATAATTGAGTTCTGGAGGGAGATTGATTTGTTAATAAAAGAAAAGCAATGAGGGTAGTGTAAACTGAGACAACGCAAACGTTTAAGTTTAGGGGAAAACTTAGTGGAACATTTGAACAACGAGATGGAGCGTAAAACGCACTCGTTGATATATATATATATATATATATATATATATATATATATATACATGTAAGAATTTAATAATAAAATAAAATATGAATAAATGATTGTGTAGACACCCAAGTTTTGCACTTCGTATACTAACTCTGACAGGAGGACAAAATCGTCAATGAACCCAGCCTACGAGAACGAAAGGTGGACATAAGTACGAACACTCAGAGCCACCGCAACGACGTGCGATCAAAGCCGGCACGACAACGATCAAAGCGGAATGATATGGCGCGTTTCCCAGCGGTTCCCGGACTGCAAAATATAAGTCCTTTAGCGAAAACCAACGGTACGACACGAGAATCAAGGTGCGACATGAAAATCGAGAAAATCAGCCCAGCCAGCCGTGGATTGATCCGCGGCCAATGATTAAAATAAATTGATGTGCACGGCGGGCGCGGAGGAACCGAGGCCAGCCGCAGATCAATCTCCGGCTAACCCTGGTCACCCTTTATCAGCGCATTTCTTCATTTGGCATACAGGGAGTTGAACAGCAGCGGAAGAAAAAGAAAAAAGAGGAAGAATCAACAGCAAACAGCAGTGAGAAAAAAGAGAAAAGAGAGAAAAAAGTGAGGAATTATACTCCTTTTGTAAGATTGTATCACATACACTTTCTACTCTAATTAATATACGAGTTTATACGCATCGTGATGTCATTTGCAAGGTGAAAAGCCTCTTTTATAGCATTTTTGTTATCTCATTTGTTAAGCTTTTTTTGTCATTCAGACTAGATTAAATGTAGTTTGTTCTCATATATTATTGTGAATGCATGGACTAGGGATTATTAGTGAGGGTTCCAACAGAACGAAATTCTTCTTAATGGCCCGATGATGTCCATTTGATGATTTTTAGCTCGTTATGGTAATGTATTATGCGTAGTGTAGTTCAATTGCTATTTTAGGATATTGTGGTGTGTTAGGCAACCCGATGTTGTTTATTTTTTTGTAATATCCATTTTGTGGGTGCGTAGCAATTTTAGATGTGAGCCTAGGAACGCGACCCCGTGGTCCAATTCCGATGATGGACATTTTTGGGTGTATAAAGTAAGGTCGATGTACCCTTTATTGTAAATATGTAATTGTTGGGCCTTAAAACGATATCAAGTCGAAAATCGGGTTTAAGGCCCCGTAATAGTGAAATATGTGCTTGTGGGCGTTTGGGGTTATTTTGGTGGCTCACATGCCCATGGATAGCCCCAACGCATTTTAATGCTAGATTTGATTTACGACACAAAAACGGATTTCAAGGAAAAACGATGAAGATTTCTATAAAATCAATCAAATTAGGTTGTTAGCATCACGAGGCTAAAAATTGGAAATGCTAATGAATGGCGATCCCGGTTTAAACGAGAAGGCTAAAGAAAAATCGTTTTCAAACATCATGAAAAATGGTTTTATGAAAATAAATAACGTTTTATTAAACCGTTGTGCATAGGGTTAAAGAGATCATAGAAGTTGCCCGTCATTTTATTTATGAAAGCAACGTATAGGTCTCGGTTCCTATTTTGACGAAGGTTTAAAAAACTCTTGTCTTGCCAAAACGACACCTAATGAAAATCTCACAGCTTTTGACAATAGAAATCAAACCTTTCTTTCTCGTATAAGCCGAAAGACATTCTAAAGCATTCTCAAAATAAAACACGACTTTTCATAATAACCCAAATGGTTTCTTCATGCAAACTCACCACAACATTCACATAGGCATACACGCACGCACACACACATTTTAAGAATTAAAGGATAGGAAAAGTATCAAGATTGCGGTAACCGTGTTTCACGGAAGTTAGGGGGTGCCTAACACCTTCCCCTCACTTAATCAAGCCCCCGAAGTCTATGAATCTCGGTTTGCAGACCAATTAATTCGGAGTCACATATGTGCCAGCGATTTACGAAAACGAAACTCGGATGAGTTGGTACATCCATTTCAAATATACCAACTGGCGACTCTGGTCAATTGGCTCATCATAAGAAACGATCTTTCAAAACCCCGTCGACATTAGTGCCGACCTTTTCCAAAAATCATCTAATAAAAGGCTAAAATTGGAAAGGTTAATAATCGCAGTAGAAGCGATTCCTCCCGGCGTTGAGAGCTGGCGACTCCGCTGGGGACATTAGAGGGCTTAAGCCGCGTTCAAATCTTGATGCTGTCCTATCCTTTAAAAATTCATGAATGTGTATGTACGTGCGATATTTTGACCTGTTTTACTTGTTGTTGTGTGAATGTGTGTTTTTATCCAATGAATGAATGATTGAATGGAATTGCTTTACTTTAAAGTAATCATTTGCATATGGTAAGGACGATGAATGTGAATGTATGTTGTAACGACCGAGAATTCTGGAATTTGCCTTGTAATTCGAATTTCTGAATATTAATGAATATTTATTATTTTATTAATATTATTTTTGTGTTGCATGTTTAAAGGTTGTGTGACAATCTGGATTATGTGAATGCATGAAATTTTACGTGTTATAGTTTTGTTTAAGTGAATATTTAATTTCGCGTAGCATCGTTAAATCTCTATTCACGAGTTAGTATTCACGTTGGGAATATTCATCTAGAGACGTCTTCTCGGGTGACTTCGATTTTTCTTAATTATTGCCAACCCATTTAGGCAATGAGATATTAATCCAAGTGTAGGATTTATGGGAGCCCAATGGGAATTAAATTAGAAGCCCAAGTGATTTTAAGGGTGACCCAAACCCATGACCCAAACCCATGACCCAACCCATGACCCAAGACTTGACCCATGTGGGATATGGGCACAAAAATAAGCATTTTGGTGTTTTAATGAGGGCGTATGCGGGTAACATGGTAAGGGAGAGGCCAAATGAGTGGAATTGAATGTTGAATAAGTGGGAACAAATAAACAATTGTTAGCCAATAGAAAATTGGCCACCTTTCCCATTTTTCTTCCACTTCTCCCTAATTTACTCCACTTCTCCCAAATAATGCAACCATTCCATTTCTATCTTGCATTCCACATTCCTCCCATTCCTATCAGCTGATAGAGAGAGAGAGAGGAAGAGAGAGAGCTGCAAAGAAGGAGGAGAAAGAGGTCGCCGGAGTTCGCCGCAAAAAGAAGGTCGCCGGAAAAAGGAAGGAAGAAGAAGAAGAAGGCACGGGTGGAAGAAGGAGAACATCCAAGCAAGGAGAACTCAAGCCAAGCAAGCCTAGCTATCTTCTTAATCATTTAGGAAGGATTTATAGAGGTAAACAAGAATCAAATCCATTCCATTCGATTTGTTGTTAAGTTTTTCAAGTTTTTATGGTTTTTGAGCTCTTGAGCTTGTGGATTGATTTTCTAGCGATCCTTGTTGTTTTTGTTTGTGTTGGATGTTTGTAAATGTTGTTAAGAGGATATGTAAGCTATTAATAACATCAAAGTGGAACAAAAACGCAATAAATCCGTACCTATGCTTGAAGAGGACGAAGAACATAAAGAACAATGGACTTTGGACATGAACATGGACTGTTGGACGAATTTAGAGTATTTGTAGCTATGATTCCTTGCTTGTGTTTATTTGTTGTTGTCATATTGTAGTTCCATGGGTTATGAGTTTAACCCAGTTGGAATGGAGTAAAAAGGGATTAAAACAAAGATTTGGTGATGATTTTTGTAAATAACACCAAGAACACCCAAAACACGAAAATATAGCATGAGTTGATACTTTGGCCTAAGATTTGGCCATGTTAATGTTAATGGATAGCTCTAAATTTTTGATATGTTGTAGCTCTATCTCTTAGGAGTCCATAGAGTCCGAAATGGACCAATTTGAAGGTGTATAGAAGGAGTTATGGTAGTTGGAAGCAAGATAGGCCTAGAACACCAAAAACAGAACATTCCGGGAAGCAAAATGAACTGGCCACGAGCTCAGCTATTGGTTATAGCGCCCCGGCGCTGGCCATAGGCAATTTTCAGCGCCCCGGCGCTAGCCACAGACACTAGGCAAAACAGCTTCGACGTCCTTTAGTAAAATGTCCCTAACTTTTGCATACGAACTCGGATTGAGATGATTCAAGATGATTCGGAAAGAGAACGAGTAGCCCTACAACTTTCGTTCTTTAAGTTTTTCGATTTGAGACTGTATCATGGCCTAAATTAGCCATTTATAGGACTGATGCGTAATTGGGGTCAATCGGAGGGCGTCGGGCATGCGCATTTGCACACGTGATGCCCCCGACCTTGTAAAGCGATGTTCTAACCTTCATAACATGATTATTATGATTTATAATGATACTTAGCATTAACCAATAGGTATTAGATAAATTAAATGGGCGTGTTAGACGTACGCAATTGCGTGTCGCTCGGGCATTCGAATAGGCAAGTTGGGCGTATAGACGTGCAAGCGTCGTAACGCCGTAACTAGTGGGCATAACCTTGTTTAATATTTTGTTTCTTATTTGAATGGGACATTATAGAGTTGTGTGAACAAATATTTGGTATTCCGTATGTGACTAATTGTATGTGAATATGTACCTAATTGTGTAGGATATTAAGGAGCGTGTGTTGTAATATTGTAGCAGCGCTTCAGGCAAGTTCCCTAACTTCATTCTTTCTACATATTGAATGCAAGTTTCCTAACGCTTGTCTAACCCTTGTGTTGGGCAAGTTCCTTAACTTCATTCTTTGTATATATTGAATGCAAGTTTCCTTACTCTAGCTCAATTTAATATTGGGCAGGATTTCTCAACCGTACAACTTTTGTTTATTGTGCGAGTTATTTATTGATTGAGCAATCATTCTATATTATTGCAAGTTTTGTGACTCAATTGGAGTTATTAATTTCAAATTATATTAGTGGATTAATTATTTTCAATTACCCCACATCAAGGATAAATTATTGATATTCGCAGCTTATACATTTGAATTCATTATCTGTTGTTGGACTGTGAAACGTTTAAGTTTTTCGTTCATGAACTGTTTAAGGAGATAGTCTACGCCATTTATTTTCGGCTAGACACATACAGGTTATTATTTCTAAAGCTATCCAAACCAGTAATTGGTACGGATTCTTGGACTAAGAGAGCAACCCTTATTAGGGGATTATAATGTGTCGGTTATTCGATGCAGTCAGAGTTAAATGTTATGCATATACATGGTGTACAAGAGGCTGATCCCCTCGAGTACAACTGACGGGGCCAGGTTTTAAAAGAGTTAGTCGAATGATTGACTCTTTGGCCAAAAGTTCATGGTCGGTTGGACCACTCAGCAGTAAATAACCATTATTCATTGTTTCATTTGAACTTTGATTATGTCATTTCAGCTATTTCATCAATGTTCATAATTGTTGATCTATGCAGCTATTATTCTTATTCATTCATGATATATCTTCATTCTTGCTTTTAAACTTGCTGAGCAAAGTAGTTGCTCACCCTTGCTATATCATGAACCTATTGCAGTTAAGCCGGGGAGTTCCAAAGCAGACAAAGGCAAAGGAAAGCTTAAGGAATAGTTATATGTACTATCCCGTTATCTAATCGTGGAATAGTTTTGTATTATTAATGTATTCTGCGATGTATTTGTTTAAGGTTATAGACCTTGGGACCGCAGTAAACCTTTTGTAATGAACAACATATGTTTATTTATTCCGCATTAGTTAATTTATGTTGTTTAGAGGTGTATGGATGTATTTTATCGTGAGCACCAAATTCGAGCTATTGGTACCTGAATTTGGGGGTGTCACAGGTTGGTATCAGAGCTTTAGGTTATAAACTTTAGGATTTGCGAAACCTAGGTTATAACCTTAGTATTAAACTCGTATTGAGTACGCTAGGTGATGGATCGAGGAGATTCATTTGATGATCATGTCTGGAGGTGGATTGTGGAAATCCATCGAGCCGAGTTGTGCATGATAAAATATCATTTCATTTTATCAATGAATATATTTTATTGTGACACTGACATCTTGCTGTCTATTTGTTTCTGTTTGTGGTTGTAGGATGTCTGAGATGGGAGAGTTCAGTCCTGCTAGAGAGGTAGAGTTCACAGACATTCATGTGGACGTAGGGCCTATAGTGGAGGTGCAGCCGAGTGAGCCAGAGATGATGGACACTAGGGATGAGTCTGAGGTCGAGTATGGTTCTGAGGAGGAGCCAGTTACCGGAAGAGTGCAGAGGTTGTTAAGCGATGAAGGGGAGGATGAGGACCCCGAGGAGGATCCATTGATGGAAGATGATGAGCCACCTGAGTATGCAGATGGCATGGGCACTACTGCTAGTGATATTATCGAAGAGCTGACAGATAGGAACGAGGAGCTCGAGAATCGAGTAACTCACTTAGAGGAGCAGAACCAGGAGCACCAGGACCGAGAAGAGCAGTACAGGTCATTGGCATATCAGACTTTGGGGGAAAAGACTGAGTTGTCCCAGAAGTTGCAGGAAAAGGACAAGAGGATTGCCGAATTAGAGGCAGAGATTCACGGTCGCCGAGGGGTTTCTGTTCAGTTTGGTGTGATGGTGTATGACCTCCTAGAGAGGAATGTGATGCTGGTAGGACAGATAGAGCAGGTAGAGGATCAGTTGGAGACTACTCGTCTAGAGTGAGATGAGGCTATGGAGCACTTGGCAGCCCTGACTACAGAGATTGATTCCCTCAGGTCAGGTTTGACCACTTCCATTGGCAGGCTGAGGGACAGGGTGAGGAGGTACCCCAGGGATGAAGGGAGTAGCCGGCGCGTGATTAGGCGCCGAGTGGTCGACAGGCTAGCTCGACGGGAGCTCCGAGTTGCACTCCGCCGCAGCAGGCGGTGATGTGTTATTTTTAGCATTATGTTTGTAGTAGGTTCCACTTTTATTATATTAGGGGCTTACTTATGTTGTAAATCCCTCTGCTCGTAGCGTGCGTGGGATAGTAGTTGAACCCCCAATTTTGTTTCTAATAGAGGGGTGGAAGGTTATTATTCCCCAATTTTGTTCGTTAGTGGATAGTTAATGGTTGGCAGGCTATGTCATTTAGCGTTTATAGAAGTATGCCACATGTTGAGTCCGGTTGTATTAAGACAGTGACATATGGTTATAAATGCAGTTGTTTTATTTAAATCAAACGTGTTTGATAGATGCTTTTACTTTTAATTGTTGACTTAAATGACTTATTGCATGAGGCCTAGATCTATTAGTAATAGCCGACGGTTTTCTTTTAGCAGATCATGGCACCAAGAGGACGACCGCGTAACCAATGGGTGGAAGAGTCAGTGAATAAAGAGGGGGGTCAGGCAGACCCTATGAGGACTTTTGTGAACTTGTTAGCTGAAGCGATGAAGGGCAGACAAGCCGCTGCGGTTGATCAGCCAGGAAGTCACATGACGAACTTTAAGGACTTCAAATTGGTAGGACCGCCAGAGTTTCGCGGGACTACAGACCCGATAGAAGCCCAAACATGGGTGGAAGAAATGGAAAAGGTGTTCGAGGTCGCAAGGGTGGCCAAAGAGCAGAAGACATCGTTTGCCACTTTCATGATGAAAGGTGAGGCAAATTACTGGTGGAAGGCGAACAAGGGTCGAGCTGGGGAAGGCACGATTGCATGGGCTCGTTTCAAGGAGCTGTTTTTCGAAAGTAGTATTCCAGCTAGCATGCAAGCAAGCATGGAGATAAAGTTATTGGAACTAAAGTAAGGAGGCATGTCAGTTGCGGAATATGCCGCAAAATTTAACGAGTTAGCTAGGTTTGCTCCACATCAGGTGGACACCGAAGCTAGGCGGGCAAAGAGATTTGAACAAGGACTGAAACCTTGGGTGTATAGCAAGGTTGCAGTTTTGCAGATCAACACATTTTCTACATTACTTGAGAAAGCAATCATTGCTGAGGGAGGAAGCGAAGCTTTGGCCAGGCACAACCAAGATCAGAAAAAGAAAAAGAGCCATGATGGTCATAAAGAAGGTAGCAGTGGGGGAAGTAACCCAAATAAGAGAAAATGGAACGACAGTCAGATGTCCGGGAGCAAGTCCGGAGGGGATGCAAAGAAGGGCAATAAATGCGAGAAATGTGGAAGGAATCACTTTGGAGAATGCATGAAAGGAAAAGGAGTTTGTTTCAACTGTGGTCAACCGGGGCACATTTCCCCACAATGCCCAAAGGCGAAGGCAGGAAGTTGTTTTTCTTGTGACGCTTCAGATCATCAGAAGAAGGATTGCCCAAAGAGGAAGAGTGATGCAGGCAGTGCTAACCAAGGGAACAACAGTAAGCTGACTATTGGAGGACCAGCACAACAGAACAGACCAGTAGCACGCACCTTCAACATGACAGTGCAGGATGCAATGGAATCAAAGGACGTGGTGTCAGGTATTATTTCAATCAATAATATCAATGCATATGTATTATTTGATTCGGGTGCTACCTGTTCATTTGCGTCGAACGAATTTGCTGAACGGTTAAACTTACCTTGTGAGAAGTTAAAGAATCCAATGAATGTGGAAGTAGCTAATAAGGAAGTTATTCCTGTAGAACATATTCATAGAAATTATTGTGCTGAGATAAACGGGTATAAACTGAGCGTAGATTTGATTCTGATACGACTAGGAGAATTTGATGTAATCCTTGGGATGGATTGGTTATCTAGTCACGGGGCTGTGATTAACTGCCAGAAGAAATGTATACACCTGAAGACTCCAGATAAGTCGAGGGTCGTATTCTACGGTAGTAAATCGCCGAGACAATCTTGTTGTCTGACGATGATGCAAGCAAAGAAATTGCTAAGGAAAGGTTGTATAGGTTATCTGGCTCACGTGGTTGATACCCGAAGAGTAGAGGGTGAGCTGGGTCAAATACCTGTAATAAGGGAATTCCCAGATGTTTTCCGAGATGAGATACCGGGATTGCCGCCGGACAGAGAAGTGGAATTTGTGATCGACTTGGTACCGGGAACCGCACCGATCTCAAAGGCACCGTACAGGATGGCACCAGTAGAGATGAAGGAACTGATGGTCCAACTGCAGGAGCTTCTGGATAAAGGGTATATTCGTCCGAGTGTATCTCCGTGGGGAGCGCCAGTACTGTTCGTGAAGAAGAAGGATGGATCGTTAAGGCTTAGGGAATTGAACAAGGTTACCATTAAGAACAAGTATCCGTTGCCCAGAATTGATGACTTGTTCGACCAATTGAAGGGAGCGAAATACTTTTCGAAGATTGACTTGAGGACGGGATATCACCAACTGAAGGTGAGGCAGGGAGATATTCCAAAGACAGCATTCAGAACTCGATATGAACACTTTGAGTTTCTGGTGATGTCGTTTGGGCTGACGAACGCGCCAGCAGTATTTATGGACATGATGAACAGAGTGTTCAAGCAATACCTAGATAAATTTGTTGTCGTTTTCATAGATGACATTCTTGTCTACTCGACGACGGAGGAGGAACACGTCGAGCATTTGAGGATAGCCCTGGAAACGCTAAGAATGGAGAAGCTATATGCAAAGTTTTCCAAGTGTGAATTTTGGCTACAAAGGGTGTAGTTTTTGGGGCACGTAATTGACAAGGATGGTGTATCAGTGGATCCTGCGAAGGTAGAAGCAGTAATAAACTGGGAGCAGCCTAAGACACCGACAGAAGTCCGAAGTTTTTTGGGATTAGCAGGTTACTATTGGAGGTTTATTCAGAACTTTTCAAAGATAGCGACACCGTTGACAAATTTGACAAGGAAGACTGTGAAGTTTGTATGGACGGATAAGTGCGAAGAGAGTTTCTTGGAGTTGAAGAAAAAACTTAGTGAAGCACCTGTGTTATCACTGCCAGATAACGCAGGGGGATTTGTGGTGTACAGTGATGCGTCACACAAAGTGTAATGTCCAGGAATTTTTAAATATTGTATTAAATTATTTTAATATATGAAATTCGTTTTATTTAATTTTACGATTTTAATTGGATCCATGTGGGTATTATTATTTAATTATATAAATACGTGGTCCAATAAATTTCTGTACATTAAAGGGACTCACTGAGAGTTTAAATAAATTAGTGAGTTAACCCTAAAAATTTATTTGCAAGAAGATTGGGGAATTAAATGAATAACTTTATTATTATCGGATTAAAATTCAAATAAAGAAATATGGTTAAGAAAAATATTTTTTTTTATTTAATTAATTGGTTAGTTATTTAATTTAAAATGCTAGAAATACAAGGTGGTTAATTTAATTGGACCATTTTGTTTTTCTTTTAATTGGACTAAGCCTAAATCCCTTGTTATTTTCCTTTTGGGCCACTTTGTTTTAATTGAACCGGCCCAACCCTATTGGGTTGAGCCCATCCTTTTCCTTCCAGCCGGGTTAGCCCAGTCGGTTTAGCTAATTTCATCTGGGTCGGTCCAACTGATTTGGAGGAAAACCGAACCCAACCAAAAGAAATCAGACCTCAGCTCAAATCAGTAAAATCAATTGGGAGAGAGAGACCAAGTCTATCAAACCCTAACCCCTCAAATCCTAACGCCCCAAATCAAACCATAGGGCCGAGCCTAGCTAGCGATCAAAGCTTCAATCAATCAAAGCGACCGAGCAAGAGACGGGAGGAGGAAAAGGGACTGTCAATCGCCGGTGACAGCTTGTGTCGACCGGTTGGATTGAAGAGGAAGGTCGTCGACCGGCGGGTAATGAAGGCAACCAAGCGAGCGGACCAAGGGTCCAAGGCAGGTGACGACGTGACCGGTGAGGGCACACGGCTCAAAGGCCGGTCGGCGATTCACAGTGGGCATGATGGGACCGGTCGAACGCCTACCCTCCTCCTACCAATGGTCCTTGAGCTGTCGATTGAGGTAATGACCAGTCTAAATGGGTAAACAGACCCCTATAAATTGGGCACCCAAAACCCTAATTGGAGCTGCTAGAATTTTATTTCCAATTTAGAAAATAAATCGTCAGAGAGAGAGAGCCAGGGGAGTCAGTCGCCGGCGGTGAATTAGGAGAAGAAGAGCAGAGGTTCGGTCGGACACAAGGTATTGACATGGGTTGTTGAACCACTGTGAAAGTTTTATATTAGGTTTTGTGTAAGTTTCTTCTTCTATACTAGGATTAGTATTGTTGATAGTGATGGTTTGTATCAATGTATGGATTTGTAATTGCCTTCTGTGTTGGTTCATTATGATCAAGAAAATCTGGATATTAGTTTGTGATTACTGAGTTAGATTGTTTTATTGGGTTGGTTTATTTTGAGTTGGGAAATCTGGGATTTGATTGTTTCATATAGGACTGTATTGTTGCACTATGTCAAGTTTATGTTGACTGGGAATCTGTTGAACCTTATAGGTTCTGGCCTTCGAATGTGTGTTGTATATAGGCTACTATCAATTTTTGCAATGCCTATTTGGTGTTAGGAAGTTACTGAGTGAAACTTAATATGATTAAATGCAGATTTTTGCTAAACTTACTGTCAATAATCAAACCTTTGTTTCGTTTGGGTTAACTGCTCTATCAATGTCAGTGTTGGGTACTAATTTTGTTAGTTTTAAAAAGAAATTTAACAGTGGTTGTTATATCAATTGGCTATACTATTGGTTTTGGGCAGGAAAGGATAAACATATGATTCCAATAATATTATGTAGTAATTGTATTAATTTGGTTGTGCAATTCAGTAGAGTCAACTATTAATCAAATGATTAATGATGGCTCGATTATTGATTAATTAACTTAAGCTAATAATGCATTTGCAAACTAATTAGTTATTATAACTAATAAATATAATTAATAAGTAATTATTTATTAATTAATCAATAACTAATAAGTAAAGATAATAAATATTTAATTATTATTGGATTCATAAATAATAATTAAATATGAATAAATTAGTAAATTATTTATCACCAAATAATTAATAAATATTTAATTTATATTAAGTAATAAAATAGCTTTACAAAATTTAATTCTGGAATATGCCAATATATTTTCCATATAAAATAAATTGTTTATCTATTTTCAACAATGATTTAAAATTGTAAATTTATCATTATTTGATTAACTTTAAATAATAAATAAATCTAATTAGTTATTATTATTAAATAATAACTAAAGATAAATTCACTAACAATTATTTGATTAACCTTGATTGATGAATAAACTTAATCAATTATTATTTACTATTAGATAATAACTAAAGGTAACTCTTACTCACTAATTAATTATTTATCATTCGATTAAGTAATAAATAAACCTAATTAGTTATTATTTATTATTAAATAATAACTAAAGATAATTCATTAATGATTATTTGATTTACTTTAGTTAATAAATAATCCTAATTAGTTATTATTAAATAATAACTAAAGATAATTTTTACTCACTAATTAACTGTTTATTTTTTTATAAATAATAAATAAACCTAATTAATTATTATTAAATAATAATTAAAGACGATTAAAATTAATAATTCGATTATTAATAATTAAATAATTAGTAAATATAATTAGTTATTAGTAATAACTAAAGATAATTAATTACTATTTAACAAATATTAAATAGTAATTAAATAAAGTTAATAAAATAAGGAGATTTTAAATAACACATTAATTAAACGATTATAATCCATTGTTTAAGGGTTCAATCAGTGTTTATTCTTAAGGGATTCGTGGTTGGTTAATTAAACCACCAATCTAGAAAGCAATTAAGTGCCTTATAAAATTACTATAGTTTATTTACTGTGTGCTATGTGAATTGCTTAATTGTTAAATGAATAGCATAAGTAAGCGTATCGGCGTACAACTACGCAATACTAATTGATAGACCGGCATTATCTATGTTAGGTTCTTCAAGGCCAAATAGTAAAAGCTAGAATTATTTGTAGCAGAGAAAACAGGCAAATTCCTAACCCTAAACTTCTTACATTATTGCAAGTTCCCTAACTCAAACTCGAGTTATTATTTTCGAAGCATGTTAGTGAATAATTATTGTTGATTATTCACATCTATATTGATTATTGAGATTCGCACCTTGTGCAATTGAATTCCTATTCTATTGTTATTGAACTGTGAATTAGATTAAAATTCTTTCAAGTATGAATTGTTTATGAGATCGATCTATGCTATTTGTATCAGCTAGATCCAGCATGTCTAAATTGGTTAAGACAATGGTATTTTAAAAGCTGTTCTTATTTAATTGTTGTGGTAAGAACTCTTGGCTGAGAAAAGGATAAACTCGTTTAAGGCATGATATCAATGCTGGTTATTAAGTGTTTATGCATAAATCACTGGGTATGAGAGGCTGATCCCCTCGATTACCAAAACTTTTTAAGAGGTCCAGCTTACATGCTGAGAACCTTGGAAAACGTCCTTGGTTATTTCAAACCACTCAGTAATTATCATTCCATTATTCGAATATTCAACTGTTGACTGATAATTCATAATTCTTCACCATTCTATACTGTTGTTGAACATTGAAAGCGAAATTCCTTCTATTCATGATATATCTCCCTTGTGTATAAACTTGCTAAGCAAATTAGTTGCTTACCCTTGCTATATCATGATCTTTATTTCAGCTAAGGCAGAAATGTCTAGAGGAGACAAAGGAAAAGGGAAGGTGCAAGAGTAGATGCCCGTTAGTGCCTATGTACTAGCTATTCTTGAATGTTGTTTGATTAAGTGAACCTTTATTTGTATTAAGGGTACGTTTTATGTTAAGGTTAAAGAACCTTGGGACCGGAATTGTAAGACTTTATTTCTATTCGATAAACAATGTATGTTTATTATTCCGCATTTAGTTAGAAAGAATGTTTGTTGTTGAGAATCGTGAGCACCGAATTCGAGGTTAGGAAACCCGGATTTGGGGGCGTTACAGGTTGGTATCAAAGCTGTAGGTTATAAACGTTAGAAACAAGAAACCTAGGATATAACCTTAGTAGAAAACTCACATAGAGTATGTAGGTGATGGGTCGGGGAGATTCATAGAGTTCTAGTCGTACCGAATAAAATATCATTTCATTTCATCAATGAATATATTTTATTGTGGTACTGATGTTGATTTATTTGTGTGGTGTTTGTAGGATGTCGGATGAGAGTCAGGATAGCTGTCCAGTGAACCAGGAGCCCATAGAGCCTGATGTGATAGGAGGTTTGCTGGCGAGGAACGCCGAGCTAGAGGTTAGGGCTAAACAATTAGAGGCGCAGAACCATATCCACCAGATTTCTGAACAGCAGTACAAGGACGCTGCTTACCAGGCCCAGGCTGAGTTAGCCGAGTTGCGAGGGAGTCTGCTGCTAAGGGAGCTGCAGTTAGGACAATTGAAGGATGAGGTAAAGGCTAAGGATGCGAAGATAGTTGAATTGGAGTGAGCCTTGGACATTGTCTGGATGCAGTTCGACGCTAGATGGATGAATCTGCCCTCCAGTAGCGAGAGCAAGCGTGAGTTGCATTCACCTTGTGTCCCCTAGAGGATAGTTGGAAGTGGGTGGTTAGGCCTTGATCAGTGTTATTGGTACTACCATTTGGTTTAGTAGAAATTGTATTAACCTCAGCAAGGTGCGAGGTAGTTCGTAGGTAGGATGTACTTCCCAATTATGTAGGTAGTAAAGAATGGTTTAAGTGAATCCCACCTTTTGTTATATTAAATGGGATGGTAGCATTTATGGCAGTATGCCTGTGATGAACGTGTAAGACGTTAAAGTCGGTATATGAATATAGATGCATTACTATGGTATGTGCTTGAGAATTTTACTTGATATACCATTGATGCAATGATTATGTTAATTCAGTAAAACTGAATCGGTATCTTAGTAACTTAAATCACTAATCGGGAAAGCAGAATATCCGAGGTTGGGTAATCTAAAACTCCCACACAAGAGTCATGTGATTATTGTATTACATGCTGAATACTTATGTTTTAAGGAAGCCCGAGTAACGTGTTAGGGTTTGTTTAAACAGATAATGCCGCCTAGACGAATCCTACGAAACCAAGGGAATGAAGAGTCAGTTAACAATGTAGAGGGAACTCCACCAAACCCAATGCAAGATTTTGTGAACATGATGGCAGAAGCCTTGCGGAATCAAACCACTACTACAGGAAACCAGGCAGGCAACCACTTAGCCAATTTTAAAGACTTCAAGGCAGTAGGGCCTACGGAGTTTAGAGGAACAACGAACCCGATAGAGGCCCAGTCATGGATAAAGGAGATTGAAAAGGCCTTTGTCATTGCTAGAGTCGCTGAGGAGCAGAAGACAGTTTTTGCTACCTACCTAATGAAAGGTGAGGCTAACTTTTGGTGGGAAGCCAATCAGAATAAAGCCGGAACTGGAGTCGTGGCGTGGGAAGCTTTCAAGACGTTGTTTTTCGAGAATTACTTTCCTGAGAGTACGCAGGCGAAAATGGAAATCAAATTTTTGGAATTGAAACAAGAAAATTTGTCAGTGTCGGAGTACGCTGCAAGATTCAATGAATTGGCTAGATTCGCCCCACATCAGGTGGACACTGAGGTGAGGAAGGCAAGGAGGTTCGAGAATGGATTAAAGTCGTGGATCTACAGTAAGGTAGCGGTTTTGCAAATTACATCGTTCTCAACCTTGTTGGAGAAAGCTCTCATTGCTGAAGGTGGTAGTGAAGCGGTTTCTAAATATAATCGGGAAAGGAACAAGAAGAAGGTAGAAGGAGGAAATGTGAATGTTAGCAGTGGTGGCAGCAACAGCAGGAAGCGTCAATGGAGCAGTGGGGGTAGCAATTCTGAAATGCAGCAAGGGAACCCGCAGCAGAAAAAGCCGGTATGTGGGAAGTGCGGAGTGCATGAAGGGAAAGATGGTTTGTTATACCTGTGGACAAGAAGGGCATATCTCGCCCAATTGTCCTAAGGCGAAGAAGGGAGGTTGCTTCAATTGTGGAGAGATAGGACATCGGAGCAAGGAATGTCCCCGAAAGAGGAACATGGATGGCGGAAACGGCAATAGGGGCAACAACTCGAGGACAACCAGTGGAGGACCAGCCCAGCCAAATAAGCCAACAGCAAGGACCTTCAACATGACAGTACAAGATGCTGTGGCATCCAGAGAGGTGGTGTCAGGTATTATTCCAATCAACAACATAGATGCCTATGTGCTATTTGATTCGGGTGCTTCATGTTCTTTTCGTTCTGATCAATTTGCTCAAAGATTTAAATTGCCTAGTGAACTGTTAGAACACCCGATGAATGTAGAAGTAGCGAACAAAGAGATTATCCCCGTAAACTACATTTATAAGAATTGTTGTGCTGATGTGAGAGGGTTCAAGCTTAACGTGGACTTGTTGCCGATTCGTCTTGGAGAATTCGATGTAATCTTGGGGATGGATTGGTTAGCGAGCCACGGGGCGGTCATTGACTGTAAGAAAAAGTGCATACACCTGCAGACTCCGGGTAAGTCGAAGGTGGTGTTCTATGGTAGTAAATCGCCGAGACAATCTTGTTGTCTAATGATGATGCAAGCGAAGAGATTGCTTAAAAAGGGTTGTATGGGTTATTTGGCTCACGTGGTAGATACTCGACGAGTCGAGGGTGAACTGAGTCAGATACCCGTTGTAAGGGAATTCGCTGATGTCTTCCGAGATGAACTTCCGGGACTGCCGCCGGATAGGGAGATAGAATTTGCAATCGACTTGGTACCCGGGACGGCACCGATATCTAAGGCGCCTTACCGAATGGCACCAGTAGAGATGAAAGAACTGATGGTTCAACTGCAGGAACTGTTAGACAGGGGTTATATCAGGCCGAGCGTGTCACCATGGGAAGCGCTAGTTCTGTTCGTAAAGAAGAAGGATGGCTCGATGAGACTTTGTATCGACTACCGTGAGTTGAACAAAGTTACGATTAAGAATAGGTATCCGCTGCCCAAGATAGACGATCTGTTTGATCAACTCAAGGGAGCAAAATACTTCTCGAAGATTGATTTAAGGACGGGTTATCATCAACTAAGGGTGAGACAGGAAGATATTCCGAAGACGGCATTCAGAACTCGTTATGGACATTTCGAGTTTCTGGTTATGTCATTTGGACTAACAAATACACCAGCGGCATTCATGGATATGATGAACAGAGTGTTCAAGCAGTATCTGGACAAGTTCATGGTAGTATTCATCGATGATATCTTGGTGTATTCAGTGTCAGAGGAAGAACATGCTGAACATCTAAGGATTGCCCTGGAGGCATTAAGAAGGGAGAAACTATACGCAAAGTTTTCGAAGTGTGAATTTTGGTTGCAGAGGGTGCAGTTTCTTGGACACATCATTGACAGTAGTGGTGTTTCGGTAGACCCAGCAAAGGTGGAAGCCATTATCAACTAGGAGCAACCAAAGACGCCAACGGAGATCAGGAGTTTCCTAGGGTTAGCGGGATACTATCGGAGATTCATCCAGGATTTTTCGAAGATAGCATCACCGTTGACCAATCTGACTAGAAAGACGGTAAAGTTCGTCTGGACAGAGAAGTGCGAGGAGAGTTTCTTGGAGTTGAAGAAGAGACTTAGCCAAGCACCAGTGTTGGCATTACCAGACGACACTAGAGGTTTTGTAGTATACAGTGATGCGTCACACAAGGGCCTTGGTTGTGTACTAATGCAGCACGACAGGGTCATTGCGTACGCTTCACGCCAGCTGAAGGACTATGAGAAGGGATACCCGACTCATGATCTGGAATTAGCAGCAGTAGTGTTCGCCTTGAAGATTTGGAGGCACTACCTATATGGAGAGAAGTGTGAGATATATACAGATCACAAAAGTCTGAAATATATCTTCACTCAGAAGGAGCTGAATATGAGGCAGCGCCGATGGTTAGAATTGATCAAGGATTACGATTGTGAGATTCTGTACCATCCGGGCAAAGCAAATGTAGTGGCAGATGCCCTGAGTAGGAAAGGCAGAGAGAAGTTGATGAGGCTTACAACTCAGGCAGAGCTGATAAAGGACTTTGGACGCCTGGAACTGGAGGTTAAGTATCCAATGGAGACGGACGAAAAATTGTTCACCGTGACAGTGGGTCCGACTCTACTGGATAAGATAAAGGAGGCTCAAGAATTTGATGAAGAATGCATTGGCATTAAGAAGCAACTATCGGAAGGAAAAACGTTGAAGTTCAAGGTTGACAGCACGGGTCTGCTGAGATTTGAGGGAAGGATCTGGATACCCTATGTACCAGACTTAAGGGAAGAAATATTGCAAGAGGCCCATAATACGAGATTTTCGGTACATCCGGGTAGCACCAAGATGTATCAAGATCTTCGTCAACATTATTGGTGGCCGCATTTGAAAGGGGAAGTTGCAGAATTCGTCAGCAGGTGTTTAACTTGTCAGAGGGTCAAGGCAGAGCACCAACGGCCGAGCGGATTGTTGCAACCCTTAGAGATTCCCGAGTGGAAGTGGGAGCACATCACTATGGATTTTGTGGTAGGACTCCCGACAACACAAAAGGGTCTAGACGCCATCTGGGTGATCGTAGATCGGTTGACCAAGTCTGCCCATTTTCTACCGATCAAGATCAGGTACAAATTGGAGCAGTTGGCGAAACTCTACGTAAAGGAGATAGTATCACGACATGGGGTGCCGGTTTCTATTGTGTCTGATAGAGATCCGCGCTTCACATCAAATTTTTGGAGAAGTCTACAGGAAAGAATGGGAACACAGTTGAGAATGAGTACGGCGTATCATCCTCAAACCGATGGTCAGAGTGAGCGAACAATTCAAACCTTAGAGGATATGCTCCGGGCAGTTGTGATGGACTTAGGTGGCAGCTAGGACGATCACTTGCCCTTGGTAGAGTTCGCTTACAACAATAGTTATCACGCTAGCATCGGTATGCCACCGTACGAAGCGTTATATGGAAGGAAGTGTCGAACGCCGTTATGTTGGGATGAAGTTGGTGAACGGAGATTGTTGGGACCAGAATTGGTACAACAAACCATGGAAATCATTAAAGTAATAAGACAGCGGTTGGTAGCGGCCCAGGATCGTCAGAAGAAGTATGCCGACTTACATCGTCAGAAACGAGACTTTGAAGTTGGTAGTTATGTGTTTCTGAAGGTATCTCCCTGGAAAGGGAAGATCCGCTTTGGGAAGAAGGGCAAGCTGAGCCCTAGGTTCATAGGACCGTTCGAAATTTTGAGGCGGATAGGCGAGGTGGCGTACGAGGTAGCATTACCTCCTGAACTTGAGAACATTCACAACGTGTTTCATGTATCAGTATTGCGTCCGTATAAGCCAGATTACAAGCATGTCATTTCCTATGAGCCAATTCAAGTCGAGAAGGACTTATCGTACAAGGAGATTCCTGTCCAGATACTTGATAGGAAGGAGCAAACGCTGAGGAATAAAACCATTCATTCGGTTAAAGTACTCTGGAGGAATCACGCGGTGGAAGAAGCCACGTGGGAACTCGAAGAGAAGATGAGAGCAAATTTCCCTCAGTTATTTGAGTAACCTTAGATTTAAATTCCGAGGACGGAATTTTTATAAGGGGGAGAGGATGTAATGTCCAGGAATTTTTAAATATTGTATTAAATTATTTTAATATATGAAATTCGTTTTATTTAATTTTATGATTTTAATTGGATCCATGTGGGTATTATTATTTAATTATATAAATACGTGGTCCAATAAATTTCTGTACATTAAAGGGACTCACTGAGAGTTTAAATAAATTAGTGAGTTAACCCTAAAAATTTATTTGCAAGAAGATTGGGGAATTAAATGAATAACTTTATTATTATCGGATTAAAATTTGAATAAAGAAATATGGTTAAGAAAAATATTTTTTTTATTTAATTAATTGGTTAGTTATTTAATTTAAAATGCTAGAAATACAAGCTGGTTAATTTAATTGGACCATTTTGTTTTTCTTTTAATTGGAGTAAGCCTAAATCCCTTGTTATTTTCCTTTTGGGCCACTTTGTTTTAATTGAACCGGCCCAACCCTATTGGGTTGAGCCCATCCTTTTCCTTCCAGCCGGGTTAGCCCAGTCGGTTTAGCTAATTTCATCTGGGTCGGTCCAACTGATTTGGAGGAAAATCGAACCCAACCAAAAGAAATCAGACCTCAGCTCAAATCAGTAAAATCAATTGGGAGAGAGAGACCAAGTCTATCAAACCCTAACCCCTCAAATCCTAACGCCCCAAATCAAACCATAGGGCCGAGCCTAGCTAACGATCAAAGCTTCAATCAATCAAAGCGACCGAGCAAGAGACGGGAGGAGGAAAAGGGACTGTCAATCGCCGGCGACAGCTTGCGTCGACCGGTTGGATTGAAGAGGAAGGTCGTCGACCGGCGGGTAATGAAGGCAACCAAGTGAGCGGACCAAGGGTCCAAGGCAGGCGACGACGTGACCGGTGAGGGCACACGGCTCAAAGGCCGGTCGGCGATTCACAGTGGGCATGATGGGACCGGTCGAACGCCTACCCTCCTCCTACCGATGGTCCTTGAGCTGTCGATTGAGGTAATGACCAGTCTAAATGGGTAAACAGACCCCTATAAATTGGGCACCCAAAACCCTAATTGGAGCTGCTAGAATTTTATTTCCAATTTAGAAAAGAAATCGTCAGAGAGAGAGAGCCAGGGGAGTCAGTCGCCGGCGGTGAATTAGGAGAAGAAGAGCAGAGGTTCGGTCGGACACAAGGTATTGACATGGGTTGTTGAACCACTATGAAAGTTTTATATTAGGTTTTGTGTAAGTTTCTTCTTCTGTACTAGGATTAGTATTGTTGATAGTGATGGTTTGTATCAATGTATGGATTTGTAATTGCCTTCTGTGTTGGTTCATTATGATCAAGAAAATCTGGATATTAGTTTGTGATTACTGAGTTAGATTGTTTTATTGGGTTGGTTTATTTTGAGTTGGGAAATATGGGATTTGATTGTTTCATATAGGACTGTATTGTTGCACTATGTCAAGTTTATGTTGACTGGGAATCTGTTGAACCTTATAGGTTTTGGCCTTCGAATGTGTGTTGTATATAGGCTACTATCAATTTTTGCAATGCCCATTTGGTGTTCGAATTTATGCCTAAATCAGGTTTTGGTTTTCTATTGATACAATGATGTTAGGAAGTTACTGAGTGAAACTTAATATGATTAAATGCAGATTTTTGCTAAACTTACTGTCAATAATCAAACCTTTGTTTCGTTTGGGTTAACTGCTCTATCAATGTCAGTGTTGGGTACTAATTTTGTTAGTTTTAAAAAGAAATTTAACAGTGGTTGTTATATCAATTGGCTATACTATTGGTTTTGGGCAGGAAAGGATAAACATATGATTCCAATAATATTATGTAGTAATTGTATTAATTTGGTTGTGCAATTCAGTAGAGTCAACTATTAATCAAATGATTAATGATGGCTCGATTATTGATTAATTAACTTAAGCTAATAATGCATTTGCAAACTAATTAGTTATTATAACTAATAAATATAATTAATAAGTAATTATTTATTAATTAATCAATAAATAATAAGTAAAGATAATAAATATTTAATTATTATTGGATTCATAAATAATAATTAAATATGAATAAATTAGTAAATTATTTATCACCAAATAATTAATAAATATTTAATTAATATTAAGTAATAAAATAGCTTTACAAAATTTAATTCTGGAATATGCCAATATATTTTCCATATAAAATAAATTGTTTATCTATTTTCAACAATGATTTAAAATTGTAAATTTATCATTATTTGATTAACTTTAAATAATAAATAAATCTAATTAGTTATTATTATTAAATAATAACTAAAGATAAATTCACTAACAATTATTTGATTAACCTTGATTGATGAATAAACTTAATCAGTTATTATTTACTATTAGATAATAACTAAAGGCAACTCTTACTCACTAATTAATTATTTATCATTCGATTATGTAATAAATAAACCTAATTAGTTATTATTTATTATTAAATAAAAACTAAAGATAATTCATTAATGATTATTTGATTTACTTTAGTTAATAAATAATCCTAATTAGTTATTATTAAATAATAACTAAAGATAATTTTTACTCACTAATTAACTGTTTATTTTTTTATAAATAATAAATAAACCTAATTAATTATTATTAAATAATAATTAAAGACGATTAAAATTAATAATTCGATTATTAATAATTAAATAATTAGTAAATATAATTAGTTATTAGTAATAACTAAAGATAATTAATTACTATTTAACAAATATTAAATAGTAATTAAATAAAGTTAATAAAATAAGGAGATTTTAAATAACACATTAATTAAACGATTATAATCCATTGTTTAAGGGTTCAATCAGTGTTTATTCTTAAGGGATTCGTGGTTGGTTAATTAAACCACCAATCTAGAAAGCAATTAAGTGCCTTATAAAATTACTATAGTTTATTTACTGTGTACTATGTGAATTGCTTAATTGTTAAATGAATAGCATAAGTAAGCGTATCGGCGTACAACTACGCAATACTAATTGATAGACCGGCATTATCTATGTTAGGTTCTTCAAGGCCAAATAGTAAAAGCTAGAATTATTTGTAGCAGAGCAAACAGGCAAGTTCCTAACCCTAAACTTCTTACATTATTGCAAGTTCCCTAACTCAAACTCGAGTTATTATTTTCGAAACATGTTAGTGAATAATTATTGTTGATTATTCACATCTATATTGATTATTGAGATTCGCACCTTGTGCAATTGAATTCCTATTCTATTGTTATTGAACTGTGAATTAGATTAAAATTCTTTCAAGTATGAATTGTTTATGAGATCGATCTATGCTATTTGTATCAGCTAGATCCAGCATGTCTAAATTGGTTAAGACAATGGTATTTTAAAAGCTGTTCTTATTTAATTGTTGTGGTAAGAACTCTTGGCTGAGAAAAGGATAAACTCGTTTAAGGCATGATATCAATACTGGTTATTAAGTGTTTATGCATAAATCACGGGGTATGAGAGGCTGATCCCCTCGATTACCAAAACTTTTTAAGAGGTCCAGCTTACATGCTGAGAACCTTGGAAAACGTCCTTGGTTATTTCAAACCACTCAGTAATTGTCATTCCATTATTCGAATATTCAACTGTTGACTGATAATTCATAATTCTTCACCATTCTATACTGTTGTTGAACATTGAAAGCGAAATTCCTTCTATTCATGATATAACTCCCTTGTGTATAAACTTGCTAAGCAAACTAGTTGCTTACCCTTGCTATATCATGATCTTTATTTCAGCTAAGGCAGAAACGTCTAGAGGAGACAAAGGAAAAGGGAAGGTGCAAGAGTAGATGCCCGTTAGTGCCTATGTACTAGCTATTCTTGAATGTTGTTTGATTAAGTGAACCTTTATTTGTATTAAGGGTACGTTTTATGTTAAGGTTAAAGAACCTTGGGACCGGAATTGTAAGACTTTATTTCTATTCGATAAACAATGTATGTTTATTATTCCGCATTTAGTTAGAAAGAATGTTTGTTGTTGAGAATCGTGAGCACCGAATTCGAGGTTAGGAAACTCGGATTTGGGGGCGTCACACAAAGGCCTTGGGTGCGTACTGATGCAGCATGGGAAGGTCATTGCATACGCGTCACGACAGCTGAAGGATTATGAGAAGGGATATCCGACTCATGACCTGGAACTAGCGGCAGTGGTGTTTGCTCTAAAGATTTGGAGGCACTATCTGTATGGGGAGAAGTGTGAAATATACACAGACCACAAAAGTTTGAAGTATATTTTCACTCAAAAGGAACTAAACATGAGGCAGAGGCGATGGTTGGAGTTGATCAAGGACTACGATTGTGAGATTCTATACCATCCCGGTAAAGCCAATGTGGTAGCCGATGCTCTAAGTAGGAAGGGCAGAGATAAGTTGATGATGCTGACAGCTCAAGAGTAACTGATCAAGGATATGGAAAGATTGGAGTTAGAAGTCAAGTATCCGACAAATGCAGATGAGAAACTGTTCACAGTGGAGGCGAGTCCAACTTTATTAGGTAGGATAAAGGAGTCTCAAGAAAGGGATGATGAATGTATCGCCATAAAGAAGTGAATCTCAGAAGGAGAGGAATTAAAGTACAAAATTGATAGCACGGGACTGCTAAGGTTTGACGGAAGGATCTGGATACCGATGGTTCCGGAGTTGAGAGAAGAGTTTATGCAAGAAGCTCATTCTACAAAGTATTCGATACACCCTGGTAGTACCAAGATGTATCAGGATTTGCACCAACATTTCTGGTGGCCGAATATGAAGAGGGAGGTTGCGGAATGTGTTGGACGATGTTTGACATGTCAAAGGGTAAAAGCAGAACATCAGAAACCGGGTGGACTGCTACAACCACTGGATATTCCGGAGTGGAAGTGGGAGCATATCACGATGGATTTTGTGACGGGGCTTCCACCAACTCAGAAGGGTTACGACGCGATCTGGGTGATCGTGGATCGTTTAACTAAATCTGCACATTTTCTACCGATCAAGATAAGGTATAATTTGGAGCAGCTAGCAAAGTTATATGTGAAAGAGATTGTGTCACGACATGGAGTACCGGTATCTATTGTATTTGACAGAGATCCGCGCTTCACGTCGAATTTCTGGAAGAGCTTACAAGAAAGGTTGGGAACCCAGTTGAGGTTGAGTACGGCATACCATCCTCAAACGGATGGGCAAAGCGAACGAACGATTCAGACACTGAAGCACATGCTTAGAGCATGTGTGATGGATTTTAAAGGCAGTTGGGACGATCACCTACCACTGGTGGAGTTTGCCTACAATAACAGTTATCATGCAAGTATTGGCATGCCGCTATACGGAGAATTATACGGAAGGAAGTGTCGAACACCTCTGTGTTGGGACGAAGTTGGTGAACGGAGATTGTTGGGACCTGAATTGGTGCAACAGATTGTGGATGTCGTCAAAGTGATAAGAGCTCGATTGGTAGCGGCTCAGGATCGACAAAAGAAATACGCCGATTTACATCGTCAGAAACGAGACTTTGAAGTTGGCAGCTTTATGTTTTTGAAGGTATCTCCCTGGAAGTGGAAGATCAGATTTGAAAAGAAGGGAAAATTGAGTCCCAGGTTCGTAGGACCTTTTGAAGTTTTAAAGAGGGTAGGTGAGGTGGCGTATGAGGTAGCTTTACCTCCTGAACTGGAGCATATTCATAATGTGTTTCACGTTTTTGTGTTGCAGCCATATAAACCCGACTGCAAACATGTGATATCCTATGAACCGATTCAAGTTGAACGAGATTTGTCATATGAAGAGATTCTTGTCCAGATATTAGATAGGAAAGAACAGACGTTAAGAAATAAGGTCATCCATATGGTCAAAGTACTTTGGAGGAACCACGCAGCTGAAGAAGCTACGTAGGAGCTAGAAGAGAAGATGAGGAAGAATTATCCGCATCTTTTTGAGTGAACCTCTGTTAAGATTTTTCCGCCCCTAGGTTGAAATTCTGGGGACTGAATTCTTATAAGGAGGGGAGGATGTAACGACCGGGAATTCTGGAATTTGCCTTGTAATTCGAATTTCTGAATATTAATGAATATTTATTATTTTATTAATATTATTTTTGTGTTGCATGTTTAAAGGTTGTGTGACAATCTGGATTATGTGAATGCATGAAATTTTACGTGTTATAGTTTTGTTTAAGTGAATATTTAATTTCGCGTAGCATCGTTAAATCTCTATTCACGAGTTAGTATTCACGTTGGGAATATTCATCTAGAGACGTCTTCTTGGGTGACTTCGATTTTTCTTAATTATTGCCAACCCATTTAGGCAATGAGATATTAATCCAAGTGTAGGATTTATGGGAGCCCAATGAGAATTAAATTAGAAGCCCAAGTGATTTTAAGGGTGACCCAAACCCATGACCCAAACCCATGACCCAACCCATGACCCAAGACTTGACCCATGTGGGATATGGGCACAAAAATCAGCATTTTGGTGTTTTAATGAGGGCGTATGCGGGTAACATGGTAAGGGAGAGGCCAAATGAGTGGAATTGCATGTTGAATAAGTGGGAACAAATAAACAATTGTTAGCCAATAGAAAATTGGCCACCTTTCCCATTTTTCTTCCACTTCTCCCTAATTTACTCCACTTCTCCCAAATAATGCAACCATTCCATTTCTATCTTGCATTCCACATTCCTCCCATTCCCATCAGCTGATAGAGAGAGAGAGAGAAAGAGAGAGAGCTGCAAAGAAGGAGGAGAAAGAGGTCGCCGGAGTTCGCGGGAAAAAGAAGAAGGTCGCCGGAAAAAGGAAGGAAGAAGAAGAAGAAGGCACGAGTGGAAGAAGGAGAACATCCAAGCAAGGAGAACTCAAGCCAAGCAAGCCTAGCTATCTTCTTCATCATTTAGGAAGGATTTATAGAGGTAAATAAGAATCAAATCCATTCCATTCGATTTGTTGTTAAGTTTTTCAAGTTTTTATGGTTTTTGAGCTTTTGAGCTTGTGGATTGATTTTCTAGCGATCCTTGTTGTTTTTGTTTGTGTTGGATGTTTGTAAATATTGTTAAGAGGATATGTAAGCTATTAATAACATCAAAGTGGAAAAAAAACGCAATAAATCCGTACCTATGCTTAAAGAGGATGAAGAACATGAAGAACAATGGACTTTGGACATGAACATGGACTGTTGGACGAATTTAGAGTACTTGTAGCTATGATTCCTTGCTTGTTGTATTTATTTGTTATTTTCATATTGTAGTTACATGGGTTATGAGTTTAACCTAGTTGGAATGGAGTAAAAAGGGATTAAAACAAAGATTTGGTGATGATTTTTGTAAAGAACACCAAGAACACCCAAAACACGAAAATATAGCATGAGTTGATACTTTGGCCTAAGATTTGGTCATGTTAATGTTAATGGATAGCTCTAAATTTTTGATATGTTGTAGCTCTATCTCTTAAGAGTCCATAGAGTCCGAAATGGACCAATTTGAAGGTGTATAGAACGAGTTATGGTAGTTGGAAGCAAGATAGGCCTAGAACACCAAAAACAGAGCATTCCGGGAAGCAAAACGAACTGGCCACTAGCTCAGCTACTGGTTATAGCACCCCGGCGCTGGCCATAGGCAATTTTGAGCGCCCCGGTGCTGGCCACAGACACTAGGCAAAACAGCTTCGACGTCCTTTAGTAAAATGTCCCTAACTTTTGCATACGAACTCGGATTGACATGATTCAAGATGATTCGGAAAGAGAACGAGTAGCCCTACAACTTTCGTTCTTTAAGGTTTTCGATTTGAGACCTGTATCATGGCCTAAATTATCCATTTATAGGACTGATGCGTAATTGGGGTCAATCGGAGGGCGTCGGGCATGCGCATTTGCACACGTGATGCCCCCGACCTTGTAAAGCGATGTTCTAACCTTCATAACATGATTATTATGATTTTTAATGATACTTAGCATTAACCAATAGGTATTAGATAAATTAAATGGGCGTGTTAGACGTACGCAATTGCGTGTCGCTCGGGCATTCGAATAGGCAAGTTGGGCGTATAGACGTGCAAGCGTCGTAACGCCGTAACTAGCGGGCATAACCTTATTTAATATTTTGTTTCTTATTTGAATGGGACATTATAGAGTTGTGTGAACAAATATTTGGTATTCCGTATGTGACTAATTGTATGTGAATATGTACCTAATTGTGTAGGATATTAAGGAGCGTGTGTTGTAATATTGTAGCAGCGCTTCAGGCAAGTTCCCTAACTTCATTCTTTCTACATATTGAATGCAAGTGTCCTAACGCTTGTCTAACCCTTGTGTTGGGCAAGTTCCTTAACTTCATTCTTTGTATATATTGAATGCAAGTTTCCTTACTCTAGCTCAATTTAATATTGGGCAGGATTTCTCAACCGTACAACTTTTGTTTAATGTGCGAGTTATTTATTGATTGAGCAATCATTCTATATTATTGCAAGTTTTGTGACTCAATTGGAGTTATTAATTTCAAATTATATTAGTGGATTAATTATTTTCAATTACCCCACATCAAGGATAAATTATTGATATTCGCAGCTTATACATTTGAATTCATTATCTGTTGTTGGACTGTGAAACGTTTAAGTTTTTCGTTCATGAACTGTTTAAGGAGATAGTCTACGCCATTTGTTTTCGGCTAGACACATACAGGTTATTATTTCAAAAGCTATCCAAACCAGTAGTTGGTACGGATTCTTGGACTGAGAGAGCAACCCTTATTAGGGGATTATAATGTGTCGGTTATTCGATGCAGTCAGAGTTAAATGTTATGCATATACATGGTGTACAAGAGGCTGATCCCCTCGAGTACAACTGACGGGGCCATGTTTTAAAAGAGTTAGTCAAATGATTGACTCTTTGGCCAAAAGTTCATGGTCGGTTGGACCACTCAGCAGTAAATAATCATTATTCATTGTTTCATTTGAACTTTGATTATGTCATTTCAGCTATTTCATCAATGTTCATAATTGTTGATCTATGCAGCTATTATTCTTATTCATTCATGATATATCTTCATTCTTGCTTTTAAACTTGCTGAGCAAAGTAGTTGCTCACCCTTGCTATATCATGAACCTATTGCAGTTAAGCCGGGGAGTTCCAAAGCGGACAAAGGCAAAGGAAAGCTTAAGGAATAGTTATATGTACTATCCCGTTATGTAATCGTGGAATAGTTTTGTATTATTAATGTATTCTGCGATGTATTTGTTTAAGGTTATAGACCTTGGGACCGCAGTAAACCTTTTGTAATGAACAACATATGTTTATTTATTCCGTATTAGTTAATTTATGTTGTTTAGAGGTGTATGGATGTATTTTATCGTGAGCACCAAATTCGAGGTATTGGTACCTGAATTTGGGGGTGTCACATATGTTGAGAGTGTACCTCCTCTTGAGGCAAACCCGTCGGTTGCTTATTACTGGACTCGAAGGGGTTGCTCCCCGGAGATGGCTCAGGAAACGCACCACCCAGATCCGCTCCAATCAAAAGGATTCAGACGAGTAGATTGCGAAGATTTGGGGACCTTCATGCCGAAAAGCCGCGAGAGTAACCTTAGGGTAGGTCAGCCTCAGATTAACTCAACGCAGGGAAAGTCTCTTCATGCCTTTTTATGTTTACGCTTATAAATGTCATGGTCCCATTCAATATTTTTTCCCCTTTTGTCAAAAGAAGGTACTAACCTCTATGTTTTGCAGGGAATAGCTGGGAAAGCATAATAATTCGTGTCTAGCATTTATTATTGCAATGAGGGACAGCTAACATTTTGTTTTGCAGGGAAAGATTAAAAAACCCAAAAACACAAAAGTTACAACTTTAGCATGCATCCACATCTTTCATTTCCCAAGACTGAACTTCAAACCGTTTTCCCTTGTAGGATTGCTCCTCAAACGCGTTCGCAATCTAAGAAGGCCCAGGTTTCTACATCTGAAATGGCTGATATTCCACCTACTAATCCTGGTTCCATATCTCGGGAGGAATTCGATGATTTTAAAAAACAGATGTTGAAAATGGCCACAATGCTGAAAGAGCAGTTGCTACCTAAGCAGGATCCGCCAAGCAAGGATCCGCCTAAAGATGATCCACCCCAGCCTAAGGGCGAGCCAGTCATCCCAAAGGCCATTCCTACACCTAACAGGACAGTGATCACTATCCCAGAGGAGGGAGACACTGATGACCTTTGAAAGAAAATGAAGCAGATGGAGGAGACTATCCAGTCTCTGAAAGGCATAGGTTCCCTGGGCAGGGTCAATTATTCAGACCTGTGTGACTTTCCAGGAACCAGGTATTCGGAAGTTCAAGATCCCCAAATTTGAGAAATATAATGGGAAAGGAGACCCTTATACACACCTGAAGATATACATTGGGGAACTTGGGTCTTATGTAGAGGACGAAGGACTGAGGATGCAGTTATTCCAAAAGAGCCTAACAGGAGAAGCAAGAACTTGGTATGCCCGCCTTGATAACGCTCGGATCCACAATTGGGAGGAGTTGGCCCATACTTTCTTGACACAATACAGTTTACAGGCACAGATGGCCCCTGACAGATATCAGATGACAAAGATCAAGAAGCAACCAAAAGAATCTTTTAGGGACTATGCACAGCGGTGGAGGGGTATGGCTGCACAGGTAAATCCCCCAATGAGCGAGGCAGAAATGGTAAATGACCTTTGTGGATATTCAGGAGGCGCCTTATTATGAGTGAGTGATAGCGGGGATTGGAAGACCTTTTGCCGAAATGATAAAGAATGGAGAAATGGTTGACATGGGGTTAAAATCTGGCAAAATCCGGGACTTCACAGCTCTAGAGGCAGTTGCGGAGCAAATCCAGAGTGGAAACTATGGTAGTACTTCTCGCAGGACCCAAAAGAAAAGGGAGGAAGATGTTTCCCTCATCCTGCAGGGATCGTCTAGGAAGGTGGAGGATAGCCCTCCAGTGCAAATACAGAGAATAATGCCACCCCGATAATCTAATTTCCATAATCAAAGGACGGACGGACGAAGAAGATTTGAGACCACGAGAGATCGGGTATTCACCCCGCTTGGGGATCCTCTTGAACAGATTTTGGCAGTATTAATAGCACAGAGAAAGATAGTCGATTTTGCACCCCCAATTGACCCGAAAGGGAGAGGATTTGACCCGAGTAAGAAGTGTTTGTACCATTCGGGTTCCCCTGGTCATGATACTCAGGAATGCTGGGCACTGAAGCACAAGATTCAGAACATGATCGATAGCGGGGAGATCATGGTGGAACAGCCAGAGTCACCAAATGTTAAAGTCAATCCCCGGCCTAAACATGATGGGGAAGGGGTCAATGTGGTGGAAGCCAGCGAAGCCGGAGGACCACCAAGGCTGAATTATATAAAGAGAATTGATGAGATGATTGGCAAGCCTGTGTCTGAGACGGGAGGTGGAAAATTGACCCCCACGAATGATGAGTCGGCCAAAAAAGAGAGTTTCCTGCAGGAGGTCGTGCGACAGTTTGAAGCCAAGTGTTATATCCCTGGACGGTCAGTAAGTAGTGGAAAGGGGAAGGATGTTGCCATGCCATCAGGAACCCAACATAGTGTGCCTGTCATCAATTGGGCGGGGCTGACTATTTCTGAAGAGGTTATGAAGAAGGACCAGTGTGATGTGGTTGTAGTCATCGAGGAAGTTTCCGATGCGAAGCCGCCCTTCATTTGTCGCATTTCGGCCGATCTGACCACTGATAACTGGACGATGGAGCCAGTAATATCCAAACGAGGGTAAAATATGGAGTCGGGATGGTAGACCCTAGATGGTGGGGGATGAATGGATACCAATTTTTGTCCTTTATTTTAAATTTTGCATGGTTATGTTATTTTGTCATGTTATTTTGAAGATGATCATTGTGGGAAAACGACTTATATATATGACAAATATTTTTGTTTCATGTAAGGTGTACCAATTTGAGTATTTCTTGCCTAACAAACGATGTTTCAAATTTGAAAGATGAATATGATTTTGATATTGAGCTGGATTTCGATTTAATGGGCATTGAGCAGGATGAGACAGACAATGACGACACGCCTGGCGAGATCAAAGGATGGGTCGAAGACAAACCTAAACCCAACTTAGACCAAACCATCACCATAAATATCGTAACCCCTGACAAACCTAAAGAGCTCAAGATAGGGACAGACCTGACCCCTAGCCAGAAAATAGAACTAACCGAGTTGCTAAGCCAGTATGAGGATGTTTTTGCCTGGTCTCATGAGGACATGATCGGATTGTCCACCGATATTGTGGTACACCGGTTGCCCATCAAGGAGGGTTTCAAGCCTGTCAAGCAGAAACTAAGAAAGCTAAAACCGGAGTGGAGCTTGAAGGTGAAGGAAGAAATCGTCAAACAGTTCAAGGCTGGAATCATTATGGTGTCCACTTACCCGGAATGGCTGTCCAATATAGTCCCAGTGGCTAAGCCTGGAGGGAAGGTGAGGGTATGTGTCGACTATAGAGATCTGAACAAGGCCAGTCTCAAGGACAACTTCCCAGTGCCTTTCATACACATCCTGGTGGATAACACAGCCCAGTACGAGATGTACTCTTTTGTTGATTGCTTTGCGGGGTATCATCAGATAATGGTGGCGGAGGAAGACCGAGAAAAGACCGCTTTCATCACCCCTTGGGGCACCTCCTATTACAGACGATTGGCCTTCGGTCTCACAAATGCGGGGGCTACTTATCAAAGAGCCATGATGGCCCTGTTCCACGACATGATGCACAAGGAGATAGAGGTCTACGTGGATGACATTATCGTGAAATCGAGGGTGGAATCTGATCATGTGACCCATCTCAAAAAGCTATTCGATCGGCTCAGAAAATATAATTTGAAGATCAATCCGGCGAAGTGTGCTTTCGGAGTGCAGTCGGGCAAGCTCTTGGGATTCCTGGTTAGTAATCGGGGCATTGAGTTGGATCCAGCGAAGATTAAGGCCATTATGGATATGCCGGCACCTCGCACAGAAAAGGAGATAAGAGGATTTCTAGGAAGAATAAACTTCATCAGCCGCTTCATATCCCACTTGACAACTACATGCGAGCCAATTTTTAAACTGTTAAGGAAAGATGCCTCCTAAGAGTGGAATAAGCAATGCCAGGAAGCCTTTCAGACCATTAAGAAGCAGCTGACAGAAGCACCAGTGCTAAATGCTAAGACTTGGGTTGAATGCCATGATACTTTGCAAATCTTGGTTTGTTTTGAGTCTGATATAACCGGTTAGCACTCATTTAGTAATTGTCTTACTAAGTAACCTAAAGATTTGCATAATTGAGTTCTGGAGGGAGATTGATTTGTTAATAAAAGAAAAGCAATGAGGGTAGTGTAAACTGAGACAACGCAAACGTTTAAGTTTGGGGGAAAACTTAGTGGAACATTTGAACAACGAGATGGAGCGTAAAACGCACTCGTTGATATATATATATATATATATATATATATATATATATATTTATTTAATAATAAAATAAAATATGAATAAATGCTTGTGTAGACACCCAAATTTTGTACTTCGTATACTAACTCTGACAGGAGGGCAAAATCGTCAATGAACCCAGCCTACGAGAACGAAAGGTGGACATAAGTATGAACACTCAGAGCCACCGCAACGACGTGCGATCAAAGCTGGCATGACAACGATCAAAGCGGAATGATATGGCGCGTTTCCCAGCGGTTCTCGGACTGCAAAATGCAAGTCCTTCAGCGAAAACCAACGGTATGACACGAGAATCAAGGTGCGGCATGAAAATCGAGAAAATCAGCCCAGCCAGCCGCGGATTGATCCGCGGCCAATGATTAAAATAAATTAAAGTGCGCGGCGGGCGGCTGAAGTGTGCGGCGGGCGGCTGAAGTGCGCGGCGGGCGCGGAGGAACCGAGGCCAGCCGCAAATCAATCTGCGGCCAGCCGCAGATCAATCTGCGGCTGCCTCTGGTCACCCTTTATCAGCGCATTTCTTTATTTGGCATAGAGGGAGTTGAACAGCAGCGGAAGAAAAAGAAAAAAGAGGAAGAACCAGTAGCAAACAGCAGTGAGAAAAGAGAGAAAAAAGTGAAGAATTATACCCCTTTTGTAAGATTGTGATACACTTTCTACTCTAATTAATATACGAGTTTATACGCATCGTGGTGTCATTTGCAAGGTGAAAAGCCTCTTTTATAGCATTTTTGTTATCTCATTTGTTAAGCTTTTTTTGTAATTCGGACTAGATTAAATATAGTTTGTTCTCATATATTATTGTGAATCCATGAACTAGGGATTATTAATGAGGGTTCCAACGGAACGAAATTCTTCCTAATGGCCCGATGATGTCTATTTGATGATTTTTAGCTCGTTATGGTAATGTATTATGCGTAGTGTAGTTCAATTGCTATTTTAGGATATTGTGGTGTGTTAGGCAACCCGATGTTGTTTATTTTTTTGTAATATCCATTTTGTGGGTGCGTAGCAATTTTAGATGTGAGCCTAGGAACGCGACCTTGTGGTCCAATTCCGATGATGGACATTTTTGGGTGTATAAAGTAAGGTCGATGTATCCTTTATTGTAAATATGTAATTGTTGGGCCTTAAAATGATATCAAGTCGAAAATCGGGTTTAAGGCCCCGTAATAGTGAAATATGTGCTTGTGGGCGTTTGGGGTTATTTTGATGGCTCACATGCCCATGGATAGCCCCAACGCATTTTAATGCTTGATTTGATTTACGACACAAAAACGGATTTCAAGGCAAAACGATGAAGACTTCCATAAAATCAATCAAATTAGGTTGTTAGCATCACGAGGCTAAAAATTGGAAATGCTAATGAATGACGATCCCGGTTTAAACGAGAAGGCTAAAGAAAAATCATTTTCAAACATCACGAAAAATGGTTTTATGAAAATAAATAACGTTTTATTAAACCGTTGTGCATAGGGTTAAATAGATCCTAGAAGTTGCCCGTCATTTTATGTATGAAAGCAACGTATAGGTCTCGATTCCTATTTTGACGAAGGTTTAAAAAACTCTTGTCTTGCCAAAACGACACCTAAGGAAAATCTCACAGCTTTTGACAATAAAAATCAAACCTTTCTTTCTCGTATAAGCCGAAAGACATTCTAAAGCATTCTCAAAATAAAACACGACTTTTCATAAAAACCCAAATGGTTTCTTCATGCAAACTCACCACAACATTCACATAGGCATACACGCACGCACACACACATTTTAAGAATTAAAGGATAGGAAAAGCATCAAGATTGCGGTAACCGTGTTTCACGGAAGTTAGGGGGTGCCTAACACCTTCCCCTCACTTAATCAAGACCCCGAACTCTATGAATCTCGGTTTGCAGACCAATTAATTCGGAGTCACATATGAGCCAGCGATTTACGAAAACGAAACTCGGATGAGTTGGTACATCCATTTCAAATATACCAACTGGCGACTCTGGTCAATTGGCTCATCATAAGAAACGATCTTTCAAAACCCCGTCGACATTAGTGTCGACCTTTTCCAAAAATCATCTAATAAAAGGCTAAAATTGGAAAGGTTAATAATCGCAGCAGAAGCGATTCCTCCCGGTGTCGACAGCTTGGTTAGACTAGTTTTGTGGCCTTTGATACTCGAGTAAGTATGCCCTAGGGGATGTGTCTACACCTAGCGCCCTAAGACCATTTGGTTTGGGAGTCGTTGGTCGAAAGCTCGCTACATGGGTATCGTTGAAAAGCCTAAGGGAACTAGGCATTGCACAACGAAGTACCATAGTCCTAATAACATCTAAGTCGGCCCCCAATCTAGACATAGCAGTATCTTAGCTATAACTTACCCCATTTGTTGTGTTGCAAGTTGGAATATACAAATTTTCCCCTAAGAAACATATTATGAGAATCATTTGGGCTGCTATAAATTTGATGATTACTACACACACACACACACTGTATCAATCATTACAAGGTTTGATTTGCATGACTGTCATGGTACATGAACTAAGTTTTGGTTTGAAGCCTTATGTGTTTGATATTGTGATTATTTTGAGGCAAGGCACTCAGGGATTGTTTACTAATTGATGAGGATTCATGGTGCATTTATAGGTTATTGCATTTCATCCATGTTTGCATTCATTTCATTTTAATTGCTTGAGGACAAGCAATAGTTCAAGTTTGGGGGTATTTGATAAGTAGGTTTCATACCTACTTATTGGATACTATTCTGCTTTATTTGTTGCTTAACTTTTAGCTCCAAAGTATGTTTTCATGCATTTTCCTCTTTGATTTCGGTAATGTTTTACAATTCACATTATATGGCTTTTGCACTGTTTAAAGTTAGTTTGACACGATATATGTTGCATATGATGTTTGGGACCTGATTAAATAACTATTGCTAGCACATTGCGTGAGAACTGAGGAGACAACATGATTTCAGCAGTGCAGCAGTAACCTGACAGAGGGCGCAGCTACACCCAACTTGGCTTAGGAGCTAGCGCAGCTGCGCCAATGCCTTGATACAAGCCACTACCCAGCGCAGCTGCGCCCAGCCTGGCCTTAAAGCCGGCTCAACTGCGCCCAACCTCGACTGCTGACATTCCCTGCTCGCAGCTGCGCCCAGTTCCAAGCATAATCCCAGCGCAGCTGAGCCCGTTGCCAGCCAGCCATGCAGACACGTTCCAGACAGCTATGCAGACTTGCCAAAAACGTGTGGAATCTATGCCAGGTTTTCAGAAAATTAGTGAAATGTTATTGTATTAGTTGGGAATCAAATTTAGTCAAAAATAGACAATTGGGAGGCTTGAATATAATCATGCAAAGTTGTAATTAGCACAGAGCTTCCTCTCCACGAAAATTCATCACAGACTTCATTTTATTTCCAAAAATGAAAAAATAATTGTTGAGCATCAAAATCACCTGGGAACTGAAGAATGGATCTACATGGATGCTGAATTGAAGATTAGGAGCAAGAAACCGAGGATCATCACAACTTGGAAAATCAACAAATTTGCAGAAACGGAAAAAATTGGAGCAGGGAGTTTTATTATTTTCTGTCTTTGATTTATTTTCTTATTCTGTAAAAACAACGATGAACCATTTGTGTATGATGAATTCTCTTATTATTAGCATGAACTAAACTTAATTTTTAGGATTATAATAGATCTTTTACATTACTAAAAATTGAAATGTTTCCTTATTATTGCCAGTTGGTTATGAAATGAATGTCTAGCATAATTTATATAAATGTTTAATTGCTTGATCACCAATTACCGTGATAATTTATATGGAATTGAGAAAGGAAATATAAATTGAGATCTGATTATGCTCGCATATGTTCGTAATTTTTACATTCCTCGTGAAGTTATGTTTTGTGCTTAGGATAGAGATATACCGAAGCACCATATGTGGCCAATTGAGAACTTATACTTAAACCCTCTTGATTGTAATTTACATAGAAATATAGTGCGTTAGTCATCTAGGGTGTTCACATTCATTCTATCAATTATGGATTTAGTGTGATATGAATATGGTGCATCGAAAGACGGTCATATTTTACATTCGTGTTCTCGACCAACATTCCATAGTAATTAATTAGCAACGATAGGAAGCATGAAAATCTAAGTTTGCAATAAGTGAAATTATAATCTCAAACCCATAAAATCTGTATTCATACAATCATAATTTGCTCTATTTGTTTCTTTACTAATCATTAGACAATTTCATCATTGTACTCACCGTTTAAAGAAATCAAGATAATTATAAAATCGGTGTTTGATAGTTGTAATCGAAATTCTATTCCTTGTGGGATCGATACTTTACTTACTTTATATTACTTGTGGATCACGTGCACTTGCGTGTATGAGTCATATTTGTTATGTAATACCCATATTCTTCCTTAGTCCCACATCGCCTGTTTCAAAAATTTTCTCTCCTTTCCTTATCTATATATATAATACTAATATTTTATTTATTATTATTATTATTAAACAATAAGGATTTTCTTATTTTAAGAAAAGACTTTTTGTAAGAGGGACTTTTTAGTAAGTACCTCCTTAGTTAAAAAAAAATTTCAGTATCGAGGGCATAGGCAGACTGCGAACCTCATAATTTCGGGTACGTTTTTTTCTTCTTTTGTATTTATTCAATTTAATTTTCTGTATTATTAGTTTATAACTTTAATTAGTATATTATAGTTAGTTTGTTAGTTAATAGTGTGATATTATTTTGGCTAGATATTATGTATCTCTTTAATATTATGGAGGGTTCAATATATGCATAAATCAGTTAAATACTAATATTTTAGTATTTAATAAAATGTATTATTTTGGTGAATAGATTATATTGAGCGAGTCTAACCAATTGCATCTGTAATTGTGGGTATTGCATTACGTACTCCAGGTACGAATTCCGTACTCGTTCAGCAATACTCTTGTGAAATTTAATTAATTCGTTTTGTTTTGCGTTTTGAATTCCGTTATTATTTCACATGATTGTTTCTTGTGAAATTCATATAATTCTTTTATTTTTGAGTTGAAATATATGCTAATATATTTTGGGAGATTTTGTGTCAATTCGTTTCGATTTAGCATGTGCATATTAGAACCCTTTTGTTGGTATTATGTCGCTTGTATTGTGACATGATATTTTTATTAGATAATATCGTAGGGTGTACCTTGAGCTAACCACCTGTGGGGGTACCACAGGCATTTCGTCTTTGGCCAAGAGATATGACACTTCCGTGGCGGTGTGATTAGTCCACGACGTCTTTGTTTTGTGCTCCGATGGGAGTTGGCCATTTGGTGATTTGTTGTGAGAGGCGTAAGGGTCGGCCCTAGTTTTCTGTTCTGTTCTGCGGATTGCTGATGTTGTGCCAAACACACTTTCTGATTTTTGCATGCATTTGGATCTACAGTCCAATATGTGATTTGTTTATGTGGCATTATTTGACTTGTCTATGTGGCAAGTTATATTTCTGAGCTCGGTATGAAATAACCTCAGCCATTCGATTCAGCTTATTATGTTATTCAGTTCAGTTCAGTTCAGTTATGTTATTGTGATATTTGTTATTCAGTTCAGTTCAGTTCAGCTATGTTATTCAGTTCAGTTCAGTTATGTTATTGTGATATTTGTTATTCAGTTCAGTTTAGTTCAGCTATGTTATTCAGTTCAGTTCAGTTCAGCTATGTTATTCAGTTCAGAGTTCAGTTCAGTTATGTATTGTGATATTTGTTATTTAGTTCAGTTCAATTCAGCTATGTTATTGAGTTCAGTTCAGTTCAGCTATTTAAGTTCAGTTCAGTTCAGTTTAGCTATGTTATTGAGTTTAGTTGAGTTTGATTTCGTTATTCAGTTCAGCTATGTTATTGAATTTAGTTCAGCTTGATTTTGTTATTCATTTCGGTTCTCATTTCTGTACTTTATATTCGTACTGGGCAATTGGCTCATGCTGTGTTTTTCTTCCGGCAGGTATTCAAGGGGTTCAAGGGTAAGTGTGAAGAGATGTTCCTTTTAGTTTGATATTTTGCTTAGAGTTTGTTCGTACGTGACCTCCCTTTCCTATTTCGGGAAGGGGGTGTTACAGAGTTGGTATCAGAGCTTAGGTTTCTTTCTTGTAGAAAACTTATTTAGGTTTGACCTGTGAGTTATGGGTAGACTTTTGGGTTAGGTTTTTATTCTGTTTGATACTCTATTCAGTTGTCACATCAATTTGTATTTGAATTTGTCATTAATCAATTTCGTTTTCTTTTTGATAATTAGGCACGTTCCTTTTCTTTCGATTCCGGGGACGGAATCCTTTTTAAGGGGGAAGTAATGTAATACCCATATTCTGCCTTAGTCCCACATCGCCTGTTTCAAAAATTTTCTCTCCTTTCCTTACCTATATATATAATACTAATATTTTATTTATTATTATTATTATTAAACAATAAGGATTTTCTTATTTTAAGAAAAGACTTTTTGTAAGAGGGACTTTTTAGTAAGTACCTCCTTAGTTAAAAAAAAATTTCAGTATCGAGGGCGTAGGCAGACTGCGAACCTCATAATTTCGGGTACGTTTTTTTCTTCTTTTGTATTTATTCAATTTAATTTTCTGTATTATTAGTTTATAACTTTAATTAGTATATTATAGTTAGTTTGTTAGTTAATAGTGTGATATTATTTTGGCTAGATATTATGTATCTCTTTAATATTATGGAGGGTTCAATATATGCATAAATTAGTTAAATACTAATATTGTAGTATTTAATAAAATGTATTATTTTGGTGAATAGATTATATTGAGCGAGTCTACCAATTGCATCTGTAATTGTGGGTATTGCATTACGTACTCCAGGTACGGATTCCGTACTCCTTCAGCAATACTCTTGTGAAATTTAATTAATTCGTTTTGTTTTGCGTTTTGAATTCCGTTATTATTTCACATGATTGTTTCTTGTGAAATTCATATAATTCTTTTATTTTTGAGTTGATACATATGACTCGTATTTGTATTCTTTGAGTTGGAATATCATGTCTAGTATTTATTTTTGTAAAAAAGTACATGCTAATATATTTTGGGAGATTTTGTGTCAATTCGTTTCGATTTAGCATGTGCGTATTAGAACCCTTTTGTTGGTATTATGTCGCTTGTATTGTGACATGATATTTTTATTAGATAATATCGTAGGGTGTACCTTGAGCTAACCACCTGTGGGGGTACCACAGGCATGTCGTCTTGGCACAAGAGACATGACACTTCTGTGGCGGTGTGATTAGTCAACGGCGTCTCTGTTTTGTGCTCCGATGGGAGTTGGCCATTTGGTGATTTGTTGTGAGAGGCGTAAGGGTCGGCCCTAGTTTTCTGTTCTGTTCTGCGGATTGCTGATGTTGTGCCAAACACACTTTCTGATTTTTGCATGCATTTGGATCTGCAGTCCAATGTGTGATTTGTTTATGTGGCATTATTTGACTTGTCTATGTGGCAAGTTATATTTCTGAGCTCGGTATGAAATAACCTCAGCCATTCGATTCAGCTTATTCTGTTATTCAGTTCAGTTCAGTTCAGTTATGTTATTGTGATATTTGTTATTCAGTTCAGTTCAGTTCAGCTATGTTATTCAGTTCAGTTCAGTTATGTTATTGTGATATTTGTTATTCAGTTCAGTTTAGTTCAGCTATGTTATTCAGTTCAGTTCAGTTCAGCTATGTTATTCAGTTCAGAGTTCAGTTCAGTTATGTATTGTGATATTTGTTATTCAGTTCAGTTCAATTCAGCTATGTTATTGAGTTCAGTTCAGTTCAGCTATTTAAGTTCAGTTCAGTTCAGTTTAGCTATGTTATTGAGTTTAGTTGAGTTTGATTTCGTTATGCAGTTCAGCTATGTTATTGAATTTAGTTCAGCTTGATTTTGTTATTCATTTCGGTTCTCATTTCTGTACTTTATATTAGTACTGGGCAATTGGCTCATGCTGTGTTTTTCTTCCGGCAGGTATTCAAGGGGTTCAAGGGTAAGTGTGAAGAGATGTTCCTTTTAGTTTGATATTCTGCTTAGAGTTTGTTCGTACGTGACCTCCCTTTCCTATTTCGGGAAGGGGGTATTACAGAGTTGGTATCAGAGCTTAGGTTTCTTTCTTGTAGAAAACTTATTTAGGTTTGACCTGTGAGTTATGGGTAGACTTTTGGGTTAGGTTTTTATTCTGTTTGATACTCTATTCAGTTGTCACATCAATTTGTATTTGAATTTGTCATTAATCAATTTCGTTTTCTTTTTGATAATTAGGCACGTTCCTTTTCTTTCGATTCCGGGGACGGAATCCTTTTTAAGGGGGAAGTAATGTAATACCCATATTCTGCCTTAGTCCCACATCGCCTGTTTCAAAAAATTTCTCTCCTTTCCTTACCTATATATATAATACTAATATTTTATTTATTTATTATTATTATTAAACAATAAGGATTTTCTTATTTTAAGAAAAGACTTTTTGTAAGAGGGACTTTTTAGTAAGTACCTCCTTAGTTAAAAAAAAATTTCAGTATCGAGGGCGTAGGCAGACTGCGAACCTCATAATTTCGGGTACGTTTTTTTCTTCTTTTGTATTTATTCAATTTAATTTTCTGTATTATTAGTTTATAACTTTAATTAGTATATTATAGTTAGTTTGTTAGTTAATAGTGTGATATTATTTTGGCTAGATATTATGTATCTCTTTAATATTATGGAGGGTTCAATATATGCATAAATTAGTTAAATACTAATATTGTAGTATTTAATAAAATGTATTATTTTGGTGAATAGATTATATTGAGCGAGTCTACCAATTGCATCTGTAATTGTGGGTATTGCATTACGTACTCCAGGTACGGATTCCGTACTCCTTCAGCAATACTCTTGTGAAATTTAATTAATTCGTTTTGTTTTGCGTTTTTGAATTCCGTTATTATTTCACATGATTGTTTCTTGTGAAATTCATATAATTCTTTTATTTTTGAGTTGATACATATGACTCGTATTTGTATTCTTTGAGTTGGAATATCATGTCTAGTATTTATTTTTGTAAAAAAGTACATGCTAATATATTTTGGGAGATTTTGTGTCAATTCGTTTCGATTTAGCATGTGCGTATTAGAACCCTTTTGTTGGTATTATGTCGCTTGTATTGTGACATGATATTTTTATTAGATAATATCGTAGGGTGTACCTTGAGCTAACCACCTGTGGGGGTACCACAGGCATGTCGTCTTGGCACAAGAGACATGACACTTCTGTGGCGGTGTGATTAGTCCACGGCGTCTCTGTTTTGTGCTCCGATAGGAGTTGGCCATTTGGTGATTTGTTGTGAGAGGCGTAAGGGTCGGCCCTAGTTTTCTGTTCTGTTCTGCGGATTGCTGATGTTGTGCCAAACACACTTTCTGATTTTTGCATGCATTTGGATCTGCAGTCCAATGTGTGATTTGTTTATGTGGCATTATTTGACTTGTCTATGTGGCAAGTTATATTTCTGATTCAGCTTATTATGTTATTCAGTTCAGTTCAGTTATGTTATTGTGATATTTGTTATTCAGTTCAGTTCAGTTCAGCTATGTTATTCAGTTCAGTTCAGTTATGTTATTGTGATATTTGTTATTCAGTTCAGTTTAGTTCAGCCATGTTATTCAGTTCAGTTCAGTTTAGTTCAGCTATGTTATTAAGTTCAGAGTTCAGTTCAGTTATGTATTGTGATATTTGTTATTCGGTTCAGTTCAATTCAGCTATGTTATTAAGTTCAGTTCAGTTCAGCTATTTAAGTTCAGTTCAGTTCAGTTTAGCTATGTTATTGAGTTTAGTTGAGTTTGATTTCGTTATTCAGTTCAGCTATGTTATTGAATTTAGTTCAGCTTGATTTTGTTATTCATTTCGGTTCTCATTTCTGTACTTTATATTCGTACTGGGCAATTGGCTCATGCTGTGGTTTTCTTCCGGCAGGTATTCAAGGGGTTCAAGGGAAAGTGTGAAAAGATGTTCCTTTTAGTTTTATTCTGCTTAGAGTTTGTTCGTACGTGACCTCCCTTTCCTATTTCGGGAAGGGGGTGTTACATGTTATATATACAAATATCCCAACAAGTTTTTGGCACCGTTGCCGGGAAATTGTAATTGCGTTATTAACTTTCATCATCAGTTTAAATTAGATCGGTTTTAGTTAAACAATTATGTTCTTGTCTTAATTCTATTTTATTTTCTTTTACATTGTTATAGGTACTCTTGAGTAGTGTATGCATACTCGATCGAAGAATCCTGACCTATTGTCTTTCGTGGATAACATTGAGAAAAGGGTTCAACAGTCAAGAAAGTGTGCTGAAATTACTCTAGAGAATCTAGACCAACCACAGGCAATGGCGGGAGAAGCACAAAAAGCATTGAAAGATTATGCTACGCCAAGGATCAATGAATTGCAATCAAGTATCACAAGGCCAGCCATAACAGCCAATTCCTTTGAAATCAAACCAGGAACTATCCATATGATCCAAAATTCTGTCCAATTTGGGGGAACGACGGTTGACGATCCAAATGAGCACTTGATGAGCTTTCTAGAGATCTGTGATACATTCAAATTTAGTGGAATTTCAGAAGATGCAGTGAGATTGCAGTTATTCCCATTCACATTGAGGGATAAGGCAAAAAGTTGGCTACACTCACTACCACCGGGATCTATTACGATTTGGCAAGATGTGGCACAGAAATTCTTAGCAAAATTCTTTCCACCAGCCAAAACTGCTAAGTTGAGAAATGACATCTCCTCATATGAGCAACATTAAGGAGAATCCTTGTATGAAACATGGGATCAGTACAAGAAACTATTGAGAAAGTGTCCACATCACGGTTTGCCCCAATGGATGCAACTTAACACATTTTACGATGGGTTGAATATCCACACACGGGCAGGCATTAATGCAGCTTCGGGAGGAGCATTCATGGCCAAGAATTATGATGAAGCTTATGACCTTTTGGAGACCATGGCTGCGAATAACTATCAATGGCCAACAGCTAGATCCAGTCAACCAAAAATAGCTGGGATTTTAGATGTTGACACAGCCACATCACTTCAAGCTCAAATATCTGCTATCGCCAAAAAGTTTGACAACCTATATGAAGGAAAGGGGCAGCAAGTTCCCATGATTTGTGAGCTTTGTGCAGGTTCACACTCTGCTGACCAATGTGCACACAAGCCAATCATATTTGATATGATGTAGCATATACTTTGTAATCTTATTCGGTTATTAAAGGCATTTTACATTATCTACATAGTGTTGTTATATTAAATATGATAAACCCATACTTTTGAGTAATGCTTTTAGAATCATGATGGAAATCATGCTAATATGATCTAAATTCAAGATAGCTCACAAACTAAAATTGTTCCTAATCGATGGATTACTAAAAAGGAGATTACTGAATCCGGATAGATTAGTACATACGTTGCTTGCTCTTATGAAGAGGATGATTGATCACATAATCATTTGTGTGGAGACACTAAAGCAAGTATGTAGGTGCTTATTAGAGAATAAGTTCACTAAACGTGGCTCGCTAAGGAATACCTAATGGAGTTTTACTCGCCTGTCAATAGGAATTCCTCTAGTGATAGTAATACAAGTGATCCTTGGACTTGAGATCATCATAGTATCTTGTGTATGATGAGTTATACTTTGACATGTCCCTTAAGACCTTTAGGGTATATCAAAGGGTATGATTGGGTATAATAAGTTATACATGGAGATAGGTGAATGATCAACAAAGAATCTACCACTTCTAGTAAAAGGAGAGAATGTCCTATGTGATTCGATAAATGACGACTCAGAAGTCTTTGGCCAAAGCAGAATGAAATTAGAAAGGAGTTTCTAATTTACATTATCAGAGTTGTGCATTTGAGAATCGAAATACATATAATTAAATAAAATAAGACTTGACAGTAATTCCATGTCTTATATTTAATTGGGACATTGTATGGTAGAAGGATTGAATTATACGGTAACTATTCACTGAAAGGTTCTTTTATGATTAATGTTGAAATCTATATTATCTGGAAAGTCGTTGATCGCTAAGGGGGCTTACCCTTATTATAGAATAAATATTATTTATTTAAATAAATTAAATAGTTTAATTTATTTATTTAAATAAGATTAGAATTGTTCTAATTGATTTATTCATAACCGGTTTAATATGGAGAACCTAAAGGGTCACACCGCAAAAGAAAAATATTTGTTTAAGAAGTAATGGCATAATTGTAATAACAAGTTAAGCGTATTTAATTTAATCTATGGAGATAGAATAAATTAAATAGCTTAATATTTATTATTTAATATTTTAGAAATATTAAATATAAATTAATAAGAGGAGTCTTATTATTATTATTACCATTACTATTATTTAATTCCTAATAGGGATTGGGAATTAATTAATAGAAGTACACTCTCATGCATTCCTAATTGGATTAAAAACCCTAATCCTAAATAGTTTAGGAGGGTTCCCTATATCTATAAATAAGAGGAGTCTTATCATGATTTAGGGTTAGACAATTACATACTTTTCCATAAGAATTGGAGAGAGAGAGAGAGTACTTGCAATTTCTATAGATATAGAAACTAGGGTTTTGCCAACACCCATCTTCTTGAACAACTATTATTCATTGGTGGATCACCTCTAGAGGCCAAACACTTTTGTGGCTAACGTTGATTAATGGAAGGAATTTAATCAGTGGAATTTGAGAAGAACGCGGAGGATTTGGAGGTGACCTCGTACCTGTAGAAGTATGGTTCTACAAGGGTATGATTCTCATACTTTATCTCTTTCGTTTAATTGATAATTGAGCACATGGATGATCATGGTGATGGTTTGTATGAAAAATTTTAAAATCCGTTTTATTGCGCTTCCGCGCTATTTATGTAATTTGATTGCATGTTCGCGCTATATACAAACCTAACAATAACAAGTAAAATAAAACTAAAAATACTTAAAGATATAGAGAATTGAGCCTAAAAGGTATCCAATTCGTAGGTATAAAACCCACTCATCAATGTTGGCAAAACCCTAGTTTCTATCTCTATAAAAATTGTAAGTACTATCCACAATTCTAATGCAAGAGTGTGTAACCCTAATCTATGATAAGACTTCTCTTATTTATAGATTTAGGAAAACTCTTCCCTAAACTATTTAGGATTCGGGTTTCTAATCTAATTAAACTTCTTTAAGTAAATTAAACTCCTAATCTAATTAGGAATTCATGAGAGAGTACTTCTATTAATTAATTCTCAATCCCTATTAAGAATTAAATAATAGTAATAGTAATAATAATAATAAGACTCCTCTTATTAATTTATATTTAATATTTTCAAAATATTAAATAATAAATATTAAGCTATTTAATTTATTCTATCTCCATAGACTAAATTAAATACACTTAACTTATTATTACAATTATGTCATTTACTTTTTAAATAAATATTTTTCTTTTGCGGTGTGACCCTTTAGGTTCTCCATATTAAACCAGTTGTGAATAAATCAATTAGAACAATTCTAATCTTATTTAAATAAATAAATTAAACTATTTAATTCATTTACATAAATAACATTTATTCTACAATAAGGGTAAACCCCCTTAGCGATCAACGACTTTATAGATAATATAGATTTCAACATTAATCACAAAAGAACCTTTCAGTGAATAGGTACCGTACAATTCAATCATTCTACCATACAATGTCCAAATTAAATATATGACATGGAATTACTATCAACTCTTATTTTATTTAATTATATGTATTTCGATTCCCAAATGCACAACTCTAAATAATACAAATTAGAAACTCCTTTCTAATTTCATTCTACCTTGGCCAAGGACTACTGAGTTGTCATTTGTCAAATCACATAGGACATTCTCATCTTTTACTAGATGTGGTAGATTCTTTGTTAATCATTCACCTATCTCCATGTACAACTTATTATACCCAAACATACCCTTTGATATACCCTAAAGGTCTTAAGGAACATGTCAAAGTATACCTCATCATACACAAGATACTATGATGATCTCAAGTCCAAGAATCACTTGTACTACTATCACTAGAGGAATTCCTATTGACAGGCGAGTAAAACTCCATTAGGTATTCCTTAGCGAGTCGCGTTCAATGAACTTATTCTTCAATAAGCACCTACATATTTGCTTTAATGTCTCCACACAAATGATTATGAGATTAATCATCCTCTTCATAAGAGCAAGCAACGTATGTACTAATCTATATGGATTCACTAATCCCCTTTTTAATAATTCAACGATTAGGAACGATTTTAGTTTTAAGCTTTCTAAGAATTTAGATCTCATTAGCATGATTACCATCATGATTCTAAAGGCATTGCTTAAAACTATGGGTTTATCATATATTAAATAACAACACCATATAGATAAAGTAAAATACCTTTAATAACCGAATAAGATTACAAAATATATGCTACATCATATCAAATATGATTGGCTTATGTGCATACTACTTTCAGTTATAATGCTTAATTTATTTTAAATATAGTTGATGAATATTCATTTTATAAGTAGTTAAAATGCTGAAATTATTTCATGTATTATAGAATGAGTCTTATTCATAAGAGGTAATAATGCCCAAAATAAAACTTAAAAGATTTAATCGTTGTAGACACCCAAATTTTGCATTTCCTATACTAACCCTGACAGGAGGGCAAATCCGTCAAATGAACCGGCCTGCGAGACGGAGGGTGGACATAAGTGCGAACAATCAGAGCCACCACGACGACTTGCGATCAAGGCTGACACGACGACGGGCGAGGCAAACACCCATGAATGATGTGGCACTTCTCCTAGCGGTTCCCGGACTGCAAAATGCAAGCCTTTCAGCAGAAACCGATGATCCGACACGAGAAACGAGGTGCGGTTCAGAAATCGAGAAAATCAGCCCACCCAGCCGCAGATCAATCTGCGGCCAAGCGATTAAAATAGTTGAGTGCGCACGGGACTCGAAACCAGGAAACCAGCTGAGTGCGATTGGGGGTGGCCAGCCAGCCGCAGATCAATCTGCGGCTGCCCTAATGTAGCCTATTTCAGCTCATTTTCGCTTCAGCATACAAGAGGTTGAGCAGATTTGAAAGGAAGGAGATTTCAACAGCAAGAAGCACGGAAATAGAAGGAAAAGAGAGCAAATCTTGCAACCAAATAGGAAGAAAAGAGAGAAAAAAGAGAGGATTTATACTCTTTTGATTTTGATTGTACCAAATATACTTCTTATCCTATTCGAATACACAAGTTTGCATCCATTTGAGATCATTTGCAAGGTGAAATTTCCCTTCGTTATAGCAATTTATATCATATTATTTGGTTAAATTAAATGTAGTTTTTCTTGTATATTGTTGTGGATCTATGGATTGAGGGCTATTAGTGAGGGTTCCCAAATGGAACGAAATTCCTTCTAATGGCCCGATGATATCCATTTGGTGAATTTTAGCTCGTTGTAATGATGTATTATGCATAGTTTATTTAGATTGTTATTTTTAGGATCTTGTGGGTGTGTAGCGATTTTGGATGTGAGCCTAGGAGCGCGACCCCGTGGTACAAATCCGATGATGGACATCTTTTGATATATGTAGTAAATTCGATGTACCTTTCATTGTAAATATGTAATCGTCGGGCCTTAAAACGACGCCAAGGCGAGAATCGTGTTTAAGGCCCCGAAATAGTGAAACTTGTGATTGTAGGCGTTCGGGGTTATTTTGATGGCTTACATGCCCATGAATAGCCTCGACGCGTGTTTATGCTCGATTTGATTTATGAGATGAAATTGATTTCAAAGCTAAACAATGAAAACTTTCATAAAATCAATCAAATTAGGTTATTAGCATCACGAGGCTTAAAAATGGGAAGTGCTAATGAATGTCGATTTCTATTTCAAACGAGAAAGCTAAAGAAAATCGTTTTCAAATATCACAACGAATGATTCTGTCAAATAATTGACGTTTTATTAAACCGTCGTGCATAGGGTTAAGGAGATTCTAGAAGTTGCCCATCGTTTGAGTTACGAAAGCAACGTATAGATCTCGATTCCTATTTTGACGAAGGTTTAAAACTCTTGTTTTACTAAAACGACACCTAATGAAAATCTCATAGTTTTGACAATTAAAATCAAACCTTTCTTATAAAGAATCAAGCTTTCTCGTATAAATCGAAGGACATTCCGAAGCATTCTTAAATCAAAGCACGATTTTCCCTAAAAAATCCAAATGATTCTTTCATACAAACTCACCACAACATTCACGTAGGCACACACACACACGCGCGCATATACACATTTTTCATGAATTAAAGGATAGGAAAGCATCAAGATTGCGGTAACCGTGTTTCACGGAAGTCGAGGGGTGCCTAACACCTTCCCCTCACTTAAGCAAGCCCCCGAACTCTATGAATCTTGATTCGCAGACCAATTAATTCGGAGTCACATATGAGCCAGCGATTTAAAAAATGAAACTCGGATGAGTTGGTACATCCATTTCAAATATACCAACTGGCGACTCTAGTCAATTGGCTCATCATAAAAAAACGATCTTTCAAAACTCCGTCGACATTAAGTGCCGACCCTTTTCCCCAAAATCACCTAATGAAAAGGCTAAAATCGGAAAAGGGCAAAAAATCAGAAAAGACAAAAAACCGGAGTCGACAATCGTTAAAATACTTAATTAGTTTACATGAACTTATAATCGTGTAGGATTTACGACGAACGTTTAGACCGTTATATTTATTTGTAAAAAAGATATACGAGGCAAATTTTCTAACTTCATTTAATTTTCATATTGAATGCAAGTTCTTTCCGCACTTTGTGTAACATGCTTTTAAGTGTTGAAATTCATTTGATTTATGAAATTCATTATATCATGCAAGTTTCTAACTCTTCTTTAATTTGATAATGAGCAAGTTTTCTATGTTTTGCAAGTTTCCTAACTTACACAAATTTTATATTGTGCAAGTTTTCTAACTTCATTTAATTTTCATATTGAATGCAAGTTCTTTCCGCACTCTGTGCAACATCGTGCTTTTAACTATTGAGTTTCTAACTCTCATTCGAATTACGTATTTATGCAAGTTTTCTAACTTCATTTAATTTTCATATTGAATGCTAGTTTTTTCCGCACTCTGTGCAACATCGTGCTTTTAACTGTTGAATTTCATTTGATTTACGAAATTCATTATATTATGCAAGTTTCTAACTCTCATTCGAATTACGTTCTTATGCAAGTCTTCTAATCCTTGTACATATGTTGTACGCACTCTTTTAAATATTTTGTTCGTGTTATCTATTATTGGGAGGTTATTGCTTTTTGTTTAAGCATAACTTAACGAACTAAACTATTATTTGTGTGAATTTGATTTGATGTTATATCAAATCATAAACTCAGTATAAACCAATAATGTTTGGTACGACATATATATTGAAACTATTTGCCTCTTTATATAAGAGTGATGACCAGACATATATATACTGACCAGGGTTTATAGGCAGTACTAAACTGACCTTTGTGTGTCTAGGACACTGTTGTTAGGATGATATGCATATTTCTAGGATATAAATAGGTTGATCCCTATTAAATATCCGAACTAATGATTCCTAAGTCTATATGACCTCTAGGAATGATTATCATGTCTGGTTGAACAGAACAACCTATGAATTCTACGTCTTTATGACTAACAGAATCTAGAAAATGTGGGGGTTTGACAGACAAATCTCAGTATATATATGTGAAAAATCTTTGAACTATATGTTCATTCAATTCAAACACAGTGTGAGTACAAATTGTAAATGTTTAAAACTTGTTGAGCCTTTTGTAGCTCATCCTTGCAAATATCATTTCCTTTGCAGCGTTGAATGATAATCCTCGATGTTCCAACATACACCTCTGAGGATAGAGACTCTACTAGACTAGCTTTAATGCTTTTGGCTGGTTTTTGCTTAAGTCTTTGCAGACTTTGATGTAATAACAATACAATTTTGGAATCTATGTAACCAAACTTAAAGTTATGAAATATATTCTCTTCTTTTGTTATATCAATTACATTGTATTTACATTCTTAGATGAGATAGAAAGTAGTACTAATCTAGTACAGTATCTATATGAACTATACATCTGAATAATGGTATTAAATGATCTTTGGAGTTTTGTAAGCACTGAGGTTCCCCTTAATGAGCGTCGGTATGGTATTTACCTTAACCGGAATGCGCCCCTCGGTTTCAAGAATAATCTTATCACTAATATTGTGAATATCAGATAGATAGGAATTATTAATATGAAAAAGATATCCATGAGATATAAATCTATACATCCAAGTGAGGTTATTCAAACACAATAATTGTTCTAACAAGAATTACTATCTATTATGGGATACTGTGAACCTTGGATAAATAGAAGTTATATATTATAGAATATTTATAGTTAATTAGTTAAACGTGAGCACCAAATTTGTTACAAGGAGTGTAGAGATTATGGGGGCGTCACAATTATTATTAAAATCAACTTCTTTTTTTTACCTAAGGAACCCCCAAACTTATATGACAGCCAAAGCTTAGCGTTGAAAGCTGCTTAAACGAGTTTTATACAACTTCAAGGAAAACCCTATAAGCATTTAACCAATTAAGTTTTCTAAATAATAAAAAGCTAAACAGTTGGACCCATGCTTATAGGTGCAAAAGAATCATAAACAGTGTGAAACCAACTAATACATCGAAATAAAACTAAGTATGCTCATTAATTTTTCCTTGAGCTAGGAACAAAATCATTCGATTCTTATCATTGGCCGTATTTAGCGTTCACCAAAACATCAGAATAAAAACTTCAAACACTACTAATAAAATACCATATTTAACATGCAAATCATTACTTTTATAACTACTAACAATCCATAATCTAAACTACTTATAGTAATCCACATAAAAACTAAAAATTAAAAACTAGAAATTAAAAGACCCCCAAACTTTAAACAAACATTGTCCTCGATGTTAAGATAAACAAATATGAAACAAAGGACTTCCCTGAAGGTTAATCAAGCATCATCATCAACATAAGCAGGCTTGCCATCCGTTAAATCAAAGGTATACTCTGGGGAAGATTAGAGGTGCAGGAAATGGCATTGCATTGGGGCCCAAGTTGAATCCACTATTGTTGATCACCTGTGCAATAGTTGCATCAAAATTTGAAGAATATGTGTGAAATGAGCCCGCCTACTGCATTGTGTGATCGATACATCGTGAGTGACGTCGAGACTCCCGACGATGCTCCTGAGATTCCCTTCGTAGCTCTGCATGCAATTCCTGATTCTCCCTCTGGAGCTCACGTATCTCATCAATTAAAAGGTCCATGGGTGATTGGGATGATGAGGCTCCTGACTCAAAAGGTTGTTGAATGTCGTCGATAGGCTCATTGGTAGTTTCATCCTCATCCTAATTTGGAGCAGTCATAAGGAACCCAGCACATCGGGGGTCAGATACACCATCATTCCATACTTTGTAACGGCTCATTGCACGATTGTCAATCAATGCCCTCGGCTACTAAAGGATTTCATTTTCTGCCCAAGTGACCTTTTCCTTTTTGCACAATCCACAAATCAATGACTCTTAGATAGCTTAAAACTAAAATAGTTCCTAATCGTTGGATTACTAAAAAAGAGATTAGTGAATCCGGATAGATTGGTACATACTTTGTTTGCTCTTAAGAAGAGAATGATTGATCTCATAATCATTTGTGTGGATACACTAAAGCAAGTATGTAGGTGCTTATTAGAGAATAAGTTCACTAAACGTGGCTCGCTAAAGGAATACCTAATAGATTTTTACTAGGCTGTCAATAGGAATTTCTCTAGTGATAGTAGTACAAGTGATCCTTGGACTTGAGATTATCATAGTATCTTGTGCATGATAAGTTATGCTTTGACATATTTCTTAAAACCTTTATGGTAAAACTGAAAGTAGTATGCACACAAGCCAATCATATTAGATATGATGTAGCATATATTTTGTACTTTTATTCGTTTGTTAAAGAAATTTTACTTTATCTACATCGTGATGTTATATTAAATGTAATAAACCCATAGTTTTGAGCAATGCTTTTAGAATCATGATAGTGATCATGCTAATGAGATCTAAATTCATTAGGTGATTTTGGGGAAAAGGGTCGGCACTTAATGTCGACGGGGTTTTGAAAGATCTTTTTTTTATGATGAGCCAATTGACCAGAGTCGCCAGTTGGTATATTTGAAATGGATGTACCAACTCATCCGAGTTTCATTTTTTAAATCGCTGGCTCATATGTGACTCCGAATTAATTGGTCTGCGAATCAAGATTCACAGAGTTCGGGGGCTTGCTTAAGTGAGGGGAAGGTGTTAGGCACCCCTCGACTTCCGTGAAACACGGTTACCGCAATCTTGATGCTTTCCTATCCTTTAATTCATGAAAAATGTGCATATGCGCGTGTGTGTGTGTGTGTGCCTACGTGAATGTTGTGGTGAGTTTGTATGAAATAATCATTTGGATTTTTTAGGGAAAATCGTGCTTTGATTTAAGAATGCTTCGGAATGTCCTTCGATTTATACGAGAAAGCTTGATTCTTTATAGGAAAGGTTTGATTTTAATTGTCAAAACTATGAGATTTTCATTAGGTGTCGTTTTGGTAAAATAAGAGTTTTAAACCTTCGTCAAAATAGGAATCGAGATCAATACGTTGCTTTCGTAACTCAAACGATGGGCAACTTCTAGAATCTCCTTAACCCTATGCACGACGGTTTAATAAAACGTCAATTATTTGACAAAATCATTCCTTGTGATATTTGAAAACGATTTTCTTTAGCTTTCTCGTTTGAAATAGAAATCGACATTCATTAGCACTTCCCATTTTTAAGCCTCGTGATGCTAATAACCTAATTTGATTGATTTTATGAAAGTTTTCATTGTTTAGCTTTGAAATCAATTTCATCTCATAAATCAAATCGAGCATAAACACGCGTCGAGGCTATTCATGGGCATGTAAGCCATCAAAATAACCCCGAACGCCTACAATCACAAGTTTCACTATTTCGGGGCCTTAAACACGATTCTCGCCTTGGCGTCGTTTTAAGGCCCGACGATTACATATTTACAATGAAAGGTACATCGAATTTATTACATATATCGAAAGATGTCCATCATCGGATTTGGACCACGGGGTCGCGCTCCTAGGCTCACATCCAAAATCGCTACACACCCACAAGATCCTAAAAATAACAATCTAAATAAACTATGCATAATACATCATTACAGCGAGCTAAAATTCACCAAATGGATATCATCGGGCCATTAGAAGGAATTTCGTTCCATTTGGGAACCCTCACTAATAGCCCTCAATCCATAGATCCACAACAATATACAAGAAAAACTACATTTAATTTAACCAAATAATATGATATAAATTGCTATAACGAAGGGAAATTTCACCTTGCAAATGATCTCAAATGGATGCAAACTTGTGTATTCGAATAGGATAAGAAGTATATTTGGTACAATCAAAATCAAAAGAGTATAAATCCTCTCTTTTTTCTCTCTTTTCTTCCTATTTAGTTGCAAGATTTGCTCTCTTTTCCTTCTATTTCCGTGCTTCTTGCTGTTGAAATCTCCTTCCTTTCAAATCTGCTCAACCTCTTGTATGCTGAAGCAAAAATGAGCTGAAATAGGCTGCATTAGGGCAGCCGCAGATGGATCTGCGGCTGGCCGCAGATTGATCTGCGGCTGGCTGGCCACCCCCAATCGCACTCAGCTGGTTTCCTGGTTTCGAGTCCCGTGCGCACTCAACTATTTTAATCGCTTGGCCGCAGATTGATCCGCGGCTGGGTGGGCTGATTTTCTCGATTTCTGAACCGCACTTTATTTCTCATGTCGGATCATCGGTTTCTGCTGAAAGGCTTGCATTTTGCAGTCCGGGAACCGCTGGGAAAAGTGCCACATCATTCATGGGTGTTTGCCTCGCCCGTCGTCGTGTCAGCCTTGATCGCAAGTCGTCATGGTGGCTCTGATTGTTCGCACTTATGTCCACCCTCCGTCTCGCAGGCCGGTTCATTTGACGGATTTGCCCTCCTGTCAGGGTTAGTATAGGAAACGCAAAATTTGGGATTGTCCCTATTTTTACTCCTGTATTAGGAATCATGTCTACAGCTACCCCTCTTTATCATGTTTATGAAATGTTAAATGAAATGAACATGATAAAGAAGTAGACACACGATGCATGAATGACAGTGCATAAGAATGACAGTACATACATGATGCGACACATATAGCACAAGATGCAAAGCATGAAAAATATTCGTAAGGGTGTCAATGCCTCACGCAATTGTTTTGTCCGCGCCGGGTATCGTCGGCGGTTGGTTGTGTTGTCGGAGCCGGTTTTCGTCGCCGGACATCCATCTCATAATCGCCGGTTATCATCGCCGGTCGATTGTCTCGTCGGGGCCGGGTATCGTCGCCGGTCACCCATCTTGTAACCCCCGGGTATCGTCGCCGGTTGGTTATCCTGTCGGAGCCGGTTTTCGTCGCGAGACATCCATCTCGTAATCGCCGGTTATCGTCGCCGGTCGATTGTCTTGTCTGGGCCGGGTATCGTCACCGGTCACCCATCTCGTAACCCCCGGGTATCGTCGCCGGTTGGTTATCTTATCAGAGCTGGTTTTTGTCGCCGGACATCCATCTCGTAATCGCCGGTTATCGTCGCCGGTCGATTGTCTCGTCGGGGCCGGGTATCGTCGCCGGTCACCCATCTCGTAACCCCCGGTTATCGTCGCCGGTTGGTTATCTTGTTGGAGCCAGTTTTTGTCGCCGGACATCCATCTCGTAATCGCCGGTTATCGTCGCCGGTCGATTGATTGGATCTCAGCCCTTCCCAGGGTTTGTTGTTTTTTGTCTTTTTTCTTTTTGTGGATATCAGCCCTTCCCAGGGTTGCTCGCCATCTTGTCGTGGTTCGCTTGGATCTCAGCCCTTCCCAGGGTTTGTTGTTTTTTGTCTTTTTTTGTGGATATCAGCCCTTCCCAGGGTTGCTCACCATCTGGTTGTGGTTCGCGTGGATCTCAGTGCTTCCTAGGGTTTGTTGTTTTTTGTCTTTTTTTCTTTTTGTGGATATCAGCCCTTCCCAGGGTTGCTCACCATCTGGTTGTGGTTCGCGTGGATCTCAGCCCTTCCCAAGGTTTGTTGTTTTTTGTCTTTTTTTCTTTTTGTGGATATCAGCCCTTCCCAGGGGTTGCTCACCATCTTGTTGTGGTTCGCGTGGATCTCAGCCCTTCCCAGGGTTTGTTGTTTTTTGTCTTTTTTCCTTTTGTGGATATCAGCCCTTCCCAGGGGTTGCTCACCATCTTGTTGTGGTTCGCGTGGATCTCAGCCCTTCCCAGGGTTTGTTGTTTTTTGTCTTTTTTCCTTTTGTGGATATCAGCCCTTCCCAGGGATGCTCACCATCTTGTTGTGGTTCGCGTGGATCTCAGCCCTTCCCAGGGTTTGTTGTTTTTTGTCTTTTTTTGTGGATATCAGCCCTTCCCAGGGTTGCTCACCATCTTGTTGTGGTTCGCGTGGATCTCAGCCCTTCCCAAGGTTTGTTGTTTTTTGTCTTTTTTTCTTTTTGTGGATATCAGCCCTTCCCAGGGGTGCTCACCATCTTGTTGTGGTTCGCGTGGATCTCAGCCCTTCCCAGGGTTTGTTGTTTTTTGTCTTTTTTTGTGGATATCAGCCCTTCCCAGGCTTGCTCACCATCTGGTTGTGGTTCGCGTGGATCTCAGCCCTTCCTAGGGTTTGTTGTTTTTTGTCTTTTTTTCTTTTTGTGGATATCAGCCCTTCCCAGGGTTGCTCACCATCTGGTTGTGGTTCGCGTGGATCTCAGCCCTTCCCAGGGTTTGTTGTTTTTTGTCTTTTTTCCTTTTGTGGATATCAGCCCTTCCCAGGGGTGCTCACCATCTTGTTGTGGTTCGCGTGGATCTCAGCCCTTCCCAAGGTTTGTTGTTTTTTGTCTTTTTTTCTTTTTGTGGATATCAGCCCTTCCCAGGGTTGCTCACCATCTTGTTGTGGTTCGCGTGGATCTCAGCCCTTCCCAAGGTTTGTTGTTTTTTGTCTTTTTTTCTTTTTGTGGATATCAGCCCTTCCCAGGGTTGCTCACCATCTTTGTTGTGGTTCGCGTGGATCTCAGCCCTTCCCAAGGGTTTGTTGTTTTTTGTCTTTTTTCCTTTTGTGGTTATCAGCCCTTCCCAGGGTTGCTCCCCATCTTGGTTGTGGTTCGCGTGGATCTCAGCCCTTCCCAGGGTTTGTTGATTTTTGTCTTTTTTCCTTTTGGTGATATCAGCCCTTCCCTGGGGTGCTCACCATCTTGTTGTGGTTCGCGTGGATCTCAGCCCTTCCTAGGGTTTGTTGTTTTTTGTCTTTTTTTCTTTTTGTGGATATCAGCCCTTCCCTGGGTTGCTCACCATCTTGTTGTGGTTCGCGTGGATCTCAGCCCTTCCCAGGGTTTGTTGTTTTTTGTCTTTTTTTCTTTTTGTGGATATCAGCCCTTCCCAGGGGTGCTCACCATCTTGTTGTGGTTCGCGTGGATCTCAGCCCTTCCTAGGGTTTGTTGTTTTTTGTCTTTTTTTCTTTTTGTGGATATCAGCCCTTCCCAGGCTTGCTCACCATCTGGTTGTGGTTCGTGTGGATCTCAGCCCTTCCTAGGGTTTGTTGTTTTTTGTCTTTTTTTCTTTTTGTGGATATCAGCCCTTCCCAGGGTTGCTCACCATCTGGTTGTGGTTCGCGTGGATCTCAGCCCTTCCCAGGGTTTGTTGTTTTTTGTCTTTTTTCCTTTTGTGGATATCAGCCCTTCCCAGGGTTGCTCACCATCTTGTTGTGGTTCGCGTGGATCTCAGCCCTTCCCAGGGTTTGTTGTTTTTTGTCTTTTTTTCTTTTTGTGGATATCAGCCCTTCCCAGGGTTGCTCACCATCTTGTTGTGGTTCGCGTGGATCTCAGCCCTTCCCAAGGTTTGTTGTTTTTTGTCTTTTTTTCTTTTTGTGGATATCAGCCCTTCCCAGGGTTGCTCACCATCTTGTTGTGGTTCGCGTGGATCTCAGCCCTTCCCAGGGTTTGTTGTTTTTTGTCTTTTTTTGTGGATATCAGCCCTTCCCAGGGTTGCTCACCATCTTTGTTGTGGTTCGCGTGGATCTCAGCCCTTCCCAAGGTTTGTTGTTTTTTGTCTTTTTTCCTTTTGTGGTTATCAGCCCTTCCCAGGGGTGCTCACCATCTTGTTGTGGTTCGCGTGGATCTCAGCCCTTCCCAGGGTTTGTTGTTTTTTGTCTTTTTTTGTGGATATCAGCCCTTCCCTGGGTTGCTCACCATCTTGTTGTGGTTCGCGTGGATCTCAGCCCTTCCCAGGGTTTGTTGTTTTTTGTCTTTTTTTCTTTTTGTGGATATCAGCCCTTCCCAGGGGTGCTCACCATCTTGTTGTGGTTCGCGTGGATCTCAGCCCTTCCCAGGGTTTGTTGTTTTTTGTCTTTTTTTCTTTTTGTGGATATCAGCCCTTCCCAGGGGTGCTCACCATCTTTGTCGTGGTTCGCTTGGATCTCAGCCCTTCCCAGGGTTTGTTGTTTTTTGTCTTTTTTTCTTTTTGTGGATATCAGCCCTTCCCAGGGGTGCTCACCATCTTGTTGTGGTTCGCGTGGATCTCAGCCCTTCCCAGGGTTTGTTGTTTTTTTTCTTTTTTTCTTTTTGTGGATATCAGCCCTTCCCAGGGTTGCTCACCATCTGGTTGTGGTTCGCGTGGATCTCAGCCCTTCCCAGGGTTTGTTGTTTTTTGTCTTTTTTCCTTTTGTGGATATCAGCCCTTCCCAGGGGTGCTCACCATCTTGTTGTGGTTCGCGTGGATCTCAGCCCTTCCCAGGGTTTGTTGTTTTTTGTCTTTTTTTCTTTTTGTGGATATCAGCCCTTCCCAGGGGTGCTCACCATCTTGTTGTGGTTCGCGTGGATCTAAGCCCTTCCCAGGGTTTGTTGTTTTTTGTCTTTTTTTCTTTTTGTGGATATCGGCCCTTTCCTAGGGGTGCTCACCATCTTTGTCGTGGTTCGCTTGGATCTCAGCCCTTCCCAAGGTTTGTTGTTTTTTGTCTTTTTTTTCTTTTTGTGGATATCAGCCCTTCCCAGGGTTGCTCACCATCTAGTTGTGGTTCGCGTGGATCTCAGCCCTTCCCAGGGTTTGTTGTTTTTTGTCTTTTTTTCTTTTTGTGGATATCAGCCCTTCCCAGGGGTTGCTCACCATCTTGTTGTGGTTCGCGTGGATCTCAGTCCTTCCCAGGGTTTGTTGTTTTTTTTGGATACCAGCCCTTCCCAGGGATTGTTTATTTTTGGATACCAGCCCTTCCCAGGGATTGTTGATTTTTTTGAGTGATTTCTTGAAGTGGGATGTGTGATCGGCTTCTGTCCCGGATCTCCCACCATTCATCGTCCACGTACTATGCCGCAAAAGCCATCACGGTCTGATCATTTGTGAGGTTGAAGACGACGTGCTTGTACTTTCCTGAAGATTTTCATTTTAATCGTACCTACATGCATGAAAAAGATGTTACACATGATCTGGCAGATATGGTATGGACAGATGCATGTGCACAACATATGTTTTAGATAGAAATGACCCCTGTTCAGTCAAATGATACGATTCGACGGTCGTCATTGCTTGCCAACATTTGATTGGATCACGCCTCGTCGTGAAGTGTAGTTTCTAGACTTCAACATTGGTTTTGTACTCTGCCTGTTCTTGGTCGTCCTCATTTCATCGAGTTGAGGCAGTCTGTTTCGCTCTCTGTGATGACCAACAGCTATGTTGGGCTCCTTGGCCTTTTGATCATTTCTGACGGCCGATACGCTGTTGTCCCGCATTATATCATCCATGTATATGCTCATGCACGTGGATCATTTGGATGTCGAGGCAGTGATAGTCAGGATTGGGGAGAGGCCCAATGAGAAGTTCTATGCAGCCTCAGCTTTCCTTCCATTTAACGATTCTTAACTGCCCCTGCCTTGGCGCGTGTTGCTACCAAGAATTTCTATCGAAAACTCGCGATGTTGACCGTGCTGAGTTATCCACATCTCTGCAAGATCCTGCATATCAGATGACTAACAAATGCCAAAACTTGAAGGCTCGGGCCGTTAGTGTTAGTTCAACACAAAGATATTATAATCTCTACAAAAGAGTAAATGCAGTTAAAGCACATGAAATTGAATATCTGTTGATCGCACAATCTAGCAAGTTGTGAACCGTGAATGTACTAGATTGGAAGTTATTTTCGATCCCTCGTGAGTTGATGATTTTCTATTTAACGGGTTAGGAAATCGTAAGAACGCCTTCAAGCATTCATGGTCATTGTACGTGAGTAAGGTCGGATTCGAAAGAACTACCTTCCCTCGTCAAAGGTACTCTGTCTCCATTCTCAACAACGTTCTTAACAGGATTGACGTCATATGACAAATGCACTGTGCGATGCAGCATTCAGTAGGGGTTTCTCTTCCATGACTTCTTGTTTAAGGCCGAGAGTTTTTCGTATTATCTTTTCTCTTTATTAGCCCACTTCACTTGTCTCGTTTTCTTAGGCTATTCAATGTTACCCATTTAACGAGTTTTGGACCAATGACTCCCAAACCAGACGGTTTTGGGGCATTAGGTGTACAGACACTCCTTCGGGTTTATTTACTTGAGTAACAAAGGCCACGGTTCGAGACAAGCTGGTGCACCATTCATTCTTTGCTTGACCTTGCGCAAGATTCCTTTTCTTAGGCTTGAGTTACCCATGTAGCGAGCGTTAGGCCGGTGACTCCCAAACCAGACGATTTTAGGGCACCAGATGCAGAGACACCCTTTAGGCTTAATTACTCGAGTAGCCCATGCCACGATTCGAATCTGCTCGGCCTCCTCTACTGTAATGCTCGTTTTCTTAGGCTCTGAGTTACCCATGTAACGAGTGTTGGACCAGCGACTCCCAAACCAGATGGCTTTAGGGCACCAGGTGTAGAGACACCCCTCGGGCTTAATTACTCGAATAACCCAGGCCACGATTCGAGACATTAGCTTGATAATCATTTACCGTCTGACTTCTTGATATTAGCTTGATAATTATTGACTGTCTGACTACGTGTTAATTGTCATCAACGTCGTCATAGTTTTATACCCCACAACTGAAAGCTGTGCAAATGCAAAGTGAAGGCTGTCATATAAGGTCGATTCTGTCGCAAACGTTGCTTTGAATTAAGGCTTCGTACCCGATCAAAAGGTTGAATAGCCTTCTTTGTCTAATCATACTCATGATCGTGCTCCACGGTTGCTTGTCAGAATTAATCCGATTCCTATCAAGTCAAATAAAATCCCCCTTCACGCGGATCATCGCATCCCGGGAAAACTATGCTTGACAAATGCCAGATGATCGTACCGTTGAAGACTGAATTGACATGAGGTAGCATTTGATGATGACGGTGCATGTTGATGGGATTGTTGCATGGGTGCCAATTTGCACGTCACCATTTCCTAGGTAGTTGTCAAATGCCCCAGTGTTAAGTTGATTTTCTTGTGATCTCCCTCGTACTGGTTGCATCGGTATCTCGATGGACTGACAAAAGATCCGGTCCTTTGACTTGTTGAAAGGTTTAGGGGATTTTTGATTTTTGATTTTTTTTGAGAAATTTTTGAGATTTTTTTTTTTGTGGTCGAAAATGCCCCTTCTCCGGGTTCTTTGTGATCGTTAGGGGTTCTGATGTTTGATGGCGAAGGTTTAGCCTAAGTCGGGTTTGGGTTTACCTTCGACCCATCCTTTGATCTCGCCAGGTGTATTGTCGATATCTGTCTCGTCCTGCTCGATCCCCGTCAGATCGAAATATAGCTTTATACCAAAAATCGTGATCTTTCTTCAAATTTGGCCTATTGCTTGTCAGGCCAGAATGCCTCAAATCGGGGTACCTGACATAAAATAAAAATGCTTGTCATATATATAAAATATTTCAGCACATGATCTCCTTTTTGGATAACATGACAAAATGACATGAGCGTGCAGGGATTTGAAATAAGCTCAGAATTTTAAAACTCATTGATCTTCTACTGGCCGGGATTCACTGCCATACTCCTGGATTTATCCTTTCCTGGATATCACCTGCTGCACGGTCCAACTGGCCACGGGGAGGTCAAGCAATGGAGCTCATTAGGAGGTGCATGGATCGCATTGGCATGGATCTGGCATTGATGGCATTTCCCATCGCCATGTACTTCGTTCATTAATCTGTGGGCTTCTTCGGCTTCCAGATATCTCAGTAATCCCGTAGCTAGGTCCCATTTATGCCCTTTGGTGTTGTATTCCCATGGCCTGCCGGATGACCAATTCGAGTCTCCAACTACTATCATCTTTTTGATTCCCATTCCCAGGCTAATCTCAGTCCTAGGATGAATCGCTCGTATTTTGGCAGAACTGTAATTTCGTGGCTATCGGCCTCTGCCATTTGGATGGATGGAGTATGGACTTTACGGCCTCTTAGTTGGGTCCTAGGGGCAATCTCACAAAATAAACAAGGGTCGTAGTTTAGTACTGTGCCAGCTACAAATTGGCAGATGCGTGTCAACACTGATGCCTAATTTTTCTTTCATTTTTTTTTTCTTTTTCTTTTTCTTCTTTTTCTTTTTTTTTTTGTGGTCGAATATGCCCCTACTCCGGGTTCTTTGTGATCGTTATGCCACGCCTTCACGGTTCTCTTAATCTTATCCTGCAAAACAAGGTCAGTGTTTGACGACAGGATAGTATTTAGAAGTTTTAGAACACCTTGGTACGTGGCACAGATTGCCTTCCTGCAAAACCATGTCAGTATTCTCTTTATATGCGCAGGTGATCTAATCACATGATACAGGACATATTTATTACGATGATGCCAGTATGACAGTTATATGTCATTTACATAACATTTATTTATTTGACTGAATGATAAAAGGGCATGAAGAAGCTTCCCTTTCGTTAGGTTTATCAGAGGCTGACCTACCCTAGGGTTACTCTCGCGGGTTTTTCGGCATGAAGGTCCCCAAATCTTCGCAATCTACTCGTCTGAATCCTTTCAATTGGAGCGGATTTGGGTGGTGCGTTTCCTGAGCCATCTCCGGGGAGCAGCCCCTTCGAGTCCAGTAATAAGCAACCGACAAGTTCGCCTCAGGAGGAGGTACTCTCTCAACATACATTCACATTCATCATCCTCACCATATGCAAATGATTTTACTTTAAATTAAAGCAATCCCATTCAATCATTCACTTATTGGACAAAACACACATTCACACAACAAAAGTAAAAATGATCAAAATATCGCATGCACACACATATTCATGAATTTTTGAAGGATAGGATAGCATCAAGATTTAAATGCGGCTTAAGCCCTCTAATGTCCCCAGCAGAGTCGCCAACTGTCGACGCCGGTTTTTCGTCTTTTCTGATTTTTGCCCTTTTCCGATTTTAGCCTTTTCATTAGGTGATTTTGGGGAAAAGGGTCGGCACTTAATGTCGACGGGGTTTTGAAAGATTGTTTTTTTATGATGAGCCAATTGACCAGAGTCGCCATTTGGTATATTTGAAATGGATGTACCAACTCATCCGAGTTTCATTTTTTAAATTGCTGGCTCATATGTGACTCCGAATTAATTGGTCTGCGAATCAAGATTCATAGAGTTCGGGGGCTTGCTTAAGTGAGGGGAAGGTGTTATGCACCCCTCGACTTCCGTGAAACACGGTTACCGCAATCTTAATGCTTTCCTATCCTTTAATTCATGAAAAATGTGTATATGCGTGTGTGTGTGTGTGTGTGTGCCTACGTGAATGTTGTGGTGAGTTTGTATGAAAGAATCATTTGGATTTTTTAGGGAAAATCGTGCTTTGATTTAAGAATGCTTCGGAATGTCCTTCGATTTATACGAGAAAGCTTGATTCTTTATAAGAAATGTTTGATTTTAATTGTCAAAACTATGAGATTTTCATTAGGTGTCGTTTTAGTAAAACAAGAGTTTTAAACCTTCGTCAAAATAGGAATCGAGATCTATACGTTGCTTTCGTAACTCAAACGATGGGCAACTTCTAGAATCTCCTTAACCCTATGCACGACGGTTTAATAAAACGTCAATTATTTGACAAAATCATTCCTTGTAATATTTGAAAACGATTTTCTTTAGCTTTCTCGTTTGAAATAGAAATCGACATTCATTAGCACTTCCCATTTTTAAGCCTCGTGATGCTAATAACCTGATTTGATTGATTTTATGAAAGTTTTCATTGTTTAGCTTTGAAATCAATTTCATCTCATAAATCAAATCGAGCATAAACACGCGTCGAGGCTATTCATGGGCATGTAAGCCATCAAAATAACCCCGAACGCCTACAATCACAAGTTTCACTATTTCGGGGCCTTAAACATGATTCTCGCCTTGGCGTCGTTTTAAGGCCCGACGATTACATATTTACAATGAAAGGTACATCGAATAACATATATCAAAAGATGTCCATCATCGGATTTGGACCACGGGGTCGCACTCCTAGGCTCACATCCAAAATCGCTACACACCCACAAGATCCTAAAAATAACAATCTAAATAAACTATGCATAATACATCATTACAACGAGCTAAAATTCACCAAATGGATATCATCGGGCCATTAGAAGGAATTTCGTTCCATTTGGGAACCCTCACTAATAGCCCTCAATCCATAGATCCACAACAATATACAAGAAAAACTACATTTAATTTAACCAAATAATATGATATAAATTGCTATAACGAAGGGAAATTTCACCTTGCAAATGATCTCAAATGGATGCAAACTTGTGTATTCGAATAGGATAAGAAGTATATTTGGTACAATCAAAATCAAAAGAGTATAAATCCTCTCTTTTTCTCTCTTTTCTTCCTATTTGGTTGCAAGATTTGCTCTCTTTTCCTTCTATTTCCGTGCTTCTTGCTATTGAAATCTCCTTCCTTTCAAATCTGCTCAACCTCCTGTATGTTGAAGCGAAAATGAGCTGAAATAGGCTGCATTAGGGCAGCCGCAGATGGATCTGCGGCTGGCTGGCCACCCCCAATCGCACTCAGCTGGTTTCCTGGTTTCGAGTCCCGTGCGCACTCAACTATTTTAATCGCTTGGCCGCAGATTGATCCGCGGCTGGGTGGGCTGATTTTCTCAATTTCTGAACCGCACCTCGTTTCTCGTGTCGGATCATCGGTTTCTGCTGAAAGGCTTGCATTTTGCAGTCCGGGAACCGCTGGGAAAAGTGCCACATCATTCATGGGTGTTTGCCTCACCCGTCGTCGTGTCAGCCTTGATCGCAAGTCGTCGTGGTGGCTCTGATTGTTCGCACTTATGTCCACCCTCCGTCTCGCAGGCCGGTTCATTTGACGGATTTGCCCTCCTGTCAGGGTTAGTATAGGAAACGCAAAATTTGGGTGTCTACACATATAATTAAATAAAATAAGATTTGACAGTAATTCTATGTCTTATATTTAATTGAGACATTGTATGGTAGAAGGATTGAATTGTACGGTAACTATGCACTGAAACATTCTTTTATGATTAATGTTGAAATCTATATTATCTGGAAAGTCGTTGATCGCTAAGGGGGCTTACCCTTATTGTAGAATAAATATTATTTATTTAAATAAATTAAATAGTTTAATTTATTTATTTAAATAAGATTAGAATTGTTCTAATTAATTTATTCACAACCAGTTTAATATGGAGAACCTAAAGGGTCACACCGCAAAAGAAAAATATTTGTTTAAGAAGTAAATGACATAATTGTAATAATAAGTTAAGTGCATTTAATTTAATATATGGAGATAGAATAAATTAAATAGCTTAATATTTATTATTTAATATTTTGGAAATATTAAATATAAATTAATAAGAGGAGTCTTATTATTATTATTACTATTATTATTATTTAGTTTCTAAAAGGGTTTGAGAATTAATTAATAAAAGTACTCTCATAAATTTTTAATTGGATTAGGAGTTTAATTAATTAAAGGAGTTTAATTAAAAAAACCCTAATCCTAAATAGTTTAGGAGGTTTCTCTATATCTATAAATAAGAGGAGTCTTATCACGATTTTGGGTTAGACAGTTACACACCCTTCCATAAGAATTGGAGAGAGAGAGTACTTGCAATTTCTATAGAGATAGAAACTAGGGTTTTGCCAACACCCATCTTCTTGAGCAACTATTATTCCTTGGTGGATCACCTCTAGAGGCCAAACACTTGGGTTGCTAACGTTCATCAAATGAAGGAATTTAATCGGTGGAATTCAAGGAGAACACGAAGGAATTGGAGGTGAACTTGTACCTGAGGAAGCTTTGATTCACGAAGGTATAATTCTATATCTCTATCTCTTTCGTTTAATTGATAATTAATCACAAGGATGATCATGGTGATGGTTTGTATAAAAAAATTTAAAATCCGTTTTATTGTGCTTTCACACTATTTATGTAATTTGATTGCATGTTTGCGCTATATACAAATCTAACAGTGGTATCAGAGCCTAACCTTGTGCTAATTTTCGATTATAATGATTCCATGTATGTATGGGTATGCGATTGGATCGATTTTCTGGGCAACGAAAAAAATTTCGAAGTCTGCTACGCGGCGTGGCCGCGCCGCTTCAAGTTCATTCTGGAGCGCGACCGCGCCCAAACCCAGAAATCGTTTCTGCGGGTGCAGCGTGGCCGCGCCGCTCTTAGTTCAATTTGGAGCACGGCCGCGCCGGTCTGCAGAATTTGAAAATTTTTTATTTTGATTTTATTTATTTTCAATTAAGATAAAAGGTTTATTTTGAATTGGAATATGATTAAAATTAAAAGTTTTATTTTAACTTGGAATTGGATTCCATATTAACTAGAATAACAGAGTTTATTCTATTTTAGAATAGGATTTCATGTTTCCTAGAATAAAGGAGTTTATTCACATATGGAATAGGATTTCATGTTTCCTTAAAAATAAAGATGTTTATTTTGATAAGGAATATGATTCAACATATTTTATTTTTCAGTAATTTAAAGTTAAAATAAAGGAGTTTATTTTGAACTTGAAATTGAATTCCATGTTAATTAAAATAAAGGAGTTTATTTTGATTTAGAATTTGATTAAAAATAAAGGAGTTTATTTTTATTCAAAATTGGATAAAATAAAATAAAGAAGTTTATTATGATTTAAATTTTGATTAAAATAAAGGAGTTTATTTTTGTTTCAAAATTAAATTTCTAGTAAACTTTTAATTGCCCATTAAATGATATTAATGCATATATGGAATGGTTTTATTATTCATGAGATGAATGTTATTTATTAATACATATGGAGATATGTATGATAATAAATAGGGATTAATTATGGACTATTGACCAATGTGTGATTGGATTTATTTTAGAGGATGCTTGAATGTATGAGTTTTTATAAATGGGGTCTGCGTACCTTGTCTTCTCTAATTTTTTCTTAATGTAAATTCTATCTTCCTCCTATGTACTTCCTTTTGACTGATGATCAAGGTTTCTATTTATTTTAAATAGTTTATGTAATAGGACTAGTTAGAATTATTTTGAAGAATTGGAGACAAAGGAGCAAGGAGCGCTTGAAGACCCGTTTGTAATGGAGCCCGGTTTTAAATGTAATAGTTATATTTAAATTTAATTCTTTCACCCTAGGTTTGACCTTTTGGTTCACTTGGTGGCTCTAGTGAACCAAACTAGAATAAAAGTCCATAATCAATCCAGATAGAATATAGTATTCTATATGTGCATGATTACTATATATATATATATATATGTATATATATATATTATATTATCCAACATGCTTCGCATGTCAAATAATATGACGCGTATTTTATATATATATATATATATATGTGTGTGTGTGTGTGTGTGTGTGTGTGTGTGTGCATGCGCGCTAAACAAGATGAGACTAATAAATACAAACCCCTCAAAGAAAATCATATTAAGTCCTAAGCGTTCAAAGATATTCGGAATATCGAACGTCGCCTTCTAACATGGTAAAACAATAGAGTATTAAATATTTAATATGAGTTTGTTGTGCACACACAAGGCGAGTATTAAATATTTAAGATATTGTTTTATCACATTTGATGCTTATTAAGGAATTGAACATTACTGCTTTGTTGTGCACACACAAGGGCGGTCTTTTTCTCTTCACATATATGGAAGTGCTAGGTTGGACTTAACTTAGATTATTTTAGTTCGGATGTGCACACACTTGACCATTATAATCTAAGAGGCAAAATACAAGGAGTTACATAGTGATATAATTAATAATAGTTGTCTACCTATTTATTTATATATAGTTTGTTGTGCACACACAAGGCTATATACATTTGAAATGGGATCCCTATTCTCGCTAGCAAATCTTTAATTAGATTTGCCGAACTATATAATGAGGGTAATATAGTTTGATGAAAAAGTGAGAGATACCAATTTAAAATAAAGACCTAATTTATTTTGGTAATTAATGTATGCTAAAATGTTGTCTATTTCATTTACAGAATTTTACAATATCTAATTTACTATCACTGCGGAGCATATTAGATGCTAATTAACTACACCAAATAACAGGGACTAGTTAAGGAATTTGAGAATAGTTCTCAAGGCTGAAAAGCTATCTTATGCCCTTAATATGCCTATCCCTGCAATGGTTGCAGACAATGCCTCTGAGGAAGAGATTGCTACTTTTAGAAAGTGGCAAGATCATGCACAGTTGGCTCAATGCATCATACTCGCATCCATGAGTAACGAGCCTTAGCGTCAGCATGAAACTATGGATGCTCCTACTGTACTCTTGCAACTTCAAGGAGTTGAATGGTGAGGAAAGTAGGACTGCTAGATATTAGATATCTAAGGAGCTCTTCCAATCTAGAATAACCGATGGCACTACAGTATAGACAAATGTCCTAAAAATGATCAATCTGATTGAACAATTAGGACAACAAGGTTTTGTCATGGATGGAGAGTTGATCCAAGATTTGATCTTGCAATCACTTTCGGACTCTTTCTCACAATTTGTTATGAATTTCCACGTGAACAAGCTATATATATCAGCCTGCCTGAGTTGCTTAAACACGTTGAAAACTGTAAAGAGTCACTTTCCAATCAAGAAAGACCAAGTCTTACTGGTAGATGATTCTTCCAGGAAGCGGAAGAGGGCCAAAGGATCTTCTTAAAAGAAGAACAATTCAGAGAAGGTATAAGGAAAGGCAATAACTAAGGACACTAAGAACAAGATTGATGCAGATAACAAAGGAGTTTGCTTCCACTGCAATAAGCCTGGATTCTAGAAAAGAAACTGTAAGGAGAATCTTACAGAGGCTAACCAGATGAAGCTTAGGAATAGTTCCTAAGTCTCATCTTAGATTCAAACAAGTGTTGCGGCACTTTCATTTGATTAGTGGAATCATTGAAAGAGGAAAAGTCACTATAGAGATAGTGGACTCTCGAGAACAATATTGCATATCCATATACTGAAGCTTTATCCAATAGTATGATGATCGTCACTTAGAGAAGAAGGGTATTAGATACCATAGCGACTGGCTTTAGTGCAAGTGGAAGATTGAAAGTAATATGCACACAAGCCAATCATATTTGATATGATGTAGCATATATTTTATAATCTTATTCGTTTGTTAAAGGCATTTTACTTTATCTACATCGTGCTGTTATATTAAATGTGATAAACCCATAGTTTTGAGCAATGCTTTTAGAATCATGATGGTGATCATACTAATGAGATCTAAATTCTAGATAGCTCACAAACTAAAATCGTTCCTAATCGATGGATTACTAAAAAAGGGGATTAGTGAATCCGGATAGATTAGTACATACATTGCTTGCTCTTATGAAGAGGATGATTGATCTCATAATCATTTGTGTGGAGACACTAAAGCAAGTATGTAGGTGCTTATTAGAGAATAAGTTCACTAAACGTGGCTCGCTAAGGAATACCTAATGGAGTTTTACTCGCCTGTCAATAGGAATTCCTCTAGTGATAGTAGTACAAGTGATCCTTGGACTTGAGATCATCATAGTATCTTGTGTGTGATGACTAATACTTTGACATGTCCCTTAAGACCCTTAGGGTATATCAAAGGGTATGCTTGGGTATAATAAGTCATACATGGAGATATGTGAATAGCCAACAAAGAATATATTACTTCTAGTAAAAGGAGAGAATGTCCTATGTGATTCGATAAATACAACTCAGGAGCCTTTGGCCAAAGCGGAATTAAATTAGAAAGGTGTTTCTAATTTGCATTATTCAGAGTTGTACATTTAAGAATCGAAATACATATAATTAAATAAAATAAGATTTGACAGTAATTCCATGTCTTATATTTAATTGGAACATTGTATGGTAGAAGGATTGAATTGTACGGTAACTATGTACTGAAAGGTTCTTTTATGATTAATGTTGAAATCTATATTATCTGGAAAGTCGTTGATCGCTAAGGGGGCTTACCCTTATTGTAGAATAAATATTATTTATTTAAATAAATTACATAATTTAATTTATTTATTTAAATAAGATTAGAATTGTTCTAATTAATTTATTCACAACCAGTTTAATATGGAGAACCTAAAGGGTCACACCGCAAAAGAAAAATATTTGTTTAAGAAGTAAATGGCATAATTGTAATAATAAGTTAAGTGCATTTAATTTAATCTATGGAGATAGAATAAATTAAATAGCTTAATATTTATTATTGAATATTTTGGAAATATTAAATATAAATTAATAAGAGGAGTCTTATTATTATTATTACTATTATTATTATTTAGTTTCTAAAAGGGTTTGAGAATTAATTAATAAAAGTACTCTCATAAATTTCTAATTGGATTAGGAGTTTAATTAATTAATGGAAATTAATTAAAAAAAACACTAATCCTAAATAGTTTAGGAGGGTTCCCTATATCTATAAATAAGAGGAGTCTTATCATGATTTTGGGTTAGACAGTTACACACTCTTCCATAAGAATTGGAGAGAGAGAGTACTTGCAATTTTTATAGAGATAGAAACTAGGGTTTTGCCAACACCCATCTTCTTGAACAACTATTATTCCTTGGTGGATCACCTCTAGAAGCCAAACACTTGGGTGGCTAACGTTGATCAAAGAAAGGAATTTAATCGGTAGAATTTAAGGAGAACGCGAAGGAATTAGAGGTGAACTTGTACCTGAGGAAGCATTGATTCACGAGGGTATAATTCTATATCTCTATATCTTTCGTTTAATTGATAATTGATCGCAGGGATAATTATGGTGATGGTTTGTATGAAAAATTTTAAAATCCATTTTATTGCGCTTCCGCACTATTTATGTAATTTGATTGCATGTTCGCGCTATATACAAATCTAACAATAACATAGAGTATGTTTATGTATAATAAGTTATACATGGAGATAGGTGAATGATCAACATGAAAGTAGTATGGACACAAGCCAATCATATTTGATATGATGTAGCATATACTTTGTAATCTTATTCATTTATTAAAGACATTTTCATTATCTGCATGGTGCTATTATATTAAATGTGATAAACTCATAGTAAGCAAAGTATGATCATGGTAATGAAATCTAAATTCTAGATAGCTCATAAACTAATATCGTTCCTAATCGTTGGATTACTACGAAGGAGATTAGTGAATCCGGATAGATTAGTACATACTTTGCTTGCTCTTAGGAAAAGGATGATTGATCTCATAATCATTTGTGTGGAGACACTAAAGCAAGTATGTAGGTGCTTATTAGGGAATAAGTTCACTGAACGTGGCTCGCTAAAAGGAATACCTAATGGAGTTTTACTCGCCTGTCAATAGAAATTTTTCTAGTGATAGTAGTACAAGTGATCCTTGGACTTGTGATCATCATAGTATCTTGTGCATGATGACTTATGCTTTGACATATTCCTTAATACGTTTAGTGTATAAAATAGGGTATGCTTGGGTATAATAAGTCATACATGGAAATAGGTGAATGACCAACAAAGAATATACCACTTCTAGTAAAAGGAGAGAATGTCCTATGTGATTCGATAAATACAACTCAGGAGCCTTTGGCCAAAGCGGAATGAAATTAGAAAGGTGTTTCTAATTTGCATTATTCAGAGTTGTGCATTTAAGAATCGAAATACATATAATTAATTTATTTATTTAAATAAGATTAGAATTGTTCTAATTGATTTATTCACAACCGGTTTAATATGGAGAACCTAAAGGGTCAAACCGTAAAAAAAACATATTTATTTAAGAAATAAATGACATAATCGTAATAATAAGTTAAGTGTATTTAATTTAATCTTAGAGATAGAATAAATTAAATAACTTAATATTTATTATTTAATATTTTAAAAATATTAAATATAAATTAATAAGAGGAGTCTTATTATTATTATTACTATTATTATTATTATTTAATTCCTAAAAGGGTTTGGGAATTAATTAATAAAAGTACTCTCATAAATTCCTAATTGGATTAGGAGTTTAATTAATCAAAGGAGTTTAATTAGAATAAAAACCTTAATCGTAAATAGTTTAGGAGGGTTCCCTATATCTATAAATAAGAGGAGTCTTATCATGATTTGGGGTTAGACGGTTACACACTCTTCCATAAGAATTGGAGAGAGGGTACTTACAATTTTTATAGAGATAGAAACTAGGGTTTTGACAACACCCATATTTTTGAATACATATTATTCCTTGGTGGATCACCTCTAGAGGTCAAACACTTGGGTGGCTAACGTTGATCAAAAGAAGGAATCTAATCGGTGGAATTCAAAGAGAACGCGAAGGATTTTAAGTTGAACTTGTACCCGAGGAAGTTTTGATCTACAAGGGTATAATTCTAATTCTCTATCTCTTTCATTTAATTAATAATTACGCATAAAAAAAGAGCATGGTGATGGTTTGTATAAAATTTTAAAATGTGATTTTATCGTCCTTCCGCTTTATTTATGTAATTTGATTGCATATTCGCGTTATATACAAACCTAACAGTGGTATCAAGAGCTAAACTTTATGCAAATTATTAATTGTTTTGATTCCGTATATGTATGGGTATGTGTTTGGAACAATTTATTGGGCATAATGTAACGACCATGGATTCTGGATAGCCTTGTAATTTAAATTTATTTATATATATATATATATATATATATATTAATGAATATTATAAATTTTAGTAACATTGTTATGTGTTACGTATCTAAAGGTTGTGTGACGACCTAGATTATGCGAATGCATGAAATTTACGTATTATAGTTTGGTATTAGTGAATAAATTAATTTTGCGGAACGTCGCTAAATTACTATTCATAGACACTATTCACACCATAATATTTTTCATCTTTTTCAATTTCTAAAAATTTCGTTAATACGTATATACGGAGGAATGATTTTTCCAAGTGTTAGAATATTTATTTGAGCTCGTTAATGATTTAATTTATATCCGAATTATTTTATATGGGTGTTCTGAATAAATGGACAAACCCGTATTTATTATTTTTATCCATCCCAATATTTTATGGGATAACCCATTTTAATTTTGGGTAGAGTTATTAAGCAAATTGGGTACAAATAAGAAAGAATTCAGGTATGGGAGACCAAATAGGTGTATTAGTTTGTGTGTGTTGCTAATATGGGGAACCAACTTAATGCATGGACCAATGAGGAGTGAGCAAGATGGGAGTGGTCGGATGAAGTGGCCTTGAGCCAAGTATTTTGCCTTGAAATCTTCTATTTCCCAACATTCTTATCTATTCCATTTCCAAGAGGAACTCGGGAGCTACACTTGCATTCACCCGAAGCTCCATTCATTCTCCCATTTATCTCTTCTCTCCTCACTCAAACCATCAGCTCATTTTGGAAGCAAACCATCTGTAGAAGAGAAAATATAGAGAGAGAAAGAGAAGAAATAAGGAAGAAGAAGAAGAAGTAGAGAGAGAAAGAGAGTTTCTAGAGAGAGAAAGAAGTGGGTTGTTCGGGAGAAAGCCAAGAAGAAGAAGAAGAGAAAGCTTCAAGCTCTAACCAAGTCTTTTAGCATCAAGGAGCAAGAATCAAGAGGTAAACATCAACCATAACCCTTCTCTTTCAATATTTCAAGCTTTCATGGTTTTGAAGCTCATATGCTTGGTGGGTTTGAGTTTTGTTGTTTATGGTTATTGTTAGTTGTGTGTAAGTTGTTATGGAAGTTCTTGAGACCCTAAAAGCCTTTGTAATAAGATTAAAGTGGAACAATATAACAAGAAAATCCGAACCCATGCGTAAAAGAGGAAGAACGATGAAGAACATGGACATTTTGGACAAACATGGACATTCAGACTATTTTAAAAAATTTGTAGCTTCGATTCTGTGTTTGTTTACTTTATTTGTTACTGTGGTATAGTAGTTCCATGGGTTATCTTCATAACCCAATTGGAACGGAGTAAAAAGCTTTTAAAACGAATTTGTGGTGAAGATTTTAGTATACCATGTCAAGAATACGATTAGTTTGGATGAACAGTGACCTTATAATCAAATATGGTATTGATGTGTTGCTCGCAAAATTATGGGCTTCTGGAGTAGTATAGTACACTAAATTAGGAAGCCATATGCTTTGGAATGAACGCATTTCGACCTCGAGTGAGGGAGATATAGCGATTTTAAGAAAATGTGTCAAAGCTGTCAAGAATACGAAGAACTAGTGGGACCAGTCTCCTTGGAGCCACTATTTCGATCTGTTAACGAATCTGAAATATTATGATTTTCGGATATGTTGTATTTCAGGTTATAAGCTTTCCATAGCCTTAAGAACGGACTAATTCCGACTTAAAATGAAGAAGTTATGATGTTTGGTAGTAGGTGTTACGATTCTGAAAATCGTAGAGTTAAAACTTGATAGTAGAGTAAAACTCTGATAGTGGGGTAAAAACTTTGATAGTGGGGTATAACTCTGATAGTGGGGTAAAAACTCTGATAGTGGGGTAAAAACTCTGATAGTGGGGTAAAACTCTGATAGTGGGGTAAAAACTGTGATAGTAGGGTAAAACTGTGATAGTGGGGTAAAACTCTGATAGTGGGGTAAAACTCAAAATCGTAGAGTGGAAATTTGGCTAAGTGTAAAATCGTAGAGTAACTTTCAGCCTGAACATGACTTAGTAATTCGAGCATAACTTTCTCATACGAACTCGGATTGAGGTGATCCAAGATGATTCGGAAAGAGGAAGAGTAGACCTATAACTTTTATTTACTAAGCTTTGAGAGTTAAGGTCGGAATGAATCTCAAAATTGAGCATCTTTAGCACTGTTGGCGATCGTAGAGTGGAAGGTTGTAGAGTGGAAATTTGGCTAAGTGTAGGTCATAGAGTGGAAAATGGCTAAGTATAAAAACGTAGAGTAACTTTCAATGAGAACGTCACTTAGTAATTCAGGCATAACTTTCTCATACGAACTCGGATTGAGGTGATCCAGGATGATTCAGAAAAAGAAAGAGTAGACCTACAACTTTCATTTACTAAGCTTTGAGAGTTAAGGTTGGGATGAATCTCAAAATTGAGCATCTTTAGCACTGTCGGCGATCATAGAGTGGAAGGGTCATAGAGTGCAAATATGACTAAGTATAAAAATGTAGAGTGAAAATTTGGCTAAGTATAAAAACGTAGAGTGACTTTCAGCCAAAACGTCAGTTACTTAAATGGGCATAACTTTCTTATACGAACTTGGATTGAGGTGATCCAGGATGATTCGAAAAGATGAAGAGTAGACCTACAACTATTAAGAATTAAGATTTGTTACCTGGTTCAAATTCGAATTTGGACAGTTTGGTAATGTTGCGTAGGTCGCTTAAGCATTTGAGTAGGCAAGTTTGACGTATGGCGTGCAAGCGTCATAACGTTATAACAAGTGTGTTTATCATTGTTTGATATTATGCTTCTAATAAGATTGTAACCTTATGAAGTAGTGTAAGCCAATATTTGGTATTTAATATGTGACTGATTGTAATATATTATGTGCACATATGTGTGTACGATAATTGAAGAGCGTGTGTTGTATTATTGTAGTAGACACACGAGGCAAGTTCTTCTTTAACCCTTGTCCAACCCTTGTGTAGGGCAAGTTTCTTTACCCTAACTTAATTTATTGATTGAGCAAGTATTCTATATTATTACAAGTTTCCTATCCTAACTCGATTTACTTATTGAGCGAGTATTCTATCTTATTGCAAGTTTCATGACTCGAATTGAGTTATTACGTTCGGATTATATTAGTGGATTAATTATTGTAAATTTCTCCACATCGAAGATAATTATTGATATTCGCACCTTATGCATTTGAAATTATGATATGTTGTTGGAATGTGAAACGTAAGTTCTTCATTCATGAACTGTTTAAGAAAGTAGTCTACGCCACTTGTTTCGGCTAGACATGTACAGGTTATTATTTTAAAAGCTATCCAAATCAGTATTTGGTATGGATTCTTCGACTGAGAGAGCAACCCTTTTAGGGGATTTTAATGTGTTGGTTATTCTATGCAATCAGAGCTAAATGTTATGCATATACATAGGGTACGAGAGGTTGATCCCCTCACGTACTACTGACGGGCCAGTTTCTAAAAGAGTCAGTTGAATAATTGATTCTTAGAGCCAAAAAGTTCATGGTCGATTGGACCACTCAGCAGTAAATAATCAATATTCATTATTTTATTTGAACTTTGATTATATTGCCAGCTATTTCTTCAACGTTCTTAAATTATTGAACTATGCGATTATTATTCTCATTCATTCATGATATATATTTTCATTCATTTTAAACTTGCTGAGCAAAGTCGTTGCTCACCCTTCTATATCATGAACCTATTGCAGTTAAGCCGGAGAGTTCCAAAGCGGACAAAGGCAAAGGAAAGCTTAAGGAAAGCTTACCTCGTCTTCTCTAATTTTTCTTAATGTAAATTCTATCTCCCTCCTATGTACTTCCCCTTGATTGCTGATCAAGGTTTCTATTTATTGTAAATAGTTTATGTAATAGGTTTAGTTAAAATTACTTGAAGAATTGGAGACAGAGGATCAAGAAGCGTTTGAAGACCCGTTTGTAATGGAGCCCGGGATTTAAATATAATAGTTATATTTAAATTCAGTTCTCGCATCCTAGGGTTGACCTTTTGGTTCACTTGGTGGCTCTAGTGAACTAAATTAGAATAAAAGTCCATAATCAATCCGGGTAGAATATATTATTCTATATGTGCATGTTAACTATATATATTCTATATTATCCAACATGTTTCGCATGTTAAATAATATGATGCGTATTATATATATATATATATATATATATATGTGTGTGTGTGTGTGTGTGTGTGTGTGTGCATGCGCGCTAATCAAGATGAGACAAATAATAACAAACCCCTCAAAGAAATCATATTAAATGTAATATTCCGAACCCTAATAAGATTTGTATATGTAAATTATGTGTTTATTAAATGAAATTTCTTATTCCGACTCTGTGTTATGTGATGATATATTCTGATGAACGGTTGTTCAGGTAATCTTTCAAAACTTAATACGATTCGAAAACATTATCGTATACGTTTAGAATTAGAACGTATAACATAAAACTAGATATCGAAAAGTTTAAAACCTTAAACCCTAATGAGATTTGAAGTTTGTAACATATGTGCTTAATAAAGATTGAAATGATATTTCGAAGCAGGTGTTTTGTGATTATATTATGTAAACGATAAATTTGGTCAAATAAAAATTTTTGGTCAAGCTGCTTAGTCGTGCTTACATTGACAAAATGATTTGTCGTGCTTTCCACGATTTCACCAAAAAGCATCCTGACAAATTATTTTTAGTAAGTTGTTGTGTCGTGCTTAAACTGATATAGTGCTTTGTTGTGGTTACGTTTTGTCGTGCTTACGCTAACAAGCTACTTTGTCGTGCCTATGCTTTGTCGTGCTTACGCCTGGCACACGCCAGCTTACGCCTGGCACACGCTAGGTACTAAAGTGTAATTAACCTAGGTACCAAAGTGTAACAAGCCGAGCCCCTAACGTGCAATTAGTGAAACTTGGTTTTTCTATAAATAGCAAGCTCAGTTCATTCATTCCTTACTATTTTTCAGGAGCAGTTCAAGAGCAAAAACACTCTATATTTATATTCTGAGAGATATTGTGAGATAAAAATTACTTTCTAAGCATCGAAGCGCTGCGCGATTGGAAGTAAAGCTAGCAACTACAAGAGGTATTACTCTAGTGGTTATTATTTTTATTTTTTTTTATAATGCCCAAATTATTTTAAGTATATAGTACAAAAGTCCTATTTACAAGCAGTTATAATGCCCAAATTATTTTAAGTATATAGTACAAAAGTCCTATTTACAAGTAGTTATAATGTCCGATTTATTTCGATTATATATTAGAAAATATACTTTTATAAGCAGTTACTATGTCCGAATTTCTTCAACTATTTAGTAAAAATATTCATTTTAAAAGCAGTTACAATGCTGAAATGTTTTCAAATCTAATAGCCAAATATTCATTTTATAAGCAGTTATAATGCTGAAATTTTCTCAAATCTAATAGCCGAATATTCATTTTATAAGCAGTTATAATGCTCAATTTATTTTAAATATAATTGAAAAATATTCATTCTGTAAGCAGTTATAATGCTAAAATTATTTCATATATTGTAAAAGAAGTCTTATTTATATGCGGTTATGATACCCGAAATAAAACTTAAAAGATTTAATCATTAAACGCTTATTTGTCTACATAAACGTATAATCGTGTAGGATTTACGACGAACGTTTAAACCATTATATTAACTGTAAAAGATATACGAGGCAAGTCTTCTAACTTTGTTACATTTAAGCAAGTCTATTACATCTTGCTATCAATTATTGTGAAGTTATTGATTCTTATTCAGCATAACTTAAGAAATGAATCATTATTCATATATTGTTTATTCGAGCGTAAATTGTTGTGTCAAACCAAATTGTTTTGGTACGACATCTTATACTGAGAAATGGAACACCTTGATGTAAGGTGAACTGAAACACCTTGATATAAGGTGTCGGTAAATGTTGATTATATATCGACATAAAATTGTAGGATGATATGCATACTCCTAGGATATTGGTTAGGCTGATCCCCTACCAGATATCCGAAATCAAACGGCTCTAAGTCATTGAAGACTGATAGAACTAATTAAAATATATGGTTCATGTACAGAACCCTCAGTTATACATCATTAACATCTTTCAAATCAAACACATTGTGTTTATATTTTCAAATGAACTTGTTGAGCATTTGTAGCTCATTCTTGCATATATCTTCTTTTACAGTTTTAAATGATAATCCCGGCACTTCTGGGACAGACAACGGAAAAGGACATGTTTACTAGTTTTATTTACTGTTTTTAAATAATTCAAGTCTTTTATAAGGCTTTGTTGTAATAACTTAGTACTGAGAACGATGTAACCGAACTTAATAATATGTAATATATTATCATCCTTTATTACATCGAATGCGTTATACTCTGATCTTTACTTTCTTTAGTATAGTTGTACTAAGTAAATACAGTATCTATACGAACTATACATCTGAATGAGGGTATTTAAATGATACTGGGAGTTCTGTAAGCGCTGAGATTATACTTAATGAGTGCCGGTAAGGTGCCACCTTTACCGGAATGCGCCCCTTAGTTCCAAGAACAATCTTATCATTAATATTGTGAATGTCATATAGATAGAGAATATCGATATGAAAGAAGTATTCATGAGATATGAATCTATACATCCAAGTGAGGGTATCCAAACACAGATAATGTTCTGGCAGGAATTATCATCTGTTATGGGATACTGTGAACCTTAGATAGATAGAAGTCATATTTTATTGAATATTTATAGTTGTATAGTTTCACGTGAGCACCAGATCTGCTACAGGGAAGTGTAGAGAATTTGGGGGGGTCACATTAAGTCCTAAACGTTGAAAGATATTTGGAATATCGAACATCGCCTTCTAGCATGGTAAAGCGATATAGTATTAAATATTTAATATGAGTTTGTTGTGCACACACAAGGTGAGCATTAATATTTAAGATGTTGTTTTACCACATTTGATGCTTATTAACGAATTGAACATTACCGCTTTGTTGTGCACACACAAGGGCTGTATTTTTCTCTTCACATATATGGAAGTGCTAGGTTGGACTTAACTTAGATTATTTTAGTTCGGATGTGCACACACTTGACCATTATAATCTAAGAGGCAAAATACAAAGAGTTACATGGTGATGTAATTGACAATAGTTGTCTACGTATTTATTTATATACAGTTTTTTGTGCACATACAAGGCTATATACATTTGAAATATGATCCTTATTTTAACTTGTAAATCTTTAATTAGATTTTCCGAACTATAATTTGAGGGTAATATCGTTTAAAGAAAATAGTGGGAGATACCAATTTGAATAAAGAACTAATTTATTTTGGTAATTAAAAAAATGAATGTATGCTAAAATGTTCTCAATTCATTTAAAGAATTTTACAATGTCTAAATTACTATCACTACGGAGCATATTATATGCTAATTAATCAGACCAAATTACTGCACCTTCAAGGAGTTGAATGGTGAGGAAAGTAGGACTATTAGATATCAGATATTTAAGGAGCTCTTCCGATCTAGAATGACCGATGACACTACAGTAGAGACAAATATCCTCAAAAATGATCAATTTGATAGAATAATTGGGACAATAGGGTTTTGTAATGGATGGAGAGTTGATCCAAAATTTGATCTTGCAATCACTAACGAACTCTTTCTCACAATTTGTTGTGAATTTTCACATTAACAAGCTATATGTCAGCCTGTCTGAGTTGCTTAAACATGTTGAAAACTGTAAAGAGTCACTTTCTAACCAAGAAAGATCAAGTCTATGTGACAACCCAAAAATTTATAAGGCCTAGAATGAGATCTCGAATTATTGAATAAAGGTTTAAAGAATAAAACCTATATTTGAATATAGAAGAATGGTTAAAATCTTTCCTATATAGTTTAATATCTGAAAGAATTAAAGGTATTAACACCTAAAATTAGCAAGTGGTCAAGAGCTGAGGTAAGTTAGAAAAGACTTGGGAAAAGGATGGAATCCCGTGCATGAATAGCAAAGGATACAGTAAATAGGGTAAGATAATACCTATGATGAGGTAAGTTGATGAAATGAGTTGTTAAGAGAAATGGATAAGTCCATGATATTGGGAGCGTTAAATTCAGTAATCGGTGTTAACCGTAAATTTTGTGTAGCATTAGAAATAAAAATTGAGTATTGAAATTTCTAATGAGTTAAAGCTTTGTTTTATTTAAAATATTATGTGTTATGTATGACTATATGATTTTGTGGATGAGACGTTTAAAGGAAGGTCCAATTTATGGATTAAGTGGATTTATGGACCAACCTCGGCATTGTAATACCAAGGTTAATAAGTTAAGTGGTAATTCATTAACTTGTGATTTAACAAGTTAAATTGAATTCCATATATTAATCTGATTATTAATTTATTGGTAGATTATTATTATTCATAGTTACATTAAAAACTTGATAATAGTGGACTAGCCCAGTGGATGTATTAAACGAGCCCAATTAGAAATTATTAATTTTTGACCTGTAGTTTGGACTTGTAAGTATTAAATTAGTCCAATTTTGTTTAAATATGGTCAGCCATATAAGGAAGCCCAATAGCTAATTCGGTAGGACCAAATAAAAATGGCCCAAGAAGATTAGATAAGCATCAGTAGTATATTTTGGACAACAGTATACTCTATGAAAAAATCATCTATCACACATGTGTCCTATGTAAAGCCTACTCTGCTGAAGGAGTGCTATGTGTATGGCGGGGATAGGAGTTGGTGAACAACTCTTACCCACTTCGTGTACTTCATACCTAGAAGGAAATAGATAAGTGGAAATCCATTAAAACAGGGGATAGCAAGGAAGAAGATAAGGGAAATCCCTTGAATCCGGGGATTTGAAGGAGGGAAAAAAGAGAGATATACTGACCATGTTTAGATATAGAGTCGTAAGAAAAGATTTTGGGAGATTATATATGGACTACCCCATTCGACCTAGTAAATGTTACTGCCCTAATTTTGTGAAAGCACAAAATAACCGAGAGAGAGAAGAAAGAAGGACGCAGATCGTCCGGAGAGGAAGCTCAGTGTGTGCCTTTAAGTTTATTACCTATTTCGGGAAGAAGAAGAACAGAGCAACCGAATTAAGAAGGTGAGAAGTTTTAATCTCAGTAGTTATGATCTAATATTATTACTTTGTGTGTTGAGCTAGCTTAAGGGTCTGAAAAGGGTCTTTAAGCTCAGTGCTCTATGATCATGTTGTTACAACCCATGAGTGTTGTCCATAGGTCTTATGACCGAACATTTGTTAAACCATAAGAATGGTAGCACTGTAACCTTTTTAATAAGGCAATTATAACTACTCGACTGTGTGTCCAACTGTTTAAGACCCGTGAGTAATTTGAGATAAACTCATATCAGAACTGTAGTGATAAGACCAACTTGAGATGTTTCTAATGATGAAATCTCAGAACTTGGTGTTTATAGACCATAGAGGAGGACTATGGGACCTCTGATTGATTACTAGTAAAACCAAAGAAGAAGGTGTATCTGAGTATACACCATGATCTTTCTATTAAGGCAGACCTAAAGCCTCTATCAAGTCAGTTATGAACAGACACAGTAGTCAGCATTGAGCTTAAAGTCAATCTTTGATTTCTATAACCTTGAGTCAGGCCCAAACCTTGTTGTTAGGCCTGTATGATCTCAGACCAAGCAGCCAAAGAATGTTCCTTAAGCTGAACACATGAAGTTACCTCTAGTTTGGGTAAGTTGTGAAAAGGATCCTACGATCGTAGAGTAATTTTGCTACAGATCGTAGAGTGCCTTTATGGGTAAGGAGAGAATGTTAGCCGAGTCAGTTAGCATTAGTCAGTAACTCGACGATCGTAGAGTAGGTCCGCCGAGTTACTCCGCACATCGTAGAGTATCTCTTGGTAGACGTAGAGTTAACTTGAAATCGTAGAGTGACTTTGCTCGCACATGGCAGCACTTCACTCGTAATCGTAGAGTAGGATGGGCAGGACTTATAAGCCATTGTAGACTGAACTCGACAATCGTAGAGTCAAACTCTGCCGATCGTAGAGCTTTACCAGACTAATCGAAGAGTCTACTTGCAGATTGTAGAGTAGACCTGACCAGTCTTAGACAAGTGTAAAGTGAACTCTACCGATCGTAGAGCTTCACTAGTCAGTCGTAGAATGAACTCTACCAATCGTAGAGCTTCACTAGTCAGTCGTAGAGTGAACTCTACCGATTGTAGAGCTTCACTAGTCAGTCGTAGAGTGAACTCTACCGACCATAGAGCTTCACAAGGCGATCATAGAGTTAATTATGGAATGAACTCTGTTGATCATAGAGTGCCATAAGCCAATAGTAGGATGATCTTACTCAACTGTAAGACTTTACCAGTCAGTCATCGAGCTTCGCTTGTGGTCGTAGAGTCACTTCAGAGCATTGCTAAGCCAAACCAACCAAACTTTGCATGACTTCACCAAGTCAGAAAGACCTTAATGATCGTAGAGTCACCCTATTGTCGTAGAGTGGCTATACAGACATTATTAAAGCCCTACTAATCGTAGAGTTGTATGGAAGACGTTGATGTTGAGCCACGATCGTAGTTCTTCAGTAACGTGCTCTTGTGTGATAATGTGTATTGAGCCACGTTGATGTTAGTAAATGTAACATGTGTTTTATATGAACTCGTTGATTACATGAATGATTATGTAACTAAATGCAAGGCTTAGAATTTATGAAATATGTGTTAGATATACGACATGAAGATTATGTTGTGTTGCATGTTAAGTATGATACATATAGAGATGCATATCAGGAGAAGTATGAAGTATAAGCATGATGCATATAGATATGTATATCATGAGAAGTATGAAGTATAAGCATGATGTATATAGAGATGCATAACATGAAATGTATGAAGCATATGGTGATGCATTGTCAAAACTTATGATGCATAAATAGATGTAATATGTATGATATGTGAAACATTAAATGTGTAGACTGTTGGACTTGCTGAGCCATCGTGCTCAACCTTGCAAACAATTTTGCAGATAAAAGTCGATACAAACAGATGACCCTAGTGTCAAAGAATTCAGAATGGATGAAGGTTCACAAGAAGGAATTGTGATGGAAGATGTTTGGTGTTTTAACAACAATAACCACATGCGTGTAATCCTGTTAAAGTATTTGTACTCGACCATATGTTAAACACTAGAATACTTGTATACGTAGTCTAAAATGGGATTGTGAATACTCCAAAGGTAATGTTTCAATATAAAATATATTGTTTATAACTTGAGATGTATAGTTTAGATCATGTAAGATCTATAGATGTAATAACCGATTGTTAAGGTTACAGATTCTGGAATAGAAGGATTAATGTATTTAATGGTATTAAAGCCAGGATGTATTCATTAATTTATGAATAAAAGCTGTATATTTTGAGGTGAAGGTAGTACCGTTACGCACCAGGTCCGAGGTTCAAAGGACACGTATTTGGGGGCGTCACAGGTTGGTATCAGAGCTGATAGGTTATAAACCTTAGGTAGGAGTACCTTAGGCTATAACCATAGAAATGTTGATAAGAATGATGAGGAATAAACTCGGATAGCATTTAGGTGATAAGAGATGAATTTAGGAAAATTCATTATTTAGTAAAGAAGAAGATAAATCAAGCAGATTCAAAGAAGAATCTTGGAAAGGTAAGGATAAGAATTTGGAGTTACCTGATTCCAGTAATAAGAATGAAGAGTGAGAATAAATAGACGATGTCTATAAGAAGAGAATGATAAAGATGATGACAATAATAAGTTAAGTATAAGTTATGGTACACTCGTACTTTTTAATGGTTGATGTATTGTATCTGGGCTAAAAAATTCCTCCACAAAGCGGAGGTTAATACGAACTAGCAACCGATCTAACTCGCTGTGAAAAACAGTGTAGACGAGACGAGAAACTAGTTTGTTGGTTGTTTGTGGGAAACCACTCAGGGTACTATATTGAACACTGTTAGAGACTCGATGTGTACAGAGTATAGAGTTTAGTTGTTGATAAATTCAGAGAATGTATATAAAACAAGTTAATGTAATATGAATAGGTTCAAAGAAGAACCTGAAGAGCCAGAAGATCAGGAAACACCTGAGTTGAATAATTAAAAGACCATGATTAAAGAATCATAAGGTAAACCGAAATTAGAATAAGATCACGACATGATCTGACTAAGTCATAGAATGATGGAGGATATATTGAATGATTGAAAATGTTAACTCAATGCTATAGATAGGATGTATTATGAGATAATACGAGTACAACTCGGAAAGAGTTATGAATGATGAAGCACGAATTAAAGAAAATTCGCGTTGAGCAAAGAGTAAGCTAGGATTGCGTGTGATTTCAATTGAGGACTCATGGGATAGCTGAGTTGTACAAACCTTTCTATGGGCAGGGGTTCTATGCTTGAACTTAGTCTATCACATTGATAATCATTGAGATGTTGGTGTCACACTATCAATATACATATGGTGAGAAGGTGATTCTTTTCTCATATATATATATACATATTTGATAGTTAGAGAATATTAAAATTAAGTGCGAGTTCTTTAAACTCATACGTATGGTAAGTTCGTGACTCATAATAGTATGGTGAAACCCCTCAGGGAATGGACGATTTTGGTCTGACTAAGATAAGTTCCTAAACCCATATGATTGTGGTAAGTTCCTGAACTCATAACGTGTGATAAGTTTGATGAACTGTACTGGGGTATAGAAAGGTTTTAGATTGTGAACTAAGAATTTACAATATGATGAACATTGGTAAAGATGGAATAATTAAGCAATGAAGCATTAAAGAAATTTGGAGTTAAGGAATGAAGCATAGGTATTCCAAATCTTCTAGCTATGCTAGATTTCAAAATTATTGACATCGTGCTGATATTATCATTTTTGAAAGATATTGGGTCAGTTTATTGGACCAATACGTTTTAAAAAGTGTTATTATTCCTCTGTCTATGCTAATTGTTCTAGCTGGACACAATTAATTTAAAAACATCAAAATGTATTTTAAAATCATCAACGCGTCATTTGAAGCATGGTGTGGATATGACGAATGATGGAATCATCAACGCACGGTAAAATATGGTGGACATGATCATAGAATCATCAACGCACTATTACACGATGCGGTATGAGAAAGTCATAAAAATGATTTTTAGTTTATATGAGCTATTATATGAAGCATGTCAATGCCAATTGTTTCGGCTAGACAAAAATAATTTGAAATCATCAAAATGTATTTTAAGCGATGGAGTCATCAATGTAGATTAACCTAGTGCTCGATGTGATCGTAAGATCTTCAGCCCACTATGGTGTGATGTAGTATGACAAAGTCACAATATGACGAAATCCTCAACGTACCACCGAGCGGTGCGGTATCATGACATCATAAAATAATTTTTGGTTTTTTGAGAAAGTATGCCAATTGATTTGGTTAAAATAATTCGATTGATGTCCGAATTGTTAATGGGAGTCTAAGCTATTTGATTCGGCTAGACAAATGTTAAAATATGTTTATGGAATTCAAGTATTCTTTGAGAATTTATGCCAAACCAAAATTATTTTCGTACGGAATCTTGTGTTAAGATTGAGGTGAACAACCCCGGAAAAATGGGGATATACCAATTGGATAATGCCTTCAAATCTTTGAACATATATAGTCGTTCTACAGATTAAGGTATGATAGGCTGATCACCTACTGTATGCGCAGAGCTAGAGTACCTTTTTCACGATTGAAATAGGTAGTGGGTAGTAATATCCTTAAACCTCAAGGTTCATGGTGAATATGACCCCTCAATCCGATATAAAAAGTTTTCTTGAATTAACCTTTCACATTATTGATGCTAGTTTATAATTATTGAACGATTGTGAGGACTCTTGGAAGGTATTCCATTCTTTTAGAAGTTCAATGTATAGAAGATGTAAACTCCTAGTGAGTAGCCATGGTAGAATGTGATGATAGAAAAGAAATCCTCAGAGGAGGAAAATGTAAAGGTTGAGAGAACCTGTATGCTGAAAATCAGTCGAGATTAGTATTCTATAATTTCGAAGACGAAATTCTTAGAAGAAGGGGTGAATGTGACAATCCGAAAATTTATGAGGCTTAGAATGAGATCTCAAATTATTGAATAAAGGTTTAAAGAATAAAACCTAGATTTGAATATAGAAGAATAGTTAAAATCTTTCCTATATGGTTTAATATTTGAAAGAATTAAAGGTATTAACACCTAAAATTAGCAAGTGGTTAAGAGCTGAGGTAAGTCAGAAAAGACTTGGGAAACGGATGGAATTCCGTCCATGAATAGCAAAGGATACAGTAAATAAAGTAAGGTAATACCTATGGTGAGGTAAGTTGATGAAATGAGTTGTTAAAAGAAATGGATAAGTCCATGATATTGGGAGCGTTAAATGTAGTAATCGGTATTAACCGCAAATATTATGTAGCATTAGAAATAAAAATTGAGTATTGAAATTTCTAATGAGTTAAAGCTTTGTTTTAGTTAAAACATTATGTGTTATGTATGACTATATGATTTTGTGGATGAGACGTTTAAAGGAAGGTCCAATTTATGGATTAAGTGGATTTATGGACCAACCTCGACTTTGTAATACCAAGGTTAATAAGTTAAGTGGTAATTCATTAAATTGTGATTTAACAAGTTAAATTGAATTCCATATATTAATCTGATTATTAATTTATTGGTAGATTATTATTATTCATAGTTACATTAAAAACTTGATAATAGTGTACTAGCCCAGTGGATGTATTAAACGAGCCCAATTGGAAATTATTAATTTTGGACTTGTAGTTTGGACTTGTAAATATTAAATTAGTCCAATTTTGTTTAAATATGGTCAGTCATATAAGGAAGCCCAATTGCTAATTCGGTAGGACCAAATAGAGATGGCCAAAGAAGATTAGATAAGCATCAGTAGTATATTTTGGACAATAGTATACTCTATGAAAAAATTGGCTACCACACATGTGTCCTGTCTAAAGCCTACTCTGTTGAAGGAGTGCTATGTGTATGGCGGGGATAGGGAGTTGGTGAACCACTCTTACCCACTCCGTGTACTTCATACCTAGAAGGAAATAAATAAGAGGAAATCCCTTAAATCATGGGATAGTAAGGAAGAAGATAAGGGAAATCTCTTGAATCCGTGGATTTCAAGGAGGGAGAAAAGAGAGATATACTGACCATGTTTAGATATGGAGTTGTAAGAAAGGATTTTGAGAGATTATATATGGACTACCCCATTCGACCTAGTAAATGTTATTGCCCTAATTTTGTGAAAGCACAAAATAACCGAGAGAGAGAAGAAAGAAGGCCGCAGATCGTCCGGAGAGGAAGCTCAGTGTGTGCCTTTAAGTTTATTGCCTATTTCGGGAAGAAAAAGAATAGAGCAACCGAATTAAGGAGGTGAGAAGTTTTAATCTCAGTAGTTATGATCTAATATTATTACTTTGTATGTTGAGCTAGTTTAAGGGTCTGAAAAGGGTCCCTGAGCTCAGTGCTCTGTCATCATGTTGTTACAACCCATGAATGTTGTCCATAGGTCTTATGACCAAACATATGTTAAACCATAAGAATGGTAGCACTGTAACCTTTTCAATAAGGCAGTAATGACTACTCGACTGTGTGTCCAACTGTTTAAGACACGTGACTGATTTGAGATAAACTCATATCAGAACTGTAGTGATAAGACCAACTTGAGATGTTTCTAATGATGAAATCTCAGAACTTTGTGTTTATAGACCATAGAGGAGGACTATAGGACCTCTGATTGATTACTAGTAAAACCAAAGAAGAAGGTATATTTGAGTATACACCATGATCTTTCTATTAAGGCAGACCTAAAGCCTCTATCAAGTCAGTTATGAACAGACACAGTAGTTAGTATTGAGCTTAAAGTCAATCTTTGATTTCTATAACCTTGAGTCAGGCCCAAACCATGTTGTTAGGCCTGTATAATCTCAGACCAAGCAGCTAAGGAATGTTCCTTAAGCTAAACACATGAAGTTACCTCTAGTTTGGGTAAGTTATGAAAAGGATCCTACGATCGTAGAGTAATTTTACTACAAATCGTAGAGTGCCTTTATGGGTAAGGAGAGAATGTTAGCCGAGTCAGTTAGCATCCGTCAGTAACTCGACGATTGTAGAGCTTGCCTCAGCAATCGTAGAGTAGGTCCACCGAGTTACTCCGCACATCGTAGAGTATCTCTCGGCAGACGTAGAGTTAACTTGAAATCGTAGAGTGACTTTGCTCGCACCTGGCAGCACTTCACTCGTAATCGTAGAGTAAGATGGGCAGGACTTATAAGCCATCATAGAGTGAACTCGACAATCGTAGAGTTAAACTCTGCCGATCGTAGAGCTTCACCAGACCAATCAAAGAGTCTACTCGCAGATCGTAGAGTAGACCTGACCAGTCCTAGACAAGTGTAAAGTGAACTCTACCGATCGTAGAGCTTCACTAGTCAGTCGTAGAATGAACTCTACTGATCGTAGAGCTTCACTAGTCAGTCGTAGAGTGAACTCTACCGATCGTAAAGCTTCACTAGTCAGTCGTAGAGTGAACTCTACTGATCGTAGAGCTTCACTAGTCAGTCGTAGAGTGAACTCTACCGACCGTAGAGCTTCACTAGGCGATCGTAGAGTCAATTGTGGAATGAACTCTGTTGATCATAGAGTGCCATAAGCCAATAGTAGGATGATCCTACTCAACTGTAAGACTTTACCAGTCAGTCGTAGAGCTTCGCTTGTGGTCGTAAAGTCATTTCAGAGCATTGCTAAGCCAAACAAACCAAACTTGGCAGGACTTCACCAAGTCAGAAAGACCTTAATGATCGTAGAGTCACCCTGTTGTCATAGAGTGGCTCCACAGACATTATTAAAGCCCTACTAATCGTAGAGCTGTATGGCAGACCACAGGATGGGTAAATGAACCATAAGGCAGAGTCTATTGAGTAAGTTCATTTAATTCATTACTAATGATTAGTTTAACTGATTAGAAGATCACTTATAAATACTGTAGGATACTTGTAGAGCAGGATCGTAGAGTAAATGATAGCAGCAGAACAGGCAAGTTCTTCAGTAACTTGCTCTTATGTGATAATGTGTATTGAGCCATGTTGATGTTAGTAAATGTAACATGTGTTTTATATGAACTCGTTGATTACATAAATGATTATGTAACTAAATGCAAGGCATGGAATTTATGAAATATGTGTTAGATGTACGACATGAAGATTATGTTGTGTTGCATGTTAAGTATGATGCATATAGAGATGCATATCATGAGAAGTATGAAGTATAATGATGATGCATATAGAGATGCATATCATGAGAAGTATGAAGTATAAGCATGATGTATATAAAGATGCATAACATGAAATGTATGAAGCATATGGTGATGCATTGTCAAAACTTATGATGCATAAATAGATGTAATATGTATGCTATGTGAAGCATGAAATTTGTAGACTGTTGGACTTGCTGAGCCATCGTGCTCAACCTTGCAAACAATTTTGTAGATAAAAGTCGATACAAATAGATGACCCTAGTGTCAAAGAATTCAGAATGGATGAAGGTTCACAAGAAAGAATTGTGATGGAAGATGTTTGGTGTTTTAACAACAATAACCACATGTGTGTAATCCTGTTAAAGTAATTGTACTCGACCATATGTTAAACGCTAGAATACTTGTATGCGTAGTCTAAAATGGGATTGTGAATACTCACAAGGTAATGTTTCAATATAAAACATATTATTTATAACTCGAGATGTATAGTTTAGATCATGTAAGATCTACAGATGTAATAACCGATTGTTAAGGTTACAAATTCTGGAATAGAAGGATTAATGTATTAGATGGTATTAAAGCCAGGATGTATTCATTAATTTATGAATAAAGGCAGTATATTTTGAGGTGAAGGTAGTACCATTACGCACCAGGTCCGAGGTTCAAGGGACACGGATTTGGGGGCGTCATAGTCTTACTGGTAGATGATACTTCCAAGAAAAGAAAATAGGCCAAAGGATCTTCTGAAAAGAAGAAGATTCAAAGAAGGTATAAGGAAAGGCAATAACTAAGGACACTAAGTACAAAACTGATGCAGATATCAAGGGAGTTTGCTTCCACTGCAATAAGCCTAGACACTGGAAAGGAAACTGTAAGGAGAATCTTACAGAGGCAAACAAAAGAAGCTTAGTGAAGCTTCGGTTACAGATATAAGTTTGTTCATGATTGAAATAAATCTTTCTGTAAGTCAAGGTTCTACTTGGGGATTGGATACCGGTTGTAGTTCTCACGTATGCAATCCAATGTAGAGACTAAGCAGAAGTAGAAAGCTAAACGAAGTGTAAGGAATCTTACGTGTAGAAAATGGAGCAAAGGTTTCTACATTAGCCGCAGGAACTTATAGTTTAACGTTACCTACGGGCAAGTCTACTAAGATAATAAGTTGTTATTATGTTCCAGTTCTCTTAAGAAACATTATATCTTTCCGTTGTTTGACAAGAAAAGTTCTGGTATTATATTTAAGAACAATTGTTGTTCTATTTATAATGATAATGTTTTGTTTGAAACTGGAAGGTTACTTGACGGACTTTGTATACTTGACTTACATGAAAATAATTTTGCAAATTGAACAAACTAGTAAAAGAAAAAAGATATGTTTACTCAAAGAGTTGAATAAGTGTATTTGAAGAAACACAAGTCTGAATCATTTGAAAGGTTCAAATAATTCAGAAGTGAAACAAATTGACAAAGTATTAAGATTCTCTGCTCAGATCGAAGAAGGAATACTTGTGCAATGAGTTTCTAGATCATCTCAAAATGGTATTTTCTCATAATGAACACTTCATGATATGCAATAATTGATTGGTGTATCTAAAAGGAGAAATTATACCTTGTTGGACATGGTGCAGTAAATGATGATTTTTACTCACATTCTAGTATCCATCTGGGGTTATGTCCTAGAAACGGATGCATATCTACAAAATAAGGTAACCTAAAAAATCTGGCCCCAAGACTCCATAAAAGTTATGGATAGAGAGGAAACCTATTCTTAAGCATGTTAAGATAATTGGGTTATCCAACTTATGTGAAAAAAGGTTTCAAAAGATAAGTTTTGGACAAAATATGGCAAGTGCAGATTTGTGGGATATCCTAAAAAACGTTTAGGGTATTATTACTATAATCCTACATGCTGCCTTCTTGGATAAGGATGTTTATCATTGAAGGAGCTAGTGGGAGGGTAATAGATCTTGAAGGAGTTCAAGAACCACAAAGCACTTTAAGTCAAACCGAAGGACCTGTAGATAGACCTATTGTACCACAACCGAATCGTAAATCTGGAAGAGTACCGAAGATACCTAGAAGGTATGGATGTTAGGTTTGTATAATATGCAAACATGCAATCAAATTACATAAATATAGCGGCAACACGATAAAATCAGATTTTAAAATTTTATACAAACCATCACTATGATCTTTCTTTATGCACAATTATTAATTAAACCAAAGGGATGAAAAATAAGAATTATACCCTTGTAGAATTCTAGCTTCCTCAGGTACAAGTTCACCTCCAATTCCTTCGTGTTCTCCTTGAATTCCACCGATTAAATTCCTTCTTTTGATCAACGTTAGCAACCCAAGTGTTTGGCCTCTAGAGGTGATCCACCAAGGAATAATATCTATTCAAGAAGATGGGTGTTGGCAAAACCCTAGTTTCTATCTCTATAGAAATTGTAAGTACTCTCCACAATTCTAATGCAAGAATGTGTAACCCTAATCTATGATAAGACTACTCTTATTTATAGATGTAGGAAAAATTCTCCCCTAAACTATTTAGGATTAGGGTTTCTATTCTAATTAAACTCCTTTAATTAAATTAAACTCCTAATCTAATTAGGAATTTATGAGAGAGTACTTCTATTAATTAATTCTCAATCCCTATTAAGAATTAAATAATAGTAATAATAATAATAATAATAATATTAATAATAATAATAATAATAATAATAATAATAATAATAATAATAATAATAATAAGACTCCTCTTATTAATTTATATTTAATATTTCTAAAATATTAAATAATAAATATTAAGCTATTTAATTTATTCTATCTCCATAGACTAAATTAAATACACTTAACTTATTATTACAATTATGCCATTTACTTCTTAAATAAATATTTTCTTTTGCGGTGTGACCCTTTAGGTTCTCCATATTAAATCGGTTGTGAATAAATCAATTAGAATAATTCTAATCTTATTTAAATAAATAAATTAAACTATTTAATTCATTTAAATAAATAACATTTATTCTGCAATAAGGGTAAGCCCCCTTAGCGATCAACGACTTTCCAGATAATATAGATTTCAACATTAATCACAAAAGAACCTTTCAGTGCATAGTTACCGTATAATTTAATCCTTCTACCATACAATATCCCAATTAAATATAAGATATTGAATTACTGTCAAGTCTTATTTTATTTTATTATATGTATTTCGATTCCCAAATGCACAACTCTAAATTATGCAAATTAGAAACTCCTTTCTAATTTTATTCTGCCTTGGCCAAGGACTATTGAGTTGTCATTTATCGAATCACATACGACATTCACATCTTTTACTAAATGCGGTAGATTCTTTGTTGATCATTCACCTATCTCCATGTACAACTTATTATACCCAATCATACCCTTTGATATACCCTAAAGGTCTTAAGGGACATATCAAAGTATAACTCATCATACACAAGATACTATGATGATTTCAAGTCCAAGGATCACTTGTACTACTATTACTAGAGAAATTCTTATTGACAGGCGAGTAAAACTCCATTAGGTATTCCTTAGCGAGTCACGTTCAGTGAACTTATTCTCCAATCAGCACCTACATACTTGCTTTAGTGTCTCCACACAAATGATTATGAGATCAATCATCCTCTTCATAAGATCAAGCAACGTATGTACTAATCTATTCGAATTCACTAATCCCCTTTTAATTAATCCAACGATTAGGAATGATTTTAGTTTTAAGTTTTCTAAGAATTTAGATCCCATTAGCATGATCATCATCATGATTCTAAAAGTATTGCTTAAAACTATGGGTTTATCACATATTAAATAACAGCACCATGTAGATAAAGTAAAATACTTTTAATACTTTTATTAATAACCGAATAAGATTACAAAGTATATGCTACATCATATCAAATATGATTGGCTTGTGTGCATACTACTTTCAATCTCCCACTTGCACTAAAGTCAATCGCCATGATATCTAATACCATTCTTCTCTAAGTGACGATCATCCTGTTATTGGATAAAGCTTCAGTAATGGATATGCAATATTGTTCTTGAGAGTCCACTATCTCTATAGTGACTCCTTCTCTTTCAATGATTTCTCTAATCAAATGAAAGTGCCGCAACACATGTTTGAATCCAAGATGAGACTTGGGAACTATTCCTAGTTCTGTAATGAACTTTTCATCTAGACAATCAACTTGCAACTTCATTTACAGCTATATACTTTGTCTTTGTCACTAAACCAGCAACTCTTTGTTGTTTGGAACTTTTCTAATTCACTACACCACCATTTAAGGTAACGATTTACCCTAAAGTGGATTTGTTATCGTCTTGGTTAGTCTGAAAAACTTGAGTCTATTTAACCCTCTAGTTTTAATTCAGACCTACCATGAATCATGATCACATCCTTAATACCGGCTAAGTACTTAAAGATGTTTTTCACTGTCTTATAGTGATCTTCTTCAGAATATGACTGATCAACATCAGGCCTTGTATATTCATTGTATACATGACAGTAACTCATGCGATCTCTCTTTCATTGAGGACAATTTAAAGAGATACACTCCATGGCTCATCATCATGAGACCTCTCTTGGACTCTGCCATGCTAAAAGCCTTTAGCATCGAATGAATATACATTCCTTAGGTTAAGCCGAGCATCCTTTTAAATCTATCTATATTGATTTATATTCCCAATTTATAGGATGCTCCTCCCAAGTTATTCATGGAGGAATGTTTAGACAATTTTAGCTTTACTAATTGTTAGCATTGGTGTCATTCCTTATCAATAGTATATCAACATATAATACTAGGAATGTCACAGCACTCCCACTGACCCTTTTGTACCCACTAGGTTTATTCTCGTTTTTTTATAAAATTAAACTCTTTTGATTGTCTCATCAAACGAATGTTCCATCTTTGAGAAGCTTGCTTCAATCCATAAATAAATTGTTGTAGCTTACATACACAATTTGCTTCAACCTTTGAAACAAATTCTTCTGGCTGTATCATACATACATTCTCCTTAAGTCTTCATTAAGGAAGGACATCTCCACATCCATTTGCCAGATTTCGTAATAATAAGTTACAATCACAAGGAAAATCTGAATGGACTTGAGCATTGATACTGGTGAGAAGATTTCATGATGGACAACTCCTTGCCATTATTTGAAATCTTTTGTCACTATTCTGGCCTTATAGGTCTCCATGCACCTTGCCATCTACTTTAGTCTTTCTCTTAAAGACACATTTACACTCTATAGGCACTTAGCCTTTTGGTGGAGTAACTAGAGTCTATACTTGGTTCTCATATATGGAGTCCATTTTGGATTTCATGGGCATCTGCCACTTCTCTGAGTATCCACTACTCATAGCCTTATCGTACATAATTGGATCATCATCTTCTATGATGTGTACCTCATCATCATCCTCTATGATAGATCTATACCTCCTAGATATCTTCTGTACTCTTCCAGATTTACGATTTGGTTGTGGTATAATAGGTCTATCTACAGGTTCCTTGATTTGACTTAAAATGCTTTGTGGTTCTTGAACTCCTTCAAGATCTATTATCCTCACACTAGCTCCTTCAATGATAAACACCTTTATCCAAAATGGCAGCGTGTTTCATAACAAACACCTTTTGCTTAGTAGGATTATAGAACTCTTATCCTAAACTTACTTTAGGAAGTTCCACAAATCTGCACTTGTCAGATTTTGTCCCAAGCTTATCCTTTTGAAACATTTTCACATAAGCTGGACAACCCCTTATCTTAACATACTTAAGACTAGGAATCCTCCCTATCCATAACTTTTATGGAGTCTTGGAGCCGGATTTTGAGGTTACCTTATTTTGTAGATATACAGCCGTTTCTAGGGCATAACCCCAGATGGATACTAGAATGCCGGTAAAAATCATTATGGACCGCACCATATCCAACAAGGTATAATTTTTCCTTTTAGATACACCAAACAATTATTGCGTATCATGAAGCGTCCATTATGAGAAAATACCATTTTGAGATGATCTAGAAACTCATTGTACAAGTATTCCTTCCTCGATCTGATTAAAGAATCTTAATACTTTGTCAATTTGTTTCACTTCTGAATTGTTTGAACATTTCAAATGATTCAGACTTGTATTTTAACAAATACACATATTTAATTCTTTGAATGATCGTCTCCTTTTCTTTTACTTGTTTGTTCAATTTACAAAATTATTTTTCATGTAAGTCAAGTTTACAAAGTCTGTGTCACCCCCAAATCCGGGTACTTGAAAACCCATACTTGGTGCTACACGATACCATTTCTTTGAGCTGTTTAATATATTACAAACTTAATATTTATATCAGAGTTGTCTATTCCCTAGGTATGACAACCTTTATTTGCATTCCTTACATGTTACATAATATATATGATCACAATACAAAAGACTAATTATTACAGATAACACCATACAACTTATTCCTTCAGCTTTCCCTTTCCCTTATCCTTGTCAGAGCGTTCTGGTCGATCACACTTAGCTGAAAACATTTAAGTCAAAGCAAGAATGAGCATTCAATTGCTCAGCAAGTAATAACAATTATAATAATGCGCTGAAGAAATAAATGTTTTCTTTGAGGACTACTTCTACCACGAATCAATAGTGGTGAAGTCATTTGAAACTATTTTTAACAACATATCAAATCATTTTAAGATTTCTTTGAAATAGCTGAACAATAAGTCATTTCAAGTAACAAGAATTTTCTTGAATTTCATGTTGAATAATAAATTAAGAATGAAAGAGTTCAATTCTTTCGAGATTTCAACAATATCCAATTGATTAGGATGAATTAGCAATACTACAACAATTTTCAATACAAAGGGTTATTCCCAGATTTCATGATGAGTGATCACAATGGATCAAGAACTGCTAGAGGAATCATCAGTTATTATTATTACTGACTACCTCAAGAGTAATAGTTAGCTATAAAAACTAATCTTTACTCCTCTGCAAGTACATAAGGGGATCAGCCTCATTGTACCCGAGATTATGCATAATTCTCAAACATAGCGCGCAGTCGGGCTACCAACAATAAAGTTTCCCCTGATTTATTTTTCAGGGTTGTTCATCTCAGTCTTACATCATGAGTTCGTACCACATCAATATGGTTTGGATTGATTTCAAAGAAATACTTTGAGTTCAACATATTATAACAATTTTGATCTAGCCGAATCAAATGGCATATATCTTTAATAACGAATTAGTTCTAATAGTAGAACGTTTCATGCGATATCAATTAATATTAGTCTAGCCAGTCAAATAGCTTAGACAATCTTTAAACTAGGTATACATACTGAAATTTAATAGTATGTATCAGAACTTGTCAACGAATTTCGAATTCAAGGGTAATTGATAATGTACAATAGTTCATACAAGTGGGGACACTTACATAACCGAACATAGAATACAAATTTTCAATATGAGTCATAGCAATGCAGTAATGAGATACTTTTAACAATGAACGAATCGAAAGAATTCGAATTTATAATAATATAACAATTTGTACAAGTGAGGAAACTTGCATAAAAAACAGAACAATTTTGATTATAAATGCATCACACGAGACAATATCGAGATATTTGAAATCAATAGATAGCTTGAATAAAGTTTAAGAATACTTGTATAACATATGGATCAATTGCATAAAGTAAATGCAAGGGTTACGATAATTGCATAAACGAATAACAAAGATCATCATGGATATGAATAATTAACAATAATTATTCACGAGCATGCTTTGAAATTGATAACTCAGGTTCAGTTAGGAACTAGTATAACATATACCTGTTTGCACAAAATAAAAGTAGTGCGTAAGGTTTAGATACTTGCATTGGTCGTTGACTACTGCTACGCAATTTAAGTTAACTTCTTTCGTAAGACCTACCAGTCATAAGATGGATCTTTTAATCAGCAAATCATATTATGCCTTATGATATCACTTCTTTATAAGTAAATTATCTAACATTCAACCACATAATCAAATATTAGATAACACATTAACACCATACGCATTCAATTCTAAAGCTAGCACACATCGAGTCTTTAACAATGTTTAATATAGTATGCTGAGTGGTTTCTCACAAATAACCAACAAACTAGTTTCCGTCTCGTCTACACTGTTTTCACAATGAGTTAGATCGGTTGCTAGTTCGTATATACCTCTGTTCATGAAGGAATTGTTTAGCCTAGATACTATACATCGACTATTAAAGAGTACGACCGTACCACTACTTATCATATATCTTATGAATTAACACTAAGTCTTTCTTTATGATCCCGTAAGTTAATTACCCAATCCAGCAAACTGGATTCCAAATTCAGCAAACTAGATGGCAATCCAGCAAACTGGATTCCAATCTAGCAAACTAGATTCCAACTTGGATTATAATCCAGCACACTGGATCCAAACTAACATATAATCCAGCAACCTGGATTCACACTATTCAATTTAGACAACTATTTTTGCAATCCAGCAACCTAAATTCAAACTATCCTACAATACAGCAAACTAGATTCACTAATTCAGCAAACTGGATTCAAACTGTTTTCTATTTTATTAAATAATTCATTTAATCGATCTAAAATGCCATAAATATTATACTTTCTCGCCAATGACCAAAACCCTTATAAAAAATCTGTATAAACCATATTTAGGGTTCTTAAGTCATAAAATCTTATTTTTCAAATTTTTAACATCACATAATTAATTAAATTTATTTATCTATAACTTCATCATTTACATGACAAATAGCAAACCATCTTCAAAATCATTTTTTTTCTGGAAATAAACTATATATAGTCCCCTTATGAAAATATATTTTTCCCGAAATGTTTAAAATCTATTTACTATATTTAAATAGTCCAAAATAGCCAAATCTTGCTACATTTTTCATAAATCGAAACTTTGTTAGAAAATTCTGAAATTTACAGGGTATGTTCTTGCTATATACGTATACTCCCAGTAATTATTTCATAATGTTTGGAGTTAACCATAAAGAGTTATTCGGCTATACTCTTGATAATGGTCCTTCACGATAAATTCCATAACTTTCTTTCTACAAGGTCAAAAATCCTCAACTTTTTACAAGACTTACAAACTTCCCATATTATCCCCCTAAATTTTCTTAGAAGTTTTAGAGCACAAAACATGGACGAAACTGGCCCTGGAATCGGATAGTCAGCAGGCTCTATAGCCCTTTTTGCTTACTACCCGGACTGTTTGTACCAAAACAGTTCCTACGACTTTTGTACTCATTATTTTTGAGTTCTACTACTTGGGTTTAGTAGTTAACTTATATATCTAGCACCTTCCTTTGACGGATCACAAAAAGAGTTTATAGATTTCAAGTTATGAACTTACAAAGTGCTAAAAAGTTAAGGTTTTCTAATTATTTTCAAAACATAATTTTGTTTCTTTTCTTTTCTTAACCATCCAAGTACATCAATACACAAGTTGAGCATAACTAAACATAGGGGTGGGCAAAACTTTCGGTATATTCGGTATTTAAGGTATACCGAACCGGACCGAACCGACCGGTTCGGTATATATAAAACTGGTTCGGTACCGGTTCGGTATATACAATTATAAACCGGTTTTCGGTCCCGGTTCCGGTTAGCAATTTTGCATGACCGGTACGTACCGAACCGTACCGGTTGTACCGGTTATAAAAAATTAAGGCTACCCAAGCCAAACTTTTTCTTAGGACATCCATACCAAGCCTTATGAAATTAACTTAAAGTCTCCTCTATTTATAAAATAAAAATAAGACTAAGGGAGACATATTAGACAATGTGAGACTTATTGTATAGTCTCCTCTATTTATAAAACAAAAGTAAGAGAAGAGAATGCATATTAGACAATGTGGGACTTATTGAAAATTTGAAATCTATATTGGCTCCCTCACATGTAGTGCCCTATTAGACAATGTGGGACTTATTCATGTGTAAAAGAACTTGGTTGTATCTAAGTCCCACATTGATTAGATAATAAAAATTTAAGGAAGTTTTCCTTATAAAAAGACTACTAAGTGAAGCTAAAGATATCAAGTCCCACATTGGTCAATTGGAAAATGTCTTAAGGAAGTTTCCTTATAAAAAACTACCAAGTGAAGTTAAATTTCAAGTCCCACATTGGTTAATTAGTAAAAGTCTTAAAGAAATTTTCTTTATATAAAGACTACCAAGTGAAGGTAAAGTTTTCAAGTCCCACATTGGTTAATTGGTAAAAGTCTTAAGGAAGTATCCCTTATAAAAAGACTACCAAGTGAAGCCAAAGTCTTCCAAGTCCCACATTGGTTAATTAGTAAAAGTCTTAAGGAAGTTTTCCTTATAAAAAGACTACCAAGTGAAGCCAAAGTCTTCAATTGGTAAAGTCTTGAGGAAGTTTTCCTTATAAAAGACCACCAAGTGAGCCAAATTCATTAAGTCCCATATTGGTTACTTGGTAAAAGTTTTAAGGAAGTTTTCCTTATAAAAAGACTACCAATTGTGCCATAGTTTAAGTCCCACATTGATTAATTGGTAAAAGTCTTAAGGAAGTTTTCCTTATAAAATGATTACCAAGTAAAACTTAATCAATGGCTTAATATTTAAAAGTTTTTAATTTTGGTAGTAGACCGGTACAAAGTGGGTATAAACCGGTATCGAACCGGTACCGAACCGGCTAATCGGTTCGGTATACCGGCTCAACCGGTTTCGGTATCGGTTTTTGATTTTAGGTATATTCGGTTTTTGGTTCGGGACGGTTCGGTTCGGGACGGTTCGGGATGGTTAATTACCGATGAACACCCCTAACTAAACATAAAATATCATCTAACATATAGATTAAGGGTTTTATACCCTAAGATCATAACTTCATACCATCAAAAATCAAATCAAAACAAAAATAAATAATTAGGGTTTTGTTATACCTTTTTTCTTGATTTCCTTCCTCCTTTCTTCCTAGGCTTGATTATGGAACTTGAAGATTTGAAAAATCTCTCCCTCTTTCTTCTCTCCCTTAGCCATGGCCTTCTCTCTCTCTATTTCTTCTTGATATTATTATTGCTTTCTATTTTCTCTCTCCAAGTTAGGAAAAAGAAAATGAGCAAATGACTAAGCTTTGTTTTATAAAAACTAATTACTTACAACACATATAGATATATAAGTTATATCTATATATTAAAGCATCATTAGTAAGTATGCTTCTCTTACACAAAGTGACAATTGGGTGATGGGTCATTATTACACATTGGTACTTCTTTATTCATTCCTACAAGTAATCTATTAAAAATCAACACATCACTCATTTAGGGAACCCATGTGGCCGGCTGCCCACTTCATTCTTTGCCCCTCTTTTTGGCTTTTCTTTTATTGCTTTATAATATTAAACAAGTTGCTAAAATATCTTCCAAGTGGGTCACTAATTGGGCTTTGTTTCAATTCAATTTGGGCTCACTTTTAATTACTTTGGGCTACTAGTTGTCAGGGTTATTAATCCAAGTTTGGTTACTAATTTAATAAGTGTTGGGCTAATTTATTGAGTCCACACATTAATTATCCAAGCCCATGATTAATTAAATGAGTGGACTTGGTTACTAAACTAATTAGGCTAGTCCACTAGAATTCCTTTTTAATTGGACTATTAAAATTAATTATACATATATCACATAATTCTCATTAATTAATACTCATATTAATTAATGTACAAAATTTATTCACTTACTATATTCACTTTAATTAAATATTTAATTAACTAACTATCTTACCAATTGTTTAATATGAATATTCTTAGGTTAGTCCACTAATTTAAATAATTATTAGTGGGCTCTATTTTAACTAACAATTAATCACATACATTATTCACATAAGTCATAACATATTTATCATAATTGATAAATAATTATCATATCCATTGAACCACATATTGTAAATGCATACATTCAAATATAATCAATACTTATATTTAGTATTCAAATTTCCTTAAGAAAATAAATTCTCATTATCCATAATACACATACTTTCATTTTAAATACAATTATAACAATAATTGTATTAATCATTAAAATTCCTAATCATAGATCAAATTAGGTTTTGATCATCCCTTTATCTTTGTCTCATTTACCATACTTAGTCAATTTAAAATAAATTGACTAGTCTTACAAATTCACATCATAAAGAAATAATCATAGAAATAATAATAATATTAATAATCATTCCTTAAAATATACATTTATTATTTAAATAATACAATAATCACATTTTTATAAATAATCATATATTTTTAATATAAAAATTAACTTATTAACATAATATAATTTATAATTATCAACTATTCTTTTAATAAAAAATTTACTTGAAACCATATATGAAATAAATATATATGTACATATTACATAATCACATTCCTTTCCTTGTACATATTCTCATACTTGCTTTAATATATAATAAAATAATTTTATTATATAAAAAAAATTCATACGTAAAATTTCTTATTTTAATATATCAAAAATCTTGGGTTATTACATTCACCCTCCCTTATAAGGATTCTGTCCCCGGAATCACTGTTCAACACTTACACCCATGAGAGTAAATATCATACACATTCATATCATAAGTAGATCACGATCTGATTCAATCGAATCGATCTTTAACTATTTAGCATAAAGTTTGTCTATCTGATTATACGGAATTTGATTTCTAATAGAACTCAAATTCCTCCTTCAAAATACGTTAATAAAATGATTTATTATTAAATTATGTATTATTTATTTATTAATCTAGGTCCTTTCCTATAGTTCCGATGTTTTCAAACGTAAACGTACCCCACGGTATATATAAGAATAAATTATTATTTGAATAATACTTGGAACTCCATCTCCGACTGCTACCATATCTTGAACCGTCATGTTGAAGGTCCTTGCGGTTGGGTTGTTGGTCAGAGTTGGATAAGTAATCGCCAGCTTTTCTCCGCTTTTCCGTGTGTTCGCACTTTTCCTATCTGCCATTCTTATTAGATTTCGTATTATGAGTCCGGAATTGTTGCTCGTCTTGAACCATTGCTTACAGTCTGCTTACAGCATGTCGTTTAGTGTTTCCTTGCGTTTGAGACTTCGTACGATAACGTGCCCACATGATTTTTCTTCCAAAAATCCTTTCATTAACGAGTTATTTTAACCCATTTTCTATTTACTAATAGTCTTCATTATCTATCCTTTACATATATCAATACATACTTCTTATAAATCATTCATAACAAACATTTTTATTATCTGGTTATACAAAACCTTAAATTATTATCTAATTCTTCATATTCCTTTATACCGTACCGTATCATAATATTCTAAAAACAAAATTCAAAACTTAGACCAATTCAGCTTCCCGGATTACCCAATCCAGCTTGCTGGATTGTCCATTTCAACTTTCTGGATTCATGAATTCAGCTTGCTGAATTACCTAATTCAGCTTGCTAAATTCCCAAATGCAGCTTGCCGAATTACCATTTTATCAATTTAAACAACATAATATCTTAATCAAACATATAACCATACCATTTTATTCATATTCATATTCGTTCCAACAGTACAACATACTTTTCATTATATAACGTGCTGCTATAACCATTTACCATCCCTTAATGACAACAAAAGTCGGGATTAGTACATTACACACACATCATATCATACATCATCCTAAAGCACTTATACTATTTACTCCCTACATCATTCTTAGATCCCGGGCAAACCTTTGCCTGGTGACCTACTATTCCACATACAAAACATACGCATTACTTTGGTTCAGGACAATGAGAAGAGACATGTCCTTCACGTCCACAATTATAACACGCATTCTGTCCTTTCATGCATATACCTTCATGTTTCCTGTTACAATTTGCACACCTTAATACTTTCTTAAACTTTCCTTGGTAAGAATTTCCGATGTCACAGTCATTTATCTTTCTTTTTCCTTTCTTGCTTGGAGTTGCAGACGATTTGCTGCATTTAGCTCCCATTACATCAATTTGGCTTTTCAGCTTATCTTGTTCTTCCATTATTTCCATTAACGCTTTTCGCATTTGACTATTTAACACCCTTTCTATTTCTAATAACGTTTCTAGACATAATACCCCTATCCCTTAAATTCTGCACTTCTGCTGATGCTTGGTCAGCTCCAACTTCAGTGTCTGAATCACTATTTGTCAGCACCACCGTTTCTAGTTCTGGTTCTATGTTTTCTAAGATGACCACTTCATCAGGGTTGCTTTTAAGATGAGCCTCCATTTTAGCTATTGATTTGGATATTGGCTCAGGCGGAGTGATTTTCTCCTTATTCACGACATGAGAGTCTCTTAATCCTTTCTTACCTGACATTTATACACAAATTATCTTGATTAGTACATAATATATACACAAAACAAATAATAGTTTATATAAGTTAGTTTTTATTTCGTTTTACGATTAATTTCCTTAATTCATTCCCTTTAAACTCTATTTGAGTTATTTGTTTTTAATGCTTCTATCTAGCTTAAGGTTATAGCCTAAGGTAATCCCCCACCTAAGGTATCTAACCTATAGTTTTGATACCAACCTGTGGCGCCCCCAAACTCGGGTACTTGAAACCCATATTTGGTGCATCACGATACCATTTCTTTGAGTTGTTTAATATATTAGAAACTTAATATTTATATCAGAGTTATCTATTCCCCAGGTATGGCAACGTTTAATTACATTCTTTACATGTTACATAATATATATGATCACAATACAAAAGACTAATTATTACAGATAACACCATACAACTTATTCCTTCAGCTTTCCCTTTCCCTTGTCGTTGCCAGAGCCTTTTGGTCGATCACACTTAGCTGAAAACATTTAAGTCAAAGCAAGAATGAGCATTCAATTGCTCAGCAAGTAATAATAATTAATAAACATTAGCTGAAAGAAGTAAATGTTTTCTTTGAGGACTACTTCTACAACGAATCAATAGTGGTGAAGTTATTTAAAACCATTCTTAACAATAGATCAAATCATTTTAAGATTTTTAAAACAACTGAGTGACTTTTGAATACTGAGTGGTCAAAAGACCATGAACTGTTATTTTTCATTTTTGAAAAGGTTTAAACAAAAATTCATCTGTAAACCGTCTGGTCTTACAAACACGGAGGATGATTAGTCTCGTTGTGCCCTGTATTGATCAACACTATATAATACATCTCCGCCATTGGCGCATAAAATTTTTCATCACCGCTTTTAGCGCATAAAATTTCCCCATTTCGGGTTGTTCATACTCAGTCTAGAGTCCTAACTAAAACAATTAAGTTCGACGACTTTATCATAACCAATAACATTCGACAAATACTTTTCAAATCGTGTCTAGCTGGGACAAATAGCTTAGACAATCTTTAAACTAGGTATACATACTGAAATTTAATAGTATGTATCAGAACTTGTCAACGAATTTTGAATTCAATGATAATTGATAATGTAAAATAGTTCATACAAGTGGGGACACTTGCATAACCAAACTTAGAATACAAATTTTCAATATGAGTCAAAGCAATTCAGTAATGAGATACTTTTAACGAACGAATCGGAGTAAATTTGAATTTATAATAATTATAACAATTTGTACAAGTGAGGACACTTGCACAAAGAATAGAACAATTTTGATTATAAATACATCACATGAAAAAATATCGAGATATTTGAAATCAATAGATAGCTTGAATAAAGTTTAAGAATACTTGCATAACATATGGATCCATTGCATAAAGTAAATGCAAGGGGTTATGATAATTACATAAACGAGTAACAAAGATCATCATGGATATGAATAATTAACAATAATTATTCACGAGCATGCTTTGAAATTGATAACTCATGTTGAGTTAGGAACTAACAATAAATGTAAGAAGTTTAGCAATAATCAGGAATTTGCACAATATATACCTGTTTGCACGAAATAAAAATAGTGCATAAGGTTTAGATACTCGTACAATAAAGAAAGAGTTCAGATACTTGCACAACAAAAGACTGAGTTAAAGAACTTGCTTACACGGATCCAATTCATAAAGTAAATGAAAAGGATGGGATACTTGCATAAATACACCTATTGCATAAAATAAATGCGTAAGTTTGGATACTTGCACAATAAAAGATTGAGTTAAGATACTTGCACAATAGAAGATTGAGTTAAGATACTTACACAACATACGAATCCAGTTCATAATGTAAATGAAAAGGATGGGATAATTGCTCAATAATATATTGAGTAAGATGGAACTTGCTTAGCAGAATAACAGTAAGATTTGAATACTGGTATAACATGAACCATGTATAACATATACCTGTTTGCACAAAATAAATGTAGTGCATAAGGTTCAGATACTTGCCTTGGTCGTTGACTACTGCTACATAATTTAATTTAACTTCTTTTGAAAGACCTATCAGTTATAAGATTGATCTTTCAGTCAGCCAATCATATTATACCTTATAATATCACTTCTTTATAAGTAAATTATCTAACATTCAACCACATAATCAAATATTAGATAACACATTAACACCATACGCATTCAATTCTAAAGTTAGCACACATCGAGTGTTTAACAGTGTTCAATATAGTATGCTGAGTGGTTTCCCACAAATAACCAACAAACTAGTTTCCGTCTCGTCTATACTGTTTTCACAAAGAGTACGACTCTGTACCACTACTTTACCATATATGTTATGAATTAATACTAAGTCTTTCATTATATAGGTCTTTATTTATGGTCCCGTAGGTTAAATACCTAATCCAGCAAACTGGATTTCAAATCCAACAAATTAGATGGCAATCCAGCAAACTGGATTCCAATCTAGCAAACTGGATTCCAACCTCGATTACAATCCAACACACTGGATTCAAACTATTCAATTCAGCCAACTATTTTTCCAATCCAGCAACCTGGATTCGAACTATCCTACAATACAGAAAACTAGATTCGAACTAACTTATAATCCAACACTATTCAATTCAGTAAGCTGGATTCACACTATTCAGCAAGCTGGATTAAAACAGTTTTCCCCCTTTATTAAATAATTCATTTAATCATTCTAAAATGCCATAAATATTATACTTCCTTACAAATGACTAAAATCCTTATCAAAAATCTGTATATGCCCTATATAGAGTTTTCAAGCCATAAAAACCCATTTTTCAAATTTTTAACTTCACATAATTAATTAAATTCATTTATACATAACTTCATCATTTACATGAAAAATAGCAAACAATCTTCAAAATCATTTCTTTTCTGGAAATAGACTATATATAGTCCCATTCTGAAAATATATTTTTCCCGAAAATTTTAAAAATCCATTTACTATATTTAAATAGTCCAAAATAGCCAAATCTTGCTACATTTTTCATAAATCGAAATTGCATCAAAAAATTCTAAAATTTACAGGGTATGTTCCTGCTATATATATATATATATATATATATATATATATATATTATATATATATATATATATATATATATACTCCCAGTAATTATTTCATAATTTTTGGAGTTAACCATAAAGAGTTATTCGGGAATATCTTTGACAATGGTCCCTCACGATAAAATCCATAACTTTCATTCTACATGGTCAAAAATCTTCAAATTTTTACAGGACTCACATAACTTCCCATATTATCATCCCAAAGTTTCCTAAAATTTTTAGAGTACAAAACGATGACAAAAATACCCCTGGATGTGAACAGTCAACAAGTTTTATTCCAGTTTTGTTCACTACCCGGACTGTTTGTACCAACACAGTCCATACGAATTTTATACTAATTATTTTTGAGTTCTACCACTTGGGTTTAGTAGTTAACTTATATATCTAGTATCACTCTTTGACGGATCGCAAAAAGAGTTTGTAGATCTCAAATGGTACTCATGTAAAGTGAACAAAAGTTAGGGTTTTCTAGCCCTTTAGAAACTAGTTTTACTTTTCTTGCTTTTGATTCAACTTTTGACATTCAAAAGGGTTAGATCTAAACATAAAATACTTATTAACATATAGATCTAAGGTTTTAGACCTCAAGATCATAAACTTCATATCACAAAAATCAAACCAGAACAAAAGAAAATAAAGTAGATTAAGGTTAGAAAAATTATACCTTTGCTTGATTTTCTTTCCCCTTCTTTCTAGGCTTGATTATAGAGTTAGATGACAAAAAAAACTCACTCCCTTCTCACCTCTATGGCCGCCGAAATCCTCCCTTCTCTCTCTCTTGTTTTTCTTTTTGTTTAGCTAAATAGAGAATGATAGATGAGAGAGAAATAATGTGGGTTTTGTTTTACAAAAGAATTAGTTACTAGCAATATCTATAGATATATGAATTATATCTATATATTTGGCCATCATTAGCAAGCACACCTCTTACACATTATTTGACAAGTTGTGATGGCTTGTCATGATTATTAGTACTTCTTTATTCATTCCTACAAGCAATCTATTAAAAATCAACAACTCACCATTTAGGACACCCATTTTGGGACACCATGCCGGCTGCCCTCTTCCTCTTTTGCCCCACTTTTTGGTCTTCTTTGATTGCTTTAATAAATTTATTAAGTTGGTAAAAATATCTTCCAAGTGGGTCACTAATTGAGCTTGGTTTTAAATCAATTTGGACTCATTTTAATTAGTTTGGGCCACTAGTTTTCAAAGTTATTATTTCATGTTTGGTTACTAATTTAATAAGTGTTGGGCTAATTTAATTAGTCCACACATTAATTATCCAAGTCTATGATTAATTAAATGAGTGGCTTGGTTAGTAAACTAATTAGGCTAGTCCATTAGTATTTCTTACTAATTGAACTATTAAAAAAAATTATATATATAACACATAATTCTCATTAATTAATACCAATATTAATTAATGTACAAAATTTATTCACTTACTATATTCACTTTAATTAAATAATTAATTAACTTACTATCTTACTAATTGTTTAATATTAATATTCTTAGGTTAGTCCACTAATTTAAATAACTATTAGTGAGCCCTATTTAACTAACAATTAGTCACATACATTATTCACATAAGTCATAACATATTTATCATCATTGATAAATAATTATCATACACATTGAACCACATGTTGTACATACATACATTCAAATATAATCAATACTTATATTTAGTAGTCGAATTTCCTTAAGAAAATAAATTGTCATTATCCATAATACACATACCTTCATTTTAAATACAATTATAACAATAATTGTATTAATCATTAAAATTTCTATTCATAGATCAAATTAGGTTTTGATCATCCCTTTATCTTTGTCTCATTTATCATACTTAGTCAATTTAAAATAAATTGACTAGTCTTACAAATTCATATCATAAAGAAATAATCATAGTAATAATAATAATATTAATAATTATTCCTTAAAATATACATTTATTATTTAGATAATACAATAATCACATTTTTATAAATAATCACATATTTTTAATATAAAAATTAACTTATTAACAGAATGTAATTTATAATTATCAACTATTCTTTTAATAAGAAATTTACTTGAAACCATATATGAAATAAATATATATGTACATATTACATAATCACATTCCTTTCCTTGTACACATTCTCATACTTGCTTTAATATATAATAAAAATAATTTTATTATATAAAAAAAATTCATACGTAAAATTTCTTATTTTAGTATATCGAAAATCTTGAGTTATTACAGCAACACATGTTTGAATCCAAGATGAGACTTAGGAACTATTCCTAGTTCTGTGATGAATTTTTCAGCAACTCTTTGCTGTTTGGAACTTTTCCAATTCACTGCACCACCATTCAAGGTAACGATTTACCTTAAAGTGGATTTGTTATCGTCTTGGTCAGTCTGAAAAAACTTGAGTCTGTTTAACCCTCTAGTTTTAATTTAGACCCACCATTAATCATGATCACATCCTTAGTACCGGTTAAGTACTTAAAGATATTTTTCACTGTTTTTCAGTGATCTTCTCCAAAATATGATTGATCAACATCAGACATTTTATATTCATTGCATACATGATAGTAACTCATGCGATCTCTCTTTCAATTAGAGACAATTTTAGAGAGATACACTCCATGGCTCATCATCATGAGACCTCTCTTGGAGTTTGCCATGCTAAACACCTTTAGCATCGAATGAATATACGTTCATTGGGTCAAGCCGAACATCCTTTTAAATCTATCTATATAGATTTATATCCCCAATTTATAGGATGTTTCTCCCAAGTTATTCATGGAGGAATGTTTAGACAATTTTATCCTTACTGATTGTAGCACTAGTATGTCGTTCCTTATCAGTAGTATATCAACAACATATAATACAAGGAATGAAATAGCGCTCCCACTAACCTTCTTGTACACACAAGGTTCATCCTCATTTTTTGATAAAATCAAACCTTTTGATTATCTCATCAAAACGGATATTCCACCTTCGAGAAGCTTGCTTCAATCCATATATGGATCGTTGTAGCTTACAGACTTGGTTTGTTCCAACCGTTGAAATAAAACCCTTTGGTTGTATCATATATACATTCTCCTCAAGCTCTCCATTGAGGAAGGCCATTTTCACGTCTATTTGCCAGATCTTGTAGTCATAATAAGCTGCAATTGCAAGCAAAATCCGAATGGACTTGAGCATAGCTACTGGTGAGAAAGTTTCATCACAGTCAACTCCTTGTCTTTGTTTGAAACCTTTTGCAACTAGTCGGGCCTTATACGTCTCTACCTTGCCGTCCGCTCCAGTCTTTCTCTTAAAGACCCATTTGCACCCAATAGGCTTAATACCCTAAAGTGGTGAAACCAAAGTCCATACTTGGTTTTCATACATGGAGTCCATATCGGATTTCATGGCTTCTAGCCATTTCTTCGAGTCTTTACTACTCATAGTCTCTTCGTAAGTCAATGGATCATCATCATCATCCTCTATGATGAATCCATACCTATCAGGTATCTTCGGTACTCTTCTAAATTTACGAATAGGTTGTGGTACAGTAGGTTCTTCTACTTGGTCAGGTACCTGACTTTGATCCGTAGTATTTTGTGGTTCTTAAATTTCTTCAAGATATATCTTACTCCCACTGACCCCTTCAAGGATAAACTCCTTTTCCAAGAAGGCAGCGTGTTTCGCAACAAACACCTTTTGATCAGTAGGATGATATAAATAATACCCTGATATTTTTTTAGGGTATCCCACGAATCTACATTTGTCAAATCTAGTCTTCAGCTTATCATGCTCAAACCTTTTGACATAAGCTGGACAACCCCAAGTCTTAACATGCTTAAGATTTGGTTTCTTCCTTGTCCATAACTCATATGGAGTCTTTGGGATGGATTTGGTAGGTACCTTGTTAAGTAGGTATGCAGCCGATTTTAGGGCATAACCCCAGAAGGATACTAGAAGGTCGGTAAAACTCATCATGGAACGAACCATGTCCAACAATTCTTTGAACTTTTCAAACGATTTAGATTTATATTTCATTAAATACACATATCCAAATCTAGAATGATCATCAATGAAAGTAATAAAATAAGAATACCCTCCTCGTGCATTCATTGTCATAGGTTCAAATACGTCTGTGTATACCAACACTAAGAACTCTGTAACTCTTTCTCCTTTTTCACTAAAAGGAGATTTAGTCATCTTACCCATGAGACAAGATGCACAAGTTGGATATGATTCTTAATCAGATAGCTCTAAAAGTCCATCTTTATACAACTTGGTTAATCTTGTTTCGTTGATATGACTGAGTCTATAGTGCCACATAAAAGTATAATTAACATCATCTCTTTTTTTTTCTTAGTTTATTCAATTTGAAGTATATTTTCATGCAAGTCAAGTATGTAAAGTCCATTCAGTAAATTGCCAACACCATATAAAACATTTTTATTATAAATAGAACAATTGTTGTTCTTTATTATAATATCAAAACCATCCATATCCAATACAGAAATTGAAATAATGTTTCTAATGAGTGTTGGAACATAATAACAATTATTTAAACTAATGGACTTTCCCGTATGCAGTGCTAAACAATAAGTTCCTACAGCTAATGCAGCAACCTTTGCTCCATTTCCCACTCGTAGGAGGACTTCATCCTTGTTTAGCTTTCTACTTTTGCTTAGTCCCTGCATATTATTACATATGTGAGAACTGCCGTCGGTATCCAATACCCAAGTAGAATTTTAACTTTTAGAAAAATTAATTTCAATCATGAACAAACCTAGATCGGAAGTCGAAGCTTCTCCAAGCTTCTTTTGGTCCGCAAGATACTCTAACGAATGCAATTTTTGTGATTAAATAAAAATATTTATTGAGTTATATAAATATTTTTATTAATTTATTTATTGAGTAAAATAAATAATTTATAAAGTTATGGTGAAAGAATTTATGTTAAATGATATTTAAATGTGATTTGATGCGATTATTCTAATTTAATTTAATAATTAAATTAGATGATTAAATGATTTATTTGAATAAATGATTTATTTGGGTAAGATAATTTAATTGGTATTATAGTTATTGGTTAAATAGAATTATTAATTAAATTATTAAGGTTTAATTGAATTTATTTAATAATAAGTTTAATTAAATTAAAAGTGTGACAATTAAAACTATATAGTATAATGAATTATTAAAATAAATGGATAGGGTTTTATTTCTGTTTAACAAACAGGGCCTTATGACTTTTGGTTGGAAAAAAATGGATTATTTTCTTTGGCTCAACCAAACAAAGCCTAGCCTTTAAAATTCCATTATTTTTACTTGGTTTGCCAAACAAGGCCTAACCTTTTATTTTCTTAAATTGATAAATTTAAAAGTACGTTAAAGGTTCATCAGGTTCATCAGTTTAAAAAAAAGAGAAGAAAAAGAAAACAGAGCTTGAGAGTTCAGAGAAAAAGAGAGAGTATGAATAGAGAGAAATTGTGAGAAGAGGTTGGAGATTGGAGAGAAGAATCAAAAGAGAATTCATCAAGTTCTCTAGGCAATAGAAGGTATAATCTCTTTTAAATTTTATTAATAGTTTTGTTTCACTGTATATGGTTTTTAGTTTCATGTAGGTGAATTATTTGCTAAAAGCATGAATTAGTTGATGTGATTGATAGTAAACAAGTATTAGATGATTTCATGATGTAATAAACCAATTTAAATGAATTAATCCATGAAAGCATGTTTTAAAATTGAGTTTCTGGTTTACAGAGTTCTATTTTCATGTATGGCATATATGTATAAAAATTGATGTTCAATTTGGTTATTAACCGGTAAATTGACATTTGATTATGACTATATAATAAAAAATGAAAAGAATACAAGTGGAATGGATTAAAATGGTTGAAAGATGAGTTTACAGTGGTTAATTTTATTAAAATGGCTAAAACATGAATATTTGGTTTAAACAGAAAATTTTTGTTTAATTTGGTTGGTTATGTGTATTATAATGGTTAGAATGTGTAGAAACATGATGGGTAATTATTTTATATCATATTTGACATCTGGGTATGTTTAAACTATGTGTTGGATGGTAGAATTCGAGAAATTTGGCCAAATTTGGCCTAAGTTTTCACTGGTTCGCGAACTGTAGGAGGTGACTGTCGAGTCTCTCGCCTCGGCGAGAAAATTGTAAGGGAAATCTTCGCCCCGGCGAGATTTTTGTTAAGTAAATTCCCGCCCCGGCGTGAGTTTTGTTAAGTAAATTTTCGCCCCGGCGAGGGAACAGTAACTGAAATATTTTTTATTTTTATTTTATTATGATGCCGTGTACATGTTTAAAGCTTATATTAAAGTATTTAATAATAAATAAGATACTACAATGAGTGGTAAGCGAATATTTAATGAATATCAAATGACATTTGATATAATAAATGAAATGGGATAAGAACAAACCCTAAAGTGTATATTGTTCTGTAGCTAATTATTGTTACCGTTTTATAATCGAAATGTATAGGTCGATTAAGGAACGTGAATTATTTAAATCTGTAAGCTACGTGCGAGGCAAGTTTTCCTTCCCTAAATTTGTTATTTCATTTAAAGCAAGTTTATTTTCATTGAGCAAGATTATAAACCTTAACTTATTGTTATTCAAGCAAGGTTGCTATCATGATTAAGAGCTAAAGCTTTATTCCAGTTATTTATTGTTCGATCATTGATTTTTACTCAAACTTTGAACAGAATTTCTATTGTACAAACTTTATCGATGAATCAAATGCTTTAGTGACTAGCAAACCTTAATTGATTCAGCTAGTCCTTAGTTGATGAGCGTTCTAAAGACTTAGACTATTTTAATAATTGTTCCGAACCGAGTTCCTTTTGGTACGGATTCTGATGCTAAACTGAGATGAACAACCCTAATATAGGGGATTAATTACGCGACAGTGTTAAAATGTTTGTGCACAATACATTGTACAAAGGGGTGATCCCCCTGAGTACGAGATGGATGGTCCATAGTCTATAAGACTGTTAAAGGTTGCGGTAGAAATACTTGATAACCTAGGACATAGTTCGAGGTCTTGTGACCCTCAGATACACTTTTAATCTTGAATCTATATTCAGTTCTTGAGCTAAGCTTTCTATTGAGTTTTCAGATCTTGACTAGTTATTGATTGAATTCAGAAAAACTATTATACCTCAGTTAAAATCTACTTCATTGGTTATTCAATTGTTATTGTTATCACACTTGTAGGCAATTGTTTGCTCACTCTTGCACTAAAACATTGCAGCTAAGGCAGAGAAATCGGACGAGCCGTCCACGAGCAAAGGCAAGGGCAAGATGCCGAAATAGTGAAAGACCTGTTATCCATTGAGTGTTTACTTGTAACAAAACTTATTTAATTTTATGTTTTTATTCCGCATTGATGTAATAGAGGTTAGATAACCTGGGATTTGTTTGATTAAGAGATTGGAGATGTAACCCCTTTTATTGGAAGATGTTTTATTCAGTTTAATTATATTATCTTAATCATGGGTAGTTAGTAATGAATGTATGCTATAGTGAACACCAAATATGTGGAGTTGAAGTGCCCGAATTTGGGGGTGTCACAGGTTGGTATCAGAGCCAATAGGTTATGAACCTTTAGGTGGGGAAAACCTTAGGGTAGTAGCCTTTTAGAAGATAGAGAATATAGTGGTGATAAACTCTTATCGAGTTCTAAGGAATGAATTACGGAAATTCATAAAAGACAATAAAATGATTATGTGCTATGTGCTTATTTGACAACAAACTTATGTGCTCGCGAGTATTATCGAGTAGTAATTAAAACTTAAAATTTTTTTGTCAGGATGACTGATAGAGGAGAACCCAGCCAGGCTAGGGAGGAGGAGCCCCGGGATATTCATGTAGTTCGGGAGCAGCTAGTGTAGAGGGAGCCATCCCCATTGATTACAGTTGCAGGTCCTGAGTATGAGCCTGAGACTGATCCTGAGGAGGATTCGGAGGAGGTTGAGGAGGAGGAAGAAGACCCTGAGGAGATACCATTATCTTGCTTAGGTGTTCAGATGTACGAGCAGGTGTATGATCGCAACATAGAGTTGCAGGATAGAGTGGAGGAGTTAGAAGGGCAGCTGGCTGAGCGACAGACTGTCTTAGAGTAGAAGAACAGTGAGATTGAGGAGCTCGATATACGTCTTGGGGACGTGGAGTGGAAGCTGGTTCATGTTGAGAGCGAAAAGGAGGAGTTAGGAGATCAAGTTGTGGAATGCCAAGCTGCTCTAGAGCAGAAGGATGTCGAGATCCAAGACCTTTCATCATGTCTTGCAGAGGTCGAGCAGAGATTAGCTCAGTCTGAGTACCGACGAGGCCGGTTATTGGCTAGGAATGAAATTATACGAGATGAGTTGAAAGAGGAGTCAGCTAAGCGGGTTAGAGCTGAAAATGCTTGGCTGAGGGAGGCTAATCGCGTAGATCGTGTTGAATGTGAGGTGCGGTCAAAGAAGGCCAAGATTGATGAGATGGAGTATATTTTTCACACCACAGTAGATAGAGCTCAGGATCGAGTTCATCGTCATCCAGATAATGGGTCGAAGGATGGTGACTCGTATTATGGAGCAGGAACGCGAGGAAGCTGTGCGCCGTGGGATGTCATCGTAGATTAGGATTAGAGGTGCTAGTATAAAAATCTATGAAGATTAATAAGTTGTAAATCCCAGTTTTATATGATGGGATAGAATAATGATGTAATCCTGGAACTTTATGATTTCAGGATAGATGATATGATCTAAATAACTATGACGTTATTTTTATTATGTTTTAAAGCAGTAAATGAATAAAATGCGAAAGTTTATCAGATATGCTATGTGTTAAGTGTTGTTTATAAATGTTTAAGTTAAGACTTAAATGTTTAAGTAATTGAGTAATAATCTAATAGTGCGAATTCTTGACAGTAAGATGCCGCCAAGAAGACAAACCCGTCAACTGACCCCTGAGGGATCCACCAATAACAACGAAGACGTCAATGCTAATCCAATGCAGCAACTGGTAAATCTGCTAACAGGAGCATTTGCGAATCAACCCCAAGCTCAGGCCACGACTTTTAAAGATTTCAAGGTTGTTGGACCCCCAGAATTTCAAGGGTTTATGAATCCGATCGAGGCACAAACCTGGGTCATGGAGATGGAGAAAGTGTTTGATGTCGCTAGGGTTAACGAGGACCAGAAGACTGCATTTGCAACATTTATGCTCAAATCAGAAGCAAGTTACTGGTGGCAAGCTAATAAAACCCGAGGCGGGCAAGGGATAATACCGTGGGAGCGATTTAAGGAGATGTTTTTCGAGACCTACTTTCCAGCAAGCGTGCAAAATCAAATGGAGGTGCAATTTCTGGAATTGAAGCAAGGTACCATGACGGTGCCTGAGTATGCTACAAAATTCAACGAGTTGGCAAGGTTTGCGCCATATCAAGTTAACACGGATGAGCAAAAGGCTAGAAGGTTTGAGTAGGGACTGAAGCCCTGGCTGTATAGCCGAGTTTCAATGTTCCAACTAAATTCATTTGTGGCAGTGTTAGAGAAGGTGATTATCGCTGAAGGAGGGAGTGATGCTCTGTCTAAATACAATCAAGAGCAGAAGAAAAAGAAAAGTGAAAATGATAATAAAGCAAGTGCTAGCCATGGTGGCAGCAATCAAAAGAGAAAGTGGAGTGATAGTAACTCTGGTGGCAGTCAGCAGAGAAGTCAGAAAAGGAAGGTGGAGGTATGCAGTAACTGCGGAAAGAGCCATGTGGGTGTTTGTTTGAAGGGTAAGAGAGTGTGCTTTAACTGCGGTCAGGAGGGTCATATCGCACCGAATTGCCCTAGTCCGAAGAAGGGCGCATGTTTTATTTGCTGGTCGAAGGATCACTTTGCTCGGGATTGCCCTAAGAAAGCTACAGGTGGAGCTAGTGCAGGAAAGGGGAACAGTAGTGGTGGCAATCTGACTATCACAGGACCGACGCAACCCAATCGACCTACCGCTCGAACATTCAACATAACGGTGCAGGATGCTGTGCAGTCAAAGGATGTAGTGTCAGGTATCATTCCGGTCAATAGTGTAAATGCTTACGTGTTATTTGATTCGGGTTCTACTTGTTCATTTATATCCGATGATTTTGCTAGAAAATTAGAGTTACCTCAGGAAGAATTAGATTACCCCATGAATATAGAAATTACGAATAGGGAAGTGATTCCTGTTAGGTTTGTCCACAAAAACTGTCAGGTAGATATTAAGGGTCATGTGATGAGAGTAAACTTGATCCCAATTCGTCTTGGGGAGTATGATGTCATTCTAGGAATGGATTGGTTGTTCAATCATGGGGCAGTCATTGACTGTCAATGTAGTGCCCGTGAATTTTAAACGTCATTATTAATTAAATATATAAATTAAATTTTTAATGAGTTAGTTTGTGTGCTTATTTGAACCTTTTGTGTGTATTGGTAGCCTACATGACTAGGTGATGAATTGTTTTAAGTTGAGTAAAGGGGGTCACTAATAGTATAGTTAAATTAGTGAACAAGCCTTAAAGTTTAATATCAATTAAATTGATAAAGTAGTTACTAATTAATCATGCAAGTAAATTGAATATAGTTAGTATATTGAATTGAGTAAATTAATTAATAAAAGTATTAATTAATGAGAATATTGTCACATTGAATAATAAAATTTAATAGTTCAATTAGTAATCAATTTCTAATTGATTAGCTTATTTAATTAAGGAACTAAGACCAAATTATTTATTTGGTCATGGATGTAGTAATTAATAGTGTGACAATTAATTAATCAATCATTGGGTTAAATTAAATGACCCAATATTGTATTAAATAGTTTTGGATTTTATTAGCCTAATCATTTAAATTGGAAGCCCAATGGTATTTAATGTGTGGTCCAAAACATAGCCACTTGATAAATTAAAGGTGTAACATTAATTTATTATTTAAAGCAACTAGTGGGACAACATTTTTAGGACAAATTTCCCCTCCTTGCCGTGCAACTAAAGAGAAAGAGAGGTAATTGCTTTTCAAAGTCCTAATTTAATTAAGTAACTAGTTGTCTTGGAAGTTGAAATTGTAGACTTGATATAGTAGCTACTTATGATGTCAAGTAGCTACCTATGGTGTCACATAGCTTCCTAAGGTGTCAACTAGCCACCCTAGTGACACAAGTCTTTCACTAGCTTCATGATGGCAAGTATAGGTATTCTTGCTTTTTATTTAGTTAATAGGCTAAAGAGTGGTCATTTGTATCTTCATTTTTCTAAAACCTTGAGAGAGTGTTAGAGAGAGTTTGGTGAAAGGCAAGAACAAATCTTGAGAGATTATTAAAGAGAAGGTGGTGTCCAAACCTTAAAGAAGAAGGAGAAGATCTTGGTTGTTTATGTCATCTCCATTTACAACCTACTTTGGAAAGAAGAGAAGAATAGCCATTAAATCTAGGTATGGATATTCATCTCTTTCAAACCCTAGTTATTTGTGTTGGGATTTTAAATGTTTATTTCTTGATGCCCATGAAAGGAATGAAGTATGTATGGATCTAGGTTTCATTTTGTTAGATCTACATTATTTTAAAAGAATGCTTAACTCATGATTTAAACCTAGGTACTAAGAAATAATGATTTAATATGTTTTATTAATAATATGTTAAGTTCAAGTTTTAAATGACTAGAATCTTGCTACATATGTTTGTATAGGATATCATATAGTTTAAATATGTAATGGTATGGGTTTAGGAAGAAAAGTCTAGCAAAAAGCTTGAAATAATTTTTACCGACGGTTAGAACGTGACTTGTTCGAAGAAATTGTACATTTTGAAATCTATAAATTATTTTTGGGACTTTAAATTTTCTGGTAATATATGGGTAAGTTAAGAACAAAACCTAGTTGGAATCATTTAAAAAGAAGTTAAAACGAGTGAGTTATGGATTTTTAACCAAAACACCCCGTTGATGGAAAATATGTATGAACAGTCCACTTTCGGGCTGATTTCAGTGTACAAAACTTGTCCAAATTTATATTTTGATGATGGAATCTTGTAGTTCGGAAAGATACGAGTCTAACGAGTCCGACTGGACCTCAATCGGAGTTATAGATCTCAAGTTATTCAAGTTTTCGCTAAGGACCCTAAATCTGGAAAAAAAGTCCGAAAATACTAAAACTCCCTGCCGGTTCACTATTCACCGAACCGGCGCAATTTCCAGCGACCGGTTCGGCACTATTCCGGCCGGTTCCGGCGACCCCGTTTGGACCCAAATTTTTCTAAAATCATGTAGAATATTATCATATTTATTTGGTAATTTTTCAGTGTACTTAAGTGATGTTTAGTTTAATTAGTGATTAAAACCTATTTAAATCATTTAAAAATTATTAAATGATAAAGGTTAATACTACTAATTGATTATTAAACTAATTAAATATTGTTTAAGCGTAATTAACTATTTAATTATTATTTAATCAATATTAAGTAATAATTAAATAGAATTAGTGATAATATACTAACGATTTACTATTTAATTAAGATTAAATAATAAATGGGGTTAAATAATTAATCTATTAATATTTGATTAATATCAAATAATTATTAAATAGTGTTTAAATTAATAAACTAATTATTTATTATTTAAATAAGACTAAGTAATAAATAATGATAATTACTCATTTAAATGTTATTCAATTAACATAAAAGTTAATAAATTAATTATTTATTATTTAATAATAAATAATAAATAAGGATAATGATTAATTATTATTCAATGTTAATTAAATAATAATTAAGGAAAATAAAGTTAATAAATTAATTATTTATTATTTAATTAAGATTAAATAATAAATAAGGGGTAATAATTATTTAATTATTATTTAATTAATATTAAATAGTAATTAAATACCAATACAATTAAATTAATTATTATTTAATTAATATTAATAGACTAATAAATTAATTATTTATTATCATAAATAATAAATAAGGATTATTAACTAATAATTAAAGACAAATACGACTAATAATTTGATTATTCAAATAATATGTAAATGTAATTAGTTATTATTTATTATTAAATAATAACTAAAGGTAATTAATTAATTACTATTTAACTAATATTAAATAGTAATTAAATGAAGATAGAATTAATAAAATAAAGAAAGTTTAAATAACACATTAATTAAACAATTATAATTAATTGTTTAAGGGTTTAATAAGTGTTTAGCACTTAAGAAAAATATTGTTAATTAATTAAATCATCAACCTAAAGATTAATTAAGTGTCTTATATGATTAATGATAGTTTATTAACTTATGTGTGCTATGTGATTTGCTCATTTGCTAAATAAATAGCATAAGTAAGCGTATCGATATACAACTACGCAATGCTAATTGATAGATCGACTTTATCAATGTTAGGTCCTTCAAAGCCAATTAATTAAAGTTAGAATTATTTGTAGCTGAGCAGACAGGCAAATTCTCTATCCCGAGACTTTGATTTATGCAAGTTCTATCTTACTCAACTTTTACATTGAGCAATATTTCTAGACCTTATGCATTATTTTAATTCGTGCAAAAGGTATATATTATTACAAGTTATTCTTTAAGCTTGAATCTTATCTCCAAGCATGTCTTAAGTGGTCTAATTACTTTTAAAATTATTCCACATCTATGTATTCATTGGCATTCGCACTTGTGCATTTGAATTCGTATAATTATTTAAGTTCTAAAATTCACGAACTATTCATGATTAAGTCTGAACCCTTGTCTCGGTCAGGCACGTATGTAAGAATTTATAAAAGCTATCCGAACCAATCAATGGTAAGGATTCTTAGACTGTATGAACACCCCTTTTATTATAGGGGAGTACCCCAGGTACCGTATATAAGGTACCAATAGCAGAGTTAAATGTTATGCATATACATAGTGTACGCGAGGCTGATCCCCTCAAGTACTTATTCTGTAGCCAGTAACCAAAAGGTCAATTAGCTATTGATTCCATTGGAAGTTTATTGTTCAAAGTCTACTTGACTATCATTCATTTTGAAAGCAATTACTATCCTTGCTTCCGATATTCATATTGTTGAATTCCTTGTATATATATTCCGTCATTCATGATATATCCTTTATTGTTGTATTTAAACTTGTTGAGCAAACTAGTTGCTCATCCTTGCTATATCATGACTCTTATTGTAGTTAAACCCGAAACTTCAGGGAAGGGCAAGGGCAAAGAAAAGATGAAGTATTAGACTTCAAGTAGCTGGCCTTGTTTTATGCTTAGTTTAATTTGCTATTAATGTAATTTGAACCCTAATTAATATTTAGGGTATGTTTTGTGTTATGTATTAAGGTTATCGAATTCTTGGGACTAGTAACACCTTTGAAATGAACAACATATGTTTATTATATTCCGCATTTAGTTATTGTATGTTGTTTGAAGGTGGATGTTTGTAATGGATCGTGATGATCGAATCCGGGCATTTGAGACCCGAATTTGGGGACGTCACAGTCAAAGGAAGTGTGTAAATCTTAAGACTCCGTCGAAGGTAGTATTTTATGGCAGCAAGTCGCCCAGACAAACGAGTTGTCTGATGGTGATGCAGGCCAGAAAGATGTTAAGACAAGGATGTGTAGGATATCTAGCCTACATAGTTGATACCCGAAAGGTGGGTGCAAAGCTGGAGAAGATACCAGTAGTTAGGGATTTTGCAGACATGTTTCCTGATAATTTGCCGGGATTACCGCCAGATAGGGAAATTGAGTTTGTAATTGATTTAGCACCGGGTACAACCCCTATATCAAAAGCCCCATACCGAATGGCTCCAGTAGAAATGAAGGAGTTGATGGTGCAATTACAAGAGTTGCTGGATAAAAAGTATATTCAACCGAGCGTTTCACCGTGGGAGCGCCGGTGTTATTTGTCAAGAAGAAGGACGGGTCAATGCGTCTTTGCATTGATTATAGAGAGTTGAATAAGGTCACGATTAAAAACAAGTATCCGTTGCCAAAGATCGATGACCTGTTTGACCAATTGAAGGGAGCAAGATATTTTTCAAAGATAGATCTACGAAGTGGGTACCATCAGTTAAAGGTGAGAAAGGAAGACATACCAAAGACGGCATTTCGAACTAGATATGGTCACTATGAGTTTTTGGTCATGTCATTTGGTTTAACCAATGCGCCTACAGCATTCATGGACTTAATGAATAGGGTGTTTAAACCATTTCTGGATAAGTTTATAGTGGTATTCATAGACGACATTTTGGTTTACTCCAAAACTCAGGAAGAACACGTGGAGCATTTGAGGGTGACATTGGAGGCGTTAAGGAAAGAGAAATTGTATGCAAAATTTTCAAAGTACGAATTTTGGTTGGAGCGTGTTCAATTCCTTGGGCATGTTATCGATAAAGATAGGATTTCGGTGGATCCAGCTAAAGTGGAAGCTGTGATGAACTGGGATCAGCCGAAAACACCGTCAGAAGTGAGGAGTTTCCTAGGTTTGGCAGGTTATTACAGGCGTTTTATTCAAGATTTCTCCAGGATCGCCACTCCGTTGACGAATTTAACAAGGAAATCAGTGAAGTTCGTTTGGACGGAGAAGTGCGAAGAGAGTTTCCAAGAACTAAAGAAGAGACTAAGTTCGGCAGCTGTGTTGTCTTTGCCAGATGATACAGGAAATTTTGTGGTGTATAGTGACGCATCACATAAAGGACTTGGTTGTGTGCTTATGCAGAATAGTAAGGTTATTGCATATGCATCACGCCAACTAAAAGACTATGAGAAAGGGTATCCAACCCGTGATTTGGAGTTAGCAGCCGTGGTGTTTGCTTTGAAAATCTGGAGGCATTATCTCTATGGGGAGAAGTGTGAAATATATACAGACCATAAAAGTCTGAATTATATTTTCACACAGAAGGATTTGAATATGCGACAGAGGAGATGGATAGAATTGATCAAAGATTATGATTGTGAAATTCTATACCATCTAGGGAAGGCTAATATGGTTGTCGACGCTTTGAGTAGAAAAGGTCGGGAGAAATTATTTTTGTTAACTGCTCAGGAGAAGCTTGTAGCAGAAATGGCTAAATTGGAGTTAGAGGTGAAGGGTTTGGCAGAGCCTAATGAAAAATTGTTCTATCTGGAAACCCAACCAACTTTGGTGGAAAAAGTGAAGGAAGCGCAACTTCAGGATGAGGAATGTGTTAAGATACGAAAAAGAGTGCTTGAGGGAGAAGAACTCAAATAAAAAATCGACACCGAAGGGTTGCTAAGATTTGAAGGCAGAATCCGGGTTCCGTCAGTGCTGGAGATCAGAGAAGAGATTTTGAACGAAGCTCATAGCTCAAGATTTTCGATACACCCGAGAAGTACAAAGATGTATCAGGATCTTCGCCAACATTTTTGGTGGCCAAATATGAAAAGAGAGGTTGCTGAGTGTGTTGCGAAGTGTCTCACTTGTCAGAGAGTCAAAGCAGAGCATCAACGACCAAGTGGTTTGTTACAGCCCTTAGAGATACCAGAATGGAAGTGGGAGCATATCACGATGGACTTCGTGGTGGGGCTTCCAACTACTCAGAAGGGTTATGATGCAATATGGGTCATAGTTGACAGATTAACGAAATCAGCGCATTTCCTGCAGATCAAAGTCAGATTCACCCTGGATCAACTGGCCAAATTATACGTCAAGGAAATTATTTCGAGGCACGGTGTCCTAGTATCAATTGTGTCGGACAGAGATCCACGTTTTACATCAAAATTTTGGAAGAGTCTGTAAGCGTGTTTGGGGACGCAGTTGAGAATGAGTACAGCTTACCATCCTCAAATCGATGGCCAGAGCGAAAGAACAATTCAAACGTTGGAGGATATGCTTCGGGCGTGCGTTATGGATTTTAAAGGCAACTGGATGATCATTTACCTCTGGTCGAGTTTGCCTATAATAATAGTCATCACGTGAGTATTGGAATGCCGCCATATGAAGCGTTGTATGGAAGGAAGTGTAGAACTCCGTTGTGTTGGAACGAGGTTGGTGAACGTCGCCTATTGGGACCCGAGCTGGTACAACAAACTGCTGAAATTGTCAAGATAATAAGAGCTAGATTGTTAGCTGCTCAAGACAGGCAGAAGAAATATGCAGATCAGTATCCTCAAAATCGTGAATTTGAAGTCGGGAGTTTTGTGTTCCTCAAAGTATCTCCCTGGAAAGGAAAAATCAAATTTGGTAAAAGGGTAAACTCAGTCCGCGATTTATTGGACCCTTCGAGGTGCTGAAACGAGTAGGCGAGGTGGCTTATGAGGTAGCTTTACCCCCCGAGTTAGACCACATTCATAATGTTTTTCACATATCGGTGCTACGACCGTATAAGTCTGATTATAAACATGTAATAGAATATGAACCAATACAGTTTAAGAAAGATTTATCCTATGAAGAGATACCTGTACAGATAGTAGACAGGAAAGAGCAGGTTCTCAGAAATAAAGTGATACCTTCTGTTAAGGTAATCTGGAGGAACCACAATGCTGAAGAAGCTACGTGGGAACTCGAAGAGAAAATGATGCAGAGTTATCCTCAATTGTTTGTTTAATCTTTGTATCGCAATTCTGGGGACAGAATCTTTGTAAGGAGGGGAGAATGTAGCGGACGAATTTATCGCGTTGTGATTCTGGGGACAGAATCCTTTTAAGGAGGGAAGGATGTAACGAATGCAATTTTTGTGATTAAATAAAAATATTTATTGAGTTATATAAATATTTTTATTAATTTATTTATTGAGTAAAATAAATAATTTATAAAGTTATGGTGAAAGAATTTATGTTAAATGATATTTAAATGTGATTTGATGCGATTATTCTAATTTAATTTAATAATTAAATTAGATGATTAAATGATTTATTTGAATAAATGATTTATTTGGGTAAGATAATTTAATTGGTATTATAGTTATTGGTTAAATAGAATTATTAATTAAATTAGTAAGGTTTAATTGAATTTATTTAATAATAAGTTTAATTAAATTAAATGTGTGACAATTAAAACTATATAGTATAATGAATTATTAAAATAAATGGATAGGGTTTTATTTCTGTTTAACAAACAGGGCCTTATGACTTTTCCTAAAACTTTACTTTTCATTAAGCAAGTTTCTAAACCCTACTTCTCATTGAGCAAGTTCTCTAACCTTGGCTATTATTATTATTCAAGCAAGGTTTTTCATATTTCTTAACGATTATATGTTGATTGAGTTTTCTAGGCTTTCAAATGCGTTACTCCAATATATTCGTTTGTAATCCTTGATTTCTACTGCTATTGTAGTCCCATTTTACAAAGATTGTATTGTTATTGTAACCAGACTGTTATATGGCTAGTGAACCATTTTGATTCAACTAGTCCATAGTTGATGATCGTTCTAAAATCTAGAATTTCTGTTGAAGCTATTCCAAACCAAACTTCATTTGGTACGGACTCTAATGGTAAAACTGAGATGAACAACTCTAATATAGGGGATTATACTACGCAATAGTGTTAAAATGTTTGTACACAATACATTGTACAAATGGCTGATCCCCCGGAGTACAAGACGGATAGTCCATAGTCTATAAGACTGTTAAAGGTTACAGTAGAGATACTTGCTAACCTAGGACATAGTTCGAGGTCTTATGACCCTCAGATATGCTTTTAATTTTGAAATCTATATTCAACTCTTGAGCCAAGCTAACTGTTGAGCTTTCAGACCTTTGATTATTATTGATTGATTTCAGAAAAACTATTACACCTCAATTAAAATCTACTTATGTGAATTCTTTATTGTTATTTTTTTTATACTTGTGGGCAATTGTTTGCTCACCCTTGCATAAAACATTGCAGCTAAGACTGAGAAGCCAGATGAGCCGTCCACTAGTAAGGGCAAGTGCAAGATGTAGAAGTAGCTCGCAAGCTACTATTTTTATGAAATTTATATGATCAGACTTATTTAATGTTATGTTTTAATTCCGCATTGTTGTAATAAAGGTTAGATGACCTAGGATTTATTTACTTAAGAGTTTTAAGTTGTAACCCCTTTTTATGGGAAGACGATTTAATCAGTTTAACTTTATTATCCTTTACTATGGGTAGTTAGACATGAATGTATGGTATAGTGAACACCAAATCTGTAGAATTGAAGTACCTGGATTCGGGGGTGTCACAGAATCCAATTTCAAGATTAAAATAACTCTCTATTTTAATTATAAAACCATGTAAAATAACTCTTTTATTTTAATTTTTTAAAAAATTGCAAACAAAAATAAAAAAAAATAAAATATCAAAAATCGCAAATCTGCACAGTGGTGCTGCGGCTCCGGCTTTAGTTATAAAAGCGGCGCTGCGGCGCCGTATCGTACCCAAGCAGGGGATACGGCGCTACAGCGCCACGTCCAACGAAGGGACACGGCGCCGACTTCCAGAAACAGTTTTCCAGTTTTTTCCAGTCGCGAATTTGATCTGTTTTTCATTAAAAACTCGATTTTTTGCAAATTATTTTCAAAATCCATGATTTTATACAACATATTATGCCCAATAAATTGTTCTAAACACATACCCATACATATACAGAATCAAAATAATTAATAATTCGAATAAGTTTGGCTCTTGATACCACTGTTAGTTTTGTATAATACGCAAACATGCAATCAAATTACATAAATATAGAGGAAGCGCGATAAAAGCAGATTTTAAAATTTTATACAAACCATCACCATGATCTTTCTTTATGCACAATTATTAATTACACGAAAGAGATAGAAAATAAGAATTATACCCTTGTAGAATTCTAGCGTTTAAATTCCTTCTTTTGATCAACGTTAGCCACCTAAGTGTTTGGCCTATAGAGGTGATCCACCAAGGAATAATATATATTCAAGAAGATAAGTATTGACAAAACCTTAGTTTCTACCTCTATAGAAATTGTAAGTACTCTCCACAATTCTAAAGCAAGAGTGTGTAACTCTAATCTATGATAAGACTTCTCTTATTTATAGATGTAGAAAAATCCTCTCCTAAACTATTTAAGATTAGGGTTTCTATTCTAATTAAACTCCTTTAATTAAATTAAACTCCTAATCTTATCAGGTATTTATAAGAGAGTAAATCTATTAATTAATTCACAATCCCTATTAGGAATTAAATAATGATAATAATAATAATAATAATAATAATAATAATAATAATAAGACTTCTCTTATTAATTTATATTTAATATTTCCAAAATATTAAATAATAAATATTAAGCTATTTAATTTATTCTATCTCCATAGACTAAATTAAATACACTTAACTTATTATTACAATTATGCCATTTAATTATTAAATGAATATTTTTCTTTTGCGGTGTGACCCTTTAGGTTCTCCATATTAAACCGGTTGTGAATAAATCAATTAAAACAATTCTAATCTTATTTAAATAAATAAATTAAACTATTTAATTGATTTAAATAAATAACATTTATTCTACAATAAGGGTAAGCCCCCTTAGTGATCAACGACTTTCCAGATAATATAAATTTCAACATTAATCACTGATGAGTAGGTTTTATACCTACGAATCGGATACCTATTGATGTGGATTATTGTTTATTTCCTTGGAGTATAGTTATTTTTCATACATTTTATGTGTTTTTTAGGTTGCATGTGTTGGGAATTGAATTGGCGAGAGTTGAGCAAAAGCAGCAGCAAAAGAAGCAAAAGTTGCAGGAAATGAAGCAGCGCGGCCGCGCCCAAATTGTACTAGGGAGCAGCGCAGCCGCGCCTGTAACACCCCCGAAACTCGGGTCTTACCTTGAACCCGAGTCCGACGCGCCACGGTACTACCCATATACAACATAGGTTTACTAAAAATATGTAATAATAATAATATAACAACATATCCTCATCTAATCCCAGGCACGAAGACCTTAAATAAAACACTTATGACCAAGGTTGAATAAATACCATGATCCTTTACAATATCTCATGTGTGAACGCAAGGTTCAGATTCTGACTTTATCCAATCCCTGAATATTCGCAAGGTTATTCAATAACCAATACATTCGTTATAAAAATGTCCTTTATACAACATCGACATTCTTGTAGTTTACTATAACAAGTAACTAACATAATCACATCATAAATATTATAATGGATAACCTTCATTTCTAACTCAGGGTTTACATAGTCAAATTCACGTACATCATATACCGTCATCATAGCTAAATAATTACAGTAAAGGGACATTTAGCAACCTTCCTGTTTCCATGTGCCTCTAATCCTTATCAGCACGATATCAAGATAATGCATTGCATCGTAAATCTGCAAAAGTTTTATTTTTGCAAGAATGAGCACGACGGCTCAGTAAGAACTAACAGTTTTCACATTTCATGCTTCACGTAACACATAAGTTTGCATTTTATCCATGCATCATGATTCTCATACTATGCATCTTACTCATGCATTATAAATCTTATGCAATTCATCTATATATATATATGCATCATCCATCTCATAGCATACCTCATGCATCTCACATTGTACATTTACAATAATTCAAGTTCCACATAGAATAATATTGTCACATAATTGCACATTGTGCACACTTTAATCATGCTCGCATATAATTCACATAAAAGTGAAAGATTTAGTAATCAAGTCATGTATATCACTACATTTAAACAAGTCAACAAGTTACTGAAAGAACTTGCCTTTAAGCGTTGCTTGCCAAATTATGATGGCTCGTCCTTCAAATATCCTACACAATTTATTTAACAATAAAATACCAATTAGCCACTAAAAAGGCTTCATATAATGGTTTATATTATAAACCCACTTCATATCTTATAATGTTCGTTTTGTTTAACTCGAAACACTATTTAAGTTCTTTAACACTTTACGCGGCGTTTCGACGTTTACACGTCACACACCTAATTCGCCTCCTTTGCATGTGGTTAGCATGCTCATACATTGGTTTATAACACAATATCATGTTTCATTATTATTAGAAACACAATATTAAACAAGATTATACACACTAGTTACGGCGTTACGACGCTTGCACGTCTATACGCCAAACTTGATTATTCGAACGCCCAGGCGACATGCATTTGCGTACGCCTAACATGCACATTCAATTTATCTAATACTCATTGGTTAATTAAGTATCATTATAATTCATAATAATCATGTTTTAGAACTTAGAACACCATTTAACAATGTCGGGAGCATTATGCTATGCACACACGCATGACCGACGCCTACCGTTTGAACAATAGCCCTAAAAACAGTTAATTTCAAAATTGATCCAGGTAATAAATTTCAATTCTAATTAATGGATGGTGTAGGTCTATCTCTAAGCTTTCCGGATCATCTTGAATCGCTTAAATCCGAGTCCGTATGAGAAAGTTATGGCCATTTTTCCAACGGACGTCGAATCTGAGTCGAGCAGCGCACACGCGGGCGGGCGGCACCAGGCGCACGGTGTGCGGTAGCGCGCGCGCGCGGGCGCACGGGGCCTTGGTGCGGGTGCGCGGCTGGCCAGTGGCCCTTGTCAGACATCGCGATTTTGACCCTCCTTCACTCCAATCCTCATAACTTCTTCTCTAGACCTTCAAATTGGTCCGTTTCGGACTCTATGGACTCCTAAGACTTAGAGATACAACATATCAAAAATTCAGAGTTACCCATTAAGATTAATATGGCCGAATATTAGGCCAAAGTATCAACTCATGCTCTGTTTTGCATGTTCTAAGTGTTCTTCACTAAAATCATCACCAAATCTTCGTTTTTACATCTTTTTACTCCGTTCCAACTGGGTTAACTTTGTAACCCATGGAAGTACAACATCATAACAACAAATAAATTAAACAAACACGAAATCATAGCTATAAAGTCTTATAAATCGTCTAAATGTCCAAGTTCATGTCCAAAGTTCATTGTTCTTCATGTTCTTCATCCTCCTTAAGCATACGTATGGATTTATTGCGTTTTTGTTCCACTTTGATGTTATTAATGGCTTATATAATCTCTTAACAACATTTACAAACATCCAACACAAACAAAACCAACAAGAATCGCAAGAAAAGCAACCCATGAGCATAAAAGCTCTAAAACCATGAAAATCTTGAAAACCTTAACCAAATCAAATGAAAATGGTTTCAAATTAATGATTTACCTCAGTAAATCCCTCATAGATGCTACTAAGCCTTGCTTGGAGCTTGGCTTGAGGATTTTCTTCCTTCTTGGCTCACCCGAGTACTCTTCTTCTTCTCCTTCCTTTCTTCTATTTTCTTCCTCCACCCGCATACCCTCTCTCCCTTCTTCTTCTTCTTCTTCTTCATTTCCTGCAACTTTCTCTCTCTCTCTCTAAAATCTGCAGCACCAACTTTGGAGAAAGAAAATGAAATGGAATGGTATGGGAGGGAGGGAGTTCGGGAGGAAATGAGGGAGTTGGGGGCTCTAGGAAATTGCCAGCTCCTCTATCCTCTCTCTCTATTTTGATTGGTCCAAAATGGTTTGGGTGGTTCCCACTTGGGATAACAAGCGAAAATAAAAACCCAAATGCACAAAAATATATCCGAAAACTCCCACTTTTGTACCAAAACTGGTAAATAACTCTACCCAAAATTAAAATGGGTACTCCCATAAAATATTGGGATGCATAAAAATAATTATTGTGGGATTTGTCCAAATATTCGGAACAGTCTTATTTTACATTTCGGATACGGATAAAATCACTTATCTGCTCGAATAAATTTTCTGACGCTTTGGAAAAATTATTCCTTCGCATACACGTCTTAATGAAATTTATAGAAACCGAAAAGACGTAAAAATATTCGGGCGTGAATATTGCCTCGGGAAACGTGCCCCATGAATAATGATTTTGCGATCTTTTGCAAAATCAATTATTCGCTCATACGGTTCAACAACGCATAAAAATAATATTTAATCCGTTAATAATATTAATAAACCCAAATTACAAGGGTATTCACGATTCGCGATCGCTACTCTTTCCGATTAACTCCCCATAATCATATACATCAACGTACATATATCTCACCCATATTTTGGGTTAGCGTCTTTACAATAAATAACTCGTCCAATAATGTTATCCTTCAACTATTTATTTAATCCAATAAATAGTACTCTAGCGATATTTCTCGAATCCGCCAAATTAGCTAATACGAAAACTTTGATATTTACTAATCATCGTCTACACATAATCTAGGTTATAATATAACCTTTAAACACTTACCACATAATATTATCAATAAAAGTATATTTTATTCAATAATATTCATAAGCTCGAATTATCAAGCTACCTATGACTCGCGATCGTTACAATAATTAACTATTAATTCATTCATTCCGAATCTATGTATATATTTCACATATATATATATATATATACATATTAAGCTCATCAATTTAATCACATAAATATATATAACACATATATATATTCAAACGTGACTCATAATAAGAATTATTCTATATTAAATTCTTATTATAATTATTCTCGAAAATCCGGGTTGTCACATCCTTCCCTCCTTATAACGATTCCGTCCTCGGAATCACAAATATCAAACCTCTTGCTCGGTTTTCGTCTAATTTCTTCCGAAATTTTATCGTTGAATAAATTTTAACGTATTACTATAACATAGGTTTCATATTACCTATTTAATCTCTGAGTATTATCCTATGTTTAACCCATCAATTTCCTTTTCTAAGGATCATTGTATGCCACAATCATCATAATAATTTAATATCATGATTTGCTAACTCATAAACATTCGGGATATTACAACGCCTGACTCCAGAGTTGAAAAAAATGTTCTGCTAGGGTAGCGCGGTCGCGCCCCATTTAAGCTTATTTCAAGCGCGGCCGCGCCGGTTCGATAGTTGACCAAACTTTGACTTTTTGGTTTTAATTGAGCAATTGATGTGTAATTAATGTTCAGACTTCTAATTTAGCTAGGATGTTTATCAGATGTTATAAATAGCTATTTTAAGTCATTATTAAGGTTGTTGAACTTATTAGAAGAAAATATTAGTTTTGAAAGCCAATTGTGAGGACTTGAAGTAATTTGATAGCAAGAGAGATTCAACGCAGGAGCTAAACAGAGATACAAGGATTGCACCATCAGTTTTTATTCTCTTCTCTATCTCCTACTTTTGTATTTTGGATGCTATTTAATTTGTGGATGATGGATTCTAGTTTAATTATGAACTAAATTTTTTTTTAAGACTACAACGGATATTATTGTGTAGCTTTGTTTGATATGCTTCTAGGATAATTATTGTTAACTGTTATTGGGTTGTCTATTATGGTTTATACTTAATTATTTGGCCATTAATTACCGGGATAATATATATGAACTCGAGAGATGGATTATAGGTTTAGATCTGACTATAATAGCATGTGATTGTGTTTTCTACATGTCGATGAAATTCATAATTTGTGTTTAGAATAAAGATATACCTATTCACCGTATGTAATCTAATAGGGAACCTGAGCTTTAAATCCTTTTTTAAATGTAATTCACATAGAGATATAGTGAATTAGTTAATTAGGATGTTTATCTTAATTCGAGAGATGGTCATAAATATTGATGAGTTCCTAATTAACAACCCGAGATAATTAGTATAATTTGATAGGAAGTGTATTGATCAAAGTGAAGCAATAAGTAAAGTTGTAGTCTTAAGTCTTTATAATCTATTTTCAAACTTAAGGAAATTAGCTTTATTAGAATTAATTAATTAATTTCAGAAAATCACAGCACTTTAATCGATTGTTTAATAAAATTGAGTTAATACATAGTTGATAATTGTTATTATAAAATACAGTTTTCTCCGTGGGAACGATACTCTACTTACACTTTATTACTTGTGGACTACGTATACTTGTGTATTTTTGCTATAGTATAGAATTAGGCAAACAATCACAAAAGAACCTTCACTAGCACATCCTCGATAATCCCTTTTGGACGTGTGATTGATCTATCTGCCAGTTGTATAATCATTTTCGTCGATTTATTCCTTTCAACCCAAGTCTCTCATAGATTGATAAATGCATGAGATTAATGCTTGCACCAAAATCACATAGAGCTTTTCCCACAAATTGCTTTCCAATAGTGCACGGGACTGTGAAACTCCTTAGATCTTGCATTTTAGTTGGTAACTTCTGGTGAATAACTGCACTACACTCCTCTGTTAAGGCTACCATTTTACAATCTCCCATCCTTCTTTTCTTTGAGAGAATTTCCTTTAAAAACTTGACATAACTTGGCATATGCTCTAATGCCTCTACAAATAGATATTGATCTGCAATTTCTTAAAAACCTCTAAGAATTTTGAAAATTGACTGTCCAACTTATGAATCTTTAACTGTTGTGGATATTGTGTAACGGAATTCTCTGCTCCTTGCTTACCCTTACACTAGTTCAATCCTAATTCTTCAATTTTCTTTTCTTTACTCTTGTTCACGTCATTTTCAATTCCATCTTCTTTATCAGTGTTAATATTTCTTGTTGGTATGGTATCCTCTTTCGTTAAACTCTTCCCACTTCTCAAAGTAATAGCTTTGCATTGCTTGTGATTTTCTCTTCTCGGGTTAACTTCGGTGTTACTCGGTAAAGCACCATGTGGACGCTATTCACTGTAGTTGCTAGTTGTCCCATTTGAGTTTCCAAATTTCGAAGTGAACCTTCTAAGCTATTCATCCTCGTGTCATTCACCGCAATATAATTTGTGAGTATTTCTTCTATGCTAGCCATCCTTTCTGGTTGGGGGTTCGCTTGACTTTGGAATCCTAGGGGATGGAACTGTCTTGGGGCTGATGATTGATTCTGATTGTTGCTCCAAAAAACGTTTGGATGATTTCTCCACCTCGGATTGTAGGTGTTGGAATACGTACCCTGCTTGTTTCCTACAAAATTCACTGATTCAGTATTAATTGCACACTGGTTTGTATGATGATTCCCTGCACATAAGTCACAGACTGCAGTTATCTGTTGCACTAATTGGGTTCCCATTGCATCAACCTTTTTTAAGAAATTTAGCATTTGTGCATCCAGAGCTGTCACTGCATCTACCTCAATTTTTCCTCCAGTCCTTGGTTGAGTCATTCGCGCAGTTGGCCACTGATAATTATTTGCAGCCATTGTCTTCAATAATTCATATGCTTCTTCAAAACTCATACCCTTTAAGGCTCCTCTGGCAGCTGCATCAATACAAGTGCGTGTTGTGTTAAACAACCCATTGTAAAAAGTTTGTACTTGCAGCCACTTCAGAAGTCCATGATGTGGACATCTTCTTATCATTTCCTTGAATCGCTCCCATGCTTCATACAATGATTCATAATCTAGTTGTGTGAAAGATGGAATCTAATTTCTCATTTTTGCTGTTTTTGCTAGGGGAAATAATTTAGCTAAAACATTTTGAGCTAAGTCATCCCAAGTAGTGATTGACCCTGCTGGTAACGAATGTAGCCAACTCTTTGCTTTATCACGAAGTGCGAAAGGAAAGAGCCTAAGTCTCACTGCGTTGTTAGTCACATCCTTGTATTTGAATGTATCGCAAATTTCAAAAAAACTTACAAGGTGATCGTTCGGATCATCATTTGGCATGCCCCCAAATTGAATTGAATTCTGCACCATCTGAATCGTACTAGGTTTGATTGCAAAAATATTAGCCTGAATTGTTGGCCTCCTAATGTTTTAATAAATTTCAGTGACTTGCGGCATCGCATAGTCTTTAAGTGATTTTGGTGCGTCTTTTGCAGTCATAGCTTTTTGCTTAAGTGTTTCTTTGCAAAACTGTCGTATTCTTCGAAGCCTTCTATCAATCTCATCCTCAAACGGCAGTAACTCTTGCTCGTTTGACCTAGTTTGCATACAAAGCTACCTGCGAGTAGAGACCAAATTTGTAAATCCGTAACAAAATCTAAATTAAAACTAAATGATACGACTTTAGTTAAAGCAGGGGTAGTGAATTGTTTAAGTTTGGGGGAAAGGTAAGGTTCAAATGAAAAGAAAGAAAAAAGAAAAAAATGTTATGTTTCCTAGAGTTAAGAAATATGGTGGAGTGAATTGAGCTTAAAAGTGTACTCTTTGGAATTATTAAGACGAGATGGAGCGTAAAACGCACTCGTCATGCATGTGAGAAGGAGCGTAAAACGCACTCACCTTGATAAAAAAATGATAATACTCTAGGAGGAATAGCATGGCAGAAAATTAGAATTGAACTAAATTCTCTTGATCTGAACATGAATACCCTAGCTGAGGTTACTGTTGTGATATGTCCTGTAGGTTGATGACTTCTTTATACCATGAGTTCGACATATAGTCCTTTTAAGAATCAACCAATTTTAGTGGGATCTAAGTGCTCAAGATAGTAGGGATCATAACTACGCAAAATCGACTTCTAAAATGACATAAAAGTTTAGCACAAGATTAAAAAAATTTCTAACCTGCTAATCACCTTTAATCATCTCTTATCATCGGTTATTCTAAAGATTCACTACTTATTATTTTATTATTATTATTATTATTATTTTATTTTATTTAAATGAAAATAAATATGCAAAAATTAACAGCTAAATATCCTAAAAACAACATCCTAAAAACAAATGCAATAATTAAATCCTAAAATTAACCATGCAAATAATTAAATAAGTTTTAAACCAATAAATCCAGCAAATTAAAACGTAAAGTATCATGAAATCATCCCCCAAACTTGAATATTACATTGCCTTCAATGTAATACCAGTAACTTCCCTGGAAATTAAGCATCACCAGTAGCATCACCACCATCATCAACATCATCCTCATCGTCAGCAAGGCTATCGGACTCTTCCTTCGTCTCAAAAGCAGCATCATGAAATACTAGGATGGAGGAAACTGAATCAGATCTGGATTGTGGATGTTGAACCAAGTTGCAAATGTATTTATGATGTTATTTGTGTAGTTCACATAGTCGTCAACTCGGTCTGCTAATTGATTCACTCGACGGGTTTGCTGATGATTTAGACTCAGCAAATTATCCTGGCCTCATTCCAAGCTCGTCTAGTCCTCCTTATAGCCCGAACTTCAGAAAGAATCAGGTCCAAAGTAGGATCAGACGAAGCACCACGTCCTGTTCGCCTAGCTCCATGAGATGAACTCGCCTCGTGCCATGGACCCGCCCCTTTTATCTAACCAGCGGCAGCAGCAGCATCAAAAGCTACATTGCATCTAGTTCCGCTTATATTTGGATAACTGCCTACGGGCTCCTTGAATTTGCTGATGGTGTTGCTGTCTAACACTTACTTTGGTTGCTCAAATATTTTATCTGCCTGCCAAACAACTCTGGCGTTCTTACACAACCCACATATGAGAGATGGGTGTGGAAATCCGCCAGATGTACCACTTTGTAATGAATGAGCGTGACACCCCCAAATTTAGGTACTAATATATCGAATCTGGTGCTCACGATAAAGTACATCCATACACCTCTAAACAACATAAATCAACTAATACAGAATAAATAAACATATATTGTTCATTACAAAAGGTTTACTACAGTCCCAAGGTCTATAACCTTAAATAAATACATCGCAGAATACTTAATAATACAAAACAATTCCACGATTACATAATGGGATAGTACATATAACTATTCCTTAAGCTTTCCTTTGCCTTTGTCCACTTTGGAACTCACCGACTTAACTGCAAATGGTTCATGATATAGCAAGGGTGAGCAACGAATTTGCCCAGCAAGTTTAATAACAAGAAAGAAGATATATCATGAATGAATAAGAATAATAATCGCATAGTTCAACAATTTAAGAACATTAAAGAAATAGCTGACAATATAATCAAAGTTCAAATGAAGAAATGAATATTGATTATTTACTGCTGAGTGGTCCGATAGACCATGAACTTTTTGGCCAAAGGATCAGTCATTCAACTAACCCTTTTAAACGTCTAGCCCGTCAGTAGTACTTGAGGGGATTAGCCTCTCGTACCCTATATATATGCATAATATTTAACTCTGACTGCATCGAATAACCGACACATTAAAATCCCCTAATAAGGGTTGCTCTCTCAGTCCAAGAATCCATACCAACAATCGGTTTGGATAGCTTTTAAAAGTAATAACATGTACATGTCTAGCCGAAACAAATGGCGTAGACTATTTCCTTGAACAGTTTATGCATGAAGAACTTACATTTCATAGTCCAACAACAGATCACGAATTCAAATGCTTAAGGTGCGAATATCAATAATTATCTTTGATGTGGAATAATTAACAATAATTAATCTACTAATATAACTTGAAAGTAATAACTCGATTTGAGTCATAAAACTTGCAACAATATACAACATTTGTATAAAATAGGAAACTTGCCCAATTATAAAGGTTGAGTAAGTTTAAGAAACTTACAATACAATAGAATACTTGTCCAATTATAACTTGAGTGAGATAGAACTCCCTCAATAAATAGCTTGAATAAAGTTAAGAGAACTTGCATTCAATATATAGAAAGAATGAAGTTAGGAAACTTGCCTAACACAAGGTTAGACAAGCGTTAGGAAACTTGCACAATATTCAACAATTATATAGGATAGGAAACCTGCTCAATATAATTCGAGTAAGGTGAGCGAAACTTGCCTGGTGCGTCTGCTACAATATTACAACACACGCTCCTTAATATCCTACACATATAAATACATATTCACATAACAATTAGTGACATAACGGATACCAAATAATGGCTTATACTACTCTATAATGTCCCATAATATTAGAAACAAGATATTAAACAAGGTTATCTCCACTAGTTACGGCGTTACGACGCTTGTACGTCTGTATGCCAAACTCGCATATTCGAACGCCCAAGCGACACACAATTGCGTATGCCTAACACGTCCCTTCGATCTATCTAATACTCATTGGCTAACCCTAAGTATCATTATAATTCATAACATTCATGTTTTAGGACTTAGAACAATATCTTTTATTATCGGGAGCATTATACATTGCACACGCGTATGACCAACGCCTTTTATTTGCACAACAACACTAAAAATGGTCAATTTCAAAATTGCTCCAGTTAGAAAATTTGAATTCTAATTAATGGATGTTGTAGGTCTATCTCTAAGCTTTTCGGATCATCTTGAATCGCCCAAATTCGAGTCCGTATGAGAAAGTTATGGCCATTTTCCCAACGGACGTCGAAGCTGAGTCGGGCAGTGCACACGCGGGCGGGCGGCACCAAGCGCACGGCATGCGGCAGCGCGCGCGCGGGGGCGCGCGGGTGGCCTGATGGCCCTTGTCAGACATCGCGATTTTGACCCTCCTTCACTCTAATCCTCATAACTTCTTTTCTAGACCTTCAAATAGGTCCGTTCCGGATTCTATGGACTCCAAAGATATAGAGCTACAACATATCAAAAATTCAGAGTTACCCATTAACATTAACATGGCCAAATCATAGGCCAAAGTATCAACGCATGCTCTGTTTTGATTGTTCTAAGTGTTCTTCACTAAAATCATCACCAAATCTTCATTTTTACACCTTTTTACTCGATTCCAGTTGGGTTAACTTAGTAACCCATGGAACTACAATACCATAACAAAAAAAAATTAAACCAAGATGAAAAATTAGCTACAGATTGTCCAAAACAGTCCATAGGTCTAAAGTTTGTCCAAAATGTCCATTGTTCTTCATGTTCTTCATGTTCTTCATCCTCCTTAAGCATAGGTACGGACTATTCTTCATTTTTGTTCCACTTTAATGGTGTTAATAACTTACAAGGTGTCTTGGTAACATTATAAACCAAACAAAACCAACAATCATAATAAAAATCTCAAGGAAACTCAAAACCCAACCAAGAAAGCTTCAAAGCTCAACAATAGAGGAAATGATCTTGGAGAAGATGGTTACCTCTTGATTCTTATTCTTGCAGGTTGTGAGGGTTTGCTAGAGCCCTTGTTCTTCTTCCTCTTGCTCTCGTGCTCCTTCTTCTTCTTCTTCTTCTCTCATACCGTAGCTTCTTCCTCCTCTTCTTCACCCGTGGACCACCTCTCTCTCTAGAACTTCTTCTTCTTCCTTATAATTTATGTAGATTTCTCTCTTCTTCTATCTCTCTCTAATTGAGCCGATGGTTTGAATGGGTGTGAATGAGGAAAAGAATGAAGGAGATCAGATGAATAGAATGGGATAAGTGGAGGGGCTTTGGGAGGAATGAAGTGGGATGAGGAAGGAGAATGTTGCTAGTTTGCTTCTCCATGCACATTGTGTCTAGCACAAGGGCCAACATGCCGACAACTCCCTCATCTCTCAATTCTCATTGGTCCAAAAGCTTAGGTTGGTTCCCTCTTGGAGTAACAACAAAAAATAAATACACAAATACACCAAAAGTATATCCAAAAACTCCCACTTCTGTACCAAAATAGCACAATAACTCCACCCAAAATTAAAATAGGTACTCCCATAAATTATTGGGATGCATAAAAATAAATATTATGGGGTTTGCCCAAATATTTGGAACACCCATATAATACAATTCGGATACGGATAAAATCACGTATTAGCCTGAATAAAATTTTCGACGCTTGAAAAAATTATCCGCACGCATACACGCATTAACTAAATTATTTAACATCGAAAAACACGTAAAAATATCTAGCATGAATAGTATCGTGAATAGTACCTAGGGAAGTGTGTTCGTGAATAGTGTTTTAGCAATATTGCGCGCAATCAATTATTCACTTAAACAAAACAATGACATGTAAAATGTCATGCATTCACATAATCCAGATTGTCACAAAACCTTTAAACATGCAACACAAAAATAATATTAATGAAATATAATATATTCATTAATATTCAAAAATTCGAATTACAAGGCAGATTCAGAATTCTCGGTCATTACATCCTCCCCCTCTTATAAGAATTCTGTCCCCAGAATTACAACCTAGGTACGGAAAACTTAACGTGAGTTCACTCAAAAAGATGCGGATAATTCTTCCTCATCTTTTCTTCTAGCTCCCACGTGGCTTCTTTAGCTGCGTGGTTCCTCCAAAGTACTTTGACCGAATAGATGACCTTGTTTCTTAACGTCTGCTCTTTCCTATCTAATATCTGGACAGGAATCGTTTCATATGACAAGTCTCGCTCAACTTGAATTGGTTCATAGGATATCACATGCTTGTAGTCGGGTTTATATGGCCGTAACACAGAAACATAGAACACATTGTGAATGTGCTCAAGTTCAGGAGGTAGAGCTACCTCGTACGCCACTTCACCTACCCTCTTTAAAACTTCAAAGGGTCCTACAAACCTAGGACTCAATATCCCCTTCTTTCCAAATCTGATCTTTCCCTTACAGGGAGATACCTTAAAAAACACAAAGCTGCCAACTTCAAAGTCTCGCTTCTGACGATGCAAATCGGCGTATTTCTTTTGTCGATCCTGAGCCGCTACTAATCGAGATCTTATCACCTTGACGACATCCACAGTCTGCTGCACCAATTTAGGTCCCAATAGTCTCCATTCACCGACTTCATCCCAACACAAAGGTGTTCGGCACTTCCTTCCGTATAATGCTTCATATGGCGGCATGCCAATACTTGCGTGATAACTGTTATTATGTGCAAACTCCACCAATGGTAGGCGGTTATCCCAGCTACCTTTAAAATCTATCACACATGCTCTAAGTATGTCCTCCAGCATCTGAATCGTTCATTCGCTTTGCCCATCCGTTTTAGGGTGATACGCCGTACTCAACCTCAACTGAGTTCCCAACCTTTCTTGCAAGCTTTTCCAGAAATTAGACGTGAAACGCGGATCTCTGTCAGATACAATACACACTGGCATCCCATGTCGTGACATGATCTCTTTCACATAAAACCTTGCTAGCTACTCCAGATTGTACCTTATCTTGATCCGTAGAAAATGTGCAGATTTAGTTAAACGATCCATGATCACCCAGATCACGTCGTAACCCTTCTGAGTTGGTGGAAGCCCCGTCACAAAATCCATCGTGATATGCTCCCACTTCCACTCCGGAATCTCTAGTAGTTGTAGCAGTCCACCCAGTTTTTGATGTTCTACTTTTACCCTCTGACATGTCAAAGATCGTCCAACACATTCCGCGACCTCCCTCTTCATGTTCGGCCACCAGAAGTGTTGGCGCAAATCCTGATACATCTTGGTACTACCAGGGTGTATCGAATACTTTGTAGAATGAGCTTCTTGTAAAATCTCTTCTCTTAACTCCGGAACCATCAATATCCAGATCTTCCCTTCAAACCTTAGCAGTCCCGTGTTATCAACTTTGTACTTCAATTCCTCTCCTTCCGAGATTCGTTCCCTTATGGAAACACATTCATCATCCTTTTCTTGGGCCTCATTTATCTTGTCTAATAAGGTTGGACTCGCCTCTACTGCGAACAGTTTGTCGTCTGCATTCGTCGGATACTTGACTTCCAAATTTAGTCTTTCCATATCATTGACCAGTTCCTCTTGAGCTGTTAGCATCATCAACTTATCTCTGCCCTTCCTACTTAGAGTATCGGCTACTACATTGGCCTTACCGGGATGGTACAGAATTTCACAATCATAATTCTTGATCAACTCCAACCATCGTCGCTGCCTCATATTTAGCTCCTTCTTAGTGAAGATATACTTCGAACTTTTGTGGTCTGTGTATATCTCACACTTCTCCCCATACAGATAGTGCCTCCAAATCTTCAGAGCAAACACCAATATCGCTAGTTCCAGGTCATGAGACGGATATCCCTTCTCATAGTCTTTCAGCTGTCGTGACGCGTACGCAATGACCTTCCCATGCTGCATCAATACGCACCCAAGGCCTTTGTGTGACGCATCACTGTACACCACAAATCCCATTGTATTATCTGGTAGTGATAACACAGGTTCTTCACTAAGTCTTTTCTTCAACTCTAAGAAACTCTCTTCGCACTTATCCTTCCATACAAACTTCACAGTCTTCCTCGTCAAATTTGTCAATGGTGTCGCTATCTTTGAAAAGTTCTGAATAAACCTCTGATAGTAACCTGCTAATCCCAAGAAACTTTGGACTTCTATCGGCGTCCTTGGCTGCTCCCAGTTTATTACTGCTTCTACTTTGGCAGGATCCACTGATACCCCATCCTTGTCAATTACGTGCCCCAAAAACTGCACCCTTTGTAGCTAAAATTCTCACTTGGAAAACTTTGCATAAAGCTTCTCCCTTCTCAGTGTTTCCAGGGCTATTCTCAAATGCTCGACGTGTTCCTCCTCCGTCTCGAGTAGACTAGAATGTCATCTGTGAAAACGACAATAAATTTATCTAGGTATTGCTTGAATACTCTGTTCATCATGTCCATAAATGTTGCTGGCGTGTTTGTCAGCCCAAACGACATCACCAAAAACTCAAAGTGTCCATATCGAGTTCTGAATGTTGTCTTTGGAATATCCTCCTGCCTCACCTTCAGTTGGTGATATCCTGTCCTCAAGTTAATCTTCGAAAAGTATTTCTCTCCCTTCAATTGGTCAAATAAATCATCAATTCTGGGCAGCGGATACTTGTTCTTAATCGTGACTTTGTTCAACTCCCGATAGTCGATACAAAGCCTCAACGATCCGTCTTTCTTCTTTACAAATAGCACTGGTGCTCCCCACGGAGATACACTCGGACGAATATACCCCTTATCTAATTCCTGCAGTTGAACCATCAGTTCTTTCATCTCCATTGGTCTCATCTTGTATGGTGCCTTCGAGATCGATGCAGTTCCCGGTACCAAATCGATTACAAACTCGACCTCTCTGTCCAGTGGTAAACCCGGTAACTCATCTGGGAAAACATCAGGGAATTCCCTTACTATAGGTATCTGACCTAGCTCACCCTCTACTCTTCGAGTATCAACCACGTGAGCCTGATAACCTATGCAGCCCTTTCTAAGCAATCTCCTTGCTTGCATCATCGTTAAACAACAAGATTGTCTAGGCAATTAACTATCGTAGAATACGACCTTCGACTTATTCGGAGTCTTTAGGTTTATATATTTCTTCTGACAGTCAATCACAGCCCCGTGACTAGACAACCAATCCATCCCAAGAATTACATCAAATTCTCCTAGTCGTATCAGAATTAAATATACGCTCAGTTTATGCCCATTTATCTCAGCACAACAATTTCTATGAATGAATTCCACAGGGATACCTTCTTTATTAGCTACTTCCACATTCATAGGGTTCTCTAGTTTCTCACGAGGTAAATTTTACTGTTTAGCAAATTCATCCGACACAAACGAACAGGTAGCACCCGAATCAAATAATACATATGCATTGATATTGTTGATCAAAATAATACCTAACACCACGTCCTTCGACTCCACTGCATCCTGCACTGTCATGTTGAAAGTGCATGTCGTGGGCCTGTTGGTTTGGCTAGTTGGCCCCTCCAATGTTCAGCTTGTTATTGTTATTGTTGTTGTTCCTATTGCCACTTGTTGCATCCCCCTTCCTTTTCGGGCAATCCTTGATTTGATGATCTGGTGCTCCACATGAGAAACATCCTGCTTTCTTTCCTTTTGGGCACTGAGGAGCAAGGTGCCCCTGTTGGCCACAGTTGTAGCAAATCCCTTTGCCCTTCAGAAACTCCCCCGAGTGATTCTTTCCACAATTATTGCACTTATTATCTTTCTTAACCTCTCCTCCGGACTTGTTGACCCCCGGAAGATTGGCTATCACTCCATTTCCTTTAATTCGGGTTACTTCCCCCACTGCTTCCTCCCTTGCTTCCTTCGTGGCCCTTCTTTTTATCTTGATTGAACTTTGCCAGGGCCTCGTTGCCTCTTTCGGCGATGATTGCCCTTTCCAACAGTGTAGAAAATGTGCTAATCCTTAAAACTGCCACTCTACTGTACACCCATAGTTTCAGGCATAATTCAAATCTCCTTGCCTTTCTGGCTTCAGTGTCTGCCTAGTGAGGTGCAAATCTGGCTAACTCATTGAATTTAGCTGCATACTCTGCGACTGACATGCTCCCCTATTTGAGCTCCAAAAACTTCACTTCCATGTTCTACTTCATACTCTCCGGGAAATAGTTCTCGAAGAATAGCTCCTTGAAACGTTCCTATGGTATCACACCATCTCCAACACGGTTTTTGTTGGCCTTCCACCAATAGTTCACTTCACCCCTCATCATAAAAGTGGCGAACCCTGTCTTCTCTTCTTCAGCTACTCTTACAACCTCGAACATTTTCTCTATTTCTTCGATCCAAGTTTGGGCTTCAATCGGGTCTAGTGTTCCTTTGAACTCGGGAGGTCCTACAAGCTTAAAATCTTTAAAACTAGCCAAATGTTGCGCGGGCTGTCGCTCTGTCTGTTCTACAACTGGTGGGGGTCTATTTTGCATAGCTTCTGCCATCAACTTAGCGAACACTCTCATTGGGTTTGGATAACCCTGAGTGTGATTAACTGATTCCTCAACCCTTTGGTTTCGTGGTTGTCTTCTTGGAGGCATGATCTGATAAAAGAAAACTGTCGGCTTTTACTAATAGATTTATGCCATATGCAAAAAGTCATTTAAGTCAACAATTAAAAGTAAAAGCATCTATCAAACACATTTCATTTAAATAAAACAACTGCACTTATAATCATACACCACTGTTTTAATACAACCTGACTCAACATGTGGCATACTTCTATAAACGCTAAATGACATAGCCTACCAACTATTAATTATCCCCTAACAAACAAAAGTGGGGAATAATAACCTTCCACCCCTCTATCAAGAACAAATTTGGGGTTCAACTACTATCTCATGCACGCTACAAGCATAGGGATTACAACATAAGTGTGCCCCTATTATAACAAAAGTGGGACCTACTGCAAACATAATGCTAATAATAACACATCATCGCCTGCTGTGGCGGAGTGCAACTCAGAGCTCCCGTCGAGCCAGCTTGTCGACCACTCGGTGCCTAATCACGCGCCTGCTGCTCCCCTCAGCCCTAGGGTACCTCCTAATCCTATCCCTTAGCCTGCCAATAGAAGTGGTCAAGCCTAAACGGAGGGAATCAATTCTGGTCGCCCCCTCTATGCGGGTTCTGTTCGCAACCTCTAGATTAAACTCTATAGCCAGGGCTGCCAACTGCTCTCTAGCCTCATCCTTCTCCAGATGAGTAGTCTCCAGCTGATCCTCTACCCGCTCTATCTGTCCTACCAACACCACATTCCTCTCTAAGAGGTCAAAAACCATCATACCAAGCTGAACTAAAGTCCCACACCAACCTTGAACCTCTGCCTCTAGCTCGGCAATCCTCTGGTCCTTTTCCTGCAGCTTCTGGGTTAGCTCAGCTTTTTCCTCCAAAGTCTGATACGACAATGACCTGTTCTGCTCCTCTAAGTGGGATACTCGATTCTCGAGCTCCTCATTCCTATTTGTCAGCTCTTCGATGATGTCATTAGCAGTAGTGCCTATGCCATCTGCATACTCAGGTGGCTCATCATCCTCCGTTATTGGATCCTCCTCGGGATCCTCATCACTTAACTGCCTCAGCACTCCTCCGGTAACTAGCTCCTCCTCAGAACCATAATCGATCTCAAACTCATCCCTAGTGTCTATCATCTCTGGCTCACTCAGCTGCACCTCTACTAAATACCCTGCGTCCACATGAATGTCTTTGAACTCTACCTCTCCAGCAGGACTGGACTCTCCCATCTCAGACATCCTACAGCCATAAACAGAAACAAATAGACAACAAGATGTCAGTGCCATAATAAAATATATTTATTGATAAAATAAAATGATATTTTATCATGCATAACTCGGCTCGATGGATTTCCACAATCCACCTCTAGACATGATCACCAAAGGAATCTCCGCGATCCATCACCTAGCGTGCCCAATACGAGTTTAATACTAAGGTTATAACCTAAGTTTTGCATTCCTAAAATTTATAACCTAAAGCTTTGATACTAACCTGGGACACCCCCAAATTCAGGTACCAATACCTCGAATCTGGTGCTCACGATAAAGTACATCCATACACCTCTAAACAACATAAATCAACTAATACAGAATAAATAAACATATGTTGTTCATTACAAAAGGTTTACTACAGTCCCAAGGTCTATAACCTTAAATAAATACATCGCAGAATACTTAATAATATAAAATAATTCCACGATTACATAATAGGATAGTACATATAATTATTCCTTAAGCTTTCATTTGCCTTTGTCCGCTTTGGAACTCATCGGCTTAACTGCAAATGGTTCATGATATAGCAAGGGTGAGCAACGAATTTTCCCAGCAAGTTTAATAACAAGAAAGAAGATATATCATGAATGAATAAGAATAATAATCGCATAGTTCAACAATTTAAGAACACTGAAGAAATAACTGACAATATAATCAAAGTTCAAATGAAGAAATGAATATTGATTATTTACTGCTGAGTGGTCCGATAGACCTTGAACTTTTTGGCCAAAGGATCAGTCATTTAACTAACCCTTTTAAACGTCTGGCCTGTCAGTAGTACTTGAGGGGATCAGCTTCTCGTACCCTATGTATATGCATAACATTTAACTCTGACAGCATCGAATAACCGACACATTCAAATCCCCTAATAAGGGTTGCTCTCTCAGTCCAAGAATCCATACCAACAATCGGTTTGGATAGCTTTTAAAAGTAATAACCTGTACATGTCTAGCTGAAACAAATGGCGTAGACTATTTCCTTGAACAGTTCATGAATGAAGAACTTACATTTCACAGTCCAACAACAGATCACGAATTTAAATGCACAAGGTACGAATATCAATAATTATCTTTGATGTGGAGTAATTAACAATAATTAATCTATTGAAAGTAATAACTCGATTTGAGTCATAAAACTTGCAACAATATACAACATTTGTATAAAATAGGAAACTTGCCTAATTGTAAAGGTTGAGTAAGTTTAAGAAACTTGCAATACAATAGAATACTTGTCCAATTATAACTTGAGTGAGATAGAACTCCCTCAATAAATAGCTTGAATAAAGTTAAGAGAATTTGCATTCAATATATAGAAAGAATGAAGTTAGGAAACTTTTCTAACACAAGGTTAGACAAGCGTTAGGAAACTTGTACAATATTACACAGTTGTATAGGATAAGAAACCTGCTCAATATAATTTGAGTAAGGTTAGGGAAACTTGCCTGGGGCGTCTGCTACAATATTACAACACATGCTCCTTAATATCCTACACATGTAAATACATATTCACATAACAATTAGTGACATAACAAATATCAAATAATGGCTTATACTACTCTATAATGTCCCATCATATTAGAAAAAAGATATTAAACAAGGTTATCCCCACTAGTTACGGCGTTACGACGCTTGTACGTCTGTACGACAAACTTGCCTATTCGAACGCCCAAACGACACGCAATTGTGTACGCCTAGCACGCCCCTTTGATTTATCTAATACTCATTGGCTAATCCTAAGTATCATTATAATTTATAACATTCATGTTTTAGGACTTAGAACAATGTCTTTTTTTGTCGGGAGCATTATACATTGCACACGCGCATGACCGACGCCTTCCGTTTGCACAACAGCCCTAAAAACGGTCAATTTCAAAATTTCTTGAGTTAGAAAATTTCAATTCTAGTTAATGGATGTTGTAGGTCTATCTCTAAGCTTTCCGGATCATCTTGAATCGCCCAAATCCGAGTCCGTATGAGAAAGGTATGGTCATTTTTCCAACGGACGTCGAAGCTGAGTCGGGCAGCGCACACGCGGGCGGGCGGCACCATGCACACGGCGTGCGGCAGCGCGCTGGGCGTTGGTGCGGGCGCGCGGGTGGCCTGATGGCCTTTGTCAGACATCGCGATTTTGACTCTCCTTCACTCCAATCCTCATAACTTCTTCTCTAGACCTTCAAATTGGTCCGTTCCGGACTCTATGGACTCCTAAGACATAGAGCTACAACTATCAAAAATTCAGAGCTACCCATTAATATTAACATGGCTAAATCTTAGGCCAAAATATCAACTCATGCTCTATTTTGAATGTTCTAAGTGTTCTTCACTAAAATCATCACCAAATCTTCATTTTTACACCTTTTTACTCGATTCCAGTTGGGTTAACTTGGTAACCCATGGAACTACAATACCATAACAATAAACAAATTAAACCAACATGAAAAATTATCTACAGATTGTCCAAAATAGTCCATAGGTCCAAGGTTTGTCCAAAATATCCATTGTTCTTCATGTTCTTAATGTTCTTCATCCTCCTTAAGCATAGGTACGGATTATTCTTCATTTTTGTTTCACTTTAATGGTGTTAATAACTTACAAGGTGTCTTAGTAACATTATAAACCAAACAAAACCAACAATCATAATAAAAATCTTAAGGAAATTCAAAACCCAACCAAGAAAGCTTCAAAGCTCAACAATGGAGGAAATGATCTTGGAGAAGATGGTTACCTCTTGATTTTTGTTCTTGCAGGTTGTGAGGGTTTGCTAGAGCCCTTGTTCTTCTTCCTCTTGCTCCCATGCTCCTTCTTCTTCTTCTTCTCTCCTACCGTAGCTTTTTCCTCCTGTTCTTCACCCGTGCACCACCTCTCTCTCTAGAACTTCTTCTTCTTCCTTATAATTTCTACAAATTTCTCTCTTCTTCTATCTCTCTCTAATTGAGCTGATGGTTTGAATGTGTGTGAATGAGGAAAAGAATGAAGGAGATCAGATGAATGGAATGGGAGAAGTGGAGGGGCTTCGGGAGGAATGAAGTGGGATGGGGAAGGAGAATGTTGCTAGTTTCCTTCTCCATGCATATTGTGTCTAGCACAAGGGCCAACATGCCGGCAACTCCCTCATCTCTCAATTCTCATTGGTCCAAAAGCTTAGGTTGGTTCCCTCTTGGAGTAACAAGCAAAAATAAATACACAAATACACCAAAAGTATATCCGAAAACTCCCTCTTCTGTACCAAAATAGCACAATAACTCCACCCAAAATTAAAATAGGTACTCCCATAAATTATTAGGATGTATAAAAATAATTTTATGGGGTTTGCCCAAATATTCGAAACACCCATATAGTACAATTCAGATACGGATAAAATCACGTATCAGCCTAAATAAAATTTTCGACGCTTGGAAAAATTATTCGCACGCATACACGCATTAACTAAATTATTCAACATCGAAAAAGACGTAAAAATATCTATCATGAATAGTGCCTAAGGAAGCGTGTCCGTGAATAGTGTTTTAGCAATATTGCGTGCAATCAATTATTCACTTAAACAAAACAATGACACGTAAAATTTCATGCATTCACATCATCCAGATTGTCACACAACCTTTAAACATGCAACACAAAAATAATATTAATGAAATATAATATATTCATTAATATTCAAAAATTCAAATTACAAGGCAAATTTAGAATTCCCAGTCGTTACAATGACAGATGGAGCTATAGATGACCTTGTCCACGTCAATACTTTTTCCAGTTATAATTGCATATAAGAGGGCTACCCTGGCCTTGGTTACTTCTGAAACATGAGAGGAAGGTATTAATTTAGCACTAATAAAATAAAACCAAGCCTTACTATATCTACTCAGTCCATTCCGAGGGAAAGAAACTGCAGAAGTTACTCGAATTATCCATTGCGTCCCAGGCTTGCATAAGCCTTGAATAACCTCGTCCCAGTTTGGTCCATTCTAAATGAACTTCGTATAATCATCATCCTCAATGTTTGGTAGGCCATAGTATTCATTGATCGCCTTGCTATCAAAAGGTACCGCTTTGCCTAGAACCATGGCTACCTTATTCAACGCATCCACCGCATTAGCATAGAATTCCGTTACAATTGCTACTACAACGACTTCGGGTTGAGATGTGAATGCCCCCCAACCACGTTCCTAAATCATCCACCGAATTTCAAGCCCATTGGCCTCTTGTGGCACCAATCCACATTCCGGAATTAAATTTGTGTGCACCAATGAGACATGAAATCGCTCCAAAGCTTCTTCACTAATAAATTTTGAATGATCATAGGTGGAAGAAGAAACCTAAGATATACGTTGACATTTGGGTGCCATTAGAAAGCTTGACAATGCTTGAAAACCAAAATAGTGATGAAAGATGTGGTTTGGGCAGTATATCAAACACTTGGTGTGCGCCCAAATTTTGGCCCAAAATCAAAGCCTCTCAATTGCTTTAATCTCCTCAAATCGTTGTTCCAAACACCAAAAAGAATCACAACTATTGTAATTCAATCACAAGGATAGAGAGAAGTGATTGCATGTACCTGATACCTTGTGTATTTGATGAAGAGGAAAAACTTATGAACTTGAGGTTTTAACTCCTTCTTCTACTATAAATGCTTGAATCCTCCTTGCAGTGATGGAATTAGGGTTAAATTGTTGAGTTATTATGGAATTAAATCTCTATTTATGATAGGAATTGATTTGGTTGGGTAAATATGGAATGTGAGTGATTGTTTTTGGGGAAATTGTGTTTGAATGGGAGATGGAGTGCCGAGAGATGGGGGGATGTGACGCCCCCAAATTTTGACGTCACTGTCTCGAATTTGGTTCATCACGTTTTAACACAATAATGACATAAAATTAATGCAACGAAAAAGATAGAATAAATTACATTGATTTAATATAATTATTCTCGTCCCAAGGTCTCGCAACCGATACCACAATAAATTACATAGAACTAATACATAATCCATGCCTAATCTTATTACATAACCAAATATAGAAACTTAAAACAACATAGTAAAATAATCTCCTGCCTAAGGGAGAACAAAGTTACTCCGTAGTTTTGCCCTTCCCCTTATCCTTGCCTGAAGGTTCACCTCGTTCTGCCTTAACTGAAAGATTTAAAGAAAGCAAGAATGAGCAACAAATTTGCCCAGCAAGTGATGTAATAACAAGGGTAAACAATTAAAAGTTTGATATCTCGAGAATATAAGGTATAGTTCGAGAATATTATGAATTATCAATTATTTCGAATAAAGTTGTTATGAACGGATAATCTCAATAAGATTCAAGAAATAATCCTGACAAAGTTCGAGATGCAAAACACTGAGTAGTCCTAAAGGACTAAGAACTCCTGCTAGAATTAACAGTTTTTATACTGAAAATCCAATAAAAACAAGTACACAGGTGATCAGCATGTAGTACCCCAGATTATGCATAACTGTCACATTCTTATAAGTGCGCACGTCGGTTCCCCGACAATATATAATTTTCCCCTTTTTTTCGGGTTGTTCATCTCAGTAGATAAGAGTCCTTACCAAGACAATTGGTTTGGAATAGCTTTCTAACACATGTATATTAGTCTAACCGAAACAATGGTTTAGACAACTTTTATAATCATATTCAATGATTTAATGAATACCAATACTCACAATGAGGTTTAAGGGATATTAATCTTAAACCAAGCTTTAGAATATGAATGACAGTTTATAAAGCATAAGAGTCATTGTCATATACTTGTATGATACATGAATATACAAGTTTACATGCTTGCTCAATAAAGAGAAAGGGTTCGAATACTTGCACAATATACCACATCCTGCTCAAATGTAAATTGTGTAGTGTTAACGGAAACTTGCCTGTTTGCTCAGCTACAAATACTCTATCTTTAATTTAAATTGTGTTGAAACGACCTAATCATTAATAAGTCGGTTCCTTAATTAGTATAACATTCTTACAAGTGGTTACGCACCACATAGTTTTAATACACAGTCACGTAGGTGGAATCATGATCACTAAGTCCATATTCGTAATTTCTCATCTTAGCTAAATGAGTTAGAAAATCTAGAATATCTCGACCATAAGCATCAACATAAGCTCGAACACATAGTATATCAATTCAATCATGCAATACAGCTTAAAACATTCATACATACATGCTGCCAGACTTTATTTACAAATTAAAACAACTGGGCTTTTCTGGCAACCTGCGCGGCCGCGCTGGTTTTGCCTTTAGGAGTGGCGCGGTCGCGCCACCCTTTGGGCAGACCAGAAAATGCAATTTCATTATGCTTGAACCTAGTTTATTCTTAGCATACTAGTTATTGTTATACATCAAGATACACATGTTTATGTCCTTATTAACTTGGTCTATAACTCTAGCATGCTCATTTAAATCCATTTGGAAGTCTTATGGTCCTAAGTCGTAAATTTCTACACTTTAGGCCAAACAAATCCATTTCACACATAGTCTGCAATTATGGTTGCTTAACATCTCTATGTGACTCTTCGTATGCATTTATACAAGTATTTAGACCATATATGCATGCTTGTAAGCTCAAAATATCAAAGATACAAAGTTCGTTAAGTGTTAGTTTACAAAACTTTAAGTTCTCTTTTAGAAAATTGTTAGAACCAAGCTAACACAACTCATTTCATGCAAGACCATTTCAGACCACACACCAGATACACACATGGGCTTATTCAAGCTAAACTAACATGCTCATGACACCTGAAGGATCAAAAGTTCAATTTCACACTGGTGCACGGCGCGACCGCGCCTGGTTTTGCCTGGGGAGTAGCGCGGCTGCGCTGCTCCTCGGCAGAACCAGGTAACTCCCTGGATGACAAAATTTCCAAAAACCAAAACCAATTCAAACAATGATCTGAGCATACCCATCATACATAAGGCCTATAACCATGATATTAAGCATACCTAACATGATTCTAACAACTTAAAACAAGTAAACAATTAAGTTCAAGGATTAAATTCAACATTCATGCTATTTCTTCATAGTTTCGCATACTTAGCGATTGATCATGCTACAAACTCGTTTCTGAACCAAAATGGTTCCTTTAACTTTTGTTGTTTTCGTATTTGACTATACTAACAATGTATACCATCCACTTACAGATTACCACAACTTAGCTCAATCATTTTTGGTACATTATGAGCATGCATATATGTTATTTTCTGAGAACTCATGGAACTCAAGTTTGATAGCATAAAACATGATTAACACTTTAGTAACATATATATGAACTTGACAACTCATATACATCAACTACTAACCAACTAACAAGAGATTCATGGTAAAACTCTCGAAATTTATATATAGAATGCAAGAACACAATCAAAGAGAAATTACCTCTTGAAGCTAATTGAGTACCCTAAATCTCCCACCTCAATTTCTGATTACTCCTTAGCTTCACCACACTCACTCTCTACTTGAACAATTCAGATTTCTTATAACCAAAATGAAGAACAGGAGGTCTCAATTTATAGAGTTTCCTTTGTCTATTTTTTAGATTTTGCCCAAGGATTCAACCCAAAGGAAGAAGAAAGAAACTTATGGGTAATGGAGATTTGGTGGAATAGTGGTGAGGCACTATTTGGACCACTCCCCCCCTCTATCATCACCAAGCTCTAGCTCTCCACCAATTCTCAGCAAAGTGGGTGATAGACCAATGGCCTATATACGGCTGATTACTAGAGGGGGGCACTCAATTTGGGACAAAGCAAAACTCAGACATTCCAACAAGGCTAGTTAGCATACTTTAATTTAAAATGTAACTTAGGTCATATGAGAATAATTAAATGTTACCACATTGTATCAAATAGAGTCACATATACACATATCATAAAATCCATATACATTAATTATAGCGAAATCTAATTAATCGCTAACACCCAAATATTCAATATACATTATCATTTCATAATACATTTATTGTAATAATATTTAAGTATGGAAATAATTATCATGTAGCAAATATTAATTACCCCATATAATTTAAATGTACATCACACAACAAAATGTCACATGGGATGTTCATGTAATTTAAAGGTCACGCATATTCCACCTTGTTTAATGATTTATATGAATACCCACACATGCTAATGTCACATAAAAAATATCATGCCACATAATATTTAATTAAATGAAAGGAGATTATTAGCCACACGAAATTTAATTAGGATACATTAATAATTTATTTTCTTATTAAATCACTCCTCTATTAAATAATCAAGAGATCATTTTATTGCATCACTATTATGGTGACATATCACATATACTCATATTTGAATAAATATTCAACTTAAATAGAAAAGTCAATAATAATATTATTCAAAATTCTCGAGTATCACATCCTCCCTCCCTTAAAAAAAATTTCGTCCTCGGAATTGATACAAGGTTACACACAAATAAATGGGGATAGTCCCTCCTCATCTTACTCTTTAATTCCCACGTAGCTTCCTCGGCGTCGTGGTTTCGCCAAACCACCTTTACAGAAGTTATACTCTTGTTTCTCAAGGTCTATTCTTTCCTATCTAGTATTTGGACAGAAATTTCCTCATAAGTCAAATTCTTCTCCACTTGAATCGGCTCATAGGATATCACGTGCTTATAGTCGGGTTTGTACGGACATAACACGGAGATGTGAAACACGTTGTGGATGTGTTCCAGCTCAGGCGGTAAAGCTACCATATACGCCACTTCGCCCACCCGCTTCAAAACTTCGAATGGCCCTATGAACCTCAGACTCAATTTTCCTTTCTTGCCAAATTTGATCTTTCCTTTTCAGGGAGATACTTTTAAGAATACGAAACTACCGACTTCAAAGTCTCGGTCCTAACGATGCAAGTCTGCATATTTCTTCTGACGATCTTGAGCGGCTACTAATCTGGCTTTTATTGTTGTCACCACATCGGCCGTCTGTTGAACTATTCCCGGCCCCAAACGTTGTCGTTCTCTGACTTCATCCCAACACAACGGTGTTTTGCACTTCCTCCCGTAGAGAGCTTCATAAGGTGGCATACCGATACTCGTGTGATGACTATTATTGTAAGCAAATTCTACTAAGGGTAAGTGGTCATCCCAGTTTCCCTTAAAATCCATTACGCAAGCTCGAAGCATATCTTCGAGTGCCTGTATGGTTCTTTCACTTTGTCCGTCTGTCTGAGGATGATAAGCGGTACTCAACCTCAGTTGTGTTCCCATTCTCTCTTGCAGGCTCTTCCAGAAATTTGACGTGAAGCGCGGGTCTCGATCGGAAACGATTGACACCGGCACTCCATGTCGCGACACTATTTCCTTCACGTATAAATTTGCTAATTGGTTAAGGTTGAAACGAATCTTGATCGGTAGAAAATGAGCTGTCTTTGTTAATCGATCCACGATAACCCAAATGGCATCAAAACCCTTTTGTGTGACTGGAAGTCCCACCACGAAATCCATCGTAATGTGCTCCCATTTCCACTCTGGTATTTCCAGCGGTTGAAGTAGGCCACTCGGCCTCTGATGTTCTGCTTTGACTCGTTAGCAAGTGAGACATCTACTTACGTATTCTGCAACCTCTCGCTTCAGATTAGGTCACCAAAAATGTTGTCGTACATCCCGGTACATCTTCGTCCCTCCAGGATGAACAGAATATCTCGTGTTATGTGCCTCGCGCAAAATTTCCTCCCTTAGTTCAGCAATAGCTGGCACCCACACTCGAGTTTTGAATCTCAAAATACCATCCTTATCCATTCAGAACGTTTCTTCCTCACTTCCTGTTATCCGCTTCTTTATCTTCTCGCACTCCTAATCCGTTTCTTGTGCTTCTTTGATTCGATCCAATAATGTTGGACGAGCTTCCATTACAAACAACTTCTCACTGGGCCCTCGACGTTCCGCAACTTCTATTTCCAATTTTTCCATGTCTCTTATTAACTCCTCTTGAGTTGTTAATGTGAACAGTTTCTCCCTTCCTTTCCTACTTAGCGCGTCAGCTACTACGTTGGCCTTTCCCGGGTGATAAAGAATTTCGCAGTCATAATCCTTGATTAATTCTAACCACCTCCTTTGTCTCATATTTAGCTTCTTCTGTGTGAAAATATACTTCAGACTTTTGTGGTCTGTATATATCTCACATTATTCTCCGTACAGGTAGTGCCTCCAAATTTTTAACGCAAAAACTATTGCTGGTAGTTCCAAGTCGTGGGTAGGGTATCGTTTTTCATAATCCTTCAATTGTCGTGACGCGTATGCAATGACTTTACCGTGTTTCATAAGCACACAACCGAGTCCTTTATGCGACGCATCACTATACACCACAAATCCTGACGTACCATCTGGTAAGGATAATACAGGTGCTTCGCTTAACCTCTTCTTCAGTTCTTGAAAACTCTCTTCGCATTTATCCGTCAACACGAACTTCACCGTCTTCCTTGTTAAATTGGTTAACGGGGTTGCTATCTTAGAAAAATCTTGGATAAATCTTCGATAGTACCCGGCTAACCCTAAGAAACTTCTTACTTCTGTCGGCGTCCTTGGTTGTTCCCAACCACTAACAGCCTCTACCTTCGCAGGGTCCACTGAAATCCCATTCTGGTCTATTATGTGTCCCAAGAATTGGACCTTCTCCATCCAGAATTCACACTTAGAAAATTTTGCGTACATCTTCTCCTTCCTTAGTGCTTCCAACACCATCTTTAAATGTTCGGCGTGCTCTTCTTTGGTCTTTGAGTAGATTAGGATGTCATCGATGAAAACTACTATAAACTTATCCATGTATGCTTTGAAAACTCGATTCATCAAGTCCATGAACGCTGCTGGGGCGTTGGTCAAACCGAACGACATCACTAAAAATTCATAGTGTCCATATCGGGTTCGACTCGTACCTTTAGTTGATGATAACCCGTTCGTAGATCTATCTTAGAGAACCACTTTGCTCCCTTCAATTGATCAAAAAGGTCATCTATCCATGGTAATGGATATCTATTCTTAATCGTTACTTTGTTCAACTCTCGATAGTCGATACAAAGCCTCATCGATCCATCTTTCTTCTTGACGAATAACACTGGTGCTCCCCAAGGAGACACATTTGGCCGAATATAACCTGTATCTAATAATTCTACAATTGTATCATCAATTCCTTCATTTTCACCGGTGCCATACAATACGGAGCTTTCGAAATCGGTGCAGTTCTCGGTGCTAAATCTATTACGAATTTGATTTCTCTGTCTGGCGGAAGGCCAGGCAGATCATCAGGAAACATGTCTTGAAATTCTCTCACTACTGATATATCTTTCGCTTCTACTCCCTTCTTTTGAGTATCCGCAATATAGGCTAAATAACCCACACATCCTTTCTTTAACAATTTCTTGGCATGCATCGTCGTAAGACAACAGGATTGCTCAAGCGATGAGCTACCATAAAATACTACCTTAGACCGATTTGAAGTATGAAGGTTCACACTTTTCTTTCGACAATCGATCATCGCAGCGTGGCTGGATAACCAATCCATTCCTAATATCACGTCAAACTCTCCCAGTCTTATCAGAATCAAGTCTATACTGAGTTCGTGACCTCTAATGCTTGCAGAACAATTTCGGTAAACGAACTCTACTAAAATTACTTCCTTATTTGCAATCTCTATGTTCAAAGGATTCTCTAAACGTTCTAGGGGTAAGTTCAAACGTGTAGCAAAATCTTCAGACACAAAGGAACAGGTAGCACCCGAATCAAATAATACATATGCATTTATATTATTGATTGGTACAATACCTGACACCACGTCTTTTGCAGCAACTGCGTCTTGGACGGTCATGTTAAAAGTTCAGGCCGTCGAGCAATTGGGCTGTGCTGGTCCACTTATCATTAGCTTGCTTCCCACTTGGTTGTCGTTTCCCCCGGTGTTCCTCTTCTTTGGGCAATCCTTGATCTGGTGTTCAGTCGAGCCGCAACCGAAACATCCTCGGTTTTTCTTCGGCTTTGGACAATGGGGTGCAATGTGCCCTTCTTGGCCGTAGTTGAAACAGACATTGCGCCCTTTCCAGCATTCCCCTTGATGGTTCTTTCCATATTTAGAGCATACCTCAGCCCTTTTCTTAAATCCTCCCTGATAACTTCCCGACTGGTTGCTTCGGTTGTTGTTGTTGTTGTTGTTGTTATCCCACTTCCTTTTTCCTAAATTGCTTCCTCCACTGCTATTTCCCCCACGACTTTCTCCTCCAGAATTCTTATTCTTCTTCTCCTTGTTGTACTGACTTAACGCCTCACTACCTCCCTTAGCAATGATCGCCTTTTCCAACAGTGTGGCGAACGAATCGATTTGGAGAACTGACACCTTGTTGAATAACCAAGGTTTCAGCCCTAACTCAAAGCGTCTAGCCTTCCTTTCTTCGATGTCGACACAGTGTGTAGCGAATCGTGCGAGCTCATTGAATCTTGCCGCATACGGAGCTATCGTCATCTCTCCTTGCTTCAGTTCCAAGAATTTAATCTCCATCTTATTCTTCATGCTCTTCGGGAAGTAATTCTCGAAGAATAGAGTGGTAAACCTATCCTAGGCTATCACTCCTTCACCCGCTCTTTGTTGATTGGCTTCCCACCAGTAATTCGCTTCACCCTTCATCATATAAGTAGTGAATATCGTCTTCTGATCTTCTCCTACTTGAGCAATAGCAAACGCCTTTTCCATTTCCTTGATCCAGGTTTGTGCTTCGATGGGATCGGTAGTTTCCCTAAACTCGGGCGGTCCTACACTCTTAAAATCTTTGAAGTTCATTACTGGTGCAGCTAGGGGGTTGGGGTGTACTGGTTCGTTGTTCCTTCCCCGTAGGGCTTCTCCTAGCAAGTCTACTAGTCGTTGAATGGGGTCCGCTTGGTTCCTTTCGACTGACTCATCCAACTCGGCGATTCTACGTCTGGGCGGCATTTTCTGCAACACAAGATTTTACTCTTATTTTCTAAGCATAAAACTCAGGCATTTCTCTAATGCAGAAATTTAATAACACAGTGATGAAACAAAAACATTTATATTCATATGCCAAGTTGTTACATCATGATGATTTCTTGCATACTACTATAAATGTTACCTCTATCCCCTAATATTACAAAAGGTGGGGAAAACATCAACATACTACCCTTATCATCAAAAAGGGTTCACATAACAATTCCGTATCTCACACAGTAGATCGGAGATTAAATAACGATGTACATCTAGACATACTACTAACACTACTAAACTACTAATCGCTAGATTTCATCCCAACATCCCGCGCTCCACTACACGGATAAATTCCTGCTGCGTGATATGTGCTACCAAATCCCGACTCACAGTGTATCGTGTCTGCCCCTGCTCTGCCGGGTAGTGGTACACACCATCTACTAACCTCTCCATAGCTGTGCGAAAAACATAGCTCATCTTATTCGTCTTCCTTTTCTTGCATCTCACCTCATCCTCTAGGTCGTTAGCTCTGTCATTGGCTTCCTCCCACTTTTCCTGGAAGTGGATCCTATCCATCACCTCCATCTCTAACTGTGCACGAAGGGCCTCCTTTTCTGCCTTCTCGGACAACTCCCTCTGCTCGGACTCCTCCAGCTTTCCCACCAATTCTACGCTCCGAGCTACTGAACGGTGAAAAAGGGCTCCTATCTGAATACCGGCTTCCTTGCGATGTGCAAGCTCCACCTCCACCTCCTACATCTTTAGTTTTTGCTGATCGTTCTCCTCCCTCAACTTCTGGATTTCCGCCTCTCGATCCTGAGCTTCGGTCTCTAATTCTAAGATCCGTTCTTCGTACTCTCCCAATATGTGATCCTCGATAGGGGTCTCGTCAGGGTCTGTCTCAGGCTCCTCCTCCATGGGTTCTTCCTCGGGGTCAGACTCTATCTCTATTGGTCCTTCAAGGTCAGACTCCACCTCTTCATCTATTATTGGTGCCTCATACACCACGTGTATATCACGTGGCTCCTCCTCGACAATCCAACCATTACCTCCCACGCTTGACATCCTACAGCCACAAACACAAGACAAAACAACAAACTCTATCAGAAGGTCAAATAGAACCTAAGTTCATTGTATGGAATGAAATTATATTTCATAATGCTACTAAGTCTTCACAAAAACTCTATATGAGTTTTATCTCCTCCTAGTTCCTAAATTCTTCTAAGGTTATAGTCTAAGGATTCTTGCTCCTAAGGTTTATAACCTAATGCTCTGATACCAACCTGTGACGCCCCCAAATTCTGACGCCACTGTCTCGAATTTGGTTCATCACGTTCTAACACAATAATGACATAAAACTAATGCAGCGGAAAACATAGAATAAATTACATTGATTTAATATAATTATTCTCGTCCCAAGGTCTCGCAACCGATACCACAATACTATCCAAAAGTCTTAATTTAACTGAAACATAGTGCTAATACATAATCCATGCCTAATCTTATTGCATAACCAAATCTAGAAACTTAAAACAACATAGTAAAATAATCTCCTGCCTAAGGGAGAACAAAGCTACTCCGTAGTTTTGCCCTTTCCCTTATCCTTGCCTGAAGGTTCACCTCGCTTTGCCTTAACTGAAAGATTTAAAGAAAGTAAGAATGAGCAACAAATTTTCCCAGCAAGTGATGTAATAACAAGGGTAAACAATTAAAAGTTTGATGTCTCGAGAATATAAGGGATAGTTCGAGAATATTATGAATTATCAATTATTTCGAATAAAGTTGTTATGAACGGATAATCTCAATAAGATTCAAGAAATAATCCTGACAAAGTTCGAGATGCAAAACACTGAGTAGTCTCAAAGGACTAAGAACTCCTGCTAGAATTAACAGTTTTTATACTAAAAATCCAATAAAAACAAGTACACAAGTGATCAGTGTGACGCCCCCAAATTCGGGTCTCTAAATACCCGGATCCGGTCATCACGATCCAACATAAACATCCACCTATAACAACATATGGTATCTAAAATGCGGAATAAAATAAACATACGTTGTTCATTACCAGGTGTTACTAGTCCCAGAATACAAATAACCTTTAACACATACACAATCCATACCCTAATAGCTATCAGGGATTAAATTATATTACAGAAGTCAACTACACATAATTTTATTTTCTGCTACATGAAGTCTATCACTTCATCTTTTCCTTTCCTTTGTTCTTCCCTGACGTCTCGGGTTTAGCTGCAATGAAGTCATGATATAGCAAGAATGAGCAACGAGTTTGCCCAACAAGTTTAAAGTGCAACAACAAAGATATATCATGATGAAGGGGTATTAAAGGAATTTCAACAATAGAATAATCAGAAGCAAGAACATTAAATGTTTTTAGAACAATTGATAGTCAAATAGACTTTGAACGATAACTTCCAGAGGAGTCAATAGCTAGTTGACCCTCTGGTTACTGGCTACAGAATAACGTACTTGAGGGGATCAGCCTCGCGTACCCTATGTATATGCATAACATTTAATTCTGCTATTTGTACCTTATATACGGTACGTGGGGTACTCCCCTATAAATAAAGGGGTGTTCATACAGTCTAAGAATCCTTACCATTGATTGGTTCGGATAGCTTTTATAAATTCTCACATCATTGTCTGACCGAACAAGGGTTCAGACTTAACCATGAATGGTTTATAAATTCCTGAATTTAAATATACGAATTTCAAATGCACGAGTGCGAATGTCAATAAATATACAGATGTGGAATAATTTAGAAAGTAATTAGTCCACTTATGGCATGCTTGGAGATAAAAACTCAAGCTTAAAGAATAACTTGCAACAGTATATATATACCTTTTTGCACGAATTAAAAATAGTGCATAAGGTTTAGAAATTTGCTCAATGTAAAAGTTGGGTAAAGAAGAACTTGCAATAATGTAAGAAGTTTAGGGTTAGGAACTTGCCTGTTTGCTCAGCTACAATTTAAATCTTAGCTTTAATTATTTGACCTTGGATAACCTATCAGCTGGTAGAGTTGGTTTATCCATTAGCATTGCGTAATTATACCCACTTATGCTATTTATTTAACAGATAAACAATTCACCGAATACATTTAATTACTACCTAGCCATCAGTTAAACAGAATTTAATTTTAATGGCCTCTAGCTATTATTTAAAATAAACAATAGTAAATCATGGTTGCCTATCGTTTGAGTACCCTTCTAGCTGTGGGTTAAAATTTCTTATTTATTAGTTACAAAATAATTAATAAATTTAACATGATTTGATAACAACAAAATGGTAGTTGATCTCTTACTTAATCTTTTATTTACCTAATTACTATTCACCTTAAGGGTAATTGAGTAATTATTACCCTAGTTCCTTATTCAACCTTAGTTAGATACTCAGTGTACAAATTCTACACACACTTAATTATTAAATATTTATTGAGTAATTCTTGAGTGCTTGTTATCTTTGTTTATTAAGGGCCACAGATAATTAACTTATTAATCTCACCCATACTTAATCATTATTTCATTAATGATTAAGTGATTATTGTCCTTATTAGCTTTATTCATACCTAATTATTATTAATTAAATAATAATTAGATATTTATTATCTTTACTTATTATTTATGTATAACTAATAAACAATTGCTTGTTAACCTTGTTCATAATTAATCATTAGATATTTATTATTTAACTTTATTATTTAATATTAATTACAATGATAATTAAAAGTATTTATTATCCTTATTTATTATTTATTGGCAAATAATAAATAATTATTTCATTGAATATTTGTTATCTTTATTTATCACTTATTGACAAATAATCAATTTATTAACTTAATTCATACTTGATTATTATTTAATAGTAATTAAGCAATAATCAACTATTTACTAACTTTATTTATTATTTAAGGATAAATAATAAATAATTAATCTATTAATTTCATTTATACTTAATTATTATTTAATAAAAAATAATAATTAAATATTTATTATCTTTACTTATTATTTATAAATAAATAATAAATAATTATTTATTGACTTTATTCATACTTAATTATTATTATTATTAATTAAATAATAGTTAGATATTAATTATCTCTTATTATAATAAATAATTATTTTATTAATCCTATTATTATTTAATGTTAACTAAATGATAATTTGGAATTTACTATTTATTTATTAATTATGGATAAGTAATTATCACTGTCTTATCATGCACCAACCGATTCTCAGCCACCAACAATTAATTAGAGTTTACAGGCCTAACGACTCGAGTCTAGCAAGTCATGTGTCACAAACTGAACAAAGCTACATGGACATTTCGTCGAGCACCTTGTGGGCGTACCAAGGATCGACGCTGGCTTAGCCCCTAGGCAATATTGTGCTGCCGAACCTTATGGTTCTTATACAGTCCCAACTAAGCAGTGAAACACAACAAATTTCCCAATTCAAAACCAAATATCAACTAAAAATAATTCAATACCAGTTTATTAATCGAAGGAACCAACTCAATACAATGCCATGTATAATCTAATCAACCCAATTGACTGCTAGAACCTTTAAGGTTCACCAACAACAATTTTTTTTTTCAAATAAAAGCCTAATACAGTATGTGACATTACCAACACAGTCGGTATTATAAGGCTTAAGCATACCAGAAGGAGTTTATACAAACCCAGTACAAGAACCATCACGTTTTTCCAATAAGCCTAACACAGCTGAACAACACAACCTAATTACAGGAAGAAAGAAACTAAAACAACTACAAGGAAGTCAGCAACTGGGTATACCTTGAGCTCGATCGCGTTGCGACTCTTCTCCTCCTACCGAAATACGTAATCAAGCTGGTCATTCACAGCAACTGGAATTGCAACCCCCAATTGGTACCCCTGTTCCCTCTCTCTGATTAAATTCTGAACCCTAAAAATTTCTCTCTGATTTGGGTCTCACCAAGCAAGAAATCAGTAACTATGGTATGGGGATGGGCTGCAATTTATAGAGGGAAAATTACCCAAATCGTGCGGACAATACCCTAAGGCTGAGTCATTAACTGACGGTAGGAGAGGAGTAGACGGTAAGTCTCATCAGTCCATCTGAGCCCAGCTGTGGAATCGCCGGCCAACCCCTCGAGCCGCGTACTTCTCACCGGTCAAATCGCCTGGTCGTGTCGCCGGATTTTAGGGACCTCCGGTCCGTTAACCACTCGCTTGGTTGCGTTGGTTGACCCTTGGTCGTTCGCGGGTCCTTTCGTCACGCCGCTCGTTCGCCTTGCTGTCACCGGCGACTGACAGCTCTTCCTTCTGTCTTGCTTCGCTGTCGATTTGAGGGCTTGGGGTTTGCTAGGGTTTGATTCTCTCTTCTCCTTCACTCAGTCATTTCCCCTGATTCGCTTGCTGTGTGAAAACCCTCCCCTCACGAATTGATTTTGCCGGTTATCCTTCTTTAGCTCACTGGTTGCCCCAAAAACAAAATGGACCTAACCCGTTGTATTGGACCGACCCGGCATGGAAAAGATGGATCCGACCAAATAAAAAGGAATGGGCTCATCAAAAGTGGAGTTGGATCAGATCAATAGGAAGGTGGCCCAATTAGGAAAAATAAGATAAAATTGGGCTGGCTTAATAAGAATTTGGGTCTATTGAAATAAAAGTAACTAGCCCAACTTGAAGTTATTGTGCTCTTAATATTAAATTTGAATTAAGTAATTCAATTAATTAATAAAAATTTATTTCACTAATAATTCCTTATTTGAATTATTTAAATCCGGTAATAATAAAATAAATTTGTTTATTAATCTTCTTCCAATTTCTTCCAAATAAAATCTTTGGAGTTAACCCATTAATTCAAATCGCACTAATAATGAGCCCCTATAATGCAAGAAGTTTATTGGACCTATAATTATATAATTAAATAAACATTCTTACATGGATCCAATTAAATTTATAAATTATATATAAAATGAACTTTATTTATTAAAATAAATCAATACGATGTTTAAAAATCCTCGGACATTACATCCTCTCCCCCTTATAAAAATTCCGTCCTCGGAATTTCAATCTAAGGTTACTCGAACAACTGAGGGTAATTTGCTCTCATCTTTTCTTCGAGTTCCCACGTGGCCTCTTCTACCGCGTGATTTCTCCAGAGAACTTTTACCGAGTGAATGATTTTATTCCTCAGCTTCTGCTCTTTCCTATCTAGTATTTGAACAGGAATCTCCTCGTACGATAAATCCCTTTCGACTTGAATTGGTTCATAGGAAATAACATGTTTGTAATCTGGCTTATACGGACGCAACACTGATACGTGGAACACGTTGTGGATGTGCTCAAGTTCAGGAGGTAATGCTACCTCATACGCCACCTCGCCTATCTTCCTCAATATTTCAAAAGGTCCTATGAACCTAGGGCTCAATTTACCCTTCTTCCCAAAACGGATCTTCCCTTTCCAGGGTGATACCTTCAGAAACACAAAGCTACCAACTTCAAAATCTCGTTTTTGACGATGTAAGTCGGCATGCTTCTTCTGGCGATCCTGGGCTGCTACTAATCGCTGTCTTATTACTTTAATAATTTCCACGGTTTGTTGTACCAATTCCGGTCCCAACAATCTCCGTTCACCAACTTCATCCCAACACAACGGCGTTCGACACTTCCTTCCATATAGCACTTCGTACGGTGGCATACCAATGCTAGCGTGATAACTGTTGTTGTAAGCGAATTCTACCAGTGGCAAATGATCGTCCCAGTTGCCACTTAAATCCATCACAACTGCCCGGAGCATATCCTCTAGGGTTTGAATTGTTCGCTCACTCTGACCATCAGTCTGGGGATGATATGCCGTACTCATTCTTAACTGTGTTCCCAGTCTTTCCTGTAGGCTTCTCCAAAAATTTGACGTGAAGCGCGGATCTCTATCAGACACAATAGATACCGGCACTCCATGTCGTGATACTATTTCCTTCACGTATAGTTTCGCCAACTGTTCCAATTTGTACCTGATCTTGATTGGTAGGAAATGGGCAGACTTGGTCAAACGGTCTACGATTACCCAGATGGCGTCCAGACCCTTTTGGGTTGTTGGGAGTCCTACCACAAAATCCATAGTAATGTGCTCCCACTTCCATTCGGGAATCTCCAAGGGTTGCAACAATCCGCTCGGTCGCTGGTGCTCTGCCTTAATCCTCTGGCAAGTTAAACACCGGCTGACGAATTCTGCAACTTCCCCTTTCAAATGCGGCCACCAATAATGTTGATGAAGATCTTGATACATTTTGGTGCTACCCGGATGTACCGAAAATCTCGTATTATGGGCCTCCTGCAAAATCTCTTCCCTTAAGTCTGGTACGTAGGGTATCCAGATCCTTCCCTCGAATCTCAGCAATCCTGTGCTGTCAACCTTATACTTCGAGGCTTTTCCCTCCGATAACTGTTTCTTAATGTCAATGCATTCCTCGTCAAATTCTTGAGCCTCCTGTATCTTATCCAGTAGAGTTGGACCTACAGTCACGGCGAACACCTTTTCGTCCACCTCCATTGGATACCTAACCTCCAGTTCCAGACGTTCAAAGTCCTTTACCAATTCCTCTTGAATTGTCAGCTGCATCAACTTTACCTTTCCTTTCCTGCTTAAGGCATCAGCCACTACATTTGCTTTGCCCGGATGGTACAGAATTTCACAGTCGTAGTCCTTAATCAATTCTAACCATCGGCGCTGCCTCATGTTCAGCTCCTTTTGAGTGAAGATATATTTCAGACTTTTGTGATCCGTATATATCTCGCACTTCTCACCATATAGGTAGTGTCTCCAAATCTTCAAGGCGAAAACTACCGCTGCTAACTCCAAGTCATGAGTCGGGTAACCCTTCTCATAGTCTTTCAGTTGACGCGATGCGTATGCTACGACCTTGCCGTGTTGCATCAGCACACAGCCCAGACCCTTGTGTGACGCGTCGCTATACACTACAAAGCCTCCAGTGTTGTCTGGTAAGGTCAACACCGGTGCTTGGCTAAGTCTCTTCTTCAATTCCATGAAACTTTCCTCACACTTCTCCGACCAAACAAACTTGACTGTTTTCCTGGTGAGATTGGTCAATGGCGATGCTATCTTTGAAAAATCCTGTATGAACCTTCGATAGTATCCTGCCAATCCCAAGAAACTCCTGATCTCTGTTGGGGTTTTCGGTTGCTCCCAATTGATAACTGCTTCTACTTTTGCTGGGTCCACCGAAACACCGTTTTTGTCGATGACGTGACCCAGAAACTGTACCCTCTGCAACCAAAACTCACACTTAGAAAACTTCGCATACAACTTCTCCTTCCTGAGAGCTTCTAATACAATCTTTAAATGTTCAGCATGCTCCTCCTCTGTTTCTGAATACACCAGAATGTCATCAATGAATACGACTACGAACTTGTCCAAGTACTGCTTGAACACTCTGTTCATCATATCCATGAATGCTGCTGGTGCATTCGTCAATCCAAAAGACATTACCAGAAACTCGAAGTGCCCGTAACGAGTTCTGAATGCAGTCTTCGGGATATCTTCCTGCCTCACCTTCAGCTGATGATAGCCTGTTCTTAAGTCAATTTTTGAAAAGTATTTCGCTCCCTTAAGTTGATCAAACAGATCGTCGATTCTAGGAAGCGGATACCTATTCTTAATCGTAACTTTGTTCAACTCCCGGTAGTCGATACAAAGTCGCATAGAACCATCTTTCTTCTTTATAAACAGAACTGGCGCTCCCCAAGGGGACACACTCGGTCTGATATAACCTTTATCTAACAGCTCCTGCAGTTGCACCATCAACTCCTTCATCTCTACAGGTGCCATTCGATACGGCGGCTTCGATATTGGTGCGGTTCCCGGTGCCAAATCGATCACAAACTCAGTTTCCCTATCCGGCGGCAGTCCTGGAAGTTCATCGGGAAAGACATCGGCGAAATCTCTCACGACTGGTATTTGACTCATCTCATCCCCGACCTGACGAGTATCGACCACATGGGCCAAATAACACTCGCATCCTTTCTTCAGTAATCTCCTTGTTTGCATCATAGTGAGACAACAAGATGGTTTTGGTGATTTGCTGCCATAAAATACCACCTTCGACTTATTAGAAGTCTTTAGGTGTATACATTTCTTCTTACAGTCAATAACTGCTCCGTGGGTTGATAGCCAATCCATTCCCAAGATTACATCGAACTCTCCCAGTCGAATTGGTATCAGATCCACATTGAGCTTAAATCCTCGCAATTCAGCACAACAATTCCTATGAATGCATTCTACGGGGATAATTTCCTTGTTGGCTACTTCTACGTTCATAGGGTGTTTTAACTTTTCACAAGGTACATTTAACTGCCTAGCAAATTCTTCGGAAACAAAAGAGCAAGTAGCACCCGAATCAAATAGCACATATGCATTTATATCATTGATTGGGATGATACCTGACACCATGTCTTTGGATTCCATGGCATCCTGCATAGTCATGTTGAACGTGCGGGCTGTTGGCCTGTTGGCTTGACTGGATGGTGGCCCGTAGTTCAATCGGTTGCTGTTTCCACTGTTGTTGTTTCGGTTGCCACTCCCGGCGTCGCTTTTCTTCTTCGGACAATCCCTCATTTGGTGTTCGGGTGCTCCACATGAAAAACATCCCCCCTTTGGCTTATTCTGACATTGGGGAGCCATGTGCCCCGGCTGTCCGCAACGGTAACACACACTCCTTCCCTTCATACATTCCCCGGTGTGATTCTTGCCGCAATTATTGCACCTGCCTGGTTTCTTTGCCTCCCCTCCAGACTGGTTTCCTCCGGGTTTATTGCTCCCGAAAGATTGGCTCTCACTCCATTTGCGCTTATTGGGGTTGCTGCCCCCGCGGCTCCCTGCCTTCGGGCCCTCATGTCCTTTCTTCTTCTCTTGGTTGTATTTGGCCAGGGCCTCACTGCCACCCTCTGCAATGATTGCCCTCTCCATCAATTCTGCAAATGTTCTGATTTTCAATACCGCTACAGAACGGTATAACCATGGTTTCAACCCTTGCTCAAACCTACGAGCTTTCCTTTCCTCGGTGCTGACTTGGTGAGCTGCAAACCGTGCCAACTCATTAAACTTAGCTGCGTACTCAGCCACAGACATGTTCCCTTGTTTCAGTTCCAGGAACTTGATCTCCATCTCCTGCTTCATGCTCTCTGGAAAGTAATTTTCCAAGAACATTTCCTTAAAACGATCCCAAGCGACAGTGCCTTCTTCCACTCGGCCTCTGTTGGCCTTCCACCAGTAGTTTGCCTCGCCTTTTAACATGAAGGTAGCAAAACTTGTTTTCTGTTCCTCTGCCACCCGTGCTACCTCAAAGACCTTCTCTATCTCTTCTATCCAGGTCTGTGCTTCGATTGGGTTAAGAGTTCCCTTGAACTCAGGTGGTCCAACTAATTTAAAGTCTTTAAAATTTGCCAGATGATGCGCTGGCTCGGCTGCTGCTTGGCCCCCTCCAGGTGGCGGCCTTGATTGCATGGCTTCTGCCAGCATTTCCGCAAACATCCTCATCGGGTTGGATTGATTTCCAACTTCGCTTTCTGATTCCTTAACCTGTCGGTTTCGTGGTCGTCCTCTTGGCGGCATGTTTTGAATGAGGAAACTGATGACTTTTACCTATAGATTTATATTTTACATGACATGTTATTAAAATAAGCAATCAAGGGCACAATATCTATTAACACATTTGATTTAAGTGAAACATTTGCATTTATATTCATATACCACTGTTTTGTTACAAGACTAAACCTGTGGCATACTGCTATAAATGCGCCACTGTGTGCCCTAACCATCAATAACCTTTCCCCCTAGACAAAAGTGGGGAATCCTAATCTTTCATCCCTAAAGATCACAAAAGTTGGGGTTTAACTGCTACCCCAAGCATAAATACAGATATAAAGCTTCACAAGATAACATAAATATGTCCCTAATATGACAAAAAGTGGGACTGACTGTACTGGCAACTAAATAACCATCCTATCCCATCACTATACATCATGACGGATCCGAGCCTGCTGACCAGAGAATGCTCCATCACCGACCCTGCGACGAACAGAGCGACTGGACTCCCCTACCTTAGTTCGGGGTCTCCTGTAGGCTGCATCTAGGGCGTGGCCTAGGGTCTCTATCCTCACAGATCTGGCCTCCAGCTGGTCCTCTAGCTGATCAACCCTCCTGGCCTCCCTGGCCCAGGCCTCCCTGACGCGCATCCTCGCAGCCACCTCCAGTCCAGCCTCGAACCTCATAGCCTCCTGTTTCGCCCTCAGGTAGGCGATCTGCAGATCCCTCTGCTCCAACCTCTCTCTCAACTCAGCATTTCGGGCCACTAGATGATGTAGCAGTGGTCCGACCTGCTGTGCTAAGGACTCGTAGCCCTGCAGCTGTACCTTAGCCACCCCTAAATCATGCTCGAGCTGGTAGGCCAGGTCTCTGTACTGGTCCTCCATAAACTGATGGGTCTGGTTTTGCTCCTCCAAATGAGCAATCCGAGCCTCCAGCTCCTCATTTCTGTCAGTCAACCCCTCGATAATATCATCGGCAGTGGACCCCATGCCATCAACATCAGCAGGTGGCTCCTCCCCCTCGGTCTCGGGGTCCTCCTCCTCAGCCTCTGGATCCTGACTGCCTGACCTCATGACTCTACCTACTACCGGCTCTGGTAGCTCCCTAAGGTAGTCCTCCTCCGGCTCGGACTCCTCCTGTAAGAATCCTGGGGCAGTAGGAGCATAGCCCACCAGCTGCTCCGAAACTACTGGTATGTCTGTAAATATCTCCCCCTCCTCACGGGCTCCACTGGTCTCCCCTACAGCAGCCATCCTACAAACACACAAAAACTAACATTAGTACAGCAATAAAATATATTCATTGAAGAAATGAAGTTATATTTCATTGGGTACTACTCGACTCGATGAATTCCCCAATTCATCAAAACCACATATGATAAATCTCCTCGATTTATTTCCTAATGCTCGATACGAGTTTGCTATGAAAGTTATAACCTAGGTTTCGTGATCCTAAAGTTTATAACCTACGGCTTTGATACCAACCTGTGACGCCCCCAAATTCGGGTCTCTAAATACCCGGATCCGGTCATCACGATCCAACATAAACATCCACCTATAACAACATATGGTATCTAAAATGCGGAATAAAATAAACATACGTTGTTCATTACCAGGTGTTACTAGTCCCAGAATACAAATAACCTTTAACACATACACAATCCATACCCTAATAGCTATCAGGGATTAAATTATATTACAGAAGTCAACTACACATAATTTTATTTTCTGCTACATGAAGTCTATCACTTCATCTTTTCCTTTCCTTTGTTCTTCCCTGACGTCTCGGGTTTAGCTGCAATGAAGTCATGATATAGCAAGAATGAGCAACGAGTTTGCCCAGCAAGTTTAAAGTGCAACAACAAAGATATATCATGATGAAGGGGTATTAAAGGAATTTCAACAATAGAATAATCAGAAGCAAGAACATTAAATGTTTTTAGAACAATTGATAGTCAAATAGACTTTGAACGATAACTTCCAGAGGAGTCAATAGCTAGTTGACCCTCTGGTTACTGGCTACAGAATAACGTACTTGAGGGGATCAGCCTCGCGTACCCTATGTATATGCATAACATTTAATTCTGCTATTTGTACCTTATATACGGTACGTGGGGTACTCCCCTATAAATAAAGGGGTGTTCATACAGTCTAAGAATCCTTACCATTGATTGGTTCGGATAGCTTTTATAAATTCTCACATCATTGTCTGACCGAACAAGGGTTCAGACTTAACCATGAATGGTTTATAAATTCCTGAATTTAAATATACGAATTTCAAATGCACGAGTGCGAATGTCAATAAATATACAGATGTGGAATAATTTAGAAAGTAATTAGTCCACTTATGGCATGCTTGGAGATAAAAACTCAAGCTTAAAGAATAACTTGCAACAGTATATATATACCTTTTTGCACGAATTAAAAATAGTGCATAAGGTTTAGAAATTTGCTCAATGTAAAAGTTGGGTAAAGAAGAACTTGCAATAATGTAAGAAGTTTAGGGTTAGGAACTTGCCTGTTCGCTCAGCTACAATTTAAATCTTAGCTTTAATTATTTGACCTTGGATAACCTATCAGCTGGTAGAGTTGGTTTATCCATTAGCATTGCGTAATTATACCCACTTATGCTATTTATTTAACAGATAAACAATTCACCGAATACATTTAATTACTACCTAGCCATCAGTTAAACAGAATTTAATTTTAATGGCCTCTAGCTATTATTTAAAATAAACAATAGTAAATCATGGTTGCCTATCGTTTGAGTACCCTTCTAGCTGTGGGTTAAAATTTCTTATTTATTAGTTACAAAATAATTAATAAATTTAACATGATTTGATAACAACAAAATGGTAGTTGATCTCTTACTTAATCTTTTATTTACCTAATTACTATTCACCTTAAGGGTAATTGAGTAATTATTACCCTAGTTCCTTATTCAACCTTAGTTAGATACTCAGTGTACAAATTCTACACACACTTAATTATTAAATATTTATTGAGTAATTCTTGAGTGCTTGTTATCTTTGTTTATTAAGGGCCACAGATAATTAACTTATTAATCTCACCCATACTTAATCATTATTTCATTAATGATTAAGTGATTATTGTCCTTATTAGCTTTATTCATACCTAATTATTATTAATTAAATAATAATTAGATATTTATTATCTTTACTTATTATTTATGTATAACTAATAAACAATTGCTTGTTAACCTTGTTCATAATTAATCATTAGATATTTATTATTTAACTTTATTATTTAATATTAATTACAATGATAATTAAAAGTATTTATTATCCTTATTTATTATTTATTGGCAAATAATAAATAATTATTTCATTGAATATTTGTTATCTTTATTTATCACTTATTGACAAATAATCAATTTATTAACTTAATTCATACTTGATTATTATTTAATAGTAATTAAGCAATAATCAACTATTTACTAACTTTATTTATTATTTAAGGATAAATAATAAATAATTAATCTATTAATTTCATTTATACTTAATTATTATTTAATATAAAATAATAATTAAATATTTATTATCTTTACTTATTATTTATAAATAAATAATAAATAATTATTTATTGACTTTATTCATACTTAATTATTATTATTATTAATTAAATAATAGTTAGATATTAATTATCTCTTATTATAATAAATAATTATTTTATTAATCCTATTATTATTTAATGTTAACTAAATGATAATTTGGAATTTACTATTTATTTATTAATTATGGATAAGTAATTATCACTGTCTTATCATGCACCAACCGATTCTCAGCCACCAACAATTAATTAGAGTTTACAGGCCTAACGACTCGAGTCTAGCAAGTCATGTGTCACAAACTGAGCAAAGCTACATGGACATTTCGTCGAGCACCTTGTGGGCGTACCAAGGATCGACGCTGGCTTAGCCCCTAGGCAATATTGTGCTGCCGAACCTTATGGTTCTTATACAGTCCCAACTAAGCAGTGAAACACAACAAATTTCCCAATTCAAAACCAAATATCAACTAAAAATAATTCAATACCAGTTTATTAATCGAAGGAACCAACTCAATACAATGCCATGTATAATCTAATCAACCCAATTGACTACTAGAACCTTTAAGGTTCACCAACAACAATTTTTTTTTTTCAAATAAAAGCCTAATACAGTATGTGACATTACCAACACAGTCGGTATTACAAGGCTTAAGCATACCAGAAGGAGTTTATACAAACCCAGTACAAGAACCATCACGTTTTTCCAATAAGCCTAACACAGCTGAACAACACAACCTAATTACAGGAAGAAAGAAACTAAAACAACTACAAGGAAGTCAGCAACTAGGTATACCTTGAGCTCGATCGCGTTGCGACTCTTCTCCTCCTACCGAAATACGTAATCAAGCTGGTCATTCACAGCAACTGGAATTGCAACCCCCAATTGGTACCCCTGTTCCCTCTCTCTGTTTAAATTTTGAACCCTAAAAATTTCTCTCTGATTTGGGTCTCACCAAGCAAGAAATCAGTAACTATGGTATGGGGATGGGCTGCAATTTATAGAGGGAAAATTACCCAAATCGTGCGGACAATACCCTAAGGCTGAGTCATTAACTGACGGTAGGAGAGGAGTAGATGGTAAGTCTCATCAGTCCATCTGAGCCCAGCTGTGGAATCGCCGGCCAACCCCTCGAGCCGCGTACTTCTCACCGGTCAAATCGCCTGGTCGTGTCGCCGGATTTTAGGGACCTCCGGTCCGTTAACCACTCGCTTGGTTGCGTTGGTTGACCCTTGGTCGTTCGCGGGTCCTTTCGTCACGCCGCTCGTTCGCCTTGCTGTCACCGGCGACTGACAGCTCTTCCTTCCGTCTTGCTTCGCTGTCGATTTGAGGGCTTGGGGTTTGCTAGGGTTTGATTCTCTCTTCTCCTTCACTCAGTCATTTCCCCTGATTCGCTTGTTGTGTGAAAACCCTCCCCTCACGAATTGATTTTGCCGGTTATCCTTCTTTAGCTCACTGGTTGCCCCAAAAACAAAATGGACCTAACCCGTTGTATTGGACCGACCCGGCATGGAAAAGATGGATCCGACCAAATAAAAAGGAATGGGCTCATCAAAAGTGGAGTTGGATCAGATCAATAGGAAGGTGGCCCAATTAGGAAAAATAAGATAAAATTGGGCTGGCTTAATAAGAATTTGGGTCTATTGAAATAAAAGTAACTAGCCCAACTTGAAGTTATTGTGCTCTTAATATTAAATTTGAATTAAGTAATTCAATTAATTAATAAAAATTTATTTCACCAATAATTCCTTATTTGAATTATTTAAATCCGGTAATAATAAAATAAATTTGTTTATTAATCTTCTTCCAATTTCTTCCAAATAAAATCTTGGGAGTTAACCCATTAATTCAAATCGCACTAATAATGAGCCCCTATAATACAAGAAGTTTATTAGACCTATAATTATATAATTAAATAAACATTCTTACATGGATCCAATTAAATTTATAAATTATATATAAAATGAATTTTATTTATTAAAATAAATCAATACGATGTTTAAAAATCCTCGGACATTACAATCAGCCTGTAGTACCCCAGATTATGCATAACTGTCACATGCTTATAAGTGCGCACGTCGGTTCCCTGACAATATATAATTTTTCTCTTTTTTTTCGGGTTGTTCATCTCAGTAGATAAGAGTCCTTACCAAGACAATTGGTTTGGAATAGCTTTCTAACACATGTATATTAGTCTAACCGAAACAATGGTTTAGACAACTTTTATAATCATATTCAATGATTTAATGAATACCAATACTCGCAATGAGGTTTAAGGGATATTAATCTTAAACCAAGCTTTAGAATATAAATGACAGTTTATAAAGCATAAGAGTCATTGTCACATACTTGTATGATACATGAATATACAAGTTTACATGCTTGCTCAATAAAGAGAAAGGGTTCGAATACTTGCACAATATACCACATCCTGCTCGAATGTAAATTGAGTAGGGTTAAAAGAAACTTGCCTGTTTGCTCAGCTACAAATACTCTATCTTTAATTTAAATTGTGTTGAAACGACCTAATCATTAATAAGTCGGTTCCTTAATTAGTATAACATTCTTACAAGTGGTTACGCACCACATAGTTTTAATACACAGTCACGTAAGTGGAATCATGATCACTAAGTCCATATTCGTAATTTCTCATCTTAGCTAAATGAGTTAGAAAATCTAGAATATCTCGACCCTAAGCATCAACATAAGCTCGAACACATAGTATATCAGTTCAATCATGCAATACAGCTTAAAACATTCATACATACATGCTGCAAGACTTTATTTACAAATTAAAACAACTGGGCTTTTCTGGCAACCTGCGCGGCCGCGCTGGTTTTGCCTTTAGGAGTGGCGCGGTCGCGCCACCCTCTGGGCAGACCAGAAAATGCAATTTCATTATGCTTGAACCTAGTTTATTCTTAGCATACTAGTTATTGTTATACATCAAGATACACATGTTTATGTCCTTATTAACTTGGTCTATAACTCTAGCATGCTCATTTAAATCCATTTGGAAGTCTTATGGTCCTAAGTCAGAAATTTCTACACTTTAGGCCAAACAAGTCCATTTCACACATAGTCTGCTATTATGGTCGAAATGTCCTATAATATGACTAGACAATACTTAATACGCATGCTCGGATGTAAACATCATATGCACACACTAAACACATAGCTTATACTTGAAATTCATGCATTAAACATGCTCGTACATGTCAAAATAATTCTTAGCTAAATGGTGCTCATGAAATTCATATCTAGAGGCATAATGAATCCTAACAATTATGCTTGTATGGTTAGAACACAACTTTTCATAGCATTTGACAACAATAGCTCTCACGTCTTAAGTTTTCTTGAAAATCTTCATGTTAGACTAACTAAACTTGCTTAACATCTCTATGTGACTCTTCGTATGCATTTATACAAGTATTTAGACCATATATGCATGCTTGTAAGCTCAGAATATCAAAGATACAAAGTTCATTAAGTGTTAGTTTACAAAACTTTAAGTTCTCTTTTAGAAAATTGTTAGAACCAAGCTAACACAACTCATTTCATGCAAGACCATTTCAGACCACACACAGATACACACATGGGCTTATTCAAGCTGAACTAACATGCTCATGACACCTGAAGGATCAAAAGTTCAATTTCACACTGGTGCACGGCGCGGCCGCGCCTGGTTTTGCCTGGGGAATAGCGCGGTCGCGCTGCTCCTCGGCAGAACCAGGTAACTCCCTGGATGGCAAAATTTCCAAAAACCAAAACCAATTCAAACAATGATCTGAGCATACCCATCTTACATAAGGCCTATAACCATGATATTAAGCATACCTAACATGATTCTAACAACTTAAAACAAGTAAACAATTAAGTTCAAGGATTAAATTCAACATTCATGCTATTTCTTCATAGTTTCGCATACTTAGCGATTTATCATGCTACAAACTCGTTTCTGAACCAAAATGGTTCGTTTAACTTTTGTTGTTTTCGTATTTGATTATACTAACAATGTATACCATCCACTTACAGATTACCACAACTTAGCTCAATCATTTTTGGTACATTATGAGCATGCATACATGTTATTTTCTGAGAACTCATGGAACTCAAGTTTGATAGCATAAAACATGATTAACACTTTAGTAACATGTATATGAACTTGACAACTCATATACATCAACTACTAACCAACTAACAAGAGATTCATGGTAAAACTCTCGAAATTTATATATAGAATGTAAGAACACAATCAAAGAGAAATTACCTCTTGAAGCTAATTGAGTACCCTAAATCTCCTACCTCAATTTCTGATTACTCCTTAGCTTCACCACACTCACTCTCTACTTGAACAATTCAGATTTCTTATAACCAAAATGAAGAACAGAAGGTCTCAATTTATAGAGTTTCCTTTGTCCATCTTTTAGATTTTGCCCAAGGATTCAACCCAAAGGAAGAAGAAAGAAACTTATGGGTAATGGAGATGGAGATTTGGTGGAATAGTGGTGAGGCACTATTTGGACCACTCCCCCCCTCCATCATCACCAAGCTCTAGCTCTCCACCAATTCTCAGCAAAGTGGGTGATAGACCAATGGCCTATATACGGCTGATTACTAGAGGGGGGCACTCAATTTGGGACAAAGCAAAACTCAGACATTCCAACAAGGCTAGTTAGCATGCTTTAATTTAAAATGTAACTTAGGTCATATGAGAATAATTAAATGTTACCACATTGTATCAAATAGAGTCACATGTACACATATCATAAAATCCATATACATTAATTATAGCGAAATCTAATTAATCGCTAACACCCAAATATTCAATATACATTATCATTTCATAATACATTTATTGTAATAATATTTAAGTATGGAAATAATTATCATGTAGCAAATATTAATTACCCCATATAATTTAAATGTACATCACACAACAAAATGTCATATGGGATGTTCATGTAATTTAAATGTCACGCATATTCCACCTTGTTTAATGATTTATATGAATACCCACACATGCTAATGTCACATAAAAAATATCATGCCACGTAATATTTAATTAAATGAAAGGAGATTATTAGCCACACGAAATTTAATTAAGATACATTAATAATTTCTTTTCTTATTAAATCACTCCTCTATTAAATAATCAAGAGATCATTTTATTGCATCACTATTATGGTGACATATCACATATACTCATATTTGAATAAATATTCAACTTAAATAGAAAAGTCAATAATAATATTATTCAAAATTCTCGGGTATCATAAGGGAATTGGGGGAAATGGCGCGCGGATGCTGCACTGATTTCTACTGATATACGCACGACGACCGCGGCTCTTAATCTGTGCGTCGCGGCTCCTGAATGAGCGCCGCGACCCTTGAGTTTATACGCCGCAACCCCTAATCTCTGATTGGGTTTTTTATTTTGTGCTGAAGGTTTGAGCGTCGCGGCTCTTGAAAGTGGATGTAGCGGCTCTTAAAACATGCCGCGACTCTTAATATTGTGCACCGCTGGTCCTGATCTCTGATTGGTGTGCGGCTGAAAGCTTGGTAGACCAAAATTTTCCCCTTTCCTCAGCCATTCCAAGCATGCTTCTCACACATTGAATTAATTCTCAATCTCCATAATTTTGATGAACATCTTATATCCCCTAAATTAATTTGCCAACAAAGCTCAACTTAATCAATTAGTTATGTAGAAATTAAGCAAAAACAAATAAACTAAATGAATTCAAATCTAATTTTTAATTAACCCATGGGTTGCCTCCCAGTAGCGCTTGTTTTTAAGTCTTTAGCCTGACTTCTTCTTTTTTAATCACTCGGGCTCGTTGGCATGGTCAAGAATGTCTTCGGTTGCGCATCCCATATCATGCTTCACTTGCCCAATTTCTTCCATCTTCCCTTGCTTTTCATTTTCTTTCCTTTCTTCACCGTGGTCATCTTCCCACGTCTAATTATCAAAAATCTCTTCTGCATCATAACACTCCTCCACATCGTTTGGCATTTTTATTGATCCAAACATGCTGATTGTGATTTCTTGGTCATTAACCCTCAACGTGAGTTCTCCGTTCTTTACATCAATCAAAGTGTGTCCAGTGGCTAGGAATGGTTGTCCCAAAATTAATGGAATCTTCTCATCTTCATCATAATCAAGAATAACAAAATCCACCGGGAAAACAAAGGCATCAACCTTCACTAGCATATCCTCGATAATCCCTTTTGGACGTGTGATTGATCTATCTGCCAGTTGTATAGTCATTTTTGTCGATTTTATTCCTTTCAAACCAGTCTCTCGTAGTTTAATAAAGGCATGAGATTAATGCTTGCGCCAAGATCACATAGAGCTTTTCCCATAAATTGCTTTCCAATAGTGCACGGGACTGTGAAACTCCCTAGATCTTGCATTTTAGTTGGTAACTTCTGCTAAATAACTGCACTACACTCCTTTGTTAAGGCTACCATTTCAAATCTCCCATCCTTCTTTTCTTTGAGAGAATTTCCTTTAAAAACTTGACATAACTCGGCAAATGCTCTAATGTCTCTGCAAATGAGATATTGATCTGCAATTTCTTAAAAACCTCCAAGAATTTGGAAAATTGACTGTCCAACTTATGATTCTTTAACCGTTGTGGATATGGTGCAACAAAATTCTCTGCTCCTTGCTTACCCTTGCATTGGTTCAATCCCAATTCTTTATTTTTCTTTTCTTCACTCCTGTTCACGTCATTTTCAATTTCATCTTCTTTATCAGTGTCAATCTTTCTTGCTGGTATGGTATCCTCTTTCGTCAAACTCTTCCCACTTCTCAAAGTAATAGCTTTACATTGCTCGTGATTTTCTCTTCTCGGGTTAACTTCGGTATCACTCGGTAAAGCACCATGTGGACGGCTATTCACTGCACTTGCTAGTTGTCTCATCTGAGTTTCCAAATTTCGAAGTGAACTTTCTAAGCTATTCATCCTCGTGTCATTCACCGCAATATACTTTGTGAGTATTTCTTCTATGCTAGCCTTCCTTTCTGGTTGGGAGTTCGCTTGACCTTGGAATCCCGGGGGATGGAACTGTCTTGGGGCTGATGATTGATTCTGATTGTTGCTCCAAGAAAAGTTTGGATGATTTCTCCACCCCGGATTGTAGGTGTTGGAATACGTACCCTGCTTGTTTCCTACAAAATTCACTGATTCAGTATTAATTGCACACTGGTCTGTATGATGATTCCCTGAACATAATTCAGAGACTGCAGCTATCTGTTGCACTGATTGGGTTCCCATTGCATCAACCTTTTTCGACAAATTTAGCATTCGTGCAGCCAGAGCTGTCACTGCATCTACCTCAATTTTTCCTCCAGTCCTTGGTTGAATCATTCGTGCAGTTGGCCACTGATAATTGTTTGCAGCCATTGTCTCCAATAATTCATATGCTTCTTCAAAACTCATACCCATTAAGGCTCCTCTGGCAGTTGTATCAATACAAGTGCGTGTTGTGCTAAACAACGCATTGTAAAAAGTTTGTACTTGCAACCACTTCGGAAGTCCATGATGTGCACATCTTCTTATCATTATCTTGAATCGTTCCCATGCTTCATACAATGATTCAAATCCAGTTGTGTGAAAGATATAATCTCATTTCTCATTTTTGCTGTTTTTGCTGGGGGAAAGAATTTAGCTAAAAAATTTTGAGCTAACTCATCCCAAGTAGTGATTGACCCTGCTGGTAACGAATGTAACCAACTCTTTACCTTATCACGAAGTGCGAAAGGAAAGAGCCTAAGTCTCACTGCGTCATCAGTCACATCCTTGTATTTGAATGTATCGCAAATTTCCAAAAAACTTACAAGGTGATCGTTCGGATCATCATTTGGCATGCCCCCAAATTGAATTGAATTCTGCACCATCTAAATCGTACCAAGTTTGATTTCAAAAATATTAGCCTCCTAATGCTTGAATGAATTTCTATGACTTGCGGCATCGCATAGTCCTTAAGTGATTTTGGTGTGTCTTCTGCAGCCATAGCTTGTTGCTTAAGTGTTTCTTTGCAAAATTGTCGTATTCTTCGAAGCCTTCTATCAATCTCGTCCTCAAACGGCAGTAACTCTTGCTCCTTTGACCTAGTTTGCATACAAAGCTACCTCCGAATAGAGACCAAATTTATAAATCCGTAACAAAATCTAAATTAAAACTAAATGATGAAAATTAATAAAAAGAAATAGCTCCCCGGCAACGGCGCCAAAAACTCGGTGGGCTAAATCTATACTAGCAATTTACGTGCAAGTATACACGGTCAATCAAGTAATAAAGTGAAAGTAGAGTTGTTGATCCCACGAGGTGCGAATTATAACCTAACTAATTCTAAATACTAATTATTCATCAATTAATTTAATCTAGATAATTTTGATATCAACTGAGTGAACTAACTAAATAATTAATTACTAAAATATTAAATCAATAAATAAAGAGGTTAAAGAATCAATTTCCCCCGATGATTCATTTAAGTAATACTATTATTCTTCTATTAAATTGATTAATTAGAATTATCAACGGAAAATCACTAATAATTATTATAACCACCTTTCAGATAGTTATAAAGCATACCTATAATTATTAATTCCCTTATATTTCTATGAGAAATAATAATAACAAATTCATTAAAATTCATTTTTCAATTGTTGCTTGAGGTATTCAGGTATATTTCTATCCCGTCCACAAAATTAGCATTCAATCAATAATCCTTATTACCAAAAAAATTACTAATCACAAGTTATTATAACCATATCTCAACCTAGATTCCATTGTCAAATGTCATCTAAGTCCATCTAATAATTGTTGATCAAGCAATTATACAATTAAAACAGGTTATAATAAATAACTCAATCAATATCAACTTAAATAGAAGAACTAATAAATATTAAATAAAATCATCATCGGGTTCCACTGAATCCTTAACTAAAAGAATTAGTTCATATTAAAAGTAAAGAACATCAATGATTCATTAGAACCCATTATAGATTACAAATAAAGAAATAAGAGAAAAGAAATAAACTGTCGAATTTGCTCTTCCTCCTAAGCCTTAGTTCTCCTACGGAATAAAGCTCTGCTGAAACCCTTATTTTTCTACGTACTAAAAAAATTCTCCCTTCAATAAAATCTCCGTTTTTCTCTCCTAAAATGAATGAATGAAAACCCTAATTATTAGTCTATTACTAACAACCGATAAGCTCCAACCAGTAAATGATAAGTGCAAATAAAATCAAATCTTCAGCCAAAGGGAAATAAATCATCCGGGCGCGTAGCTCCACGCGTGCTCCAATCCGCGTTCAAGCACCGCGACTCTCAAGTTCATGTGCCGCGACTCTCAAGTTCATGCGTCGCTACTCCTGCCCTTTGTAATTTATGCACCGCGGCTCTCGGGTTCATGTGCCATGGCTCCTGTTCATTTTTCGCGCGCCTCAACTTCTAAAACCTTGGCCTTCTTTAATTCTCCTTTGTTCATTAGTTTTGGCCAATCTTCCTCATGAATTGCAGCTACTAAAACTTATTCACCTGTTTAACTTTCGTCAAATAATAATCCTCACCTGTAACAACAATTCCAGGCTAAACTTGCAATAATATCCATTATTTACACAATCACAGGCTGAAATCAATTATTCACAAAAACTATTAAAATGCACTAAAATACTACTAAAAACTCTTAAGAAAAGCAAAATACTCAAGTCAAACACACCCAATTAATAGATATAAAATCTACTCATCATGACACAACAAAACAGTAATGTTCAGTTCCTTAATAAGCATCAAATGTGATAAGACAACATCTTAAATATTTAATACTTGTCTTGTGGTGACACAACAAACTCATATTAAATATTTAATACTCTGTCGCTTTACCATGCTAGAAGGCGATGTTCGATATTCCAAATATCTTTGAACGTTTAGGACTTAATATGATTTCTTTGAGGGGTTTGTTATTATTTGTCTCATCTTGTTTAGTGCACATGCACACACAGACACACACACACACACACACATATATATATATATAGATATTATGACGCCCCGAAATCCACCTGCTTGTTTGGTCAGACTTCGTGCTCACTTGTACAACCTTTACATAATGCTATGGAATTTTAACTTCTAATAATCAGAGTATAATGTGAAAAAGTGATAATATTTACAATATCATTTGTTCATTGTTATATCATTCTCAGGTCACTTGTTCTTATTACACACAAGTCCTAAAAGACTTAAAAACAAATCTTCATTTATCTATTCGAGACTTGCAGTATTAGCAACCAGGCAGTTCCCAGGAAATAGGGGGCTTTTCATTAAAACGGCGCGCAATTAGATGACCTAACCCTTTTCTCATTAGAACTTTCTAGATATTGTCAATAATGTTAATCTAACATAGTGAAAATGACTTTTACATCTTCAACTTTCTTTGTACCGCCAGAATCGTCTCGTAATTCTTCCTTAGTTGTAATTTGTTTTAAGATAATTGCAAGAATAAGCATAAGAATACCCAACAAGTCTAACATATATAGATATATATATATATATATGAGAAAAGAATCACCTTTTCAAGATATATATACAGAATTAGCTAATACAAGATTTCAACGATTATCAATATAGTAGACGGAGTGGTTCCTAACCCATGAACTAATGAATTAGTTCCCCGTCTCATCAATACTGCTACAATTGTATCTACAGTGTATACTGCTTCTCTGATACATCTACACTGCGACAAATGTTACCTCAGTGAGTTAGATCGGTTTTTTAACACATCTTAAACTCCTGCCCATACAAGAGAGTTGTTCAACTCAGATACTAACATGGTTTTCAATTGAAAATCAACAATCACTAACACGTTGCACATAATAGATAACAAGCATGTTAATGCACGGAGTGCAAAAGAAACAACACTTGCATAACAATAAACTTCATAAATAAGACACGTTATTGCACAGAGTGCATTTCAACAAATAAGTAGACTTGCCTTTTATTGCTTCGATCATTTATGCTAGTTCGCGTTCTTCACACGACCTCTAGAGTATACCTCTTGTAGTTGCTAGCTTTACTTCCAAACGCGTAGTGCTTCGATGCTTCAAAAGTAATTTTTTATCTCCCAATATCTCTTAGAGTATAAATATAGAGTGTTTTTGCTCTTGAATTTCTCTTGAACATGGTAAGGAACGAATGAACTTAGCTTGCTATTTATAGGAAAACATAGTTTCGCTAATTGCACGTTAGGGGCTCAGCTTATTACACTTTGCACCCTAGCATATTCTTAGAATATCTTCTAAGCTCCTCAATGAAAATATTTTCCAAGCTCGACAATGCAGCTTGCAATTGAACTTATCTTCTAAGCTCCTCAATGAAAATATCATCCAAGCTCGACAATGCAGCTTGCAATTGAACTTATCTTCTAAGCTCCTCAATGAAAATATCTTCCAAGCTCGACAATGCAACTTGCAATTGAAATTATCTTCTAAGCTCCTCAATGAAAATATCTTCCAAGCTCGACAATGCAGCTTGCAATTGAAATTATCTTCAAGGCTCCTCAGTGAAAATATCTTCGAAGCGCAACAATGCAGCTTATAATTGAACTTATCTTCTAAGCTCCTGAATGAAAATATCTTCCAAGCTCGACAAATCACTTTGTCATTCCCAAGCATGACACAACAACTTGTCAAAAATAATTTGTCGGGATACTTCTTGGTGAAATCGTGAAAGCACGACAAATCATTTTGTTAATGTAAACACGACTAAGCAGCTTGAATTTTTTTTATTTGACCTAATTCATTGTTTACACTATAAAATCACAAAACATTTGGTTCGAAATATCATTTCGATCTTTATTAAACACATATGTTACAAAATTCGAATCTCATTAGGGCTTAAGGTTTTAAACTTCTCGATACCTAGTTTTAGGTTATACGTTCTAATTCTAAACGTATACAATCGTGTTTTCGAATTGTATTAGGTTTTCAAATATTACCTGAACAGTAGTTCATTAGGTATATCTTGAATTTTCATTCTTAACCCAGTTAAAATAATATTTTTAATTTTGATAATATTTCGGGGTATTACATTCACCCCAACTTATAAGAATTTCGTCCTCAAAATTAACTTTACAGCTAACTTTAGTCATTCAATATCATATTTATAAGTTCTATAAATATTCAGGATATTACATATATAGTAATCATGCACATATAGAATACTATATTCTACCCGAATTGATTATGGACTTTTATTCTAGTTTGGTTCACTAGAGCCACTAAGTGAACCAAATGGTCAAACCTAGGGTGCAAGAACTGAATTTAAATATAACTATTACTGTAGTGCCCGTGAATTTTGAACGTCATTATTAATTAAATGTAATTTAATTTAATGAGTTAACGTTGTGTTCTATTTAAACCTTTGGGTGTATTGGTGGATTATATGACTATATAATTTATTGATATAAATTTGTGTTAAAAGAATCACTAGTAGTGTATTTAAACTAGTGAGCAAACCCTAAGACTTTATATCCATAAAGTTGGCAAGGTATTTACTAAATTAAATATTCAAGTAAATTGAATATAGTTAGTAATAATGTGTGCGAATTAATTATGATGGTAATTGTTGTCGAGGTATGGTCCAAATTGGATAATAATAATTAATAGTTAATTTAGTAATTTATTTATTAATCGACTAAGTTACTCAATCATTTATATTAATCATGGGATTGGGTATTAATTGTGTGGCTTATTAAATGAGTTATCATGGAGTCATATTAAATGACCCAATATTATACTAAATAAGATTTGGATTTTATTAGTCTAATTATTTAAATTGGGAGCCCAATGGTATTTAATGTGTGGCCCAAAACCTAGCCATTTGATATATTAAAGGTGTAACATTAATTTATTAATTAAAGCAACTAGTTGGGACAACATTTTTGGGACAAAATCTCCCTTGTCGTGTAACTAGGATGGAGAGGGGAAATTACTTTTCAAGGTCCTAGTTAGCTAAGTAGTTAGCTTGTGTTGGAAGATGAAAGGGTAGACTTGATGGGATAGCCCCTATTATGTCAATAGCCCCCTAATATGTCATAGCTTCCTAGGTTGTCATGGCCACCCAACATCACACTTTTCTCTAGCTTCATGATGGCAAATCCTTGCTTTTATATAGCTAATTAACCAAAGGGTTAGCCATTTGCCTCTTCATTTTCTAAAAATCTTGAGAGAGTTTGAAGAAAAAGCAAGAGCAATTCTTGAGAGATTGAATGGGAGGTGGTGAGAGGAAGAAGAAGATCTTGGTTGTTATACCATCCCCATTCACAACCTATTTTAGAAAGAGGAGGAGAATAGCCATTAAATATAGGTATGGATCTCATTTCTTTCAAACCCTAGTTCTTGTTGTTATTATTATAGTATGATTATTACACATTTATTTTGTTAGAAACTTTTATGTGTTGGTGGGTGTTAGTGGTAGAGAGGGAGTATTCATGGATCTAGGTTTGTATTTTGCTAGATCTATATTATTGCAAAACATGCTTAATAAATATGGTTTTAAAGCTATATAATAAGAGATCTTGATCTTGTATGCTTTATTGATACCATATATAAGTTTAAAATTTTTGTAACATGTTTTGGTGGGTTTTGTATGCTAAAACATGGGAGTAATATTATTTATTCAAGTACAGTATTTATTGATGAAAAATATTGTTTTAAATCATAAATATTTTGTTTTAGTACTAGTAGTATTTTTGTTTTATTATGGGTAATTGATTTGGAATTTATTTGGAGTCAAAACTTGTTTGAGGATATTTTAAACCCATTTGGTATGCAAGAAAAAAAAGAGGACCGAACCGCCTGGAAGCCCCTTGCTCAGCCCGGAACCAACCCTGGCCGCGCATGGCGCGCCAGTGGGTGCAGCCTTGGCCGCGCATGGCAAGCCAAGGGGAAAAATGTGGGCCGCCTGGCGTCTCCCGAAACGGCGTCGTTTGGGGGCCGCGGCTAAGGCAGGCGCGCAATACGCGGGAGGCCTCAGGCGCGGAAATTACAATCGTGCCCCTCCGTCCGAATTTCGCCTGTCATCCAGATTTAATTTTAATTAATTTAAATACTTTAAATAATATTATTAAATTTTATAAAATTAGTAAATGCACAAAAATTAAGTTTGCGCATTAAATCTTATGTTTTCTGAATATATTATATTAATTAATTATTGTTTAATTGTTATTATATAATGATTAAGGATAATTAAGAATTGTAAATTAATTATTTATTATTTGATTAACTTTAAATAACAAATAAACCTAATTAGTTATTATTTATTAATAACTAAAGATAAGTATTACTCACTAATTAATTATTTATTATTTAATTAACTTAAATAATAAATAAACCTAATTAGTTATTATTTATTATTAAATAATAACTAAAGATAATTCTTATTCACTAATTAATTATTTATTATTTGATTAACTTCAAATAATAAATAAACCTAATTAATTATTATTTAATCTTAAATAATAATTAAAGACAATTAGAAATTTATAATTCGATTATTATTTAATTAACAATTAAATAATAAGTAAATATAATTAGTTATTAACCACTATTGTTAATAACTAAAGATAATTAATTAATTACTGTTTAACAAATATTAAATAGTTATTAAATGAAGATAGAGTTAATAAAATAGGGAGAGTTTAAATAACACATTAATTAAACAATTATAATAAATTGTTTAAGGGTTTAATAAATGAATATTACTTAAGAAAAAGTAATGTTAATTAATTGAACAATTATTATTAATTGTTTAAGGGTTTAATAAGTGTTTATCACTTAAGAAAAACATTGTTAATTAATTAAACCATCAACCTAAAGATCAATTAAGTGTCTTATAGGATTTACGATAGTCTATTTGCTTATGTGTGCTATGTGATTGGCTTAATTGTTAAATAAATAGCATAAGTAAGCGTGTCGATATACAACTACGCAGTACTAATTGATAGATCAACATTATCAATGTTAGGTTCTTCAAGGCCAAATAGTTAAAGCTAGATTGTAGACACCCAAATTTTGCGTTTCCTTCTACTAACCGTGACAGGAGGGCGAAATCGTCAATTGAACCAGCTTGCGGGAGCAAAGGAGCGGGCACAAGGGCGAGCGCCCGGCCCCGCCGCAATGTTTTGGGCAACCCAAGTTTACGTGACAATAAAGCCGTCTGAGGCAGGCATTTCCGAATGAGGTGGCACGTCTCCCGGAAGTTCCCGGACTGCGGAATACGAGCCTGTCAGCGAAAACCGACGTTGCGGTACGAAAATCGAGGCGTGGCACGAAAATCGAGAAAGTCAAGCCCGCCAGCCGCGGATAGATCTGCGGCCAAGTGGGTGCGCCAACACGAAAACCGGGAAATCAGCACTACCAGCTGAGTGCGATGGGAGGCGTGCCAGCTGGCCAGCCGCAGATCCATCTGCGGCCAGCCAGCCGCAGATAGATCTGCGGCTGGCTCTGGCCAGCCTATTTAAGCCAGCTTCAGGCAGCATACAGGGAGTTCAGCAATTGTGAGGAAGAAGGAGAATACAGCAGCAGCCAACTCGGAAATTGAGGAAGAAATAGCTAGATTTTGCAATCAAATAGGAAGAAAAGAGAGAAAAAAGATAGGAGTAATTTTCTTTTGATTTGATTGTATCAAATAGATTTTTTTCCTTCTATTCAAATACATCAAGTTCACATCCATTTGGATATCAATTGCAAGGTGAAATCTCTTTTGTGATATCAATTTCTATCATATCATTTGATCAAATTAGATGCAATTTTTCATGTAATTTATTGATTGAACAATGAATTAGGGATTATGAGTGAAGTTTCCATCGGAATAAAACTCTTCCTAATAACCCGATGATATTCGTTCATTAATTTCTTTGTTGGTTTTAAGGTGTTATATTCGGTATCAATTCCTTTAAATCGTTATTTTAGGATGTCTTGGTATTGTTAGATTATCCGGGTTGGTTTATTTTCTTGTAATATCCAATTGTTTGTGTGTGGATACTTGGTTGTGAGCCTAGGAAAGCGACCCCGTGGTCCAAATCCGATGATGGACATGTCTTGATGTATGTAGCGGGGAGGATGTAGCCTCTTTGTAAATATGTAATCGTTGGGCCTTAAAACGACGCTAAGGCGAAAATCGTGTTTAAGGCCCCGAAATAGTGAAATTGGTGATTGTTGGCGTTCGGGGATATTTTGATGGTTTACATGCCCATGAATAGCCCCGACGCGTGTTTATGCTTGATTCGATTTATGACACGAAATTGATTTCAAAGCTAAATGATAAGATTTTCATAAAATCAATCAAAGTAGGATATTAGAATCACGAGGTTAAAATTTGAGAAATGTTAATGAATGTCGATTCCTATCTAACGAGAAAGCTAAAGAAAGATCGTTTTCCAAAACATCACACAAAATGATTTTATAAATAAAATGACGTTTTATTAAACCATTGTATATAGGGTTAAAGAGATTCTAGAAATTGCCCATCATTTTATGAAAGCAACGTATAGATCTCGATTCCTATTTAGACGAAGGTTTAAAGCTCTTATTTTGCCAAAACAACATTTAATGAAAATCTCATAGTTTTGGACAATTAAAATCAAACCTTTCTCATAAAGAATAAAGCTTTCTCGTGTATACCGAAAAGACATTCCGAAACGTTCTCAAATTAAAAGCACGATTTTCCCTCAAATCCAAATGACTCTTTCATACAAACTCACCACATCATTCACATAGACACACACACCCACACACAAGCGCGCGCACACACACATACATTCATGAATTAAAGGATAGGAAAGCATTAAGATTGCGGTAACCGTGTTTCACGGAAGTCGAGGGATGCCTAACACCTTCCCCTCACTTAAACAAACCCCCGAACTCTATGAATCTCAATTCGCAGACCAATTAATTCGGAGTCACATATGAGCCAGCGATTTATAAAAAAAAAAAACGAAAATTCGGATGAGTTGGTACATCCATTTCAAATATACCAACTGGCGACTCTGGTTAATTGGCTCATCATAAAAACGATCTTTCAAAACCCCGTCGACATCAATGCCGACCTTTTCCAAACGTCATCTAAATCAAAAGGCTAAAATTGGAAAAGACTAGAAACCGAAAACCCGGCGTCGACAGCTGGCGACTCTGCTGGGGACATTAGAGGGCTTAAGCCGCGTCAAGTCTTGATGCTATCCTATCCTTTAAAATTTATAAATGTGTATGTGTATGCGACATTTTGACTTCTTTTTATTGTTGTGTGAATGTGTGTTGTTGTCCAATGAATGAATGATTGAATGGATTTGTTTTACCTTAAAGTAATCATTTGCATACGGTGAGGACGATGAATGTGAATGTATGTTGAGATTGTACCTCCTCCTGAGGCGAACCCGTCGGTTGCTTATTACTGGACTCGATGGGGCTGCTCCCCGGAGATGGCTCAGGAAACGCACCACTCAAATCCGCTCCAATCGAAAGGGCTCAAACGAGTAGATTGCGAAGATTTGGGAACCTTCATGCCGAAAAGCCCGTGAGAGTAACCCTAGGATAGGTCAGCCCCAGATTAACCCAACGCGGGATAAGTCTCTTCATGCCCTTTTACGTTTCTGCGCATAAATGCCATAATTCCATTGCAACATAGTCATATATGCTTCCCCTTTATGTCAAAAGAAAATACTAACCTCTGTGTTTTGCAGGGAACGACACGGGAAGCATAAATCATATCTAGCATGTTTTATTTCAATAAAGAACCGCTAACGAGTTGTTTTGCAGAAAAAGATTAAAAAACCCAAAAACACACAGAAGGTTACGGTTTTAGCATGCATCCATTCTTGCATTTCCCCAAGACTAAACTTCGAACCGTTGTTTCGCAGGATTGCTCCTCAAACCCGTTCGCAGTCTAAGAAAGCCCAAAATTCTACATCTGAAATGGCTGATATTCCTAATCATAGTTCCATATCTCGGGAAGAGTTTGATGACTTCAAAAAACAGATGATGGAAATGGCCACAATGTTAAAGGAACAGTTCTTAATCAGACAGGATCCGGTAAACCAGGGATCGCATAATATTCCACCACCAGGGGATGATCAGATTCCTCCTAAAAATGGTACAAACTTGCTTAAAGAGGACCAACCCCGACTCAAGGACGAGCCAGTCATCCCAAAGGCCGTTCCCATACCTAGCAGGACAGTGATTACTATCCCAGAAGAAGGGGACAATGACGACCTTCGGAGAAAATTGAAATACATGGAGGAAACCATCCAATCCCTAAAGGGCATAGGCTCCCTGGGCAGGGTTAATTACTCGGATCTATGTGTTTTCCCCGGAGCCAGATATCCAGAAAAGTTCAAAGTTCCCGAGTTCGAAAAGTACAATGGAAAGGGAGACCCCTATACACACTTGAAAATATACATTGGAGAACTCGGGGCTTATGCCGAAGACGAGGGGTTAAGAATGAAACTATTCCAGAAAAGCTTAACGGGGGAGGCAAGAATCTGGTATGCCCGCCTCGACAACGCCCGAATCCACAACTGGGAGGAATTGGCCCATACCTTCTTAACCCAATACAGCTTTCAGGCCCAGATGGCTCTTGACAGGTACCAAATGACAAAGGTTAAAAAACAGCCTAGGGAGTCCTTCAGGGAATATGCGCAACGATGGAGGGGCATGGCCGCACAGGTAACCCCCCCGATGAGCGAATCAGAGATGGTAATGACTTTTGTAGACATCCAAGAGGCGCCGTATTATGAGCGGGTCATCTCGGGGATTGGAAGACCCTTTGCTGAAATGATTAAACATGGAGAGATGGTTGACATGGGGTTGAAATCGGGTAAAATCCGGGATCTTACTGCTTTAGAAACTGCTGCCGAGCAAATACAGAATGGAAACTATGGCAGCACTTCCCGGAGGGTCCAAAAGAAGAAGGAAGAGGATGTTTCCCTCATCTTACAGGGGTCATCCAGAAAAACAGAAAGTCATCTTCCGGTTCAGGTACAGAGGGGAGGGCCATCCCGTCAGCCAAACTTCACAGATCAAAGGACAGAGGGGCGAAGAAGATATGAGGCCTCGCAAAACCGAGTGTTCACCCCGCTCGGGGAGCCGCTTGAACGAGTATTAGCGGTATTAGTAGCCCAAAAGAGGATAATCAATTTGGCTCCCCCGAGTGACCCGAAGGGAAGGAGATTTGATCCAAGCAAACGGTGCGCCTATCACTCGGGTTCCCCGGGTCATGATACACAAGATTGTTGGACATTGAAACATATAATTCAGAACATGATCGACAACGGGGAAATTGTGGTGGAGCAACCGGACTCCCCGAATGTTAAGGCAAACCCCCTGCCAAGACATGATGGGGGGGGAGTCAATGTGACGGAGGCAAGTGAGGCTGGGGGGCCGCCAAGGTTGAACTATGTGCAGAAAATTGAGGAGATGATCAACGTGATACATGATCATGGGGATGCACGGGTAGCGCCCATCAGGTTGATAGGGGTAAGTACGAATAACATAGAGGGGCCTGTCAAGCTGACAGCCCCGAGGCCCATCATCCTTGCAGCAAGGCCGCAACTCCCTATCAGTAGTCTGAAGACTGTACCCTGGAATTACGGGGGAATACCCGAGGAAGCGGCCAGTTGTGCTTCCGTGACGACCAAAGGGAACCCCTTATATCTTCCCGGGCGAGTCCTTGAGAGCCAAAAGAGAAAAAATGAAGAGGTTTCCGAGGAAAGGGCCATAGAGTTTTTGAAAAGGATGGATCACCCGGAAATGAGGGGGATCCAGATTTTAAATGAGGAATCAACCCTAACATCAGTCATGGACTTGGTGTTGTCATCCAGTGAGCATTGCAAAACCCTGATGAAGGTTCTGGAGGAGGCATTTGTGCCCAAAGAAATTAGTGAGGAGGGTTTCGGCCAGCTGGTAGGCCACTTATTGGAAGGCGATGCAATATCATTTACAGATGAGGACATTCCCAAGGAAGGAAGGGGGCACCGAAAACCGCTACACATTGCGGTAATCTCCTCAGGATATGTCATGAATGGGGTGTTGATCAATGGGGGATCGGCATTGAACATATGTCCCCTCAGTACGCTAAAGAAAATGAACATCAGTTCCAAACGCCTCCGAGCCAGTCATGTGGTGGTTCGGGCTTTTGACGGCTCCCGGAGGGATACCATTGGGGAAATAGAATTGCCAGTGGAGATAGGGCCCTGTACTTTTGATATATCCTTCCAAGTCCTAGATATTACGGCGAGCTACAATCTGCTGTTAGGGAGGCCGTGGATACACATGGCCGGGGCAGTTCCTTCCACGCTCCACCAACAAATCAAGTTGATCATCGATGGGAATCTGGTAACAATCTCGGCCGAATGTGACGACCCTTCTCCTCCCAGGAGTGGCCTACCAGTAATCAATGTGGATGAATCAGCGGCACCTGCCAGCTTTCAAGCACTAGAGATTAGCACTCCCCATTATAGATGCCTGGGAGCTCCAGCTGTGAAACCAAGGGTCTCTCCGGAACTCACCTTTGTGGCAAGGGAAATGATTAAAATGAACTTTCAACCTGGACAGGGACTAGGGAAAAGCAGTCAGGGAATCACCGAGCCCATCCACCTACCACAGCAGATAGGTAAAGCAGGATTGGGATACCATGTGGGCGCAGTACGGGGACACCGTCAGGGCGCGACTCCGATTCGACTAGTTGGCAGTCCAGTGACCAAAGTCGACAATAAGCAGGGGATCAGCGGACCTGTGATTGGGGCAGGGAATGAAGAGTTAACCCCCACACGTAATGAGTCGGCCCGGAGGGAAAGTTTCCTGCGGGAGGTCGCAAAAGAGTTTGAAACCAAATGCTATATCCCCGGACAATCAACAAGCAGTAAGGAGGGGACGAATGTTATCACACCACCAGGAGCCCAACAAGTTGTGCCTGTCATCGATTGGGCAGGGCTGATTATTCCTGGAAAGGATATGGAGAAGGACTCAGGCGACGTATCCGTGATTATCGGGGAGGTGTCCGATGTGAGGCCCTCCTTTATCCAGCGCATTTCATCTGACCTGACCATCGATAATTGGACCCAAAAACCAGTGATATCCAAACAAGGGTAAAGCTCGACGTCAGGGTGGTTAACCCTAGAGGATGGGGGAATGAAGAAGTTTTATTTTGTTGTTGTTTTATTTCTGCATAATTGTGTCGTTTCTTCGTGTTATTTGAAATTGCGATCGTCGTAAATGATTTATATATGACAAGTACTTTGTTTTATGTCAGGTGTACCAACTTGAGTATTCCTTGCCTAACAAATGGTCTTTCAAATTTGAATGATGATTATGATTTTGACATTGAGCTGGATTTCGATTTAATGGGCATTGAGCAAGACGAGACAGATTACGACGACGCACCTGATGAGATCAAAGGATGGGTCGAAGATAAACCCAAACCCAATTTGGACCAAACCATCACTATAGATATCGGAACCCCTGACAATCCAAAAGAACTCAAGATAGGGACAGACCTTACCCCCAGCCAAAAAGCAGAAATGATTGAGTTACTAAGCCAATATGAGGATGTCTTTGCCTGGTCGCACGAGGATATGATCGGATTGTCCACCGACATTGTGGTGCACCGGTTACCCATCAAGGAGGGTTTCAGGCCTGTCAAGCAGAAACTAAGAAAGTTGAAACCTGAGTGGAGCTTAAAAGTGAAGGAAGAGATCATCAAGCAGTTCAGGGCGGGAATCATTATGGTGTCCACTTACCCGGAATGGCTATCCAATGTGGTCCCAGTGGCTAAACCTGGAGGAAAGGTGAGGGTATGCGTGGACTACAGAGATCTAAACAGGGCCAGTCTCAAGGACAACTTCCCGGTGCCTTTCATACACATCCTGGTGGATAACACAGCCCAGTACGAAATGTACTCTTTTGTGGATTGCTTCGCAGGATATCATCAGATAATGGTGGCGGAAGAAGACCAGGAAAAGACCGCATTCATCACCCCCTGGGGCACTTTCTGCTATAGACGACTGGCTTTCGGTCTCACAAATGCAGGAGCTACTTATCAGAGAGCCATGATGGCCTTGTTCCACGATATGATGCACAAGGAGATAGAGGTCTACGTGGACGACATTATTGTGAAATCGAAGGTAGAGTCCGATCATATAACTCATCTCAAAAAGCTATTCGATCGGCTCAGAAAGTATAATCTGAAACTCAATCCAGCCAAGTGTGCTTTCGGAGTACAATCGGGCAAGCTCTTGGGATTCCTGGTTAGTGATCGGGGCATTGAGTTGGACCCAGCAAAGATTAAGGCCATTGTGGATATGCCGGCACCCCACACGGAAAAGGAGATAAGAGGATTCCTGGGGAGAATAAACTTCATCAGCCGTTTTATATCCCACTTGACGACTACATGTGAACCGATTTTTAAACTGTTAAGAAAAGGGGTGTCCCAAGAATGGAATGAGCAATGTCAGAGGGCGTTTCAGACCATTAAGAAACAATTGACGGAGGCACCAGTGCTGGTACCCCCGAAGGATGGGATCCCTCTGTTTATGTATATATCGGTAAATGCCATCGCGATGGGATGTATGTTGGGACAGAAAAATGAGGCAGGAAAAGAGCAGGCCATCTATTACCTCAGCAAAAGATTTAGCCAATGTGAGCAGAATTACACTCCCATTGAGAAGACCTGTTGTGCTCTGGCCTGGGCTGCAGGGAGATTACAGCACTACCTCCATGGGCATACAACGTACCTGATATCAAGAATGGACCCCCTGAAATATATTTTCGAAAGGCCCATGCTGAATTGTCGACTATCAAGATGGCAGTTGATTTTACAACAGTTTGACATGGTGTACGTGACCCAAAAGGCCATGAAAGGGCAGGGAATTGCAGATCAGTTGGCAGAAGCCCCGGCAGGAGGGATGGAGCCGTTAGAAACTCCTCTCCCGGGCGAGGATATATTTTGGGTATCGCGCGAAAAATGTGATGACGAGGGACAATTCTGGAAGTTGTATTTTGATGGTGCCATGAATGCCGGGGGGGCAGGAGCCGGAGCGGTCCTAGTCTCTATCACCGGAGAACAATACCCCGTGGCCACTAAACTTCGTTTCAGCAATTCGAACAACACCGCTGAATACGAGGGGTGTATCTTGGGACTCCGATTGGCCCGTGACATGGGAGTAAAAAGACTAGCGGTGTTTGGGGATTCAGAATTGGTAATCAGACAAGCAATCGGGGTATACAACACTAAGGAGCTTCGGTTACTTCCATACCATCGTTGTGTCACCCAGCTTGTGCAAGAGTTCGAAGATATCGCCTTCCGCCATATTCCTCGGGGACGAAATGATTTTGCCGATGCATTGGCGACTTTGGCTTCCTTAATCCACGTGATCAAGAGTAGGGACAGTCCACAGATTGAGATCACCGTACAGAATGCCCCGGCATATGAGGAAAATGTGGCAGTGTTATCAAACGAGGTGGTGTTGACGAGGCAGCCCTGGTATCACGACATAAGGGAATATCTGAGAGACAGATCCCTTCCCGATCAGGCAAAACGGACTGAAAGGATGAGAATTCAAAGGATGGCGATGAAGTTTTACCTGAGTGGCGATTCGCTTTACAAAAGGGATGCCGGGTTGGGACTGTTGCAATGCGTAGACGAAACGCAATCCCAAAGGATTATGAATGAAATCCATGGCGGGGTGTGTGGGCCACACATGAGTGGACCGATGTTGGCCAAAAAGATCTTGAGGACAGGGCATTATTGGTTAACACTGAGGGCCGATTGCGATGATCATGTCAAGCGATGTTATCAATGTCAGGCGCACGGTAATGTGATCCATACACCTCCCAATGAACTGCACTGTATGACCTCCCCCTGGCCATTTTCAATGTGGGGAATGGATGTAATCGGACCAATAGAGCCCAAAGCAAGCAACGGGCACCGATTCATCTTCGTCATGATCGATTATTTCACCAAATGGGTAGAAGCAGCCTCTTTCCCCAAAGTCACTCAGGAGGTCATCGTCAACTTCATTAGGAATAATGTCATTTGCCGATATGGGCAACCTGAGGTTGTGGTCTCCGACAATGCCAAGAATTTAAACAACGCCCTCATGAAGGAATTGTGTGACCAGTTCAAGATCAAGCATCTCAATTCCGTCATTTACCGTCCTAAGATGAATGGGGCAGTGGAGGCTGCAAATAAAAACATCAAGAAGATCATGGCAAAAATGTCTGCTAATCATCGGGGATGGCCGGATTTGTTACCCCTCACCTTGTTAGCCTACCGAACGTCAACGCGTACTTCCACAGGGGCAACCCCATACGCCTTGGTATATGGAATGGAGGCTGTCCTGCCAGTTGAAGTTGAGATGGCATCCCTCAGAATAGTGATCGATGCTCAGATAAGCGAGGAGGATTGGATGCAAAGTCGATACGACCAATTGGCCCTGATTGATGAAAGGAGAGTGGCTGCCGTTTGGCATGGTCAGCTATATCAACAGAGGATCTCTCGATCGTACGATAAAAAGATAAGACTTCGGAAGTTCAAGGAAAATGATTTGGTGTTGAAAAGAGTCATGCCTTGTCAAGACGAGGCCAAGGGGAAGTTTGCCCCGAACTGGGAAGGGCCATTTGTGATCAAGAAAGTGCTATCCGGAGGAGCCCTCATATTGCAAGAAATGGATGGTGAGGTATTTCCACAACCCCTCAATTCTGACTCGGTGAAGCGGTTCTACGCTTGAATCATCAGGTCCTTTTTCCTTGAGAGCGAACTACGTAGGACCTGATCTCCCAACTTGTGGGGGTACGTAGGCACCCATCATGGCGCGGTCCGATCCTTTAAAAAAAAATAATCCTTTCCCTAACCAAAACCAATTTTCGATAGCCAGATAAAACCTTCCTACACCCTCAAAACCTTCCCGAAACCAATTGCCTAACCAGTTTCATCCCAGAATACATACCCTGATCCAACCCAAACAGTTATCCAAAATCTGAGATTCAATCCGACGAAATCAAAAGGTGTGCGGCAATATCTGTCAAATCTCCATCAAGTCTTGAGGAAAGAAAGAAGGCGAAATGTCAAATCATGGTCAGTTGGATAAAATGATGATCCGATGGATGGCAATGATACGACAAAAGGGGAAAATGACTAAATTTAAATGCATGTCTATATATATAAGTCGTTTTATTACAAGATTTCTCTTTCAATAACTGATGAAATCAACATAGTCTATGCAGGAAATAAAATAATCTACAAATCTGAAAATAGCCGAAGCAGGATGGACAGGGTGGTGGATAGATCTGAAGCATCAGCATCTCCTGCAATCTGCTGCCCCAGCATATCAATACGATCCAGTAAAGCAGTAGCTCGGCTGACAGTCCCAAAATGAGCATCTACCACTGCCCTGGTCTGAAATACAATGGCCTCTCTATCAGCAATGGCAGTATCTCTAGCCCGAATGGCCTCATCTCTCTCGGCAAGGGCGGCATCCCTCTCGGCTTCAGTAGTAATCAGGGCCAGGCGGAGTCGGGAATCCTCAGCGACCCGACTCGGGGCAGAATCGGCTGAAATGGAATGGTCTGTGGTATCTTCTGTGAAAATCACTCCAGAGTCATCAAAGGCCCCAGTCCGACTCAAACTAGCCGAATCCAGGTCTCCACGCAACCACTGTACGTAGGCAAATGTCTGGATGTGACAGCTTTCACTATATTCGGCAAAGATCCTGCAATCCCAAAGCTCGTATACCTGCAGTAGATCCCTCTCTGTACAGGATGATATAAGGAATCGGTATGCGGTTGCACCCGCGAAGGGGTGTAGATCCTGTGTCTGATCAAACTGCCCCATAACCGCCAGGGGATGATAGGTCGTCACGCCCCTTAACCCAGCAATGGGAATGAAATCCATACCAGGCACATGAGTCAAGAAGCTCATGAAGGAGCAATAGCCCGAGTAAACCAATAGATGAAAGGGGTCCTCAATGATAGACAAAAATGATGTCCAGGAAGCCACATCAGTACAACTCACGGGACGAAGCGAAAACTGCGTGGTTATGTCATGGCTGAAGCAAAAACCCTTGGCGACGGAAATGGCCGATGGGACTAAGATGACTCATGAACCACATATACAATAAGGTCGAACTCCCTCTGAAGAATCTCCCTCGGAAGGACTGGCAATATGTGGCCGACATATAGGTATCCGCCAATATCATGGGGAGAATGGTGTGATCCTCCTGAAGGGCCCTAACGGCCGCAACAATCCGCATGTCCAAATGATCGGACCCTGCAGGCAAGTACAAAACTGAGATGACACAGGCCATCAGAACGTCCACTCTCAAGGCGTCCCAGCGCCCCTCGGACACGGAAAAATCACCGAGGAAAAGACGGAAACTGTCAGGTGAGCCAAATCGGTCAATCAAGAATTAAAGAGGAACCATATGGTCTGATATGATTACCGGTAATAGGACAGCCCTCCGCAAACCGGTGAAAGTCAAGAATTGACGGCGCATGGAACCAACTGTGACCCTAGCACAAGGGCCGTCCAACGGCAAGCCGGTAAAGCGAGCATACTCCTCAAGGGTGGGGGTCAGCTCTACTGTCCCAAACCTAAACACCTGACGGGCAGGGGCCCAATAGCTCAGAAGACCATCCACAAAGCCCGCTGGCACCCGGAAGGTTAATAAGGACCAAGAATGTCCCAAAAGACCATCTACGATGACCCTATCTGCTGGCAGTAGACTGTCCAACCAGCGGAAGAGGCTGCCAACCAACCCTGTGGGAGGAGTGGAATCCAAACGAACCACGGCATCTGAGGACGACATCTGTGAAAAAACAGTATCAAAAAAAGACTGTGAAGGGGTCACTCTCTACCCATAAATAAAAGCATGCATCATACAGTTAATAATAAAGCAGGTGAATCCCATAAAAATGAAAAGAAAACTGTGCATAAATAAAATAATTTAGATCAGAACATTGTGCATAAATGAAAAAGAAATCTAAGCAGGTGCTGATACAAAAGACCCTATCCTATCCTGGTCTAAATAAAATCAGTATCATCTATGAAAGCAGGATCCTCGAACTGATCCCCTGGAGTCGCCGAGCTCGGAGGACCAAAGTTCATATCAGGAATGTAGGGATGCGCTGTGGCATCAGATGAACTCGGGCCTGCATCATAACCTGCACCGTCAGGATCGTAGGTGTAAGCCTCCTCCGGGGTCCGGCCCAACCCCCGAATAAACAGCGACAACTGATCTACCTGACGGGTCAATGAGGCGATCTGCTCAGCGTGGGTAGGGGTCCGAACACAGGCAGCCCAATCGGTCATCGTCACCGAGCCTGGAACCATGTCTCCAAGGAAGAAAGTGGCCCGAGTCTGAGGACCGATGGTACGGGGCACCCACCATGTACGGAATGCATCACTCGTAGTGGGACCTGTGGAAAGCATCCGACCATCCTCCCCGGCAAGCATGATCTCTGAAGGCTGAGAATCCAGTGGCCAGAAAGTAGTGAAAGAAAGGGAGTGCGGGATGCGGATCTCCCCGGTGACGCATCTGAATGCGCGCTCTCCCAGATACATCACCCAGCCTCCAACACTCTGCAAAGTGAGGCGACGGGTAGAAAGCTCGAACTCCGGGCCGGAAGGATGCCCGTCAGCAAACCCCACAGTCAAATGCTCGGAGAGGTAGGGAATCCAGACGACGTCGGCAGCCGTGATCAACTCCAGCTGAATACGACAATGTGCAAAGCTGCCCGACACGGGGACCTCCTCCAGAGTACTGTGATGCCATCGCCGACCCCGAGGATAGGTATCCGGGCCCAGAGTAGTGAGAGGCCTCAGACATGGCAGCCGCTCGTAAGCCCAGAACTGTGAATAGAAACAAGGCAAGGCATGAGTCACTATCAAATACAGAAAAGGATGAAAAGAAAAGAAATACAGTAATAGAGAGGAGGAAGGGACTCACCAGCAGAAAGTGGTAGAAACCGAGCCAGGCATCAGTCTGTCCCTCCGAGCGTAGGCGCATGCCGTGGAGGAAATAGGCAAAGGTGAATGACCCCCAGTCATAGTCACTGATGCGATCCACGTCTCTAACCGCTCCCACGACGCTGAAATGAATGGTGGAGGAGTTGTTCCCTAGGAAACAACCCCTCATGATCATCAGGAACAAGCGGCAGAGTAGAATATCGCGGGTACCCTGATCCGCTGGAATGGGCATCGCATAGAGACCCCCGACTGCATCGACAGCCAAGGCACCAGATCGGATACTGCGGGCCTTAAAGACCCGGTCCTCAGCAGCGAAGCCCAGCAAAGCTCGAACCTCCACAGGAGTGATATCAAGATCCAAGGGGACGCGGGACCCGGTAAACTCAATGCCAGTAATGTACCTCCAGTCCCATGGGGTCAACACGACCTCGCAGTCGAGGAGATGAAGAGACTGCGTCTGGTGGAACCATCGCTCGGATAAAGCCCTCATGTAACCCCAGGGGCACTGGCGGGGGATGATAGTGAAGAAATGTCGAAAGCCCCAAGAGTCCACCATCGCCCGATAGTCACTGTGCAGGGCCGCGTAAAGGGAGTAGATGTTGAACCAGTTGCCCCTCGGCTGGGTAAACTCGGGTACCTGGGGCAATCACCAAGGGGTCAATCCGGATAAAAGGAGAATGGAGAAATTGAGAGTGAAATCAGAATAGAGCTGAAATATACCTCGTTAGCCACGAGAGATGCTGAGGGGTGACGACTGAGATCCCGACCCAAAAGATCGGGTATCTGCACAGAGGCGCCAGAAGGAGCCTGATGAGTAGATGGAGCCGGTGTGCTGGAGGATGGCCCCTCTGCCGCGACCTCCGGAGGAACAGCCTCCTCAACGTCCGGATGACCAGGACGAATGACAGCCTCCGTCAAACGACGAGCCTGACGGGTCCGAGGAGGAACAGGAGTGGGTGCAGCCCTACGACGGCGAACACCCGAAGTCCGAGAGGCGGAGGAGCTACTGGGCGCATCACGATCCATAGCTGGAATAGAACGGGCGAAAAAGAAGGTAAGTTTCCTTTTAAAATTATGTAATGAACATTCTAAATTTCTAGCCTCATCATATGATTAATGCAACATGATGCATGTTAAAAAAAAAATAAATAAAAAAAAAATAAAAAAAAAAATAAAAAAAAAAAAAAAAAAATCGGCAGAGTTCCGTTTGTAAATTGAACATCCCAGGCATAAGCCAAACGTGTTTTCCATCAATCAAAGCCTCAAACAGATTTAAATTGCATTCATATATGTAATTACAGCATGTAATGCATGATTTTATTGCAGAAAAGGAATAACAATATGTGGGACCGCCTCATGAACATAAAATAGGACTCACATAGTTGATACATAGCATGTATATATGATGAAACATTACATAGCATCGTAAAGCATACATTTTATCTTTAAACATGTAAATAGTCAAATGTATAGCAAAACATTGACGAAATTGAAAAGTGACCGGTCAAAGTGTTACCTGTAGCGTGTAGATCAATCCTACCGGAACAGTTTTTGCAGGAAAGTTGAAAAAATCGACAAAAAGCCCTTGCGAACAAGAAAAATCGAGAGAATCTCTTTGGATTACAAGTTGAAAGTGACAGATCTGGAGGAGCCGCGTTGGATTTAAGGCCCGATCATGGCCGCAGATGTATCTGCGGCTGGCCGCAGATCCATCTGCGGCTGGCCGCAGATCCATCTGCGGCTGGCCCTGGTGGGTCCCACCTTGCTCCCTTGCAGCCATTTGACGTGTTGAAGTGAAAAGTTTACGAGATGGGTGACCGGCGACGATACCCGGCCCCGACATGACGATCGACCGGCGACGATAACCGGCGATCACGAGATGGATGACCGGCGACGATAACCGGCTCCGACAAGATAACCGACCAGCGACGATAACCGGAGGTTACGAGATGGGTGACCGGCGACGATACCCGGCCCCGACATGACGATCGACCGGCGACGATAACCGGCGATCACGAGATGGATGACCGGCGACGATAACCGGCTCCGACAAGATAACCGACCGGCGACGATAACCGGAGGTTACGAGATGGGTGACCGGCGACGATACCCGGCCCCGACATGACGATCGACCGGCGACGATAACCGGCGATCACGAGATGGATGTCCGGCGACGATAACCGGCTCCGACAGATAACCAACCGGCGACGATAACCGGGGGTTACGAGATGGGTGACCGGCGACGATACCCGGCCCCGACGAGACGATCGACCGGCGACGATAACCGGCGATCACGAGATGGATGTCCGGCGACGATAACCGGCTCCGACAGATAACCAACCGGCGACGATAACCGGGGGTTACGAGATGGGTGACCGGCGACGATACCCGGCCCCGACGAGACGATCGACCGGCGACGATAACCAGCGATCACGAGATGGATGTCCGGCGACGATAACCGGCTCCGACAGATAACCAACCGGCGACGATAACCGGGGGTTACGAGATGGGTGACCGGCGACGATACCCGGCCCCGACATGACGATCGACCGGCGACGATAACCGGCGATCACGAGATGGATGACCGGCGACGATAACCGGCTCCGACAAGATAACCGACCGGCGACGATAACCGGAGGTTACGAGGATGGGTGACCGGCGACGATACCCGGCCCCGACATGACGATCGACCGGCGACGATAACCGGCGATCACGAGATGGATGACCGGCGACGATAACCGGCTCCGACAAGATAACCGACCGGCGACGATAACCGGAGGTTACGAGATGGGTAACCGGCGACGATACCCGGCCCCGACATGACGATCGACCGGCGACGATAACCGGCGATCACGAGATGGATGTCCGGCGACGATAACCGGCTCCGACAGATAACCAACCGGCGACGATAACCGGGGGTTACGAGATGGGTGACCGGCGACGATACCCGGCCCCGACATGACGATCGACCGGCGACGATAACCGGCGATCACGAGATGGATGACCGGCGACGATAACCGGCTCCGACAAGATAACCGACCGGCGACGATAACCGGAGGTTACGAGATGGGTGACCGGCGACGATACCCGGCCCCGACATGACGATCGACCGGCGACGATAACCGGTGATCACGAGATGGATGACCGGCGACGATAACCGGCTCCGACAAGATAAACCGACCGGCGACGATAACCGGAGGTTACGAGATGGGTGACCGGCGACGATACCCGGCCCCGACATGACGATCGACCGGCGACGATAACCGGCGATCACGAGATGGATGTCCGGCGACGATAACCGGCTCCGACAGATAACCAACCGGCGACGATAACCGGGGGTTACGAGATGGGTGACCGGCGACGATACCCGGCCCCGACATGACGATCGACCGGCGACGATAACCGGCGATCACGAGATGGATGTCCGGCGACGATAACCGGCTCCGACAGAGGACCGACCGGCGACGATAACCGGGGGTTACGCGATGGGTGACCGGCGACGATACCCGGCCCCGAACGAGACGATAGATTGAAGGAGTGAACCCAAAGACTAACGAACACGGTCAAGGGGTTGATACATTGACACTCTTACGAATGTCTTGCATGCATTGCATCTTATGTTGCATCATAAGCTATATGTGTGAGACATCATGTATGCACTGTCATTCTTACACACTGTCATTCATGCATCGAGTGTCTATTCTTTATCCTGTTCATTTCATTTATCATTTCATAAACATGATAAAGAGGGGCAGCTGTAGACACCCAAATTTTGCGTTTCCTTCTACTAACCGTGACAGGAGGGCGAAATCGTCAATTGAACCAGCTTGCGGGAGCAAAGGAGCGGGCACAAGGGCGAGCGCCCGGCCCCGCCGCAATGTTTTGGGCAACCCAAGTTTACGTGACAATAAAGCCGTCTGAGGCAGGCATTTCCGAATGAGGTGGCACGTCTCCCGGAAGTTCCCGGACTGCGAAATACGAGCCTGTCAGCGAAAACCGACGTTGCGGTACGAAAATCGAGGCGTGGCACGAAAATCGAGAAAGTCAAGCCCGCCAGCCGCGGATAGATCTGCGGCCAAGTGGGTGCGCCAGCACGAAAACCGGGAAATCAGCACTACCAGCTGAGTGCGATGGGAGGCGTGCCAGCTGGCCAGCCGCAGATAGATCTGCGGCTGGCTCTGGCCAGCCTATTTAAGCCAGCTTCAGGCAGCATACAGGGAGTTCAGCAATTGTGAGGAAGAAGGAGAATACAGCAGCAGCCAACTCGGAAATTGAGGAAGAAATAGCTAGATTTTGCAATCAAATAGGAAGAAAAGAGAGAAAAAAGAGAGGAGTAATTTTCTTTTGATTTGATTGTATCAAATAGATTTTTTTCCTTCTATTCAAATACATCAAGTTCACATCCATTTGGATATCAATTGCAAGGTGAAATCTCTTTTGTGATATCAATTTCTATCATATCATTTGATCAAATTAGATGCAATTTTTCATGTAATTTATTGATTGAACAATGAATTAGGGATTATGAGTGAAGTTTCCATCGGAATAAAACTCTTCCTAACAACCCGATGATATTCGTTCATTAATTTCTTTGTTGGTTTTAAGGTGTTATATTCGGTATCAATTCCTTTAAATCGTTATTTTAGGATGTCTTGGTATTGTTAGATTATCCGGGTTGGTTTATTTTCTTGTAATATCCAATTGTTTGTGTGTGGATACTTGGTTGTGAGCCTAGGAAAGCGACCCCGTGGTCCAAATCCGATGATGGACATGTCTTGATGTATGTAGCGGGGAGGATGTAGCCTCTTTGTAAATATGTAATCGTTGGGCCTTAAAACGACGCTAAGGCGAAAATCGTGTTTAAGGCCCCGAAATAGTGAAATTGGTGATTGTTGGCGTTCGGGGATATTTTGATGGTTTACATGCCCATGAATAGCCCCGACGCGTGTTTATGCTTGATTCGATTTATGACACGAAATTGATTTCAAAGCTAAATGATAAGATTTTCATAAAATCAATCAAAGTAGGATATTAGAATCACGAGGTTAAAATTTGAGAAATGTTAATGAATGTCGATTCCTATCTAACGAGAAAGCTAAAGAAAGATCGTTTTCCAAAACATCACACAAAATGATTTTATAAATAAAATGACGTTTTATTAAACCATTGTATATAGGGTTAAAGAGATTATAGAAATTGCCCATCATTTTATGAAAGCAACGTATAGATCTCGATTCCTATTTAGACGAAGGTTTAAAGCTCTTATTTTGCCAAAACAACATTTAATGAAAATCTCATAGTTTTGGACAATTAAAATCAAACCTTTCTCATAAAGAATAAAGCTTTCTCGTGTATACCGAAAAGACATTCCGAAACGTTCTCAAATTAAAAGCACGATTTTCCCTCAAATCCAAATGACTCTTTCATACAAACTCACCACATCATTCACATAGGACACACACACCCACACACAAGCGCGCGCACACACACATTCGTGAATTAAAGGATAGGAAAGCATTAAGATTGCGGTAACCGTGTTTCACGGAAGTCGAGGGATGCCTAACACCTTCCCCTCACTTAAACAAACCCCCGAACTCTATGAATCTCAATTCGCAGACCAATTAATTCGGAGTCACATATGAGCCAGCGATTTATAAAAAAACGAAAATTCGGATGAGTTGGTACATCCATTTCAAATATACCAACTGGCGACTCTGGTTAATTGGCTCATCATAAAAACGATCTTTCAAAACCCCGTCGACATCAATGCCGACCTTTTCCAAACGTCATCTAAATCAAAAGGCTAAAATTGGAAAAGACTAGAAACCGAAAACCCGGCGTCGACATAGATTATTTGTAGCTGAGCAGACAGGCAAGTTCCCTAACTCAAACTCGAGTTATTATTTTCGAAGCATGTTAGTGAATAATTATTGTTGATTATTCACATCTATAATGATTATTGAGATTCGCACCTTGTGCAATTGAATTCCTATTCTATTATTATTGAACTGTGAATTAGATTAAAGTTCTTTCAAGTATGAACTGTTTATAAGATAGATCTATGCTATTTGTATCAGCTAGATCAATCATGTCTAAATTTGTTGAATCAAAGGTATTTTAAAAGCTGTTCTTATTAAATTGTTATGGTAAGAACTCTTGGCTGAGAAAAGGATAAATTTGATTAAGGCATGATATCAATGCTGGTTTATTAAGTGTTTATGCATAAATCACGGGGTATGAAAGGTTGATCCCCTTGATTACCAAAACTTTTAAGAGGTCCAATTTAAATGTTGAGAACCTTGGCAAATGTCTATGGTTATTTTCAACCACTCAGTAACTGTCATTCAATTATTCGAATATTCAATTGTCGACTATTAATTCATGTTTCTTCACAATTTTATACTGATGTTGAACATTGAAAGCGAAACTTCCTTCTATTCATGATATATCTCCCTTATGTATAAACTTGCTAAGCAAAATAGTTGCTTACCCTTGCTATATCATGATCTTTATTTCAGTTAAGGCAGAAACGTCTAAAGGGGACAAAGGCAAAGGGAAGGTGCAAGAGTAGTTGCCTGATAGGGCTTATGTACTAGTTTATCTTGAATGTTATTTGGTTATGTGAACTCTTATTGTATTAAGGGTATGTTTTAAGTTAAGGTTAAAGAACCTTGGGACCATGATTGTAAGACTTTATTACTATTTCGATAGACGTTGTATGATTATTATTCCGCATTTAGTTAGAAAGTATGTTTGTTGATGAGTATCGTGAACACCGAATTCGAGGTTAGGAAACACGGATTTGGGGGTGCCACAGGTTGGTATCAAAGTTGTAGGTTATAAACGTTAGGAATGAGAAGCCTAGGTTATAACCTTAGTAGAAAACTTATATAGAGTACGTAGGTGATGGGTTGAGGAGACCCATTAAGTTCTAGTTGTACCGAATGAAATATCATTTCATGTTATCAATGAATATATTTTATGGTGGTATTGATGTTGATTATTGTGTGGTGTTTATAGGATGTCGGTCGAGCATCAAGATAGCTATTCAGTGAACCAGGAGCCCATAGAGCCTGAGGTGATAGGTGATTTGCTGGCGAGGAACGCGGAGCTAGAGGTTAGGGCTGAACAAATAAAGGCACAGAACTACACCCTCCAGATTGCTAAGCAACGATACAAGGACGCTGCTTACCATGCCCAGGCTGAGTTAGCCAAGTTGCGAGGGAGGATGCAGCAGAGAGAGCTACAATTAGGGCAGTTAAGGGATGAAGTGAAAGCAAAAGATGTGAGGATATATGATTTGGAGCGAGCCTTAGACATCGCCTTTATGCAGTTCGACGCCAAATGGATGGATCTGCCCTCCAGTAGCGAGAGCAAGCGTTGAGTTGTATTCACCTTGTGTCCCTTAGAGGATAGTTGGAGGTGGGTAGTTATGCCTTGAGCAGTGATATTGGTACTACTTTTGATTTACTAGAATTTGTATTAACCTCAGCAGGTGCGAGGTAGTTCGTATGTAGGACGTACTTTCCATTTATGTAGGTAGAAAAGAATGGCTTAAGTGAATCCCATCTTTTGTTATATTAAATGGGATGGTCGCATTTATAGTAATATACCTGTGATGAACGTGTAAGACGCTAAAGTTGGTATATGAATATAAATGCATTATTATGGTATGTGTTTGAGAATTCTACTTGGTAAACCGTCTATTCAATGATTATGTTAATTCAGTAAAACTGAATCGGTATTTTAGCAACTTAAATCACTAATTGGGGAAAGCAGAATTCCCAAGGTTGGGTAATCTAAAGCTCCCACATGATGATCTTGCGATTGTACAAATTCAATATTGTATTACATGCTAAATACTTATATGTTAATAAAACCCGAGTAACGTGTTAGGACTTTGTTTAATCAGATAATGCCGCCCAGACGAATCCTACGGAACCAAGGGATCGAAGAGTCGGTTAACAATGCAAAGGGAACTCAACCAAACCCAATGCAAGATTTTATGAACATGATGGTCGAAGCTCTGCGGAACCACACGACTACCGCAGGAAACCAGACAGGCAACCACTTAGCCAACTTTAAAGACTTTAAGGCAGTAGGACCGTCGGAGTTTAGAGGAACAACAGACCCGATAGAGGCCCAGTCGTGGATAAAGGAGATTGAAAAGGCCTTTGTCATTGCTAGAGTCGCTGAGGAGCAGAAGACAATTTTTGCTACCTACTTAATGAAATGTGAGGCTAACTTTTGGTGGGAAGCCAATCAGAGCAAAGCTGGAACTGGAATCGTGGCGTGGGAAGCATTCAAGACATTGTTTTTCGAGAATTACTTTCCTGAGAGTACGCAGGCGAAAATGGAGATCAAGTTTTTAGAACTGAAACAGGAAAATTTGTCAGTGTCAGAGTACACTGTAAAATTCAATGAATTGGCTTGATTCGCCCCACATCAGGTGGACACTGAGGTGAGGAAGCCCAGAAGATTCGAATATGGATTAAAGTCGTGGATCTACAACAAGGTAGCGGTTTTACAAATTACGTCGTTCTCAACTTTGTTGGAGAAAGCTCTCATTGCTGAAGGTGGGAGTGAAGCGGTTTCAAAATATAGGTGGAAATGGGAATGTTAGCAGTGGTGGCAGCAACAACAGGAAGCGTCAATGGAGCAGTGGGGGTAGTAATTCTGAAATGCAGCCAGGGAGCATACAGCAGAAAAGGCAGGTATGTGGAAATTGCGGAAGGGTCACTCGGGCGAATGCATGAAAGGAAAAATGGTCTGTTATATATGTGGACAGGAAGGACATATTTCACCTAATTGTCCTAAGGCGAAGAAAGGAGGTTGTTTCACTTGTGGAGAGCTGGGACATTGAAGTAAGGACTGTCCAAGGAAGAAAAATATGGATGGCGGAAGCGGCAATAGGGCAACAACTCGAGGGCAACCAGTGGAGGACCAGTCCAGCCAAATAAGCCAACAACGAGGACCTTCAACATGACAGTGCAAGATGTCGTGGCATCCAGGGAGGTGGTGTCAGGTATTATTCCAATCAACGATATAAATGCCTATGTGCTATTCGATTCAGGAGCTTCATGTTCTTTTGTATCTGATGAATTTGCTCAAGGATTAAATTTACCTAGTGAACTATTAGAACACCCGATGAATGTAGAAGTAGCGAACAAAGAGATTATCCCTGTAAACTACGTTTATAGGAATTGCTGTGCTGATTTGAGAAGGTTTAAGGTTAACGTGGACTTGTTACCAATTCGTCTTGGAGAATTTGATGTAATCCTTGGGATGGATTGGTTAGCGAGCCACGGGGTGGTCATTGACTGTAAGAAAAAGTGCGTACACCTGAAGACTCCAAGTAAGTCGAAGGTGGTGTTCTATGGTAGTAAGTCGCCGAGACAATCTTGTTGTCTGACGATGATGCAAGCAAAGAGATTGCTTCAGAAGGGTTGTATAGGTTATTTGGCTCACGTGGTGGACACTCGACGGGTCGAGGGTGAACTGAGTCAGATACCCGTCATAAGGGAATTCGCGGATGTCTTCCCAGATGAAATTCCGGGATTGCCGCCGGATAGAGAGATAGAATTTGTGATCGACTTGATACCTGGGACAGCACCGATATCCAAGGCGCCTTACCGAATGGCACCAGTAGAGATGAAAGAGCTGATGGTTCAATTGCAGGAACTGTTAGACGAGGGTTATATTAGACCGAGCGTGTCACCATGGGGAGCGCCAGTTCTGTTCGTAAAAAAGAAGGATTGTGACGCCCCCAAATCCGAGTACTTGAAACCCGTACTTGGTGTTACACGATACCATACCTTCAAACTACTTAATATATTACAAACTTAAAAATTATATCAGAGTTGTCTAATCCCCAGGTACGACGACCTTTAAAGTACATTATTACATGATAGATATTATATTATCACAATATTAAAGTCTAGATATTACAAATAACACCTTATACTTAATCCTTCAGCTTTCCCTTTCCCTTGTCCTTGCCAGAGCCTTCTGGTCGATCACACTTAGCTGAAAACATTTAATTTAAAGCAAGAATGAGCATTTAATTGCTCAGCAAGTAATAACAATTAATAAACATTAGCTGAAAGAAGTAAATGTTTTCTTTAAGGACTACTTCTACAACGAATCAATAGTTGTGAAGTCATTTGAAACAGTTCTTAATAACATATCAAATCGTTTACAATTTTTGAAACGACGTAGTGACTTTGAATGCTGAGCGGTCAATAGACCATGAACTTTTATTTTTAAGTTTGAAAAGGTTTGTACAGAAATTCATCTGTAAACCGTCTGGCTTACGGACACGGAGGGTGATCAGCCCCGTTGTGCCCTGTATTGATCAACACTATATGCTAGAACGACATTTTCGTCCATCATCACCGCCTTTGGCGCATAAAAGTTTCCCATTTCGGGTTGTTCATACTCAGTCTGGAGTCCTAACTAAAGAGTCCTAACTAAAGCAATTTAGTTAGACGACTTTATCATAAACAATCATATTCAATAATACATTCTAAACTATGTCTTGCCGAATCAAATAGCTTAGACAACCTTTAAATTATGTATACATACCGAAATTTAATAGTACGTATCAAAACTTATCATGTTAAAGAATTTCAAATTTACGATAATTATAACAATTTGTACAAGTGAGGACATTTGCACAAAGAACAGAATAATTTTGATTATAAATGCATCACATGAGACCATATCGAGATATTTGAAATCAGTAGATAGATCGAATAAAGTTCAAGAATACTTGCATAACACATGAATCCATTGCATAAAGTAAATGCAAGGGTTAAGATAATTACTCAATATAAATTTGAGTAAGGTTAAGGAACTTGCCTTGTCCGTCGATTACTGCTACGCAATCTAATTTTATTCTCTTATGAAAGACCTATCATTTATAAGATTGATCTTTCAATCAGCATAACATATTATAACTCATTTAGTCACATAATTCAAATACTAGATACTACAATAAATCATTAGTAATATTATCATCTTTTGATAATAGTCTATCAGATACCCATCATCTTTAAACTCCCTTTAATATCAAATAATATTTCATCACTTCTTAACATTATTAATCACATTATAATATTTTATTCTTTTTTTCAATATTATTAGCTACTTAATAATATTTTATTCATTCACAAGTATTATTAATCATTTAATAATATCTTACTCACTTACTAATATTATTAATCACTTAATAATATTTCAATAACTCTTTAATAATATCTTAATCATTTTCAAATATTATTAATCCTTTAATAATATTTTAATCACTTAATAATATTATTAATTATTTAATAATATCTTAATCATTTATTAATATTATTAATAATTTAATAATATTTTAATCATTTATTAATATCATTATTTATTTATTAATCATTTAATGATATTTTAATCATTTACTAATATTATTACTCATTTAATAATATTTTATTTAATGACTAATATTATTAATCATTTAATAATATTTTAATCATTTATAAATAATTTAATATAATTGTTTATCTCTTACTATTAATTCATTTAACACACATATCATGTCATTCATATAACATTTATTAAATATAAGCAAAATACCCTTATAAAGTTTTTATACATCATATATTGATCATTAATCAATAAATCACATTAACATGTTTTACAACTTAATATAACTTATTTTACTCATTTATTCTTAACTTAATCATAGGCATTAAAAATACCAAATCAAGTTATTATTTTTTTATCTTCTGGGGAAACTTAATATATAATATTTTAGTGACAAAATAATTTTCCTGCAATTTTCTAAATTCGTTTCGTATTTTTTAAGTGTCCAAAATTGTCCGAAATGGTTACAATTATAATAAATTATTCCTTTGTTCCAAAATTATGAAATTTACACGGTAGTCTCCTGTTGTCTAAACCTAGCTCTCGTAAAAATTTCACATTTTTCTGGGCTTTATAACTGGAGTTATAACAGTTTGTTTTTTAAAACGTACTTTCTTATAAAAGTCATAACTCTCATTACATACATCAACAAATTGTCATCTTTGGACAGCAACTAGTTAACTTGATATACTAACATACCACAAAATACCAGAATTTTTAAAGCCCTAAAAAGTGACCGAAACAGCCTTTACAAAAATTGGACAGTAGGCTCACTGGATTTTCCAGTTTTTTTTTCGCAGGCAGGGAGTGTTTTACGAAAAATCATGCTACGGTTTGCTCGTTTAATCTTTTTGAATGATTCCACTTGGATTCATCAGATAACTCATGTATCTAACTCATACCTTTAACGGATCATAAATATAATTTACAGATTTAAAATGGTAAAGGTCCAAAGTGGACTGAAATTCCAGGGTTTTCTAGGGTAAAAACTGTTTTGAACATTATTTGATTTCCAAGCTTTTTATCACTTAAAATGGTATGATCTAAACATAAAACACCATAAAGCATCATATAACACATTGATCTACTATCATAAAGTTTAAGAACATAAGTTCATCATTTATTCTAAAACAACCACAAAGATTACATAAACTAGATTAGGGTTTTATACCTTTGTTTGGATGTTCTTCTTTCTCCTACTTCCAAGGTTTGTTATGGAGTTTGAAACTACAAGGCTCTTCTCTCTTCTTCTTCTTCTTCTATGGTGGTTGTCCCCCTCTTGATCATCTCTCTCTCTCTCTCTATTTATTTTCTCTCTAAGCTCTCTTGAAACTTTAGAAGATGAAATGAAGTGGATGCTTTGCTAATGCTTGGGATGAGTTATATTTATAGGCCAAAAATATATACATACAACTTATATATATATATATATATACACAAATCTCTCAATATCTAAGCTATGAATTTATTTATTTTAGTAGCCTAGGTGAGTTGGTGAGTTAGATGTGCAAGGTGTAAAAACATAAAATAAAAAATTAATAAGACCATGTGGTGCATGAATCCACCCTTACTCATCCGAATACTTCCCCCCTTATTTAACACCATTTTTGATTTTTCTTTAACTACTTTATTTGCTAATTTAGCTTCTAGAATATCCAATTAATTTTGGGCCAAAGTTTGGGCTATTCTTTAATTCATTTGGGCTCCCTAATTAATTTATTTGGGCCATGCAAAATAGCATAGGTCCAATACATCAATTTTATCTTACCCTAATTATTTAATAAGGGTTACTTGTCCACTTACTTTGGACTTTTTTTAAATAATTACTTATATTGGTTTAATTACATAACTCAATTAGACTTGCTTTAATTAGGTTTAAAATAAATAATAAATTGAGATAATAAAATTAATCTCTTAGGGTAATATATATATATATATATATATTACATAATACAAACATACATACTTTTAAATACAATTATAACAATAAATGTATTTAACATTCAAATCCATATTCATAGATCAAATTAGGGTTTTGATCAATTGTTTCACTTTGTCTCATTTACCTTTCTTAGTCAATTTAAAATAAATAAACTGACTAATCTGCTAAATTCATATCATAAGGAAATAATCATATCAATAATAATAATACTAAAGATCTATTTGTAAAATATACATATGTTATTTAAATAATACATTAATCATATCTTCATGAAAAATAAATAATAAAATATTTTTACTACAAAATTAATTTATTATAAGAATATAATCAACAATTCCTTTTTAGAAAAATTTATTTGAAATCATTCATGCGATAAACAAATATAAATTTATCACATATATACATATACTTTACCTTTCACGTATTACCATATTCACTTTTGATACTTAATAAAAATAAATAAAAAAAAAATTTTATTCATAAAATTTCTTATTTAAATATATCGAAAATCTTGGGTTATTACATTCACCCTCCCTTATAAGGATTCCGTCCCCGGAATCACCGTTACAAAACTTATACCCATGAGGGTAAATATCATACACATTCATATCACAAGTAGATCACGATCTGATTCAATCGAATCGATCTTTAACTATTCAACATAAAGCTTGTCTATGTGATTATACGGAATTTGATTTCTAATAGAACTCAAATTCCTCCTTCAAAATACGTTAATAAAACGATTTATTATTAGATTATGTATTATTTATTTATTAATCTAGGTCTTTTCGTAAAATTCTTTTTGTATGACTATATTCAAGGATTCTAGAGTTTATAAGTGTAAACGTACCTCACGGTACATGCGAAAATAAATTATATCCGAATCATACCTGGAACTCCATCTCCGGCTGATACCGTATCTTGAACCGACATATTGAAGGTCCTTGCAGTTGGTTTGTTTCTTGGAGTTGGATAAGTTATCGCTAACTTTTCGCCGCTATTCCCTGCCTTAGCACTTCCCCCATCGGCCTTTCTTTTTGGACAATCCCTTGCCATATGATTTATTACTCCACAAATAAAACACCCATTGTCCTTCCTTGGATTGGGGCAGTTAGGAGAGATGTGTCCCTCCTGCCCGGATTTATAACACACAAATTTTTCTTTCAGACACTCTCCCGAGTGATTTTTTCCACAATTTTCATACTTCTTAACCTGCTTCTTTATTTCTCCCTGGCTATTACCAGTATTTCCTGAATTGTTCCATTTTCTTTTTCCACTTCCACTACTTCCCTCAATTTTGACTTTATTCTTCTTCTCCTTATTGTAGAGGCTCATGGCCTCACTTCCTCCTTCGGCTATGATAGCCTTTTCCAATAACGATCCAAAAGATTCAATTTGCAACACCGCCACCTTATTATAGAGCCAGGGTTTTAGGCCCTGCTCAAACCTTCGTGCCTTCCTTGCTTCAGTATCCACTTGGTGTGGAGCGAATCTAGCTAATTCGTTAAACTTAGCGGCGTATTCCGAGACAGTCATATTCTCCTGCTTCAATTCTAGAAATCTAATCTCCATCCTAGCCTGCATACTGGACGAGAAGTAATTCTCGAAGAACAGTTCCTTAAACCTTGTCCATGTCACCATTCCTGCTCCGGCTCTAGTTTGATTTGCCTCCCACCAGAAATTCGCCTCCCCCTTCATCATATAGGTAGCAAAAGTTGTCTTTTGCTCCTCCGCTATCCTAGCAATAACAAATGCTTTTTCTATCTCCTTTACCCAGGTTTGGGCTTCTATAGGATCAGTCGTCCCTCTAAATTCAGGCGGTCCTACTGCCTTGAAGTCTTTGAAGTTTGCCATTTGATTCCCTGGCGGATTTCCTGCGACTGGTGCTTGATTCCGTATAGCCTCAGCCAGCATATTCACAAAATCTTGCATCGGGTTTGCATTACCTCCTCCATTGTTATCGAATTCATCTACCCTTCGGTGTCGTTGTTCTCTTCTTGGCGGCATTGTCTGAATAAACAAATCCTTAAATTATTATTTCGTCTTTCATATACCATTATGCCACCTATGGTATCATAAAAGTTTGAACACACAATTTTGAATTTAGACCAATTCAGTTTCCTGGATTCATGAATTCAGCTTGCCGAATTAACACTTTACAATTAAACAACATACTATCTTAATCAAACATAAAATCATAACATTTAACTTATATTCATATTAATTTAAATAGTACATATTACTTTTCATTACACAGCGCATGCTGCTTCAACCACTTACTATCCTTTAGTGACAACAAAAGTCGGGAGTAGTACATTACACACACCATATCATACATAATCCTAAAGCACTTATCTTATTTATTCCATACACTATTCTTAGATCATAGGCAAACCTTTGCTTGGTGACCTACCATTCCACATACAAAACATACGCATTGCTTCGGTTCGGGACAATAAGAAGAGATATGTCCTTCACGTCCACAATTATAACACACGTTCTGCCCTTTCATACATACACCTTCATGTTTTCTGTTACAGTTTGCACACCTTATTACTTTCTTAAAGTTTCCTTGGTTGAAATTTTCCATATCACGGTCATTCATCTTTCTTTTCCCCTTCCGACTTGGAGCTGCACACGATTTGCTGCATTTGGCTCCCATCTTATCAATTTGGATTTTTAGCTTATCTTGTTCTTCCATTATTTCGATTAACGCCTTTTGCAATTGACTATTTAGTAGCCTTTCCATGTCCCATAACTTTTCCAAAGATAACACCTTATTCCTCAGATTCTGCACTTCCGTTGATGTCTGGTCAGCTCCAACTTCAGTGTCTGAATCAGTATCTGTCAGCATTACCGTTTCTGGTTCTGGTTCTATGTTTTCCAAAATAACCAATTCATCAGGGTTGTTTTCGATATGAGCCTCCCTTTTACCTATTGTCTGGGATTTTGGCTTAGTTGGAGTGATTTGCTCCTCCTTCGCGACACGAAAATTTTCTAATCCTTTCCTTCCTGACATCTATACACAAATATTCTTGATTAGTATATAATATATACACATAACAAACAATAGTTTATATAAGTTACTTTTATTTCGTTTTATAATGAATTTCCTTAATTCATTTCCTTTAAACTCTATTTGAGTTATTTGTTTTTCAACGCTTCTATCTAGCCTAAGGTTATAGCCTAAGGTATCTCTCACCTAAGGTTTCTAACCTAAAGCTCTGATACCAACCTGTGACGCCCCCAAATCCGAGTACTTGAAACCCGTACTTGGTGCTACACGATACCATACCTTCAAACTACTTAATATATTACAAACTTAAAAATTATATCATAGTTGTCTAATCCCCAGGTACGACGACCTTTAAAGTACATTATTACATGATAGATATTATATTATCACAATACTAAAGTCTAGATATTACAAATAACACCTTATACTTAATCCTTCAGCTTTCCCTTTCCCTTGTCCTTGCAAGAGCCTTCTGGTCGATCACACTTAGCTGAAAACATTTAATTTAAAGCAAGAATGAGCATTTAATTGCTCAGCAAGTAATAACAATTAATAAACATTAGCTGAAAGAAGTAAATGTTTTCTTTGAGGACTACTTCTACAACGAATCAATAGTTGTGAAGTCATTTGAAACAGTTCTTAATAACATATCAAATCGTTTACAATTTTTGAAACGACGTAGTGACTTTGAATGCTGAGCGGTCAATAGACCATGAACTTTTATTTTTAAGTTTGAAAAGGTTTGTACAGAAATTCATCTGTAAACCGTCTGGCTTACGGACACGGAGGGTGATCAGCCCCGTTGTGCCCTGTATTGATCAACACTACATGCTAGAACGACATTTTCGTCCATCATCACCGCCTTTGGCGCATAAAAGTTTCCCATTTCGGGTTGTTCATACTCAGTCTGGAGTCCTAACTAAAGCAATTTAGTTAGACGACTTTATCATAAACAATCATATTCAATAATACATTCCAAACTATGTCTTGCCGAATCAAATAGCTTAGACAACCTTTAAATTATGTATACATACCGAAATTTAATAGTACGTATCAAAACTTATCATGTTAAAGAATTTCAAATTTACGATAATTATAACAATTTGTACAAGTGAGGACATTTGCACAAAGAACAGAATAATTTTGATTATAAATGCATCACATGAGACCATATCGAGATATTTGAAATCAGTAGATAGATCGAATAAAGTTCAAGAATACTTGCATAACACATGAATCCATTGCATAAATTAAATGCAAGGGTTAAGATAATTACTCAATATAAATTTGAGTAAGGTTAAGGAACTTGCCTTGTCCGTCGATTACTGCTACGCAATCTAATTTTATTCTCTTATGAAAGACCTATCATTTATAAAATTGATCTTTGAATCAGCATAACATATTATAACTCATTTAGTCACATAATTCAAATACTAGATACTACAATAAATCATTAGTAATATTATCATCTTTTGATAATAGTCTATCAGATACCCATCATCTTTAAACTGCCTTTAATATCAAATAATATTTCATCACTTCTTAACATTATTAATCACATTATAATATTTTATTCTTTTTTTCAATATTATTAGCTACTTAATAATATTTTATTCATTCACAAGTATTATTAATCATTTAATAATATCTTACTCACTTACTAATATTATTAATCACTTAATAATATTTCAATAACTCTTTAATAATATCTTAATCATTTTTAAATATTATTAATCCTTTAATAATATTTTAATCACTTAATAATATTATTAATTATTTAATAATATCTTAATCACTTATTAATATTATTAATAATTTAATAATATTTTAATCATTTATTAATATCATTATTTATTTATTAATCATTTAATGATATTTTAATCATTTACTAATATTATTACTCATTTAATAATATTTTATTTAATGACTAATATTATTAATCATTTAATAATACTTTAATCATTTATAAATAATTTAATATAATTGTTTATCTCTTACTATTAATTCATTTAACACACATATCATGTCATTCATATAACATTTATTAAATATAAGCAAAATACCCTTATAAAGTTTTTATACATCATATATTGATCATTAATCAATAAATCACATTAACATGTTTTACAACTTAATATAACTTATTTTACTCATTTATTCTTAACTTAATCATAGGCATTAAAAATACCAAATCAAGTTATTATTTTTTTATCTTATGGGGAAACTTAATATATAATATTTTAGTGACAAAATAATTTTCCTGCAATTTTCTAAATTCGTTTCGTATTTTTTAAGTGTCCAAAATTGTCCGAAATGGTTACAATTATAATAAATTATTCCTTTGTTCAAAAATTATGAAATTTACACGGTAGTCTCTGTTGTCTAAACCTAGCTCCCGTAAAAATTTCACATTTTTCTGGGCTTTATAACTGGAGTTATAACAGTTTGTTTTTTAAAACGTACTTTCTTATAAAAGTCATAACTCTCATTACATACATCAACAAATTGTCATCTTTGTACAGCAACTAGTTAACTTGATATACTAACATACCACAAAATACCAGAATTTTTAGAGCCCTAAAAAGTGACCGAAACAGCCTTTACAAAAATTGGACAATAGGTTCACTGGATTTTCCAGTTTTTTTTTCGCAGGCAGGGAGTGTTTTACGAAAAATCATTCTACGGTTTGCTCGTTTAATCTTTTTGAATGATTCTACTTGGATTCATCAGATAACTCATGTATCTAACTCATACCTTTAACGGATCATAAATATAATTTACAGATTTAAAATGGTAAAGGTCCAAAGTGGACTGAAATTCCAGTGTTTTCTAGGGTAAAAACTGTTTTGAACATTCTTTGATTTCCAAGCTTTTTATCACTTAAAATGGTATGATCTAAACATGAAACACCATAAAGCATCATATAACACATTGATCTACTATCATAAAGTTTAAGAACATAAGTTCATCATTTATTCTAAAACAACCACAAAGATTACATAAACTAGATTAGGGTTTTATACCTTTGTTTGGATGTTCTTCTTTCTCCTACTTCCAAGGTTTGTTATGGAGTTTGAAACTACAAGGCTCTCCTCTCTTCTTCTTCTTCTTCTATGGTGGTTGTCCCCCTCTTGATCATCTCTCTCTCTCTATTTATTTTCTCTCTAAGCTCTCTTGAAACTTTAGAAGATGAAATGAAGTGGATGCTTTGCTAATGCTTGGGATGAGTTATATTTATAGGCCAAAAATATATACATACAACTTATATATATATATATATATATATATATATATATATATACACAAATCTCTCAATATCTAAGCTATGAATTTATTTATTTTAGTAGCCTAGGTGAGTTGGTGAGTTAGATGTGCAAGGTGTAAAAACATAAAATAAAAAATTAATAAGACCATGTGGTGCATGAATCCACCCTTACTCATCCGGATACTTCCCCCCTTATTTAACACCATTTTTGATTTTTCTTTAACTACTTTATTTGCTAATTTAGCTTCTAGAATATCCAATTAATTTTGGGCCAAAGTTTGGGCTATTCTTTAATTCATTTGGGCTCCCTAATTAATTTATTTGGGCCATGCAAAATAGCATAGGTCCAATACATCAATTTTATCTTACCCTAATTATTTAATAAGGGTTACTTGTCCACTTACTTTGGACTTTTTTTAAATAATTACTTATATTGGTTTAATTACATAACCTAATTAGACTTGCTTTAATTAGGTTTAAAATAAATAATAAATTGAGATAATAAAATTAATCTCTTAGGGTAATATATATATATATATATATATATATATTACATAATACAAACATACATACTTTTAAATACAATTATAACAATAAATGTATTTAACATTCAAATCCATATTCATAGATCAAATTAGGGTTTTGATCAATTGTTTCACTTTGCCTCATTTACCTTTCTTAGTCAATTTAAAATAAATAAACTGACTAATCTGCTAAATTCATAATGTCGACACCGGGTTTTCGCTTTCTAGTCTTTTCCAATTTTTTGCCTTTTGATTTAATGATTCTTTGGAAAAGATCGGCATTGATGTCGACGGGGTTTTGAAAGATCGTTTTTATGATGAGCCAATTAACCAGAGTCGCCAGTTGGTATATTTGAAATGGATGTACCAACTCATCCGAGTTTTCGTTTTTTTATAAATCGCTGGCTCATGTGTGACTCCGAATTAATTGGTCTGCGAATCGAGATTCATAGAGTTCGGGGGCTTGCTTAAGCGAGGGGAAGGTGTTAGGCACCCCCCGACTTCCGTGAAACACAGTTACCGCAATCTCGATGCTTTCCTATCCCTTAATTCATGCGTGTGTGGGTATGTGCGCGTGTGTGTGTGTGTGTGCTTATGTGAATGTTGTGGTGAGTTTGTATGAAAGAATCGCTTGGATTTTGAGGGAAAGTCATGCTTTGAGAGTGCTTTGGAATGTCCCCCTTCGGCTTCTACGAGAAAGCTTTATTCTTTATTAGGAAGGTTTTTGATTTTTAATTATCAAAAGCTAGGAGATTTTTCTTTAGGTGTTGTTTTGGCAAATCAAGAGTTTTTAAACCTTCGTCAAAATAGGAATCGAGATCTATACGTTGCTTTCGTAACTCAAATGATGGGCAACTTCTAGAATCTCTTTAACCCTATGCACAACGGTTTAATAAAACGCCATTTATTTATAAAATCAATTTGTGTGATGTTTTTTGGAAAACGATTTTTCTTTGCCTTCTCGTTAAAGAGGAATTCGACATTCATTTGCACTTTCAATTTTAAGCCTCGTGATGCTAATACCCTACTTTGATTGATTTTATGAAAATCTTATCGTTTAGCTTTGAAATCAATTTCGTGTCATAGATCAAATCAAGCATTAAAATGCGTTGGAGTTATTCATGGGCATGTAAGCCATCAAAATAACCCCAAATGCCTACAATCACAAGTTTCACTATTTCGGGCCTTAAACACGATTCTCGCCTTGGCGTCATTTTAAGGCCCGACGATTACATATTTACAATGAAAGGTACATCGAATTTATTACATATATCAAACGATGTCCAATCATCGGATTTGGACCACGGGGGTCGCGCTCCTAGGCTCACATCCAAAATCGCTACACACCCACAAGATCCTAAAAATAACAATCTAAATAAACTATGCATAATACATCATTACAACGAGCTAAAATTCACCAAATGGGATATCATCGGGTCATTAGGAAGAATTTCGTTCCAATTGGAACCCTCCCTAATAGTCCTCAATCCATAGATCCACAACAATTATACAAGAAAAAACTACATTTAATTTAACCAAACAATATGATATAAATTGCTAGAACAAAGGGAATTTTTACCTTGCAAATGATCTCAAATGGATGTGAACTTGTGTATTTGACTAAGATAAGGAGTATATTTGGTACAATCAAAATCAAAGAATATAAATCCTCTCTTTTTTTCCTCTCTTTTCTTCCTATTTGATTGCAAAATTTGCTCCTTTTTCTCTCTATTTTCGTGTTCTTGCTGCTGCAGAATTCTTCTTCCTTCAAATTCTTCCAACCTCCTGTATGCTGTCCGAGGCTGAGCTTAAATAGGCTGGCCAGAGCCAGCCGCAGATCTATCTGCGGCTGGCCGCAGATGGATCTGCGGCTGGCCAGCTGGCACGCCTCCCATCGCACTCAGCTGGTAGTGCTGATTTCCTGGTTTCCGTGCTGGCGCACCCACTTGGCCGCAGATCTATCCGCGGCTGGCGGGCTTGACTTTCTCGATTTTCGTGCCACGCCTCGATTTTCGTACCGCAACGTCGGTTTTCGCTGACAGGCTCGTATTCCGCAGTCCGGGAACTTCCGGGAGACGTGCCACCTCATTCGGAAATGCCTGCCTCGGACGATCATGCTGTCACGTCGACTTGGGCTGCCCAAATCATTGCGGCGGTGCCGGGCGCTCGCCCTTGTGCCCGCTCCTTCTCACAGGCCGGTTCATTTGACGATTTTGCCCTCCTATCACGGTTAGTATACGAAGCGCAAAATTTGGGTGTCTACAGCTGCCCCTCTTTATCATGTTTATGAAATGTTAAATGAAATGAACATGATAAAGAAGTAGACACACGATGCATGAATGACAGTGCATACATGATGCAACACATACAACTTATGATGCAACGCAAGATGTAAGGCATGTAACACATTTGCAAGGGTGTCAATGCATCAATCCCTGATCTGTCGCTCGTCTCGTAATCGCCGGGTCTCGTATTCTCGGTCACCCCTCTCGTAATCACCTTATTCCATCCCGTTGTCATCAAAGGAAGTTATTCTCCTGACTAGCTTTGAAGGGCATCCTTGGAGTTCGTCCTCGCACATCGTTCTTGGCAACCATTTGCTTTTGACTCTGATAGGCTAGGACCTTGACACCTAACCTGCATGGATCACGTACATAATTATCACTTATTCAATGCATGTGACACAACAATTTAAAATGAAAAATGACCCCTGTACAGTCTTTTGATACGATTCTAAACAGGTGTCACCGTTTGTCGGAGCCGGTTTTCGTCGCCGGACATCCATCTCGTAATCGCCGGTTATCGTCGCCGTCGATTGTCTTGTCGGGGTCGGCCGGGTATCGTCGCCGGTCACCCATCTCGTAACCCCCGGTTATCGTCGCCGGTTGGTTATCTCGTCGGAGCCGGTTTTCGTCGCCGGACATCCATCTCGTAATCGCCGGTTATCATCGCCGGTCGATCGTCTCGTCGGGGCCGGGTATCGTCGCCGGTCACCCATCTCGTAACCCCCGGTTATCGTCGCCGGTTGGTTATCTTGTCGGAGCCAGTTTTCGTCGCCGGACATCCATCTCATAATCGCCGGTTATCGTCGCCGGTCGATTGTCTCGTCGGGGCCGGGTATCGTCGCCGGTCACCCATCTCGTAACCCCCGGTTATCGTCGCCGGTTGGTTATCTTGTCGGAGCCGGTTTTCGTCGCCGGACATCCATCTCGTAATTGCCGGTTATCGTCGCCGGTCGATTGTCTCGTCGGGGCCCGGGTTCGTCGCCGGTCACCCATCTCGTAACCCCCGGTTATCGTCGCCGGTTGGTTTCTTGTCGGAGCCGGTTTTTCGTCGCCGGACATCCATCTCGTGATCGCCGGTTATCGTCGCCGGTCGATCGTCATGTCGGGGCCGGGTATCGTCGCCCGGTCACCACATCTCGTAACCCCCGGTTATCGTCGACGCCGGTTGGTTATCTTGGATCTCAGCCCTTCCCAGGGTTTGTTATTTTTTGTCTTTTTTTTTCTTTTTGTGGATATCAGCCCTTCCCAGGGGTGCTCACCATCTTGTTGTGGTTCGCGTGGATCTCCAGCCCTTCCCAGGGTTTGTTGTTTTTTGTCTTTTTTTCTTTTTGTGGATATCAGCCCTTCCCAGGTTTGCTCACCATCTTGTCGTGGTTCGCGTGGATCTCAGCCCTTCCTAGGGTTTGTTGTTTTTTGTCTTTTTTCTTTTTGTGGATATCAGCCCTTCCCAGGGGTGCTCACCATCTTGTTGTGGTTCGCGTGGATCTCAGCCCTTCCCAGGGTTTGTTGTTTTTTGTCTTTTTTCTTTTTGTGGATATCAGCCCTACCCAGGGTGCTCACCATCTTGTTGCGGTTCGCGTGGATCTCAGCCCTTCCCAGGGTTTGTTGTTTTTTGTCTTTTTTCTTTTTGTGGATATCAGCCCTTCCCAGGGGTGCTCACCATCTTGTTGTGGTTCGCGTGGATCTCAGCCCTTCCAAGGGTTTGTTGTTTTTTGTCTTTTTTCTTTGTGGATATCAGCCCTTCCCAGGGGTGCTCACCATCTTTGTTGTGGTTCGCGTGGATCTCAGCCCTTCCCAGGGTTTGTTGTTTTTTTGTCTTTTTTCTTTTTGTGGATATCAGCCCTTCCCAGGGGTGCTACACATCTTGTTGTGGTTCGCTTGGATCTCAGCCCTTCCCAGGGTTTGTTGTTTTTTTGTATTTTTTCTTTGTGGATATCAGCCCTTCCCAGGGGTGCTCACCATCTTTGTTGTGGTTCGCGTGGATCTCAGCCCTTCCCAGGGTTTGTTGTTTTTTTTTTTTTTTTTTTTATTTCTTTTTTTTTTTTTTTTTTTTTCTTTATGGATGGGATTGTTGGTCAGCTTTTGTCCTGGATCTCCCACTAATATCGTCCACGTACCATGCTGCAAAAGCCATCACTCTGATCATTTGTGAGGTTGAAAGCGACGTGCTTGTACTTTCCTGAAGATTTTCATTTTGATCGTACCTGCATGCGTGAAAAAGGTGTTATGCATGATCTGGCAGATATGTTATGGACAGATGCATGTGCACCACATATGTTTAGATAGAAATGACCCATATTCAGCCAAATGATACGATTCGACCGTTGTCATTGCTTGCCAACATTTGATTGGATCACGCCCCGTCGTGCAGTGTAGTCTTTAGACTTCAACATTGTTTGGTACTCTGCCTGTTTTTGGTCGTCTTCATTTCATCGAGTTGAGGCAGTCTGTTTCGCTCTCTGTGATGATCGACAGCTATGTTGGGCTCCTTGGCCTTTTTGATCATTTCTGATGGCCAATATGCTGTTGTCCCGCATTATATCATCCTTGTATATGCTCATGCACGTGGATCATTTGGATGTCGAGGAGGCAGTGATAGTCAGGATTGGGGAGAAGCCCAATGACGAGAAGTTCTGTGCAGCCTCAGCTTCCTTTCCATTTCATGATTCTTTAACTGCCCCTGCCTTGGCGCGTGTCGCTGCCAAAAATTTCTATCGAAAACTCGCGATGTTGACCGTGCTGAGTTATCCACAGCTCTGCAAGATCTTGCATATCAGATGACTAACAAATGCCAAAACTTGAAAGCTCGGGCCGTTTGTGTTAGTTCAACACAAAGGTATTATAATCTCGACACAAAATGCAGTTAAAGCACATGAAATTGAATATCTATTTTTTTTTTTTTTTTTTTTTTTTTTTTCAATCCCTCGTGAGTTGATGATTTTCTTTTTGACGAGTTATGAAATCATAAAAAGCACCTTCAAGCATTCATGGTCATTGTATGTGAGTAAGGTCGAATTCAAAAGGATTACCTTCCCCATCGTCAAAGGCACTCTGTCTCCATTCTCGACAACGTCCTTAGCAGGTTTTGACGTCATATGACAAATGCACTATGCGATGCAGCATTCAGTAGGGGTTTCTCTTCCATGACTCATTGTTAAGGCCGAGAGTTTTTTTTTTTTTTCGCATTATCCCTTCTCTCTTTATTAGTCCACTTCACTTGTCTCGTTTTCTTAGGCTTTTCAAAGTTACCCATTTAACGAGTTTTTGGACCAATGACTCCCGAACCAGACGGTTTTGGGGCATTAGGTGTACAACACCCCTTCGGGTTTATTTACTCGAGTAACAAAGGCCACGGTTCGAGACAAGCTGGTGGTCTGCACCATTCATTCTTTGCTTGACCTTGCGCAAGATTCGTTTTCTTAGGCTTGAGTTACCCATGTAGCGAGTGTTAGGCCGGTGACCCCCAAACCAGACGGCTTTAGGGCACCAGATTGTAGAGACACCCCCTAGGCTTAATTACTCGAGTAAACCCATGCCACGATTCGAATCTGCTCGGGCCTCCTCTACTGTAATGCTCGTTTTCTTAGGCTCTGAGTTACCCATGTAACGAGTGTTGGGCCAGCGACTCCCAAACCAGATGGCTTTAGGGCACCAGGTGTAGAGACACCCCTCGGGCTTAATTACTCGAATAGCCCAGGCCACGATTCGAGACATTAGCTTGATAATCAATTATCGTCCCTGACTTCTCGATATTAGCTTGATAATCAATTGACTGTCTGACTACGTGTTAATTGTCATCAACGTCGTCCTAGTTTTAATACCCCACAACTGAAAGTTTGTGCAAATGCAAAGTGAAGGCTGTCACATGAGGTCGATTCTGTCGCAAACGTTGCTTTGAATTAAGGCTTTGTACCCGATCAAAAGGTTGAATAGCCGTTCTTCATCTAATCATACTCACGATCGTGCTCCAACGTTGCTTGTCAGAATTAAATCCGATTCATATCAAGCCGAATAAAATCCACCTTTCATCGCGGCATCATCGTATCCCGGGAAAACTATGCGTGAGACAAATGCCAGATGATCGTTACCGTTGAAGATTAACATGTTGATGGGATTGTTGCATGGATTGTTTGCATGGGTGCCAATTTTGCACGTCATCATTTCCTGGGTAGTTGACAAGTGCCCCAGTGTTAGGTTGCTTTTCTTGTGATCTTCCTCGTACCGGTCGCATCGGTATCTCACTGTGCTTGACAAAAGATCCGGTCCTTTGACTTGTTGAAAGGCTTGGGGATTTTTGATTTTTGAGATTTTTTTTGATTTTTTTTTATTTTTTTGATTTTTTGATTTTTTTTTTTTTTTTTATTTTTTTTTTTTTTTTTTTTTTTTTGGGTTGAATTTGCCCCTACTCCGGGTTCTTTGTGATCGTCAGGGGTTCTGATGTTTGATGGCAATGGTTTGGTCTAAGTCGGGTTTGGGTTTATCTTCGACCCATCCTTTGATTTCGTCAGGCGTATTGTCGACATCTGTCTCGTCCTGCTCAATCCCCATCAGATCGAAATCTAGCTCTTTTACCAAAATCGTGATCCTCCTTCAAATTTGGCCTATCGCTCGTCAGGCTAGAATTCCTCAAATTGGGGTACCTGACATAAAACAAAAAATGCTTGTCATATATATAAAACATTTCAGCACATGATCTTCTTTTGGATAACATGACAAAATGACATGAGCGTGCAGGGATTTGAAATAAAACTCAGAATTTTAAAACCCATTGATCTTCTAACTGGCTGGGATTCACTGCCATCTCCCTGGATTTACCCCCTTCCTGGATATCACACTGCTGCATGGTCCAACGGGCCACGGTGAGGTCAAGCAATGGAGCTCATTAGGAGGTGCATGGATCGTATTGGCATGGATCTGGCATTGATGGCATTTCTTGATATGAGTAATCGCAGTCAGTTTTCATGGTTAGCCAATAGTGACCTGTTCACATGATTTTTCTTTGCCAAAAACGCTCTGCTCATATGGGCTCCGCACACATCGCCATGTACTTCGTTCATTAATCTGTGGGCTTCTTCAGCTTCCAGATATCTCAGCAGTCCCGTAGCTAGGTCCCCACTTGTGCAAATCGTCTCCGCTTAGAGGAGAATTTTCACTGCCCAATCTTTGTATTCTCCTTTCTTGGTCAGATCTGCATTTTCGGGAAAGGAGCTGTCTCGAAGGAACTCTTTAATGTTTTGATACCAAGCCCATTCAGGAGGGGTGTCACTATGGGAGATCTCTCCGATCTGATCATCATAAGCCGGACAAGTCTGTACCACAATTCTCAGGGCTAATCTCAATCCTAGGATGCATCCCTCGTATTCGGCCGTATTGTTGGAGTGGCAGAACTGTAATTTCATGGCTACAGGCTTCTGCCATTTGGATGGATGAAGTATGGATTTTACGGCCTTTTAGTTGGGTCGTAGGGGCAATCTCGCAAAACAAACAAGGGCCGCAGTTTAGTACTGTGCTAGTTACAAGTTGGCAGAGACATGTCAACACTGATGCATGATTATTATTATTTCTTTTTCTTTTTTTTCTTTTTCTTTTTCCCTTTTTTTTTTTGTGGTCGAATATGCCCCTACTCCGGGTTTCTTTGTGATCGTTATGCCACGCTTTCACGGTTCTCTTAATCTTATCCTGCAAAAACAAGGTCAGTGTTTGATGACAGGATAGTATTTAGAAGTTTTTAGAAAACCTTGGTACGTGGCACGGATTGCCTTCCTGCAAAACCATGTCAGTATTATCTTCATATGTGCAGGTGATGTAATCACATGATACAGGACATATTTATTACGATGATGCCGGTATGACAGTGTATGTATGCCATTTACATGACATTTATTTATTTGACTGAATGATAAAAGGGTATGAAGAAGCTTCCCTTTCGTTAGGTTTATCAGAGGCTGACCTACCCTAGGGTTACTCTCGCGGGCTTTTCGGCATGAAGGTCCCCAAATCTTCGCAATCTACTCGTCTGAAATCCTTTCGATTGGAGCGTGGATTTGGGTGGTGCGTTTCCTGAGCCATCTCCGGGGAGCAGCCCCTTCGAGTCCAGTAATAAGCAACCGACAGGTTCGCCTCAGGAGGAGGTACTCTCTCAACATACATTCACATTCATCGTCCTCACCGTATGCACATGATTACTTTAAAGCAAAGTCATTCCATTCAACCATTCATTCATTGGTAAAATACATTCACACAACAACAGGTCAAAATATCGCACGCACATACATTCATGAATTTTAAAGGATAGGATAGCATCAAGATTTGAACGCGGCTTAAGCCCTCTAATGGTCCCCAGCGGAGTCGCCAGCTGTCGACACCGGGTTTTCGCTTTCTAGTCTTTTCCAATTTTTTTGCCTTTTGATTTAATGATTCTTTGGAAAAGATCGGCATTGATGTCGACGGGGTTTTGAAAGATCGTTTTTATGATGAGCCAATTAACCAGAGTCGCCAGTTGGTATATTTGAAATGGATGTACCAACTCATCCGAGTTTTTCGTTTTTTATAAATCGCTGGCTCATGTGTGACTCCGAATTAATTGGTTCTGCGAATCGAGATTCATAGAGTTCGGGGGCTTGCTTAAGCGAGGGGAAGGTGTTAGGCACCCCCCCCGACTTCCGTGAAACACGGTTACCGCAATCTCGATGCTTTCCTATCCCTTAATTCATGCGTGTGTGGGTATGTGCGCGTGTGTGTGTGTGTGTGCTTATGTGAATGTTGTGGTGAGTTTTGTATGAAAGAATCGCTTGGATTTTGAGGGAAAGTCATGCTTTGAGAGTGCTTTGGAATGTCCTTCGGCTTCTGACGAGAAAGCTTTATTCTTTATTAGGAAGGTTTGATTTTAATTATCAAAAGCTAGGAGATTTTTCTTTAGGTGTTGTTTTGGCAAATCAAGAGTTTTTTAAAACTTCGTCAAAATAGGAATCGAGATCTATACGTTGCTTTCGTAACTCAAATGATGGGGCAACCTTCTAGAATCTCTTTAACCCTAATGCACAACGGTTTTTAATAAAACGCCATTTATTTTATAAAATCAATTTTGTGTGATGTTTTGGAAAAACGATTTTTCTTTGCCTTCTCGTTAAAGAGGAATCGACATTCATTTGCACTTTCAATTTTAAGCCTCGTGATGCTAATACCCTACTTTGATTGATTTTATGAAAATCTTATCGTTTAGCTTTGAAATCAATTTCGTGTCATAGATCAAATCAAGCATTAAAATGCGTTGGAGTTATTCATGGGCATGTAAGCCATCAAAATAACCCCAAATGCCTACAATCACAAGTTTCACTATTTCGGGGCCTTAAACACGATTCTCGCCTTGGCGTCATTTTAAGGCCCGACGATTACATATTTACAATGAAAGGTACATCGAATTTATTACATATATCAAACGATGTCCCATCATCGGATTTGGACCACGGGGTCGCGCTCCTAGGCTCACATCCAAAATCGCTACACACCCACAAGATCCTAAAAAATAACAATCTAAATAAACTATGCATAAAACATCATTACAACGAGCTAAAAATTCACCAAATGGATATCATCGGGTCATTAGGAAGAATTTCGTTCCAATTGGAACCCTCCCTAATAGTCCTCAATCCATAGATCCACAACAATATACAAGAAAAACTTACATTTAATTTAACCAAACAATATGATATAAATTGCTAGAACAAAGGGAATTTTTAACCTTGCAAATGATCTCAAATGGATGTGAACTTGTGTATTTGACTAAGATAAGGGAGTATATTTGGTACAATCAAAATCAAAGAATAATAAAATCCTCTCTTTTTTTTCCTCTCTTTTCTTCCTATTTGATTGCAAAATTTGCTCCTTTTTCTCTCTATTTTCGTGTTCTTGCTGCTCAGCAGAATTCTTCTTCCTTCAAATTCTTCCAACCTCCTGTATGCTGTCCGAGGCTGAGCTTAAATAGGCTGGCCAGAGCCAGCCGCAGATCTATCTGCGGCTGGCCGCAGATGGATCTGCGGCTGGCCAGCTGGCACGCCTCCCATCGCACTCAGCTGGTAGTGCTGATTTCCTGGTTTCCGTGCTGGCGCACCCACTTGGCCGCAGATCTATCCGCGGCTGGCGGGCTTGACTTTCTCGATTTTCGTGCCACGCCTCGATTTTCGTACCGCAACGTCGGTTTTCGCTGACAGGCTCGTATTCCGCAGTCCGGGAACTTCCGGGAGACGTGCCACCTCATTCGGAAATGCCTGCCTCGGACGATCATGCTGTCACGTCGACTTGGGCTGCCCAAATCATTGCGGCGGTGCCGGGCGCTCGCCCTTGTGCCCGCTCCTTCTCACAGGCCGGTTCATTTGACGATTTTGCCCTCCTATCACGGTTAGTATACGAAGCGCAAAATTTGGGTGTCTACACATATCATAAGGAAATAATCATATCAATAATAATAATACTAAAGATCTATTTGTAAAATACACATATGTTATTTAAATAATACATTAATCATATCTTCATGAAAAATAAATAATAAAATATTTTTACTACAAAATTAATTTATTATAAGAATATAATCAACAATTCCTTTTTAGAAAAAATTATTTGAAATCATTCATGCGATAAACAAATATAAATTTATCACATATATACATATACTTTACCTTTCACGTATTACCATATTCACTTTTGATACTTAATAAAAATAAATAAAAAAAAAATTTATTCATAAAATTTCTTATTTAAATATATCGAAAATCTTGGGTTATTACAAGGATGGCTCGATGAGGCTTTGTATCGACTACCGCGAGTTGAACAAAGTTACGATTAAGAATAGGTACCCGTTGCCCAGGATAGACGATCTGTTTGATCAACTCAAGGGGGCGAAATACTTTTCAAAGATTGAGTTGAGGACGGGCTATCATCAACTAAGGGTGAGACAGGAGGATATCCCGAAGACGGCATTCAGAACTCGTTATGGACATTTCGAGTTTTTGGTTATGTCATTTGGACTGACAAATGCACCAGCGGCATTCATGGATATGATGAACAGAGTGTTCAAGCAGTACTTGGACAAGTTTGTGGTAGTATTCATCGATGACATCTTGGTGTATTCAGTGACAGAGGAAGAACATGCCGAACATCTAAGGATTGCTTTGGAGGCATTAAGAAGGGAGAAGCTGTACGCGAAGTTTTCGAAGTGTGAATTTTGGTTGCAAAGGGTGCAGTTTCTAGGACACGTTATTGACAGGAATGGTGTTTCAGTAGACCCAGCAAAGGTGGAAGCCATTATCAACTGGGAGCAGCTGAAGACGCCAACGGAGATCAGGAGTTTTCTAGGGTTAGCGGGATACTATCGGAGATTCATCCAGGATTTCTCGAAGATAGCATCACCGTTGACCAATCTAACCAGAAAGACGGTAAAGTTCGTTTGGACGGAGAAGTGCGAGGAGAGTTTCATGGAGCTGAAAAAGAGATTTAGCCAAGCACCAATGTTGGCTTTACCGGACGACACTGGAGGTTTTGTAGTATACAGTGACGCATCACACAAAGGCCTTGGTTGTGTACTAATGCAGCATGGCAAGGTCATTGCGTACGCTTCACGTCAGCTGAAGGACTATGAGAAGGGATACCCGACTCATGATCTGGAGTTAGCAACAGTAGTGTTCGCCTTGAAGATTTGGAGGCACTACTTATATGGAGAGAGGTGCGAGATACATACAGATCACAAAAGTCTGAAATATATCTTCACTCAGAAGGAGCTGAATATGAGGCAGCACCGATGGTTAGAATTGATCAAGGATTACGACTGTGAGATTCTGTACCATCCAGGCAAAGCAAATGTAGTGGCAGATGCCCTGAGTAGGAAAGGCAGAGAGAAATTGATGAGGCTCACAACTCAGGCAGAGCTGATAAAGGAGTTCGAACGTCTGGAATTGGAGGTTAAGTATCCGATGGAGACGGACGGGAAATTATTTACAGTGACAGCGAGCCCGACCCTGTTGGATCAGATTAAGGAGGCTCAAGAAAAGGATGAGGATTGTGATTCAATAAAGAAACGAATTGCCGAAGGTGAGGAGCTTAAGTATAAGATTGATAGCACTGGGTTGCTAAGGTTTGAAGGGAGAGTCTAGGTACCGTGGGATCTGGAACTGAGGGAAGAAATCCTTCAGGAAGCTCACAACACGAAGTACTCAGTACATCTCGGGAGCACAAAGATGTACCAGGATTTGCGACGAAATTTTTGGTGGCCGAATATGAAACGAGAAGTGGCAGAGTGCGTCAGCCGATGTCTGACATGCCAGCGGATTAAAGCAGAGCACCAACGACCGAGCGGATTACTTCAACCATTAGAGATTTCAGAGTGGAAGTGGGAGCACATCACAATGGACTTTGTGGTGGGACTGCCACCAACTCATAAGGGTTTAGACGCTATCTGGGTAATTGTGGATCGTCTAACCAAGTCTGCTCATTTTCTACTAATCAAGATACGTTACAATCTGGAACAATTAGCAAAGCTTTATGTGAAAGAGATAGTGTCACGACATGGAGTGCCAGTATCAATTGTATCTGACAGAGATCCTCGTTTCACGTCGAATTTTTGGAAAAGTCTGCAGCCAAGAATGGAAACGCAGTTGAGGTTGAGTACAGCGTATCATCCTCAAATCGACGGCTAGAGTGAACGAACGATTCAGACCTTAGAAGATATGTTTCGGGCAGTCGTTATGGATTTAAAGGGCAGCTGGGATGACCATTTACCACTGGTGGAGTTTGCTGACAACAATAGCTATCACGCCAGTATCGGCATGCCACCGTACGAAGTGCTATATGGAAGGAAATACCGAACCCCGATGTGTTGGGATGAGGTTGGGGAGCAAAGATTGCTGGGACCAGAAATGGTGTAGCAGACTACAGACATCGTGCGGCTGATCAGAAACCGGCTGGTAGCAGCTCAAGATCGCCAGAAGAAATATGCTGACTTACATCGTCAGAAGCGGGACTTTGAAGTTGGTAGCTTTGTATTTTTGAAGGTGTTTCCCTGGAAAGGGAAGATCCGTTTTGGGAAGAAGGGCAAATTGAGCCCTAGGTTCATAGGACCGTTCGAGATTTTGAGGCGAATCGGCGAGGTGGCGTACGAGGTAGCGTTACCTCCTGAACTTGAGCACATTCACAACGTGTTTCATGTGTCAGTGTTGCGGCCGTATAAACCAGGCTATAAGCACGTTATCTCCTATGAACCAATCCAAGTCGAGAAGGACTTAACGTACGAGGAAGTTCCTGTCCAGATTCTCGATAGAAAGGAACAGAAGCTGAGAAACAAGACCATCCATTCCATCAAAGTTCTTTGGAGGAATCACGCAGTCGAAGAAGCTACGTGGGAACTCGAGGAGAAAATGAAAGCGAATTATCCGTTTTTATTTGAGTAACCCTATTTTTGCAATTCCGAGGACGAAATTTTGATATGGGGGAGGGATGTAATGCCCGTGAATTTTGAACGTCATTATTAATTAAACCTAATTTAATTTAATGAGTTAATGTTCTGTTCTATTTAAACCTTTGGGTGTATTGGTGGATTATATGACTATGTGATTTATTAATATAAATTTGTGTTAAAAGAATCACTAGTAGTGTATTTAAACTAGTGAGCAAACCCTAAGACTTTATATCCATAAAGTTGGCAAGGTATTTACTAAATTAAATATTCAACTAAATTGAATATAATTAGTAATAATGTGTGCGAATTAATTATGATGGTAATTGTTGTCGAGGTATGGTCCAAATTGGATAATAATAATTAATAGTTAATTTAGTAATTTATTTATTAATCGACTAAGTTACTCAATCATTTATATTAATCATGGGATTGGGTATTAATTGTGTGGCTTATTAAATGAGTTATCATGGAGTTATATTAAATGACCCAATATTATACTAAATAAGATTTGAATTTTATTAGTCTAATTATTTAAATTGGGAGCCCAATGGTATTTAATGTGTGGCCCAAAACCTAGCCACTTGATATATTAAAGGTGTAACATTAATTTATTAATTAAAGCAACTAGTTGGGACAATATTTTTGGGACAAAATCTCCCTTGCCGTGTAACTAGGATGGAGAGGGGAAATTACTTTTCAAGGTCCTAGTTAACTAAGTAGTTAGCTTGTGTTGGAAGATGAAAGGGTAGACTTGATGGAATAGCCCCTATTATGTCAATAGCCCCCTAATATGTCATAGCTTCCTAGGTTGTCATGGCCACCCTACATCACACTTTTCACTAGCTTCATGATGGCAAATCCTTGCTTTTATATAGCTAATTAACCAAAGGGTTAGCCATTTGCCTCTTCATTTTCTAAAAATCTTGAGAGAGTTTGAAGAAAAAGCAAGAGCAATTCTTGAGAGATTGAAGGGGAGGTGGTGAGAGGAAGAAGAAGATCTTGGTTGTTATACCATCCCCATTCACAACCTATTTTGGAAAGAGGAGAAGAATAGCCATTAAATCTAGGTATGGATCTCATTTCTTTCAAACCCTAGTTCTTGTTGTTATTATTATAGTATGATTATTACACATTTATTTTGTTAGAAACTTTTATGTGTTGGTGGGTGTTGGTGGTAGAGAGGGAGTATTCATGGATCTAGGTTTGTATTTTGCTAGATCTATATTATTGCAAAACATGCTTAATAAATATGGTTTTAAAACTATATAAGAAGAGATCTTGATCTTGTATGCTTTATTGATACCATATATAAGTTTAAAATTTTTGTAACATGTTTTGGTGGGTTTTGTATGCTAAAATATGGGAGTAATATTATTTATTCAAGTACAATATTTATTGATGAAAAATATTATTTTAAATCATAAATATTTTGTTTTAGTACTAGTAGTATTTTTGTTTTATTATGGGTAATTGATTTGGAATTTATTTGGAGTTAAAACTTGTTTGAGGATATTTTAAACCCATTTGGTATGCAAAGGACCGAACTGCCTGGAAGCCCCCTGCTCAGCCCGGAACCAACCCTGGCCGCGAATGGCGCGCCAATGGGTGCAGCCCTAGCCGCGGATGGCGCGCCAGGGGGAAAAACGTGGGCCGCCTGGCATCTCCCGAAACGGCGTCGTTTGGGGGCCGCGGCTAAGGCAGGCGCGCAATGCGCGGGAGGCCTCAGACGCGGAAATTACAATCGTGCCCCTCCATCCGAATTTCGCCTTATTTACAAGATTACCATCCAGATTTAATTTTAAATAATTTAAATAATATTATTAAATTTTGTAAAATTAGTAAATGCACAAAAATTAATTTTGCGCATTAAATCTTATATTTTCTGAATATATTATATTAATTAATTATTGTTTAATTGTTATTAAATAATGATTAAGGATAATTAAGAATTGTAAATTAATTATTTATTATTTGATTAACTTTAAATAACATATAAACCTAATTAGTTATTATTTATTAATAACTAAAGATAAGTATTACTCACTAATTAATTATTTATTATTTAATTAACCTTAAATAATAAATAAACTTAATTAGTTATTATTTATTATTAAATAATAACTAAAGATAATTCTTATTCACTAATTAATTATTTATTATTTGATTAACTTCAAATAATAAATAAACCTAATTAATTATTATTTAATCTTAAATAATAATTAAAGACAATTAGAAATTTATAATTCGATTATTATTTAATTAACAATTAAATAATAAGTAAATATAATTAGTTATTTACCACTATTATTAATAACTAAAGATAATTAATTAATTACTGTTTAACAAATATTAAATAGTGATTAAATGAAGATAGAGTTAATAAAATAGAGAGAGTTTAAATAACACATTAATTAAACAATTATAATAAATTGTTTAAGGGTTTAATAAATGAATATTACTTAAAAAAAAGTAATGTTAATTAATTGAACAATTATGATTAAATGTTTAAGGGTTTAATAAGTGTTTATCACTTAAGAAAAACATTGTTAATTAATTAAACCATCAACCTAAAGATCAATTAAGTGTCTTATAGGATTTACGATAGTCTATTTGCTTATGTGTGCTATGTGATTGGCTTAATTGTTAAATAAATAACATAAGTAAGCGTGTCGATATACAACTACGCAGTACTAATTGATAGATCGACATTATCAATGTTAGGTTCTTCAAGGCCAATTAGTTAAAGCTAGATTATTTGTAGCTGGGCAGACAAACAAGTTCCCTAACTCAAACTCGAGTTATTATTTTCGAAGCATGTTAGTGAATAATTATTGTTGATTATTCACATCTATACTGATTATTGAGATTCGCACCTTGTGCAATTGAATTCCTATTCTATTATTATTGAACTGTGAATTAGATTAAAGTTCTTTCAAGTATGAACTGTTTATAAGATAGATCTATGCTATTTGTATCAGCTAGATCAATCATGTCTAAATTTGTTGAATCAAAGGTATTTTAAAAGCTGTTCTTATTAAATTGTTATGGTAAGAACTCTTGGCTGAGAAAAGGATAAATTTGATTAAGGCATGATATCAATGCTGGTTTATTAAGTGTTTATGCATAAATCACGGGGTATGAAAGGCTGATCCCCTTGATTACCAAAACTTTTAAGAGGTCCAGTTTAAATGCTGAGAACCTTGGCAAATGTCTATGGTTATTTTCAACCACTCAGTAACTGTCATTCAATTATTCGAATATTCAATTGTCGACTATTAATTCATTTTCTTCACAATTTTATACTGATGTTGAATATTGAAAGCGAAACTTCCTTCTATTCATGATATATCTCCCTTGTGTATAAACTTGCTAAGCAAACTAGTTGCTTACCCTTGCTATATCATGATCTTTATTTCAGCTAAGGCAGAAACGTCTAAAGGGGACAAAGGCAAAGGGAAGGTGCAAGAGTAGTTGCCTGATAGGGCTTATGTACTAGTTTATCTTGAATGTTATTTGGTTATGTGAACTCTTATTGTATTAAGGGTATGTTTTAAGTTAAGGTTAAAGAACCTTGGGACCATGATTGTAAGTGTGACGCCCCCAAATTCGGGTCTCCAAATACCCGGATCCGGTCATCACGATCCAACATAAACATCCACCTATAACAACATATGGTATCTAAAATGCGGAATAAAATAAACATACGTTGTTCATTACAAGGTGTTACTAGTCCCAGAATACGATTAACCTTAAACATTTACACAATCCATACCCTAAATAGCTATCAGGGTTTAAATTACATTAACAGTAATTAACTAACACATGCATCTAAAATCTGCTACGAGAAGTCTATCATTTCATCTTTTCTTTCCCTTTGTTCTTCCCTGACGTCTCGGGTTTAGCTGCAATGAAGTCATGATATAGCAAGAATGAGCAACGAGTTTGCCCAACAAGTTTAAAGTATGACAATAAGGATATATCATGATGAAGGGATATTAAGGAATTTCAACATTTGAAAAATCAGAAGCAAGAAAATAATTGCTTTTAAAACAATTGATAGTCAAATAGACTTTGAACGATAACTTCCAAAGGAGTCAATAGCTGGTTGACCCTCTGGTTACTGGCTACAGAATAACGTACTTGAGGGGATCAGCCTCGCGTACCCTATGTATATGCATAACATTTAATTCTGCTATTTGTACCTTATATACGGTACGTGGGGTACTCTCCTATAAATAAAGGGGTGTTCATACAGTCTAAGAATCCTCACTATTGATTGGTTCGGATAGCTTTTATAAATTCATACTTGCCTGACCGAACAAGGGTTCAGACTTAACCATGAGTAGTTCAAAATTTCTAAATTTAAATAATCAAATGCGCGAGTGCGAATGTCAATAAATATACAGATGTGGAATAATTTTAAAAGTAATTAGACCACTTAAAGCGTGCTCGGAAATACGATTCAAGCTTAAAGAATAACTTGCAACAATATATACCTTTTTGCACGAATTAAAACAATGCATAAGGTTTAAAAGCTTGCTCAATGCAAAAATTGAGTGAGAAGAACTTGCAAAAATGAAAGAAGTTTAGGGTTAGGAACTTGCCTGTTTGCTCAGCTACAATTAAGTCTTAGCTTTAATTACTTGACCTTGGATAACCTATCAGTTGGTAGAGTTGGTTTATCCATTAGCATTGCGTAATTATATCCACTTATGCTATTTATTTAACAGATAAACTGCTCACTGAACACATTTAACTACTATTAGCATTAGCTAAACAGAATTTAATTACTGACTCTTAGCTATATATGATAGCTAATTAGGGTTACTTATTATTTGAGTCCCTTTGTTTGTCTCAGAATGTGAGCTAACAATCTTTATTTATTATAAATAATAATAAATTTATTTTGACTTAAAAACAACTAAGTAACGATTGATCACTTATTAAAATTTGTTGCGCTCAATTACTACTTACCTTAGGGGTAATTGAGTAATTGTTAATCTTGTTCCTCGTTTAATATTAATTTAATACTTACTGTATTAATTCTCCCCACACTTAATATATTTAAATAGTCCTTAAGTGTTTGTTATCATTATTTATTAGGGACCAAAAATAAATAACTAACTTAATAATTTCCCTTATACTTAATCATTATTTCATTAATGATTAAGTAATTATTATCCTTATTAATTAATAACTTTATTCATACTTAATTATTATTATTATAAAATAATAAATAAATATTTATTATCTTTATTTAAATAATAAATAATTATTTTATTAACTTTATTCATATTTAATTATTATTATTAAATAATAAATAAATATTTATTATCTTTATTTAAATAATAAATAATTATTTTATTAACTTTATTCATATTTAATTATTATTATTATTAAATAATAATTAAATATTTATTATCGTTATTTATTATTTATTGATAAAAATAAATAATTAATTTAATAATTAAATATTTATTATCTTTATTTATTATTCAATAATAAATAATTAGTCGATTAACTTTACTCATGCATAATTATTATTTAATAATAATTAAATTACAGTCAAATATTTATTATCTTTATTTATTATGATAATAAATAATTACTTGTTAACATTCATACCTGTTCATTTTAACAGTAATTAAATAGCTCTTAGCTTTAGTGATAAATAATTATTATTTTATCACTTTATTCCTGCTTAATCAATTTCAAGCTACAAAATGATTCCTGTAAGCAATAGGTATTGACTGCATGATTATTACTAACTGAAACAGCTACCTGCAATTTATCCTAATGTTCATACAGTACCAGAATTCCCAAACAGACACAACACCATACAATACCAACTGTTGAAATCCAAGCAATACTATCGGCTGCTACAACCCAACAAGGTACATAGAACCGTTCATTCCAATACAAGAAAACAAACTACCTAAAACAGAGGAATAAGATATTCCAATACAGAGAAATAAACCAAAGCAATGCCATATATAATATAACCAACACGATTGACTGCTAGAACCCTTAGGGTTCATCAACAACAATTTTCCCAAATAAGGTCCTAATACAGTATGTAACACAACCTACCCAGTTGACAAAACAACTAAGTACACAAGAAGGAACTTATACCAAACCCAATACAGTCAACAATTTTAATCCTATTACAGGGAACAACAAAAATTTCAAAGAAACCAATCCACAAGAAAATCAGCAACTGGGTATACCTTGAACTCGATCGCGTTGCGACTCTTCTCCTCCTACCGAAATACGAAATCAAGTTGGACATTCACAGAGAGCTGAAATCGAAATCCCCAATTGGTTACCCCTGTTCCCCCTCTCTGATTAAACTCTGAGCTCCCTAATTTTTTTTCTCACAAGGCAAGTGAAAAAAAAATCGACAACTTTGGGAGTCAATTTATAGGAAAACCTTTACCCACAATGACTGGGTATTACCTTAACTATTTTGCCAGAAACCAACGGTAGAAAGGGGCAGTGACCGGCGTCTACTCCAACCCCTCTAAACCCAGCTGTCGCCCAACTTCCGAGCCGCGCCGTCCCGTCGATCACGTCGCCAAAAACTTGGGACCTTTGGTCCTTGCCGCGTTAGCTCGGTCGCCCGTGACAACTCCGCTCCGACCACTGGTCTTCTTCACGTCGTCAGTCGACCTAAGCCTTCGCCGGCGCCCTTTCCCCCGTCCTTTATCGATTGATGGACTGAAAGCTTCGACAGTGGCTTGACTGATTGAGGGCGTGGGTTCGCTAGGGTTTGCTTCCTCTTTTCTCTCGCTCGATCATTTTCCCCAATTTGCTTGCTGTGTGAAAACCCTTCCCTCACGAATTGTTTCTGCCGGTTATCCTAATTTAGCTCACTGGTTGCCCCAATTAAAAAAAACAAAATGGACCTAACCCATTGTAATGGACCGACCCGGCATGGAAAAGATGGATTCGACCAAATAAAAGGAATGGGCTCATCAAAAAAAATGGAGTTGGATTGGATCAATAGGAAGGTGGCCCAATTAGGAAAAATAAAATAAAATTGGGCTGGCTTAATAAGAATTTGGGTCTATTGAAATAAAAGTAACTAGCCCAACTTGAAGTTATTGTGCTCTTAATATTAATTTGAATTAAGTAATTCAATTAATTAATAAAAAATTATTTCACCAATAATTCCTTATTTGAATTATTTTAATCCGGTAATAATAAAATAAATTTGTTTATTAATCTTCTTCCAATTTCTTCCAAATAAAATCTTGGGAGTTAACCCATTAATTTAAATCGCACTATTAATGAGCCCCTTTAATGCAAGAAGTTTATTGGACCTATAATTATATAATTAAATAAACATTCTTACATGGGTCCAATTAAATTTATAAAATTATATATAAAATGAACTTTATTTATTAAAATAAATCAATACAATGTTTAAAAAAAATCCTCGGACATTACAGTAAGACTTTATTACTATTTCGATAAACGTTGTATGATTATTATTCCGCATTTAGTTAAAAAGTATGTTTGTTGATGAGTATCGTGAACACCGAATTCGAGGTTAGGAAACACGGATTTGGGGGTGCCACAATTACATTTAAACCCGGGCTCCATTACAAACGGGTCTTCAAGCGCTCCTTGCTCCTTTGTCTCTAATTCTTCAAAATAATTCTAACTAATCCTATTACATAAACTATTTACAATGAATAGAAACCTTGATCAGCAGTCAAGGGGAAGTACATAGGAGGAAGATAGAATTTGCATCAATAAAAACTAGAGAAGACGAGGTACGCACCCCATTTATAAAAACTCATTCATTCAAGCATCCTCTAAAATAAATCCAATCACACATTGGTCAATAGTCCATAATCAATCCCTATTTATTATCATACATATCTCCATATGCATTAATAAATAACCTTCATCTCATGAATAATAAAACCATTCCATATATGCATTGATATTATTTAATGGTCAATTTAAAGTTGCATGAAATCTAATTTCATGTATAAAATAACTTTTTATTTTAATTATAAAACCATGTAAAATAACTCTTTACTTTAATTCGTGAAAAATTACAAAAATAATCAAAATCGGACAATCTGTCAGACCGGCACTGCTGCGCCGGCTTTGTGAAGGAAAGCAGCGCTGCTGCGCCGAGTCGTGTTCTGGTAGGGATACGGCGCAGTTGCGCCACGTCCAACAAAGGAACACGGTGCTGCTGCGCCAGGTCGTCAGAATTGTTTTCTAAATTTTCCTACAGTCGCGAATTTGATCAGTTTTTCATCCAAAACTCGATTTTTTGAAATTATTTTCAAAACCCATAATTTTATACAATATATTATGCCTAATAAATTGTTCCAAACATATACCCATACATATACGGAATCAAAACAATTAATAATTCGCATAAAGTTTGGCTCTTCATACCACTGTTAGGTTTGTATATAACGCGAACATGCAATCAAATTATATAAATAGAGTGGAAGCGCGATAAAATCATATTTTAAATTTTTATACAAACCATCACCATGATCTTTTTTTATGCACAATTATTAATTAAACGAAAGAGATGGAGAATAAGAATTATACCCTTGTAGAATTCTAGCTTCCTCAGGTACAAGTTCAATTCTAATTCCTTTGTGTTCTCCTTGAATCCCACCAATTAAATTCCTTCATTTGATCAACGTTAGCCACCCAAGTGTTTGGCTTCTAGAGGTGATCCACCAAGGAATAATACTTGTTCAAGAAGATAGGTGTTGGCAAAACCCTAGTTTCTATCTCTAAAGAAATTGTAAGTTCTCTCCATAATTCTAATGCAAGAGTGTGTAACCCTAATCTATGATAAGACTCCTCTTATTTATAGATGTAGGAAAAACACTTCCCTAAACTATTTAGTATTAGGGTTTCTATTCTAATTAAACTCCTTTAATTAATTATACTCCTAATCCAATTAGGAATTCATGAGAGTACTTCTATTAATTAATTCACAATCCTTATTAGGAATTAAATAATAGTAATAGTAATAATAATAATAATAATAATAATAACAATAAGACTCCTCTTATTAATTTATATTTAATATTTCTAAAATATTAAATAATAAATATTAAGCTATTTAATTTGTTTTGTCTCTATAGATTAAGTTAAATACACTTAACTTGTTATTACAATTCTGTCATTTACTTCTTAAATAAATATTTCTTTTTGCGGTGTGACCCTTTAGGTTCTTCATATTAAACCGGTTGTGAATAAATCAATTAGAACAATTCTAACCTTATTTAAATAAATAAATTAAACTATTTAATTTATTTAAATAAATAACATTTATTCTACAATAAGGGTAAACCCCCTTAGCGATCAACGACTTTCTAGATAATATAAATTTCAACATTAATCACAAAAGAACCTTTCAGTGAATAGTTACCGTACAATTTAATACTTCTATCATACAATATCCCAATTAAATATAAGACATGGAATTACTGTCAAGTCTTATTTTATTTAATTATATGTATTTCGATTCCCAAATGCACAACTCTAAATAATGCAAATTAAAAACTCTTTTCTAATTTCATCTTGCCTTGGTCAAGGACTACTGAGTTGTCATTTATTGAATCACATAGGACATTCATATCTTTTACTAGACGTGGTAGATTCTTTGTTAATCATTCACCTATCTCCATGTACAACTTATTATACCCAATCATACCCTTTGATATACCCTAAAAGTCTTAAGGGACATGTCAAAGTATAACTTATCATACACAAGATACTATGATGTTCTCGAGTCCAAGGATCACTTATACTACTATCACTTGAGGAATTCCTATTGACAGGCTAGTAAAACTGTGACGCCCCCAAATTTGGGTACTTCAATCCCACAGATTTGGTGTTTACTATTCATTACAATCATGTCTAACTACCCATAATAAAGGATAATAAATAACTTCATAAACCGTAATCCCATTAAAGGGTTACATTATAAATAAATTCCCAAGTCATCTAACCTTAATTACATTATTTGCGAAATAAAAACTTTAATAATAATATAGTCTCATTACAAAGAACTTAATCAAATAAAATAAACATCTTCGTTTGTCCATCTTGCCCTTGCCTTTACTTGAGGACGACTCATCAGACTTTTCAACTTTAGCTGCAATGGTTTATGCAAGGGTGAGCAAACAATTACTCACAAGTATAATAACAATAACAATAGAATAATCAACGAATTAGATTTTTAATTGTGATGTAATAACCTTTCTAAGATCAACAACAATCAATGGACTAAAAGCTCAATAGAAGGCTCGGCTTAAGTATTGAATTTAGATTTCAAGATTTAAAAGTATATCTAAGGGTCATAAGACCTCGAACTATGTCCTAGGTTAAAAAGTATTTCTACTGTAACCTTTAACAGTCTTATGGACTATGGACTATCCGTCTCGTACTCCGGGGGATCAGCCCTTCGTATAATATATTGTGCACAAATATTTTAACGTTATTGTATAGTATAATATCCTATATTAGGGTTGTTCGTCTCAGTTTGACATCAGAATCCGTACCAAAAGAAACTTGGTTTGGAATAACTTCAAGAAAGTCTAAGTCTTTAGAACGCTCATCAACTATGGACTAGCTGAATCAACAAGTTTGCTAGTCGCTAAAGCATTTGATTCAACAACAAGGTTGTACAATGATATTTATGTTCGAAGTTTGAACAACAACGGATTACAATCGAATAACAAATGACTTGAATGAAACATAATTAATATAAACCTTGCTTGAATAATAAGCTAAGGTTAATAAGTTTGCTCAGTGGATGGGTAACAAGTTAGGTATAGAAAAATCGCGACATTTATTAATAAGATAAAAGAACTTGCTCAAATAAAAGTTGAGGTAAGAAACTTGCCTCGAGCGCGTGCTACAATTAATGTTATTTACTTGCTCTTTGAGTGACCTATACATTCAAGTCATGTTGAACAATTAACAATCATGGTTCAACTAACTACTTCCTTAATTAGCGATTGTTCACTTTCAGAAACATAACCTAAATCCACATTCTTAAACTCTTACTATAGTAACTGTGACACCCCCAAATCCGGGTTTCCTAACCTCGAATTCGGTGTTCACGATACTCAACAACAAACATACTTTCTAACTAATGCGGAATAATAAACATACATTGTTTATCGAAATAGTAATAAAGTCTTACAATCATGGTCCCAAGGTTCTTTAACCTTAACTTAAAACATACCCTCAATACAATAAGAGTTCACATAGCCAAATAACATTAAAGATAAACTAGTACATAAGCCATATCAGGCAACTACTCTTGCACCTTCCCTTTTTCTTTGTCTCCTTTAGACGTTTCTGCCTTAGCTGAAATAAAGATCATGATATAGCAAGGGTAAGCAACTAGTTTGCTTAACAAGTTTATACACAAGGGAGATATATCATGAATAGAAGGAAGTTTCGCTTTCAATATTCAACATCAGTATAAAATTGTGAAGAAACATGAATTAATAGTCGACAATTGAATATTCGAATAATTGAATGACAGTTACTGAGTGGTTGAAAATAACCATAGACATTTGCCAAGGTTCTCAGCATTTAAACTGGACCTCTTAAAAGTTTTGGTAATCAAGGGGATCAGCCTTTCATACCCCGTGATTTATGCATAAACACTTAATAACCAGCATTGATATCATGCTTTAATCAAATTTATCCTTTTCTCAGCCAAGAGTTCTTACCATAACGATTTAATAAGAACAGCTTTTAAAATACATTTGATTTCACAAATTTAGACATGCTTGATCTAGCTGATACAAATAACATAGATCTATCTCATAAACAGTTCATGCTTGAAAGAACTTTAACTAAATTCACAATTCAATAATAATAGAATAGGAATTCAATTGCACAAGGTGCGAATCTCAATAATCAGTATAGATGTGAATAATCAACAATAATTATTCACTAACATGCTTCGAAAATAATAACTCGAGTTTGAGTTAGGGAACTTGCCTGTCTGTTCAGCTACAAATAATTCTAGCTTTAACTAATTGGCCTTGAAGAACCTAACATTGATAACGTCGATCTATCAATTAGTACTGCGTAGTTGTATATCGATACGCTTACTTATGCTATTTATTTAACAATTAAGCAAATCACATAGCACACATAAGTTAATAAACTATCATAAATCCTATAAGACACTTTAATGGATCTCTAGGTTGATGGTTTAATTAATTAACCATGTATCCCTGAAGTGATAAACACTATTAAACCCTTAAACAATTTAATTATAATTGTTTAATTAATTAACATTACTTTTTCTTAAGTAATATTCATTTATTAAACCCTTAAATAATTAATTATAATTGTTTAATTAATGAGTTATTTAAACTCTCTCTATTTTATTAACTCTATCTTTATTTAGTTACTATTAAATAGTAATTAATTAATTATCTTTAGTTATTATTGTTAATAGTAATTAATAACTAATTATATTCACTTATTATTCAATTATTAATTAAATAATAATCAAATTATAAATTTTAATGGTCTTTAATTATTATTTAAGATTAAATAATAATTAATTAGGTTTGTTTATTATTTAAATTTAATCAATTCATAAATAATTAATTAGTGCGTAACAATTATCTTTAGTTATTATTTAATAATAAATAATAGCTAATTAGATTTATTTATTATTTAAAGTTAATTAAATAATAAATGATTAATTAGTAAATATGAATTATCTTTAGTTATTATTTAATAATAAATAATAACTAATTAGATTTATTTATTATTTAAGGTTAATCAAGTAATAAATAATTACTTAGTGAATAAGAATTATCTTTAGTTATTATTTGATGATAAATAATAACTAATTAGGTTTATTTATTATTTAAGGTTAATTAAATAATAAATAATTAATTAGTGAGTAAGACTTATCTTTAGTTATTATTTAATAATAACTAATTAGGTTTATTTATTATTTAATGTTAATCAAATAATAAATAATTAATTAGTGAGTAATAATTATCTTTAGTTATTATTTAATAATAAATAATAACTAATTAGGTTTATTTATTATTTAAGGTTAATCAAATAATATTTACAATTCTTAATTATCCTTAATCATTATTTAATAATAATTAAACAATAATTAATTAATGCTACTTAAATAATAGTTAAATGATTAAATACACTTAAACAATATTTAATTAGTTTAATCATCCATTGACATGCATTGGAATTTATTAACAAAGATTTTTAATGACTTAAATGGATTTAAGACTTTGCTATTTTCGGATTTGTTTCCAGCTTTGGGGTCCTTAGGCAAAACTTGAATATCTTGAGTTCTACAACTCCGTTTGACGTCTAGTTGGTCTTGTTAGCTTCGTATCTTCTTAGACTACAATATTCCATTATCAAAGAGCAAATTTGGATCTGTTTTGATTACCGAAACTGGCCAGGAACCGGACTGCATTGCACAGTCCTAAAGCAGTGGGGTGTTTTAGTAATAAATTCATATCTCACTCATCTTAACTCTTTTTTTAGTCGTTCCACTTGGAGAATCTCCGTATCTTATAGCTCTATCATCCAGAGCTCACGGATCATGCACCCAACTTACAGAACGTGAACAGTAATTCCAGGAGTGGGCTGATTCGTTTTAGGTACGCATACACACATGTTTTAGCACATCAAAAATACTAAAACACTTACTAAACGTCTTAAGCTACAACATGGCATCAATGAAAGCACACTAGACCATTATATCTTATTACTTAGATTTAAAACCATACTTGTTAAGTGTGCTCTTAAAATAATATAGATTTGACACGATAAAAATCTAGATCCACAAATACTCCATCTCTACTACCAACATAAACCAACAACATAAAAATTTCCAACAAAATAAGTGTCTAATAATAATAATAGTTAAATATATAATAATAACAACAAGAAAATAGGTGGTGAATGGGGATGACCTAAACAATCAAGACCTTTTTCTTTCTCTCACAAGATTTGTTCTTGCTTTTTCTTCAAACTCTCTCTCTAACACTCTCTCTATACTTGATGAATAATAATGAACCAACCCCTACTAGCATTGGTGAGGGGTCCTATTTATAGGAAAGTAGAGGCCATGGGCAAAATAGTCATTAATCATGACTAGGCAAGGGCAATTTGGTCAATTCATCAATAATAGGAAGCTTCCTAGCAACTTCCTCAAGGGTATTTTAATCATTACCCAACTTCTTTTAAGGTTAAAATAGTCTTTTCGCAAAATCTTAATTATCCATTAGTTATTACCCATTCTTCATTGGTTATTAGACATTGGTTATTATCTTGTCATAATTACATTGTTTAAACACAATGGTTATTATCCCGCCATAATTACATTGGTTATTAACCACTTGGATATACAATGGTTATTGCCCCTTCATAATTACCTTGGTTATTAACCACTCTTGGCCATTTTAGCCATTACACACCAATTCCTACACTTGACTCACATATGGTTATTTCTTAACCATAGTTATATCATACCTGCCAATACAAGTATAGACACATCTTATACATCTCCCACCAATTAACCCAAGTTGGTTTAAATAGAACACAACGTTAACTCATTAAATTAAATTAGATTTAATTAATAAGGACGTTCAAAATTCACGGGCATTACAGTAACTGTAATATCCCGAATATTTATGAGTTAGTAAATCATGATATTAAATTATTATGATGATTGTGGCATACAATGATCCTTAGAAAAGGAAATTGATGGGTTAAACATAGGATAATACTCAGAGATTAAATAGGTAATATGAAACCTATGTTATAGTAATACGTTAAAATTTATTCAATGATAAAATTTCGGAAGAAATTAGACGAAAACCGAGTAAGAGGTTTGATATTCGTGATTCCGAGGACGGAATCCTTATAAGGGGTGAAGAATGTGACGACCCGAGAATTTATAAGATTTATTAATAAAATCTTGGATGATGATTAAAGGTTAAAGAATAAAACCTCGATAGGAATTTGTGGATTTATTGAAATTTCTAAAAAAAAAACCTATATGGTTTATTATTTGAAAGAGAATTGAGAGAATAAGGGTTACAAAATTCAAAACCCCGAATGGAACTATACTTGAATGTAGTTAAGAACAAGGTATTATGTTACCTTTAACTTTACGTGAATTAAGGAAAGAGATTATGTAAAGATACATATGGAAAAAGAAACGGTTGGCTGAATTAGTGTATTCAGTTTGCTGAATTAGTGTATTCGATTTGCTGAATTAGTGTATTCAGTTTGCTGAATTAGAAAAAACAGTTTGCTGTATTAGCGATGTTAGCTTGTTATAATAAGGAACAAGAGAATAAGTATATGTATAATTATATATATACCTATACTTAGAAAGTTTAATTAAATTGATCATATAGATTAATAGAAACTGAGCCTGATTGGTAGTTGTAGAGAACCTAAAGATATTAAATTGGAAAGAGATGAACTAGATGCGGTAGTGTTAATTAAATGCGCCTAACCTATTAGTCAAGTATTAGAAGTTTAATAAAAGTTCAAGAAGGAATTAAGATCATGGTAAGTGAATTGTATATGGCAAGCCATGTAATAAAAGCTTGTGGAGCTTAGCAAATAGTAAAAAGAGATATTTGATAAGACATGAGGTTAAATGTCAAGCCTATTATATAGGAAATATTAATTATTGAATGGTAAAGTGAATATATATATATTGTGAATATGTATATTTATCGACGGTGTAGAGTGTAATAAAAGAACTATATAACCTAATATATTATATATTAGGAATGAAAAATTGAATAACCTAAGAGTTATAGCTATTGGAAAAGCATAGTGTTTGATCCATGTGGTTTATATGGTATGTCTCAACATATTAAATTATGTTGAGGTATATATAGAATGAATATGAGAGATAAATGAATAGCAATCTTATGAGATTGTATATATAATTGTTTATTATATAATAAACAAACAACAAGAAGTATTATAAATTAATCTTTATATGTTATGTATGAGAATTAATGATGACGATTGAAGTGTACTAGCAAAAGTAATGTGATAGAGACTTATTTTAATATATATCTCAGTTATTATTTATTTTAACTTAATTAAGGAAGAATTTAATTGAGTTATATAAATAAATGTAAGTGAATAATTATTTTAAATTCCAAATCTTGTGGAAAAGAAATCCTAATTAAATATTAGGATAAAGTGATTATGTGGGTTGAATTATTTTATTTCATGACCCAAAGGATTTAATTAATTATGTAACAAATAGAATTTATATATATATATATATAAGGATAAGGAAGGATAAAAAGGGAGGTAATATATATATATATATATATATATATATATATCTCATTCACTTCCTATTTTCTCATTCTCGGCAACAAAAGGAAAGGAGGAAGAGAGAGAAAGGTTCGACCGAGGAAGAGAGAGGGAGAGAGAGAGAGAGAAGGCTTGGCTACCATGAAGGAAGAAGAAAGCAAGGAAGGAAGCCATGGAAGGAAAGAGAAAGAAAAGGAAATGAAATCCAAAAAGGTAAATCACAAAACTCTATCCATTTTTCTTGTGATTAAGCTTGGATCTAGCTTTGGGTTAGTGTTATTATACTTTATATTGATAGATCTACATGATTTATGATGATTCATGGTTGGATCTAGAGGTTTGATGGGTTATCAAGCTTGGATCTAAGAAATAATTTCTTAAAACTCTAAAACCCCCATTTTCTTTTGATCCTTAGATCTGCTTAGTGGGTATGGATGAAAAATTATATAGATTTAATATGTTGTAATATTATGAGTTACGAGTTCATAGAACTTGAAATCGTTTGATTTGGTGGTGTAAAACTCAAGATACGAAAATCAAACGGAGAGGAGAGAAAGAACGAGGGAGCTGCTGCCCAAAATTAGAAAATTAAGGGCTAGCTAGATTGCTCTAAAATTTCTGAACTTTTGGTATGTTATTGTACACTGTATAAGCTTTCCATAGACTCCGAAACGGACCAATTCCGACTTTGGAGCAAAAAGTTATGGCCAATCTAAATAATAGACAAAACTGTCCAGCGAAATTCGGGGTCAGCCCCCTTTACGTGCGATTTCTGTATTGTTGTGTTGGGAACTGGAAAACTTTCAGTAGGACAAAATTGTAGATACGGAAGTTAGCTTCGCGTGGCCGCTGGAATCACCCAAAAATTGTAAATAACGAAGAAGTTATGACTGTTTAAGCGAGGTTGGGTCTGAAATTCGCGAGCTAGGCAATGTGATTTTGACATCCAAAACTAAAATAAGCATAACTTTTGCGTACGAAGTCCAAATTTGATAATTCAAGATGTTTTAAAAAGCTTAAGGATAATGCTACAATTTTATGTAATAAAAACTAAAATTTGAGATTTTGGGAAAAGGTCAAAATGGGCGTTTTGAAGATGTTGCTCGACCGGATGCGAACGAAAGGTGTCGGACTTGCGTTTTATGAACCGTAAAGCGTTCCGAACCTACTAATTACTGTTCTAGGTATTATAAAGTGTAAATATTGAATAGTGAGATAAAGATTAACCAAATGGGTTATATTTTAAAAGTTTAAATACTTAACTACATGTTAAGTATAAATGGGAGAAGTTAAGCGAAAGCTTGATTAAAGATGTTTTTTTAATTAATCTAATATATCTCCAAAACGATGTGGAGACATTTGATAAGGACTTAACTACATGTTAAGTATTATTTGAGAGAAATACCTTGAGGGTATAATATGAAGTTAAATGATGACTTGAATGTTGAGGTAATTATTCTATCAACCTAATAAACATGTGAAGGAGGTGAATACAAGAGTATAAGAACTTAGCTAAAGTGTTAAGTAAACATTAAAAAGAAGTTGCCTAAAGACAAGATGGGAGAGTTATTTAATTAACTTTAATGAAGATAATACATTGATATAATGTAACTTCAGACTAAGACTACTTAACCAAACGTTAAGTGTCGATCAAAAGAGAACTTTAAAGAAGGATAAAACGAACGTTAACCTTAATATTGTTAACGATAATTATACATCCAACGTGATATAAAGATAAGATTTAAGACTTAACTAAATGTTAAGTAGCAATCGAAGACAGTTATAAAGGGACTTGATATAAAAGGTTACATAATTAACCTTAATCAATTATATGGAATGAGAGGCTCTCAATACGAAGTCAAGTAAAGCTTTAAACATTTAACCGACTGTTAAATGTCAACTAAAAGAGGAATTTACAGTAGAATCCAGCTTGCTGGATTCTAGTATCTGACTTGCTGAATTGGTAAATATGGTTTACTGAATTAGTGAATCCAGGGTGCTGGATTGTAGGATAGTTCGAATCCAGGTTGCTGGATTAGTATGTTTAGATAATCCAACTTACTGAATTAGGTGTTCAGGCTTAATGGATTATAAAGAAGAACTTATAAAATGAAAGACTTAGTGTTAAGTCATACAGTTTATAATAAAATAGTGGTACAATCGTACTCTTTAATAGTTGATGTATAGTAGATGAGCTAAACAATTCCTTCAGGGAGCGGAGGTATATACGAACTAGCAACCGATCTAACTCACTGTGAAAACAGTGTAGACGAGACGGAAACTAGTTTGTTGGTTGTTTGTGGGAAACCACTCAGCATACTATATTGAACACTGTTAAAGACTCGATGTGTGCTAGTTTTAGAATTATGAACGTGTAATGTGCTATCTAATATTTGCTTATGTGCTTAAATATTAGAAGTAGTGTTATGAGGTATATGTGTTGCTAATTGAAAGATCAATCTTATAACTGATAGGTCTTTCATAAGAGAATAAGTTAAATTGCGTAGCAGTAGTCGACGGTACAGGCAAGTTCCATCTTACTCAACTTTTATATTGAGCAAGTACCTTAAATTCATTTTCATATCGAAATGCAAGTTCCCTAACTCACACTCGAGTTATTATCTTTCAAGCATGTTAGTGGATAATTATTGTTGATTATTCCACAACTATGATTATTGATTTGCACTTAGTGCATATTGCATATGTTCATCAGGTATGAAAGGCTGATCACCTTCATTACCATAAGGTTCAGTTAAATTGTTCATGTCATCATTGACACCCTGTATTATTGAATTCAATCACTTAATCATTGAAATTTTGATTCATGCTCTTTCACAATTATTATATTGTTGAAAATTCAAAAGCTTATTCATTCTTTCAATCATGATATATCTTTATTGTATTTAAACTTGCCGAGCAAAGTAGTTGCTCACCCTTGCTATATCATGATAACAAATTTCAGATTAAGGCGAATGTTCGAGGAAAGACAAAGACAGAAGCAAAGGACAAGATTAGATTGTTATGCATGATAACTAAATTAGTTATTTGATGTAAGTGAATTGTGTAAACCTTTTATGAATCTAAAGGTAAATATGTATTAAGTTAAGGTTATAGACCTTGGGATATATAGCAAAGTTTATTGTATAAACAATTTATGTTTATATCTTCCGCAATAGTTATAAATATGATGTATCGTGACGCACCAGGTCCGAGGTTCAAGGGACCCGGGTTTGGGGGCCTCACAGTAACACATACTTATCATGTTACAAAAATTAATAAATTTCAAAATCTGGAAAGAATATTATTTTCTGGGTTTTTGACCCAACCCGACCCAGTTCTAATCCGGACCGGCGTTGCGGCGCTAAGAATTGACCTTGAGCCGGCGCTGCAGCGCAGTCCTTAACCCGTTTCCATTGGACCCGGCGTTGCGGCGCCCGTTTAATGTTATATGAGCGGCGCTGCGGTGCTGGTCCGCTGCAGCACGTAGACAAGCCTGTTGAATGGCGTTGCAGTGTGGCGCTGCAGATTCAGTTGCTGTGATAACCCGAATCCTTAGAAATTATTAAATAAGAATTTAATAAATAAAATTCTTACTATGAGACGTTTTGATTTAAGTATATGTATATATGTGTTTCATATTGTGAAATATATGGTTCGGTGTGAAGGAAATTATATATTCATGTATTTGGAACAAAATGGTTTAATAGTTAATTAAACCATTGAAAAGATTAAATGAAATTGTCATAAAAAGGAAATTAATTGAATAATATTAGTTAATTTAATTAAGTTAAAATTATATTGGGAAATAATATAATTTGATTGTTATGTCTTGTGGACAATGGAAATTATTGTGAATTAAGTTTCATAAATAATGTGAATGATTCACTTAATTAAAATAGTATATTGATGTGAATATATTTGTGTGTGAAGTGTTGGTGTGTATTTTAGTACGCTAATGTGATGAGAATATTATAATTTAATTAAATAATTAAATTAGAGGATTAATGTTTTGTTGAATAAAATGATATAATTAATAAAATTATGGTTTGACTAAATTGAATTATAATTTGGTCAGTAAGGTTTTAATTGAAATTATTAATAAGTTTAATTAGATTTATTAATATAATACATTTAATTAAAATTTAATAGGTGTGACAAAATATCATATGGTAGGAAGGATTATTAAAATAAAGAGAAAAGAGGATTTTTGAGTTGATGCCAAACATGGCCTTGTGGCCTTTGGTTTTCTTAACTGATGAAACCTCCCAACAAAATCACGTTCTTTTCATCAGTTAGTTTCATAAGGTTAAAAACAAAGAACACAGGAGAGGAAGAGAGAAATTGAGAAGAAAATTCTGAAAATCAAAGAAGAAGGAGAGCAAGCAAGCAATTTTTATCATATATCTAGATAATCTAAGCAAGAATCAAAGGTAAAAACCTAGTTTTAAGTTATTAATTTTCTATTCCTTGAATTTTCTTTAAAATAGATTTTGGTTGATGATTTGATGAGATGTTGTTTGTATATGTTTATGAACATGTTTAATTGGTTATATAGTGTTTATATGCAATTTTGGAATTATCAATCCATGGAAAACATGTTTAAAATAAATAATTTAGTTTTTGGTTGAATATGTATATTTTGGCTTACTTTGGGGTCAAAATTGATTGTCAATGCGTACATGAAACTGTAAATTGATAATGAATTATTGTTATGCGTTGAAAAACGAAAACAACGGAAGTTAAACGGATCAATTTGGCTGAATAACGAATCCGTAGTGGGTGATTACGCTAAATATGTTAAATAAGAAAAATAGAGCAAGAACATTGATTTTTGAGCCTTTAGGTTGATTGTTTATGTTGTTTGAATCATTGTATATGTATTGGGTTTTAGTTTTACAAAGTTTATAATATTTGGGTATATTTAAATTTCTGTAAAAATGAAGAAATTTGGTGATTTTGGCTTTGGAACTGCTCAGCGCTGCTTACTAATACAAAACGGGCGCAACAACGCCGGACCGGGCTCGTTGGGTTCGGGTTAGGCTGGCGCAGCAGCGCCGACACTAGGCTTAAACACGGCGCAGCAGCGCCGGTCCGGGTCGGGTTGGTCCTGTCGGGTCAACCAGAAAATGAAAATTTCCATATTTGTAGTTTTTTTAAATACAATAATTTCACATATATGATGCAACATGATAAGTATGTGGTATAATAGCAAGAGTTTAAGAAGGTGGGTTTAAGTTAATTAAAAGAAGTGTGGCGCCACTAAATCCGAGTACTTGAAATCCGTACTTGGTGCATCACGATACCATTTCTTTGAGCTGTTTAATATATTACAAACTTAATATCTATATCAGAGTTGTCTATTCCCTAGGTATGACAACCTTTGATTACATTCCTTACATGTTATATAATATATATGATCACAATACAAAAGACTAATTATTACAGATAACACCTTGAAACCTAATCCTTGAGCTTTCCTTTGCCCTTGTCTTTGCCAGAGCCTTCTGGTCGATCACACTTAGCTGAAAACATTTAAGTCAAAGCAAGGAGGAGCATTCAATTGCTCAGCAAGTAATAACAATTATAATAATGCGCTGAAGAAGTAAATATTTTCTTTGAGGACTACTTCTACCACGAATCAATAGTGGTGAAGTCATTTAAAACCAATCTTAACAACCTATCAAATCATTTTAAGATTTCTTTGAAATAGCTGAACAATAAGTCATTTCAAGTAACAAGAATTTTCTCGAATTTCATGTTGAATAATAAATCAAGGATGAAAGAGTTAAATTCTTTCGAGATTTCAACAATATCCAATTAATTAGGATAAATTAGCAATACTGCAACAATATTCAATACAAAGGGTTATTCCAAGATTTCATGCTGAGTGATCACAATGGATCAAGACCTACTAGAGGAATTATCAGTTATTATTATTACTGACTACCTTAAGAGTAATAGTTAGCTATAAAAATTAATCTTTACTCTTCTGCAAGTACGTAAGGGGATCAGCCTCATTGTACCCGAGATTGTGTATAATTCTCAAACATAGCGCGCGGTCGGGCTACCGACAATAAAGTTTCCCCTCATTTATTTTTCAGGGTTGTTCATCTCAGTCTTACATCATGAGTCTGTACCATATCAATATGGTTTGGATTGCTTTCAAAAAAATACTTTGAGTTCAACATATTATAACAATTTTGATCTAGCAGAATCAAATGTCATATATCTTTAATAACGAATTAGTTCTAACAGTAGAACGTTTCATGCGATATCAATTAATATTAGTCTAGCCGGTCAAATAGCTTAGACAATCTTTAAACTAGGTATACATACCAAAATTTAATAGTATGTATCAAAACTTGTCAACGAATTTCGAATTCAAGGGTAATTGATAATGTACAATAGTGTAGACACCCAAATTTTGCACTTCGTATACTAACCTTGACAAGAGGGCAAATTCATCCATTGAGCCGGCCTACGAGAGCGAAGGATGGGCGCAAGTACGAACACTCGACGCCACCGCGACGATTTGTAAATCAAAACCGACGTGACAATAAGGCCGTCCGAAATGAGCATTCCCGAATGATGTAGCACGTCTCCCAGTAATTCTCGGACTGCAAAATACAAGCCTGTCGGCGAAAACTGACATCATGACACGAGAATCGAGGCGTAGCACGAAAATCGAGAAAATCAAACCAGCCAGCCGCAGATTAATCTGCGGCTAATAAGTGCACCTTTTGAAAACACGGAACTCGAAACACAGAAACCGAAAACCAGCTGAGTGGATGGGGGGCGGCCAGCCGTAGATCCATCTGCGGCTGGCTCTGGCCAGCCTATTTCAGCTCATTCCTTCATTCAACATACAGGAGGTTAGCAGCGGAAGAAGAGAGAGAGAGCAGCTCGGAAAAATAGGAAGAAAACAGCAGAAATTTGCAAGAAAATAGGGAGAAAAGAGAGGAAAAAGTGAGGAATTATATCTTTTGTGTAAGATTATATATCATATATTTTCTACTCTACTCAATATACAAGTTCGTACACATTGTGAGGATTATTTGCAAGGTGAAAAGACCATTTCTATAGCAATTTTTGTATATCATTTTGTTAATCTTCTTGTCAATTGGGTTATGTGAAATGTAGTTTTTCTTGTATATTGTTGTGGATCCATGGATTGAGGACTATTAGTGAGGGTCCCAAATGGAACGAAATTCTTCCTAATGGCCCGATGATATCCATTTGATGATTTTTAGTTCGTTACAGTAATGTAGCAATTTTGGATGTGAGCCTAGGAACGCGACCCCGTGGTCCAAATCCGATGATGGACATTTTTGGATGTATGTAATAGGGCCAATGTACTCTTTATTGTAAATATATAATTGTCGGGCCTTAAAACGATATCAAGTCGAAAATCGGGTTTAAGGCCCCGTAATAGTAAAATATGTGATTGTGGGCGTTGGGGTTATTCGGATGGCTTACATGCCCATGAATAGCCCCCACGCATTTTAATGTTTGGTTTGATTTGTGACACAAAAAATTGATTTCAAGTTAAACGATGAAGATTTCTATAAAATCAATCAAAGTAGGTTATTAGCACCACGAGGCTAAAATTTGGAAATGCTAATGAATGTCGATTCCTATTTAACGAGAAGGCTAAAGAAAAAATCGTTTTCAAATATCACAAAAATGATTTTATAAAAATAAGTAACGTTTTATTAAATCTTTGTGCATAGGGTTAAAGAGATCCTAGAAGTTGTCCATCATGCTATTTACGAAAGCAACTTATAGATCTCGATTCCTATTTTGACGAAGGTTTAGAAAACTCTTGTTTTTGTCAAAACGACACCTAATGAAAATCTCATGGTTTTTGACAATTAAAATCAAACATTTCTCATAAAGCTTTCTCGTATAAGCCGAAGGACATTCTAAAGCATTCTCAAAAGAAAACACAACATTTTTCATAAAAACCCAAATGGTTTCTTCATGCAAACTCACCACGACATTCACATAGGCACACACGCGCGCGCACACACATTCAAGAATTAAAGGATAGGAAAAGCATCAAGATTGCGGTAACCGTGTTTCACGGAAGTCGGGGAGTGCCTAACACCTTCCCCTCGCTTAAGCAAGCCCCCGAACTCTATGAATCTCGGTTCGCAGATCAATTAATTCGGAGTCACATATGAGCCAGCGATTTACGAAAATGAAACTCGGATGAGTTGGTACATCCATTTCAAATATACCAATTGGCGACTCTGGTTAATTGGCTCATCATAAAAAACGATCTTTCAAAACCCCGTCGACATTTATGCCGACCTTTTCCAAAAAATCATCTAATAAAAAGGCTAAAATCGGAAAGGGTAACAATCCCCAAAGAAGTGGATTCTTCTCGGCGTCGACAGCTGGCGACTCTGCTGGGGACATTAGAGGGCTTAAGCCGCGTTCAAATCTTGATGTTGTCCTATCCTTTAAAATTCATAAATGTGTGTGTGCGTGCGATATTTTGACCTGTTGTTGTGTGAATGTGTTTTACCAATGAATGAATGGTTGAATGGAATTGCTTTACCTTAAAGTAATCATGTGCATACGGTGAGGACGATGAATGTGAATGTATGTTGAGAGTGTACCTCCTCCTGAGGCGAACCTGTCGGTGCTTATTACTGGACTCGAAGGGGTTGCTCCCCGGAGATGGCTCAGGAAACGCACCACCCAAATCCGCTCCAATCGAAAGGACTCAGACGAGTAGATTGCGAAGATTTGGGGACCTTCATGCCGAAAAGCCCGCGAGAGTAACCCTAGGGTAGGTCAGCCTCTGATAAACCTAACGAAGGGGAAGCTTCTTCATGCCCTTTTATCGTTCAGTCAAAAAAATAAATGTCATGTAAATGGCATACAACTGTCATACCGTCATCATCGTAATAAATATGTCCTGTGATTACATCACCTGCACATATAAAGAGAATACTGACATGGTTTTGCAAGAAGGCAATCCATACCACGTACCAAGGTTTTCTAAAACTTCTAAATACTATCCTGTCATCAAACACTGACCTTGTTTTGGAGGATAAGATTAGAGACCAAAAAAAAAAAAAATCATACATCAGTGTTGACATGCATCTGCCAACTTGTAACTGGCACAATACTAAACTACGGCCCTTGTTTGTTTTGCGAGATTGCCCCTAGGACCCAACTAAGAGGCCGTAAAGTCCATACTCCATCCATCCAAATGGCAGAAGCCGGTAGCCATGAAATTACAGTTTTGCCACTCCAACAATACGGCCGAATACGAGGGATGCATCCTAGGACTGAGATTAGCCCTGGGAGTGGGAATCAAAAGGATGATAGTAGTTGGAGACTCCGAATTGGTCATCCGGCAGGCCATGGGAATATATAGCACCAAAGGGCTTCGGCTATTGCCCTACCATCGCCTCATCATCAAACTTGCCAAACAATTCGAAGATATTGCCTTTCGGCACGTTCCCAGAAATCAAAATGACTTCGCGGATACTCTAGGCACACTGGCTTCCCTGATTCACACATCACGGTACGAGACGAGCTTTAAGGGGGAAATTGCGGTACAAACTTGTCCGGCCTATGAGGATCAGGTCAGAGAGATCTCCCATAGTGACGCCCCTCCTAAATGGGCTTGGTATCAAAACATTAAAGAGTTCCTTCGAGACAGCTCCTCTCCCGAAAATGCAGATCTGACCGAGGAAAGAGAATCCAAAGATGGGCAGTGGAATTCTTCCTAAGCGGAGGCGATTTGCATAAATGGGACCTAGCTACGGGACTGCTGAGATATCTGGAAGCCGAAGAAGCCCACAGATTAATGAACGAAGTACATGGCGATGTGTGCGGAGCCCATATGAGCAGAACATTTTTGGCAAAAAAAAAATCATGTGAACGGGTCACTACTGGCTAACCACGAAAACTGACTGCGATACTCATGTCAAGAAATGCCATCAATGCCAGATCCATGCCATTGCGATCCATGCACCCCCTAATGAGCTCCATTGCTTGACCTCTCCGTGGCCAGTTGGACCGTGCATCAGGTGATATCCAGGAGAGGGTAAATCCAGGAGTATGGCAGTGAATCCCGGCCAGTAGAAGATCAATGGATTTTAAAATTCTGAGTTTTATTTCAAATCCCTGCACGCTCATGCCATTTTGTCATATTATCCAAAAAGATCATGTGCTGAAATGTTTTATATATATGACAAGCATTTTTGTTTTATGTCAGGTACCCCGATTTGAGGCATTCTAGCCTGACAAGCAATAGGCCAAACTTGAAGGAGGATCACGATTTTGATATAGAGCTAGATCTGATGGGTATTGAGCAGGACGAGACAGATATCGACAATACACCTGACGAGATCAAAGGATGGGTCGAGGATAAACCCGAACCCGACTTAGACCAAACCATCGCCATCAAACATCAGAACCCCTAACGATCACGAAGAACCCGGAGTAGGGGCAAATGCGACCACAAAAAAAAAAATCTCAAAAAATCAAAAATCCCCCAAACCTTTCAACGGGTCAAAGGTCCGGATCTTTTGTCAGCCCAGCGAGATACCGATGCAACCAGTACGAGGGAGATCACAAGAAAAGCAACTTAACGCTGGGGCATTATCAACTACCCAGGAAATGATGACGTGCAAATTGGCACCCATGCAACAATCCCATCAACATGCACCATCATCATCAAGTGCTACCTCATGTCATTTCAATATTCAACGATACGATCATCTGGCATTTGTCAAGCGTAGTTTTCCCGGGATACGATGACCCGCGTGAAAGGGGATTTTATTTGACTTGATAGGAATCGGATTAATTCTGACAAGCAACCGTGGAGCACGATCGTGAGTATGATTAGACGAAGAAAGTTATTCAACCTTTGGATCGGGTACAAAGCCTTAATTCAAAGCAACGTTTGCGATGGGATCGACCTCATGTGTCAGTCTTCACTTGGCATTTGCACGAACTTTCAGTTATGGGGTATAAAACTATGACGACATTGATGGCAATTAACACGTAGTCAGACAGTCAGTAATTATCAAGCTAATATCAAGAAGTCAGACGATAAATGATTATCAAGCTAATGTCTCGAATCGTGGCCTGGGTTATTCGAGTAATTAAGCCCGAGGGGTGTCTCTACACCTGGTGCCCTAAAGCCCTCTGGTTTGGGAGTCGCTGGCCCAACACTCGTTACATGGGTAACTCAGAGCCTAAGAAAGCGAGCATTACGGTAGAGGAGGCCCGAGCAGATTCGAATCGTGGCATGGGCTACTCGAGTAATTAAGCCTAAAGGGTGTCTCTGCATCTGGTGCCCTAAAGCCGTCTGGTTTGGGAGTCACCAGCCTAACACTCGCTACATGGGTAACTCAAGCCTAAGAAAACGAATCTTGCGCAAGGTCAAGCAAAGAATGAATGGTGCAGACCACCAGCTTGTCTCGAACCGTGGCCTTTGTTACTCGAGTAAATAAACCCGAAGGGGTGTCTGTACACCTAATGCCCCAAAGCCGTCTGGTTTGGGAGTCATTGGTCCAAAACTCGTTAAATGGGTAACTTTGAATAGCCTAAGAAAACGAGACGAGTGAAGTGGGCTAATAAAGAGAAAGGATAATACGAAAAACTCTCGGCCTTAAACAAGAAGTCATGGAAGAGAAACCTCTACTGAATGCTGCATCGCACAGTGTATTTGTCATATGGCGTCAATCCTGCTGAGGACGTTGTCGAGAATGGAGACATAATACCTTTGACGAGGAAAGGTAGTTCTTTTGAATTCGATCTTACTCACGTACAATGACCACGAATGCTTGAAGGTGTTCTTACGATTTCATAACTCGTTAAATTGAAAATCATCAACTCACGAGGGATTAAAAATAACTTCCAATCTAGTACATTCACGGTTCACAACTCGCTAGATTGTGCGATCAACAGATATTCAATTTCATGTGCTTTAACTGCATTTACTCTGTTGTCGAGATTATAATATCTTTGTGTTGAACTAACACTAACGACCGAGCCTTCAAGTTTTGGCATTTGTTAGTCGTCTGATATGCAGGATCTTGCAGAGCTGTGGATAACTCAGCACGGTCAGCGTCGCGAGTTTTCGATAGAAATTCTTGGTAACAACACGCGCCAAGGCAGGGGCAGTTAAGAATCGTGAAATGGAAGGAAGCTGAGGCTGCACAGAATTTCTCGTCATTGGGCCTCTCCCCAATCCTGACTATCACTGCCTCGACATCCAAATGATCCACGTGCATGAGCATATACAAGGATGATATAATGCGGGACAACAGCATATCGGCCTTCAGAAATGATCAAAAGGCCAAGGAGCCCAACATAGCTGTCGATCATCACAAGGAGCGAAACAGACTGCCTTAACTTGATGAAATGAAACAGGCAGAGTACCAAACCAATGTTGAAGTCTAGAAACTACACTTCACGACGAGGCGTGATCCAGTCAAATGTTGGCAAACAACGACGACTGTCGAATCGTATCATTTGACTGAACATGGGTCATTTCTATCTAAAACATATGTTGTGCACATGCATCTGTCCATAACATATCTGCCAGATCGTGCATAACATCTTTTGCATGCATACAAGTACAATCAAAATGAAAATCTTCAGGAAAGTACAAGCACGTCGCTTTCAAACCTCACAAATAATCAGACCGTGATGGCTTTTGCGGCATGGTACGTGGACGATGTTGATGGGAGATCCAGGACAGAAGCCGATCGCACATCCCATTTCAAAAGATCACTCAAATCCAATCAATGACCCCTGGGAAGGGCTGAGATCCAAACAAACAATGACCCCTGGGAAGGGCTGAGATCCAAACAACCAAACACCCTGGGAAGGGCTGAGATCCAAACAACCAAACACCTTGGGAAGGGCTGAGATCCAAACAAACAACGACCCCTGGGAAGGGCTGAGATCCAAACAATCAACGACGACTGGGAAGGGCTGAGATCCAAACAACCAAACACCCTGGGAAGGGCTGAGATCCAAACAACCAAACACCTTGGGAAGGGCTGAGATCCAAACAACCAAACACCCTAGGAAGGGCTGAGATCCAAACAACCAAACACCCATGGGAAGGGCTGAGATCCAAACAAACAACGACCCCTGGGAAGTGCTGAGATCCAAACAATCAATGACCCCTGGGAAGGGCTGAGATCCAAACAAACAACGACCCCTGGGAAGGGCTGAGATCCAAACAATCAACGACCCCTGGGAAGGGCTGAGATCCAAACAATCAACTACCCCTGGGAAGGGCTGAGATCCAAACAACCAACGACCCCTGGGAAGGGCTGAGATCCAAACAAACAACGACCCCTGGGAAGGGCTAAGATCCAAACAACCAAACACCCTGGGAAGGGCTGAGATCCAAACAACCAAACACCCTGGGAAGGGCTGAGATCCAAACAACCAAACACCTTGGGAAGGGCTGAGATCCAAACAACCAAACACCCCTGGGAAGGGCTGAGATCCAAACAACCAAACATTCCTGGGAAGGGCTGACATCCAAACAAACAACGACCCCTGGGAAGGGCTGAGATCCAAACAATCAACGACCCCTGGGAAGGGTTGAGATCCAAATAAACAACGACCCCTGGGAAGGGCTGAGATCCAAACAATCAACGACCCCTGGGAAAGGCTGAGATCCAAACAACCAACGACCCCTGGGAAGGGCTGAGATCCAAACAAACAACGACCCCTGGGAAGGGCTGAGATCCAAACAACCAAACACCCTGGGAAGGGCTGAGATCCAAACAACCAAACACCCTGGGAAGGGCTGAGATCCAAACAACCAAACATCCCTGGGAAGGGCTGAGATCCAAACAACCAAACACCCTGGGAAGGGCTAAGATCCAAACAACCAACACCCTGGGAAGGGCTGAGATCCAAGCAACCAACACCCTGGGAAGGGCTGAGATCCAGACAATCAACCGGAGACGAGACCTGGTGATTACGAAATGGGTGACCAGATACGAGACCCGGCACCAACAAGGCAATCGACCGGATACGAGACCTGGCGGTTACGAGACGAGCGACCGGATACGAGACCCGGCACTCACAGGACAATCGTCCGGATACGAGACCCGGCGGTTACGAGACGAGCGACCGGATACGAGACCCGGCACTCACAGGACAATCGACCGGATACGAGACTCGGCACTCACAGGACAATCGACCGGATACGAGACCCGGCGATTACGAGACGAGCGATTGGATACGAGACTCGGCACTCACAGGACAATTAACCGGATATGAGACCCGGTGATCACGAGACGAGCGACCGGATACGAGACCCGGCGCAGACGAGACGATCAATTAAAAGACGAAACCCGACGACTAACAATGCGGTTAGTGATTGATGCATTGACACCTTTATGAATGTTTTGCATGACTTACATATTGCGTTGCATCATAATTTGTATGTGTTTGCATCATGTATGTATTGTCATTCTTGTGCACTGTCATTCATGCATCGAGTGACTATTTCTTTATCCTGTTCATTTCATTTAACATTTCATAAACATGATAAAGAGGGGCAGCTGTAGACACCCAAATTTTGCACTTCGTATACTAACCCTGACAGGAGGGCAAATTCGTCCATTGAGCCGGCCTACGAGAGCGAAGGATGGGCGCAAGTACGAACACTCAACGCCACCGCGACGATTTGCAAATCAAAATCGACGTGACAACAAGGCCGTCCGAAATGAGCATTCCTGAATGATGTGGCACGTCTCCCAGTAATTCCCGGACTGCAAAATACAAGCCTGTCGGCAAAAACTGACATCATGACACGAGAATCGAGGCGTAGCACGAAAATCGAGAAAATCAAACCAGCCAAACACGGATTGATCTGCGGCCAATAAGTGCGCCTTTTGAAAACACGAAACTCGAAACACGGAAACCGAAAACCAGCTGAGTGGATGGAGGGCGGCCAGCCAGCCTATTTCAGCTCATTCCTTCATTCAGCATACAGGAGGTTAGCAGCGGAAGAAGAGAGAGAGAGCAGCTCAGAAAAATAGGAAGAAAACAGCAGAAATTTGGAAGAAAATAGGGAGAAAAGAGAGGAAAAAGTGAGGAATTATATCTTTTGTGTAAGATTATATATCATATATTTTCTACTCTACTCAATATACAAGTTCGTACATATTGTGAGGATTATTTGCAAGGTGAAAAGACCATTTCTATAGCAATTTTTGTATATCATTTTGTTAATCTTCTTGTCAATTGGGTTATGTTAAATGTAGTTTTTCTTGTATATTGTTGTGGATCCATGGATTGAGGACTATTAGTGAGGGTCCCAAATGGAACGAATTTCTTCCTAATGGCCCGATGATATCCATTTGATGATTTTTAGTTCGTTATAGTAATGTAGCAATTTTGGATGTGAGCCTAGGAACGCGACCCCGTGGTCCAAATCCGATGATGGACATTTTTGGATGTATGTAATAGGGCCGATGTACCCTTTATTGTAAATATGTAATTGTCGGGCCTTAAAACGATATCAAGTCGAAAATCGGGTTTCAGGCCCCGTAATAGTAAAATATGTGATTGTGGGCGTTGGGGTTATTCGGATGGCTTACATGCCCATGAATAGCCCCCACGCATTTTAATGTTTGGTTTGATTTGTGACACAAAAAATTGATTTCAAGTTAAACGATGAAGATTTCTATAAAATCAATCAAAGTAGGTTATTAGCACCACGAGGCTAAAATTTGGAAATGCTAATGAATGTCGATTCCTATTTAACGAGAAGGCTAAAGAAAAAATCGTTTTCAAATATCACAAAAATGATTTTATAAAAATAAGTAACGTTTTATTAAATCTTTGTGCATAGGGTTAAAGAGATCCTAGAAGTTCTCCATCATGCTATTTACGAAAGCAACGTATAGATCTCGATTCCTATTTTGACGAAGGTTTAGAAAAATCTTGTTTTTGCCAAAACGACACCTAATGAAAATCTCATGGTTTTTGACAATTAAAATCAAACATTTCTCATAAAGCTTTCTCGTATAAGCCGAAGGACATTCTAAAGCATTCTCAAAAGAAAACACAACTTTTCATAAAAACCCAAATGGTTTCTTCATGCAAACTCACCACGACATTCACATAGGCACACACGCGCGCGCACACACATTCAAGAATTAAAGGATAGAAAAAAGCATCAAGATTGCGGTAACCGTGTTTCACGGAAGTCGGGGAGTGCCTAACACCTTTCCCTCGCTTAAGCAAGCCCCCGAACTCTATGAATCTCGGTTCGCAAACTAATTAATTCGGAGTCACATATGAGCCAGCGATTTACGAAAACGAAACTCGGATGAGTTGGTACATCCATTTCAAATATACCAACTTGCGACTCTGTTAATTGGCTCATCATAAAAAACGATCTTTCAAAACCCCGTCGACATTTATGCCGACCTTTTCCAAAAAATCATCTAATAAAAAGGCTAAAATCGGAAAGGGTAATAATCACAAAAGAAGTGGATTCTTCCCGGCGTCGACAAATAGTTCATACAAGTGGGGACACTTACATAACCGAACTTCGAATACAAATTTTCAATATGAGTCATAGCAATTCAGTAATGAGATACTTTTAACAATGAACGAATCGAAGGAAATTCGAATTTATAATAATTATAACAATTTGTACAAGTGAGGACACTTGCACAAAGAACAAAACAATTTTGATTATAAATGCATCACATGAGACAATATCGAGATATTTGAAATCAATAGATAGCTTGAATAAAGTTTAAGAATATTTGCTTAACATATGGATCCATTGCATAAAGTAAATACAAGGGTTACGATAATTGCATAAACGAATAACAAAGATCAATATGGATATGAATAATTAACAATAATTATTCACGAGCATGCTTTGAAATTGATAACTCATGTTGAGTTAGGAACTAGCATAACATATACCTGTTTGCACAAAAATAAAAGTAATGCGTAAGGTTTAGATATTTGCCTTGGTCGTTGACTATTGCTATGCAATTTAATATGACTTCTTTTGAAAGACCTATCAGTTATAAGATTGATCTTTCAGTCAGCCAATCATATTCTACCTTATAATATCACTTCTTTATAAGTAACTTATCTAACATTCAACCACATAATCAAATATTAGATAACACATTAACACCATATGCATTTAATTCTAAAGTTAGCACACATCGAGTCTTTAACAGTGTTCAATATAATATGCCGAGTGGTTTCCCACAAACAACCAACAAACTAGTTTTCGTCTCGTCTATACTATTTTCACAGTGAGTTAGATCGGTTGCCAGTTCGTATATACCTCTGCTCCCTGAAAGAATTGTTTAGCCCAGATACTATACATCGACTATTAAAGAGTACGACTGTACCACTACTTTATGAATTAATACTAAGTCTTTCATTATATAGGTCTTTCTTTATGGTCCTGTAGGTTAAATACTCAATCCAGCAAACTGGATTTCAAATCCAGCAAACTAGATGGCAATCCAGTAAACTGGATTCCAATCTAGCAAACTGGATTCCAATTCAGCCAACTATTTTTGCAATCCAACAACCTGGATTCAAACTATCTTATAATCCAGTAACCTGGATTCACTAACTTTCAATAGAGCAAACTAGATTCACTATTTCAGCAAACTATTTTCCGATCCAGTAACCTGGATTCGAACTAACTTATAATACAGCAAACTAGATTCGAACTAACTTATAATCCAGCAACCTGGATACACACTATTCAATTCAGCAAGCTGGATCACACTATTTAGCAAGCTGGATTAAAACAGTTTTCTATTTTATTAAATAATTAATTTAATCGATCTAAAATGCCATAAACATTATACCACCTTACAAATGACCAAAACCCATATCCAAAATCCGTCTAGACCATATATAGGGTTCTTAAGCCATAAAAACCCATTTTCCAAATTTTTAACTTCACACAATTAATTAAATTCATTTATACATAACTTCATCATTTACATGAAAAATAGCAAACCATCTTCAAAATAATTTCTTTTCTGTAAATAGACTATATATATTCCCTTATGAAAATATATTTTTTCCGGAATTTTTAAAATCAATTTACTATATTTAAATAGTCCAAACTTGCCAAATTTTGCTATATTTTTCATAAATCGAAAATTTGTTACAAAATTCTGAAATTTATGGGATATGTTCCTGCTATATACATATACTCCCACTAATTATTTCATAATATTTGGAGTTAACCACAAAGAGTTATTCAAGATTACTCTTAACAGTGGTCCCTCACGATAAAATCCATAACTTTGATTCTACATGGTCAAAAATCTTCAAATTTTTACAGGATTCACATAACTTCTCATATTATCACCCTAAAGTTTTCTAAAATTTTTAGAGTACAAAACATGGACTAAACTACCCCTGGATGTCAACAGTATTGTAGCCTTTCTAACCCTTTTTGTTCATTATCCGGACTGTTTGTACCAAAACAGTCCATACAAATTTTGTACTAATTATTTTTGAGTTCTACCACTTGAATTTAGTATTAACTTATATATCTAGCACTACTCTTTGACGGATCGTAAAAAGAGTTTATAGATTTCAACTTATAAGCTTACAAAGTGTTAGAAAGTTAGGGTTTTCTAATTGTTTAGAAACTAGTTTTACTTTTCTTGCTTTTGATCCAACTTTTGACATTCAAAAGGGTTAGATCTAAACATAAAACACTTACTAACATGTAGATAAAAAGTTCTAGGGTTCAAGATCACAAACTTCATATTACAAAAATCAAACCAAAACAAAAGAAAATAAACTAGATTAAGGAAAAATTTTTATACCTTTGCTTGATTTTCCTTCCCCTTCTTCCTAAGGTTTGTTTATGGAACTTGAAACTTTGTACAAAATGACCTCTCTTGCCGTGAGCCCCTCTCCTTTTCTCTCTCAAAAATATTAGTTGGAAAGAATAATGGATGAAAGAGAAAGAGTAGATTTTTAATTTTCTCTCTCTCTCTAAACTAAGAAAATGAAGATGAAAAAGAGACTTTGTTTTATTAAAACTAATTCTTGCAATATCTATAGATATAGAAAGTATATCTATCCATTTTGCCATAATTAACTAGTATACCCATTTGACAAGCTTGTGATGGACCATCATTACTTTTTGTACTTCTTTATTCATCCATATAAGCAACTTAGCAAAATTTGACAACTCACCCATTTGGTACAATAGGTGGCAGGCTGCCCCTTCCCAAATTGCCCCACTTTTTGATTTTTCTTTTATTGATTTAATGGATAATTAAGTTGCTTAAAATATTTTCCAAGTGGGCTAACAATTGGACTTTGTTTTAAATCACTTTGGGCTTACTTTTAATAAGCTTGGGTCACTAGTTTTCCAAAGTTATAATTCCATGCTTGGTTACTAATTTAATAAGTGTTGGGATAATTTAATTAGTCCATACATTAATTATCCAAGTCCATAATTAAATAAATTAGTGGCTTGGTTAATAAATTAATTAGGCTAGTCCATTAGTTTTCCTTACTAATTGAACTATTAAAATTAATCATTCATATATCACATAGTTCTCATTAATTAATACCCATATTAATTAATGTACAAAATTTATTCACTTATTATATTTGCTTTAATTGAATATTTAATTAACTTACTATCTTACCAATTGTTTAATATGAATATTCTTAGGTCAGTCCACTAATTTAAATAACTATTAGTGGGCCATATATAACTAACAATTAGTCACATATTGTATATACATACATTCAAATATAATCAATACTTATATTTAGTATTCAAATTTCTTTAAGAAAATAAATTCTTATATCCATAATACAAACATACATCCATTATATAAACATGAATCCTTTTAAATATAATTACAACAATAATTATATTTAAAATTAAAATACATGACCATAGATCAAATTAGGGTTTTGACCCCTACTATCACTTTACCACAATTACCATACTTAGTCAATTTAAAATAAATTGACTAATCTTACAAATTCAAATCATAAAGAAATAATCATAGTAATAATAATAATATTAATAATCATTTCTTAAAATATACATTTATTATTTAAATAATATAGTAATCATATTTTTGTAAATAATCATATATCTTTAGTATAAAAATTAATTTATTAACATAATATAATTTATAATTATCAACTATTTCTTTAATAAGAAATTTACTTGAAACCATATATGAAATAAATATATATGTACATATTACATATTCATATTCCTTTCCTTGCACGCATTCCCGTACTTGGTTTAATATATAATAAAAATAATTTTATTATATATAAAAAAAATTCATACGTAAAATTTCTTATTTTTATATATCGAAAATCTTGGGTTATTACAAGAAGAATTTGAAAGTTTGAGATGTAGGATTAACCCAATAGATCCAATTGAGCATTATTCACCTATTGTGATATAATGACAGGTTATAAAGACTTAACTAAATGTTAAGTCGTAATTCTGTGACGCCCCCAAATTCGGGTTAACTTATCCACGAATTCGGTGTATCACTGTGCCACACATATATCAATCTAACAATAACTCAATGCAGAAAAATAACATAGTTACATTAATATAATATAAATACTGTCGTCCCAAGTCTCGAAACCATAATTAAAACATGATCTTACTACATGAAGGTAATTACCAGATTATTGCAACATGTTCTTGTCTAATCTCAGGTATGAAGACCTTAACTCATATATCATCTAATAATCATTACAAATTCAATTTTATTCCTCCTGCATATACCAGTCCATACCAATATAAGCATTTAACAAGTATTACCTCAAACTCTTCTCAATCCCGGGTTTCGTAACATTTAACTTAAACACTTAATTATAGCTACAAGTCCTCTAAATCGTCCAAAAGTCCATGTTCTTGTTCAATTGTTCATTGTTCTTGCTCCATTAAGCCAAGGTAAGGATTCTTCTATTTTTCTTCCACTTTGATGTTATTAATGGCTTACATAACCTCTTAACAACATTTACTACCATCTAGAACAAACATAAACAACAAGAATCGTCACAAATCCAACCCACAAGCTTAAGAGCTCAAAAACCTTCAAAACTCAAAAATCTTAACAAACTTAAATGAAATGGGTTTGAATGAGATGTTTACCTCTGTAAATCTCTTATAGATGATAGAGAAGCGAGCTAGGGTTTATTAGAGTTGCTTGAAGCTTTTCCTCTTCTTCTTCTCTTCCACTCGCGTTCTCTTCTTCTTCTCTTCTTCCTTGTTCTTCTTCTTTGTTCTTCTGCAGGAATTTTCTTTCTCTCTCTCTCTCTACATCTGCAGTAACAAGGTATGGAATGGAAGGAGGGAAAAACTTGAATAAGAGCTTTGGGAGGAAATGAGGGAGTTGGGGGCTCTAGGCAATTGCCGGCTCCTCTCTCCTCTCTCTCTTTTGATTGGTCTAAAATAGAGGAGTTGGTTCCCTCTTGGAGTAACAAGCAAAAATAAATACCCAGTTGGTCTTTTCTATACCCGAATACTCCCACTTTTATACCCAATTTGGTAAATAATTCCATCCAAAATCAAAATGGGTATTCCCATATATTATTGGGACGCATAAAAGTAATTATTACGGTATTTGTCCATTTATTCGGAACACCCATATAATACATTTCGGATACGGATAAAATCACGTATCAGCTCAAATAAAATTTCTGACACTTGGAAAAATTATTCCTTCGCGTACACGTCTTAACAAAATTAGTAGAAATCGAAAACGACGTAAAAATATTTGGACGTGAATAGTGTCTCGGGAAACGTGCCCGCGAATAGTGATTTTACGATCTTTCGTAAAATCAATTATTCACTTCTATGGTTCAACAATGCATAAACATTCATACATTGACATCATCCAGGTTATAAAATAACCTTAAAACACGTCACATAAGAAAATAATATTCAATCCATTTAATAATATTAATAAACTCAAAATATAAGAGTATTCACGATTCGCGATCGCTACTCTTCCCGATTAAATTACCAAAATCATATACATCAACGCACATATATCCCACTCATATTTTGGGTTAGCTCCTTTACAACAAATAACTCGTTCAATAATATTATCCTTCAACTATTTATTTAATCCAATAAATAATACTCTAGCGATATTTCTCGAAACCGCCAAATTAGCTTATACGAACACTTTCATACATATCAATCATCGCCTACACATAATCTAGGTCATAATATAACTTTTAAACGCTTAACACATAATATTATTAATAAAAGTCTATTTTATTTCATAATATCCATAAGCTCGAATTACCAAGCTACCCACGGCTCGCGATTGTTACAATTATTAACTAGTAACTAATTCATTCTGAATCTATGTATATATTTCACATTATATATATATATATATATATATATATATATATTTAGCTCACCAAATAAGTTACATAAATACATATATATAACACATATATATTCGAACTCAACACGTTTCATAATAAGAATTATTCTATATTAAATTTTTATTATAATTATTCTCAAAAATTCGGGTTGTCACAAATTCAAAAGGATATTTTGAAATATAATATGAAGGTTCCTAATTAAATTGAATAAGTTTAAAATACTTATAATGCAACGTGGAGGTAAACCTTAATTACGTAACTAATTATTGAGTGGTAATTACAAAGGATCCTAAAGGAACCTAAGATGGATTGTTATTTAATTTATGTAACAAGTGTAATACATCTAATTTGATGTAATGATGAAACTTAAGACTTAACTAAATGTTAAGTGTCAATTAAAGTGGAACGTAAAGAGAATAAAAAGAAAGTTTAACGTAAGTAAACCGAAAGGTTTACGAGGAGCCCTAATGGGACTTAATCCCTTAGTTAAGAATTGTAAAGAGAATAAAGTGAAGGATTATGAAATGTAAAGTAGAGTTAACACAAATAAATACTAAGCGTTGCTATGTGACTAATAAATAATGTGCATGATTATATATTGTGTAGGATACATGAGATGCAGATAAGTATAAGTTGTTTACGGTAAATGGTAATCTACGAGTCAAGCAAGTCTCTCAGTTCCTATTTGTTATGTGAACTTGATGATTAACTGTTTTAAATCTATATTGTAAAGAGCATGATGTGTTACATATGTTGTAAGTATAAAACAATAAAGTCAATTTATGACTACATTGATTGGGTAAAGAATGCTGATTGAATTATGGAATTCAATCTTTATTTGATATGTGACGTTCAACATGTAAATTATGTTTAGTCAAATGTTTATGTTGTATAAGATGAACATGTTATTTATGTGCTATGTGGTGCATGAAAACTGTTAGATTTTGCTGAGCTGTCGAGCTCATTCTTGCAAATAACCATTTTTGCAGGTTAAGGGTTCAAGATAACGATATGTGCTGCTTATATGGCATGAATCAGAAATGATGCATAAAGATTAAATGATTTAGTTGAAGTTATTACTTGAACTATGTTAAGATTTTGGATAAATATATTTACGATGAGTTGCAAAGTTTGTATTGAGATGTAAATTGTTATAATAAGTTCGACAAGGAGATTCACATTATTAACGTTAGGGCTGAGCAAGTAACCAAATCGCCTCCGAAACCGCACCAAAAACCGCACAAACCGCACTAATTAAAACCGCGCCAACGGTTTCGGCGTATGTTACGGTTTTAGGTGGGTTGAAAAACCAAATTTACGGTTCGATTTTGGTTACTGGTCAAAACCGCACGCATAAAACTGAAACCGCACCATGCGTGTGTATGTATATATGTAGGGGTAGATGGAATACAAGGGCAGCCTATGCTCACTTTTTTTTATATAGGTAAACTCAATGGGGCAGAATTTATAAGTTAATAAACTCAAGGTGGTAGATTAATAAAAGAGTTGAACTTGGCGGGGGCAAAAAAAAACATTCATTCTAATCTAAATATCTAATTATCTAAACCTGCAGTGTATAATGATAGTGCATACAGAGAGAGAAAGGGGCGAGAGTTCAGAGTCCACTCTTCTTCTGCTTCACAGCTTGGCCAAGCACTGCGACCACCGTCCACCGCGAATCTGCGACTTCTCCTTCTCTCGCGACCTCGTCTCCTCTTGTCATTCTATTGTAGTCTCTACCCCTCACCCCTTGCGCATATGAGATTTAGAAGGTAACAAAAGTAGGGCTTTTTTATTTAATAATTTAAACTTTGTAGTTTGTTTGAATTTATTGTTGGTTGGGGACTTGGGGTTAAAGTTTAAACCCAATTCTATTTATTTGATGTATTTATTGTATCGGACTTAAGAGGTAGCAAATACAGAACATAGAATTTCAGAAGAATACAAAGGTTCTCTTGTTTTTATTCTGTGAATTTCAGAAGAACGGGAATTATGCAAAGGGAGGATGAGAGGTGGGGATCCTTTTTGCTGTTATGATTGGAAGTCGTCTATTTTACCCATTTTGAGATATTATGATAAGTGCAGATATTGCAAGATATCTGCTGTGTTGGTCAATTTATGTTTTTAGAATCATTTATTTTTTTCCTGTGTAAATGAAGAGTCAAGCTGAATAAAAAGGAGACCAGGATTCATATAATTTTAGAAGGTATTGTAGTACCGCCCTACTCTTTTCAATCAATCTTGCACTTAAAACCAACAAAATATCTAACCAGCCTTTATCTGTTATTTGAACCCAAACATAAATTTCTCTATCCCAATCTGTACATTTAGTGGCAGGAGTTCTGATGTCAATTTGATTGAGTTGGGAAATGAAACCGTTAAAGAAGATGACAGAGCTGTTTTATTGGAGGGGGTGGACTTCAGTCAACTTCACCTAGAGCTCAAGTTCATCCTCTATGTCTCACTTTGTCAATTACGTAAAATTTTCGTCTTTTTCGTTTATTTCAAGTAGAAATGTTAACTATCCAACTTGACATATGCATTCATTCTGTCTAATTTTAGGTTTTTTCTGATGGAAGAATCTTTTTTGCTTGAAAATCGCATGACACTGAGAGCTATGTATGTATACTCATTTTCACTCTACCGTAAATAATTAATTTTCTTCATCTGTGATTAAGGATGTTCACTACTCTCTGTGTCTCTTTCTCTCTCTTTTTTACCCCATCTCTGCAGATCAGAATTTGGTGTCCTTTGATCTACTATTACTTATGTGATCGTATAAATCTCTTTGGCGAATCGAAAAAGGTATGGTTAGACAACCATAATATCCCTTTGATACTTTTTCTTCCCAGTTTGCTGTCCTTATTAAAATGTGTTGAAGATCAATTTTATATTTAAAGTGGGAAGACCTAACATGCATCTGTGATGTTTTTCTTTATCAGCTTTCACTTGTCATATTATTCAAAAAAACTAGGAACCTTAAATTATTTATTTGTTGCCAAATGTGGGCACTGTTAGAGTTTTATTTTTTAGGAGGAAAATGAACTATTAAGTACACAATAAAATACTAATGGGACATTTATCTAAAATAAACTGAGATCTATCAATGGGTTTGTATATAATTTTATGGAAGGATTATATTTTCAATTCTTAACTTAGTCAATTAAACCATTTATCATGAATGGTTCATAGTTTTTCATTGTTAATTTAAATTGCATAAAAATTAGTTGTCTCAATTGGTTTTGTAACCGAAATCGCATTAAATGAAACCGCATCGCACATTTCAAAACCGCACCGCACCAATCACAAGCGATTTCATATGCGGTTTTGAATTTGTCAAACCGCACCTAAGCGATTTCGGGTGTGGTTTGAGCTTCAAACCGCACCATGCTTACCCCTAATTAACGTGATTCTAAGATATTTAGATGTAAAGGTTGAAAGTTTTGGGAACGAGAACGGTTTGTAAAAGAAAAGTTTTAATTTTTCCGCATTTTAATGATTATGTCATCGAATAATGATATATTAATAGAAGTTTGATGTATCGTTAACGATCGATATCGAGGGTTGAATTATATGAATTTTGGGGTCGTTATAGTTTGTATCAGAGCTGATAGGTTAGAAACCTTAGGTAAGAGTACCTTAGGCTATAACCTTAGAGAAGAGAGGTGAAGATGATAAAGAATAAATTTAGATAGAGTTTGAACAATAAGAAGTTAGTTTAAGAAATTTATAAAGAAGGGATTAAAACATGTATGAGAAGATTCAGAGAAGTATCCCGCAGAGTTATAAGAATAAGAAGTTAAATATAAGTTATGGTATAATCGTACTCTTTAATGGTTGATGTGTGATATCTGGGCTAAACGATTCCTTGAGAGAGCGGAGGTTAATACGAACTAGCAACTGATCTAACTCGCTGTGAAAGACAGTGTAGACGAGACGGGAAACTAGTTTGTTGGTTGTTTTTGGGAAACCACTCAGCTTACTATATTGAACACTGTTAGAGACTCGATGTGTACCGAGTATAGAGTCTAGTTATTGATAAATTTAGAGAATGCGTATTAAACGAATTAATGTGATATAGGAAGATTCAAAGAAGAATCTTGATGTATCTAAAAGATAAGAATATGAGTTACCTAACTCCAATAATCAAGATGATGAATAATGATAAATAGACAAGGTCTATAAGATTAAAAGCATAAATGAAATCATAAATGGTGAAAGGGAAAGAACGTAGATCATAAAACAAAACGATCATGAGATAAGAAAAGAATTATAAGAGAGATGATTATAGAATAAGATCACGACGTGATTTTCAGCCAAGTGGTTTGTAATAATTGAATAGTTATAGCTTGATGCTATAAAGAGAATGTACTATGATATAGTACACGATAAACTCACGAGGAGTTATAGATGATGTAATACGAGGAATTCGTATCAAGCAAAGAGCAAGTTAGAATTATGTGGGATTTCAATTGAGGACTCATGTTAGTGGCTGAGTTGTACAATTCCTTATATGGGCGGGGAATTTGTGCCTGGTTTGACAACCACTTAGCTTCCTATATTGACAAATCATTGCAACGTTAGTATCGTGTTATCACTATATGTATGACGAGAAGGTGATTCTTTTCTCATATTTATATTTGATAGTTAGAGAATATTAAAATTAGGTGCGAGTTCTTTAAATTCATACGTATGGTAAGTTCATGACTCATAATCGTATAGTAGAACCCCTCAACGAATGGACGATTTTGGTCTGACTAGGATAAGTCCTAAACCCATATGATTGTGGTAAGTTCCTGAACTCATAACGTGTGGTATGTTTGATGAACTATACTGGAGTATAGAAAGGTTGTGGATGAAGAATTGAGGATTTTTAGTATAGTAAGCTTTAAGGATAATAGAAATAGATAGAATTATTAAGTAATGAAGCAATAGAGTAAGATTGAAGTTGATGGACCGAAATGCATATTCCAAATCTTCTAGCTATGCTAGATTTTCGAAATTTATTGACATCGTCTCGCAATTTTGTGTTCTCCAAAAATATATTGGGTCAATTTTTGAACCAATAAGTTCAAAAAAAAAAGTGTTATTATTCTTATGTCTATGCTAATTGTTTCAGCTAGACAAAAATGATTTGAAAATTTTTAAAATGTATTTTGATCATATACATCATTTAATATGGTGTAGAAATAATACTCAAGGAAGTCATCAATGTAATTGAACCTAGTGTTAGATGTGATCTTAGGATCGTCAGCCCACTATGGTATGATGTAGTATGACAAAGTCACAAAATAACAGAATCCTCAAACGGGCTGTATATACGGTACGGTATCATGACGTCATAAAAGAATTTTGGTTTTCTTTTAAACTATGAAAAGATATGCCAATTGAGTTGGCTAAAAATGTTTTGACTGATATCCGAATTGTTGTTCAAGGTCTAAGCTAATTGATTCGGCTAGACGACTGTGGAAAGATGTTTATGAAATTCAAGAGTTCTTTGAGAGTTTATGCCAAACCAGATTGTTCTAGTGCGGAATTTGTATTAAGTTTGAGGTGAACTAACCTTGTAATGGGGGCTACGCAATAGCGTTAATATGTATGTGCACAATACATAGTACGAAGGGTTGATCACTTGGAGTACGAAAAGAGATGGTCCATAGTCTTTTGACTGTTAAAGGTTACGGTAGAAATATCTGTTAACCTAGGACAAGGTTCAAGTCTTTACGACTACTCAACATGATATTGAAAGTTTCTGTATGAATCTTTTAAGTTTCTGAGTTATTCATACTGCCTCCCACTTATTGATCAATTGTGGAAGATTCTTGTTATTTGAAAGGTGGAAGTGGAAAGGAGGATATTCCTTGGAAAGGGGTAAGTTGTAGAATGCGACATGTGGTGATGAGTAAATTAAACAAACTATAATAAATCCAAGAAAGAAATGAAATTCTAGAAAGGGAAGCGATAAATTTAGCTAATGATGAGTAATGATGAGAAATTTTTAGAAGAGGAAGATATGAAGAATGCGATGATCTTAGAAAGATCCTTAGAGAAAGAATTTGGTTGTAGAACCCAATGAATAAGTAGAGATTAACATAAAGTCCATTTTGATAGATGGAATGAACGAATATTAGTAAGTCAAAATTTCGAGGACAAAATTCTTAGAAGAAGGGGTGAATGTAATATTCCGAGTGTTTATAAGTTGAGTATATGATAATGATTCTTAGGAAGGTAATGAACGAGCTAAAGAATATGTAATACTTAACTATGATTAAGTCTAAGTAAAGGGTATGAAATAAAAGCCTTCAAGAATTGTTGAGAGGAACAAGTGGAATAGAAAAATATATAACTTATATTAAGGTAATGCGTTGAAGTTATTCTACAATAAAACTTTTGAAGGAGATACGATGGAAACCGAGTAAGGGAGGTTTCGTTGATTCCGAGGACGGAATCCTTGTAAGGGGGGAAGGATGTGACAACCCGGATCTTTAGAAATTATTAAATAAGAATTTAATAAATAAAATTCTTATTATGAGACGTTTTGAGTTTAAGTATGTGTATATATGTGTTTCATATTATGAAATATATGGTTCGGTGTGAAGGAAATTATATATTCATATATTTGGAAAAAAATGGTTTAATAATTAATTAAACCATTGAAAAGATTAATTGAAATTGTCATAAAAAGGAAATTAATTGAATAATATTAGTTAATTTAATTAAGTTAAAATTATATTGAGAAATAATATAATTTGATTGTTATGTCTTGTGGACAATGGAAATTATTGTGAATTAAGTTTCATAAATAATGTGAGTGATTCACTTAACTAAAATAATGAATTGATGTGAATATATTTGTGTGTGAAGTGTTGGTGCGTATTTTAGTACGCTAATGTGATGAGAATATTATAATTTAATTAAATAATTAAATTAGAGGATTAATGTTTTATTGAATAAAATAATTTATTTAATAAAATTATAGTTTGGTTAAATTGAATTATAATTTGGTCAGTAAGGTTTTAATTGAAATTATTAATAAGTTTAATTAGATTTATTAATATAATACGTTTAATTAAAATTTAATAGGTGTGACAAAATATCATATGGTAGGAAGGATTATTAAAATAAAAAGAAATGGGGATTTTTGAGTTGATGCCAAACATGGCCTTGTGGCCTTTGGTTTTCTTAACTGATGAAACCTCCCAACAAAATCACGTTCTTTTCATCAGTTAGTTTCATAAGGCTAAAAACAAAGAACAGAGGAGAGAAAGAGATAAATTGAGAAGAAAATTCCGAAAATCAAAGAAGAAGGAGAGCAAGCAAGCAATTTTTATCATGTATCTAGATAATTTAAGCAAGAATCAAAGGTAAAAACCTAGTTTTAAGTTATTAATTTTCTATTCCTTGAATTTTCTTTAAAATGGATTTTGTTGATGATTTGATGAGATGTTGTTTGTATATGTTTATGAACATGTTTAATTGGTTATATAGTGTTTATATACAATTTTGGAGTTATCAATCCATGGAAAACATGTTTAAAATAAAGAATTTAGTTTTTGGTTGAATATGTATATTTTGGCTTACTTTAGAGTCAAAATTGATTGTCAATGCGTACATGAAACTGTAAATTGATAATGAATTATTGTTATGCGTTGAAAAACGAAAACAACGGAAGTTAAACGGATCAATTTGGTTGAATAACGAATCTGTAGTGGGTGATTATGCTAAATATGTTAAATAAGAAAAATAAGAACATTGATTTTTGAGCCTCTAGGTTGATTGTTTATGTTGTTTGAATCATTGTATATGTATTGGGTTTTAGTTTTACAAAGTTTATAATATTTTTGTATGTTTAAATTTCTGTAAAAATGAAGAAATTTGGGAATTTTGGCTTTGGAACTGCTCAATTCCCGAAGTCAGAATCTGAGTCTGATGAGCGGCATAGCTGCGCCGCTTGCTAGTACAAAACGGGCGCAGCAGCTTCGGACCGGGCTCATTGGGTTCGGGTCTGGCCGGCGCAGCAGCGCCGACATTAGGCTTAAACACGGCGCAACAGCGCCGGTCCGGGTCAGGTCGGTCCTGTCCGGTCGGGTCGGCCAGAAAATGAAAAATTTTCAAATTTGTTTTTTTTTTTTTTAAATAGAATAATTTCACATATATGATGCAACATGATAAGTATGTGGTATAATAGCAAGAGTTTAAGAAGGTGGGTTTAAGTTAATTAAAAGAAGAATTTGAAAGTTTGAGATGTAGGATTAACCCAAAAAATCCAATTAAGCATTATTCACCTATTGTGATATAATGACAGGTTATAAAGACTTAACTAAATGTTAAGTAGTAATTCAAAAGGATATTTTGAAATATAATATGAAGGTTCCTGATTAAATTGAATAAGTTTAAAATACTTATAATGCAACGTGGAGGTAAACCTTAATTACTTAACTAATTATTGAGTGGTAATTACAGAGGATCCTAGAGGAACCTAAGATGGATGGTTATTTAATTTATGTAATAAGTGTAATACATCTAATTTAATGTAATGATGAAACTTAAGACTTAACTAAATGTTAAGTGTCAATTAAAGTGGAACATAAAGAGAATGAAAAGAAAGTTTAACGTAAATAAACCGAAAGGTTTACGAGGAGCCCTAATGGGACTTAATCCCTTAGTTAAGAATTGTAAAGAGAATAAAGTGAAGGATTATGAAATGTAAAATAGAGTTAACACAAACAAATACTAAGTGTTGCTATGTGACTAATAAATGATATGCATGATTATATATTGTGCAGGATACGTGAGATGCAGATAAGTATAAACTGTTTACGGTAAATGGTAATCTACGATCCAGACAAGTCTCTCAGTTCCTATTTGTTATGTGAACTTGATGATTAACTGTTTTAAATCTATATTGTAAAGAGCATGATGTGTTACATATGTTGTAAGTATGAAACAATAAAGTCAATTTATGACTACATTGATTGGGTAAAGAATGTTGATTGAATTATGAAATTCAATCTTTATTTGATATGGGACGTTCAGCATGTAAATTATGTTTAGTCAAATGTTTATGTTGTATAAGATGAACATGTTATTTATGTGCTATGTGGTGCATGAAAACTGTTAGATTTTGCTGAGCTGTCGAGCTCATTCTTGCAAATAACCATTTTTGCAGGTTAAGGATTCAAGGTAACGATATGTGCTGCTTATATGGCATGAATCAGAAATGATGCATGAAGATTAAATGATTTAGTTGAAGTTATTACTTGAACTATGTTAAGATTTTGGATAAATGTATTTACGATGAGTTGCAAAGTTTGTATTGAGATGTAAACTGTTATAATAAGTTCGACAAGGAGATTCACATTATTAACGTGATTCTAAGATATTTAGATATAAAGGTTGAAAGTTTTGGGAACGAGAACAGTTTGTAAAAGAAAAGTTTTAATTTTTCCGCATTTTAATGATTATGTCATTGAATAATGATATATTAATAGAAGTTTGATGTATCGTTAACGACCGATGTCGATGGTTGAATTGTATGAATTTTGGGGTCGTTACAGTTGCTCTACTTCGCAAACGGCGAACTTCTTGACCAAATTTCCCAATTTCTTTACTCAATTCACAAATTAAACATACCCAGACATCAAACATATTGTAAAACCAAAACTCAACATGTTTCTAACAACTCTAACAACACAAAGCACATAAACAACCAATTTAAGAGATTAAATATTCACTGTTCATGCTCTTTTTCTATACTTTGATACATTTAGTGAAATTAAACACTGTAAACTCGTTTCTAAACCATTTTGATCCGTTTAAGTTGCATTATTTTCGTTTCTTATCATATTAACATAATCAATAATCAATTTACAGATTAATACCCGAATTGAACATTAACTTTTATACATATAAGCCATATTCATTATACCTTCATTGTAAATATCAAAACTCCATTTTTAAACATAATCTTATGAATTAATTCACCCAAAACAGTTTATATACATAAGATAATAGATAATACATGCATATGAACAATTTATAAACAACTTCCAAACAATTAATCCATTAAAAATCTATTTTACCATGAAGAACTCAAAGAACATATATACAGGAGTTTATAATCAGATTATACCTCTTAATTCTTTATTTAGAAGCTAGATGGTGAGAATTCAGTAAACTCTTTTCTTCCTTCTGATTTTCAGATTTCTTTTCAAGTCTCAATTTTCGCTCTGAACTCTCAACTCTCTCTTTTTCTTTCTTTCTTCCTTAGCTAGCAAATAAACTGATAGTACTAGTAAAAGCCTTCAAATAAAAACTGCTGAATAATAATATTGTATTTTAATTCTAATTCATCAGTTACGCAAATTCAAAAGTCATAAGGCTTGTTTGGCAAAAACTAAATTAAAATAAAATTCAAAAGCCACAAGCCTTTATTTGGTAAAATTAAATTAATCTTCTTTTAATTATTTAAATACTTATTATATAATATGCTTCAATTGTCACACTTTAATCAATTAAATTGTAACAACATAAATTCAATTAAACTTTATAAAATTTACACGAATACTCCACAACAATATCATCAATTATTTATTTAACTCAATAAATAAATCAACTATAGTATTTATTTAATTCAATAAATATTTTAGATAATATATAAAATTCTTGATCGTTACATCCTTCCCTCCTTATAAGGATTTCGTCCCCAGAATCATCACACAATTAACTCATCCATTACATTCTTCCCTCCTTAAAAAGATTCTGCCCCCAGAATCGCTATACAAAGATTAAGCAAATAAATTAGGGTAGGTTTTCATCATCTTATCTTCGAGTTCCCACGTAGCTTCTTCAGCATTGTGATTCCTCCAAATTACCTTAACAGGAGGTATAACTTTATTTTTGAGCATCTACTCTTTCCTGTCAACTATCTGAACAGGAACTTCTTCATAGGACAAATTTTTCTCTACTTGTAAGGGTTCATACTCTATAACATGCTTGTAACCGGACTTGTATGGTCGTAACACCGAAACGTGGAATACGTTGTGAATGTGTTCTAACTCTGGAGGTAAAGCTACCTTATACGCCACTTCACCAACTCTTTTTAACACCTCAAAAGGTCTAATGAACCTTGGACTCAACTTTCCCTTTTACCAAATCTTATCTTCCCTTTCCAGGGAGATAATTTCAAGAAAACATAACTTCCTACATCAAATTCTTGCTTTTGTCGGTGTTGATTGATGTGTTTTATACACACAAATTAAGTGCTTTTGAGCTTGATAATTTGTAAATCCTAAGTCATTTCGTTTGGCTTTATGTGTTTTCATCTTATTGTTGTGTAATCTAGTTTTGTATTACTTTTATATGTTTTTGTGTGTTTTTATGTGTTTTTATGTGTTTTTACTTTGTTTTGTAGGAATTGAAATAAAGGCCCCTTGGATCGTTGCGTTTTTGGCTCGAATTTGGCATTCCAGCTGCTTGTTTCTCAGTTTCACCCATGATGCAAACCGAATCTCTCCAAACTCAAAGAACGAAAGTTGTAGATCTTTGTCTTAGCTTTCCAGAATATCCGGAATCATCTAATTTGAAGTTCGTATGAGAGAGTTATGGTCATTTTACCATCGGATTTTGCATGAATTTTACATAGCAGCTGCTTCTAGGCCAATTTGAGCCTTGTTCCGACCATTATCTCGACGAGCTCCAGTTATAAAAGTTGTAGATCTACTTCTTAGCTTTCGATAGCCTCCTTAATCGCCATTTTACCAACAGACGTCGAAACTGATTCGCGGTACACTATTCCACCGTCGGGGCGGCAATTTGCAGCACTATTCCACCGCCGGGGCGGTAACTCCCAGGATGCAGTCTAGATTTTCGCGATTTTTGGCCTATTTTTGATATCTAAGCTAGGGTTTCACATACCCATCTCATATAACACCAATGGGGCGGCTCATATAGGTATTCTAACACATACTAACTCAATCTAACACCTTCTAATACAAAATCTAGAGAGAGGAAGCTACCAAATACATCCAATTAGAGGGCCAAAGTGCTAATATCAAGCTACATCAAGCAAGGCCAAAGAGCAAAAACATCAAGGATTGAAAAATCAAGGAGGAGAAGCTAGTGTTCATCTTCAACCCATCAAATATCATATGAAAAATTACAAAAGTGATTTTATCTCTAGTTTCCCTTCTATTTTGTAATCCAACATGATGTATAATTTGAATATGATGTTATTTGTAGTTACCATGAACTAGAACTAATTTTCTAAGATTTCAATAGAACCAAATACATAGTTTGAATTAAATGCTCTCTCTTAGATGTTGGTTAATTATTTGTGATTGGATATCATAATTTGTGCTTTATATATTAATTACCTAGCTAGTAATTACCATGAGAACTTATATGGAATTGAGAGAGGAAGTATAGGTTGAGACCTTGTTATGATATCATGTGAAAATTAGATATTCCTATGGGTAATTTATGAAATTAAGTGACGTGTTTTTATTTATTACCCTCATGAATGGATAATTTGATTGTATTTAGGATAGACATATACCTAAATACCACATGTATCCATGGGAGAATCTATGCTTAATGATTTCTATTGCGAAAGTTGGTAATTGATGAAGTAGTTAATGAGGTTTTGTGACATATACCTTACTAATTATTTTTGATATGAGAATCTTGCTAGTGTGTAGAATAGAGATATATCTATACACCGTAATGGAGAATACGTATTTGACCATCGAGAGAGGCTTAGACATACTTGTGATTTCTCGGGTAACAATCCTTGTGATTTAACTAGTTGAAAAGAGAGAGTTAGGATATTCAAGTGAAGTGTTGGGGGAAATTGTGATCTTAGACTTGTTAATATTTGATTTCATTATCTTAAAGCTTTCCATAGTTCTTTGATTATTTGTTATCTTCATTAAAGCAAAACAACAAAAAATAATTATCGTTTGTTTAAATAAGATTGAGATGATAAAAGGTTAATACTTGAAAAAGACTAGTAACAATTCCTCATGGGATCGATACTCTACTTACTCTTTATTACTTGTTGACCGCGTATACTTGCGCGTAATTGTCGTTACATAAATCGGACAACAAGTTTTTGGCGCCGTTGCCGGCGAATTATTTTTCTAGTGGTTTTCCAATATTAGTCATAATCAAATTAGTCTTAATTTAAACTTGTATATAAATTTTCTTTTAGTTTATTTTATCATTTATTTTTCTGTTTTAATGCTTTCTTCTTTGCAAGGTACACCATGGATGACTTTGTTGATCAATGGTCGTACATGAGTATGACTCAACTAAGGGAAACTGGGATTGATGGACTCAATGCACTCTCTGCATTGTCAGCACAATTTGAAACATTATCGAGGAAGTTGGATGCTTTAGTAGCAGAGAGCACTCAAGGTATAACAGTTACTTATGATTATTGTGCTGACAATCATCCGAGTCATCAATGCACCGTCAGTTTTGGACCGGTACAATACGGTGGTGATTACCTCAACAACTATGATTATCCCGATTATCACCAAGATTGGGGGTATCACCCGGATTCTATATGGAGCTACAATTATGATGATCAATACTATGCTCCAAGTCCAGTTGTTGCACCGGAATTCTCATGTCCACCTCCATTGCCACAAGAAGAGAAGATATCAAACTTTGAGGAACTTGTGTCCAAGATCATGGCTTCGAATGAGGAGATGTTGAAAAGTCAAGAAATATCAATTCAAAATCTTCAGAATCAGATTGATCAAATGTTCAAAGCTTTGAACAACCGTCCTCAAAATAATTGGTGTTATGACATGGATTCCGAGACTTATGGTGAGCCCGAGCCAAATCTGCAACTGGATGAGCCACGAGAGATAGAAATAGAGGAGACAATTGGGGATAAGGTTAACACAATCGGCGAAGAGATTTGTATGAGTTCAAACGAAGATGAGTCAATTGTCTTAGTGCCCTAAGTGCCTTCTCCACCAAAGTTCAAGAATCCAGTTAGTTTTGCAAAACCGTGCCCAATTGGTAGTCATGTCTTAGGCAAGGCTCTATGTGACAATGGAGTTAATATAAATTTGAACCCATGGTGTGATGAATTAGGGGTCCAAGAGAAGAAAGCTGAAAATTCTATTATGTTTGAGGAGCTTCAATTCAAGCCTTGCTCCAGCCATTATCTCGATGAGCTCCAGTTATGAACGTTGTAGAGCCACTTCTTAGCTTTTCGTAGCCTCCTTAATCGCCTTAATCCGAGTTCGGACGAAGAAGTTATGACCATTTTACCAACAGACGTCGAAAATGATCCGCGGTACACTATTCCACCGCCGGGGCGGCAATTTGTAGCACTATTCCACCGCCGGGGCGGCAATTTGTAGCACTATTCCACCGCCGGGGCGATAACTCCCCGGATGCAGTCCAGATTTTCGCGATAAAAACATGTTGTCCTATTTATATAACGACAATTATGCACAAGTATACGCGGTCAACAAGTAATAAAGAGTAAGTAGAGTATCGATCCCACAAGGAATTGTTACTAGTCTTTTTCAAGTATTAACCTTTTATCATCTCAATCTTATTTAAACAAACGATAATTGTTTTTTGTTTTTTGCTTTAATGAAGATAACAAATAATCAAAGAACTATGGAAAGCTTTAAGATAATGAAATCAAATATTAACAAGTTTAAGATCACAATTTCCCCCAACACTTCACTTGAATATCCTAACTCTCTCTTTTCAACTAGTTAAATCACAAGGATTGTTACCCGAGAAATCACAAGTATGTCTAAGCTTCTCTCGATGGTCAAATACGTATTCTCCATTACGGTGTATAGATATATCTCTATTCTACACACTAGCACGATTCTCATATCAAGAACAATTAGTAAGGTGTATGTCACAAAACCTCATTAACTACTCCATCAATTACCAACTTTCGCAATAGAAATCATTAAGCATAGATTCTCCCATGGATACATGTGGTATTTAGGTATATGTCTATCCTAAATACAATCAAATTATCCATTCATGAGGGTAATAAATAAAACACACGTCATTTAATTTCATAAATTACCCATAGGAATATCTAATTTTCAAATGATATCATAACAAGGTCTCAACCTATACTTCCTCTCTCAATTCCATATAAGTTTCCAAGGTAATTACTAGCTAGGTAATTAATATATACAGCACAAATTATGATATCCAATCACAAATAATTAACCAACATCAAAGAGAGAGCATTCAATTCAAACTATGTATTTGGTTCTATTGAAATCTTAGAAAATTAGTTCTAGTTCATGGTTGTAAGACCCCGAAAATTTTAATAAATAGAATTTAATTTTCTTCTTATTATTATTTTTAAACAGAAAGGTGTTAAATCGATAATGATAAAGTTACTAGTGAAATGTGACAATTGAGATGTCTAGTAATAACGCTAAATCACTATTCATGCGATCACTATTCATGGGGTACTATTCACGCTAAAACGCTTTTACATTTTCTTCGATCTTCGAATTACGTCATAACGTTTATATAAGCTGGATACGAAAATTTTACGGTATAAATACGAAAGTACTATTCATACGAATATACTATTCATTGTAAGACCTCGAATTTATGAAATAAAAATTTATTATTTTCTTTATGATTATTTTTCTAAATAATGAAGTGCTTAATTGTTATAAATGATAGTTAAGGGTGTTATATGCAAATTATCTGATAAATAGTATGTCGGTGAATATTCCTTTTGTCGGGGAATATTCTTTCTGTCGAGAAATATTATATTCGGTACCGTACGATGGCGCTGAAATGGCAATATTGTCAACGATAGTGGGCCCCACAACGGGTTAACTGTCGGATATAGAAAGTGATAGAAATTGGCGGCAAAACTTTAACCGATAACTGTTAAAATACCCGGTGATAAAAAGAACAGTAAAACGCGTTATTCCACAGTAGCACACGGTATTCCACATTAGCTCATGATGTTGCACAGTGTTTTATATTATTGATTCAATAATTGATAAAGTAGCAATTGCATAGTATCTTGATTCAATAATTGTTAATTAGCATCTGCATAATATATTTTACTATTTGTCACGACACTGTAACTTATATCATTTGATAGGATATTTTAGCATTATCGACAATGTCTAGAAATTCTGTCAAGGAAAGGGGTTATTTAATTGCGCGCCATTTTTTTATGGAAGGCCCCCTCTTTCCTGGGAATAATCTGGTTGTCAGTATTGCGAGTATATGCTATCTGTGATATTAATACATTTAACACAATAATACAGAAAAATGGATTTATTGTGATAATGAAGTTATTTTTATGGTTTATCTTTTGATAATGGAATTATCTTTTGATAATGGATTAATCTTTTTGAATAAATGGATGGATGATATTAATGGAAGAAAAAATGGATGGATGATATTAATGGAAGAAAAAATGGATGGATGATATTAATGGAAGAAAAAATGGATGGATGATATTAATGGAAGAAAAAATGGATGGATGATATTAAAAGAATATGGGGAAAAGACCAAAATGCCCTCACCTTGATTTTCCTATAAATAGGGAGAGTTTGCTTAAGAAATTTTCACACCTTCATTGCTTATACTTCCTCACTCTCTCTAAATTTCTGAAGTTCTCTTAGTGTGCTAGGCTATTGTGAGTATTTGTGAGAATACTAGTATTATCCGAAGTTAGTAAACTTCATAGAAAGTAACATCCAGTTAACAAAGGTAGGGAATATCATTTCTTTCATACTCATATATAATATCATTTGCTTTCATGTTCGTAAGTGATATTATACTCATAAAGGTTGTTATTCATTCTGTATTAATTTGTGGGGATAACCTGGCCGTGCGGTATGACGCATGCCTGGTGAATATCCTTTTGTATTCATTACTTATTATTCTATGGGAATAACCTGTAAGTACAAGTGTCGTACCTGGTGAATACCCTTCTGTATTCATTCCTTATTAATCTGTGGGTATAACCTGTTCGTGCGGATTGACGCATACCTGGTGAATAACCCATCGTATTCATTACTTATTAATCTGTTGTGGAAATAATCTGTCTACGCTAATTATCGCATGACGGGTGAAAATCCATTTGCAGTTTCATATATTATGTTATACTCGTATAACGTATCATTTCTTTTGTACTCTTTACGGGATATCTTTTTCTTTCACATTTCTCCATTTAAGATAAGAAATCTTTGTTTGTTTCCAAAACCTTATTTTTAAATGGTGAAAATCCCTGAAAATTAGTAGCTTAATAGTTTGTGCTTCATCTAATATCTTTTCACCTGAATCTTTCTATTTCGTTTTATACGTTATAGTTGAATTCTGAACTTATTTCTTGAATATCATTCTTGAATTTGACTCCACAATTTGGTCATCGTGTTGGCAATTTGGTCATCGTGTTGGCAATTTGGTCAATCTTCGACACTGATTAAATTACAAATCTTTTCTTATCCTTGATCTCACTGTATTTATGTTTATATCATTGTCATCATCCTCATACTTAAATTGTGGTGATAGTTCTCTTTGGCCCGTAGTGCAAAGATGAACTGGTGTGACATGATTTTGACCAAACTGTGTATTGGTATAATCATGACCTTTGGCGTTACAGATAAAGGCTTCTAGTGAAAATATCTTTGGCCTGTAGTGCAAAGATGAACTGGCGTTTGGCGTGATCATGATCGGTGGTGTTCCAAATAAATATCTTTGGCACGTAGTGCAAAGAGAGGCTGTTGAAACTGTTGATTGGCGTTGCAAATAAATATCTTTGGCACGTAGTGCAAAGAGAGGCTGTTGAAATTGTTGATTGGTGTTACAAATAAATATCTTTCGCACGTGGTGCAAAGAGAGGCTGTTGAAATTGTTGATTGGTGTTACAAATAAATATCTTTGGCACGTAGTGCAAAGAGAGGCTGTTGAACATGAATTATTGATTGGTGTTACAGGGACATAATATTGGTGGTGATCCTTTAACTTATAGAAGATGGTAGATATTATAATCTACTTGACTCTTCTAATGGATTGTCTGTTCCGCTGCAGTTGTTGTTATTGAATAATATCTTTAAATCTCTGATTTATTTCGATTGAAGGCTAAAGATAATTTTATTCTTCATTATCTTAGTCATGATATTTTCTACTGGGCTATTTGTGCTCACCCTTTTCCTTTGTTCTCTTCAGGAAAATAGAGTGTAGCGGGGACTAGCCGGGGAATGAAGTGATGGTCCGAGACAATAGGAGTATCTCAATACATTACTATTAGTGTGGCAATAAATGTATTGAGAATTTAAGATATATTTGTTTTGTGTTGTCGTATTTTGCACGACAAATATTAGCTGTAAATGGGAAAATTCGTATTTTTATTTGTATTTTTGTAGAATGTTATTGGCGACTCAAAATGGGTTGTGTGATCCTATTTTGGGGGCGTCACAATGGTAACTATAAATAACATCATATTCAAATTATACATCATGTTGGATTACAAAATAGAAGGGAAACTAGAGATAAAACCACTTTTGTAAATTTTCATATGATGTTTGATGGGTTGAAGATGAACACTAGCTTCTCCTCCTTGATTTTGCAATCCTTGATATTTTTGCTCTTTGGCCTTGCTTGATGTAGCTTGATTTTAGCACTTTGGCCCTCTAATTGGATGTATTTGGTAGCTTCCTCTCTCTAGATTTTGTGTTAGAAAGTGTTAGATTGAGTTAGTATGTGTTAGAATACCTATATGAGCCGCCCCCTTGGTGTTATATGAGATGGGTATGTGAAACCCTAGATTAGATATCAAAAATAGGCCAAAAATTGGGAAAATCTGGATGGCATCCAGGGAGTTACCGCCCCGGCGGTGGAATAGTGCTGCAAATTGCCGCCCCGGCGGTGGAATAGTGTACCGCGAATCAGTTTCGACGTCTGTTGGTAAAATGGCCATAACTTCTTCGTCCGAACTCGGATTAAGGCGATTAAGGAGGCTATGGAAAGCTAAGAAGTAGCTCTACAACTTTCATAATTGGAGCTCAAATTGGCCTGAAAGCAGCTGCTGTGTAAAATTCATGCAAAATCCAATGGTAAAATGACTATAACTCTCTCGTACGAACTTCAAATTGGATGATTCTGGATGTTCTGGAAAGCTAAGACAAAGATCTACAACTTTCATTCTTTGAGTTTTGAGAGATTCGGTTTACATCATGGGTGAAACTGAGAAACAAGCAGCTGGAATGCCAAATTCGAGCCAAAAACGCAACGATCCAAGGGGCCTTTATTTCAATTCCTACAAAACAAAGTAAAAACACATAAAAACACACAAAAACATATAAAAGTAATACAAAACTACATTACACAACAATAAGATGAAAACACATAAAACCAAACGAAATGACTTAGGATTTACAAATTATTAAGCTCAAAAGCACTTAATTTGTGTGTATAAAACACACTCATCAAATACCCCCAAACTTAAACTTTTCTTATCCTCAAGCAAAACACACAGACTATAAAAATTAAACATTTCTAAATAAAAGATATCTTGAGTAATGAGTTAATAAGTTTGAACAATGGTCTCAAAGCATAAACACATGAAAACTCAAGGAAACTTTCAAAACATTGCAAGTATAGATTTACAATTAGCTAGTCATAGCTTGCTTTAGGTCCCTTCCATGTGTGTGTGTGTGTACCCAATAGCACTAAACCAAACAAGCTCGAATGAAGTTATACAACCACATTACCTTATGAAATAATCAAAATAGACCCTAAAACAACATGCTTAACACACTACTCAATACAAAGGTATACAAATCACAATTTCCAAAAATTTAAAATCAAAAGACTCTAGGTAAGTGCATTTTATGCTCCATCTTATCCTAAGTCCACTCTTGTGGGTGAGTGCGTTTTACGCTCCATCTCAACTCAACACAAGATTTGAAATATCCACTCATCTTTCTTTAATCACAATTATAAGAGAGTGCGTTTTACGCTCTATCTCTCCTACGCATTTGTCCATGAGTGAGCGCGTTTTACGCTCCATCTCAACTCACTATATGACCATCAATTCAAACACAACAAATTTGGACACCTTGCTTCGAGTGATGTTTAAACGAGTTCTAGAGTTTATAGATATATCCCACAAGCATTCGGTTATAAAAGCCTTCTCTAAGCATACAACTAGCTCAATACTCATGGGTAGGTGCAAAAGAGTGAAATGACGCATAAGCAAAACAATAACCAACAATAACGATTAAGCACAAAGACTAAGCAACATTTATTCAGTTTCTATGAGTTAGAATCAATTCAAACAAGTTCTTATCATTGACCACTGATTATAGTTCAAATCAAATTAAAACAATGCTCAAGAGACACATCTTAAAAATAAATATATTTTTTTTCAAAATAGCAAACAAACATTAAAATGCACAAATAACTAACACATGCTATGTAACTATGATGCCCATGCTATATGATCCACCCCCAAACTCAAAGTGAACAATGTCCTCATTGTTTAAAAGATAAAGAAATGAAAACTGAGAACTTCCCTGATTGGCCAAGCGTCATACTTGACCATAGCCTTCTAAACATTTGAGTCTGATGGTGGATAAACTGGTAACAATTATGGCTCAGAAATATGCATTGGGGCGACATTCGGATAATAACCAAGTAATTCCTTACCAAACAATGCTCAATCAGGCCAACTTTCTTTTAGACAATTTGTTGACTACGTGGTGTGCGCTGACTGAAATTCTTCATTAAATACCTCCCCCAAACTCAGTTTCAACAAAAATTACTAAGCTATTGTAATATTCAATCAAATCATAGCAATGAATAACCCAAAATCCTCCAATTGAGCCAACACAAACTCAATTAGGCAACCAATCTAAATTTATCAAAATTTGACAGTGCATGATTACCCAATACAAATCCAAGTACAATAGTTTAACTAACCAAGAATACCCATCACAATTAACAAATTTGTTTTACTTGTATGCAAAAATTGGATTGAGTACCTTGCTTTGTGTTGGCAAAAGAAGTTGTTTGTTTAGTACCTTCAATTTGGAGATGAATCCTTTTGAATGCTCAGTGGGTTAAGATGAATCCATATGGGAGAAGGGAAGAATGAGTTTGGAAGTGTGAATGACAATACAATCCGGCTTGGGAAGAAATAAAATTTTTTTTTTCAGCTCGCCGGGGCGAGAAAATCTTGCCTTGTGAGCTCGTCGGGGCGAGATCGCGTCGGGGCGAGAATTTTGTTCTTAAGGAGCTCGCCGCGGCGCCAACCCCTTATATCCCAAACTTGATCTTTTTAGCTTTTCAGTTTAGCAATCATTCTCAATGCCCCACACCTGCATAAATGCAACATATCAAAGAATAAATAGACAACATTGAGAATAAGATGAGACATAGCAAGCAAATCCAATCCTAAAACTTTAACTACCTAAATACACACATAACTTGAAAACTTTAAAAATGCGGTAAATGAAAAACAACGAATGCAAATGAATGGAAATGAATGGGTTGCCTCCCATCGAGCGTTTGGTTTATAGTCCTCGGCTTGACTAACTTCCTATTTTTATCCAATTCCCCTTCGATAATTGAGGAACCCACCATCCATTGATAACCATGTAATATTTGAGGGTTTCTCCTAAGTAAGGGTCATTGAATCATGTTCACCTAGCTTGGTACTTTTAGGCACAACCTCACTTAAGAACTTCATAAAACTAGGTGATTATTCCATTGTGTCTGTGAAACGAATGTTGAATTGAAGCTCCTCAAACACAATAGAATTTTTAGCTTTCTTCTCTTGGACCCCTAATTCATCACACCATGGGTTCAAATTTATATTAGCTCCATGGTCACATAGAGCCTTGCCTAAGACATGACTACCAATTGGGCACAGTTTTGTAAAACTAACTGGATTCTTGAACTTTGGTGGAGAAGGCATTTGGGGCACTAACACAATTGACTCATCTTCGTTTGAACTCATACAAATCTCTTCGCCGATTGTGTTAACCTTATCCCCAATTGTCTCCTCTATTTATATCTCTCGTGGCTCATCCAGTTGTAGATTTGGCTCGGGCTCACCATAAGTCTCGGAATCCATGTCATAACACCAATTATTTTGAGGACGGTTGTTCAAAGCTTTGAACATTTGATCAATCTGATTCTGAAGATTTTGAATTGATATTTCCTAACATTTCAACATCTCCTCATTCGAAGCCATGATCTTGGACACAAGTTCCTCAAAGTTTGACATCTTCTCTTCTTATGGCAACGGAGGTGGACATGAGAATTCCGGTGCAACAACTGGACTTGGAGCATAGTATTGATCATCATAATTGTAGCTCCAAATAGAATCCGGGTGATACCCCCAATCTTGGTGATAATCGGGATAATCATAGTTGTTGAGGTAATCACCACCGTATTGTACCAGTCCAAAACTGACGGTGCATTGATGACTCGGATGATTGTCAAGCACAATAATCACAAGTAACTGTTATACCTTGAGTGCTCTCTGCTACTAAAGCATCCAACTTCCTCGATAATGTTTCAAATTATGCTGACAATGCAGAGAGTGCATTGAGTCCATCAATCCCAGTTTCCCTTGGTTGAGTCATACTTATGTATGACCATTGATCAAGAAAGTCATCCATGGTGTACCTTGCAAAGAAGAAAGCATTAAAATAGAAAAATAAATGATAAAATAAACTAAAAGCAAATTTATATACAAGTTTAAATTAAGACTAATTTGATTATGACTAATATTGGAAAAACACTAGAAAAATAATTCCCCGGCAACGGCGCCAAAAATTTGTTGTCCGATTTATATAACGACAATTACGCGCAAGTATACGCGGTCAACAAGTAATAAAAAGTAAGTAGAGTATCGATCCCACGAGGAATTGTTACTAGTCTTTTTCAAGTATTAACCTTTTATCATCTCAATCTTATTTAAACAAACGATAATTGTATTTTGTTGTTTTGCTTTAATGAAGATAACAAATAATCAAAGAACTATGGAAAGCTTTAAGATAATGAAATCAAATATTAATAAGTCTAAGATCACAATTTCCCCCAACATTTCACTTGAATATCCTAACTCTCTCTTTTCAACTAGTTAAATCACAAGGATTGTTACCCGAGAAATCACAAGTATGTCTAAGCCTCTCTCATGGTCAAATACGTATTCTCCATTACGGTGTATAGATATATCTCTATTCTACACACTAGCAAGATTCTCATATCAAGAACAATTAGTAAGGTGTATGTCACAAAACCTCATTAACTACTCCATCAATTACCAACTTTCGCAATAGAAATCATTAAGCATAGATTCTCCCATGGATACATGTGGTATTTAGGTATATGTCTATCCTAAATACAATCAAATTATCCATTCATGAGGGTAATAAATAAAACACACGTTACTTAATTTCATAAATTACCCATAGGAATATCTAATTTTCACATGATATCATAACAAGGTCTCAACCTATACTTCCTCTCTCAATTCCATATAAGTTCCCAAGGTAATTACTAGCTAGGTAATTAATATATAAAGCACAAATTATGATATCCAATCACAAATAATTAACCAACATCAAAGAGAGAGCATTCAATTCAAACTATGTATTTGGTTCTATTGAAATCTTAGAAAATTAGTTCTAGTTCATGGTAACTATAAATAACATCATATTCAAATTATACATCATGTTGGATTACAAAATAGAAGGGAAACTAGAGATAAAATCACTTTTATAAATTTTCATATGATGTTTGATGGGTTAAAGATGAACACTAGCTTCTCCTCCTTGATTTTGCAATCCTTGATGTTTTTGCTCTTTGGCCTTGCTTGATGTAGCTTGATTTTAGCACTTTGGCCCTCTAATTGGATGTATTTGGTAGCTTCCTCTCTCTAGATTTTGTTTAAGAAGGTGTTAGATTGAGTTAGTATGTGTTAGAATACCTATATGAGCTGCCCCCTTGGTGTTATATGAGATGGGTATGTGAAACCCTAGCTTAGATATCAAAAATAGGCCAAAAATCGCGAAAATCTGGACTGCATCCAGGGAGTTACCGCCCCGGCGGTGGAATAGTGCTGTAAATTGCCGCCCCGGCGGTGGAATAGTGTACCGCGAATCAGTTTCGACATCTGTTGGTAAAATGGCTATAACTTCTTCGTCCGAACTCGGATTACGGCAATTAAGGCGGCTATGGAAAGCTAAGAAGTAGATCTACAACGTTCATAACTGGCGCTTATCGCGATAATGGTCGGAGCAAGGCTCAAATTGGCCTGGAAGCAGCTGCTGTGTAAAATTCATGCAAAATACGATGGTAAAATGACCATAACTCTCTCATACAAACTTCAAATTGGATGATTCCAGATGTTCTGGAAAGCTAAGACAAATATCTACAACTTTCGTGCTTTGAGTTTTGAGAGATTCGGTGTGCATCATGGATGAAACTGAGAAACAAGCAGCTGGAATGCCAAATTCGAGCCAAAAACGCAACGATCCTAGGGGCCTTTATTTCAATTCCTACAAAACAAAGTAAAAACACATAAAAGTACACAAAAACATATAAAAGTAATACAAAACTACATTACACAATAATAAGATGAAAACACATAAAACCAAACGAAATGACTTAGGATTTACAAATTATCAAGCTCAAAAGTACTTAATTTGTGTGTATAAAACACACTCATCATTGATCTGCATATTTCTTCTATCTATCTTGAGCAGCCAACAATCTGGCTCTTATCACTTTGACGATCTCTGCAGTTTGTTGTACCAGTTCAGGTCCTAACAGTCTGCGTTCACCAACTTCATCCTAGTACAGTGGAGTTCTGCACTTCCGTCCATACAACGCTTCGTAAGGCGACATGCCAATACTCGCGTGATAGCTGTTATTATAGGCAAACTCAACTAGAGGTAAATGGTCGTCCCAATTCCCTTTGAAATCCATTACACACGCTCTCAGCATATCTTCCAGTGTATGTATCGTCCTTTCGCTCTAGCCATTGGGTTGAGGATTGTACGCTCAGCTCATTCTCAACTGTGTTCCCAAGCGTCCTTGCAAACTCTTCCAGAAATTAGATGTAAAACGCGGATCTCCGTCTGACACAATTGACACCGGAATATCGTGCCTTGAGACAATCTCCTTAATATACAGTTTTGCCAATTGATCTAAATTAAATCTAATCTTGATCGGCAAGAAATGTGCTGATTTCATCAGTCGGTCCACGATAACCCATATCTGGTCATAGCCTTTATGAGTAGTTGGAAGACCTACCACGAAGTCCATCGTAATATGCTCCCATTTCCATTCTTGTATCTCCAACGGTTGCAACAACCCACTTGGTCTCTGATGCTCTGCTTTGACTTTCTGACATGTTAAACACTTTGCAACCCACTCAACAACTTCCCTCTTCATATTTTTTCCACCAGAAATGTTGTCGAAGATCCTAGTACATTTTCGTACTCCCTTGGTGAATTGAATATCTCGAGTTATGAGCCTCGCTCAAAATATCATCTCTGACTTCTTGCACCGGCGGAACCCCAGATTCTGCCTTCAAATCTCATCAATCCTTCGGTATCGATTTTGAATTTAACTTTTTCCCCTTCGGACATTTTCTTCCTTATTTTCTCACACTCCTCATCCTGAAGTTGTGCTTCCTTTACTTTGTCCACTAAGGTTTGGTCGGGTCTCCATTTGAAATAATTTTTCTTCTAAATCTCTTTGGTACCTCACCTCTAACTCCAACTTCGCCATTTCTAATATGAGTTCCTCTTGGGCAGTTAACAATGATAATTTCTCCTGACCCTTCCTGCTTAAGGCATCGGCAACCACATTAGCTTTCCCTGGATGGTATAGGATTTTGCAATCATAATCTTTGATCAATTCTAACCATCGCCTCTGACCAATATTTAAATCCTTTCGTGTGAAAATATATTTCAGACTTTTATTGTCCGTATATATCTCACACTTCTCCCTATAGAGATAGTGCCTCCAAATCTTCAAATCAAACACCACAACAGCTAACTCCAAATCATGGGTCGGATACCCTTTTTCATAGTCTTTTAATTATCGCGATGCGTACGCAATAACCTTGCCATTTTGCATAAGCACACAACCAAGTCCTTTATGCGATGCGTCGCTATACACCACAAAATTTTCTGTATCATCCGCCAAAGACAATACAGGTGCCGTACTTAGTCTCTTCTTCAATTCTTGAAAACTCTCTTCGCACTTCTCCGTCCAAACGAACTTCACCGCTTTCCTTGTCAAATTCGTTAATGGAGTGGCGATTCTAAAGAAGTCCTGAATGAAACGGCGATAATAACCTACCAATCCTAGGAAACTTCTGACTTCTGACGGGGTTCTCGGCTGACCCCAATTTATCGCAGCTTCGACCTTTGATGGATCTACCGAAATTCCGTCCCTATCAATCACATGCCCAAGAAATTGCACACGCTCCAACCAAAATTCGCACTTTGAGAATTTCGCATACCATTTCTCTCTCCTTAACGCTTCCAATGTCACCTTCAAGTGTTCCACATGCTCTTCCTGGGTTTTGGAATATACCAGAATGTCTTCTATGAACACCACTACGAATTTATATAAAAATGGTTTGAACACCCTATTCATTAGGTCCATGAATGTTGCAGGCGCACTCGTTAAACCAAATGACATTACTAGAAACTCATAATGACCATACCGAGTTTTGAATGTCGTCTTTGGTACATCCTCCTTTCTCACTTTCAACTGATGATACCCACTCCTCAGATCTGTTTTCAAAAAATACTTCGCCTCCTTCAACTGATCGAACAAGTCGTCAATTCGTGGCAACGAGTATTTATTCTTAATAGTGACTTTATTCAATTCCCTATAATCAATGCAAAGACGCATCAATCCATCCTTCTTCTTGACAAATAACACCGGCGCTCCCCACGGCGAAATGCTCAGTTGGATATATTTCTTATCTAGCAGCTCCTGCAATATCACCATCAACTCCTTCATCTCTACTGGAGCCATTCGGTATGGGGCTTTCGATATAGGAGCTGTCCCTGGTGCTAGATCAATTACAAATTCAATTTTCCTATCTGGTGGAAGTACCGGCAAATTATCTGGGAATACGTCCGCAAAATCCCTAACTACTGGTATTTCCTCTAGCTTTAAACCCACCTTTCGAGTATCGACTATGTGAGCTAGGTATCCCACACAGCCTTGTCCCAACAACTTCCTAGACTGCATCATCATCAAACAACTCGTTTGTCTAGGCGACTTGCTGCCATAAAACACTACCTTTAACGGAGTCATAAGGTTCACACACTTCTTTTGGCAATCAATAACTGCCCCATGGTTGAACAACCAATCCATTCCCAAAATGATGTCAAACTCCCCAAGTCGAATTGGAATTAGATCTACAGTCATCAGATGACCCTTAATATCTATCCAACAGTTCTTGTGCACAACCTTAACAGGAATCACTTCCCTATTTGCAATTTGTATATTCATAGGGTAGCCTAACTCTTCTTGAGGTAAATCTAATTTCTTTGCAAAATCATCGGATATAAATGAACAAGTAGCACCCGAATCAAATAATACGTAAGCATTTATACTATTGACTGGAATGATACCTGACACCACATCCTTTGACTGCACAACATCCTACACCATCATGTTGAATGTTCGGGCAGTAGGTCGATTGGACGGTGTCGGTCCGGTAATAGTCAAATTGCCACCACTACTGTTTCCCCTCATTCCACTTGTTCCTCCTGTTACTTTCTTAGGACTGTTACGGGCCAAGTGATCCTTTGATCCACAGGTGAAACACACACCCTTCTTCGGACTAGGGCAATTTAGTGCAATGTGGCCCTCTTGACAACAATTAAAGTATACTCTCTTGCCCTTCAAGCAAACACCCACGTGATTCTTTTCGCAGTTACCACATGCCTCAATCTTCTTCTTCTGATTACCCTGCTGACTGCTTCCAGGGATACTGTTATTCCACTTCCTTTTCTGACTACTGCCACTATGAGTACCACCCGCTTTGTTCTCATTTTCATTCTTTCTCTTCTTCTGCTCCTGGTTATACTTTGTCAGGGCATCACTTCCCCCTTCTGCTATTATTGCCTTTTCCAAAACTGCTGCAAACGAGTTGAGTTGGAACATAGAGACTCGGCTATATAGCCAAGGCTTCCTGTTCGAACCTCCTCGCCTTCCTCTCATCGGTATTGACTTGATACGGCGTAAACCTCGTAAACTCATCAAATTTCGTGGCGTATTCAGGCACTGTCATTTTCTCCTACTTTAATTCTAAGAATTGGACTTCCATTTGGTTCTGCGAACTAGGCGAAAAATACGTCTCGAAGAACATTTTCTTAAATCTATCCGACAGAATTACCCCTTAACCACCTCGGGTTTTGTTAGCTTGCCACCAGTAACTAGCTTCTGATTTGAGCATGAATGTTGCAAAAGCAGTTTTCTGGTCCTCACTAACCCTAGCAATGTCAAACACCTTCTCCATTTCCATAACCCAAGTTTGAGCTTCGATCGGATTCATAGACCCTTGAAATTCTGGGGGTCCAACAGCCTTGAAGACTTTGAAAGTCGTGGCCTGAACTTGGGGTTGATTCGCAAATGCTCCCGTTAGCAAATTCACCAACTGCTGCATTGGATTAGCGTTGGTTTCGTTGTTGTTCATAGATCCCTAGGGGTTTGTTGACGTGTTTGTCTTCTTCTTGGCGACATCTTACTGTTAAGAATTCGCGCTATTAGATTATTTCTCAATTACTTAAACATTTAAGTCTTAACTTAAACATTTACAAACAACATATAACACATAGCACATCTGACAAACTTTCGTATTTTATTCATTTACTGCTTCAAAACATAACATAGATAGCATCATAGTTATTTCTATCATCTATCCTGAAATCATAAAATTCCAGGATTACATCATCATATCCCATTATTTATCTAATTTGAGATTTACATCATATTAACTCCCTTAGTAATTAACTTATTATTATTGCTATTCGTGACCTATAAAGACATTCCACATCGCACAGCTTCTTTACGCTCTTGCTCCATGATACGAATCATCGTCTTGCGATCCATCATGTACCACGGTAAATCCTCGAACTGAACTGGATAGTGGAAAACTCGATCCTGAGCTCTATCCATTGCTTTGTGGAAAACATGATCCATCTCATCCATTCTGGCCTTCTTTGACTGAACCTCATCCTCAACACGATCTGCATGATCAACAACCTTCATCCACGCGTCCTCGGCTCTAGCACCCTTTGCGAACTCTTCTCTCAGATCACTCTTCAGTTTCTCCACCTCAGCTGATAACTCTTCCTTTTGGCTCTCCGCCTGAACTAGCTTCCACTCCACGTCTCCAAGACGTACATCGAGCTCATCAATCTCGCCATTCTTCTGCTCTATAGTGGTCTGACGCGTATCTGCCAGCTCCCTCAATTCTTTAATGATATCCTACAACTCTATGTTACGGTTGAAAGTGGTATGCACACAAGCTAATCATATTTGATATGATATAGCATAAACTTTGTAATTTTATTCATTTATTAATAAAAGTATTAAAGGCATTTTACTTTATCTACATGGTGCTGTTATTTAATATGTGATAAACCCATAGTTTTGAGCAATGCTTTTAGAATCATGATGGTGATTATGCTAATGAGATCTAAATTCTAGGTAGCTCACAAACTAAAATCGTTCCTAATCGTTGGATTACTAAAAAGGGGATTAGTTAATCTGGATACATTAGTACATACGTTGCTTGCTCTTAGGAAGAGGATGATTGATCTCATAATCATCTGTGTGGAGACACTAAAGCAAGTATGTAGGTGCTTATTGGAGAATAAGTTCACTGAACGTGGCTCGCTAAGGAATATCTAATGCAGTTTTACTCGCATGTCAATAGGAATTCCCCTAGTGATAGTAGTACAAGTGATCCTTGGACTTGAGATCATCATAGTATCTTGTGTATGATGAGTTATACTTTGACATATCCCTTAAGACCTTTAGGGTATATCAAAGGGTATGATTGGGTATAATAAGTTGTACATGGAGATAGGTGAATAATCAATAAAGACTCTACGACGTCTAGTAAAAGATGTGAATGTCATGTGTAAATGACAATTCAATAGTCCTTGGCCAAGGCAGAATGAAATTAGAAAGGAGTTTCTAATTTGCATTATTTAGAGTTGTGCATTTGAGAATCGAAATACATATAATTAAATAAAATAAGACTTCTGTGGCGCCCCCAAATCCGGGTACTTGAAACCCGTACTTGGTGCATCACGATACCATTTCTTTGAGCTGTTTAATAAATTACAAACTTAATATTTATATCAGAGTTGTCTATTCCCCAAGTATGAAAACCTTTAATTACATTCTTTACATGTTATATAATATATATGATCACAATACAAAAGACTAATCATTTCAGATAACACCTTGAAACCTAATCCTTGAGCTTTCCTTTGCCCTTGTCTTTGCAAGAGCCTTCCGGTCGATCACACTTAGCTGAAAACATTTAAGTCAAAGCAAGAATGAGCATTCAATTGCTCAGCAAGTAATAATAATTAATAAACATTAGCTGAAAGAAGTAAATATTTTCTTTGAGAACTACTTCTACCACGAATCAATAGTGGTGAAGTCATTTAAAACCATTCTTAACAACGGATCAAATCATTTTAAGATTTTTGAAATAACTGAGCGACTTTTGAATACTGAGTGGTCAAAAGACCATGAACTGTTATTTTTCATTTTTGAAAAGGTTTAAACAGAAATTCATCTGTAAACCGTCTAGTCTTACGGACACGGAGGATGATCAGTCCCGTTGTGCCCTGTATTGATCAACACTATATATTACATTACCGCCATTGGCGCATAAAATTTTCATCACCGCTTTTAGCGCATAAAATTTCCCATTTAGGGTTGTTCATACTCAGTCTGGAGTCCTAACTAAAACAATTAAGTTGGACGACTTTATCATAACCAATAACATTCGACAAATACTTTTCAAATCGTGTCTAGCTGGGACAAATAGCTTAGACAATCTTTAAACTAGGTATACATACTAAAATTTAATAGTATGTATCAGAACTTATTAACGAATTTCGAATTCAAGGGTAATTGATAATGTACAATACTTCATACAAGTGGGGACACTTGCACAACATACGAATCCAAACTTAGAATATAAATTTTCAATATGAGTCATAGCAATTCAGTAATGAGATACTTTTAACAATGAACGAATCAAAGTAAATTCGAATTTATAATAATTATAACAATTTGTACAAGTGAGGACACTTGCACAAAGAACAGAATAATTTTGATTATAAATGCATCACATGAAACAATATCGAGATATTTGAAATCAATAGATAGGTTGAATGAAGTTTAAGAATACTTGCATAATATATGGATCCATTGCATAAAGTAAATGCAAGGGTTACGATAATTGTATAAACGAATAACAAAGATCATTAGGGATATGAATAATTAACAATAATTATTCACGAGCATGCTTTGAAATTGATAACTCATATTGAGTTAGGAACTAACAATAAATGTAAGAAGTTTAGCAATAATAAGGAATTTGCACAATATATACCTGTTTGCACAAAATAAAATAGTGCACAAGGTTTAGATACTTGTACAACAAAAGATTGAGTTAAGGAACTTGCTTACACAGATCCAATTCATAAAGTAAATGAAAAGGATGGGATACTTGCATACATACACCTATTGCATAAAATAAATGTGTAGGTTCGGATACTTGCACAATAACGATTGAGTTAAGATACTTGCACCACATACGAATCCAGATCATAATGTAAATGAAAAGGATAGAATAGTTGCTCAATAATAGATTGAGTTAAAAGCTTGCATAAACGGAATCCATCTCATAATGTAAATGAAAAGGATAGGACACTTGCCTTGGTCGTTGACTACTGCTACGCAATTTAATATGACTTCTTTTGAAAGACCTATCATTTATAAGATCGATCTCTCAATCAGCAAATTATATTATACCTTATAATATCACTTATTTATAAGTAAATTATCTAACATCCAACCACATAATCAAATATTAGATAACACATTAACACCATAAGTATTCAATTCTAAAGTTAGCACACATCGCGTCTTTAACAGTGTTCAATATAGTATGCTGAGTGGTTTCCCACAAACAACCAACAAACTAGTTTCCGTCTCGTCTACACTGTTTTCACAGTGAGTTAGATCGGTTGCCAGTTCGTATATACCTCCGCTCCCTGAAGGAATTGTTTAGCCCGGATACTATACATCGACTATTAAAGAGTACGACTGTACCACTACTTTATGAATTAACACTAAGTCTTTTCATTATATAAGTCTTTTTTTATGATTTTGTAGGTTAAATATCTAATCCAACAAACTGGATTCCAAATTGAGCAAACTAGATGGCAATCCAGCAAACTGGATTCCAAGCTAGCAAACTGGATTCCAACCTAGATTATAATCCAGCACACTGGATTCCAACTATTCAATTTAATCAACTATTTTTGCAATCCAGCAACCTGGATTTAAACTATCTTATAATACAGCAAGCTAAATTCATTTTATTCAATTCAGCAAACTATATTCATCAATTTAGCAAACTACATTCATTAATTCAGCAAACTGTTTTTATCAATTCAACAAACTGTTTTCATCAATTCGGCAAACCGTTTTCATCAATTCAGCAAACCGTATTGGAAGCTGCATTCTTAAAATGACTTAACCTCTTTAAAAATCGATTTTTATTTTCTTCAAATTTTGCCACACATATATACATACATTCCATACACAAAAATACTTTCCTTATGAAAGTTTTCAATTTTCTTTAACATTTTTCAAACGTCTGTTTTAACTTTCAAAACTAAGAAAAATGATCACTATCTTGCACAACTCGGATGACTCCAAATTTTTGATAGGATCTTATACATATTAATACGAGGTTTCAGTTAAAATTTCGTGGCCATCGGAGTTATAGAACTCCAATTTTAGCCGTTTTCGTCGAAAAACTCTACGTTTCTATTTTAGTCGTAGATTCTTCGTTACAAGTCGGAATGTGGCAATTTTTTTCCAGGAGCTACATAACTTCCTATATTTTCAGTGGTAAAAAGCCCTGAATTTATTGCACCTTCCAAGGGGTCCAAACAGTGCACATAAAGTATAGGATAGCGGGTTTGGTCCGTTTTCTCGATTTGAGGTCATTCGCCATAAAATCCATAACTTTCATTCTATAAGGCCAAAAATTCTCAAATTTTTACACGACTCATATAACTTATCATATTATCACTCCAAAGGTTTCTGAAATTTTTAGAGCATAAAAATTGGACGAAAATGCCCCTGGATGGGACTGCCCTGTAGCAGCCCCTTTCCTCTTTTGAACTACCTGGACTGTTTTTACCAAAACAGTCCCCACGATTTTTATACTCATTATTTTTGAGTTCTACCACTTGAATTTTGTAATTAACTTATATATCTAGCATTACATTTTGATGGATCGTAAAAAGAGTTTACAGATCTCAAGGTATGAACTTAGAAAGTGCTAGAAAGTTAGTGGTTTCTAACCCTTAAGAAAATAGTTTTGCTTTTCTTTCTTTTGATCCAACTTTTGGTATTCGAAATGGTTAGATCTAAACATAAAACACTTATTAACATATAGATCTAAGGTTTTAGACCTCAAGATCACAAATTTATATCACACAAATCACACCCAAAACAAAAAAAAATAAACTAGATTAAGGTTTGAAAAATTATACATTTGCTTGATTTTCTTTCTCCTTCTTCTTAGGCTTTGTTCATAAAACTTTAAGCTTTGAAAAATCTCTCCCCCATGCCGTGAGCCCCTCCCTCTTCTCTCTCTCTAGATTTTATTTTGGAAAGAAGAGTGGATGAAAGAGAAGAAAGTAGATTTTTCTCTCTCTCTCTAAACTAGGAAAATGAAGATAAACAAGAGACTTTAGTTTTATTAATTAACTAGTTCTTACATAATCAATAGATATAGGTATTATATCTATATATTTTAGTATGATTAGGAAGTACACCATTTGACAACTTGGTGATGTGTGATGATTACTTTTTGTACTTCTTATTCTCCTTGCAAGCAAGCTTTAATAATTTGACAACTCACCCCTTTTTGGGCTTCCTCTTGCCGGCAATCCCTTGGATATTTTGTCCCATTTTGTTAGTCTTCTATTGCTTTAATGAATTAATAACTAAGTTGCTAAAAGGGTTCCCCAATTGGGCTAACAATTGGACTTCAATTAAATCCTTTTTGGGCTCACTTTAACTTAGTTTATGCCACTAGTTTTCTAAAAAATTTTAATCCATGTTTGGTTACTAATTTAATAAGTGTTGGGCTAATTTAATTAGGCCACACATTAATTATCCAAGTCCACAATTAAATAAATTAGTGGCTTGGTTAGTAAATTAATTAGGCTAGTCCATTAGTTTTCTTACACATTGGACTATTAAAATAAGTTATACATATAACACATAATCCTCATTAATTAATACCCATATTAATTAATGTACAAAATTTATTCACTTACTATATTCACTTTAATTAAATATTTAATTAACTAACTATCTTATCAATTGTTTAATATTAATATTCTTAGGTTAGTCCACTAATTTAAATAACTATTAGTGGGCTATACATAACTAACAATTAGTCACATATATTATCCACATAAGTCATAACATATTTATCATCATTGATAAATAATTATTATACACATTGAATCACATATTGTACATACACACATTCCATTATAATCAATACTTATATTTAGTATTCAAATTTCTTTAAGAAAATAAATTCTTATCATCCATATACACATACATTCCTTTTAAATACAATTATAACCATAATTGTATTAATCATTAAAATCCATAATCATAGATCAAATTAGGTTTCGATCCGTACTATCACTTTACCACATTTACCTTACTTAGTCAATTTAAAATAAATTGACTAATCTTACAAATTCATATAATAAAGAAATCATCATAGTAATAATAATAATATTAATAATCATTTCTTAAAATATACATTTATCCTTTAAACAATATAGTAATCATATTTTTGTAAATAATCATATATTTTTACTATAGAAATTAACTTATTAAGAGAATATAATTTATAATTATCAACTATTTCTTTAATAAGAAATTTACTTGAAACCATATATGAAATAAATATATATGTACATATACATATCACATATTCACATTTATTTCCTTGCACACATTCCCATACTTAATTTAATATATACTAAAAATAATTTTTATTATAAAAAAAATTCATACGTAAAATTTCTTATTTTAATATATCGAAAATCTTGGATTATTACATTCACTTTCCCTTATAAGGATTCCGTCCCCGGAATCACCGTTCAACACTTACACCCATGAAGGTAAATATCATATACATTCATATCACAAGCAGATCCCGATTTGATTCAATCGAATCGATCTTTAACTATTCAGCATAAAGCTTGTCTATCTGATTATACGGAATTTGATTTCTAATATAACTCAAATTCCTCCTTCAAAATACGTTAATAAAATGATTTATTATTAAATTATGTATTATTTATTTATTAATCTAGGTCAATTTCCTATAGTTTCGATGTTTTCAAACGTAAACGTACCCCACGGTATAAGAATAAATTATTATTCGAATAATACCTGGAACTCCATCTCCGGCTGCTACCGTATCTTGAACCGTCATATTGAAGGTCCTTGCGGTTGGTTTGTTGGTCGGAGTTGGATAAGTGATCGCCAGCTTTCCGCCACTTTTCCCTGTGTTCACACTTTCCCTATTTGCCCTTCTTTTCGGACATTCCCTTACCATGTGATCAGTTGATCCACAAATAAAACAACCATTGTTCTTCCTTAAATTTGGATAATTTGAAGCGATGTGCCCCTCCTGCCCACACTTATAACATACACCTTTCCCTTTCAAACACTCACCCGAGTGATTCTTTCCACAATTTTCACATTTCTTAACCTGCTTCTTTATTCCTTCCTGCTTATTACCAGAATTTCCAGCATTATTCCATTTCCTTTTTCCACTGCTTCCTTTAACCTTGACCTTATTTTTCTTTTCCTTGTTGTAGAGGCTCATGGCCTCACTTCCTTCTTCGGCTATGATAGCCTTTTCCAAGAGCGATCCAAACGTACTAATCTGCAACACTGCAACCTTGTTATAGATCCATGGTTTCAAACCTTGTTCAAACCTTCGTGCTTTCCTTGCTTCAGTATCCACTTGGTGTGGAGCGAACCTAGCCAATTCGTTAAACTTTGCCGCGTATTCAGAGACGGTCATATTTTCCTGTTTTAATTCCAGAAATTTAATTTCCATCCTAGCCTGCATCCCAGTCGAGAAGTAATTCTCGTTGAACAGTTCTTTGAACCTTGTCCATGTGACGACTTCTGTTCCGGCCCTTGTTTGATTAGCCTCCCACCAGAAGTTCGCTTCCCCTTTCATCATATATGTAGCAAATGCAGTCTTTTGCTCCTCCGCTACCCTAGCAATCACAAATGCTTTTTCTATTTCCCTTACCCAAGTTTGGGCTTCTATCGGGTCAGTCGTTCTTTTAAATTCAGGCGGTCCTACTGCCTTGAAATCTTTGAAGTTTGCCAACTGGTTATTTGGCTGATTTCTTGTTGTTGGTGCTTGATTCTGCATTGCTTGTGCCAACATATTCGCAAAATTCTGCATTGGGTCTACCTGACCTTCTGCATTATTAACAGATTCTTCTACCCTTTGGTTTCGAGTTTGACGTCTTGGCGGCATTATCTGGTTATACCAAAACTTTAAATTATTATCTTATCCTTCATATTCCTTTATGCGATATAGTATCATAACATTATGAAACAAAATTCAAAACTTAGACCAATTCAGCTTGCCGGATTACACAATCCAGCTTGTCGGATTGTCCATTTCAGCTGGCTGGATTCATGAATTCAGCTTGTTGAATTACCCAATTCAGCTTGCTGAATTCCCAAATGCAGCTTGCCGAATTACAAGTTTATCAATTGATCAACATATTAGCAAAATCCTTAAAGTTTATTTACCAAAACAAACATATAACCATACCATTTCATTCATATTCATAATCTTCCAAATAGTACAAAGTACTTTTCATTAAACAACATGCTGCTATAACCATTTACCATCCCTTAATGACAACAAAAGTCAGGATTAGTACATTACACACACATCATATCATACATAATCCTAAAGCACTTATCTTATTTATTCCCTACACCGTTCTTAGATCTTGGGCAAACCTTTGCCTGGTGACCTACTATTCCACATACAAAACAAACGCATTGCTTCGGTTCGAGACAATGAGAAAAGACATGTCCTTCACGTCCACAATTGTAACACACATTTTTTTCTTTCATGCATACACCTTCATGTTTCCTGTTGCAATTTGCGCACCTTAATACTTTCCTAAAGTTTCCTTGGTCAGAATTTTCCATATCACAGTCATTTATCTTTCTTTTTCCTTTCTTGCTTGGAGTTGCGGACGATTTGCTGCATTTAACTCCCACTATATTAATTTAGCTTTTCAGCTTATCTTGTTCTTCCATTATTTCCATTAACGCTTTTCGCATTTGACTATTTAACACCCTTTCCATTTCCAACAACGTTTCCAGACATAACACCTTATTCCTTAGATTCTGCACTTCTGTTGATGCTTGGTCAGCTCCAACTTCAGTGTTCGAATCACTATCTGTCAGCACCACCGTTTTTGGCTCGAGTTCTATGTTTTCCAAAATGACCACTTCATCAGGGTTGCTTTCAAGATGAGCCTCCATTTCAGCTATTGATTTGGATATTGGCTCAAGCGGAGTGATTTGCTCCTTATTCACGACATGAGAGTCTCCTAATCCTTTCTTACCTGACATCTATACAAAAATTATTTTGATTAGTACATAATATATACACATAACAAACAAAATTTATATAAGTTAGTTTTTATTTCATTTTATGATGAATTCCCTTAATTCATCTTCTTTAAACTCTATTTGAGTTATTTATTTTTCAACGCTTCTATTTAGCTTAAGGTTATAGCCTAAGGTAATCCCCCACCTAAGGTTTCTAACCTATAGCTCTGATACCAACTTGTGGCGCCCCCAAATCCGGGTACTTGAAACCCGTACTTGGTGCATCACGATACCATTTCTTTGAGCTGTTTAATAAATTACAAACTTAATATTTATATCAGAGTTGTCTATTCCCCAGGTATGAAAACCTTTAATTACATTCTTTACATGTTACATAATATATATGATCACAATACAAAAGACTAATCATTTCAGATAACACCTTGAAACCTAATCCTTGAGCTTTCCTTTGCCCTTGTCTTTGCCAGAGCCTTCCGGTCGATCACACTTAGCTGAAAACATTTCAGTCAAAGCAAGAATGAGCATTCAATTGCTCAGCAAATAATAATAATTAATAAACATTAGCTGAAAGAAGTAAATATTTTCTTTGAGAACTACTTCTACCACGAATCAATAGTGGTGAAGTCATTTGAAACCATTCTTAACAACGGATCAAATCATTTTAAGATTTTTGAAATAACTAAGCGACTTTTGAATACTGAGTGGTCAAAAGACCATGAACTGTTATTTTTCATTTTTGAAAAGGTTTAAACAGAAATTCATCTGTAAACCGTCTAGTCTTACGGACACGGAGGATGATCAGTCCCGTTGTGCCCTGTATTGATCAACACTATATATTACATCATTGCCATTGGCGCATAAAATTTTCATCACCGCTTTTAGCGCATAAAATTTCCCATTTAGGGTTGTTCATACTCAGTCTGGAGTCCTAACTAAAACAATTAAGTTGGACGACTTTATCATAACCAATAACATTCGACAAATACTTTTCAAATCGTGTCTAGCTGGGACAAATAGCTTAGACAATCTTTAAACTAGGTATACATACTAAAATTTAATAGTATGTATCAGAACTTATCAACGAATTTCGAATTCAAGGGTAATTGATAATGTACAATAGTTCATATAAGTGAGGACACTTGCACCACATGCGAATCCAAACTTAGAATATAAATTTTCAATATGAGTCATAGCAATTCAGTAATGAGATACTTTTAACAATGAACGAATCAAAGTAAATTCGAATTTATAATAATTATAACAATTTGTAAAAGTGAGGACACTTGCACAAAGAACAGAATAATTTTGATTATAAATGCATCACATGAAACAATATCGAGATATTTGAAATCAATAGATAGGTTGAATGAAGTTTAAGAATACTTGCATAATATATGGATCCATTGCATAAAGTAAATGCAAGAGTTACGATAATTGCATAAACGAATAACAAAGATCATTATGGATATGAATAATTAACAATAATTATTCACGAGCATGCTTTGAAATTGATAACTCATATTGAGTTAGGAACTAACAATAAATGTAAGAAGTTTAGCAATAATAAGGAATTTGCACAATATATACCTGTTTGCACAAAATAAAATAGTGCACAAGGTTTAGATACTTGTACAACAAAAGATTGAGTTAAGGAACTTGCTTACACAGATCCAATTCATAAAGTAAATGAAAAGGATGGGATACTTGCGTACCTATTGCATAAAATAAATGTGTAGGTTCGGATACTTGCACAATAACGATTGAGTTAAGATACTTGCACCACATACGAATCCAGATCATAATGTAAATGAAAAGGATAGAATAGTTGCTCAATAATAGATTGAGTTAAAAGCTTGCATAAACGGAATCCATCTCATAATGTAAATGAAAAGGATAGGACACTTGCCTTGGTCGTTGACTACTGCTACGCAATTTAATATGACTTCTTTTGAAAGACCTATCATTTATAAGATCGATCTCTCAATCAGCAAATTATATTATACCTTATAATATCACTTATTTATAAGTAAATTATCTAACATTCAACCACATAATCAAATATTAGATAACACATTAACACCATAAGTATTCAATTCTAAAGTTAGCACACATCGCGTCTTTAACAGTGTTCAATATAGTATGCTGAGTGGTTTCCCACAAACAACCAACAAACTAGTTTCCGTCTCGTCTACACTGTTTTCACAGTGAGTTAGATCGGTTGCCAGTTCATATATACCTCCGCTCCCTGAAGGAATTGTTTAGCCCGGATACTATACATCGACTATTAAAGAGTACGACTGTACCACTACTTTATGAATTAACACTAAGTCTTTTCATTATATAAGTCTTTTTTTATGATTTTGTAGGTTAAATATCCAATCCAAGAAACTGGATTCCAAATTCAGCAAACTAGATGGCAATCCAGCAAACTGGATTCCAAGCTAGCAAACTGGATTCCAACCTGGATTATAATCGAGCACACTGGATTCCAACTATTCAATTTAATCAACTATTTTTGCAATCCAGCAACCTGGATTCAAACTATCTTATAATACAGCAAACTAGATTTATTTTATTCAATTCAGCAAACTATATTCATCAATTCAGCAAACTACATTCATTAATTCAGCAAACTGTTTTTTTCAATTCAGTAAACTGTTTTCATCAATTCGGCAAACCGTTTTCATCAATTTAGCAAACCGTATTGGAAGCTGCATTCTTAAAATGACTTAACCTCTTTAAAAATCGATTTTTATTTTCTTTAAATTTTTCCACACATATGTACATACATTCCATACACAAAAATACTTTCCTTATGAAAGTTTTCAATTTCCTTTAACATTTTTCAAACGTCCGTTTTAACTTTCAAAACTAAGAAAAATGATCACTATCTTGCACAACTCGGATGAATCCAAATTTTTGATAGAATCTTATACATATTAACACGAGGTTCCAGTTAAAATTTCGTGGCCATCGGAGTTATAGAACTCTAATTTTAGCCGTTTTCGTCGAACAACTCTACGTTTTTATTTTAGTCGTAGATTCTTCGTTACAAGTCGGAATGTGGCTATTTTTGGCCAGGAGCTACATAACTTCCTATATTTTCAGTGGTCAAAAGCCCTGAATTTATTGCACCTTCCAAGGGGTCCAAACAGTGCACATAAAGTATAGGACAGCGGGTTTGGTCCGTTTTCTCGATTTGAGGTCCTTCGCCATAAAATCCATAACTTTCATTCTATAAGGCCAAAAATTCTCAAATTTTTACACGACTCATATAACTTATCATATTATCACTCCAAAGTTTTCTGAAATTTTTAGAGCATAAAAATTGGACGAAAATGCCCCTGGATGGGACTGCCCTGTAGCAGCCCCTTTCCTCTTTTGAACCACCTGGACTGCTTTTACCAAAACAGTCCCCACGAATTTTATTCTCATTATTTTTTAGTTCTACCATTTGAATTTTGTAATTAACTTATATATCTAGCACTACGTTTTGACGGATCGTAAAAAGAGTTTACAGATCTCAAGTTATGAACTTAGAAAATGCTAGAAAGTTAGGGTTTTCTAACCCTTAAGAAAATAGTTTTGCTTTTCTTTCTTTTGATCCAAGTTTTGGTATTCGAAATGGTTAGATCTAAACATAAAACACTTATTAACATATAGATCTAAGGTTTTAGACTTCAAGATCACAAATTTATACCACACAAATCACACCCAAAACAAAAAAAAAATAAACTAGATTAAGGTTTGAAAAATTATACCTTTGCTTGATTTTCTTTCTCCTTCTTCTTAGGCTTTGTTCATAAAACTTTAAGCTTTGAAAAATCTCTCCCCCATGCCATGAGCCCCTCCCTCTTCTCTCTCTAGATTTTATTTTGGAAAGAAGAGTGGATGAAAGAGAAGAAAGTAGATTTTTCTCTCTCTCTCTAAACTAGGAAAATGAAGATAAACAAGAGACTTTAGTTTTATTAATTAACTAGTTCTTACATAATCAATAGATATAGGTATTATATCTATATATTTTAGCATGATTAGGAAGTACACCATTTGACAACTTGGTGATGTGTGATGATTACTTTTTGTACTTCTTATTCTCCTTGCAAGCAAGCTTTAATAATTTGACAACTCACCCCTTTTTGGGCTTCCTCTTGCCGGCAATCCCTTGGCTATTTTGTCCCATTTTGTTAGTCTTCTATTACTTTAATGAATTAATAACTAAGTTGCTAAAATGGTTCCCCAGTTGGGCTAACAATTGGAGTTCAATTAAATCCTTTTTGGGCTCACTTTAACTTAGTTTATGCCACTAGTTTTCTAAAAAATTTTAATAAGTGTTGGGCTAATTTAATTAGGCCACACATTAATTATTCAAGTCCACAATTAAATAAATTAGTGGCTTGGTTAGTAAATTAATTAGGCTAGTCCATTAGTTTTCTTACTCATTGGACTATTAAAATAAGTTATACATATAACACATAATCCTCATTAATTAATGCCCATATTAATTAATGTACAAAATTTATTCACTTACTATATTCACTTTAATTAAATATTTAATTAACTAACTATCTTATCAATTGTTTAATTTTAATATTCTTAGGTTAGTCCACTAATTTAAATAACTATTAGTGGGCTATACATAACTAACAATTAGTCACATATATTATCCACATAAGTCATAACATATTTATCATCATTGATAAATAATTATTATACACATTGAATCACATATTGTACATACACACATTCCATTATAATCAATACTTATATTTAGTATTCAAATTTCTTTAAGAAAATAAAGTCTTATCATCCATATACACATACATTCCTTTTAAATACAATTATAACCATAATTGTATTAATCATTAAAATCCATAATCATAGATCAAATTAGGTTTCGATCCGTACTATCACTTTACCACATTTACCTTACTTAGTCAATTTAAAATAAATTGACTAATCTTACAAATTCATATAATAAAGAAATCATTATAGTAATAATAATAATATTAATAATCACTTCTTAAAATATACATTTATCCTTTAAACAATATAGTAATCATATTTTTGTAAATAATCATATATTTTTACTATAGAAATTAACTTATTAACAGAATATAATTTATAATTATCAACTATTTCTTTAATAAGAAATTTACTTGAAATCATATATGAAATAAATATATATGTACATATACATATCACATATTCACATTTCTTTCCTTGCAAACATTCCCATACTTACTTTAATATATACTAAAAATAATTTTTATTATAAAAAAAATTCATACGTAAAATTTCTTATTTTAATATATCGAAAATCTTGGGTTATTACAACTTGACAGTAATTCCATGTCTTATATTTAATTGGGACATTGTATGGTAGAAGGATTGAATTGTACGGTAACTATTCACTGAAAGGTTCTTTTGTGATTAATGTTGAAATCTATATTATCTTGAAAGTCGTTGATCGCTAAGGGGGCTTCCCTTATTGTAGAATAAATATTATTTAATTAAATGAATTAGATAGTTTAATTTATTTATTTAAATAATATTAGAATTGTTCTAATTGATTTATTTACAACCGGTTTAATATGGAGAACCTAAAGAGTCACACCGCAAAAGAAAAATATTTGTTTAAGAAGTAAATGACATAATTGTAATAATGAGTTAAGTGTATTTAATTTAATCTATGGAGATAGAATAAATTAAATATCTTAATATTTATTATTTAATATTTTAGAAATATTAAATATAAATTAATAAGAGGAGTCTTATTATTATTACTATTACTGTGACGCCCCCAAATTCGGGTCTCCAAATACCCGGATCTGGTCATCACGATCCAACAAAATCTTCACCTTTAACAACATATGATATCTAAAAGTGCGGAATATAATAAACATAAGTTGTTCATTGTTACTAGTCCCAGAATACAATTAACCTTAATCAAGTACATTAACCCATACCCTAAGTAACTATTAGGGTTTAAATTACATGAACAGTAATTAAATTACACATGATTATAAAGTCTGCTACAAGGAATCTATTGTTTCATCTTTTCTTTTCCTTTGTTCTTCCCTGACGTCTCGGGTTTGGCTGCAATGAAGTCATGATATAGCAAGAATGAGCAACGAGTTTGCCCAGCAAGTTTAAAGTACAACAATAAGAATATATCATGATGAAGGGATATTAAAGGGATTTCAACAATAGAATAATCAGAAGCAAGAACAATAAATGCTTTTAGAACAATTGATAGTCAAATAGACTTTGAACGATAACTTCCAGAGGAGTCAATAGCTGGTTGACCCTCTGGTTACTGGCTACAGAATAACGTAGTTGAGGGGATCAGCCTCGCGTACCCTATGTATATGCATAACATTTAATTCTGCTATTTGTACCTTATATACGGTACGTGGGGTACTCCCCTATAAATAAAGGGGTGTTCATACAGTCTAAGAATCCTTACCATTGATTGGTTCGGATAGCTTTTATAAAATTTCACATAATTGTCTGACCGAACAAGGGTTCAGACTTAACCACGAATGGTTTGCAGATTTCTGAATTTAATATACGAATTCAAAATGCACGAATGTCAATAATATACAGATGTGGAATAACTTTGAAAGTAATTAGACCACTTAAAGCATGCTTGGAAATAAAATTCAAGCTTAAGAAATAATTTGCAATAATATATACCTTTTTGCACGAATAGAACAATGCATAAGGTTTAAAAGCTTGCTCAATGTAAAGATTGAGTAAGAAGAACTTGCAACAATGTAAGGAGTTTAGGGTTAGGAACTTGCAGAAATCAAAGTTCGGGATAGAGGACTTGCCTGTTTGCTCAGCTACAGATAAATTCTAGCTTTAATTAATTGATCTCGAGTGTCCTATCATTGGATAAAGTCGATTTATCAATTAACAGTTGTGTATTTGACACCTCTCACTATACCTTTTACTCAACAGGTAAAATTCACCATCTAAATTTAATTACTAATTAACGTTAGTTAAACATAAATTTATTAATGACCTTTATCTATCTTAAACAGATAATAATTAATCATGGTCACTATCATTTGAATACTCAATTTGTTACCTTTAACAATCCTTATAATTTTATTGGGTTTAAAGATAACAGAAAACCCTTGATCAGTTTCTTTGTTGATTTACTCTTAATTACTATTACCTTAGGGGTAATTTGATATTTATTGAACTTGTCCTTTATTCAACCCTATAAATTTACACACTTAATTATTATTTAACATTCATAATCGCTAAGTGTTTATTATCTTTATTAAGGGCCACAGTTAAATATTTAGCTTATAAATCTCCCTTATACTTAATCATTATTTCATTAATGATTAAGTAGTTAATTTCCTTCTTATTATAAATAATAATTAAATACTTAGTAACTTTATTTACTATTAATAGATAATAAGTAATTATTTTATTAACTTTATTCATATTTAATCATTATTATTATTAAATAATAATTAAATATTTATTATCTTTATTTATTATTTATTAAATAAATAATAAATAATTATTCTATTAACTTTATTCATACTTAATTATTATTATTAAATAATAATTAAATATTTATTATCTTTATTTATTAAATAATAAATAATTATCTTATTAATTTTATTCATATTTAATTATTATTTAAATTAAATATTTATTATCTTTATTTATTATTTATTAATAAATAATAAATAATTATCTCATTATCTTTATTCATATTTAATTATTATTTAAATAATAATTAAATATTTATTATCTTCATTATAATAAATAATTATTAACTCAATTACTAGTTGATCCTTAGTTTATTGTGTGATCATAGTAACAATTCAATTAAACTTCATTATGCATACCCCTTAGCCCAACCGTTATTACCCATAAAATTTTTGCTTTTGTTTTAAAACTCATGTTACTGGCAAGGGTATGCTGCCTAGTTGAAACAGTTGTAGCAAAATAGCACAAGTCTTATGCTCAAGGCTGCCGAACCTTATGGTTCTTAACATTCAAAGTCTCACCAACACAGCACAACCAAACAATTTTCTAAAAACCGTAAATCCAATACAGCAAAACAATTAACCCCACACAATACAGACTTCCCAATTCAAATCCAACCAATCTAACACAAACTGATACCAGATTTCTTAACCCAAAATTATAATACAATACCAGAACTCTAAGTCCAGTAAACCAACACAACACCCTCAAGCAATTTCCAGAAACCATAAACCCAATACAGAGACTAATTTACCAATACAGAGGACATTTTCCTCCAATATAAGGAGCAATTAAATTCAGTATGTAAAGACAAACATCCCAATACAGGGGAAAGTTTTAGTTTCAACACCATACTCAGAACCAAATTACCCAAGGTAGTGCAACCAATACAATACAAAACTACTATATTGTTTAAATCCACAATATTACAGTCCCAAAACAGGGGAACGACACAACCCTAATCGCAGAAAAAGAAAGCGAATGAACTGATTTATACCTTCCTGCCGATCGATTTGCTTGCCGCCTTCTCCTCCCAAAATAATTAACCCAAATGGACATTCACAGTGGCTTCCCGCTGGGTTTCTCTCCCTGAGGTTTCTAAATTTTCAAATTTCAAACCCTAAAGTTGCTAATTTGGAATCTCTAGACTTCTAATTGAGAACTTACAAAACCAAGGGATCGACAGTCTCAGGGTTTGGGGCTTGGAGTCTCAATTTATAGAAAAAAAAAAATTACCCAATTGGTTTGGACAATACCCTAAGGCTGGGTTATTAACCGACGGTAAGGAGAGGGGGCTGTCGCTCACTTCCCATCAAACCCAGCCGTGCTTTTGCCGTCAGTTCCTCGAGCCACGTATTTCGCCGGTCGTTTTTGCCGGATTTCTGGGACCTTCGGTCCTTGCCGCGCTTTGCTCGGTCGCTCGTGGCTCACCTTCTTTCCCCGCTGGTGTTGCCGGCGCCTTCTCCCGGCGTCAGTCCCTTCCGTCAATCGCGTTGGTCCCGTCCGATTGGATCGAAGGTTGGGTTGCGTTATGCTGGGTCTTGGCTGGAGGATTTAGGGCTGCTTGGTCTGTAAACCCCCAATTGGTTTTACCGGTTCTAATACTCCCAACCCCAAACGCATCAGTTGACCCACTTTCCTGACCCAACCCGGCTGGAACAAAGGGTTTGGCCCGACCAAAGGAGAGTTGGGTTAAGCCCAACTGATTTAATGCTTAGGATTTAACCGGCCCACTGGTTTGGTCCATATAAAAAATAAGGAAATTGGATCGGCCCCATTTGATTGAACCATAATGTATTACCAATATTTTAAAATTAAATAACTATCAAATTAATTATTTATTTAAAATATTTATCTTTAACCATAATTCTTCAGTTAAAAGAATTTATTTATTAATCCTTCCACGTTTTTCTTGCAATTAAATTCTTAGGGCTAATTTACTAATTTATTTAACCCATCAGTAAGTCCCTTTAATGCACTGAAAATTATTGGGCCACGTATTTATATAAATAATGATACCCCATGGATCCAATTAAATCCGTAAAATTAGATATAATGAATTTATTTAAAAAAAATAAATTGGATACAATGCTTTGAAATTCCTGGACATTACAATTACTATTATTTAATTCCTAATAGGGATTGGAAATTAATTAATAGAAGTACTCTCTCATGAATTCCTAATTAGATTAGGAGTTTAATTTATTTAAAAGAGTTTAATTAGAATAGAAACCCTAATCCTAAATAGTTTAGGGGAGGGTTTTCCTACATCTATAAATAAGAGAAGTCTTATCATAAAATAAGGTTACACACTTTTACATTAGAATTGTGGAGAGTACTTACAATTTCTATAGAGATAGAAACTAGGGTTTTGCCAACGTCCATCTTCTTGAATAGATATTATTCCTTGGTGGATCACCTCTAGAGGCCAAACACTTGGGTGGCTAACGTTGATCAAAGGAAGGAATTTTAATCGGTGGAATTCAAGGAGAACGCGAAGAAATTGGAGGTGAACTTGTACCTAAGGAAGCTAGAATTCTACAAGGGTATAATTCTTATTCTCCATCTCTTTCGTTTAATTAATAATTGTGCATAAAGAAAGATCATGGTGATGGTTTGTATAAAAATTTTAAAATCTGATTTTATCACGCTTCCGCTTTATTTATGTAATTTGATTGCATGTTCGTGTTATATACAATCCTAACAACGGTCATATAGCTCATCATACATCTCAGTGCTGATGGAGTTTAGTAGAAACTCATTAGGACCTTCTTCTTCCTCATCATCAATCTCTTCAGGATCCTCCTCAGAATCTGACTCAGGCTCGTACTCGGGGCCTATAACTGTGATCAATGGGGATGGCTCTCTCCGCACCAACTGCTCCCGGACTATATGAATATCACGGGGCTCCTCCTCCCTAGCCTGGTTGGATCCTCCTATATCAACCATTCTGCCACCAAAATTTTAAGTCTAATTACTACTCGATACTACTCACGAGCACATAAGTTATAGCATATACAGTCTTTTTATTATCTTTAATGAATTCCTTAATTCATTCCTTAGAACTCGATAAGAGTTTTAACACCTCTATATCTTCGATTCTCTACAAGGCTAATTCCTAAGGTTCCCCCACCAAGGTTCTTAACCTGGCTTTGATACCAACCTGTGACGCCCCCAAATCCGGGTACTTCAACTCCACAGATTTGGTGTTCACTATTCATTGCATTCATGTTTAACTACCCAAAATAAAGGATAATAAATAACTTCATAAACCATAATCCCATTAAAGGGTTACATTATAAATAAATTCCCAGGTCATCTAACCTTAATTACATCATTTGCAGAATAAAAACTTTAATAATAACATAGTCTCATTTCAAAGAACTTAATCAAATAAAATAAACATCTTCATTTGTCCATCTTGCCCTTGCCCTTGCTTGAGGACGGCTCATCAGGCTTTTCAACTTTAGCTGCAATGTTTTATGCAAGGGTGAGCAAATAATTGCTCACAAGTATAATAACAATAACAATAGAATAATCAACGAATTAGATTTTTAATTGAGATGTAATAACCTTTTTGAGATCAACAACAATCAATGGACTAAAAGCTCAATAGAAGGCTCGGCTTAAGTGTTGAATTTAGATTTCAAGATTTAAAAGTATATATGAGGGTCATAAGACCTCGAACTATGTCCTAGGTTAACAAGTATTTCTACTGTAACCTTTAACAGTCTTATAGACTATGGACTATCCGTCTCGTACTCCGAGGGATCAGCCCTTCGTACAATGTATTGTGCACAAACATTTTAATGCTATTGCGTAGTATAATCCCCTATATTAGGGTTGTTTGTCTCAGTTTGGCATCAGAATCTGTACCAAAAGAAACTTGGTTTGGAATAACTTCAAGAAATTCTAAGTCTTTAGAATGCTTATCAACTATGGACTAGCTGAATCAACAAGGGTTTGCTAGTCGCTAAAGCATTTGATTCAACAACAAGGTTGTACAATGATATTTATGTTCAAAGTTTGAACAACAACAGATTACAATCGAATAACAAATGACTTGAACGAAACATAATTAATATAAACCTTGCTTGAATAATAAACTAAGGTTAATAAGTTTGCTCAATGGATGGGTAACAAGTTAGGTATAGAAAAATTGCGATATTTATTAACAAGATAAAAGAACTTGCTCAATGAAAAATAAAGTTAAGAAACTTGCTTAAATAAAAGTTGAGGTAAGAAACATGCCTCGAGCGCGTTCTACAATTAACGTTATTTACTTGCTCTTTGAGTGACCTATACATTCAAGTCACATTGAACAATTAATAACCATGGTTCAACTAACTACTTCCTTAATTAACGATTGTTCACTTTCAGAAACATAACCTAAATCCACATTCTTAAACTCTTACTATAGTAACACATACTTATCATGTTACAAAAATTATTAAATTTCAAAATTTGGGAAAAATATCATTTTCTGGATTTTTGACCCGACCCGACCCGGTTCTGATCCGGACTGGCGCTGCGGTGCCAAGAATTGACCTTGAGCCGGCGCTGTAGCGCAGCCCTTGACCCGTTTCCATTGGACCCGGCGCTGCGGTGCCCGTTTAACGTTATATGAGCGGCGCTGCGGTGCTGGTCCGCTGCAGCATGCAGACAAGCCTGTTAAGTGGCGCTGCAGCGTGACGCTGCAGATTTAGACGACGAACTTCTAGACCAAATTTTCCCAAGTTCTTTACTCAATTCACAAATTAAACATACCCAGACATCAAACATGTTGTAAAACCAAAACCGAACATGTTTCTAACAACTCTAACAACACAAAGCACATAAACAATCAATTTAAGAGATTAAATATTCACTGTTCATGCTCTTTTTCTATACTTTGAAATATTTAGTGAAATCAAACACTGTAAACTCGTTTCTAAACCATTTTGATCCGTTAAAGTTGCATTATTTTTGTTTCTTATCATATTAATATAATCAACAATCAATTTACAGATTAATATTCGAATTAAACATTAACTTTTATATATATAAGCCATATTCGTTATACTTTCATTGTAAATACCAAAACTCCATTTTTAAACATAATCTCATGAATTAATTCACCCAAAACAGTTTATATACATAATATAATAGATAATACATGCATATGAACACTTTATAAACAACTTCCAAACAATTAATCCATTAAAAATCTATTTTACCATGAAGAACTCAAAGAACATATATACAAGAGTTTATAATTGGATTATACCTCTTAATTCTTTGTTTAGAAGCTAGATGTTGAGAATTCAGTAAACCCTTTTCTTCCTTCTGATTTCCAAAATTCTTTTCAAGTCTCGATTTTCTCTCTTAACTATCAACTCTCTCTTTTTCTTTCTTTCTTCCTTAGCTAGCAAATAAACTGATAGTACTAGTAAAAGCCTTCAAATAAAAACTACTGAATAATAATATTGTATTTTAATTCTAATTCATCAGTTATGCAAATTCAAAAGCCATAAGGCTTGTTTGGTAAAAACTAAATTAATATTCTTTTAATTATTTAAATACTTATTATATAATATGCTTCAATTGTCACACTTTAATCAATTAAATTGTAACAACATAAATTCAATTAAACTTTATAAAATTTACACAAATACTCCACAACAATATCATCAATTTATTTAACTCAATAAATAAATCAACTAAAGTATTTATTTAATTCAATAAATATTTTAGATAATATATAAAATTCTTGATCATTACAAAAACTCCATTATGTATTCCTTAGCGAGCCACGTTCAATGAACTTATTCTCCAATAAGCACCTACATACTTGCTTTAGTGTCTCCACACAAATGATTATGAGATTAATCATTCTCTTTCAAAGAGCAAGCAACGTATGTACTAATCTATCCGAATTCACTAATCCCCTTTTAGTAATCCAATGATTAGGAACGATTTTAGTTATTAAGCTATCTAGAATTTAGATCTCATTAGCATGATCATCATCATGATTCTAAAAGCATTGCTTAAAACTATGGGTTTATCACATATAAAATAACAACACCATATAGATAATGTAAAATGCCTTTAATAAACTAATTCTTTTATTAATAAATGAATAAGATTACAAAGTATATGTTATATCATATCAAATATGATTGGCTTGTGTGCATACTACTTTCAATCTCCCATTTGCACTAAAGTCAATCGCCATGGTATCTAATACCTATCTTTTATAAGTGACGATTAAACTGTTGTTGGGTTAAAGCTTTAGTAAATAGATCTGCAATGTTGTTCTCGAGAGTCCACTATCTCTATAGTGACTTCTCCTCTTTCAATGATTTCTCTAATCAAATGAAAGTGTCGCAACACATGTTTAAATCTAAGATGAGACTTAGGAACTATTCCTAGTTCTGTAATGAATGTTTCATCCAAACAATCAACACGCAGCTTCATTTACAGCTATATACTTTGTATTTCTCACTAAACCAACAACTCTTTGCTATTTGGAACTTTCCAATTCACTGCACCATCATTCAAGGTAACGATTTACCTTAAAGTGGATTTGTTATCATCTTGGTCAGTCTGAAAAACTTGAGTCTGTTTAGCCCTCTAGTTTTGATTCAGACCCACCATGTATCATGATCACATCCTCAATACTGGTTAGGTACTTAAAGATATTTTTCACTGTTTTATAGTGATTTTCTCCAGAATATGACTGATCAACATGAGGCCTTGTATATTCATTGCATACATGATAATAACTCATGCGATATCTCTTTTAATTTGGGATAATTTTAGAGAGATACACTCCATGGCGCATCATCATGAGACCTCTCTTGGAGTTTGTCATGTTAAACGCCATTAGCATCGATTGAATATACGTTCCTCGGGTTCAGCCGAGCATCCTTTTAAATCTATCTATATAGATTTATATCCCTAATTTATAAGATGCTCCTCCCAAGTCATTCATGGAGGAATGTTTAGACAATTTTATCTTTACTGATTGTAGCACTCATATGTCATTCCTTATCAGTAGTATATGATGAGTAGGTTTTATACCTACTTATTGGATACTAATTTGCTTCATTTGTTGCTTAATCTGTAGCTCTTTAGTATATTTTCATGCATTTTCCGTTTCTTTTTGGAATTGCTTCACTTTGTGCGTTTTATGGCTTTTGCACAGTTTTTGGTTATGTTGGCACGATATATAATGCATATGATGATTGGGATCTAAGTGAATTATAATTGCTTGCACAGGGCACGAGATTCGAGAAATCAGGCTGAATAAACCAGTGCAGCAGCAGACTGATGCACAGCGCAGCTGCGCCCTTGTATGCTTGGAAGCCGGCGCAGCTGCGCCAGTGCCCTGCGCCCAGAAGAATGCCAGCGCAGCTGCGCCCTGCTTGGCCTTGAGACCGCGTAGCTGCGCCCTTCCTATTCATGCTGAAGTCCACAGCGCAGCTGCACCCATTTTGCAAAGGATTGCAGTGCAGCTGTGCCTGTCGCCAACCAGCCATGCAAACCACGTTCCAGACAGCGAAGCAGCACTATCAAAAATCATGCAATGCTATATTTTGAGGGATTAGTGGATTGAAACTTTATTAGTGGGAATCAGAATAAGTCAATAGAAGACAAATTAAGCATGTAATATAATGAATTGAGAATTCAATTGAGAGGGAGTGTCTCCCACACGAAAATTGGAAAGTTTACTGCATTCTTAGTTCTAAAATCAAAACAATTCTGCTGATCATTAAATTCACTTGGGAACTAAAGAATGGAGCTACATGGATGCTGAATTGAAGCTTGGGAGCAAGGAATCAAGAATCAACACAACTTGGAAAATCATCAAAAGTTGTAGAAACGGAAGAACAGAAACAGGGAGCTTTAATATTTTCTGTTTTTGATTAATTTTTCCTATTCTGTAATTATGATGATGAACCAATTGTGTATGATGAATTCTATTATTGTTATTATGAACTAAACTTAATTTTGGGGTTATAATGGATCTTTTGCATTAACGGAAAATTGATATGCTTCCTTATTTTTGCTAGTTGGTTATGAAATGAATGTCTAGCATAATTTATACTTAAAGTTTAATTGCTTGATCACCAATTACCATGATAATTTATATGGAATTGAGGAAGGAAATATAAATTGAGATCTGATTATGCTAGCATATGTTCATAATTTTTACATTCCTCGTGAAGTTATGTTTCGTGCTTAGGATAGAGATATACCGAAGTACCATATGTGGCCAATTGAGAACTTGTACTTAAACCCTCTTGATTGTAATTCACATAGAATTATAGTGCGTTAGTCATCTAGGGTGTTCACATTCATTCTATCAATTGTGGATTTAGTGTGATATGAATATGGTGCATCGAAAGGTGGTCATATTCTACATTCCTGTTCTCGACCAACATTCCATAATAATCAATTAGCAACAATAGGAAGCATGGAAATCTAAGTTTGCAATAAGTGAAATTATAATCCCAAACCTATAAAATCTGTATTTATACAATCATAATTTGTTTTATTTGTTTCTTTAGAAATTATTAGATAATTTCATCATTGTAATCAACTGTTTGAAGAGACCGAAATAATTATAAAATCGGTGTTTGTAGTTGTAAATGCAATTCTATTCCTCATGGGATCGACACTTTACTTACTTTATATTACTTGTGGATCACGTGCACTTGCGTGTATGAGTTGTATTTGTTATGCATACAAATATCCCAACAATATATCAACATATAATACTAGGAATGTCACAGCGCTCCCACTGACCCTTTTGTACATACTAGGTTCATTCTCGTTTTTGATAAAATCAAACTCTTTTGATTGTCTCATCAAAACGAATGTTCCATCTTTGAGAAGCTTACTTCAATCCATAACTGGATCGTTGTAGCTTACATACACGATTTGCTTCAACCTTTGAAACAAATTCCTCTAGCTGTATCATACATACATTCTCCTCAAGTCTCCATTGAGGAAGGACGTCTTCACATCCATTTGCCATATTTCGTAATAAGCTGCAATCACAAGCAAAATCCGAATGGACTTGAGCTTTACTACCGGTAATAAGGTTTTATCACAGTCAACTCCTTGATTTTATTTGAAACCTTTTAAACAGGTCTGGTCTTATAGGTCTCTACCTTGTCATTTACTCCAGTCTTTCTCTTAAAGACCCATATACACCCTTTAGGCTTTATGCCTACCGGAGGGTTAACCAAAGTCTTCACTTGGTTTTTCTTATATGGAGTCCATTTTTGGATTTTATAGTCATCTTCCATTTCTCTGAGTATCTACAACTCTTAGTCTCATCGTATATAACTGGATCATTATCCTCCATGATGCGTACCTCGTCATCATCCCTTATGATGAATCCATACCTCATAGGAATCTTCGGTACTTTTCCAAATTTACAATTCAGTTGTAGTACAATAGGTCTATCTACAGGTTCCTTGGTTTGACTTATAGTGCTTTGTGGTTCTCAAACTCCTTCAAGATCTATTATCTTCCCACTAGCTCCTTCAATGATAACCACCTTTATCCAAGAAGGCAGCATGTAAAATTATAGTAATAATACCCTAAACTTTCTTTAGGATATCCCACAAATCTGCACTTATCAGATTTTGTCCCAAACTTAACTTTTGAAACCTTTTCACATAAGTTGGACAACCCCTTATCTTAACTAACTTAAGAGAAGGAATCCTCCCTATCCATAACTTTTATGGAGTCTTGGGGCCGGATTTTGAGGTTACCTTATTTTATAGATATGCAGTCGTTTTTAGAACATAACTCCAGATGGATACTGGAATGTAAGTAAAAATCATCATGGTCTACACCATGTCCAACAAGGTTCAATTTCTCCTTTCAGAGACACCAATCAATTATTGTGTATCAGGAGGTGTCCATTATGAGAAAATACCATTTTGAGATGATCTAGAAACTCATTGCACAAGTATTCCTTCCTCGATATGATCAAAGAATCTTAATACTTTGTCAATTTCTTTCACTTCTGAATTCTTTGAACCTTTCAAATGATTCAGACTTATATTTTTTCAAATACACATATTCAACTCTTTGAATAACTATCTCCTTTTCTTTTACTAGTTTGTTCAATTTGTAAAATTATTTTTCATGCAACTCAAGTATGTAAAGTCCATCAAGTATTTTTCTAGTTCTATACAAAACATTATTATTATAAATAGAACAACCATTGTTCTTAAATATAATACCGACACCTTCCTTGTCCAATAATGGAATGGAAATAATGTTTATAAATAGAACTGGAACTTAATAACAACTTATTAACTTAATAGACTTGCCCATAGGTAATGCTAAACTATAAGTTCCTACGGCTAATGCAGCAACCATTGCTCCATTCCCCACACGTAAGATTACTTACACTTCGTTTAACTTTCTACTTCTGCTTAGTCTCTGCATTGGATTGCATACGTGAGAACTACAGTCGGTATCCAATACCCAAGTAGAACCTTGACTTATAGAAAGATTTATTTCAATTATGAACAAACCTATATCTATAATCGAAGCTTCACTAAGCTTCTTCTGGTTAGCCTCTGCGAGATACTCCTTGCAGTTTCATTTTCAATGTCCAAGCTTATTGCAGTGGAAGCAAACTCCTTTGCTATCTGCATCAATTTTGTTCTTAATGTCCTTAGTTATTTCCTTTCCTTTCGCCTTCTTTGAATCTTTGTCTTTTCAAAAGATCCTTTGGCCTACTTCCTTTTCTTGGAAGTATCATCTACCACTAAGACTCGGTCTTTCTTGGTTAGAAAGTGACTCTTTACAGTTTTTAACATTTTAAGCAACTCAGGCATGCTGACATCTAGCTTGTTTATGTGAAAATTCACAACAAATTATGAGAAAGGGTCCGGAAGTGATTGCAAGATCAAATCTTGGATCAACTCTCCATCCATTACAAAACCCTGTTGTCCTAATTGTTCAATCAGATTGATTATTTTTAGGACATTTGTCTGTACTGTAGTACCATCGGTCATTCTAGATCGGAAGAGTTCCTTAGATATCTGATATCTAACAGTCCTACTTTCCTCACCATTCAACTCCTTGAAGGTGCAGGAGTATAGTAGGAGCATCCATAGTTTCATGCTGACGTTGAAGCTCGTTACTCATGGATGCGAGCATGATGCATTGAGCCAATTGTGCATCATCTTGCCACTTTCTAAAAGTAGCAATCTCTTCCTTAGAGGCATTGTCTGTAACTATTACAGGGTTAAGCATATTAAGGATATAAGATAGCTTTTCAGCCTTGAGAACTATTCTCAAATTCCTTAACCAATCCGTGTAATTCGGTCCGGTTAATTAGCATCTAATATGTTACTTAATGATAGTGAATTAGACATTGTAAAAATTCTGTAAATGAATTTGTAATTTAACAACATTTTAGCATGCATTCATTTCTTTAATCACCAAAATAAATTAGGTCTTTATTTAAATTAGTATCTCTCACTATTTTTATCAAACTATATTATCCTCAATATATATTTCAGCAAATCGAATTAAAGATTTACTAGTGAGAATAAGGATCTCATTTCAAATGTATATAGTCGTGTGGTGACACAACAAACGATATATCAATAAATAGGTAGACAACTATTGTCAACTACCTCACTATGTAACTCCTTATATTTTGCCTCTTAGATTATTTTGATTAAGTGGTGACACATCCGAATCAAAATTATCCAAGTTAAGTCCAACCTAGCACTTCCATATATGTGAAGAGAAAAATACCGTCCTTGTGGTGACACAACAAAACAGTAATGTTCAATTCCTTAATAAGCATCAAATGTGATAAGGCAACATCTTAAATATTTAATACTTGCCTTGTGGTGACACAACAAACTCATATTAAATATTTAATACTTTATTGCTTTACCATGCTGGAAGGCGACATTCGATATTCCAAATATCTTTGAACGTTTAGGACTTAATATGATTTCTTTGAGGGGTTTGTTATTATTTGTCTCATCTTGTTTAGCGTGCATGCACACACACACATACATATATATATATATATATATATAAGATACGCGTCACATGTTAAATAATATGACGCGTATCTTATATATATATATATATATATATATATAGTAATCATGCACATATAGAATACTATATTCTACCCGGATTGATTATGGACTTTTATTCTAATTTAATTCACTAGAGCCACCAAGTGAACCAAATGGTCAAACTTACGGTGCAAGAACTGAATTTAAATATAATTATTATATTTAAACTTGGGCTCCATTACAAATGGGTCTTCAAGCGCTCCTTGCTCCTTTGTCTCCAATTCATCAAAATAATTCTAACTAATCCTATTACATAAACTATTTACAATGAATAGAAACCTTGATCAGCAGTCAAGGGGAAGTATGTAGGAGGAAGATAGAATTTACATCAAGAAAAACTAGAGAAGACGAGGTACACAGACCCCATTTATAAAAACCCATTCATTCAAGCATCCTCTAAAATAAATCCAATCACACATTGGTCAATAGTCCATAATCAATCCCTATTTATTATCATACATATCTCCATATGCATCAATAAATAACATTCATCTCATGAATAATAAAACCATTCAAAACTCGATTTTCTACAATCGCGAATTTGATCAGTTTTTCATCCAAAACACGATTTTCTGCAATTGATTTCAAAACTCATGATTTTATACAACATATTATGCCCAATAAATTATTCCAAACACATACCCATACAAATACGGAATCAAAATAATTAATAATTCGTATAAATTTTGAATTTGGTAACAGTGTTAGGTTTGCATATAACGCGAGCATACAATCAAATTTTAAATTTTTATACAAACCATCACCATGATCTTTCTTTATGCACAATTATTAATTAAACGAAATAGATGGAGAATAAGAATTATACTGATGAGTGAGTTTTATACTTACGAATTAAGTACGTTTGACTTGATAATTTGTTAGTTCTTAAGTATTTTAAGTTAGTATTAGATGTTTATAGTGTTTTTATGTTATTTTGTAGGAATGAGCAAGGAAACGCAATTCGAACATCTTTTGGAGTACAACATGCGAGCAAGTGCGAGAAGGGAAGATTACAGGGCTTTTAACATTAAAATAGATGCATGTTCTTGGTTTGGAACTTGGATTTTATTGTAGATTTACTTCTTAGCTTTCTGGAACATCTTGAATCACCTCAATCGGAGTTCGGATGCGAGAGTTATGACATTTTTATCAACAGAGATCAAGGTTTGGAGTTGTCATTTACATAACAGCCACTTCAAGCTCAATTTCAACCATGCTCCAGCCTGAATCTCTCAATTCTCAAAGAACGAAAGTTGTAGATCTCGTCGATATCTTCGATTTGGTAGGTGGCAGGCCTCGTAACTTGTAGTGCCCGTGAATTTTAAACGTCATTATTAATTAAATATATAAATTAAATTTTTAATGAGTTAGTTTGTGTGCTTATTTGAACCTTTTGTGTGCATTGGTAGCCTACATGACTAGGTGATGAATTGTTTTAAGTTGAGTAAAGGGGGTCACTAATAGTATAGTTAAATTAGTGAACAAGCCTTAAGGTTTAATATCAATTAAATTGATAAAGTAGTTACTAATTAATCATGCAAGTAAATTGAATATACTTAGTATATTGAATTGAGTAAATTAATTAATAAAAGTATTAATTAATGAGAATATTGTCACATTGAATAATAAAATTTAATAGTTCAATTAGTAATCAATTTCTAATTGATTAGCTTATTTAATTAAGGAACTAAGACCGATTATTTATTTGATCATGGGTATAGTAATTAATAGTGTGGCAAATTAATTAATCAATCATTGGGTTAAATTAAATGACCCAATATTGCATTAAATAGATTTAGATTTTATTAGCCTAATTATGTTACAAGTTAAAGAGATATGTGTAAGTAATTAAATTCCATAAGATTGGAAATAGAAACCCTAAATAAACAATTAGGGTAATACATATTAAAATTGTTAAACTATGTTTATTACCTATTAAGCCCTATTAAGCCTTTTAAGGCATGAAATTATGTCAATCAACTTGCTTTATTTGGTAACTCTTACACAAAGGACAAGGTTGTCAAGCTCCCATTGGTGGAAAATCTAATTAGCACACTTAAAGATAAGATTAAGGCTAAATGGAAGGGATAAGGTGAACTCTTATATCCAATGGGTAAGAAAGATGTGGGGGATAATAGCATGAATTCTAATTTAGCATTATACTTGCAAGTATTCTATCCTTTCATTTCATTTCAAGTTCATTTCTTCTTTTCATCTCCTTCTTTCATTTCTCCCAAGCAAGAACACAAAGTGAGAGCTTAGAGAGAAAAAGAGAGTGAGATTAGCATAGTTCATGCATCCCAAGTTCATCACATACTTTGGTAGATCAAGGAGAGTAGCTACAAGATCAAGGTGAAACCCTAAATCATTTTCTTCTTTCTTACTTTATTTTATTTTTATATTTTTTGAGAGATTTTGTTCTAAGACTCAAGAATCATTAGATATTCATGCTTTATGTATAGATCTAATCCTCTTGAGTGTTAGAATGGAGATTCAAAGGAAGAAAAGGAACTTATGTTCTTAAAGGGTAAAAACCTTAGTTTTCTTCACTTGGATCACCCATAACTTGAGATCTACAACTTGGATTTATGATCCGTCGAAGGAGGGTGCTAGATTCATGAGTTAGCTAGTAAACCCAAGTGGTAGAACACAAATCCAATAATTTTTGAAGCCTTGGGGGCTATTTTCCCAAAACAGTCTAGCTATAAAACTTAAAACTTTAAAACCCTAAAAGCTTGCTGTCCTCGTTTTTCCAAAGGTTGTTTCGGCCAGTTATAAATCTTTTAAAAATCTGGGAAAAATCACAGAGGTACCTTAAGAAGTTATCTACAAGTAGGAAAAATAACGAACACGTTTCGATGTGTAGTTTTTGTGTAATGGCTTTTACCGTGCAGAACTCCTAAATATTTATACCCTGATTTCTCACTGTGTATACCTTGACAACATATGACATTTTTACAGTCTGTTTATGTATAGTATGAGAGTGTACCCTGAAAATTGCAGAATTTTCTGAGCAAAACTCGATTTATGAAAAATGTAACAAGATTCAGAGGTTTTGGGTACTTTAAATATAGTAAATCACTTTCTAAAATTTCAGGAAAATTGGTGGATCATTGTTGGATCATATACTATCCAGATCCAGAGGATAATAATTTTCAGAGCCTATTTGCTATTTTTCATAATAATGTTATAGTTATGGTTAAAAGAAAATAAATGGTTAAATGATGTCATAAATAAGGAAAATGTAATTTTTAAGCTTGGATACTCCTAATATTATATATTCTAACTATTGAGGGGTATTTTGGTAATATTTAATGAGAAATAATATTTATGACCTTTTATGGGTAGTAAAGGAATTGTTTAATAAAGGGTAAAACAATTAGAATAAATTGTTTATTCGCCTAATAACTTATTAAAATATTACTATGATATTTGTAATATAAGAATTCGATATTTTTTAGTAAACAAAGAAATATTAAGGTTAAAATTTCATGGAAATATTATTGAATGGGTAATAATATTTGTTTTAAGCATTAATAAATGATTAAGATGTTATTAAAATGGCTAATAATATTAGATTAAAATATTATTAATGATATGAGAATTAAAATATTATTAAGAGATTAATAATATTGGATTAAAGTATTATTGGATGATTAAAATATTATTAAGATGTTAATAACAATAGTAAACGAATAAAAGTGTTATTAGTGGACTAATAATACCAAGAGGTGAATTAAATATTATCAGGATTGATAATTTTAAGTGTCTTATAGGATTTACGATAGTTTATTAACTTATGTGTGCCATGTGATTTGCTTAATTGTTAAATAAATAGCATAAGTAAGCGTATCTATACAACTACGCAGTACTAATTGGTAGATCGACGTTATCAATGTTAGGTTCTTCAAGGCCAATTAGTTAAAGCTAGAATTACTTGTAGCTGAGCAAACAGGCAAGTTCCCTAACTTCATTCTTTCAGTATATTGAATGCAAGTTCTATCTTACTCAACTTTTATATTGAGCAAATTTCTAAACCTTATGCATTATTTTTAATTCGTGCAAAAAGGTATATATTGTTGCAAGTTATTCTTTAAGCTTGAATCTTATCTCCAAGCATGCTTTAAGTGGTTTAATTACTTTTAAAATTATTCCACGTCTTTGTATTTATTGACATTCTCACTCGTGCATTTGAATTCGTATATTTATTTAAGTTCAGAAATTTGTGAACTATTCATGGTTAAGTCTGAACCCTTGTTCGGTCAGGCAAGTATTTGAGAATTTATAAAAGCTATCCGAACCAATCGATGGTAAGGGTTCTTAGACTAAATGGACACCCCTTTTATTATAGGGGAGTACCCCAGGTACCGGATATAAGGTACAAACAGCAGAGTTAAATGTTATGCATACACATAGCGTACGCGAGGCTGATCCCCTCAAGTACTTATTCTGTAGCCAGTAACCAGAGGGTCAACTAGCTATTGACTCCTTTGGAAGTTATTGTTCAGAGTCTACTTGACTATTAATTGTTCTAAAAGCAATAATCGTTCTTGCTTCTGATATTTATATTGTTGAATTCTTTTTTTTCTATATTTCATTCATCATGATATATCCTTTATTGTCATAGTTTAAACTTGCTGAGCAAACTCGTTGCTCATCCTTGCTATATCATGACTTTCATTGCAGTTAAACTCGAGACTTCAGGGAAGGGCAAGGGTAAAGAAAAGATGAAGTGATAGGCTTCACGTAGCTGGCTTTATTTTATGCTTAGTTTAATTTGCTATTAATGTAATTTGAACCCTGATTACCATTTAGGGTATGTTTTGTGTTATGTATTAAGGTTATCGTATCTTGGGACTAGTAACACCTTTTGAATGAACAACATATGTTCGTTATATTCCGCATTTAGTTATTGTATGTTGTTGGAGGTGAATGTTTGTATTGGATCGTGATGACCGAATCCGGGTATTTTGAGACCCGTATTTAGGGGTGTCACAGGTTGGTATCAAAGCTATAGGTTATAACCCTTGGGAGAAAGAGTCCTTAGGCTATAACCTGAGAGAATATAGAGGAATAGAAGGGGATAGAACTCATATAGAGTTATTTTTGGGTAGAAATTTATTATGATCTTAAAATTGAGGATTTGGATCATACGTTGGTGTTATTAAGCTTGTGGATAATTTGAGGAATGTGTATTGATGAGATAATATGGTAAAGTGAAGACCATTAAGTATGGACAATCCATTGTAAGCTGGAGTTATAGATATTCGAGGTAATTAGATTAATCATTTGATGCTATTGATCAATTCTGTGGCTATTGATCAATTTTTGTGGCTATTCATTATATAAGATATTGGAGTGATGTGGTATAGAGTTTCTTTGTGATGAAGAGAGGGTACCTTAGAATCTGTTGGGTTAAGGTTTACAAGAAGGAAATGATTGATTTGATAAATAATGAATATATCGATATTTTGAAGTGTTAGTTAAGTTATTAAGCTTTATGGTGGAATGCCAGGTGAGACAAAGGTAATGAACTCATATAGAGTTGTTAAGCAAAAGTTGAGAGTATTAAGATGAATGATTTTATATGCAAAAAAAAAAAATTTAAGAGATGACTGATGGCAATTTAGATTGTTTTGATGATTAGAAAGGAGAGACAACAGAGAGATTATAAGAAATGAACCGAGGGTAGATTTAGTGTCTGATCTGGAAAAAGTATCTAGAGATGGAACTGAATGATGAGATAATAGAAATCCCTAAGGAGGATCAATTGGAGCCGATATAAGGAATAAGTGGAGGAAATGAAAGAAAGAAAGATTAAGTCTGAGAGTTATAAGACCTTTGTGAGTCGTAATGAATAAAGAATAGTAGTCAATGTATATGTACTAGTATACCTATGCATGTAAGAAATGTGAATCTTAGTTTTTGTACAGCTAGCAGTATATCTGTTGTAAGTCCCAATTTTGTGTAAGTTGTGGAGTAGTTATGTGAATCCCATCTTGTTGTTAGTAACAGAGGGATACGTGGATATCAGGAATGTTATATGATGTAAGTAGTACGAGGTACTAAGATGAGCTTATTAGTATTTACTAAAGGTGCCTTGAGTTGATATGATGATGATACATCCCCACTTTTCAGATCTGGGGGAATGGAGTTCTTATTAATCCCATCTTTTGTGTCTTAATGGGATAGTTAACATTTATAGGAATATGCCGGAATTATAAGTGTTTGACACACTAAGGGGTGTATGAATATAAATGTGGTATTATTATTACATGATTGATTGTGATCGATTTGTGCCTTGACTCTTAAATGATAACATCAGTAGAATTTTGCACGATGTGTAAAACAAGAAGGATTTATGTAAGGTTTTGTTTAGAACAAACAATGCTGTCAAGGAGACAACCCCGATACACGAGGGTGGAAGAGTCAGTGAATAACGAGGAGGGTCATACTGACCCCAAGAGGACCTTTGCGAACTTGTTAGAGGAAACGATGCAAGGCAGACCAGCCATTGCAGTTGTTTGGCCATGAAATCACATGGAAAACTTTACGGGTTTCAAATTACTAGGACCACCGGAGTTTCGTGGGAATATGGATTTGAGTGAAGCCCAGACATGGGTAGAAGAAATGGAGAATGTTTTCAAGGTCGCAAGAGTGACCGAAGAACAGAAGACTTCGTTTTCCACTTTCATGAGGAAGGGTGAGTCAAATTACTGGTGGAAGGCGAATAGAAGCCGAGCTGGGGAAGGCGCGACTGCGTGGACTCGTTTTAAGGAGCTGTTTTTCAAAAAAATTACTTTCTAGAAAGCACGCAGGCAAGTATGGAGATAAAATTCTTGGATCTGAAGCAAGATGATATGTCGGTAGCAGAGTACGCAACGAAGTTTAACAAACTAGCTAGGTTTGATCCACACCAAGTGGACACCGGAGCTAGGCGAGCGAAGAGATTTGATCAAGGGTTGAAGCCCTAGGCGTATAGTAAGGTTATGGTTTTGCAGATCAACACATTTCCTACGTTACTTAAGGAAGCAATCGTTGTCGAGGAGGAAATGAAGCGTTGACAAAGCACAACCAAGATCAAAAAAGCCATGATGGTCACAAGGAAGGATGTCGTGGGGTCTAAGGACGTGGTGTCAGGTATCATCCCAATCAATGATATAAATGCTTATGTGTTATTCGATTCGGGTGCTACCTGCTCTTTTTTTCGAAGAATTGCTAAAATGTTAGACTTACCTTGTGAAAAGTTAGAACACCCTATGAACGTAGAAGTAGCAAATAAGGAAATTATCCCCGTAGAATGCATTCATAGGATTGTTGTGCCGAATTGCGAGGATTTAAGCTCAGCGTGGATTTGATACCGATTCGTTTGGGGGAGTTCGATGTAATCCTTGGAATGGATTGGTTATCGATTCACGGAGCAGTCATCGACTGTAAGAAAAAGTGTGTACACCTGAAGACTTCTAATAAGTCGAAGGTAGTATTCTATGGTAGTAAATTGCCGAGACAATCTTGTTGTCTAACGATGATGCAAGCTAAGAGATTTCTGAAGAAGTGTTGTATAGGTTATTTGGCTCATGTAGTTGATACTCGTCGAGTCGAGGGCGAACCAAGTCAGATACCTGTCGTAAGGGAATTCACAGATGTCTTTCCAGATGAAATTTCGGGATTACCGCCGGATAGGGAGGTAGAATTTGTAATTGACTTGGTGTCGGGAGCCGCACCAATATCGAAGGCGCCGTATCGCATGGCACCGGTAGAAATGAAGGAGCTAATGGTTCAATTGCAAGAACTGTTGGATAAAGGTTATATCAGACCGAGCGTGTCACCATGGGGAGCGCCAGTTCTGTTCGTAAAGAAGAAGGATGGATCGTTAAGGCTCAGTATCGATTACAGGGAATTGAACAAGGTTACGATTAAGAACAGGTACCCGCTACCCAGAATAGACGATCTATTTGATCAACTCAAGGGAGCGAAATACTTTTCAAAGATTAATTTAAGGACAGGCTACCATCAGCTAAGGGTGAGACAGGAGGATATCCCGAAGACGGCATTCAGAACTCGTTATGGACATTTCGAGTTTCTGGTAATGTCATTTGGACTAACAAATGCACCATCGACATTCATGGATATGATGAACAGAGTGTTCAAGCAGTACTTGGACAAGTTCGTGGTAGTATTCATCGATGACTTCTTGGTATATTCAGTGACAGAGGAAGAACATGCTGAACATCTAAGGATTATTTTGGAGGCATTAAGAAGGGAGAAGTTGTATGCGAAGTTTTCAAAGTGTGAATTTTGGTTGCAAAGGGTGCAGTTTCTAGGTCACGTCATTGACCGGGATGGTGTTTCGATAGACCCAGCAAAGGTGGAAGCCATTATCAACTGGGAGCAGCCGAGGACGCCGACGGAGATCAGGAGTTTCCTAGGGTTAGCGGGATACTATCGGAGATTCGTCCAGGATTTTTTGAAGATAGCATCATCGTTGACCAATCTAACCAGAAAGACGGTAAAGTTCGTTTGGACGGAGAAGTGCGAGGAGAGTTTCATGGAGCTGAAGAAAAGACTTAACCAAGCACCAGTGTTGGCTTTACTGGACGACACTGGGGGTTTTGTAGTATACAGTGATGCGTCACACAAAGGCCTCAGTTGTGTACTAATGCAGCATGGCAAGGTCATTGCGTACGCTTCACGTCAGCTGAATGGGAACACGGTTGAGGTTGAGTACAGCGTATCATCTTCAAACTGAGAGCCAGAGCGAGCGAATGATTCAGACCTTAGAAGATATGCTTCGGGCGGTCATGATGGATTTAAAGGGCAGCTGGGATGACCATTGCCACTGGTGGAGTTCGCTTACAACAACTGCTATCACGCTAGTATCGGTATGCCACCGTACGAAGCGCTATATGGAAGGAAATGCCGAACCCCGATGTGTTGGGACGAGGTTGGAGAGCGAAGACTGTTGAGACCTGAATTGGTGCAGCAAACTACAGATACAGTACAACTGGTCAGGAATCGTCTGGTAGCAGCTCAGGATCGCCAGAAGAAATATGTCGACTTACATCGTCAGAAGAGAGACTTTAAAGTTGGTAGGTTTGTGTTTTTGAAGGTATCTCCCTGGAAAGGGAAGATCCATTTTGGGAAGAAGGGCAAATTGAGCCCTAGGTTCATAGGACCGTTCGAGGTATTAAGGCGAATTGGCGAAGTGGCGTACGAGGTAGCGTTACCTCCTGAACTTGAACACATTCACAACGTGTTTCATGTGTTAGTGTTGCGGTCGTATAAACCAGACTACAAGCACGTTATCTCGTATGAACCAATCCAAGTCGAGAAAGATTTATCGTACGAGAAAATTCCTGTTCAGATACTCGACAGGAAGGAACAGAAACTGAGAAATAAGATCATCTATTCCGTCAAGGTTCTCTAGAGGATTCACGCAGTCGAAGAAGCTACGTGGGAACTCGAAGAGAAGATGAAAACAAATTATCCTTTTCTATTCGAGTAACCTTATTTTGCAATTCCGAGGACGGAATTTTTATAAGGGGGGGGGGATGTAGTGCCCGTGAATTTTAAACGTCATTATTAATTAAATATATAAATTAAATTTTTAATGAGTTAGTTTGTGTGCTTATTTGAACCTTTTGTGTTCATTGGTAGCCTACATGACTAGGTGATGAATTGTTTTAAGTTGAGTAAAGGAGGTCACTAATAGTATAGTTAAATTAGTGAACAAGCCTTAAGGTTTAATATCAATTAAATTGATAAAGTAGTTACTAATTAATCATGCAAGTAAATTGAATATACTTAGTATATTGAATTGAGTAAATTAATTAATAAAAGTATTAATTAATGAGAATATTGTCACATTGAATAATAAAATTTAATAGTTCAATTAGTAATCAATTTCTAATTGATTAACTTATTTAATTAAGGAACTAAGACCGATTATTTATTTGATCATAGGTGTAGTAATTAATAGTGTGGCAAATTAATTAATCAATCATTGGGTTAAATTAAATGACCCAATATTGCATTAAATAGATTTAGATTTTATTAGCCTAATTATGTTACAAGTTAAAGAGATATGTGTAAGTAATTAAATTCCATAAGATTGGAAATAGAAACCCTAAATAAACAATTAGGGTAATACATATTAAAATTGTTAAACTATGTTTATTACCTATTAAGCCCTATTAAGCCTTTTAAGGCATGAAATTATGTCAATCAACTTGCTTTATTTGGTAACTCTTACACAAAGGACAAGGTTGTCAAGCTCCCATTGGTGGAAAATCTAATTAGCACACTTAAAGATAAGATTAAGGCTAAATGGAAGGGATAAGGTGAACTCTTATATCCAATGGGTAAGAAATATGTGGGGGATAATAGCATGACTTCTAATTTAGCATTATACTTGCAAGTATTCTATCCTTTCATTTCATTTCAAGTTCATTTCTTCTTTTCATCTCCTTCTTTCATTTCTCCCAAGCAAGAACACAAAGTGAGAGCTTAGAGAGAAAAAGAGAGTGAGATTAGCATAGTTCATGCATCCCAAGTTCATCACATACTTTGGTAGATCAAGGAGAGTAGCTACAAGATCAAGGTGAAACCCTAAATCATTTTCTTCTTTCTTACTTTATTTTATTTTTATATTTTTTGAGAGATTTTGTTCTAAGACTCAAGAATCATTAGATATTCATGCTTTATGTATAGATCTAATCCTCTTGAGTGTTAGAATGGAGATTCAAAGGAAGAAAAGGAACTTATGTTCTTAAAGGGTAAAAACCTTAGTTTTCTTCACTTGGATCACCCATAACTTGATATCTACAACTTGGATTTATGATCCGTCGAAGGAGGGTGCTAGATTCATGAGTTAGCTAGTAAACCCAAGTGGTAGAACACAAATCCAATAATTTTTGAAGTCTTGGGGGCTATTTTTCCAAAACAGTCCAGCTATAAAACTTAAAACTTTAAAACCCTAAAAGCTTGCTGTCCTCGTTTTTCCAAAGGTTGTTTCGGCCAGTTATAAATCTTTTAAAAATCTGGGAAACATCACAGAGGTACCTTAAGAAGTTGTCTACAAGTAGGAAAAAGAACGAACACGTTTCGATGTGTAGTTTTTGTGTAATGGCTTTTACCGTGAAGGACTCCTAAATATTTATACCCTGATGTCTCACTGTGTATACCTTGAAAACATATGACATTTTTACAGTCTGTTTATGTATAGTATGAGAGTGTAACCTGAAAATTTCAGAATTTTTTGAGCAAAACTCGATTTATGAAAAATGTAACAAGATTCAGAGGTTTTGGGTACTTTAAATATAGTAAATCACTTTATAAAATTCCAGGAAAATTGGTGGATCATTGTTGGATCATATACTATCCAGATCCAGAGGATAATAATTTTCAGAGCCTATTTTCTATTTTTCATAATAATGTTATAGTTATGGTTAAAAGAAAATAAATGGTTAAATGATGTCATAAATAAGGAAAATGTGATTTTTAAGCTTGAATACTCGTAATATTATATATTCTAACTATTGAGGGGTATTTTGGTAATATTTAATGAGAAATAATATTTATGACCTTTTATGGGTAGTAAAGGAGTTGTTTAATAAAGGGTAAAACAATTAGAATAAATTGTTTATTCGCCTAATAACTTATTAAAATATTACTATGATATTTGTAATATAAGAATTCGATATTTTTTAGTAAACAAAGAAATATTGAGGTTAAAACTTCATGGAAATATTATTGAATGAGTAATAATATTTGTTTTAAGCATTAATAAATGATTAAGATGTTATTAAAATGGCTAATAATATTAGATTAAAATATTATTAATGATATGAGAATTAAAATATTATTAAGAGATTAATAATATTAGATTAAAGTATTATTGGATGATTAAAATATTATTAAGATGTTAATAACATTAGTAAACGAATAAAAGTGTTATTAGTGGACTAATAATACCAAGAGGTGAATTAAATATTATCAGGATTGATAATATTAAGTGTCTTATAGGATTTACGATAGTTTATTAACTTATGTGTGCCATGTGATTTGCTTAATTGTTAAATAAATAGCATAAGTAAGCGTATTGATATACAACTACGCAGTACTAATTGGTAGATCGACGTTATCAATGTTAGGTTCTTCAAGGCCAATTAGTTAAAGCTAGAATTACTTGTAGCTGAGCAAACAGGCAAGTTCCCTAACTTCATTCTTTCAGTATATTGAATGCAAGTTCTATCTTACTCAACTTTTATATTGAGCAAATTTCTAAACCTTATGCATTATTTTTAATTCGTGCAAAAAGGTATATATTGTTGCAAGTTATTCTTTAAGCTTGAATCTTATCTCCAAGTATGCTTTAAGTGGTTTAATTATTTTTAAAATTATTCTACGTCTTTGTATTTATTGACATTCTCACTCGTGCATTTGAATTCGTATATTTATTTAAGTTCAGAAATTTGTGAACTATTCATGGTTAAGTCTGAACCCTTGTTCGGTCAGGCAAGTATTTGAGAATTTATAAAAGCTATCCGAACCAATCGATGGTAAGGATTCTTAAACTAAATGGACACCCCTTTTATTATAGGGGAGTACCCCAGGTACCGGATATAAGGTACAAACAGCAGAGTTAAATGTTATGCATACACATAGCGTACGCGAGGCTGATCCCCTCAAGTACTTATTCTGTAGCCAGTAACCAGAGGGTCAACTAGCTATTGACTCCTTTGGAAGTTATTGTTCAGAGTCTACTTGACTATTAATTGTTCTAAAAGCAATAATCGTTCTTACTTCTGATATTTATATTGTTGAATTCTTTTTTTTTTTCTATATTCCATTCATCATGATATATCCTTTATTGTCATAGTTTAAACTTGCTGAGCAAACTCGTTGCTCATCCTTGCTATATCATGACTTTCATTGCAGTTAAACCCGAGACTTCAAGGAAGGGCAAGGGTAAAGAAAAGATGAAGTGATAGGCTTCACGTAGCTGGCTTTATTTTATGCTTAGTTTAATTTGCTATTAATGTAATTTGAACCCTGATTACCATTTAGGGTATGTTTTGTGTTATGTATTAAGGTTATCGTATCTTGGGACTAGTAACACCTTTTGAATGAACAACATATGTTCGTTATATTCCGCATTTAGTTATTGTATGTTGTTGGAGGTGAATGTTTGTATTGGATCGTGATGACCGAATCCGGGTATTTTGAGACCCGAATTTAGGGGTGTCACATAACTCCTCCCGGACAACAAGTTTTTGGCGCCGTTGCCGGGGAATCTTATTGTTTAATATTTATTTCCATATTAGTTATAATCAATTCAATCTTAATTTAAACGTTTTATTTTTATTTTTATTTATTTCTTTTTCTATTTTACTTCCTTGTGAGGTACACCATGGCCAACTATGACTATCAGTGGCCGTATACGAGAATGACGCAACCAAGAGCGGCAGGGATTTATGAATTCGATGAATTGTCAGCACAGATTGAGACACTTTCGAGGATGATTGACGCTTTTGCAGTACAACGTAGTCAAAGTGTGGAGGTGATTTGTGATTATTGTGCTGGAAATCATCCGAGTCATCAATGTGCCATCAATTTTGAGTCGATGCAGTATGGTGGCAATTTCGATGATTACCCCAACAGTTATGCCTATCCAAACAACTATCATCAAGATTGGGGGTATCAGCCGGATTTTCATGGAGTCATAATAATCAAGTCCAAATCTTTGCTCCAGGTCACTCATACACTCCAAAATCTAAGGATTCAGCCTCTCCACATGAAGAAAGGAAAACTGAGTTTGGGGGAGACCTTGGCGAGGTTTATTACAGCTATGGACGAAAGAATGAGTGATCAAGATCAGTTGTTGAACTTAGTGGATTTAAATATAAAAAGCCAAGCAGTGTCGATTCGAAATCTTGAGAACCAGATGGGACAGCTTATCAACGCAGTCAACAGTAGCTATCATTGTGTATGGCCCAGTGACGTGGTTCTCGAGGCTGATGGATTGCCCATGTCAAAGCTGCAACCGGATGTGCTAATTGATGATGATTTTGATATGGAGGAGAATAGTGGGGATCAGGAAGATACAGCCGAAGAAAATCTAGCCGTGAGTTCCGACGCTGATGTACTGATTTTGTTAGTGCCCCATGTGCCTTCTTCACCAAACCACCACAATCCGGGTAGTTTTGCAATCCCCTGCCCAATTGGTACTTATATCGTCGGCAAAGCTCTATTTGACATCGGAGCTAACATGAATCTGGAGCCATGGTGGGATGAGAAAGGGGTCTATAAGAAGTTAGTTGATGAACCAGTTGTGTTCAAAAAGTTTCAATTCAATATTCCGTTCACAAACACAATGGAGCATAAGCCTGGCTATTTGAAGGTTATAAAGGAGATTCTACAGGAAAAGAGTATGCTAGGTGATTTTGGATCAATGGCCCTTACAGAAGCAAAGCCCTCAGACGTGTCATTATTAATACTGGATGGAGGATTCCTTAATTTTCGAAGAGGCATTGGATAAAAAAGGAAGTAGTCAGGCTGAAAGACTCTAAATCAAGTGCTTGATGGGAGGCAACCCAATTATTTTATTAGTCTTAGTATTTTAGTTTTCTATATTTTTGCATTTAGTTAGGATAGTAATAGTTAATTTCTAAGAATTTTAGTGCTTTGTTAGTCTCTCATGCTTCTAAAAAGGTTGTGCTAATCCATGCTATGCTATGTTGCTTTGAACAGGTAAAAGGTTTTGGGATTGTAGCAATTGAAGAGAGGAGGAAAAAATTAAAATTTTCAAAAACAAGGATTCTCGCCCCGGCGAGATCCCAAGGCAAAAATGTTCGCCCCGACGAGATCAGTTTAAAAAAAAAAACTTTTAATTTGAAATCCCTCACCAACCTTCAACGAAATCTCTAATCCGACTTCTTCCATTCGAAATCAATCAAAGATGTTCGTGAGGATGAATCCGAGTGCAGTTCCAGTTCCAGTTTCCCGAGCCTCAGTCGTTGCCAGTTTTTCTATCATCCAGACTCTAATGATGTCGATCACGCCGTTTGACCAGTCAGGGAAGTCCTCCGTTTTAATTTATTTATTTTGCAAACAATGAGGACATTGTTCATTATGAGTTTGAGGGTGGATTTGCTGTCATTATATATAGTCATGTCATACTGCATTACATAATTGTTTAGTTCACGTACTATGCATTGCATATTGTAGGAATAGTTTAATAAAAAAGTAAAAATTTAAAAATCACAAAAATATTTTTTTTGTTTTTATTGCATTCTTTTATAAAAGTTAGGATCATATAAAATTGCATTTAGGTTAGTTTGAGCAATGAATTGATGTAGAGTATTTAAGGAAGGCCAATGATGAAAATTGTGATCAGTTAGCTAATTAGTTTAGCAAGACGATTTAGGAGTGCTAAATTATGAATTTTGACTGTTCCTGATTTTGTCAAGCTTAAGACCCTTTTAATTCTTTTATGCACATATCCATTTGGTTGAGTTAGTTTTAACTCTGAGGAAGTTTATATGTTAAATGCTCATGGAAGATATTTCTGAACTCTATATCTTGTTTGATCATAACTTAAAGTGTAATATGAGGAAGAATATAATTTGGGAGAAATCTTGGTTAATTTGAAAAACAAATTGAAAATTTTGAACCTTCCCCAATTGAAAAAATGGATCATGTGGTGGGTTGAGATGGAGCGTAAAACGCACTCACTCATAAACACATGCAGCAAGATAGAGCGTAAAACGCACTCGTTCAATTGAAGGTGAGAAGGAGCGTAAAACGCACTCACTAAAAAAAAGAGAATGAAAAGAGAAAAAAATTATTTGAATTTGTGGGGAAGGGTTTTAAAAGGAGCTTAAATATTTTAAATAACCTTGTGATCTTCTAGTGATGTTTTTCTATATTTGCTTTGAGTTGTGGAAGATAAGCATATAGAGTTTTTGTTGTTATACTGACCTTTTTGATATCTTTGATGATGTATTTGGTTTCATGAGCTTCTTTGAGTGTTTTTTTCGCTAGTTTGATACATTTGGATTCACACACACACGAAAGGGTTGAAAGTAAGATGATATTGGTGATAAGTTGATTTCTTGATGGTGCATAAATTTGAATTCTTGCTCAATTGTTAGTTACTGATCTTTGAGGTCTGATATTTATAATCTATATTGATTGATTGCTCGGTCGTAATACATCATGCATCTGCATTCATTTAGATAGGTTTGTTTATTTTTGTTTTTCTTGTGTTTTTGCTTGAGGACAAGCAAAGATTTAAGTTTGGGGGTACTTGATGAGTGGGTTTTATACTTACGAATTAAGTACGTTTGACTTGATAATTTGTTAGTTCTTAAGTATTTTAAGTTAGTATTAGATATTTATAGTGTTTTTATGTTATTTTGTAGGAATGAGCAAGGAAACGCAATTCGAACATCTTTTGGAGTACAACATGCGAGCAAGTGCGAGAAGGGAAGATTACAGGTCTTTTAACATTAAAATAGATGCATGTTCTTGGTTTGGAACTTGGATTTTATTGTAGATTTACTTCTTAGCTTTCTGGAACATTTTGAATCACCTCAATCGGAGTTCGGATGCGAGAGTTATGACATTTTTATCAACAAAGATCAAGGTTTGGAGTTGTCATTTACATAACAGCCACTTCAAGCTCAATTTCAACCATGCTCCAGCCTGAATCTCTCAATTCTCAAAGAACGAAAGTTGTAGATCTCGTCGATATCTTCGATTTGGTAGGTGGCAGGCCTCGTAACTCCTCCCGGATCACAAGTTATGGCCATTTTACCAACAGATGTCGAAGCAGAAAATATTTTCATCTTTGTGTTAGTTCTTATTCTTAGTTTTGATTTAAATAGTTTAATCATTATTCAAATTTCCAACTACTAGTACTATATCAATTCAATTTTATTTAAACAATCACAATTTGAATAATGATTAAACTATTTAAATCAAAACTAAGAATAAGAACTAACACAAAGATGAAAATTCAGATTTTTAAAGGCTTAAGACTACAATATTTGTAGATGTAGGAATAACCCTTCCCTAAACTATTTAGGATTAGGGTTTCTATTATAATTAAACTCATTTAGTTAATTATGCTCCTAATCCAATTAGGAATTCAGGAGAGAGTACTTCTATTAATTAATTCCCAATTCCTATTAGGAATTAAATAATAGTAATAGTAATAATAATAATAATAATAATAAGACTCTTATTAATTTATATTTAATATTTCCAAAACATTAAATAATAAATATTAAGGTATTTAATTTATTCTATCTCCATAGATTAAATTAAATACACTTAACTTATTATTACAATTATCTCATTTACTTCTTAAATAAATATTTTCCTTTCGCGGATTGACCCTTTAGGTTCTCCATATTAAACCGGTTTTAAATAAATCAATTAGAACAATTCTAATCTTATTTAAATAAATAAATTAAACTATTTAATTTATTTAAATAAATAATATTTATTCTACAATAAGGGTAAGCCCTTTAGCGATTAACGACTTTTCAGATAATATAGATTTCAACATTAATCACAAAAGAACCTTTCACTACATAGTTACCGTATAAGTCAATCCTTCTACCATACAATGTCCCAATTAAATATAAGACATGGAATTACTGTCAAGTCTTATTTTATTTAATTATATGTATTTCGATTCTTAAATGCACAGCTCTAAATAATACAAATTAGAAACTACTTTCTAATTTCATTCTACCTTGGCCAAGGACTATTGAGTTATCATTTATCGAATCACATAGGACATTCACATCTTTTACTAGACGAGGTAGATTCTTTATTGATCATTCACCTATCTCCATGTACAACTAATTATACCCAATCATACCCTTTGATATACCCAAAAGGTCTTAAGGGACATGTCAAAGTATAACTCATCATACACAAGATACTATGATGATCTCAAGTCCAAGGATCGCTTGTACTACTATCACTAGAGGAATTCCTATTGACAGGCGAGTAAAACTCCATTAGGTATTCCTTAGCGAGTCACGTTCAGTGAACTTATTCTCCAATAAGCACCTACAGACTTGCTTTAGTGTCTCCACACAAATGATTATGAGATCAATCATCTTCTTCTTAAGAGCAAGCAACGCATGTACTAATCTATCCGGATTCACTAATCCCCTTTTTAGTAATCCAACGATTAAGAACGATTTTAGTTTGTGAGCTATCTAGAATTTAGATCTCATTAGCATGATCACCATCATGATTCTAAAAGTATTGCTCAAAACTATGGGTTTATCACATTTAATATAACAGCACTATGTAGATAATATAAAATGACTTTTAAGAAAATCAATTCTTTTATTAATAAATGAATAAGATTATAAAGTATATGCTACATCATATCAAATATGATTGGCTTGTGTGCATACTACTTTCAATCTCCCACTTGCATTAAAGCCAATCGCCATGGTATCTAATACCCTTCTTCTCTAAGTGACGGTCATCCTACTGTTGGATAAAGCTTCAGTAGATGGATATGCAATGTTGTTCTCGAGAGTCCACTATCTCTATAGTGACTTTTCCTCTTTCAATGATTCCACTAATCAAATGAAAGTGCCGCAACACTTGTTTGAATCTAAGATGAGACTTAGGAACTATTCCTAGTTCTGTAATGAACTTTTCATTCAAACAATCAACTTGCAGCTTCATTTATAGCTATATACTTTGTCTTTGTCACTAAACCAGCAACTCTTTGCTGTTTGGAACTTTTCCAATTCACTGCACCACCTTTCAAGGTAACTATTTACCTTAAAGTGGATTTGTTATCGTCTTGGTCAGTCTGAAAAAACTTGAGTCTGTTTAGCCCTCTAGTTTTAATTCAGACCTATCATAAATCATGATCACATCTTCAGTACTGGTTAAGTGCTTAAAGATGTTTATCACTGTCTTACAGTGATTATCTCCAGAATATGACTGATCAACATCAAGCCTTGTATATTCATTGCATACATGATAGTAACTCATGCGATCTCTCTTTCAATTGGAGACAATTTTAGAGAGATACACTCCATGGCTCATCATCATGAGACCTCTTTTGGAGTTTTCCATGCTAAACGCCTTTAGCATCAAATGAATATACATTCCTTGGGTCAAGTCAAACATCCTTTTAAATCTATCTATATAGATTTATATCCCAATGTATAGGATGCTCCTCCCAAGTCATTTATGGAGGAATGTTTAGACAATTTTATCTTTACTGATTGCAGCATTGGTGTGTTATTCCTTATCAGTAGTATATCAAGATATAATACCAAGAATGTCACAGCGTTCCCACTGAACCTTTTGTACACACTAGGTTCATTCTCGTTTTTTGATAAAATCAAACTCTTTTGATTGTCTCATCAAAACGAATGTTCCATCTTTGAGAAGTTTGCTTCAATCCATCAATGGATCATTATAGCTTCAAACACGATTTGCTTTAACCTTTGAAACAAATTTCTCTGGCTGTATCATACATACATTCTCCTCAAGTCTTCATTGAGGAAGGGTGTCTCCACATCCATTTTGTCAGATTTCGTAATAAGCTGCAATCACAAGCAAAATCCAAATGGACTTGAGCATTACCCGGTAATAAGGTTTTATCACAGTCAACTCCTTGACTTGAAAAACCTTTTAAACAGGTCTGGTCATATAGGTCTCCACCTTGCCATTTGCCCCAGTCTTTCTCTTAAAGACCCATATTCACACTCTAGGCAATATGCCCTTTTGTGGAGTAACCAGAGTCTATACTTGGTTCTCATACATGGAGTCCATTTCGGATTTCATGGCCATCTGCCATTTCTCTGAGTGTCTTCTTGATGAGGTCATCACAAGCTCGGGAATGCATGACGGCTATGGAGCGGACTCTGTGCAAGTTCCGGTTGGACCCGTGACGAGAGCACGAGCTAAACGCTTCAAGGAAGGGCTTCATGGTTTGATTCGAGAGATGAGGGACGAAATTGGTTCGAGTTCGAAGGCTAGTAAGATGGAATATAAATACGTAAATGTATTGCAAGTGTACGAGCCAAGTCAAGACGCGAAGGAAGCAAGAGGATCCAGAGTTTTTGAGAAAGTCGAATCCGAATTGGAAGGATTCCAACTACTTTTCTAATTCAAATTTGGACATGGATTTTCTTAATTATTAGGCTATTTATTTTCAGCATGTTTTAGATTCCTACTATAATTAGAATGTTTGATAAGTAGGATTTAATTTCCTTATTGTTTAATAGTTAGGATTTGGTTTCCAAATTAATTTGGTAAGCTAGGATTTGATTTCCAGTTGATTTTATAATTCCTATTAGGATTAGGATTACTTTTGAGTAGTATAAATAGGGGACATAGATGATGTATTTGATACACTTCAATCAGATTTATTCAATACAATTATTTGTGAGATTATTCTCTACTTTTGGTTCTTTGAGAATTTCTAGGTTACTTCTAGTTTTTCTTTGAGATTCAAGTTTGACTTATCATACAACAATACATAGTTGTGTGTGGCGTCTTCTACCGCATCAATCGTCGATTGTACCGAGATTACCGCTTACATATAAGCGAGGGGTCAAGGTGTCGTTGGTGTCCATTCAACGCAGATTTTCAAGGCGAGCAATTGTACCAAGATTACCGTCTACATATAGGCGAGGGGTTAAGGTGTTGCAAGCTATCCACCGTTCAACTTTGCTAGAAACGATCCGGGCGACGACCACTTCACGCAAGCGTGCCGTGGAGTCTATCATTTGGTATCAAAGCTAAGTTCCTAGCGAGTTACTTATCCTTTATTTTTCGTGTTTGAATATATATTGAAGAAAAAAAAAAGTTCAAAAAAAAAAAAAAAAAAACGTTAAAAAAAAACGTGAAAAAAAAAATCGTGAGAAAAAAAAAAGTGAGAAAAAAAAAAAAATTATTTGTTGCGATTAAGTGTGTTATCATTGAGATATTCATACCTCCTATAATTGTTTCGTGATAAGTTATTTTTGAATTGATTTGAAAACTGTGATATTATTTAGGAATTCAAAAAGAACCTAGAAGAGAGAATTTGAGTGGTAAAAGGCAAGAGTAGTGAGAATATTAGAGGGTAAAAGCCTAGTTGAGTGCATACACGAGAGATTCATCATTGTTGAGCGAAACACGTAAGGGAGTGGTAAGGAAAATTATTGTTTTTCTACTAACCTTTGTTTTGCAGCTAATCATGTCTGGTATGAAGGATAAGGGGTTGTTTGGAGAAGGATCTACAACAAAAGATCAAAAGAGTGAATCAAAAATAGACACGGACGTCCTATTACAGCAAGTAATTCGGAAGTTGGATCTCTTTGATAATGAATTTGAGAGGTTGGAAAGCATTCAAAGGGAGCATTCACAGATTATTATGGGCTCTCAAAAAAAGGAGAAGGTTCAGAAAAGGGAGAATAGGAACAACGAGGAGGATTCCTACGAAGAGGATTTTGACCCAGATCTTCGAAGGCGATTTGAGGCCAGGGACAGAAGATATAGGGATAGAGAAGATAGGAATCGGGTAGATGATAACTTGGAAAGTATTAAATTAAAGATTCCATCTTTCCAAGGGAGGAGTGATCATGAGGCTTATCTTGATTGGGAGAAGAAGATAGAATGGGTTTTTGAAGTTCAAAACTATTCGGAGCGCAAGAAGGTACAGTTGGCAGCTACAGAATTTACAGATTATGCCGTCACTTGGTGGGATCAATTGAAGACTAGTAGGATGAGATGTGGTGAGCGGCCAATTGAGACTTGGGCTGAGATGAAGACAGTTATGAAGAAAAGATTTGTACCAAGCCACTATCATCGGGATTTGTTTCGGAGTTTGCAGACTTTGAAGCAAGGGAGTAGGAGCATGGAAGACTACTACAAGGAGATGGAGATGTTAATGGCTAGAGCTAACATCGATGAGGACAGCGAGGCAACAATGGCTCGATTTTCAGCAGGTTTAAATTGGGATATAGCTGATTTGGTGGAGCGACATCATTACGTGGCATTGGAGGATATGGTGCACATGGCCACCAAGATTGAGAAGCAGCTTAAGAGGAGAGGTGGTCCAAAGTCAAATCCTACCACAAGCTCATCATGGAAGTCTAATGTTGTGAAACGTGAGGAAAAGCCATTTGTGAGCAAGCCTAAAGTGGAGCCAAAGCAAGAGACGACTAACCGTGGATTGCAAGGTAAAATTGAGAAACCTTCTTTTAGTCGTAATAGAGATATTGTATGCTTTAAATGCGAAGGAAGGGGACATATTTCCAGCCAATGTCCTAATCAAAGAACTATGTTGTTACGTGACGATGGGGAGGTGGAGACAGAGGAAGAGGAAAGTGACAATGATTCTATGCCACCTTTAGAGGAGATAGATGAGGATGCTATACATGGGGAGATTCTAGTCACTAGAAGAGCACTTAGTACACAGGTGAAGGAGGAAAGCAAAGAACAACGAGAGAATCTTTTTCATACTAGGTGTCTTGTGAATGGGAAGATCTGTTGTGTAGTCATAGATGGAGGTAGTTGTACGAACGTGGCTAGTACGACTATGGTAGAGAAATTGGGATTGGCTACATCCAAACATCCACAACCGTATCGATTGCAATGGCTCAATGACAGTTCAGATATAAAGGTGACCAAGCAGGTGTTGGTTCCATTCTCTATTGGGCGATATGTGGATAAGATTTTGTGTGATGTGGTGCCTATGCAGGCAGGGCATTTGTTGCTTGGTAGACCATGGCAGTTTGATCGGAGAGTTACACATGATGGTTTCACTAATGAGTATTCGTTTGTGCATGAAAAGAGAAAAATTACTTTACGTCCTATGTCACCACAACAAGTGCATGAGGATCAGATTCACTTGCAAAAAGATAATGTACAAAAAAAAGAGAGTGATGAAAAGAAAAATCAAGAGGGACAAAATAGTGAGCGAAAAAATAAGAGAGAAAAAGAAAGAGAGAAAGAAAGAGAAGATGAGAGAAAAACAAATATCTATGCAAAAAAAAGTGATGTGAGGCGAGCGTTGATTTCTAAACAGCCGATGATTATACTTTGGTATAAGGAGGCGCTTTTGAATACTAACGCTAACAGTTTATCTTTGCCTAGTGTTGTTTCTTCTCTCTTGCAGGATTATGCGGATGTGTTTCCCGTGGAGCTACCTCAAGGATTACCACCTATTCGGGGAATTGAACATCAGATTGATTTCGTGCCCGGTGCTACCATTCCGAATCGACCAGCTTATCGGAGCAATCCCGAGGAGACGAAGGAGTTACAAAAGCAAGTTGGTGAGCTAATGGAGAAAGGGTTCGTAAGGGAGAGTATGAGTCCGTGTGCAGTTCCTGTGATTTTGGTGCCAAAGAAGGATGGGAAATGGCGAATGTGCATCGATTGTCGAGCGGTAAATAATATTACGGTAAAATATCGACATCCCATTCCTCGTTTAGATGATATGTTAGATGAATTGCATGGATCTTGTGTGTTTTCAAAAATTGATTTAAAAAGTGGGTATCATCAAATTCGTATGAAAGAAGGGGATGAATGGAAAACAGCTTTTAAAACAAAGTATGGTTTGTATGAGTGGTTAGTGTTACCTTTCGGTTTAACTAATGCTCCTAGTACTTTCATGCGTCTAATGAATCATGTTTTGCGTCCGTTCATAGGCAAATTTGTTGTTGTGTATTTTGATGATATTCTGATTTATAGCAAAAACTTGGAAGAGCATGCATTGCATTTAAAATCTGTTTTAGATGTACTTCGTAAAGAAAAGTTGTTTGCTAACATGGATAAATGTACATTTTGCACGGATAGAATTGTGTTTCTTGGCTTTGTTGTGAGTTCACAGGGAGTTCAAGTCGATGAGGAGAAGATACGTGCAATCCGGGAATGGCCGAGTCCAACAAATGTGAGCCAAGTTCGAAGCTTTCATGGATTGGCTAGTTTTTACCGACGGTTCGTGAGGAACTTCAGCGACATCACAGCACCATTAACGGAAGTGATCAAGAAAAGTGTAGGGTTTAAATGGGGTGATGAACAGGAAAAAGCGTTTAAATTGATTAAAGATAAATTGACTAACGCTCCTTTGCTTGTCTTACCTAACTTTGCTAAAACCTTTGAAATTGAGTGTGATGCTTCAGGTTTGGGAATTGGAGCTGTGTTGATGCAGGAAGGGAAGCCAGTGGCGTACTTTAGTGAGAAGTTAAATGGGGCAGCCCTAAACTATCCTACTTATGACAAGGAGATGTACGCATTGGTGCGAGCGTTGGAGACATGGCAGCACTACCTATGGCCTATAGAGTTCGTGATTCACACCGATCATGAATCATTGAAGTACTTGAAGGGTCAGCACAAATTGAACAAAAGGCATACGCGATGGATGGAGTTTATCGAGACATTTCCATATGTCATTCGATACAAGCAAGGAAAAGAAAACGTCGTAGCAGATGCTTTGTCTCGGAGGTATGTGTTGTTAAATACTCTTGATACGAAATTACTTGGTTTTGAACGAATCAAAGACTTATATGTTAATGACCATGATTTCTGTGAGGAGTTTAAAACTTGTGAGAAGAATGTTGTAGGTAAATACTTCAAAATTGATGGATTTTTGTTTCGTGAGAATAAATTGTGTATACCTGCATGTTCTTTACGTGAGTTGCTAGTTAGAGAGTCACATGGGGGAGGATTAATGGGTCATTTTGGTGTTGACAAAACTTTATCTGTCTTAAAAGAACATTTTTATTGGCCTCATATGAAACGAGATGTGGAAAGAATTTGTGATAGATGCATTACTTGTCGTCAAGCTAAATCTCGTGTTCAACCCCATGGATTGTATACACCATTGCCTATATCTAGTGAACCTTGGGTTGACTTATCTATGGATTTTGTGTTGGGTTTACCTAGGTCTAAGCATGGTCATGATTCTATATTTGTGGTCGTGGATAGATTTTCAAAGATGGCACATTTTATTCCATGTCACAAAACTGATGATGCATCCCATGTTGCTGATTTATTCTTTAGGGAAATTGTACGTTTGCATGGCATGCCTAAAACAATTGTTTCAGATAGAGATACTAAATTTTTGAGTTATTTTTGGAAGACATTGTGGTGTAAATTAGGTACTAAACTGTTATTTTCAACTACATGTCATCCTCAAACTGATGGACAAACAGAAGTAGTAAATAGGACTTTATCTGCATTGTTAAGGGCAATCATTAAGAAAAATATTAAGCATTGGGAGGAATGTTTACCACATGTTGAGTTTGCTTATAATAGATCTGTTCATTCTGCTACTAATTATTCGCCATTTGAAATTGTGTATGGGTTTAATCCTTTAACTCCATTGGATTTATCTCCATTACCTGTTTCTGAGTATACTAACATGGATGGAAAGCAAAAGGCTGAGTTTGTTAAGCAGATACATGAGAAGGCACGATTCAACATTGAGAGGAGGACGGAGCAATACACAAAACATGCCAATAAGGGTCGACGTCAAGTTGTCTTTGAACCGGGAGATTGGGTGTGGTTACACATGCGGAAAGAAAGATTCCCTGTTCAACGACGCTCAAAATTGCTTCCTAGAGGAGATGGACCGTTTCAAGTTCTTGAGCGCATTAATGACAATGCCTACAAATTGGATTTACCCGGTGAGTATAATGTTAGTGCAACATTCAATGTTATTGACCTAAGTCCGTTTGATGTAGGTGACGATTTGAGGACAAATCCTTCTCAAGAGGAGAGGAATGATGAGGTCATCACAAGCTCGGGAATGCATGGCGGCTATGGAGCGGACTCTGTGCAAGTTCCGGTTGGACCCGTGACGAGAGCAGGAGCTAAACGCTTCAAGGAAGGGCTTCATGGTTTGATTCGAGAGATGAGGGACGAAATTGGTTCGAGTTCGAAGGCTAGTAAGATGGAATATAAATACGTAAATGTATTGCAAGTGTACGAGCCAAGTCAAGACGCGAAGGAAGCAAGAGGATCCAGAGTTTTTGAGAAAGTCGAATCCGAATTGGAAGGATTCCAACTACTTTTCTAATTCAAATTTGGACATGGATTTTCTTAATTATTAGGCTATTTATTTTCAGCATGTTTTAGATTCCTACTATAATTAGAATGTTTGATAAGTAGGATTTAATTTCCTTATTGTTTAATAGTTAGGATTTGGTTTCCAAATTAATTTGGTAAGCTAGGATTTGATTTCCAGTTGATTTTATAATTCCTATTAGGATTAGGATTACTTTTGAGTAGTATAAATAGGGGACATAGATGATGTATTTGATACACTTCAATCAGATTTATTCAATACAATTATTTGTGAGATTATTCTCTACTTTTGGTTCTTTGAGAATTTCTAGGTTACTTCTAGTTTTTCTTTGAGATTCAAGTTTGACTTATCATACAACAATACATAGTTGTGTGTGGCGTCTTCTACCGCATCAATCGTCGATTGTACCGAGATTACCGCTTACATATAAGCGAGGGGTCAAGGTGTCGTTGGTGTCCATTCAACGCAGATTTTCAAGGCGAGCAATTGTACCAAGATTACCGTCTACATATAGGCGAGGGGTTAAGGTGTTGCAAGCTATCCACCGTTCAACTTTGCTAGAAACGATCCGGGCGACGACCACTTCACGCAAGCGTGCTGTGGAGTCTATCACTTCTACTCATAGCCTCATCGTATATAACTGGATCATCATCCTCTATGATGCGTACCTCATCATCATCCTCTATGATGAATCCATACCTCCCAGGTATCTTCGGTACTCTTCCAGATTTACGATTTGGTTGTGGTACAATAGGTCTATCTACAGGTTCCTCGGTTTGACTTAAAGTGTTTTGTGGTTCTTGAACTCCTTCAAGATCTATTACCCTCCCACTAGCTCCTTCAATAATAAACACCTTTATCTAAGAAGGCAGCGTGTAGGATTATAGTAATAATACCCTAAACTTTCTTTAGGATATCTCAGAAGTCTGCACTTGTCAGATTTTGTCCCAAACTTATCTTTGAAACCTTTTCACATAAGCTGGACAACCCCTTATCTTAACATACTTAAAAGTAGGAATCCTTCCTATCCATAACATTTATGGAGTCTTGGGCTCAGATTTTTGATGTTACCTTATTTTTGTAGATATGCAGCCGTTTCTAGGGCATAACCCCAGATGGATACTAGAATATCGGTAAAAATCATTATGGACTGCACCATGTCCAACAAGGTACAATTTCTCCTTTTAGATACACTAATCAATTATTGCGTATCAGGAGGTATCCATTATGAGAAAATACCATTTTGAGATGATCTAGAAACTCATTGCACAAGTATTCCTTCCTCGATCTGATCAAAGAATCTTAATACTTTGTCAATATGTTTCACTTATGAATTCTTTGAATATTTCAAATGATTCAGACTTTTATTTTATCAAATACACACATTCAACTCTTTGAATGACCATCTCTTTTTCTTTTATTAGTTTATTCAATTTGCAAAATATTTTTCATGTAAGTCAAGTATACAAAGTCTATCAAGTAATCTTCCAGTTTCAAACAAAACATTATCATTATAAATAGAACAAAACTTGTTCTTAAATATAATACCAGAACCTTCCTTGTCCAACAATGAAAATTCTAATATTTCTAATGAGAACTGGAACATAATAACAACTTATTAACTTAATAGACTTGCCCGTAAGCAATGCTAAACTATAAGTTCCTATGGTTAATGTAGCAACCTTTGCTCCATTCCCACACATAAGATTACTTACTCTTAGTTTAGCTTTCTACTTCTGCTTAGTCTCTGCATTGGATTGCATATGTGAGAACTACAGCCGGTATCCAATACCAAAGTAGAACCTTGACTTACAGAAAAGATTTATTTTTAATCATGAACAAACTTATATCTGTAACCAAAGCTTCACTAAGCTTCTTCTGGTTAGCCTCTGTATGATTCTCCTTACAGTTTCCTTTCTAGTATACAGACTTATTGCAGCAGAAGCAAACTCCTTTGCTATCTGTATCAGTCTTGTTCTTAGTGTCCTTAGTTATTGCCTTTCCCTTAGCCTTCTTGTTTTTCTTCTTTTTAGAAGATACCTTGGGCCTCTTCCCTTTCTTAGAAGAATCATCCACTAGTAAGACTTGGTTCTTGTTGGATGAGAAGTGACCTTCAGTAGTTTTCAGCATGTTAAGTAACTCAGGCAAGCTGACGTCCAACTTATTCATGTGAAAATTCACAACAAATTGTGAGAAGTTGTCCGGGAGTGACTGCAAGATCAAATCTTAACTTAACTCCCCATCCATCACGAACCCAAGTTGTCCAAGTTGTTCAATCAGATTGATCATCTTAAGGACATGAGTCTCAACGATAGTGCCCTCGGTCATACGAGATCGGAAGAGCTCCTTAGATATCTGATATCTAGCAGTCCTACTTTGCTCACGATACAACTCTTTGAGGTGCAGCAATATAGTAGGAGCATCCATAGTTTCATGTTGACGCTGAAGTTCGTTACTCATGGATACGAGCATGATGCATTGAGCCAAGATTGCATCATCTTGCCACTTTCTGAAAGTAGCAATCTCTTCCTCAGATGCTGTTTCTGCAACATTTGCAGGGACTGGCGAATTTAGGACATAAGAAATCTTTTCAGTAGTGAGAACTATTCTCAGATTCCTTAACCAGTCCGTGTAATTCGGTCCGGTCAGTTTGTTAGCATCAAGTATTGTACGCAGTGATAGTGAGTTTGACATTTTTAAATTTTGCATGTGAAATAGACAACATTTTAGCATAAATTCATTTAATTAATTACCAAAATAAATTAGGTCTTTATTTTTAATTGGTTTCTCTCACTTTTTTTATCAAACTATATTACCCTCAATATATAGTTCAGCAATTCTAATTAAAGATTTGCTAGTGAGACTAAGGATTCCATTTCAAATGTATATAGCCTTGTGGTGACACAACAAATGATATATAAATAAATAGGTAGACAACTATTGTCAATTACATCTCTATGTAACTCCTTGTATTTTGACTCTTAGATTATTTTGATCAAGTGGTGACACATCCGAATCAAAATTATCCAAGTTAAATCCATCCTAGCACTTCCATATATGTGAAGAGAAAAATACCGTCCTTGTGGTGACACAACAAAACAGTAATGTTCAATTCCTTAATAAGCATCAAATGTGATAATGCAACATCTTAAATATTTAATATTTGTCTTGTGGTGACACAACAAACTCATATTAAATATTCAATACTCTATTGCTTTACCATGCTAGAAGGCGACGTTCGATATTCTAAATATCTTTGAACGCTTAGGACTTAATATGATTTCTTTGATGGATTTGTTATTATTAGTCTCATCTTGTTTAGCGCGCATGCATATATATATATATATATATATATATATATATAAAATATGCGTCATATTATTTAACATGCAAAGCATGTTGGATAATATATAATATATATATATTAATCATGCACATATAGAATACTATATTCTACCCGGATTGATTATGGACTTTTATTCTAGTTTAGTTCACTAGAGCCACCAAGTGAACCAAAAGGTCAAACCCAGGGTGCAAATATAACTATTACATTTAAACCCGGGCTCCATTACAAACGGATCTTCATGCGCTCCTTGCTCCTTTGTCTCCAATTCTTCAAAATTAATTCTAACTAGTCCTATTATAAAAACTATTTATAATAAATAGAAACCTTGATCAGCAGTCAAGGGGAAGTACATAGGAGAGAGATAGAATTTTACATTAAGAAAAAATTAGAGAAGACGAGGTACGCAGACCCTATTTATAAAAACCCATACATTCAAGCATCCTCTAAAATAATTCCAATCATACATTGGTCAATAGTCCATAATCAATCCTTATTTATTATGATACATATCTCTATATGTATCAATAAATAACATTCATCTCATGAATAATAAAACCATTCCATATATGCATTGATATCAATTAATGGGCAAACGTTTTGCTAATATTTAGTTTTGAAACAAAATAAACTCTTTTATTTTAATCAAAAACCAAATCCAAATTAAACTCCTTTAATTTTAGTAATATGAAATCCTATTCCAGATAAAATAAAAATCGTTATTTTAAACTTATATCAATTAAATAAACCATTTATTTTAATTGAAGGAAAAATTATTTTTCTGGATTCTGTTGTCTGGCGCAGCTGCGCCCAGAATGAACTGGGAAACGGCGCAGCTGCGCTGAACCCCAGAAACGACTTTCTGGGTTTGGGCGCAGCTGCGCTCCAAAATGAACTGGAAACGGCGCAGCTGCGCCGCATAGCAGATTCAGAAAAATAAATTCTGCCCAAAAATTTTGATCCAATCGCGTACCATACAGACATGGAATCATCAAAATTGATAATTAGCACAAGACCTGGCTCTCATACCACTGTTAGGTTTGTATATGACGCGAACATGCAATCAAATTATATAAATAAAGCGGAAGCATGATAAAATCAGATTTTTAAAATTTTATACAAACCATCACCATGATCAATCTATGTGCTCAATTAATGATATAAACGAAAGAGATAGAGATAAAAATTATACCCTCGTAGAACCGTGCTTCCTCGGGTACAAGTTCACCTCCAATTCCTTCGCGTTCTCCTTGAATTCTACCGACTAAATTTCTTTACTTGATCAACGTTAGCCACCCAAGTGTTTGGCCTCTAGAGGTGATCCACCAAGGAAGAATAGTTATTCAAGAAGATGGGTGTTGGCAAAACCCTAGTTTCTATCTCTATAGAAATTATAAGTACTCTCCACAATCTAATGCAATAGTGTGTAACCCAAATATATAATAAGACTCCTCTTATTTATAGATGTAGGAATAACCCTTCCCTAAACTATTTAGGATTAGGATTTCTATTATAATTAAACTCATTTAATTAATTATGCTCCTAATCCAATTAGGAATTCATGAGAGAGTACTTCTATTAATTAATTCCCAATCCCTATTAGGAATTAAATAATAGTAATAGTAATAATAATAATAAGACTCCTCTTATTAATTTATATTTAATATTTCCAAAATATTAAATAATAAATATTAAGCTATTTAATTTATTCTATCTCCATAGATTAAATTAAATACAGTTAACTTATTATTACAATTATGCCATTTACTTCTTAAATAAATATTTTTCTTTCGCGGTATGACCCTTTAGGTTCTCCATATTAAATCGGTTGTGAATAAATCAATTAGAACAATACAGTAGGAGCTGTTCTCCATATTAAATCGGTTGTGAATAAATTGGGGATTGCTTTTTGAAATCATGTGTGATGCAAGCAACTATACAGTAGGAGCTGTTTTGGGCCAAAGAGTTAGCAAAGTTGTTCATGCCATATATTATGCATCCAGGACCTTAAATGCTGCTTAGATCAATTACTCTACGATTGAAATGAACTTTTATCTGCTATTTTTACCTTAGAGAAATTTAGATATTATTTTCTTGGTACTAAAGTTATAGTATATTCTGATCATGGTGCTCTCAGGTATTTACTAACCAAGAAGGAATCCAAACCTAGGATCATTAGGTGGATTTTGTTGTTACAGGAGTTTGATGTAGAGGTTAAGGATAAGAAAGGAGCAAATAACTTGGCAGCAGATCATTTGAGTAAACTGATAAAGGATGAAGAGGCATTACCATTACAAGATTCTTTTCTAGATGAGTATTTGTTTTCTATTTATAAGGCACAACCCTGGTCTGCTCATATTGTGAATTATTTAGTGAGTAAAGATCTCCCAAGTGAATTCTCTAAATCCCAGAAGGATAAGCTTAAAAGTGATGCTAAATATTATGTATAGGATGACCCATATTTATGGAAATTTTGTTCTGATCAAGTAGTAAGAAGGTGTGTGCCCGTAACTGAATTCTTATCTATATTAACTTATGTCATTCTTATGCTTGTGGAGGTCATTTTGGACCTAAAAGAACTGCTCACAATGTATTGGAATGTGGTTTCTTTTGGCCAACTATTTTTAAAAATTCTTATTTGTTTTGTAAGTCATGTGAAAATTGTCAAAGGACAGAGAATTTATCAAGTAGGAATCAAATGCCACAAACCCCTATTTTAATTGTTAAAATTTTTGATATTTGGGGTATTGATTTTATATGACCATTTCTTGCATCTTTTGGTAATATTTACATCCTTTTGGTTGTTGACTATATTTTTAAATGGATGGAAGCCAAAGCCACTAGGACTGGTGAGTCTAAAGTTGTTGCATATTTTGTCAAGTCTAACATATTTATCAGGTTTGGAACTCCAAGGGTCATCATCAATGATAAGGGAACATATTTTTGCAATAGGATGCTAGCAGTACTATTTAGGAAATACAATGGTCTGCACATGGTCTCTACATCATACCATCCATAGAGTAATGGTCAAAGCTAAGGCATCTAATCGTGAGGTTAAGTCCATTTTAGAGAAAGTAGTAAAGCCAAATAGGAAGGATTGGAGTATGAGATTAGATAATGCATTATGGGCTTACAGGACTGGCTACAAAACCCCTATTAATATGTCACTTTATAGGCTAGTGTTTGGGAGACCATGTTATCTACCTGTGGAATTAGAGCACAATACTTTCTGGGCAATTAAGCACTACAACATGAGTTTGGATCAAGCTGGAGAGTATAGAAAGTTATAGTTGCAAGAACTAGAGGAATTGAGGAATGAAGTATACGAGAGTTCAAAGATTTACAAGGAGAAGACTAAAGACTAAAGCCTTTCATGACAAGCAGGTTTTAAGGAAGATTTTCACAGTTGGAAAAAGAGTTCTCCTTTACAATTTAAAGCTGAAACTATTTCCATGTAAGCTCCGTTCTCGTTGGGATGGTCCATTTGTTATTTCTAACATTTTTCCTCATGGTGCTATAGATATTAAAAACCTAAGAACATGAAAGATATTTAAGGTGAATGGTCACAGACTCAAACCCTTCTATGAAGGATATTAGGTGGAGGATATTGAGATGCTAGATTTGGTGGATCCAATTATTGAAGATTGAGATGATTGATGTCGGGCAAACGACATTAAACAAATGTGCTGCTTGGTAGGCAACCCATGAAATCAGATTTAATTTTCTTTTCCCTTTTTACTTTTTAGTTGCAATTTATTTAGTTACCTCTTTGCATAATTCTCTTATATTGGGGACAATGTAAGGTTTGAGTGTGGGAGAGGGGTTTAGGTTATGCTCTAGTATATAGTCTGTTTTGGGGGGAAAATTAAATTTTTTGAAAAAAATTGACTCTACGTTTGTGTCTGTTACTCTACGATCGTAGTATTTGGCTAAGCTTTTGAAGGTTAAAATCGTAGAGTGGAGATGTTGATTTTTTCAGAATTTGATTGATGCTTAATTAATTGATGAATGATGATAACTGAGTCAGGATCCACAGTTTACTGATTTTGATTAAATTTGTGTTACATGAGTGCTTGAATATTAGATACATGCTTACTTAACTAAGTTATATGTGGGGTCTGACTTTGTGCACTGATTTCATGATTTAGAACTTGTTTGACTGTATATGTTGTTTATAGAACCAAAATGAAATGAAAAATTAGAAGAAAAAGAAGAAAAAAGAAAGAAAGAAAAGTGCATAATCTTGTGGTGGGTTGAGATAGAGCGTAAAATGCACTCACCCATAAAAACATGCAAATAGTGAGAGGGAGCGTAAACAGACTCACTTGCAATGAGAAGAAAAAAATGTGAATATAGTGAGAGGGAGCATAAAATGCACTCACTTAAAAATTGAAATTTGAAGGTTCTGTTGGGTGAAAAAGAAGAGTAAAAAAAAATCATGTTTTGAGTCTAGAATCAGTTGTGCACAATTGTTATTCCATATGAACTGAGTTAAGTATTTATGTTGATCATAGAAGAGATATTTGTGTGGATGCATTTTGATTTAAAGATGTTCAGTGGAAAGTGACAAGGTTGTTGTTGTGAATTGATTGATAAAGTGTTAATCTGATTTCTGTTGATTAGTATTAATATTCATGGAGGGAATTTAAATTGAAACCTTTGGAAGATTTTGATGAACTTTAGTGTGATCTCTATTTTTTTAACACGAGGACGTGTAAAGATTAAGTGTGGGGGAATTTGATAGGTGCAGAATGTTCTATGATTTTGATTCCTTTATGTTTAGTTTTATTACATGTTTTATATTTATATGAGCTGATTAAGGTATTTATTGGTTTTAGGAAGAATTGGAGATGATATAGCAAATATGGATTATAATGCTTAGTTTTTTCAATTATTTTGTAAAAGTCTTCTACGATCGTTGGGTGAAGCACTCTATGATGTGTGCAGATGGCTCTACGTTTGTAGTGTTGGAGGACAAAGGAAGGACTTTACAGTTTGGCACTCTACGTTCATTTGGTCTTGTGTTATATGTTCGTAATGTGACAGTGTGGACATAAAAGTTATTCTACTATCGTAGTGAAATTACTCTACGATCGCAGTAAAGTCACTCAATGATTTGTCACTCGACGATCTTTTGTTTAACGATCTGCTACTCTACGAACAAGTACTCTACGATTGTCCTGACTGAGAAACTGATGTAGGACAATTAGCTTTGGAGTGTGAAGAAGAGCTGGATAGAAAATTAGGTAGAAGAGTGGGCTCGAAGAAGTGGGCATAACTTTTAGCTCGGTTGTCCGTTTTATAATATATTTTCGAAAAGGGATTTTCGTGCTCCATACCTTCTTAACCTGTGTTTCTTGATTTAGGTCGTTTTCGTCCTCAAATTTTTGGTTCTAGGCAGGCTGTTGGCAGAAGATGCATTTTGTAACTAACTGTTTCACTCTACGATTATTCAAGGAGTTGCACTCTGCGATTTGTGACTCTACATTTGCTTTATGGAGGAGTTTGCTCTACGTTCATGGGTCGACTTATGGATATAGATCTGGGTCGGATCTGATATGGAAGCTACAGCTGGCTATGGAAGTAGAGTCTGCTATGGAAATTAAGTCCGAACTTGAAATGAAAACTAAATTTATCTACTATGATTTCAGAAGTTGAGATGGAATTGAATTCTTTTAGGGTTTTAGAGGATTGTACTTATAAATACTTCCACTAGTATACAAAGAAGAAGGGAGACAAATATAGATTATATTGAGAGTGTTTTCATTATGAGCATGTCAGTCTAGGTTCTTTATTTCAGTTCTGAGGGATGTTGAACTTTATTTACAGTTGATGGTTTAATTGAGTTAACATTATTTATTCCTTCTTATAAGAGATTTATTCTTGATAATTTGATTTCACTGTTGAATGATAGTTGTTTTGGTTGATTTAATAATTGCCAGTTAAGTTGATCAAGCTATTATCATCTGCTAGATTAAGGTATAGTATTAAGCAAACAATATTGTATCTGATCACTGTTAGCAGTTAGTAATACATGATTGTGGTCAAGCTTTTGAGTATTGTTATGGTTATCAGAAGGTAAGTTAAATAATCTGCGATTGTGTGATTGTTACTTGGAATAATCTAATTCCCTAATTTTTAATGTTGTTGTTATATTAAATCTAGACTGATAGTTCTGGGTTGTATAAAAGTTAGGGTCTAGTGGGGCGACTGTTGCATTAGATTTAAAACCTATGGGGGATTTCGGGTAACAGAGATTGTTGTTATCTAGGGTTATTAGTTTTATTGATGGAAGGAATAATGTTATACTTAATTATCCTGTTAATTGTAAAAGGTGAAACTGAACTGAAGAACTGAAGTTTCTCTTTATTGATTTCCCTTATTAATACTTTAGTTTACTTGCAGTTTTATTAGTTATAATCAGAATCTCAAACACCACCCCCCCTTTTTTGAATTACTGTTTAGTAGAGTAAGTTTAAACAATATCACTCTCTGTAGTTTCGATTCTTACTTGCTGCTATATTGAGTTTGATTTCGTAGAGTGGATAGTAAGGTTTATTAAATTTTGAAGTATTAACGACAGCTACCAAATGCTCTAAAGGTGATCCACCAAGAGTATATTGATTGAAGAAGTGAATTTAGGTTTCTCCAAATCTTGGGTGGCTAGCCCTAATTCTTTGTCCTACCACTTTTAGGTTTTTGAGAATGCTAATGATTACTCTACAATCCAAATAAGACTCATCTTATTTATAGACCAATCTCCATCCTCAACCTTTTAGGACTTAGGGTTTTAATTTAATTTAATTCCCAAACTATTTAAAAATTAAATAATTTATAATAACAATAACAATAACAATAATAATAATAATAATAATAATAATAATAATAATAATAATAATAATAATAATAATAATAATAATAATAATAATAATAATAATAATAAGAAGAAGAAGAAGAAGAAGAAGAAGAAGAATACTTCTAATTAATTTATAATTAATATTTTTCAAATACTTAATTATAAATATTAAGTTATTTAATTTATTCCACTAATAAATTAAATACACTTAATTCATTATTATTAAGTCATTCACTTCTAAAATAATATTTCTCTTTTATGGTGTGACCATTTGGGTTCAATATTATTGTTGGTCGATTTAGCTATCGATAAACACACAAATGCAAGTATACACGGTCCACAAGTAATATATAATAAGATATGAGTCGAACCCACATGGAATTGTTACGAATAATAACCAAGTACCAATCGTATATCAATTTGATCTAATTTAAACGATGAAGGTTTGATTGTTTGTTGATTGGTTGAGTTCACAAGTCAAGTAATGAATAAAATGCGGTAAAATATCAAGATAGAAAGGTCTAAGATTACAATTTCTCCCAACACATCATTTGAATCAGTTATAACATACGAATTGACAACCGAGAAATCAAAACTACATAAGAGCCTCTGTCGATGGTCAATCATGAATCTTCCTAAGCGGTGCATAGGTATATGTCTATCCTATACACTATCAAGAGACTAATTTCAGGAATAATTAATAGACATGTGTCACCAAATCTAATTAATCATCCCCTCAATTGCCAACTTTCACATCGGAAGTCATTAAGACTAGATTCTCAATTGGTTGCATACGGTAATTAGGTATATATCTATCCCAACTACTATCAAGATACCTATTATTGCAGATAATTAATAAGACACACGTCACTTAATCCGATTAATAACCCACAATAATCTATACTCTCGCATGTTATCATAACTAGGTCTTAACCTATAATCCGTTCGTCAAGTTCATATAGGTTCTCAAGGTAATTACGGGCCAAACAATTAGTCTAGAAAGTAAAGGTTATGACAATCAATTCACAAATGAATAACTGAAATCAATAGAGAGAGAAATCAATTCAATTTAAGTGTTGGGTTCCATTGCAATCTTAGAATAGAAGGTTAGTTCATGATAGCTACAATAAACATCAATTTCAATTTATTCATTGTCAAATTCGAATTACAAAGGAGTAGAAAATCTAAAAATGAAATCACTTTTGAAGTTGTTGAACTGTTGTTCCTTGGGTTGCTGTTGGTTTCTAGCTCTCCTCCTTTGTTTTGCAATTCTTGTTGACTGAGTTCCTTGGCTTGTGGCTTGATTCAGCTTGATTTGCAGCCTTTAGCCCTGTTGTTTGATGTATTTTGTAGCCTCCCTCTCTCTAGATATCAGATATGTAGCTTACAAGAGATTATATATAGCCTCCATCCAGAAACCCTAGCCAAAATCGGACAAAATGGAGCTCAGATTGCACTAAAACTGTGTCAGATCGCACTCAAGACGGCGTTGGCGTGCCCGCACGGTGCCTAGCGGGCGCGCCCAAGCCCTGGTTGGCCCAAGTCGAGTGTTGCACGCCCGCACGCTGGCTGCCGCACGCCCGCGCAGCGCGCCTGGGCCGCACGCCCAACGCCCGCTGCCGAGGCCCTGCGCCCAGCGCCTGCCGAGGCCCGCGCGCACCCGCACCCAGTGCCCATTCGCCCGCGCCCAGCACCTGCTGCCGAGCCGCAGGAGGCTGCCGAGGCGCATGCCCACGCCACGCGCCCGCACACCAGCGCGCGCGCCCGCGCCTAGCGCCTGTCCATCTGCTGAGTGTTGCCTACCGAGGCTGCCGAGTGGTGCCGAGCCGCGCGCGCGCATGCCCAATGCCGACGCCTGCCGAGCCAAGCCGAGCCCCAGGCGCCCAGCACCCATGCGCCCGCGCGCGCCGTGCGGCGTCCGCGCCCAGCGCCTGGCTGGTGCCCCCAGCTGCTGCACGCCGTGCCCGCGGCTTGGTCGACGCCGCACGCCTGCACGCCTTCCAACGCCGTGCATGCCCAACTTCCAAATGTCATCAAATTCAACGTCGGGCATCGCCAAACACAACTTTTCGCCGTATTATCATTCGGGCATGGATATCCAAGCACGGGCTTGCCCTCGTGGCTTGGTCGACGCCGCATGCCGTGCACGCTTTCCAACGCCGTGCACGCACAACTACCAAATGTTATCAAATAAAGCCCCGAGCGTTGCCAAACACTAATTTCCATCGTACTACCATTCGGGCATAGACATCCAAGCACGAACATTGAGTCAATACGAACAACGATCCGAGCGGTCTTTATTTCCATTCCTACAAACATAATGAAAATGCATCAAAGCAACATAAAACATGTAAAAATAACTAAAAGCTATATTATGTAGAAATATGATAAAAATAACTAAAAATCATATAAAAGTCCCAAAAACTAACAAATTATCAAGGTCAAAGGTACCCAAATTGTGTGTATAAAACACCCTCATCAAATACCCCCAAACTTAAACTTTTGCTTGTCCTCGAGCAAATAGAGATATACTAATTTATTGAAATAAACACGAACGACAACTGAATTACAAGAGAACGACTCCAAGAATTGGCCTCAAAGGAAAAAGATCAAAAGGGGCCCAAGAACAATGCAAAGTTACTAATTAACAAAATTTCTAAGCTCACAGCTACTCAAGATCTCAGCAATGTGTGTCTGTGAGTGTGCTATCTATTTATGCGAGTTAGGAAAGAGCTAATGCATGAACTCAATATATGCGGGATTATACTATAAATCAACGAACTCATCATTACCTTGATAAATACCAAACAAGACGACCATATAAGAAGGGGGTTCCCAAGGGATTATTGCAGTAATGAGTAATCACATTTGTGAGTGTGTTTTACGCTCCATCTCACCTTAACTAATCGCATGACCGTGCAATGTCTAATCACATTAGGCTATTCAGAGCTACCCATGTAACGAGTGTTTGATCAATGACTCCCAAACCAGATGACTTTAGGGCATTAGGTGTAAAAATACCCCTAAGGATCTATTAACTCGAGTAGCAATGACCACGTAATTAAACCTGGTCAACAAATAATAATACTATTTTTTTTCTTTTCTCTTTTTTTTTTCTTTTCTTTTTTAGTTTTTTTTTGTAATTCCCCCAAACTTATATGAAAGTATAAAATAAGCATAAAAGGTTGTAGACGCGAGTTCAGTACATTTCAAGTATAATCTCCCAAGCATTTAAGTAAATGAGATTTCTCAATACTAACTAACTAAACAAGTACATTGTGTACGTGAAGAGCTTAAACAACCAAGAGTAGGGTAGTTAGCCAAAATGTTAAGAAGTAACTAAGCATGCTCAAGCCTTACTTTAGATAAAAACACAATAACCAGCAAAATATCATTAGCCATTCTTGTAGCACAACACGACTTAGACGAAATAAAATAACTAAATTATACAACCACACCCCCAAACTTAAAATAAATATAGTCCTCGATGTTTATAATAGACAGAATTAAAATAGAGAACTTCACTGAGGGTAATCAAGCAACATCATTATAGTGTGGTCTCGCTTGGACTCTTCCGGACTAACAAAATTCTTGTCATGGGCTTTGGTTGGCTTGGACGATGAAGCTTCACCCTATTTGTTGCTTGGAAGCCATACCAGATCAATGCCTCATGAAGAATAGCCCACATTAGCAAAGAAACTCTCTCAGGCCAAATATCAAACTCGTGGCGTGCACCTCCCAAATCTTAGTTGTCAATGTATTGGGAAGCAGGGTTAGCCCTCCACAAAGTCTTGCAATGGGAGAATTGAAGTGTTCCTGCAGTAAAACTCAACCCAAGCATAGTCCCAAGCAAGTAAAATTTGAAATTAAAAGACCTTGTTACCTTTTCTTGGAAAACTTTTGAAAAGCCATGGGAATTCTTCAAATTCTGCTAAATCCTTGTTGAATTTCAAGTTAGAAGATGACACTACTGATGGATTGTAGAGATTGGATGCCTAATTAGAGTGATGAGGCACAAATTTGAGTTTGGGGAAAATGCATGTACGTTGGCTTTGGAGTGGGAGGAGAGAGATATAAATTGGACTGTAGAAATGAGTTGATGGGTGCATATAAGCTGCTGGTGGCTGTCATGGCTAGCTTGCTGGGCTGCTGCTGAGTGTGTTGCTGCTGAGTGTGCTGCTGCTCAGCGTGCTGATGCCGTGCTACTGCTATAGTTTTCAATGGTGGTCGTAAGCATCAAACTGCAGCAAGAAATATTATACACAATAAACACAATTAAACATAAAATCAAAAACAAACCACACCAAACTTTTTTTTGAGGTTAAAATAAAAAATAAAAAAAATAAATAAAAGGGAAACCAAAATAGCTCAAAATATAAAATGGAGATTTGGGTTGCCTCCCAAATAGCGCTTGAGTTAAAGTCCTCAGCCTGACTAGCTTCCTGTTTCTTTTTAGTCCGACTCGATTGCAAAAATGACCATATCATGCCTTCGTGCTGTCATTTCTTTGATTTGCATGGCATGAGTGCATACTAGGCGACTCCCAAATTCAGTTTCATCCATTAGCAAAAAGAAACTTTCTCCATTTGCTTCATCCATCAGTAGGGGTGAAACATCTGAGGGCATTGCTTTGATGAGGCCCATTGTCTCAAGCTCACCTAGCTTATTGTTCTAATTTAAATCCTCATGTATAAAATGAAAGTAGCTAGGAGCCTGCTCTATTGTGTCTATGAATGACATAGTGAAATTAAGTTTCCCAAACCCAAGTGGATCCTCATCTATCTTTTCATGAACCTCTACTTCATCATGCCATGGCTCAAACTGTAAACTAGCTCCCATGTCACACAGAGCTTTGCCTACGACATGACTACTCAATGGGCACGGGACTGCAAAACCACCCAGATCCTTGAGCTTTGGAAGAGAAGGTATATGGGATACAGTCGAAATTAGCTCATCATCATCATTGGGTCTCAAGGCTGGATCCTTGACCTCCTTTTCTTGTTTCCCATTTGTCTCTTCCATATCAAAATCATCATCAATTAGCACCTCTGGTTGCAGCATTGGCACGCGAAATCCATCAGTTTCGGGAACCATGTCATTGGGCCATTTGCCTTGATATCTATCTTTGAAGGCGATAATAAGCTGTCCCATCTGGCTCTTAAGATTTCGAATCGATATTTGCTGACTTTTCACAATCTCCTCAATCGAATTTATGGTCTGGAACCCAAGTTCCTTCACATTTGAATTTTCTTCTTGTGGCAATGAAGGTGGACATGAGAATTCCGGTGCATATGTTGGACTCGGAGCATAGTATTGATCTTCATAATTATAGCTCCATGTAGAATCTGGGTGATACCCCCAGTCTTGGTGATAAGCATTGGAACAGTCATAACTATTGGGGTAATCGCCGAAGTTGCCACTATACCATGCCGACTCGAAATTAATGGTGCATAAATGACTCGGATGGTTTCCATCACAATAATCATAATTCACTGCAACACGTTGAGTACGCTGGGCCACTAGAGTGTTAACATTCCTTGACAGTGCCTCTATATGTGCCGCCACCTTATCAAATCCATCCATCCATGCCGCTCCTGATTGGGTCATTCCCGTGTGAGGCCATTGATAATTATAGTTGGCCATGGTGTACCTTGTAAAGAAGAAAACATTAAATAGAAAAAATAAAAAAAATGTTAAAACAAACTAAAAATACATTTATATACAAGTTTAAATTAAGACCAATTCGATAGTAATTAATATTGGTATAATTATTAGAAAATAATTCCCCGGCAACAACGCCAAAAATTTGTTGGTCGATTTAGCTATCGATAAACACACACGTGCAAATATACACGGTCCACAAGTAATATATGATAAGATATGAGTCGAACCCACAAGGAATTGTTACGAATAATATCCAAATACCAATCGTATATCAATATGATCTAATTTAAACGATGAAGGTTTAATTGTTTGTTGATTGGTTAAGTTCACAAGTCAAGTAAAGAATAAAATGTGGTAAAATATCAAGATAGAAAGGTCTAAGATTACAATTTGACCCAACACATCATTTAAATCTCCTAACTCTCTCTTTTCAATCAGTTATAACATACGAATTGACAACCGAGAAATCAAAACAACATAAGAGCTTGTGTTGATGGTCAATCATGAATCTTCCTAAGCGGTGCATAGGTATATGTCTATCCTATACACTATCAAGAGACTAATTTCAGGAATGATTAATAGACACGTGTCACTAAATCTAATTAATCGTCCCCTCAATTATCAACTTTCACATCGGAAGTCATTAAGACTAGATTCTCAATTGGTTGCATTCGGTAATTAGGTATATATCTATCCCAACTACTATCAAGATACCTATTATTGCAGATAATTAATAAGACACACGTCACTTAATCCGATTAATAACCCACAACAATCTATACTCTCACATGTTATCATAACTAGGTCTTAACCTATAATCCGTTCGTCAAGTTCATATAGGTTCCCAAGGTAATTAGGGGTCAAACAATTAATCTAGAAAGCAAAGGTTATGATAATCAATTCACAAATAAATAACTAAAATCAATAGAGAGAGAATTCGATTCAATTTAAGTGTTGGGTTCCATTACAATCTTAGAATAGAAGGTTAGTTCATGATAGCTACAATAAACATCAATTTCAATTTATACATGGTCAAATTTGAATTACAAAGGAGTAGAAAATCTAGAAATGAAACCACTTTTGAAGTTGTTCAGCTGTTGTTCCTTGGATTGCTGTTGGTTTCTAGCTCTCCGCCTTAGTTTTGCAATTCTTGTTGACTGAGTTCCTTGGCTTGTGGCTTGATTCAGCTTGATTTGCAGCCTTTAGCCCTATTGTTCGATGTATTTTGTAGCCTCCCTCTCTCTAGATATCAGATATGTAACTTAGAAGAGATTATATATAGCCTCCATCCAGAAACCCTAGCCAAAATCGGACAAAATGGAGCTCAGATCCCACGGTGCCTGGCGCGCGCGCGCCCAAGCCAGCACGGTGCATGGAGCGCGCGCGCCCAAGCCCTGGTTGGTCCAAGTCGAGTGCCTCACGTCCGCACGCTGGCTGCCGCACGCCCGCACCGCGCGCCCGCACGCCAGCGCGCGCTCCCGCGCCCAGCGCCTTGGCCGCATGCTGGTCGCATGCCTAACGCCCGCTGCCGAGGCCCTGCGCCCAGCGCCTGCCGAGGCCCGCGCGCGCCCGCGCCCAGCGCTCGCGCCCTGCGCCTACTGCCGAGCCGCACGAGGTTGCCGAGGCCCGCGCCTAGCACCTGCCCAACTGCCGAGTGTTGCCTGTCGAGGCTGCCGAGCGATGTCGAGCGGTGCCGAGCTGCGCACGCGCGCGAGCCAAATGCCGACGCCTGCCGAGCCCCAGGCGCCCAGTGCCCATGCGCCCGCGCGCGCCGTGCGGCGTCTGCGCCCAGCGCCTGGCTGGTGCCCCCAGCTATTGCACGCCGTGCCCGCGGCTTGGTCGACGCCGCACGTCGTGCACGCCTTTGTTGGTATATTTGTATGTATAACAAATATAACTCATACACGCAAGTGCACGCGATCCACAAGTAATATAAAGTAAGTAAAGTATCGATCCCACGAGGAAATGAATTGCATTTATGACTACAAACACCGATTTTGTAATTAGTTTGGTTTCTTTAAACAAGCGGTTTTAGTGATGAAATAGTCTAATAATTACTAATGAAACAATTAAAACAAATTTAATGGTAAAAATTACAGATTTTATAGGTTTGGGATTATAATTTCACTTAATGCCGATTTAGATTTCCATGCTTCCTATTGTTGCTAGTTGGTTATTATGGAATGTTGGTCGAAAACACGAAAGTAAAATATGGCCATCTCTCGATGCACCATACCCATATCACATTAAATCCACAATTGATAGAATGAATGTGAACACCCTAAATGACTAACGCACTATATTTCTATGTGAATTACAATCAAACGGGTTTAAGAACAAGTTTTCAAATGACCACACATGGTGCTTCGGTATATCTCTATCCTAAGCACGAAACATAATTTCACGAGGAATGTAATAATTATGAACATATGCTAGCATAATGAGATCTTAATTTCTACTTTCTTTCTCAATTCCATATAAATTATCACAGTAATTGTTGATCAAGCAATTAAACATGGAGTATAGATTATGCTAGACATTCATTTCACAACCAACTAGTAAAAATAAGAAAGCACTTCAATTCTTAATCAAGCAAAAGATCCATTATAATCCCAAGAATTAGATTTAGTTCATAATAATAATAGAGTTCATCATGCACAATTGGTTCATCATCATAATTACAGAATAGAAAAATTAATCAGAAATAGAAAATATTCAAGCTCCCTGTTCCGTTCTGCAACTTCTGATGATTTTCCAAGTTGTGTAGATAGTTGATTTCTTGCTCCCAATCTCCAATTCAGCATCCATATAGCTCCATTGTTCAGTTCCCAAATGCAAATTATGCTCAGCTGATGGTTTTCCTGTTTTTAGCTAGAATACAGTAACTATTCTAATTTCGTGTAGGAGCAGAGCTTCCAAAATGAATTCCCAAAATTGGCTAATAATACAAGCATAAATTGTCTTGTTTTGACTTATTATTATTCCCACTAATAAAAGCTAAACCCACTGATCCCTCAAAATCTGGCATTGCATGATTTCTGGATAATGCTGCTTCGCTGGATGGAACGTGTTGCATGGCTGGCTGGCGACAGGCGCAGCTGCGCCGCCCTCCTTTGTAATAGGGGCGCAGCTGCGCAGGAGTGGCATGGCATGGGCAGGATGGGCGCAGCTGCGCCGGCGCCCTTTGTAAAAGGGGCGCAGCTGCGCCAGGTGCCAGTTTGCTGCAGTGCTGCTATTGCAAAAATTCATCAACTGTTATGACCTGCACAAGCAACAAACAATCAAATAACACCCATCCACAAATGCTCAACACCACGAGCCAACATTATCAAAAACAATGCAAAAGCCGAATAATGAGGCTAGTGAATCAAAAACCGAACGAGAAGGGGAAATGCATGAATTTACACTAGATAGCTATTAGAAAAGCATCAAATGAAACCAAATAGTATTTAATAAGTAGGTACGAAACCTACTTATCAAATACCCCCAAACTTGAATTGTTGCTTGTCCTCAAGCTAATACAACGAAATGAATGCAAACATGAATGCAATGAAATAAGAATGCACCATGACCCTCATCAATTAGCAAGCAATTCACAAGATTTGCCTCAGAAGAATCTAGCGACACATCAAAACTTGGTCCGTGTACCGTGATACCCGTGCAACTCAAATTCCGTGGTGAATGATAAAGTGTGTGTGTGTGCAGCAGTCATCAAACTATAGTAATCCCAATCGATTCTCATAATATGTTTCTTAGGGAAAATTTATATAATCGAACCTCTAAAAGACAATTGGGGTAAATATAGTTAAAACCACGCTATGTTCCAAATGTGGGGATCGACTTAGACATTATTCAGATCATGACGCTTGGTCGTGCAATGCCTAGTTCCCATAGGCTATTCAATGATACCCATGTAACGAGCTTTCGGCCAACGACTCCCAAACCAATTGGTCTTAGGGCGCTAGGTGTAGAGACATCCCCTAGGGTGTACTTACTCGAATATCAAAGGCCACAAAACTAAGCTGACCAAGTCTTTATTAACACACAAAATTTTTATTTTTATTTTTATTTTTATTTTTTTTTATTTTTATTTTTTTTTTATTAACGAATGCGTTTTACGCTCCATTTCGCTGTATAAATAATCTACTAAGTACCCCCCCAAACTTGAACACGTATGATTTCAACTAATATTTCCCACAATTGCCACAATTATTAAAAACACAACTAATTTTCTCCAGAACTCAATTATGCGAATCTTGGGGCTACATAGTTAGAAAACTACTGAGAACGTGCAAACCGGTTTTATCACAGCAAACGCAAGATAAGAGTTGCAATGTATCATGGCATCCGACCCAAAGTCTTAACAGTTAGCAAAATCAAAAGTTTTCATCCTAGGCATGTGGGGATGCATACTAATCAAACTAAGAGGATCATGCAACTAAACTACATGATGTGATATGATATGCATGAGAATTTCACCATTTTTTTTTTTTTTACGAAAATAAGGAAACAAATACCTAAAATGACAATAAATAACAAGAACTAACAATAAAAACAGATAATTTAAAGCATCATAAAATAACTAGGCAAGCCTAATACCCCCAAACTTAAAATATGCAATGTCCTCATTGGAGATAATAGGGTAAAGAGTACTCCCCTAAGAAGCGTCCTCGGCGCCGCTAGGCGGCGTGTCAGGCGGAGGATAAGGGATGCCGGAGCCGAATGTGGGAAACTCAATGTGGACCCCCTGCTGACTGAACGCCTCCGATAGTGCACCAGCGAAGGAGACGCTGTAATCCCTGAAGCTCGTGTGCATCCCGTCCATGCGGCGCCGCTCATGTCCACCGACGCCCCTCTGCTGCACTGGCGGGGCAGGCATGCCCTCCTCGCTGGCCTCCTCCACCTCATCAGCCACAATAAAACCCAACCCATTTGGCCGGGACTCTCCACCGCGCCAAACATTATACTTTCGGATCGTGGCGCTATCGATGTCTCGCATAGGTAGCTGGAGATCCTCCTCGCCCCATTCCACGTTTGCTGCTAAGCATAGGCGTGTGATGATCGAGGCGTGCGGAATGGCACCGGAAGTGACAGCCCGCATGAAACGAAGCATGGACTGGTTGATGATATATCCCACGTCGATGCTGCCTCCACGCAGAATACGGTGCAAGAGTACCGCGCGGTCCCGTGTCACGTCCTGATGATGGGTGGTTGGCAAGATACTCGCGCAAATGAAGGCGTACCACGCCTTGGCAAATCTATTCAGCGCGGTCTGAGGGAAGTGCACCTTCAAGGTGGTGCCTGGCTGAGTCTTCCACTGCGTGCCCGGCTGGCACATCTCATGTATCAACGCATCAAGGTCGGTTTCGTAGCGTTCATGTACCACCCAGTCGGTAGCCTCATCAGTAGCAGATGGTAGGCGAAAAAGTTCATTGATCGCCTGCGCCGAATAGGATACCTGCTTGCCCCGCACGAAGGAAATCCCATTCTGTGTTTCCCGGGCGTTGGCATAAAACTCTCGAACAATGGCTATCGGGGCTGACTTCGGTGTTTCAATGAATAGCAACCAACCCAAACGCCGGATTTGGTCAAGAATACGCCCATCCTGTGCTTTGGGCTTCAAACCCCTCTCTGGTATGAAGGATTTGACGCTAAGCACCTCCCAGTAGTAATGTTGTGCAGATAGATTGACAAATTTGGTGGCATCCAGAGTATTGATGCCACCACCAGTAGATTCGGATCCGCTGCTGCTGGAAGAAGAAGGTTGGGGAGTGCGTGCGCGCTTCGGTATGGTGGTATGTGATTGGGGTTTGAAGGTAGAGTGTAGGTAGTTAGGGTTTTGAGAGAGTGGGTAGGGATGAGAGGAGAGGGTTTTGTGTTGCTGCTAGAGAGTCAGTTAGGGTTTGATGATTGTGACTGATGGGGACCGACTATTTATAAAAAAAAATTTCGCGATCGGCGCAGCTGCGCTGCATTTGTACTGGGAAGGGGGCGCAACTGCGCAGTTGCTCAGATGTTGCAGACGAGGGTGGCTCGGCGCAGCTGCGCTGATATTGAACTGAAGAAGGGGCGCAGCTGCGCTGGAGCTCAGGAATCCTGGAAAAACTTTTTCTTTCTCTGAACAACAGCAAGTGTTTGCAATGGAACAATGTACCCCCAAACTCAAAGAGTGATCAAGTCAAACGCTTGAGGGCAAGATTAGACACCTGAAATAAAAACAAACACGCATGTTAAAATGAAATCACACAAACTAAACAAAAATCACACAATAATAGAAGTAATAAAAGTAATCTCGGGTTGCCTCCCGAGGAGCGCTTTGTTTTAAAGTCGGTTAGCTCGACTCTCATTGATGCTCAATCCATGGTCAGGTCAACTGAGGATTTTTGGCGATCAATTTCGCCTCCCCAATAGTGCTTCAATCTTTGGCCATTAACCTTGAAGGGCTGCTCGCTGTCCATTCCAACAATCTCGATGGCACCATGTGGGAATACAACAGTGATGGTAAAGGGACCCGACCATCGGGATTTGAGCTTTCCCAGGAATAACTTGAGCCTGGAGTTAAATAGTAAAACCGCTTGGCCAGGTTCAAATTTTCTCTCGATGATTTTTCGGTCGTGCCATCTTTTTACCTTCTCTTTGTAGAGTTTCGAATTCTCATAGGCTTGCAATCGGAACTCATCGAGTTCATTTAGCAGTAGGAGTCTCCTTTCTCTTGCTGCAGATGGGTCAAAATTCAACTTTTTAATGGCCCAGTAAGCTTTGTGCTCTAATTCAACCGGTAGATGACAAGCCTTGCCATAAACTATGTGATAAGGGGACATGCCGAGAGGTGTCTTGTATGCAGTTCTATAAGCCCACAAGGCTACATTTAGCTTTAGAGACCAATCTTTTCTGGAAGGATTAACAATCTTTTCCAGAATTCTTTTTACCTCTCGGTTGGAGACTTCGGCTTGACCATTGGTCTGTGGATGGTAGGCAGTGGCAATCCTGTGTCTTACTCCATATTTGGCCAAGAGAGTTGTGATCTGTTTGTTGCAAAAATGGCTCCCCTCATCACTAATGATCGCCCGAGGAGTGCCAAATCTAGTAAAAATATTTTTTTGTAGGAACCTCAAAACCACCTTAGCATCATTGGTTGGTAACGCCGAAGCTTCCACCCATTTGGACACGTAATCAACCGCTAGAAGGATATAGAGATTGTTGCAGGATGATGGAAATGGTCCCATGAAGTCTATGCCCCATACGTCAAAGATCTCCACCTCCAAGATCACATTTAGTGGCATTTCATTACGGTTGGAGATGTTGCCCACCCGTTGGCATCGATCACAATTCTTTATGAAGTGGTGGGCATCTTTGAACAAGGTGGGCCAATAAAATCCGGCCTGGAGTACCTTTGCTGCTGTTCTCTGCGTTCCATAATGGCCACCATATAGAGAAGAATGACATGCATGTAATATACTGGTACTCTCGACATCGGGGATGCATCTTCGGATCACCAGATCTGTGCATTGTTTGAACAAGTAAGGCTCATCCCACATGTATCTCTTTGTATCATGCAGAAATTTCTTCCTCTGCTGAGAAGTTAGATCCGGTGGTAGCACATGACTCACAAGATAGTTGACAATATCAGCGAACCATGGGATTTCAGATGTGACTGCAAATAGCTGCTCATCAGGGAAACAATCGTTTATCTCAACCTTCTCTTTGCTCTCTAAATCCGGATTGTCCAATCTGGAGAGATGATCGGCTACCAGATTTTCCGTACCTTTCTTATCCTTAATTTCCAAGTCAAACTCTTGGAGCAAAAGGATCCATCTGATTAATCTAGGCTTGGCATCTTTCTTTGAGATCAAATACCGAATTGCTGCATGATCAGTGTACACTACTACCTTTGTTCCAATGAGATAGGATCGGAACTTGTCGAATGCATAGACAACCGCGAGTAGTTCCTTCTCGGTGGTGGTGTAGTTCATTTGGGCCTCCGAAAGCGTTTTGCTGGCATAGTAGACTGCATGTAGAACCTTGTCTCTGCGCTGTCCCAATACCACGCCCACAGCGTAGTCACTAGCATCACACATAAGCTCAAATGGAAGAGACCAATCCGGGGCCACTATCACAGGTGCTGTTGTCAATTTTTGTTTCAACAACTCAAATGCTGCTAAGCAATTTTCATCGAATAGAAACGGAACATCTTTTTCCAATAGATTGCACAGGGGTTTTGTGATTTTGGAGAAGTCTTTGATAAATCTCCGATAGAATCCAGCATGGCCCAAGAAACTTCGAACTCCCTTTATAGAAGTTGGTGGAGGCAATTTCTCGATAGTTTCCAACTTTGCTTTGTCCACCTCCAAACCTTTGGCTGAGACTTTGTGACCCAAAATTATTCCTTCATGAACCATGAAGTGACATTTCTCCCAATTAAGCACAAGATTTGTTTCCACGCATCTCCTCAATACCATGACTAAATTCTCAAGACAGCTGTCGAAGGAATTTCCAAACACTGAGAAGTCATCCATGAAGACCTCCATGTTGATTTCCACCATGTCAGAAAATATTGCCATCATGCATCGCTGGAATGTGGCAGGAGCATTGCATAGACCAAAAGACATTCGCCTGAAAGCAAAAGTTCCATAAGGGCAAGTAAAAGTGGTCTTTTCTTGATCCTCAGGAGCGATAGCAATTTGATTATATCCAGAGTATCCGTCAAGCAAACAATAGTACTCATGCCCTGCAAGTCGGTCCAACATTTGATCAATGAATGGGAGTGGGAAGTGATCTTTTCTTGTGGCTTTGTTGAGCTTTCGATAATCCATGCAAACTCTCCACCCCGTGACTGTTCGGGTTGGTATTAGCTCGTTGTTCTCATTTTTTACCACGGTTATTCCTCCCTTCTTTGGTACACATTGCACTGGGCTCACCCATGGACTGTCAGAAATGGGATAAATGATTCCGGCGTCTAGCCATTTCAAAATTTCTGTTTTCACCACTTCTTTCATGATAGGATTCAGCCTTCTTTGATGCTCTATGGTAGGCTTGCTGTCATCTTCCATCAGGATTTTGTGCATGCAAAATGCGGGGCTGATTCCTTTTATGTCTGCAATGGTCCACCCAATAGCCCCTTGGAATTCTCTGAGGATTCTTATCAGTTTGTCTTCCTGCAAGGATGTTAGTGCAGAGGAAATAATGACAGGTAATGTATCTGAAATGCCTAGGAATGCATACCTGAGATGACTAGGCAGGGGTTTGAGATCGAGTTTAGGAGGTACCTCACTGGATGGTTTTAATTGAAATGAGGCATCGTTTGAGCTTTTCAAGGGCTCAATAGGTACCTTGAATCTTGCCAACTTGGGTATTGCATCTAGAAAATGAGCATACTCACAGTTCTCGGGTTCGTCCAAGTCGATGTCTCCTGTTAGTGTCTGCTCAAGCAAGTCCCTATGTGTGGCCTTAATGAATTCCTTGGTTACTGCTTCTTCAATGATGTCAACTCGGAAGCACTCTTCCTCCTCAGTTGGAAATTTCATAGCTTTGAAGACATTAAAGGTGACCTCTTGGTCTTGAACCCTCATTGTCAATTCTCCTTTTTGCACATCAATGAGAGTTCTCCCGGTAGCTAGAAATGGCCTCCCAAGTATGATGGGGATGTCCTTGTCCTCCTCAAAGTCTAGGATTATGAAATCAGCTGGGAAAATGAACTTATCAACCTTAACCAAGACATCTTCCACAATACCTCTCGGATAAGTGACTGAACGATCAGCTAGCTGAAGAGAGACATTTGTTGGCTTGGGAGCTGGTAATCCCAACTGAGTAAACACGGACAATGGCATGAGATTAATGCTTGCACCAAGATCACATAAACACTTCTTGAACGATAGGTCTCCAATGGTGCAAGGAATGGTGAAACTGCCTGGATCCTTTAGTTTTGGAGGTAACTTCCTCTGTAATATCGCACTGCATTCCTCTGTCAAAGCAACAATTTCAAAATCTTGTAATTTCTTCTTTCTTGACAGAATAGTTTTCATGAACTTAGCATAACTTGGCATTTGTTCTAAAGCTTCTGCGAATGGTGTATTGATTTGAAGCTTTTTGAAAACTTCAAGAAACTTAGAAAATTGCCTGTCCATTTTCTACTTTTGCTGCCTTTGAGGATACGGAACTGGTGGATAATACCTTGTGGGGGAAGGTTGAGTTTTTTCTGTGCTTTTTATGAGTGGGGATTCAGATTTCTCAATGCTTTCTTCTTCCTCAAACATTTCAGCAGTGGCAGTTTCTGGGGAGGGGCGCAGCTGCGCCGGTCCCCTTTGTAAAATGGGCGCAGTTGCGCCGATAGGTTCCAGTGCTGATGACGGGCGCAGCTGCGCTGTCTGTTCGTGTGACATTGGCGCAGCTGCGCTGTCTGGCAGGGTCTGCTTTCCACTTCTGGTGGTAACAGCTTGGCATTGCTCCTTCCCATTTCTCCTTGGATTGACTTCTGTATCGCTAGGGAGGGCCCCTTGAGGTCTGCTAGACAACAAACTGAACAATTGACTCATTTGATTTTCCAAATTCTTGAAGCCTAATGTTTGGCCTTGCTCCAACCTGTCAGTTTTGGCCATGTATTTCTCCAAATTCTCACTCATTTCCGCGACCTTCCTATCTGTGGCTGTGACTTGCTGCTGATTGTGGAACCCCGGAGGATTGAGAGGTTTTGGAGCTTGTGAATTATCTTGACGGTTGCTCCACGAGAAATTTGGGTGGTTCCTATTCCCCGGAGTGTAGTTGTTCTGATATTGATTTGCTGGCCGCTGATAGTTGCTCACAAAGTGCACAGATTCAGCGTTGATGGCACATTGCTCCGAAGCGTGAGAACCTGCACAAAGCTCACAAATCATGGAAACTTGTTGACCTTTACCTTCACATATGTGGTCAAGCTTCTTGGCCATAGCTGAAATCTGTGCTTGAAGTGAAGTGGCTGTGTCAACCTCTAGTATTCCTGCCACTTTTGGTTGAGTGGTTCTGGAGGATGGCCATTGATAGTTGTTTGCAGCCATAGTCTCCAAAAGTTCATAGGCCTCGTCATAGTTTTTACCCATGAATGCACCACCTGCAGCCGCATCGATGCCTGCTCGTGTCTGAATATTCAACCCATTGTAAAATGTGTTAAGCTGCATCCATTGGGGCAAACCATGATGTGGGCACTTTCTCAATAGTTCCTTGTACCGCTCCCATGTCTCGTACAAGGATTCTCCATGATGTTGCTCATATGAGGATATGTCATTTCTCAACTTAGCAGTTTTGGTCGGTGGGAAGAACTTTGCTAAGAATTTCTGGGCCAAATCTTGCCAAGTGGTAATGGACCCGGGTGGTAGCGAGTGCAGCCAACTTTTTGCTTTATCCCTCAATGTGAATGGGAATAACCGCAATCTCACCGCATCTTCCGAGATCCCACTGAATTTGAATGTATCACATATCTCCAAGAAATTTATCAAGTGCTCATTCGGGTCATCAACCACCATTCCTCCGAATTGGACAGAATTTTGGATCATATGGATTGTCCCTGGTTTGATTTCAAAGGAATTGGCTGTTATGGCTGGCCTTGAGATACTTGATTGCAAATCATTGATTTTTGGTGTAGCATAATCTCTTAAGGCTTTTTGTGCTTCGCCTGCCATAGGTTGAGGTTGTTCTAGATCCTCTAGAGTATTTTCAGCATACTTCCTTGATTGTTGAACCCTTTTTTCAATGTTGTCCACAAAAGGCAATAGGTTAGGATTCTTCGACCGAGTATGCATACACTACTCAAGAGTACCTATCACAATGTAGAAGAAAATAAAATAGAATTAGGATAAGAACAGATTTGTTTAACTAAAACCAATCTAATTTAAATTGATGATGAAAGTTATAAACGCAATTGCAATTCCCCGGCAACGGCGCCAAAAACTTGTTGGTATATTTGTATGTATAACAAATATAACTCATACACGCAAGTGCACGCGATCCACAAGTAATATAAAGTAAGTAAAGTATCGATCCCACGAGGAAATGAATTGCATTTATGACTACAAACACCGATTTTGTAATTAGTTTGGTTTCTTTAAACAAGCAGTTTTAGTGATGAAATAGTCTAATAATTACTAATGAAACAATTAAAACAAATTTAATGGTAAAAATTACAGATTTTATAGGTTTGGGATTATAATTTCACTTAATGCCGATTTAGATTTCCATGCTTCCTATTGTTGCTAGTTGGTTATTATGGAATGTTGGTCGAAAACACGAAAGTAAAATATGGCCATCTCTCGATGCACCATACCCATATCACATTAAATCCACAATTGATAGAATGAATGTGAACACCCTAAATGACTAACGCACTATATTTCTATGTGAATTACAATCAAACGGGTTTAAGAACAAGTTTTCAAATGACCACACATGGTGCTTCGGTATATCTCTATCCTAAGCACGAAACATAATTTCACGAGGAATGTAATAATTATGAACATATGCTAGCATAATGAGATCTTAATTTCTACTTCCTTTCTCAATTCCATATAAATTATCACAGTAATTGTTGATCAAGCAATTAAACATGGAGTATAGATTATGCTAGACATTCATTTCACAACCAACTAGTAAAAATAAGGAAGCACTTCAATTCTTAATCAAGCAAAAGATCCATTATAATCCCAAGAATTAGATTTAGTTCATAATAATAATAGAGTTCATCATGCACAAATTGGTTCATCATCATAATTACAGAATAGAAAAATTAATCAGAAATAGAAAATATTCAAGCTCCCTGTTCCGTTCTGCAACTTCTGATGATTTTCCAAGTTGTGTAGATAGTTGATTTCTTGCTCCCAATCTCCAATTCAGCATCCATATAGCTCCATTCTTCAGTTCCCAAATGCAAATTATGCTCAGCTGATGATTTTCCTGTTTTTAGCTAGAATACAGTAACTATTCTAATTTCGTGTAGGAGCAGAGCTTCCAAAATGAATTCCCAAAATTGGCTAATAATACAAGCATAAATTGTCTTCTTTTGACTTATTATTATTCCCACTAATAAAAGCTAAACCCACTGATCCCTCAAAATCTGGCATTGCATGATTTCTGGATAATGCTGCTTCGCTGGATGGAACGTGTTGCATGGCTGGCTGGCGACAGGCGCAGCTGCGCCGCCCTCCTTTGTAATAGGGGCGCAGCTGCGCAGGAGTAGCATGGCATGGGCAGGATGGGCGCAGCTGCGCCGGCGCCCTTTGTAAAAGGGGCGCAGCTGCGCCAGGTGCCAGTTTGCTACAGTGCTGCTATTGCAAAAATTCATCAACTGTTATGACCTGCACAAGCAACAAACAATCAAATAACACCCATCCACAAATGCTCAACACCACGAGCCAACATTATCAAAAACAATGCAAAAGCCGAATAATGAGGCTAGTGAATCAAAAACCGAACGAGAAGGGGAAATGCATGAATTTACACTAGATAGCTATTAGAAAAGCATCAAATGAAACCAAATAGTATTTAATAAGTAGGTACGAAACCTACTTATCAGCCTTCCAATGTCGTGCACGCCTAACTTCTAAATGTCATCAAATTCAACGCCGAGCATCGATAAACACAATTTTTCACCGTATTATCATTTGAATACGGATATCCAAGCATGGGTTTGCCCTCGTGGCTTGGTCGACGCCGCACGCCGTGTATGCTTTCCAACGCCGTGCACGCACAACTACCAAATGTTATCAAATAAAGTCCTAAGCATTGCCAAACACTAATTTCCATCGTACTACCATTCAGGCACAGACATCCAAGCACGAACATTGAGTCAATACGAACAACGATCCGAGCGGTCTTTATTTCCATTCCTACAAACATAATGAAAATGCATCAAAGCAACATAAAACATGTAAAAATAACTAAAAACTATATTATGTAGAAATATGATAAAAATAACTAAAAATCATATAAAAGTACCAAAAACTAACAAACTATCAAGGTCAAAGGTACCCAAATTGTGTGTATAAAACACCCTCATCAATTATACCGGTAGTAAAATAAATAAGTTAGAATCATTCTAATATTATTTATAATGAATTAAACTACTTTAATTCAAATATAAATAAATATATTTATTTTACATCATGAGTGACACCTTACATTAGTATATCATGACTATCCGGATAATATGAAATCAACGTTTAATCACAAAGAACCCATTCAGTAAATAGTTACTGTACAATTCAATCCTTCTACCACACAATGTCCCAATCAAATGTAAAACATGGAATTACTGTCAAGTTTTATTTATTTGATCATATATATTTCGATTATAAAATGCACAACTCTAGTTAATGCAAATTAAAAACTCCTTTCTAATTTTCATTCAACTCTAGCCAGATATTTGCGAGTTGTCATTTATCGAATCACATATGACATTCTCTTCCTTTACTGAAAGTGGTAGATCTTTTGTTGATCATTCACCTACCTCCATGTACACTTTATTATACCTGAACATACCCTATAATATACTTTGAAGTATTAAGGAGTATGATAAAGTACAACCCAGAATACACAAGGTACTATGACGATCTCAAGTCCAATGATCACTTGCACTACTATCACTATAAGAACTCCTATTGACAGACAAGTAAAACTCTATTAGGGTTCCTTTAAGTGAGTCACGTTCAGTGAACTTATTCTCCAATAAGTACCTACATACTTGCTTTAGTATCTCCACACAAATGATTATGAGATCAATCATCCTCTTTAATAGAGCAAGCATAGTATGTACTAATTTATCAAGAATCAGTAGCCACACATTAGTGATCTAACGATTAGGAACATTTTAGTTTTGAGCTATTTAGAATTTATATCTCATTATCATGAACTCTTCATGATTCTAAAAGTATTGCTCCAAAACTATGGGTTTATCACATTTATTTAATATTATGCATTTATTAATAAAAGAATTCATTTATTTAAAGGCATTCTTTATCTATGTTAATTGGTTGAATTAATAAATGTGATAAATCCTTAGTTTTGGAGCAATACTTTTAGAATCATGAAGAGTTCATGCTAATGAGATCTAAATTCTAGATAGCTCAAAACTAAAATATTCCTAATCGTTGGATCACTAATATGGGGGTACTAATTCCGGATAGATTAGTACATACTATGCTTGCTTTGTTAAAGATGATGGTTGATCTCATAATCATTTGTGTGGAGATACTAAAGCAAATATGTAGGTGCTTATTGGAGAATAAGTTCACTGAATGTGACTCGCTTAAGGAACACCTAATAGAGTTTTACTTGCTTGACAATAGGAGTTCCTATAGTGATAGTTGTACAAGTGTTCCTTGGACTTAAGATCATCATAGTACGTTGTGTATTCTGAATTATACTTTGTCATATTTCTTAAGACACTTTGGGTATATAAAAGGATATGTTTGAAAGTAGTATGCACACAAGCCAATCATTTTTGATATGATGTAACATATACTTTGTAATCTTATTCATTTATTAAAGACATTTTACTTTATCTACATGGTGCTGTTATTTTATATGTGATAAACCCATAGTTTTGAGCAATGCTTTTAGAATCATGATGATGATCATGCTAATGAGATCTAAATTCTTAGAAAGCTTAAAACTAAAATCGTTCTCAATCATTGGATTACTGAAAAGGGGATTAATGAATCTGGATAGATTGGTACATACTTTGCTTGCTCTTAGGAAGAGGATGATTGATCTCATAATCATTTGTGTGGGGACACTAAAGCAAGTATGTAGGTGCTTATTGGAGAATAAGTTCACTGAACGTAACTCCCTGAAGGAATATCTAATGGAGTTTTACTTGCATGTCAATAGGAATTCCTCTAGTGATAGTAGTACAAGTGATCCTTGGACTTGAGATCATCATAGTATCTTGTGTATAATGAGTTATACTTTATATGTCCCTTAAGACCTTTAGGGTATATCAAAGGTAATGCTTGGGTATAATAAGTTGTACATGGAGATACGTGAATGGTAAACAAAGAATCTACCACATCTAGTAAAAGATGAGAATGTCCTATGTGACTTGATAAATGACAACTAGTAGTCCTTAGTCAAGGCAGAATAAAATTAGAAAAGAGTTTCTAATTTGCATTATTTAGAGTTGTGCATTTGAGAATCGAAATACGTATAATTAAATAAAATAAGACTTGACAATAATTTCATGTCTTATATTTAATTGGGACATTGTATGGTAGAAGGATTGAATTGTACAGTAACTATTCACTGAAAGGTTCTTTTGTGATTAATGTTGAAATCTATATTATCTGGAAAGTCGTTGATCCCTAATATAGATTTCAACATTAATCACAAAAGAACCTTTCAGTGAATAGTTACCGTACAATTCAATCCTTCTACCATACAATGTCCCAATTAAATATTAAACATGGAATTACTGTCAAGTCTTATTTTATTTAATTATATATATTTCGATTCTTAAATGCACAACTCTAAATAATGCAAATTAAAAACTCCTTTCTAATTTCATTCTGCTTTGGCCAAGGACTACTGAGTTGTTATTTATCGAATTATATAGGACATTCACATCTTTTACTATATGTGGTAGATTCTTTGTTGATCATTCACCTATCTCCATACACAACTTATTATACCCAATCATACCCTTTGATATACTCTAAAGGTCTTAAGGGACATGTCAAAGTATAACTTATCATACACAAGATACTATGATGATCTCAAGTCCAAGGATCACTCGTACTACTATCACTAGAGGAATTCCTATTGACAGGCGAATAAAACTCCATTAGGTATTCTTTAGCGAGTCACATTCAGTGAACTTATTCTCCAATAAGCATCTACATACTTGCTTTAGTGTCTCCACACAAATGATTATGAGATCAATCATCCTCTTCATAAGAGCAAACAATATATGTACTAATCTATCCGGATTCACTAATCCCCTTTTTTTAGTAATCCAACGATTAGGAACGATTTTAGTTTTAAGCTATCGAGAATTTAGATCTCATTAGCATGATCATCATTATGATTCTAAAAGCATTGCTTAAAACTATGGGTTTATCACATATTAAATAACAACACCATGTAGATAAAGTAAAATGCCTTTAATAACCGAATAAGATTACAAAATATATGCTACATCATATCAAATATGATTGGCTTGTGTGCATACTACTTTCAAAATGTGCTTATGATGGTTGTAAGTAGCATTAAATATAAATGATTTAAAACGAGTGATGGTTTAATAATAATAAATTTTTTATTAAATAGAAAATGCTGCCAAGAAGAAGATAAAGAAATCAAGAAGCAGAATCACGTAATGAAAATGAAGAAGGGGCTCAAGCGAACCCAATGCAAAAGTTTATAGACTTATTATTAGGGACATTTCAGACTAAAAATCCCACTAATGTCAATGCAAACCCTCCGGCTGCACCGTTAGCTAGTTTTAAAGACTTTAAGAGTGTGGGACCTCTAGAATTTAAGGGGACCACTGAGCCTATAGAGGCTCAGGCATGGATAAAGGAGATAGAGAAAGCATTTAATATTGCTAGGGTTAGTGAGTAACAGAAGACTACGTTTGCCACGTATATGTTGAAGGGAGAGGCTAACTTCTGGTGGGAGGCAAACCAGAATAGAGTCGGGGAAGGAGTGATAGCATGGGACAAATTCAAAGAAATATTTTTTGAGAATTATTTCCCTACTAGTATGCAAAGCCGGATGGAGATTCGATTTTTAGAGCTGAAGCAAGGGGACATGATAGTGCCCCAGTATGCAGCCAGGTTCAATGAACTGGCACGATTTGCTCCACACCAGGTGGACACAAAGGAGAGGAAGGCGAGGAGATTTGAGCAGAGTTTGAAGCCCTGACTCTATTATAAATTGTCAGTGTTACAGATAGGATCGTTCGGTACAATCCTGGAAAAGGCTATCATAGCCGAAGGGGATAGTGAGGCCATGATCCTCTATAACAAAGAGAGAAAGAATAAGGCTAAATCCGAGGGAGGCACCAAGGCAGAGGGTAGTAGCGTAAGTGGAGGAGGAAAGAGGAAATAGAATAACTCCGAGAATACCGGAAATAAGAAGGGAGACCCAAAGAAAAGGGTCGAAGCTTGTAAGAATTGTGGGAAGAACCACACAGGGGTGTGTTTAAAAGGGAAAGCAGTGTGCTACAAATGTGGGCAGGAGGGACAGATCTTTCCTAACTGTCCCAACCCGAGGAAGAACAGTGGGTGTTTTGTCTGTGGGTCAGTAGATCATATGGCAAGGAATTACCCAAAGAAGGGAGCCGACGAAGGGAGTAGCAGCAAGGGGAATAATAGTGGGAAGCTGACAATAACCGGTCCAGCTCCACCAAATAAGTCGACCGCCAGGACTTTCAACCTAACGGCCCAAGAGGCAGTAGCATCTAAGGATGTAGTTTCACGTATCGTCCCGATCAATAATGTTAATGCTTACGTGTTTTTTGATTCGGGTGCGACTCGTTCTTTCATATCGTATGAATTTGCTAGACGTTTAAGTTTACCTCTAGAGAACCTAGAGACACCATTAAGCATAGAAGTTGCGAATAAAGAAGTAATCACTGTAGAGCATGTTTATAGGAATTGTTATGTGAAGATAAGAGATCATGAGATGATGGTAGATTTAATTCCGATCCAATTGGGGGAATTTGATGTAATTTTGGGTTACCAAAAGAAGCTAGTAAACCATAAACCTGCGAAGCGGTCTAAGGTAATATTTTACGGTAGTAAATCACCAAGACAGTCACGTTGTCTAACAATGATGCAAGCAAAGAAATTGTTGAGAAAAGATTGTGTAGGATATTTAGCCTACGTTATAGATACCCAACGGGTGGGAGCAGAGATGGGTCAGATACCCATCGTAAAAGAATTCACGGATGTTTTTTCGATTGAGTTACCAGGTCTTCCGTCGGATAGGGAGATCGAATTTATTATTAACGTATTGTCTGGTGCAGCACCAGTTTCGAGGGCTCCATATAGGATGGCCCCAGTGGAGATGAAGGAATTGATGATATAATTGCAGGAGTTGCTAGATAAGAAGTATATTCAACCAAGTGTGTCTCCATGGGGAGCAACATTGTTGTTTGTGAAAAAGAAGGATGGATTGTTGAGACTTTGTATCGACTATAGGGAGTTGAACAAGGCAATGATCAAGAATAAGTATCCGTTGCCTAGGATCGATGATCTTTTTGATCAGTTGAGAGGGGCAAGGTACTTTTCAAAAATAGATTTAAGGACTAGGTATTACCAGATGAAAGTAAGAGCAGAAGATGTTCCGAAGACCGCATTTAGGACTCGTTACAGCTGTTACGCGTTTCTGGTGATGTCGTTTGGGTTAACAAATGCGCCAACCGCATTTCTGGATTTAATGAATAGGGTGTTCAAGCTGTATTTAGATAAATTTGTAGTGGTGTTCATAGATGAAATTTTGGTCTATTCAAAGACGCAAGAGGATCATGTTGAACATATTAGGATAGTGTTGGAAACACTAAGGAAGGAAAAGTTATATGCGAAGTTCGCAAAGTGTGAATTTTGGTTAGAAAGAGTCCAATTTTTGGGCCATGTGATTGACAAGGAGAGACTATCTGTAGATCCAGCCAAGGTGGAGGCGGTGATTAATTGGGAACAACTGAAGATGCCAATGGAGGTGCGAAGTTTCTTAGGATTAGCGGGATACTATCAAAGATTTATCCAAGATTTTTCGAAGATAGTTACCCCGTTAACAAATTTGACGAGGAGACAATTAAGTTCGTATGGACGAAAAAATGTGAGGAGAGCTCTCAAGAGCTCAAGAAAAGATTGAGTGAGGCGCCTGTATTATCCTTACCGGATGATATGGGTAACTTTGTGGTGTACAGTGATCCGTCGCATGAAGGACTGGGATGCGTGCTTATGCAGCACGGGAAAGTCATTGCGTACGCGTCACGACAGTTGAAAGATTATGAGAAAGGATATCCTACACATGATCTGGAATTAGCAGCGGTGGTATTTGTCTTAAAGATTTGGAGGCATTACCTGTACGGGGAGAAGTGTGAAATATATACAAACCACAAGAGTCTAAAATATATCTTCACACAGAAGGAGTTGAATATGAGGCAGAGGAGGTGGTTAGAGTTGCTCAAAGATTATGATTGTGAGATTCTATATCACCTAGGAAAAGCGAACGTAGTGGCTAACGCCTTAAGTCGAAAAGGTCGGGAAAAGTTGTCGATGTTAACGACTTAGGATGAGCTAATAACAGCGATGGCTAAAATAGAGTTGGAGGTGAAGTTTCCGAAGAATTCGGAGGAAAAGTTACATGCAATGGAGACTCGTCCGAACATTTTGGATAGAGTAAAGGAGGCACAACTCGAAGATGAGGAGTGCGAGAGAATTAGAAAAAGGATTTCCGAAGGTGAAGAATTAAAATACAAACTCGATAACGAGGGGATGATAGGATTTTAAGGAAGAATTTGGGTTCCGACAAAACCAGAGTTGAAAGAGGAAATATTGCAAGAGGCCCATTGTTTGAGGTACTCGATACATCTGGGAAGCACGAAGATGTATCAAGCCTCCGACAACATTTCTGGTGGCCAAATATGAGGAAAGAAGTAACGGAATGCGTTAGTAGGTGCTTGACGTGTCAAAGAGTCAAGGCTGAACATCAGAGACTGAGTGGGTTGCTTCAACCGTTACAGATTCCTAAGTGGAAGTGGAAGCATATTACAATGGATTTTGTGGTATGACTTCCAAGTACGCAGAAAGTTTATGACGCTATATGGGTTATAGTGGATCGTCTAACAAAGTCGACACATTTCTTGCCAATTAAGATCAGGTTTAACCTAGACCAATTAGCTAAACTTTATGTCAAGGAAATCATTTCCAAACATGGGGAGCCAGTTTCGATTGTGTCGGATAGGGATCCGCGATTCACATCGAATTTCTGGAAGAGCTTGCAAGAGCATATGGGAATGCAGTTAAGGATGAGCACAGTGTATCACCCCCAAACTGACGGGCATAGTGAGAGAACGATACAGACCTTAGAGGAAATGTTGAGAGCTTGTGTTATGGACTTCAAAGGAAGTTGGGATGAACACCTACCACTCGTTGAATTTGCTTATAATAATAGCTATCACGCTACTATAGGCATGCCGCCTTATGAAGCGTTGTATGGAAGGAAGTGCATAACACCACTATGCTAGGATGAGGTGGGGGAACGTCGTTTGCTAGGACCAGAGCTAGTATAACAGATAGCAGATATAGTTAAAGTAATACGTGCACAACTTATAGCGGCTCAAGATCGACAGAAGAAGTATGCGGATCAGCATCGTCAGAAAAGAGATTTTGAAGTCGGGTCGTTTATATTCTTAAAGGTATCTCCTTGGAAAGGACAGATACGCTTTGGTAAGAAGGGAAAGTTAAGTCCTCGATTTATAGGACCTTTTGAGGTATTGAGGAGAGTAGGAGAGGTGGCCTATGAAATAGCCCTACCTCCAGAGCTAGAGCGTATACACAATGTATTCCATGTATTGGTGTTACGACTGTATAAACCAGACTATAAGCATGTAATAGCATATGAACCTATACAGGTTGAAAAGGACTTAACGTATGAAGAAATTTCGATTCAGATAATTGATAGGAAAGAGCAAGTCCTAAGAAATAAAGTCATACCTTTGGTAAAGGTAATATGGAGGAACCACAATGTCGAAGAAGCAACGTGGGAACTCGAAGAAATGATGTAGAAGAATTATCCCAATTTATTTGCTTAATTTTGTTTTACGATTTCGAGGATGGAATCTTTATAAGGGGGGAAGAATATATTGGGAATCAGCATGCGATCGTTAAGCTCATTATCATAGGGGGAGAATGTTATAAGATTTTCATGTGATTACATTTATTCATTATATGTGATTTGATTGATGATAAAATGATAAGAAAAACATTCATACTATTAAAGCCTTGTAAAGTCCTTAAATGAAATGTATGTACAAGGACTTAGAAGATCAAATATGTTAGGTTGATCTAAGCTGAATGAATATCCATCTGATCAAAGCATGTTTGTAAGATTAGATTTTGTACAGTCCTTAAATGAATTTGATGTAGAAGGACTTAGAATAGAAAAAGATCAAACTTGTTTGGTTGATCTTATATACTGTAATGATATATGTACAAACAAGGGCCATGCTGATCGTAGAGCACTGTACTGACTAAATAAAGGATCGTAGAGCAGTCAGTCAACATCGCAGAACCAAGTATGCCATCATAGGGTTTGCCAGGAAAGCATAGAGTAAAGCTCAATAGGACGTAGAGTTCTCTCGGCAGAACGTAGAGCACTCTCGGCAGAACGTAAAGCATTCTCGGCAGGACTTATTGTTCTCTCGGTAGAACGTAGAGCACTCTCGGCAGGACGTAGAGTTGTCTCGGCACTACAATGTTAAATCTAAAGCTCGTAGAGACTGCCAGACAAGCATAGTAAAAGGCCCGGCAGATCCTAGAGCATACTCGGTAGCACTCTCTTGAAATCGTAGAGTGAAACAGACACACTGCAAAGCTTGCAAGGCAATCGTAGAGTATGGCTCGGCAGAACAAGGAGCTTACTCAGGATCGTAGAGTGTGCACTGCAAAGAGGAAATCATTGTGCTAACATGGGTTCGTAGAGTAAGTCTAAGTCAGCCACTTTACGACTCCCATGAACAGTCTGCAATCAAACAACAATGTAGAGCAGTCGCTGCTGAAGCACTCAAAGATAAAGTGGCAACCTTAATAAAGACTTCTAAGTAAGCTGAGCATAAGCCATCAGACATAAAAAGATCTCTGAGCACAACCAAAGCATCAAGCCATAACAGAGACCAGAGGATAAGCTGAAGTAATCACTCTACAATCCATCAAGACTCTAGACCTGCATCAAAGACAAAGGTCGTAGAGTAGGAAAGCAACAGCAAGATCAAGTGATCGTAGAGCTGAGTCTAAGACAACAGAGGCACTCTAGCAGTCTCAGCAAAGTAACAAGAAGATCACAGAGCAACACTCCATGACAAGGCATAAGAGAGAATGTCTGAAGATTAAAGTAGAGCAGTCCTCTACATCAAAGGTGCCACAACAAACAGAACATCATAGAGCAGTCCTCTATGACACAGTAGCAGAGCCAACACCTAAAGAACATAGAGCAGTCCTCTATGATAGGCACACTGCAGCAATGGCTCAACAAAGTTCATAGTACACTATGCTCTGGAATGAAAAGCTAAATGGAGATCACAGAGCATAAGGGAGCACAGACTACAGTATAGTAAGAAGCACATTAAAGCATAATACAAGTGCAAACAACCACTTTACGAACTGCAAGGTAGCACAAGGTCACTACTGAAGTAAACGGTTAACTCTACGATCTAAGGCAACAGTCTTCAGTGTGAAACACGCAGTTAACTCTACGATCAGAAGCTACAGGCTACACCTAAGATGATCGTAGAGTAAGTAAGTGCAAGCACGGATTGAAAACATTAGAGCATTTAGGGTTACTACCCCAAGATGAGCAGCTGAGTAGTTAAATGAGTAAAATAAGGTACCAATCTGAGTGGGGCTCAAACTGCCATGTTTGCAGCAGTCAAACAGTTAGAAGCTTCACTACAACATGAGAGGTATGCCAAAGGGCTGGCATGTGAGCTAAGACTCGAATGACCAAGAAGCCAAGATCTAGAGTAACCAGATCCAGAACGGACAACTCTATGATCAAACAAGGAACACTATGAGCTGAATAGATAAAGAACTGACTTGGATAAGTCAACTAGTGTTCAACAGAAGTGATCATCTGCATCTACTATGTACCAGAAGAAGGAAGGGCTTCAACGACCATCATCAGCAGCATCCAGAAGAAGATCACATACAGCTGCCAAGTACTAGAAGATGAAGGAGATCAAAGATCATCTTGGCAGCACAACCCAACAAACAATCAACACACCAAAGAGGGCAGAGCGTCCTTGTCTTAAGTGACTAAATGAAGTTAAGTCTGCTGGACTTGCTGAGTACCAAAGGGTACAAGAGATTCTAAGGCTGCTGGCTTTAGTCTACAGGATTCCAAGGCTGCTGGCCTTGAAGAGTTCTTTGTGAACTGGTTTCCAAGTCTGCTGGACTTGAAGAGGGTCATTGGATCCTTGTCCGAGGGACTAAAAATAACTTAAGTCTACGGGACACAAGAGGGGTCAGAGGATCCGTGTCTGCGGGACTTGAGGAGGGTCATAGGATCCTTGTCTTAGTAGCTAAAAACAACTCTTGTCTGCTGGACTTGAGGAAGGCGGAGAGTCCTTGTCTTTGTGACTAAAACAATTAGTGGATTCCTACTTGTTTAAGTAGAAGAGTGGAGTAGGAGTTATTCAGTCTCCGAACCACTTAAAAATCTCTTGTGTCTTTTACTTTATATCATTTAGCTTATGCACATTAACTGTTATATCTACTATCAACCATACCATAGATTTGTCAATTGAACTGAGATTATGTTTACATCTATGAAGGGGCTATTAAAGTATATTCTGCTGTGCATGAATTGATTCTACTATTCATAACTGTTATACTTTCATATTTAAATGAAAAGGTTTTTTAAAGGATCTATTCAACCCCCCCTCCCTTCTAGATCCCTATTACTTCCCTGGGAACTAACAATTGGTATTAGAGCAGGTTCTCATGAATATGTTAAAGCTCATGCTTTGAGTAGATCCATGACACAAATTCAGATCAGTTCTAAGTCTAGGTATTAGTTGACAAGACAATGAGCTAACAAGTTGAAAATTGTATGTGCAGGGAAAAACTGTCCTAAGTTATCCAGGCTATTCCATGGGCTTAAATGGAAAAATCATCATCACCAGGCATGCTGATGTCATTGGGCATATCGATCATCTCATGAAGAGGAAATAGTTCAGATGTAGCAAGAACGAAGATATTCTCCATTAAAAAGGGAATCTGCATCTCCACCTAGATGCTGTGAAGTCCTACGAAGGATGATTAAGGAGATATCTAAATGATAATATGCCATCATCAATGCATTTACAACGATGACTCCATGAGCTTCTCAACACTTATGACATGTTCTTACTTTACAAAATATGAACTCAGAGGTTCATTCAAGCATATCAATGATTATGGGATGTCATAACTAACTAAGTGCAAAATTCAAAGATGTGCTCAATGTATCAGTCAATACAGCACAAGGAAGGAACAAATGATGAAACCAGCAATGGCCTGAGGAATTTCAAATCATCAACTAACAAGGAAGTGCATCATTGCTAGCAGCATCACTGACTGTCAAGAAATTGACATCAGTGAGGTATCTATCTCTATCTCCCTAAAATGCAAATGTCTTTAACTATTAATATGTATTGCATAGCTGCATGTCTTCACACTTCAATAGCATATCAAGAAATCATTTTCCACCCCAAAAGGAAAAAGAAAGAAAGTGAGAGTAATGGTTTAACAATCACTTTGCTGTCTATCCATATTTGAGGCTGAAAATAAAACTTTTGAGATGAATATCTAAAGTATGTGCAAATAGAGTATTCTCCTATCTTGTTGCTAAATGAGTAAATATGTGCTTAAACTATTTTGCAATTGCTGTTGTGTGTACTGATAAAAACTCATAATTATTTATCTTAAATATTAAGAGTTTATTCCTGGGTGTGGAAAACGAAGTAGGGTTTATATTCTGTAATATTATCTCATGCTATCTAACTCTGATGGTTAAGAGGTAACTACGCTTGGTAAGCTATTTACCCCTATCTTAGTTCTTATACCTTAGTTGATGAGTGATGCACCATTTCATGATCTAAGTCTTTGATAAGTTGTAGAGTGTAGTCATGTCTGCAGTTGTACACTAAAGGGTTATAGAGACTGATCAACTCTACGAACCATCTAGGTACAACTCACAAAACTGACCACCTCTCTACTAAGGTTCAAACACTTGGAACATAATAAAAGTAATAACTCTTCTAAGGAAAAGATTAGAGAATCCACATCAGTTCCACACACATGGTCGCTCTCATACACACCCTTATGCAGCATAATTAAATCATTATCACTTATAAGCTGCATAATGCAAATTGTGAAACCACAGTCTGAAAAGGACTCGAGCCTTCAAAAAAACTAACCCCGCAGGACCCAAAGAATATTGGGTACCAAATTAGATATCTATTTAACCTGCAGGTATCATGATTGCTTTATCCTCACTCAAGCACATTCAAGGAAGAAGTTATAAATGGATGGTCTTCATCAACAACCTTCTGGAAAAACAGCAAAGGCATGATTCTCCAATAAATCTCTCTCAGAAGTTGGAGCTACATACAACATAATAAAGCTCCTCAAGAAGCATACAAGAACTAGGTCTTCATCAACTCTACGATCGCAGTGTAAATGAAAGGATCGTAGGGTAACCAAAGATCCAAGACTTCATCAACTCTACAGTAGTAGTACAAAGAATAGGATCGTAGAGTAACAAGTGCTAAAGAGAATGCTCTACGATCAGATGAAGAAAGATGGACATTCATCTAAGATGGAAGTATCAATTATAGGGGAGCAACCATCTGATAAGTTCAACAATGCTCAGTTTGAGGAGAAAATGAAAATAGCCACAAAACTACAGCCTTTGATGCAGAAGAAAGTGTTTGAGCCTAACAGATTGTATGTGAACATACTGGGTCAAAGGTTCTCTAGGATGTTAAGGAGCAGAACACCAAGCCCTCTCATCTGCAGATCTCAATTGCCTCATGGCTCAAGCAATATTAGAAACTTCTATCGTCCTAGGATTGACAACTCCATCTTTAAAACCCTCCCCAAACTCAGAGTCCCAAAACTCTGTGGCTGATAAACCAAATGAATCCTCCTTATCTTAGATCATAGAATCCCTAAACTTTACTAATGTCAAACCAGGTCAGCCATACTCTTCAAAGTCGTAGAGTCATTATGATTGACATCTTGATCGTAGAGTATGTTGACTCTACGATCACAACCTACTAAACACTACTCCCATACTTCATATCTAACCAAACTCAAGGAGTACAGTGATGACACTCTATACACCATATCCAAACAATGAGACAAACCAAAACCTAAGTTTCAAATCTAGAGGCCTGCCCTTTCTGAGCTTCCTTAGTCCTGTTGAAAGACTAAATGAGAATGCATCACTAACATTTCTCTAGAGCTTAAATTGTAAATGAAACAAAGGAGAAAAGCTGATCCCTTAAAAGAGAGTTGATCATGGGACTCTCTAGAAGAGAAAGAAGCTGGTCCTAAAGGAAAGTCTTCACTAAGCAAATGATTCAGCTCTACTACAAGATCAGATACAAAGCATGAAGATTATCATCTCAGACGTCAAGAGAAAACAAGATTCCTTCAAAGATCACTTATTCTAGAAGGAAGCCACTACATGCCTAAATGGAGACTCTATCATCAAAGTCTGCACTCACTGAGATAAGTGCAAATCAGTATCTGAGTAGGAGTAGGTGTAACTAAGCTCGATTCTCAAAGATATGATCGTAGAATGAAAATCAAATACATCAAGTCACTCTACGAATGGGTAAAGTCAAGAGTCAAAAGGACATGGGCCACGTTCCTTGGCCAGAGTAATTGATGTGCAGCAGTTATGGAAGTTTCAACAGTGTTGGCCACGTTCAGCAAATGGGTCTCCCACACGTGTACTTGACAAAAAGAGGGAATCGATATAGAGGATTCAAATACTGACGGTTGTTCTATCAGTTATCAAAATTGTCCCTCTCCCAAAGCCGTGATGAACTCTCAAAACCCTAACATCATCTTCAAATCTTCAGCAAACCAAACACAGCAACCTCCAGAAACTCTCAAAAATCCTTATCGATTCATATCTCCATCCTTAGTCGAGTATCCTTCTTTCCAAAAACTCTCATCATGGAAAACTGTTAAGTCGTATCAGGTATTCAACTTAGTTTCGACAAATTTGGAGAATCAGATGAGAAATTCAAGGACATTCTCAAAAGTGTAAAGCAAGCAGGATTCTCAGAATGCTTAGGGTCAAACACCAAGATCTTCTCTGATCTTATCAAGGAATTCTACCAGAATGTAATAATCAATAGTGATGTTCTGTCTACTAAAGTTCGTGGAATGAAACTGAAGATAAATGCTGCATAAATCAATCAATGTCTGGGATTTACCAACCAATGTTTATCATCCCTAAAAGAAATCGATTCTGATGAAGGCAAGAAATTGATGGGCTATGTAAAGAATCCCCATCTGAAAGGAATGAAGAAAAAGGAATTTCCTGAGAAGTTCGAATTCCTAGCTGAGATTGTGGGCAAATGTATTCTGTGTAAAGATACCGCCCATGACACTTTGAGTGATCTGCAACTGAAGATTATGACTGCCATTGTCATGAAGAGGAAGATAAACTTTGGAGCCATGTTGTCTGATTGGTTAGCCAAAGAAGTCAGGAAAGTGAAGGCCTCAGATAAACCTGTCTTAAAAGTTTACTATGGAAGGTTCTTAAGCATAATACTGAAGAAAACGTTGAAGAACAAAATTGGAGAAGATGAGGGAGAAACCCTAAATATCAACAAAGTAATGACTCCCAAGCTGTTTGACAACTGGAAAAGGAACCCCATAAAGAATAAGAGGTTAAAAATATCGGGGAGCAGCAACAAGGGCACTTCAAAATCAGGCAAAGGGAAAAGAAAAGCAAGTACACTGAAGGAGGAATCATCTCAATCTGAAGAATCTTTATCCCCTGAGCCCATTCCCTCAAAATCACTCAAGAAGAAGGTGAAAGTTGAGGCATCCCCAGTGAAGAGTTCCTCCTCCTCGAAAGATGAATCTAAGGAAGAGAAAGAAGCATCTGAGGCACCTATGGTCAAGCCCTCAAAAAGGAGACAGAGTGCAAGACTAAAGCAAATGATGGAACTTCCAAATCAAAGAAGTAAAGAAGAGGTTCCACCAGTGATAGTTGACTTTGGAGATGATGATGAGGATGATAAAACTGAAGTTGCAAATGTGGCATCTAGTGATGAATCTGCTGGAAAGGATGTGACCACAAATATGTCTAAATCAGAAAGTGAGGATGTAGCTATGTCTGTTGAAAAGAGTCCCAATAAATCAACAGAAGATGATGATGAGATAGAAGTAAGCTATGAGGATCAGTCAACTGGTGAGTCAGTTGAAAAATCAAAGGAAGTAACTATGGAGGAAGAAAGTTCAAAGGGAAATATTACCAAAGAAACTGACACTGATAAAGAAGAGGAAGCAATGGAAGATGATGAAGGACAACAGGATTCTGACTCTGAGAATAGCGCATCAGAAAGCAACTTTAGACTAGCCACCATAAGAATTCAAAAAAGAATAGTGCTGGAGGCCTGTGACAAACCAGGAGCTTTGTTGCCAACCAGATGGATAGATCATGGCATCGGTCAAATGAAAGTAGTATCAATGACCATTGAAGATCTACTTAACAATTTTCAATACATTGAGTTTGATTGTACTATAGTTCTATATGATCCTGATAGTGAACAACTGACATGGTTCTACCCATGGATGCCCTGGCTGAAGACAATTGAATTTGGAGATACAAGCTTCATCAGCTGGTATTACTCACAGTTTCCAAATCTGAAGTTGATCTCTCAAAACTTCCCAAGTGTTCAATCTTTTCCAAAGATTCTAATCAATGATACTTAACATTTCAAAGTCTATCGCCATGCTGAAGGTATATACATTCCATACTATATGTTGGAAAACAGTGATAAAGGCAAATCAGCAAACCAGTTCGTAGAGTCAATGGTTGTGGAACCCCCTAACTCTACGACTTCAGCCTTCCAGTCTCAGCCAAATATCAAACTCCCTGATATCTCCACTGAAATACCTTCTGATATCCCTTCCTCATCCAATAAAGATTTCTTTGATATAGCCAATGCTCTTGAGAACATCTACAAGAGTGAGAAATACAAGACAACTACACCAATCCTTGAAGATGTCTTGATCGATCAAGAGTTGTTGAAAAACTCCGAAGAATTGCTTGGAAACATTTCCTCAGTCAAAAAAGCAGCAAAGAAGATGGCTGGAGGAGAAGACAATGCATTCTACAAGAAGTTGCAAGCCTCATTCACAGACATGTCCTTAAAGCTACATCAACGAGATCAGATATATCTCAATTCAATTGAGCAGCAGAAGACTGAAGCTCTGAAACTCCAATAACAGAATAAACGCTCTATTCAGACTCTGTCGGCAAAAGTAGAAAACCTTAGCCAGTCCCTCACTCAGCAAATGGAACTTGGCCAGCTGTTGGTCGATTTAGCTATCGATAAATACACACGTGCAAGTATACACGGTCCCAAAGTAATATATGATAAGATATGAGTCGAACCCACAGGGAATTATTACGAATAATAACCAAGTACCAATCGTATATCAGTTTGATCTAATTTAAATGATGAAGGTTTGATTGTTTGTTGATTGGTTGAGTTCACAAGTCAAGTAATGAATAAAACGTGGTAAAATATCAAGATAGAAAGGTATAAGATTACACTTTCCCCCAACACGTCATTTGAATCTCCTAACTCTCTCTTTTCAATCAGTTATAACATACGAATTGACAACCGAGAAATCAAAACTACATAAGAGATACCTATTATTACAGATAATTAATAAGACACACGTCACTTAATCCGATTAATAACCCACAACAATCTATACTCTCACATGTTATCATAACTAGGTCTTAACCTATAATCCGTTCGTCAAGTTCATATAGGTTCCCAAGGTAATTACGGGCCAAACAATTAATCTAGAAAGCAAAGGTTATGATAATCAATTCACAAATGAATAACTAAAATCAATAGAGAGAGAATTCAATTCAATTTAAGTGTTGGGTTCCATTGCAATCTTAGAATAGAAGGTTAGTTCATGATAGCTATAATAAACATCAATTTCAATTTATACATGGTCAAATTCGAATTACAAAGGAGTAGAAAATCTAGAAATGAAACCACTTTTGAAGTTGTTCAGCTGTTATTCCTTGGGTTGCTGTTGGTTTCTAGCTTTCCTTCTAAGTTTTGCAATTCTTGTTGACTTAGTTCCTTGGCTTGTGGCTTGATTCAGCTTGATTTGCAGCCTTTAGCCCTGTTGTTTGATGTATTTTGTAGCCTCCCTCTCTCTAGATATCAGATATGTAGCTTAAAAGAGATTATATATAGCCTCCATCCAGAAACCCTTGCCAAAATCAGACAAAATGGAGCTCAGATCGCACTAAAACTGTGTCAGATCGCACTCAGGACGGCGTTGGCGCGCCCGCACGGTGCCTGGTGCTCGCACGCCCAAGCCCTGGTTGGCCCAAGTCGAGTGCCGCACGCTCGCACGCTGGCTGCCGCAAGCCCGCGCCGTGAGCCCGCACGCCAGCGTGCGCGCCCGCGCCCAGCGCCTGGGCCGCACGCTAGCCGCACACCCAACGCCAGCTGCCGAAGCCCCCCGCCCAGCGCCTGCCGAGGCCCGCACGCGCCCGTGCCTAGCGTCCATGCGCCCGCGCCTGCTGCCGAGCTGCACGAGGCTGCCGAGGCGCAAGCCCAAGCCGCGCACCCGCACGCTAGCGTGCGTACCCGCGCCTAGTGCCTGCCCATCTGCCGAGTGTTGCCTGTCGAGGCTGTCGAGCGGTGCCGAGCGGTGCCGAGCCGCGCGCGTGCGCTCGCACCCAATGTCGACGCCTACTGATGCCTGCCGAGCCATGCCGAGCCCCAGGCGCCCAGCGCCTATGCGCCCGCACGCGCCATGCGGCGTCCACGCCCAGCGCCTGGCTGGTGCCCCCAGCTGCTGCACGTCGTGCCCGCGGCTTGGTCGTGCACGCCTTCCAACGCCGTGCATGCCCAACTTCCAAATGTCATTAAATTCAACGCCGAGCATCGCCAAACACAACTTTTCGCCGTATTATCATTCGGGCACGGATATCCAAGCACGGGTTTGCCCTCGTGGCTTGGCCGACGCCGCACGCCGTGCACGCTTTCCAACGCCGTGTACGCATAACTACCAAATGTTATCAAATAAAGCCCCGAGCGTTGCCAAACACTAATTTCCATCATACTACCATTCTGGCATAGACATCCAAGCACGAACATTGAGTCAATACGAAGAACGATCCGAGCGGTCTTTATTTCCATTCCTACAAACATAATGAAAATGCATCAAAGCAACATAAAACATGTAAAAATAACTAAAAACTATATTATGTAGAAATATGATAAAAATAACTAAAAATCATATAAAAGTCCCAAAAACTAACAAACTATCAAGGTCAAATATACCCAAATTGTGTATATAAAACACCCTCATCAAATACCCCCAAACTTAAACCTTTACTTGTCCTCAAGCAAACAGAGATATAATAATTTATTAAAATAAACACGAATGACAACTGAATTAGAAGAGAACGACTCCAAGAATTGGCCTCAAAGGAAAAAGATCAAAAGGGGCCCAAGAGCAACGCAAAGTGACTAATTAACAAAATTTCTCAGCTCACAGCTACTCAAGATCTCAACAATGTGTGTGTGTGAGTGTGCGATCTATTTATGCGAGTTAGGAAAGAGCTAACGCATGAACTCAATATATGAGGGATTATACTATAAATATGCAAACTCATCATTACCTTGATAAATATCAAACAAGACGACCATATAAGAAGGGGGTTCCCAAGGGATTATTGCAGTAATGAGTAATCACACTGGTGAGTGCGTTTTACGCTCCATCTCACCCTAACTAATCGCATGACCGTGCAATCTCTAATCACATTAGGGTATTTAGAGCTACCCATGTAACGAGTGTTTGATCAATGACTCCCAAACCAGATGGCTTTAAGGCATTAGGTGTAAAAATACCCCTGAGAATCTATTAACTCGAGTAGCAATGGCCACGTAATTAAACTTGGTCAACAAATAATAATACTGTTTTTTTTTCTTTTCTCTTTTTTTTTCTTTTCTTTTTTTGTTTTTTTTGTAATTCCCCCAAACTTATATGAAAGTCTAAAATAAGCATAAAAGGTTGTAGACGCGAGTTCAGTACATTTCAAGTATAATCTCCCAAGCATTTAAGTAAATGAGATTTTTCAATACTAACTAACTAAACAAGTACATTGTGTACGAGAAGAGCTTAAACAACCAAGAGTAGGGTGGTTAGCCAAAATGTTAAGAAGTAACTAAGCATGCTCAAACCTTACTTTTGATAAAAACACAATAACCAGCAAAATATCATTGGCCATTCTTGTAGCACAACACGACTTAGATGAAATAAAATAACTAAATTATACAACCACACCCCCAAACTTAAAATAAACATAGTCCTCGATGTTTATAATAGACAGAATTAAAATAGAGAACTTCACTGAGGGTAATCAAGCAACAGCATTATAGTGTGGTCTCGCTTGGACGCTTACGGACTAATAAAATTCTTGTCATGGGCTTTGGTTAGCTTGGATGATGAAACTTCACCCCATTTGTTGCTTGGAAGCCATACCGGATTAGTGCCTCATGAAAAACAGCCCACATTCGCAAAGAAACTCTCTCAGGCCAAATATCAAACATGTGGCGTGCACCTCCCAAAATCTCAGTTGTCAATGCATTGGGAAGCAGGGTTAGCCCTCCACAAAGTCTTGCAATTGGAGAATTGAAGTGTTCCTGCAATAAAACTCAACCCAAGCACAGTCCCAAGCAAGTAAAATTTAAAATTAAAAGACCTTGTTACCTTTTCTTGGAAAACTTTTGAAAAGCCATGGTAATTCTTCAAAATCTGCTAAATCCTTGTTGAATGTCAAGTTAGTAGATGACACTACTGATTGATTGCAGAGATTGGATGCCCAATTAGAGTGATGAGGCACAAATTTGAGTTTGGGAAAAATGCATGTACGTTGGCTTTAGAGTGAGAGGAGAGAGATATAAATTGGACTGTAGAAATGAGTTGATGGGTGCATATAAGCTGCTGGTGGCTGTCATGGCTAGCTTGATGGGCTGCTGCTGAGTGTGTTGTTGCTGAGTGTGCTGCTGCAGTGCTGCTCAGCGTGCTGGTGCCGTGCTACTGCTATAGTTTTCAATGGTGGTCGTAAGCATCAAACTGCAGCTAGAAATATTATACACGATAAACACAATTAAACATAAAATCAAAAATAAAATACACCAAACTTTTTTTTGAGGTTAAAATAAAAAATAAAAAATAAAAGGGAAAACAAAATAGCTCAAAAAATAAAATGGAGATTTGGGTTGCCTCCCAAATAGCGCTTGAGTTAAAGTCCTCAGCCTGACTAGCTTCCTGTTTCTTCTTAGTCTAGCTCGATTGCAAAAATGACCATAGCATGCCTCTGTGCTGTCATTTATTTGATTTGCATGGCATGAGTGCATGCTAGGCGACTCCCAAATTCAGTTTCATCCATCAGCAAAAAGAAACTTTCTCCATTCGCTTCATCCATCAGTAAGGGTGAAACATCTAAGGGCATTGCTTTGATGAGGTCCATTGTCTCAAGCTCACCTAGCTTATTGTTCTTATATAAATCCTCATGTATGAAATGAAAGTAGCTAGGAGCCTGCTCTATTGTGTCTATGAATGACAGTGAAATTAAGTTTCCCAAACACAAGTGGATCCTCATCTATCTTTTCATGAACCTCTACTTCATCATGTCATGGCTCAAACTGTAAACTAGCTCCCATGTCACACAGAGCTTTGCCTACGACATGACTACTCAATGGGCACGGGACTGCAAAACCACCCAGATCCTTGAGATTTGGAGGAGAAGGTATATGGGATACAATCAAAATTAGCTCATCATCATCATTGGGGCTCAAGGCTGGATCCTTGACCTCATTTTCTTGTTTCCCACTTGTCTCTTCCATATCAGAATCATCATCAATTAGCACGTCTGGTTGCAGCATTGGCACGCGAAATCCATCAGTTTCGGGAACCATGTCATTGGGCCATTCGCCTTGATATCTATCTTTGAAGGCGATAATAAGCTGTCCCATCTGGCTCTCAAGATTTCGAATCGATATTTGCTGACTTTTCACAATCTCCTCAATCGAAGTTATGGTCTGGGACCCAAGTTCCTTCACATTTGAATTTTCTTCTTGTGGCAATGAAGGTGGACATGAGAATTCCGGTGCATATGCTGGACTCGGAGCATAGTATTGATCTTCATAATTGTAGCTCCATGTAGAATCTGGGTGTTACCCCCAATCTTGGTGATAAGCATCGGAACAGTCATAACTATTGGGGTAATCGCCGAAGTTGCCGCCATACCATGCCGACTCGAAATTAATGGTGCATGGATGACTCGGATGGTTTCCATCATAATAATCACAATTCACCTCAACACGTTGAGTACGTTGGGCCACTAGAGCGTTAATATTCCGTGACAGTGCCTCTATATGTGCCGCCACCTTATCAAATCCATTCATCCATGCCGCTCCTAATTGGGTCATTCCCGTGTGAGGCCATTGATAATTATAGTTAGCCATGGTGTACCTTGTAAAGAAGAAAGCATTAAACAGAAAAAATAAAAAAAAATGTTAGAACAAACTAAAAATACATTTATATACAAGTTTAAATTAAGACCAATTCGATAGTAATTAATATTGGTATAATTATTAGAAAACAATTCCCCGGCAACGGCGCCAAAAACTTGTTGGTCAATTTAGCTATCGATAAACACACAGGTGCAAGTATACACGGTCCACAAGTAATATATGATAAGATATGAGTCGAACCCACAGGGAATCGTTACGAATAATAACCAAGTACCAATCGTATATCAATATGATCTAATTTAAACGATGAAGGTTTGATTGTTTGTTGATTGGTTGAGTTCACAAGTCAAGTAATGAATAAAACGTGGTAAAATATCAAGATAGAAAGGTTTAAGATTATAATTTGATCCAACACGTCATTTGAATCTCCTAACTCTCTCTTTTCAATCAGTTATAACATACGAATTGACAACCGAGAAATCAAAACTACATAAGAGCCTCTGTCGATGGTCAATCACGAATCTTCCTAAGCGGTGCATAGGTATAAGTCTATCCTATACACTATCAAGAGACTAATTTCAGGAATGATTAATAGACACGTGTCACTAAATCTAATTAATCGTCCCCTCAGTTACCAAGTTTCACATCGGAAGTCATTAAGACTAGATTCTCAATTGGTTACATGCGGTAATTAGGTATATATCTATCCCAACTACTATCACGATACCTATTATTGCAGATAATTAATAAGACACACGTCACTTAATCCGATTAATAACCCACAACAATCTATACTCTCACATGTTATCATAACTAGTCTTAACCTATAATCCGTTCGTCAAGCTCATATAGGTTCCCAAGGTAATTACGGGCCAAACAATTAATCTAGAAAGCAAAGGTTATGATAATCAATTCACAAATGAATAACTAAAATCAATAGAAAGAGAATTCAATTCAATTTAAGTGTTGGGTTCCATTGCAATCTTAGAATAGAAGGTCAGTTCATGATAACTACAATAAACATCAATTTCAATTTATACATGGTCAAATTCGAATTACAAAGGAGTAGAAAATCTAGAAATGAAACCACTTTTGAAGTTGTTCAGCAGTTGTTCCTTGGGTTGTTGTTGGTTTCTAGCACTCCTCCTTAGTTGTGCAATTCTTGTTGACTGAGTTCCTTGGCTTGTGGCTTGATTCAGCTTGATTTGCAGCCTTTAGACCTGTTGTTTGATGTATTTTATAGCCTCCCTCTCTCTAGATATCAGATATGTAGCTTAGAAGAGATTATATATAGCCTCCATCCAGAAACCCTAGCCAAAATCGGACAAAATGGGGCTCAGATTGCACTAAAACTGTGTCAGATCGCACTCAGGACGGCATTGGCGTGCCCGCACGCGTGCGCGCCCAAGCCCTGGTTGGCCCAAGTCGAGTGACGCACGCCCGCACGCTGGTTGCCGCACGCCCGCGCCGCGCGCCCGCACACCAGAGCGCGCGCCCAGTGCCTAAGTCGCACGCTGGCCACACACCCAACACCCGCTGCCGAGGCCCCGCGCCCAGCGCCTGTCAAGGCCCGCGCGCGCCCGCTCCCAGTGCCCATGCGCCCGCGCCCAGCGCCTGCTACCGAGCCGCACGAGACTGCCGAGGAACACGCCCACGCCGCGCGCCCACGCCGCGCGCTCGCGCCTAGCACCTGCCCATCTGTCGAGTGTTGCCTGTCGAGCAGTGCCGAGCGGTGCCCAGCCGCGCGCGCGCCCAATGCCGACGCCTGTCGATGCCTGCCGAGCCATGCCGAGCCCCAAGCGCCCAGGGCCCATGAGCCCGCGCGCGCCGTGCGGCGTCCGCGCTCAGCGCCTGGCTAGTGCCCCCAGCTGCTGCACGCCGTGCCCGCGGCTTGGTCGACGCTGCACGCCGTGCACGCCTTCCAATGCCGTGCACGCCCAACTTCTAAATGTCATCAATTTCAACGCCGAGCATCGCCAAACACAACTTTTTGCCGTATTATCATTCAGGCACGGATATCCAAGCACGGTGTCACTCCCCGCTCAATTTTGACCGAGGTTCCACCCAACACAAAGGCAGATTAATTATTTAATGCAGTACATTGGAGCTTTGCGTGGGAAACCTCTAGAATATTCCACACTTTTCTACACTTTTCTAGTATATACAATACTTTCCTAGAATCTTCTAGACTTTGGTAGAAAGGTGGAGAACTTGTACATATCTAGAATATTCTATCTAGAATATTCTAGGACTATGTTATAATATTAGTTTCTAGAACCTTCCCTTAAGGAGGTGGAGGCCTATGAATAGGAGGATGGTCTCATTTGTCCAAACCATCCAAGGAAAAGCATTCTCCAAGCATTCTTGTAAAGCTCTCACAAAAATCATCACCAGAACTTTGTTTTAATCCCTTTTTACTCCATTCCAACTGGGTTAAACTCATAACCCATGGAAGTACAACATCACAACAACAAATAAACATAATAAACAAGGAATCATAGCTATAAAGTCCTCTAACTTCGTTTATAATAGTCCATAGTCCATTTTTGTCCATTGTTCTTCATGTTCTTCATCCTCCTTAAGCATAGGTACGGATTTCTTCTATTTTTGTTCCACTTTGATGTTATTAATGGCTTCTATAGTCTTTTAACAACAATATACATGAAATACAACCAACAATAACAACCACAATGAACCACAAATCATCCACCAAGCATAAAAGCTTGAAAACCAAGAAAAACTTGAAAACTCAATGAAATCGAAAGAAAATCGTTTGATGTTGAAGATTTACCTCTGTGAATTGTTCCTAGATGTTATGAGGCTTTGCTAGAGCTTGGCTTGAGTCTCTTTCTTCCTTCTTGGTTCACCCGAACCTCTCATTCTCTTCTTTTCTCCTTCTTCTTCTTCCTCCTTCCTTTTTCCGGCGACCTTCTTCTCTTTTTCCGGCAAACTCCGGTGACTTCTTTCTCCTTTCTTTTCTGTAGCTCTCTCTCTCTCTCTCTAGCAGCTGATGGAATGGGAGTGAATGAATAATTGACTTGGGAGAATGGAGGAGTAAATTAGGGTGAAGTGGGAGAAATGGGTGTGAGGCTTAAGGTGGCCAAATTTTCAAATTCTTGCCGGCAACCTCCCTTCTCTCTCCTCAATTTCCTAGCATCTGATTGGTTGATGGGTTTTGTTTGGTTCCCACTTGGAGTAACAAGCCAAAATAAATACCCGAAAATACCAAAAATGTATACGAAAACTCCCACTTTTGTACCAAAACTGGTAAATAACTCTACCTAAAATTAAAATGGGTACTCCCATAGATTATTGGGACATATAAAAATAATAATTATGGGGTTTGCCCATTTATTCGGAACAGCCTTATCATAAGTTTCGGATACCGAATAAAACACAAACGGGCTCAAAACGAAAATCTGACACTTGAAAAAATTATCACTTCGTACACGTGTATTATTGAAATGAATAGCGCTAAGCGTGCCCCGTGAATAGTGATTTTGTGATTTTTCGCGAAGTCAATATATTCACCCTAACGACACTACATCACGTAAAATTCAACACATACACATATTCTAGGTTATAATATAACCTTTAAGCACATAACACATAATAATATAAATAAAAATGGAAATTCATTTCATTCATACATAAACTCGGGTTACAAGGAAATTAAAATTCTCGATCGTTACATTCTCCCCTCCTTCATCTTATCTTCTAATTCCCACGTAGCCTCCTCGGCATTGTGGTTTCGCCAAACTACTTTCACAGAAGGTATAACCTTATTTCTTAGTACTTGCTCTTTCCTATCGATTATCTGAATAGGAATTTCCTCATACGTAAGATCTTTTTCTCTTTGGACGGGCTCATAGCATGTCACGTGCTTATAATCGGGCTTGTATGGTCGTAACACTGAAACGTGGAACACGTTGTGGATATGCTCCAGTTCAGGAGGCAAGGCTACCTCGTACGCCACTTCACCCACTCTTCTCAATACTTCAAACGGTCCTACGAACCTCGGGCTTAACTTTCCCTTCTTTCCAAATCGTATCTTCCCTTTCCAAGGAGATACCTTCAGAAACACGTAACTGTCGACGTCGAAGTCTCTCGTCTGGCGATGTTGATCTGCATACTTCTTTTGTCAGTCTTGGGCTGCAACTAATCTTGCCCTGATCACTGTGACCACTTCTGTTGTCTGCTGCACCAATTCTGGCCCCAACAGTCGTCGTTCGCCAACCTCATCCCAACTTAACGGTGTCCTGCACTTCCTCCCGTAGAGGGCTTCATATGGCGGCATACCGATACTTGCATGATAGCTGTTATTGTAGGCGAATTCCACCAGTGGTAAGTGGTCGTCCCAATTTCCCTTGAAATCCATCACACAAGCTCTCAACATGTCCTCTAGTGTCTGAATTGTCCGTTCGCTCTGTCCGTCAGTTTGAGGATGGTAAGCAGTACTTAATCGCAATTGTGTTCCCATTCTCTCCTGCAAGCTCTTCCAAAAATTTGACGTGAAGCGCGGATCTCGATCTGAGACAATTGACACAGGCACTCCATGTCGTGAAACAATTTCCTTTATATAAACTTGGCTAATTGGTTCAAATTAAATCGAATCTTTATCGATAGAAAGTGTGCGGATTTTGTCAATCGATCTACGATAACCCAAATGGCATCATAGCCCTTTTGTGTAACGGGAAGTCCTACCACGAAGTCCATAGTGATATGCTCCCATTTCCATTCCGGTATGTTTAGTGGTTGAAGTAACCCACTCGGTCTGTGATGTTCTACTTTGACTTGTTGACAGGTGAGACACTTGCTGACGTACTCTGCTACGTCCCGCTTCATGTTCGGCCACCAAAAATATTGACAAAGATCCCGGTACATTTTCGTGCTTCCTAGGTGCACAGAATATACCGAATTATGTGCTTCATGCAAGATCTCATCTCTTAATTCAGTCACGGCTGGCACCCACACTCGCTCCTCGTATCTCAAGATACCATCCTTATCCATTCGGAATTTCTCTTCCTCATTTTCTACGATCCTTTTCTGTATCCTTTCACATTCTTCATCCTTTTCCTGTGCTTCTTTCACTTTGTCGAGTAACGTCGGACGAACTTCGATTACGAATAACTTCTCTGTTGCCTCTGCCGGACTTTTCACTTCAATTTCCAATCTTGCCATTTCTTGTATTAACTCCTAATAAGTTGTCAACATACACAATTTCTCGTTCCCCTTCCTACTCAATGCATCTGCTACTACGTTTGTTTTTCCCAGATGATAGAGAATTTCGCAGTCGTAATCCTTGATTAATTCCAACCACCTCCTCTGTCGCATGTTCAACTCCTTCTGTGTGAAGATATATTTTAGACTCTTATGATCCGTGTATATCTCACATTTCTCCCCATAAAGGTAATGCCTCCAAATCTTCAATGCAAAAACGACAGCTGCTAATTCCCGGTCATGGGTAGGGTATCGCTTCTCGTAATCCTTCAATTGTCGTGATGCATACGCAATGACCTTGCCGTGTTGCATTAACACACAGCCAAGACCCTTGTGTGACGCATAACTATACACTACAAAACCCCCCGTATCATCTGGTAAGGACAATACAGGCGCCTCGCTCAACCTCTTTTTCAATTCTCGAAAACTGTCTTCGCACTTTTCAGACCATACAAACTTCACCGTCTTCCTCGTTAGATTGGTCAACGGGGTTGCTATCTGCGAAAAATCCTGGATAAATCTTCGATAGTACCCAGCTAACCCTAAGAAACTTCGCACTTCTGTTGGCGTCTTCGGTTGTTCCCAGTTACTAACTGCCTCTACTTTCACAGGGTCCACTGAGATACCATCTTTGTCGATTATATGCCCTAAAAATTGCACCTTTTCCATCCAAAATTCGCACTTGGAAAATTTTGCGTATAACTCCTCCCTTCTTAGTGTCTTCAGTACTTTGTGCAGATGATCAGCATGCTCTTCTTCGGTCTTTGAATAAATCAAAATGTCATCAATGAAAACTACTACGAACTTATCTAAGTATGGCTTCAGAACTCGGTTCATCAAGTCCATGAATGCTGCTGGCGCATTAGTCAAACCGAAAGACATCACCAAAAACTCGTAGTGACCATATCTCGTCCGAAACGCAGTTTTGGGTACATCTTCCTTTCTTACTTTTAGCTGATGATATCCGGTCCTCAAATCTATCTTCGAGAAGTGTCTGGCTCCTTTTAGTTGATCAAACAAGTCATCGATCCTTGGCAATGGATACTTATTCTTGATCGTTGATTTGTTCAATTCCAGGTAATTCGCTTGGAAACACATCTGGGAACTCTCTTACTATCGGTATATCCTTAATTTCTACACATTCTTTCTTTGTATCTACAATATAGGCTAAGTAGCCTTCGCATCCTTTCTGTAATAACTTCCTGGCATGCATCATCGTAAGACAACAAGAACGTCTCAGCGATGTGCTACCATTAAACACTACCCTCGACCGGTTAGGGCTCTGAAGGTTCACACTCTTCTTCTGACAGTCAATCACTGCCGCATGATCGTACAACCAGTCCATTCCCAATATTACATCGAACTCCCCCAACCTTATTGGGATCAAATCCACGCAAAAATTATATCCCCTAATCTCAGCGCGACAATTACGAAGAATAAACTCTACTGGAATTACCTCATTATTCGCAATTTCAATACTCAAAGGATTTTCTAAGCGTTCTTGGGGTAAATTTAACCGTTTAGCAAAATCTTCAGACATAAAAGAACGGGTAGCACCCGAATCAAACAATACATAGGCATTTATATTATTGATTGGGATAATACCTGACACCACGTCCTTAGCAATCACTGCATCCTGAAGGGTCATGTTGAAGGTTCGAGCAGGGGTTCGGTTCGGCGGAGTCGGTCCTCCAATTGTCAGTTTGCTGCCTCCTCCTCGGTTGCCATTTCCACCACTACTCCCTTTCTTCGGGCAGTCTTTGATCTGATGCTCCGTTGATCCACAAGAATAACATCCACGGTTCTTATTTGGGTTTGTACAGTTTGGTGTCATGTGCCCCTCCTGGCCGCAATTGTAACAGATATTGCGCCCCTTCCAGCACTCTCCCTTGTGATTCTTCCCACATTTAGAACACGCTTCAATCTTTTTCTTAAATCTTCCCTGATTATTCCCCGTCTGATTAGTGTTGGTGCTATTACTGTTGTTGTTACCGCCGTCCCATTTCCTCTTTCCTGAATTACTTCCACCACTACTGCCACCTCCACGGTAGTGTCCTCCACTGTTCTTATTCTTCTTGTGTTGATTCAGGGCCTCAATCCCTCCTTCAGCGATGATGGCTTTTTCCAACAGTGCACTAAAGGTCTCAATCTGAAGAACGGCTACCTTGTTATATATCCACGGTTTCAGCCCTTGTTCAAACCTTTGCGCCTTCAGCTCTTCAGTACTTACTTGATGCGGTGCAAAACGTGCAAGTTCATTGAATTTGGCGGCGTACTGAGCCACCGTCATGTCTCCATGCTTCAGCTCCAAGAATTTCAGTACCATTTGTCTTTCCATGCTCTTTGGGAAATAATTCTCGAAAAATAATTCCTTGAACTTGTCCTACGGTATCATTCCTTCGCCTGCTCGCTGTTGGTTAGCCTCCCACCAATAATTTGCTTCTCCTTTCATCATGTAAGTGGAGAATACTGTTTTCTGGTCATCCCCCACACGTGCGATAACGAAAGCCTTCTCCATTTCCTTCACCCAAGACTGAGCTTCAATCAGATCAGTCGTTCCCCTGAACTCTGGGGGCCCTACGCTCTTAAAGTCTTTGAAACTTGTTATGGGTGCTGCCGGTGGGTTGGGATTCACGGGACCCACATTTCTCCTTTCCATTCTCTCCAGTATATCCGCTAACCGCTGCATGGGGTCCGTCGGATCTCCTTCATTATTAACCGATCCTTCAGGTGTTGCTGGGGGTGGTATGTTGCGTCTGGGCCTCATTCTCTGCTAAACGTAAGAAAGTTTAATGTCATCATCTCATTATACTACGAGAATATCTATCATGATTACTGCAAGTAGACCACAGAGCGACTCACTTTATTCGCAACTCGTAAAGAAATATAGCTTCATTAAAGGAAAGTAAATACCTTTCACAACTCTCTAGGACGCGCTTATCGAAGATCGGTCCAAAACTCTACATGAGTTTTATCTACTCTTATACTCTATACGCTTCCTAAGGTTATAGCCTAAAGACCGCTCTCTAAAGGTTTTATAACCTAAGGCTCTGATACCAACCTGTGACGCCCCCAAATCCGGGTCACCCGAACCACGGACCTGGTCCGTCACTATCTCATACCTGTACCATACTATTGATAACTTTATAGCGGAAATAAAGGAATATTTACATTGATATAACATAAATACTCCTGTCCCAAGTCTCGAAACCAAAACTTCTACAAAACATAACTTAATACATAAGGGTAATTAAGTCTTAATACATCACAAAAGCCAACGAGTCTTAATACATAATCAAAATGATAATCTTATCGGTACAAAGCTAATCCGTGGCTTTGCCTTTGCCCTTATCCATCCCTGAACTTTCACCATGAGCTCCACAAACTGAAATGTTTTAAGGAAAGCAAGGGTGAGCAACAAATTTGCTCAACAAGTATAATAACAATAATCGTGAATCATCAAAAGAATACTTTATAGCTTACAAGAATCAAGAGAATAAAAGATAGCTCAAGAACTTGTACAATTTCTACGAATGATCTCTTTAACACAATTGTAGGGCCTCTATGGACCGAATGAATTCAATGTCTCCAAATGGAGGTAATATTCTATACTGAGTGGTCATCATGACACTGAACTTTTACTAGAATCACCAGAATTTTATCTGATAACCCAACATACTAATACACTAGGTGATCAGCCTAATGTACCCGGTGTTATGCATAACCCCTTTTACATACTGTTCGCGCGCGTGTCGGGTCCCCGACATACATACTGTTTCCCCTGCTATGAGGGTTGTTCATCTCAGCTTTACATAGGAATCCAAACCAAACAATTTGATCGGATAGCTTTACTTATCAACAATGACGATTAAACATACGTCTAGCCGAAACAATTGGCTTTGACATCTATCTTATGTAGTTCATGGAATATAGAACTTGAAAGCTTTAATAACATGCGTTGAAACATAGTTAAATAACGTGAACGAATATCAGTTCATTCTAAGAGTACTCGCAATTCGACAATGATTGAAGTAAAAGAACCTATCCAGAATATCTTGAATAAGATAAGAGACTCGCTTAATGAAGTAATACTTGCAACAATATACAACATTTGTATAAGATAGGAAACTTGGTCAAATAAAATAGTTGAGTAAGGAACTTGCAATAATGTAGAATGATTGCTCAATCAATAAATAACTCGCACAATAAATAAAAGTTGTGCGATTGAGGAAACTGGCTCAATAAATAAATTGAGTTAAGGTAAGGAAACTTGCAACAATATATACATGTTTGCACGAAATAAAAATAGTGCATAGGGTTTAGAAGCTTGCTCAAATATAAATTGAATTGAGTTAAGAAACATGCATTCATAAGAATAAACTCGCACAATAATAAAAGTTGTACGGGTTAGGAAACTTGCCTGGTGCGTCTGCTACAATATTACAACACAGGCTCCTTAATATCCTACACGATTAAGTACATTTTCACATAACAATTAGTCACATACGGATACCTAACATTGGTTTATACTACTCTATAATGTCTCATTCATATTAGAAACAAAATATTAAACAAGATTATACACACTAGTTATAGCGTTATGACGCTTGCGCGTCCGCACGCCAACTTTGCTTATTCGAATGCTCAAGTGACACGCAATTGCGTACATCTAGCACGCCCATTCGATTTCTCTAATACTTATTAGTTACTCCTAAGAATCATTATAATTCATAACATTCATGTTTTAGAACTTAGAACAACATTTTACACTATTGGGAGTATTACATGTGCATACACGCATGCTTGACACCCTCCGATTGCCCCCAATTACACATCAGTCCTATAAATGGCCAATTTAGGCTATGCTACAAACCTCAAATTGAACAACTCAAAGAACGAAAGTTGTAGGTCTACTCGTTCTCTTTCTGAATCATCTTAAATCACCTCAATCCGAGTTCATATGAGAAAGTTATGCGTATTTTACTAAAGGACGTCAAAGCTGTCTAGCCGACTGTATGCCTGGCGCGCCCCGTGCCCAAAAGGCCTTGCCAGTGGTGCGCCCCGCGCCCAACTGGCAGCAGCCTAGGTGCGGGCTTTTCCAGCATGCTATGTTTTGTGTGTTCTAGACCTATCTTGCTTCCAACCACCATAACTCCCTCAATACACACTCAAATTGGTCCGTTTCGGACTCTATGGACTCCTAAGACATAGGGCTACAACATATCAAAAATTCAGAGCTATTCATTAACATTAACATGGCTAAATCTTAGGACAAAGTATCAACTCGTGCTATATTTTTGTGTTCTAGGTGTTCTTGGTGTTCTTCACAAAAATCATCAGCAGAACTTTGTTTTAATCCCTTTTTACTCCATTCCAACTGGGTTAAACTCATAACCCATGGAAGTACAACATCACAACAACAAATAAACACAACAAACAAGGAATCATAGCTATAAAGTCCTCTAAATTCGTTTATAACAGTCCATAGTCCATTTTTGTCCATTGTTCTTCATGTTCTTCATCCTCCTTAAGCATAGGTACAGATTTCTTCTATTTTTGTTCTACTTTGATGTTATTAATGGCTTCTATAGTCTCTTAACAACATTATAAATGAAATACAACCAACAATAACAACCACAATCAACCACAAATCATCCACCAAGCATAAAAGCTTGAAAACCAAGAAAAACTTGAAAACTCAATGAAATCGAAAGAAAATCGTTTGATGTTGAAGATTTACCTCTGTGAATTGTTCCTAGATATTATGAGGCTTTGCTAGAGCTTGGCTTAAGTCTCTTTCTTCCTTCTTGGTTCACCCGAACCTCTCCTTCTCTTCTTTTCTCCTTCTTCTTCTTCCTCCTTCCTTTTTCCAGCGACCTTCTTCTCTTTTTCCAGCGAACTCCGGCTACTTCTTTCTCCTTTCTTTTCTGCAGCTCTCTCTCTCTCTAGCAGCTGATGGAATGGGAGTGAATGAATAATTGACTTGGGAGAATGGAGGAGTAAATTAGGGTGAAGTGGGAGAAATGGGTGTGAGGCTTAAGGTGGCCAAATTTTCAAATTCTTGCCGGCAACCTCCCTTCTCTCTCCTCAATTTCCTAGCATCTGATTGGTTGATGGGTTTTGTTTGGTTCCCACTTGGAGTAACAAGCCAAAATAAATACCCGAAAACACCAAAAATGTATCCGAAAACTCCCACTTTTGTACCAAAACTGGTAAATAACTCTACCCAAAATTAAAATGGGTACTCCCATAGATTATTGGGAAATATAAAAATAATAATTACGGGGTTTGCCCATTTATTCAGAACAAGCTTATCATAAGTTTCGGATACCGAATAAAACACGAACGGGCTCAAAACGAAAATCTGACACTTGGAAAAATTATCACTTCGTACACGTGTATTATTGAAATTTATTAAGGTCAAAAAAGACACAAAATATTATGGCGTGAATAGCGCTTCGATAAGCGTGCCCCGTGAATAGTGATTTTGTGATTTTTCGCGAAGTCAATATATTCACCCTAACGACACTACATCACGTAAAATTCAACACATACACATATTCTAGGTTATAACATAACCTTTAAGTACATAACACATAATAATATAAATAAAAATAGAAATTCATTTCATTCATACATAAACTCGGGTTACAAGGAAATTAAAATTCTCGATCGTTACAGCTACAATGGGCTGTCTCAAACTGTTGAACGCATTGAAGGTCCGGCCTACTTCTCACCAGGCGGGTGATCGAAGTTTAATGCACGTGGAAGGCCGCGTGAATGGAAAAACCGCCCAGTTTATGGTAGACACGGGCGCGTCTCATAATTTTGTAAGTCCTGCTGAGGCTCGAAGATTGGGACTTAAAATGGCAGAAACAAAGGGATGGCTTAAGACCGTGAATGCCCAAGCCAAACCCATCAGTGGTGTAGCTCGTGGCGTAGAGTTACAACTTGGCACGTGGCAAGGCAAAGTGGATTTCTCGGTGGCACCCATGGACGACTTCAACTTGGTCTTAGGTATGGACTTTCTTAAGCAATTTAATGTCGTTCCTTTCCCTCGTTTAAACATGGTGATGATTTTGGAGGGAGAACCATGTTTGGTTGTGGCGGTTTCCCCAGTCAAGGAAACATCACCAAAGCTAGGGGCAATGTTTCTCTTCGCTATGCAAGTGGAGAAGGGATTGAAAAAGGGGGAGGATACTTGGTTGGCAATCTTAAGGAAGATGATAGAAGTGATGATGGTGCTATTCCCTCACCCATCCAAAAGGTGTTGGAAGAGTTTGATGACGTGATGCCACCTGAGTTGCCCAAGAGGCTTCCACCTAGGCGAGAGGTGGATCATCAAATCGAGTTAGAGCCCGGAACAAAGCCACCTGCCAAGGCATCTTACAGGATGTCACCCCCAGAGCTGGAGGAGCTAAGGCGACAATTGAAGGAGCTTCTGGAAATAGGCTTCATCCAGCCATCTAAATCACTATTTGGTTCGCCCGTGTTGTTCCAAAAGAAGGCGGACGGGTCTCAACGCCTATGCATCGACTATCGGGCACTAAACAAGGTAACCATTAAGAACAAATATCCTATTCCTCTAATAGCTGATTTATTTGATCAACTTGGTAAAGCCCGATACTACACCAAGCTAGATTTGAGGTCGGGTTATTATCAAGTCTGGATTGCCGAGGGAGACGAGGGCAAAACTACTTGTGTCACTCGCTATGGAGCATTTGAGTTCCTCGTGATGCCCTTCGGCCTAACTAATGCTCCAGCCATATTTTGCACTTTGATGAACAAGATCCTCCATCCTTTCTTGGATCGGTTCGTGGTGGCATACTTGGATGACATTGTCATCTATAGTAACACTTTGGAGGAACACGTCGAACATCTACGAACCGTTCTCAAGGTACTTAAGGAAACTGAGTTTTATGTCAAGCGGGAAAAATGCTCTTTTGCTAAGGAGGAGGTACATTTTCTGGGGCATGTCATCAAAAGGGGCAAACTGATGATGGATAAGAAGAAAGTTCGAGCAATAGAGGAATGGGAGCCTCGGACAAGGGTGACGGAGCTAAGATCCTTCCTTGGGCTAGTCAATTATTATCGGCGTTTCATCGCGGGGTATTCGGCGCGGGCAGCCCCACTCACTGACTTGCTCAAGAAGGATAAACCATGGGCATGGACTTCTCAATGCCAACAAGCTTTCGAGGGGCTAAAGAAAGCTGTTATGGAGGAGCCGATGTTGGCATTGCCCGATTGTGCAAAGGCTTATGAGGTTCACACGGATGCCTCAAACTTTGCTATTGGTGGCGTTCTAATGCAAGAAGGGCATCCTATCGCCTACGAAAGCCGCAAGCTCAATGACACGGAAAGACGATACACGGTCCAAGGGAAAGAAATGACGGCAATAGTACATTGCCTATGTACTTGGAGGCATTACTTGCTTACTTTCTTTCTCAAAAGAAACTTAGCCCAAAGCAAGCCAGATGGCAGGATTTCTTGGCCGAGTTTGACTACATCCTTGAGCACAAACCGGGAAAAATCAATTTTGTGGCAGATGCACTTAGCCGCTAGGCAGAGTTAGCAGCTATCTCTAAGGTCCATATGGAGTTATTGGACCTCATTAAAGAAGGGCTAAAGCATGATCCCTTGGCCAAGCAACTGGTGGGAATGGCCAAGGACGGGAAGACTAAGCAGTTCTGGGTTGAGGATGGCTTACTTCTTACGAAGGGACGGCGAATTTACGTCCCAAAATGGGAGAAACTCCGGAGGAGTGTTATAAAGGAGTGCCACGACACCAAATGGGCTGGTCACCCAGGACAACGACGTACCCGAGCCTTGTTGGAGGTAAGCTACTTTTGGCCTCATATGCGGGATGAGGTGGAGATGTACGTGAAGACTTGTCTTGTATGCCAACAAGATAAGGTGGAAAATCAACTACCCGCAGGACTTTTGGAGCCTTTACCTATCCCTGGACGGCCTTGGGAGAGCGTTAGTATGGATTTCATCTCAGCTCTCCCTACTTCTGATGGTTTTGGGAGCATTATGGTCATTATTGACCGATTCTCTAAATATGGCACGTTCCTAGCGGCTCCAAGGGATTGTACAGCTGAAGAGGCAGCCCGTTTGTTCTTCAAAGGTGTGGTGAAGTATTGGGGCTTGCCTAAAACAATCATAAGTGATCGTGACCCACGGTTTACTGGGAAGTTTTGGACGGAGCTCTTTAAAATAATAGGGTCAGATTTGCACTTTTCTACGAGCTTCCATCCCCAAACCGATGGGCAAACTGAGCGGGCAAATGCCTTATTGGAGCTATACTTGAGGCACTTTGTTAATGCCAATCAAAGGGATTGGGAAAAGTTACTCGATGTTGCCCAATTCTCCTATAACCTACAGTGGAGCGAGGCTACCAACAAGAGCCCATTTGAGTTGGCGACGGGTCAACAACCCCTTACTCCACAAACCTTGGTGATGAAGTACCAAGGAAAGAGCCCAACGGCGTTCAAAGCTGCTAAGTCATGGCATGAGCAGGCTGACATCGCTCGATCTTACCTTGACAAGGCTGCCAAGAAAATGAAGAAATGGGCTGATACGAGAAGGCGGAACGTGGAGTATAGCGTTGGGACTTAGTTTTGTTGAAACTAAATGCCGAGCAACAAAAGCGATTGCGAGGTCTGCACAAAGGATTGCTTCGGCGTTACGAAGGACCGTTTCCTATCCTTGCCAAAGTTGGCAAGGCCTCATATCGGGTGGAGTTACCACCCAAGCTCAAGTTACATTCGGTCTTCCATGTGAGCTGTTTCAAGCCATATCATGCAGATGAGGAGGACCCCACGCGAGGTGAATCGACTCGTGCACCCCTAGCCGTTACTACTTCCTTTGACAAAGTGGCAGAAAGCATCTTAGCGGATCGGGTCATAAGGAAGAAGCATCACCCTCCCAGCCACGAGTACTTGGTGAAATGGAAGGGCTTACCAGAGAGTGAAGTTAGTTGGGAGCCTAAAGAAGCTTTATGGCAATTCAAAGACAAGATCGAGGATTTCCACAACGACTCGACGAGGACGTCGACGACATAGGTGGGGGAGAATGTCACGCCCTGCTCAATTTTGACCGAGGTTCCACCCAACACAAAGGCAAATTAATTATTTAATGTAGTACATTGGAGCTTTGCGTGGGAAACCTCTAGAATATTCCACACTTTTTTACACTTTTCTTGTATATACAATACTTTCCTAGAATCTTCTAGACTTTGGTAGAAAGGTGGAGAACTTGTACATATCTAGAATATTCTATCTAGAATATTCTAGGACTAGGATTATAATATTAGTTTCTAGAACCTTCCCTTAAGGAGGTGGAGGCCTATAAATAGGAGGATGGTCTCATTTGTCCAAACCATCCAAGGAAAAGCATTCTCTAAGCATTCTTGTAAAGCTCTCTTGTGTAATATAAAAGCTTCCTTACATTAAATGTTCTCTTGTTCCTTCTTAAGTTTCCTTTCAAGTTCTCTTGGTGTTCATTCGGCGTTAAGGCTTACTTAGCAACTCTCAGGGGAGAATGTTGTCTAAGGCCGCACGGTTGGGCTTAGGAATTTCTAAGGCCGTGACAACGGGCTTGCCCTCGTGGCTTGGCCGACGCCGCACGCCGTGCACGCTTTCCAATGTCGTGCACACACAACTACCAAATGTTATCAAATAAAGCCCCGGGCGTTGCCAAACACTAATTTTCATCGTACTACCATCGGGCACAGACATCCAAGCACGAACATTGAGTCAATACGAACAACGATCCGAGCGGTCTTTATTTCCATTCCTACAAACAAAATGAAAATGCATCAAAGCAACATAAAACATGTAAAAATAACTAAAAACTATATTATGTAGAAATATGATAAAAATAACTAAAAATCATATAAAAGTCCCCAAAACTAACAAACTATCAAGGTCAAAGGTACCCAAATTGTGTGTATAAAACACCCTCATCACTAGCAGGAGGTGAAAATGGAAGTTGGTAATACCTCCTACTTAGTTGAACAGCTCATTACGCATGTTCAGTATCTCTCCCAAATGATTGATGACAAAAAGGGGGAGAAAAAGATGAAGCATAAGAAGATGAAGAACAAAAGGAGGATAAGAGCTGACATAAAAAGAAATGAGCTGAAGAAGAACAAGAAGAACAAACATGAAGCACCAACAACTGAGGGGGAACCAGGAGAAGAAGAAGATGAAGAAACAGTTGCAAGAAGTAAGGGGGAGCAGAAGACAGAGGAAGATGCAAAAGATGCAGAAGAATAAGAGGACAGCAGCGGGTGAAAGCAGTCACAAGATAACATCAAGCAGAAGGTATATCTCTAATAAGCAAGGAGGAATTAACTGTCTTATGCTAGTAGCTAGGATCAACTTGTTTGATTACTATAGCTTGTGAACTACATATGTTTAAATTTCTTGGTATGATATAAATGACTATCTTGAATGCACATCATTTCATTTCATATCTCTTGATCTAGCAATACAGTGACTTACTGTATCTTAAGTCACATCAGCACTCATACACTTGCATGTATTGCTTAAATTGAATGTTATGCTATTAGTGTTTTTGTCATCATCAAATAGGGGAGATTGTTGGGAATCAGCATGCGATCGTTAAGCTCATTATCATAGGGGGAGAATGTTATAAGATCTGCATGTGATTACCTTTATTCATTATATGTGATTTGATTGATGACAAAATGATAAGAAAAACATTCATACTGTTAAAGCCTTATAAAGTCCTTAAATGAAATGTATGTACAAGGACTTAGAAGATCAAATATGTTAGGTTGATCTAAGCTGAATGAATATCTATCTGATCAAAGCATGTTTGTAAGATTAGGTTTTGTACAGTCCTTAAATGAATTAGATGTACAAGGACTTAGAATAGAAAAAGATCAAACTTGTTAGGTTGATCTTATGTACTGTAATGATATATGTACAAACAAGGGTTAGGCTGATCGTAGAGCACTGCACGGACTAAATGAAGGATCATAGAGCAGTCAGTCAACATCGCAGAACCAAGTATGCCATCACAGAGTTTTCCAGAAAAACGTAGAGTAAAGCTCAACAGGACGTAGAATTCTCTTGGCAGAACGTAGAGCACTCTCGGCAGGACGAGAGTTCTCTCGGCAGAACGTAGAGCACTCTTGGTAGAACGTAGAGCACTCTCAGCAGGACGTAGAGTTCTCTCGGCAGAACGTAGAGCACTCTCGGCAGGACGTAGAGTTGTCTCGTCACTACAATGCTAAATCTAAAGATCGTAGAGACTGCCAGACAAGAACAGTAAAAGGCTCAGCAGATCCTAGAGCATACTCGGCAGCACTCTCTTAAAATCGTTGAGTGAAACAGACACACCGCAAAGCTTGCAAGGCAATCGTAGAGTATGGCTCGGCAAAACAAGGAGCTTACTCAGGATCGTAGAGTGTGCACTGCAAAGAGGAAATCATTGTGCTAACATGGGTTCGTAGAGTAAGTCCAAGTCAGCCACTCTATGACTCCCATGAACAGTCTGCAATCAAACAACAACGTAGAGCAGTCACTACTGAAGCACTCAAAGATAAAGTGGCAACCTTCATAAAGATTTCTAAGTAAGCTGAGCATGAGCCATCAGACATAGAAAGATCTCTAAGCACAACCAAAGCATCATGCCATAACAGAGACCACAGGACAAGCTCAAGTAATCACTCTACGATCCATCAAGACTCTAAACCTGCATCAAAGACAAAGGTCGTAGAGTATAAAAGCAATAGCAAGATCAAGTGATCGTAGAGTTGAGCCTAAGACAACAGAGGCACTCTAGCAGTCTTAGCAAAGCAATAAGAAGATCATAGAGCAGTACTCTATGACAAGGCATAAGGGATAATGTCTGAAGATTAAAGTAGAGCAGTCCTCTACATTAAAGGTGCCACAGCAAACAGAACATCATAGAGCAGTCCTCTATGACACAGCAGTAGAGCCAACACCTAAAGAACATAGATCAGTCCTCTATAATAGGCACACTGTAGCAATGACTCAATAAAGTTCATAGTACACTATGCTCTGGAACGAAAAGCTAAATAGAGATCACAGAGCATAAGGGAGCACATACTGCAGTATAGTAAGAAGCACATTAAAGTGTAATGCAAGTGCAAACAACCACTTTATGAACTTCAAGGCAGCACAAGGTAACAACTAAAGTAAACAGTTAACTCTACGATCTAAGGCAACAGTCTTCAGTCTGTAACAAGCAGTTAACTCTACGATCAGAAACTACAAGTTACACCTAAGATGATCGTAGAGTAAGTAAGTGCCAGCATGGATTGAAAACGTCAGAGCACTTAGGGTTACTACCCCAAGATGAGCAACTGAGTAGTTAAATGAGTAAAATAAAGAACCAATCTGAGTGGGGCTCAAACTACCATGTTTGTAGCAGTTAACAAGTAGCGCATGTGACTTCACTATCTTGGTACCAGCTAATGGATGCTGACTCAGCTATCACTAGCAAACTTAAGGAAGTAAAATACTCAGTGGTACAATAAACAAGTCTGCAGAAAGTAAGTTTCCAAATCAAAGAAGTGCAACGGGAAGATATCAACGGCAAGCTTCCAACGAGAAGAAGATGGAGATCTACATAATAGAAAACTGCATTTGGATTGCAGATAGTGTGTGCATGGTGAACAGAGAACAAGAACACAAACTGTACAAACAGTTAGAAGCTTCACTACAACATGAGAGGTATGCCAAAAGGCTGGCATATGAGCTAAGAGTCGAATGACCAAGAAGCCAAGATCTAGAGTAACCAGATCTAGAACGGACAACTCTATGATCAAGCAAGGAACACTATGAGCTGAATAGATAAAGAGCTGACTTGGACAAGTCAACCAGTGTTTAACAGAAATGATCATCTGCATCTGCTATGTACCAGAAGAAGGAAGGGTTTCAACGACCATCATCAGCAGCATCCAGAAGAAGATCATATACAGCTGCCAAGTACTAGAAGATGAAGGAGATCAAAGTTCATCTTGGTAGCACAACCCAACAAACAATCAACACACCAAAGAGGGCGGAGCGTCCTTGTCTTAAGTGACTAAATAAAGTTAAGTTTGCTGGACTTGCTGAGTACTAAATGATACAAGAGATTCTAAGGCTGCTGGCTTTAGTCTATAGGATTTCAAGGCTGCTAGCCTTGAAGAGTTCTTTATGAACTAGTTTCCAAGTCTGCTGGACTTGAGGAGGGTCATTGGATCCTTGTCCGAGGGACTAAAAATAACTTAAGTCTGCGGGACACAAGAGGGGTTAGAGGATCCGTGTCTGGGGGACTTGAGGAGGGTCATAGGATTCTTACCTTAGTGGCTAAAAACAACTCTTGTCTGTTGGACTTGAGGAAAGCGGAGAGTCCTTGTCTTTGTGACTAAAACAATTAGTGGATTCCTACTTGTTCAAGTAAAAGAGTGGAGTAGGAGTTATTCAGTCTCCGAACCACTTAAAAATCTCATGTGTCTTTTACTTTATGTCATTTAGCTTATGCACATTAACTACTATATCTGCTATCAACCATACCATAGATTTGTCAATTGAACTGAGATTATGTTTACATCTATGAAGGGGCTATTAAAGTATATTCCGATGTGCATAAATTGATTCTACTATTCATAATTGTTATACTTTCATATTTAAATGAAAAAGTTTTTTAAAGGATCTATTCAACCCCCCCTTCTAGATTCCTATTGTGTCCCTGGGAACTAACAGAATGTAACGATTGTAAATATTCGGATCCTTGTAATTTGGATTTCCAAATATAATTGAATAAAATAAGAATTTTATTTTATTTTATTTTAATAATGTTATGTTGTGCTATGTGGTTTAAAGGTCGATATTGGCCTAATGAATGTGTTATGTGATTGTGTATATATGTTGCGATTTCGTAGACGAGAAATAAATTTTTCCGAGAAAAACGCTAAAAACACTATTCATAAAACGCATAAAATGTCTTTCTCGTTTTTTGAAATTTTGAATCATGGGATGTTATTTATTTGAGAATGGGAGATGAAATCTCCAATAAAACTGATGAAAGAAATTTCACAGTTTTTGCATGTGTAATGAGTTAGGAGATCTAACTAGGAAGTAATCGGGTAACCGAGCGAGTTCGGATGAGTAAACCCTAAATGTTTATATAAGAGGGTAAAAGGGACTTTTGTTAATATAATAATTAATATAGTTAACTAAAAAGGGAAACTATAAATTAAAACTAAGTATCATAGTAACCGAATCGGAAATGAGCCTAGTTATTAAGTTGGCCCGGTTAGGGTTCGGTGTGGCTCGGCTAGGGTTGAGCTAGGATAAATGATGGTTTGGCTAGGGTTGGCTAGGTTTGAGCTATGGCCCAAGCCCTAGGGTTAAACCCTAAGACTTAAGCCTTAAGCAAGCTAAGGTTGAAATGTGAGTTAAATGAAATTGTAATTAAAGTAGCTTGTAAATCTTTAAACTAGTGAAGGGCAAATTTGGGCAAAGTGGCCAGCCATGTGAGGATAAAGGAGGCAAGAGGTGAGTCATCTAGCATGACTGTGACGAACGAGAATTTTGTAATTAATTTAAATATTTATTGAATTAAATAAATATTTTTTGATGATTTGATTGTTGAATTAATTGATTAATTGATGAATGTGTGGTAGTTTAATTTAATTATATGTGAATGTGGAGAATTTTTGTATTCAAAGTATGTGTTTAATTGAGTTTATTTGATTAAATGCATTATTTAAATAAGCATAATGTAATTTCTAATTAATTTAATAATTAATTAGAGATCTAATAATTTGTTATTATTAATAAGGAGAATTTTATTTATTTGATTATGTGATTTAATGTAAAATTATTCTGTTTTATTTAATTGATTTAAATGAGATTATTTAATTGATTAATTATGTGACATTAAACTATATTATAAACAAGTTATTAAAATAAACTAGAAAGGAAGAATAAGGTGATAAACAAACGAAGCCTTAGTGGAGGTTAGAGTCAGTTAACCCATGATGGGATTAACTGACACCCACTCATCAGATTAAATTCACGTATTCTTATTATCATTATTTCCTAAGTCTAATCAGAGAAATACAGAGAGAAAAAGAGAGAGATTGCAGAGAATTAGAGAAGGGAAGAAGAAATTGATTCAATTGCTTGCATAGTTTAAAGCAACTAATCAAGGTATTCCTTCTACTTTAAATTTTAATTTACGTCTTTGAGTTTTCTCCATGAATGTTGAATTTAGTTCTCTGTAAACTAATTTTATGGCCAAATTATTAAGAATTTGATGTTAGATGTTTGTAAGCATGCACAATCGTGTTTAATATAATTTATATGTGATTTAGAGTAAGCAAATTCATGGGATGATGTTTTTATTAAAGTTCTGAAATTTACAGAAGAACATTGTTTAAATATGACTTATATGTATGAAAAATTTTGCTTGAATTGCTTGTTAATTGGTTAAATTGATAATTGATTATGTTTATGCATGTAAAAACGAAGAAAACAAGAGTTAAATGGATTGATTGGGTTAAGAAACGAGTTCACAATGATTGATTACGCTATATGGTAAATAATGCATGACAGTGAATTTTGGCCTTTAAATTTGTTGTTTAGATTGTTTATGTTGTTAAAATCGCTATATACATGTTAGGTTTTAGTTTTACAATATGTATGATGTCTGGGTATGCGTAATTTGCCTATTGGGTGAAGTAATTGGGAGAAATTGGTCTGTCTTTCGCTGGTCGTGAAGAACAGAGAAGCTGAGTCAGATGTCCAGTGCGGCCGTGCCGGTTAGCAGAATGACCCAGAAAATTTTATTTAAATGTTCAAGCCCAGAGAATATAATTGTAACCTAATCTAATGAATATGAAAATGTAATAATCATACATTTTGATGTTAAAAGATGTTTTTATGAGATTAATGAGTAAGTTGATTGCGTTTTAAACTCGTTATTTGTAAGGTTTACTAATGTGCTTAAGAGTTGATGTTGTAAATGTCATTAATATAATCAGACTTAAAGTTAAGTTAAGATAAAAGAGAATATACTCATGATACTAATTATGTTATAATTAATTGGTATCGTGACTTGAAATGATATGCAGGATTAAGTGAGGAACGTGAGTAGTAAACGTATAATCTACGCACGAGGCAAGTTTCTATACTCTAACTTGATTTCAATTACGCAAATTATGCATCCTACCTTTATATTGAAAGCAAGTATCTTATCTTTATTTAATTATTTTTACGCAAGTTCCTGAACTTTATCCTTTTATCATGCAAGATTTATAATGTTATTACTTACTTGAGCAAGTTATTAATTCTATTTCATTCAATTGTATCTTTTGTGAGATTCAGTCTTTGATTCTCGAATATCAATTACATTTTTATTGAACCTTGATCGACTAGCGAACCTTTATTGATTCGACTAGTCCATAGTTGATGAGCGTTCTAAATTCTAGAAACGTTATTGGAGTAAATCCAAACCAAACTTCCTTTGGTGCAGACTCTGATGTCAAACTGAGATGAACAACCCTTATATAGGGGATTTTATTTACGCGTTAGCGTTAAGATGTTGTGCACATACATGGTACAAAGGGTTGATCCCCCTGAGTACGAGAAGCAAGGTCCATATAGTCTTACGACTGTTAAAAGTTTAAAGTAGAAATACTTGATAACCTGGGACATAGTTCGTGGTTTTAAGACCCTCAGATGTTCTTTTAAATCTTGACTCAAAAGCTGAATCTTCGATTATTCAATATTCGTTGATTGTTTTGCATGTTATTATTATTGTTGTTGTTGTACTTGCTGGGCAATCATTGCTCACCCTTGCATAATAACAATGCAGCTAAAGTTGAAAGAGTTGATGAGCCATCCACTAGTAAGGGCAAAGGAAAAGCAAACAAGTGATGAAGACTTGTTTTATTTGTTTAAACAATGTTTATGTAATAGACTTGATTATGTTTCCGCATTTGATGTTTTATTAAGGTTAGATGACCTGGGATTTATTTACTAATGATGTTGTAACCCTTTAATGGGAGATTTCTACTTTATTTAAGAAATTTCATTTATATTGAATGGGTAGTTAGATGTAATGTGATGTATATTCGGATAGTGAACACCAAATCTTGTGGAAACGAAGTACCCGGATTTGGGGGTGTCACAGGTTGGTATCAGAGCTGTAGGTTGTTAGGTTTGTACATAGCGCGAACATGCAATCAAATTACATTAATAAAGCGGAAGCGCGATAAAATCAGATTTTAAAATAAACCATGATCTTTCTTTATGCAAAATTATTAATTAAACGAAAGAGATGGAGAATAAGAATTATACCCTTGTAGAATTCTAGCTTCCTCAGGTACAAGTTCACCTCCAATTCTTTCGTGTTCTCCTTGAATTCCACCGATTAAATTCCTTCCTTTGATCAACATTAGCCACCCAAGTGCTTGGCCTCTAGAGGTGATCCACCAAGGAATAATACTTGTTCAAGAAGATGGGTGTTGGCAAAACCCTAGTTTCTATCTCTATAGAAATTGTAAGTACTCTCTACAAGTCTTATGCAAGAGTGTGTAACCCTAATCTATGATAAGACTTCTCTTATTTATATATGTAGGAAAACCCTTCCCTAAACTATTTAGGATTAGGGTTTCTATTCTAATTAAACTCCTTTAATTAATAATACTCCTAATCCAATTAGGAATCCATGGGAGAGTACTTCTATTAATTAATTCCCAATCCCTATTAGGAATCAAACAATAGTAAAAGTAATAATAATAAGACTCCTCTTATTAATTTATATTTAATATTTCCAAAATATTAAATAATAAATATTAAGCTATTTAATTTATTCTATCTCCATAGACTAAATTAAATACACTTAACTTATTATTACAATTATGTCATTTACTTCTTAAATAAATATTTTCCTTTTGCGGTGTGACCCTTTAGGTTCTCCATATTAAACCGGTTGTGAATAAATCAATTAGAACAATTCTAATCTTATTTAAATAAATAAATTAAACTATTTAATTCATTTAAATAAATAATATTTATTCTACAATAAGGGTAAGCCCCCTTAGCGATCAACGACTTTCCAGATAATATAGATTTCAACATTAATCATAAAAGAACCTTTCAGTGCATAGTTACCGTACAATTCAATCCTTCTACCATACAATATCCCAATTAAATATAAGACATGGAATTACTGTCAAGTCTTATTTTATTTAATTATATGTATTTCGATTCTGAAATGCACAACTCTGATTAATACAAATTAGAAACTCCTTTCTAATTTCATTCTGCTTTGGCCAAAGACTTCTGAGTCGTCATTTATCGAATCACATAGGACATTCTCTCCTTTTACTAGAAGTGGTAGATTCTTTGTTGATCATTCACCTATTTTCATGTACAACTTATTATACCCAATCATACCCTTTGATATACCCTAAAGGTCTTAAGGGACATGTCAAAGTATAACTCATCATACACAAGATACTAAGATGATCTCAAGTCCAAGGATCACTTGTACTACTATCACTAGAGGAATTCCTATTGACAGGCGAGTAAAACTCCATTAGGTATTCCTTAGCGAGCCACGTTCAGTGAACTTATTCTCTAATAAGCACCTACATACTTGCTTTAGTGTCTCCATACAAATGATTATGAGATCAATCATTCTCTTCATAAGAGCAAGCAACGTATGTACTAATCTATCTGGATTCACTAATTCCCTTTTTAGTAATCCATCGATTAGGAACAATTTAAGTTTGTGAGCTATCTAGAATTTAGATCTCATTAGCATGATCACCATCATGATTCTAAAAGCATTGCTCAAAACTATGGGTTTATCATATTTAATATAACAGCACTATGTAGATAATGTAAAATGCCTTTTAGCAACCGAATAAGATTATAAAGTATATGCTACATCATATCAAATATGATTGGCTTGTGTGCATACTACTTTCAATCTCCCACTTTCACTAAAGCCAATCGTCATGGTATCAAATACCCTTCTTCTCTAAGTGACGATCATCCTGCTGTTTGGATAAAGCTTCGGTAAATGGATATGCAATGTTGTTCTTGAGAGTCCACTATCTCCATAGTGACTTTTCCTCTTTCAATGATTCCACTAATCAAATGAAAGTGCCGCAACACATGTTTGAATCCAAGATGAGACTTAGGAACTATTCCTAGTTCTGTAATGAACTTTTCATCCAAACAATCAACTTGCAGCTTCATTTACAGCTATATACTTTGTCTTTGTCACTAAACCAGCAACTCTTTGCTTGTTTGGAACCTTTCCAATTCACCGTACCACCTTTTGAGGTAACTATTTACCCTAAAGTGGATTTGTTATCGTCTTGGTCAATCTGAAAAACTTGAGTCTATTTAGCCCTCTAGTTTTAATTCAGACCTACCATGAATCATGATCACATCTACAGTACCGGTTAAGTACTTAAAGATGTTTATCACTGTCTTACAGTGATCATCTCCAGAATATGACTGATCAACATCAGGCCTTGTATATTCACTGCATACATGATAGTAACTCATGCGATCTCTCTTTTAATTGGAGACAATTTGAGAGAGATACACTCCATGGCTCATCATCATGAGACCTCTCTTGGAGTTTTGCCATGCTAAACGCCTTTAGCATCAAATGAATATACGTTCCTTGGGTCAAGTCGAACATCCTTTTAAATCTATCTATATAGATTTATATCCCCAATTTATAGGATGCTCCTCCCAAGTCATTCATGGAGGAATGTTTAGACAATTTTATCTTTACCGATTGTAGCATTGGTGTGTTATTCCTTGTCGGTAGTATATCAACATATAATACCAAGAATGTCACAGCGCTCCCACTGACCCTTTTGTACACACTAGGTTCATTCCCGTTTTTGATAAAATCAAACTCTTTTGATTGTCTCATCAAAATGAATGTTCCATCTTTGAGAAGCTTGCTTCAATCCATCTTTGGATCATTGTAGCTTAAAACACGATTTGCTTCAACCTTTGAAACAAATTCTTCTGGCTGTATCATACATACATTCTCCTCAAGTCTTCATTGAGGAAGGACGTCTCCACATCCATTTTGCCAGATTTCGTAATAAGCTGCAATCGCAAGTAAAATCTAAATGGACTTGAGCATTACCCGGTAATAAGATTTTATCACAGTTAACTCCTTGACTTCAAAAACCTTTTAAACAGGTCTGGTCTTATAGGTCTCCACCTTGCCATTTGCCCCAGTCTTTCTCTTAAAAGACCCATATTCACACTCTGGGCACTATGCCCTTTTGTGGATTAACCAGAGTCTATACTTGGTTCTCTAACATGGAGTCCATTTCGGATTTCATGGCTTCTAGCCATTTCTCTGAGTGTCTACTACTCATTGCCTCATCATATATAACTGGATCATCATCCTCTATGATGTGTACCTCATCATCATCCCTATGATGAATCCATACCTTCTAGGTATCTTCGGTACTCTTCCAGATTTATGATTCGGTTGTGGTACAATAGGTCTATCTACAGGTTCCTCGGTTTGACTTAAAGTGCTTTGTGGTTCTTAAACTCCTTCAAGATCTATTACCCTCCCACTAGCTCCTTCAATGATAAACACCTTTATCTAAGAAGGCAGCGTGTAGGATTATAGTAATAATACCCTAAACTTTCTTTAGGATATCCCACAAATCTGCACTTGTCAGATTTTGTCCCAAACTTATCTTTGAAACCTTTTCACATAAGCTGGACAACCCCTTATCTTAACATACTTAAGAATAGGAATCCTCCCTATCCATAACCTTTATGGAGTCTTGGGGCCAGATTTTTGAGGTTACCTTATTTTGTAGATATGCAGTCGTTTATAGGGCATAACCCTAGATGGATACTAGAATGTCAGTAAAAATCATTATGGACTGCACCATGTCCAACAAGGTACAATTTCTCCTTTTAGATACACCAATCAATTATTGCGTATCAGGAGGTGTCCATTATGAGAAAATACCATTTTGAGATGATCTAGAAACTCATTGCACAAGTATTCTTTCCTCGATCTGATCAAAGAATCTTAATACTTTGTCAATTTGTTTCACTTCTGAATTCTTTGAACCTTTCAAGTGATTCAGACTTGTATTTCATCAAATACACATATTCAACACTTTGAATGATCATCTCCTTTTTCTTTTACTAGTTTGTTCAATTTGCAAAATTATTTTTCATGTAAGTCAAGTTTACAAAGTCTATCAAGTGAAATTTCAGTTTCATACAAAACATTATCATTATAAATAGAACAATAATTGTTCTTAAATATAATACCAAAAACTTCCTTGTCCAACAACGGAAGTAATAATGTTTCTACAGAGAACTGGAACATAATAACAACTTTATTAACTTAATAGACTTGCCCGTAGGCAATGCTAAACTATAAGTTCCTATGGTTAATGCAGCAACCTTTGCTCCATTCCACACATAAGATTACTTACTCTTTGTTTAGCTTTCTACTTCTGCTTAGTCTCTGCATTGGATTGCATACGTGAGAACTACAGCCGGTATCCAATACCCAAGTAGAACCTTGACTTATAGAAAAATTTATTTCAATTATGAACAAACCCATATGTGTAACCGAAGCTTCATTAAGCTTCTTCTGGTTAGCCTCTGTAAGATACTCCTTACAGTTTCCTTTTCAGTATCCAGGCTTATTGCATTGGAAGCAAACTCCTTTGCTATCTGCATCAGTCTTGTTCTTATTGTCCTTTATTTTTGCCCTTCCATTTACCTTCTTTGAATTGTTCTTCTTTTAAGAAGATCCTTTGGCCCTCTTCCGCTTCCTGGAAGAATCATCTACCAGTAAGACTTGGTCTTTCTTGGTTGGAAAGTGACTCTTTACAGTTTTCAACATGTTTAAGCAACTCAGGCAGGCTGACATATAGCTTGTTCATGTGGAAATTCACAACAATTTGTGAGAAAGAGTCCGGAAGTGATTGCAAGATCAAATCTTGGATCAACTCTCCATCCATTAAAACTCAGTTGTCCCAATTGTTCAATCATATTGATCATTTTAGGACATTTGTCTATACTGTAGTGCCATCGGTCATTCTAGATCGGAAGAGCTCCTTAGATATCTGATATCTAATAGTCCTACTTTCCTCACCATTCAACTCCTTGAAGGTGCAGGAGTATAGTAGGAGCATCCATAGTTTCATACTGACGCTGAAGGTCGTTACTCATGGATGCGAGTATGATGCATTTGAGCCAACTGTGCATCATCTTACTACTTTCTAAAAGTAGCAATCTCTTCCTCAGAGGCATTGTCTGCAACCATTGCAGGGATAAGCGTATTAAGGACATAAGACAGCTTTTCAGCCTTGAGAACTATTCTCAAATTCTTTAACCAGTCCTTTTAATTTGGTCCGGTTAATTAGCATCTAATATGCTCCGCAGTGATAGTGAATTAGACATTGCAAAACTCTGTAAATGAATTTATAATTTAACAACATTTTAGCATACATTCATTTTAACTAATTACCAAAATAAATTAGGTCTTTATTTTAAATTGGTACCTCACTATTTTCATCAAACCATATTACCCTCATTATATAGTTCGGCAAATCTAATTAAAGATTTGCTAGTGAGAATAAGGATCCCATTTCAAATGTATATAGCCTTGTGTGTGCACAACAAACTATATATAAATAAATAGGTAGACAACTATTGTCAATTACATCACTATGTAACTCCTTGTATTTTGCCTCTTAGATTATAATGGTCAAGTGTGTGCACATCCGAACTAAAATAATCTAAGTTAAGTCCAACCTAGCACTTCCATATATGTGAAGAGAAAAAGACCACCCTTGTGTGTGCACAACAAAGCAGTAATGTTCAATTCCTTAATAAGCATCAAATGTGATAAAACAACATCTTAAATATTTAATACTCGCCTTGTGTGTGCATATCCCATCCGGTTCATCTTTCTCTTACCCCTCCTCACTTCACCCTCCAGGTCATCAACTCGTTCTACGGCATCATCCCGTTGTTCCTTGATCCGGACACGGTTTGCCACCTCCCTACCTAACTGGTTCTTCAGAATCTCATTATCCATTTGCAAATTAACTCCCCGATGCTCCGACTGCTCCAACTTTCCTGCCAATTCTGCATTCCTCGCCAAGAGGTGATGCAGCATGACTGCCAATTGTGTGGAGGCCCCTAGATGCCCTTGCACATCCGTCTCTAATTCCTGGATCCGGTTCTTACCCTCCTGGACCTCGCCTTCTAGTCCCTGAATCCTAGCTCGTTGCTCTCGGGCTTCACTCTCCAACTCATGGATCCTATTTGCTTGATCGAGAACGCGGTCAGTACGTTCGTCTAACATCTCCATCAAAAATGCGGTGTCAACAGGGGGCACCTCCTCCCATTCCTCTTCTGGGTCCTCCTCCGGGTCAGACTCCAACTCGGGTTCCTCCTCAGCAGGGGCAATAGCTAGAATAGGTTCAACCATCAGCAGTGTCTCGGACACCACATGGACGTCACGTGGCTCCTCTTCTGCGACTCTACTAGGTTCTCCTGTGTTTGACATCCTACAAGCACAACCACAAACAAGCAAACTCTTATTAGTCTTTCAACAAAATATAAGTTCATTGTATGGAATGAAGATATATCTTATATCACTACAAGCTCTCTAAGATAAATCTTTGTCACGTAAAACTCTACAGGAGTTTTGTCTGCTCTTATTCCCTATACACTTCCTAAGGTTATAGCCTAAAGACCTCTCTCTAAAGGTTTATAACCTAAGGCTCTGATACCAACCTGTGACGCCCCCAAATCCGGGTCACCTGAGCCACGGACCTGGTTCATCACAATCCAATACCAAAATGATACAATCGATAACTTATAGCGGAATAAAGGAATATTTACATTGATATAACATAAATAGACCTGTCCCAAGTCTCGAAACCAATACTATTACAAAACATAACATAATACAAAAGGGTAAATATGTCTTAATACACGACGTCAATAATAAGTCTTAATACAAACGGTAATTCTAGAACAACAATTTACAACTACTCCGTAGCTTTTCCCTTCCCCTTATCTTTTCCTGAGCTCTCGCCACGTGCCGCACTAACTGAAATGTTTTTAAGGAGAGCAAGGGGTGAGCAACAATTTGCCCCGCAAGTATAATAGCAATGAATAATCACATGAATAACTTTGTAGTTCACAGGAGTAAAAATTTATCTGAACCAAGGAAATAAACAACTTCTTTTTATCACCGTTATAGTGGCCACTAAGGACCGAAGGATTTCTGAAGTATCCAAGGATCTCAAAGTTTCCCGAAGAAGGGAACTATTCAATACTGAGGGTGCACCAAGGCACAGAACTCTATTCTAGAATTACTGGAAATTCATCCGATAATCCACAAAACTGGTACAATAGGTGATCAGCCTAAAATACCTGGCGTTATGCATAAGCCTTACATTTTCCATTTACGCGCGTGTCGGTTTCCCGACGTTTATACAATTTCCCCTGCTGTGAGGGTTGTTCCACTCAGCTTTACATGGGAGTCCAGACCAAAACAATTTGATCGGACAATTTTACTTAACAATAATAATAGTTGGAGGACTTTAACCTCGCTTTAGTAACCAAATCAATAAGTGTCTAGCTGAAACAATTAGCCTTGACATAGCTTTTTAAACAGTCTATGGAATAAAGAACTTTAAGGTTCAACAACATGCATGATAGCATTTAAAAATATCTTGAATGAATAAAAATTCATAATCTTTGGAATCACACAATATATAACATTGCATGAAATGGGCTTTCATTGCAATACTTGAATAGAAGTATGAATACTAGCACATTAATTGCTAAATTGATAAGTAATTTGAACGGAGTCAAGAAGCTCAATAAGCTTGCTCAATAAATAATATTTGCTCGATAGATAAATGAATTCGAAACTTGCCCAATAAATGAATCGAGTAAGGAAACCTCGCACAATTAAATAGGAGTTGTATGAGTTAGGAAACTTGCCTTGTACGTGCGTTAATAACTTGACGTTAATCGTCCGTCAACAAAATATCCTACATAGTTTATTAAAATCGTCATAAATATTTGTCACAAAAGAACTAGGTTCATTACGGTCATCACATCATTAAAATACATTGATTGCCACTACGCTTACCCAGTCGGGGGTCGGGGGGCAGCGCCCCCTGGAAATCCAAGCGTAATTTGTAATCCGTTAATTCAATTTACGCCTTAGGACAACATCGTTTAGTTCGACACGGGTATAAATTAGGCACATAAAGCTTTAACAAGATATAAGCGTTTTTAATCATTTTGTACAAAAATATAAGTTTTAGACTCGCGGGAAAAATTTACTGGGTCCGACCCGATCCGGCCCGACCCGACCCGGTCCGGTCCGACCCGACCCGGTCCAGCCTGACCCGACCCGGACCAGGCGCGGAACAGCGGCATGCAGTAGCAGTTCTGCAGTTCCTGCAGAACCGCGAACTGGTAGACTCTCGCCCGCTTCAGCTCCTATATCTCCCTCTATACTCGATCAATTCGGTCCGTTACGGACTCTATGGATTCCTAAGACATGAGGCTATAATATATCAAAAATTCAAGATGACCCATAAACACTAACACAGCCAAATCCTTAGCCAAAGCACAACATTGATGCTCTGTTTTTTCGCAACCATGAAATATCTCACACAAATGGCTACTGTGACTTCATTTAAGCATCATTTTAGTTCATTCAAATTGGTATATCTTCACAACTGATAGAAGTACAATATTCCAACAACAAACCATCAAAATAATCACAACATCCAGGCTTTATTGTCCTCTAATTGTCCGAAGGTCCAAACAGTCCATTAATGTCCATTATCTTCCTCCTTAAGCTTGGGTCCGAATCATTCTTTGTTTTTGTTTCACTTTGAAGGTGTTAATGGTTTATATAGCTTCTTAAGAACCTCCATGATAGATTCAACACAACCAACAACAACAAAAATTAACAAAATCCATCCCGCAAGCATGAAAGCCAAAAAAACTCATGAAAACTTCAATGGAGAAGAAATAGGTTGTAGTTTGATTACCTCTCCTTGTTAGCTTCGGGTAGGTTGAGATAACTTGCTAGGCTGCTCTTCTCCTTGCTCGTTTCTGCTGAAGCCTCTCTTCCTCTTCTCCTTGCTTGCCTTCTACGTCCTTGCCGCACACACACAACACACACGCACACTTACTCTCCCTCTAACTGCAGTGAGCTTCTTGCTTAGCAAAATAACTCTCTCTCCCTCTTAAGTTGCTAACAGTTGGGTATGGCTGGAATGGAGGAGGAGAATCAGCTGAGGGGGATAAGAAGAATGCTTCGGGAGCATATAGAATGTATGGGTATGCAGGAAATGGTTTACCCGAGCCATTGGAAATGTTATTTAGGCAAAGTGTTAACAGCCCCATGAATTGTGTACTGTGCATGTTTATTCTTTTCCCCCCAATTGGCTCTCAATATACACGTGGCCTTCCCCAATTGGTTTGAGGCTTAAATGTCTCACCAATTAATTCGAATATACAGATAAATATACCCGAATATTCCCACTTTTGTACCAAATTTGGTAAATAACTCTACCCAAAATTATAATGGGTACTCCTATAAATTATTGGAACACGCAAAAATATTTATTATGGGATTTGTCCATTTATTCGGAACACCCATAATATACATTTCGGATACAGAATAAATCACGTATCAACTCCAATAAAATTTCTGACACTTGGAAAAATTATTCCTCAGCATATATGCCTCATCTAAATTAATAAAAATCGAAATAGACGAAAAAGTTTGGGTGTGAATAGTGCTTGTGAATAGTGCCTCGGGAAGCGGGTCCCGCTAATAGTGATTTTATGAATTTTTGCAAAATCGATATATTCACTCTAACGACACAACAACACATAAAATTTAACATATGCACATTTTCTAGGCTGTAACACAATTCTAACCACGTAGTATAGATTAATATAAAAATAATAATAATAATAATAATAATAATAATAATAATAATAATAATAATAATAATAATAATAATTCATTTTATTCATACATAACTCGGGTTACAAGGAAATCTAAAATTCCCGATCGTTACATTCTCCCCCCCTTATAAGGATTCTGTCCCCAGAATCACCGTACAAGGTTAAACAAAAAGTTGAGGGTAATTCTCCTTCATCTTATCTTCCAATTCCCATGTAGCCTCCTCAGCATTGTGGTTTCGCCAAACTACCTTCACAGAAGGTATAACCTTATTTCTTAATACTTGCTCCTTCCTATCAATTATCTGAATAGGAATTTCTTCGTACGTAAGATCCTTCTCTAAATGAACGGGCTCATAGGATATCACGTGTTTGTAATCGGGTTTGTATGGTCGTAACACTGAGACGTGAAACACGTTGTGGACATGCTCCAGTTCAGGAGGCAAGGCTACCTCATACGCCACTTCACCCACTCTTCTCAATACTTCGAACGGTCCTACGAACCTCGGGCTCAACTTTCCCTTCTTCCCAAAACGTATCTTCCCTTTCCAGGGAGACACTTTCAGAAACACGTAGTTGCCGACATCGAAGTCTCTCGTCTGGCGATGTTGATCAGCATACTTCTTTTGTCGGTCTTGGGCTGCAACTAGTCTTGCCCTGATCACCTTGACCACTTCGGCTGTCTGTTGCACCAACTCTGGTCCCAACAGTCTTCGTTCGCCGACCTCATCCCAACTTAACGGGGTTCTGCACTTCCTCCCGTAGAGGGCTTCATACGGTGGCATACCGATACTTGCATGATAGCTGTTGTTATAAGCGAATTCCACAAGTGGTAAGTGGTCATCCCAATTCCCTTTGAAATCCATCACACAAGCTCTAAGCATGTCTTCTAGCGTCTGTATCGTTCGTTCGCTCTGTCCGTCAGTTTGAGGATGGTAAGCAGTACTTAGTCGCAACTGTGTTCCCATTCTCTCTTGCAAGCTCTTCCAAAAATTTGATGTGAAGCGTGGATCTCGATCTGAGACAATTGACACTGGCACTCCATGTCGCGAAACAATCTCCTTTATATACAACTTGGCTAACTGGTTTAAATTGAATCGGATTTTTATCGGTAGAAAGTGTGCTGATTTTGTCAATCGGTCTACGATAACCCAAATGGCATCACAACCTTTTTGTGTAACTGGAAGTCCTACCACGAAATCCATGGTGATGTGCTCCCATTTCCATTCTGGTATATTTAGTGGCTGAAGTAACCCACTCGGTCTCTGATGTTCCGCTTTGACCTGTTGACAGGTGAGACACTTGCTGACGCACTCTGCTACGTCCCGCTTCATGTTGGGCCACCAAAAATATTGACGAAGATCCCGATACATTTTTGTGCTTCCTGGGTGAACAGAATATGCTGAATTATGTGCTTCATGTAAGATCTCATCTCTTAATTCAGTCACGGCCGGCACCCACACTCGTTCCTCGTATCTTAAGATACCATCTTTATCCATTCGAAATTTCTCTTCCTCATTTTCTGCGATCCTTTTCTGTATCCTTTCACATTCTTCATCCTTTTCCTGTGCTTCTTTCACTTTGTCGAGTAATGTCGGACGAGCCTCAATTACGAATAACCTCTCTGCCGCCTATGTCGGACTTTTCACCTCGATCTCTAGTCTCGCCATTTCCCGTATTAGCTCCTCGTGAGTTGTCAACATGCACAATTTCTCATTCCCCTTTCTGCTCAATGCATCTGCTACTACGTTTGCCTTCCCTGGGTGATAAAGAATTTCACAGTCATAGTCTTTGATTAATTCCAACCACCTCCTCTGTCGCATGTTTAGCTCCTTTTGTGTGAAAATATATTTCAGACTCTTATGGTCCGTGTATATCTCACATTTCTCCCCATAAAGGTAATGTCTCCAAATCTTCAATGCAAAAACGACAGCCGCTAACTCCAAGTCATGGGTAGGGTATCGCTTCTCATAATCCTTCAATTGTCGTGACGCATACGCAATAACCTTGCCGTGTTGCATTAACACACAGCCAAGACCCTTGTGTGATGCATCACTATACACTACAAAACCTCCCGTATCGTCTGGTAAGGACAATACAGGCGCCTCGCTTAACCGCTTTTTCAATTCCTGAAAACTGTCTTCGCACTTTTCAGACCACACAAATTTCACCGTCTTCCTCGTTAGATTGGTCAATGGGGTTGCTATTTTGGAAAAATCTTGGATAAATCTTCGATAGTACCCGGCTAACCCTAAGAAACTTCGTACTTCTGTCGGTGTCTTCGGTTGCTCCCAGTTACTAACTGCCTCCACCTTCGCAGGGTCCACTGAGATACCGTCTTTGTCGATCATATGCCCTAAAAATTGTACCTTTTCCATCCAGAATTCGCACTTAGAAAATTTCACGTATAACTTTTCCCTTCTCAGTGTCTCCAGTACTTCGCTCAGATGTTCGGCGTGCTCTTCTTCGGTCTTTGAATAAATCAAAATGTCATCGATGAAAACTACTACGAACTTATCTAAGTACGGCTTCAGAATTCGGTTCATCAAGTCCATGAATGCTGCCGGTGCGTTAGTCAAACCGAAAGACATCACCAAAAACTCGTAGTGACCATATCTTGTCCGAAACGCAGTTTTAGGTACATCTTCCTTCCTTACTTTTAGCTGATGATACCCGGTCCTCAAATCTATCTTCGAGAAGTGTCTGGCTCCCTTTAGTTGATCGAACAAGTCGTCGATTCGTGGCAATGGGTACTTATTCTTGATCGTTGATTTGTTCAACTCCCGATAGTCGATACAGAGTCTCATTGATCCGTCCTTCTTCTTGACAAACAAAACTGGTGCTCCCCATGGGGACACACTTGGCTGAATATACCCATTGTCCAGCAGTTCTTGAAGTTGCATCAACAATTCCTTCATCTCTACCGGCGCCATACGATACGGAGCCTTCGAAATTGGTGCAGTCCCCGGCGCTAAGTCTATCGCAAATTCAATTTCCCTGTCTGGCGGAAGACCGGGTAAATCACTTGGAAACACATCTGGAAACTCTCTCACTACCGGTATATTTTTAATATCCACACCTTATTTCTTCGTATCTAGAATATAGGCTAAATAACCTTCACAACCTTTCTTTAACAATGTCCTGGCCTGCATCATCGTAAGACAACATGAACGTCTTAGCGATGTGCCACCATAAAATATTACCCTTGACCGGTTCGGGGTCCGAAGGTTCACACTTTTCTTCTGACAGTTAATGATTGCCGCATGCTCGTACAACCAGTCCATTCCCAATATTACATCGAACTCTCCCAACCTTATTGGGATCAAATCCACGCGAAAATTAAATCCCCTAATCTCAGCGTAACAATTACGAAGAATGAACTGTACAGGAATTACCTCATTATTCGCAATTTCTATGCTCAAAGGATTTTCTAACCGTTCTTGGGGTAAATTTAACCGCTTAACAAAATTTTCAGACACAAAAGAACAGGTAGCACCCGAATCGAATAATACACAAGCATTTATATTATTGATTGGGATAATACCTGACACCACGTCCTTAGCAATCACTGCATCCTGGACAGTCATGTTGAATGTTCGGGCAGGGGTGCGGTTCGGCGGAGTCGGACTCCCAATCATCAGTTTGCTGCCTCCTCCTCGGTTGCCGCTTCCACCACTGCTTCCCTTCTTCGGACAGTCTCTGAACTGATGCTCCATTGACCCACAAGAATAGCATCCACGATTCTTCTTTGGGTTTGGGCAATGCGGTGCTATATGCCCTTCCTGGTTACAGTTGTAGCAGACATTACGTCCCTTCCAGCACTCACCCTTGTGATTTTTCCCACATTTTGAACACGCTTCAATCTTCTTCTTAAATCCTCCCTGACTATTCCCTGCCTGATGAGTGTTGGTACTGTTGTTGCTGTTGTTACCACCGTCCCATTTTCTCTTTCCCGAATTGCTTCCACCGCTACTGCCACCTCCACGGTAGTCCCCTCCACTCTTCTTATTTTTCTTGTGTTGATTTAGGGCCTCAATCCCTCCTTCGGCGATGATGGCTTTTTCCAGCAGCGCACTAAAAGTCTCGATTTGGAGGACAGCTACCTTATTATACAACCACGGTTTCAGCCCTTGTTCGAACCTTTGCGTCTTCAACTCTTCAGTACTTACGTGAAGCGGTGCAAAACGCGCAAGTTCATTGAATTTGGCGGCGTACTGAGCCACCGTCATGTCTCCCCGCTTGAGCTCTAGGAATTTCACCACCATTTGCCTTTCCATGCTTTTTGGGAAATAGTTCTCGAAGAATAATTCCTTAAACTTGCCCCATGATATCACTCATTCGCCTGCTCGTTGTTGGTTAGCCTCCCACCAATAATTTGCTTCTCCTTTCATCATATACGTGGCAAATACTTTTTTCTGGTCATCCCTCACGCGTGCAATGATGAAAGCCTTTTCCATTTCCTTCACCCAAGACTGGGCTTCAATCGGATCAGTTGTTCCCTTGAACTCTGGGGGTCCAACGCTCTTGAAGTCTTTGAAATTTTTTATGGGTGCTACCGGGGGATGGGGATCCACGGGTCCCGTATTTCTCCCTTGGGTCATTCTCTCCAGTATATCCGCTAACCGTTGCATGGGGTCCACCGGAACTCTTTGATTATTAACCGATCCCTCGGGTGTTGGTGGTGGGGCTCGTATGTTACGTCTAGGTGGCATTCTCTGCTTAATGTAAGAAAATTTAATGTCATCATTTCATTATGCTACGAGATCATCTATCATGAGTACTACAAGTAGACAACATATATAGTAATAACGATTGCATTTAGTGCTAACAACTATTACAACATACATGACTATGCTATAGCGTACTACTATAGATGTCATCAAACGTTCCTTGATACAACAAAATGGTGAGGGGTTCACCGACATACTCCCCAAAAAATAAGCATACAAGTTACAGTCTTACAATACTATCCCACACATGTAGCAAAATGTTGGGATTAACATAAACAAGATTACAAACTGCTAGGCACATAAGTTAAGCAACCTATCCGAGCATACCGCGCTCCACAGCGTTGTCATACTCCCTATGACCCATATGGATCATCAAGCCTCGACTCAGGGTGTGACGAGTCTGTCCCTCTTCAGTTGGGTAGTGGTACACACCATCTATCCACCTGCCCATAGCCGAGTGAAAAGCATATCCCATCCGGTTCATCTTTCTCTTACCCCTCCTCACTTCACCCTCCAGGTCATCAACTCGTTCTACGGCATCATCCCGTTGTTCCTTGATCCGGACACGGTTTGCCACCTCCCTACCTAACTGGTTCTTCAGAATCTCATTATCCATTTGCAAATTAACTCCCCGATGCTCCGACTGCTCCAACTTTCCTGCCAATTCTGCATTCCTCGCCAAGAGGTGATGCAGCATGACTGCCAATTGTGTGGAGGCCCCTAGATGCCCTTGCACATCCGTCTCTAATTCCTGGATCCGGTTCTTACCCTCCTGGACCTCGCCTTCTAGTCCCTGAATCCTAGCTCGTTGCTCTCGGGCTTCACTCTCCAACTCATGGATCCTATTTGCTTGATCGAGAACGCGGTCAGTACGTTCGTCTAACATCTCCATCAAAAATGCGGTGTCAACAGGGGGCACCTCCTCCCATTCCTCTTCTGGGTCCTCCTCCGGGTCAGACTCCAACTCGGGTTCCTCCTCAGCAGGGGCAATAGCTAGAATAGGTTCAACCATCAGCAGTGTCTCGGACACCACATGGACGTCACGTGGCTCCTCTTCTGCGACTCTACTAGGTTCTCCTGTGTTTGACATCCTACAAGCACAACCACAAACAAGCAAACTCTTATTAGTCTTTCAACAAAATATAAGTTCATTGTATGGAATGAAGATATATCTTATATCACTACAAGCTCTCTAAGATAAATCTTTGTCACGTAAAACTCTACAGGAGTTTTGTCTGCTCTTATTCCCTATACACTTCCTAAGGTTATAGCCTAAAGACCTCTCTCTAAAGGTTTATAACCTAAGGCTCTGATACCAACCTGTGACGCCCCCAAATCCGGGTCACCTGAGCCACGGACCTGGTTCATCACAATCCAATACCAAAATGATACAATCGATAACTTATAGCGGAATAAAGGAATATTTACATTGATATAACATAAATAGACCTGTCCCAAGTCTCGAAACCAATACTATTACAAAACATAACATAATACAAAAGGGTAAATATGTCTTAATACACGACGTCAATAATAAGTCTTAATACAAACGGTAATTCTAGAACAACAATTTACAACTACTCCGTAGCTTTTCCCTTCCCCTTATCTTTTCCTGAGCTCTCGCCACGTGCCGCACTAACTGAAATGTTTTTAAGGAGAGCAAGGGGTGAGCAACAATTTGCCCCGCAAGTATAATAGCAATGAATAATCACATGAATAACTTTATAGTTCACAGGAGTAAAAATTTATCTGAACCAAGGAAATAAACAACTTCTTTTTATCACCGTTATAGTGGCCACTAAGGACCGAAGGATTTCTGAAGTATCCAAGGATCTCAAAGTTTCCCGAAGAAGGGAACTATTCAATACTGAGGGTGCACCAAGGCACAGAACTCTATTCTAGAATTACTGGAAATTCATCCGATAATCCACAAAACTGGTACAATAGGTGATCAGCCTAAAATACCTGGCGTTATGCATAAGCCTTACATTTTCCATTTACGCGCGTGTCGGTTTCCCGACGTTTATACAATTTCCCCTGCTGTGAGGGTTGTTCCACTCAGCTTTACATGGGAGTCCAGACCAAAACAATTTGATCGGACAATTTTACTTAACAATAATAATAGTTGGAGGACTTTAACCTCGCTTTAGTAACCAAATCAATAAGTGTCTAGCTGAAACAATTAGCCTTGACATAGCTTTTTAAACAGTCTATGGAATAAAGAACTTTAAGGTTCAACAACATGCATGATAGCATTTAAAAATATCTTGAATGAATAAAAATTCATAATCTTTGGAATCACACAATATATAACATTGCATGAAATGGGCTTTCATTGCAATACTTGAATAGAAGTATGAATACTAGCACATTAATTGCTAAATTGATAAGTAATTTGAACGGAGTCAAGAAGCTCAATAAGCTTGCTCAATAAATAATATTTGCTCGATAGATAAATGAATTCGAAACTTGCCCAATAAATGAATCGAGTAAGGAAACCTCGCACAATTAAATAGGAGTTGTATGAGTTAGGAAACTTGCCTTGTACGTGCGTTAATAACTTGACGTTAATCGTCCGTCAACAAAATATCCTACATAGTTTATTAAAATCGTCATAAATATTTGTCACAAAAGAACTAGGTTCATTACGGTCATCACATCATTAAAATACATTGATTGCCACTACGCTTACCCAGTCGGGGGTCGGGGGGCAGCGCCCCCTGGAAATCCAAGCGTAATTTGTAATCCGTTAATTCAATTTACGCCTTAGGACAACATCGTTTAGTTCGACACGGGTATAAATTAGGCACATAAAGCTTTAACAAGATATAAGCGTTTTTAATCATTTTGTACAAAAATATAAGTTTTAGACTCGCGGGAAAAATTTACTGGGTCCGACCCGATCCGGCCCGACCCGACCCGGTCCAGCCTGACCCGACCCGGACCAGGCGCGGAACAGCGGCATGCAGTAGCAGTTCTGCAGTTCCTGCAGAACCGCGAACTGGTAGACTCTCGCCCGCTTCAGCTCCTATATCTCCCTCTATACTCGATCAATTCGGTCCGTTACGGACTCTATGGATTCCTAAGACATGAGGCTATAATATATCAAAAATTCAAGATGACCCATAAACACTAACACAGCCAAATCCTTAGCCAAAGCACAACATTGATGCTCTGTTTTTTTCGCAACCATGAAATATCTCACACAAATGGCTACTGTGACTTCATTTAAGCATCATTTTAGTTCATTCAAATTGGTATATCTTCACAACTGATAGAAGTACAATATTCCAACAACAAACCATCAAAATAATCACAACATCCAGGCTTTATTGTCCTCTAATTGTCCGAAGGTCCAAACAGTCCATTAATGTCCATTATCTTCCTCCTTAAGCTTGGGTCCGAATCATTCTTTGTTTTTGTTTCACTTTGAAGGTCTTAATGGTTTATATAGCTTCTTAAGAACCTCCATGATAGATTCAACACAACCAACAACAACAAAAATTAACAAAATCCATCCCGCAAGCATGAAAGCCAAAAAAACTCATGAAAACTTCAATGGAGAAGAAATAGGTTGTAGTTTGATTACCTCTCCTTGTTAGCTTCGGGTAGGTTGAGATAACTTGCTAGGCTGCTCTTCTCCTTGCTCGTTTCTGCTGAAGCCTCTCTTCCTCTTCTCCTTGCTTGCCTTCTACGTCCTTGCCGCACACACACAACACACACGCACACTTACTCTCCCTCTAACTGCAATGAGCTTCTTGCTTAGCAAAATAACTCTCTCTCCCTCTTAAGTTGCTAACAGTTGGGTATGGCTGGAATGGAGGAGGAGAATCAGCTGAGGGGGATAAGAAGAATGCTTCGGGAGCATATAGAATGTATGGGTATGCAGGAAATGGTTTACCCGAGCCATTGGAAATGTTATTTAGGCAAAGTGTTAACAGCCCCATGAATTGTGTACTGTGCATGTTTATTCTTTTCCCCCCAATTGGCTCTCAATATACACGTGGCCTTCCCCAATTGGTTTGAGGCTTAAATGTCTCACCAATTAATTCGAATATACAGATAAATATACCCGAATATTCCCACTTTTGTACCAAATTTGGTAAATAACTCTACCCAAAATTATAATGGGTACTCCCATAAATTATTGGAACACGCAAAAATATTTATTATGGGATTTGTCCATTTATTCGGAACACCCATAATATACATTTCGGATACAGAATAAATCACGTATCAACTCCAATAAAATTTCTGACACTTGGAAAAATTATTCCTCAGCATATATGCCTCATCTAAATTAATAAAAATCGAAATAGACGAAAAAGTTTGGGTGTGAATAGTGCTTGTGAATAGTGCCTCGGGAAGCGGGTCCCGCTAATAGTGATTTTATGAATTTTTGCAAAATCGATATATTCACTCTAACGACACAACAACACATAAAATTTAACATATGCACATTTTCTAGGCTGTAACACAATTCTAACCACGTAGTATAGATTAATATAAAAATAATAATAATAATAATAATAATAATAATAATAATAATAATAATAATAATTCATTTTATTCATACATAACTCGGGTTACAAGGAAATCTAAAATTCCCGATCGTTACATTCTCCCCCCCTTATAAGGATTCTGTCCCCAGAATCACCGTACAAGGTTAAACAAAAAGTTGAGGGTAATTCTCCTTCATCTTATCTTCCAATTCCCATGTAGCCTCCTCAGCATTGTGGTTTCGCCAAACTACCTTCACAGAAGGTATAACCTTATTTCTTAATACTTGCTCCTTCCTATCAATTATCTGAATAGGAATTTCTTCGTACGTAAGATCCTTCTCTAAATGAACGGGCTCATAGGATATAACGTGTTTGTAATCGGGTTTGTATGGTCGTAACACTGAGACGTGAAACACGTTGTGGACATGCTCCAGTTCAGGAGGCAAGGCTACCTCATACGCCACTTCACCCACTCTTCTCAATACTTCGAACGGTCCTACGAACCTTGGGCTCAACTTTCCCTTCTTCCCAAAACGTATCTTCCCTTTCCAGGGAGACACTTTCAGAAACACGTAGTTGCCGACATCGAAGTCTCTCGTCTGGCGATGTTGATCAGCATACTTCTTTTGTCGGTCTTGGGCTGCAACTAGTCTTGCCCTGATCACCTTGACCACTTCGGCTGTCTGTTGCACCAACTCTGGTCCCAACAGTCTTCGTTCGCCGACCTCATCCCAACTTAACGGGGTTCTGCACTTCCTCCCGTAGAGGGCTTCATACGGTGGCATACCGATACTTGCATGATAGCTGTTGTTATAAGCGAATTCCACAAGTGGTAAGTGGTCATCCCAATTCCCTTTGAAATCCATCACACAAGCTCTAAGCATGTCTTCTAGCGTCTGTATCGTTCGTTCGCTCTGTCCGTCAGTTTGAGGATGGTAAGCAGTACTTAGTCGCAACTGTGTTCCCATTCTCTCTTGCAAGCTCTTCCAAAAATTTGATGTGAAGCGTGGATCTCGATCTGAGACAATTGACACTGGCACTCCATGTCGCGAAACAATCTCCTTTATATACAACTTGGCTAACTGGTTTAAATTGAATCGGATTTTTTATCGGTAGAAAGTGTGCTGATTTTGTCAATCGGTCTACGATAACCCAAATGGCATCACAACCTTTTTGTGTAACTGGAAGTCCTACCACGAAATCCATGGTGATGTGCTCCCATTTCCATTCTGGTATATTTAGTGGCTGAAGTAACCCACTCGGTCTCTGATGTTCCGCTTTGACCTGTTGACAGGTGAGACACTTGCTGACGCACTCTGCTACGTCCCGCTTCATGTTGGGCCACCAAAAATATTGACGAAGATCCCGATACATTTTTGTGCTTCCTGGGTGAACAGAATATGCTGAATTATGTGCTTCATGTAAGATCTCATCTCTTAATTCAGTCACGGCCGGCACCCACACTCGTTCCTCGTATCTTAAGATACCATCTTTATCCATTCGAAATTTCTCTTCCTCATTTTCTGCGATCCTTTTCTGTATCCTTTCACATTCTTCATCCTTTTCCTGTGCTTCTTTCACTTTGTCGAGTAATGTCGGACGAGCCTCAATTACGAATAACCTCTCTGCCGCCTCTGTCGGACTTTTCACCTCAATCTCCAGTCTCGCCATTTCCCGTATTAGCTCCTCGTGAGTTGTCAACATGCACAATTTCTCATTCCCCTTTCTGCTCAATGCATCTGCTACTACGTTTGCCTTCCCTGGGTGATAAAGAATTTCACAGTCATAATCTTTGATTAATTCCAACCACCTCCTCTGTCGCATGTTTAGCTCCTTTTGTGTGAAAATATATTTCAGACTCTTATGGTCCGTGTATATCTCACATTTCTCCCCATAAAGGTAATGTCTCCAAATCTTCAATGCAAAAACGACAGCCGCTAACTCCAAGTCATGGGTAGGGTATCGCTTCTCATAATCCTTCAATTGTCGTGACGCATACGCAATAACCTTGCCGTGTTGCATTAACACACAGCCAAGACCCTTGTGTGATGCATCACTATACACTACAAAACCTCCCGTATCGTCTGGTAAGGACAATACAGGCGCCTCGCTTAACCGCTTTTTCAATTCCTGAAAACTGTCTTCGCACTTTTCAGACCACACAAATTTCACCGTCTTCCTCGTTAGATTGGTCAATGGGGTTGCTATTTTGGAAAAATCTTGGATAAATCTTCGATAGTACCCGGCTAACCCTAAGAAACTTCGTACTTCTGTCGGTGTCTTCGGTTTGCTCACAGTTTCTATCTTCCTCCACCTTCGCAGGGTCCACTGAGATACCGTCTTTGTCGATCATATGCCCTAAAAATTGTACCTTTTCCATCCAGAATTCGCACTTAGAAAATTTCACGTATAACTTTTCCCTTCTCAGTGTCTCCAGTACTTCGCTCAGATGTTCGGCGTGCTCTTCTTCGGTCTTTGAATAAATCAAAATGTCATCGATGAAAACTACTACGAACTTATCTAAGTACGGCTTCAGAATTCGGTTCATCAAGTCCATGAATGCTGCCGGTGCGTTAGTCAAACCGAAAGACATCACCAAAAACTCGTAGTGACCATATCTTGTCCGAAACGCAGTTTTAGGTACATCTTCCTTCCTTACTTTTAGCTGATGATACCCGGTCCTCAAATCTATCTTCGAGAAGTGTCTGGCTCCCTTTAGTTGATCGAACAAGTCATCGATTCGTGGCAATGGGTACTTATTCTTGATCGTTGATTTGTTCAACTCCCGATAGTCGATACAGAGTCTCATTGATCCGTCCTTCTTCTTGACAAACAAAACTGGTGCTCCCCATGGGGACACACTTGGCTGAATATACCCATTGTCCAGCAGTTCTTGAAGTTGTATCAACAATTCCTTCATCTCTACCGGCGCCATACGATACGGAGCCTTCGAAATTGGTGCAGTCCCCGGCGCTAAGTCTATCGCAAATTCAATTTCCCTGTCTGGCGGAAGACCGGGTAAATCACTTGGAAACACATCTGGAAACTCTCTCACTACCGGTATATTTTTAATATCCACACCTTCTTTCTTCGTATCTAGAATATAAGCTAAATAACCTTCACAACCTTTCTTTAACAATTTCCTGGCCTGCATCATCGTAAGACAACATGAACGTCTTAGCGATGTGCCACCATAAAATATTACCCTTGACCGGTTCGGGGTCCGAAGGTTCACACTTTTCTTCTGACAGTCAATGATTGCCGCATGCTCGTACAACCAGTCCATTCCCAATATTACATCGAACTCTCCCAACCTTATTGGGATCAAATCCACGCGAAAATTAAATCCCCTAATCTCAGCGTAACAATTACGAAGAATGAACTGTACAGGAATTACCTCATTATTCGCAATTTCTATGCTCAAAGGATTTTTCTAACCGTTCTTGGGGTAAATTTAACCGCTTAACAAAATTTTCAGACACAAAAGAACAGGTAGCACCCGAATCGAATAATACACAAGCATTTATATTATTGATTGGGATAATACCTAACACCACGTCCTTAGCAATCACTGCATCCTGGACAGTCATGTTGAATGTTCGGGCAGGGGTGCGGTTCGGCGGAGTCGGACTCCCAATCATCAGTTTGCTGCCTCCTCCTCGGTTGCCGCTTCCACCACTGCTTCCCTTCTTCGGACAGTCTCTGAACTGATGCTCCATTGACCCACAAGAATAGCATCCACGATTCTTCTTTGGGTTTGGGCAATGCGGTGCTATATGCCCTTCCTGGTTGCAGTTGTAGCAGACATTACGTCCCTTCCAGCACTCACCCTTGTGATTTTTCCCACATTTTGAACACGCTTCAATCTTCTTCTTAAATCCTCCCTGACTATTCCCTGCCTGATGAGTGTTGGTACTGTTGTTGCTGTTGTTACCACCGTCCCATTTTCTCTTTCCCGAATTGCTTCCACCGCTACTGCCACCTCCACGGTAGTCCCCTCCACTCTTCTTATTTTTCTTGTGTTGATTTAGGGCCTCAATCCCTCCTTCGGCGATGATGGCTTTTTCCAGCAGCGCACTAAAAGTCTCGATTTGGAGGACAGCTACCTTATTATACAACCACGGTTTCAGCCCTTGTTCGAACCTCTGCGTCTTCAACTCTTCAGTACTTACGTGAAGCGGTGCAAAACGTGCAAGTTCATTGAATTTGGCGGCGTACTGAGCCACCGTCATGTCTCCCCGCTTGAGCTCTAGGAATTTCACCACCATTTGCCTTTCCATGCTTTTTGGGAAATAGTTCTCGAAGAATAATTCCTTAAACTTGCCCCATGATATCACTCCTTCGCCTGCTCGTTGTTGGTTAGCCTCCCACCAATAATTTGCTTCTCCTTTCATCATATACGTGGCAAATACTGTTTTCTGGTCATCCCTCACGCGTGCAATGATGAAAGCCTTTTCCATTTCCTTCACCCAAGACTGGGCTTCAATCGGATCAGTTGTTCCCTTGAACTCTGGGGGTCCAACGCTCTTGAAGTCTTTGAAATTTGTTATGGGTGCTACCGGGGGATGGGGATCCACGGGTCCCGTATTTCTCCCTTGGGTCATTCTCTCCACTATATCCGCTAACCGTTGCATGGGGTCCACCGGAACTCTTTGATTATTAACCGATCCCTCGGGTGTTGGTGGTGGGGCTCGTATGTTACGTCTAGGTGGCATTCTCTGCTTAATGTAAGAAAATTTAATGTCATCATTTCATTATGCTACGAGATCATCTATCATGAGTACTACAAGTAGACAACATATATAGTAATAACGATTGCATTTAGTGCTAACAACTATTACAACATACATGACTATGCTATAGCGTACTACTATAGATGTCATCAAACGTTCCTTGATACAACAAAATGGTGAGGGGTTCACCGACATACTCCCCAAAAATAAGCATACAAGTTACAGTCTTACAATACTATCCCACACATGTAGCAAAATGTTGGGATTAACATAAACAAGATTACAAACTGCTAGGCACATAAGTTAAGCAACCTATCCGAGCATACCGCGCTCCACAGCGTTGTCATACTCCCTATGACCCATATGGATCATCAAGCCTCGACTCAGGGTGTGACGAGTCTGTCCCTCTTCAGTTGGGTAGTGGTACACACCATCTATCCACCTGCCCATAGCCGAGTGAAAAGCATATCCCATCCGGTTCATCTTTCTCTTACCCCTCCTCACTTCACCCTCCAGGTCATCAACTCGTTCTACGGCATCATCCCGTTGTTCCTTGATCCGGACACGGTTTGCCACCTCCCTACCTAACTGGTTCTTCAGAATCTCATTATCCATTTGCAAATTAACTCCCCGATGCTCCGACTGCTCCAACTTTCCTGCCAATTCTGCATTCCTCGCCAAGAGGTGATGCAGCATGACTGCCAATTGTGTGGAGGCCCCTAGATGCCCTTGCACATCCGTCTCTAATTCCTGGATCCGGTTCTTACCCTCCTGGACCTCGCCTTCTAGTCCCTGAATCCTAGCTCGTTGCTCTCGGGCTTCACTCTCCAACTCATGGATCCTATTTGCTTGATCGAGAACGCGGTCAGTACGTTCGTCTAACATCTCCATCAAAAATGCGGTGTCAACAAGGGGCACCTCCTCCCATTCCTCTTCTGGGTCCTCCTCCGGGTCAGACTCCAACTCGGGTTCCTCCTCAGTAGGGGCAATAGCTAGAATAGGTTCAACCATCAGCAGTGTCTCGGACACCACATGGACGTCACGTGGCTCCTCTTCTGCGACTCTACTAGGTTCTCCTGTGTTTGACATCCTACAAGCACAACCACAAACAAGCAAACTCTTATTAGTCTTTCAACAAAATATAAGTTCATTGTATGGAATGAAGATATATCTTATATCACTACAAGCTCTCTAAGATAAATCTTTGTCACGTAAAACTCTACAGGAGTTTTGTCTGCTCTTATTCCCTATACACTTCCTAAGGTTATAGCCTAAAGACCTCTCTCTAAAGGTTTATAACCTAAGGCTCTGATACCAACCTGTGACGCCCCCAAATCCGGGTCACCTGAGCCACGGACCTGGTTCATCACAATCCAATACCAAAATGATACAATCGATAACTTATAGCGGAATAAAGGAATATTTACATTGATATAACATAAATAGACCTGTCCCAAGTCTCGAAACCAATACTATTACAAAACATAACATAATACAAAAGGGTAAATATGTCTTAATACACGACGTCAATAATAAGTCTTAATACAAACGGTAATTCTAGAACAACAATTTACAACTACTCCGTAGCTTTTCCCTTCCCCTTATCTTTTCCTGAGCTCTCGCCACGTGCCGCACTAACTGAAATGTTTTTAAGGAGAGCAAGGGGTGTGAGCAACAATTTGCCCCGCAAGTATAATAGCAATGAATAATCACATGAATAACTTTATAGTTCACAGGAGTAAAAATTTATCTGAACCAAGGAAATAAACAACTTCTTTTTATCACCGTTATAGTGGCCACTAAGGACCGAAGGATTTCTGAAGTATCCAAGGATCTCAAAGTTTCCCGAAGAAGGGAACTATTCAATACTGAGGGTGCACCAAGGCACAGAACTCTATTCTAGAATTACTGGAAATTCATCCGATAATCCACAAAACTGGTACAATAGGTGATCAGCCTAAAATACCTGGCGTTATGCATAAGCCTTACATTTTCCATTTACGCGCGTGTCGGTTTCCCGACGTTTATACAATTTCCCCTGCTGTGAGGGTTGTTCCACTCAGCTTTACATGGGAGTCCAGACCAAAACAATTTGATCGGATAATTTTACTTAACAATAATAATAGTTGGAGGACTTTAACCTCGCTTTAGTAACCAAATCAATAAGTGTCTAGCTGAAACAATTAGCCTTGACATAGCTTTTTAAACAGTCTATGGAATAAAGAACTTTAAGGTTCAACAACATGCATGATAGCATTTAAAAATATCTTGAATGAATAAAAATTCATAATCTTTGGAATCACACAATATATAACATTGCATGAAATGGGCTTTCATTGCAATACTTGAATAGAAGTATTTATACTAGCACATTAATTGCTAAATTGATAAGTAATTTGAACGGAGTCAAGAAGCTCAATAAGCTTGCTCAATAAATAATATTTGCTCGATAGATAAATGAATTCGAAACTTGCCCAATAAATGAATCGAGTAAGGAAACCTCGCACAATTAAATAGGAGTTGTATGAGTTAGGAAACTTGTCTTGTACGTGCGTTAATAACTTGACGTTAATCGTCCGTCAACAAAATATCCTACATAGTTTATTAAAATCGTCATAAATATTTGTCACAAAAGAACTAGGTTCATTACAGTCATCACATCATTAAAATACATTGATTGCCACTACGCTTACCCAGTCGGGGGTCGGGGGGCAGCGCCCCCTGGAAATCCAAGCGTAATTTGTAATCCGTTAATTCAATTTACGCCTTAGGACAACATCGTTTAGTTCGACACGGGTATAAATTAGGCACATAAAGCTTTAACAAGATATAAGCGTTTTTAATCATTTTGTACAAAAATATAAGTTTTAGACTCGCGGGAAAAATTTACTGGGTCCGACCCGATCCGGCCCGACCCGACCCGGTCCGGTCCGACCCGACCCGGTCCAGCCTGACCCGACCCGGACCAGGCGCGGAACAGCGGCATGCAATAGCAGTTCTGCAGTTCCTGCAGAACCGCGAACTGGTAGACTCTCGCCCGCTTCAGCTCCTATATCTCCCTCTATACTCGATCAATTCGGTCCGTTACGGACTCTATGGATTCCTAAGACATGAGGCTATAATATATCAAAAATTCAAGATGACCCATAAACACTAACACAGCCAAATCCTTAGCCAAAGCACAACATTGATGCTCTGTTTTTTCGCAACCATGAAATATCTCACACAAATGGCTATTGTGACTTCATTTAAGCATCATTTTAGTTCATTCAAATTGGTATATCTTCACAACTGATAGAAGTACAATATTCCAACAACAAACCATCAAAATAATCACAACATCCAGGCTTTATTGTCCTCTAATTGTCCGAAGGTCCAAACAGTCCATTAATGTCCATTATCTTCCTCCTTAAGCTTGGGTCCGAATCATTCTTTGTTTTTGTTTCACTTTGAAGGTGTTAATGGTTTATATAGCTTCTTAAGAACCTCCATGATAGATTCAACACAACCAACAACAACAAAAATTAACAAAATCCATCCCGCAAGCATGAAAGCCAAAAAAACTCATGAAAACTTCAATGGAGAAGAAATAGGTTGTAGTTTGATTACCTCTCCTTGTTAGCTTCGGGTAGGTTGAGATAACTTGCTAGGCTGCTCTTCTCCTTGCTCGTTTCTGCTGAAGCCTCTCTTCCTCTTCTCCTTGCTTGCCTTCTACGTCCTTGCCGCCGCACACACACAACACACACGCACACTTACTCTCCCTCTAACTGCAGTGAGCTTCTTGCTTAGCAAAATAACTCTCTCTCCCTCTTAAGTTGCTAACAGTTGGGTATGGCTGGAATGGAGGAGGAGAATGAGCTGAGGGGGATAAGAAGAATGCTTCGGGAGCATATAGAATGTATGGGTATGCAGGAAATGGTTTACCCGAGCCATTGGAAATGTTATTTAGGCAAAGTGTTAACAGCCCCATGAATTGTGTACTGTGCATGTTTATTCTTTTCCCCCCAATTGGCTCTCAATATACACGTGGCCTTCCCCAATTGGTTTGAGGCTTAAATGTCTCACCAATTAATTCGAATATACAGATAAATATACCCGAATATTCCCACTTTTGTACCAAATTTGGTAAATAACTCTACCCAAAATTATAATGGGTACTCCCATAAATTATTGGAACACGCAAAAATATTTATTATGGGATTTGTCCATTTATTCGGAACACCCATAATATACATTTCGGATACAGAATAAATCACGTATCAACTCCAATAAAATTTCTGACACTTGGAAAAATTATTCCTCAGCATATATGCCTCATCTAAATTAATAAAAATCGAAATAGACGAAAAAGTTTGGGTGTGAATAGTGCTTGTGAATAGTGCCTCGGGAAGCGGGTCCCGCTAATAGTGATTTTATGAATTTTTGCAAAATCGATATATTCACTCTAACGACACAACAACACATAAAATTTAACATATGCACATTTTCTAGGCTGTAACACAATTCTAACCACGTAGTATAGATTAATATAAAAATAATATTAATAATAATAATAATAATAATAATAATAATAATTCATTTTATTCATACATAACTCGGGTTACAAGGAAATCTAAAATTCCCGATCGTTACAATTTGTCTCATCTTGTTAAGCGCGCATGCACATATATATATAAAATACGCGTCATATTATTTTTACATGCGAAGCATGTTGGATAATATAATATATATATATATATATAGTAAGCATGCACATATAGAATACTATATTCTACCCGGATTGATTATGAACTTTTATTCTAGTTTGGTTCACTAGAGCCACCAAGTGAACCAAAAGGTCAAACCTAGGGTGCAAGAATTAAATTTAAATATAACTATTACATTTAAACCCAGGCTCCATTACAAACGGGTCTTCAAGCGCTCCTTGCTCCTTTATCTCCAATTCTTCAAGTAATTCTAACTAAACCTATTACATAAACTATTTATAATAAATAGAAACCTTGATCAGCAGACAAGGGGAGGTACATAGGAGGAAGATAGAATTTACATCAAGAAAAACTAGAGAAGACGAGGTACGCAGACCCCATTTATAAAAACTCATTCATTCAAGCATCCACTAAAATAAATCCAATCACACATTGGTCAGTAGTCCATAATCAATCTCTATTTATTATCATACATATCTCCATATGTATCAATAAATAACATTCATCTCATGAATAATAAAACCATTCCATATATGCATTGATATCATTTAATGGGCAATTAAAAGTTTACTAGAAATCCAATTTTGAAACAAAAAATAAACTCCTTTATTTTGATCAAAATTTAAATTATAATAAACTTATTTATTTTATTTTATCCAATTTTGATTCAAAATAAACTCTTTTATTTTTAATCAAATTCCAAATCAGAATAAAACACCTTTATTTTAGTTAATATGGAAACCAATTTCAAGTTTAAAATAAACACCTTTATTTTTAACTTAAAATTGTTGGAAAATAAAATATGTTGAATCCTATTCCTTATCAAAATAAACATCTTTATTTTTTAAGGAAACATGGAATCCTATTCCATATGTGAATAAACTCCTTTATTCTAGGAAACATGGAATCATATTCCATATGTGAATAAACTCTTTTATTCTAGGAAACATGGAATCCTATTCCATATATGAATAAACTCCTTTATTCTAGTTAACGTAGAATCCAATTCCAAGTTCAAATAAAACTTTTAATTTTAATTATATTCTAATTCAAAATAAACTTTTTATCTTAATTGAAAATAAATAAAATCAAAATAAAAAAAATAAAATAATTTTACACAAACAATTATGCCCAATTAAATTGTTCTTAACACATATCAATGTATATACAGAATCAAAACAATTAATAATTCGCATAAAGTTTGGCTCTTGATACCACTGTTAGGTTTGTACATAGCGCGAACATGCAATCAAATTACATTAATAAAGCGGAAGCGCGATAAAATCAGATTTTAAAATTTTATACAAACCATCACCATGATCTTTCTTTATGCACAATTATTAATTAAACGAAAGAGATGGAGAATAAGAATTATACCCTTGTAGAATTCTAGCTTCCTCAGGCACAAGTTCACCTCCAATTCTTTCGCGTTCTCCTTGAATTCCACCGATTAAATTCCTTCCTTTGATCAACGTTAGCCACCCAAGTGTTTGGCCTCTAGAGGTGATCCACCAAGGAATAATACTTATTCAAGAAGATGGGTGTTGGCAAGACCCTAGTTTCTATCTCTATAGAAATTGTAAGTACTCTCTACAATTCTTATGCAAGAGTGTGTAACCCTAATCTATGATAAGACTTCTCTTATTTATAGATGTAGGAAAACCCTTCCCTAAACTATTTAGGATTAGGGTTTCTATTCTAATTAAACTCCTTTAATTAAATTAAACTCCTAATCTAATTAGGAATTCATGTGAGAGTACTTCTATTAATTAATTCCCAATCCCTATTAGGAATTAAATAATAGTAATAGTGATAATAATAATAATAAGACTCCTCTTATTAATTTATATTTAATATTTCTAAAATATTAAATAATAAATATTAAGCTATTTAATTTATTCTATCTCCATAGACTAAATTAAATACACTTAACTTATTATTACAATTATGTCATTTACTTCTTAAATAAATATTTTCCTTTTACGGTGTGACCCTTTAGGTTCTCCATATTAAACCGGTTGTGAATAAATCAATTAGAACAATTCTAATCTTATTTAAATAAATAAATTAAACTATTTAATTCATTTAAATAAATAATATTTATTCTACAATAAGGGTAAGCCCTTAGCGATCAACGACTTTCCAGATAATATAGATTTCAACATTAATCATAAAAGAACCTTTCAGTGCATAGTTACCGTACAATTCAATCCTTCTACCATACAATGTCCCAATTAAATATAAGACATGGAATTACTGTCAAGTCTTATTTTATTTAATTATATGTATTTCGATTCTGAAATGCACAACTCTGATTAATACAAATTAGAAACTCCTTTCTAATTTCATTCTGCTTTGGCCAAAGACTTCTGAGTCGTCATTTATCGAATCACATAGGACATTCTCTCCTTTTACTAGAAGTGGTAGATTCTTTGTTGATCATTCACCTATTTTCATGTACAACTTATTATACCCAATCATACCCTTTGATATACCCTAAAGGTCTTAAGGGACATGTTAAAGTATAACTCATCATACACAAGATACTATGATGATCTCAAGTCCAAGGATCACTTGTACTACTATCACTAGAGGAATTCCTATTGACAGGCGAGTAAAACTCCATTAGGTATTCCTTAGCGAGCCACGTTCAGTGAACTTATTCTCTAATAAGCACCTAAATACTTGCTTTAGTGTCTCCACACAAATGATTATGAGATCAATCATTCTCTTCATAAGAGCAAGCAACGTATGTACTAATCTATCCGGATTCACTAATCCCCTTTTTAGTAATCCATCGATTAGGAACAATTTAAGTTTGTGAGCTATCTAGAATTTAGATCTCATTAGCATGATCACCATCATGATTCTAAAAGCATTGTTCAAAACTATGGGTTTATCATATTTAATATAACAGCACTATGTAGATAATGTAAAATGCCTTTTAACAACCGAATAAGATTATAAAGTATATGCTACATCATATCAAATATGATTGGCTTGTGTGCATACTACTTTCATAGGTTATGAACCTTAGGTGGGAAAACCTTAGGGTAGTCGCCTTTTAAGAGATAGAGAACATAGAGGTGATAAACTCTTAACGAGTTCTAAGGAATGAATTACGGAATTCATTAAAGATAATAAAAGACTTTATGTGCTATGTGCTTATGTGTTTACAACCTATGTGCCGCGCATAGTATTGAGTATTAATTAAAACTTAAACTTTGTTGTCAGGATATCGAATATTGGAGGATTCGGTCAGCCTAGGGATGTGGAGCCTCGAGTGGCTGGAGAGGAAAAGCCCCATGATATCCATGTTATCCGGGAGCAATTAATACAGAGAGAGCCATCTCTATTGATCACTGTTATGGGTCAGGAGCATGAGCCTGAGACTGATTTAGAGGAGGACTCTGAGGATGTTGAGACAAAGGCTGGGGAGGATGATAAGGATCCCGAGGAGATACCCCTTACCTTTGTCGATGTTGAGATGTACAATGCATTGTATGATCGAACTGTAGAGTTGCAGGATAGAGTCAGAGAATTGGAGGTACTAGCAAATAGGCGCCAAACTCTTATAGACCAGAAGAACGAGAAAATTGAAGATCTTGATATACGTCTTGGAGACGTGGAGTGGAAGCTAGTTCAGGCGGAAAGTCAAAAAGAAGACCTTATAGCTGAAAATGAGAAGATAAAACTTGAAATTTATAAGTTAAAAGATGACTTGGGTGAGGAGTCAACGGAACGTGCTAGGGCAGAGTATGCTTGGATGAATAACGCTCGACGTGCAGAAATTTCTGAAGAAGGTGAACGGGCAAAGAAGGCTAAGATTGAGGAGACAGACTACACCTTTCAGACGGTGATTGATAGAGCCCAAGATCGAGTTCTCCATTACCCAGTTCAGTTCGAGGACTTGCCATGGTACATGCTGGATCGCAGAACGATGTATCGTATCATGGAGGAAGAACGTAGAAAGGCGGTTCGACACCCTAGTAGACCGTGATAGGAGACGTTTTGAATTATGTGTAAATATTTATGCTAGATAATGATGTAAATTCCAGCGTGATTATACACAATGGAATATGACTATTTAATCCTAAAGATTGTTTGATCTTGGGATAGTTGATGTAAATAGCAGTGATGCTATCTTTCTATGTTTAAGACTTTTGAATTATTGAAATATCAATTTTATTTGAAGATGTTATGTGTTAAATGTTTAACCTGAATTGTTTGAGTTAAATGTTGAACACTTCAAAAATTGAGTGTTAATCTAATAAGCGCATATTCTTTAACAGAAAATGCCGCCGAGACGCCAACCACGTCAACAAGCTCAGGAGAGCTCTACCAATAACAAAAACGACGCCAATGATAATCTTGTTCAGCAGTTGGTGAACCTTTTGGCTGGAGCACTTGCGAATCAGCCACAAGCTCCACCAGTAACGTCATTTAAATATTTCAAAGCGGTAGGACTGCTAGAGTTTAGGGGTTCCCTAAACCCGATCGAAGCCCAAACCTGGGTGATGGAAATGGAGAAAGTATTTGACATTGCTAGGGTTAGTGATGATCAAAAAACTGCCTTTGCAACGTTCATACTTAAATCAGAGGCCAGCTATTGGTGGCACGCGAATAAGGTTCGAGGAGGTCAGGGTGTAATTGCGTGTGAGAGATTTAAGGAGATGTTCTATGAGATATATTTTTCGACGAGCTCGCGTAACCAGATGGAGATTCAATTCCTCAAGCTGAAGCAGGGTACCATAACTGTACCAGAATACATAGCGAAATTTAACGAGTTGGCTAGGTTCGTAACCTACTAGGTGAATACGGATGAGAGGATGGCTAGGAGATTTGAGCAAAGGTTGAAGCTATGGTTGTACAGCAAAGTGTCAATGTTTCAATTGAACACTTTTGCCGGAGTTTTAGAAAAGGCGATTATCGTAGAAGGTGGAAGTGATGCTCTAACTAGGTATAACCAGGGGCAGAAGAAAAAGAAGGGTGAAAATGAGAATAATAAGGCGAATGGTAGTAACAGTGGTGGTCACCATCAGAAGAGGAAGTGGAACGACAATGGATCTGTTGGAAATCAACAGGGAGGTCAGAAGAAGAAGGTGGAGGTGGGTGTTACCTGCGGGAAGAATCACATAGGGATATGCCTAAAGGGGAAGAGGGTTTTCTACAATTGTGGTCAAGAAGGCCACATAGCACCGAATTGTCCGAATCCAAAGAAGGGCGCTTGTTTCATTTGCGGATCAAAGGATCATTTGGCTAGGGATTGCCCCAAGAAGGCAGCAGGAGGAGCAGGGATAGGAGGAAATAAGGGAAACAGTGGTGGTAGCACGTTGACCATAACCGGATCTGCACCAACAAACCGACCTACCGCCAGGACTTTCAACATGACCGTGCAAGACGTTGTGCAGTCTCGCGATGTGGTGTCAGGTATCATTCCGATCAATAATATAGATGCTTATGTATTGTTTGATTCGGGTGCTACTTGTTCATTTATATCCGATGACTTTGCTAAGAATTTAGATTTGCCTAAGGAGGAATTAGATTTCCCTTTGAACATAGAAATTGCGAATACGGAGGTAATTCCTATTAGGTACGTACACAAGAATTGTAGAGTGAATATTAAGGGAAACGTAATGACTGTAGATCTTATCCCAATTAAACTTGGGGAATTTGACGTTATTTTGGGTATGGATTGGCTATTCAATTATAGAGCGATAATTGATTGCCAAAAGAAACGTATTAACCTTATAACTCCATCAAAGGTAGTATTTTACGGTAGCAAGTCGCCTAGGCAAGCGAGTTGTCTGACGATGATGCAAGCCAGGAAGTTATTAAGACAAGGCTGTGTGGGATACTTAGCCTACATAGTTGATACTCGAAAAGAGAGTCCGAAATTAGAAGAGATACATGTCGTAAAGGACTTTGTAGACGTCTTCCCAGATGATTTTCCAGGACTTCCGCCAGATAGGAAAGTTGAGTTTGTAATTAATTTGGCGCCTAGAACTGCACTGATATCGAAGGCTCCGTACCGTATGGCCCCAGTAGAGATGAAAGAATTGATGGTACAACTGCAAGAACTTCTAGATAAGAAGTATATTCAGCCAAGCGTATCACCGTGGGGAGCGCCGGTGTTATTTGTTAAAAAGAAGGACGGATCGATGCGACTTTGCATTGATTACAGAGAGTTAAACAAGGTCACGATTAAGAATAAATACCCGTTGCCAAGAATCGACGACTTGTTCGATCAATTGAAAGGAGCTAGGTATTTCTCAAAGATAGATTTGAGGAGTGGTTATCATCAGTTGAAAGTGAGGAAGGAAGATATACCGAAGACAGCGTTCAGGACTCGTTATGGTCACTACGAGTTTCTAGTGATGTCATTTGGTCTAACGAATGCTCCTGCAGCATTCATGGATCTAATGAACAAGGTATTTAAGCCGTTTTTGGACAAGTTCGTAGTAGTATTCATTAACGATATTCTAATTTATTCCAAAACCAAAGAAGAGCATGCAGAACACTTAAAGGCAACTTTGGAAGCATTACGAAGAGAGAAGTTATATGCTAAGTTTTCAAAGTGTGAATTCTGGATAGAGCAAGTGCAATTTCTTGGACATGTGATTGACAAGGATGGGATTTCGGTGGATCCATCAAAGGTTAAGCAGTGCTTAACCGGGATCAGCCGAAAATACCATCGGAAGTAAGAAGTTTCCTCGGATTGGCAGGTTACTACAGGAGATTCATTCAGGATTTTTCCAAAATCACGACTCCATTAACGAATTTGACTAGGAAGACGGTGAAGTTCGTTTGGACGGAGAAGTGTGAGGAAAGTTTTCAAGAATTAAAGAAGAGGTTGAGTACGGTGCCTATGTTTTCTCTACCGGATAGCACAGGTAATTTTGTGGTGTATAGTGATGCTTCGCATAAAGGACTAGGCTATGTGCTTATGCAAAACGGTAAGGTCATTGCATATGCATCACGACAATTAAAGGACTACGAGAAGGGGTATCCTACCCATGATTTGGAATTGACCACGGTAGTGTTTGCTTTGAAGATATGGAGGCACTATCTTTATGGAGAGAAGTGTGAAATATATACAGACCACAAGAGTCTGAAATATATTTTTACACAGAAGGATCTGAAGATGTGACAAAGGAGATGGCTGGAACTGATAAAAGATTACGACTGCGAAATTTTATACCATCCGGGTAAAGCGAACGTTGTGGCCGACACCTTAAGCAGAAAGGGTCGGGAGAAATTGTCCATGATTATCGCTCAAGAGGAGTTAATTACAGCAATGGCGAAACTAGAGTTGGAGTTAAAATATCCGGAAGAGTCTGACGAAAAATTGTTTCAATTGGGAACCGGCCCAACTTTGGTGGATAGGGTTATGGCAGTACAAATTCAGGACGACGAATGTGAGAAAATCAGGAAAAGGATATCTGGAGGTGATGAAGTGAAATTTAAAGTAGATAATGAAGGATTATTGAGATTCGAAGGGAGAATTTGGGTTCCGCCAGCACCAGAGGTTAAGGAGGAAATCTTAAGCGACGCTTATAATTCAAGATATTCGAATCATCCAGGAAGTACGAAGATGTACCAGGATCTCCGACAGCATTTTTGGTGGCCGAATATGAAGAGAGACATTGTCGATTGTATAGCCAAGTGTTTAACATGTCAGAAAGTTAAAGCAGAACATCAGAGGCCAAGTGGGCTATTACAACCGTTAGAAATCCCAGAATGGAAATGGGAGCACATCACCATGGATTTCGTAGTGGGCCTTTCGTCAACTCAAAAAGGTTTCGACGCAGCTTGGGTTATCGTAGATCGACTGACGAAATCAGCACACTTCTTACCCATCAAAATCAAATTCAACCTAGATCAGTTGGCGAAGTTGTATGTGAAGGAGATTGTTTCGAGGCATGGTGTTCCAATATCTATTATCTCATGTAGGGATCCGCACTTCACATCGAACTTCTAGAAATGACTACAAGAATGCATGGGAACGCAGTTACGTATGAGTACGGCCTATCATCCACAGACCGACGGACAGAGTGAAAGAACGATTCAAACATTGGAGGATATGCTAAGAGCTTGTATCATGGATTTCAAAGGAAATTGGGATGATCATCTACCGTTGGTGGAATTTGCTTACAATAACAGTTACCACGCAAGTATTGGCATGCCGCCTTATGAAGCGTTGTACGGTAAGAAGTGCAGAACTCTACTATGTTGGGATGAAGTTGGCGAACGTCAATTACTAGGACCAGAACTGGTACAACAGACCGCAGAAATAGTCATGGTGATCAGGACAAGATTGATAGCAACTCAAGATAGACAGAAGAAATATGTCGATCAACATCGTAAGAATCGAGAGTTTGAGTCTGGTAGCTACGTTTTCTTGAAAGTATCTCCCTAGAAAGGGAAGATTCATTTTGGTAAGAAGGAAAAACTGAGTCCAAGGTTCATTGGACTCTTTGAAGTGTTAAGAAAAGTTGGTGAGGTCGCATATGAGGTAGCTTTACCTCCAGCGCTGGAACATCCACAATGTCTTTCATGTCTCGGTGTTACGACCATACAAACCCGACTACAAACATGTTAAGGTGATCTGTAGGAACCACAATGCTGAAGAAGCTACGTGGGAACTCGAAGATCAGATGAGGAGAAATTATCCACAGCTATTTGCTTAATCTATGTGTAGCGATTCTGGGGACATAATCTTTGTAAGGGGGGAGAATATAACGGGACGAATTACTTGAGTCGTGATTCTGGGGACAGAATCCTTTTAAGGGGGGAAAGATATGACGAATGAGAATTTTGTAATTAATTTAAATATTTATTGAATTAAATAAATATTTTTCGATGATTTGATTGTTGAATTAATTGATTAATTGATGAATGTGTGGTAGTTTAATTTAATTATACGTGTTACATTAATTAAATTGATGTGGAGAATTTTTATATTCAAAGTATGTGTTTAATTGAGTTTATTTGATTAAATGCATTATTTAAAAACCACAACAAGTGGCGCAGTGGTGCAAGCCGCCCTGGGAACGAACCGTAAACTCGGACGACTCAGGATCGACTCCCACTAGCAACACTTGGAGGGGCACTAATAATGCTCCGCTGTGGTCACGGGGACGCGGGTGCAAACCCGTATGAAAAGGCTGACCCGGGTTCGGCGGGATTAGTCCGGATGCGTCCGGGACACCCACGGTTAACAAAAAAAAATGCATTATTTAAATAAGCATAATGTAATTTCTAATTAATTTAATAATTAATTAGAGATCTAATAATTTGTTATTATTAATAAGGAGAATTTTATTTATTTGATTATGTGATTTAATGTAGAATTATTTTATTTTATTTAATTGATTTAAATGAGATTATTTAATTGATTAATTATGTGACATTAAACTATATTATAAGCAAGTTATTAAAATAAACTAGAAAGGAAGAATAAGGTGCTAAACAAACGAAGCCTTAGTGGGGGTTGGAGTCAGTTAACCCATGATGGGATTAACTGACACCCACTCATCAGATTAAATTCACGTATTCTTATTATCATTATTTCCTAAGTCTAATCAGAGAAATACAGAGAGAAAAAGAGAGAGATTGGAGAGAATTAGAGAAGGGAAGAAGAAATTGATTCAATTGCTTGCATAGTTTAAAGCATCTAATCAAGGTAATCCTTCTACTTTAAATTTTAATTTACGTCTTTGAGTTTTCTCTATGAATGTTGAATTTAGTTCTCTATAAACTAATTTTATGGCCAAATTATTAAGAATTTGATGTTAGATGTTTGTAAACATGCACAATCGTGTTTAATATGATTTATATGTGATTTAGAGTAAGCAAATTCATGGGATGATGTTTTTATTAAAGTTCTGAAATTTACAGAAGAACATTGTTTAAATATGACTTATATGTATGAAAATTTTTGCTTGAATTGCTTGTTAATTGGTTAAATTTATAATTGATTATGTTTATGCATGTAAAAACGAAGAAAACAAGAGTTAAACGGATTGATTTGGTTAAGAAATGAGTTCACAATGATTGATTACGCTTAATGTGTTAAGATACGAAAATAATGCATGAACTATAAATTTTGGCCTTTAAATTTGTTGTTTATATTGTTTATATTGTTAAAATCGCTATATACATGTTAGGTTTTAGTTTTACAATATGTATGATGTCTGGGTATGCGTAATTTGCCTATTGGGTGAAGTAATTGGGAGAAATTGGTCTGTCTTTCGCTGTTCGCGAAGAACAGAGAAGCTGAGTCTGATGTCCAGCGCGGCCGCGCTGGACAACGGCTTAATTTGGGCGCTGCCGCGCAAGTTCCTAGTGTAAAAGTGGCGCGACCGCGTCGGTTAGCAGAATGACCCAGAAAATTTTATATAAATGTTTAAGCCCAGAGAATGTAATTGTAACCTAATCTAATGAATATGAAAATGTAATAATCATACATTTTGATGTTAAAAGATGTTTTTATGAGATTAATGAGTAAGTTGATTACGTTTTAAACTCGTTATTTGTAAGGTTTACTAATGTGCTTAAGAGTTGATGTTGTAAATGTCATTAATATAATCAGACTTAAAGTTAAGTTAAGATAAAAGAGAATATACTCATGATACTAATTATGTTATAATTAATTGGTATCGTGACTTGAAATGATATGTAGGATTAAGTGAGGAACGTGAATATTAAATGTATAATCTACGCACGAGGCAAGTTTCCATACTCTAACTTGATTTCAATTACGCAAATTATACATCCTACCTTTATATTGAAAGCAAGTATCTTATCCTTATTTAATTATTTTACGCAAGTTCCTGAACTTCATCCTTTTATCATGCAAGCTTTATAATGCTATTACTTACTTAAGCAAGTTCTTAATTTTATTTCATTTAATTGTATCTTTTGTGAGATTCAGTCTTTGATTCTCGAATATCAATTACATTTTTATTGAACCTTAATCGACTAGCGAACCCTTATTGATTCGACTAGTCCATAGTTAATAAGCGTTCTAAATTCTAGAAACGTTATTGAAGTAAATCCAAACCAAACTTCCTTTGGTGCGGACTCTGATATCAAACTGAGTGAACAACCCTTATACAGGGGATTTTATTTACGCGTTAGCGTTAAGATGTTGTGCACATACATGATATAAAGGGATGATCTCCCCAAGTATGAGAAGCAAGGTTCATATAGTCTTACGACTGTTAAAGGTTTAAAGTAGAAATACTTGATAACCTGGGACATAATTCGTGGTCTTAAGACCCTCAGATGTTCTTTTGAATCTTGCCTTATAATCTTGACTCAAAAGCTGAATCTTCGATTATTCAATATTCATTGATTGTTTCGCATGTTATTATTATTGTTGTTGTTGTACTTGCTGGGCAATCATTGCTCACCCTTACATAATAACAATGCAGCTAAAGTTGAAAGAGTTGATGAGCCATCCACTAGTAAAGGCAAAGGAAAGGCAAACAAGTGATGAATACTTGTTTTATTTGTTTAAACAATGTTTATGTAATAGACTTGATTATGTTTCCGCATTTGATGTTTTATTAAGGTTAGATGACCTCGAATTTATTTACTAATGATGTTGTAACCCTTTAATGGGAGATTTCTACTTTATTTAAGAAATTTCATTTATATTGAATGGGTAATTAGATGTGATGTGATGTATATTCGGATAGTGAACACCAAATCCTGTGGAAACGAAGTAGTACCCGGATTTGGGAGTGTTACAATGACTCGCCATTGTTAGACAAGCATTTATTGCTTGGTTCCCCATTAAACCATTATGTTATCCAAACAAAGCCTTAAGAAATGATTAAGTCTCTAAACCTTGGTTAGTTAATCTAACCAATGTAGAAGGTTAGGTTAGTTGGTGGGGGAAATAAGCTAAGTTGTCCATACTTAGTCATTTTCCATCTCATTCATCTTCATCTTCCATTTAAAGAGAGAAAAGCTAGAGAGCAAAGAAAGAAAAGCTAGAACAAAGATCAAGAGAAAGGATGAAACCAATAGAGTTTCTGAGGTATCATCTAAGAAGGAGGATCAAGATCATTAGCTTGGATCATCTAGCAAGAAGGAAGAAGTCTAGCAAGATCTAAGAGCAAGAAGAAACCAATAAGGGTAAGAAAAACAACCAAGTTCTTCATTTACTTCTTTTATTAGTTCTATAGCTTTAAAAAGCTTTTTAGTTGTTTATGAAGTGCTTGTTGGTGGTTGTTGATTAATGATCAAAGAAGGATCATGGAGAGATAAGAAAGTTGTCTTTATAAGAACCTTGATAAAACTTACCGGTAAATGCCATGAAAGCGATAATGAGAGTTAAAATCCTAAACCTATGCGTAATGGATGGAAAATACGATAGAGGACATAAAACGGACCTAAAAGATGGTGGTTATGTCATATGATATATTCCACAAGTCTAATACGATTAGTTCCATGTAAAAAGGGAGAAAAATCCACTATAATAAAGCTATGGCGAGAAATATCCGAAAAGGCGTTTTAAAACGTTAATAAGATTTAACTCCGTGTGGGGTGCGGACTTTTGGCCATAGTGGTCGAATGAGTCTAAGACTATAGGCTTTTAAAGTATATGAAAAATGGGATTCGTGGGCTCAAGAACTAGTCTAATCCGATGTCGGATGAACAAGTTACGCTATAATGAAAGTTAACGTTGAAAAATGTCGTTTATTAAAAAAGTCGTCCGTAATGGGACTTTTTAAGCTAATGTTTGAGGTTGCTATAAATCTTGAAAAACCATTCTGAGTATGTCAAGATATAGTTAATGTGGTATGTTAGAGGTAGGATCAGATGTTAGAAATTAATCGCGTCGTTGGACAAATTTTGCAGAAGCAGAAAACTTTTCTTTTTCGGAACAGGTAACCGCGTCGAGGCGCGAGTTTTGTGCTTATGGAGATCGTCGGGGCACACTCGACAGAGAGTTCGCGTCGGGGAGGGAATTTTTGGCCTTGTGGAGCGCGCCGGGGCGTGGATGCTCTGCACCAATTTTTATGACTTTTCGACTTTTGTTCGATCGAGCGTAACTTTTGCATATGAACTCTGATTTTAGTAATATAAGATGTTTCGGAAAGCTAACGAAGAGACTTCAACTCTCATTTGATGAGAATTAAAGATTGAGTGTCAGAAATAATTTTAAATAAAGCTTTAATCAAGGCTAATGTAGAATCAGGGGGTCAAAACGAGATAAGTTATTCGGAATGCCAAACTAATGAACCCCGCTAGCTAAAATTCTTGAGTCTAATCATTAGACATTAAGAAATAGAGTTTAATATTAATGTAAACCATAAATGGTGACCAATATGTGCCTAATTGGTATGTTTATGTGCATTGAATGTGTAGGACATATAAAGGGCGATTAACGCTAAAAGTCTAGAGACCGCAAAGGCAAGTGTTCTAACATTGTGCAATTTATTATGTGTAAGATTTATATTCATTTGATCATACTCTCATGAATAATTATAAGTATGTTATGATTACGTAATGTGCGTATATTATGAAGAGTTTCAAACTTACAATGATATATATATATATATATATATATCGATCAAGTTTTGTTATGATGGCAAGTTCTAATATACTTGAACTATTTTTCAAAGTTAGTCTAAGACAATCATTCCGGCTAGACACATGTTAAGCATTTTATTGATTTCATTATAATCGTCTGAAATGTTATTGGTTTAAGTAGAGCTTTCCAACCAATTGCACTTGGTTTGGATTCAAGTCTGAGAATGAACAACCCTAATATGGAGAATATTTTAGTCGGACATTCCCGACAAGGCTTCAAGTGCCAAAACAATAACGCAATGTCGTATTCAGTTTGTAGTGTTGATCAACGCAGGGCATAACGGGCTGATCACCCACCGTGCTCGTAAGATATGACGGTTTCACAGTTGAATTACTGTTGAACCTTTTTAAAAGAAAACAGAAGTTCTTGGTCTTTCGACCGCTCAGCATGATAGTCAATAAGTAGTTTCAAAAGTATTTGTTATTCAGAATTGTTTTAGATTCCTTCACAACTATTGTTCGGTTGTTGAAGCATATGAAAATGAAAATACTTAATTCTTGCTAATATTGTTAGAGTTAATTGTTATTATTTACTGAGCAATTAAATGCTCACCCTTGCTTGTAATTAAATGTTTCCAGCTAAGCCTGAGCGTGTAGAAGGTTCCGGAAATGATAAGGGGAAAGGAAAGCTGAATGAGTAGCGGAGTATCCGTGCTTTGTAATAGCTGTAATAATACTTAAATGATATTATGTATGAACTTTTAAAGGTCTGAGAACCTGGGAATTGTAAGACTATGTTTGTAATAGCTAGTAATTACCTTCATAGCGTTAATATTATTTAGATGTTTGTTGTGGATGATTAGTACTGTGGTGCACCGGATACGGGTTTAAAGGTACCTGGATTTGGGGGCGTCACATATAATAAAGTGTTCATGGAGGTATGTGAATGATCATCAAAAGATCTACCACTTCCAATAAAGAAAGAGAATGTTCTATGTGATTCGATAAATAACAACTCAGAAATCCTTGGCCAAGGTGAATGGAAATTAAAAATGAGTTTCTAATTTACATTAACTGGAGTTGTGCATTTTAGAATCGAAATGCATATGATTAAATAAATAAGACTTGCCAGTAATTTCATGTTTTATGTTTAATCGGGACATTGTATGATAGAAGGATTGAATTGTACGGTAACTATTTACAGAGTAGGTTATTTGTGATTAAACGTTGATTTCATATTATCCGGATAGTCATGATATGCTGAGAGGTGTCCCTCATGATGTAGAATAAATATTATTTATTTATATTTGAATTAAAGGAGTTTAATTAATTATAAATAATATTAGAACGATTCTAATTTATTTATTCTACTACCGACATAATATTGAAGCTAAAGGGTCACACCATAAAAAAGAAATATTATTTTAGAAGTAATTGGCTTAATAATAATAGTTTACTATTTCGAGAAATACTAATTATAAATTAATAAGAAGAGTCTTATTATTATTATTATTATTATTATTATTATTATTATTATTACTATTATTATTATTATTATTATTATAATTATTATTAATTTAGTTCCTAAATAGTTTTGGAATTAAGTTAAAACCCTAATTCCTAAAGAGTTTAGGAGGAGGAGAAGTCTATATAAGGAGAGGCTTTATAATAGATTAAGGGTTGACACAACTGTGAGTATAGAGATACCACATTATAATTTTCTGCAACCTAAAGAGTTAGGAACGGGAGCAAAAATTATGGTTAGCCACCCAAGGTTTGGAGAAACCTAAGTTTTACTTCTTCAATCATATTCTCTTGGTGGATCACCTTTAGAGCGTTGCACACACTGAATAGCTAACGTTTGATCCGAGAATTTGAAGAAGCACGGAGGAGAAAAGTATTGGAACTTGAAGATCAAATCAAGGAGTTAATTCATCTTCTAAAGGTATATCTTTTATCCATCCTCGATTAATAATATCACATCAAGGTGATCCTGGGATTGTAATAAAAATTTTAAATATGATTTATGTTGTGTTTTCACTTTATATACATGTGATTGTATGTATATTCTTAAATCTGCAAACCAACACGTAGTGCATGTTCGAAGCAGTATGGGTCAAGTTGCCAGAATTCTGTAGAGACAATTTTTGACATATTTTTGTAAAAATCATGTAAAATCATTTGTTTGGAATTTGGACATGAAATATAAAGCAAAGTTGTAGATACAGAAGTTAACTAAGCGTAGCAAAAAGAACGACATTAAAATTCATTAATATGAATTAAATAGCGAGTTGGGGTCAAGCTGTTTTTGAATCTGTCCAGGACAATTTTGCGCGGGTTGTCCGGAGCTTTTTGAGCTCGAGAATTTTGGGGTTTGTGTCACTTATAGGGGTAGTTAGACCATGTTATACATAGGTCACTATCCAAAGATGGGTCAATTCCGAATTGATATGAATTAGTTATGAATTAAACAAGTTTTGAAATCAGTTATCCTAAAAGTTAAAGAATTGAAATAAGGTTCATGTTTAAGGCTAGTTAAAGTGAACTAAAGTAAAGAGTCATATTGTGACTAATTTGTATATCGACCTCATGAACTATGTAGGTCATACGAAAGACGCAAAATTAGCGTAAATGGTAGAGACGAGACAGACAAGTATCTAACTCTCATTCGATTTACATACTTAAGCAAGTCCTAATACTAGTTGCAAGTTTTCTTGTTTCCTTTGCACTTCGTACAACAACGTGCTTTTATCTATTGGATTTAATTTGATTTGTGAAGTTCATTGTTTTATGTGTAATCTTTTATTGAGAAGAGTTAATTGTTATTTGATTCGGCTTAACTCGAGTATTGAGCTATTCCTTTTAGAATAATTATTATTGAGATATTGAATTGTTATAATTATTTATTTGAGATTGTTTATTGTGCCAAACCAAATTATTTTGGGGGCAAAAACTGTATATTAGTAACTGAGTTGAGCAACCCTTATTCATGGGAGAATTTATGATGTGTCAAAAAACTGACTAAAACATTGGTGATTCGGTGTAGCAAGTGTTATACATAATATAGGATATTTATAGGCTGATCCCCTATAGATATCTAGAGAGTTCTAAGTCTAAATTATGACTAACGAACAAAGGTTCTAAATTATGACTGACAAACGAACAATTCCCAGTCTCTTTATGACTGTTGAACAAAACTGGATGAGTTCTAAGTCTTATGATTGACGAACATTATTAGTTATTAGTTTAACAAACACTCAGTATTACTATATTGACAATTGTTGAAATCTTTTATCGAGCTTTTATTCTTTGAATCAGAATAGTTATGAATTCTTTGATATTCATATCTTAGACTTGCTGAGCTATCTCATGCTCATTCTCGCAAATATTCTTTCATTTATAGTAAAGTAAGAAATAGCAGAAGGTTTTGGAAGTAAAGGAAAGAAAAGAAATTAGGTTAAGATGAAAGTAGTATGCACACAAGCCAATCATATTTGATATGATGTAGCATATACTTTGTAATCTTATTCGGTTATTAAAGGCATTTTACTTTATCTACATGGTGCTGATATTTAATATGTGATAAACCCATAGTTTTAAGCAATGCATTTAGAATCATGGTGATGATCATGCTAATGAGATCTAAATTCTAGATAGCTTAAAAACTAAAATCGTTCCTAATCGTTGGATTACTAAAAAGGGGATTAATGAATCCGGATAGATTAGTACATATGTTGCTTGCTCTTATGAAGAGGGTGATTGATCTCATAATCATTTGTGTGGAGACACTAAAGCAGTAGGTGCTTATTGGAGAATAAGTTCACTAAATGTGGCTCGCTAAGGAATACCTAACAGAGTTTTACTCGCCTGTCAATAGGAATTCCTCTAGTGATAGCAGTACAAGTGATCCTTAGAATTGAGATCATCATAGTATCTTGTATATGATAAGTTATACTTTGATATGTCTCTTAAGACCTTTAGAGTATATCAAAGGGTATGATTGGGTATAATAAGTTGTACATGGAGATAGGTGAATGATCAACAAAGAATCTACCACATCTAGTAAAAGATGTGAATGTCCTATGTGATTCGATAAATGACAACTCAGTAGTCCTTGACCAAGGAAGAATGAAATTGAAAGGAGTTTCTAATTTGCATTATTTAGAGCTGTGCATTTAACAATCGAAATACATATAATTAAATAAAATAAGACTTGACAGTAATTCCATGTCTTATATTTAATTGGGACATTATATGGTAGAAGGATTGAATTGTACGGTAACTATTCACTGAAAGGTTCTTTTGTGATTAATGTTGAAATCTATATTATCTGAAAAGTCGTTGATTGCTAAGGGGGCTTACCCTTATTATAGAATAAATGTTATTTATTTAAATAAATTAAATAGTTTAATTTATTTATTTAAATAAGATTAGAATTGTTCTAATTGATTTATTCATAACCGGTTTAATATGGAGAACCTAAAGGGTCACACCGCAAAAGAAAAATATTTGTTTAAGAAGTAAATGACATAATTGTAATAATAAGTTAAGTGTATTTAATTTAATGTATGGAGATAGAATAAATTAAATAGCTTAATATTTATTATTTAAAATTTTAGAAATATTAAATATTAATTAATAAGAGGAGTCTTATTATTATTATTATTATTACTATTATTTAATTTCTAATAGGGATTGAGAATTAATTAATAAAAGTACTCTCTCATGAATTCTTAATTAGAATAGGAGTTTAATTTAATTAAAGGAGTTTAATTAGAATAGAAACTCCAATCCTAAATAGTTTAGGAAAGGGTTTTTCCTACATCTATAAATAAGAGAAGTTTTATCATAGATTAGGGTTGCACACTCTTGCATAAGTATTGTGGAGAGTACTTACAATTTTTATAGAGATAGAAACTAGGGTTTTGCCAACACCCATCTTCTTGAACAAGTATTATTCCTTGGTGGATCACCTCTTGAGGCCAAACACTTGGGTGGCTAACGTTGATCAAAGGAATGAATTTAATCGGTGGAATTTAAAAAGAACGCAAAAGAATTGGAGTTGAACTTGTACCTGAGGAAGCTAGAATTCTACAAGGGTATAATTCTTATTCTCCATCTCTTTCGTTTAATTAATATTTGTGCATAAAGAAAGATCATGGTGATGGTTTGTATAAAAATTTAAAATCTGATTTTATCGCGCTTCAGCTATATTTATGTAATTTGATTGCATGCTCGCGTTATATACTAACCTAACAGTGGTATCGAGAGCCAAACTTTATGTGAATTATTAATTATTTTGATTCTGTATATACATTGATATATGTTTAGAACAATTTAATTGGGCATAACTGTTTGTGTAAAATTATTATTATTATTATTATTATTATTATTATTATTATTATTTTATTATTAAAAAAAATGTTGGTCAAAGTCAACGGTCAAACGTTAACCGTTGACTGGTCAACTATTGACACGTTGACTGGTCAACTGATGATGTGGCACTGACTGCTTCATAAATTTGGGCCTATAGGGTTTTGAACCTTTAACCTATTGGTCATATTTTGGAAGCCTTACCACTACACCAAAATCACTTTTGATTATGAATCAGAATGTTTAATATTTAAACTATATAATTCTGGGTTTGAAGTTTGACTTAAAGGCTTGTTTGATTATTTCTTTTAAAGGTTTATGATCAAGGGTTGACCTCATTTATTTTTATTTTTATTTTTGTAAATTAAAATAAAGGAGTTTATTTTGATTTGGAATTTGATTAAAAATAAAGGAGTTTATTTTTATTCAAAATTGGATAAATTAAAATAAAAGAGTTTATTTTGATTTTGAATAGGATTAAAAATAAGAAGTTTATTTTAGTTGAAATTGGATTTCATGATGTTAGGTTTGTATAACGCCAACATGCAATCAAATTACATTAATAGTGCGGAAGCGCGATAAAATCAGATTTTAAAATTTTATACAAACCATCACCATGATCTTTCTTTATGCACAATTATTAATTAAACGAAAGAGATGGAGAATAAGAATTATACCCTTGTAGAATTCTAGCTTCCTCAGGTACAAGTTCACCTCCAATTCCTTCGCGTTCTCCTTGAATTCCACCGATTAAATTCCTTCCTTTGATCAACGTTAGCCACCGAAGTGTTTGGCCTCTAGAGGTGATCCACCAAGGAATAATACTTGTTCAAGAAGATGGGTGTTGGCAAAGCCCTAGTTTCTATCTCTATAGAAATTGTAAGTACTCTCTACAATTCTTATGCAAGAGTGTGTAACCCTAATCTATGATAAGACTTCTCTTATTTATATATATAGGAAAACCCTTCCCTAAACTATTTAGGATTAGGGTTTCTATTCTAATTAAACTCCTTTAATTAAATTAAACTCCTAATCCAATTAGGAATTCATGTGAGAGTACTTCTATTAATTAATTCTCAATCCCTATTAGAAATTAAATAATAGTAATAGTAATGATAATAATAAGACTCCTCTTATTAATTTATATTTAATATTTCTAAAATATTAAATAATAAATATTAAGCTATTTAATTTATTCTATCTCCATAGACTAAATTAAATACACTTAACTTATTATTACAATTATGTCATTTACTTCTTAAATAAATATTTTTCTTTTGCGGTGTGACCCTTTAGGTTCTCCATATTAAACCGGTTGTGAATAAATCAATTAGAACAATTCTAATCTTATTTAAATAAATAAATTAAACTATTTAATTCATTTAAATAAATAATATTTATTCTATAATAAGGGTAAGCCCCCTTAGCGATCAACGACTTTCCACATAATATAGATTTCAACATTAATCATAAAAGTACCTTTCAGTGCATAGTTACCGTACAATTCAATCCTTCTACCATACAATGTCCCAATTAAATATAAGACATGGAATTACTGTCAAGTCTTATTTTATTTAATTATATGTATTTCGATTATGAAATGCACAACTCTGATTAATGCAAATTAGAAACTCTTTTCTAATTTCATTCTGCTTTGGCCAAAGACTTCTGAGTCGTCATTTATCGAATCACATAGGACATTCTCTCCTTTTACTAGAAGTGGTAGATTCTTTGTTGATCATTCACCTATTTCCATGTACAACTTATTATACCCAATCATACCCTTTGATATACCCTAAAGGTCTTAAGTGACATGTCAAAGTATAATTCATCATACACAAGATACTATGATGATCTCAAGTCCAGGGATCACTTGTACTACTATCACTAGAGGAATTCCTATTGACATGCGAGTAAAACTCCATTAGGTATTCCTTAGCGAGCCACGTTCAGTGAACTTATTCTCTAATAAGCACCTATATACTTGCTTTAGTGTCTCCACACAAATGATTATGAGATCAATCATTCTCTTCATAAGATCAAGCAACATATGTACTAATCTATCCGGATTCACTAATCCCCTTTTTAGTAATCCATTGATTAGGAACAATTTAAGTTTGTGAGCTATCTAGAATTTAGATCTCATTAGCATGATCACCATCATGATTCTAAAAGCATTGCTCAAAACTATGGGTTTATCACATTTAATATAACAGCACCATGTAGATAATGCAAAATGCCTTTAACAATCGAATAAGATTACAAAGTATATGCTACATCATATCAAATATGATTGGCTTGTGTGCATACTACTTTCAATCTCCCACTTGCATTAAAGCCAATCGGCATGGTATCTAATACCCTTCTTCTGTAAGTGACGATCATCCTGCTGTTTGGATAAAGCTTCAGTAGATGGATATGCAATGTTGTTCTTGAGAGTCCACTATCTCTATAGTGACTTCTCCTCTTTCAATGATTTCACTAATCAAATGAAAGTGCCGCAATACATGTTTGAATCCAAGATGAGACTTGGGAATTATTCCTAGTTCCGTGATGAACTTTTCATCCAAACAATCAACTTGTAGCTTCATTTACAGCTATATACTTTGTCTACGTCACTAAACCAGCAACTCTTTGCTGTTTGGACCTTTTCCAATTCACTACACCACCTTTCAAGGTAACGTTTTACCATAAAGTGGATTTGTTATCGTCTTGGTCAGTCTGAAAAACTTGAGTCTGTTTAGCCCTCTAGTTTTAATTCAGACCTACCATGAATTAGTATTACATCTTCAATACCGGTTAAGTACTTAAAAATGTTTATCACTGTCTTACAGTGATCTTCTCCAGAATATGACTGATCAACATCATACCTTGTATATTCACTGCATACATGATAGTAACTCATGCGATCTCTCTTTTAATTGGGGACAATTTTAGAGAGATACACTCCACGGCTCATCATCATGAGACCTTTCTTGGAGTTTGTCATGCTAAACGCCTTTAGCATCGAATGGATATACGTTCATTGGGTCAAGCCGAACATCCTTTTAAATCTATCTATATAGATTTCTATCCCCAATTTATAGGATGCTCCTCCTAAGTCATTCATGGAGGAATGTTTAGACAATTTTATCTTTACTGATTGTAGCATTGGTGTGTTATTCCTTGTCAGTAGTATATCAACATATAATACCAAGAATGTCACAGTGCTCCCACTTACCCTTTTGTACACACTAGGTTCATTCTCATTTTTGATAAAATCAAACTCTTTTGATTGTCTCATCAAAATGAATGTTCCATTTTTGAGAAGCTTGCTTCAATCCATAAATGGATCATTGTAGCTTAAAACACGATTTGCTTCAACCTTTGAAACAAATTTTTCTGGCTGTATCATACATACATTCTCCTCAAGTCTTCATTGAGGAAGGGTGTCTCTACATCCATTTTTGCCAGATTTCGTAATAAGCTGCAATCACAAGCAAAATCCAAATGGACTTGAGCATTACCCAGTAATAAGGTTTTATCACAGTCAACTCTTTGACTTTATTTGAAACCTTTTAAACAGGCCTGGTCTTATAGGTCTCCACCTTGTCATTTGCCCCAGTCTTTCTCTTAAAGACTCATATTCACACTCTTGGCACTATGCCCTTTTGTGGAGTAACCAAAGTCTATACTTGGTTCTCATACATGGAGTCCATTTCGGATTTCATGGCCATCTGCCATTTCTCTGAGTGTCTTCTACTCATAGCCTCATTGTATATAACTGGATCATCATCCTCTATGATGCGTACCTCATCATCATCCTCTATGATGAATCCATACCTCCCAGGTATCTTCGGTAATCTTTCAAATTTACGATTCGGTTGTGGTACAATAGGTCTATCTACAGGTTCCTCGATTCGACTTAAAGTGCTTTGTGGTTCTTGAACTCCTTCAAGATCTTTTACCCTCCCACTAGCTCCTTCAATGATAAACACCTTTATCTAAGAAGGCAGCGTGTAGGATTATAGTAATAATACCCTAAACTTACTTTAGGATATCCCACAAGTTTGCACTTGTCAGATTTTATCCCAAACTTATCTTTGAAACCTTTCACATAAGTTGGACAACCCTTATCTTAACATACTTAAGATTAGGAATCCTCCCTATCCATAACTTTTATAGAGTCTTGGGGCCGGATTTTGAGGTTACCTTATTATGTAGATATGCAGCCGTTTCTAGGGCATAACCCTAGATGGATACTAGAATGTCGGTAAAAATCATTATGGACTGCACCATGTCCAACAAGGTACAATTTCTCCTTTTTAGATACACCAATCAATTATTGCGTATCAGGAAGTGTCCATTATGAGAAAATACCATTTTGAGATGATCTAGAAACTTATTGCACAAGTATTCCTTCTTCGATCTGATCAAAGAATCTTAATACTTTGTCAATTTGTTTCACTTCTGAATTCTTTAAATATTTCAAATGATTCAGACTTGTATTTCATCAAATACACACATTCAACTCTTTGAATGACCAACTAGTTTGTTCAATTTGCAAAATTATTTTTTTTTATGTAAGTCAAGTATACAAAGTCTATCAAGTAATCTTCCAATTTCAAACAAAACATTATCATTATAAATAGAACAACAATTGTTCTTAAATATAATACCAGAACCTTCCTTGTCCAACAACAGAAAGAAATAATGTTTCTAATGAGAACAGGAACATAATAACAACTTATTAACTTAATAGACTTGCCCGTAGGCAATGCTAAACTATAAGTTTCTATGGTTCATGCATCAACCTTTGCTCCATTCCCACACATAAGATTACTTACTCTTAGTTTAGCTTTCTACTTCTGCTTAGTCTCTGCATTGGATTGCATACGTGAGAACTACAGCCGGTATCCAATACCCAAGTAAAACCTTGACTTACAGAAAAATTTATTTCAATCATGAACAAACCTATATCTGTAACCGAAGCTTCACTAAGCTTCTTCTGGTTACCCTCTGTAAGATTCTCCTTACAGTTTTCCTTTCCAGTATCCAGGTTTATTGCAGTGGAAGCAAACTCCTTTGCTATCTGCATCAGTCTTGTTCTTATTGTCCTTTGTTTTTGCATTTCTATTTACCTTCTTTGAATTGTTCTTCTTTTAAGAAGATCCTTTGGCCCTCTTCCGCTTCCTGGAAGAATCATCTACCAGTAAGACTTGGTCTTTCTTGGTTGGAAAGTGACTCTTTACAGTTTTCAACATGTTTAAGCAACTCAGGCAGGCTGACATATAGCTTGTTCATGTGAAAATTCACAACAATTTGTGAGAAAGAGTTAGGAAGTGATTGCAAGATCAACTCTCCATCCATTAAAACCTAGTTGTCCCAATTGTTCACTCAGATTGATCATTTTGAGAACATTTGTCTATACTGTAGTGCCATCGGTTATTCTAGATCGGAAGAGCTCTTTAGATATCTAATATCTAATAGTCCTACTTTCCTCACCCTTCAACTCCTTGAAGGTGCCGGAGTACAGTAGGAGCATCCATAGTTTCATGCTGACGCTGAAGCTCGTTACTCATGGATGCGAGCATGATGCATTGAGCCAACTGTGCATCATCTTGCCACTTTCTAAAAGTAGCAATCTCTTCCTCAGAGGCATTGTCTGCAACCATTGTAGGGATAAGCATATTAAAGACATAAGATAGCTTTTCAGCCTTGAGAACTATTCTCAAATTCTTTAACTAGTCCTTTTAATTTGGTCCGGTTAATTAACATCTAATATGCTTCGCAGTGATAGTGAATTAGACATCGTAAAATTCTGTAAATGAATTTGTAATTTAACAACATTTTAGCATACATTCATTTTAATTAATTACCAAAATAAATTAGGTCTTTATTTTAAATTGGTATCTCCCACTATTTTCATCAAACTATATTACCCTCAATATACAGTTCGACAAATCTAATTAAAGATTTGCTAGTGAGAATAAGGATCCCATTTCAAATGTATATAGCCTTGTGTGACATAACAAACGATATATAAATAAATAGGTAGACAACTATTGTCAATTACATCACTATGTAACTCCTTTCAATTTGCCGCTTAGATTATTTTGATCAAGTGTGACACATCCGAATCAAAATTATCCAAGTTAAGTCCAACCTAGCACTTCCATATATTCGAAAGAAAAACACTGTCCTTGTGTGACACAACAAAATAGCATCGTTCAGTCTATGTATAAGCATCAAATGTGATAAAGCAACATCTTAAATATTTAATACTTGCCTTGTGTGACACAACAAACTTATATTAAATATTTAATACTCTATCGCTTTACCATGCTAGAAGGCGACGTTCGATATTCCAAATATCTTTGAACGCTTAGGACTTAATATAATTTCTTTGAGGGGTTTGTTATTATTTGTCTCCTCTTGTTTAGCGCGCATGCACATATATATATATATATATATATATATATATATATAGATATATATATATATAATACGCGTCATATTATTAAACATGCGAAGCATGTTGTATAATATATAATATATACATAGTAAGCATGCATATATAGAATACTATATTCTACCCGGATTGATTATGGACTTTTATTCTAGTTTGGTTCACTAGAGCCACCAAGTGAACCAAAAGGTCAAACCTAGGGTGCAAGAATTAAATTTAAATATAACTATTACATTTAAACCCGGGCTCCATTACAAACGGGTATTCAAGCGCTCCTTGCTCCTTTGTCTTCAATTCTTCAAAATTAATTCTAACTAGTCCTATTACAAAAACTATTTACAATAAATAGAAACCTTGATCAGCAGTCAAGGGGAAGTACATAGGAGGGAGATAGAATTTACATTAAGAAAAAATTAGAGAAGACGAGGTACGCATACCCCATTTATAAAAACCCATACATTCAAGCATCCACTAAAATAAATCCAATCACACATTTGTCAATAGTCCATAATCAATCCCTATTTATTATCATACATATCTCTATATGTATCAATAAATAACATTCATCCCATGAATAATAAAATCATTCCATATATGCATTGATATCATTTAATGGGCAATATTAGTTAGTATAAAATTTAATTTCAACTCCAATTAGTTATCATGGAATTCAATTCCAACTCTAATTAGTTATCATGAAATCCAATTTCAATTAAAATAAACTTCTTTATTTTAATCATATTTCAAATCAAAATAAACTCTTTTATTTTAATTTATCCAATTTTTTGAATAAAATAAACTCCTTTATTTTTAATCAAATTCCAAATCAAAATAAACTCCTTTATTTTAATTAATATGGAAACCAATTTCAAGTTTAAAATAAACACCTTTATTTTTAACTTAAAATTGTTGGAAAATAAAATATGTTGAATCATATTCCTTATCAAAATAAACATCTTTATTTTTTAAGGAAACATGGAATCCTATTCCATATGTGAATAAACTCCTTTATTCTAAGAAACATGGAATCCTATTCCATATGTGAATAAACTCCTTTATTCTAGGAAACATGGAATCCTATTCCATATGTGAATAAACTCCTTTATTCTAGGAAACATGGAATCCTATTCCATATATGAATAAACTCCTTTATTCTAGTTAACGTAGAATCCAATTCCAAGTTCAAATAAAACTTTTAATTTTAATTATATTCCAATTCAAAATAAACCTTTTATCTTAATTAAAAATAAATAAAATCAAAATAAATAAAAAAATAAATAAAATAATTTTACACAAACAATTATGCCCAATTAAATTATTCTTAACACATATCAATGTATATACAGAATCAAAACAATTAATAATTCGCATAAAGTTTGGCTCTTGATACCACTGTTAGGTTTGTATAACGCGAACATGCAATCAAATTACATTAATAGTGCGGAAGCGCGATAAAATCAGATTTTAAAATTTTATACAAACCATCACCATGATCTTTCTTTATGCACAATTATTAATTAAACGAAAGAGATGGAGAATAAGAATTATACCCTTGTAGAATTCTAGCTTCCTCAGGTACAAGTTCACCTCCAATTCTTTCGCGTTCTCCTTGAATTCCACCGATTAAATTCCTTCCTTTGATCAACGTTAGCCACCCAAGTGTTTGGCCTCTAGAGGTCATCCACCAAGGAATAATACTTGTTCAAGAAGATGGGTGTTGGCAAAACCCTAATTTCTATCTCTATAGAAATTGTAAGTACTCTCTACAATTCTTATGCAAGAGTGTGTAACCCTAATCTATGATAAGACTTCTCTTATTTATAGATGTAGGAAAACCCTTCCCTAAACTATTTAGGATTATGGTTTCTATTCTAATTAAACTCCTTTAATTAAATTAAACTCCTAATCCAATTAGGAATTCATGTGAGAGTACTTCTATTAATTAATTCCCAATCACTATTAGGAATTAAATAATAGTAATAGTAATAATAATAATAAGACTCCTCTTATTAATTTATATTTAATATTTCTAAAATATTAAATAATAAATATTAAGCTATTTAATTTATTCTATCTCCATAGACTAAATTAAATACACTTAACTTATTATTACAATTATGTCATTTACTTCTTAAATAAATATTTTCCTTTTGCGGTGTGACCCTTTAGGTTCTCCATATTAAACCGGTTGTGAATAAATCAATTAGAACAATTCTAATCTTATTTAAATAAATAAATTAAACTATTTAATTCATTTAAATAAATAATATTTATTCTACAATAAGGGTAAGCCCCTTTAGCGATCAACGACTTTCCAGATAATATAGATTTTAACATTAATCATAAAAGAACCTTTCAGTGCATAGTTATCATACAATTCAATCCTTCTACCATACAATGTCCCAATTAAATATAAGACATGGAATTACTGTCAAGTCTTATTTTATTTAATTATATGTATTTCGATTCTGAAATGCACAACTCTGATTAATGCAAATTAGAAACTCTTTTCTAATTTCATTCTGCTTTGGCCAAAGACTTCTGAGTCGTCATTTATCGAATCACATAGGACATTCTCTCCTTTACTAGAAGTGGTAGATTCTTTGTTGATTATTCACCTATTTCCATGTACAACTTATTATACCCAATCATACCCTTTGATATACCCTAAAGGTCTTAAGGGACATGTCAAAGTATAATTCATCATACACAAGATACTATGATGACCTCAAGTCCAGGGATCACTTGTACTACTATCACTAGAGGAATTCCTATTGACAGGCGAGTAAAACTCCATTAGGTATTCCTTAGCGAGCCACGTTCAGTGAACTTATTCTCTAATAAGCACCTACATACTTGCTTTAGTGTCTCCACACAAATGATTATGAGATCAATCATTCTCTTCATAAGATCAAGCAACATATGTACTAATCTATCCAGATTCACTAATCCCCTTTTTTGTAATCCATCGATTAGGAACAATTTAAGTTTGTGAGCTATCTAGAATTTAGATCTCATTAACATGATCACCATCATGATTCTAAAAGCATTGCTCAAAACTATGGGTTTATCACATTTAATATAACAGCACCATGTAGATAATGCAAAATGCCTTTAACAATCGAATAAGATTACAAAGTATATGCTACATCATATCAAATATGATTGGCTTGTGTGCATACTACTTTCATATGATAACTAATTAGAGTTGGAATTGGATTCCATGATAACTAATTGGAGTTAAAATTGGATTTTATACTAACTAATATTGCCCATTAAATGATATCAATGCATATATGGAATGATTTTATTATTCATGAGATAAATGTTATTTATTGATGCATATAGAGATATGTATGATAATAAATAGGGATTGATTATAGACTATTAACCAATGTGTGATTGGAATTATTTTAGAGGATGATTCAATGAATGAGTTTTTTATAAATGGAGTCTGCGTACCTCGTCTTCTCTAATTTTTCTTAATGTAAATTCTATCTCCCTCCTATGTACTTCCCCTTGACTGCTGATCAAGGTTTCTATTTATTTTAAATAGTTTATATAATAGGATTAGTTAGAATTATTTTGAAGAATTGGAGACCAAGGAGCAAGGAGCGCTTGAAGACCCGTTTGTAATGGAGCCTGGGTTTAAATGTAATAGTTATATTTAAATTCATTTCTTACACCCTAGGTTTGACCTTTTGCTTCATTAGGTGGCTCTAGTGAACCAAACTAGAATAAAAGTCCATAATCAATCCGGGTAGAATATAGTATTCTATATGTGCATGCTTACTATATATATATATATATATTATATATTATCCAATATGTTTCGCATGTTAAATAATATGACGCGTATTATATATATATGTGCATGCGCGCTAAATAAGATGAGACAAATAATAACAAACCCCTCAAAGAAATCATATTAAGTCCTAAGTGTTCAAAGATATTTAGAATATCGAACGTCACCTTCTAGCATGGTAAAGCGATAGAGTATTAAATATTTAATATAAGTTTGTTGTGCACACACAAGGCAAGTATTAAATATTTAAGATGTTGTTTTATCACATTTGATGCTTATTAAAGAATTGAACATTACTACTTTGTTGTGCATACACAAGGGCGGTCTTTTTCTCTTTACATATATGGAAGTGCTAGGCTGGACTTAACTTAGATCATTATAGTTCGGATGTGCACACACTTTACCATTATAATATAAGAGGCAAAACACAAGGAGTTATATAGTGATGTAATTGACAATAGTTGTCTATCTATTTATTTATATATAGTTTGTTGTGCACACACAAGGCTATATACATTTGAAATGGGATCCTTATTCTCACTAGCAAATTTTTAATTAGATTTGTTGAACTATATATTGAGGGTAATATAGTTTGATGAAAATAGTGGGAGATACCAATTTAAATAAAGACCTAATTTATTTTGGTAATTAATAAAATGAATGTATGCTAAAATATTGTTAATTCATTTACAGAATTTTACAATATTTAATTTACTATCACTACGGAGCATATTAAATGCTAATTAACTGGACTAAATAACACGGACTAATTAAGGAATTTGAGAATAGTTCTCAAGGCTGAAAAGCTATTTTATGTCCTTAATACGCCTATCCCTGCAATGGTTACAGATAATGCCTCTGAGGAAGAGATTGCTACTTTTAGAAAGTGACAAGATGATGCAACCGTGGCTCAATGCATCATGCTCGCATCCATGAGTAACGAGCTTCAGCGTCAGCACGAAACTATGGATGCTCCTACTATATTCCTGCACCTCAAGGAGTTGAATGGTAAGGAAAGTAGGACTATTAGATATAAGATATCTAAGAAGCTCTTCCGATCTAAAATGACCAATGGCACTACAGTACAAACATATATCCTTAAAATGATCAATTCGATTGAACAATTAGGATAATAAAGTTTTGTCATGGATGGAGAGTTGATCCAAGATTTGACCTTGCAATCACTTACAGACTCTTTCTCATAATTTATTGTGAATTTCCACATGAATAAGCTATATGTCAGTCTGCCTGAGTTGCTTAAACATGTTGAAAACTGTAGAAAGTCACTTTCTAACCAAGAAAGACCAAATCTTACTGGTAGGGGCCAAAGGATCTTTTGAAAAGGAGAATAATTCAAAGAAGGTATAAGAAAATGCAAAAAGAAAGGATAATAAGAACAAAAACTGATGCGGATAGCAAAGGAGTTTGCTTCAATTGCAATAAGCCTAGACACTGGAAAGGAAACTATAAGGAGCATCTTGTAGAGGCTAACCAGAAGAAGCTTAGTGAAGCTTCGGTTATAGATATAGGTTTGTTCATGATTAAAATAAATCTTTCTATAAGTCAAGGTTCTACTCGGGTATTGGATACCGGCTATAGTTCTCACGTATGCAATCCAATGTAGAGACTAAGCAGAAGTAGAAAGCTAAACAAAGAGTAAGTAATCTTACGTGTGGAGAATAGAGCAATGGTTACTACATTAGCTGTGACGCCCCCAAATCCGGGTCACCTGAGCCACGGACCTGGTTCATCACAATCCAATACCAAAATGATACAATCGATAACTTATAGCGGAATAAAGGAATATTTACATTGATATAACATAAATAGACCTGTCCCAAGTCTCGAAACCAATACTATTACAAAACATAACATAATACAAAAGGGTAAATATGTCTTAATACACGACGTCAATAATAAGTCTTAATACAAACGGTAATTCTAGAACAACAATTTACAACTACTCCGTAGCTTTTCCCTTCCCCTTATCTTTTCCTGAGCTCTCGCCACGTGCCGCACTAACTGAAATGTTTTTAAGGAGAGCAAGGGGTGAGCAACAATTTGCCCCGCAAGTATAATAGCAATGAATAATCACATGAATAACTTTATAGTTCACAGGAGTAAAAATTTATCTGAACCAAGGAAATAAACAACTTCTTTTTATCACCGTTATAGTGGCCACTAAGGACCGAAGGATTTCTGAAGTATCCAAGGATCTCAAAGTTTCCCGAAGAAGGGAACTATTCAATACTGAGGGTGCACCAAGGCACAGAACTCTATTCTAGAATTACTGGAAATTCATCCGATAATCCACAAAACTGGTACAATAGGTGATCAGCCTAAAATACCTGGCGTTATGCATAAGCCTTACATTTTCCATTTACCCGCGTGTCGGTTTCCCGACGTTTATACAATTTCCCCTGCTGTGAGGGTTGTTCCACTCAGCTTTACATGGGAGTCCAGACCAAAACAATTTGATCGGACAATTTTACTTAACAATAATAATAGTTGGAGGACTTTAACCTCGCTTTAGTAACCAAATCAATAAGTGTCTAGCTGAAACAATTAGCCTTGACATAGCTTTTTAAACAGTCTATGGAATAAAGAACTTTAAGGTTCAACAACATGCATGATAGCATTTAAAAATATCTTGAATGAATAAAAATTCATAATCTTTGGAATCACACAATATATAACATTGCATGAAATGGGCTTTCATTGCAATACTTGAATAGAAGTATGAATACTAGCACATTAATTGCTAAATTGATAAGTAATTTGAACGGAGTCAAGAAGCTCAACAAGCTTGCTCAATAAATAATATTTGCTCGATAGATAAATGAATTCGAAACTTGCCCAATAAATGAATCGAGTAAGGAAACCTCGCACAATTAAATAGGAGTTGTATGAGTTAGGAAACTTGCCTTGTACGTGCGTTAATAACTTGACGTTAATCGTCCGTCAACAAAATATCCTACATAGTTTATTAAAATCGTCATAAATATTTGTCACAAAAGAACTAGGTTCATTACAGTCATCACATCATTAAAATACATTGATTGCCACTACGCTTACCCAGTCGGGGGTCGGGGGGCAGCGCCCCCTGGAAATCCAAGCGTAATTTGTAATCCGTTAATTCAATTTACGCCTTAGGACAACATCGTTTAGTTCGACACGGGTATAAATTAGGCACATAAAGCTTTAACAAGATATAAGCGTTTTTAATCATTTTGTACAAAAATATAAGTTTTAGACTCGCGGGAAAAATTTACTGGGTCCGACCCGATCCGGCCCGACCCGACCCGGTCCGGTCCGACCCGACCCGGTCCAGCCTGACCCGACCCGGACCAGGCGCGGAACAGCGGCATGCAGTAGCAGTTCTGCAGTTCCTGCAGAACCGCGAACTGGTAGACTCTCCTCGCCCGCTTCAGCTCCTATATCTCCCTCTATACTCGATCAATTCGGTCCGTTACGGACTCTATGGATTCCTAAGACATGAGGCTATAATATATCAAAAATTCAAGATGACCCATAAACACTAACACAGCCAAATCCTTAGCCAAAGCACAACATTGATGCTCTGTTTTTTCGCAACCATGAAATATCTCACACAAATGGCTACTGTGACTTCATTTAAGCATCATTTTAGTTCATTCAAATTGGTATATCTTCACAACTGATAGAAGTACAATATTCCAACAACAAACCATCAAAATAATCACAACATCCAGGCTTTATTGTCCTCTAATTGTCCGAAGGTCCAAACAGTCCATTAATGTCCATTATCTTCCTCCTTAAGCTTGGGTCCGAATCATTCTTTGTTTTTGTTTCACTTTGAAGGTGTTAATGGTTTATATAGCTTCTTAAGAACCTCCATGATAGATTCAACACAACCAACAACAACAAAAATTAACAAAATCCATCCCGCAAGCATGAAAGCCAAAAAAACTCATGAAAACTTCAATGGAGAAGAAATAGGTTGTAGTTTGATTACCTCTCCTTGTTAGCTTCGGGTAGGTTGAGATAACTTGCTAGGCTGCTCTTCTCCTTGCTCGTTTCTGCTGAAGCCTCTCTTCCTCTTCTCCTTGCTTGCCTTCTACGTCCTTGCCGCACACACACAACACACACGCACACTTACTCTCCCTCTAACTGCAGTGAGCTTCTTGCTTAGCAAAATAACTCTCTCTCCCTCTTAAGTTGCTAACAGTTGGGTATGGCTGGAATGGAGGAGGAGAATGAGCTGAGGGGGATAAGAAGAATGCTTCGGGAGCATATAGAATGTATGGGTATGCAGGAAATGGTTTACCCGAGCCATTGGAAATGTTATTTAGGCAAAGTGTTAACAGCCCCATGAATTGTGTATTGTGCATGTTTATTCTTTTCCCCCCAATTGGCTCTCAATATACACGTGGCCTTCCCCAATTGGTTTGAGGCTTAAATGTCTCACCAATTAATTCGAATATACAGATAAATATACCCGAATATTCCCACTTTTGTACCAAATTTGGTAAATAACTCTACTTAAAATTATAATGGGTACTCCCATAAATTATTGGAACACGCAAAAATATTTATTATGGGATTTGTCTATTTATTCGGAACACGCATAATATACATTTCGGATACAGAATAAATCACGTATCAACTCCAATAAAATTTCTGACACTTGAAAAAATTATTCCTCAGCATATATGCGTCATCTAAATTAATAAAAATCGAAATAGACGAAAAAGTTTGGGTGTGAATAGTGCTTGTGAATAGTGCCTCGGGAAGCGGGTCCCGCTAATAGTGATTTTATGAATTTTTGCAAAATCGATATATTCACTCTAACGACACAACAACACATAAAATTTAACATATGCACATTTTCTAGGCTGTAACACAATTCTAACCACGTAGTATAGATTAATATAAAAATAATAATAATAATAATAATAATAATAATAATAATAATAATAATAATAATAATAATTCATTTTATTCATACATAACTCGGGTTACAAGGAAATCTAAAATTCCCGATCGTTACAATTTGTCTCATCTTGTTAAGCGCGCATGCACATATATATATAAAATACGCGTCATATTATTTTTACATGCGAAGCATGTTGGATAATATAATATATATATATAGTAAGCATGCACATATAGAATACTATATTCTACCCGGATTGATTATGGACTTTTATTCTAGTTTGGTTCACTAGAGCCACCAAGTGAACCAAAAGGTCAAACCTAGGGTGCAAGAATTAAATTTAAATATAACTATTACATTTAAACCCGGGCTCCATTACAAACGGGTCTTCAAGCGCTCCTTGCTCCTTTGTCTCCAATTCTTCAAGTAATTCTAACTAAACCTATTACATAAACTATTTACAATAAATAGAAACCTTGATCAGCAGACAAGGGGAGGTACATAGGAGGAAGATAGAATTTACATCAAGAAAAACTAGAGAAGACGAGGTACGCAGACCCCATTTATAAAAACCCATTCATTCAAGCATCCACTAAAATAAATCCAATCACACATTGGTCAGTAGTCCATAATCAAACTCTATTTATTATCATACATATCTCCATATGTATCAATAAATAACATTCATCTCATGAATAATAAAACCATTCCATATATGCATTGATATCATTTAATGGGCAATTAAAAGTTTACTAGAAATCCAATTTTGAAACAAAAAATAAACTCCTTTATTTTGATCAAAATTTAAATTATAATAAACTTATTTATTTTATTTTATCCAATTTTGATTCAAAATAAACTCTTTTATTTTTAATCAAATTCCAAATCAGAATAAAACACCTTTATTTTAGTTAATATGGAAACCAATTTCAAGTTTAAAATAAACACCTTTATTTTTAACTTAAAATTGTTGGAAAATAAAATATGTTGAATCCTATTCCTTATCAAAATAAACATCTTTATTTTTTAAGGAAACATGGAATCCTATTCCATATGTGAATAAACTCCTTTATTCTAGGAAACATGGAATCCTATTCCATATGTGAATAAACTCTTTTATTCTAGGAAACATGGAATCCTATTCCATATATGAATAAACTCCTTTATTCTAGTTAACGTAGAATCCAATTCCAAGTTCAAATAAAACTTTTATTTTTAATTATATTCTAATTCAAAATAAACTTTTTATCTTAATTGAAAATAAATAAAATCAAAATAAAAAAAATAAAATAATTTTATACAAACAATTATGCCCAATTAAATTGTTCTTAACACATATCAATGTATATACAGAATCAAAACAATTAATAATTCGCATAAAGTTTGGCTCTTGATACCACTGTTAGGTTTGTACATAGCGCGAACATGCAATCAAATTACATTAATAAAGCGGAAGCGCGATAAAATCAGATTTTAAAATTTTATACAAACCATCACCATGATCTTTCTTTATGCACAATTATTAATTAAACGAAAGAGATGGAGAATAAGAATTATACCCTTGTAGAATTCTAGCTTCCTCAGGTACAAGTTCACCTCCAATTCTTTCGCGTTCTCCTTGAATTCCACCGATTAAATTACTTCCTTTGATCAACGTTAGCCACCCAAGTGTTTGGCCTCTAGAGGTGATCCACCAAGGAATAATACTTATTCAAGAAGATGGGTATTGGCAAAACCCTAGTTTCTATCTCTATAAAAATTGTAAGTACTCTCTACAATTCTTATGCAAGAGTGTGTAACCCTAATCTATGATAAGACTTCTCTTATTTATAGATGTAGGAAAACCCTTCCCTAAACTATTTAGGATTAGGATTTCTATTCTAATTAAACTCCTTTAATTAAATTAAACTCCTAATCTAATTAGGAATTCATGTGAGAGTACTTCTATTAATTAATTCCCAATCCCTATTAGGAATTAAATAATAGTAATAGTAATAATAATAATAATAAGACTCCTCTTATTAATTTATATTTAATATTTCTAAAATATTAAATAATAAATATTAAGCTATTTAATTTATTCTATCTCCATAGACTAAATTAAATACACTTAACTTATTATTACAATTATGTCATTTACTTCTTAAATAAATATTTTCCTTTTGCGGTGTGACCCTTTAGGTTCTCCATATTAAACCGGTTGTGAATAAATCAATTAGAACAATTCTAATCTTATTTAAATAAATAAATTAAAACTATTTAATTCATTTAAATAAATAATATTTATTCTACAATAAGGGTAAGCCCTTAGCGATCAACGACTTTCCAGATAATATAGATTTCAACATTAATCATAAAAGAACCTTTCAGTGCATAGTTACCGTACAATTCAATCCTTCTACCATACAATGTCCCAATTAAATATAAGACATGGAATTACTGTCAAGTCTTATTTTATTTAATTATATGTATTTCGATTCTGAAATGCACAACTCTGATTAATACAAATTAGAAACTCCTTTCTAATTTCATTCTGCTTTGGCCAAAGACTTCTGAGTCGTCATTTATCGAATCACATAGGACATTCTCTCCTTTTACTAGAAGTGGTAGATTCTTTGTTGATCATTCACCTATTTTCATGTACAACTTATTATACCCAATCATACCCTTTGATATACCCTAAAGGTCTTAAGGGACATGTTTAAAGTATAACTCATCATACACAAGATACTATGATGATCTCAAGTCCAAGGATCACTTGTACTACTATCACTAGAGGAATTCCTATTGACAGGCGAGTAAAACTCCATTAGGTATTCCTTAGCGAGCCACGTTCAGTGAACTTATTCTCTAATAAGCACCTACATACTTGCTTTAGTGTCTCCACACAAATGATTATGAGATCAATCATTCTCTTCATAAGAGCAAGCAACGTATGTACTAATCTATCCGGATTCACTAATCCCCTTTTTAGTAATCCATCGATTAGGAACAATTTAAGTTTGTGAGCTATCTAGAATTTAGATCTCATTAGCATGATCACCATCATGATTCTAAAAGCATTGTTCAAAACTATGGGTTTATCATATTTAATATAACAGCACTTTGTAGATAATGTAAAATGCCTTTTAACAACCGAATAAGATTATAAAGTATATGCTACATCATATCAAATATGATTGGCTTGTGTGCATACTACTTTCATAGGTTATGAACCTTAGGTGGGAAAACCTTAGGGTAGTCGCCTTTTAAGAGATAGAGAACATAGAGGTGATAAACTCTTAACGAGTTCTAAGGAATGAATTACGGAATTCATTAAAGATAATAAAAGACTTTATGTGCTATGTGCTTATGTGTTTACAACCTATGTGCCGCGCATAGTATTGAGTATTAATTAAAACTTAAACTTTGTTGTCAGGATATCGAATATTGGAGGATTCGGTCAGCCTAGGGATGTGGAGCCTCGAGTGGCTGGAGAGGAAAAGCCCCATGATATCCATGTTATCCGGGAGCAATTAATACAGAGAGAGCCATCTCTATTGATCACTGTTATGGGTCAGGAGCATGAGCCTGAGACTGATTTAGAGGAGGACTCTGAGGATGTTGAGACAAAGGCTGGGGAGGATGATAAGGATCCCGAGGAGATACCCCTTACCTTTGTCGATGTTGAGATGTACAATGCATTGTATGATCGAACTGTAGAGTTGCAGGATAGAGTCAGAGAATTGGAGGTACTAGCAAATAGGCGCCAAACTCTTATAGACCAGAAGAACGAGAAAATTGAAGATCTTGATATACGTCTTGGAGACGTGGAGTGGAAGCTAGTTCAGGCGGAAAGTCAAAAAGAAGACCTTGTAGCTGAGAATGAGAAGATAAAACTTGAAATTTATAAGTTAAAAGATGACTTGGGTGAGGAGTCAACGGAACGTGCTAGGGCAGAGTATGCTTGGATGAATAACGCTCGACGTGCAGAAATTTCTGAAGAAGGTGAACGGGCAAAGAAGGCTAAGATTGAGGAGACAGACTACACCTTTCAGACGGTGATTGATAGAGCCCAAGATCGAGTTCTCCATTACCCAGTTCAGTTCGAGGACTTGCCATGGTACATGCTGGATCGCAGAACGATGTATCGTATCATGGAGGAAGAACGTAGAAAGGCGGTTCGACACCCTAGTAGACCGTGATAGGAGACGTTTTGAATTATGTGTAAATATTTATGCTAGATAATGATGTAAATTCCAGCGTGATTATACACAATGGAATATGACTATTTAATCCTAAAGATTGTTTGATCTTGGGATAGTTGATGTAAATAGCAGTGATGCTATCTTTCTATGTTTAAGACTTTTGAATTATTGAAATATCAATTTTATTTGAAGATGTTATGTGTTAAATGTTTAACCTGAATTGTTTGAGTTAAATGTTGAACACTTAAAAAATTGAGTGTTAATCTAATAAGCGCATATTCTTGAACAGAAAATGCCGCCGAGACGCCAACCACGTCAACAAGCTCAGGAGAGCTCTACCAATAACAAAAATGACGCCAATGATAATCTTGTTCAGCAGTTGGTGAACCTTTTGGCTGGAGCACTTGCGAATCAGCCACAAGCTCCACCAGTAACGTCATTTAAATATTTCAAAGCGGTAGGACTGCTAGAGTTTAGGGGTTCCCTAAACCCGATCGAAGCCCAAACCTGGGTGATGGAAATGGAGAAAGTATTTGACATTGCTAGGGTTAGTGATGATCAAAAAACTGCCTTTGCAACGTTCATACTTAAATCAAAGGCCAGCTATTGGTGGCACGCGAATAAGGTTCGAGGAGGTCAGGGTGTAATTGCGTGTGAGAGATTTAAGGAGATGTTCTATGAGATATATTTTTCGACGAGCTCGCGTAACCAGATGGAGATTCAATTCCTCAACCTGAAGCAGGGTACCATAACTGTACCAGAATACACAGCGAAATTTAACGAGTTGGCTAGGTTCGTAACCTACTAGGTGAATACGGATGAGAGGATGGCTAGGAGATTTGAGCAAAGGTTGAAGCTATGGTTGTACAGCAAAGTGTCAATGTTTCAATTGAACACTTTTGCCGGAGTTTTAGAAAAGGCGATTATCGTAGAAGGTGGAAGTGATGCTCTAACTAGGTATAACCAGGGGCAGAAGAAAAAGAAGGCTGAAAATGAGAATAATAAGGCGAATGGTAGTAACAGTGGTGGTCACCATCAGAAGAGGAAGTGGAACGACAATGGATCTGTTGGAAATCAACAGGGAGGTCAGAAGAAGAAGGTGGAGGTGGGTGTTACCTGCGGGAAGAATCACATAGGGATATGCCTAAAGGGGAAGAGGGTTTTCTACAATTGTGGTCAAGAAGGCCACATAGCACCGAATTGTCCGAATCCAAAGAAGGGCGCTTGTTTCATTTGCGGATCAAAGGATCATTTGGCTAGGGATTGCCCCAAGAAGGCAGCAGGAGGAGCAGGGATAGGAGGAAATAAGGGAAACAGTGGTGGTAGCACGTTGACCATAACCGGATCTGCACCAACAAACCGACCGACCTACCGCCAGGACTTTCAACATGACCGTGCAAGACGTTGTGCAGTCTCGCGATGTGGTGTCAGGTATCATTCCGATCAATAATATAGATGCTTATGTATTGTTTGATTCGGGTGCTACTTGTTCATTTATATCCGATGACTTTGCTAAGAATTTAGATTTGCCTAAGGAGGAATTAGATTTCCCTTTGAACATAGAAATTGCGAATACGGAGGTAATTCCTATTAGGTACGTACACAAGAATTGTAGAGTGAATATTAAGGGAAACGTAATGACTGTAGATCTTATCCCAATTAAACTTGGGGAATTTGACGTTATTTTGGGTATGGATTGGCTATTCAATTATAGAGCGATAATTGATTGCCAAAAGAAACGTATTAACCTTATGACTCCATCAAAGGTAGTATTTTACGGTAGCAAGTCGCCTAGGCAAGCGAGTTGTCTGACGATGATGCAAGCCAGGAAGTTATTAAGACAAGGCTGTGTGGGATACTTAGCCTACATAGTTGATACTCGAAAAGAGAGTCCGAAATTAGAAGAGATACATGTCGTAAAGGACTTTGTAGACGTCTTCCCAGATGATTTTCCAGGACTTCCGCCAGATAGGAAAGTTGAGTTTGTAATTAATTTGGCGCCTAGAACTGCACCGATATCGAAGGCTCCGTACCGTATGGCCCCAGTAGAGATGAAAGAATTGATGGTACAACTGCAAGAACTTCTAGATAAGAAGTATATTCAGCCAAGCGTATCGCCGTGGGGAGCGCCGGTGTTATTTGTTAAAAAGAAGGACGGATCGATGCGACTTTGCATTGATTACAGAGAGTTGAACAAGGTCACGATTAAGAATAAATACCCGTTGCCAAGAATCGACGACTTGTTCGATCAATTGAAAGGAGCTAGGTATTTCTCAAAGATAGATTTGAGGAGTGGTTATCATCAGTTGAAAGTGAGGAAGGAAGATATACCGAAGATAGCGTTCAGGACTCGTTATGGTCACTACGAGTTTCTAGTGATGTCATTTGGTCTAACGAATGCTCCTGCAGCATTCATGGATCTAATGAACAAGGTATTTAAGCCGTTTTTGGACAAGTTCGTAGTAATATTCATTAACGATATTCTAATTTATTCCAAAACCAAAGAAGAGCATGCAGAACACTTGAAGGCAACTTTGGAAGCATTACGAAGAGAGAAGTTATATGCTAAGTTTTCAAAGTGTGAATTCTGGATAGAGCAAGTGCAATTTCTTGGACATGTGATTGACAAGGATGGAATTTCGGTGGATCCATCAAAGGTTAAGCAGTGCTTAACCGGGATCAGCCGAAAATACCATCAGAAGTAAGAAGTTTCCTCGGATTGGCAGGTTACTACAGGAGATTCATTCAGGATTTTTCCAAAATCACGACTCCATTAACGAATTTGACTAGGAAGACGGTGAAGTTCGTTTGGACGGAGAAGTGTGAGGAAAGTTTTCAAGAATTAAAGAAGAGGTTGAGTACGGTGCCTATGTTGTCTCTACCGGATAGCACAGGTAATTTTGTGGTGTATAGTGATGCTTCGCATAAAGGACTAGGCTATGTGCTTATGCAAAACGGTAAGGTCATTGCATATGCATCACGACAATTAAAGGACTACGAGAAGGGGTATCCTACCCATGATTTGGAATTGACCACGGTAGTGTTTGCTTTGAAGATATGGAGGCACTATCTTTATGGGGAGAAGTGTGAAATATATACAGACCACAAGAGTCTGAAATATATTTTTACACAGAAGGATCTGAAGATGTGACAAAGGAGATGGCTGGAACTGATAAAAGATTACGACTGCGAAATTTTATACCATCCGGGTAAAGCAAACGTTGTGGCCGACACCTTAAGCAGAAAGGGTCGGGAGAAATTGTCCATGATTATCGCTCAAGAGGAGTTAATTACAGCAATGGCGAAACTAGAGTTGGAGTTAAAATATCCGGAAGAGTCTGACGAAAAATTGTTTCAATTGGGAACCGGCCCAACTTTGGTGGATAGGGTTATGGCAGTACAAATTCAGGACGACGAATGTGAGAAAATCAGGAAAAGGATATTTGGAGGTGATGAAGTGAAATTTAAAGTAGATAATGAAGGATTATTGAGATTCGAAGGGAGAATTTGGGTTCCGCCAGCACCAGAGGTTAAGGAGGAAATCTTAAGCGACGCTTATAATTCAAGATATTCGAATCATCCAGGAAGTACGAAGATGTACCAGGATCTCCGACAGCATTTTTGGTGGCCGAATATGAAGAGAGACATTGTCGATTGTATAGCCAAGTGTTTAACATGTCAGAAAGTTAAAGCAGAACATCAGAGGCCAAGTGGGCTATTACAACCGTTAGAAATCCCAGAATGGAAATGGGAGCACATCACCATGGATTTCGTAGTGGGCCTTTCGTCAACTCAAAAAGGTTTCGACGCAGCTTGGGTTATCGTAGATCGACTGACGAAATCAGCACACTTCTTACCCATCAAAATCAAATTCAACCTAGATCAGTTGGCGAAGTTGTATGTGAAGGAGATTGTTTCGAGGCATGGTGTTCCAATATCTATTATCTCATGTAGGGATCCGCACTTCACATCGAACTTCTAGAAATGACTACAAGAATGCATGGGAACGCAGTTACGTATGAGTACGGCCTATCATCCACAGACCGACGGACAGAGTGAAAGAACGATTCAAACATTGGAGGATATGCTAAGAGCTTGTATCATGGATTTCAAAGGAAATTGGGATGATCATCTACCGTTGGTGGAATTTGCTTACAATAACAGTTACCACGCAAGTATTGGCATGCCGCCTTATGAAGCGTTGTACGGTAAGAAGTGCAGAACTCTACTATGTTGGGATGAAGTTGGCGAACGTCAATTACTAGGACCAGAACTGGTACAACAGACCGCAGAAATAGTCATGGTGATCAGGACAAGATTGATAGCAACTCAGGATAGACAGAAGAAATATGTCGATCAACATCGTAAGAATCGAGAGTTTGAGTCTGGTAGCTACGTTTTCTTGAAAGTATCTCCCTAGAAAGGGAAGATTCATTTTGGTAAGAAGGAAAAACTGAGTCCAAGGTTCATTGGACTCTTTGAAGTGTTAAGAAAAGTTGGTGAGGTCGCATATGAGGTAGCTTTACCTCCAGCGCTGGAACATCCACAATGTCTTTCATGTCTCGGTGTTACGACCATACAAACCCGACTACAAACATGTTAAGGTGATCTGTAGGAACCACAATGCTGAAGAAGCTACGTGGGAACTCGAAGATCAGATGAGGAGAAATTATCCACAGCTATTTGCTTAATCTATGTGTAGCGATTCTGGGGACATAATCTTTGTAAGGGGGGAGAATATAACGGGACGAATTACTTGAGTCGTGATTCTGGGGACAGAATCCTTTTAAGGGGGGAAAGATATGACGAATGAGAATTTTGTAATTAATTTAAATATTTATTGAATTAAATAAATATTTTTCGATGATTTGATTGTTGAATTAATTGATTAATTGATGAATGTGTGGTAGTTTAATTTAATTATACGTGTTACATTAATTAAATTGATGTGGAGAATTTTTATATTCAAAGTATGTGTTTAATTGAGTTTATTTGATTAAATGCATTATTTAAAAACCACAACAAGTGGCGCAGTGGTGCAAGCCGCCCTGGGAACGAACCGTAAACTCGGACGACTCAGGATCGACTCCCACTAGCAACACTTGGAGGGGCACTAATAATGCTCCGTTGTGGCCACGGGGACGCGGGTGCAAACCCGTATGAAAAGGCTGACCCGGGTTCGGCGGGATTAGTCCGGATGCGTCCGGGACACCCACGGTTAACAAAAAAAAAATGCATTATTTAAATAAGCATAATGTAATTTCTAATTAATTTAATAATTAATTAGAGATCTAATAATTTGTTATTATTAATAAGGAGAATTTTATTTATTTGATTATGTGATTTAATGTAGAATTATTTTATTTTATTTAATTGATTTAAATGAGATTATTTAATTGATTAATTATGTGACATTAAACTATATTATAAGCAAGTTATTAAAATAAACTAGAAAGGAAGAATAAGGTGCTAAACAAACGAAGCCTTAGTGGGGGTTGGAGTCAGTTAACCCATGATGGGATTAACTGACACCCACTCATCAGATTAAATTCACGTATTCTTATTATCATTATTTCCTAAGTCTAATCAGAGAAATACAGAGAGAAAAAGAGAGAGATTGGAGAGAATTAGAGAAGGGAAGAAGAAATTGATTCAATTGCTTGCATAGTTTAAAGCATCTAATCAAGGTAATCCTTCTACTTTAAATTTTAATTTACGTCTTTGAGTTTTCTCTATGAATGTTGAATTTAGTTCTCTATAAACTAATTTTATGGCCAAATTATTAAGAATTTGATGTTAGATGTTTGTAAACATGCACAATCGTGTTTAATATGATTTATATGTGATTTAGAGTAAGCAAATTCATGGGATGATGTTTTTATTAAAGTTCTGAAATTTACAGAAGAACATTGTTTAAATATGACTTATATGTATGAAAATTTTTGCTTGAATTGCTTGTTAATTGGTTAAATTGATAATTGATTATGTTTATGCATGTAAAAACGAAGAAAACAAGAGTTAAACGGATTGATTTGGTTAAGAAATGAGTTCACAATGATTGATTACGCTATATGTGTTAAGATACGAAAATAATGCATGAACTGTAAATTTTGGCCTTTAAATTTGTTGTTTATATTGTTTATATTGTTAAAATCGCTATATACATGTTAGGTTTTAGTTTTACAATATGTATGATGTCTGGGTATGCGTAATTTGCCTATTGGGTGAAGTAATTGGGAGAAATTGGTCTGTCTTTCGCTGTTCGCGAAGAACAGAGAAGCTGAGTCTGATGTCCAGCGCGGCCGCGCTGGACAACGGCTTAATTTGGGCGCTGCCGCACAAGTTCCTAGTGTAAAAGTGGCGCGACCGCGTCCGTTAGCAGAATGACCCAGAAAATTTTATATAAATGTTCCCAGAGAATGTAATTGTAACCTAATCTAATGAATATGAAAATGTAATAATCATACATTTTGATGTTAAAAGATGTTTTTATGAGATTAATGAGTAAGTTGATTACGTTTTAAACTCGTTATTTGTAAGGTTTACTAATGTGCTTAAGAGTTGATGTTGTAAATGTCATTAATATAATCAGACTTAAAGTTAAGTTAAGATAAAAGAGAATATACTCATGATACTAATTATGTTATAATTAATTGGTATCGTGACTTGAAATGATATGTAGGATTAAGTGAGGAACGTGAATAGTAAATGTATAATCTACGCACGAGGCAAGTTTCCATACTCTAACTTGATTTCAATTACGCAAATTATACATCCTACCTTTATATTGAAAGCAAGTATCTTATCCTTATTTAATTATTTTACGCAAGTTCCTGAACTTCATCCTTTTATCATGCAAGCTTTATAATGCTATTACTTACTTAAGCAAGTTCTTAATTTTATTTCATTTAATTGTATCTTTTGTGAGATTCAGTCTTTGATTCTCGAATATCAATTACATTTTTATTGAACCTTAATCGACTAGCGAACCCTTATTGATTCGACTAGTCCATAGTTAATAAGCGTTCTAAATTCTAGAAACGTTATTGAAGTAAATCCAAACCAAACTTCCTTTGGTGCGGACTCTGATATCAAACTGAGTGAACAACCCTTATACAGGGGATTTTATTTACGCGTTAGCGTTAAGATGTTGTGCACATACATGATATAAAGGGCTGATCTCCCCAAGTATGAGAAGCAAGGTTCATATAGTCTTACGACTGTTAAAGGTTTAAAGTAGAAATACTTGATAACCTGGGACATAATTCGTGGTCTTAAGACCCTCAGATGTTCTTTTGAATCTTGCCTTATAATCTTGACTCAAAAGCTGAATCTTCGATTATTCAATATTCATTGATTGTTTCGCATGTTATTATTATTGTTGTTGTTGTACTTGCTGGGCAATCATTGCTCACCCTTACATAATAACAATGCAGCTAAAGTTGAAAGAGTTGATGAGCCATCCACTAGTAAGGGCAAAGGAAAGGCAAACAAGTGATGAATACTTGTTTTATTTGTTTAAACAATGTTTATGTAATAGACTTGATTATGTTTCCGCATTTGATGTTTTATTAAGGTTAGATGACCTCGAATTTATTTACTAATGATGTTGTAACCCTTTAATGGGAGATTTCTACTTTATTTAAGAAATTTCATTTATATTGAATGGGTAATTAGATGTGATGTGATGTATATTCGGATAGTGAACACCAAATCCTGTGGAAACGAAGTACCCGGATTTGGGAGTGTTACAATGACTCGCCATTGTTAGACAAGCATTTATTGCTTGGTTCCCCATTAAACCATTATGTTATCCAAACAAAGCCTTAAGAAATGATTAAGTCTCTAAACCTTGGTTAGTTAATCTAACCAATGTAGAAGGTTAGGTTAGTTGGTGGGGGAAATAAGCTAAGTTGTCCATACTTAGTCATTTTCCATCTCATTCATCTTCATCTTCCATTTAAAGAGAGAAAAGCTAGAGAGCAAAGAAAGAAAAGCTAGAACAAAGATCAAGAGAAAGGATGAAACCAATAGAGTTTCTGAGGTATCATCTAAGAAGGAGGATCAAGATCATTAGCTTGGATCATCTAGCAAGAAGGAAGAAGTCTAGCAAGATCTAAGAGCAAGAAGAAACCAATAAGGGTAAGAAAAACAACCAAGTTCTTCATTTACTTCTTTTATTAGTTCTATAGCTTTAAAAAGCTTTTTAGTTGTTTATGAAGTGCTTGTTGGTGGTTGTTGATTAATGATCAAAGAAGGATCATGGAGAGATAAGAAAGTTGTCTTTATAAGAACCTTGATAAAACTTACCGGTAAATGCCATGAAAGCGATAATGAGAGTTAAAATCCTAAACCTATGCGTAATGGATGGAAAATACGATAGAGGACATAAAACGGACCTAAAAGATGGTGGTTATGTCATATGATATATTCCACAAGTCTAATACGATTAGTTCCATGTAAAAAGGGAGAAAAATCCACTATAATAAAGCTATGGCGAGAAATATCCGAAAAGGCGTTTTAAAACGTTAATAAGATTTAACTTCGTGTGGGGTGCGGACTTTTGGCCATAGTGTTCGAATGAGTCTAAGACTATAGGCTTTTAAAGTATATGAAAAATGGGATTCGTGGGCTTAAGAACTAGTCTAATCCGATGTCGGATGAACAAGTTACGCTATAATGAAAGTTAACGTTGAAAAATGTCGTTTATTAAAAAAGTCGTCCGTAATGGGACTTTTTAAGCTGATGTTTGAGGTTGCTATAAATCTTGAAAAACCATTCTGAGTATGTCAAGATATAGTTAATGTGGTATGTTAGAGGTAGGATCAGATGTTAGAAATTAATCGCGTCGTTGGACAAATTTTGCAGAAGCAGAAAACTTTTCTTTTTCGGAACACGTAACCGCGTCGAGGCGCGAGTTTTGTGCTTATGGAGATCGTCGGGGCACACTCGACAGAGAGTTCGCGTCGGGGAGGGAATTTTTGGCCTTGTGGAGCGCGTCGGGGCGTGGATGCTCTGCACCAATTTTTATGACTTTTCGACTTTTGTTCGATCGAGCGTAACTTTTGCATATGAACTCTGATTTTAGTAATATAAGATGTTTCGGAAAGCTAACGAAGAGACTTCAACTCTCATTTGATGAGAATTAAAGATTGAGTGTCAGAAATAATTTTAAATAAAGCTTTAATCAAGGCTAATGTATAATCAGGGGGTCAAAACGAGATAAGTTATTCGGAATGCCAAACTAATGAACCCCGCTAGCTAAAATTCTTGAGTCTAATCATTAGACATTAAGAAATAGAGTTTAATATTAATGTAAACCATAAATGGTGACCAATATGTGCCTAATTGGTATGTTTATGTGCATTGAATGTGTAGGACATATAAAGGGCGATTAACGCTAAAAGTCTAGAGACCGCAAAGGCAAGTGTTCTAACATTGTGCAATTTATTATGTGTAAGATTTATATTCATTTGATCATACTCTCATGAATAATTATAAGTATGTTATGATTACGTAATGTGCGTATATTATGAAGAGTTTCAAACTTACAATGATATATATATATATATATATATATATATATATATATATATATATATCAAGTTTTGTTATGATGGCAAGTTCTAATATACTTGAACTATTTTTCAAAGTTAGTCTAAGACAATCATTCCGGCTAGACACATGTTAAGCATTTTATTGATTTCATTATAATCGTCTGAAATGTTATTGGTTTAAGTAGAGCTTTCCAACCAATTGCACTTGGTTTGGATTCAAGTCTGAGAATGAACAACCCTAATATGGAGAATATTTTAGTCGGACATTCCCGACAAGGCTTCAAGTGCCAAAACAATAACGCAATGTCGTATTCAGTTTGTAGTGTTGATCAACGCAGGGCATAACGGGCTGATCACCCACCGTGCTCGTAAGATATGACGATTTCACAGTTGAATTACTGTTGAACCTTTTTAAAAGAAAACAGAAGTTCTTGGTCTTTCGACCGCTCAGCATGATAGTCAATAAGTAGTTTCAAAAGTATTTGTTATTCAGAATTGTTTTAGATTCCTTCACAACTATTGTTCGGTTGTTGAAGCATATGAAAATGAAAATACTTAATTCTTGCTAATATTGTTAGAGTTAATTGTTATTATTTGCTGAGCAATCAAATGCTCACCCTTGCTTGAAATTAAATGTTTCCAGCTAAGCCTGAGCGTGTAGAAGGTTCCGGAAATGATAAGGGGAAAGGAAAGCTGAATGAGTAGCGGAGTATCCGTGCTTTGTAATAGCTGTAATAATACTTAAATGATATTATGTATGAACTTTTAAAGGTCTGAGAACCTGGGAATTGTAAGACTATGTTTGTAATAGCTAGTAATTACCTTCATAGCGTTAATATTATTTAGATGTTTGTTGTGGATGATTAGTACTGTGGTGCACCGGATACGGGTTTAAAGGTACCTGGATTTGGGGGCGTCACATATAATAAAGTGTTCATGGAGGTATGTGAATGATCATCAAAAGATCTACCACTTCCAATAAAGAAAGAGAATGTTCTATGTGATTCGATAAATAACAACTCAGAAATCCTTGGCCAAGGTGAATGGAAATTAAAAATGAGTTTCTAATTTACATTAACTGGAGTTGTGCATTTTAGAATCGAAATGCATATGATTAAATAAATAAGACTTGCCAGTAATTTCATGTTTTATGTTTAATCGGGACATTATATGATAGAAGGATTGAATTGTACGGTAACTATTTACAGAGTAGGTTATTTGTGATTAAACGTTGATTTCATATTATCCGGATAGTCATGATATGCTGAGAGGTGTCCCTCATGATGTAGAATAAATATTATTTATTTATATTTGAATTAAAGGAGTTTAATTAATTATAAATAATATTAGAACGATTCTAATTTATTTATTCTACTACCGACATAATATTGAAGCTAAAGGGTCACACCATAAAAAAGAAATATTATTTTAGAAGTAATTGGCTTAATAATAATAGTTTACTATTTCGAGAAATACTAATTATAAATTAATAAGAAGAGTCTTATTATTATTATTATTATTATTATTATTATTATTATTATTACTATTATTATTATTATTATTATAATTATTATTAATTTAGTTCCTAAATAGTTTTGGAATTAAGTTAAAACCCTAATTCCTAAAGAGTTTAGGAGGAGGAGAAGTCTATATAAGGAGAGGCTTTATAATAGATTAAGGGTTGACACAACTGTGAGTATAGAGATACCACATTATAATTCTCTGCAACCTAAAGAGTTAGGAACGGGAGCAAAAATTATGGTTAGCCACCCAAGGTTTGGAGAAACCTAAGTTTTACTTCTTCAATCATATTCTCTTGGTGGATCACCTTTAGAGCGTTGCACACACTGAATAGCTAACGTTTGATCCGAGGATTTGAAGAAGCACGGAGGAGAAAAGTATTGGAACTTGAAGATCAAATCAAGGAGTTAATTCATCTTCTAAAGGTATATCTTTTATCCATTCTCGATTAATAATATCACATCAAGGTGATCCTGGGATTGTAATAAAAATTTTAAATATGATTTATGTTGTGTTTTCACTTTATATACATGTGATTGTATGTATATTCTTAAATCTGCAAACCAACACGTAGTGCATGTTCGAAGCAGTATGGGTCAAGTTGCCAGAATTCTGTAGAGACAATTTTTGACATATTTTTGTAAAAATCATGTAAAATCATTTGTTTGGAATTTGGACATGAAATATAAAGCAAAGTTGTAGATACAGAAGTTAACTAAGCGTAGCAAAAAGAACGACATTAAAATTCATTAATATGAATTAAATAGCGAGTTGGGGTCAAGCTGTTTTTGAATCTGTCCAGGACAATTTTGCGCGGGTTGTCCGGAGCTTTTTGAGCTCGAGAATTTTGGGGTTTGTGTCACTTATAGGGGTAGTTAGACCATGTTATACATAGGTCACTATCCAAAGATGGGTCAATTCCGAATTGATATGAATTAGTTATGAATTAAACAAGTTTTGAAATCAGTTATCCTAAAAGTTAAAGAATTGAAATAAGGTTCATGTTTAAGGCTAGTTAAAGTGAACTAAAGTAAAGAGTCATATTGTGACTAATTTGTATATCGACCTCATGAACTATGTAGGTCGTACGAAAGACGCAAAATTAGCGTAAATGGTAGAGACGAGACAGACAAGTATCTAACTCTCATTCGATTTACATACTTAAGCAAGTCCTAATACTAGTTGCAAGTTTTCTTGTTTCCTTTGCACTTCGTACAACAACGTGCTTTTATCTATTGGATTTAATTTGATTTGTGAAGTTCATTGTTTTATGTGTAATCTTTTATTGAGAAGAGTTAATTGTTATTTGATTCGGCTTAACTCGAGTATTGAGCTATTCCTTTTAGAATAATTATTATTGAGATATTGAATTGTTATAATTATTTATTTGAGATTGTTTATTGTGCCAAACCAAATTATTTTGGGGCAAAAACTGTATATTAGTAACTGAGTTGAGCAACCCTTATTCATGGGAGAATTTATGATGTGTCGAAAAACTGACTAAAACATTGGTGATTCGGTGTAGCAAGTGTTATACATAATATAGGATATTTATAGGCTGATCCCCTATAGATATCTAGAGAGTTCTAAGTCTAAATTATGACTAACGAACAAAGGTTCTAAATTATGACTGACAAACGAACAATTCCCAGTCTCTTTATGACTGTTGAACAAAACTGGATGAGTTCTAAGTCTTATGATTGACGAACATTATTAGTTATTAGTTTAACAAACACTCAGTATTACTATATTGACAATTGTTGAAATCTTTTATCGAGCTTTTATTCTTTGAATCAGAATAGTTATGAATTCTTTGATATTCATATCTTAGACTTGCTGAGCTATCTCATGCTCATTCTCGCAAATATTCTTTCATTTATAGTAAAGTAAGAAATAGCAGAAGGTTTTGGAAGTAAAGGAAAGAAAAGAAATTAGGTTAAGATAAAAGTAGTATGCACACAAGCCAATCATATTTGATATGATGTAGCATATACTTTGTAATCTTATTCGGTTATTAAAGGCATTTTACTTTATCTACATGGTGCTGTTATATTAAATGTGATAAACCCATAGTTTTGAGCAATGCTTTTAGAATCATGATGGTGATCATGCTAATGAGATCTAAATTCTAGATAGCTCACAAACTTAAATTGTTCCTAATCAATGGATTACTAAAAAGGGGATTAGTGAATCCGGATAGATTAGTACATATGTTGCTTGATCTTATGAAGAGAATGATTGATCTCATAATCATTTGTGTGGAGACACTAAAGCAAGTATATAGGTGCTTATTAGAGAATAAGTTCACTGAACGTGGCTCGCTAAGGAATACCTAACAGAGTTTTACTCGCCTGTCAATAGGAATTCCTCTAGTGATAGCAGTACAAGTGATCCTTAGAATTGAGATCATCATAGTATCTTGTATATGATGAGTTATACTTTGATATGTCTCTTAAGACCTTTAGAGTATATCAAAGGGTATGATTGGGTATAATAAGTTGTACATGGAGATAGGTGAATGATCAACAAAGAATCTACCACATCTAGTAAAAGATGTGAATGTCCTATGTGATTCGATAAATGACAACTCAGTAGTCCTTGACCAAGGAAGAATGAAATTGAAAGGAGTTTCTAATTTGCATTATTTAGAGCTGTGCATTTAACAATCGAAATACATATAATTAAATAAAATAAGACTTGACAGTAATTCCATGTCTTATATTTAATTGGGACATTATATGGTAGAAGGATTGAATTGTACGGTAACTATTCACTGAAAGGTTCTTTTGTGATTAATGTTGAAATCTATATTATCTGAAAAGTCGTTGATTGCTAAGGAGGCTTACCCTTATTGTAGAATAAATGTTATTTATTTAAATAAATTAAATAGTTTAATTTATTTATTTAAATAAGATTAGAATTGTTCTAATTGATTTATTGATAACCGGTTTAATATGGAGAACCTAAAGGGTCACACCGCAAAAGAAAAATATTTGTTTAAGAAGTAAATGACATAATTGTAATAATAAGTTAAGTGTATTTAATTTAATGTATGGAGATAGAATAAATTAAATAGCTTAATATTTATTATTTAAAATTTTTGAAATATTAAATATTAATTAATAAGAGGAGTCTTATTATTATTATTACTATTACTATTATTTAATTTCTAATAGGGATTGAGAATTAATTAATAAAAGTACTCTCTCATGAATTCTTAATTAGAATAGGAGTTTAATTTAATTAAAGGAGTTTAATTAGAATAGAAACTCCAATCCTAAATAGTTTAGGAAAGGGTTTTTCCTACATCTATAAATAAGAGAAGTTTTATCATAGATTAGGGTTGCACACTCTTGCATAAGTATTGTGGAGAGTACTTACAATTTTTATAGAGATAGAAACTAGGGTTTTGCCAACACCCATCTTCTTGAACAAGTATTATTCCTTGGTGGATCACCTCTTGAGGCCAAACACTTGGGTGGCTAACGTTGATCAAAGGAATGAATTTAATCGGTGGAATTTAAAAAGAACGCAAAAGAATTGGAGTTGAACTTGTACCTGAGGAAGCTAGAATTCTACAAGGGTATAATTCTTATTCTCCATCTCTTTCGTTTAATTAATATTTGTGCATAAAGAAAGATCATGGTGATGGTTTGTATAAAAATTTAAAATCTGATTTTATCGCGCTTCAGCTATATTTATGTAATTTGATTGCATGCTCGCGTTATATACTAACCTAACAGTGGTATCGAGAGCCAAACTTTATGCGAATTATTAATTATTTTGATTCTGTATATACATTGATATGTGTTTAGAACAATTTAATTGGGCATAACTGTTTGTGTAAAATTATTATTATTATTATTATTATTATTATTATTATTATTTTGTTATTAAAAAAAATGTTGGTCAAAGTCAACGGTCAAACGTTAACCGTTGACTGGTCAACTATTGACACGTTGACTGGTCAACTGATGATGTGGCACTGACTGCTTCATAAATTTGGGCCTAGAGGGTTTTGAACCTTTAACCTATTGGTCATATTTTGGAAACCTTACCACTACACCAAAATCACTTTTGATTATGAATCAGAATGTTTAATATTTAAACTATATAATTCTGGGTTTGAAGTTTGACTTAAAGGCTTGTTTGATTATTTCTTTTAAAGGTTTATGATCAAGGGTTGACCTCATTTATTTTTATTTTTATTTTTGTAAATTAAAATAAAGGAGTTTATTTTGATTTGGAATTTGATTAAAAATAAAGGAGTTTATTTTTATTCAAAATTGGATAAATTAAAATAAAAGAGTTTATTTTGATTTTGAATAGGATTAAAAATAAGAAGTTTATTTTAGTTGAAAATGGATTTCATGATGTTAGGTTTGTATAACGCGAACATGCAATCAAATTACATTAATAGTGCGGAAGCGCGATAAAATCAAATTTTAAAATTTTATACAAACCATCACCATGATCTTTCTTTATGCACAATTATTAATTAAACGAAAGAGATGGAGAATAAGAATTATACCCTTGTAGAATTCTAGCTTCCTCAGGTACAAGTTCACCTCCAATTCCTTCGCGTTCTCCTTGAATTCCACCGATTAAATTCCTTCCTTTGATCAACGTTAGCCACCGAAGTGTTTGGCCTCTAGAGGTGATCCACCAAGGAATAATACTTGTTCAAGAAGATGGGTGTTGGCAAAGCCCTAGTTTCTATCTCTATAGAAATTGTAAGTACTCTCTACAATTCTTATGCAAGAGTGTGTAACCCTAATCTATGATAAGACTTCTCTTATTTATATATGTAGGAAAACCCTTCCCTAAACTATTTAGGATTAGGGTTTCTATTCTAATTAAACTCCTTTAATTAAATTAAACTCCTAATCCAATTAGGAATTCATGTGAGAGTACTTCTATTAATTAATTCTCAATCCCTATTAGGAATTAAATAATAGTAATAGTAATAATAATAATAAGACTCCTCTTATTAATTTATATTTAATATTTCTAAAATATTAAATAATAAATATTAAGCTATTTAATTTATTCTATCTCCATAGACTAAATTAAATACACTTAACTTATTATTACAATTATGTCATTTACTTCTTAAATAAATATTTTCCTTTTGCGGTGTGACCCTTTAGGTTCTCCATATTAAACCGGTTGTGAATAAATCAATTAGAACAATTCTAATCTTATTTAAATAAATAAATTAAACTATTTAATTCATTTAAATAAATAATATTTATTCTATAATAAGGGTAAGCCCCCTTAGCGATCAACGACTTTCCACATAATATAGATTTCAACATTAATCATAAAAGTACCTTTCAGTGCATAGTTACCGTACAATTCAATCCTTCTACCATACAATGTCCCAATTAAATATAAGACATGGAATTACTGTCAAGTCTTATTTTATTTAATTATATGTATTTCGATTATGAAATGCACAACTCTGATTAATGCAAATTAGAAACTCTTTTCTAATTTCATTCTGCTTTGGCCAAAGACTTCTGAGTCGTCATTTATCGAATCACATAGGACATTCTCTCCTTTTACTAGAAGTGGTAGATTCTTTGTTGATCATTCACCTATTTCAATGTACAACTTATTATACCCAATCATACCCTTTGATATACCCTAAAGGTCTTAAGTGACATGTCAAAGTATAATTCATCATACACAAGATACTATGATGATCTCAAGTCCAGGGATCACTTGTACTACTATCACTAGAAGAATTCCTATTGACATGCGAGTAAAACTCCATTAGGTATTCCTTAGCGAGCCACGTTCAGTGAACTTATTCTCTAATAAGCACCTATATACTTGCTTTAGTGTCTCCACACAAATGATTATGAGATCAATCATTCTCTTCATAAGATCAAGCAACATATGTACTAATCTATCCGGATTCACTAATCCCCTTTTTAGTAATCCATTGATTAGGAACAATTTAAGTTTGTGAGCTATCTAGAATTTAGATCTCATTAGCATGATCACCATCATGATTCTAAAAGCATTGCTCAAAACTATGGGTTTATCACATTTAATATAACAGCACCATGTAGATAATGCAAAATGCCTTTAACAATCGAATAAGATTACAAAGTATATGCTACATCATATCAAATATGATTGGCTTGTGTGCATACTACTTTCAATCTCCCACTTGCACTAAAGCCAATCGGCATGGTATCTAATACCCTTCTTCTGTAAGTGACGATCATCCTGCTGTTTGGATAAAGCTTCAGTAGATGGATATGCAATGTTGTTCTTGAGAGTCCACTATCTCTATAGTGACTTCTCCTCTTTCAATGATTTCACTAATCAAATGAAAGTGCCGCAATACATGTTTGAATCCAAGATGAGACTTGGGAATTATTCCTAGTTCCGTGATGAACTTTTCATCCAAACAATCAACTTGTAGCTTCATTTACAGCTATATACTTTGTCTACGTCACTAAACCAGCAACTCTTTGCTGTTTGGACCTTTTCCAATTCACTACACCACCTTTCAAGGTAACGTTTTACCATAAAGTGGATTTGTTATCGTCTTGGTCAGTCTGAAAAACTTGAGTCTGTTTAGCCCTCTAGTTTTAATTCAGACCTACCATGAATTAGTATTACATCTTCAATACCGGTTAAGTACTTAAAAATGTTTATCACTGTCTTACAGTGATCTTCTCCAGAATATGACTGATCAACATCATACCTTGTATATTCACTGCATACATGATAGTAACTCATGCGATCTCTCTTTTAATTGGGGACAATTTTAGAGAGATACACTCCACGGCTCATCATCATGAGACCTTTCTTGGAGTTTGTCATGCTAAACGCCTTTAGCATCGAATGGATATACGTTCATTGGGTCAAGCCGAACATCCTTTTAAATCTATCTATATAGATTTCTATCCCCAATTTATAGGATGCTCCTCCTAAGTCATTCATGGAGGAATGTTTAGACAATTTTATCTTTACTGATTGTAGCATTGGTGTGTTATTCCTTGTCAGTAGTATATCAACATATAATACCAAGAATGTCACAGTGCTCCCACTTACCCTTTTGTACACACTAGGTTCATTCTCATTTTTGATAAAATCAAACTCTTTTGATTGTCTCATCAAAATGAATGTTCCATTTTTGAGAAGCTTGCTTCAATCCATAAATGGATCATTGTAGCTTAAAACACGATTTGCTTCAACCTTTGAAACAAATTTTTCTGGCTGTATCATACATACATTCTCCTCAAGTCTTCATTGAGGAAGGGTGTCTCTACATCCATTTTTGCCAGATTTCGTAATAAGCTGCAATCACAAGCAAAATCCAAATGGACTTGAGCATTACCCAGTAATAAGGTTTTATCACAGTCAACTCTTTGACTTTATTTGAAACCTTTTAAACAGGCCTGGTCTTATAGGTCTCCACCTTGTCATTTGCCCCAGTCTTTCTCTTAAAGACTCATATTCACACTCTTGGCACTATGCCCTTTTGTGGAGTAACCAAAGTCTATACTTGGTTCTCATACATGGAGTCCATTTCGGATTTCATGGCCATCTGCCATTTCTCTGAGTGTCTTCTACTCATAGCCTCATTGTATATAACTGGATCATCATCCTCTATGATGCGTACCTCATCATCATCCTCTATGATGAATCCATACCTCCCAGGTATCTTCGGTAATCTTTCAAATTTACGATTCGGTTGTGGTACAATAGGTCTATCTACAGGTTCCTCGATTCGACTTAAAGTGTTTTGTGGTTCTTGAACTCCTTCAAGATCTTTTACCCTCCCACTAGCTCCTTCAATGATAAACACCTTTATCTAAGAAGGCAGCGTGTAGGATTATAGTAATAATACCCTAAACTTACTTTAGGATATCCCACAAGTTTGCACTTGTCAGATTTTATCCCAAACTTATCTTTGAAACCTTTCACATAAGTTGGACAACCCTTATCTTAACATACTTAAGATTAGGAATCCTCCCTATCCATAACTTTTATAGAGTCTTGGGGCCGGATTTTGAGGTTACCTTATTATGTAGATATGCAGCCGTTTCTAGGGCATAACCCTAGATGGATACTAGAATGTCGGTAAAAATCATTATGGACTGCACCATGTCCAACAAGGTACAATTTCTCCTTTTTAGATACACCAATCAATTATTGCGTATCAGGAAGTGTCCATTATGAGAAAATACCATTTTGAGATGATCTAGAAACTTATTGCACAAGTATTCCTTCTTCGATCTGATCAAAGAATCTTAATACTTTGTCAATTTGTTTCACTTCTGAATTCTTTAAACATTTCAAATGATTCAGACTTGTATTTCATCAAATACACACATTCAACTCTTTGAATGACTAACTAGTTTGTTCAATTTGCAAAATTATTTTTTTTTATGTAAGTCAAGTATACAAAGTCTATCAAGTAATCTTCCAATTTCAAACAAAACATTATCATTATAAATAGAACAACAATTGTTCTTAAATATAATACCAGAACCTTCCTTGTCCAACAACAGAAAGAAATAATGTTTCTAATGAGAATAGGAACATAATAACAACTTATTAACTTAATAGACTTGCCCGTAGGCAATGCTAAACTATAAGTTTCTATGGTTCATGCATCAACCTTTGCTCCATTCCTACACATAAGATTACTTACTCTTAGTTTAGCTTTCTACTTCTGCTTAGTCTCTGCATTGGATTGCATACGTGAGAACTACAACCGGTATCCAATACCCAAGTAAAACCTTGACTTACAGAAAAATTTATTTCAATCATGAACAAACCTATATCTGTAACCGAAGCTTCACTAAGCTTCTTCTGGTTACCCTCTGTAAGATTCTCCTTACAGTTTTCCTTTCCAGTATCCAGGTTTATTGCAGTGGAAGCAAACTCCTTTGCTATCTGCATCAGTCTTGTTCTTATTGTCCTTTGTTTTTGCATTTCCATTTACCTTCTTTGAATTGTTCTTCTTTTAAGAAGATCCTTTGGCCCTCTTCCGCTTCTTGGAAGAATCATCTACCAGTAAGACTTGGTCTTTCTTGGTTGGAAAGTGACTCTTTACAGTTTTCAACATGTTTAAGCAACTCAGGCAGGCTGACATATAGCTTGTTCATGTGAAAATTCACAACAATTTGTGAGAAAGAGTTAGGAAGTGATTGCAAGATCAACTCTCCATCCATTAAAACCTAGTTGTCCCAATTGTTCACTCAGATTGATCATTTTGAGAACATTTGTCTATACTGTAGTGCCATCGGTTATTCTAGATCGGAAGAGCTCCTTAGATATCTAATATCTAATAGTCCTACTTTCCTCACCCTTCAACTCCTTGAAGGTGCCGGAGTACAGTAGGAGCATCCATAGTTTCATGCTGACGCTGAAGCTCGTTACTCATGGATGCGAGCATGATGCATTGAGCCAACTGTGCATCATCTTGCCACTTTCTAAAAGTAGCAATCTCTTCCTCAGAGGCATTGTCTGCAACCATTGTAGGGATAAGCATATTAAAGACATAAGATAGCTTTTCAGCCTTGAGAACTATTCTCAAATTCTTTAACTAGTCCTTTTAATTTGGTCCGGTTAATTAACATCTAATATGCTTCGCAGTGATAGTGAATTAGACATCGTAAAATTCTGTAAATGAATTTGTAATTTAACAACATTTTAGCATACATTCATTTTAATTAATTACCAAAATAAATTAGGTCTTTATTTTAAATTGGTATCTCCCACTATTTTCATCAAACTATATTACCCTCAATATACAGTTCGGCAAATCTAATTAAAGATTTGCTAGTGAGAATAAGGATCCCATTTCAAATGTATATAGCCTTGTGTGACATAACAAACGATATATAAATAAATAGGTATACAACTATTGTCAATTACATCACTATGTAACTCCTTTCAATTTGCCGCTTAGATTATTTTGATCAAGTGTGACACATCCGAATCAAAATTATCCAAGTTAAGTCCAACCTAGCACTTCCATATATTCGAAAGAAAAACACTGTCCTTGTGTGACACAACAAAATAGCATCGTTCAGTCTATGTATAAGCATCAAATGTGATAAAGCAACATCTTAAATATTTAATACTTGCCTTGTGTGACACAACAAACTTATATTAAATATTTAATACTCTATCGCTTTACCATGCTAGAAGGCGACGTTCGATATTCCAAATATCTTTGAACGCTTAGGACTTAATATAATTTCTTTGAGGGGTTTGTTATTATTTGTCTCCTCTTGTTTAGCGCGCATGCACATATATATATATATAATACGCGTCATATTATTAAACATGCGAAGCATGTTGTATAATATATAATATATACATAGTAAGCATGCATATATAGAATACTATATTCTACCCGGATTGATTATGGACTTTTATTCTAGTTTGGTTCACTAGAGCCACCAAGTGAACCAAAAGGTCAAACCTAAGGTGCAAGAATTAAATTTAAATATAACTATTACATTTAAACCCGGGCTCCATTACAAACGGGTATTCAAGCGCTCCTTGCTCCTTTGTCTTCAATTCTTCAAAATTAATTCTAACTAGTCCTATTACAAAAACTATTTACAATAAATAGAAACCTTGATCAGCAGTCAAGGGGAAGTACATAGGAGAGAGATAGAATTTACATTAAGAAAAAATTAGAGAAGACGAGGTACGCAAACCCCATTTATAAAAACCCATACATTCAAGCATCCACTAAAATAAATTCAATCACACATTTGTCAATAGTCCATAATCAATCCCTATTTATTATCATACATATCTCTATATGTATCAATAAATAACATTCATCCCATTAATAATAAAATCATTCCATATATGCATTGATATCATTTAATGGGCAATATTAGTTAGTATAAAATTCAATTTCAACTCCAATTAGTTATCATGGAATTCAATTCCAACTCTAATTAGTTATCATGAAATCCAATTTCAATTAAAATAAACTTCTTTATTTTAATCATATTTCAAATCAAAATAAACTCTTTTATTTTAATTTATCCAATTTTTTGAATAAAATAAACTCCTTTATTTTTAATCAAATTCCAAATCAAAATAAACTCCTTTATTTTAATTAATATGGAAACCAATTTCAAGTTTAAAATAAACACCTTTATTTTTAACTTAAAATTGTTGGAAAATAAAATATGTTGAATCATATTCCTTATCAAAATAAACATCTTTATTTTTTAAGGAAACATGGAATCCTATTCCATATGTGAATAAACTCCTTTATTCTAAGAAACATGGAATCCTATTCCATATGTGAATAAACTCCTTTATTCTAGGAAACATGGAATCCTATTCCATATGTGAATAAACTCCTTTATTCTAAGAAACATGGAATCCTATTCCATATATGAATAAACTCCTTTATTCTAGTTAACGTAGAATCCAATTCCAAGTTCAAATAAAACTTTTAATTTTAATTATATTCCAATTCAAAATAAACCTTTTGTCTTAATTAAAAATAAATAAAATCAAAATAAATAAAATAATTTTACACAAACAATTATGCCCAATTAAATTATTCTTAACACATATCAATGTATATACAGAATCAAAACAATTAATAATTCGCACAAAGTTTGGCTCTTGATACCACTGTTAGGTTTGTATAACGCGAACATGCAATCAAATTACATTAATAGTGCGGAAGCGCGATAAAATCAGATTTTAAAATTTTATACAAACCATCACCATGATCTTTCTTTATGCACAATTATTAATTAAACGAAAGAGATGGAGAATAAGAATTATACCCTTGTAGAATTCTAGCTTCCTCAGGTACAAGTTCACCTCCAATTCCTTCGCGTTCTCCTTGAATTCCACCGATTAAATTCCTTCCTTTGATCAACGTTAGCCACCCAAGTGTTTGGCCTCTAGAGGTGATCCACCAAGGAATAATACTTGTTCAAGAAGATGGGTGTTGGCAAAACCCTAATTTCTATCTCTATAAAAATTGTAAGTACTCTCTACAATTCTTATGCAAGAGTGTGTAACCCTAATCTATGATAAGACTTCTCTTATTTATAGATGTAGGAAAACCCTTCCCTAAACTATTTAGGATTATGGTTTCTATTCTAATTAAACTCCTTTAATTAAATTAAACTCCTAATCCAATTAGGAATTCATGTGAGAGTACTTCTATTAATTAATTCTCAATCACTATTAGGAATTAAATAATAGTAATAGTAATAATAATAATAAGACTCCTCTTATTAATTTATATTTAATATTTCTAAAATATTAAATAATAAATATTAAGCTATTTAATTTATTCTATCTCCATAGACTAAATTAAATACACTTAACTTATTATTACAATTATGCCATTTACTTCTTAAATAAATATTTTCTTTTTGCGGTGTGACCCTTTAGGTTCTCCATATTAAACCGGTTGTGAATAAATCAATTAGAACAATTCTAATCTTATTTAAATAAATAAATTAAACTATTTAATTCATTTAAATAAATAATATTTATTCTACAATAAGGGTAAGCCCCTTTAGCGATCAACGACTTTCCAGATAATATAGATTTTAACATTAATCATAAAAGAACCTTTCAGTGCATAGTTATCGTACAATTCAATCCTTCTACCATACAATGTCCCAATTAAATATAAGACATGGAATTACTGTCAAGTCTTATTTTATTTAATTATATGTATTTCGATTCTGAAATGCACAACTCTGATTAATGTAAATTAGAAACTCTTTTCTAATTTCATTCTGCTTTGGCCAAAGACTTCTGAGTCGTCATTTATCGAATCACATAGGACATTCTCTCCTTTACTAAAAGTGGTAGATTCTTTGTTGATTATTCACCTATTTCCATGTACAACTTATTATACCCAATCATACCCTTTGATATACCCTAAAGGTCTTAAAGGACATGTCAAAGTATAATTCATCATACACAAGATACTATGATGACCTCAAGTCCAGGGATCACTTGTACTACTATCACTAGAGGAATTCCTATTGACAGGCGAGTAAAACTCCATTAGGTATTCCTTAGCGAGCCACGTTCAGTGAACTTATTCTCTAATAAGCACCTACATACTTGCTTTAGTGTCTCCACACAAATGATTATGAGATCAATCATTCTCTTCATAAGATCAAGCAACATATGTACTAATCTATCCGGATTCACTAATCCCCTTTTTAGTAATCCATCGATTAGGAACAATTTAAGTTTGTGAGCTATCTAGAATTTAGATCTCATTAACATGATCACCATCATGATTCTAAAAGCATTGCTCAAAACTATGGGTTTATCACATTTAATATAACAGCACCATGTAGATAATGCAAAATGCCTTTAACAATCGAATAAGATTACAAAGTATATGCTACATCATATCAAATATGATTGGCTTGTGTGCATACTACTTTCATATGATAACTAATTAGAGTTGGAATTGGATTCCATGATAACTAATTGGAGTTAAAATTGGATTTTATACTAACTAATATTGCCCATTAAATGATATCAATGCATATATGGAATGATTTTATTATTCATGAGATAAATGTTATTTATTGATGCATATAGAGATATGTATGATAATAAATAGGGATTGATTATAGACTATTAACCAATGTGTGATTGGAATTATTTTAGAGGATGATTCAATGAATGAGTTTTTTATAAATGGAGTCTGCGTACCTCGTCTTCTCTAATTTTTCTTAATGTAAATTCTATCTCCCTCCTATGTACTTCCCCTTGACTGCTGATCAAGGTTTCTATTTATTTTAAATAGTTTATATAATAGGATTAGTTAGAATTATTTTGAAGAATTGGAGACCAAGGAGCAAGGAGCGCTTGAAGACCCGTTTGTAATGGAGCCCGGGTTTAAATGTAATAGTTATATTTAAATTCATTTCTTACACCCTAGGTTTGACCTTTTGCTTCATTAGGTGGCTCTAGTGAACCAAACTAGAATAAAAGTCCATAATCAATCCGGGTAGAATATAGTATTCTATATGTGCATGCTTACTATATATATATATATTATATATTATCCAATATGTTTCGCATGTTAAATAATATGACGCGTATTATATATATATGTGCATGCGCGCTAAATAAGATGAGACAAATAATAACAAACCCCTCAAAGAAATCATATTAAGTCCTAAGTGTTCAAAGATATTTAGAATATCGAACGTCGCCTTCTAGCATGGTAAAGCGATAGAGTATTAAATATTTAATATAAGTTTGTTGTGCACACACAAGGCAAGTATTAAATATTTAAGATGTTGTTTTATCACATTTGATGCTTATTAAAGAATTGAACATTACTACTTTGTTGTGCATACACAAGGGCGGTCTTTTTCTCTTTACATATATGGAAGTGCTAGGCTGGACTTAACTTAGATCATTATAGTTCAGATGTGCACACACTTTACCATTATAATATAAGAGGCAAAACACAAGGAGTTATATAGTGATGTAATTGACAATAGTTGTCTATCTATTTATTTATATATAGTTTGTTGTGCACACACAAGGCTATATACATTTGAAATGGGATCCTTATTCTCACTAGCAAATTTTTAATTAGATTTGTTGAACTATATATTGAGGGTAATATAGTTTGATGAAAATAGTGGGAGATACCAATTTAAATAAAGACCTAATTTATTTTGGTAATTAATAAAATGAATGTATGCTAAAATATTGTTAATTCATTTACAGAATTTTACAATATTTAATTTACTATCACTACGGAGCATATTAAATGCTAATTAACTGGACTAAATAACACGGACTAATTAAGGAATTTGAGAATAGTTCTCAAGGCTGAAAAGCTATTTTATGTCCTTAATACGCCTATCCCTGCAATGGTTACAGATAATGCCTCTGAGGAAGAGATTGCTACTTTTAGAAAGTGACAAGATGATGCAACCGTGGCTCAATGCATCATGCTCGCATCCATGAGTAACGAGCTTCAGCGTCAGCACGAAACTATGGATGCTCCTACTATATTCCTGCACCTCAAGGAGTTGAATGGTAAGGAAAGTAGGACTACTAGATATAAGATATCTAAGAAGCTCTTCCGATCTAAAATGACCAATGGCACTACAGTACAAACATATATCCTTAAAATGATCAATTCGATTGAACAATTAGGATAATAAAGTTTTGTCATGGATGGAGAGTTGATCCAAGATTTGACCTTGCAATCACTTACAGACTCTTTCTCATAATTTATTGTGAATTTCCACATGAATAAGCTATATGTCAGTCTGCCTGAGTTGCTTAAACATGTTGAAAACTGTAGAAAGTCACTTTCTAACCAAGAAAGACCAAATCTTACTGGTAGGGGCCAAAGGATCTTTTGAAAAGGAGAATAATTCAAAGAAGGTATAAGAAAAGGCAAAAAGAAAGGATAATAAGAACAAAAACTGATGCGGATAGCAAAGGAGTTTGCTTCAATTGCAATAAGCCTAGACACTGGAAAGGAAACTATAAGGAGCATCTTGTAGAGGCTAACCAGAAGAAGCTTAGTGAAGCTTCGGTTATAGATATAGGTTTGTTCATGATTAAAATAAATCTTTCTATAAGTCAAGGTTCTACTCGGGTATTGGATACCGGCTATAGTTCTCACGTATGCAATCCAATGTAGAGACTAAGCAGAAGTAGAAAGCTAAACAAAGAGTAAGTAATCTTACGTGTGGAGAATAGAGCAATGGTTACTACATTAGCTATGACGCCCCCAAATCCGGGTCACCTGAGCCACGGACCTGGTTCATCACAATCCAATACCAAAATGATACAATCGATAACTTATAGCGGAATAAAGGAATATTTACATTGATATAACATAAATAGACCTGTCCCAAGTCTCGAAACCAATACTATTACAAAACATAACATAATACAAAAGGGTAAATATGTTTAATACACGACGTCAATAATAAGTCTTAATACAAACGGTAATTCTAGAACAACAATTTACAACTACTCCGTAGCTTTTCCCTTCCCCTTATCTTTTCCTGAGCTCTCGCCACGTGCCGCACTAACTGAAATGTTTTTAAGGAGAGCAAGGGGTGAGCAACAATTTGCCCCGCAAGTATAATAGCAATGAATAATCACATGAATAACTTTATAGTTCACAGGAGTAAAAATTTATCTGAACCAAGGAAATAAACAACTTCTTTTTATCACCGTTATAGTGGCCACTAAGGACCGAAGGATTTCTGAAGTATCCAAGGATCTCAAAGTTTCCCGAAGAAGGGAACTATTCAATACTGAGGGTGCACCAAGGCACAGAACTCTATTCTAGAATTACTGGAAATTCATCCGATAATCCACAAAACTGGTACAATAGGTGATCAGCCTAAAATACCTGGCGTTATGCATAAGCCTTACATTTTCCATTTACCCGCGTGTCGGTTTCCCGACGTTTATACAATTTCCCCTGCTGTGAGGGTTGTTCCACTCAGCTTTACATGGGAGTCCAGACCAAAACAATTTGATCGGACAATTTTACTTAACAATAATAATAGTTGGAGGACTTTAACCTCGCTTTAGTAACCAAATCAATAAGTGTCTAGCTGAAACAATTAGCCTTGACATAGCTTTTTAAACAGTCTATGGAATAAAGAACTTTAAGGTTCAACAACATGCATAATAGCATTTAAAAATATCTTGAATGAATAAAAATTCATAATCTTTGGAATCACACAATATATAACATTGCATGAAATGGGCTTTCATTGCAATACTTGAATAGAAGTATGAATACTAGCACATTAATTGCTAAATTGATAAGTAATTTGAACGGAGTCAAGAAGCTCAATAAGCTTGCTCAATAAATAATATTTGCTCGATAGATAAATGAATTCGAAACTTGCCCAATAAATGAATCGAGTAAGGAAACCTCGCACAATTAAATAGGAGTTGTATGAGTTAGGAAACTTGCCTTGTACGTGCGTTAATAACTTGACGTTAATCGTCCGTCAACAAAATATCCTACATAGTTTATTAAAATCGTCATAAATATTTGTCACAAAAGAACTAGGTTCATTACAGTCATCACATCATTAAAATACATTGATTGCCACTACGCTTACCCAGTCGGGGGTCGGGGGGCAGCGCCCCCTGGAAATCCAAGCGTAATTTGTAATCCGTTAATTCAATTTACGCCTTAGGACAACATCGTTTAGTTCGACACGGGTATAAATTAGGCACATAAAGCTTTAACAAGATATAAGCGTTTTTAATCATTTTGTACAAAAATATAAGTTTTAGACTCGCGGGAAAAATTTACTGGGTCCGACCCGATCCGGCCCGACCCGACCCGGTCCAGCCTGACCCGACCCGGACCAGGCGCGGAACAGCGGCATGCAGTAGCAGTTCTGCAGTTCCTGCAGAACCGCGAACTGGTAGACTCTCGCCCGCTTCAGCTCCTATATCTCCCTCTATACTCGATCAATTCGGTCCGTTACGGACTCTATGGATTCCTAAGACATGAGGCTATAATATATCAAAAATTCAAGATGACCCATAAACACTAACACAGCCAAATCCTTAGCCAAAGCACAACATTGATGCTCTGTTTTTTCGCAACCATGAAATATCTCACACAAATGGCTACTGTGACTTCATTTAAGCATCATTTTAGTTCATTCAAATTGGTATATCTTCACAACTGATAGAAGTACAATATTCCAACAACAAACCATCAAAATAATCACAACATCCAGGCTTTATTGTCCTCTAATTGTCCGAAGGTCCAAACAGTCCATTAATGTCCATTATCTTCCTCCTTAAGCTTGGGTCCGAATCATTCTTTGTTTTTGTTTCACTTTGAAGGTGTTAATGGTTTATATAGCTTCTTAAGAACCTCCATGATAGATTCAACACAACCAACAACAACAAAAATTAACAAAATCCATCCCGCAAGCATGAAAGCCAAAAAAACTCATGAAAACTTCAATGGAGAAGAAATAGGTTGTAGTTTGATTACCTCTCCTTGTTAGCTTCGGGTAGGTTGAGATAACTTGCTAGGCTGCTCTTCTCCTTGCTCGTTTCTGCTGAAGCCTCTCTTCCTCTTCTCCTTGCTTGCCTTCTACGTCCTTGCCGCACACACACAACACACACGCACACTTACTCTCCCTCTAACTGCAGTGAGCTTCTTGCTTAGCAAAATAACTCTCTCTCCCTCTTAAGTTGCTAACAGTTGGGTATGGCTGGAATGGAGGAGGAGAATGAGCTGAGGGGGATAAGAAGAATGCTTCGGGAGCATATAGAATGTATGGGTATGCAGGAAATGGTTTACCCGAGCCATTGGAAATGTTATTTAGGCAAAGTGTTAACAGCCCCATGAATTGTGTACTGTGCATGTTTATTCTTTTCCCCCCAATTGGCTCTCAATATACACGTGGCCTTCCCCAATTGGTTTGAGGCTTAAATGTCTCACCAATTAATTCGAATATACAGATAAATATACCCGAATATTCCCACTTTTGTACCAAATTTGGTAAATAACTCTACCCAAAATTATAATGGGTACTCCCATAAATTATTGGAACACGCAAAAATATTTATTATGGGATTTGTCCATTTATTCGGAACACCCATAATATACATTTCGGATACAGAATAAATCACGTATCAACTCCAATAAAATTTCTGACACTTGGAAAAATTATTCCTCAGCATATATGCCTCATCTAAATTAATAAAAATCGAAATAGACGAAAAAGTTTGGGTGTGAATAGTGCTTGTGAATAGTGCCTCGGGAAGCGGGTCCCGCTAATAGTGATTTTATGAATTTTTGCAAAATCGATATATTCACTCTAACGACACAACAACACATAAAATTTAACATATGCACATTTTCTAGGATGTAACACAATTCTAACCACGTAGTATAGATTAATATAAAAATAATAATAATAATAATAATAATAATAATAATAATAATAATAATAATAATAATAATAATAATAATTCATTTTATTCATACATAACTCGGGTTACAAGGAAATCTAAAATTCCCGATCGTTACATTAGCCGTAAGAACTTATAGTTTAGCATTACCTACGGGCAGGTCTATTAAGTTAATAAGTTGTTATTATGTTCCAGTTCTCTTTAGAAACATTATTACTTTCGTTGTTGGACAAGGAAGGTTCTGGTATTATATTTAAGAACAATTGTTGTTCTATTTATAATGATAATGTTTTGCTTGAAACTGGAAGATTACTTGATGGACTTTGTAAACTTGACTTACATGAAAAATAATTTTGCAAATTGAACAAACTAGTAAAAGAAAAAGAGATGATCATTCAAAGAGTTGAATATGTGTATTAGATGAAATATAAGTCTGAATCATTTGAAAGGTTCAAAGAATTTAGAAGTGAAACAAATTGACAAAGTATTAAGATTCTTTGATCAGATCGATGAAGGAATACTTGTACAATGAGTTTCTAGATCATCTCAAAATGGTATTTTCTCATAATGGACGTTTTATGATACGCAATAATTAATTGGTATATCTAAAAGGTGAAATTGTACCTTGTTGGACATGGTGCGGTCCACAATGATTTTTACCGACATTCCAGTATCCATCTGGGATTATACCCTAGAAACGACTGTTTATCTGCAAAATAAGGTAACCTTAAAATCCGGCCTCAAGACTCCATAAAAGTTATGGATAGTGAGGATTCCTAGTCTTAAGTATGTTAAGATAAAGGGTTGTCCAGCTTATGTGAAAAGGTTTCAAAAGGATAAGCTTGAGACAAAAATCTGATAAGTGCAGATTTGTGGAACTTCCTAAAGTAAGTTTAGGATAAGAGTTCTATAATCATACTAAGCAAAAGGTGTTTGTTGCGAAACACGTTGCCTTCTTGGATAAATATGTGTATCATTGAAGGAGCTAGTGGGAGGATAATAGAACTTGAAGGAATTCAAGAACCACAAAGCATTTTAAGTCAAATCAAGGAACATGTAGATAGACCTATTATACCACAACCGAATCGTAAATCTAGAAGAGTACCGAAGATATCTAGGAGGTATGGATTCATCATAGAGGATGATGATGAGGTACGCATCATAGAGGATGATGATCCAATTATATACGATGAGGTTATGAGTAGTGGATACTCAGAGAAGTAGCAGATGCCCATGAAATCTGAAATGGACTCCATATATGAGAACCTAGTATAGACTCTGGTTACTCCACCAAAAGGCCAAGTGCCTATAGAGTGTAAATGGGTCTTTAAGAGAAAGACTGAAGCAGATGGTAAGGTGGAGACCTGTAAGGCCAGAATGGTGACAAAAGATTTCAAATAATGGCAAGGAGTTGTCCATCATGAAATCTTCTCACCAGTAGCTATGATCAAGTCCATTCGGATTTTACTTGTGATTGCAGCTTATTATTACGAAATCTGGCAAACTGGATGTGGAGACGTCCTTCCTCAATGAAGACTTGAGGAGAATGTATGTATGATACATCCAGATGGATTTATTTCAATGGTTGAAGCAAATCAACTATATGAGCTACAACAATTCATTTATGGATTGAAGCAAGCTTCTCAAATATGGAACATTCGTTTTGATGAGATAATCAAAAGAGTTTGATTTTATCAAAAACGAGAATGAACCTAGTGTGTATAAAAGGGTCAGCGGGAGCGCTGTGACATTCCTAGTATTATATGTTGATATACTACTAATAAGGAATGACACACTAATGCTACAATCAGTAAAGATAAAATTATCTAAACATTCCTCCATGAATAACTTGGGAGGAGCATCCTATAAATTGGAGATATAAATTTATATAGCTAGATAGATTAAAAATGATGCTCGACTTAACCCAAGGAATGTATATTCATTCGATGCTAAAGGCGTTTAGCATGGCAAACTCTAAGAGATGTCTCATGATGATGAGTCATGGAGTGTATCTCTCTAAAATTGTCTCCAATTGAAAGAGAGATCACATGAGTTACTATCATGTATGCAATGAATATACAAGGCCTGATGTTGATCAGTCATATTCTAGAGAATATCACTGTAAGACAGTGAAAAATATCTTTAAGTACCTAACCGGTATTAAGGATGTGATCATGATACATTGTGGGTTTGAATTAAAACTAGAGGGCTAAACAGACTAAAGTTTTTTTTAGACTGGCCAAGATAATAACAAATTCACTTTCGGGTAAATCGTTACCTTGAATGATGGTGTAGTGAATTGAAAAAGTTTCAAACAGCAAAGAGTTGTTGGTTTAGTGACAAAGATAAAGTATATAGCTGTAAATGAAGCTACAAGTTGATTGTTTAGATGAAAAGTTCATTACAGAACTAGGAATTGTTCCTAAGTCTCTCATCTGGATTCAAACATGTGTTGCAGCACTTTTATTTGATTAGAGAAATCATTGAAAGAGAAGAAGTCACTATAGAGATAGTGGACTCTCAAAAACAACATTTCATATCCATTTACTGAAGCTTTATCCAACAGCAGGATGATCGTCACTTAGAGAAGAAGGGTATCAGATACCATGGCGATTGACTTTAGTGCAAGTGGGAGATTGAAAGTAGTATGCACACAAGCCAATCATATTTGATATGATGTAGCATATACTTTATAATCTTATCAGTTATTAAAGGCATTTTACTTTATCTACACGGTGCTGATATTTAATATGTGATAAACCCACAGTTTTAAGCAATGCTTTTAGAATCATGATGATGATCATGCTAATGAGATCTAAATTCTAGATAGCTTAAAAATTAAAATCGTTCCTAATCGTTGGATTACTAAAAAGGGGATTAATGAATCCGGATAGATTAGTACATATATTGTTTGCTCTTATGAAGAGGGTGATCGATCTCATAATTATTTATGTGGAGACACTAAAGCAAGTATGTAGGTGCTTATTGGAGAATAAGTTCACTGAACGTGGCTCGCTAAGGAATACCTAACAGAGTTTTACTTGTCTGTCAATAGAAATTCCTCCAGTAGCAGTACAAGTGATCCTTGGACTTGAGATCATCATAGTATCTTGTATATGATGAGTTATACTTTGACATGTCCCTTAAGACCTTTAGGGTATATCAAAGGGTATGATTGGGTATAATAAGTTGTACATTGAGATAGGTGAATGATCAACAAAGAATCTACCACATCTAGTAAAAGATGTGAATGTCCTATGTGATTCAATAAATGACAATTCAGTAGTCCTTGGCCAAGGAAGAATGAAATTGGAAAGGAGTTTCTAATTTGCATTATTTAGAGCTGTGCATTTAAGAATCGAAATACATATAATTAAATAAAATAAGACTTGACAGTAATTCCATGTCTTATATTTAATTGGGACATTATGCGGTAGAAGAATTAAATTGTACGGTAACTATTCACTGAAAGGTTCTTTTATGATTAATGTTAAAATCTATATTATCTGGAAAGTCGTTGATCGCTAAGGGGGCTTACCTTTATTGTAGAATAAATGTTATTTATTTAAATGAATTAAATAGTTTAATTTATTTATTTAAATAAGATTAGAATTGTTCTAATTGATTTATTCATAACCGGTTTAATATGGAGAACCTAAAGGGTCACACCGCAAAAGAAAAATATTTGTTTAAGAAGTAAATGACATAATTGTAATAATAAGTTAAGTGTATTTAATTTAATGTATGGAGATAAAATAAATTAAATAGCTTAATATTTATTATTTAATATTTTAGAAATATTAAATATAAATTAATAAGAGGAGTCTTATTATTATTATTATTACTATTACTATTATTTAATTTCTAATAGGGATTGAGAATTAATTAATAAAAGTACTCTCTCATGAATTCTTAATTAGATTAGGAGTTTAATCTAATTAAAGGAGTTTAATTAGAATAGAAACTCTAATCCTAAATAGTTTAGGGAAGAGTTTTTCCTACATCTATAAATAAGAGAAGTCTTATCATAGATTAGGGTTACACACTCTTGCATAAGTATTGTAGAGAGTACTTACAATTTTTATAGAGATAAAACTAGGGTTTTGCCAACACCCATCTTCTTGAACAAGTATTATTCCTTGGTGGATCACCTCTAGAGGCCAAACACTTGGGTGGCTAATGTTGATCAAAGGAAAGAATTTAATCGGTGAAATTCAAGAAGAATGCGAAGGAATTGGAGTTGAACTTGTACCTGAAGAAGCTAGAATTCTACAAGGGTATAATTCTTATTCTCCATCTCTTTCGTTTAATTAATAATTGTGCATAAAAAAAAGATCATATATGGTGATGGTTTGTATAAAAATTTAAAATCTGATTTTATCGCGCTTGTGCTATATTTATGTAATTTGATTGCATATTCGCGTTATATACAAACCTAACATAAGAAGCATATAATTATGGTCTTCTTTATTTGTAATAGGACTGAAGTTGTAATGACTTTGGAAATAAGAATAAAAGAACTGGGAATTATTATGGAAATTTATTATTTGTGTAATTTACTATTAAAGTTAGTGGATTTTAAGGTTGTATGCGAGTTCTTAAACTCATACTATTATGGTAAGTTCGTGACTCATAGTAGTATGGTAAATTTTTGGACCCATAGTCGAATGGTAAGTTCCTGATTTGTTCTAGAACTCATATTACTATGGCGAGTTTTCAAACTCATATTATTTTGACAAGTTCCTGAACTCATAACGTATAGTAAGTTTTTTGAACAATTTTTATAGTATATTATCAGACAATTAGTATTATTGGCAATATTTAGAAAGTTCTGACGAGGAAATGAGTTATCTAATTGAGCGCCATTTTTAACGGAAGGCCCCCTCGTTTTGGGAACGATCTGGTTGTCAATATTGTGAGTCTATAATATTTATACTCGGAAGGATTTAGTGTTGGATGTGAGTCACATGTTGGTATCAAAGCAAGAGGTAGAGACCATGTTGCGATCCAGGGATGAACGTAAAGAATTTGTTGTAATGTCTGTAATAGACTAGTTCAACCAATAGAATTATTGGTAGATTTTATAGAAGATGTGTATTATGATGCACCGAATCTATTGTAACGAGTATAGGAATTTTGAGGCATGGCAAGATGTGTCAGCTTTCGGTTGTAGTATGTCACATCAGGACTATTACAGTGACGTTCACGTGGCTATTATCTTTTCACCAATAGAGCTGTTAGACACATTTTCAACTGACCTTCTCCTTAGTCTTAAGAGATTTGGCAAACTTTCTTAGGATCTTCACTCTACGAATATTGTCATTGTCAGCCCATGTCAGAACTGATGTACTCTACGATCTTCCTAATCGTAGAGTTTGAGGATCGTCGTAGAGTACCTGTCGTAGAGTACCTGGCTAGGCAGACTATACGTTTTACACGAAACTTCAGTGTGCTCTGTGATGCTTCTCTAAGTCTTCATTTCTTCAAACGATCTTCAGTTTTGCTCTAATCATTTGATCGTTGCTTGTACTTTTAGAATCTTGAGAAATGACTTGACGATTCTGCAGGCTTAGAAAACTGGAAGTTGTAACTCTATGATCAGTAAGCTCTACGATCCACAACAGACTTTACGAGTTTCAGCAAACTCTACAATCTTCAATATACTCTGCAATCTTCAATATATTCTACGATATTCAATGTACTTTACGATCTTCGACCATTGTGTTCTACGATCTTTTAGCAGACTTTACGATCTTCAGCTTTATGACAGATATGTTCTATGATCTCCAACTGCTTGCTTTACGATCGTCTATTGACTTAGGATCTATACATTAGATTCACTCAATGGAATAGATCAACCTAACAAGTTTGATCTTCTAATCTAAGTTCTTTTACACCATTTTCATTATAATGACTTTACAAAAGTTACTGGTTATAAATATACATTATATCATCATCAAATCCAAAATATGCATTGTACTAACAGGCCCTTAAAAACCCCAACTAGGGGTGGGCGCAGGTGCACCTGTGCTTGTGGGTCACACTTGTTCTCACTTGCCTCGCGTACTGAAATGTCCATAACTTTCAAACTGAGAAGAATTAGAAAATGCTCTACCCCAATCAGGAAAGCTCTCTTCGAGGCCTTTGCAACGGTACACAATTCGACTATGTTGGGATCTGGAATGAGGGAGAAAATAGGAAAGATCAATCCCTTACATACACTAGACAATCCCTTGTCCTTCCTTTTTGCACTCAGGTATCCCAAGTATGTGTGTCCTCCAATTAATCACCCTAGACTTTATAATCTTTGTTTTGACACCATTGACTTGTCGTGGATTGACATTATTACCCTCTGTCGCACAATTAAAGAATACATTCAAATTTTGGGTGTCTATAATAATATTTTTTTTATCTCTTCTATTAATTGTAGTTTAATGCTTACTTGATTTTACCTTCATGTTTCGTTATTGAAATACATTCGTATTATAATTTTTATGTAACTTTTAAATTAATTAAGAAGTTTGGATAAATTATTGTTAATCTGTGAATTTTTTGTAGTCTATGCTCGCCGATATTAATTTTAAACTTACTACATATAAGGGAAGAGAAATCAAAATCATAGTTAATTTTAATTGTACTTAATTGATTTATTTTTTGAATTATCTACACCAAATGAGTGACATAGTTTGAGTTATAAAAGTAGAAAATAACTTGTTATATTTATTAATTGTTTAGTGGATTCAGATTCCTAGATTACTTTCTCATAAATAATTTTCATCTTCTAATTAGTTTATTTATTGTTTCAATTATAGTTAATTAAATTCTCCATATTTATTTCTATTTCACTTGTAATAAATATTAAGGATATTTTAAAATTAATCTAATCTATGTGATTCAACTTGTAGTTGTGAGTTCTTTAATTTTGATATTGTGCACTTATAGTACTTAAAATTTTTACATCAATGTGAATAATGAATGAGGATATCTATAGCCAAAATTGACTAGGTTAAGCCACATATTCCCCATATAACATTTATATTGACTCCAATTTTTACAATTTTTTTTAACATTCATCAAATATAATCATATGTCTACAAGTTTCTATGCTTTCAAAGATATTTAGAAAAAAAATTACACGTCAGAATGTTTTACACGTCAGAATGTTTTATTTTTAGAAATTTAATAGTATTAAATTCAATGTCTTTAAATTTCTAAAATGCAAAATAAAATAAAATAAATTAAGCCATGAATTTCTCAGGAGCTTGTACCAAAACATAGGAGAGAGGGGGGTTTTAGGGTAGTAACAAATTAAAATCACCAACTGTTATGCAAGTTTAGAAAACTTCTACTTACATGAACAAGTAAACTACAAGCCAGTTTTCTTATTAGCTAGCTGCACAAAACAACATTCACTCACTCTAGTCTTCTTCCTCATCTGTAACAAATTTTCCAGTCCCCGGATTCAATGCTGCGAAGAAGAAGAAGGCGACATTGAACAACACAAGAGGTTCGATTTCGCTGATTGGAATTCCAGTCTCAATGTTTAGCTGAGCCAGAGCACCCTTCCCTGTTATAATCTCTCCGATTAAGGAGAAAGCAATTCCCAATTGAGCCAACCTTCCCACAAAGAGCTCATTCGACTTTGTGAATCCGAAAAGTGGACCTGTAACATTCAAAAACCATGCCCACATTTTTAAATAAAACAAACAAATTATTCAAAAAAGATGAATAAAAAAACAACATTTTAAAAAATATACATTGCACCATCTCACACGATATGTATTGAAAAGTAGAAGGTTAATGAGACTCTCATTTTAAGATGGATGAAATATCACACAAACTATACATTTTTTTAGTCCCCAAAATAGAAGTGTTTTTCAGGCTTAGTCCCCTAATAATTTGTGCACATATTACATCCTCAAACTATTCCCTTTTTTTAAATGCATTTTCCAACATATAGTAGTAACTTTTCACGTTTACTCACCAAACTGTAGTTTTTTTTTTTTTAAGGTTTACTCCTCAATCTATAGTTGTTTTTCATGTTTAGTCCATTTTAATTGCTCTGATTTGTAAGGCTAGACTAAGATTACAAAAACTATAAAATAAGTCTGAGGATGAAATACAAGAAAAAAAACAGTCAGGGGACCAAACATATAAAACAACTATAGTTTGCAAAATAATGAAGAGATTATCCCTAATTTCTTTTACTTAATTTTGTTCATGTGCCCTTCCTCGTAGAAGAAGGTTTTTGTTTAGAAACGAATCTTTTTCTTTTTCATTTGTGAAAATAAAATCTAGTGTGACACACTAGATAAGATCTATAGCTGCATGCAAAACGAGGTAATTTAAGTTAACAAATGTCATAATTGTACAATTTGTATTTATTGGGTGTCAATTTATTAATAAACGTGTCGCATTAATTAAAACTGCATCGTTTTACATGCTACTATAGATAATTTATCTAATGTCTCACGCCAGATGTTATATACTTTTCGGTTATTTGAGAAGTTTGTGTACCTCCTTCTTTCAGACCCAATGCTGATCTGATTCCTTTTCCCGGAGCGATGACAGCCCCCTTGATTCCGGTGGGAGGATCATCAACGAACTGACCACGGTCTCCCAAAGCTCCAATTGCTCCAAGTAGAGTGAAAAGGATGAAGAACAGAAGAAGAGGCTCAGCTTCATAAATCGGAATTCCGGTTTCCAAATTCAGTTGTGCTAGAATTCCTTTTCCTGTTATTGCTTCTCCCAACAAGGATGCCTGCAAATCTTCAACTCGTGTGGTTAAAAAAGAGAGGGAAACTTATAATACAAAAAAGCACACAATTAGTTAATGAATCAAAATAATGTGAGGAAAGAATACAGTAGTACGTGTTAGAAAATCATAGTTGTATGACTATTGGTCAGCTAAAAACTAGGACAATGACGCATAAACTACCGATAGTGATTCATAAACTACGGATAGTGATTCAAGACAGTTCATTTGAATTGTTTATATAAACAAGTTGCATAATATATAACAGAATTTTAGACAACGTTTGTTATACAAATATTATATAATTGTAATTGTCTGCTATATAATATAATTTGTTTATATAGAATACCTAAATACACCGTCCATTTTGAACCCTTCGGAATCAATACTTATAAACTATGTATTAAAAATGTAAATATAAATAACTATCTCTATAAATAAAGTGGCTTTAGAAGCCGCTCAAGCCATTTTGTGTAACTGCGTTGCAAGTTTTTCTTCCCTGTTTGCCCTATAGATTTATATATACTAGTATTTTTGTCTTCTTTTTTTTTAAAATTTTTTTGTCCTTCAATTTTAATAAATTTCTATTTATATACTGTTAATTACACACGTAACATGTGTGCCATATAAACTAGTATTCATAAACATTCTCACATCCTCCGACCTTTAACCAAGTGTTAGTTTAAAATTAAATTACTCCATATACAAGGGTCTTTGGATAATTTTAAAGAGTGATTTATGATTAATGTAATTTGATACTAAAAGTTCAATTTCCCTGCCCAGAAAGTAGAAACTTATGTGACCGGAAATAACAACTAGCCTTGTTTATCTATTAATTCATCAACTTTTAGTCTGATAGAACTGATATGTGTGTCGCTGATGTAAATTTACATTTTACCCTCGGGTGTATGATAAAAGGTGAACTCTTAAAAAAAATACAATTCAACATAGTTTTCCGGTGCTAATTCACTGAGCATTTCAAACACAAAATTTCTCATTATTTATGATGCATCATTTGTTTAATCACCCTACACAAAGTTAGAACTCAGCTAATTTTGTTTGGTTGTACATCATTTTTTTTTCCAGATTTATGATGTAAGATGACAAATTTGTGTAGAATTATAATTATGAAATATATTAATACACAGAATATTTGGATAGAATTATAAGAATGTCTTATTTATTACACATTTTTTAAAAAAGTTTATTATTAATACTTACCCACATAATTGATAATAAAATAATTAACATAAATATTTACAATATATATATTTTTTTTCTTTTTTTTTAAAACATTGAGTAGTACTATATATGCCAAAACTTTCATACCGACTTTAAATTGCGAATTACATGACTACATGGGCTAGTTTATTATCAGAAGGGGACCCGTCACATTACATATTTGTTTAAAAAAATTTATCAACATTAACCGACCATGCTCGCAACACAAAGTCGTGGTATATAAGATCGTGTATATATTATTTGCGTTAAATAAATTATATACGGTTCCATCACAAAAAGACATTATATTTGTCCATGATACGTGATCAACAAGACAATATTAAGAATTCTATCTACTAAAAGTCTAAAAAACTCCACCCATCCCTTTTATATGTTTTTACGTAGAGAACTTATATTTGTGTTGTAGCACTCCAGTTTTACATCAAAAAATATTAAAAAAAATTGTCTGTATATAAAGAATTAAGTTACTAACAATAGTACTTTCAGTCATGACCTTTTAGGTGAGCTCGTGGTGGGCTAAGATGACCCAATGAGATATTATTGAGCTAGTGGTTTAAGCCTTGTTTGGATCGATTTGATTCGATTTGGACTTGAGATATGACTCAAGATTTATTCTGGATTCCGGATTTTACCCGGGTTGTTACATATTGTATCAGAGTCGACTCTCAAAAGCTCGGGTCGGGTCATCCGATCGAATTACCGGAGTTGGGAACACGAAAGCTTTTGGTATTATGCCATAATCGAGATAGATCCGAAGGTGGGGCCATGAAGTCAACCGGTATTTATTCCACAATGGCTAGAGAGGCAGAGATTTGTGATTGATTCTGACGAACTCTCGAAAATTTGGGTCGGGTCATCCGATCAAGTTGCCGAAGGTGGGGACACGAAGGTTAGTGGTATTATCTCACAATCGAGAGAGGTCCAGAGGTGGGGCCATTAAGCTAGCCGGTATTATCCCACAATGGCTAAAGAGGTAAAGATTTGTGGCCGGAGGTGGGGCCTAGTCGGTATTATTTCACAATGGCTAGAGAGGCAAAGATCTGTGATCGATTCTGACGATAACGTCAAAAATTTAAGTGGGGGAGTTTGTAACACCCGAGTCCCACATCGGAAGATATGTAAAAAACTGTATCTCTGTATAAGGAATTAAGTTACTAACAATAGTACATTCAGTCATTGGGCTAGTACTTTAAGTCTTATTTGGATGAATTTGATTCAATTTGGATTTGAGATTTGACTCATTTGTTCTGGACTCGAGATTTGACCTGAATTATTACATGTCTTGAATTGTTACATGTGCAATTGTGCTCTAATTTTATAAATTTGTGTCATGTGTTTAAATGTTTGTGTACTGACCTATCAAAAAGTCAAATATAACTTTCATTTTCGAACACAAATTGTAAATTAAGTCAAACAAATGAAGAGGGCTAAGAAGAAGAGATTTACTCACAGCAAAGCCAATCATGGCCACACGACCAACAAAGAGCTCATTTTGCTTGGTAAAACCAATACCTCCTGAGGTTCCAAATATACCATCTTCAACCTTTGGTTTAGGCTCTGGAGCCTATACATAAAATTACCCATAAATTAAAGAAACTAAATCAGAACATATATAAAGTAAGAAGTAAATATCTACTTTAGAGAATTCAAAAATTAAAAATATATTTTTTAAACGACTTTCAAGGGAAAAATTTTTTTTTTTCCAAAAAATCTCATCATTTGTTAGAAATGTAATATTTGTGGCATAATAACATTCATTTTATAGTACTCCTTTCATTTCAAAATATAAGATCATAATTGACTTTTTAAAGTCAACTTAAGATATTTTTCAACTCAAAACTAACATAAATTAATTCTTTTGATTTGAGTTAATATAATGATGAATATTATAAATTATCTAAACAATACTATTCATTGCAAGATTTTTTGTTTCACAATTTTTAATGAATTAACTCAATTTTGCTAGAAATGTAATACTAGTGGCATAGTAACATTATTTGCTAGAAATGCAAAACCGGTGGCATAATAATATTCACTTTATAGAATAAAAATAGACAAAGTTTTGATAGATTGTACAATACAATCCATCAATGTACTGTCAAAATATATCTCAAATTTTAGAATGGATAGAGCAATTACCTTCTTAACAGGAGCTTTAGCTTTTGATTTGAAGAGAGCAAAAGTTGTGAATGGTGATGAAGAAGAAGAAAAAGATTTGGAACTAAGAGTAGGAGGCAATAAAATGTGAGAAAATGGCTTGGGCTTAAGTCTTTGAAGTAAAGGTTCTGATCTTTTCAAATGGTCAACTGAATGGCCTGAAGAAACAGAAGTACTAGACATGAGCAGCATGATTTGAGCCATTATAATTGCAATGGCTAGCTAGCTAGAAAGATAGAAGAAGAAAAAAGAGCACAAAGAATTATTAGTATAGACAAATACAATGCAGTTTGTTTATTAAGAAATAAAGAATGTGTGTACAAGAAGAGATGAGAGTTTTTATTAAAGAGAGAGTGTGGATAGGATCTGAGAATCTTGATGGGTGTATATAGACTGACCACGTCTATTGTGTACCCTCCTCTGTTTTTTTTTCCCATGCCTATGGAGATGGGAGTAATATTTTTGTGGCTTAAGTTATCAATACCCAAATGAGATCTCTATGAGCGTACTAAGATTTGTTATAATAAACTTGGCACAATTTTGTAGAGGGAACATGGTATTTGTGGTCTTAATGCAAAACAAAATTTGCATCATTTCAATTTGCAATGGAGGCAAATGGAAGAAAATTGGAACTCAAATATAATTTCTAATTTCTGGATAATAATCCCTAAATTTGAAAATATAAGATTAAATTTGATTTTTTTAAAGTCAATTTAAAAAATTTCAAATTCAAAACCAATATGATTTTATTAAATTTCAGTCAATTCAATTATAAATATTGTAATCTATCTAAAAATAGTACAAGTTACAAGATTTATTATTTTTAAATTAAATAAATTATATCAATTTTAAGTTTGAAATTGGCTCAATTTGACTTTAATAAGTTAAACTTAATCTAATATAAGTATTATAGTAAATTTTTCAGTTTTAAATTTTATATTGGGAAACCGATATTCATGAAACAATATATCTAAGATTTTAGCATTCGTTATAAAAATTGATTGACTAATTAGTTAATTAATTAAAAAACCAAAAGTTGAATGAATCTTTTATTTTGGAGAAGAGGAGTACCTAAATAGTGAAAAATGAATTCATTTTGAAAAAGAATTTAAGTTATTTTATTTATTTATATCTACCAGATAGTTTTTTTTTTGGCTAAATTGTCTACCATATAGTTAAACTCATCTCGATTGCATTTCTTAATTTAATTTAATTGAGATAGTCTGGAAATGAATCGCATTATCGCATATGACGATTAAAAGGAAGAAAAGACATAAAATTGATAGAATATGTTCAAAACTCAAAACTCAAATGAGACTTTCATTTTGAAGGCGAATGCATGTATAAATAATATTTTACTTTTTTTTTCTTATTGATGGCATAAAATGACATAATATTCTTCGGCTCATCATCACAATTTTATGATCATCACTATTAAACTTAGCTCTTAATAAGGTAAACATAGAACAAATATATTTATTCTAAAACATTATAAAATTTTTAAATACGGCTCTTTTGAGGGAAAGAATGGAATAGCAAGAATGAAATTCATTTTCGAAAAGGAATTTAAGCAAGACCCAACTGAGTGAAGTGAGGCATTACGCATTGAACTCAAAGAAACTTTCTTTTCTCCTGTCCAAAAAGAAAATAAAAATAAAAATAAACTCTACTATCTTTCTCCTCCACTTTGTGTGGTGATAATAACAACTAGAATACTAGCTGTTTTTCCTTTTGCCATAAATTATATGTTCAGACAAAACCTCAAAATGTCTTTCGTCATATAAATATATGTGTGGAGTTTTATTTGACATGTCACAGCCAAGATGTGGACATTGAAGCACCTAGAATCATCCTGTATTTGGGCTGGAATTTTATAGATCTCACAATAGATAAAATTTGGGATAAGAAAAGCCTATAACCAAGCATTCAGTCCAATACAAAGTTTCCCGATTCAAATGAGCCCATTAAGTTAAGCAATTATTACTAGCCCAAATATTACTATTGATTAAAATATTAAATATGACAAGTGATAAATGCACATCATTTATCATTCTTTACACTCTACTTTAAGGTATAAAATGATATTTTCTTTTCACCGTGCCCTAATAAAACATGAAGTGTATTTATCATGGATAATACTTCTATATATAGACAGTAAATATTAATCCTAGTTAGATTTTTGACAAAATCTTAACTATTTTATTTTTCTCTTGTCAAGAAATCCTAGCGTTCATTTTAAATTTGAAGAGGACTCTAATTTTGGAGAGACCCTTCTCTAATCTCTTTTTTTTTGGCACTTTCTCTTTTGGTTAGTATTTTACTTTTACTTTATATGAGAGTTTATTTTTCCCTTTATGTGCGCTTTTATTTTTTCCGGGAGATGATTGATTTTTTATTTATTAGAAGTTTCATCTTCTCTTGTGAGATCATTTTTTCTCCATTTTGAAGGTTTTTTTTTTGTTGGGAGAACTATTTTCACCATTGTACTAAATGTCGACTTTACATCTTCAAGTTCAAGTATGAAGTTATTAGCGACTTGTTATTTCGTTACTTGTGTTGAATAATTGTTTAAACTTGTATATTCTATTGAATTTTATGGGATTTGACTGTATTTCAGGTATTTTCGATTTTCACTAATTATTATTACGATTGACCCTCTTTCTGATTTATCATTTGTTAATTAATTGAAAAGAATTTTATTTGTAATCGTTCTACTTTTGTAATACTTTCATCATTGTAATATATTTCAGCTTCAATATATTTCAGTCATTTAGACTGTTTCAAAAATAAAATTAAAATTTACACTTCATTAATAATATATATGTATAAACAATAATCTTTAAACTTTAATGAGGTATTGTAATCTTGTTATTAATTGTATAACTTTTGTCTTTTATAAATATTTTTATAAAAGAATTAATTTCTCACAGATGTATCACGGATGTATCACATAGGATTATTAATAAAATTTTATTTTGCCGATAAAAAAAATAGAGTGAAAGGCAAAAAATTTTTTATTGGTGATCATAAAACTTTGATCCAAAAGAGATCATGGAGTTTAGTACTGACAGCTGCGATCAAACAATTTTTCAAAAAAAATTATACATCATTACACTTCCAATTTTCTACTCACATTACTTGATAACACAACATCCTGCGCTGAAAAGATTAAAAGTTGATTCTAGCAACATCATCTTCAGAAAACATAACAAATTTCCTTTCTATCATACTATGATACTCCAAAACAAATTCGATATGTAATGTCACCTTAAAGCCATTCAAACCTATTAAGTTGAAAAATTTCTATCGCCAACTCAGAAATCGGATCGGTATAATAATCTTACTATGTTGCATGGACTTTACTGCATCAAATTTCCCAACTTGCTATGCTCTGCTCCCAACTTTTTAAGAATATATTTATATAATATTTAAAGATAGTATATAATATTTAAAGATAGTAAGTGTTAGAACTTGCATGTTTAAATTTGATCATAAAAGTAATTAATGTGTATTTGTACCAGTAAGTTTTGTAAAATCGTTAATGAAGATTTGATGTACAAGAACTTAGTTTAGAAAGATCAAGTATATTAGGATGATCTTATTGAGTAAATCTGATGTATAGTCAATAGGATAAAATTGATCGTAAAGTTACTCTGCCTACTCGTAATGTCAAGATGGATCGCAGAGTCAACTTGTCTTCATAAAGCATCAGATAGTTGATCTCAGAGACTCTAGCAATGATCACAAAGTTCACTTCAAATGTTAAACTAAAGATCAGCCTATAAAGTAAACAAATGATTGTAAAGCCAAGCAAAGATCATTGTGTGAAGATCGAACGTAAAGAACTCTCTAAAGTCGTAAAGCGTCTCGAGAGTTGTTCAGAAAATACAAGATCGTAAAGTCAGCTCCAGCTTCGTAAAGCAAATCCTCGTAGAGTTGATCATAAAGTTCATTCGTAGAGTTCTACACTATTCGGAAAGAAATCCCTGTTGGAGAGTAGGACGTAGAGTAAACTCTACGATTCATCATCTTCATAGAGTTAGTCAGTCTGATAACATGGCTGACATTAGAGCATTGCTGATTGAAGGTCCAGATACATTCATCAAACATCCTTAGTTTAAATCGAAGATTAGAAGATGTGTCTACCAACTAATTTGCTGAAAAGTGACAACTCACAAATGATAGGTGAGATTGCAGACTGATGTGACAAACATGTCAAAAAGGAAGCTAACATAGTAGTTTAAAATGTCAACATCAAGGATCCTAGGATATCTGAGCATTAAATGCACTAACGGGAACCTAGCAATGGAAAAATTTCCAGCAGATTATAAAAGGCAACAAAGATTCAAATTCAAAGGATGAACTCTGATCAAAAAGCCTAAGCTCTGCCAAAGTTTAAAGAATCAACTCTACGATTTTGAACATCTAGTTCAAGCTGCTAAGTACCTTAAAAAGAGAAGCATATTGCCAACTTAGCAGCACCTCTCAACAACAGCAATCAATCAACAGAGGACTGAGTGTCCTGGTCTTAGTGATCAAACTTCCAAGTCTGAGTAACTTGAAGGAATCCTAGGGATTCAGAGGTCTGAGTGACCGAACTGCCGAGACTAAGTGACTCGAAGGAACCTAAGTGGTTCAGCTGTAAAGATCTTAGTGATCTACATCCTTAGTGGATTGCCTACTTGTCGAAGTAGAAGAGCGGATTAAGAGTTATTCAGTCTCCAAACCACTTAAAAATCTTGCATGTGTCATTTAGTTTTCTGCTACTACTTACTGTCATATTATTAATACTGTTGGTGCGACTTTAAAACCATAACTAAATTCAGAACTAAGATTTCTCATTAATCTTTAAGGGGATTTTCAAAAATATATTCCACTGTGCTTAATCAATCTGAGTAACAAATTATTTGGTAATATCCTTCATTAATAAGTCAAGTTAAATTTTTTAAGAAAAAGATTTATTTAGCCCCCCTTCTAAATCTCTAAGTGCCTCTGGGAAACAAAAAGTGGTATCAGAGTAGGTTCTCACTGTAGACACCCGAAATTTTGCATATATTTTTTAACCTTGGCAGGAGCAAAAGAGTCATTTCAGCCAGAGGACGAGATATTCGAACAGAGGATTTCGGGGCTCAAATCAAAGTACACGAAGCTATCTCAACGATCACTAAGTGACAAACTACGCGAAACATGACGTTGGACCAGTCGGTATCCTTGGGAAGATCCATTTCTACTTTTTTCTTTATCTTCCTGGACCCGGAATTGGCCAAACCTTATGTCATTGCGTAGCTCTCGGAAAGAGCTTTCTAGAATTGTAAGGAGTCTTATTAATGTTATTACTATTATTATTATTATTATTATTATTATTATTATTATTATTATTATTATTATTATTTAATTTCTAAATGGTTTATGAATTAATTAATATAAGTACTCTCATAAGTTTCTAATTGGATTAGGAGACTAATTAATTAAAAGAGTTTAATTAATTAAATAAAACCTTATTCCTAAATAGTTTAGGAGGGTTGCTTACATCTATAAATAAGAAAAGTCTTATTATGGAAAAGAGTTAGACACACTTTCAATAGTTGGGAGAGTACTTACAATTTCTATAGATATAGAAACTAGGGTTTTGCCAATACCTATCTTCTTGAATACATATTATTCCTTGGTGGATCATCTCTAGAGGACCAAATACTTGGGTGGCTAACGTTGATCAAAGGAAGGAATCTATTCGGTGAATTTCAAGGAGAACGCGAAAGGATTTAGAGTTGAACTTGTACCCGAGCAAGCACGGTTCTACGAGAGTATAATTCTTATTCTCTATCTTCCTTTGTTAATTAATAATTGCGCATAAAGATCAATCCTGGTTATGGTTTGTAAATTTTAAATTCTGATTTTGCCATGCTTCCGCTGTTTATATGTAATTCGATTGCATGTTCATTGATATTACAAACCTAACAGTGGTATCAAGAGCCAAACTTTATGTGAATTATTAATTGTTTTGATTTCGTGTATGCATGGGTATGTGTTTAGAACAATATATTGGGCATAATTGTTGGTATAAAATCTTATTTTTGGGTGAAAAATTCGAAATTCGCGAATCTGAAAAAGCTGAAAAACGGATTCTGCCCAGCGGCGCAGCATCGCCGGTAAAATAAACAAAACCAGCGACGCAGCGCCATGCAACGCCCGAATGCAGTTCATTTGCAGCGTCGCTTCTTAGGAAATAATTTTTTTTTATTTTTTTATTTTATTTCATTAATTTCAAATTAAGATAAAAAGTTTATTTTAATTGAAATTATTTTTCATGTTTTTTTCAGTAATTCTAAATTAAAAATAAAGGAATTTACTTTGATTTGGAATTGGATTAGAATAAAGATGTTTATTTTAATTAGAATTGGATTCCATGTTAAATTAAAATAAAGGAGTTTATTTTGATTTAAAATTGGATTAAAATAAAGGAGTTTATTTTGATTCAAAATTGAATTTCATGATAACCAATTAGAGTTGGAATTGGATTTCATGCTAACTAATTAGAGTTGAAATTGGATTTTTCACTAAATAAATTAGAGTTGAAATTGGATTTCATGCAAACTAATTTTTTTCGTATTGGATTTCTTACTAACTATAATTACCCATTAAATGATATCAATACATATATGGAATGGTTTTATTATTCAAGAGATGAATGTTATTTATTGATGCATATGGTGATATGTATGATAATAAATGGGATTGATTATGGACTATTGACCAATGTGTGATTGGATTTTATTTTTTAAGGATGCATGAATGAATGAGTTTTATAAATAGAGTTTGCGTACCTTGTGACGCCCCCAAATTCGGGTCTCCAAATACCCGGATCCGGTCATCACGATCCAACATAAACATCCACCTATAACAACATATGGTATCTAAAGTGCGGAATAAAATAAACATACGTTGTTCATTACAAGGTGTTACTAGTCCCAGAATACAAATAACCTTAAACACATACACAATCCATACCCTAATAGCTATCAGGGATTAAATTACATTACGGAAGTCAACTACACATAATTTTATTTTCTGTTACATGAAGTCTATCATTTCATCTTTTCTTTCCCTTTGTTCTTCCCTGACGTCTCGGGTTTAGCTGCAATGAAGTCATGATATAGCAAGAATGAGCAACGAGTTTGCCCAGCAAGTTTAAAGTGCAACAACAAAGATAAATCATGATGAAGGGATATTAAAGGAATTTCAACATTTGAGAAAATAAATCAGAAGCAAGAACAATAATGGCTTTTAGAAAAATTGATAGTCAAATAGACGTTGAACGATAACTTCCAAAGGAGTCAATAGCTGGTTGACCCTCTGGTTACTGGCTACAGAATAACGTACTTGAGGGGATCAGCCTCGCGTACCCTATGTATATGCATAACATTTAATTCTGCTATTTGTACCTTATATACGGTACGTGGGGTACTCCCCTATAAATAAAGGGGTGTTCATACAGTCTAAGAATCCTTACCATTGATTGGTTTGGATAGCTTTTATAAATTTTCACATAATTGTCTGACCGAACAAGGGTTCAGACTTAACCATGAGTGGTTTATAAATTCCTGAATTTAAATATGCGAATTCAAATGCTCGAGTGTGAATGTCAATAAATATATAGATGTGGAATAATTTTAAAAGTAATTAGACCACTTAAAACATGCTCGGAAATAAGATTCAAGCTTAAAGAATAACTTGCAACAATATATACCTTTTTGCACGAATTAAAACAATGCATAAGGTTTAAAAGCTTGCTCAAGGTAACAGTTGAGTAAAAAGAAACTTGCATTCGATATATTGAAGAAATGCAGTTAAAGAACTTACTCAATGTAAAAATTGAGTAAGAAGAACTCGCAACAATGTAAGAAGTTTAGGGTTAGGAACTTGCCTGCTTGCTCAGCTACAGATAAATTCTAGCTTTAATTAATTGATCTCGAGTGACCTATCATTGGATAAAGTCGGCTTATCAATTATTATGACATGATTGTAACTTGGCACGCTTTACTATACCATTTACTTAGCAATTAAATCATTCATCATCCATATTTAATTACTATTTAACATTAGCTAAACAGAAATTAATAATCTTTAGCTATTAACTTGATGGTAGCTAATCATGATTACTTATTCTTTGGTTTCCCGGATTTATTACCATTATCTGTCCCTGAACATGGTTTAACAATCCTTATTTATTATGATAATAATTATTTCATTACCTTCAGTCATACTTAATTATTATCAAATATTATTTGAATAACAATTAAATATTTATTATCTTTATTTATTATTTATTGATAAATAATAAGTAATTATTTATTAACTTTACTTATACTTAATTATTATTTAAAATTAAATAATAATTAAATATTTATTACCTTTATTTAATATTTACGGATAAACAATAATTAATTACTTATTAGCTTCATTCATACTTAACTATTATTTAATTAAATAATAATTAAATATTTATTTTATTTATTATTTATTGATAAATAATAAATATTTATTTTGTTAACTTACTCACGCTTAATTATTATTTAATATTAATTAATAATTAAATAATAATAAATAATTACTTTATGGATTTTAGTTAATTATTATTCATTACATAATAATTAACAATTAGTATCCTTATTTATTATTTAGTGAAAAACTAAAATAAAATAAATAATTAATTAATTGATTAAATAATAAGTAGCTATTCGTTATCTTTATTTATTATTAAGTAATAACTAACTATCTTTATTTATTATTTATTGGAAAAATAATAAATAATCATTTATTAACCTTATTACATAATAATTAAATGTTTCTTATCGTTATTAATTATTTAATATCAAATAATAAATAATTAATTTATTGATTTCACTCATACTCAATTATTAATTACTAATTAAATATTTATTATCTCCAATTAATTATTTTCAGTAGTGTTTCATTAAACCAAACAATAACCAATAATATTACAAACAACAGTGTTAGTGGTTGCATTTGTGGTATATTAACACTAATCAACATGGGAAGGGTCTTTTGACCTCACACTGCCCAACCCCAACCGAGTCGACTGACTACTTGACTAACCCATCAGCACTGAGGTGCCTCAGGGCGCGGCTGCCGCTCGCGCGGCACGCAGGCACGGCACCCACGAGCCATGGCGTAAGTCCGCCGCTCGGTTACAACAACCACATAACAGCCACACCTAGTATAACAAATGCTAGGATTTTCTTATTATTAGTTTCACAGTTCGCTAAATCAACAAAACAAGCAAGGTTAACCAGCTAGTTCTTACTGACACTTCATCAAACAGTTTGCGTGCATATTAACGTTTCAAAAAAAAATACAGTGATTACATGATACCACAAACCACAATCCATCCTTGTAACTCCTGGCCTTGTCATGGCCCTCATACACAAATTTCCCATATCAATTTAGCAACCAAAATCAATTAAAACAAACAAGGAATTCCATACACAGATTCCTCCAAACAAAAAAATTATCGACAGAATCAATTACAGAAAACAGAGGGAACACACAGCAGTTTAGGCCAAACTAGACCTCCTCTTATACCTTAAAGTTGGGCTATGCCGAGGTCGATTCTTAATGGCTGGCCTTCTTCTCCTCCCAAAGTACACAACGTAATTAGAGGGCATTCGCCCCACTACCGACCCCTCCGCTGAATCGCAACTCACCGTTGGTTTCCCCTGTCTCCCTCTTCTCTCTGAAATTGTTTCTCTTTAATTGAAATCTCAGCAGCTCGGTTTAAGGCTCTGGATATCCAATTTATAGAATTTCGTTTAACCAACTAGCTGGGTATTACCCCAATTAATTGGGTCACTGACCGTCGGTAGGAGGGAGGCGGCGACTGACGGTTCACTCCCAGCCCATCAACCCAGCTGTACCGTCGAATCTTCGAGCGGCGCCTCTCCATCGGTCGAATTGCCGTTAGCTTGAATCCGTTGGTCCGTTCGCCGAACGCTCGGTCGTCCATGGTTCTCCCGCTTGTCCGCCTCTCACCTTGGTTAACCCACTGGTCGTTGCCCCTTCCAGTCTGTGCCGTCGGCCCCCTTCACCCCCTCACGTGCCGACGCAGACCTGCCGAGCCTCTTGTCTTCCCTCACTAGTCGTCTGATTGATTGAAGACTTAGGTTGCTAGGTTTCCATCAAATATTGCTCTGCACCCAATTGATTTGCCGGCGTGGACCTTTTCCCCAAATTACCTACCGGTTTTTCCCCAAAACAATAAGGGATGGATCGACCCGAATGGAAATGGTTTAACCTGGCTGGTTTAGAGGTTGGGCTCAGCTTATAATTGAGTTTGGCCCAGCAGGGAATAAAAATATGGACTCAGCCCAATAGGAAATAAAAGGAAATTTGGGTTCAACTTAGGAGAAAAGAAATGGGCCAAGCTAAATAAAAGGTTAATGACCCAATTCAAAATTAACCACATGACATTTCTAATATTCTAAATTAAATAACTAAACTAATTAATTAATTATTTAAAATATTTATTTTAAACATAATTCTTTATTCGAATTATTTAAATCCTGATAATAATAAAATTACTTATTTAATTACCCCAAATTTTCTTGCCAATCCAATACTAGGATTACTCATCAATTTATTCAAACTGTTAGTGAGTCCCCATCAAGTCACAGAAATTTATTGGACCATGTATTAAATAATAATAATAATATCTACATGGATCCACTTAAATTTGTAAATTTAAATAAAACGACTTTCATATATCGAAATAATTTGATACAAAGTTTAAGAAAATCCCTGGACATTACATCCTCTCCCCCTTATAAAAATTCCGTCCTCGGAATTTCAATCTAAAGTTACTCGAATAGCTGAGGATAATTCGCTCTCATTTTCTCTTCGAGTTCCCACGTGGCTTCTTCCACCGCGTAATTTCTCCAGAGAACTTTAACAGAATGAATAATTTTATTTCTTAGCTTCTGCTCTTTCCTATCCAGTATTTGAACAGGAACCTCCTCGTACGATAAATCCCTTTCAACTTGAATTGGTTCATAGGAGATGACATGTTTGTAATCTGGCTTATACGGGCGCAACACTGATACGTGAAACACGTTGTGAATGTGCTCAAGTTCAGGAGGTAATGCTACCTCGTACGCCACCTCGCCTATTTTTCTTAATATTTCAAAAGGTCCTATGAACCTAGGGCTCAATTTGCCCTTCTTCCCAAAACGGATCTTCCCTTTCCAGGGAGATACCTTCAGAAACACAAAGCTACCAACTTCAAAGTCTCGTTTTTTGACGATGTAAGTCGGCATACTTCTTCTGACGATCTTGAGCTGCTACTAACCGCTGTCTTATTACTTTAATGATTTCCACGGTTTGCTGTACCAACTCTGGCCCCAACAATCTCCGTTCACCAACTTCATCCCAACACAACGGCGTTCGACACTTCCTTCCATACAACGCCTCGTACGGTGGCATACCAATGCTAGCATGGTAACTATTGTTATAGGCGAACTCTACTAGTGGCAAATGATCGTCCCAGCTGCCACTTAAGTCCATCACAACTGCCCGGAGCATATCCTCTAGGGTCTGAATTGTTCGCTCACTCTGACCATCAGTCTGGGGATGATATGCCGTACTCATTCTTAACTGTGTTCCCAGTCTCTCCTGCAGACTTCTCCAAAAATTTGACGTGAAGCGCGGATCTCTGTCAGACACGATAGATACCGGCACTCCATGACGTGATACTATTTCCTTTACGTAAAGTTTCGCCAGCTGTTCCAATTTGTACCTGATCTTGATCGGTAGAAAATGGGCAGACTTGGTCAACCGATCTACGATCACCCAGATGGCGTCTAGACCCTTTTGAGTTGTCGGGAGTCCTACCACAAAATCCATAGTAATGTGCTCCCACTTCCATTCTGGAATCTCCAAGGGTTGCAACAATCCGCTCGGCCGTTGGTGCTCAGCCTTGATCCGTTGACAGGTCAAACACCGGCTAACGAACTCTGCAACTTCCCCTTTCAAATGCGGCCACCAATAATGTTGACGAAGATCTTGATACATCTTGGTGCTTCCTGGATGTACCGAAAACCTTGTATTATGGGCCTCCTGCAAAATCTCTTCCCTTAAGTCTGGTACGTAGGGTATCCAGACCCTCCCCTCGAATCTCAGCAATCCTGTGCTGTCAACCTTATACTTCGAGGCTTTTCCCTCCGATAACTGTTTCTTAATGTCAATGCATTCCTCGTCAAATTCTTGAGCCTCCTGTATCTTATCCAGTAGAGTTGGACCTACCGTCACGGCGAACACCTTTTCGTCCACCTCCATTGGATACCTAACTTCCAGCTCCAGACGTTCAAAGTCCCGTATCAACTCCTCCTGGACTGTCAGCTGCATCAATTTCACCTTGCCTTTCCTACTTAAGGCATCAGCCACTACATTTGCTTTGCCCGGATGGTACAGAATTTCACAGTCGTAGTCCTTGATCAATTCTAACCATCGGCGTTGCCTCATGTTCAGCTCCTTTTGAGTGAAGATATATTTCAGACTTTTATGATCTGTATATATCTCGCACTTCTCCCCGTATAGGTAGTGCCTCCAGATCTTCAAGGCGAAAACCACCGCTGCTAACTCCAAGTCATGGGTCGGGTAACCCTTCTCATAATCCTTCAGCTGACGTGATGCGTACGCCACTACCTTGCCGTGTTGCATCAACACACAGCCAAGACCCTTGTGTGACGCGTCGCTATACACTACAAAGCCTCCAGTGTTGTCTGGTAAGGTCAACACCGGTGCCTGGCTAAGTCTCTTCTTCAATTCCATGAAACTTTCTTCACACTTCTCCGACCAAACAAACTTAACTGTTTTCCTGGTGAGATTGGTCAATGGCGATGCTATCTTGGAAAAATCTTGTATGAATCTTCGATAGTATCCCGCTAATCCCAAGAAACTCCGGATCTCTGTTGGCGTCTTCGGCTGTTCCCAGTTGATAACTGCTTCTACTTTTGCTGGGTCCACCGAAACACCATTCTTGTCTATGACATGACCCAGAAACTGCACTCTCTGCAACCAAAACTCACACTTAGAAAACTTTGCATACAATTTCTCCCTCCTGAGAGCTTCTAATACAATCTTTAAATGTTCAGCATGCTCCTCCTCTGTCCCTGAATACACCAGGATGTCATCGATGAATACGACTACGAATTTATCCAAGTATTGCTTGAACACTCTGTTCATCATATCCATAAATGCTGCTGGTGCATTCGTCAATCCAAAAGACATTACCAGAAACTCGAAGTGCCCGTAACGAGTTCTGAATGCAGTCTTCGGGATATCTTCTTGCCTCACCTTCAGCTGATGGTAGCCTGTTCTTAAGTCGATCTTTGAAAAGTACTTCGCTCCCTTGAGTTGATCGAATAGATCGTCAATTCTAGGAAGTGGATACCTATTCTTAATCGTAACTTTGTTCAACTCCCGATAGTCGATACAAAGCCTCATTGAACCGTCTTTCTTCTTTACAAACAGAACTGGCGCTCCCCACGGGGACACGCTCGGTCTGATATAACCTTTATCTAACAGCTCCTGCAGTTGCACCATCAACTCCTTCATCTCTACAGGTGCCATTCGATACGGCGGCTTCGATATTGGTGCGGTTCCCGGTGCCAAATCGATAACGAACTCGGTTTCCCTATCCGGCGGCAGTCCCGGAAGTTCATCGGGAAAGACATCGGTGAAATCTCTCACGACTGGTATTTGACTCATCTCATCCCCGACCTGACGAGTATCGACCACATGGGCCAAATAACACTCGCAACCTTTCTTCAGTAATCTCCTTGTTTGCATCATAGTAAGACAACAAGATGGTTTTGGTGACTTGCTGCCATAGAATACCACCTTCGACTTATTAGAAGTCTTTAGGTGTACACATTTCTTCTTACAATCAATGACTGCTCCGTGAATTGATAGCCAATCCATTCCCAGGATTACGTCAAACTCTCCCAGTCGAATTGGTATCAAATCCACATTGAGCTTAAATCCTCGTACTTCAGCACAACAATTCCTATGAATGCATTCTACGGGGATAATTTCCTTGTTGGCTACTTCTACGCTCATAGGGTGTTCTAACTTTTCACAAGGTACATTTAACTGACTAGCAAATTCTTCGGAAACAAAAGAGCAAGTAGCACCCGAATCAAATAGCACATATGCATTTATATCATTGATTGGGATGATACCTGACACCACGTCTTTGGATTCCATGGCATCCTGCACAGTCATGTTGAACGTGCGGGCTGTTGGCCTGTTGGCTTGACTGGATGGTGGCCCGTAGTTCAATCGGTTGTTGTTTCCACTGTTGTTGTTGTTTCGGTTGCCACTCCCGGCGTCGCTTTTCTTCTTCGGACAATCCCTCATTTGGTGGTCGGGTGCTCCGCATGAAAAACATCCCCCCTTTGGCTTATTCTGACATTGGGGAGCCATGTGCCCCGGCTGTCCGCAACGATAACACACACTCCTTCCCTTCATACATTCCCCGGTGTGGTTCTTGCCGCAATTATTGCACCTGCCTGGTTTCTTTGCCTCCCCTCCAGACTGGTTTCCTCCGGGTTTATTGCTCCCGAAAGATTGGCTCTCACTCCATTTGCGCTTATTGGGGTTGCTGCCCCCGCTGCTCCCTGCCTTCGGGCCCTCATGTCCTTTCTTCTTCTCTTGGTTGTATTTGGCCAGGGCCTCACTGCCACCCTCTGCAATGATTGCCCTCTCCATCAATTCTGCAAATGTTCTGATTTTCAATACCGCCACAGAACGGTATAACCATGGTTTCAACCCTTGCTCAAACCTACGAGCTTTCCTTTCCTCGGTGCTGACTTGATGAGTTGCAAACCGTGCCAACTCATTAAACTTAGCTGCGTACTCAGCCACAAACATGTTCCCTTGTTTTAGTTCCAGGAACTTGATCTCCATCTCCTGCTTCATGCTCTCTAGAAAGTAATTTTCCAAGAACATTTCCTTAAAGCGATCCCAAGCGACAGTGCCTTCTTCCACTCGGCCTCTGTTGGCCTTCCACCAGTAGTTTGCCTCGCCTTTTAACATGAAGGTAGCAAAACTCGTTTTCTGTTCCTCTGCCACCCTTGCCACCTCAAAGACCTTCTCTATCTCTTCTATCCAGGTCTGTGCTTCTATTGGGTTAAGAGTTCCCTTGAACTCGGGCGGTCCGACCAATTTGAAATCTTTAAAGTTTGCCAGATGATGCGCTGGCTCAGCTGCTGCTTGGGTCCCTACAGGTGGTGGTCTGGATTGCATAGCCTCGGCCAGCATTTCCGCGAACATTCGCATAGGGTTGGATTGATTTCCAACTTCGCTTTCTGATTCCTCAACCTGTCGGTTTCGTGGTCGTCCTCTTGGCGGCATGTTTGGATAAGGAAAATCCGCTGACTTTTACCTATAGTTTTATATTTTACAAGACATGTTATTAAAATAAACAATTAAAGATAAAATATCTTATCAATACATTGATTTAAGTGAAACATCTGCATTTATATTCATATACCACCGTTTGTTACAAGACGAAACCTGTGGCATACTGCTATAAATGCGCCACTGTGTCCTACCAAACATCCCCTAAAACAAAAAGTGGGGAATGATACTGCCCATCCTCTAAGGCAACAAAAGTTGGGGTTTGACTACTACCCCAACAAGAAAGCAAATAAAATGTTTCACAATACAAATATGCATACGTCCCTAATATAACAAAAGGTGGGACTGACTGTACTAGCAACTAAACCACCATCCTATCCCATCACTGTACATCATGACGGATCCGAGCCTGCTGGCCAGAAGAGAATGCTCCATCCCCGATCCTGCGACGAACAGAGCGACTGGATTCCCCTACCTCAGTCCGGGGTCTCCTGTAAGCTGCATCTAGGGCATGGCCTAGGGTCTCTATCCTCACAACTCTGGCCTCCAACTGGTCCTCCAGCTGATCAACCCTCCTGGCCTCCTTGGCCCAGGCCTCCCTGACGCGCATCCTCGCAGCCACCTCCAGTCCAGCCTCGAACCTCATAGCCTCCTGTTTCGCCCTCAGGTGGGCGATCTGCAGGTCCCTCTGCTCCAACCTCTCTCTCAACTCAGCATTTCGGGCCACTAGCTGATGTAGCAGTGGTCCGACCTGCTGTGCTGAGGACTCGTAGCCCTGCAGCTGTACCTTAGCCACCCCTAAATCATGCTCGAGCTGGTAGGCTAAGTCTCTGTACTGGTCCTCCATAAACTGATGGGTCTGGTTTTGCTCCTCCAAATGAGCAATCCGAGCCTCCAACTCCTCATTTCTGTCAGTCAACCCCTCGATGATATCATCAGCAGTGGACCCCATGCCATCAATATCAGCAGGTGGCTCCTCCCCCTCGGCCTCGGGATCCTCCTCCTCAATATCAGGGTCCTGACTACCGGACCTCATCACCCCACCTACTACTGGCTCTGGTAGCTCCCTATGGTAGTCCTCCTCCGGCTCGGACTCCTCCTGTAACAATCCCGGGGCAATAGGAGCATAGCCCACCAGCTGCTCCGCCACTACCGGTATGTCTATAAATACCTCCTCCTCACGGGCTCCACTGGTCTCCCCTACAGCAGCCATCCTACAAACACACAAAAACTAACATTAGTACAACAATAAAATATATTCATTGAAGAAATGAAGTTATATTTCATTGGGTAATACTCGACTCGATGAATTCCCCAATTCATCAAAACCACATATGATAAATCTCCTCGATTTATCTCCTAACACTCGATACGAGTTTACTATGAAGGTTATATCCTAGGTTTCGCGATCCTAAAGTTTATAACCTATGGCTTTGATACCAACCTGTGACGCCCCCAAATTCGGGTCTCCAAATACCCGGATCCGGTCATCACGATCCAACATAAACATCCACCTATAACAACATATGGTATCTAAAGTGCGGAATAAAATAAACATACGTTGTTCATTACAAGGTGTTACTAGTCCCAGAATACAAATAACCTTAAACACATACACAATCCATACCCTAATAGCTATCAGGGATTAAATTACATTACGGAAGTCAACTACACATAATTTTATTTTCTGCTACATGAAGTCTATCATTTCATCTTTTCTTTCCCTTTGTTCTTCCCTGACGTCTCGGGTTTAGCTGCAATGAAGTCATGATATAGCAAGAATGAGCAACGAGTTTGCCCAGCAAGTTTAAAGTGCAACAACAAAGATATATCATGATGAAGGGATATTAAAGGAATTTCAACATTTGAGAAAATAAATCAGAAGCAAGAACAATAATGGCTTTTAGAAAAATTGATAGTCAAATAGACGTTGAACGATAACTTCCAAAGGAGTTAATAGCTGGTTGACCCTCTGGTTACTGGCTACAGAATAACGTACTTGAGGGGATCAGCCTCGCGTACCCTATGTATATGCATAACATTTAATTCTGCTATTTGTACCTTATATACGGTACGTGGGGTACTCCCCTATAAATAAAGGGGTGTTCATACAGTCTAAGAATCCTTACCATTGATTGGTTTGGATAGCTTTTATAAATTTTCACATAATTGTCTGACCGAACAAGGGTTCAGACTTAACCATGAGTGGTTTATAAATTCCTGAATTTAAATATGCGAATTCAAATGCTCGAGTGTGAATGTCAATAAATATACAGATGTGGAATAATTTTAAAAGTAATTAGACCACTTAAAACATGCTCGAAAATAAGATTCAAGCTTAAAGAATAACTTGCAACAATATATACCTTTTTGCACGAATTAAAACAATGCATAAGGTTTAAAAGCTTGCTCAAGGTAACAGTTGAGTAAAAAGAAACTTGCATTCGATATATTGAAGAAATGCAGTTAAAGAACTTACTCAATGTAAAAATTGAGTAAGAAGAACTCGCAACAATGTAAGAAGTTTAGGGTTAGGAACTTGCCTGCTTGCTCAGCTACAGATAAATTCTAGCTTTAATTAATTGATCTCGAGTGACCTATCATTGGATAAAGTCGGCTTATCAATTATTATGACATGATTGTAACTTGGCACGCTTTACTATACCATTTACTTAGCAATTAAATCATTCATCATCCATATTTAATTACTATTTAACATTAGCTAAACAGAAATTAATAATCTTTAGCTATTAACTTGATGGTAGCTAATCATGATTACTTATTCTTTGGTTTCCCGGATTTATTACCATTATCTGTCCCTGAACATGGTTTAACAATCCTTATTTATTATGATAATAATTATTTCATTACCTTCAGTCATACTTAATTATTATCAAATATTATTTGAATAACAATTAAATATTTATTATCTTTATTTATTATTTATTGATAAATAATAAGTAATTATTTATTAACTTTACTTATACTTAATTATTATTTAAAATTAAATAATAATTAAATATTTATTACCTTTATTTATTATTTACGGATAAACAATAATTAATTACTTATTAGCTTCATTCATACTTAACTATTATTTAATTAAATAATAATTAAATATTTATTTTATTTATTATTTATTGATAAATAATAAATATTTATTTTGTTAACTTACTCACGCTTAATTATTATTTAATATTAATTAATAATTAAATAATAATAAATAATTACTTTATGGATTTTAGTTAATTATTATTCATTACATAATAATTAACATTTAGTATCCTTATTTATTATTTAGTGAAAAACTAAAATAAAATAAATAATTAATTAATTGATTAAATAATAAGTAGCTATTCGTTATCTTTATTTATTATTAAGTAATAACTAACTATCTTTATTTATTATTTATTGGAAAAATAATAAATAATCATTTATTAACCTTATTACATAATAATTAAATGTTTCTTATCGTTATTAATTATTTAATATCAAATAATAAATAATTAATTTATTGATTTCACTTATACTCAATTATTAATTACTAATTAAATATTTATTATCTCCAATTAATTATTTTCAGTAGTGTTTCATTAAACCAAACAATAACCAATAATATTACAAACAACAGTGTTAGTGGTTGCATTTGTGGTATATTAACACTAATCAACATGGGAAGGGTCTTTTGACCTCACACTGCCCAACCCCAACCGAGTCGACTGACTACTTGACTAACCCATCAGCACTGAGGTGCCTCAGGGCGCGGCTGCCGCTCGCGCGACACGCAGGCACGGCACCCACGAGCCATGGCGTAAGTCCGCCGCTCGGTTACAACAACCACATAACAGCCACACCTAGTATAACAAATGCTAGGATTTTCTTATTATTAGTTTCACAGTTCTCTAAATCAACAAAACAAGCAAGGTTAACCAGCTAGTTCTTACTGACACTTCATCAAACAGTTTGCGTGCATATTAACGTTTCAAAAAAAAAATACAGTGATTACATGATACCACAAACCACAATCCATCCTTGTAACTCCTGGCCTTGTCATGGCCCTCATACACAAATTTCCCAAATCAATTTAGCAACCAAAATCAATTAAAACAAACAAGGAATTCCATACACAGATTCCTCCAAACAAAAAAATTATCGACAGAATCAATTACAGAAAACAGAGGGAACACACAGCAGTTTAGGCCAAACTAGACCTCCTCTTATACCTTAAAGTTGGGCTATGCCGAGGTCGATTCTTAATGGCTGGCCTTCTTCTCCTCCCAAAGTACACAACGTAATTAGAGGGCATTCGCCCCACTACCGACCCCTCCGCTGAATCGCAACTCACCGTTGGTTTCCCCTGTCTCCCTCTTCTCTCTGAAATTATTTCTCTTTAATTGAAATCTCAGCAGCTCGGTTTAAGGCTCTGGATACCCAATTTATAGAATTTCGTTTAACCAACTAGCTGGGTATTACCCCAATTAATTGGGTCACTGACCGTCGGTAGGAGGGAGGCGGCGACTGACGGTTCACTCCCAGCCCATCAACCCAGCTGTACCGTCGAATCTTCGAGCGGCGCCTCTCCATCGGTCGAATTGCCGTTAGCTTGAATCCGTTGGTCCGTTCGCCGAACGCTCGGTCGTCCATGGTTCTCCCGCTTGTCCGCCTCTCACCTTGGTTAACCCACTGGTCGTTGCCCCTTCCAGTCTGTGCCGTCGGCCCCCTTCACCCCCTCACGTGCCGACGCAGACCTGCCGAGCCTCTTGTCTTCCCTCACTAGTCGTCTGATTGATTGAAGACTTAGGTTGCTAGGTTTCCATCAAATATTGCTCTGCACCCAATTGATTTGCCGGCGTGGACCTTTTCCCCAAATTACCTACCGGTTTTTCCCCAAAACAATAAGGGATGGATCGACCCGAATGGAAATGGTTTAACCCGGCTGGTTTAGAGGTTGGGCTCAGCTTATAATTGAGTTTGGCCCAGTAGGGAATAAAAATATGGACTCAGCCCAATAGGAAATAAAAGGAAATTTGGGTTCAACTTAGGAGAAAAGAAATGGGCCAAGCTAAATAAAAGGTTAATGACCCAATTCAAAATTAACCACATGGCATTTCTAATATTCTAAATTAAATAACTAAACTAATTAATTAATTATTTAAAATATTTATTTTAAACATAATTCTTTATTCGAATTATTTAAATCCTGATAATAATAAAATTACTTATTTAATTACCCCAAATTTTCTTGCCAATCCAATACTAGGATTACTCATCAATTTATTCAAACTGTTAGTGAGTCCCCATCAAGTCACATAAATTTATTGGACCATGTATTAAATAATAATAATAATATCTACATGGATCCACTTAAATTTGTAAATTTAAATAAAACGACTTTCATATATCGAAATAATTTGATACAAAGTTTAAGAAAATCCCTGGACATTACATACCTCGTCTTATCTAATTTTTCTTAATGTAAATTCTATCTCCAACCTATGTACTTCCCCTTGACTACTGATCAAGTTTCTATTTATTGTAAATAGTTAATGTAATAGGTTTAGTTATAATTACTTGAAGAATTAGAGACAAAGGAGCAAGGAGCGCTTGAAGACCCGTTTGTAATAGAGCCCGTGTAACGGTCGAGAATTTTGAATTTCCTTGTAACTCGAGCTTATGTGTGAATAAAATGAATTTTATTTTTATTTATATTATTATGTGTTATGTGCTTAGAGGTGGTGTTACAACCTAGAATATGTGTATGTGTTGAATTTGATGTGTTGTGGTGTCGTTGGTGTGAATATATTGACTTCGCGAAAAATCACAAAATCACTATTCATGGGCACGTTTCCCGAGACACTATTCACGCCACAATATTTTTGTGTCTTTTTCGATTTTAATAAATTTTATTAATACGCGTATGCGAAGAGATAATTTTTCCAAGTGTCGGATTTTTATTTTGAGCCCAACCGTGTTTCATTTGATATCCGAAATGTATAGTATGACTGTTCCGAATAAATGGACAAACCACATAGTAATTATTTTTATGCGTCCCAATATATTATGGGAGTACCCATTTTAATTTTGGGTAGAATTATTTACCAAATTAGGTACAAAAGTGGGAGTATTCGGATATATTTTTGGGTGTATTTGTGTATTATTTTGGCTTGTTACACCAAGGGGGAACCAACAAAACCCTTTGGACCAATCAGATGAGAGAATGAAGGGAGTGTCGGCTGAAAGTGGCATGAAACTAAACACAATGCATGGGATTTCCAAGCTTAGCAAGCATTCCATTTCATTTTAGTTTCCAAGGCGGCTTGGGTTACTCCCTCCCATTCACCCGAAGCCACTAGCACAACCACTCCCCCATTTCCCTTAATCCATTCCATTCCCATTCCAAGTTGGTTCTGCAGTAGAGAGTAGAGAGAAGGCAAAGAGAGAGAGAGAAAGGAAGAAGAAGAACAAAAAGAAGAAGAGAAAGGTTCGGAAGAAGAAGAAGGAGAAAGGATGAGAAGGAGAGGTTCAGGCGAACCAAGAAGGAAGAAGGAGACTCAAGCCAAGCCCTAGCAAAGCCTCATAACACCTAGGAAGGATTCACAGAGGTAAATCTTCAACCTCAAACGATTTTCTTTTGATTTCATTAAGTTTTTCAAAGTTTTCTTGGTTTTCAAGCTTTTATGCTTGGCGGACGATTTGTGGTTGATTTTTGTTGTTGTTGTTGGTTGTGGTTGCTTAATAACGTTACCAAGACACCTTGTAAGCTATTAATACCTTTAAAGTGGAACAAAAACGAAGAATGATCCGAACCTTGGCATAAAGGATGAAACTTTAGACTTTTTGGACAATATGAACATTCGGACAAATTTTAGAGGACATGTAGCTTTGATTCTGTGTTTGGTTAATTTGTTTGTTGGTATGAGGTTGTACTTCCATGGGTTACGAAGTTAACCCAGTTGAAATAGAGTTAAAAGGAGTTAAAACGAGTTCGTGGTGTTGATTTTGGTGAAGAACACCAAGGACTCGAGAAACAAAGTATGAACTTAGTACTTTGGCCTAAGATTTGGAATTGTTAATATTAATGGATAGCTCTGAATTTTTGATATGTTGTAGCCCCATGAATTAGGAGTCCATAGAGTCCGAAATGGACTGATTTGAACGTGTATAGAAGGAGTTATGAAGATCAGAGCGGGAAAGGGTCGGACATTCGCGACTGCAGAAAATCTGTAGATTGATGAACTGCATGAATGGCGTAGCTACGCCGTTCATAAGGCCAAATTGGGCGCAGCTGCGCCGGACACGTGTCAGGCGCAGACGTGCCCGAGTAGACTGTTTTGACCTCCTGTAGTAAAATAGGCATAACTTTCTCATACGAACTCGGATTGAGGTGATTCAAGATGATCCGAAACGAGAAAGAGTAGACCTATAACTTTCGTTATTTAAGTTTTTTAATTTGAGGTCTGTAGCATGGCCTAAATAGGTCATTTATAGGACTAATGTGTAATTGGGGACAATCGGAGGGTGTCGGGCATACGTGTAAGCACATGTAATGCTCCCGACAATGTAAAATGTTGTTCTAAATTCTAAATCATGAATGTTATGAATTATAATGATACTCATCATTAACCAATGAGTATTAAATAAATCGAATGGGCGTGTTAAACACACACAAATGCGTGTCGCTCGGGCATTCGGATAGGCAAGGTTGGCGTACAGACGTGCAAGCGTCGTAACGCCATAACTAGTGTGTATAATCTTGTTTAATATTATGATTCTAATAAGAATGTAATATTATAGAGTAATATAGACCATTATTTGGTATCTAGTATGTGACTAATTGTTATGCGAATGTGTACTTAATTGTGTAGAATATTAAGGAGCGTGTGTTGTAATATTGTAGCAGGCACACCAGGCAAGTTTCCTAACGCTTGTCTAACCCTTGTGTTGGGAAAGTTCCTTAATTCCATTCATCTTATATGTTGAATGCAAGTTCACTTACCTTACTCAATTTACTTATTGAGCAAGTTTCTTAACTCGTACAACTTTCATTTATTGTGCGAGTTTATTTACTGATTGAGCAAGTATTCTATATTATTGCAAGTTTCTTTTCTAACCCTTGTCTAACCCTTGTGTTGGGCAAGTTTCCTATCTATACCTTTATTGAGTAAGTTTCCTAACTCAAACTCGAGTTATTATGTTTCAAGCATGTTAGTGGATTAATTATTGATAATTATTCTACATCCATAATATTTATTGATATTCGCACCTTGTGTAAGTTTTCAAATTCTTGTTTAATTTGACGTTGAACAAGTATTCTATATTAAAGCAAGTTCTCTAAATTCACTCAAGTTATGTATTGATTACATGCGTTGCGATATTGAGCTAGTTTTCTAAAACTTCCACAACTTATTTCATTGTGCGAGTACTCTTATGATTATTCAAATGATTTGACGTTCGTTCAAGCTATCTACCTGTGCTATAATGCATGCTGTTGAGCCTTAAAGCTCTTTATTCCATAAACTGTTTGAAAGCTATGTTAATGCCAATTGTTTCGGCTAGACACATATTGATTTATTTATTGAAGTGAGGCTAAGTCCTCGAACTATTATTGTTGTTAAGTAAAACTATCCGATCAAATTGTTTTGGTTCGGATTTCCATGTAAAGCTGAGAAGAACAACCCTCATAGCAGGGGCAATTGTATAAACGTCGGGGAACCGACATGCGCGTAAATAGTAAGTGAGGCTTATTCATAATGCCAAGTATTTTAGGCTGATCACCTTGTCGACGCCGGGTTTTCGCTTTCTCGTCTTTTCCAATTTTAGCCTTTTGATTTAGATGACGTTTGGAAAAGGTCGGCATTGATGTCGACGGGGTTTTGAAAGATCGTTTTTATGATGAGCCAATTAACCAGAGTCGCCAGTTGGTATACTTGAAATGGATGTACCAACTCATCCGAGTTTTCGTTTTTTATAAATCGCTGGCTCATGTGTGACTCCGAATTAATTGGTCTGCGAATCGAGATTCATAGAGTTCGGGGGCTTGTTTAAGTGAGGGGAATGTGTTAGGCATCCCTCGACTTCCGTGAAACACGGTTACCGCGATCTCAATGCTTTCCTATCCTTTAATTCATGAAATGTGTGTGTGTAAGTGCGCGTGTATGTGTGTGTACCTATGTGAATGTTGTGATGAATTTGTATGAAAGAATCATTTGGATTTTAGGGAAAATCGTGTTTTAATTTGAGAACGCTTCGGAATGTCTTTTCGGTATACACGAGAAAGCTTGGTTCGTTATAAGAAAAATTTGATTTTTTATTTATCAAAACTATGAGATTTTCATTAGGTGTCGTTTTGGCAAAACAAGAGTTTTAAACCTTCGTCAAAATAGGAATCGAGATCTATACGTTGCTTTCGTGAAATGATCGGGCAATTTCTAGAATCTCTTTCACCCTATGCACAAAGATTTAATAAAACGTTACTTATTTCTAAAATCAAATTTCGTGATGTTTGAAAACGATTTTCTTTAGCTTTCTCGTTAGATAGGAATCGATATTCATTAACATTTCTCAAATTTTAACCTCGTGATTCTAATATCCTAGTTTGATTTATTTTATGAAAATCTTCATTTGTCTGGCTTTGAAATCAAAGTTTTCAATATTGTCAATCAAATAAAACATTAATATGCGTGAGGGTTATTCATGGGCATGTAAGCCATCAAAATAACCCACACGCCTACAATCGCATACTTCACTATTTATGGGGCCTTAAACCCGATTCTCGCCTTAGCGTCGTTTTAAGGCCCGACGGTTACACGTTTACAACGAAGGATTACATTGTTCCTAAATACATACGTCAAAATTTGTCCATCATCGGATTCGGACCATGGCGTCACGCTCCTAGGCTCACATCCACAATTTATCACAAACATAAAATAGATACAATAACATAACTAACAACGGATTGTTTAACGCCCCACAATGGTCCAAAATTAACAATCTAAATAGATCAATTCCACCTAATGTATATATCGTTATGAACGAGCAAAACCTCACCCAATGGATATCATCGGATTATTAGGGAGAAATTTATTCCGATGGAAACCTCTCTAATAATTCCTAATCCATTGTTCCACAATAATTTTCATGAAATCTACATTTAATTCAATCAAATAATATGATAGAAATTGATATAACAAAAGAGATTTCACCTTGCAATTGATATCCAAATGGATGTGAATTTGATGTATTCGAATAGAAGGAGAAGTATATGTGATACAATCAACTCAAGAGATATTAATCCTCACTTTTTCCTTCCTTTCTCTCCTATTTTGTTGCAAAATTATGGTGTTTTTTCCTCTCTATTTCCGATTTTTTGCTGCTGTTTTCCGCTGGAATTCTTCCTCTTTCAAATTTTTGCTGAACCTCCTGTATGCTGCCTGAAGCTGGCTTAAATAGGCTGGCCAGCTGGCACGCCTCCCATCGCACTCAGCTGGTAGTGCTGATTTCCTGGTTTCCGTGCTAGCGCACCCACTTGGCCGCAGATCTATCCGCGGCTGGCGGGCTTGACTTTCTCGATTTTCGTGCCACGCCTCGATTTTCGTGCCACAACGTCGGTTTTCGCTGACATGCTCGTGTTCTGCAGTCCGGGAATTTCCGGGAGACGTGCCACCTCATTCGGAAGTGCCTGCTTCGGACGGCTCTGCTGTCACGTCGACTTGGGCTGCCCAAAACATTGCGGCGGTGCCGGGCGTTCGCCCTTGTGCCCGCTCCTTTGCTCCCGCAAGCCGGTTCAATTGACGATTTCGCCCTCCTGTCATGGTTAGTAGAAGGAAACGCAAAATTTGGGTGTCTACAGCTGCCCCTCTTTATCATGTTTATGAAATGATAAATGAAATGAACAGGATAAAGAATAGACACTCGATGCATGAATGACAGTGCGTAAGAATGACAGTACATACATGATGCCACACATATAGCTTATGATGCAACATAAGATGTAATGCATGCAAGACATTCGTAATAGTGTCAATGTATCAACCCCTTGACCGTGTTTGTTAGTCTTTGGGTTCCCTCTTTCAATCTATCGTCTCGTTCGGGGCCGGGTATCGTCGCCGGTCACCCATCGCGTAACCCCCGGTTATCGTCGCCGGTTGGTTATCTTGTCGGAGCTGGTTTTTTTTTTTGTCGCCGGACATCCATCTCGTGATCGCCGGTTATCGTCGTCGGTCGATTGTCATGTCGGGGCCGGGTATCGTCGCCGGTCACCCATGTCGTAACCCCCGGTTATCGTCGCCGGTTGGTTATCTGTCGGAGCCGGTTATCGTCGCCGGACATCCATCTCGTGATCGCCGGTTATCGTCGCCGGTCGATCGTCATGTCGGGGCCGGGTATCGTCGCCGGTCACCCATCTCGTAACCCCCGGTTATCGTCGCCGGTCGGTTATCTTGTCGGAGCCGGTTATCGTCGCCGGACATCCATCTCGTGATCGCCGGTTATCGTCGCCGGTCGATCGTTTTGTCGGGGCCGGGTATCGTCGCCGGTCACCCCTCGCGTAAACTTTTCACTTCAACACGTCAAATGGCTTCAAGGGAGCAAGGTGGGGCCCACCAAGGCCAGCCGCAGATGGATCTGCGGCCAGCCGCAGATACATCTGCGGCCAAGATCGGGCTTATAAGCGGCGTCCCGCTTCCAGATCTGTCACTTTCAACTTCCAACTCACACATATTCCTCGCGATTTTTGCTTGTTCGCAAGGGCTTTTCGTCGATTTTTCAATTTTCCTGCAAAAACTGTTCCGGTAGGATTGATCTACACGCTACAGGTAACACTTTGACAGGTCACTTTTCAATCTCGTCAATGTTTTGCTATACATTTGACTATTTGCATGTTTAGAGATAAAATGTATGCTTTACAATGCTATGTAATGTACCATCATATATACATGCTATGTATCAACTATGTGAGTCCTATTTTATGTTCATGAGGCGGTCCCACATATTGTTACTCTCCTTTTCTGCAAGAGAAACATGCATTACATGATGTAATTACACATATGAATGCAATTTAAATCTGTTTGAGGCTTTGATTGATGGAAAACACGTTTGGCTTATGCCTGGGATGTTCAATTTACAAACGGAACTCTGCCGATTTTTTTTTTTTTTTTTTTTTTTTTTTTTTTTAACATGCATCATGTTGCATTAATCATATGATGAGGCTAGAAATTTAGAATGTTCATTACATAATTTTAAAAGGGAACTTACCTTCTTTCTCGCCCGTTCTATTCCAGCTATGGATCGTGATGTGCCCAGTAGCTCCTCCGCCTCTCGGACTTCGGGTGTTCGCCGTCGTAGGGCTGCACCTGCTCCTGTTCCTCCTCGGACCCGTCAGGCTCGTCGTTTGACGGAGGCTGTCATTCGTCCTGGTCATCCGGACGTTGAGGAGGCTGTCCCTCCGGAGGTTGCGGCAGAGGGGCCATCCTCCAGCACACCGGCTCCATCTACTCATCAGGCTTCTTCTGGCGCCTCCGTGCAGATACCCGATCTTTTGGGTCGGGATCTCAGTCGTCACCCTTCAGCATCTCTCGTGGCTAACGAGGTATATTTCAGCTCTATTCTGATTTCACTCTCAATTTCTCCATTCTCCTTTTATCCGGATTGACCCCTTGGTGATTGCCCCAGGTACCCGAGTTTACCCAGCTGAGGGGTAACTGGTTCAACATCTACTCCCTTTACGCGGCCCTGCACAGTGATTATCGGGCGATGGTGGACTCTTGGGGCTTTCGACATTTCTTCACTATCATCCCCCGCCAGTGCCCCTGGGGTTACATGAGGGCTTTATCCGAGCGATGGTTCCACCAGACGCAGTCTCTTCATCTCCTCGACTGCGAGGTCGTGTTGACCCCATGGGACTGGAGGTACATTACCGGCATTGAGTTTACCGGGTCCCGCGTCCCCTTGGATCTTGATATCACTCCTGTGGAGGTTCGAGCTTTGCTGGGCTTCGCTGCTGAGGACCGGGTCTTTAAGGCCCGCAGTATTCGATCTGGTGCCTTGGCTGTCGATGCTGTTGGGGGTCTGTACGCACTGCCCATTCCCGTGGATCAGGGCACCAGGGACATTCTGCTACGACGCCTGTTCCTGACCATCATGAGGGGTTGTTTTCTGGGGAACAACTCCTCCACCATTCATTTCAGCGTCGTAGGAGCGGTCAGAGACGTGGACCGCATCGGTGACTATGACTGGGGGTCATTCACCTTTGCCTACTTCCTCCACGGCATGCGCCTACGCTCGGAGGGACAGACTGATGCCTGGCTCGGCTTCTACCACTTTCTGTTGGTGAGTCCCTTCCTCTTCTCTCTTACTGTATTTCTTTTCCTTTCATCCTTTTCTGTATTTGATAGTGACTCATGCCTTGCCTTGTTTCTATTCACAGTTCTGGGCTTACGAGCGGCTGCCATGTCTGAGGCCTCTCACTACTCTGGGCCCGGACACTTATCCTCGGGGTCGGCGATGGCATCACAGTACTCTGGAGGAGGTCCCCGTGTCGGGCAGCTTTGCACATTGTCGTATTCAGCTGGAGTTGATCACGGCTGCCGACGTCGTCTGGATTCCCTACCTCTCCGATCATCTGACTGTGGGGTTTGCTGACGGGCATCCTTCCGGCCCGGAGTTCGAGCTTTCCACCCGTCGCCTCACTTTGCAGAGTGTTGGAGGCTGGGTGATGTATCTGGGAGAGCGCGCATTCAGATGCGTCACTGGGGAGATCCGCATCCCGCACTCCCTTTCTTTCACTACTTTCTGGCCGCTGGATTCTCAGCCCTCGGAGATCATGCTCGCCGGGGAGGATGGTCGGATGCTTTCCACAGGCCCCAGTACGAGTGAGGCTTTCAGGACTTGGTGGATACCTCGTACCATCGGTCCCCAGACTCGGGCCACTTTCTTTCTTGGAGACATGGTTCCAGGCTCGGTTACGATGACCGATTGGCCTGCCTGTGTTCGGACCCCTACCCATGCTGAGCAGATTGCCACATTGACCCGTCAGGTGGACCAGTTGTCGCTGTTTATTCGGGGGTTGGGCCGGACCCCGGAGGAGGCTTACACCTACGATCCTGATGGTGCAGGTTATGATGCAGGCCCGAGTTCATCTGATGCCACAGCGCATCCCTACATCCCTGATATGAACTTTGGTCCTCCGAGCTCGACGACTCCAGGGGATCAGTTCGAGGATCCTGCTTTCATAGATGATACTGATTTTATTTAGACCAGGATAGGATAGGGCTTTTTGTATCGTCACCTGCTTAGATTTCTTTTTCATTTATGCACTATGTACTGAACTCATTTATTTATTTACGCACAGTTTTCTTTTCATCTTTATGGGATTCACCTGCTTTATTATTAACTGTATGATGCATGCTTTTTATTTATGGGTAGAGAATGACCCCTGTACAGTCTTTTTGATACTATTTTTTCACAGATGTCGTCCTCAGATGCCGTGGTTCGTTTGGATTCCACTCCTTCCATAGGGTTGGTTGGCAGCCTCTTCCGCTGGTTGGACAGTCTACTGCCAGCATATAGGGTTATCGTAGATGGTCTTCTGGGACATTCTTGGTCCTTATTAACCTTCCGGGTGCCAGTGGGCTTTGTGGATGGTCTTCTGAGCTATTGGGCCCCTGCCCGTCAGGTGTTTAGGTTTGGGACAGTAGAGCTGACCCCCACCCTTGAGGAGTATGCTCGCTTCACCGGCTTGCCGTTGGATGGTCCCTGTGCTAGGGTTACCGTTGGTTCCATGCGCCGTCAATTCTTGACTTTCACCGGTTTGCGGAGGGCTGTCTTATTACCGGTAATCACATCAGACCATATGGTTCCTCTTCAATTCTTGATTGACCGATTTGGCTCACCTGACAGTTTCCGTCTTTTCCTCGGTGATTTTTCCGTGTCCGAGGAGCGCTGGGATGCCTTGAGAGTGGGCGTTCTGATGGCCTGTGTCATCTCAGTTTTGTATTTGCCTGCAGGATCCGATCATTTGGACATGCGGATTGTTGCGGCCGTTAGGGCCCTTCAGGAGGATCACACCATTCTCCCCATGATATTGGCGGATACCTATATGTCGGCCACATATTGCCAGTCCTTCCGAGGGAGATTCTTCCGAGGGAGTTCGACCTTATTGTATATGTGGTTCATGAGTCATCTTAGTCCCATCGGCCATTTCCGTCGCCAAGGGTTTTGCTTCAGCCATGACATAACCACGCAGTTTTCGCTTCGTCCTGCGAGTTGTACTGATGTGGCCTCCTGGACATCATTTTTGTCTATCATTGAGGACCCCTTTCATCTATTGGTTTACTCGGGCTATTGCTCCTTCATGAGCTTCTTGACTCATGTGCCTGGCATGGATTTCATTCCCATTGCTGGGTTAAGGGGCGTGACGACCTATCATCCCCTGGCGGTTATGGGGCAGTTTGATCAGACACAGGATTTACACCCCTTCGCGGGTGCAGCCGCATACCGATTCCTTATATCATCCTGTACAGAGAGGGATCTATTGCAGGTATACGAGCTTTGGGATCGCAGGATCTTTGCCGAATATAGTGCGAGCTGTCACATCCAGACATTTGCCTACGTACAGTGGTTGCGTGGAGACCTGGATTCGGCTAGTTTGAGTCGGACTGGGGCCTTTGATGACTCTGGAGTGATTTCCACAGAAGATACCACAGACCATTCCATTTCAGCCGATTCTGCCCCGAGTCGGGTCGCTGAGGATTCCCGACTCCGCCTGGCCCTGATTACTACTGAAGCCGAGAGGGATGCCGCCCTTGCCGAGAGAGATGAGGCCATTCGGGCTAGAGATGCTGCCATTGCTGATAGAGAGGCCATTGTATTTCAGACCAGGGCAGTGGTAGATGCTCATTTTGGGACTGTCAGCCGAGCTACTGCTTTACTGGATCGTATTGATATGATGGGGCAGCAGATTGCAGGAGATGCTGATGCTTCAGATCTATCCACCACCCTGTCCATCCTGCTTCGGCTAGTTTCAGATTTGTAGATTATTTTATTTCCTGCATAGACTATGTTGGTTTCATCAGTTATTGAAAGAGAAATCTTGTAATAAAACGACTTATATATATAGACATGCATTTAAATTTAGTCATTTTCCCCTTTTGTCGTATCGTTGCCATCCATTGGATCATCATTTTATCCATCTGACCATGATTTTGACATTTCGCCTTCTTTCTTTCCTCAAGACTTGATGGAGATTTGACAGATATTGCCGCACACCTTTTGATTTCGTCGGATTGAATCTCAGATTTTGGATAACTGTTTGGGTTGGATCAGGGTATGTATTCTGGGATGAAACTGGTTAGGCAGTTGGTTTCGGGAGGGTTTTGAGGGTGTAGGAAGGTTTTATCTGGCTATCGAAAATTGGTTTTGGTTAGGGAAAGGATTATTTCTTTTAAAGGATCGGACCGTGCCATGATGGCTGCCTACGTACCCCCACAAGTTGGGAGATCAGGTCCTACGTAGTTCGCTCTCAAGGAAAAAGGACCTGATGATTCAAGCGTAGAACCGCTTCACCGAGTCAGAATTGAGGGGTTGGGGAAATACCTCACCATCCATTTCTTGCAATATGAGGGCTCCTCCGGATAGCACTTTCTTAATCACGAATGGTCCCTCCCAATTCGGGGCAAACTTCCCTTTGGCTTCGTCTTGACAAGGCATGACTCTTTTTAGCACCAGATCATTTTTCTTGAACTTCCGAGGTCTGATCCTTTTGTCGTACGATCGAGAGATCCTCTGTTGATATAGCTGGCCGTGCCAAACAGCAGCCACCCTCCTTTCATCAATTAGGGCCAACTGGTCGTATCGGCTTTGCATCCAATCCTCCTCGCTTATCTGAGCATCGATCACTATTCTGAGGGACGCCATCTCAACTTCAACTGGTAGGACAGCCTCCATTCCATATACCAAGGCGTAAGGGGTTGCCCCTGTGGAAGTACGCGTTGACGTTCGGTAGGCTAGCAAGGTGAGGGGTAACAAATCCGGCCATCCCCGATGATTAGCAGACATTTTTGCCATGATCTTCTTGATGTTCTTATTGGCAGCCTCCACTGCCCCATTCATTTTGGGACGGTAAATAACAGAATTGAGGTGTTTGATCTTAAACTGGTCGCACAACCCCTTCATGAGGGCGTTATTCAAATTCTTGGCATTGTCGGAGACCAAAACCTCAGGTTGCCCATATCGACAAATGACATTATTCCTGATGAACCCAACGATAACCTCCTGAGTGACTTTGGGGAAAGAGGCTGCTTCTACCCATTTGGTGAAATAATCGATCATGACGAAGATGAATCGGTGCCCGTTGCTTGCTTTGGGCTCTATTGGTCCGATTACATCCATTCCCCACATCGAAAATGGCCACGGGGAGGTCATACAGTGCAGTTCATTGGGAGGCGTATGGATCACATTACCGTGCGCCTGACATTGATAACATCGTTTGACATGATCATCACAATCGGCCCCCAGCGTCAGCCAATAATGCCCTGTCCTCAAAATCTTTTTGGCAAGCATCGGTCCACTCATATGGGGTCCACACACTCCACCATGTATTTCATTCATAATCTTTCGGGCCTGTGTTTCATCTACGCACTGCAACAGTCCCAACCCAGCATCCCTCTTGTAGAGTGAATCGCCACTCAGGTAAAACTTCATCGCCATCCTTTGAATTCTCATCCTCTCAGTCCGATTTGCCTAATCGGGAAGGGATCTGTCCCTCAGATATTCCCTGATGTCGTGATACCAGGGCTGCCTTGTCAACACCACCTCGTTTGACAACACTGCCACATTTTCCTCATATGCCGGGGCATTCTGTACGGTGATCTCAATCTGTGGACTGTCCCTACTCTTGATCACGTGGATTAAGGAAGCCAAAGTCGCCAATGCATCGGCAAAATCATTTCGTCCCCGAGGAATATGGCGGAAGGCGATATCTTCGAACTCTTGCATAAGCTGGGTGACACAACGATGGTATGGAAGTAACCGAAGCTCCTTAGTGTTGTATACCCCGATTGCTTGTCTGATTACCAATTCTGAATCCCCGAACACCGCTAGTCTTTTTACTTCCATGTCACGGGCCAATCGGAGTCCCAAGATACACCCCTCGTATTCAGCGGTGTTGTTCGAATTGCTGAAACGAAGTTTAGTGGCCACGGGGTATTGTTCTCCGGTGATAGAGACTAGGACCGCTTCGGCTCCTGCCCCCTCGGCATTCATGGCACCATCAAAATACAGCTTCCAAAATTGTCCCTCGTCATCACATTTTTCGCGCGATACCCAAAATATATCCTCGCCCGGGAGAGGAGTTTCTAACGGCTCCATCCCTCCTGCCGGGGTTTCTGCCAACTGATCTGCAATTCCCTGCCCTTTCATGGCCTTCTGGGTCACGTACACCATGTCAAACTGTTGTAAAATTAACTGCCATCTTGATAATCGACAATTCAGCATGGGCCTTTCGAAAATATATTTCAGGGGATCCATTCTTGATATCAGGTACGTTGTATGCCCATGGAGGTAGTGCTGTAATCTCCCTGCAGCCCAGGCCAGAGCACAACAGGTCTTCTCAATGGGAGTGTAATTCTGCTCACATTGGCTAAATCTTTTGCTGAGGTAATAGATGGCCTGCTCTTTTCCCGCCTCATTTTTCTGTCCCAACATACATCCCATCGCGATGGCATTTACCGATATATACATAAACAGAGGGATCCCATCCTTCGGGGGTACCAGCACTGGTGCCTCCGTCAATTGTTTCTTAATGGTCTGAAACGCCCTCTGACATTGCTCATTCCATTCTTGGGACACCCCTTTTCTTAACAGTTTAAAAATCGGCTCACATGTAGTCGTCAAGTGGGATATAAAACGGCTGATGAAGTTTATTCTCCCCAGGAATCCTCTTATCTCCTTCTCTGTGTGGGGTGCCGACATATCCACAATGGCCTTAATCTTTGCTGGGTCCAACTCAATGCCCCGATCACTAACCAGGAAACCCAAGAGCTTGCCCGATTGTACTCCGAAAGCACACTTGGCTGGATTGAGTTTCAGATTATACTTTCTGAGCCGATCGAATAGCTTTTTGAGATGAGTTATATGATCGGACTCTACCTTCGATTTCACAATAATGTCATCCACGTAGACCTCTATCTCCTTGTGCATCATATCGTGGAACAAGGCCATCATGGCTCTCTGATAAGTAGCCCCTGCATTTGTGAGACCGAAAGCCAGTCGTCTATAGCAGAAAGTGCCCCAGGGGGTGATGAATGCGGTCTTTTCCCGGTCTTCTTCCGCCACCATTATCTGATGATATCCCGCAAAGCAATCCACAAAAGAATACATTTCGTACTGGGCTGTGTTATCTACCAGGATGTGTATGAAAGGCACCGGGAAGTTATCCTTGAGACTGGCCTTGTTTAGATCTCTGTAGTCTACGCATACCCTCACCTTTCCTCCAGGTTTAGCCACTGGGACCACATTGGATAGCCATTCCGGGTAAGTGGACACCATAATGATTCCCGCCCTGAACTGTTTGATGATCTCTTCCTTCACTTTTAAGCTCCACTCAGGTTTCAACTTTCTTAGTTTCTGCTTGACAGGCCTGAAACCCTCCTTGATGGGTAACCGGTGTACCACAATGTCGGTGGACAATCCGATCATATCCTCGTGCGACCAGGCAAAGACATCCTCATATTGGCTTAGTAACTCAATTATTTCTGCTTTTTGGCTGGGGGTAAGGTCTGTCCCTATCTTGAGTTCTTTTGGATTGTCAGGGGTTCCGATATCTATAGTGATGGTTTGGTCCAAATTGGGTTTGGGTTTATCTTCGACCCATCCTTTGATCTCATCAGGTGCGTCGTCGTAATCTGTCTCGTCTTGCTCAATGCCCATTAAATCGAAATCCAGCTCAATGTCAAAATCATAATCGTCATTCAAATTTGAAAGACCATTTGTTAGGCAAGGATTACTCAAATGGGTACACCTGACATGAAACAAAATACTTGTCATATATAAATCATTTTTTCACGACGATCGCAATTTCAAATAACACGAAGAAACGACACAATTATGCAGAAATAAAACAACAACAAAATAAAACTTCTTCATTCCCCCATCCTCTAGGGTTAACCACCCTGACGTCGAGCTTTACCCTTGTTTGGATATCACTGGTTTCTGGGTCCAATTATCGATGGTCAGGTCAGATGAAATGCGCTGGATAAAGGAGGGCCTCACATCGGACACCTCCCCGATGATTACGGATACGTCGCCTGAGTCCTTCTCTATATCTTCTCCAGGAATAATCAGCCCCGCCCAATCGATGACAGGCACAACTCGTTGGGCTCCCGGTGGTGTGATAACATTCGTCCCCTCCTTACTGCTTGTTGATTGTCCGGGGATATAGCATTTGGTTTCAAACTTTTTTGCGACCTCCTGCAGGAAACTTTCCCTCCGGGCCGACTCATTACGTGTGGGGGTTAACTCTTCATTCCCTGCCCCAATCACAGGTCCGCTGATCCCCTGCTCATTGTCGACTTTGGTCACCGGGCTGCCAACTAGTCGAATCGGAGTCGCACCCTGACGGTGTCCCCGTACTGCGCCCACATGGTATCCCAATCCTGCCTTGCCTATCTGCTGTGGTAGGTGGATGGGCTCGGTGATTCCCTGACTGCTTTTCCCTAGTCCCTGTCCAGGTTGGAAGTTCATTTTAATCATTTCCCTTGCCACAAAGGTGAGTTCCGGAGAGACCCTTGGTTTCACAGCTGGAGCTCCCAGGCATCTATAATGGGGAGTGCTAATCTCTAGTGCTTGAAAGCTGGCAGGTGCCACTGACTTATCCACATTGATTACTGGTAGGCCACTCCTGGGAGGAGAAGGGTCATCACATTCGGCCGAGATTGTTACCAGATTCCCACCGATGATCAACTTGATTTGTTGGTGGAGCGTGGAAGGAACTGCCCCGGCCATGTGTATCCACGGCCTCCCTAACAGCAGGTTGTAGCTTGCCGTAATATCTAGGACTTGGAAGGATATATCAAAAGCACAGGGCCCTATCTCCACTGGCAATTCTATCTCTCCGATGGTATCCCTCCGGGATCCGTCAAAAGCCCGAACCACCACATGACTGGCCCGTAGGCGCTTAGGACTGATGTTCATTTTTTTCAGCGTGCTGAGAGGACATATATTCAATGCCGATCCCCCGTCGATCAGCACCCCATTCATGACATATCCTGAGGAGATTACCGCGATGTGTAGCGGTTTTCGGTGCCCCCTTCCCTCTTCGGGAATGTCCTCATCCGTAAAGGATATTGCATCGGTTTCCAATAAGTGGCCTACCAGTCGGCCGAAACCCTCCTCACTAATTTCTTTGGGCACAAATGCCTCCTCCAGAACCTTCATCAGGGTTTTGCAATGCTCACTGGATGACAACACCAAGTCCATGACTGATGTTAGGGTTGATTCCTCATTTAAAATCTGGATCCCCCTCATTTCTGGGTGATCCATCCTTTTCAAAAACTCTATGGCCCTTTCCTTGGAAACCTCTTCATTTTTTCTCTTTTGGCTCTCAAGGACTCGCCCGGGAAGATATAAGGGGTTCCCTTTGGTCGTCACGGAAGCACAACTGGCCGCTTCCTCTGGTATTCCCCCATAATTCCAGGGTACAGTCTTCAGACTACTGATAGGGAGTTGCGGCCTTGCTGCAAGGATGACGGGCCTCGGGGCTGTCAGCTTGACAGGTCCCTCTATGTTATTCGTACTTACCCCTATCAACCTGATGGGCGCTACCCGTGCATCCCCATGATCATGTATCACGTTGATCATCTCCTCAATTTTCTGCACATAGTTCAACCTTGGCGGCCCCCCAGCCTCACTTGCCTCCGTCACATTGACTCCCCCCCCATCATGTCTTGGTAGGGGATTTGCCTTAACATTCGGGGAGTCCGGTTGCTCCACCACAATTTCCCCGTTGTCGATCATGTTCTGAATTATATGTTTCAATGTCGAACAATCTTGTGTATCATGACCCGGGGAACCCGAGTGATAGGCGCACCGTTTGCTTGGATCAAATCTCCTTCCCTTCGGGTCACTTGGGGGAGCCAAATTGATTATCTTCTTTTGGGCTACTAATACCGCTAATACCCGTTCAAGCGGCTCCCCGAGCGGGGTGAATACTCGGTTTTGCGAGGCCTCATATCTTCTTCGCCCCTCTGCTCTTTGATCTGTGAAATTGGGCGGTCGGGATGGCCCTCCCCTCTGTGCCTGTACCGGAAGATGGCTTTCTGCTTTTCTGGATGACCCTTGTAGGATGAGGGAGACATCCTCTTCCTTCTTCTTTTGGACCCTCCGGGAAGTGCTGCCATAGTTTCCATTCTGTATTTGCTCGGCAGCAGTTTCTAAAGCAGTAAGATCCCGGATTTTACCCGACTTCAACCCCATGTCTACCATCTCTCCATGTTTAATCATTTCAGCAAAAGGTCTTCCAATCCCCGAGATGACCCTCTCATAATACGGTGCCTCCGGGATGTCTACAAAGGTCATCACCATCTCTGATTCGTTCATTGGGGGGGTCACCTGTGCGGCCATGCCCCTCCACCGTTGCGCATATTCCCTGAAGGATTCCCTAGGCTGTTTTTTAACCTTTGTCATTTGGTACCTGTCAAGAGCCATCTGGGCCTGAAAGCTGTATTGGGTTAAGAAGGTATGGGCCAATTCCTCCCAGTTGTGGATTCGGGCGTTGTCGAGGCGGGCATACCAGATTCTTGCCTCCCCTGTTAAGCTTTTCTGGAATAGTTGCATTCTTAACCCCTCGTCTTCGGCGTAAGCCCCGAGTTCTCCAATGTATATTTTCAAGTGTGTATAGGGGTCTCCCTTTCCATTGTACTTTTCGAACTCGGGAACTTTGAACTTTTCTGGATATCTGGCTCCGGGGAAAACACATAGATCCGAGTAATTCACCCTGCCCAGGGAGCCTATGCCCTTTAGGGATTGGATGGTTTCCTCCATGTGTTTCATTTTTCTCCGAAGGTCGTCATTGTCCCCTTCTTCTGGGATAGTAATCACTGTCCTGCTAGGTATGGGAACGGGCTTTGGGATGACTGGCTCGTCCTTGAGTCGGGGTTGGTCCTCTTTAAGCAAGTTTGTACCATTTTTAGGAGGATTCTGATCATCCCCTGGTGGTGGAACATTATGCAATCCCTGGTTTGCCGGATCCTGTCTGATTAAGAACTGTTCCTTTAGCATTGTGGCCATTTCCATCATCTGTTTTTTGAAATCATCAAACTCTTCCCGAGATATGGAACTATGATTAGGAATATCAGCCATTTCAGAGGTAGAGACCTGGGCTTTCTTAGACTGCGAACGGGTTTGAGGAGCAATCCTACAGAGACAATGGTTCGAAGTTTAGTTCTTGGGGAAACGCAAAATGGATGCATGCTAAAACTGTAATTTTTTGTGTGTTTTTTGGGTTTTTTTTAATCTTTCTCTGCAAAAGAGAAAGTTAGTAGTCCTTTAGTGCCATAACCAATGCTAAACATGCTTTATTATGCTCCCCCAACTATTCCCTGCAATTCACAGCGGTTAGTAATCTCTTTCGACACAGAAAAGGGATGTATGAATATTGAATGAGATCATGACATTTAGACATATAAACGTAGAAAGGCATGAAGAGACTTTTCCTGCGTTGGGTTAATCTGAGGCTGACCTACCCTAGGGTTACTCTCGCGGGCTTTTCGGCATGAAGGTTCCCAAATCTTCGCAATCTACTCGTTTGAGCCCTTTCGATTGGAGCGGATTTGAGTGGTGCGTTTCCTGAGCCATCTCCGGGGAGCAGCCCCATCGAGTCCAGTAATAAGCAACCGACGGGTTCGCCTCAGGAGGAGGTACTCTCTCAACATACATTCACATTCATCGTCCTCACCGTATGCAAATGATTACTTTGAAGTAAAGCAAACCCATTCAATCATTCATTCATTGGACAACAACACACATTCACACAACAATAAAAAGAAGTCAAAATGTCGCACGCACATACACATTTATAAATTTTAAAGGATAGGATAGCATCAAGACTTGACGCGGCTTAAGCCCTCTAATGTCCCCAGCAGAGTCGCCAGCTGTCGACGCCGGGTTTTCGCTTTCTCGTCTTTTCCAATTTTAGCCTTTTGATTTAGATGACGTTTGGAAAAGGTCGGCATTGATGTCGACGGGGTTTTGAAAGATCGTTTTTATGATGAGCCAATTAACCAGAGTCGCCAGTTGGTATACTTGAAATGGATGTACCAACTCATCCGAGTTTTCGTTTTTTATAAATCGCTGGCTCATGTGTGACTCCGAATTAATTGGTCTGCGAATCGAGATTCATAGAGTTCGGGGGCTTGTTTAAGTGAGGGGAAGGTGTTAGGCATCCCTCGACTTCCGTGAAACACGGTTACCGCGATCTCAATGCTTTCCTATCCTTTAATTCATGAAATGTGTGTGTGTAAGTGCGCGTGTATGTGTGTGTACCTATGTGAATGTTGTGATGAATTTGTATGAAAGAATCATTTGGATTTTAGGGAAAATCGTGTTTTAATTTGAGAATGCTTCGGAATGTCTTTTCGGTATACACGAGAAAGCTTGGTTCGTTATAAGAAAAATTTGATTTTTTATTTATCAAAACTATGAGATTTTCATTAGGTGTCGTTTTGGCAAAACAAGAGTTTTAAACCTTCGTCAAAATAGGAATCGAGATCTATACGTTGCTTTCGTGAAATGATCGGGCAATTTCTAGAATCTCTTTCACCCTATGCACAAAGATTTAATAAAACGTTACTTATTTCTAAAATCAAATTTCGTGATGCTTGAAAACGATTTTCTTTAGCTTTCTCGTTAGATAGGAATCGATATTCATTAACATTTCTCAAATTTTAACCTCGTGATTCTAATATCCTAGTTTGATTTATTTTATGAAAATCTTCATTTGTCTGGCTTTGAAATCAAAGTTTTCAATATTGTCAATCAAATAAAACATTAATATGCGTGAGGGTTATTCATGGGCATGTAAGCCATCAAAATAACCCACACGCCTACAAGCGCATACTTCACTATTTATGGGGCCTTAAACCCGATTCTCGCCTTAGCGTCGTTTTAAGGCCCGACGGTTACACGTTTACAACGAAGGATTACATTGTTCCTAAATACATACGTCAAAATTTGTCCATCATCGGATTCGGACCATGGCGTCACGCTCCTAGGCTCACATCCGCAATTTATCACAAACATAAAATAGATACAATAACATAACTAACAACGGATTGTTTAACGCCCCACAATGGTCCAAAATTAACAATCTAAATAGATCAATTCCACCTAATGTATATATCGTTATGAACGAGCAAAACCTCACCCAATGGATATCATCGGATTATTAAGGAGAAATTTATTCCGATGGAAACCTCTCTAATAATTCCTAATCCATTGTTCCACAATAATTTTCATGAAATCTACATTTAATTCAATCAAATAATATGATAGAAATTGATATAACAAAAGAGATTTCACCTTGCAATTGATATCCAAATGGATGTGAATTTGATGTATTCGAATAGAAGGAGAAGTATATGTGATACAATCAACTCAAGAGATATTAATCCTCACTTTTTCCTTCCTTTCTCTCCTATTTTGTTGCAAAATTATGGTGTTTTTTCCTCTCTATTTCCGATTTTTTGCTGCTGTTTTCCGCTGGAATTCTTCCTCTTTCAAATTTTTGCTGAACCTCCTGTATGCTGCCTGAAGCTGGCTTAAATAGGCTGGCCAGAGCCAGCCGCAGATCTATCTGCGGCTGGCCGCAGATGGATCTGCTGCTGGCCAGCTGGCACGCCTCCCATCGCACTCAGCTGGTAGTGCTGATTTCCTGGTTTCCGTGCTGGCGCACCCACTTGGCCGCAGATCTATCCGCGGCTGGCGGGCTTGACTTTCTCGATTTTCGTGCCACGCCTCGATTTTCGTGCCGCAACGTCGGTTTTCGCTGACATGCTCGTGTTCTGCAGTCCGGGAATTTCCGGGAGACGTGCCACCTCATTCGGAAGTGCCTGCTTCGGACGGCTCTGCTGTCACGTCGACTTGGGCTGCCCAAAACATTGCGGCGGTGCCGGGCGTTCGCCCTTGTGCCCGCTCCTTTGCTCCCGCAAGCCGGTTCAATTGACGATTTCGCCCTCCTGTCATGGTTAGTAGAAGGAAACGCAAAATTTGGGTGTCTACACACCTATTGTACCGGTTTGGTGGATTATCAGATGAATTTCTGGTAATTCTAGAATAGAGTTCTGTGCCTTGGTGCACCCTCAGTATTTAATAGTTCATTTCCTTGGGAAACTTTGAAATCCTTAGATGCTTTAGAAAATCCTTCGGTCCACAGTGACCATTATAACGGTGATAAAAAGAAGCTGTTTATTTCCTTGAGCTATCTAATTTTTGACTCCTGTGAGCTATATAGATATTCTTGTGATTATTCACTTCTATTGTACTTACGGGGCAAATTTGTTGCTCACCCTCGCTTTCCTTAAAACTTTTGAGTTAGTGCAGTACGTAGCGAGAGCTCGAAAAAGGATAAAGGAAAGGGCAAAGCTACTGATTAGTTTTGTTTAATTGTATTAGAATCACCATTTGTATCAAGACTTATTACTTGATGTTATGTATTAAGACTTATTTACTCCTATATATTAAGTTATGTTTTGGAGTAGTCTTGGTTTCGAGACTTGGGACAGGATTATTTATGTTATATCAATGTAAATATTCCTTTATTCTGCTATAAATTATCGACAGTATGATGTATGTATGAGATAGTGATGAACCAGGTCCGTGGCTAAGGTGATCCAGATTTGGGGGCGTCACAGGTTGGTATCAAAGCCTTAGGTTATAAATCTTTAGAGAGAGGTCTTTAAGCTATAACCTTAGGAAGTGTTTAGGAGATAAGAGTAGATAAAACTCATGTAGAGTTTTGGGGCGATCTTAGATAGATGCGTCCTAGAGAGTTGTGAAAGGTATTTTCATTCCTTACAATGAAGTTATATTCCATTTCGAGTCGTTAATAGAGTGTGTTGTTTTGTGGTCTGCTTGTAGTACTCATGATAGATATCCTCGTAGTATATTAGATGATGACACTAAGCTTTCTTACATTTAGCAGAGAATGCGACCCAGACGCAACATACCACCCCCAACAACACCTGAGGGATCGGTTAACAATGAAGGAGGTCCGACGGACCCCATGTAGCGGTTAGCAGATATACTGGAGAGAATGGAAAGGAAAAATACGGGACTCGTGAATCCCAACCCACCGGCAGCACCCATAACAAACTTCAAGGACTTTAAGAGCGTAGGACCCCCAGAGTTCAGGGGAACAACTGATCCGAATGAAGCCCAGTCTTGGGTGAAGGAAATGGAGAAGGCGTTCATTATCGCACGCGTGGGGGATGACCAAAAAACGGTATTCGCCACCTATATGATGAAGGGAGAAGCAAATTACTGGTGGGAGGCTAACCAACAGCGAGCAGGCGAAGGAATGATACTGTGGGACAGGTTCAAGGAATTATTTTTCGAGAATTATTTCCCAAATAGCATGGAAAGACAAATGGTACTGAAATTCTTAGAGTTAAAGCAGGGAGACATGACGGTGACTCAGTACGCCGCCAAATTCAATGAACTCGCACGTTTTGCATCGCTTCAAGTAAGTACTGAAGAGCTGAAGATGCAAAGATTCGAACAAGGGCTAAAACCGTGGTTGTATAACAAGGTAGCCGTTCTTCAGATTGAAACTTTTAGTGCACTGCTGGAAAAAGCCATCATCGCTGAAGGAGGGATTGAGGCCCTGAATCAACACAAGAAGAATAAGAAGAGTGGAAGAGACTACCGTGGAGGTGGCAGTAGTGGTGGAAGCAACTCGGGAAAGAGAAAATGGGATGGTGGTAACAGCAACAGTAACAACCCTAACACTAATCAGACGGGGAATAATCAGGGAGGCTTTAAGAAGAAGATTGAAGCCTGTTTGAAATGTGGGAAAAATCATAAGGGAGAGTGCTGGAAGGGACGTAATGTCTGCTACAACTGCAACCAGGAAGGGCATATAGCACCGCATTTCCCAAACCCAAGGAAGAACCTTGGATGCTATTCTTGTGGATCAAAGGAGCATCAGTTCAGAGACTGCCCGAAGAAAGGAAGCAGCGATGGTAGCGGTAACCGAGGAGGAGGCAACAAAGTAATGGTTGGAGGGCCGACTCCGCCGAACCAAACCCCTGCCCGAACATTCAACATGACCATCCAAGATGCGGTGATTGCTAAAGACGTAGTGTCAGGTATTATCCCAATCAATAATATAAATGCCTGCACATTATTTGATTCGGGTGCTACTTGTTCTTTTTGAAAGTAGTATGCACACAAACCAATCATATTTGATATGATGTAGCATATACTTTGTAATCTTATTCGTTTGTTAAAGGCATTTTACTTTATCTACATCGTGCTGTTATATTAAATGTGATAAACCCATAGTTTTGAGCAATGCTTTTAGAATCATGATGGTGATCATTCTAATGAGATCTAAATTCTAGATAGCTCACAAACTAAAATCGTTCCTAATCGATGGATTACTAAAAAGGGGATTAGTGAATCCGGATAGATTAGTACATACGTTGCTCGCTCTTATGACGAGGATGATTGATCTCATAATCATTTGTGTGGAGACACTAAAGCAAGTATGTAGGTGCTTATTAGAGAATAAGTTCACTGAACGTGGCTCGCTAAGGAATACCTAATGGAGTTTTACTCGTCTGTTAATAGGAATTCCTACAGTGATAGTAGTACAAGTGATCCTTGGACTTGAGATCATCATAGTATCTTGTGTGTGATGAGTGTTGCCTCTTTTTTAGTCTTTAATAAAATAGCTCTAACTCACGCAAGTATACGTGGTCAACAAGTAATATAGAGGAAGTAGAGTATCGTCCCACAGAGAAAGTGCTAAATTAAATCACTATGCATCAGTTCTATCACTATATTTATTTGCCTAAACTAATGACTTAATTTTGGTGACAAAATTACTTCTAGACAAATTAACAACTAAAGATGCGAGTTCTAACGAAATATATCAAACTTGGAATTAAAGGGATCCTAACTTCATTTAATAGTTCACCTAATTACCACCATCATGCTAGACAGTTCACATATCTCAGGAAAATCAATAGACACCATGTAATCACCACTATAACCAAAATCACTATATTTCTATGTGAAATTGCAATTATATTGATTTAAAGCACAAGCCCTTATTTTGACTCTTACGGTGAAACAATATATTTCTATCTGATTCACAAAAATATTAAGCTAACCAATTAAGCCTCATATTCGCAAGCTATCATGATTACAATCCAAACTCATATGTTATTTTTCAATTCCATACAAGCACTGAAATCGAATGGTGATCAGGCATTCATACATGCAAAACAATCATGATAGAGGTTCCTTATGATATGCAAAACAATCTAACAATCAAGCTTATAATTAGACTACATATTAAAATCCGTTAGAATCCCATAATGGAGATTAGTTCATGACTAAACCAAAAGCCATTATGGGATCAAACTACACATAAGAAAATAAACAATCAATTGAAGTAAGAAGAAGTAGATTGATCAAACCCAATTGATGAATAAAATCCAAAGTAAGCTTAAACCCACATCAAAATCCAGCACTCGAACAATAATAATCCTCAGTAAAACTCCCAAAAACTATCTCTAGAAAAGTAGAATAATAATAATAATAGTCTCCAAGTTCCTTCTCTCCGTTTCCTTCTCTAAATCTGATCAATATTCCCTCCATCCTCTTCCAAATTGGCTTCCTTCTTTTTTCACATCCAGCCGCACATCAGCAACAAAACTCGTGCCCTAGCGCCTCTGGCGCTATCCTAGTATAATTCCTAGCGCCTCTGGCGCTAGGTCATGTCCTTATATTTACAAAAATGCCACCAAGTCTGATTTTAACCCTTTAAGCTCCAAAATGACTCTTTTGCCCCTCCAGCTCCAATCCTACAATAAACAAACACAAAAACGAATAAAACAATACTAAAAACACTTAAAGACCGCAATAATTAAGTCTAACAAGACCTGATTCGTAGGTATAAAACCCACTCATCAAATACCCCCAAACTTAACCAATTGCTTGTCCCCAAGCAATGCAATAATACCAACATGAAAAATACAAACTAACTATAATGCAAACGAATCCAACAACTGAAACAACAGAGTAAACCATATCAGGCCTCAATTATTCATAAAATAATTTCAACCCACTATCTAATGTACAGCTTCAACTCAAACGGATTAATCAAACCATGCTTGTCATCATTCATGCTGTGTGTGTGTGACTCAACTGTTGTAATCAATCACAACCCAAATTACTCATATAATCAACATCTTAGAAAGAAACTCAAAATTTTTTTCACATCTCTATCATTAAAACAACTAATTCAACTCATGTAAACATGTAATTTGCACAAGGGGAGTTACGGCATGTTTTCTTCATTTACGAGTGCGTTTTACGCTCCATCTCATTTTTTTTTTCATTTTCTTCCTTTTTTTTACCTGGCATGTGCAATGTCTAACTTCCTTAGGCTTACCAAAACTACCCATGTAACGAGCTTTCAACCAGTGACTCCCAAACCAGTCGGCTTTAAGGCACTAGGTGTCAAGACACCCCTAAGGATCTAATTACTCAAGTAGAAATGGCCACGAAATTAAACTAGCCAAGAAAGTTTTTTTTTTACTTTGCTTTTTTCTCTGTTTAGAACTCCCCCAAACTTATTTTCTTGCTTACTAGAGCCTTCATAGACATTTCACTGATATTATCACTTTTTATCCCAAGTTTCTTACCAGACACCTATTATATAAGAATTTGAATCAAATTAATTAAACAGTTGACTAAATGCTTTCCTAGTTAACATGAAATTCAGACAAGCATAACCAACTTACCCGTTCAAGTCATCACTCTACACTAGATTCAATCATTAGCAAACTTTTTCTTAACACTAGAATCTTATCATTGGCCCCAATGGTTCAACTATGTCATTTGTTATCTGAATCATGAAACTAAATGCTTGACACACCCTAAAATGGAATGTAACTACCATGCAACAAGTATAAACACAATAAAACATAACAATCTATATGCATGAAAACAAAATAACTACCCCCCAAACTGAACAATACAATGTCCTCATTGAAAAAGAGAAAGAAATTAAGAACAGAGGAATCCCCTGATGAGAATGCTACTCGTCATCACTGCCATTGTCGGCATCATCATCAGCATCATCCGCATCAGGAAGTGAGTCAGGTGGTGGGTAAATAGAAAGAAAAGGAGCTGATGGAAACTGGAATGGCCCTGCTGAAGGATTCAACCGCCCAAACATATCCGCCAAAGCTGTAGAACAGTTAACATTATACGCATAAATCTCTGCCTGGCGTTGAGCAAGTCGACTCTGCTGTCGAGTCATGCGATCAAAACCCCTCTGAATCTGTCCTGCCTGTGATGCCCCCAAATTCTCTACTCTCCCTGTAGCAGAATTTGTGCTCACGTGGAACTATACAACTGTAAATACTCAATAATATATGACTTCTATCTATCCAAGATTCACAGTATCCCATAACAGGTACTAGTTCCGGCCAGAACGTTGTCTGTGTTTGGATACCCTCAATTAGATATATAGATTCATATCCTATGAATATCTCTTTCATATCCATATTCCCTATCTATCTGACATTCACAGTATTAATGATAAGATTGTCCATAGAACTGAGGGGCGCATTCCGGTAAAGATGACACCTTATCGGCGCTCATTAAGTGTAACCCCAGAACTTATAGGACTCTCAACATCATTTAGATACCCTCATTCAGATGTATAGTTCATATAGACACTATATTTAACTTAGTACAACTATTCTAAAGGATTTAAAGATCAGAGTATAACGCATTCTATGACATAAAGGATCATAATATATTACATAACATTTTGTTCGGTTACATCATTCGTTATACTAAGTTATTACAAGAACAAGTCTTTAAAAGACTTAAAGTATTCCATAACAGAAATAAAACTTAATAAGCATGGCTTTTCCCCTTGTTAGTCCCAGACGTGCCAGGGATATCATTTATAGCTGCAAAAGAAGATATGCGCAAGAATGAGCTACAAATGCTCAGCAAGTTCATTTGAATATATAAAACACCATGCGTTTGATTTGAAAGATATCAACAATGTATACTGAGGGTTCTGTATAAGAACCATATATTTCATTTAGTTCTATCAGTCTTTAAAGACTTAGAACCATTTGAGTTTTGGATATCTGGTAGGTGATCAGCCTCACCAATATCCTAGGAGTATGCATATCATCCTACCATTTGTGGTCAATATATTATCGACATTTCTTGGCCTTCCTATGAAGGCATTTCCATTTACTCAGTTTAGATGTCTTACCAAACAATTTGGTTTGACACAACAATTTAGCTCGAATAAACAATATATGAACAATGATTCATTTCTTAAGTTATGCTGAACAAGAAGCAATAACTTCACAGTAATTGATAGCAAGATGTATAATACTTGTTTAATATAAGTTGAGTAAGGTTAGGACACTTGCCTTAGCGTAGCTCACTATAATTTAGTACAATCGGTCAACGCACGTAGTCTACGTATACCAATAATAAGTGTTAGCACGTATATAAACATATATCACGTTAATCTAAACAAGTTTCATTAAGGTTCGACGTTGATTCAGTATCTCGGTCGCGTCCTTAATGGCTAAACACATAGATTGTTCGATAAAACTTCATTTGGAAGTCGAATTATTAGTCTAAATAATTTAATTATTATTTCCAACATTTTTAGAAGCTTGGTATTATTTTTAAATAATTTTCAGAAGCTTGGAAATATTTTTAAATAATTTTACAAGTTTAGAAATATTTTTAAATGATTTAATTATCATTTAGAATAATTTTAAAACATTTAATATGTTATTTAAATAATTTATTTGTTATTTAGAATATTTTTAGATACTTAAAATATTATTTAAATGATTTATTTATCATTTATAATATTTTTAGAAAGATAGAATATTATTTAAATGATTTATTTTATCATTAATAATATTTTAAACTTTATTTTATCATTAAAATAATTTATTTATTACTTATAATAATTTTTAAAACTTAATTTGATATTTAAATGATTTAATTATCATTTAAAGAAATTTTTAAATACTTAATATATTATTTAAATGATTTATTTATCATTAATAATATTTAAATATTTAATATTTTATTTAATTATTATATATAATAATTTTATTTACCTTAATTTCATTTTTAAATAATTAATATAATTATTTAATAATTTAATATCATTTTTAAATAATTAAAACAATTATTAAATGATTTATCATAATTATTATTTATTATTTAATTAAATTAAATAATATTTCAGAATATATAAAAATATTAAAAAAAAATTTATAATTTAAAAATGAATTTCAGATTTATTTATTAATTATTAATAATTATTTAATATTTATTTTATATTTTAGAATTTATTTAATTAATTTTTATTTTATTTTTATTAAAAATCCGTCGCTAAAGGGCTTTAGCGACGGTCTGCATAGAATAATAGGTTTCTGGGTTTGGGGATGAATTTCGTCGCTAAAGGTGTTCTTCATGAAGAACACTTGGTCAACGTCCAACAGTGACTTTTGACCTCAAATTAATCTCAGATCGTTTGATGTTTGTTCTTGAATTTTGTTTGTTGTTATAGCCAACATGGCAGTGTACAACGACATATCAATTTCCATCTCAAAATATATCATATCATGATCTAAATTGCATGGTTAAACTACCCCGTTCATGACTGTTCTTGAGTTTCTGGTTAACCTAGAAACTCATCCAGTCATAACGGTCAACGTCGTTTGACTGCTAAATCCGTTCGATTGATTGCTTGTTTATATGTTTTAATGGTTCAAGATTAAAGTCTATATAGCATATTACAACCTTAAACAAATAATTTACACAAAACATGATATCTAGATCAATTCTGGGCAGCATGAATTTCTGACAAATCTTGTCAGAGTTCTTCAAAGGTTTCTGGGTTACCCAGAAACGTGTAAAATCAGAGCGGTCAAAGGACTTTGACCACTTATATCTTCTTACTGTGAAATAATTTTGGAGTTCTATCAATTGGATATTAAAGCTAACATGGCATACTACTGATTCATGCTTTAAAACATATCAAACAAACATTCTAAGACGATCAAAAGATCTGACAAAAAGGCTTGTCAGACTGTTCTTGACTGCCAAGAACAGTTTGAGTTTTTGGCTTGATTTTCATATCTAGATGTTATATAAACATGTTTTAATCGCCCAGATCACTAAATAACATATTAACAAGGATTCCTAAACATCTAAAACACAAAAATTTTGCAGGCTTGAAGATCAAACATAAATTAGGGTTTTGTGCACCTTTTTCTTTAAAATTTGATTTCTGGCTTCTGATTCTGAGCTTGTGGTTGCTAGGGCTTGTTTAGGCTGGTAATATAAGTGTATAGGTTCGCAATTTCGTAGGTTTAAAGCTCAGCATCTCATTCTTCTTATAGCAATTCCAAATTAGGGTTTCCTAGCTAATTTCCAAACTTTTGCCTCCTAAAATATCTAGCCCATTAACTTGTGCTGCTTATGATCTGGCCTAATTCACCTACTTGTGCTGGAGTGTGTCAAGCACAAGCTTGCACACTCCTAGCTTCATTTTCATTGGCTAGGATTTTATTTTTGCTTTATTTACTTACTAATTAAATCTAGATTTTTGTTAATCATGATTAGGATGTTAATTTAGGTTTAGTAATACCCTAATTATGATATTATATCACAATTAAGATTTATAACTCCATAATTTAGTGTTCTTGAATCAAATTAGGGTCTTAGGGTTTCTAATTAGGGTTTAGGGTTTTTAATCCTACAATTAGGGTTTTAATCATTCGTTTAGGGTTTAGTTTAATCTTAATGATTCATAATTAACATTATGATTCATTATTTAAATCTTAATTATATTAATTAAGATTATTGTACAATAATTAGGGTTTTAATTAATCAATTCAGACAATTATTATCAATTAGGGTTTTCAACTTAGGGTATCTATTTTCGTGTAACATTTTAAACCCTATTTAACTTATTTTAAAATTTTATCAGTTAATATAACATTATATTAATGTCGAAGCACGACAAAGCACTTCGTCAATTCCAAGCACAACACAGCAGCTTACAAAAATAATTTGCCGAAACGCTTCCCGGTGAATTCGCCGGAAGCACGACAAATCATTTTGTCCGATTAAGCACGACACAGCTGCTGGGCGAAAATTTTTTATTTGACCTAATTGTTTAATAAAACACACAATCACATAATATCAAGTCAGAACAAGAAATTTCATTTCATAAACACATAATTTATATTTACAAATCTTATTAGGGTTCGAAATATTACACTGCCACTAAGTCTATCCGTCTAGTATGGTGCCTGAGGTCCTGACGGATAGTCTCAACTACATTGGGGGCTTGAACCGGATCTTCAACAGGGGGTGGCTGCTCCTGCAGCTGCTGCTGTGGTATAATGAAGCCTAAGCCCATCGGGTGCGATTCACCTCCACCCCATACTCTGTACCGTACCATTGCAGCATGATCAATTGGAGGCAATGGGGCCTGCATTAGTGCATCCTTATCCCACTGGACCCCAGCACGGCGACATAAATCGGTGATCAATGAAGGATGAGGCAATCTACCTGTGGTGCTACCCTCAAGCCCGTGCACAATAGATTCATGAATTACCTCCCCAACATCCACTGTCTTTCTTGTGGCTATGCAAAACAATAGGGTCGGCCGCTAATTAATTACATCGCTCATATGGCGGCACGACATCAACTTAGCACAAATAAAAGCATGCCACGCTTTACCATATCTGCTCAACTTGGATGAAGGAAAATGCACGGCTTCTTGTTGGTCAGTCAACTTCCATTCTGTCCCTGGCTCACAGAGGGCTGCTATGATCTCAAAATAGTCCAAATCCTGTTGCATGTATTTCGTATATCCATCACTGTGAATCTTTTGCAACCCATAATACGCGTTGATTGCTTTGCGCCCCACGTTTACTTCCTTTCCACGAGCCATCACCAGATTCCCATTAGCTTCTTTAGCATTGGCATAAAATTCCTTTACAATTTCAACTGCAGCTGGCTCAGGTTACGCTGTAAATGTCATCCAATTACGGCTGCGTATCATGTGAGCTAATTCCCCATCTACCCGCTCAATAGGTAGCAACCCACGCTCAGGAATTAGGGACTTCCCTGACGACCAGTTTTTATACCTGTCGGACGCTTGAGGGCTAAAAAACTTTTTCTTATCGTACTTAACAGCAGCTGACGAACCTGAGCTTTCCCCTCTATGTCTTTTGGGTGCCATTAATAACCACTTAAACAAATTCAAGACCCAAAACAACTAGAAACTTCGTTAGGGCAAACTGTCAAACACTTGGTAGGCACACTTTAAAAACCCCTTGTATAATAGTTCCCCCAAACTTAGAATAGCCCAATCATGCAACAAGGAAATCTCCCACAATTTGCAAGCATGTAAATAGACAATTGAAGCTTTAATCCAATCCCAATTGAGCCAACACAAACTCAATTGGGTTCTCAATCAAAATCAACAATTTACTCCAAATACTAGCAATTCAATCTCTAGCCAACAATTTCAAGTTCTAATTGATCAATAATGTATCACTTACCTGAAATTGGAAGTACCCATGTGTATAATCTTCAATCCTTCGTGGCTATGGGAGTTCCTTGGTTGCAAAAGTTGTGTACCAGCAATGGTTGTGAGAGTGGGTGTCGGTTTGTTGTTGCTTTGTTGGAAGAAACTAGCTTTGGTCGGCAACTATGGAAGAAGTATGTCGGTTGGAGGCGGCTGGAAAGTAGCAAGGAGAAGAAACAAAACTGATTTGTTGATGTGAAACCCTTTTAACCCGACTTAAGGTTTAATTTTTTTAAGTTGCCTGCTGAGCGCCTCTGGCGCTGAGGGTTGAACTGGATCGAGCGCTAATAGCGCTGTCTTGTGGTAGCTATTGGTTTGGGTAGCGCTGCTGGCACTGTCGTGTGTACTGGATCGGGCGCCTTTGGCGCTAACTGACAGAAGCACGTGGTTTGGGGCAGCGCTGCTGGCGCTTGGTTTGTGAAGGGTTGGGCGCCTCTGGCGCTGTCTTACAGAAGCTTATGCCTTGGCAAGCGCTTCTAGCGCTGGTAATTCAATGACCCGAGCGCCAAGGGCGCTACTATGCAGTGTGTTGAGACGGGCCTAGCGCTTCAGGCACTGGGTTGGCTTATTGTCAAGCGCTATAGGCGCCCAAATCCATACTTAGTCAATTTTTTTCAATTCAAGCTCTACCTGCACACACATCAACCTAAATCCAAAATTAGTTACAAGAATCTTTTTTTTTTTCAAAATAAATTACTAAACAAAAGAAAAAAATAAGATTAAAACGCTGGGTTGCCTCCCAGTTAGCGCTAAGTTATAGTCAATTAGCTTGACTGTCTCTGAATCTCATGTCGTAGAGAAGATTAAGGTGACTTTCTGTCTGTCCACCTCATCCCCAAAGTAATGCTTCAACTTCTGTCCATTCACTTTGAACGATTGGTCTGGGAATTTATCGTATACTTCAATCGCACCATGTGGAAAGATCGTCTTCACTGTGAATGGTCCTGACCATCTTGATTTCAGCTTCCCGGGAAAAAGTTTAAGTCTGGAGTTGAAAAGTAAAACCCTTTGTCCCGGTTCAAATGTTCTTTCTATGATCTTACGATCATGCCATTTCTTCACCTTCTCCTTGTACAGCTTCGAGTTTTCATAAGCCCGTAGTCGAAATTCGTCCAACTCATTGATTTGGAGTAAACGCTTCTCCCATGCAGTTGTCGAATCAAAGTTCAACTTTCGAATTTCCCAATATGCCTTGTGCTCTAGTTCCATAGAAAGATGACAAGCTTTTCCATAAACCAGCTGAAACGGTGACATGCCCAACGGAGTTTTGTAAGCAGTCCTATATGCCCATACAACATCATCTAGCTGTAAAGACCAATCCTTCCTCGTTGGATTCACAATTTTTTCGAGGATTCTTTTAACTTCCCAATTGGATACTTCAGCTTGGTCGTTCGTCTGTGGGTGGTAAGCTATAGCAATACGATGGTTCACCCCATACCTAGCCAACAAAGCTGTGAATTGCCTGTTGCAGAAGTGACTACCTTCATCACTAATAATAGCCCTCGGAGTCCCAAATCTAGTGAAGATACTTCGATGTAAAAACTTCAGGACTACCTTGGCATCATTTGTTGGGAATGCTGCCACTTCTACCCATTTCGACACATAGTCAACTGCTAGCAAGATGTAGAGATTACTGCACGAAGACACAAAAGAGCCCATGAAATCAATCCCCCACACGTCAAAAACTTCTACTTTGAGGATTGTATTCAAAGGCATTTCATTCCTCTTTGAAATATTACCCACTCTCTGACATCTATCGCACCGCTGAACAAAACTGTAAGCATCTTTAAAAATTATCGGCCAGTAGAATCCTGCTTGTAGTACTCTAGCTGTTGTTCTCTCTCCTTCGTAGTGTCCTCCATATACAGAAGAGTGGCAATCCTGTAAAATCCCCTCGGTCTCACTATATGGGATACACATTCTTATCATTTGATCCGCACACTGTTCAAACAAATACGGCTCATCCCATATATACCATTTAACATCATGCAGGAACTTTTTCTTTTGGTGCCCCACCAAGTCAGAAGGTATCATCTTACTCACCAAATAATTCGCGTAGTCTGCAAACTATGGCACTTCCCCTTGCACCACAAACAACTGCTCATCTGGAAAGGATTCATTAATTTCAACTGTGCCGTCTATCTTCCTTTCCGGCTGCTCTAGTCGAGATAAGTGGTCTGCCACTTGGTTTTCGGTCCCCTTTCTGTCCTTGATCTCCAAATCAAACTCCTGCAGTAGCAATATCCATCAGATCAACCTGGGCTTTGCATCCTTCTTTGCCACTAAATGTCGAATCGCCGAGTGATCCGTATACACTATTACCTTTGTGTCTATCAGATATGACCGGAATTTATCGAAGGCATACACCACTGCCAATAACTCTTTTTCTGTGGTGGTGTAATTTAACTGTGTATCCGTAAGGGTCTTGCTGGCATAGTATATCATATGAAACATCTTCTCCTTCCTTTGCCCCAAAACAGCCCCTACTGCGTAATCACTGGCATCACACATTAGCTCAAACGGCAACTCCCAATCTGGTGCTGTGATAACTGGTGCTTAAGTCAGTTTTCCCTTTAAGTGCTCAAATGCCCTCATGCAAGCCTCATCGAATTTAAACTGTGCATCCTTCTCCAATAAACTGCATAATGGTTTAGTTATCTTGGAGAAGTCCTTGATGAATCTGCGGTAGAAGCCTGCATGTCCAAGAAAACTGCGGACACCTCTTACAGACGTAGGTGGAGGTAAATTCTCAATCGTTTCCAGCTTTGCCCTGTCCACCTTAATTCCTTTCTTTGAAACTTTGTGCCCCAGTATGACTCCTTCTTGTACCATAAAATGGCACTTCTCCCAATTCAGTACCAGATTTGTTTCAACACATCTCTTTAAAACCATTACCAAATTTTCAAGGCATAAATCGAAAGAATCACCAAATACCGAGAAATCGTCCATGAATACCTCCACATTCTGTTCGATCATGTATGAAAAAATTGCTGTCATACATCTCTGAAAGGTGGCTGGAGCATTGCACAACCCGAAAGACATCCTTCTGAAGGCAAAAGTGCCGTATGGACATGTAAAAGTAGTCTTTTCCTGGTCTTCTGGAGCTATCATAATCTGATTGTAGCCTGAATACCCATCTAGAAGGCAATAATACTCATAACCCGCTAGTCTGTCCAACATCTGATCGATAAACGGAAGTGGAAAATGGTCCTTCCTTGTAGCTTTGTTAAGCTTGCGGTAGTCCATGCAGATTCTCCACCCTGTTACGGTTCGCGTTGGGATCCGCTCATTATTCTTATTTGTGACAACGGTCATTCCACCCTTCTTTGGTACGCACTGCACGGGGCTCACTCATGAACTGTCCGAAATTGGGTAGATTATTCCCGCATCCAGCCATTTCAGTATCTCGTTCTTAACCACTTCTTTCATTATAGGATTGAGCCTTCTTTGCTGCTCAACCGTTGGCTTGCTACCATCTTCCAGCAGGATCTTATGCATGCAAAAAGAAGGGCTTATCCCCTTGATATCTGCTATGGTCCATTCAATAGCCGATTTGAACTCTCTAAGCGCTCGTAGCAATTTTTCCTCCTGAAAAGATGTTAGTGCAAAAGAAATAATCACAAGTAGCTTTGAATCTTTATTTAAAAATGCGTACCTGAGATGATCTGGAAGTGGTTTTAGTTCAAGTTCGGGAGGTGTCTCAAGAGATGGTTTCAACTTTATCGACGTCTCTCCAGCTTTCGTAAGTGGCTCGACAGGTGTTCTGAATTTTTTGAATTTGGGGGTGGTATCCAGATATTGCACAAGTTCGGCACATTCTTCATCCTCCAAATCTGAATTTTCAACAATCACTCTCTGCAGTGGTTCATAATTCAACAAACTCTCCATGTCATCATTCACTATGCTATCCACCAAGTTAACTCTGAAACACTCCTCTTCATCAGTTGGGAACTTCATTGCCTTGAAAACATTAAACTTCACCTCCTGATCATGAACCCGCATTGTAAGCTCTCCTTTTTGCACGTCTATCAGAGTCCTCCCCGTGGCTAGGAATGGTCTCCCCAGTATGATTGGTATACTCTTGTCCTCCTCATAGTCCAAGATGATGAAGTCCGCCGGAAAGATAAATTTGTCCACTTTTACCAGTACGTCCTCCACTATCCCGCGTGGATATGTGGTAGATCTATCAGCAAGCTGCAGGGAAATATTTGTTGGCCTTGGTTCCGGCAATTCTAACTGACTGAATACTGACAACGGCATCAGGTTGATACTTTCCCCAAGATCACACAAACATTTATCGAAGCTCATCTTTCCGATCGTGCATGGAATTGTGAAACTGCCCAGATCTTTCAGCTTTGGAGGTAATTTACGCTGAAGCACTGCACTGCATTCCTTCGTCAAGGCCACTGTCTCAAATTCTTCTAACCTTCTCTTCCTTGACAGTATACCCTTCATGAACTTTGCATAACTTGGCATTTGTTCCAATGCCTCCGCGAAGGGTATGTTGACCTGCAGTTTCTTAAAAACCTCCAAAAACTTACTGAACTGTTTATCTTCCCTCTGTTTGTTCAATCTTTGCAGATACGGAACCTGAGTGTGAACTTGTGGTACTGTATTCACGGGCTTCTTATCTGAACTCGCTTTATCCTTCTCTATTTGCTGCGACTTGGACTCATCTTTCTTCTCTTTCTGATCAGCCTCAATTTCTTTCTCAGTTTCAACCCCAGTGTCATCCCCTTATAAACTAGGTGTTGCAGTGCCTGGTATAGTTCCTGCATATTGCTTTCTCGATCTTAGTGTTATGGCCTGACACTGTTCTTTACCCTCTCGTCGTGGATTTGCCTCTGTGGTACTTGGTAATGAACCCTGGGGCCTGCTGTTAAGCATAGTCGCCATTTGCCCCATCTGAGTTTCCAGATTTTTAATAGCCACTGCCTGGCTTTTGATCATCACCTCTGTATTTGCCATGTACTTTAACATCATCTCCTCCATTTCTGATTTCTTTTCTTACTGAGGTGCATATGGAGTAGGATGTTGTTGTTGAGAATATCCCGATGGAAAAGGTGGTTGTGGAGCAAACTGTTGCTGCGCTGGCTGAGATGTAAACTGTTGATTCTGCTGAAACTGTTGTTGCTGATTTCCTTGATTATTTGACCAACTAAAGTTTGGATGATTGCGGTTGTTGGGGTTATATGTGTTCTGAAACTGACCTTGGTCTTTCCTGTAAGTGTTCACATACTGCACTGACTCCGAGCTGATAGCACATTGATCTGTTGAGTGCGACCCCGCACAAATCTCACATACGAAGGCAACTGACTTGGCTTTGCTTTTTGACAACGAATCTATTTTCTTTGCCATAGCCGCCATCTGTGCTGACAACTGGGTAATAACATCCACTTCCAACAAACCTACAACTCTGGGCTGTGGCATTCTGGCTGTAGGATTTTAAAAATCATTAGCTGCCATAGTCTCGATAAGGTTATAAGCTTCGTTATAGCTCTTCGCCCCTAAAGCTCCACCTGCAGCTGCATCTACCATTTGCCTCGACTGCTATCCCAATCCACTATAAAATGTTTTGATCACCATCCAATCTAGCATCCCATGGTGCGGACACTTCCTTAGCATCTCCTTGTATCTATCCCAGGCTTCGTATAAGGACTCACCCTGTTGTTGCTCAAATTGAGAGATTGCTGTCCTCATTTTTGCAGTTTTAGCCATTGGGAAAAACTTGGCTAATAACTTCTGTGCTAAGTCCTCCCATGTATTAATTGATCCTGAAAGCAAAGAATGAAGCCAACTTCTCGCTCTATCCCTCAATGAGAATGGAAACAGTCTTAGTTGGATGGCATCCTCCGTCACCCCATTGTACCTGAATGTATCGCATATTTCAATGAAGCTCAATAGGTGCTCATTAGGATCGTCTGTAGCAGCACCCCCAAACTGGACCGAATTCTGCACCATTTGAATGGTACCCGGTTTTATCTCAAAAGTGTTTGCTGCTATCGCCTGTCTGACTATGCTAGACTACAATCCATTAATATTCGGCATAGAATAGTCCCGCAAAGCTTTATGCTTCTCTCTTTGCTCTACTCTTTGTTCTTCCACCATATTCGGTATAGTTCCTTCTAACTGTGCTTGTAAATTCCTACGCACTCTTGCTTTCCAACCTCTTCCGTCAATATTATCCTGTGCTGGTGTCAATTCTGAGTTGGATGATCGTGTGTGCATAAAAATTCTACAAGTACCTGAAACCAAAACAAAAATAAAAATAGAAATGAGAAAAGATTAGGTTTGTCTAAGTCAAACAATATAGCTTAAAACTGATGATAATAATAAAAATCTAAACGCCTTTCCCCGGCAACGGCGCCAAAAACTTGTTGCCTCCTTTTTAGTCTTTAATAAAATAGCTCTAACTCACGCAAGTATACATGGTCAACAAGTCATACAGAGGAAGTAGAGTATCGTCCCACAGAGAAAGTGCTAAATTAAATCACTATGCATCAGTTCTATCACTATATTTATTTGCCTAAACTAATGACTTAATTTTGGTGACAAAATTACTTCTAGACAAATTAACAACTAAAGATGCGAGTTCTAACGAAAAATATCAAACTTGGAATTAAAGGGATCCTAACTTCATTTAATAGTTCACCTAATTACCACCATCATGCTAGACAGTTCACATATCTCAGGAAAATAGCTAAGGGCACTAATATAGACATAACCATCTGTCAATGTATTATGACCTACTTACATAATATCCATACTCAATAGACACCATGTAATCACCACTATAACCAAAATCACTATATTTCTATGTGAAATTGCAATTATATTGATTTAAAGCACAAACCCTTATTTTGACTCTTACGGTGAAACAGTATATTTCTATCTGATTCACAAAAATATTAAGCTAACCAATTAAGCCTCATATTCGCAAGCTATCATGATTACAATCCAAACTCATATGTTATTTTTCAATTCCATACAAGCACTGAAATCGAATGGTGATCAGGCATTCATACATGCAAAACAATCATGATAGAGGTTCCTTATGATATGCAAAACAATCTAACAATCAAGCTTATAATTAGACTACATATTAAAATCCGTTAGAATCCCATAATGGAGATTAGTTCATGACTAAACCAAAAGCCATTATGGGATCAAAACTACACATAAGAAAATAAACAATCAATTGAAGTAAGAAGAAGTAGATTGATCAAAGCCAATTGATGAATAAAATCCAAAGTAAGCTTAAACCCACATCAAAATCCAGCACTCGAACAATAATAATCCTCAGTAAAACTCTCAAAAACTATCTCTAGAAAAGTAGAATAACAATAATAAAAGTCTCCAAGTTCCTTCTCTCTGTTTCCTTCTCTAAATCTGATCAATATTCCCTCAATCCTCTTCCAAATTGTCTTCCTTCTTTTTTCACATCCAGCCGCACATCAGCAACAAAACTCGTGCCCTAGCGCCTCTGGCGCTATCCTAGTATAATTCCTAGCGCCTCTGGCGCTAGGTCATGTCCTCATATTTACAAAAATACCACCAAGTCTGATTTTAACCCTTTAAGCTCCAAAATGACTCTTTTGCCCCTCCAGCTCCAATCCTACAATAAACAAACACAAAAACGAATAAAACAATACTAAAAACACTTAAAGACCGCAATAATTAAGTCTAACAAGACCTGATTCGTAGGTATAAAACCCACTCATCAATGAGTTATAGTTTGACATGTCCCTTAAGACCCTTAGGGTATATCAAAGGGTATGATTGGGTATAATAAGTTATACATGGAGATAGGTGAATGATCAACAAAGAATCTACCACTTCTAGTAAAAGGAGAGAATGTCCTTTGTGATTCGATAAATGACGACTCAGAAGTCTTTGGCCAAAGAAGAATGAAATTAGAAAGGAGTTTCTAATTTGCATTAATCAGAGTTGTGCATTTGAGAATCGAAATACATATAATTAAATTAAATAAGACTTGACAGTAATTCTATGTCTTATATTTAATTGGGACATTGTATGGTAGAAGGATTGAATTGTACAGTACCTATTCACTGAAAGGTTCTTTTGTGATTAATGTTGAAATCTATATTATCTGGAAAGTCGTTGATCGCTAAGGGGGCTTACCCTTATTGTAGAATAAATATTATTTATTTAAATAAATTAAATAGTTTAATTTATTTATTTAAATAAGATTAGAATTGTTCCAATTGATTTATTCACAACCGGTTTAATATGGAGAACCTAAAGGGTCACACCGCAAAAGAAAAATATTTATTTAAGAAGTAAATGACATAATTGTAATAATAAGTTAAGTGTATTTAATTTAATCTATGGAGATAGAATAAATTAAATAGCTTAATATTTATTATTTAATATTTTGAAAATATTAAATATAAATTAGTAAGAGGAGTCTTATTATTATTATTACTATTATTATTATTATTTAGTTCCTAAAAGGGTTTGGGAATTAATTAATAAAAGTACTCTCATAAATTCCTAATTGGATTAGGATTTTTAATTAATTAAAGGAGTTTAATTAGAGTAAAAATCGTAATCCTAAATAGTTTAGGAGGGTTCCCTATATCTATAAATAAGAGGAGTCTTATTATGATTTGGGGTTAGACAGTTACACACTATTCCATAAGAATTTGAGAGAGAGAGAGTACTTGTATTTTCTATAGAGATAGAAACTAGGGTTTTGCCAACACCCATCTTCTTGAACAACTATTATTCCTTGGTGGATCACCTCTAGAGGCCAAACACTTGGGCGGCTAACGTTGATCAAAGGAAGGAATTTAATCGGTGGAATTCAAGGAGAACGCGAAGGATTTGAAGGTGAACTCTATCTCTTTCGTTTAATTGATAATTAATCACAAGGATGATCATGGTGATGGTTTGTATGAAAAATTTTAAAATCCGTTTTATTGCGCTTTCGCACTATTTATGTAATTTGATTGCATGTTCGCACTATATACAAACCTAACAGTGGTATCAAAGCCTAATCTTGTGCTAATTATCGATTTTGATGATTCCATGTGTGTATGATATGTGATTGGATCAAAATTTTTGGGCAGAATCTATTTTTTCTGAATCTGCTACGCGGCCGTTTCCAGTTCATTCTGGAGCGTAGCTACGCCCAAACCCAGAAAGTCGTTTCTGGGGTTCAGTGCAGTTGCGCCGTTTCCCAATTCATTCTGGGCGCAGGTGCACCGGACAACAGAATCCGAAAAAATAAATTTTCCTTCAATTAAAATAAATGGTTTATTTAATTGATATAAGTTTAAAATAAAGATGTTTATTTTATCTGGAATATGATTTCAGATTGCTAAAATTAAAGGAGTTTAATTTGGATTTGGTTTTTGATTAAAATAAAAGAGTTTATTTTGTTTCAAAACTAAATATTAGCAAAACTTTTGCCCATTAAATGATATCAATGCATATATGGAATGGTTTTATTATTTATGAGATGAATGTTATTTATTGATGCATATAGTTATATGTATGATAATAAATATGGATTAATTATGGACTACTGACCAATGTGTGATTGAATTTATTTTAGTGGATGCTTGAATGAATGGGTTTTTATAAATGGGGTCTGCGTACCTCGTCTTCTTTAATTTTTTAATGTAAATTCTATCTCCCTCCTATGTACTTCTCCTTGACTGCTGATCAAGGTTTCTATTTATTTTAAATAGTTTATGTAATAGGATTAGTTAGAATTATTTTGAAGAATTGGAGACCAAGGAGCAAGGAGGGTTTGATGACCCGTTTGTAATGGAGCCCGGGTTTAAATGTAATAGTTATATTTAAATTTTGTTCTTGCACCCTAGGTTTGACCTTTTAGTTCACTTGGTGGCTCTAGTGAACCAAACTAGAATAAAAATCCATAATTAATCCGGGTAGAATATAGTATTCTATATGTGCATGCTTACTATGTATATATTATATATTATACAACATGCTTCGCATGTTAAATAATATGACGCGTATTTTATATATATATATATATATATATATATATGCATGCGTGCTAAACAAGATGAGACAAATAATAACAAACCCCTCAAAGAAATTATATTAAGTCCTAAGCGTTCAAAGATATTTGGAATATCGAACGTCGCCTTCTAGCATGGTAAAGCAATAGAGTATTAAATATTTAATATGAATTTGTTGTGTCACCACAAGGCAAGTATTAAATATTTAAGATGTTGCATTATCACATTAGATGCTTATTAAGGAATTGAACATTACTATTTTGTTGTGTCACCACAAGGACGGTATTTTTCTCTTCACATATATGGAAGTGCTAGGTTGGACTTAACTTGGATAATTTTGATTCGGATGTGTCACCACTTGATCAAAATAATCTAAGAAGCAAAATACGAGGAGTTACATAGTGATGTAATTGACAATAGTTGTCTCCATATTTATTTATATATCGTTTGTTGTGTCACCACACGCTATATACATTTGAAATGGGATCCTTATTCTCACTAGCAAATCTTTAATTAGAATTGCCGAACCATATATATTGAGGGTAATATAGTTCGATGAAAATAGTGAGGTACCAATTTAAAATAAAGACCTAATTTATTTTGGTAATTAATTAAAATGAATGTATGCTAAAATGTTGTTAAATTATAATTTCATTTACAGAATTTTACAATGTCTAATTTACTATCACTGCGAAGCATATTAAATGCTAATTAACTGGACCAAATAACACGAACTAGTTAAGGAATTTGAGAATAGTTCTCAAGGCTGAAAAGCTATCTTATGTCCTTAATACGCCTATCCCTGTAATGGTTGCAGACAATGCCTCTGAGAAAGAGATTGCTACTTTTAGAAAGTGGTAAGATGATGCATAGTTGGTTCAATGTATCATGCTTGCATCCGTGAGTAACGAGCTTCAACATTAACATAAAACTATGGATGCTCCTACTATACTCCTGCACCTTCAAAGAGTTGAAGGGTGAGGAAAGTAGGACTATTAGATATCAGATATCTAAGGAGCTTTTTCGATCTAGAATGACCGATGACAGTACAGTACAGACATATATCCTAAAATGATCAATCTGATTGAACAATTGGGACAACTGGGTTTTAATGGATGGAGAGTTGATCCAAGATTTGATCTTGCTATCACTTCTGGACTCTTTCTCACAAATTGTTGTGAATTTCCACATGAACAAGCTATATGTCAGCCTGCTTGAGTTGTTTAAACATGTTGAAAACTGTAAAGAGTCACTTTCCAACCAAGAAAGACCAACTCTTTGTGACACCCCCAAATCCGGGTTACCTCAAACCACACAGATTTGGTGCTCCCTATGCATACATAATGACTAACTACCCATAAACAAAAGATTTACGCGAAACGAACTGAATAATAAACAAAAGAAATATCTCCCATAAAAGGTTACATAGCTTTCCAAAATAACTCCCAGGTTTTTCTAACCTTTAATACATCATTTAAACGCGGAAATATAAATAACTAATAAGTCTCAATTACACAGTCATATAAAAATAACAAGTCTTCACGAAATAGCAAATCATCGTCACTTGCTCATTTTTCCTTTTCCTTTGCTAGTGGACGGCTCATTTGTTATCTCGGCTTTAGCTGCAAAGGTTTAGTATGCAAGGGTGAGCAAAACGAGTGCCCACCAAAACAACAATGAACACTTTTCAAATAATCTAATTTATATGAAATAACTTTTCTGCTGAATGTTAATTAGAAATGAAAATGTCTGAAAGCTCAATAGAATATAGATAGAACTTTAAGATATACTAGGAGTGATATACTGAGGGTCACAAGACCTCGAACCATGTCCTAGGTTAACAAACAAGTTTGCTATAACCTTTAACAGTTTAATAAACTATAACTGGACTATTCGTCTCGTACTCAGGGTGATCAGCCCATTGTACAATGTATTGTGCACAACCATTCAACGCTTTTGCGTAAGTATTCCCCTATACTAGGGTTGTTCTTCTCAGTTTTGCCATCCAAGAATTTAGTTTAGCAAAAATAGAATTTTAACAATTTAGATTATGATCAAAGATCATCAACAATGACATACAATGTTATGGATTTTGTATGTCCAAGACATTAGAATAACGATTTCAATTAACTTAAGCTTTGAACATCAAGAATCCACAAATCAGAAGTTTATAACATGCAATGATAGCTTGCTAGATGAGAAAGTAGGGTTTGGAAGCTTACATAAACTGGAATCGAGATAAGATAGGAACACTTGCGTCAAGTAAATTTAAGATTGAAAACATATTTAATGTGAAAGAGTTGAGAATAGGAAACTTGCCTCGTGCGTAGTTTTTCCTAATTACAAACCACGTACAACAAATAACCTACATATACCGTTTGTATAGCAACAAAATGATTAGTTATAACATTCGTATTCATTAACACTTCAAGAATCTCTCTCAATCAATCTCATCTCAATTCCCTATTGATTTCTGATTATTAACTCTATCTCGGAAGCTACAAGCTTAGATATAAAAATGTTAATCTTTAAGAGCTTCTAGAACTTGTCTTTAAATTAAGATATAACAACTTTGTATCTCATAGATACCAAATATAAGCTTAACATCTACCTTATTATCTTGGTATTTGTTCTATACATTGGTTAAAGTTTTAACCCTGCATAAGATAGTATATCATAAAAGAGAAAATCAAAAATAATAAAAATCCCATGTTCTGCAATTCTCGCCGGGGCGAGAAATATTAAGCTTTATTGGCTCGCCGGGGCGAGAAAAATGAACTTGCTGAGCTCGCCGGGGCGAGCTTCCCAGATTACAGGTTCTGCAGTTCGCGAACTGCAGAATCTTCCAACCCAAAACACAAATTTTCCAGCATCAGGACACCAAATTAAGCATTCTAAATTAACACAAACCTCTTATGAACAGTATTTAGCATCCATATAACGATTCTAACAACCTAAAACAATCAAACCAACAAAACCCAAAGGATTAAACCATGCTTTTGCTAAAAACTCATTTTTTTGACATTTTTATAAAATCAACTACTACAAACCCATTATTTGATGAAATCAGATGGCTAAGCATGCAATCTCTTCATAATTGAACATTGAATCATATATCACCATCAATTTGCAAGTTCATGCATGAATTGAGCACTGATTTAAACCCAAAGTAGACCAAAACACACATATTATCAAAAACCCAATTTTCTCATTCTCAAACTTGTTTTCACAAATTAAATCAATCCAAATAATACTAAAACATTATATAACAGATTACTTGCATATATATACTAACAAATTAACAACTCTTGTAACAAATTAGCCACCAAAATCAATCACAGAGAACTAATTTTTGAATACCTTGAATAAAACTTTAAATAAAATTATACCTTGGTAGATGATTAAGAACACTAGTTGATGATTATCAAGCTTCAACTCCACTCTCAATTCTCACAAATTCACAACTTTTCTCTCTACTTCTCTCCCTTTCTCACTTCTCTGGCTTTTTGCAGAACAGCCAAGCCAATAGCAAATATACGTGATTACGTGATTGTCAGTTAAGAGAGAGCAAAGAGTTTTCAGTTAAAAATCCCAAAGGCCATAAGGCCACGTTTGGCAAAACAACTCTCCCAAACCAAATTATTCTAATAAACTATATATTATATAGTTAAATAATTGTCACACCCTTAATTAACAATAATATTAACTCAAGTAAATTTCATCATACATTAGCTATAATAATTTCATTGCACTTATAATTCCATTCAATAAATTAATAAAGCTCCAATTCAATTATTAAAATAAATTAGAATTTATACAACATTGTAATTACTAACAATATATTAATAATTTAATTAACTTAAACATCTTATTAAATCAAATCTTCAAATCAAAACATTAATTTAATTATACCTCATCTAATTAAATTAACGCACAACAAATTCATCAGTTATATAAAAAAAAAACAACAACTAAAACATTCATTCAACTCCAATAAATATTTCAAATAATTATAAAATTCCAGATTGTTACATCCTTCCCTCCTTACAAGGATTCTGTCCTCAGAATCACAACGCTATCGTTACATCCTTCCCTCCTTACAAGGATTCTGTCCTCAGAATCGCAGAACTAGGATGACACAAACAACTCAGGATAATTCTTCATCATTTCAGCTTCTAGTTCCCACGTAGCTTCATCAGCATTGTGGTTCCGCCATAGTACCTTAACAGAAGGTATCACTTTATTCCTGAGAACCTGTTCCTTCCTGTCTACTATCTGAAGTGGAACTTCCTCGTAATTTAAGTCTTTCTCGAATTGTATAGGTTCATATTTTATGACATGTTTATAATCTGGCTTATAAGGTCGTAAAACAGATATATGACAAACATTGTGGATATGAACCAGCTCTGGAGGTAGAGCTATTTCATAAGCCACCTCACCAACTCATCGCAGTACTTCAAAAGGACCAATAAATCTTGGACTAAGCTTACCCTTTTTGCCAAAACGAATTTTTCCTTTCCAGGGTGAAACTTTCAGAAATACGAAGCTTCCTACCTCAAATTCTCGTTTCTGCCGATGTAGATCCGCATACTTCTTCTGCCAGTCTTGAGCAGCTAATAGTCGCGCTCTTATAACTTTCACGATCTCTGCGGTTTGTTGTACCAGTTCTGGTCCTAGCAGTTGCCGTTCACCAACCTCGTCCCAACATAGAGGAGTCCTACATTTCCGTCCGTACAACGCTTCGTATGGCGGCATGCCAATGCTTGCGTGGTAACTATTGTTGTAAGCAAACTCGACCAATGGTAGGTGGTCATCCCAGTTCCCCTTAAAATCCATGACACAGGCGCGTAACATATCCTCTAGAGTTTGGATCGTTCTTTCGCTCTGGCCATCAGTTTGAGGATGATATGCAGTGCTCATTCTCAACTGAGTTCCCAACCATTCTTGCAATCGCTTCCAAAAATTTGACATAAATCTCGGATCATGATCAGACACAATAGACACAGGAACACCATGTCGCAAAATAATTTCCTTGATGTATAATTTGGCTAACTGGTCTAAGTTGAATCTAATCTTGATCGGTAAGAAATGCGCTGATTTTGTCAGTCTGTCCACGACTACCCAAATTGCGTCAAAACCTTTCTGTGTAGTTGGCAAACCTACCACAAAATCCATCGTTATGTGTTCCCACTTCCATTCTGGTATTTCTAACGGCTGCAACAAACCACTGGGTCGCTGATGTTCAGCTTTCACTTTCTGGCATGTCAAACATCTGGCAACACATTCTGCCACATCACGCTTCATTCCTGACCACCAATAATGTTGACGAAGATCTTGATACATTTTTGTACTCCCTGGGTGAACTGAGTATCGTGTGTTGTGAGCTTCATCCAAGATCTCCCTTCTAACATCCGGTACCAATGGAACCCAAATTCGATGTTCAAATCTGAGTAATCCCTTGGCATCAATACTGAACTTTCCACTTTGTCCCTCAGAGACTTCCTTGCTAATCTTTTCACACTCCGCATTGTGAAGTTGAGCTTCTTTAATTCGGTCCAGCAACACAGGACATACCTCGATCTGAAATATCCTCTCCTTTGATTCATGCTGGCACTTCACCTCCAATTCCAACTTCGCCATCTGTTTAACAAGTTCCTCCTGAACTGTCAATAACATAAGTTTCTCCCGACCCTTCTTGCTTAATGCATCAGCAACGACATTCGCCTTTCCTGGATGATAGAGAATTTCGCAGTCATAATCCTTAATCAGCTCTAACCATCGCCTTTGTCGCATGTTGAGGTCCTTCTGTGTAAAAATGTACTTGAGGCTTTTATGATCCGTGTAGATCTCACACTTCTCACCATAAAGGTAGTGCCTCCAGATCTTTAAAGCAAATACCACCGCTGCCAATTCTAAATCATGCGTTGGGTATCCCTTCTCGTAATCTTTAAGTTGTCGTGAAGCGTACGCAATAACCTTGCCGTTTTGCATAAGCACGCAGCCAAGGCCCTTATGCGGCGCGTCACTATAAACCACAAAATTTCCGGTACTATCTGGCAAAGATAATACAGGTGCCATACTTAACCTCTTCTTTAGTTCCTGAAAACTTTCCTCGCACTTCTCCGTCCAGACAAACTTAACCGCTTTCCTAGTCAAATTTGTCAATGGAGTGGCGATTTTAGAAAAATCTTGTATAAACCGTCGATAATACCCTGCCAAACCTAAGAAGCTCCTTACTTCCGACGGTGTCTTCGGTTGCTCCCAATCTACTACAGCTTCCACTTTAGCCAGATCCACCGAAATCCCATCTTTATCAATTACATGACCAAGAAATTGAACGCGATCCAACCAAAACTCACATTTTGAAAATTTCGCAAAAAGCTTCTCTTTTCGTAATGCCTCTAAAGTTAGTCTCAAATGCTCCACATGGTCTTCTCGTGATTTAGAATACACTAAAATATCGTCGATAAACACCACCACGAACCTATCTAGAAACGGTTTAAACACCCTATTCATTAAGTCCATGAATGCCGCAGGTGCATTTGTTAGACCGAATGACATAACCAGAAACTCGTAGTGACCGTAACGAGTTCTGAACGCCGTCTTCGGAACATCCTCCTTTCTCACTTTCAGCTGGTGGTAACCGCTTCTTAAGTCTATCTTTGAAAAATGAGTAGCTCTATTCAGTTGATCGAATAGATCGTCAATTCTCGGTAACGGGTATTTATTCTTGATTGTAACCTTGTTCAATTCACGATAATCTATGCAAAGACGCATCGAACCATCCTTCTTCTTAACAAACAACACCGGCGCTCCCCACGGCAAAACACTCGGTTGAATGTACTTTTTGTCTAGTAACTCTTGCAATTGCACCATCAACTCCTTCATCTCCACCGGAGCCATTCGATACGGAGCTTTTGATATAGGCGCAGTCCCGGGCACTAAATCAATAACAAATTCAATCTCTCTATCTGGAGGTAATCCCGGCAAATTATCCGGAAAAACATCCATAAAATCCCTCACCACCGGTATTTCTTCTAATTTTGTACCGGTATTCCGAGTATCTGCCACATGAGCTAAATACCCTACACATCCTTGCTTTAGTAACTTCTTGGCCTGCATAATCGTTAGACAAGTTGTTTGCCTTGGCGATTTGCTACCATAAAATACCACGCTAGACGGAGTCTTAAGGTTGACACACTTCTTTTGGCAATCAATAATCGCCCCCCAATCATACAACCAATCCATCCCTAGAATGACGTCAAATTCCCCAAGTTTAATCGGAATAAGATCTACTGTCATCATATGACCATGAATATTCACCTTGCAATTTTTGTACACATACCTAATTGGTATCACTTCCCTATTGGCAATCTCTATGTTTAAGGGAAAGTCTAACTCTTCTCGGGGTATCTCTAGTTTCTCAGCAAAATCATATGAAATGAAAGAACAAGTTGCACCTGAATCAAAAAGTACATATGCATTCAAGTTATTTACTGGTAGGATACCTGCCACCACTTCCTTGGATCGAACCGCATCCTGAACCGTCATATTAAAAGTGCGAGCAGTCGGGCGATTTGCCGTAGCTGGTCCAGAAATAGTTAGTGCACCTCCACTATTGCTTCCTTTGCCTCCATTTCCCCCACTAGTAACTTTCCTTGGACAATCACGAGCAAGATGGTCTTTTGACCCGCACGTGAAACATGCACCCTTCTTTGGGGCAGTACAGTTTGGAGCAATGTGGCCCTCTTGTCCACAATTGTAACAGACTCTCTTTCCTTTCAAGCACACACCTGCATGATTCTTACCACAAATTGCACAAGCTTCAGTTTTCTTCCTCTGGTTATTCTGCTGACTTCCAGTAGAACCACCATCATTCCATTTTCGTTTTTGGTTTCCTCCCCCACTGCTACCACTCGGCCTATTCTCAGTCTCATTCCTTTTCTTTTTCTGCTCTTGATTGTATTTAGTTAATGTATCACTTCCTCCCTCTGCTATTATCGCTTTCTCTAACACCGCCGCGAACGTGTTGAGTTGAAACATAGAAACCCTACTATAAAGCCAAGGTTTCAATCCCTGCTCGAATCGTCTAGCTTTTCTCTCATCTGTGTTTACTTGGTATGGTGCAAACCTCGCTAGTTCATTGAACCTTACCGCGTATTCAGGCACTGACATTGTTCCTTGCTTAAGTTCGAGAAACTGAACCTCCATCTAGTTCTGCGCACTAGCCGGGAAATACATTTCAAAGAACATCTCTTTAAATCGATCCCACGGTATAACACCTTCTCCTGCTCTCGTCTTGTTGGCTTGCCACCAGTAACTGGCTTCCGACTTTAACATGAAAGTCGCAAAGGCAGTCTTCTGATCATTCCCAACCCTAGCGACTTCAAAAACTTTTTCCATTTCCATTACCCAAGTTTGGGCTTCTATCGGATCCATTGTTCCCTTAAACTCAGGGGGACCAACGGCCTTAAAATCCTTAAAGGTCGTAGCTTGAGCTTGTGGTTGATTTGCAAAAACTCCTGTTAAAAGGTTCACTAATTACTGAACTGGGTTAGCATCGGGTGGATTATTTTTATTGTTATTAGTAGACCCCTCTGGGGGTGGTTGCTGACGGGGTCGTCCAACTCTTCTTGGCGGCATAATTCTGTTGAAAACAACGCTTTTTAGACAATTGCTAAATTTTTTTTAAGTACTTATAACTCAATTAAAACATATTTAAATATTCAAAAGTAGAAACTTAACACATAACATTTTTTTTCAACAAAAACTTGTTTATTTATTCATTCTCAAACGCAAAAGATAGCATTTTACTATTTACATCATCATTTAAGAAGACAGCTTCAGAATTTCATCATTAACGTCTTATCCCATCATTTATATAAGCTGAGATTCACATTCAAAATACTTGCTATAATATTATTTCTCTAATAGCTTAGGAAGACAACCCTCGGCGCACAGCCTCCTCACGTTCTTGCTCCATGGTGCGAACCATAGTTCGGCAATCCACAAACCTCGGATAATCCTCTAACTGTGTTGGGTAATGGCGAACCCGATCTTGAGCCCTATCTATCGTCGTGTGGTAAATATACTCCATGTCATCGATCTTGAACTTCTTCGCGCGAATCTCCCCTTCAGCACGATCCAGTCGTTGAGAAACCCTAATGTGAGCATTTTTAACCCTATTACGCATAGCAGTTTCCTCCTTTAAAGCTTCTTTTAACTGCTCCACCTCAATCTTTAGTTGGCCGATCTCAGACTTTAATTCATCATTCTCAGTTTTTAGTTCACCATTTTCAACCTTCACTACCTCATTCTCTGACTTCACCTTTTCATTTTCATCTAACAGCTGCTCCTGCTGACCCTCTGCGTGAACCAATTTCCATTCTACATCACCCAACCGATAGTAACACGGCTGACCCTCTGCGTCTAAATCGTAGATCTCTCCATCCTTCTCCTCGATAGTAACACGACGTGTCTCTGACAGTTCCTCCAAAACTCTGAGTTGTTCCCGAAGTTCTACATTTTCATCGTATAACTGCTCGTACATCAGCTCCTCGGGATCCTCCTCCTCTTCCTCCTCCTCCTGAACAGTGATCACCAACCGTTCGCTGACAACATGAACATCTCTGGCCTCCTCGTCTCCAGGCTCTGGGATATCCTCCCTCAGCACTGGGATCTGCTCAACTCGAATCTGGCTAGTTTGTCCAACCTCTGACATCCTGACAACAAAATATTTTAATTACTTAATCGATACTACTCGCGAGCACACTAGTTATTAAGCACATAAGCACATAGAGTGTTTTATTATCTTTAATGAATTCCTTAATTCATTCCTTAATACTCGTTAGGAGTTTTATCACCACTATCTTTTCGATTCCCTAAAAGGCTAATTTCCTAAGGTTTTTCCCCACCTAAGGTTCTTAAACCTACGGCTTTGATACCAACCTGTGACACCCCCAAATCCGGGTTACCTCAAACAACACAGATTTTGTGCTCCCTATGCATACATAATGACTAACTACCCATAAACAAAAGATTTACACAAAACGAACTGAATAATAAACAAAAGAAATATCTCCCATAAAAGGTTACATAGCTTTCCAAAATAAGTCCCAGGTTTTTCTAACCTTTAATACATCATTTAAACGCGGAAATATAAATAACTAATAAGTCTCAATTACACAGTCATATAAAAATAACAAGTCTTCACGAAATAGCAAATCATCGTCACTTGCTCATTTTTCCTTTTCCTTTGCTAGTGGACGGCTCATTTGTTATCTCGACTTTAGCTGCAAAGGTTTAGTATGCAAGGGTGAGCAAAACGAGTGCCCACCAAAACAACAATGAACACTTTTCAAATAATCTAATTTATATGAAATAACTTTTCTGCTGAATGTTAATTAGAAATGAAAATGTCTGAAAGCTCAATAGAATATAGATAGAACTTTAAGATATACTAGGAGTGATATACTGAGAGTCACAAGACCTCGAACCATGTCCTAGGTTAACAAACAAGTTTTCTATAACCTTTAACAGTTTAATAAACTATAACTGGACTATTCGTCTCGTACTCAGGGTGATCAGCCCATTGTACAATGTATTGTGCACAACCATTCAACGCTTTTGCGTAAGTATTCCCCTATACTAGGGTTGTTCTTCTCAGTTTTGCCATCCAAGAATTTAGTTTAGCAAAAATAGAATTTTAACAATTTAGATTATGATCAAAGATCATCAACAATGACATACAATGTTATGGATTTTGTATGTCCAAGACATTAGAATAACGATTTCAATTAACTTAAGCTTTGAACATCAAGAATCCACAAATCAGAAGTTTATAACATGCAATGATAGCTTGCTAGATGAGAAAGTAGGGTTTGGAAGCTTACATAAACTGGAATCGAGATAAGATAGGAACACTTGCATCAAGTAAATTTAAGATTGAAAACATATTTAATGTGAAAGAGTTGAGAATAGGAAACTTGGCTCGTGCGTAGTTTTTCCTAATTACAAACCACGTACAACAAATAACCTACATATACCGTCTGTATAGCAACACAATGATTAGTTATAACATTCGTATTCATTAACACTTCAAGAATCTCTCTCAATCAATCTCATCTCAATTCCCTATTGACTTCTGATTATTAACTCTATCTCGGAAGCTACAAGCTTAGATATAAAAATGTTAATCTTTAAGAGCTTCTAGAACTTGTCTTTAAATTAAGATATAACAACTTTGTATCTCATAGATACCAAACATAAGCTTAACATCTACCTTATTATCTTGGTATTTGTTCTATACATTGGTTAAAGTTTTAACCCTGCATAAGATAGTATATCATAAAAGAGAAAATCAAAAATAATAAAAATCCCATCTTCTGCAATTCTCGCCGGGGCGAGAAATATTAAGCTTTATTGGCTCGCCGGGGCGAGAAAAATGAACTTGCTGAGCTCGCCGGGGCAAGCTTCCCAGATTACAGGTTCTGCAGTTCGCGAACTGCAGAATCTTCCAACCCAAAACACAAATTTTCCAGCATCAGGACACCAAATTAAGCATTCTAAATTAACACAAACCTCTTATGAACAGTATTTAGCATCCATATAACGATTCTAACAACCTAAAACAATCAAACCAACAAAACCCAAAGGATTAAACCATGCTTTTGCTAAAAACTCATTTTTTTGACATTTTTTATAAAATCAACTACTACAAACCCATTATTTGATGAAATCAGATGGCTAAGCATGCAATCTCTTCATAATTGAACATTGAATCATATATCACCATCAATTTGCAAGTTCATGCATGAATTGAGCACTGATTTAAACGCAAAGTAGACCAAAACACACATATTATCAAAAACCCAATTTCCTCATTCTCAAACTTGTTTTCACAAATTAAATCAATCCAAATAATACTAAAACATTATATAACAGATTACTTGCATATATATACTAACAAATTAACAACTCTTGTAACAAATTAGCCACCAAAATCAATCACAGAGAACTAATTTTTGAGTACCTTGAATAAAACTTTAAATAAAATTATACCTTGGTAGATGATTAAGAACACTAGTTGATGATTATCAAGCTTCAACTCCACTCTCAATTCTCACAAATTCACAACTTTTCTCTCTACTTCTCTCCCTTTCTCACTTCTCTGGCTTTTTGCAGAACAACCAAGCCAATAGCAAATATACGTGAAATATAAAACTGACCCTTACGTGATTGTCAGTTAAGAGAAAGCAAAGAGTTTTCAGTTAAAAATCCCAAAGGCCATAAGGCCACGTTTGGCAAAACAACTCTCCCAAACCAAATTATTCTAATAAACTATATATTATATAGTTAAATAATTGTCACACCCTTAATTAACAATAATATTAACTCAAGTAAATTTCATCATACATTAGCTATAATAATTTCATTGCACTTATAATTCCATTCAATAAATTAATAAAGCTCCAATTCAATTATTAAAATAAATTAGAATTTATACAACATTGTAATTACTAACAATATATTAATAATTTAATTAACTTAAACATCTTATTAAATCAAATCTTCAAATCAAAACATTAATTTAATTATACCTCATCTAATTAAATTAACGCACAACAAATTCATCAGTTATATAAAAAAAAACAACAACTAAAACATTCATTCAACTCCAATAAATATTTCAAATAATTATAAAATTCCAGATTGTTACAGTCTTACTAGTAAATGATTCTTCCAGGAAGTAGAAGAGGGCTAAAGGATCTTCTTAAAAGAAGAACAATTCAAAGAAGGTAAATGGAAAGGCAAAAACAAAGGACAAAAAGAACAAGACTGATGCAGATAGCAAAGGAGTTTGCTTCCACTACAATAAGCCTACTAGAAAGGAAACTGTAAGGAGAATCTTACAGAGGCTAACCAGAAGAAGCTTAGTGAAGCTTCGGTTACAGATACAGGTTTGTTCATGATTAAAAATAAATCTTTCTGTAAGTCAAGGATCTACTTGGGTTCTGGATACCGGCTGTAGTTCTCACGTATGCAATCCAATGTAGAGACTAAGCAGAAGTAGAAAGCTAAACAAAGAGTAAATAATCTTATGTGTGGGAATGGAGCAAAGGTTGCTGCATTAACCATTGGGTATAATAAGTTTAGCATTGCCTACGGGCAAGTCTATTAAGTTAATAAGTTGTTATTATATTCCAGTTCTCATTAGAAATATTAGAACTTTCGTTGTTGGACAAGGAAGGTTCTGGTATTATATTTAAGAACAATTGTTGTTCTATTTATAATGATAATATTTTGTTTGAAACTGGAAGATTACTTGATAGACTTTGTATACTTGACTTACATGAAAAACATTTTACAAATTGAATAAACTAATAAAAGAAAAGGAGATGGTCATTCAAAGAGTTGAATGTGTGTATTTGATAAAATATAAGTCTGTATCATTTGAAATGTTCAAAGAATTCAGAAGTGAAACATATTAACAAAGTATTAAGATTCTTTGATCAGATCGAGGAAGGAATATTTATGCAATGAGTTTCTAGATCATCTCAAAATGGTATTTTCTCATAATGGACACCTCCTGATATGCAGTAATTGATTGGTGTATCTAAAAGGAGAAATTGTACCTTGTTGGACATGGTGCAATCCATAATGATTTTTACTGACATTCTAGTATCCATCTGGGGTTATGCCCTAGAAAAGGCTGCATATCTACAAAAATAAGGTACCCTCAAAAATCCGAGCCCAAGACTCCATAAAGGTTATGGATAGGGAGGATTCCTACTCTTAAGTATGTTAAGATAAGGGGTTGTCCAGCTTATGTGAAAAGGTTTCAAAGATAAGTTTGGGACAAAATCTGACAAGTGCAGATTTGTGGGATATCCTAAAGAACGTTTAGGGTATTATTACTATAATCCTACACGCTGCCTTCTTAGATAAAGGTGTTTATCATTGAAGGAGCTAGTGGGAGGGTAATAGATCTTGAAAAAGTTTAAGAACCACAAAGCACTTTAAGTTGAACCGAGGAACCTGTAGATAGACCTATTGTACCACAACCGAATCGTAAATCTGGAAGAGTACCGAAGATACCTGGGAGGTATGGATTCATCATAGAGGATGATGATGAGGTACGCATCATAGAGGATGATGATCCAGTTATATACGTTGAGGCTATAAGTAGAAGACACTCAGAGAAATGACAGATGGCCATGAAATCCGAAATGGACTCCATGTATGAGAACCAAGTATAGACTCTGGTTACTCCACAAAAGGGCATAGTGCCTATAGGGTGAATATGGGTCTTTAATAGAAAGACTGGAGCAAATGGCAAGGTGGAGACCTGTAAGACCAGACCTGTTTAAAAGGTTTTTCAAGTTAAGGAGTTGACTATGATAAAACCTTATTACCGGGTAATGCTCAAGTCTATTTGGATTTTACTTGTGATGGCAGCTTATTATGAAATCTGGCAAAAAGGATGTGGAGACGCCCTTCCTCAATGAAGACTTGAGGAGAATGTATGTATGATACAACCAGAGGAATTTGTTTCAAAGGTTGAAGCAAATCGTGTTTTAAGTTACAATGATCCATTGATGGATTGAAGCAAGCTTCTCAAAGATGGAACATTCGTTTTGATGAGACAATCAAAAGATTTTGATTTTATCAAAAACGAGAATGAACCTAGTATGTACAAAAGAGTCAGTGGGAGCAATGTGACATTCTTAGTATTATATGTTGATATACTACTGATAAGGAATGACACACCAATGCTACAATTAGTAAAGATAAAATTGTCTAAACATTCCTCCATGAATAACTTGGGAGGAGCATCCTATAAATTGGGGATATAAATCTATATAGATAGATTTAAAAGGATGTTTAGCTTGACCCAATGAACGTATAATCATTCGATGCTAAAGGCGTTTAGCAAGGCAAACTCCAAGAGAGGTCTCATGATGATGAGCCATGGAGTGTATCTCTCTAAAATTGTCCCCAATTGAAAGAGAGATCGCATGAGTTATTATCATGTGTGCAATGAATATACTAGGCTTGATGTTGATCAGTCATATTCTGGAGATGATCACTGTAAGACAGTGATAAACATCTTTAGGTACTTAACCGGTACTGAAGATGTGATCATGATTCATGGTAGGTCTGAATTAAAACTAGAGGGCTAAATAGACATAAGTTTTTCAAACTGACCAAGAAGATAACAAATCCACTTTAGGGTAAATTGTTACCTTGAATGGTGGTGCAGTGAATTGGAAAGGTTCCAAAATAGCAAAGAGTTGCTGATTTAGTGACAAAGACAAAGTATATAGCTGTAAATGAAGCTGCAAGTTGATTGTTTGGATGAAAAGTTCATTACAGAACTAGGAATAGTTCCTAAGTCTCATCTTGGATTTAAACAGGTGTTGCGACACTTTCGTTTGATTAGTGGAATCATTGAAAGAGGAAAAGTCACTATAGAGATAGTGGACTCTCGAGAACAACATTGCATATCCATCTACTGAAGCTTTATCCAACAGCAGGATGATCGTCACTTAGAGAAGAAGGGTATTAGATACCATAGCGATTGACTTTAGTGCAAGTGGGAGATTTAAAGTAGTATGCACACAAGCCAATCATATTTGATATGATGTAGCATATACTTTGTAATCTTATTCGTTTGTTAAAGGCATTTTACTTCATCTACATCGTGCTGTTATATTAAATGTGATAAACCCATAGTTTTGAGCAATGCTTTTAGTTCATACGTTGCTTGCTCTTATGAAGAGGATGATTGATCTCATAATCATTTGTGTGGAAACACTAAAGCAAGTATGTAGGTGCTATTAGAGAATAAGTTCACTGAACGTGGCTCGCTAAGGAACACCTAATGGAGTTTTACTCGCCTGTCAATAGGAATTCCTATAGTGATAGTAGTACAAGTGATCCTTGGACTTGAGATCATCATAGTATCTTGTGTGTGATGAGTTATACTTTGACATGTCCCTTAAGACCCATAGGGTATATCAAAGGGTATGATTGGGTATAATAAGTTATACATGGAGATAGGTGAATGATCAACAAAGAATCTACCACTTCTAGTAAAAGGAGAGAATGTCCTATGTGATTCGATAAATAACGACTCAGAAGTCTTTGGCCAAAGTAGAATGAAATTAGAAAGGAGTTTCTAATTTGCATTAATCAGAGTTGTGCATTTGAGAATCGAAATACATATAATTAAATAAAATAAGACTTGACAGTAATTCCATGTGTTATATTTAATTGGGACATTGTATGGTAGAAGGATTGAATTGTACGGTAACTATTCACTGAAAGGTTCTTTTGTGATTAATGTTGAAATCTATATTATCTGGAAAGTCGTTGATCGCTAAGGGGGCTTACCCTTATTGTAGAATAAATATTATTTATTTAAATAAGTTAAATAGTTTAATTTATTTATTTAAATAAGATTAGAATTGTTCTAATTGATTTATTCACAACCGGTTTAATATGGAGAACCTAGAGGGTCACACCGCAAAAGAAAAATATTTATTTAAGAAGTAAATGACATAATCGTAATAATAAGTTAAGTGTATTTAATTTAATCTATGGAGATAGAATAAATTAAATAGCTTAATATTTATTATTTAATATTTTGGAAATATTACATATAAATTAATAAGAGGAGTCTTATTATTATTATTATTATTATTACTATTATTATTATTTAGTTCTAAAAGGGTTTGGCAATTAATTAACAAAAGTACTCTCATAAATTTCTAATTGGATTAGGAGTTTAATTAATTAAAGAAGTTTAATTAGAGTAAAAACCCTAATCCGAAATAGTTTAGGAGGGTTCCCTATATCTATAAATAAGAGGATTCTTATTATGATTTGAGGTTAGACAGTTACACACTCTTCCATAAGAATTGGAGAGAGAGTACTTGTATTTTCTATAGAGATAGAAACTAGGGTTTTTCCAACACCCATCTTCTTAAACAACTATTATTCCTTGGTGGATCACCTCTAGAGGCCAAACACTTGGGTGGCTAACGTTGATCAAAGGAAGGAATTTAATCGGTGGAATTCAAGGAGAACGCGAAGAATTTGGAGGTGAACTCGTACATGTGAAAGCATGGTTCTACAAGGGTATAATTCTATATCTCTATCTCTTTCGTTTAATTGATAATTAATCACAAGAATGATCATGGTGATGGTTTGTATGAAAAATTTTAAAATCCGTTTTATTGCGCTTCCGCACTATTTATATAATTTGATTGCATGTTCGCGTTATATACAAATCTAAGACTTTTGTGTCTGAAGATTTTGCTAAACGGTTAAATTTACCCCAAGAACGGTTAGAAAATCCTTTGAGCATAGAAATTGTGAATAATGAGGTAATTCCAGTAGAGTTTATCCTTCATAATTGTTGTGCTGAGATTAAGGGATATAATTTTCGCGTGGATTTGATTCTAATAGGGTTGGGAGAGTTCGATGTAATATTGGGAATGGATTGGTTGTGTGACCATGCGACAGTGATCGACTGTCAAAAGAAAAGTGTGAACCTTCGGACCCCTAACCGGTTAAGGGTAGTATTTTATGGTAGCACATCGCTGAGACGTTCATGTTGTCTTACGATGATGCAGGCCAGGAAGTTGTTAAAGAAAGGATGTGAAGGCTATTTAGCCTATATTGTAGATACAAAGAAAGGAGGTGTAGAAATTACAGATATACCGATAGTGAGAGAGTTTCCTGATGTGTTTCCAAGTGAATTACCCGGTCTTCCGCCAGACAGGGAAATTGAGTTTGCAATAGACTTAGTGTTAGGGACTGCACCAATTTCGAAGGCTCCGTATCGTATGGCGCCAGTGGAAATGAAAGAATTGTTGATACAACTTTAGGAATTGCTGGACAATAGGTATATTCAGCCAAGTGTGTCCCCATGGGGAGCACCAGTGTTATTTGTCAAGAAGAAGGACGGATCGATGAGGCTCTGCATCGACTACCGGGAGTTGAACAAATCAACGATCAAGAATAAGTATCCATTGCCAAGGATCGACGACTTGTTCGATCAACTAAAGGGAGCTAGACACTTCTCGAAGATAGATTTGAGGACCGGATATCATTAGCTAAAAGTAAGGAAGGAAGATGTACCCAAAACTACGTTTCGGACGAGATATGGTCACTACGAGTTTTTGGTGATGTCTTTCGGCTTGAGTAACGCGTTGGCATCATTCATGGACTTGATGAACCGAATTCTGAAGCCGTACTTAGATAAGTTCGTAGTAGTTTTCATTGATGACGTTTTGATTTATTCAAGGACCGAAGGAGAGCACGCCGACCATCTGAACCAAGTACTGGAGACACTGAGAAGGGAAAAGTTATACGTGAAATTATCCAAGTGCGAATTCTGGATGGAAAAGGTATAATTTTTAGGGCATATGATCGACAAAGACGGTATCTCAGTGGACCCTGCGAAGGTGGAGGAAGTTAGTAACTGGGCGCAACCGAAGACGCCGACAGAAGTGCGAAGTTTCTTAGGGTTAGCAGGGTACTATCAAAGATTTATCCAGGATTTTTCGAAGATAGCAACCCCGTTGACCAATCTGACGAGAAAGATAGTGAAGTTTGTATGGTCTAAAAAGTACGAAAACAGTTTTCAGGAGTTGAAAAAGAGATTAAACGAGGCGCCTATATTGTCCTTACCAGATGATACGGGAGGTTTTATAGTGTATAGTGATGCGTCACACAAAGGTCTTAGTTGTGTGTTAATGCAACACGGCAAGGACATTGCGTATGCATCACGATAGTTGAAGGACTACGAGAAGCGATACCCTACCATGACCTGGAATTAGCTGCTGTTGTCTTTGCATTGAAGATTTGGAGACATTACCTTTATGGGAATAATGTGAGATATACACGGATCATAAGAGTTTGAAATATATCTTCACAAAGAAGGAGTTAAACATGCGACAGAGGAGGTGGTTGGAATTAATCAAGGATTACGACTGCGAAATTCTCTATCATCCGGGAAAAGCAAATATAGTAGCAGATGCATTGAGTAAAAAAGGGAACGAGAAATTATTTATGTTGACAACTCACGAGGAGTTAATACTGGAAATGGCAAGACTGGAGATTGAAGTGAAAAGTCCGGCAGAGGCAGCAGAGAAGTTGTTCATAATTGAAGCTCGTCCGACGTTACTCGACAGAGTGAAAGAAGTACAGGAAAAGGATGAAGAATGTGAAAGGATACAGAAGAGGATCGCAGAAAATGAGGAAGAGAAATTCCGAATGGATAAGGATGGTATCTGGAGATACGAGGAACGAGTGTGGGTACCAGCCGTGACTGAATTAAGAGATGATATCGTACATGAGGCACATAATTCAGCATATTTTGTTCACCCAGGAAGCACGAAAATGTACTGGGATCTTTGTCAATATTTTTGGTGGCTTAACATGAAGCGGGACGTAGTAGAGTACGTCAGCAAGTGTCTCACCTGTCAACAAGTCAAAGCAGAACATCAGAGACCGAGTGGGTTACTTCAACCACTGAATATACCAGAATGGAAATGGGAGCACATCACTATGGACTTCGTGGTAGGACTTCCGGTTACACAGAAGGGTAATGATGCCATTTCGGTTATCGTGGACCGATTGACGAAATCAACACACTTTCTTCCGATAAAGATCAGATTTAATTTGAACCAATTAGCCAAGTTGTATATAAAGGAAATTGTTTCACGACATGGAGTGTCCGTGTCAATTGTCTTAGATCGAGATCCGCGCTTCACGTCAAATTTTTGGAAGAGCTTGCAAGAGAGGATGGGAACACAGTTGCGACTAAGTACTGTTTACCATCCTCAAACTGACGGACAGAGTGAACGAATAATACAAACGCTAGAAGACATGCTTAGAGCTTGTGTGATGGATTTCAAAGGGAATTTGGATGACCACTTACCATTTGTGGAATTTGCTTATAACAATAGCTATCATGCAAGTATCGGTATGCCGCCATATAGAGCCCTCTACGGAAGGAAGTGTAGAACACCACTAAGCTGGGATGAGGTCGGCGAGCGGCGACTGTTAGGACCAGAATTGGTGCAGCAGACAGCAGAAGTGGTCACAGTGATTAGGGCAAGATTAGTTGTAGCCCAAGACCGACAAAAGAAGTATGCAGATCAACATCGCCAGACGAGAGATTTCGACGTCGACAACTACGTGTTTCTGAAGCTGTCTCCTTGGAAGGGGAAGATACATTTTGGGAAGAAGGGAAAGTTAAGCCCGAGGTTTGTAGGACCGTTCGAAGTATTGAGAAGAGTGGGTGAAGTGGCGTACGAGGTACCCTTGCCTCCTGAACTAGAGCATATCCACAATGTGTTCCATGTCTCACTGCTACGACCATATAAACCCGACTACAAGCACGTGATATCCTATGAGCCCGTCCAAATAAAGAAAGATTTAACGTATGAGAAAATTCCTATTTAGATAATCGATAGGAAAGAGCAAGTGTTAAGAAATAAGGTTATACCTTCTGTAAAGGTAGTTTGGCGAAACCACAATGCCGAGGAGGCTACGTGGGAATTAGAAGATAAGATGAAGGAGAATTACCCTCAACTGTTTGTTTAACCTTGTATTGTGATTATGGGGACAGAATCCTTATAAGGAGGGGAGAATGTAACGGTCGGGAATTTTGAATTTCCTTGTAACCCGAGCTTATGTGTTGTACCGGATGAATTTATTGCGTTGTGATTCTAGGGACAGAATCTTTTTAAGGAAGGAAGGATGTAACGAATGTAATTTTTGTGAATCAATAAAATATTTATTGAGTTCAATAAATATTTTTGTTAATTTATTTATTGAGTAAATAAATAAATAAATGATAAAGTTATTGTGGAGTAATTCATTTTAGTGTAATTATGATAATTTTAATTGAAATGTAATTTGATGTGTCTATTCTAATTTAATTTAATAATTAAATTAGATGAATAAATGATTTATTTGAATAAGAGTTATAATTAAATTAGTAAGATTTAATTGAATTTATTTAATAATAGGTTTAATTAAATTGTTAGTGTGACAAGTAAACTATATAGTATAATGAGTTATTAAAATAAATGGAAAAGGATTAATTTTAGATAATCCAAATAAGGTCTTGTGACCCTTGGTTGGAAAAATGGGTTATTTTGCTTTAGTGCAACCAAACAAGGCTTTGTGGCCCTTGGTTGGTAAAAATGAATTTTTTTTAGGGTCTAGCCAAACAAGGCTTTGTGACCTTTTAGTTTTTTTAACCAATAAGGCTGTTTGGTTTGTAACTGGTGAATTGATAAAACCACATGAGGTTTTATTAGTTTATTTTCATAAGCCAGAAAAAATAAAATATAGAGAGGAAGAGAGAAATTGAGAGAGAATTTTTGGAAATTGGAATTAAGAATTCAAGCAAGGAGGATTAACCAAGATTTCAAAGCAATAGAAGGTGAATTCTAAAGTCTATTATATTTTCTCAGAACACTTTATTGTAAAATAATTTATTCACTGTATATGAATTTTTACTTATCTATATGTGATTATAATCGTTCAATGCATGAATTAGTTAGTTGTATTTGATAATATGCATGTATTATTGATTATATGAAGTTTATAAACTAATTTGAAGGAATTAATCCATGAAAACATGCTTTAGAATTGAGTTTTTGGTTTTACAGAGTTTTATTTCATGTATGGCTTATATGTATGAAAATTGATGTTCAATTAGATTATTAATCGGTAAATTGACGTTTGATTGTGTCCAATCTTCAAATTGCTAAGGAAGAGTTCTTCTGGGAAGTGGAATGAAGAATGTCAAAAAGCCTTTTGCATCATCAAACAAAAGTTGATAAAAGCACCAATCTTGTTACCCCGAGGGAGGGAGTTCCTCTGTTCATATATATCTCTGTCAATCCCCACGCTATGGGATGCATGCTAGGACAAAAGGACGACATGGGCAAGGAAAGAGCCATATATTATCTGAGCAAGAGGTTCAGCAGTTGCGAACAGAACTATACGTTGATTGAGAAAACATGTTGTGCGTTGGCATGGGCTGGTATGAGACTGTAGCATTACCTGTATAGCCACATGACATATCTGATTTCTCATATGGATCCCTTGAAGTACATTTTCGACCGGCCTTACTAAATTGCCAGTTAATCCTCCAACAATTTGGCAGTTAATCCTCCAACAATTTGACATCATCTACGTAACATAGAAATCAATCAAGGGCCAAGGAATTGTAGACCAGTTGTCTGAGGCACCCGCAGGAGGATTCGAACCGTTGGAAACCTACTTCCCCGATGAAGGTGTAATGGTCATCCAACCAACAAAGCGCGAAAACAAAGGCCAATTTTGGAGATTATACTTTGATGGCGCTATGAATATGGAAGGAGCTGGAGCTGGGGCAGTTCTCGTATCCATCACGGGAGAACCCCACGGCCACAAAATTATAATTCTGTAACTCCAACAATACGGCCGAGTACGAGGGATGTATTTTGGGACTAGAAATGGCCCAAAGAATAGGAGTCAAGCGATTAGTCGTTTTCGGGAATTCAAAATTGGTCATCCGGTAATCCATGGGAACATACAGTACTAAAGAATTCAATTTACTCCCTTATCATCGATATGTCATCAAAATGGCGAGGGAATTTGAGGACATCACCTCAAAGTATATTCCACGGAACAGAAATGATTTTGCAGATGCATTGGCCACATTGGCAGGATTAATGTCTAAAAGAAAGGAGGCACCCATCATCAAATTTGTAATACAACACAAACCCGTCTATCAACACTTTGTTAGGGAAGTTTCAGTCGAAATCCCTCAGTATAAACAACCATGGTATCATAACATTAAAGAATACCTACGCGACATATCCACTCTTGCTGAGGCAGATCGAACCGAGAGGCAGCGAATCCAAAAGATGGAGTTAAAATTCTATCTGAGCGGAGACACCTTATATAAGAGAGACGTCATCATGGGACTCTTGAGATGTATAGACAAAGACCAAGCCTAGAGGCCAATGAACGAGGTACACAGTGGGGTATGTGGACCACATATGAGTGGCCTTCTTCTTGTCAAAAAGATCTTAAGGAAAGGGCATTATTGGTTGTCACTCAAAGCAGACTGCGATGATCACGTCAAGCGATGCCATCAGTGCCAGATACACGCTAATATCATCCATTCACCGCCCAACGATCTACATTGTATGACATCTCCATGGCCTTTCTCCATGTGGGGAATGGATGTAATCGACTCAATTGAGCCCAAAGCAAGCAATAGACATCAATTCATATTCAACATGATCGATTACTTTACCAAATGGATAGAAGCAACCTCTTTCCCTAAAGTGACGAAGGAAGTGATTGTCAGTTTCATTCGGAACAACATCATATGCCGGTACGGATAGCCAAAAATTCTAGTATCAAACAATGCCAAAAATTTAAACAATGCAATGATGAAAGAGCTATGTGAAAGATTCAAAATTAAAGATCTCAATTCAGTTATTTACATCAAGAAAATTATGGAGAAAATGGCAACAAACCATCGAGGGTGGCCAGATTTATTACCGCTAACCTTACTTGCTTATCGAACGTCAGTTCATACATCGACTGGGGAAACTCCCTATTCGTTAGTATATGGCACGGAGGCCTTATTACCTGTCGAAGTCGAAATGGTTGGATGCCCAAATTGAGGAAAGTCAATGGATACAAGATCGATACGACCAGCTAGCCCTGATAGATGAAAAGAGAATGGCCGTCATCTTCCATGGGCAATTATATCAGCAGCGCATTTCCAGATCCTATAATAATAAGGTACGATCCAAAGAGTTTAGAGGAAATGATTTGGTATTAAAGAAGATTATTCTTTGCTAAAACGAAGCTAAAGGGAAATTTACGCCAAATTGAGAAGGACCTTTTGTTATTAAAACAGTTTTATCAAAAAGGAGCTTTGATACTTCAAGAAATGGACGGCAAGGTGTTCCCTCAACCTCTGAATGCAGATTCCGTGAAACGATACTACCCATGAGAAATCATTCCCTTTGTTCAAAAAAAATAAAAAAAATCCATCAGTCAATCAATTTTGGGTTATGCTTGGCCTGAACTACATAAGACTTGATCTCCTCATTATTATAGGAGTACGTAGGCAGCCGTTTTCGGTACGGTCTAATCCTTATAAAATTTCAAAAACTCTGTCGATCATGATAACTTTATCGGTGGACAGCCTGACCTGTCTATCGACCAATCAAATAGCCACCCCAAACATAATCCCAATCAAGATATGAATCCCCCAAGCTAGACTTTCCAAATAAACCTAAACCATTATGTCCCTTTAACTCAATCAACGACCCACTCTAATGAGATTGGACTGCATCCAGGGGTTATCTGTCAAATCCGACACGAGACCCCCCAATGGTAAATCAGCAATACATCGAGATCATAATCATCAAAAAGAAGTGGCGAATCAGATAAGTGGGGGAAGATGCATCAAAAAGGGAAGTTGACTCGAAGGTGTAAATCTTTTTATATATTCGATTGTTTGATATACATTAATTTTCTGTGATGAATGACAAAATGATATAGTCTGTGCAGAAAAGTAAGATATGGTCTATAAATCTGAAGTCAAAGAAGCCAGGAAGTGAGAGGCAGGCTGTAAGTTTTGGAGTCTCAGAGGCAGAGCAAAGCTCTTGCTCTGCTATCTCGACCCGTCTCAACAAAGCCAGCACGGTACAGACGATCTCATCTTGGTTATCCAAAACCCGATGAGCCTGACCAATGACCTCCTCCGCATAATCTCGGTGAGCATCCCTCTTAGAAAAAGTCGCATCTCTATCGGCTAAAGCGGTATCTCTCTCAGCATAAGCAGTATCCCTACCAGCTACTACAGTTATCATAAGTGCCCGAGCCTGGTCCCGCTCAAATGTAAGGCTGCAAATGTGACTCTCCAAAACAGCTATCGATGTGACAGTAGAAGCAGGGGCAGGGGATACATCTCCAACCAAGGCCTCTGTCAGACCCACGAATAACGCATCCTCTGATGAATCTACCGGACCATCATCAGGGTCCTCCATAGGCTCCTCCTCAAATGAGCTGTCATCAATATCTACGATGTCATGTAACAAATCAGACTCTATCCAAGCCAAATACTCTGGCAACTGACCCGGATGACCGCCTCGGAACTCTGCGGTAACGCCATGAGCCCAAAATTCGTACACTCTGGCTAAGGCACTCTTAGTGGAGGATAGAATGGGGAATCGATACTCATCAGCTCTAGCAAAAGAGTAGAGATTCTACCCTTGATCGAACTAACCCATCATGGCCAAAGGATGATAGGTAGTAACACCCCTCAAACTAGCTAGAGGGAGGAACTCCAAATCTGCGGCATGGGTAATAATGCTGAAAGGTGAGCAATGGCCAATATATATCAATATAGAAAATGGCTCCTCAGTAGCCTCCAAAAGGTTATCCAAGAGGCTAGGTCCACACACGACGAAGGATGAAAAGAATACCCCATGGAAATACTGTGTTCGAAATAGAAAACATGTCGGTGAAAACTACCAATCGGCCTCAAATGCATCATAAACCAAACATACAACAGAACAGAACTGCCACAGAACTCTCTATCTACAAAGGTCCAACAATATGTAGCACATATGAAGGTGTCGACCAAAATTAATAATAAAATAGTCTAATCCTCCCGAAGGGCCCGCACTACCATTATGACTCTGACATCCATATGATCTCCATAAATCGGCATATACAGAAACGAGATGATACACATAATCAGAATGTCAACCCGAGCAGATCTCTATCTATCCTCAGGGATAACAAAGTCACCTCTAAAAGCGGCAAAACTCCTAGAGGAACCAAACCTACTAATAAAAAATTCCAAGGACACGACGTGCCCAGTAGTAATCTCAGACAAAACCACCGATCGCCGCAGGCTAGTAGCAGTCATGAACTGTACGCACATGTGAGCCATAGGGACCCGAGCACAAGGGCCCACCAAAGGTAAATCTGTAATACGAGCATACTCCTTAAGGGTCGGCGTCAACTTTGAAGACCCAAACCGGAAAACATGGCGAATTGGAATCCAATGAGCGATCATAGCATCAACAAAACCCTCTGGCACTTGGAAGGATAAAAATGACAGCGAATGCCTCAGCAACCTACCAACCGTAGAACGATCCTCGACAGGCAGATCACCGAACTAATCCCTAAGTCTTGAAGTAATATTGCCGGTGGAATGATGATCCAAGCGAGTAATAGAAGACGAGGCCATCTGTAAAAACAGTATCAAAAGACTACACATGGGTCAATCTTATGCAGTTCATATATAATAAGCATGCATCACGATAAATAAAAATGAATAGCCATGTACATTAGCATCTCTAACTGATCCATACATATAAAACTGTGAATTATACATAAGCATCATCTCTGTATAGTACATGAAAACGTAAAAGATAAAATATATAGGGAAAAGGGCATAAGCGCCCAGTAACTAATATAAGTCTGCTAAATGAAATTTATATCGTCTATGAAGGAAATATCATCATCAAACTGACCAACTCTAGCTAAATCCTCCTTGCTCGGCTCCTCTGGATCGAAGTTCAAATCAGGGCAATAAAAGGACAGAGCTTATCCCTCCAGAATATCAGCGACACCTAGACCAGATGAAGAACCAGTGCCCAAACCATCAGGATCACATGTGTAAGCTTTCGATGGATCCCTACCCAGCTGGTGGATGAAGAAGCATAACTAATCCACCTGATGAGTCAAGCTAGCAATCTGGGTTTGATGAGTAGGCTCGCGAATACAGGCCATCCAGTCAGATATCACCACTGATTCAGGCACAAGATCCCACATGAAATGTGTAGCTCGGTTTTGGGCACCAATAGTCCGAGGCCTCCACCAGCCGGTGAAATCCTCTAAGCTGCTAGGACCATCCGACAACAAGAATCCATCCGTGCTATCAAGGGGAATCTCTACAATCTGGGCATCAACAGGCCACGATCTCCGGGGAGGAGGATGAAAGGGGATGCAGATCTCCTCTAAAACACACTAGAATGCCCGCTCCCTAAGGTAAAGCTCCCAGCCTCTAAGGGTCAACATGGGAATGCGGCGAGTGGATAGTATAGACTCTGGTCTAGTCGGGAAACCACCCTCAAAACCCATGGTCAGATGCTCAACTGTATACGGAACCTAGACCATGTCGGCGACATTAATCAGCTTAAGCTAGAGTCGACAATGGGTAAAGTCTGAGATACAGGGACCTCCTCCAGAGTGGTGTGATTTTTAGGTTTGTATATAACGCGAACATGCAATCAAATTACATAAATAAAGTAGAAGCGCGATAAAATCAGATTTTAAAATTTTTATACAAACCATTACCATGATCTTTCTTTATGCATAATTATTAATTAAACAAAAGAGATAGAGAATAAGAATTATACACTTGTAGAATTCTAGCTTCCTCAGATACAAGTTCAACTCCAATTCTTTTGCGTTCTCCTTGAATTCCACCGATTAAATTCCTTCCTTTGATCCACGTTAGCCACCCAAGTGTTTGGCCTCTAGAGGTGATCCGCCAAGGAATAATACTTGTTCAAGAAGATGGGTGTTTGGCAAAACCCTAGTTTCTATCTCTATAGAAATTGTAAGAGTGTCTAACCCTAATCTATGATAAGAGTTCTCTTATTTATAGATGTAGGAAAAACCCTTCCCTAAACTATTTAGGATTAGGGTTTCTATTCTAATTAAACTCCTTTAATTAAATCAACCTCCTAATCTAATTAGGAATCCATGAGAGAGTACTTCTATTAATTAATTCCCAATCCCTATTAGGAATTAAATAATAGTAATAGTAATAATAATAATAATAATAATAATAATAAGACTCCTCTTATTAATTTATATTTAATATTTTCAAAATATTAAATAATAAATATTAAGCTATCTAATTTATTCTATCTCCATAGATTAAATTAAATACACTTAACTTATTATTACAATTATGTCATTTACTTCTTAAATAAATATTTTTCTTTTGGGGTGTGACCCTTTAGGTTCTCCATATTAAACCGGTTGTGAATAAATCAATTACAACAATTTTAATCTTATTTAAATAAATAAATTAAACTATTTAATTCATTTAAATAAATAACATTTATTCTACAATAAAGGTAAGCCCTCTTAGCGATCCACGACTTTTCAGATAATATAGATTTCAACATTAATCATAAAAGAATCTTTCAGTGAATAGTTACCGTACAATTTAATCCTTCTACTATACAATGTCCCAATTAAATATAAGACATGGAATTACTGTCAAGTCTTATTTTATTTAATTATATGTATTTCAATTCCCAAATGCACAACTCTAAATAATGCAAATTAAAAACTCCTTTCTAATTTCATTCTACCTTGGCCAAGGATTACTGAGTTGTCATTTATCGAATCACATAGGACATTCACATCTTTTACTAGACATGGTAGATTCTTTGTTGATCATTCACCTATCTCCATGTACAACTTATTATACTCAATTATACCCTTTGATATACCCTAAAGGTCTTAAGGGACATGTCAAAGTATAACTCATCATACACAAGATACTATGATGATCTCAAGTCTAAGGATCAGTTATACTACTATTACTAGAGGAATTCCTATTGACAGGCGAGTAAAACTCCATTAGGTATTATTTAGCGAGTCACGTTTAGTGAACTTATTCTCTAATAAGCACCTACATACTTGCTTTAGTGTCTCCACACAAATGATTATGAGATCAATCATCCTCTTCCTAAGAGCAAGCAACGTATGTACTAATCTATCGGGATTCACTAATCCCCTTTTTAGTAATCCAACGATTAGGAACGATTTTAGTTTTAAGCTATCTAAGAATTTAGATCTCATTAGCATGATCATCATCATGATTCTAAAAGCATTGCTCAAAACTATGAGTTTATCACATTTAATATAACAACACTAGGTAGATAAAGTAAAATGCCTTTAATACTTTTATTAATAAATGAATAAGTGTACAAAGTATATGCTGGATCATATCAAATATGATTGGCTTGTGTGCATACTACTTTCAGTGATGCCATCGGCGCCTTCGTGGATAGGTATCCAAACACAAAATGGTAACTTGATGAAGGCAGGGGAACCTGTTATGAGCCCAAAACTGAAAAGAACAACAACGACTACATCAGTCAAAATGACAAAAGCAAACTAAACCATGAAAAACGAAGAATTGAGAAGAGGGATACCAAGAGAAAAGGGAAAAAGCCAAGCCAAGCATTAGTTTGTCCCTCCGAGCGGAGACGCATACCCTGGAGGAAGTAGGCAAATGTGAACGATCCCCAATCATATTCTCCGATATGATCTACATCTCGGATAACACCCACTATGCTGAAACAAATAGTAACGGTGTTATTTGCCAGGAAATAACCCCTCATAATGATAAAAAAGAGTCGACGAAGAAGCCGATCACGCTCGATGGGGTCCATAGGGAACGACTCCGATAAAGCTCCTTTAATAGCATCAATCGCCAAAGCTCCAGAACGAATGCTACAGGCCTTAAAGACCCTGTCACGAGGAGAGAATCCCAGTATTGCACGAACATCGTTAGGAGAAATATTAGGCTCCAAGGCAACCCGACGGCCAGTAAACTCAATGCCCGTAATATAGCGCCAATCCCAAGGTGTCATCATCACCTCACAGTCCAACAGACAAAGAGACTGGCTCTAGTGGAACCATCTCTCAAACATATCATGAAGATAACCCCAAGGGCAACGTCAGGGAGCTATAGTAAAGAAATGCTCGAAACCTCAGGAATTTACTCGAGCCCGGTAATGGTCATGAAGGGTGTCGTAAAGGGAGTAGACACTATACCAGTTGCCCCGAGGCTGGGTACACTCCGGGACCTGCAATGCTGGGAATTAGGACAACTATGACAGGAGACTAAAACGACTCAAGAATTTCATAAATATACCTCGTTAGCACACAAGTACGCTAACGGATGACAACTCAAATGAAGCCCTAAAAGATCTAGAATGGCCACTTGCGCACCATGAAATGAATGACCGCGAGTGGGCGAAATAACTGCGTCAGTATCAGGAAGATCCTCATCCATAGCAGCATCATCGACTCGATCTACCCTAATCGGACGAATGCAGGCCTCCGCCAGATGCCAGGGCTGTCTAGTAATAAGAGGAGATGGAGCAACAGCTGCCCTACAACGACGAACCTCTGAGGATACTCGGTGGGATGAAGAACTACTCGACATATCCGAGTCCATGGATAAACAAAGATCAAGCATCTCAACATAAGGTACGCCCTGTCTAATCCTATATTAATGTCAAATGCATGAACATATTTGGACATAACATCATGTATGTTCTGCACAAACATGGGAGGGAGCCTACATCTCTATTCCTAAATGCCTGATCTCGGTCAGTCATTTAGCCCATGAAATTTTTTGGCAGAGTCTCCTCTAAAAATACGGACTATCCGTAAGCGCATGGGCATGCATATGTGACCATCTATAGGTCCCCAAGGCACAACACCAGAAATAGGCATAATATACAATTTTTTATATTTTAAAATTTTAATATAAATCAAATGAAGGCGAATAACAGTAATAAAAATGTGTCAGATATGGGAAACATGCATAAGAAGGCAATTCCCACATTAAAATAGATAAATTTTACCAAAAATGTGTGCCAAAAAAATGCTCTCAAATCATGAAATTGTTTACATCTACGTGTCCAGCATATTAAAATACATGCATGCAATGAAACGAAATATTTTTATCAAGTCATTAGAGCATACATTTCTTATACATTGCATTCTAACTAATTAGCATCCATCACACAACAAAACGAATCCAAATGCGTAAAAGTTACGTGAATACGTTACCTGTGAGCAAACGAACGGATCTACGGAGTCAGAAATGGCCGAGTCGAATCCCAGAGAGTAGAATGTGCAAAAGTACACGTGGAAATGCAAGAGAATATGAAAAGAAGAATCAAGGGAACGCAAAGAAAATGAAAAGGAAAAGCCATGCGAGTGGGATATACCCACTGCGGGCAGCCGCATATGTATCTGTGGCCAGCGCAGATGCACCTACGGCTAAGCCCAGCGGGCACCACTCCTCCTATTTTGGTGCACGACAGGTCAGAACATGTCTCTTTTAGTCCAAATAGGTGTAACCTCGAAGAAAAATGCATTTTGGACCTTAAAAATGTCATTTCGGGCAATGACGGTCATGAGAAACTAAAATTTGACAATAATGGGTCTTAAGATACCAAATGATGAAAAATGATAAAAAAATTGAATCAAAAATAAGAAAAAGGGTAAAAAACGAATCAAAAATTAGAAAACGGTAAAAACGGATAAAAAATGAGAAAAGATAGACATACACTATAAAAGGTGTGTCTTCTTGTGATTAAATGGCATTAAATCCATTGGGGACGAGACTCAACAAAAAGATGTCACAGACGAGACCTAGAGATTAAACCCGTTGGGGACAAGACTCAACAAAAGATGTCAGGGACGAGAGCTGGTAATTAAACCCGTTGGGGACGAGACTCAACAAAAAGGTATTAGGGAAGAGACCTGGTAATTAAATCCGTTGGGGACGAGACTTAACAAAAAGGTATCAGGGACGAGACCTGGTAATTAAATCCGTTGGGGACGAGACTCAACAAATAGTATCAGGGACGAGACCTGGTAATTAAATCCGTTGGGGACGAGACTCAACAAAAATGTATCAGAGACGAGACTTGGTAATTAAATTCGTTGGGGACGAGACTCAATAAAAAGTATCAGGGATGAGACCTGGTAATTAAATCCGTTGGGGAGGAGACTTAACAAAAAGATGTCAGGGACGAGACCTGGTGATTAAACCCATTAGAGACGAGACTCAACAAAAAGTATTAGAGACGAGACCTGGTGATCAAACCCATTGGGGACGAGACTCAACAAAAAGAAGCCAGGGACGAGACCTGATGATAAAATTCGTTGAGGACTAAACTTAACCAAAAGGCGCAGGGGACGAGACCTAATAACAGAACCGTGGGAAATGAGACTCAACAAGGGAATCGGGGACGAGACCCGGTGATGTCAACTCAATGACAAGTTCCCCAGCAAAGCAACATAATAACAAAGTTTGAAGCATTTTGCATCAATGCATTATTTGATAATTGACTTGCATCCTTTTATATGATTATCTTGCATTGTCGATGTATCTTGTTATGCATTGGGTGTCTATATCTTTGTCATGCTCATTTCATTGCATTACATAAACATGACAAAGAGGGGCATCTGTAGACACGTGAAATTTTGCATATATTTTTTAACCCTAGTAAAAGGGCAAAATAGTCATTTTAGCCAGAGGATGAGACATCCGAACAGAGGATTTAAGGGCTCAAATCAAAGTACACGAAGCTATCTCAGTGATCACTAAGTGACAAACTACGCGAAGCATGACGCTGGACCAGTCGGCATCATTCGGAAGATCCATTTTTACTTTTTGCTTTATCTTCCTAGACCCGGAATTGGCTGAACCTTATGTCATTGCGTAACTCTCGAAAAGAAATTTTCAGAATGGTATGGCATGTCTCCCAACTCTTCCTGGATTGAAGGTTACGGATGTTTCAGCAAACAAGACGGAAAGCTGACTACATGACACAAAAACCGAGGCGGGTGGGCCCCACCTGGCCAACAGCAGATGCACCAGTGGCTGATGAGGGTGTTTTATGCACACAATTTGGGTACCTTTGACCTTGATAGTTTGTTAGTTTTTGGGACTTTTATATGGTTTTTAGTTATTTTTCTCATATTTCTACATAATTTAGTTTTTAGTTATTTTTACATGTTTTATGTTGCTTTGATGCATTTTCATTATGTTTGTAGGAATGGAAATAATGACCGATCGGATCGTTGTTCGTATTGACTCAATGTCCGTGCTTGGACGTCTGTGCCTGAATGGTAGTACAATGGAAATTAGTGCTTGGCGATGCTCGGTGCTTAATTTGATAACAATTGGTAGTTGTGCGTGCACGACGTTGGAAAGCGTTCAACGTTCGGCGTCGGCCATACCACGAGGGCAAGCCCATGCTTGGATATCCGTGGCCGAATGATAATACGGTGAAAAGTTATGTTTGACGATGCTCGGCGTTGAATTTGATGACATTTGAAAGTTGGGCGTGCATGGCGTTGGAAGGCGTGGACGGCGTGCGGTGTCGGCCAAGCCGCGGGCACGGCGTGCAACAGCTGGGGGCACCAGGCAGATGCTGGGCGTGCGGGGTGCTGGGCGCTCAGCAGCCTCGGCAGCCTCGGCGTTGGGCGCGCGCGGGCGTGGCTCGGCACCACTTGGCAGCTGGGTCCGGGCGCTAGGTGCTGGGCACTTGGCAGCCACGGCAGCCTTGGGCGTGCGGCTCGGCAGCACTCGGCAACCTCGACATGGGCGTTGGGTGCATGACTTGACAGCAGGCGCTGGGCGCAGGCGCATGGGCGCTGGGCGCGGGCGCACGCTGGGGCCTCGGCAGCTTGGGGCGCCTGGCGTGCGGCAACTTGGGGTGCCTGGCGTGCGGCCAGGGCGTGGGCGCGCGCGCTGGCTTGTGGGGGCGCGGCGCGGGGGTGCGGCAGCCAGCATGCAGGCTTGCGACACTCAGCATGGGCCAACCAGGACTTAAGCGCAAACAAGGCACCGTGCGGGCGCGCCAACGCCGTCCTGAGTGCGATTTAACACAGTTTCAGTGCAATCTGAGCTCCATTTTGTCCGACTTTGGCTAGGGTTTTCTGGAAGGAGGCTGTATATAATCTTTTCTAAGCTATATATCAGACATTTAGAGAGAGGGAGGCTACAAAATACATCAAACAACAGGGCTAAAGGCTGCAAATCAAGCTGAATCAAGCCACAAGCCAAGGAACTCAGTCAACAAGAATTGCAAAACTAAGGGGAAGAGCTAGAAACCAGTAGCAACCCAAGGAACAACAGCTAAACAACTTCAAAAGTGGTTTCATTTCTAGATTTTCTACTCCTTTGTAATTCAAATTTGACAATGTATAAATTCAAATTGATGTTTATTGTAGCTATCATGAACTAACCTTCTATTCTAAGATTACAATGGAACCCAACACTTAAATTGAATTGAAGTCTCTCTCTATTGATTTTAGTTATTCATTTGTGAATTGATTGTCATAACCTTTGCTTTCTAGATTAATTGCTTGGCCCGTAATTACCTTGGGAACCTATATGAACTTAACGAACGGATTATAGGTTAAGACCTAGTTATGATAACATGCGAGAGTATAGATTGTTGTGGGTTATTAATCAGATTAAGTGACGTGTGTCTTATTAATTATCTGCAATAATAGGTATGTTGATAGTAGTTGGGATAGACATATACCTAATTACCGCATGCAACCAATTGAAAATCTAATCTTAATGACTTCCGATGTGAAAGTTGGTAATTGAGGGGACGATTAATTAGATTTGGTGACACATGTCTATTAATCATTCCTGAAATTAGTCTGTTGATAGTGTATAGGATAGACATATACCTATCCACCGCTTAGGAAGATTCATGATTGACCATCGACAAAGGCTCTTATGAAATTTTGATTTCTCGGTTGTTAATTCGTATGTTATAACTGATCGAAAAGAGAGAGTTAGGAGATTCAAATGACGTGTTGGGGGAAATTGTAATCTTAGACCTTTCTATCTTGATATTTTACCGTGTTTTATTCATTACTTGACTTGTGAACTCAACCAATCAACAAACAATCAAACCTTCATCGTTTAAATTAGATCAAATTGATATACGATTGGTACTTGGTTATTATTTGTCACAATTTCCTGTGGGTTCGACTCATATCTTATCATATATTACTTATAGGCCATGTATACTTGCACGTGTGTGTTTATCGATTGCTAAATCGACCAACAAATTTTTGGCGCCGTTGCCGGGGAATTATTTTCTAATAATTATACCAATATCAATTTCAATCGACTTGGTCTCTTTTTAGACTTGTATATACTTTTCATTTTATTTTGTACATATTCTTGATTTGTATGCCACGCTCATGTGGTCTTGAGTTAATTCCTTACGATCCCGAGATCGAGAGAAATATTCGGCGACTACGAAGAGTATGAGTTCAGGGTATACGCAATCAAAATACCATGGTTGAGGAGGAGCCGAAATCCTTAAAGGGGTATGCTATGCCTCTTGTCACAGATTTGCACTCAAGCATTTCCAGACCAGCTATTGAGGCCACCCACTTTGAAATTAAGCTAGGTACAATCCAAATGGTCCAAAAATGTTTGCAGTTTGGTAGGTTGCCTAATGACGACCCAAATGCTCATTTGGTGAGTTTTCTGGAAATATGTGACACATTCAAGTACACTTAAGTTACTGATGATGCAATTAGACTCCGATTATTTCCTTTCACGCTTCGGGACAAGGCAAAGAGTTGGTTGCATTTGCTTCCCTCGGGCTCGATTACCAAATGGGATGACTTAGCCCAGAAATTTTTGGCAAAGTTTTTTCCACCCACGAAAACTGCAAGATTGAGGAATGACATCACTTTGTTTGTTCAATATGATCCTGAGTCCTTGTATGAAGCTTGAGAACGATTCAAAGATCTAATAAGGAGATGTCCACACCATGGTTTGCCTCAATGGTTGCAAGTTAAGATCTTCTATAACGGGTTAACCAATGCCACCCGATCAAGTGTTGACGCAGTTGCAGGTGGTAGTTTAATGGGAAAGAGTTTTGCGGATGCCTATAAATTATTGGAAACCATGGCTGCCAATATTTATCAATGGCCTTCGGAGAGGAAAATGCCACAAAAGGCAGCAGGGAAATTTGAGGTTGATCCTTTCACTACAATAGCTGCACAGCTAGCCGCACTTACAAAGGAAGTGAAAATTTTAGGAACTCAATCTTTGCAGAGCATTTCTGAAACCTGGGAGTTGTGCATTGGAAATCATCCTACCGAGCAATGTGCTATCAATGCAGAATCCGTACAGTTCATTGGTAATTACAATAGATAGTAAAACAACCCTCACTCCAATCAGTACAATCCTGGATGGAGAAATCACCCAAATTTCTCATGGAACAACAACAACAACACCCAAAACCAATATTCAGCTCCTAGGCATCAATATCCTCCAGGATTTTAAAACCAAACTCAACCACATCATCAACCCCAATCACACCAACAAGCCTCAAACCCACCCTTGCCACAACAGGAGAAAAAGCCTAGTGGGGATGATTTATTGGCTCAAATGGTTGCACAAAATAGCGCTTCGATACGGAATCTAGAGCTTCAGCTAGGACAAATAGCTAGTGCTATAAATATTCGTCCTCCTGGTGCCTTATCTAGTGACAGTAAAGTCAACCCGAAGAGAGAAGGTAAGGAGCATTGCAAGGCTGTGACTTTCAGAAGTGGGAAGGAACTACCGGAAGTTGTGAATGATGTTCCATCAGAAATAGTGATTGAGGATGTGAATGTAGAGAAAGAGGAAGAAAAGAGAAAAGATGTAGAAAAGAAGGAAAAGGAGCCCGTGTTAAAATCAGAGGGGAGCAAGCAAGGCCTTATGTATCCACCGTGCCCGTTCCCTTAACGTTAGCAGAAATTAAAATTGGATAAGCAATTCTCTAAGTTCTTGGAAGTCTTCAAGAAATTGCACATAAATATACCATTCGCTGAGGCATTTGAACAAATGCCTAGTTATGTGAAGTTCATGAAAGAAATATTATCAAGAAAGAAAAGGCTTGAGGAGTTTGAGACGGTGGCACTAACTAAAGAATGCAGTGCTGTTTTACAAAGAAAGTTACCACCAAAGTTGAAAGATTCGGGGAGTTTCACAATTCCTTGTACAATTGGTAACCAATTCTTTGGCAAGGCCTTATATGATTTGGGGGCAATCATCAATCTAATGCCACTCTCAATTTATCAACAGCTGGGATTAAGTGAGGCAAAACCTACAAATGTTACATTACAACTTGCAGATAGGACTCTCACATACCCAAGAGGCATAGTAGAAGATGTGCTTGTCAAGGTGGACAAATTCATTTTTCCAGCAGATTTCATTGTCCAAAATTTTGAAGAAGACAGGGAGATACCTATTATCCTTGGGTGACCATTCTTAGCCACAAGCAGAACTTTGATTGATGTGCAAAAAGGAGAGCTAACCATGCGTGTCCAAGACCAAGAGGTAACTTTTAATGTTTTTAAAGCAATGAAGTTTCCTAATGTGCAGGATGAATGCTTCAGGATGGACTTGATTGACAAAGCGGTGGGTGAGGTGTTCACATCAAATTATGTAGTTGACCCTTTTGAAGAATTGCTGAGAGAATCACTTGAGAGTGAACCTCTTTTTCTTAATGAGATGGTGAATGTGCTGAATGTTCCCCCACGTTTTATCAAGTATAAGTAACAGTTTGAACCGTTAGATAGATCGAGCAGTTCTAGTGCCATTACAAAATCCTCATGGGAAGAGCCACCCACCTTGGAGCTCAAACCATTGCCTATCCACTTAAGGTATGCGTATTTGAGTAATGCTAGTACTTTGCTTGTTATTGTGTCTGCTTCACTTGATGATGTGCAGGAAAATAAATTGCTAAGAGTGCTATGGGAGTACAAAATAGCTCTAGGTTGGTCCATTGCCGACATCAAGGGAATTAGTGAAAGTAGTATGCACACAAGCCAATCATATTTGATATGATGTAGCATATACTTTGTAATCTTATTCATTTATTAATAAAAGAATTGATTTTCTTAAAAGGCATATTACATTATCTACATAGTGTTGTTATATTAAATGTGATAAACCCATAGTTTTGAGCAATGCTTTTAGAATCATGATGGTGATCATGCTAATGAGATCTAAATTCAAGATAGCTCACAAACTAAAATCGTTCCTAATCGTTGGATTACTAAAAAGGGGATTAGTGAATCCGGATAGATTAGTACATACGTTGCTTGCTCTTAGGAAGAGAATGATTGATCTCATAATCATTTGTGTGGAGACACTAAAGCAAGTATGTAGGTGCTTATTGGAGAATAAGTTCACTGAACGTGGCTCTCTAAGGAATACCTAATGGAGTTTGACTCGCCTGTCAATAGGAATTCCTCTAGTGATAGTAGTACAAGTGATCCTTGGACTTGAGATCATCATAGTATCTTATGTATGATGAGTTAAACTTTGACATGTCCATTAAGACTTTGGGGTATATCAAAGGGTCTGATTGGGTATAATAAAGAAAGATCATGGTGATGGTTTGTATAAAATTTTAAAATCTGATTTTATCGCGCTTCCGCTATATTTATGTAATTTGATTGCATGTTCGCGTTATACAAACCTAACAATGGTATCAAGAACCAAACTTTATGCGAATTATTAATTATTTTGATTCTGTATATACATTGATATGTGTTTAGAACAATTTAATTGGGCATAACTGTTTGTGTAAAATTATTTTATTTTATTTATTAAAAAAAAATCCGTTGGTCAAAGTCAACGGTCAAACATCGACCGTTGACTGGTCAACTGATGACGTGGCACTAGCTGCTGACGTGGTGCTGACTGGTCAACTGTTGACTACTGACGTGGTGCTGACTGATCAACCTTTAAAAATGAAATAATTAATTTGGAGCTAGAAGGTTTTTAATTGTTTTACCCTTTATTAAACAACTTATTTAATACCCATAAAAGGTCATAAATATTATTTATCATAATAGATTACCAAAATACCCCACATAGGTTAGATTACACTATAACAGGAGTACCTAAGCTTTAACATCCTATTTTCCTCATTTATGACATTATTTAACCATTTATTTCCTTTTAACCATAACTATAATATTATTATGAAAACTAGCAAACAAGTTCTGAAAATTATTATCTTCTGGATCTGGATAGTATATGACCCAACAATAATTTACAATTTTCCTGGAATTTTAGAAAGTGATTTACTATTTTTAAAGTACTCAAAACCTCCGAATCTTGTTACATTTTTCATAAATCGAGTTTTGCTCAGACAATTCTGAAATTATCAGGGTACACTCTCATAACATATATAAACATACTGTAAAATTTCATATTTTTCCAAGGTGTACACAGTGAGTAATCTGGGTAAGAATATTTAGGAGTCCTTCACGGTAAAGCCATTACACAAAAACCACACATCAAAACGTGTTCGCTCTTTTTCCTACCTATAGATAACTTCTTAAGGTACCTCTGTGATTTTCCCAGATTTTTAAAAGATACATAACTTGCCGAAACAACCTTTGGAAAAACGGAGACAGCAAGCTTTTAGGGTTTTAAAGCTTTAAGTTTTATAGCTGGACTGTTTTAGGAAAATAGCCCCCAAGGCTTCAAAAATTATTGGATTTGTATTCTACCACTTGAGTTTACTAGCTAACTCATGTATCTAGTACCCCCCTTGATGGACCACAAATCCAAGTTGTAAAACTTGAGTTACACAAGATTTAGTGGAAGGAAAAACTAGGGTTTCACCCCTAGGAGAACATATGCTCACTTTCTTCCTCTAAATCTTTGATCTAACACTCAAGATACTTAGTTCCATACATGATGATATGTAAAACTAGGGTATCTTAGGTATTAGTTCATAACCCCATCAAAACTTGCTATCTTGCTATAATACCAAATAGAAGGAAATGAAGATTTAGGTTATACCTTGTTCTAGTAGCAACCATCCTTGATCTACCAAAGTAAGATATGAACTTAGGGTGTACTAATCAAGTTAGCACCGCTCGTCTTCCCCTCAAGAACCGAACCGCTTTGTCTGTTTTCTCTCTTTGTATTTTGCTAGCTTGGGAGAAAAATAGAAGAAGAAGAATAGGAGAAAAATGAAGAGAAAATGAAATGTGATGATTTAAGAATGTATCTTGCAATACAGTTAGATACAACTAGGAGTATAACTATTATCCCCCATATCTTTGTTGTTCCTTGGATAAAACGCTTACTAATTAAATAATAGCAAGGAACCTCTACCTTTTGTCATCATGGGGCTAGTGAGAGATTTGTGTCACTAGGATGGCTAGTTGACATCTTAGGAGGCTACTTGACAACTTAAGAGGCTACTTGACATCCTAGGTAGCTATACCATCAAGTCTAAAATCCAACTTCCAACACAACCTAGATAATACTTTAATTAAAATTTGAAAAACTAACTTGCTCCTTCTCTCTCTATGGTCCATAACTTTTGAGGGGTTTTTGTCCCAAATTGATGTCCCAAATATACCACCTGTAGACACCCAAATTTTGCACTTCGGATACTAACCCTGACAGGAGGGCAAAATCGGGAAATGAACCGGCCTGCGAGAGCAAAGGATGGACAAGTGCGAACATTCGACGCCACCGCAACGATTTACAACCGAAACCGACGTGACAACAAGGCCGTCCGAATAGGGCATTCCCGTAGGATGTGGCACGCCTCCCAGTAATTCTCGGACTGCAAAATACGAGCTTGTCGGTGAAAACCGACGTCACGACACGAGAATCGAGGCATAGCACGAAAATTGAGAAAGTCAAGCCAGCCAGCCGCGGATTGATCTGCAGCCACTGAGTGCGCCTTTTGAAAACACGGAACTCGAAACACGAAAACCGAAAATCAGGTGAGTGGAGGGTTGGCCGCCAGCCAGCCGCAGATCCATCTGCGGCTGGCTTTGGCCAGCCTATTTCAGCTCATTTCCTCATCAGCATACCGAAGGTTGAGCAGGCGGAGAGAGTAGAAGAAAACAGCAGCAGCAAGCTCGGGAATTGAGGAAGAAATAGCATAAATTTGCAACAAAATAGGAGAGAAAGGAAGAAAAAAGAGAGGAATAATATTCTTTTGATTTGATTGTATCATATATACTTCTTCTTCTATTCAAATACACAAGTTTACATCCACTTTGATCTCATTTGCAAGGTGAAAATCTCCTTATTTTTGCAATTTCTATCATATCATTTGATCAAATTAAATATAGTTTTCATGTAGTTTATGGTGGAACAATGAATTAGGGATTATTAGTGAGGGTTCCATCGGAACAAAATTCTTCCAAATGCCCGATGATATTTATTTATTGATTTTTTGTTTGTTTTACGGTGCTATATTGGGCGTGGTTTCTTTAGATCGCTATTTTAGGATGTCTTGGTATTGTTAGATTATCCGTGTTGGTTATTTGTTGTAATATCCGGTTGTGGGTGTGTGGAAATTTGGGGTGTGAGCCTAGGAAAGCGACCCCGTGGTCCAAATCCGATGATGGACATCTTTTGATGTAAATAGTAGGAATGATGTAGTTTTCATTGTACATATGTAATCGTCGAGCCTTAAAATGACGCCAAGGCGAGAATCGTGGTTAAGGTCCCGTCACAGTGAAAGTATGCGATTGTGGGCGTTGGGGGTTATTTTGATGGCTTACAATGCCCATGAATAGCCCCAACGCATTTTAATGTTTGGTTTGATTTATGACACGAAATTGATTTCAAAGTTAAACGATGAAGATTTCTATAAAATCAATCAAAGTAGGTTATTAGCCCCACAAGGCTAAAATTTGGTAATGCTAATAAATGTCGATTCCTATTTAACGAGAAGGTTAAAAAATCGTTTTCAAACATCACCAAAAATGGTTTTTATAAATAAACTAAACGTTTTATTAAACCTTTGTGCATAGGGTTAAAGAGACCCTAGAAGTTTCCCGTCATCTACGAAAGCGACGTATAGATCTCGATTCCTATTTTGACGAAGGTTTAGAAAACTCTTGTTTTTTTTGCCAAAACGACACCTAATGAAAATCTCATAAGTTTTTGATAATTAAAATCAAACATTTTCTCATAAAGTTTTCTCGTATAAACCAAAGGATATTCTAAAGCATTCCCAAAAGAAAAATACGACTTTTCCGAAAACCCAATTGGTTTCTTCATGCAAACTCACCACCACATTCACATAGGCACACACACACACGCACACATACACATTTCGTGAATTAAATGATAGGAAAGTATCAAGATTGCGGTAACCGTGTTTCACGGAAGTCGGGGGGTGCCTAACACCTTCCCCTCGCTTAAGCAAGCCCCCGAACTCTATGAATCTCGATTCGCAGACCAATTAATTCGGAGTCACATATGAGCCAGCGATTTATAAAAAAAAACGAAAACTCGGATGAGTTGGTACATCCATTTCAAATATACCAACTGGCGACTCTGGTTAATTGGCTCATCATAAAAAACGATCTTTCAAAACCCCGTCGACATTAATGCCGACCTTTTCCAAAAAATCATTCAATCAAAAGGCTAAAAATTGGAAAAGACAAAAACCCGGCGTCGACAGCTGGCGACTTCGCTGGGGATCATTAGAGGGCTTAAGCCGCGTTCAAATCTTGATGCTATCCTATCCTTTAAAAATTCATGAATATGTGTGTGCATGCGATATTTTGATCTTTTGTGCTTTTGTTGTATGAATGTGTGTTTTGTCCAATAAATGAATAATTGAATGGAATGGCTTTACTTTAAAGTAATCATTTGCATACGGTGAGGACGATGTATGTGAATGTATGTTGAGAGTGTACCTCCTCCTGAGGGGAACCTGTCGGTTGCTTATTACTGGACTCGAAGGGGCTGCTCCCCGAAGATGGCTCAGGAAACGCACCACCCAAATCCGCTCCAATCGAAAGGTTTCAGACGAGTAGATTGCGAAGATTTGGGGACCTTCATGCCGAAAAGCCCGCGAGAGTAACCTTAGGATAGGTCAGCCTCAGATTAACCCAACGCAGGAAAAGTCTCTTCATGCCCTTTTACATTTCGCACGTATAAATGTCATGGTCCCATTCCATATTCATATATGCCTCTCCTTTTGTCAAAAGAAATTACTAACCTCTATATTTTGCAGAGAACAGCTGGGGAAGCATAATAAGTCGAGTCTAACATTTATTATTGCAATAAGGGATCGCTAACATGTTGTTTTGCAGAGAAAGATTAAAAAACCCAAAAAACCAAAATTACAGATTTAGCATGCATCCATATCCTTTCATTGCCCAGGACTAAACTTCGAACCGTTGTTTCTGTAGAATTGCTCCTCAAACGCATTCGCAATCTAAAAGGGCTCAAAACTCTACATCTGAAATGGCTGATCTTCCACTTACTAATCCTGGTTCCATATCTAGGGAGGAATTTGATGATTTCAAGAAACAGATGTTAGAAATGGCCATAATGCTAAAGGAACAATTGCTACCTAGACAGGATCCACCTAAAGAGGATCCATCCTAACCTAAGGACGAGCCAGTCATCCCAAAAGTCGTTCCCATGCCTAACAGAACAGTGATTACTATCCCAGAGGAAGGAGACACTGATGACCTGCGAAAGAAAATGAAACAAATGGAGGAAACTATCCAATCTCTGAAGGGCATAGGGTCCCTAGGCAGGGTTAACTATTCAGATCTATGTGTCTTCCCCGGAACTAGATATCCAGAGAAGTTTAAAATTCCCAAATTTGAGAAATACAATGAGAAGGGGGATCCTTATACACATCTGAATGCAAAAGACGAGGGTCTAAGAATGCAATTATTCTAAAAGAGCCTGACGGGAGAGGCAAGAATCTGGTGTGCCCGTCTTGACAATGCCCGGATCCACAATTGGGAGGAGTTGGCCTACATCTTCTTAACACAGTATAGCTTCCAAGCACAAATGGCCCCTGATAGATATCAAATGATGAAAATCAAGAAGAAACCAAGGGAATCTTTCAGGGATTATGCGCAGCGATGGAGGGGTATGGCTGCACAGGTGAATCCCCCAATGAGCGAGTCGGAGATGGTGATGACCTTCGTGGATATTCAAGAGGCTCCTTATTATGAGCGGGTTATATCAGGGATTGGAAGACCCTTTGCTGAGATGATTAAACACGGAGAAATGGTGGATATGGGGTTGAAATCTGGCAAAATCCGGGATTTCACGGCTTTGGAAACAGCTGCAGAACAAATACAGAGTGGAAATTATGGCAGCACTTCCCGTAGGGTGCAAAAGAAAAAGGAGGAAGATGTTTCCCTCATCCTTCAGGGGTCATCCAGAACGGCAGAAAACAATCTTCCAGTACAGGTGCAGAGAGTGGGGTTATCCCGACAGCCTAACTTCACTGATCAGAGGGCGGAAGGGCGAAGGAGATTCGAGACCTCGCAAAATTGAGTATTCACCCCACTCGGGGATCCTCTTGAACGGATTTTAGCTGTATTGATAGCCCAAAAGAAGATAGTCGATTTGGCACCCCCAAGTGACCCGAAGGGAAGAAGGTTTGACCCAAGCAAGCGATGCGCAAACCACTCAGGTTCCCCTGGTCATGATACGCAGGACTGTTGGACGCTGAAGCAAGGAATTCAGAACTTGATTGATAGTGGGGAAATTATGGTGGAACAGCCAGACTCCCCAAATGTTAAAATCAATCCCCTGCCTAGGCATGATGGAGGGGGGGTCAATGTGGCAGAAGCCAGTGAAGCCGAGGGGCCGCCAAGGCTGAATTATGTGAAGAAAATTGATGAAATGATCAACATGATAAGTGATCACGGGAGTGCACGGGGAGCACTGATTAGGTTGATGGGTGTAAGTAGAAATATCATAGAGGGGCCTGTCAAGTTATCGGCTCCGAAACCCCTCATCCTTGCAGCGAGACCGCAAATCCCTGTCAGCAGTCTAAAGACGGTACCATAGAATTATGGGGGGGTGTCAGAGGAAGCGGCTAGTTGTACTTCTGTGACAACAAGGGGGAATCCTTTGTATCTTCCTGGACGAGTCCTTGAGAACAAAACGAAGAAAAATGAAGAGATCTCCAAGGAGAAAGCCATAGAATTCTTGAAGAGGATGGATCATCCGGAAGCAAGAGGGATCCAGATATTAAGCGAGGAGTCGACCCTGACATCAATCATGGACTTGGTGTTATCGTCCAATGATCACTGCAAAAGTCTGGCGAAAGTCCTGGAGGAGGCATACGTTCCCAAAGAAATTAGCAATGAAGGTTTCGGCCATCTGGTGGGCCATCTGTTGGAGAGTGATGTAATATCATTTACAGATGATGATATCCCCAAGGAGGGAAGGGGGCATCGAAAACCGTTGCATATTGCGGTAATCTCCTCAGGTTATATCATGAATGGGGTGCTGATTGATGGGGGATCGGCGTTGAATATATGTCCTCTCAGTACATTGGAGAAGATGAATATCAATCCTAAGCGCCTACGGGCCAGTCATGTAGTGGTGCGAGCCTTCGATGGTTCCCGGAAGGATACAATTGGAGAGATAGAGTTGCAGGTCGAAATAGGACCTTGTACTTTTAATATCTCTTTCCAAGTCCTAGACATTGCGGCAAGTTACAACATGTTATTGGGGAGGCCGTGGATACACATGGTCGGGGCAGTTCCTTCCACACTACACCAGCAAATCAAACTTATCATTGACGGGAATCTGGTGACGATCTCGGCAGAATGTGATGCCCCTTCTCATTCCAGGAATGACCTGCCTGTGATTAATGTGGACGAGTCGGCGGCACCTACCAGTTTTCAGGCACTGGAAATTAGCACTCCCCACTACAGATGCCTGGGAGCTCCAGCCGTGAAACCTAGGGTCTCTCCAGAACTTACCTTCGTTGCAAAGGAAATGATGAAAATGAAGTTCCAGCCTGGACAGGGGTTAGGAAAGAGCAGTCAAGGAATCACCGAGCCCATTCAACTGCCCCATCAGGTAGGCAAAGCAGGTTTGGGATATCATGAGGGCACAACACGGAGACATCGTCAAGGCGTGGCCCCGATTCGACTGGCTGGCAGTCCGGTGACCAAGGTCAACAATGAACAGGGGACTAGCGAGCCTGTGATCAGGGCAGAGGATGAAGAATTAACCCCCGCAAGTGATGAGTCGACCAAGAGGGAAAGTTTCCTACAGGAGGTCGCACAAACGTTTGAGACCAGGTGCTATATCCCCGGAAAGTTAACAAGCAATGGAGAGGGGAAGGATGTTACCACGCCACCGGAAGCCCAACAAGGTGTGCCTGTCATCGATTGAGCAGGGCTAATTATTCCTGAGGAGGGTAGGAAGATGGACTCAGGCGATGTAGCTGTGGTCATCGAGGAAGTTTCCGATGTGAAGCCCTCTTTTATCCAGTGCATTTCATCTGACCTGACCGTCGACAACTGGACCATGAACCTAGTGATAGCCAAACAAGGGTAAAACCCGACATCAGGGTGGTAGACCCCAGAGGATGGGAGGATGAAGAAGTTTATTTTTTGTTGTTGTTTTGTATTTTGCATAATTATGTCGTTTCTTCATGTTATCTGAAAATGTGATCGTTGTGGAAAATAACTTATATATGACAAGTATTTTGTTTCATGTCAGGTGTACCAATTTGAGTAATCCTTGCCTAACAAACGGTCTTTCAAATTTGAATGATAATTATGATTTTGACATTGAGCTGGATTTTGATTTAATGGGCATTAAGCAAGACGAGACAGATTACGAAGACGCGCCTGACGAGATCAAAGGATGGGTCAAGGATAAACCCAAACCCAACCTGGACCAAACCATCACCATAGATATTGGAACCCCTAACGCACCCAAAGAGCTCAAGATAGGGACAGACCTTACCCCTAGCCAGAAGGCAGAAATAACTGAGTTACTAAGCCAATATGAGGATGTCTTTGCCTGGTCTCATGAGGATATGATCAGATTGTCCACCGACATTGTGGTACACCGGTTGCCCATCAAGGAGGATTTCAGGCCTGTCAAGCAAAAATTAAGAAAGTTGAAACCGGAGTGGAGCTTAAAAGTGAAGGAAGAGATCATCAAACAGTTCAGGGCAGGAATCATTATGGTGTCCACTTACCCAGAGTGGTTGTCCAATGTAGTCCCAGTGGCTAAGCCTGGAGGGAATGTGAGGGTATGTGTAGACTATAGAGATCTAAACAAGGCCAGTCTCAAGGATAACTTCCCGGTGCCTTTCGTACACATCAGATAATGGTGGCGGAAGAAGATCGGGAAAAGACCGCGTTCATCACCCTTTGGGGCACTTTCTGCTATAGACGGTTGGCTTTCGGTCTCACAAATGCGGGGGCTACTTATCAGAGAGCCATGATGGCCCTGTTCCATGACATGATGCACAAGGAGATAGAGGTCTACGTGGATGACATTATCGTGAAGTCAAGGGTAGAATCTGACCATATAACCCATCTCAAAAGCTATTCGACCGGCTCAGAAAATATATTTTGAAGCTCAATCTAGCAAAGTGTGCTTTCGGAGTGCAGTCGGGCAAACTTTTGGGATTCCTGGTTAGTGATCGGGGCATCGAGTTGGATCTGGCAAAGATTAAGGCCATTGTGGATATGCCGACACCTCACACGGAGAAGGAGATAAGAGGATTCCTTGGAAGAATAAACTTTATCAGCCGTTTTATATCCCACTTGACGACTACATACGAGCCAATTTTCAAACTGTTAAGGAAAGGTGCTTCCCAAGAATGGAATGAGCAATGTCAGAAGGCTTTTCAGACCATTAAAAAGCAGCTGACAGAGGCACCAGTGCTGGTACCCCCGAAGGACGGGATCCCTCTGTTTATGTATATATCGGTCAATGCCATCGCGATGGGATGTATGTTGGGACAGAAAAATGAAGCAGGTAAAGAGCAGGCCATCTATTACCTCAGCAAGAGATTTAGCCAATGTGAACAGAATTACACTCCCATCGAGAAGACCTGTTGTGCTCTGGCTTGGGCTGCAGGGAGATTACAACACTACCTCCATGGGCATACTACGAGGATGGATCCCTTGAAATATATCTTTGAAAGGCCCATGCTGAACTGTCGACTATCAAGATGGCAGTTAATCCTACAGCAGTTCGACATAGTATACGTAACTCAGAAAGCCATGAAGGGGCAGAGAATTGCAGATCAGTTGGCAGAAATGCCATCAGGAGGGATGGAGCCGTTAGAAACTCCTCTGACGGGCGAAGACATATTTTGGGTATTACATACGAAATGTGATGACGAGGGGCAATTCTGGAAGCTGTATTTTGATGGTGCCATGAATGCTGAGGGGGCAAGAGCCGGAGCAGTACTGGTCTCTATCACCGGAGAACAATACTCTGTGGCTACTAAATTGCAGTTCAGTAATTCAAACAATACAGCTGAGTACGAGGGGTGTATATTGGGACTCCGTTTTGCCCGCGATATGGGAGTGAAGAGATTAGCGGTGTTTGGGGATTCAGAACTGGTAATCAGACAAACGATCGGGGTGTACAACACTAAAGAGCTTCGGTTACTTCCATACCATCGTTGTGTTACCCAGTTGATGCAAGAGTTCAAAGATATCGCTTTTCGCCATATTCCCCAGGGACGAAATGATTTTGCGGATACGTTCGCAACCCTGGCTTCCTTGATCCATATAATCAAAAGAAAAGATGTTCCACAGATTGAGATAGCAGTACAGAATACCCCGACATACGAGGAACATGTTGCAGTATTATCAGACGAGGTGGTTATGTCGGGGCAGCCTTGGTATCACGACATTAGGGAGTACCTGAGGGATAGATCTATTCCCGACCAAGCAAACCGAACTGAGAGGATGAGAATTCAGAAGATGGCAATGAAATTTTACCTGAGTGGGGATTCACTCTACAAGAGGGATGCTGGGTTGGGACTGTTGCAATGCGTAGATGAGACACAAGCCCAAAGGATTATGAACGAAATACATGGTGGAGTGTGTGGGCCACACATGAGTGGACCGATGCTGGCCAAGAAGATCTTGAGAACGGGGCATTATTGGTTAACGCTGAAAGCCGACTGCGATGATCATGTCAAACGGTGTTACCAATGCCAGGCACACGGTAATGTGATCCATACGCCTCCCAATGAACTATACTGTATGACTTCCCCGTGGCCATTTTCAATGTGGGGCGTGGACGTAATCGGACCGATAGAGCCCAAAGTAAGCAACGAACACCGATTCATTTTCGTCATGATCGATTACTTCACCAAATGGGTAGAAGCAGCTTCTTTCCCCAAAGTAACTCAGGAGGTCATCATCGGTTTCATCAGGAATAATGTCATTTGTCGATACGGGCAACCTGAGGTTTTGGTCTTCGACAATGCCATGAATTTGAACAACGCCCTCATGAAGGGATTATGCGACCAGTTTAAGACCAAACACCTAAATTCTGTCATTTACCGTCCTAAGATGAATGGGGCAGTGGAGGCTGCAAATAAGAACATTAAGAAGATCATGGCGAAAATGTCTGCTAATCATCGGGGATGGCCGGATTTGCTACCCCTCACCTGCTGGCATACCGAACGTCAATGCGTACTTCTAAAGGGGCAACCCGTTACGCTTTGGTGTATGGAATGGAGGCTGTTCTGCCAGTTAAGGTTGAGATGGCGTCCCTCAGAATAGTGATCGATGCTCAGATAAGCGAGGAGGATTGGATGCAAAGTCGATACGACCAATTGGCCCTAATTGATGAAAGGAGGGTGGCTGCTGTTTGGCACGGTCAGTTATATCAGCAAAGGATCTCTCGATCATATGACAAAAGGATAAGACCTCGGAAGTTCAAGGAAAATGATTTGGTGCTAAAAAGAGTCATGCCTTGTCAAGACGAAGCCAAAGGAAAGTTTGCCCTGAACTGGGAAGGACCTTTTGTGATTAAGAAAGTGCTATCCGGAGGAGCTCTCATATTGCAAGAAATGGAAGGGGAGGTATTTCCACAGCCCCTCAATTCTGACCCGCTGAAGCGGTTCTACGCTTGAATAATCAGTTTCTCCTTTTTCTTTGAGCAACGAACTACGTAGGACCTGATCTCCCAACTTGTGGGGGTACGTAGGCAGCCATCACGGCACGGTCCGATCCCTTAAAAATAATCTTTTCCCTAAACAAAACCAATTCCCAACAGCCAGATAAACCTTCCTACACCCTCAAAACCTTCCCGAAACCAGCCGCCTAATCAGCTTCATCCCGAATAACATAAACCTAGCCCAACCAAACAGTTAGTCAAAAATCTAAGACTCAATCCGATGAAATCAACAGGGTGTGCGACAATATCTATCAAATCTCCATCAAGACTTGAGAGGAGAAAGAAGGCAAAATGTCAAAATCATGGTTAGCTGGATAAAATGAGGATCCAATGAAAGGCAACGATACGACAAAAAGGGAAAATGACTAAATTTAAATGCATGTCTACATATATAAGTCATTTTGTTACAAGATTTCTTCTTCAATAACCGATGAAATTAACATAGTCTATGCAGGAAATAAAATAATCTACAAATCTGCAACTAACTGAAGCAGGATGGATAAACTGGTGGATAGATCCGAAGCATCAGCGTCCCCTGAAATCTGTTGTCCCATGATGTCGATGCGGTCCAATAAAGCAGTGGCTCGGCTGACGGTCCCAGAATGAGCATCTATAACTGCCCTGGTCTGAAATACAATGGCGTCTCTGTCAGCAATGGCAACGTCTCTAGCCAGAATGGCATCATCTCTCTCAACAAGAGCGGCATCCCTCTCAGCTTCAGTAGTAATCAAGGCCAGGCGGAGTCGGGTATCCTCAGTAACCCGACTTGGGGCAGAATCAGCTGAGATGGAATGATCTATGGTATCCTCTGGGAAAATCACTCCAGAGTCATCAAAGGCCCCAGTCTGACTCAAACCCACCGGATCTGAGTCTCCACGCAGCCACTGCACGTAAGCAAATGTCTGGAGGTGGCAGCTTTCACTATATTCGGCAAAGATCCTGCGAGACCAAAGATCGTATACCCGCAGTAGATCCCTCTCTGTCTGGGATGATATAATGAATCGGTAGGAGGCTGCACCCGTGAAAGGGTGCAAATCCTGTGTCTGATCAAACTGCCCCATAACCGCCAGGGGATGATAAGTCGTCACGCCCCTCAAGCCAGCAATAGGGATGAAATCCAGGGTGGGCACGCGAGTCAAAAAGCTCATAAAGGAGCAATAACCCGAGTAGATCAGGAGATGAAAAGGGTCCTCAACAACCGACAAAAATGCTATCCAGGAGGCTGCATCAGTACAGCTCCCGGGACGAAAGAGAAACTGCGTGGCTATGCCATCGCTAAAGCAAAACCCTTGGCGACGAAAATGGCCGATGGGACTGAGATGGCTCATAAACCATACATACAGCAAAGCAGAACTCCCTCTGAATACTCTGCCTCGGAAAGACTGACAATATGAGGCTGACATGTAAGTATCTGCCAATATCGTGGGAAGGACGGTGTGACCCTCCTGAAGGGCTCTAACGGCCGCGACAACTCGCATATCCAACTGATCGGGTTCGGCTGGTAAGTACAAAACTGAAATGACACAGGCCATCAAAACGGCTACTCTCAAAGCACCCCAGCGCTCCTCGGACACAGAAAAATCACCCGAAAATAGGTGAAAACTGTCAGGTGAGCCGAATCGGTCAATCAGAAAATGTAGGGGAACTAGATGATCTGATGTGATCACCGATAACAAAACTGTCCTCCGCAAACCGGTGAAAGTCAAAAACTGACGGCGCATGGAACCAACTGTGACCCTGGCACAAGGTCTATCCAAAGGCAAGCCGGTAAAGCGAGCATAATCCTCGAGAGTGGGGGTCAGCTCTACTGTCCCTAATCTGAACACCTGACGGGCAGGGGCCCAATAGCTCAGAATACCCTCCACAAAGCCCGCTGGCACCTGAAAGGATAATAAGGACCAAGAATGTCCCAAAAGACCATCTGCGATAGCCCTGTCGGCCGACGATAAACTGTCCAACCAGCGGAGAAGACTGCCGACCAACCCTGTGGAAGGAATGGAATCCAAGCGTACCACGACATCTGAGGGCGACATCTGTGGAAAAATAGTATCAAAAAGACTGTACAGGGGTCATTTCTCTATCCATAAATAAAAGAAGCATGCATCATACAGTAAATAATAAAGCATTTGAACGATCATAATGATAAAAAAAACTGTGCATAAATAAACAAATGAGTTCAATACATAGTGCATGAAATAAAGATAATAAACATCTAACAGTTCCAGGTACAAAAAGCCCTATCCTAGCCTGATCTAGTCAAAAGTAATGTCGTCTATGAAATTCGGATCCCCGAACTGATCCCTTGGAGTGGTCGAAGTCGAAGGACCGAAGTTCATATCCGGGATATAAGGCGGCACTGGGGCATCAAATGAGCTCGGGCCTGTGGCGAAATCCGCACTGTCAGGATCATATGCGTAAGCATCCTCTGGGGTCCGGCCTAACACCCGAAGGTACAGGGATAACTGCTCCACCTGGCGGGTCAGCGTGTCAATCTGCTCAGCATGGGTGGGACTCCGAACGCAGGCGGTCCAGTCAGTCATCATCGCCGAGCCGGGGACCATATCCCCGAGGAAGAATGTGGCCCGGGTCTAAGGACCGATGGTGCGGGGCACCCACCAGGTATGAAAAGCCTCGCTCGTGCTGGGACCCGAAGAGAGCATCTGGCCATCCTCCCCCGCAAGCATGATCTCCGAAGGCTGAGAGTCCAAGGGCCAGGAGGTGGTGAAAGGAAGGGAGTACGGGATGCGGATCTCTCTAGTGACGCATCTGAATGCGCGCTCTCCCAGATACATCACCCAGCCCCCGACACTCTGCAGAGTAAGGCGGCGGGTGGAAAGTGCGAACTCCGGGCCGGAAGGATGTCCATCGGTGAACCCCATAGCCAGGTGCTCTGAAAGATAGGGAGTCCAGACGACCTCTGCAGCAGTGATCAACTCCTGCTGAATGCGGCAATGAGCAAAGCTGCCGGACACCGGGACCTCATCCAGGGTGATGTGGTGCCATCGCCGACCCCGGGGATAGGTATCCAGGCCGAGGGTAGTGACAGGCCGCAGACAGGGAAGACGCTCGTAAGCCCAGAACTATGAACAGAAACAAGGCAAGGCATGAGTAATCGTCAAATGCAGAAAAGAGAAATGAAATGAAGGGAAATACAGTAAGAAAAGAGGAAGAGAGGGCTCACCAGCAAGAAGTGGTAGAATCCAAGCCAAGCATCTGTCTGTCCCTCTGAGCGAAGGCGAAGACCGTTGAGGAAGTAGGCGAAGGTGAAGGACCCCCAATCGTAATCGTCGATCCGGTCCACATCCCTAACGGCTCCGACGACGGTGAAATGGATGGTAGAGGAATTGTTCCCTAGGAAATAACCCCTCATGATGGTCAGGAACAGACGCCGGAGCAGGATGTCACGGGTAGCTCGATCTGCTGGAATAGGCAGTGCATAGATACCTCCGACAGCATCAACAGCCAAAGCTCCAGACCGAATGCTGCCTTACATCTCGCATCGCATCATAAGTTGTATGTGTTGCATCATGCATGTATTGTCATTTTTTGTGCACTGTCATTCATGCATCGGGTGTCTATTTCTTTATCTTGTTCATTTCATTCAACATTTCATAAACATGATAAAGAAGGGCAGCTGTAGACACCCAAATTTTGCACTTCGGATACTAACCCTGACAGGAGGGCAAAATCGGGAAATGAACCGGCCTGCGAGAGCAAAGGATGGACAAGTGCGAACATTCGACGCCACCGCAACGATTTACAACCGAAACCGACGTGACAACAAGGCTGTCCGAATTGGGCATTCTCGGAGGATGTGGCACACCTCCCAGTAATTCCCGGACTGCAAAATACGAGCTTGTCGGCAAAAATCGATGTCATGACATGAGAATCGAGGCGTAGCACGAAAATCGAGAAAGTCAAGCCAGCCAGCCGCGGATTGATCTACGGCCACTGAGTGCGCCTTTTGAAAACACGGAACTCGAAACACGGAAACCGAAAATCAGGTGAGTGGAGGGTTGGCCGCCAGCCAGCCGCAGATCAATCTGCGGCCAGCCGTAGATCCATCTGCGGCTGGCTTTGGCCAGCCTATTTCAGCTCATTTCCTCATCAGCATACAGAAGGTTGAGCAGGCGGAGAGAGTAGAAGAAAACAGCAGTAGCAAGCTCCGGAATTGAGGAAGAAATAGCATAAATTTGCAACAAAATAGGAGAGAGAGGAAGAAAAAATAGAGGAACAATATTCTTTTGATTTGATTGTATCACATATACTTCTTCTTCTATTCAAATACACAAGTTTACATCCACTTTGATCTCATTTGCAAGGTGAAAATCTCCTTATTTTTGCAATTTCTATCATATCATTTGGTCAAATTAAATGTAGTTTTCATGTAATTTATGGTGGAACAATGAATTAGGGATTATTAGTGAGGGTTCCATCGGAACAAAATTCTTCCTAATAGCCCGATGATATTTATTTATTGATTTTTTGTTTGTTTTACGGTGCTATATTGGGCATGGTTTCTTTAGATCGCTATTTTAGGATGTCTTGGTATTGTTAGATTATCCGTGTTGGTTATTTGTTGTAATATCCGGTTGTGGGTGTGTGGAAATTTGGGGTGTGAGCCTAGGAAAGCGACCCCGTGGTCCAAATCCGATGATGGACATCTTTTGATGTAAATAGTAGGATTGATGTAGTTTTCATTGTACATATGTAATCGTCGGGCCTTAAAACGACGCCAAGGCGAGAATCGTGGTTAAGGCCCCGTCATAGTGAAAGTATGCGGTTGTGGGCGTTGGGGGTTATTTTGATGGCTCACATGCCCATGAATAGCCCCAACGCATTTTAATGTTTGGTTTGATTTATGACACGAAATTGATTTCAAAGTTAAACGATGAAGATTTCTATAAAATCAATCAAAGTAGGTTATTAGCCCCACGAGGCTAAAATTTGGAAATGCTAATAAATGTCGTTTCCTATTTAACGAGAAGGTTAAAAAATCGTTTTCAAACATCACCAAAAATGGTTTTTATAAATAAACTAAACGTTTTATTAAACCTTTGTGCATAGGGTTAAAGAGACCCTAGAAGTTGCCCGTCATCTACGAAAGCGACGTATAGATCTCGATTCCTATTTTGACGAAGGTTTAGAAAACTCTTGTTTTTTTTGCCAAAACGACACCTAATGAAAATCTCATAAGTTTTTGACAATTAAAATCAAACATTTTCTCATAAAGTTTTCTCGTATAAACCGAAGGATATTCTAAAGTATTCCCAAAAGAAAAATACGACTTTTCCGAAAACCCAATTGGTTTCTTCATGCAAACTCACCACCACATTCACATAGGCACACACACACACACGCGCACACATACACATTTCGTGAATTAAAGGATAGGAAAATATCAAGATTGCGGTAACTGTGTTTCACGAAAGTCGGGGGGTGCCTAACACCTTCCCCTCGCTTAAGCAAGCCCCCGAACTCTATGAATCTCGATTCGCAGACCAATTAATTCGTAGTCACATATGAGCCAACGATTTATAAAAAAAAATGAAAACTCAGATGAGTTGGTACATCCATTTCAAATATATCAACTGGCGACTCTGGTTAATTAACTCATCATAAAAACGATCTTTCAAAACCCCGTCGATATTAATGCCGACCTTTTCGAAAAAAATCATTCAATCAAAAGGCTAAAAATTGGAAAAGACAAAACCCGGCGTCGACCCCACCAATAAATCAATTAGTGTTACATCTTTAAATTACCAAGTGGGCTAGGTTTTGGGCAATACCTCAAATACACATTGGGCTTAGAATTAAATGATTGGGCTAATGAAACCAAACCTATTTAAATGCAATATAAGGCCTTTTAATTTAACCCAATGATATCTCATTTAATATGCCACACAATTAATACCCAAAACCATGATTAATATAAATAATTGGGCTAGGTTCATTAATTAAGTAACTTAGTGAATTAGTAAATAAATTACTAAATTGACTATTAAATATTATTATTCAATTTGGCCATATCTCATTAACCACTACTTTCATTAATTAACTCACACACTTTATTTATTAACTATATTTAATATACTTGAATATTTAATTTAGTAAATGCTTTGCCAATTATATGGGTATAAAGCCTTAGGGTTTGCTCACTAGTTTAAAGATACTACTAGTGACTCCCGTAACACAAACTAGATCAATAAATCACATAGTCACAAAATTCACCAATACACTCAAAGGTTTAAATAGGAACATAAATCTAACTCATTAAAATTAAATCATATATTTAATTAATAATGACGTTTAAAATTTCACGGGCATTACATCTCTTCCCCCTTATAAAAATTTCATCCTCGGAATTGCAAATTAACGTTACTCGAAAAGAAACAGATAATTTGCTTTCGTCTTCTCTTCGAGTTCCCACGTAGCTTCTTCGACTACGTGATTCCTCCAGAGAACCTTGACGGAATAAATGATCTTATTCCTTAGTTTCTGTTCCTTCCTATCGAGTATCTGGACAGGAACTTCCTCGTACGTCAAGTCCTTCTCGACTTGGATTGGTTCATAAGAGATAACGTGCTTGTAGTCTAGTTTATACGGCCGCAACACTAACACATGAAACACGTTATGAATGTGCTCAAGTTCAGGAGGTAATGCTACCTCATATGCCACTTCGCCGATTCGCTTCAATATCTCGAACGGTCCTATGAACCTAGGGCTCAATTTGCCCTTCTTCCCAAAACAGATCTTCCCTTTCCAGGGAGATACCTTCAAAAACACAAAGCTACCAACTTCAAAGTCCCTCTTCTAACGATGTAAGTCGGCATATTTCTTCTGGCGATCTTCAGCTGTTACCAGACGATTTCTGACCAGTTGTACTGTATCTGAAGTCTGCTGCACCATTTAAGGTCCCAGCAGTCTTCGCTCTCCAACCTCGTCCCAACATATCGGGGTTTGACATTTCCTTCCATATAGTGCTTCGTACGATGGTATGCCGATACTAGCGTGATAGCTGTTGTTGTAAGTGAACTCCACCAGTGGCAAATGGTCATCCCAGCTACCCTTTAAATCCATCACGACCGCCCAAAGCATATCTTCTTAGGTCTGAATCGTTCGCTCACTCTGGCCGTCAGTTTGAGGATGATACGCTGTACTGAACCACAACTGTGTTCCCATTCTTGCCTACAGACTTTTCCAAAAATTTGAGGTGAAGCGCAGATCCCTGGCTGACATAATAGATACTGATACTCCATGACGTGATACAATTTCCTTGACATAAAGTTTTGCTAACTGCTCCAGCTTATATCGTATCTTGATTGGTATAAAATGGGCAGACTTGGTTAGACGGTCCACAATTACCTAGATGGTGTCTAAACCCTTCGGTGTCGGTGGCAGACTCACACAACGTCCATTGTGATGTGCTCCCACTTCCACTGCGGAATCTCCAATGGTTGAAGCAGTCCACTCGGTCGCTGGTGCTCTGCTTTATTCCGCTGACATGTCAGACATCGGCTGACGCACTCTGCCACTTCTCGTTTCATATTCGGCCACCAAAAATACTGACGCAAATCCTGATACATTTTCGTGCTTCTGGGATGTACGGAGTACCTCGTGCTATGAGCTTCCTGAAGGATTTCTTCCCTCAATTCTGGATCCAATGGTACCCAGACTCTCCCTTCAAACCTTAGCAACCCTGTGCTATCAATCTTATACTTAAGCTCCTCGCCTTTGGTAATTCGCCTCTTTATTGAATCACAATCCTTATCGTTTTCTTGATCCTCCTTGATTTGATCCAATAGGGCCGGGCTAGCTGTCACTATAAAAAATTTCTCGTCCATCTCCATCGGATATTGAACCTCCAATTCCAGACGTCCAACTCCTTTATTAACTCTGCTTGAGTTGTCAGTTTCATCAATTTCTCCCTGCCTTTCCTGCTCAAGGCATCAACCATTACATTTGCTTTGCCCGGATGGTACAGAATCTCACAGTCGTAGTCCTTGATCAATTCTAACCATCAGCGCTGCCTCATGTTCAGCTCCTTCTAAGTGAAGATGTATTTCAAACTTTTGTGATCTGTATATATTTCACACCTCTCTCCATATAGATAATGCCTCCATATCTTCAAGGCGAATACTACTGCTGCTAATTCCAGATCATGAGTCGGGTATCCCTTCTCATAGTCCTTCAGCTGACATGAAGCGTACGCAATGACCTTGTCGTGCTGCATTAGTACACAACCAAGACCTTTGTGTGACGCATCACTATACACCATAAAACCTCCAGTGTTATCCGGTAAAGCCAACACTTTTTGGTTAGATTGGTCAACGACGATGCTATCTTCGAAAAATCCTGGATGAATATCCGATAGTATCCCGCCAACCCTAGGAAACTCCTGATCTCCGTCAGCATCTTCAGTTGCTCCCAATTGATAACGGCTTCCACCTTTGCAGGGTCTACTGAAACGTCATCCTTTTCAATGACGTGTCCTAGAAACTGCACCCTCTGCAACCAAAATTCACACTTCAAAAATTTTGCGTACAGCTTCTCCCTTCTTAACGTCTCCAAAGCAATCCTTAGGTGTTCAGCATGTTTTTCCTCTGATACTGAATACACCAAGATGTCATCGATGAATACTACAATAAACTTGTCAAAATACTGCTTGAACAGTTTGTTCATTATATCCATGAATTCTGTTGGTGCATTTGTCAGTCCAAATGACATCACCAGAAACTTGAAATGCCCATAACGAGTTCTGAATGTCGTTTTCGGGATATCCTCCTGTCTCACCTTTAGTTAATGATAACCCGTTCTCAAATCAATCTTTGAAAAATATTTTGCTCCCTTGAGTTGATCAAACAGATCGTCTATCCAAAGCAGCGGGTACCTATTCTTAATCGTGATTTTGTTCAATTCGCGATAGTTAATACAAAGCCTCATCGAACCATCCTTCTTTTTTACGAATAGAACTGGCGCTCCCCATGGTGACACGCTCGGTTTGATATAACCCTTGTCTAACAGTTCCTGTAATTGAACTATTAGCTCCTTCATTTCTACCGGTACCATTCGATACGACGCCTTCGATATTTGTGTGGCTCCCGACACCAAGTCAATTACAAATTCTACCTCCCTATCCGGCGGTAATCCTGAAATTTCATCTGGGAAGACATCTGTGAATTCCCTTACGACAGGTATCTGACTCGGTTCGCCCTCGACTCGACGAGTATCAACCACGTGAGCCAAATACCCTATACAACCCTTCTTCAGAAATCTCTTAGCTTGCATCATCGTTAGACAACAAGATTATCTCGGCGATTTACTACCATAGAATACTACCTTCGACTTATTAGAAGTCTTCAGGTGTACACACTTCTTCTTACAGTCGATGACTGCTCCGTGAATCGATAACCAATCCATTCCAAGGATCACATCGAACTCCCCCAAACGAATCGGTATCAAATCCATACTGAGCTTAAATCCTCGCAACTCAGCACAATAATTCCTATGAATGCACCTTACGGGGATAATTTCCTTGTTTCCTACTTCTACGTTCATAGGGTATTCCAACTTTTCACGAGGTAAGTCTAACCGTTTAGCAAATTCTTTGAAAACAAAAGAGCAGGTAGCACCCGAATCGAATAACACATATGCATTTATATCATTGATTGGGATGACACCTGACACCACGTCCTTGGACCCCACGACATCCTGCACGGTTATGTTGAATGTGTATGCCGTTGGTCTGTTGGCTTGACTGGCAGGCCCCCCGATACTCAGCCTGTTATTATTGTTGTTGTTGTTGTAGTTGTAGTTGCTTCTGTTGCCACTCCCTGCGTCGCTCTTCATCTTCGGACAATCCTTAATTTGGTGGTCGGGTGCTCCACAAGAAAAACACCCTCCTTTCTACTTATTCGGACACTGAGGAGCCAGATGCCCTGGTTGTCCACAACGATAACAAACGCTCTTCCCCTTCATGCACTCCCCCGAGTGATTCTTCCCGCAGTTGTTGCACTTCCCATTTTTCTTAGCTTCTCCTCCGGATCGATAGCCTCCGGACGATGGACTCTCATTCCATTTGCGCTTATTGGGGTTGCTGCTTTCGCTGCTCCCCGCTTTAGGTCCTTCCTGACCCTTCTTTCTGTCCTGGTTGAATCGTGCTACAACTTTATTGCCTCCTTCCACGATGATAGCCCTTTCTAGCAATTCAGAGATGTCCTTGATCTTCAGTACCGCGACAGCTTTCTGCACCCATGGTTTCAATCCCAATTCAAATCTTCTTGCCTTTTTGGCCTCTGTGTCCACCTGATGTGGAACAAATCGGGCCAACTAATTGAATTTTACCGCGTACTCTGCCATAGTCATACTTCCTTGTTTCAGTTCTAGAAACTTAACCTCCATATCTTGTTGTGTATTCTCTGAGAAGTAATTCTCGAAGAATAGCTCCTTGACTTTATCCCAAGGGATAACTCCATTGTTTGCTCGCCCCTTATTAGCTTTCCACTAATAGTTAGCTTCGCCCTTCATCATGAAGGTGGCAAATCCAGTTTTTTGCTCCTCGGCCACTCGTGCGACCTCGAATGCTTTTTCCATCTCCTCGAACCAAGTTTGTGCTTCTATGGGGTCGAGAGTTCCCTTGAACTCAGGTGGTCCAACTAGTTTGAAATCCTTAAAGTTAGCTAAGTGATGTGCTGGCTGGGGTGCTGGTTGTGCTACTGCTGGTGGGGGTCTAGCCTACATAGCCTCAGCTAGCAATTCAGCAAACATTCTTATTGGGTTAGGTTGATCTCCAACCTCACTTTCTGACTCGGCGACACGTTGGTTGCGGGGTCTACCTATTGGTGGCATTATGATCTGCTAAAGAACAAATCTTAGGCTTTTGCTTATTATATCACGCTTTTCGCACTATGCCAGTTAAGTCAACATTTAATAGCAAAAGCATCTATCAAACATATTTGGAAAAGAATCAACTGCATTTATATTCATAAACTAATGTTTTAATACAGACTGACCCAACATTTGGCATACTACTATAAATGCTCAATGGCACCATCTACCTACTACTAACTATCCTCTATTAAACAAAAGGTAAGCATTCACTACTACTTATCCCTTTGACAGAATAAAAGTCGGGGTTGGTTACCATCCCATACATACATCAAGGCATAAGGGCTTACAACGTAAAACTGTCCCTAATAAAACAAAAGTGGGACGCACTACAACAACCAGGTACACACAAGGGTACTGAACCAACAAGTCAACGCTCGCTACGGCGAACTGCCCGACGGAGTGCCTGTCGAGCTATCCGATCAACCACTCGGCGTCTGATCATGCGCCGACTACTTCCCTTCTCCCGAGGGTACCTTCTGACCCGGTCCTGCACTCTGGCTACTGTCGTGAACAGGGCATACTCTAACGTATCGATCCTGGCGGATCCATCTCAAACCTCTCCCTCCAGCACATCCACCCTTGTGGCTGCGCGAACCCAGAACTCCTGTACTCGAATCCTGTTAGCCTCCTCTAAGTCTCGCTCGGCTCTAGCAGCCTGTAGCTCTGACTGCAGCTCCACCTCCCTGGCATCTGACTGCTCTAATGCCTGCCTCAGCTGACTGCTCTGCAACACCAGATGTTGCACTGTGTGGCTCAACTGGGGTGTAGCACTCTCTAACTGCTGAATCTGAGCGTTCAGATCAGCTACCTGGAACTGTAGTGAATACGCCTCTGCCTTATACTGATCTTCCATCTCCTGATGGACAAAATTCTCCTCCTCTAAGTGTGCAATACGAGCATCCTACTGCTCGATAGTCTGCTCCTGCTCCATTATGCGATCGGCATAATCCCCTAGCAAGCCCTCACTGTAAGCGAACTCTACCAGTGGCAAATGGTCATCCCAGCTACCCTTTAAATCCATCACGACCGCCCAAAGCATATCTTCTAAGGTCTGAATCGTTCGCTCATTTGGCCGTCAGTTTGAGGATGATACGATGTACTCAACCTCAACTGTGTTCCCATTCTTGCCTGCAGACTTTTCCAAAAAATTGACGTGAAGCGCGGATCCCTGTCTGACACAATAGATACTGGTACTCCATGACGCGATACAATCTCCTTGACGTAAAGTTTTGCTAACGGCTCCAGCTTATATCGTATCTTGATTGGTAGAAAATGGGCAGACTTGGTTAGACGATCCACAATTATCCAGATGGCGTCTAAACCCTTCTGTGTCGGTGGCAGACTCACCACAAAGGCCATTGTGATGTGCTCCCACTTCCACTGCGGAATCTCCAATAGTTGAAGCAGTCCGCTCAGTCGCTGGTGCTCTGCTTTAATCCGCTGACATGTCAGACATCAGCTGACGCACTCTGCCACTTCTCGTTTCATATTCGGCCACCAAAAATACTGACGCAAATCCTGATACATTTTCGTGCTTCTGGGATGTACGGAGTACCTCGTGCTATGAGCTTCCTGAAGGATTTCTTCCCTCAATTCTGGATCCAATGGTACCCAGACTCTCCCTTCAAACCTTAGCGACCCTGTGCTATCAATCTTATACTTAAGCTCCTCGCCTTCGCCAATTCCCCTCTTTATTGAATCATAATCCTTATCCTTTTCTTAAGCCTCCTTGATTTGGTCCAATAGGGTCGGGCTAGCTGTCACTGTAAACAATTTCTCGTCCGTCTCCATCGGATATTGAACCTCTAATTCCATACGTCCAACTCCTTTATTAACTCTGCCTGAGTTGTCAGTTTCATCAATTTCTCCCTGCCTTTCCTGCTCAAGGCATCAACCATTACATTTGCTTTGCCCGGATGGTACAGAATCTCACAGTCGTAGTCCTTGATCAATTCTAACCATCGGCGCTGCCTCATGTTCAGCTCCTTCTGAGTGAAGATGTATTTCAAACTTTTATGATCTGTATATATTTCACACCTCTCTCCATATAGATAATGCCTCCATATCTTCAAGGCGAATACTACTGCTGCTAATTCCAGATCATGAGTCGGGTATCCCTTCTCATAGTCCTTCAGCTGACATGAAGCGTACGCATTGACCTTGCCGTGCTGCATTAGTACACAACCAAGACCTTTGTGTGACACATCACTATACACCACAAAACCTCTAGTGTTATCTGGTAAAGCCAACACTGGTGCTTGGCTAAGTCTCTTCTTCAGCTCCATGAAACTTTCCTTACACTTTTCTGTCCAAACAAACTTTACCGTCTTTCGGGTTAGATTGGTCAATGGCGATGCTATCTTTGAAAAATCCTGGATGAATCTCCGATAGTATCCCGCCAACCCTAGGAAACTCCTGATCTCCGTCGGCGTCTTCGGCTGCTCTCAATTGATAACGACTTCCACCTTTGTAGGGTCTACTGAAAAGTCATCCTTGTTAATGCCGTGTCCTAGAAACTGCACCCTCTGCAACCAAAATTCACACTTCAAAAATTTTGCGCACAGCTTCTCCCTTCTTAACGACTCCAAAGCAATCCTTAGGTGTTCAGCATGTTCTTCCTCTAACACTGAATACACCAAGATGTCATCGATGAATACTACTATAAACTTGTCCAAATACTGTTTGAACACTCTGTCCATTATATCCATGAATGTCGCTGGTCATTTGTCAGTCCAAATGACATCACCAGAAACTCGAAATGCTCATAACGAGTTCTGAATGCCGTTTTCGGGATATCCTCCTGTCTCAAATCAATCTTTGAAAAATATTTTGCTCCCTTGAGTTGATCAAACAGATCGTCTATCCTGGGCAGTGGGTACCTATTCTTAATCGTGACTTTGTTCAATTCACGATAGTCGATACAACCCTTGTCTAACAGTTCCTGCAATTGAACTATTAGCTCCTTCATTTCTACCGGTGCCATTCGATACGGCGCCTTCGATATTGGTGTGGCTCCCGGTACCAAGTCAATTACAAATTCTACCTTCCTATCCGGTGGTAATCCCAGAATTTCATCTGGGAAGATATTTGTGAATTCCCTTACGACAGGTATCTTACTTGGTTCGCCTTCGACTCGACGAGTATCAACCACGTGAGCCAAATAACCTATACAACCCTTCTTCAGAAATCTCTTAGCTTGCATCATCATTAGACAACAAGATTATATCGGCGATTGACTACCATATAATACTACCTTCGACTTATTAGAAGTCTTCAGGTGTACACACTTCTTCTTACAGTCGATGACTGTTCCGTGAATCGATAACCAATCCATTCCAAGGATCACATCGAACTCCCCTAAACGAATCGGTATCAAATCCATGCTGAGCTTAAATCCTCGCAACTCGGCACAACAATTCCTATGAATGCAGCCTACGGGGATAATTTCCTTCTTTGCTACTTCTACGTTCATAGGGTATTCCAAGTTTTCACGAGGTAAGTCTAACCGTTTAGCAAGTTCTTCGGAAACAAAAGAGCAGGTAGCACCCGAATCGAATAACACATATGCATTTATATCATTGATTGGGATGATACCTGGCACCACGTCCTTGGACCCCACGACATCCTGAATGTGTGTGCCGTTGGTCTGTTGGCTTGACTGGCAGGACCCCTGATACTCAGCCTGTTATTGTTGCTGTTGTTGTTGTTGTTGTTGTTGCTGTTGTTGTAGTTGCTTCTGTTGCCACTCCCTGCGTCGCTCTTCCTCTTCGGACAATCCTTGATTTGGTGGTCAGGTGCTCCACATGAAAAACACCCTCTTTTCTGCTTATTCGGACACTGAGGAGCCAGATGCCTTGGTTGTCCACAACGATAACAAACGCTCTTCCCTTTTATGCACTCCCCCGAGTGATTCTTCCCGCAGTTGTTGCACTTCCCATTTTTCTTAGCTTCTCCTCCGGATCGATAGCCTCCGGACGATGGACTCGCATTCCACTTACGCTTATTGGGGTTGCTGCTTCTGCTGCTCCCCGCTTTAGGTCCTTCCTGACCTTTCTTTCTGTCCTGGTTGAATCGTGCTACAGCTTCATTGCCTCCTTCTGCGATGATAGCCCTTTCCAGCAATTCAGAGAAGTCCTTGATCTTCAGTACCGCGACAGCTTTCTGCACCCATGGTTTCAGTCCCAATTCAAATCTTCTTGCTTTTCTGGCCTCTGTGTCTACCTGATGTGGAGCAAATCAGGCCAACTCATTGAATTTTGCTGTGTACTCTGCGACAGTCATACTTCCTTGTTTCAGTTCTAGAAACTTAACCTCCATATCCTGTTGCGTATTCTCGGAGAAGTAATTCTCGAAGAATAGCTCCTTGAATTTGTCCCAAGGGATAACTCCATTGCCTGCTCGCCCCTTATTAGCTTTCCACCAATAGTTAGCTTCGCCCTTCATCATGAAGGTGGCAAATCCAGCTTTCTGCTCCTCGGCCACTCGTGTGACCTCGAAGACTTTCTCCATCTCCTCGATCCAAGTTTGTGCTTCTATGGGGTCGAGAGTTCCCTTGAACTCAGGTGGTCCAACCAGTTTGAAATCCTTAAAGTTAGCTAAGTGATGTGTTGGCTGGGGTGCTGGTTGTGCTACTGCTGGTGGGGGTCTAGCCTGCATAGCCTCAGCTAGCAATTCAGCAAACATCCTCATTGGGTTAGGTTGATCTCCAACCTCACTTTCTGACTCGGCGACACGTTGGTTGCGGGGTTTACCTCTTGGTGGCATTATGATCTGCTAAAGAACAAATCATAGGCTTTTTCTTATTATATCACGCTTTTCGCACTATGCCGGTTAAGTCAACATTTAATAGCATAAGCATCTATCAAACATATTTGGAAAAGAAACAACTGCATTTATATTCATATACCAATGTTTTAATACAGACTGACCCAACATTTGGCATACTACTATAAATGCTCAATGGCACCATCTACCTACTACTAACTATCCTCTATTAAACAAAAGGTGAGGATTCATTACTACTTACCCCTTTGACAGAATAAAAGTTAGGGTTGGTTACCATCCCATGCTTACATCAAGGCATAAGGGCTTACAACGTAAAATTGTCCCTAATAAAACAAAAGTGGGATGCACTACAACAACCTAGTACACACAAGGGTACCGAACCAACAAGTCAACGCTCGCTACGGCGAACTGCCCGACGGAGTGCCTGTCGAGCTATCTGATCAACCACTCGACGTCTGATCATGCGCCGACTACTGCCCTCCTCCCGAGGGTACCTTCTGACCCGGTCCTGCACTCTGGCTACTGTCGTGAACAGGGCATACTCTAACGTATCGATCCTGCCAGATCCATCTCGAACCTCTCCCTCCAGCACATCCACCCTTGTGGCCGCGCGAACCCAGAACTCCTGTACTCGAATCCTGTTAGCCTGCTCTAAGTCTCGCTCGGCTCTAGTAGCCTGTAGCTCTGACTGCAGCTCTACCTCCCTGGCATCTGACTGCTCTAATGCCTGCCTCAGCTGACTGTTCTGCAACCCCAGATGTTGCACTGTGTGGCTTAACTGGGGTGTAGCACTCTCTAACTGCTGAATCTGAGCCTTCAGATCAGCTACTTGGAACTATAATGAATACGCCTCTTCCTTATAATGATCTTCCATCTCCTGATGGACAGAATTCTCCTCCTCTAAGTGTGCAATACGAGCATCCTGCTGCTCAATAGTCTGCTCCTACTCCATTATACGATCGACATAATCCCCGAGTAAGCCCTCACTATCCTGACTACCAGACCTCGATACTCCACCCATGACAGGCTCTACCAAATCCACCAAGTAGTCCTCCTCTGGCTCAGACCCACTCAATGATACTACCAGGGTAATGGGTGCATAGCCTACCAGCTGCTCCGTAACAATGGGTATGTCAGTGAATACCTCCTCCTCCCGAACTCTACTGGTCTCACCTACGGTAGCCATCCTACAAACACATAAACTATCATTAGTACAGCAATAAAATATATTCATTAATGGAATGAAATTATATTTCATTGGGTACTATTCGACTCGATGAATTCCCCAATTCATCAAAATACCCAATATGATAAATCTCCCCGATTTATCTCCTAATGCACTCCATACGAGTTTAATACTAAGGTTATAACCTAGGTTTTGCAATCCTAACGTTTATAACCTACAGCTTTGATACCAACCTGTGATGCCCCTAAATTCGGGTCTCGAATGCCTGAATTCGGTCATCACGATCCAATACAACATCCACCTCCAAACAACATACAATAACTAAATGCGGAATATAATAAACATATGTTGTTCATTCAAAAGGTGTTACTAGTCCCAAGAATTTGATAACCTCAATATATATCACAAAACATACCTTAAATATTAATCAGGGTTCAAATTACATTAATAGTAAATTAAACTAAGCATGAAACAAGGTCAGCTACTTGAAGTCTAATACTTCATCTTTTCTTTGCCCTTACCCTTCCCTGAAGTTTCGGGTTTAACTACAATAAGAGTCATGATATAGCAAGGATGAGCAACTAGTTTGCTCAGCAAATTTAAATATAACAATAAAGGATATATCAGGAATGACGGAATATATATACAAGGGATTCAACAATATGAATATCGGATGCAAGGATAGTAATTGCTTTTAAAATGAATGATAGTCAAGTAGACTTTGAACAATAAACTTCCAATGGAATAAATAGATAATTGACCCTTTGGTTACTAGCTACAGAATAAGTACTTGAGGGGATCAGCCTCGCGTACGCTATGTATATGCATAACATTCAACTCTGCTGTTTGTATCTTATATTAGATACGTGGGGTACTCCCCTAAAATAAAAAGGGGTATTCACTTTAGTCTAAGAATCCATACCATCAATTGACGTGGATAGCTTTTATAAAATTTTATGCAATTGTCTGACCGAACGAAGGTTCAGACTCAATCTTAAACAGTTCATGAATTATAGAACTTTGAATAATGTACAAGTCCAAGACTGTACGAACCCAAGTGCACCAAGTGCGAGTATCAATAAATATCATAGATGTGGAATAACTATAAAGAAATTAAACCACTTAAAGCATGCTTGGAGATAAGGTTCAAGCTTAAATAAATAACTTGCGATACAATAATACCCTGCTCGAATATAATTTGAGTAGGGTTAAGGAATTTGCTCAATAAAATATGAGTAAGGATAGGAAACTTGCAACAATTAAAGTTTCGGGATAGAGAACTTGCCTGTCTGCTTAGCTACAAATAATTCTAGCTTTAATTAATTGGCCTTGAAGGACCTAACATTGATAAAGTCGATCTATCAATTAGTATTACGTAGTTGTACGTCTATACGCTCACTAAGGAACTTATCTACCACATAAGTTAAACACATAATACATATAGCACCACATACTATCCTTAACCCCAAACAAACTTAGGTAAATGATAGATTAACTAGAGAATATTTTTCTTAAGGGTTAAACATTTTTTTTAAGCCTTTAAACAATTGGGTTTACTTGTTTAATTAAGGAATTATTAAACACTTCATATTCAAATAGCTCATTTCTCATTTGATTACCATTCAATATTAATTAAATGGGAATCAATTAATTATCTTTAAAATATCAAATTCTTATCTTACAAATATCATAGCAATATTTTAATAAGTTATTAGGCGACTAAACAATTTATTTTAATTGTTTTACCCTTTATTAAACAACTTATTTAATACCCATAAAAGGTCATAAATATTATTTATCATAATAGATTACCAAAATACCTCACATAGGTTAGATTACACTATAATAGGAGTACCTAAGCTTTAACATCTTATTTTCCTCATTTATGACATTATTTAACCATTTAGTTCCTTTTAACCATAACTATAATATTATTATGAAAACTAGCAAACAAGTTCTGAAAATTATTATCTTCTGGATCTGGATAGTATATAACCCAACAATAATTTACAATTTTCCTGAAATTTTAAAAAGTGATTTACTATTTTTAAAGTACTCAAAACCTCCGAATCTTGTTACATTTTTTATAAATTGAGTTTTGCTCAGAAAATTCTGAAATTTTCAGGATACACTCTCATAACATATATAAACATACTGTAAAAATTTCATAGTTTTCCAAGGTGTACACAGTGAGTAATCTGGGTAAGAATATTTAGGAGTCCTTCACTGTAAAAGCCATTACACAAAAACCACACTTCAAAACGTGTTCGTTCTTTTTACTACCTGTAGATAACTTATTAAGGTACCTCTGTGATTTTTCCCAGATTTTTAGAAGATACATAACTGGCCGAAACAATCTTTGGAAAAACGGGGACAACAAGCTTTTAGGGTTTTAAAGCTTTAAGTTTTATAGCTGGACTGTTTTGGGAAAATAGCCCCCAAGGCTTCACAAATTATTGGATTTGTGTTCTACCACTTGGGTTTACTAGCTAACTCATGTATCTAGCACCCCCTTTGATGGATCACAAATCCAAGTTGTAAAATTTGAGTTACACAAGATTTAGTGGAAGGAAAAACTAGGGTTTCACCTCTAGGAGAATATATGCTCACTTTCTTCCTCTAAATCTGTGATCTAATACTCAAGATACTTAGTTCCATACATGATGATATGTAAAACTAGGGTATCTTAGGTATTAGTTCATAACCCCATCAAAACTTGCTATCTTGCTATAATACCAAATAGAAGGAAATGAAGATTTAGGTTATACCTTGTTCTAGTAGCAACCTTCCTTGATCTACCAAAGTAAGATATGAACTTAGGGTGCGTTAATCAAGCCAGTACCCCTCTTCTTCCCCTCAAGAACCGAACCCCTCTCTCTCTTTTCTCTCTTTGTATTTTGCTGGCTTGGGAGAAAAATAGAAGAAGAAGAATAGGAGAAAAATGAAGAGAAAATGAAATGTGATGATTCAAGAATGTATCTTGCAATATAGTTAGATACAACTAGGAGTATAACTATTATCCCCCATATCTTTGTTGTCCCTTAGATAAAAGGCTTACTAATTGAATAATAGCAAGGAACCTCTACCTTTTGTCATCATGGGGCTAGTGAGAGCTTTGTGTCACTAGGGTGGCTAGTTGATATCTTAGGAGGCTACTTGACAACTTAGGAGGCTACTTGACATCCTAGGTAGCTATACCATCAAGTCTAAAATCCAACTTCCAACACAAGCTAGATAATACTTTAATTAAAATTTGAAAAACCAACTTGCTCCTTCTCTCTCTATGGTCCACGACTTTTGAGGGGTTTTTGTCCCAAATTGATGTCCCAAATATGCCACCATTAAATCAATTAGTGCTAAATCTTTAAATAACCAAGTGAGCTAGGTTTTGGGCAATACCTTAAATACACATTGGGCTTAGAATTAAATGATTAGGCTAATGAAACCAAACCTATTTAAATACAATATAAGGCCTTTTAATTTAACCCAATGATATTTCATTTAATATGCCACACAATTAATACCCAAAACCATGATTAATATAAATAATTGGGCTAGGTTCGTTAATTAAGTAACTTAGTCAATTAGTAAATAAATTACTAAATTGACTATTAAATATTATTATTCAATTTGGTCATATCTCATTAACCACTACTTTCATTAATTAACTCACATACTTTATTACTAACTATGTTCAATATACTTGAATATTTAATTTAGTAAATGCTTTGCCAATTCTATGGGTATAAAGCCTTAGGGTTTGCTCACTAGTTTAAAGATACTACTAGTGACTCCCTTAAAACAAACTAGATCAATAAATCACATAGTCACGAAATCCACCAATACACTCAAAGGTTTAAATAGGAACATAAAGCTAACTCATTAAAATTAAATGGTATATTTAATTAATAATGACGTTTAAAATTTCACGGGCATTACAATAGGTACCTTGATAGTAGTTGAGATAGACATATACCTAATTACCGCATGCAACCAATTGAAAATCTAATCTTAATGACTTCCGATGTGAAAGTTGGTAATTGAGGGGACGATTAATTATATTTGGTGACACGTGTCTATTAATCATTCCTAAAATTAGTTTCTTGATAGTGTATAGGATAGACATATACCTATGCACCGCTTAGGAAGATTCGTGATTGACCATCGATAGAGGCTCTTATGTAATTTTGATTTCTCGGTTGTTAATTCGTATGTTATAACTGATCGAAAAGAGAGAGTTAGGAGATTCAAATGACGTGTTGGGGGAAATTGTAATCTTAGACCTTTCTATCTTGATATTTTACTGTGTTTTATTCATTACTTGACTTGTGAACTCAACCAATCAACAAACAATCAAACCTTCATCATTTAAATTAGATCAAATTGATATACGATTAGTACTTGGTTATTATTTGTCACAATTTCCTGTGGGTTCGACTCATATCTTATCATATATTACTTGTGGGCTGTGAATACTTGCACGTGTGTGTTTATCGATTGCTAAATCGACCAACAGTGGCTGCCCAGGGAAAGCCTATAAATGTTGAGTTTTAATAGATTTTAAAGAAGAAGAGGAATTTTAGAGAGATAAAATGAGGAATTTTAGAGAGAGGAGCTTGGGAATTAGCTTAGATTTGTGAGATTTCCTCAAAATTTGCATTTGATTAGCTAGTCTATACACATTTAAGAGCAAGGAAGTGTTAAATCTCATACCCCAAGGTGAAAGATTCAATCTTTCTCATTAATTTAATGTAGATCTATTAGATCTTCCGTTTTTTTCATTGTTGTGCTTAAAGTTTGTTTATTTCTAGTTTATTATTTTATTCCATCGATTCCCCTTAAATGTAAATCATTTGTACCAAGAGTGTTACTTTGAAATTGTTAAAGTTTGAATCTTTTGGCTAGATCCACCCTAGATCTAGCATGAATCTAGCTCATTAACTGTTTCTAAGTTCAAAATTTAACATTTATGCTAGATTCGGCTTAGATCTAGTGTGGATCTAGTTGTTTTCAATGTTTTAAGCCTATCTTGTTTACCTCGTACAATCCTAGATTCATATCTAGTGGTGAGGGAGTCCCACCTACTCACCGTCAAGGGATTCTAATAATTGAATCACCTGATAGCCAGTTTGGGATATATCTCTCGATATAAATCCTGATTATGTCATTGAATGGATCTAACATGATGCTGTTATATTAATATGTGATAAACCCATAGTTTTGAGCAATTCTTTTAGAATCATGATGGTGATCATGCTAATGAGATCTAAATTCTAGATAGCTCACAAACAAAAATCGTTCCTAATCATTGGATTACTAAAAAGGGGATTAGTGAATCCAGAAAGATTAGTACATATGTTGCTTGCTCTTACGAAGAGGATGATTAATCTCATAATCATTTGTGTGGAGACACTAAAGCAAGTATGTAGGTACTTATTAGAGAATAAGTTCACTGAACGTGGCTCGCTAAGGAATACCTAATGGAGTTTTACTCGCCTGTCAATAGTAATTCCTCTAGTGATAGTAGTACAAGTGATCCTTGGACTTAAAATCATCATAGTATCTTGTGTATGATGAGTTATACTTTGACATGTCCCTTAAGACCTTTAGGGTATATCAAAGGGTATGATTGGGTATAATAAGTTACACATGGAGATAGGTGAATGATCAACAAAGAATCTACCACATCTAGTAAAAGATGCAAATGTCCTATGTGATTCGATAAATGACAACTCAGTAGTCCTTGGCCAAGGCAGAATGAAATTAGAAAAGAGTTTCTAATTTGCATTATTTAGAGTTGTGCATTTGGGAATCGAAATACATATAATTAAATAAAATAAGACTTGACAGTAATTTCGTGTCTTATATTTAATTGGGACATTGTATGGTAGAAGGATTAAATTGCACGGTAACTATTTACTGAAAGGTTCTTTTCTGATTAATGTTGAAATCTGTATTATCTAGAAGTCGTTGATCGCTAAGGGGGCTTACCCTTATTGTAGAATAAATATTATTTAATTAAATGAATTAAATATTTTAATTTATTTATTTAAATAAGATTAGAATTGTCTAATTGATTTATTCACAACCGGTTTAATATGGAGAACCTAAAGAGTCACACCGCAAAAGAAAAAATATTTGTTTAAGAAGTAAATGGCATAATTGTAATAATAAGTTAAGTGTATTTAATTTAATCTATGGAGATATAATAAATTAAATAGCTTAATATTTATTATTTAATATTTTGGAAATATTAAATATAAATTAATAAGAGGAGTCTTATTATTATTATTATTATTATTATTATTATTATTATTATTATTATTATTATTATTATTATTATTATTACTATTACTATTATTTAATTCCCAATAGGGATTGAGAATTAATTAATAGAAGTATTCTCTCATGAATTCGTAATTAGATTAGGAGTTTAATTTAATTAAAGGAGTTTAATTAGAATAGAAACCCTAATCCTAAAAAAATTAGGGGAGGGTTTTCCTACATCTATAAATAAGAAAAGTCTTATAATAGATTAAGGTTACACACTCTTGCATAAGAATTGTGGAGAGTACTTACAATTTCTATAGAGATAGAAACTATGATTTTGCCAACACCCATCTTCTTGAACAAGTATTATTCCTTGATGGATCACCTCTAGAGGCCAAACACTTGGGTGGCTAACATTGATCAAAGGAAGGAATTTAACCGGTGGAATTCAAGGAGAACGCGAAGGAAATTAGATGTGAACTTGTACCTGAGGAAGCTAGAATTCTACAAGGGTATAATTGTTATTATCCATCTCTTTCGTTTAATTAATAATTGTGCATAAAGAAAGATCATGGTGATGGTTAGTATAAAAAAATTAAAATCTGATTTTATGGCGCTTCCGCTTTATTTATGTAATTTGATTGCATGTTCGCGTTATATACAAACCTAACAGTGGTATCAAGAGCCAAACTTTATGCGAATTATTAATTGTTTTGATTCTGTATATATATTGATATGTGTTTAGAACAATTTAATTGGGCATAGTTGTTTGTGTAAAATTATTTTATTTTATTTATTTATTTTTATTAAAAAAAATTAAAAACAAAACGTTGACTGGTCAAACGTTGACTGGTCAACTGATGACGTGGCACTAACTGCTGATGTGGCACATGTTGCTGATGTGGCGCTGACTGGTCAACTGTTGACTGTTGACATGGCGCTGACTGGTCAACCTTTAAAAATGAAATAATTAATTTTGGGCTAGAGGGAGTTAAACCCTTCACCTATTGGTCATATGTTAGAAGCCTTACCACTACAACAGAATCACATTTGATTATTGTCGACGTCGGGAGGATCTCTTCTATGCTAATTATTACCCTTTCCAATTTTAGCCTTTTTATGAGATGATATTTTGGAAAAGGTCGGCACAAATGTCGACGGGGTTTTTGAAAGATCGTTTTTTATGATGAGCCAATTGACCAGAGTTGCCAGTTGGTATATTTGAAATGGATGTACCAACTCATTCGAGTTTCGTTTTCGTAAATCGCTGGCTCATATGTGACTCCGAATTAATTGGTCTGCAAACCGAGATTCATAGAGTTCGGGGGCTTGCTTAAGCGAGGGGAAGGTGTTAGGCACCCCCCGACTTTCGTGAAACACGGTTACCGCAATCTTGATGCTTTTCCTATCCTTTAATTCTTTAAAATGTGTGTGTGCGCGCGTGTGTGTTTATGTGAATGTTGTGGTGAGTTTGCATGAAGAAACTATTTGGTTTTTTATGAAGAGTCGTGTTTTAATTTTGACAATGCTTTAGAATGTCTTTCGGCCTATACGAGAAAGCCTTATTATTATTATGAGAAAGGTTTGATTTTAATTGTCAAATGCCATGAGATTTTCATTAGGTATCGTTTTGGCAAAACAAGAGTTTTTTAAACCTTTGTCAAAATAGGAATCGGGACCTATACGTTGCTTTCATAATTAAAATGACGGGCAACTTCTAGGATCTCTTTAACCCTATGCACAACGGTTTGATGAAAACGTCATTTATTTTTACAACCATTTTTGTTATGTTTGAAAACGATTTTTTCTTTAACCTTCTCGTTTAAATAGGAATCAACATTCATTAGCACTTCCAATTTTAAGCCTCGTGGTGCTAATAACCTAATTTGATTGATTTTATGGAAATCTTCATCGTTTAGCTTTGAAATCAATTTTTGTGTCGTAAATCAAATCAAGCATTAAAATGCATTGGGGCTATTCATGGGCATGTAAGCCATCAAAATAACGCCAAACGCCCACAACCACATATTTCACTATTACGGGTCCTTAAACCCTATTTTCAACTTGATATCGTCTTTAAGGCTCGACAATTACAATTTACAATAAAGGGTACATCCCCCTCATACATACACCCAAAAATGTCCATCATCGAATTTGGACCACGGGGTCGCGCTCCTGGACTCACATTCGAAATTTCTACACACCCACAAAATGGATAATACACCAATGAACAACACCGGGTTGCCTAACACATCACAATATCCTAAAATAGCAATTTAAATACACTACGCCTAATACATTACCATAACGAACTAAAAATCACCAAATGGATATCATCGGGCCATTAGGAAGAATTTTGTTCCGTTGGAACCCTCACTAATAGTCCTTAATCCATGGATCTTCCATAATATACAAGAAAACTACATTTAAGGTAGCCCAACTGACAAAAAGTTTAACAAAATGATATAACAAAATGCTATAAAAAGGGCTTTTCACCTTGCAAATGACACCACGATGCGTATAAACTCGTATATTAATTAGAATAGAAAGTGTATATGATACAATATAACAAAAAAGGGTCTAAATCCTCACTTTTTTCTCTCTTTTCTCTCTTTTCTCGCTGCTGCTCGCTGCTGCCTTTTCCTCATTTTTTCTTCTTTCAACTCCATGTATCCAAAATGAAGAACTGCATTGATAAAGGCTGCCAGAGGTAGCCGCAGATTAATCCGCAGCTTGGCCGCAGATTGATCTACGGCTAGCCTCGGTTCCCCCGCGCCGATCCTCGGTTCCCCCACGCCTCGCTCGAGTGCCGTGTCGTCAGACGTCCTATCATTGGCCGCAGATTGATCTGCGGCTGGCTGGGCTGATTTTCTCAATTTTTGTATTGCACCTCGATTCTCGTGTCGTACTATCGGTGCTCGCTGAAAGGATTGTATTCTGCAGTCCAAAAACCGCTGGGAAACGTGCCATATCATTCAGGAATGCTCGTTTCGAATGGCTGCGACATAACATAGGATTCGTATTTGGAGCTTGATTTCCAGGGGCGCTGCCCCCCGATCCCCACTAGCTCACCGGCGAGTAGGTAAGCGTATTGGCCATTAGTCGATTCCTGATATCCGTTCGTTGTTGTGTCGGCTTTGATCGCAAGTCGTTGTGGTGGCTTTGAGTGTTCGTACTTATGTCCACCTTTCGTTCTCGTAGGCTGGGTTAATTGATGATTTTGCCCTCCTGTCAGGGTTAGTATACGAAGTGCAAAATTTGGGTGTCTACAGCTGCCCCTCTTTATCATGTTTATGAAATGTTAAATGAAATGAACATGATAAAGAAGTAGACACACGATGTATGAATGACGGTGCATAAGAATGACAATACATACATGATGCAACACATATAGCTTATGATGCAACACAAGATGTAAGGCATGCAAACATTCGTAAAGGTGTCAATGCATCATGCAATCGTAAATTTATTATGAGTATCAATCTCAACAGGACTCAATCGCTGATCGCATCGTTGTTGTCGGGTTCCGTCTCGGACAGGTCGTTGCTATAATCGTTATCGCAGATGTCGTGCTCCGTCTCGTAATCGTCGTCCTATTGGAATCCTCGTCGTCTCATAACTGTCGGGCCACGTATCCGATCGATTGTCTCGTAGATGTAGGGTCTGGTCTCCGATGGGTCGTCTCGTCTATATCGGTCATTGTCTTCGATTGGTCGACTCGCCTGTATCGGTTCTCATCCCCGATTGGTCGACTCGTCTGTACCGGGTCTCGTTTCTGGTTGATCGTCTCGTCGACACCGGGTCTCATTTCCGGTCGATCGTCTCGTCGGCACCGGGTCTCGTTTTCGGTTGATCGATTCGTCTGTATCGGTTCTTGTCTCCGATTGGTCGACTCGTCTGCACAGGTTTCATTTCCGGTTGATCGTCTCGTCGGCATCAGGTCTCGTTTCCAGTTGATCGATTCGTCTGTATCAGTTTCCGTCTCCGATTGGTCGACTCGTCTGCACCGGGTTTTGTTTCCGGTTGATCGTCTCGTCGGCACCGGATCTCGTCTCTGGTTGATCGATTCGTCTGCATCGGTTCTCATCTCCGATTGGTCGGCTCGTCTGCACCGGGTCTCGTTTCCAATTAATCGTCTCGGCGGTACCGGGTCTCGTTTCTGGTTAATCGATTCATGCGTATCGGTTCTCATCTCCGATTGGTCGACTCGTCTACACCGATTCTCGTTTTCGGTTGATCGTCTCGTCGGCACCGGGTCTCGTCTCCGGTTGATCGGTTCGTCTGTATCGGTTCTCGTCTCCGACTGGTCGACTCGTCTGCACCGGGTCTCGTTTCTGGTTGATCATCTCATCGGCACCGGGTTTCGTCTCCGGTTGATCGATTCGTCTGTATCGGTTTTCATCTCTGATTGGTCGACTCGTCTGCACCGGGTTTCGTTTCCGATATATCGTCTCATCGGCACTGGGTCTCGTCTCCGGTTGATCGATTCGTCTGCATCGGTTCTCGTCTCCGATTGGTCGACTCGTCTGCACCGGGTCTTGTTTCCGATTAATCGTCTAGTCAGCACCGGGTCTCGTTTCTGGTTGATCGATTCGTCCGTATCGGTTCTCATCTCCGATTGGTCAACTCGTCTTCACCGGTTCTCGTTTTCGGTTGATCGTCTCATCGGCACCGGGTCTCGTCTCCGATTGATTGATTCGTCTGTATCGGTTCTCGTCTCCGATTGGTCGACTCGTCTGCACAGGGTCTCGTTTCCGGTTGATCGTCTCGTCGGCACCGGGTCTCATCTCTGGTTGATCGATTCGTCTGTATCGATTCTCGTCTCCGATTGGTCGACTCGTCTGCACCGGGTCTCATTTCCGATTGATCGTCTCGTTGGCACCGGGTCTCGTCTCCGGTTGATCGATTCGTAAATCACCTCGTTCCTGCCGGGTCCCGCCCCGACAAATCGATTCGTCGTGTTCCACACCCAATTGGTCAAAATCTCGTATTTTATTTTCACATAACAAGTCAAATGGATTTGAAAAATTGATTAATTTTGCAAAGGAGAAAAAAAGCAAGCATCGAACCAAGCCGCAGATTGATGTGCGGCCAAGATCGGCTTTTTTAAACCGTTCGCCCCTTCCCAGATCTGTCGTTTTCAGCCCTTACCCGTTGTTTCTTTTCACGATTTTGCACCTTCATACGTCCCTTTTGCCGATTTTTTCATCCTTCTCGCAAAAACTGCTCCGGTTAGATCGATCTACACGCTACGAGTAACTTTTTGATCGATTGTTTTCTTATCTCGTCAATGTTTCGCTATACATTTGCTATTTTGAATGTTTAGAGATAGAAATGTATGCTTTGAAATGCTATGCCTTTTGTCATTGCATGTATATGTTATGTCTCAACTGTGCGAGTCATATTCTATGTTCATGATGCGGGTCATACATACTTGTCATTTTTTACATGAGAGCATGCATTATGGTCATCTTGATGTCGTAATTAACCATATAAAATATAATTTTGATCTGTTGTGGCTTCGGTTAATTGAAAACATGTCTGGCTGTGCATGGGACGCTCATTTTATAGACAAAACTCTGCCGAAATTTCGAAAAACTAGAGTCCCACTAAAATCTAATTCATGCATATATAGTAATCATGCATCATGTTGCATTAATTCTATGATGAAGATAGGCAGATAAAATGTTTGTGACACAATTCGAAATATAATGTACCTCCCTCTTTGACTGTGTCGTTCCAGCTATGAATCCTGACGCTCCCAGCAGCTCCACTGCACCTCGTGCCTCGGGTGTTCGCCGTCGTAGGGCTGTACCTGCCCCGGTTTTGACTCGGACTCGCCAGGCTCGTCGACTGACGGAGGCTGTCGTCCGGCTTGATCATCTTGAGGTTGACGAGGTCGTCCTTCCGGACATTGAGGCAGAGGGATCGTCCTCCGGCACACTAGTTCCCTCTACTCGCCGCGTTCTACCCGGTGCCTCTGTTCAGGTGCCCGATCTGTTGGGTCGAGATCTCAGTCGTCACCCCTCAGCATTTCTTGTCGCTAATGAGGTATACTCATTACTCTTCTGAATTCATTCCCAATCTCTGTTCGTATCTGGACTGATCCATTAGTGATTGCCACAGGTGCCCGAGTTCACTCAGCCGAGGGGCAACTGGTTTAACATATATTCCCTCTACACAGCACTGCACGCCGATTACCGCACGGTGGTAGACTCCTGGGGTTTCCGTTCTTTCTTTACCATCATTCCCCGTCAGTGCCCATGGGGTTATATGAGGGTTTTGTCTAAGCGATGGTTCCACCAGACCCAGTCCCTTCATCTCTTAGATTGCGAGGTTCTGCTGACTCCTTGGGATTGGAGGTACATCACCGGCATCGAGTTCACCGGAGTCCGTGTTCCCCTAGATCTCGATATTACTCCAGCGGAGGTCCGATCTCTATTGGGTTTCGCCGCCGAGGATTGGGTCTTCAAGGCCCGCAGCATTCGGTCTGGAGCATTGGCTGTTGATGCTATTGGAGGTATCTATGCGACGCCCTTCCCTGCAGACCGAGCTACTTGTGACATTCTGCTCCGGCGTCTGTTATTGACTATTATGAGGGGTTGTTTCCTAGGGAACAACTCTTCTACCATTCATTTCAGCGTTGTCGGAGCGATCAGGGATGTGGATCGGATCGGTGATTATGACTAGGGGTCCTTCACTTTCGCCTATTTCCTCCATGGTCTCCGTCTTCGCTCAGAAGGATAGATAGACACTTGGCTTGGGTTTTACCCCTTTCTGCTAGTAAGCCTTCTTTTCTTACTGCACTTCCTATTATTTCATTTCCCTTCTCTGCATCTGCCGGTTACTCATGTCGTTTCTTGTCTCTAATCACAGTTCTGGGCGTACGAGCGACTCCCATGCCTGAGGCCTGTCACGACTCTCGGTGTGGATACCTATCCCAGGGGTCGACGGTGGCACCACAGTACTTTAGAGGAGGTCCCGGTGTCTGGCAGCTTCGCCCACTGCCGTATTCAGTTAGAGTTGATCACTACCGCCGAGGTCGTCTGGACTCCTTATCTTTCTGAGCATCTGACTATGGGGTTTACAAACGGATATCCCTCCGGCCCAGAGTTCGCACTTTCCACCCGTCGCCTTACTTTGCAGAGTGTTAGAGGATGGGTGATGTATTTGGGAGAGCGCGCATTCAGATGTGTAACTGGAGAGATCCGTATTCCGCACTCCCTCCCTTTCACTACATCTTGGCCGATGGACTCTCAGCTCTCAGAGATTATGCTGGAGGGAGAGGATGGCCTGACACTTTCTTCAGGTCCCAGCACGAGTGAGGCTTTCCGTACCTGGTGGGTGCCCCGCACTATCGGTCCTCAGACTCGAGCCACATTTTTCCTTAGAGATATGGTCTCTAGATCGGTGATGATGATTGATTGGGCTACCTGTGTTCGGGCTCCTACCCATGTTGAGCAGATTGCAACTCTGACCCGCCAGGTGGACCAGCTATCCTTATATCTTTGGGTGGTAGGCCGGACCCCAGAGGATGCTTATGCGTATGATCCTGACAGTGCGGGTTTGATGCAGGCCCGAGCTCATCTGATGCCCCAGTGCACCCATGTATCCAAGATATTAACTTCGGGGCTTCGATTTCGACTTCTACTCCGGGGGATCAGTTTGAGAACCCCGACTTCATAGACGATATTACTTTTGAGTAGATCATGATAGGATAGGGCTTTTTTGTACTTGAACCTGTTCAATTTCTTTTTCCATTTCATGCACTATGTATTGAACTCCTTTATTTATTTATACACAGTTTTATCATTATGACAATTCAATTGCTCTATTATTAACTGTATGATGCATGCTATTTATTCATGGATAGATAATGACCCCTGCACAGTCTTTTTGATACTATTTTTCACAGATGTCGTCACCAGACGCCGTGGTACGTTTGGATCTCAGTCCTCCCACAGGGTTGGTTGGCAGGCTTTTCTGCTGGTTGGACAGTTTGTCGCCGGGCGACAAGGTTATTGCAGACGGTCTTCTGGGACATTCCTGGTCCTTATTATCCTTTCAGGTGCTGGCGGGCTTTGCGGAGGGTATTCTGAGCTATTGGGCCCGTGCCCGTCAGGTGTTTAGATTAGGGACAGTGGAGCTGACCCCTACTCTCGAGGAGTATGCCCGCTTTACCGGCTTGTCTTTGGATGGTCCCTGTGCCAGGGTCACAGCTGGTCCCATGCGCCGTCAGTTCTTAACTTTTACTGGGTTGCGGAGGACAGTTCTGTTATCGGTGATCACATCAGACCATCTAGTTCCCCTTCATTTCCTGATTGACCGATTCGGCTCACCCGACGGTTTTCATCTATTCTCTGGTGATTTTTCCGTATCTGAGGAGCGTTGGGGCGCTCTGAGAGTAGATGTTTTGATGGCTTGTGTTATCTCAGTTTTGTATCTGCCAGCCGGATCCGATCTATTGGATATGCGAGTTATCGCGGCCACTAGAGCCCTTCAGGAGGATCACACCATTATCCCCATGATACTAGCAGACACTTACATGTCAGCCTCATATTGTCAGTCTTTCCGAGGCAGAGTATTCAGAGGGAGCTCTGTTTTGTTGTATGTGTGGTTTATGAGCCATCTCAGCCCCATCGGTCATTTCCGTCGCCATGAGTTTTGCTTCAGCCACGACATAGCCATGCAATTTTCGTTCCGTCCCGTGAGCTGTACTGATGCGGCTTCCTGGATAGAATTCTTATCGGCTATTGAGGAGCCCTTTCATCTCTTGATCTATTCGGGTTATTGCTCCTTCATGAGCTTCTCGACTCATGTGCCTACCTTGGATTTCATCCCTATTTCTGGCTTGAGGGGCATGACGACTTATCATCCCTTGGCGGTTATGGGGCAGTTTGATTAGATACAGGATTTTCACCCTTTCACGGGCGCAGCCGACTACCGATTTCTCATATCACCCCAGACAGAGAGAGATCTACTGCGGGTATATGATCTTTGGTCTCGCAGGATCTTTGCCGAGTATAGTGAGAGTTGCCCCATTCAGACATCTGCTTATGTGAAATGGTTGCACGGAGACTCTGATATGGTTGGTTTGAGTCAGACTGGAGTATTTGATGACTCTCGAGTGATTTTCACAGATGATACCACCCCAGAGGTATTTATTCCTCCTGAGTCTACAGAGATGATGTCCAAATATGATTTTGAAGGCTTCTCCACTCCCACCCATATTCCTTATTCCATCTCAGCTGATTCTGCCCCTAGTCGGGTTACTGAGGATATCCGGATCCGACTAGCCTTGATTACTACTGAGGCTGAGAGGGACACTGCCCTTGTTGAGAGAGATGCTGCTATTCTGGCCAGAGATGCTGCCCTCACTGATAGAGATGCCATTGTATTGCAGACTAGGGCAGTTATAGATGCTCACTCTGAGACTATTAGCCGAGCCACTGCTTTATTGGATCGCATCGACATGATGGGGCAGCAGATTGCAGGGGATGCCGATGCTTCAGATCTATCCACCACCTTATCCATACTGCTTCAGTTAGTTTCAGATTTGTAGATCATTTTATTTCCTGCATAGATTATATCAGTTTCATCGGTTATCGAAAGAGAAATCTTGTAACAAAATGACTTATATATGTAGACATGCATTTAAATTTAGTCATTTTCCCTTTTTTGTCGTATCGTTGCCTTTCATTGGATCCTCATTTTATCCAGCTAACCACGATTTTGATATTTCACCTTATTTCTCTTCTCAAGTCTTGATGGAGATTTGACAGATATTGCCGCACACCTTGTAGATTTCATCGGACTGAGTCTTAGATTTTGGCTAACTGTTTGGTTGGGTTAGGGTTATGTCATTTGAGATGAAGCAGATTAGGTGGTTGGTTTCGGGAAGTTTTCGAGGGTATAGGAAGGTTTTTCCGGCTGTTGGGAATCGGTTTTGGTTAGAGAAAGTATTATTTTGTAAAAAATGGAACGTGCCGTGATGGCTGCCTACGTACTCCCATAAGTCGGGAGACCAGGTCCTACGTAGTTCGCTCTTCAAAGAAAGAGGAGAAAATGATATTTTTTTAAGGCGTAGAACCGCTTCACCGAGTCAGAATTTATGGGCTGTGGAAACACCTCACCGTCCATTTCTTGCAATATGAGGGCTCCTCCGGACAGCACTTTCTTAATCACAAAAGGTCCTTCCCAGCTCGGGGCAAACTTCCCTTTGGTTTCGTCTTGACAAGGCATGACTCTCTTTAGTACTAGGTTATTTTCCTTGAACTTCCGAGGTCTTACCTTTTTGTCGTACGATCAAGAGATTCTTTACTGATATAACTGACCGTGCAAAACAGCAGCCACCCTCCTTCCATCAATTAGGGCCAATTACCGACTTTGCATCCAATCCTCCTCGCTTATCTGAGCATCAATCAAGATTCTGAGGGACACCGTCTCAACCTCAACTGGCAGAACAACCTCTATTCCGTATACCAAAGCGTAAGGGGTTGCCCCTGTATAAGTACGCACTGCCGTTCTGTACGCCAGCAGGGTGAGAGGTAGCAGATCCGGCCATCCCCGATGATTGGCAGACATTCTCGCCATGATCTTCTTGATATTCTTATTTGCAGCCTCCACTGCCCCATTCATCTTAGCACGGTAAATCACAGAATTGAGGTGTTTGATCTTAAACTGGTCACATAATTCCTTCATGAGGGCATTGTTCAAATTCTTAGAATTGTCGGAGACTAAGACCTCAGGTTGCCCGTATCGGCAAATGACATTATTCCTGATGAAACGGACGATGATCTCCTGAGTTACTATGGGGAAAGAAGCTGCTTCTACCCATTTAGTGAAGTAATCGATCATGATGAAGATAAATCGGTGTCAGTTGCTTGCTTTGGGCTCTACTGGTCCGATTACATCCATACCCCACATTGAGAATGGCTAAGGGGAGGTCATACAATGCAGTTCATTGGGAGGCGCATGGATTACATTGTCGTAATCCTGGCATTGGTAACATCGTTTGATATGATTATCGCAGTCGGCTTTCAGTGTTAACCAGTAATGCCCCGTTCTTAAGATCTTTTTGGCCAGCATCGGTCCACTCATGTGTGGCCCACACACTCCACCATGTATTTCATCCATAATCTTTTGGGCCTGCGTTTCATTTACACATCGCAACAATCCCAAACCGGTATCCCTCTTGTACAATGAATCCCCGCTCAGATAAAACTTCATTGCCATCTTTTGGATTCTCAACCTCTCAGCTCAGCTTGCTTGGTCGGGAATGGATCTATCCCTCAGATACTCCCTTATGTTGTGATACCAAGGCTGCTTTAGCAGAACAACCTCCTCCAACAATACGGCCACATGCTCCTCGTATGTCGGGGCATTCTGTACCGCTATTTCAATCTGTGGAACGTCCTTGCTTTTGATTACGTGGATTAAGGAAGCCAGAGTTGCCAATGCATCGGCAAAATCATTCCGTCCCTGGGGGATATGTTGGAAAGCGATATCTTCAAACTCTCGCATCAATTGGATAACACATCTGTGGTATGGAAGTAACCGGAGCTCCTTAGTGTTATACACTCTGATCGCCTGTCTGATTACCAGCTCTGAATCCCCGAACACCGCTAGTCTCTTCACTCCCATATCGCGGGCAAAACGGAGTCCCAATATACATCCCTCATACTCAGCTGTGTTATTTGAATTACTGAACTGCAATTTAGTGGCCACGGGGTATTGCTCTCTGGTGATAGAGACCAGGATTGCTCCGGCTCCTGCCGCTTTAGCATTCATGGCACCATCAAAATACAACTTCCAGAACTGCCCCTCGTCATCACATTTCGTGTGTAAGACCCAGAATACATCTTCGCCCGGTAAAGGAGTTTCTAAAGGCTCCATCCCCCTTGTTGGCATTTCTGATAACTGATCTGCAATTCCTTGCCCTTTCATGGCTTTCTGAGTTATGTATACGATGTCGAACTGTTGTAAGATTAACTGCCACCTTGACAATTGACAGTTCAGCATGGGTTCTTTAAAGATATACTTCAGGGGATCCATTCTCGATATCAGGTACGTAGTGTGCCCATGGAGATAGTGCTGTAATCTCACTGCAGCCCACGCCAAAGCACAACAGGTCCTTTCGATGGGGGTGTAATTCTGTTCACATCGGCTAAATCTCTTACTGAGGTAATAGATGGCCTGCTCTTTGCCTGATTCATTCTTCTGTCCCAACATACATCCCATCGCAATGGCATTGACCGATATATACATAAACAGAGGGATCCCATCCTTCGGGGGTACCAGCACCGGTGCTTCTGTCAGCTGCTTCTTAATGGTCTGAAAGGCTTTCTAGCATTGCTTATTCCACTCTTGGGAGACATCTTTCCTTAACAGTTTAAAAATCGGCTCGCATGTAGTTGTCAAGTGGGATATGAAGTGGCTGATGAAGTTTATTCTTCCTAGAAATCCTCTTATCTCCTTTTCTGTGTGAGGTGCCGGCATATCCACAATGGCCTTAATCTTCGCCGGATCCAACTCAATGCCCTGATTACTAACCAGGAATCCCAAGAGCTTGCCCGACTGCACTCCGAAAGCACACTTTGCCGGATTGAGCTTCAAATTATATTTTCTGAGCCGATCGAATAGCCTTTTGAGATGGGTTATATGATCAGATTCTACCCTCGATTTCACGATAATGTCATCCACGTAGACCTCTATCTCCTTGTGCATCATGTCGTGGAATAGGGTCATCATGGCTCTCTGATAAGTAGCCCCCGCATTTGTGAGACCAAAGGCCAATCGTCTGTAGCAGAAGGTGCCCCAAGGGGGTGATGAAAGCGGTCTTTTCCCGGTCTTCCTCTGCCACCGTTATCTGATGATACCTCGCAAAGCAATCAACAAAAGAGTACATCTTGTATTGGGCTGTGTTATCCACCAAGATGTGTATAAAAGGCACTGGGAAGTTGTCCTTGAGACTGGCCTTGTTCAGATCTCTATAGTCGACACATACCCTTACCTTCCCTCCAGGCTTAGCCACTGGGACTATATTGGACAGCCATTCCGGGTAAGTGGACACCATAATGATTCCAGCCTTGAACTGTTTGATGACTTCCTCCTTCACCTTCAAGCTCCACTCCGGTTTTAGCTTTCTTAGTTTCTGCGTGACAGGCTTGAAACCCTCCTTGATGGGCAACCGGTGTACCACAATGTCGGTGGACAATCCGATCATGTCCTCATGAGACCAGGCAAAAACATCCTCATACTGGCTTAACAACTTGGTTATTTCTGTTTTCTGGCTAGGGGTCAGGTCTGTCCCTACTTTGAGCTCTTTAGGTTTGTTAGGGCTTCCGATATTTATGGTGATGGTTTGGTCTAAGTTGGGTTTAGGTTTGTCTTTGACCCATCCTTTGATCTCGTCAGGCGTGTCATCATTATCTGTCTCATCCTGCTCAATGCCCATTAAATCGAAATCCAGCTCAATATCAAAGTTATAGTCATCTTTCAAATTTGAAAAATCGTTTATTAGGCAAGAAATACTCAAATTGGTACACCTGACATGAAACAAAAATATTTGTCATATATATAAGTCACTTCCCACAATGATCATCTTCAAAATAACATGACAAAATAACATAACTATGCAAAATTCAAAATAAGGGATAAAAACTTGTATCTATTCATCCCCCACCAATTAGCACCCCATTCATAACATATCCTGATGAGATTACCGCAATATGCAGCGGTTTCCGATGCCCTGTTCCCTCTTTGGGGATATCATCATCTGTGAACGATATTATATTATTTTCTAATAGATGGTCCACTAGATGGCCGAAACCTTCTTTGCTAATCACCTTGGGAATGTGTGCCTCTTCCAGAATTTTGGCCAGAATTCTGCAGTGATCGTCGGATGATAATACAAAATCCATGATTGATGTTAGAGTCGATTCCTCGCTCAATCCCTTGACCCACCCTTGCTTCTGGATGATTCATCTTCCTTAAGAATTCCACAGCTTTTCCTCGGATATCTTTTCGTTCTTCTTCCCTTTGCTCTCAAGGGCTCGTCCTGAAAGATATAAAGGATTCCCCTTTGATGTTACAGAAGCACAACTGGCCGCCTCCTCTGATACTCCCCCGTAATTCCACGGTACTGTTTTCAGACTGCTAATGGGGATTTGTGGTCTTGCTGCAACGGTGAGAAGTTTCGGAGCCGTTAACCTGATAGGCGCCTCTGTGATACCCCTGCTCAGACCCGTCAACCTAATCGGTGTCCCTCGTATATTCTCCTGATCACTTGTCATGCCAATCATCTCATCGACTCTCTTTATATAATTCAGCCTTGTTGGTCCTCCGGCTTCGCTGGCTTCCACCACATTGACCCCTTCCCCATCATGCTTAGGCAGGGGATTGACTTTAACATTTGGTGACTCTGGCTGTTCCACCACGATCTTCCCGCTATCGATCATGTTCTGAATCTTGTGCTTCAGTGCCCAGCATCCCTGAGTATCATGACCAAGGGAACCCGAATGGTACGCACACCTCTTACTCGGGTCAAATATTCTCCCTTTCCGGTCAATTGGGGGTGCCAAATCGACTATCTTTCTATGTGCTATTAATACTGCAAAAATCTGTTCAAGAGGATCCCCAAGCGGGGTGAATACCCGATCTCTGGTGGTCTCAAATCTTCTTCGTTCGTCCATCCCTTGATTATCGAAATTAGGTTGTCGGGGTAGCACAATTCTCTGTACTTGCATCGGAGGGCTATTCTCCACCTTACTAGATGATCCCTGCAGGATGAGGGAAACATCCTCCCCCTTTCTCTTTTGGGTCCTGCGGGAAGCATTGCCATAATTTCCACTCTGGATTTGCTCCGCAACTGTTTCTAGAGCTGTGTAGTCCCGGATCTTGCCAGACTTTAACCCCATGTCAACCATTTCTCCATGCTTTATCATTTCGGCAAAAGGCCTTTTAATCCCCGCTATCACTCGCTCATAATAGGGCGCCTCCTGAATGTCCACAAAGGTCATTACCATCTCTGCCTCGCTCATCGGGGGATTCACCTGTGCAGCCATACCCCTCCACCGTTGTGCATAGTCCCTAAAAGATCCTTTTGGTTGCTTCTTGACCTTTGTCATCTGATATCTATCAGGGGCCATCTGTGCCTGGAAGCTGTACTGTGTCAAGAAAGTATGGGCCAACTCCTCCCAGTTGTGGATCCGAGCATTGTCAATGCGGGCATACCAAGTTCTTATTTCTCCCGTTAGGCTCTTTTGGAATAACTGCATCCTCAATCCTTCATCCTCTTCATAAGACCCAAGTTCCCCAATGTATATCTTCAGGTGTGTATAAGGGTCTCCCTTCCCATTATATTTCTCAAATTCGGGGATCTTGAACTTCTCCGGATACCTGGTTCCTGGAAAGACACACAGATCTGAATAATTTACCCTGCCCAGGGAACCTATGCCTTTCAGAGACTGGATAGTCTCCTCCATCTGCTTCATTTTCTTTCGAAGATCATCAGTATCTCCCTCCTCTGGAATAGTGATTACTGTCCTGTTAGGTGTAGGAATGGCTTTGGGGATGACTGGCTCGCCCTTAGGCTGGGGTTGATCATCCTTAGGCGGATCCTTGTTTGGCGGATCTTGTCTCAGTAGCAACTGCTCTTTCAGCATCGTGGCCATTTCCAACATCTGTTTTTTAAAATCATCGAATTCCTCCCGAGATATGGAACCAGGATTAGGAGGTGGAAGATCAACCATTTCAGATGTAGAATCCTGGGCCCTCTTAGATCGCAAACGCGTTTGAGGAGCAATCCTAAGGGGAAAACGGTTTGAAGTTTAGTCTTGGGAAATGAAAGATGTGGATGCATGCTAAAACTGTAACTTTTGTGTTTTTGGGTTTTTTAATCTTTCCCTGCAAAACAAAATGTTAGCAGTCCCTCATTGCAATAATAAATGCTAGACACGAATTATTATGCTTTCCCAGCTATTCCCTGCAAAACATAGAGGTTAGTACTTTCTTTTGACAAAAAGGGGAGGTATATATAAAAATATGAAATGCGACTATGACATTTATACGCGTAAACGTAAAAGGGCATGAAGAGACTTTCCCTGCGTTGGGTTAATCTGAGGCTGACCTACCCTAAGGTTACTCTCGCGACTTTTCGGCATGAAGGTCCCCAAATCTTCGCAATCTACTCGTCTGAATCCTTTCGATTGGAGCTGATCTGGGTGGTGCGTTTCCTGAGCCATCTCCGGGGAGCAGCCCCTTCGAGTCCAGTAATAAGCAACCGACGGGTTTGCCTTAGGAGCAGGTACACTCTCAACATACATTCACATTCATCGTCCTCACCGTATGCAAATGATTACTGTAAAGTAAAAAAATTCCATTCAATCATTCATTCACTTGGAAAAAAACACACATTCACACAACAGTAAGTAAAACATATCAAAATATCGCACGTACATACACACTCATAAATTTTTAAAGGATAGGACAGCATCAAGATTTGAACGCGGCTTAAGCCCTCAAATATCCCCAGCAGAGTCGCCAGCTGTTGACGCCGGGAGGATCACTTCTATGCTAATTATTACCCTTTCCAATTTTAGCCTTTTTATTAGATGATCTTTTGGAAAAGGTCGGCACAAATGTCGACGGGGTTTTTGAAAGATCGTTTTTTATGATGAGCCAATTGACCAGAGTCGCCAATTGGTATATTTGAAATGGATGTACCAACTCATCCGAGTTTCGTTTTCGTAAATCGCTGGCTCATATGTGACTCCGAATTAATTGGTCTGCAAACCGAGATTCATAGAGTTCGGGGGCTTGCTTAAGCGAGGGGAAGGTGTTAGGCACCCCCCGACTTCCGTGAAACACGATTACCGCAATCTTGATGCTTTTCCTATCCTTTAATTCTTTAAAATGTGTGTGTGCGCGCATGTGTGTTTATGTGAATGTTGTGGTGAGTTTGCATGAAGAAACCATTTGGTTTTTTATGAAGAGTCATGTTTTAATTTTGAGAATGCTTTAGAATGTCTTTCGGCCTATACGAGAAAGCCTTATTATTATTACGAGAAAGGTTTGATTTTAATTGTTAAAAGCCATGAGATTTTCATTAGGTGTCGTTTTGGCAAAACAAGAGTTTTTTAAACCTTCGTCAAAATAGGAATCGGGACCTATACGTTGCTTTGATAAGTAAAATGACAGGCAACTTCTAGGATCTCTTTAACCCTATGCACAACGGTTTGATGAAAACGTCATTTATTTTTATAAAACCATTTTTGTGATGTTTGAAAATGATTTTTTCTTTAACCTTCTCGTTTAAATAGGAATCGACATTCATTAGTACTTCCAATTTTAAGCCTCGTGGTGCTAATAACCTAATTTGATTGATTTTATGGAAATCTTCATCGTTTAGCTTTGAAATCAATTTTTGTGTCATAAATCAAATCAAACATTAAAATGCATTGGGGCTATTCATGGGCATGTAAGCCATCAAAATAACCCCAAACACCCACAACCACATATTTCACTATTACGGGGCCTTAAACCCGATTTTCAACTTGATATCGTCTTTAAGGCCCGACAATTACAATTTACAGTAAAGGGTACATCCCCCTCATACATACACCCAAAAATGTCCATCATCGGATTTGGACCACGGGGTCGCGCTCCTGGACTCACATCCGAAATTTCTACACACCCACAAAATGGATAATACACCAATGAACAACACCGGGTTGCCTAACACACCACAATATCCTAAAATAGCGATTTAAATACACTACGCCTAATACATTACCATAACGAACTACAAATCACCAAATGGATATCATCGGGCCATTAGGAAGAATTTTGTTCCGTTGGAACCCTCATTAATAGTGCTTAATCCATGGATCCTCCATAATATACAAGAAAACTACATTTAAGGTAGCCCGACTGACAAAAAGTTTAACAAAATGATATAACAAAATGCTATAAAAAGGCTTTTCACCTTGCAAATGACACCACGATGCGTATAAACTCGTATATTAATTAGAGTAAAAAGTGTATATGATACAATCTAACAAAAAAGGGTCTAAATCCTCACTTTTTTCTCTCTTTTCTCTCTTTTCTCGCTGCTGCCTTTTCCTCCTTTTTTCTTCTTTCAACTCCCTGTATCCAAAATGAAGAACTGCATTGATAAAGGCTGCCAGAGGCAGCCACAGATTGATCCGCGGCTTGGCCGCAGATTGATCTGCTGCTAGCCTCGGTTCCCCCGCGCCGATCCTCGGTTCCCCCACGCCGCGCTCGAGTGTCGTGTCGTCAGACGTCCCATCATTGGCCGCAGATTGATTTGCGGCTGGCTAGGCTGATTTTCTCAATTTTCGTATTGCACCTCGATTCTCATATCGTACTGTCGGTTCTCACTGAAAGGCTTGTATTCTGCAGTCCGAGAACCGCTGGGAAACGTGCCATATCATTCAGGAATGCTCGTTTCGAATGGCTGCGACATAACATAGGATTCGTATTTGGAGCTTGATTTCCAGGGGCGCTGCCTCCCGATCCCCACTAGCTCACCGGCGAGTAGGTAAGCGTATTGGCCATTAGTCGATTCCTGATATCCGTTCGTTGTCGTGTCGGCTTTGATCGCAAGTCATTGTGGTGGCTTTGAGTGTTCGTACTTATGTCCACCTTTCGTTCTCGTAGGCTGGGTTAATTGACGATTTTGCCCTCTTGTAAGGGTTAGTATACGAAGTACAAAATTTGGGTGTCTACAATTATGAATCAAAATGTTTAATATTTAAACTATATAATTATGGGTTTGAAGTTTAACTTAAAGGCTTGTTTGATTATTTCTTTTAAAAGTTTATGATATATGGTTGACCTCATTTTTTTTTTTTGTAAATTAAAATAAAGAAGTTTATTTTGATTTGGAATTTGACTAAAAAATAAAGGAGTTTATTTTTATTCAAAATTGGATAAATTAAAATAAAAGAGTTTATTTAGATTTGGAATAGGATTAAAATAAATAAGTTTATTTTAATTGGAATTGGATTTCATGATAACTAATTTGAGTTGGAATTGGATTCCATGATAACTAATTAGAGTTGAAATTGGATTTTATACTACTAATATTGCCCATTAAATGATATCAATGCATATATGGAATTGTTTTATTATTCATGAGATGAATGTTATTTATTGATGCATATAGAGATATGTATGATAATAAATAGGGATTGATTATGGACTATTGACCAATGTGTGATTGGCATTATTTTAGAAGATGCTTGAATGAATGGGTTTTATAAATGGGGTCTGCGTACCTCGTCTTCTCTAGTTTTTCTTGATGTAAATTCTATCTCCCTCTTATGTACTTCCACTTGACTGCTAATCAAGGTTTCTATTTATTGTAGATAGTTTATGTAATAGGATTAGTTAGAATTATTTGAAGAATTGGAGACAAAGAAGCAAAGAGCGTTTGAAGACCCATTTGTAATGGATCCCGAGATTTAAATATAATAGTTATATTTAAATTTAATTCTTGCACCCTAGGTTTGACCTTTCAGTTCACTCGGTGGCTCTAGTGAACCAAACTAGAATAAAAGTCCATAATCAATCCGGGTAGAATATAGTATTCTATATGTGCATGATTGCTATATATATTATATTATATACAACATGTTTCGCATGTTAAATAATATGACGCGTATTTTATATATATATGTGCATGTGCGCTAAACAAGATGAGACAAATAATAACAAACACCTCAAAGAAATTATAGTAAGTCCTAAACGTTCAAAGATATTTGGAATATCGAACGTCGCCTTCTAGCATGGCAAAGCGATAGAGTATTAAATATTTAATATGAGTTTGTTATATTACCACAAGGCAAGTATAAAATATTTAAGATGTTGCCTTACCACATTTGATGCTTATTAAGGAATTGAACATTACTGTTTTGTTGTGTCACCACAAGGACGGTATTTTTCTCTTCACATATATGGAAGTGCTAGGTTGAACTTAACTTGGATAATTTTGATTTGAATGTGTCACCACTTGATCAAAATAATCTAAGAGGTAAAATACAAGAAGTTACATAGTGATGTAATTGACAATAGTTGTCTACCTATTTATTTATATATCGTTTGTTGTGTCACCACAAGGCTATATACATTTGATACATTGGATAATTTTGCTTGCTACTTTTAGAAAGTGGCAAGATGATGCACAGTTGGCTCAATGCATCATGCTCGCGTTCATGAGTAACGAGCTTTAGCGTCAGCATGAAACTATGGATGCTCCTACTATACTCCTGCACCTTCAATGAGTTTAATGGTGAGGAAAGTAGGACTGCTAGATATTAGATATCTAAGGAGCTCTTCCAATCTAGAATAACCGATGGCACTACAGTACAGACAAATGTCCTAAAAATGATCAATCTGATTGAACAATTAGGATAACTGGGTTTTGTAATGGATGGAGAGATTATCCAAGATTTGATCTTGCAATCACTTCCGAACTTTTTCTCACAATTTGTTGTGAATTTTCACATGAACAAACTAGATATCAGCCTGCCTGAGTTGCTTAACATGTGAAAAACTAGAAAGAGTCACTTTCTAACCAAGAAAGACCAATTCTTACTTGTAGATGATTCTTCCAAGAAAAGGAAGCGGGCTAAAGGATCAATTGAAAAGAAGAACAATTCCAAGAATTATAAGGAAAGACAATAACTAAGGACACTAAGAACAAAACTGATGCAGATAGCAAAGGAGTTTGCTTCTACTGCAATAAGCCTGGACTCTAGAAAGGAAACTGTAAGGAGCATCTTACAGAGGCTAACCAGAAGAAGCTTAATGAAGCTTAGGTTACAAATATAGGTTTGTTCATGAATGAAATAAATTTTTCTGTAAGTCAAGGTTCTACTTGGGTATTGAATACCGGCTCTAGTTCTCACGTATGCAAACCAATGTAGAGACCAAGCAGAAGTAGAAAACTAAACAAAGATTAAGTAATCTTACGTGTGGAGAATGGAGCAATGGTTGCTACATTAGCCGTAGGAATTTATAGTTTAGCGTTACCTGCGGGCATGTCTATTAAGTTAATAAGTTGTTATTATGTTCCAGGTCTCTTTAGAAACATTATTACTTTTATTGTCAGATAAGGAATGTTCTAGTATTAAATTTAAGAACAGTTGTTGTTCTATTTGTAATGATAATATTTTGTTTGAAACTGGAAGATTACTTGATGGACTTTGTATACTTGACTTACATGAAAAATAATTTTGCAAATTGAACAAACTAGTAAAAGAAAAAAGAAATGGTCATTCAAAGAGTTGAATATGTGTTTCTGATGAAATATAAGTCTAAATCATTTGAAAGGTTCAAAGAATTCAGAAGTGAAACAAATTGACAAAGTATTAAGATTCTTTGATCAGATCGAAGAAGGAATACTTGTAAAATGAGTTTCTAGATCATTTCAAAATGATATTTTCTCATAATGGATGCTTCATGATATGCAATAATTGATTGGTGTATCTAAAAGAGGAAATTGGACCTTGTTGGACATGGTGCGGTCCATAATAATTTTTATCGACATTCCAGTATCCATCTGGGGTTATGCCCTAAAAACGACTGCATATCTACAAAATACGGTAACCTAAAAATTCGGCCCAAGACTCCATAAAAGTTATGGATAGGGAGGATTCCTAGTCTTAAGTAAGGTAAGATAAGGGGTTGTCCAACTTATGTGAAAATGTCTTAAAAGATAAGTTTGGGACAAAATTTAACAAGTGCAGATTTGTGGGATATCCTAAAAAAAATATAGGATATTATTACTATAATCCTACACACTGCCTTCTTGGATAAAGGTGTTTATAATTGAAGGAGCTAGTGAGAGGGTAATAGATCTTGAAGGAGTTCAAGAACCACAACCGAATCGTAAATCTGGAAGAGTACCGAAGATACCTAGGAGGTATGGATTCATTATAGAGGATGATGATGAGGTACACATCATAGAAGATGATGATCCAGTTATATACGATGAGGCTATAAGTAGAAGACACTCAGAGAAATGACAGATGGCCATGAAATCCAAAATGGACTCCATGTATGAGAACCAAGTATAGACTCTGGTGTATATGGGTCTTTAGAAGAAAGACTAGGGCAAATGGAAAGGTGGAGACCTATAAGACCAGACCTGTTTAAAAGGTTTCAAATAAAATCAAAGAGTTGACTGTGATAAAACCTTATTACCGGTAATGTTCAAGTCTATTTGGATTTTGCTTGTGATTACAGCTTATTACAAAATCTGGCAAAATGGACGTGGAGACGTCCTTCCTCAATGAAGACTTGAGGATAATGTATGTATGATACATCCAGAGGAATTTGTTTCAAAGGTTGAAGCAAATCGTGTTTCTAAGCTACAATGATCCATTTATGGATTGAAGCAAACTTCTCAAAGATGGAACATTCGTTTTGATGAGACAATCAAAAGAGTTTGATTTTATCAAAAACGAGAATGAACCTAGTGTGTACAAAAGGGTCAGTGGGAGCACTGTGACATTCCTAGTATTATATGTTGATATACTACTAATAAGGAATAACACACCAATGCTACAATCAGTAAAGATAAAATTGTCTAAACATTCCTCTATGAATAACTTGGGAGGAACATCCTAAAAAATTGGGGATATAAATCTATATAGATAGATTTAAAAGGATGCTCGGCTTAACCTAAAGAATGTATATTCATTCAATGCTAAAGGCGTTTAGCATAGCAAACTCCAAGAGAGGTCTCATGATGATGAGCCATGGAGTGTATCTCTTTAAATTGTCCTCAATAAAAAAGATATCGCATGAGTTAATATCATGTATATAATGAATATACAAGGCCTGATGTTGATCAGTTATATTCTGGAGAAGATCACTGTAAAACAGTGATAAACATCTTTAAGTACCTAACCGGTACTGAAGATATAATCATGATTCATGGTAGGCCTGAATTAAAACTAGAGGATTAAACGGACTCAAGTTTTTCAAACTGACCAAGACGATAACAAATCCACTTTAGGGTAAATTGTTACCTTGAATGGTGGTGCAGTGAATTAAAAAGGTTCCAAACAGCAAAAAGTTGCTGATTTAGTAACAAAGACAAAGTATATAGCTGTAAATGAAGCTGCAAGTTGATTGTTTGTATGAAAAGTTCATTACAGAACTAGGAATAGTTCCTAAGTCTAATCTTGGATTCAAACATATGTTGCGGCACTTTCATTTGATTGGATGAATCATTGAAAGAGGAGAAGTCACTATAGAGATAGTGGACTCTCAAGAACAACATTGCATATCCATTTACTAAAACTTTATCTAACAGCAGGATGATCGTCACTTAGAGAAGAAGGGTATTAGATACCATGACGATTGGCTTTAGTGCAAGTGGGAGATTGAAAGTAGTATGCACACAAGCAAATCATATTTGATATGATGTAGCATTTAATTTGTAATCTTATTCGATTATTAAAGGCATTTTCATTATCTACATGATGTTGTTATATTAATATGTGATAAACCCATAGTTTTGAGCAATGCTTTTAGAATCATGATGGTGATCATGCTAATGAGATCTAAATTCTAGATAGCTCACAAACTAAAATCGTCCCTAATCGTTGGATTACTAAAAAAGGGGATTAGTGAATCCCGATAGATTAGTACATACGTTGCTTGCTCTTAAGAAGAGGATGATTGATCTCATAATCATTTGTGTGGAGACACTAAAACAAAGATGTAGGTGCTTATTGGAGAATAAGTTCACTGAACGTGACTCACTAAGGAATACCTAATGGAGTTTTACTCGCCTGTCAATATGAATTCCTCTAGTGATAGTAGTACAAGTGATCCTTGGACTTGAGATCACCATAATATCTTGTGTATGATGAGTTATACTTTGACATGTCCCTTAAGACCTTTAGGATATATTAAAGTGTATGATTGGGTATAATAAGTTGTACATGGAGATAGGTGAATGATCAACAAAGATTCTACCACGTCTAGTAAAAGATGTGAATGTCCTATGTGATTCGATAAATGACAACTTCGTAGTCCTTAGCCAAGGCAGAATGAAATTAGAAAGGAGTTTCTAATTTGCATTATTTAGAGTTCTACATTTGGAATCGAAATACATATAGTGAAATAAAATAAGACTTGACAGAAATTCCATGTCTTATATTTAATTGGGACATTGTATGGTGGAAGGATTGAATTGTACGGTAACTATGCACTGAAAGGTTCTTTTGTGATTAATGTTGAAATCTATATTATCTAGAAAGTCGTTGATCGCTAAGGGGGTTTACCCTTATTATAGAATAAATATTATTTATTTAAATCAATTAAATAGTTTAATTTATTTATTTAGTTATAATTAGAATTATTCTAATTGATTTATTCACAACCGGTTTAATATGGAGAACTTAAAGGGTCACACCGCAAAAGAAAAAATATTTATTTAAGAAGTAAATGGCATAATTGTAATAATAAGTTAAGTGTATTTAATTTAGTCTATGGAGATAGAATAAATCAAATAGCTTAATATTTATTATTTAATACTTTAGAAATATTAAATATAAATTAATAAGAGGAGTCTTATTATTATTATTACTATTACTATTATTTAATTCCTAATAGGGATTGGAAATTAATTAATAGAAGTACTCTCTCATGAATTCCTAATTAGATTAGGAGTTTAATTTAATTAATGGAGTTTAATTAGAATAAAAACCCTAATCCTAAATAGTTGAGGGAAGGGTTTTCCTACATCTATAAATAAGAGAAGTGTTATCATAGATTAGGGTTACACACCCATCTTGTCGAGAGTACTTGCAATTTCTATTGAGATAGAAACTAGGGTTTTGTCAACACCCATCTTCTTGAACAACTATTCTTCCTTGGTGGATCACGTCTAGAGGCCAAACACTTGGGTGGCTAACGTTGATCAAGCGAAGGAATTTAGTCGGTGGAATTCAAGGAGAACGCGAAGGAATTGGAGGAGAACTTGTACTCGAGGAATCTTTGATTCACGAGGGTATAATTCTCTATCTCTATTTCTTTCGTTAATTGATAATTGAACACAAGGAAAGATCATAGTGATGGTTTGTATGAAAAATTTTTAAAATTCGTTTTATCACGCTTCCGCCCTATTTATGTAATTTGATTGCATGTTTGCGTTATATACAAACCTTACGGTGATATCAAAGCCTAACCCTTGTGTGAATTATTGATTTTGATGATTCCATGTATGAATTAATATGCGATACGATCGAATTTTGGGCAGAAATGTTTTTCCTGAATCTGCATCGCGGCGCGATCGCGCCGCTTCCAGTTCATTCTGGAGCACGGTCGCGCCTAAACCTAGAAAATGTTTCTAGAGGTTCAGCGCGGCCGCGCCGCTCCTAGTCCAATTTGGAGCGCGGCCGTGCCGGTATGCAGAGTTTGAAATTTTTTTATTTTTCTCAATTAACATAAATGGTTTATTTAATTGATAAACGTTTAAAATAAAGATGTTTATTTTATCTGAAATATGATTCTAGATTGCTAAAATTAAGGGAGTTTAATTTGGATTTTGTTTTTTGATTAAAATAAAAGAGTTTACTTTGTTTCAAAAACTAAATATTTGCAAAACTTTTACCCATTAATTGATATCAATACATATATGGAATGGTTTTATTATTCATGAGATGAATGTTATTTATTGATGTATATGGAGATATGTGTGATAATAAATAGGGATTGATTATGGACTATGGACCAATATGTGATTGGAATTATTTTAGAGGATGCTTGAATGAATGTGTTTTTATAAATGGGGTCTGCGTACCTTTCTTCTCTATTTTTTCTTAATGTAAATTCTATCTTCCTCCTATGTACTTCCCCTTGACTACTGATCAAGGTTTCTATTTATTGTAATAGTATATGTAATAGGATTAGTTAGAATTATTTTGAAGAATTGGAGATAAAGGAGCAAGGAGCGCATGAAAACCCGTTTGTAATGGAGCCCGAGTTTTAAATGTAATAGTTATATTTAAATTTAATTCTTGCACCTTAGGTTTGACCTTTGGTTCATTTGGTGGCTCTAGTGAACCAAACTAGAATAAAAGTCCATAATCAATCCGGGTAGAATATAGTATTCTATATTTGCATGATTACTATATATATTATATATTATCCAACATGCTTCACATGTCAAATAATATGACACGTATTTTATAAATATATATATATATATATATATATATATATATGTGTGTGTGTGTGTGTGTGTGTGAGTGTGCATGCGCGCTAAACAAGATGAGACTAATAATAATAAATCCCTCAAAGAAATCATATTAAGTCCTAAGCGTTCAAAGATATTCGGAATATCGAACGTCGCCTTCTAGCATGGTAAAGCAATAGAGTATTAAATGTTTAATATGAGTTTGTTGTGTCACCACAAGGCAAGTATTAAATATTTAAGATGTTGCCTTATCACATTTGATGCTTATTAAGGAATTGAACATTACTGTTTTGTTGTATCACCCCAAGAACGGTATTTTTCTCTTCACATATATGGACGTGCTAGGATGGACTTGACTTGGATAATTTTGATTCGAATATGTCACCACTTGATCAAAATAATCTAAGAATCAAAATACAAGGAGTTACATAGTGATGTAATTGACAATAGTTATCTACCTATTTATTTATATATCATTTGTTGTGTCACCACAAGACTATATATATTTGAAATGGGATCTTTCGTCTCATTAGCAAATCTTTAATTAGAATTGCCAAACTATATAATAAGGGTAATATAGTTTGATAAAAAAGTGAGAGAAACCAATTTAAAATAAAGACCTAATTTATTTTGGTAATTAATTAAATGAATGTATGCTAAAATATTGTCTATTTCACATTTAGAATTTAAAAATGTCAAACTCACTATCACTGCGTAGGATATGTGATGCTAACAAACTGACCGGACCGAATTACACGGACTGGTTAAGGAATCTGAGAATTGTTCTCACCGATGAAAAGATTTCTTATGTCTTAAATTCGCCAGTCCTTGCAAATGTTGCAGAAACAACCTCTGAGGAAGAGATTGCTACTTTCAAAAAGTGGCAAGATGATGCAATCTTGGCTCAATGCATCATGCTCGCATCCATGAGTAACGAGCTTCAGTGTCAACATGAAACTATGGATGCTCCTACTATATTGCTGCACCTCAAAGAGTTGTATGGTGAACAAAGTAGGACTGCTAGATATCAGATAACTAAGGAGCTCTTTCGATATCGTATGACCGAGGGCACTACAGTTGAGACTCATGTCCTCAAGATGGTCAATTTGATTGAACAACTTGGACAGCTTGGGTTCGTGATGGATGGGGAGTTAAGTCAAGATTTGATCTTGCAGTCACTCCCGGACACCTTCTCACAATTTGTTGTGAATTTTCACATGAATAAGTTGGATGTCAGCTTGCCTGAGTTACTTAACATGTTGAAAACTACAGAAGGTCACTTCTCATCCAACAAGAACCAAGTCTTACTAGTGGATAATTTTTCCAAGAAAAGGAAGAGGCCCATGGTATCTTATGAAAAGAGAAAAAATAAGAAGGCTAAGGGCAAGGTGAAGACAGAAGATAAAAAAAAACCTGATCCTAATAGCAAAGGAATTTGCTGCCATTGCAATAAGCCGGAACACTGGAAGAGGAACTGCAAGGAGTATCTTGCGGACCGAAAGAAGCTTGGAGAAGCTTCGAATTCCGATATAGGTTTGTTCATGATTGAAATTAATTTTTCTGAAAGTCAAAATTCTACTTGGGTATTGGATACCGGCTGTAGTTCTCACATATGTAATAATATGCAGGGACTAAGCAGAAGTAGAAAGTTGAACAAGGATGAAGTCATCCTATGAGTGGAAAATGGAACAAAGGTTGCTGCATTAGTTGTATGAACTTATTATAACGATCGGGAATTTAGATTTCCTTGTAACCCGAGTTATGTATGAATAAAATGAATTTTTATTTATATTTATAATTATCTATGTTACGTGCTTAGAGTTGTGTTACAACCCAGAAAATGTGTTTATGTTAAATTTTATGTGTTGTTGTGTTGTTGGAGTGAATATATCGATTTTGCGAAAATTCATAAAATCACTATTCACAGGACACGTTTCCCGAGGCACTATTCACGAGCACTATTCACGCCGAAATATTTTTACGTCTCTTTCGATTTCTATTAATTTTGTTAAGGCGTGTATGCGGAGGAATAATTTTTTCAAGTGTCAGAAATTTTATTGGAGCTAATACGTGATTTAATCCGTATCCGAAATGTATTATATAAGTGTTCCGAATAATTGGACAAATCCCATAATAATTATTTTTACACGTCCCAATAATTTATGGGAGTACCCATTTTAATTTTGGGTAGAGTTATTTACCAAATTTGTTACAAAAATGGGAGTATTCAGGTATATTTTTGGGTACATACGATTTAATTGGGGAGGCATTTAATCTCCAACCAATCAGAATTGGGCAAGGGTGTCATGAGCCAATCGGATGAAAGGAGGAGACAGTCACAGTACACAATATGTGGGATATTCCATTTTGCAAACATATCACCTTAATCTCATTTCCAAGAAGCTTGGGCTCATAACTTTCACTCTCCCAATTCATTCCTCATTCTCTCGAAGCCACTTAGCAACACCACTCCCTCCATTTCTCTTAAACCATTCCATTGCTCTTGTTCTGCAGTAGCTAGAAGATAGAGAGAGCTGCAAAGAGAGAGGGATAGAGTACCATAGAGAGAGAAAGAAGGAAGTAGCAAAAGAGAAGAAGTGTTCGGGAAGAAGAAGAAAAGCAAAGAAGGAGGGGAAGGGAGAGAAGAGCAGCAAGAGGAAGGAGAGGAGTCCTCTAGCAACCATCTCAACCTACACGAAGCTAGTAACGAGAAGGTAATCACGAACCACAACCATTTCTTCTCCATTTGAAGCTTTCATGAGTTTTATAGGCTTTCAAGCTTGCGGGATGGATTTTGTTAATTTTTGTTGTTGTTGGTTATGTTGAATCTATCATGGAGGTTCTTAAGAAGCTATATAAACCATTAACACCCTCAAAGTGGAACAAAAACAAGGAAAGATCCGAACCTTAGCTTAAAGGATGAACTTTGGACATTTTTGGATAACTGTTAGAGGACTGTAAAGCCTTGATGGTGTAATTACTTTGATTGTTTGTTGTTATATTATTGTACTTCCATGAGTTGTGAAGATAACCTAGTTGGAATGAACCAAAAAGATGCTAAAACGAAGTCACAGTTAAGATTTAAGTATAATGCTTCATGACTGCAAAAAAAATAGAGTATGCAGTTTATGTTTTGGCTTAAGATTTGGTCATGTTACGTTTATAGGTCGTCCTACATTTTTGATATGTAGTAGCCCCGTGTCTTACGAATCCATAGAGTCCGTAACGGACCAAATTGATCCAGTATAGAGGGAGTTAGGGAAGCTGGAGCGGGCGAGGGTCTGCCAGTTCGCGGTTCTGCAGGAACTGCAGAACTGCTACTGCATGGCATTATTCCGCGCCTGGTCCGGGTCGAGTTAGGCTGGATCGGGTCGGGCCGGGCCAGGTCGGGTCGGACCTAGTGAATTTTTCCCGCGAGTCTAAAACTTATATTTTTGTACAAAATGATTAGAAACGCTGATATCTTGTTAAAGCCTTATGTGCTTAATTTTATACCAGTGTCAACCCAAGTGATGTTGTCTTAAGGCGTAAATTGAATAAATTGATTGCAAATTATGCTTGGTTTTCAGGGGGCGCTGCCCCCCGACCCCCGACTGGGTAGTCGTAGCGGCAATTAATGTATTTTGATGATGTGATGAGTGTATTGAACCTAGTCCTCACATGGTTAATATTTATGATGATTTTAATGAACTGTAGGGTATTATTTTTAAAGGACGATTAACGTCGAGATTTTAACGCACGAGCAAGGCAAGTTCCTTACTTAACCGTTATTTAATTGTGCGAGTTTTCCTTACTCGATTTATTTATTGGGCAAGTTTCGAATTCATTTATCTATTGCGCAAGTCTCCTATCTTATTCAAGTTATTATTGTGCAAGTTTACTTACCCTACTAAAAATTATATTCGAGCAAATATTATTTATTGAGCAAGCTTATTGAGCTTCTTGACTCCGTTCAAATTACTTATCAATTTAGCAATTAGTATGCTAGTATTCATACTTTTATTCAAGTATTGCGATGAAAGCTCATTTCATGCAATGTTATATATTGTGTGATTCCAAAGATTATGAATTGTTATTCATTCAAGATATTATTGATGCTATTAGGCATGTTGTTGAACCTTAAAGTTCTTTATTCCATAAACTGTTTGAAAGCTATGTCAAGGCTAATTATTCTAGCTAGACACTTATTGATTTGTTTATTGAAGTGAGGTTAAGTCCTCCAACTATTATCGTTGTTAAGTGAAACTATCCGATCAAATTGTTTTGGTCTGGACTCCCATGTAGAGCTAAGAAGAATAACTCTCAGAGCAGGGGAAATTGTATAAACATCGGGGAACCGACACGCGCGTAAATGGAAAATGTAAGGCTTATGCATAACGCCAGATATTTTAGGCTGATCACCTATTGTACCAGTTTTATGGATTATCGGATGAATTTCCAATAATTCTAGAATAGAGTTCTGTGTCTTGGTGCACCCTCAGTATTGAATAGTTCCTTTCTTTGGGAAACTTTAAAATCCTTGGATACTTCATAAATCCTTTGGCCCGTAGCGACCACTATAACGGTGATAAAAGAAGTTGTTTATTTCCTTGACTTAGATAAATTTTTACTCTTGTGAGCTATAAAGTTATTCATGTGATTATTCATTGCTAGTATACTTGCGGGGCAAAGTTGTTGCTCACCCCTTGCTTTCCTTAAAACATTTCAGTTAGTGGAGCACGTGGTGAGAGCTCGGGAAAAGATAAGGGAAAGGGGAAAGCTACTGATTAGTTGTAATTTGTTGTTCTAGAATTACCATTTGTATTAAGACTTATTAATTGACGTTGTGTATTAAGACATATTTACCCTTATGTATTATGTTATGTTTTGTTGTAGTCTTGGTTTCGAGACTTGGGACAGGGTTATTTATGTTATATCAATGTAAATATTCCTTTATTCCGCTATAAGTTATCGATTGTATAATTCTTGTATTAGATAGTGATGAACCAGGTTCGTGGCTCAGGTGACCCGGATTTGGGGGCGTCACAGGTTGGTATTAGAGCCTTAGGTTATAAACCTTTTGAAAGAGGCCTTTAGGCTATAACCTTAGGACGTGTATAGAGAATAAGAGTAGACAAAACTCCTGTAGAGTTTTACGTGATGAAGATTTATCTTAGAGAGTGTAGTGTTATGAAATTCATTCTAGACAATGGACTTATATTTTGTTGAAGGATACTAATAAAAGTTTATTTGTTTGTGGTTGTGCTTGTAGGATGTCAAACACAGGAGAACCTAGTAGAGTCGCAAAAGAGGAGCCACGTGACATCCATGTGGTGTCCGAGACACTCCTGATAGTTGAGCCTACTCTAGCTATTGCCCCTGTTGAGGAGGAACCCGAGTTGGAGTCTGACCTGGAGGAGGACCCAGAAGAGGAATTGGAGGAGGTGCCCCCTGTTGACACCACATTTTTGATGGAGATGTTGGAAGAACGTACCAACCGCATTCTCAATCAAGCAAATAGGATCCAGGAGTTGGAGAGTGAAGCCCGAGAACAACGGGTCAGGATTCAGGGACTAGAAGGCGAGTTCCAAGAGGGTAAGAACCGGATCCAGGAATTATAGACGGATGTGCAAGGGCAGCTAGGGGCCTCCACACAATTGGCAGTCATGCTGCATCACCTCTTGGTGAGGAATGCAGAATTGGCGGGAAAGCTGGAGCAGTCAGAGCATCGGGGAGTTAATTTGCAAATGGATAATGAGATCTGAAAGTAGTATGCACACAAGGCAATCATATTTGATATGATGTAGCATATACTTTGTAATCTTATTCATTTATTAATAAAAGAATTGATTTTCTTAAAAGGCATTTTATATTATCTACATGGTACTGTTATATTAAATGTGATAAACCCATAATTTTGAGCAATGCTTTTAGAATCATGATGGTGATCATACGAATGAGATCTAAATTCTAGATAGCTCACAAACTAAAATCGTTCCTAATCGTTGGATTACTAAATAGGGGATTAGTGAATCCAGATAGATTAGTACATACGTTGCTCGCTCTTAAGAAGAGGATGATTGATCTCATAATCATTTGTGTGGAGACACTGATGTAAGTATGTAGGTGCTTATTGGAGAATAAGTTCACTGAATGTGGCTCGCTAAGGAATACCTAATGGAGTTTTACTCATCTGTCAATAGGAATTCCTATAGTGATAGTAGTACAAGTGATCCTTAGACTTGAGATCATCATAGTATCTTGTGTATGATGAGTTATACTTTGACATGTCCCTTAAGACCTTTAGGGTATATCAAAGGGTATGATTGGGTATAATAAGTTGTACATTGAGATAGGTGAATGATCAACAAAGAATCTACCACGTCTACTAAAAGATGTGAATGTCCTATGTGATTCGATAAATGACAACTCAGTAGTCTTTGGCCAAGGCAGAATGAAATTAGAAAGGAGTTTCTAATTTGCATTATTTAGAGTTTTGCATTTGGGAATCAAAATACATATAATTAAATAAAATAAGACTTGACAGTAAATCCATGTCTTATATTTAATTGGGACATTGTACGGTAGAAAGATTGAATTGTACGGTAACTATTCACTGAAAGGTTCTTTTGTGATTAATGTTGAAATCTATATTATCTGAAAAGTCGTTAATCGCTAAGGGGGCTTACCCTTATTGTAGAATAAATATTATTTATTTAAATGAATTAAATAGTTTAATTTATTTATTTAAATAAAATTAGAATTGTTCTAATTGATTTATTCACAACCAGTTTAATATGGAGAACCTTAAGGGGCACACCGCAAAAGAAAAATATTTATTTAAGAAGTAAATGACATAATTGTAATAATAAGTTAAGTGTATTTAATTTAATCTATGGAGATAGAATAAATTAAATAGTTTAATATTTATTATTTAATATTTTAGAAATATTAAATATAAATTAATAAGAGGAGTCTTATTATTATTACTATTACTATTATTTAAATCCTAATAGGGATTGGGAATTAATTAATAGAAGTACTCTCCCATGAATTCCTAATTAGATTAGGAGCATAATTAATAAAAGGAGTTTAATTATAATAAAAATCCTAATCCTAAATAGTTTAGGGAAGGGTTATTCCTACATCTATAAATAAGAGGAGTCTTATAGATTAGTATTACACACTCTTGCATTAGATTATGGAGAGTACTTGCAATTTCTATAGATATAGAAACTAGGATTTTGCCAATACCCAACTTCTTGAATACCTATTCTTCCTTGGTGGATCACCTTTGGAGGCCAAACACTTGGGTGGCTAACGTTGATCAAAGGAAGGAATCTCATCGGTGGAATTCGAGGAGAACACGAAGGACTAGGAGTTGAACTTGTACCCGAGGAAGTTTTAGTCTACGAGGGTATAATTCTTATTCTCTTTCTCTTTCATTTAATTGATAATTGAACACAAGAATAGATCATGGTGATGGTTTGTATAAAAATTTTAAAATCCGTTTTACCACGCTTCCGCCCTATTTATGTAATTTGATTGCATGCTTGCGTTATATACAAACCTAATAGTGGTATCAGAGCCTAATCCTTGTGTTAATTATTGATTTTGATGATTCCATGTATGAATTGAAATGCGATACGATCGGATTTTTGGGCTGGAAATTTTTTTTCTGAACCTGCATCGCGGCGTGGCCGCGCCGCTTCCAGTTCATTCTCTAGCACGGTCGCGCCCTAACCCAGAAAACGTTTCTGGGGGTGCAGCGCGGCCGCGCCGCTCCTAGTTCAATTTGGAGCGCGGCCACACTGGTGTGCAGACTTTGAAATTTTTTTGTTTTTCTCAATTAACATAAATGGTTTATTTAATTGATAAAAGTTTAAAATAAAGATGTTTATTTTATCTGGAATAGGATTTCAGGTTTCTAAAATTAAAGGAGTTTAATTTGGATTTGGTTTTTGATTAAAATAAAAGAGTTTATTTTGTTTCAAAACTAAATATTAGCAAAACTTTTGCCCATTAATTGATATCAATGCATATATGGAATGGTTTTATAATTGATGAGATGAATGTTATTTATTGATACACAAGCCAATCATATTTGATATGATTTAGCATATACTTTGTAATCTTATTCGTTTGTTAAAGGCATTTTACTTTATCTACATGGTGCTGTTATATTAAATGTGATAAACCCATAGTTTTGAGCAATGCTTTTAGAATCATGATAGTGATCATGCTAATGAGATCTAAATTCTAGATAGCTCACAAACTAAAATCGTTCCTAATCGATGGATTACTAAAAAGGGGATTAGTGAATCCGGATAAATTAGTACATACGTTGCTTGCTCTTACGAAGAGGATGATTGATCTCATAATCATTTGTGTGGAGACACTAAAGCAAGTATGTAGGTGCTTATTAGAGAATAAGTTCACTGAACGTGGCTCGCTAAGGAATACTTATGGAGTTTTACTCGCCTGTCAATAGGAATTCCTCTAGTGATAGTAGTACAAGTAATCCTTGGACTTGAGATCATCATAGTATCTTGTGTATGATGAGTTATACTTTGACATGTCCCTTAAGACCTTAAGGTATATCAAAGGGTATGATTGGGTATAATAAGTTATACATGGAGATATGTGAATGATCAACAAAGAATCTACCACTTCTAGTAAAAGGAGAGAATGTCCTATGTGATTCGATAAATGACGACTCAGAAGTCTTTGGCCAAAGCAGAATGAAATTAGAAAGGAGTTTCTAATTTGCATTATCAGAGTTGTGCATTTGAGAATCGAAATACATATAATTAAATAAAACAAGACTTGACAGTAATTCCATGTCTTATATTTAATTGGGACATTGTACGGTAGAAAGATTGAATTGTACGGTAACTATTCACTTAAAGGTTCTTTTGTGATTAATGTTGAAATCTATATTATCTGAAAAGTCGTTAATCGCTAAGGGGTCTTACCCTTATTGTAGAATAAATATTATTTATTTAAATGAATTAAATAGTTTAATTTATTTATTTAAATAAAATTAGAATTGTTCTAATTGATTTATTCACAACCGGTTTAATATGGAGAACCTAAAGGGTCACACCGCAAAAGGAAAATATTTATTTAAAAAGTAAATGGCATAATCGTAATAATAAGTTAAGTGTATTTAATTTAATGTATGGAGATAGAATAAATTAAATAGCTTAATATTTATTATTTAATATTTTGAAAATATTAAATATAGATTAATAAGAGGAGTCTTATTATTATTATTACTATTACTATTATTTAAATCCTAATAGGGATTGGGAATTAATTAATAGAAGTACTCTCCCATGAATTCCTAATTGGATTAGGAGCATAATTAATTAAAGGAGTCTAATTATAATAAAAATCTTAATCCTAAATAGTTTAGGGAAGGGTTATTCCTACATCTATAAATAAGAGGAGTCTTATCATAGATTAGTATTACACACTCTTGCATTAGATTGTGGAGAGTATTTGCAATTTCTATAGAGATAGAAACTAGGATTTTGCCAACACCCAACTTCTTGAATACCTATTCTTCCTTGGTGGATTACCTCTAGAGGCCAAACACTTGGGTGGCTAACGTTGATCAAAGGAAGGAATCTCATCGGTGGAATTCAAGAAGAACGCGAAGAATTTGGAGGTGAACTCGTACATGTGGAAGCATGGTTCTACAAGGGTATGATTCTCATACTTTATCTCTTTCGTTTAATTAATAATTGAGCACATGGATGATCATGGTGATGGTTTGTATGAAAAATTTTATAAACCGTTTTATCGCGCTTCCGCACTATTTATGTAATTTGATTGCATGTTCGTGCTATATACAAACCTAACAGTGGTATTAGAGCCTAACCTTGTGCTAATTATCGATTATTATGATTCCATGTATATATGGGCATGCGATTGGATCGATTTTCTGGGCAAAGAAAAAAAAATTTCGAAGTCTGCTACGCGACGCGGCCGCGCTGCTTCCAGTTCATTCTGGAGCGCGGCCGCACCCGAACCCAGAAATTGTTTCTGGGGTGCAGCGCGACCGCGCTGCTCCTAGTTCATTTTGGAGCGCGGCCGCGCCGGTCTGCAGATTTTTAAAAAAAAAATTTGATTTTATTTATTTTCAATTAAGATAAAAAGTTTATTTTGAATTGGAATATAATTAAAATTAAAAGTTTTATTTGAACTTGGAATTGGATTCCACGTTTCCTAAAATAAAGGAGTTTATTCACATATAGAATAGGATTCCATGTTTTCTTAAAAATAAAGATGTTTATTTTGATAAGGAATAAGATTTAACATATTTTATTTTTCCAAGCAATTTTAAGTTAAAATAAAGGAGTTTATTTTGAACTTGAAATTGGTTTCCATGTTAATTAAAATAAAAGAGTTTATTTTGATTTGAAATTTGATTAAAAATAAAGGAGTTTATTTTTATTCAAAATTGGATAAAATAAAATAAATAAGTTTATTATGATTTAAATTTTGATTAAAATAAAGGAGTTTATTTTTGTTTCAAAATTGAATTTCTAGTAAACTTTTAATTGCCCATTAAATGATATCAATGCATAAATGGAATGATTTTATTATTCATGAGATGAATGTTATTTATTGATACATATGGAGATATGTATGATAATAAATAGGGATTGATTATGGACTACTGACCAATGTGTGATTGGATTTATTTTAGTGGATGCTTGAATGAATGAGTTTTTATAAATGGGGTCTGCGTACCTCATCTTCTCTAATTTTTCTTAATGTAAATTCTATCTCCCTCCTATGTACTTCCCCTTGACTGTTGATCAAGGTTTCTATTTATTGTAAATAGTTTATGTAATAGGTTTAGTTAGAATTACTTGAAGCTTGCACCCTAGGTTTGACCTTTTGGTTCACTTGGTAGCTCTAATGAACCAAACTAGAATAAAAGTTCATAATCAATCCGGGTAGAATATAGTATTCTATATGTGTATGCTTACTATGTATATATTATATATTATACAACATGCTTCGCATGTTAAATAATATGACGCGTATTTTATATATATATATATATATATATATATATGTGTGTGTGTGTGTGTGTGTGTGTGTGTGTGTGCATGTGCGCTAAACAAGATGAGACAAATAATAACAAACCCTTCAATGAAATTATATTAAGTCCTAAGCGTTCAAAGATATTTGGAATATCGAATGTCGCCTTCTAGCATGGTAAAGCAATAGAGTATTAAATATTTAATATGAGTTTGTTTTGTCACCACAAGGCAAGTATTAAATATTTAAGATGTTGCATTATCACATTTGATGCTTATTAAGGAATTGAACATTACTGTTTTGTTATGTCACCACAAGGACGGTATTTTTCTCTTCACATATATGAAAGTGCTAGGTTGGACTTAACTTGGATAATTTTGGTTCGGATGTGTCACCACTTGATCAAAATAATCTAAGAGGCAAAATACAAGGAGTTACATAGTGATGTAATTGACAATAGTTGTCTACCTATTTATTTATATATCGTTTGTTGTGTCACCACAAGGCTATATACATTTGAAATGGGATCCTTATTCTCACTAGCAAATCTTTAATTAGAATTGCCGAATTATATATTGAGGGTAATATAGTTTGATGAAAATAGGGAGGTACCAATTTAAAATAAAGACCTAATTTATTTTGGTAATTAATTAAGAAATGAATGTATGATAAAATGTTGTTAAATTACAAATTTATTTACAGAATTTTACAATGTCTAATTTTACTATCACTGTGGAGCATATTAGATGCTAATTAACCGGACCAAATTAAAAGGACTGGTTAAAGAATTTGAGAATAGTTCTCAAGGCTGAAAACCTATCTTATGTCCTTAATATACCTATCCCTGCAATGGTTGTAGACAATGCCTCAGAAGAAGAGATTGCTACTTTTAGAAAGTGGCAAGATGATGCACAGTTGGCTCAATGTATCATGCTCGCATCTATGAGTAACGAGCTTCAGCGTCAACATGAAACTATGGATGCTCCTACTGTACTCCGGAACCTTCAAGGAGTTAAATGGTGAGGAAAGTAGGACTGCTAGATATTAGATATCTAAGGAGCTCTTCCAATCTAGAATAACCGATGGCACTATAGTATAGACAAATGTCCTAAAAATGATCAATCTGATTGAACAATTGGGACAACTGGGTTTTAATGGATGGAGAGTTGATCCAAGATTTGATCTTGCAATCACTTTAGGACTCTTTCTCACAAATTGTTGTGAATTTCCACATGAACAAGCTATATGTCAGCATGCCTGAGTTGCTTAAACATGTTAAAAACTATAAAGAGTCACTTTCCAACCAAGAAAGACCAAGTCTTACTGGTAGATGATTCTTCCAGGAAGCGGAAGAGGGCCAAAGGATCTTCTTAAAAGAAGAACAATTCAAAGAAGGTAAATAGAAAGGCAAAAACAAAGGACAATAAGAACAAGACTGATGTAGATAGCAAAGGAGTTTGCTTCCACTGCAATAAGCCTGGATACTAGAAAGGAAACTGTAAAGAGTATCTTACAGAGGCTAACCATAAGAAGCTTAGTGAAGCTTCGGTTACAGATATAAGTTTGTTAATGATTAAAAATAAGTCTTTCTGTAAGTCAAGGTTCTACTTGGGTATTGGATACCGGCTGTAGTTCTCACGTATACAATCCAATGCAGAGACTAAGCAGAAGTAGAAAGCTAAACTAAGAGTAAGTAATCTTATGTGTGGGAATGGAGCAAAGGTTGCTGCATTAACCATAGGAACTTATAGTTTAGCATTGCCTACGGGCAAGTCTATTAAGTTAATAAGTTGTTATTATGTTCCAGTTCTCATTAGAAATATTAGAACTTTTGTTGTTGGACAAAGGAAGGTTCTGGTATTATATTTTAGAACAATTGTTGTTCTATTTTTAGAAATATTAGAACTTTTGTTGTTGGACAAAGGAAGGTTCTGGTATTATATTTAAGAACAATTGTTGTTCTATTTATAATGATAATATTTTGTTTGAAACTGGAAGATTACTTGATAGACTTTGCATACTTGACTTACATGAAAAATAATTTTGTAAATTGAACAAACTAGTAAAAGAAAAAGGAGATGATTATTCAAAGAGTTGAATATGTGTATTTGATGAAATACAAGTTTAAATCATTTGAAAGGTTCAAAGAATTCAGAAGTGAAACAAATTGACAAAGTATTTAGATTCTTTGATCAGATCGAGGAAAGAATACTTGTGCAATGAGTTTCTAGATCATCTCAAAATGGTATTTTCTCATAATGGACACCTCCTGATACGCAATAATTGATTGATGTATCTAAAAGGAGAAATTGTACCTTGTTGGACATGGTGTAGTCCATAATGATTTTTACCGACATTCTAGTATCCATCTGGGGTTATGCCCTAGAAACGGCTGCATATCTACAAAAATAAGGTAACCTCAAAATTCCGAGCCCAAGACTCCATAAAGGTTATAGATAGGGAGGATTCCTACTCTTAAGTATGTTAAGATAAGGGGTTGTCTAGCTTATGTGAAAAGGTTTCAAAGATAAGTTTGGGACAAAATCTGATAAGTACAGATTTGTGGGATATCCTAAAGAAAGTTTAGGGTATTATTACTATAATCTTACACGCTGCCTTCTTAAGATAAAGGTGTTTATCTTTGAAGGAGCTAGTGGGAGGGTAATAGATCTTGAAGGAGTTCAAGAACCACAAAGCACTTTAAGTCGAACCGAGGAACCTGTAGATAGACCTATTATACCACAACCGAATCATAAATCTGGAAGAGTACCGAAGATACCTGGGAGGTGTGGATTCATCATAGAAGATGATGATGAGGTACACATCATAGAGGATGATGATCCAGTTATATACGATGAGGCTATGAGTAGAAGACACTCAGAGAAATGGCAGATGGCCATGAAATCCGAAATGGACTCCATGTGTGAGAACCAAGAATAGACTCTGGTTACTCGACAAAAGGGCATAGTGCCTAGAGTGTGAATATGGGTCTTTAAGAGAAAAACTGGGGCAAATGGCAAGGTGGAGACCTATAAGACCAGACCTGTTTAAAAGGTTTTTAAGTCAAGGAGTTGACTGTGATACAACCTTATTACCGGGTAATGCTCAAGTCTATTTGGATTTTGCTTGGGATTGCAGCTTATTACGAAATCTGGCAAAATGGATGTGGAGACGCCCTTCCTCAATGAAGACTTGAGGAGAATGTATGTATGATACAGCCAGAGGATTTTATTTCAAAGGTTGAAGCAAATCGTGTTTTAAGCTACAACGATCCATTTATGGATTGAAGCAAACTTCTCAAAGATGGAACATTCATTTTGATGAGACAATCAAAAGAGTTTGATTTTATCAAAAATGAGAATGAACCTTGTGTGTACAAAAGGGTCAGTGGGAGCGCTGTGACATTCTTGGTATTATATGTTGATATACTACTAATAAGGAATAACACACCAATGCTACAATCAGTAAAGATAAAATTGTCTAAACATTCCTCCATGAATGACTTGGGAGGAGCATCCTATAAATTGGGGATATAAATCTATATAGATAGATTTAAAAGGATGTTCTGTTAGGTTTGTATATAGCGCGAACATGCAATCAAATTACATAAATAGTGCGGAAGCGCGATAAAACGGATTTTAAAAAATTATACAAACCATCACTATGATCGATCAATGTGTTCAATTAACGATATAAACGAAAGAGAAAAAGAATAAGAATTATACCCTCGTAGAACAAAGCTTCCTCGGGTACAAGTTCAACTCCTAGTCCTTCGTGTTCTCCTCGAATGCTACGGTGTGATTCCTTCCTTTGATCAACGTTAGCCACCCAAGTGTTTGGCCTCTAGAGGTGATCCACCAAGGAAGAACAAGTATTCAAGAAGTTGGGTATTTGGCAAAACCCTAGTTTCTATCTCTATAGAAATTGTAAGTACTCTCCACAATCTAATGTAAGAGTGTGTAACCCTAATCTATGATAAGACCCCTCTTATTTATAGATGTAGGAATAACCCTTCCCTAAACTATTTAGGATTAGGGTTTGTATTATAATTAAACTCCTTTAATTAATAATGCTCCTAATCCAATTAGGAATCCATGGGAGAGTACTTCTATTAATTAATTCCCAATCCCTATTAGGAATTAAATAATAGTAATAGTAATAATAATAATAAGACTCCTCTTATTAATTTATATTTAATATTTCCAAAATATTAAATAATAAATATTAAGTTATTTAATTTATTCTATCTCCATAGACAAAATTAAATACACTTAACTTATTATTACAATTATGCCATTTACTTCTTAAATAAATATTTTCCTTTTGCGGTGTGACCCTTTAGGTTCTCCATATTAAACCGGTTGTGAATAAATCAATTAAAACAATTCTAATTTTATTTAAATAAATAAATTAAACTATTTAATTCATTTAAATAAATAATATTTATTCTACAATAAGGGTAAGCCCCCTTAGCGATCAACGACTTTCCAGATAATATAGATTTCAACATTAATCACAAAAGAACCTTTGAGTAAATAGTTACCGTACAATTCAATCCTTGTACCATACAATGTCCCAATTAAATATAAGACATGGATTTACTGTCAAGTCTTATTTTATTTAATTATATGTATTTCGATTCCCAAATGCACAACTCTAAATAATGCAAATTAGAAACTCTTTTCTAATTTCATTCTGCCTTGGCCAAGGACTACTGAGTTATCATTTATCGAATCACATAGGACATTCACATCTTTTACTAGACGAGGTAGATTCTTTGTTGATCATTCACCTATCTCCATGTACAACTAATTATACCCAATCATACCCTTTGATATACCCACAAGGTCTTAAGGGACATGTCAAAGTATAACTCATCATACACAAGATACTATGATGATCTCAAGTCCAATGATCACTTGTACTACTATCACTTGAGGAATTCCTATTAACAGGCGAGTAAAACTCCATTAGGTATTCCTGTGTCCCGGTCCCCTTTGTAAAAGGGGCGTATCTGCGGCGGATGCCAGTTTGCTGCAGTGCTGCTGTTGGATAATTTCTCTTCTCTCACGTCCTGCACAATCAACAAACAATCAAATAGCACCCATCATCAGGACGTGACACGGGACCGCGCGGTACTCTTACACCGCATTCTGCGTGGAGGGAGCATCGACGTGGGCTATATCATCAACCAGTCCATGCTTCGTTTCATGCGGGCTGTCACTTCCGGTGCCATTCCATACGCCTCGATCATCACACGCCTATGCTTAGCGGCAAATGTGGAATGGGGCGAGGAGGCTCTCCAGCTACCTATGCGAGACATCGATAGCGCCACAATCCGAAAGTACAATGTTTGGCGCGGTGGAGAGTCCCGGCCTAATGGGTTGGGTTTTATTGTGGCTGATGAGGTGGAGGAGGCCAGTGAGGAGGGCATGCCTGCCCCGCCAGTGCAGCAGAGGGGCGTCAGTGGACATGAGCGCGACATGCGCCGCCTGCAGCGCCGCATGGACGCGTTGCACACGAGCGTCGGGATTATAGCGTCTCCTTCGCTGGTGCACTTTCGGAGGCGTTCAGTCAGCAGGGGGTCCACATTGAGTTTCCCACATTCGGCTCCGGCATCCCTTATCCTCCGCCCGACACGCCACCTAGCGGCGCCGAGGACGCTTCTTAGGGGAGTACTCTTTACCCTATTATCTCCAATGAGGACATTGCATATTTTAAGTTTGGGGGTATTAGGCTTGCCTAGTTATTTTGTGATGCTTTAAATTATCTGTTTTTATTGTTATTTATTTATTTGCTTTATTGTTATTTTAGGTGTTTGTTTCCTTATTTTCGTATAAAAAAAAAGAGAATGGTGAATTTGTCATGCATATCATATCACATCATATAGCTTAGTTGCATGATCCTCTTATATTGATTAGTATGCATCCCCACATGCCTATGATGAAAACTTTTTGATTTTTGCTAACTGTTAAGACTTCGAGTCGAATGCCATGATACATTGCAACTCTTGTCTTGCGTTTGCTATGATAAAATCGGTTTGCACGTTCTTAGTAGTTTTTTTTTAACTAAGTAGCCCAAAGATTCGCATAATTGAGTTCTGGGGAGAATTGGTTGTGTTTTTAATGATTGTGGCAATTGTGGGTAGTATTAGTTGAGATCACACGTGTTCAAGTTTGGGGGAGTACTTAGTAGAGTATTTATGCAACGAAATGGAGCGTAAAACGCATTCGTTGAAAAAAAAGAAGAAGAAAAGTATTAATAAATGCGTGGTCAGCCTAGTTTTGTGGCCTTTGATATTCGAGTAAGTACACCCTAGGGGATGTCTTTACACCTAGCGCCCTAAGACCAATTGGTTTGGGAATCGTTGGCCGAAAGCTCGTTACATGGGTATCATTGAATAGCCTAATGGAACTAGGCATTGCGCTACCAAACATCATGTTCCGTATAGCGTCTAAGTACATCCCCACGTTTTGATATAGTGTGGTTTCAACTATATTTACCCCAATTGTCTTATGGTAGTTCGAATATATAAATTTCCCCTAAGAAACATATTATGAGAATCGATTGGGATTACTATAGTTGATGATTACTGCACACACACACTTTATCATTCACCACAAAATTTGAGCTGCATGATTATCATGGTACACGGACCAAGTTTTGATGTTTCGCTAGATTATTCTGAGGCAAATCTTGTGGATTGCTTGCTAATTGATGAGGGTCATGGTGCATTCTTATATCATTACATTGCATTCATATTTGCATTCATTTCGTTGTATTTGCTTGAGGACAAGCAACAATTTAAGTTTGGGGGTATTTGATAAGTAGGTTTCATACCTACTTATTGGATACTATTTTGTTCCATTTGTTGCTCATCTAATAGCTATCTAGTGTAATTTCATGCATTTTTCCCTCTCTTTCGGTTTTTGATTCACTATTCTCATTATACGGCTTTTGCATAGTTTTTGGTACATTTGGCTCGGGATGTTGTGCATTTGTGGATGGGTGCTATTTAATTGTTTGTTGATTGTGCAGGACGTGAGAGAAGAGAAATTATCCAACAGCAGCACTGCAGCAAACTGGCATCCGGCGCAGCTGCGTCCCTTTTACAAAGGGGACCGGCGCAACTGCGCCCCTCCTGCTCATTCCTTGCCCCCGGCGCAGCTGCGCCCCTTTTACAAAGGGCGCCGGCGCAGCTGCGCCTGTCGCCAGCCAGCCATGCAGTACGTTCCATCCAGCGAAGCAGCATTATCAGAAAATGGGGTGGTGCCTGATTTTGAGGATTCAGTGGGTTCGAACTTTTGTAGTGGGAATCATAATAAGTCAAAATAAGACAATTCATGCATGCATTATTAGCCAATTTTGGAATTCAATTTGTAGCTCTCCTCCTACACGAAAAATAGAGTAGTTTACTGTATGTTAGCTTCAAAAATTAGAAATAGTCAGCTGAGCATTTCTGGCATTTGGGAATTGAAGAATGGAGCTATATGGATGCTAAATTGGAGATTGGGAGCAAGGAATCAACTATCTACACAACTTGGAAAATCACCAGAAGTTGCCGAACGGAAACAGGGAGCTTGAATATTTTCTATTTTTGATTAATTCTCCTATTCTGTAATTATGATGATGAACCTATTGTGCATGATAAACTCTAGTATTGTTATTATGAACTAAATTTAATTCTTGGGATTATAATGGATCTTTTGCATAACTAAGAATTGAAGTGCTTCCTTATTTTTACTAGTTGGTTGTGAAATGAATGTCTAGCATAATCTATACTCCATGTTTAATTGCTTGATCACCAATTACTGTGATAATTTATATGGAATTGAGAAAGGAAGTATAAATTAAGATCTCATTATGCTAGTATATGTTCATAATTATTACATTCCTCGTGAAATTATGTTTCGTGCTTAGGATAGAGATATACCGAAGCTCCATATGTGGCCAATGGAAAACTTGTTCTTGAACCCTTTTGATTATAATTCACATAGGAATATAGTGCGTTAGTTATCTAGGGTGTTCACATTCATTCTATCAATTGTGGATTTAGTGTGATATGGGTATGGTGCATCGAGAGATGGCCATAATTTACTTTCGTGTTTTCGACCAACATTCTATAGTAACCAACTAGCAATAATAGGAAGCATGGAAATCTAAATCTGCATTAAGTGAAATTATAATCCCAAGCCCATAAAATCTGTATTTTTACAACCAAATTTGTTTTAATTGATTCATTAGTAATTATTAGACTATTTCATCACTAAAACCGCTTGTTTAAAGAAACCGAACTAATTACAAAATCGGTGTTTGTAGTCATAAATGCAAATCAATTCCTCGTGGGATCGATACTTTACTTACTTTATATTACTTGTGGATCGCGTGCACTTGCGTGTATGAGTTTTATTTGTTATACATACAAATATCCCAACAAGTTAAAGCTTTAGTAAATGGATCTGCAATGTTGTCTTGAGAGTCCACACGCTCCAGGGTGACATCTCCTCTTTCAATGATCTCTCTAATCAAATGAAACCGCCGCAACACGTGTTTGGATTTCTGATGAGACCTGGGTTCCTTAGCCTGCGCAACAGCTCCATTGTTGTAACAGAATAAAGGTACTGCTCCTCTAATGCTAGGAACCACTCCAAGTTCAGTTATGAACTTCTTCATCTAAACAGCTTCCTTTGCAGCTTCACTTGCAGCTATGTACTCTGCCTCTGTCACTGAATCAGTAACTGTTTGCTGCTTGGAACTCTTCCAACTCACTGTGCCACCGTTTAAGGTAAACACGTACCCTGAAACGGATTTACTGTCATCTTGGTCCGTTTGAAAACTTGAATCTGTATAGCCCTCTAGTTTCAATTCAGACCCACCGTAGACAAGAAATACATCCTTAGTTCTTCTCAAGTACTTTAGGATGTTTTTCACTGCTTTCCAGTGCTCTTCTCCTGGATTCGACTGATATCTTCTTGTTACACTAAGTGCATGAGCGACATCTGGTCTAGTACATATCATACCGTACATGATAGATCCTATTGAGGAAGCATAAGGAATCTTACTCATCCGGTCTCTCTCCTCAGGTGTCTTTGGGGCTTGTTTCTTGGAGAGATGTATTCCATGGCTCATCGGCATGATACCTCTCTTGGAATCTTCCATGCTAAACTTCTTTAGCATCGAGTTAATGTACTTTCCTTGGGTCAAGCCCAGCATCCTTTTAGATCTATCTCTATAGATCTTTATCCCCAAAATATAGGATGCCTCACCCAAGTCCTTCATGGAGAAGTGTTTAGATAACCAAATTTTGATCGACTGTAGCATAGGAACATCATTCCATATCAGTAATATATCATCAACATATAATATAAGGAATGATATAGCGCTCCCACTAACCTTCTTGTACACACATGGTTCATCCTCGTTCTTGATAAAATCAAACCTTTTGATTATCTCATCAAAACGGATGTTCCACCTTCGAGAAGCTTGCTTCAATCCATAAATGGATCGTTGTAGCTTACAGACTTGGTTTGTTCTAACCGTTGAAACAAAACCCTCTGGCTGTATCATATATACATTCTCCTCAAGCTCTCCATTGAGGAAGGCCGTTTTCACGTCCATTTGCCAGATCTCGTAGTCATAATAAGCTGCAATCGCAAGCAAAATCCGAATGGACTTGAGCATAGCTACTGGTGAGAAGGTTTCATCATAGTCAACTCCTTGTCTTTGTTTGAAACCTTTTGCAACCAGTCGGGCCTTATAGGTCTCTACCTTGCCGTCTGCTCCAGTCTTTCTCTTAAAGACCCATTTACACCCAATAGGCTTAATGCCCTCAGGTGGTGAAACCAAAGTCCATACTTAGTTTTCATACATGGAGTCCATTTCGGATTTCATTGCTTCTAGCCATTTCTCTGAGTCTTCACTACTCATAGCCTCTTCGTAAGTCAATCGATCATCATCATCTATGATGCGTACCTCATCATCATCCTCTATGATGAATCCATACCTTTCAGGTATCTTCGGTACTCTTCCAGATTTACGAATAGGTTATGGTACAGTAGGTTCTTCTACTTGGTTAGGTACCTGACTTTGATCCGTACTATTTTGTGGTTCTTGAACTTCTTCAAGATATATCTTACTCCCACTGACCCCTTCAAGGATAAACTCCTTTTCCAAGAAGGCAGCGTATTTCGCAACAAACACCTTTTGATCAGTAGAATGATAGAAATAATACCCTGATGTTTCTTTAGGGTATCCCACAAATCTACATTTGTCGGATCTAGTCTTCAGCTTATCATGCTCAAACCTTTTGACATAAGCTGGACAACCCCAAGTCTTAACATGCTTAAGATTTGGTTTCCTCCCAGTCCATATCTCATATGGAGTCTTTGGGACGGATTTGGTAGGTACCTTGTTAAGCAGGTATGCAGCCGATTCTAGGGCATAACCCCAGAAGGATATTGGAAGGTCGGTAAAACTCATCATGGAACGAACCATGTCCAACAATGTTCGATTTCTCCTTTCAGATACACCATTCAACTGTGGCGTCCCTGGTGGAGTCTATTGTGAGATTATACCATTTTCTTTGAGACAATTGACAAACTCACTGGTTAAGTATTCCCATCCTCGATCCGATCGAAGAATTTTAATACTTTTACCAGTTTGTTTCTCTACTTCACTTCTGCATTCCTTGAACTTTTCAAACGATTCAGATTTGTATTTCATTAAATACACATATCCAAATCTAGAATGATCATCAGTGAAAGTAATAAAATAAGAATACCCTCCTCGTGCATTTGTTGTCATAGGTCCACAAACGTCTGTGTGTACCAACGCTAACAACTCTGTAACTCTTTCTCCTTTTCCACTAAAAGGAGATTTAGTCATTTTACCCATGAGACAAGATTCACAAGTTGGATATGATTCGTAATCAGATAGCTCTAAAAGCCCATCTTTATGCAACTTGGATAAACTTGTTTCATTGATATGACCGAGTCTACAATGCCACATAAAGGTATAATTAACATCATCTCCTTTCCTTTTCTTAGTTTGTTCAATTTGAAGTATATTTTCATGCAAGTCAAGTATGTAAAGTCCATTCAGTAAATTGCCAACACCATATAAAACATTTTTATTATAAATAGAACAACTGTTGTTCTTTATTATAATATCAAAACCATCCATATCCAATACAGAAATTGAAATAATGTTTCTAATGAGTGTTGGAACATAATAACAATTATTTAAACTAATGAACTTGCCCGAAACAATAGGTCCCTATAGCCAATGCAGCAACCTTTGCTCCATTTCCCACTCGTAGGACGACTTCATCTTTGTTCAGCTTCCTACTTCTGCTTAGTCCCTGCATATTATTACATATGTGAGAACTACAGCCGGTATCCAATACCCAAGTAAAATTTTGACTTTCAGAAAAATTAATTTCAATCATGAACAAACCTAGATCGGAAGTTGAAGCTTCTCCAAGCTTCTTTTGGCCCGCAAGATACTCCTTGCAATTGCTCTTCCAATGTCCCGGCTTGTTACAATGGTAGCAAATTCCTTTGCTATCTGGATCAGGTTTCTTTTTATCCTTTCCCTTCGCCTTGCCCTTAGCCTTCTTGTTTTTCTTCTTTTCAGAAGATACCTTGGGCCTCTTCCTTTTCTTGGAAGAATCATCCACTAGTAAGACTTGGTTCTTGTTGGATGAGAAGTGACCTTCGGTAGTTTTCAACATGTTAAGTAGCTCAGGCAAGCTGACATCCAACTTATTCATGTGAAAATTCACAACAAATTGTGAGAAGGTGTCTGGGAGTGACTGCAAGATCAAATCTTGACTTATCTCCCCATCCATCACGAACCCAAGTTGTCCAAGTTGTTCAATCAGATTGATCATCTTAAGGACATGAGTCTCAACAGCAGTACCCTCGGTCATACGAGATCGGAAGAGCTCCTTAGATATCTGATATCTAGCAGTCCTACTTTGCTCACCATACAACTCTTTGAGGTGCAGCAATATAGTAGGAGCATCCATAGTTTCATGCTGACGTTGAAGCTCGTTACTCATGGATGCGAGCATGATGCATTGAGCCAAGATTGCATCATCTTGCCACTTTCTGAAAGTAGCAATCTCTTCCTCAGAGGTTGTTTCTGCAACACTTGCAGGGACAGGCGAATTTAGGACATAAGAAATCTTTTCAGCAGTGAGAACAATTCTCAGATTCCTTAACCAGTCCGTGTAATTCGGTCCGGTCAGTTTGTTAGCATCAAGTATGCTACGCAGTGATAGTGAGTTTGACATTTTTAAATTCTGCATGTGAAATAGACAACATTTTAGCATACATTCATTTAATTAATTACCAAAATAAATTAGGTCTTTATTTTAAATTGGTATCTCCCACTATTTTCATCAAACTATATTACCCTCATTATATAGTTCGGCAATTCTAATTAAAGATTTGCTAGTGAGATTAAGGATCCTATTTTAAATGTATATAGCCTTGTGGTGACACAACAAGCGATATATAAATAAATAGGTAGACAACTATTGTCAATTACATCACTATGTAACTCCTTTCATTTTGCCTCTTAGATTATTTTGATCAAGTGGTGACACATCCGAATCAAAATTATCCAAGTTAAGTCCAACCTAGCACTTCCATATATTCGAAAGAAAAAACACTGTCCTTGTGGTGACACAACAAAACAGCATCGTTCAGTCTATTTATAAGCATCAAATGTGATAAAGCAACATCTTAAATATTTAATACTTGCCTTGTGGTGACACAACAAACTTATATTAAATATTTAATACTCTATTGTTTTATCATGCTAGAAGGCGACGTTCGATATTCCAAATATCTTTGAACGCTTAGGACTTAATATATTACTTTGAGGGGTTTGTTATTATTAGTCTCATCTTGTTTAGCGCGTATGCACATATATATATAAAATACGCGTCATATTATTTTACATGCGAAGCATGTTGGATAATATATAATATATATATAGTAATCATGCACATATAGAATACTATATTCTACCCGGATTGATTATGGACTTTTATTCTAGTTTGGTTCACTAGAGCCACCAAGTGAACCAAAAGGTCAAACCTAGGGTGCAAGAATTAAATTTAAATATAACTATTACATTTAAACCCGGGCTCCAATACAAACGGGTCTTCAAGCGCTCCTTGCTCCTTTGTCTCCAATTCTTCAAAAATTAATTCTAATTAGTCCTATTACATAAACTATTTACAACAAATAGAAACCTTGATCAGCAGTCAAGGGGAAGTACATAGGAGGGAGATAGAATTTACATTAAGAAAATTTAGAGAAGACGAGGTACGCAGACCCCATTTATAAAAACCCATACATTCAAGCATCCACTAAAATAAATCCAATCACACATTGGTCAATAGTCCATAATCAATCCCTATTTATTATCATACATATCTCTATATGTATCAATAAATAACATTCATCCCATGAATAATAAAACCATTCCATATATGCATTGATATCAATTAATGGGCAAAAGTTTTGCTAATATTTAGTTTTGAAACAAAATAAACTTTTTTATTTTAATCAAAAACCAAATCCAAATTAAACTTCTTTAATTTTTAGCAATCTGAAATCCTATTCCAGATAAAATAAAATAAACTCTTTTATTTTAAACTTTTATCAATTAAATAAACCCTTTTATTTTAATTGAGAAAAATAAAAAAATTTCAAAGTCTGGACACCGGCGCGGCCGCGCTCCATTTTGAACTAGGAGCGGCGCGGCCGCGCTGCACCCCAGGAAACGTTTTTCTGGGTTAGGGCGCGGCCGCGCTCCAGAATGAACTGGAAGCGGTGCGGCCGCGCCGCGACGCAGAATCGGAAAAATTTTTCTTGCCCAAAAATTCATATAATTCATACATGGAATCATCAAGATCGATAATTAGCACATGATTAGGCTCTGATACCACTGTTAGGTTTGTATATAGCGCGAACATGCAATCAAATTACATAAATAGTGCGGAAGCGCGATAAAACGGATTTTAAAAAATTTATACAAACCATCACCATGATCGATCAATGTGCTCAATTAACGATATAAACGAAAGAGAAAAAGAATAAGAATTATACCCTCGTAGAACAAAGCTTCCTCGGGTACAAGTTCAACTCCTAGTCCTTCGTGTTCTCCTCGAATGCTACGGTGTGATTCCTTCCTTTGATCAACGTTAGCCACCCAAGTGTTTGGCCTCTAGAGGTGATCCACCAAGGAAGAACAAGTATTCAAGAAGTTGGGTATTTGGCAAAACCCTAGTTTCTATCTCTATAGAAATTGTAAGTACTCTCCATAATCTAATGCAAGAGTGTGTAACCCTAATCTATGATAAGACCCCTCTTATTTATAGATGTAGGAATAACCCTTCCCTAAACTATTTAGGATTAGGGTTTGTATTAAAATTAAACTCCTTTAATTAATAATGCTCCTAATCCAATTAGGAATCCATGGGAGAGTACTTCTATTAATTAATTCTCAATCCCTATTAGGAATTAAATAATAGTAATAGTAATAATAATAATACGACTCTTCCTATTAATTTATATTTAATATTTCAAAAATATTAAATAATAAATATTAAGTTATTTAATTTATTCTATCTCCATAGACAAAATTAAATACACTTAACTTATTATTACAATTATGCCATTTACTTCTTAAATAAATATTTTCCTTTTGCGGTGTGACCCTTTAGGTTCTCCATATTAAACCGGTTGTGAATAAATCAATTAGAACAATTCTAATTTTATTTAAATCAATAAATTAAACTATTTAATTCATTTAAATAAATAATATTTATTCTACAATAAGGGTAAGCCCCCTTAGCGATCAACGACTTTCCAGATAATATAGATTTCAACATTAATCACAAAAGAACCTTTGAGTAAATAGTTACCGTACAATTCAATCCTTCTACCATACAATGTCCCAATTAAATATAAGACATGGATTTACTGTCAAGTCTTATTTTATTTAATTATATGTATTTCGATTCCCAAATGCACAACTCTAAATAATGCAAATTAGAAACTCTTTTCTAATTTCATTCTGCCTTGGCCAAGGACTACTGAGTTATCATTTATCGAATCACATAGGACATTCACATCTTTTACTAGACGAGGTAGATTCTTTGTTGATCATTCACCTATCTCCATGTACAACTAATTATACCCAATCATACTCTTTGATATACCCACAAGGTCTTAAGGGACATGTCAAAGTATAACTCATCATACACAAGATACTATGATGATCTCAAGCCCAAGGATCACTTGTACTACTATCATTTGAGGAATTCCTATTGACAGGCGAGTAAAACTCCATTAGGTATTCCTTAGCGAGTCACGTTCAGTGAACTTATTCTCCAATAAGCACCTACATACTTGCTTTAGTGTCTCCACACAAATGATTATGAGATCAATCATCCTCTTCCTAAGAGCAAGCAACGTATGTACTAATCTATCCGGATTCACTAATCCCCAATTTAGTAATCCAACGATTAGGAACAATTTTAGTTTGTGAGCTATCTTGAATTTAGATCTCATTAGCATGATCACCATCATGATTCTAAAAGCATTGCTCAAAACTATGGGTTTATCACATTTAATATAACAGCACTATATAGATAATATAAAATGCCTTTTAAGAAAATCAATTCCTTTATTAATAAATGAATAAGATTACAAAGTATATGCTACATCATATCAAATATGATTGGCTTGTGTGCATACTACTTTCATGTTCGGCTTGACCCAAGGAACGTATATTCATTTGATGCTAAAGGCGTTTAGCATGGCAAACTCTAAGAGAGGTCTCATGATGATGAGCCATGAAGTGTATCTCTCTAAAATTGTCCCCAATTGAAAGAGAGATCGCATGAGTTACTATCATGTATACAATGAATATACAAGGCTTGATGTTGATCAGTCATATTCTGGAGATGATCACTGTAAAACAGTGATAAATATCTTTAGGTACTTAACCGGTACTGAAGATGTGAACATGATTCATGGTAGGTTTGAATTAAAACTAGAGGGTTAAATAGACTCAAGTTTTTCAGACTGACGAAGATGATACCAAATCCACTTTAAGGTAAATAGTTACCTCAAAAGGTGGTGCAGTGAATTGGAAAGGTTCCAAACAGCAAAAAGTTGTTGGTTTAGTGACAAAGACAAAGTATATAGCTGTAAATGAAGCTGCAAGTTTAATTGTTTGGATGAAAAGTTCATTACAGAACTAGGAATAGTTCCAAAGTCTCATCTTGGATTCAAACATGAGTTGCGGTACTTTCATTTGATTAGTGGAATCATTGAAAGAAGAAAAGTCACTATAGAGATAGTGGACTCTCAAGAACAAAATTGCATATCCATTTACTGAAGCTTTATCCAAACAGCAGGATGATCGTCACTTAGAGAAGAAAGGTATTAGATACCATAACGATTGACTTTAGTGCAAGTGGGAGATTGAAAGTAGTATGCACACAAGCCAATCATATTTGATATGATGTAGCATATACTTTGTAATCTTATTCGTTTGTTAAAGACATTTTACTTTATCTACAAGGTGCTGTTATATTAAATGTGACAAACCCATAGTTTTGAGCAATGCTTTTAGAATCATGATAGTGATAATGCTAATGAGATCTAAATTCTAGATAGCTCACAAACTAAAATCGTTCCTAATGGATGGATTACTAAAAGGGGATTAGTGAATCCGGATAGATTAGTACATACGTTGCTTGCTCTTACGAAGAGGATGATTGATCTCATAATCATTTGTGTGGAGACACTAAAGCAAGTATGTAGGTGCTTATTAGAGAATAAGTTCACTGAACGTGGCTCGCTAAGGAATACCTAATGGAGTTTTACTCGCCTGTCAATAGTAATTCTTCTAGTGATAGTAGTACAAGTGATCCTTGGACTTGAGATCATCATAGTATCTTGTGTATGATGAGTTTTACTTTGACATGTCCCTTAAGACCTTTAGGGTATATCAAAGGGTATGATTGGGTATAATAAGTTATACATGGAGATATGTGAATGATCAACAAAGAATCTACCACTTCTAGTAAAAGGAGAGAATGTCCTATATGATTCGATAAATGACGACTCAGAAGTCTTTGGCCAAAGCAGAATGAAATTAGAAAGGAGTTTCTAATTTGCATTATCAGAGTTGTGCATTTAAGAATCGAAATACATATAATTAAATAAAATAAGACTTGACAGTAATTTCATGTCTTATATTTAATTGGGACATTGTATAGTAGAAGGATTGAACTGTACGGTAACTATTCACTGAAAGGTTTTTTTGTGATTAATGTTGAAATCTATATTATCTGGAAAGTCGTTGATCGCTAAGGGGGCTTACCCTTACTGTAGAATAAATATTATTTATTTAAATAAATTAAATAGTTTAATTTATTTATTTAAATAAGATTAGAATTGTTCTAATTGATTTATTCACAACTGGTTTAATATGGAGAACCTAAAGGGTCACACCGCAAAAGAAAAATATTTATTTAAGACGTAAATGACATAATCGTAATAATAAGTTAAGTGTATTTAATTTAATCTATGAAGATAGAATAAATTAAATAGCTTAATATTTATTATTTAATATTTTGGAAATATTAAATATAAATTAATAAGAAGAGTCGTATTATTATTATTACTATTACTATTATTTAATTCCTAATATGGATTGAGAATTAATTAATAGAAGTACTCTCTCATAAATTCCTAATTGGATTAGGAGTTTAATTAATTTAAGGAGTTTAATTAAACTAAAAACCCTAATCCTAAATAGCTTAGGAGGGTTCCCTATATCTATAAATAAGAGAAGTTTTATCATGATTTAGGGTTAGACAGTTACACACTCTTCCATGAAAATTGGAGATAGAGAGAGAGTACTTGCAATTTCTATAGAGATAGAAACTAGGGTTTTGCCAACACCCAACTTCTTGAATACCTATTCTTCCTTGGTGGATCACCTCTAGAGGCCAAACACTTGGGTGGCTAACGTTGATCAGAGGAAGGAATCTCATCGGTGGAATTCGAGAAGAACGCGAAGGATTTGGAGGTGAACTCGTACCTGTGGAAGCATGGTTCTACAAGGGTATGATTCTCATACTTTATCTCTTTCGTTTAATTAATAATTGAGCACATGGATGATCATGGTGATGGTTTGTATGAAAAATTTTAAAAACCGTTTTATCGCGATTCCACACTATTTATGTAATTTGATTGCATGTTCGCGTTATATACAAACCTAACACAAACTAGAATAAAAGTCCATAATCAATCCGGGTAGAATATAGTATTCTATATGTGCATGTTTACTATATATATATTATATATTATACAACATGCTTCGCATGTTAAATAATATGACGCGTATTTTATATATATATGTGCATGCGCGCTAAACAAGATGAGACTAATAATTACAAACCCCTCAAAGAAATTATATTAAGTCCTAAGCGTTCAAAGATATTTGGAATATCGAACGTCGCCTTCTAGCATGGTAAAGCGATAGAGTATTAAATATTTAATATGAGTTTGTTGTGTCACACAAGGCAAGTATTAAATATTTAAGATGTTGCTTTATCACATTTGATGCTTATACATAGACTGAACGATGCTGTTTTGTTGTGTCATACAAGGACAATGTTTTTCTTTCGAATATATGGAAGTGCTAGGTTGGACTTAACTTGGATAAGTTTGATTCGGATGTGTCACACTTGATCAAAATAATCTAAGAGGTAAAATACAAGGAGTTAGATAGTGATGTAATTGACAATAGTTGTCTAACTATTTATTTATATATAGTTGGTTGTGTCACACAAGGCTATATACATTTGAAATGGGATCCTTAATCTCACTAGAAAATCTTTAATTAGAATTGCCGAACTATATAATGAGGGTAATATAGTTTGATAAAAAAGTGAGAGATACCAATTTAAAATAAAGACCTAATTTATTTTGGTAATTAATTAAATGAATGTATGCTAAAATGTTGTCTATTTCACATGCATAATTTAAAAATATCAAACTCACTATCACTGCGTAGCATACTTGATGCTAACAAACTGACTGGACCGAATTAAACGGATGGTTAAGGAATTCGAGAATTGTTCTCACTGCTGAAAAGATTTCTTATGTCCTAAATTCGCCAGTCACTGCAAGTGTTGCGGAAACAACCTCTGAGGAAGAAATTGCTACTTTTAGAAAGTGACAAGATGATGCAATCCTGGCTCAATGCATCATGCTCGCATCCATGAGTAACGAGCTTCAGCATCAACATGAAACTATGGATGCTCTTACTATATTGTTGCACCTCAAAGAGGTGTATGGTGAGAAAAGTAGGACTGCTAGATATCAGATATCTAAGGAGCTCTTCCGATCTCGTATGACCGAGGGCACTGCTGTTGAGACTCATGTCCTTAAGATGATCAATCTGATTGAACAACTTGGACAGCTTGGGTTCGTGATGGATGGGGAGTTAAGTCAAGATTTGATCTTGCAGTCACTCCCGGACACCTTCTCACAATTTGTTGTGAATTTTCACATGAATAAGTTGGACGTCAACTTGCCTGAGTTACTTAACATACTGAAAACTGCTGAAGGTCACTTCTTATCTAACAAGAACCAAGTCTTACTAGTGGATGACTCTTCCAAGAAAAGGAAGAGGCCCAAGGTATCTTCTGAAAAGAAGAAAAACAAGAAGGCTAAGGGCAAGGCGAAGAGAAAGGATAAAAAGAAACCTGATCCAGATAGCAAAGGAATTTGCTACCATTGCAATAAGCCAGGACATTGGAAGAGGAACTTCAAGCAGTATCTTGCGGACTAAAAGAAGCTTGGAGAAGCTTCGACTTCCGATCTAGGTTTGTTCATGATTGAAATTAATTTTTTTGAAAGTCAAAATTCTACTTGGGTATTGGATACCGGCTCTAGTTCTCACATATGTAATAATATGCAGGAACTAAGCAGAAGTAGAAAGCTGAACAAGGATGAAGTCATCCTACGAGTGGGAAATGGAGCAAAGTTTGCTGCACTAGCTGTAGGGACTTATTGTTTAGCACTGCCTTCGGGCAAGTTCGTTAGTTTAAATAATTGTTATTATGTTCCGACACTCATTAGAAACATTATTTCAATTTCTGTATTAGATATGGATGGTTTTGATATTATAATAAAGAACAATAGTTGTTCTATTCATAATAAAAATATTTTATATGGTGTTGGCAATCTACTGAATGGACTTTACATACTTGACTTGCATGAAAATATACTTCAAATTTAACAAACTAAGAAAAGAAAAAGAGATGATGTTAATTATACCTTTATGTGGCACTGTAGACTCGGTCATATTAATGAAACAAGATTATCCAAGTTGCATAAAGATGGGCTTTTAGAGCTATCTGATTACGAATCATATCCAACTTGTGAATCTTGTCTCATGGGTAAGATGACTAAATCTCCTTTTAGTGGAAAAGGAGAAAGAGTTACAGAGTTGTTAGCGTTGGTACACACAGACGTATGTGGACCTATGACAACGAATGTACGAGGAGGGTATTCTTATTTTATTACTTTCACTGATGATCATTCTAGATTTGGATATGTGTATTTAATGAAATACAAATCTGAATCGTTTGAAAAGTTCAATGAATTCATAAGTGAAATAGAGAAGCAAACTAGTAAGAGTATTAAAATTCTTCGATCGGATCGAGGAGGGGAATACTTGACCAATGAGTTTCTCAATTGTCTCAAAGAAAATGGTATAATCTCACAATGGACTCCACCAGGGACGCCACAATTAAATGGTGTATCTGAAAGGAGAAATCGAACATTGTTGGACATGGTTCGTTCCATGATGAGTTTTGCCGACCTTCCACTATCCTTCTGGGGTTATGCCCTAGAAACGGCTGCATACCTATTTAACAAGGTACCTACCAAATCCGTCCCAAAGCCCCATATGAGATATGGACAGGGAGGAAACCAGATCTTAAGTATGTTAAGACTTGGGGTTGTCCAGCTTATGTCAAAAGGTTTGAGCATGATAAGCTAAAGACTAGATCCGACAAGTGTAGATTTATGAGATACCCTAAAGAAACTATAGGGTATTATTTCTATCATCCCAATGATCAAAAGGTGTTTGTAGCGAAACACGCTGCCTTCTTGGAAAAGGAGTTTATCCTTGAAGGGGTCAGTGGGAGTAAGATATATATCTTGAAGAAGTTCAAGAACCACAAAATAGTACGGATCAAAGTCAGGTACCTAACCAAGTAGAAGAACCTACTGTACCACTACCTATTCGTAAATCTGGAAGAGTACCGAAGATACATGATAGGTATGGATTCATCATAGAGGATGATGATGAGGTACGTATCATAGATGATGATTATCCATTGACTTACGAAGAGGCTATGAGTAGTGAAGACTCAGAGAAATGGCTAGAAGCCATGAAATCCGAGATGGACTTTGGTTTCACCACCTGAGGGCATTAAGCTTATTGGGTGTAAACGGGTCTTTAAGAGAAAGACTGGAGCAGATGGCAAGGTAGAGACCTATAAGGCCCGACTGGTTGTAAAAGGTTTCAAACAAAGACAAGGAGTTGACTATGATGAAACCTTCTCACGAGTAGCTATGCTCAAGTCCATTTGGATTTTGCTTGCAATTGCAGCTTATTATGACTACAAGATCTGGCAAATGGACGTGAAAACGGCCTTCCTCAATGGAGAGCTTGAGGAGAATGTATATATGATACAGCCAGAGGGTTTTATTTCAACGGTTGGAACAAACTAAGTCCGTAAGCTACAACGATCCATTTATTGATTGAAGCAAGCTTCTCGAAGATGGAACATCCGTTTTGATGAGACAATCAAAAGGTTTGATTTTATCAAAAATGAGGATGAACCATGTGTGTACAAGAAGATTAGTGGGAGCGCTGTTTCATTCCTTGTATTATATGTTGATGATATATTACTGATAGGGAATGATGTTCCTATGCTACAATCGATCAAAATTTAGTTATATAAACACTTCTACATGAAGGACTTGGGTGAGGCATCCTATATTTTAGGGATAAAGATCTATAGAGATGGATCTAAAAGGATGCTGGGCTTAACCCAAGGAAAGTACATTGACTCGATGCTAAAGAAGTTTAGCATGGAAGATTCCAAGAGAGGTCTCATGCCGATGAGCCATGGAATACATCTCTCCAAGAAACAGGCCCCAAAGACACCTGAGGAGAGAGACCGTATGAGTAAGATTCCTTATGCTTCCGCAATAGGATCTATCATGTACGGTATGATATGAACTAGACCAGATGTCGCTCATGCACTTAGTGTAATGAGCAGATATCAGTCGAATCCAGGAGAAGAGCACTGGAAGGCAATGAAAAACATCCTAAAGTACTTGAGAAGAACTAAGGATGTATTTCTTGTCTACGGTGGGTCTGAATTGAAACAAGAGGGCTATACAGACTCAAGTTTTCAAACGGACCAAGATGACAGTAAATCTGTTTCAAGGTATGTGTTTACCTTAAATGGTGGCGCGGTGAGTTGGAAAAGTTCTAAGCAGCAAGCAGTTGTGGATTCAGTGACAGAGGCAGAGTACATAGCTGCAAGTGAAGCTGCAAAGGAAACTGTTTGGATGAAGAAGTTCATAACTGAACTTGGAGTGGTTCCTAGCATTAGAGGAGCTGTACCCTTATTTTGTGACAACAACGGAGCTGTTGCGCAGGCTAAGGAACCCAGGTCTCATCAGAAAACCAAACACCTATTGCGGCGGTTTCATTTGATTAGAGATATCATTAAAAGAGGAGATGTCACCCTAGAGCGTGTGGACTCTCAAGACAATATTGCAGATCCATTTACTAAAGCTTTAACACAACAACAGTTTGATCATCACTTAGAGAAGATGGGTATAAAATACCATGGCGATTGGCTTTAGTGCAAGTGGGAGATTGAAAGTAGTATGCACACAAGCCAATCATATTTGATACGATGGAGCATATACTTTGTAATCTTATTCATTTATTAATAAAAGAATTGATTTTCTTAAAAGGCATTTTATATTATCTACATGGTGCTATTATATTAAATGTGATAAACCCATAGTTTTGAGAAATGCTTTTTGAATCATGATGGTGATCATGCTAATGAGATCTAAATTCTAGATAGCTCACAAACTAAAATCGTTCCTAATCGTTGGATTACTAAATAGGGGATTAGTGAATCTAGATAGATTAGTACATACGTTGCTTGCTCTTAAGAAGAGGATGATTGATCTCATAATCATTTGTGTGGAGACACTAAAGCAAGTATGTAGGTACTTATTAGAGAATAAGTTCACTAAACGTGGCTCGCTAAGGAATACCTAATGGAGTTTTACTCACCTGTCAATAGGAATTCCTATAGTGATAGTAGTACAAGTGATCCTTGGACTTGAGATCATCATAGTATCTTGTGTATGATGAGTTATACTTTGACATGTCCCTTAAGACCTTTAGGGTATATCAAAGGATATGATTGGGTATAATAAGTTATACATGGAGATAGGTGAATGATCAACAAAGAATCTACCACGTCTAATAAAAGATGTGAATGTCCTACGTGATTCGATAAATGACAACTCAGTAATCATTGGCCAAGGTAGAATGAAATTAGAAAGAAGTTTCTAATTTGCATTATTTAGAGTTGTGCATTTGGGAATCGAAATACATATAATTAAATAAAATAAGACTTGACAGTAAATCCATGTCTTATATTTAATTGGGACATTGTATAGTAGAAGGATTGAATTGTACGGTAACTATTCACTAAAAGGTTCTTTTGTGATTAATATCGAAATCTATATTATCTGGAAAGTCGTTGATCGCTAAGGGGGCTTACTCTTATTGTAGAATAAATATTATTTATTTAAATGAATTAAATAGTTTAATTTATTGATTTAAATAAAATTAGAATTGTTCTAATTGATTTATTCACAACCGGTTTAATATGGAGAACCTAAAGGGTCACACCGCAAAAGGAAAATATTTATTTAAGAAGTAAATGACATAATGGTAATAATAAGTTAAGTGTATTTAATTTAATCTATGGAGATAGAATAAATTAAATAGCTTAATATTTATTATTTAATATTTTAGAAATATTAAATATAAATTAATAAGAGGAGTCTTATTATTATTATTACTATTACTATTATTTAATTCCTAATAGGGATTGAGAATTAATTAATAGAAGTACTCTCCCATGAATTCCTAATTGGATTAGGAGCATAATTAATTAAAGGAGTTTAATTATAATAAAAATCCTAATCCTAAATAGTTTAGGGAAGGGTTATTCCTACATCTATAAATAAGAGGAGTCTTATCATAGATTAGTGTTACACACTCTTGCATTAGATTGTGGAGAGTACTTGCAATTTCTATAGAGATAAAAACTAGGGTTTTGCCAATACCCAACTTTTTGAATACCTATTCTTCCTTGGTGGATCACCTCTAGAGGCCAAACACTTGGGTATCTAACGTTGATCAAAGGAAGGAATCTCATCGGTAGAATTCGAGGAGAACACGAAGGACTAGGAGTTGAACTTGTACCCGAGGAAACTTTGGTCTATGAGGGTATAATTTTTATTCTCTTTCTCCTTCGTTTAATTGATAACTGAACACAAGGATAGATCATGGTGATGGTTTGTATGAAAATTTTAGAATCCGTTTTATCACGCTTCCGCCCTATTTATGTAATTTGATTGCATGCTTGCGTTATATACAAACCTAACAAGATCCTGAAGAACCAGTTAAGTAGGGAGGTGGCAAACCGTGTCCGGATCAAGGAATAATGGGATGATGCCGTAGAACCAGTGGACGACCTAGAGGGTGAAGTGAGGTGGGGTAAGAGAAAGATGAACCGGATGGGATATGCTTTCCACTCGGCTATGGGCAGGTGGATGGATGGTGTGTACCACTACCCAGCTGAAGACGGATAGACTCGTCACACCTTGAGTCGAGACTTGATGATCTATATGGGTCATAGGGAGTATGGCAATGCTGTGGAGTGCGGTATGCTCGGATAGGTTGCTTAACTTATGTGCCTAGCTGTTTGTAATCTTGTATATGTTAATCCCAACATTTTGCTATATGTGTGGGATAGTATTGTAAGACTAACTTTTGTTCATATCTAAGGGGAGTATGTCGGTGAACCTTTCACCATTTTGTTGTATCAAGAAACGGTTGATGACATCTATAGTAGTACGCTATAGCATGGTCATGTATGTTGTAACAGCTGGTAGCACTAAATGCAATTGTCATTACTATATATGTTGTTTTCTTGTAGTATTCAAGTTAGATATTCCTCCTAGTATAATGAAATGATGACATTAAGTTTTCTTACGTTAAGCAGAGAATGCCACCCAGACGTAACATACCAGTCCCACCACCAACACCCCAGGGATCGGTTAATAATGAAGGAGTTCCGGTGGACCCCATTCAGCGGTTAGCGGATATAATAGAGAGAATGACCCAAGGGAGAAATACGAGACCCGTGGATCCCCATCCCCCGACAGCACCCATAACAAATTTCAAAGACTTCAAGAGCGTTGGACCCCCAGAGTTTAAGGGAACGACTGATCTGATTGAAGCCCAGTCTTGGGTGAAGGAAATAGAAAAGGCTTTCACCATCGCACGCATAGGGGATGACCAGAAAACGGCATTCGCCACTTATATGATGAAAGAAGAAGCAAATTATTGGTGGGAGGCTAACCAACAACGAGCAGGTGAAGGAGTGATACCGTGGGACAAGTTCAAGGAATTATTTTTCGAGAATTATTTTCCAAAGAGCATGGAAAGGAAAATGGTGGTGAAATTCCTAGAGCTGAAGCAGGGAGACATGTCGGTGTCTCAGTACGCCGCCAAATTCAATGAACTTGCGCGTTTTGCGCCGCTTCAAGTAAGTACTGAAGAGCTGAAGACGCAAAGGTTCGAACAAGGGCTGAAACCGTGGTTGTATAACAAAGTAGCCATCCTTCAGATCGAAACTTTTAGTGCGCTACTGGAAAAATCCATCATCGCCGAAGGAGGGATTGAGGCCCTTAATCAACACAAGAAGAATAAGAAGAGTGGAGGAGACTATCGTGGTGGTGGCAGCTGCTGTGGAAGCAATTCGGAAAAGAGAGAATGGGACGGTGGTAATAACAACAACAATAGCAACAACAGTACCAACACTCATCAGGCAGGGAATAGTCAGGGAGGATTTAAGAAAAAGATTGAAGCGTGTTCGAAATGTGGGAAAAATCACAAGGGTGAGTGCTGGAAGGGACGTAATGTCTGCTACAACTGCAACCAGGAAGGGCATATAGCACCGCATTGCCCAAACCCAAAGAAGAACCATGGATGCTATTCTTGTGGATCAATGGAGCATCAGTTCAGAGACTGCCCGAAGAAAGGAAGGAGTGGTAGAAGCGGCAACCGAGGAGGAGGCAGCAAACTGATGATTGGTGGTCCGACTCCACCGAACCGCACCCTTGCCCGAACATTTAACATGACCGTCCGGGATGCAGTGATTGTTAAGGACGTGGTGTCAAGTATTATCCCAATTAATAATATAAATGCCTGCGTATTATTTGATTCGGGTGCTACCTGTTCTTTTGTGTCTGAAGATTTTGCTAAACGGTTAATTTATCCCAAGAACGGTTAGAAAAGGCTGTGAACATACAAATTGCTAACGAAGAGGTAATCACCGTAGAGTGTATATATCGTAAATGTTGTGCTGAAATTAGGGGTCATAACCTAAATGTAGATTTGATCCCGATTAAATTAGGAGAGTTCGACGTGATATTGGGAATGGACTGGTTGTACGATCATGCAGCGATTATTGACTGTCAGAAGAAAAGTGTGAGCCTTCGGACCCCAAACCGGTCGAGGGTAGTGTTTAATGGCAGCACATCGTTGAGAAGTTCTTGTCATCTTATGATGATGCAGGCTCGGAAGTTGTTAAAGAAAGGATGTGTAGGCTATTTAGCCTATATTCTAGATACGAAGAAATAAGGTGTGGATATTAAAAATATACCGGTAGTGAGAGAGTTTCCAGATGTGTTTCCAAGTAATTTACCCGGTTTTCCGCCAGACAGGGAAATTGAATTTGCAATAGACTTAGTGTCGGGGACTGCACCAATTTCGAAGGCTCCGTATCGTATGGCGCCGGTAGAGATGAAGGAATTGTTCATACAACTTCAAGAACTGCTGGACAATGGTATATTCAGCCAAGTGTGTCCCCATGGGGAGCACCAGTTTTGTTTGTCAAGAAGAAGGACGGATCGATGAGACTCTGCATCGACTACCACGAGCTGAACAAATCAACGATCAAGAATAAGTACCCATTGCCAAGAATTGACGACCTGTTCGATCAACTAAAGGGAGCCAGACACTTCTCGAAGATAGATTTGAGGACCGGGTATCATCAGCTAAAAGTAAGGAAGGAAGATGTACCTAAAACTGCATTTCGGACAAGATATGGTCACTACGAGTTTTTGGTGATGTCTTTCGGTTTGACTAACGTGCCAACAACATTCATGGACTTGATGAACCAGATTCTAAAGTCGTACTTAGATAAGTTCGTGGTAGTTTTCATCGATGACATTTTGATCTATTCAAAGACTGAAGAAGAGCACGCTGATCATCTGAACGAAGTATTAGAGACATTGAGAAGGGAAAAGTTAGACGCGAAATTTTCCAAGTGCGAATTCTGGATGGAAAAGGTGCAATTTTTAGGGCATATGATCTACAAAGACGGTATCTCAGTGGACCCTGCGAAGGCGCCGACATAAGTACGAAGTTTCTTAGGGTTAGTTGGGTACTATCGACGGTTTATCCAAGATTTTTCTAAAATAGCAACCCCATTGACCAATCTAACGAGGAAGACAGTGAAGTTTGTGTGGTCTGAAAAGTGCGAAGACAGTTTTTAGGAGTTGAAGAAGAGGTTAAGCGAGGTGCCTGTATTGTCCTTGCTAGATAATACGGGGGGTTTTGTAGTGTATATTGATGCATCACACAAGGGACTTGGTTGTGTGCTAATGCAACACGGCAAGGTCATTGCGTATACGTCATGACAGTTGAAGGACTACGAGAAGCGATACCCTACCCATGACCTGGAACTAGCAGCTGTTGTTTTTGCATTGAAGATTTGGAGACATTACCTTTATGGGGAGAAATGTGAGATATACACAGACCATAAGAGTCTGAAATATATTTTCACCCAGAAGGAGCTAAACATGTGATAGAGGAGGTGGTTGGAGTTAATCAAGGATTACGACTGCGAAATTATTTTTGCTAACTAATCATGAGGAGCTAATACGAGAAATGGCGAGACTGGAGATCGAAGTGAAAAGTCCAACAGAGACAACAAAGAAGTTATTCGTAATTGAAGCTCGTCCGACATTACACGACAAAGTGAGAGAATCATAGGAAAAGGATGAAGAGTGTGAAAGGATTCGGGGAAGGATCACATAAAATAAGGAAGAGAAATTCCGGACGGATAAAGATGGTATCTTAAGATACGAAGAGCGAGTGTGGGTGCCAGCCGTGACTGAATTAAGAGAGGAAATTTTACATGAAGCACAAAATTCAGCATATTCTGTTCACCCTGGAAGCATGAAAATGTACCGGGATCTTCGTCAATATTTTTGGTGGCCCAACATGAAGCGAGACGTAGCAGAGTACGTCAGTAAGTGTCTCACCTGTCAACAAATCAAGGCGGAACATCAGAGACCGAGTGGGTTACTTCAACCACTGAATATACCGAAATGGAAATGGGAGCATATCACTATGGACTTCGTGGTGGGACTTCCAGTTACACAAAAGGGTTGTGATGCCATTTGGGTTATCGTAGACCGATTGACAAAATCAGCACACTTTTTACCGATAAAAATTCGATTCAATTTGAACCAGTTAGCCAAGTTATACATAAAGGAAATTGTTTCACGACATGGAGCACCAGTGTCAATTGTCTCAGATCGAGATCCGCACTTCACATCAAATTTTTGGAAGAGCTTGCAAGAGAGAATGGGAACACAGTTGCGATTAAGTACTGCTTACCATCCTCAAACTGACGGACAGAGCGAACAAACAATACAGACGCTAGAAGATATGCTTAGAGCTTGTGTGATGGATTTCAAAGGGATTTAGGATGACCACTTACCACTTATGGAATTCGCTTATAACAACAGCTTTTATGCAAGTACTAGTATGCCGCCGTATGAAGCCCTCTATGGGAGGAACTGCAGAACACCGTTAAGTTGGGATGAGGTCGGCGAACGACGACTGTTGGGACCAGAGTTGGTGCAGCGGATAGCCGAAGTGGTCAAGGTGATCAGGGCAAGACTAGTTGCAGCCCAAGACCGACAAAAGAAGTATGCAGATCAGCATCGCTAGATGAGAGACTTCGATGTTGGCAGCTACATGTTTCTGAAAGTGTCTCCTTGGAAAGGGAAGATACGTTTTGGAAAGAAGGGAAAGTTGAGCCCAAGGTTCGTAGGACCGTTCGAAGTATTGAGAAGAGTGGGTGAACTGGCGTATGAGGTAGCCTTGCCTCCTGAACTGGAGCATATTCACAATGTGTTCCATGTCTCAGTGCTATGACCATACAAGCCCGATTATAAGCACGTTATATCCTATGAGCCTGTTCAAATAGAGAAAGATCTAATATATGAGGAAATTCCTATTCAGATAATTGATAGGAAAGAGCAAGTATTAAGAAATAAGATTATAACTTCGGTAAAAGTAGTTTGGCGAAACCACAATACCGAAGAGGCTACATGGGAATTGGAAGATAAGATGAAGGAGAATTACCCTCAACTTTTTGTTTAACCTTGTACGGTGATTTTAGGACATAATCTTTATAAGGGAGGGAGAATGTAACGATCGGGAATTTAGATTTCCTTGTAACCGGAGTTATGTATGAATAAAATGAATTTTTATTTATATTTATAATTATCTGTGTTACGTGCTTAGAGTTGTCTTACAGCCCAGAAAATGTGTCTATGTTAAATTTTATGTGTTGTTGTGTTGTTGGAGTGAATATATCAATTTTACGAAAATTCATAAAATCACTATTCATATGGCACGTTACCCGATGTACTATTCACGCCCAAATATTTTTGCGTCTCTTTCAATTTTTATTAATTTTATTAAGGCGTGTATGCGGAGGAATAATTTTTTCAAGTGTCAGAAATTTTATTAGAGCTGATACGTGATTTAATCCATATCCAAAATGTATTATATAAGTGTTCTGAATAATTGGACAAATCCTATAATAATTATTTTTACGCGTCCCAATAATTTATGGGAGTACCCATTTTAATTTTGGGTAGAGTTATTTACCAAATTTGTTACAAAAATGGGAGTATTCGGGTATATTTTTGGGTACATATGATTTAATTGGGGAGGCATTTAATCTCCAACCAATCAGAATTGGGCAAGGGTGTCATGAGCCAATCGGATGAAAGGAGGAGACAGTCACAGTACACAATATGTGGGATATTCCATTTTGCAAACATATCACCTTAATCTCATTTCCAAGAAGCTTGGGCTCATAACTTTCACTCTCCCAATTCATTCCTCATTCTCCCGAAGCCACTTAGCAACACCACTCCCTCCATTTCTCTTAAACCATTCCATTGCTCTTGTTCTGCAGTAGCTAGAAGATAGAGAGAGCTGCAAAGAGAGAGAGGGATAGAATACCATAGAGAGAGAAAGAAGGAAGTAGCAAAAGAGAAAAAGTGTTCGGGAAGAAGAAGAAAAGCAAAGAAGGAGGGGAAGGGAGAGAAGAGTAGCAAGAGGAAGGAGAGGAGTCCTCTAGCAACCATCTCAACCTACACGAAGCTAGTAACGAGAAGGTAATCACGAACCACAACCATTTCTTCTGCATTTGAAGCTTTCATGAGTTTTATAGGCTTTCATGCTTGCGGGATGGATTTTGTTGATTTTTGTTGTTGTTGGTTGTGTTGAATCTATCATGGAGGTTCTTAAGATGCTATATAAACCATTAACACCCTCAAAGTGGAACAAAAACAAGGAAAGATCCAAACCTTGGCTTAAAGGATGAACTTTGGACATTTTTGGACTTTTGGACCTTCGAACTGTTAAAGGACTGTAAAGCCTTGATGGTGTAATTGCTTTGATTGTTTGTTGTTATATTATTGTACTTCCATGAGTTCTGAAGATAAGCTAGTTGGAATGAACCAAAAAGATGCTAAAACGAAGTTATAGTTAAGATTTGAGTATAATGCTTCATGACTACAAAAAAACAGAGTATGCAGTTTATGTTTTAGCTTAAGATTTGATCATGTTAGCATTTATGGGTCGTCCTACATTTTTGATATGTAGTAGCCCCGTGTCTTACGAATCCATAGAGTCCGTAACAGACCAAATTGATCGAGTATAGAGGGAGTTAGGCAAGCTGGAGCGGGCGAGGGTCTGCCAGTTCACGGTTCTGCAGGAACTACATAACTGCTACTGCATGGCGTTGTTCCGCGCCTGGTCCGGGTAGGGTCAGGCTGGATCGGGCCGGGCCGGGTCGGGTCGGGTAGGACCAAGTGAATTTTTCCCGCGAGTCTAAAACTTATATTTTTATACAAAATGATTAGAAACGCTGATATCTTGTTAAAGCCTTATGTGCTTAATTTTATACCAGTGTCAACCAAAGTGATGTTCTCTTAAGCCATAAATTGAATAAACTGATTGCAAATTACGCTTGATTTTCAGGGGGCGCTGCCGACTGGGTAGTCGTAGCGGCAATTAATGTATTTTGATGATGTTATGACTATATTAAACCTAGTCCTCACATGGCTAATATTTATGATGGTTTTAATGAACTGTAGGGTATTATTTTTAAAGGACGATTAACGTCGAGATTTTAACGCACGCGCAAGGCAAGTTCCTTACTCAACCCTTATTTAATTGTGCGAGTTTTCCTTACTCGATTTATTTATTGGGCAAGTTTCGAATTCATTTATCTATCGAGCAAGTCTCCTCTCTTATTGAAGTTATTATTGTGCAAGTTTACTTACCCTACTCAAAATTATATTCGAGCAAATATTATTTATTGAGCAAGCTTATTGAGCTTCTTGACTCCGTTCAAATTACTTATCAATTTAGCAATTAGTATGCTAGTATTATACTTTTATTCAAGTATTGCGATGAAAGCTCATTTCATGCAATGTTATATATTGTGTGATTCCAAAGATTATGAATTGTTATTCATTCAAGATATTATTGATGCTATTAGGCATGTTGTTGAACCTTAAAGTTCTTTATTTCATAAACTGTTTGAAAGCTATGTCAAGGCTAATTGTTCTAGCTAGACACTTATTGATTTGTTTATTGAAGTGAGGTTAAGTCCTTCAACTATTATCGTTGTTAAGTGAAACTGTCCAATCAAATTGTTTTGGTCTGGACTCCCATGTAAAGCTGAGAAGAACAACCCTCACAGCAGGGGAAATTGTATAAACATCGGGGAACCGATACACGCGTAAATGGAAAATGTAAGGCTTATGCATAACGCCAGGTATTTTAGGCTGAGCACCTATTGTACCCGTTTTATGGATTATCGGATGAATTTTCAATAATTCTAGAATAGAGTTCTGTGCCTTGGTGCACCCTCAGTATTGAATAGTTCCTTTCTTTGGGAAACTTTGAAATCCTTGGATACTTCAGAAATCCTTTGGCCCGTAGCGACCACTATAACGGTGATAAAAGAAGTTATTTATTTCCTTGACTTAGATAAATTTTTACTCTTGTGAGCTATAAAGTTATTCATGTGATTATTCATTGCTATTATACTTGCGGGCAAAGTTGTTGCTCACCCCTTGCTTTCTTTAAAACATTTCAGTTAGTGCGGCACGTGGCGAGAGCTCAAGAAAAGATAAGGGAAAGGGGAAAGCTACTGATTAGTTGTAATTTATTATTCTAGAATTACCGTTTGTATTAAGACTTATTAATTGACGTTGTGTATTAAGACATATTTACCCTTATGTATTATGTTATGTTTTGTTGTAGTCTTGGTTTCGAGACTTGGGACAGGGTTATTTATGTTATATCAATGTCAATATTCCTTTATTCCGCTATAAGTTATCGATTGTATAATTCTTGTATTAGATAGTGATGAACCAGGTCCGTGGCTCAGGTGACGCGGATTTGGGGGCGTCACACTTATTGTTTAGCACTGCTTACGGGCAAGTTCATTAGTTTAAATAATTGTTATTATGCTCCAACACTCATTAGAAACATTATTTCAATTTCTGTATTGGATATGGATGGTTTTGATATTATAATAACGAACAACAATTGTTCTATTTATAATAAAAATGTTTTATATGGTGTTGGCAATTTACTGAATGGACTTGATATACTTGACTTGCATGAAAATATACTTCAAATTGAACAAACTAAGAAAAGAAAAAGAGATGATGTTAATTATACCTTTATATGGCATTATAGACTCGGTCATATCAATGAAACAAGATTAACAAAGTTGCATAAAGATGGGCTTTTAGAGCTATCCGATTATGAATCGTATCCATCTTGTGAATCTTGTCTCATGGGTAAGATGACGAAATCCCCTTTTAGTAGAAAAGGAGAAACAATTACATAGTTGTTAGCATTGGTACACACAGACGTATGTGGACCTATGACAACGAATGCACGAAGAGGATATTCTTATTTTATTACTTTCACTGATGATCATTCTAGATTTGGATATGTGTATTTAATGAAATACAAATATGAATCGTTTGAAAAGTTCAAAGAATTCAGAAGTGAAGTAGAGAAGCAAACTGGTAAGAGTATTAAGATTCTTCGATCGGATCGAGTAGGGGAATACTTCAACAATGAGTTTCTTAATTGTCTCAACGAAAATGGTATAATCTCACAACGGACTCCACCAGGAACGCCACAGTTGAATGGTGTATCTGAAAGGAGAAATCGAACATTGTTGGACATGGTTCGTTCCGTGATGAGTTTTACCGACCTTCTAGTATCCTTCTGGGGTTATGCCCTAGAATCGGCTGCATACCTACTTAACAAGGTACCTACCAAATCCGTCCCAAAGACTCCACATGAGTTATGGACAGGGAGGAAACCAAATTTTAAGCATGTTAAGATTTGGGGTTGTCCAACTTATGTTAAAAGGTTTGAGCATGATAAGCTGAAGACTAGATCTGACAAATGTAGATTCGTGGGATACCCTAAAGAAATATCAGGGTATTATTTCTATCATCCTACTGATCAAAAGGTGTTTGTTGCAAAACACGCTGCCTTCTTGGAAAAAGGAGTTTATCATTGAAGGGGTCAGTGGGAGTAAGATATATCTTGAAGAAATTCAAGAACCACAAAATACTACGGATCAAAGTCGGGTGCTTGACCAAGTAGAAGAACATACTGTACCACTACCTATTCGTAAATCTGGAAGAGTACCAAAGATACCTGATAGGTATGGATTCATCATAGAGGATGATGATGAGGTACGCATCATAGATGATGATGATCTATTGACTTACGAAGAGGCTATGAGTAGAAAAGACTCAGAGAAATGGCTAAAAGCCATGAAATCCGAGATGGACTCCATGTATGAAAACCAAGTATAGACTTTGGTTTCACCACCTGAGGGCATTAAGCCTATTGGGTGTAAATGGGTCTTTAAGAGAAAAACTGGTGTGGATGGCAAGGTAGAGACCTATAGGGCCCGACTGGTTGCAAAAGGTTTCAAACAAAGACAAGGAGTTGACTATGATGAAACCTTCTCACCAGCAGCTATGCTCAAGTCCATTCGAATTTTGCTTGCAACTGCAGCTTATTATGACTACGAAATTTTACTAGGAACCCAAATCTCATCAAAAATCCAAACACGTGTTGCAAGGATTTCATTTGGTTAGAGAGATCATTGAAAGAGGAGATGTCACCTTGGAGCGTGTGGACTTTCAAGACAATATTGCAAATCCATTTACTAAATCTTTAACACAACAACAGTTTGATCGTCACTTAGAGAAGATGGGTATTAGATACTATGGGGATTGGCTTTAGTACAAGTGGGAGATTAAAAATAGTATGCACACAAGCCAATCATATTTGATATGATGTAGCATATACTTTGTAATCTTATTCATTTATTAATAAAAGAATTGATTTTTCTTAAAAGGCATTTTACATTATCTACATGGTGTTGTTATATTAAATGTGATAAACCCATAGTTTTGAGCAATGCTTTTAGAATCATGATGGTGATTCTAGATAGCTCACAAACTAAAATATTTCCTAATCGTTGGATTACTAAAAAGGGGATTGATGAATCCCGATAGATTAGTACATACGTTGCTTGCTCTTAAGAAGAGGATGCTTGATTTCATAATCATTTATGTGGAGACACTAAAACAAGTATGTAGGTGCTTATTGGAGAATAAGTTCACTGAACGTGACTCGCTAAGGAATACCTAATGAAATTTTACTCGCCTGTCAATAGGAATTCCTCTAGTGATAGTAGTACAAGTGATCCTTGGACTTGAGATCACCATAGTATCTTGTGTATGATGAGTTATACTTTGACATGTCCCTTAAGACCTTTAGGGTATATCAAAGGGTATGATTGGGTATAATAAGTTGTACATAGAGATAGGTGAATGATCAACAAAGATTCTACGTCTAGTAAAAGATGTGAATGTCCTATGTGATTCGATAAATTACAACTTCGTAGTCCTTGGCCAAGGCAGAATGAAATTAGAAAGGAGTTTCTAAATTGCATTATTTAGAGTTGTGCATTTGGAATCGAAATACATATAATTAAATAAAATAAGACTTGACAGAAATTACATGTCTTATATTTAATTGGGACATTATATGGTAGAAGGATTGAATTGTACGGTAACTATGCACTGAAAGATTCTTTTGTGATTAATGTTGAAATCTATATTATCTAGAAAGTCGTTGATCGCTAAGGGGGCTTACCCTTATTGTAGAATAAATATTATTTACTTAAATGAATTAAATAGTTTAATTTATTTATTTAGATATAATTAGAATTGTTCTAATTGATTTATTCACAACCGGTTTAATATGGAGAACTTAAAGGGTCACACTGCAAAAGAAAAAATATTTATTTAAGAAGTAAATGGCATAATTGTAATAATAAGTTAAGTGTATTTAATTTAGTCTATGGATATAGAATAAATTAAATAGCTTAATATTTATTATTTAATATTTTAGAAATATTAAATATAAATTAATAAGAGAAGTCTTATTATTATTATTACTATTACTATTATTTAATTCCTAATAGGGATTGGAAATTAATTAATAGAAGTACTCTCTCATGAATTCCTAATTAAATTAGGAGTTTAATTTAATTAAAGGAGTTTAATTAGAATAGAAACCCTAATCCTAAATAGTTTAGGGAAGGATTTTACTACATCTATAAATAAGAGAAGTGTTATCATAGATTAGGATTACACACTCTTGCATGAGAATTATGGAGAGTATTTGCAATTTCTATTGAGATAGAAACTAGGGTTTTGCCAACACCCATCTTCTTGAACAACTATTCTTCCTTGGTGGATCACCTCTAGAGGCCAAACACTTGGGTGGCTAACGTTGATCAAGCGAAAGAATTTAGTCGGTAGAATTCAAGGAGAACGCGAAGGAATTGGAGGTGACCTTGTACCCGAGGAAGATTTTATTCACGAGGGTATAATTCTCTATCTCTATTTCTTTCGTTAATTGATAATTGAACACAAGAAAACATCATGGTGATGGTTTGTATGAAAAATTTTAAAATCCGTTTTATCACGCTTCCGCCCTATTTATGTAATTTGATTGCATGATTGCGTTGTATACAAACCATACAGTATAGTGCACCTAATTTGACCCTCTGCAGTAGTGTACCTCCTATCCCTGCCTCTCAGTTACCCAAAAGCTGTATCCAATGCAAAGCTTAGGGAATCAATCCTAGTCGTCCTGGTCTGGACCTCCCCCTCCAGCTGACTTACTGTCCTGGTAGATCGAACCCAAGCCTCCTCTATGCAGATCTTGTCCGCGATTTCCAAGTCGAATTCGGCCTTCATGGCCTCGTACTCAACTCTTAGCTCGGCTAACTTCAGCTCCTCCTGTTCCTGTTTCTCCCTCAGCTCAGTATTCCTAACCACCAACTAATGTAGCAGTGGTCTCACCTGCTATGCCGAGCTCTCATACCCCTACAGCTGCACCTTCAGCTTTCTTACCACATCCTCAAGCTGATATGCCAACTCCTTATACAGGTCTTCCATGTCTTGGTATGTCTGATTCTGCTCCTCTAAGTGCCTAACTCGGTCCTCCAGCTCCAAGTTCCTATCTACCAACTGCCCAATCAGATGATCCTCAGATGGCAGCTCCTTTGGCAAAGCATAGTACTCTACCTCCTCCATAGCCTCAACTATAAACTCATCTACAACAACTGGCTCCACGACCTTCGCAGCCACCTCGGCCTCCTCGACCTCTTCCACCTCATCATCCTCATCCTCGATGTGCGGCCTCATCACCCGGCCTACAACTGGCTCTCCGTCAGAATCTAACTCGGCCTCCTCGGCCCCTTTGCCTTCGTCCTTTTTGGAACACTCTGATTTAATTGCAATTAATTCATGATATAATAAGGGTGAGTAAGTACTTTGATCAACAAGTTTAAAGATGAATAATGAAGATATATCATGAATAAGATATAATGACAATGGCATAATTCAATAATTTAAGATAATTGGTGAAATAATTGAACAATATAATCAAAGTTCAAATGAAGGAATGAATATTGATTATTTACTGCTGAGTGGTCCGGAAGACCATGAACAATGCCAATGAATCAATCATTCGACTGACTCTTTTATAACTTTAGTCCGCCAGTTTGTACTTGAGTGGATTAGCCTCTCTTACACCATATGTATGCATAACATTAAGCTTTGACCGTATCGGATAACCGACACTTATAGTCCCCTATCAAGGGTTGCTCTCTCAGTCCAAGAATCCGCACCAACTACTAGTTTGGATAGCTTTCAAAAATATTAACATGCATATGTCTAGCCGAAACAAATGGCATAGACTATTTCTTAAACAGTTCATGAATGAAGAACTTTTAAACATTTCACAGTTTAATAATAGAACAAGAATTCAAATACACGAATTGCGAATATCAATAATTATCATTGATGTGGAGTAATTGACAATAATTAAACCACTAGCATGATTCGAAAATAATAACTCGAGTTTGAGTTAGGAAACTTGAAAAATATATACATAGTGATATAACAATAATTTAATTTGCTCGAAGTGATGGAACTTGCACACGATATACGAAGGTTAATTTGCTCGTGGTTCAGGAACCTCTTCGGGTTTGGATGATATTCTTATGTTCGGCTTCGGGAGTTAGGAGTGTGGGTTTGGAGGACGAACTTATCGGCTCGTCTTCGTCATTCTTACTATTTTGATAGGTTTCGTGCTTCATGCAAGCATTATGATGGACATCTACTTATTTGAAACGTATTATCATAACGACGTACTCAAGGCCTTAGGCTTGGCTTTGGGTATTAAGCAAGTTGACCATAGACAGGCATCCTAACCCTCTTGGTGAGGTTCACAGAGTTAACACTCATTCTATGTCCCAATAGAACCCAGTTATGAGTTCTACCATCCACCCTTAAGGTTTACATAATTTCATGGTCATAGTACCTGCATGCCTATCTATGCCATTTCTGATTTCTAGTACTTATTTTACCAGGGTGCCCATTGCCATTCTTATAATCCTCCTTTAAGTCATTAGTTCATTAGGGCATATAAAGTATGTAGTTTCTTAATACTTAACTCATGCATATTATGCTACCCGACTCGTAAGGAACTAACTGACTGAATAAAAAGAAAAATGCTTAAGGTAACAGGGTTATACCTTCTTGAAGCAAGACTTATGTAAGCTGTTCACTCTCCTCTTCCTTCCTAAACTCCTTGGGTTGCCGAACTACAAGGGTCTCTCTTGGACTTTCTTTTATCCCTCCAACTCACAATATCTCTCTCTGTATCAGTCCTAAAAATCTCAGCAAGTTTGCAAAATGAGCCAGGGGTCTCTATTTATAGGAAAACCTTTGCCCAAGCACTGGTCTTTACCCAAGTCGTAGGACCAATACATAATAACAGTACCTATTGGGTAAGAGGGATTTGGTAAAAAGTATTTACCAAACCACTTCCCCACCATTCCCACCGTAATCATCCAATTGTCCTTTTAATCAAGTAGGGTAGGTGAATAGGCCATTTGTCTAAGTCGGTTGAGTGTACTGCAAGATTGGAACTATAAAAATTTAAACTGGTGTACCGCCAATTAGGATATACTCGGCTAATTTAGGATCAATCCCTAATTGGGTGCACTGAACTTATTTCATTGGACCCCCTATATAGCTTGCCATATTTACCAAATGTTGGGCCAATTTAATTAATTACATGACCAAATTACAAGTCCATAAACAATTAATTTGGATTGAGCTTGTTTAATAAACTAATTGTGCTACTCCAATATTAATAAATTCCTAGTGGGACTATAAATTATTATAAATAATATTTTACACATTATCATTAATTAATAATCAAATTAATTCAGTTACATAATCCAATTTAACTTGTTAGATATCAAGTTAATTAAATTATTACATAGCTTATTCGCCTTATCAATAATTTGATATTACATTTGATATTACATTACCTGCGTTGGTCCATTAATTTAATTGACCCATTAATTGGACCTTCTTTTAATTAACTCAACACATAATTAAACACACCAAGCTATCATACAATGATTTAGTTTAATCGCACAAAAATCTAGTATATCGATAATTAATTTCATTAATAAAAGTTAAAATATTCGCGGTTATTAGACGCGCTCCCTTTTTTCCTATAACTGGCATTGTCGTGCCTTCATCCATAAGTTGTTCTGCCATTTTTTTTTCTACACTTGCAGTTTTTCGGGCTTGACATAGTTATTCCACTACATCCTAACTCACTCATCCATTGACGGAATGAGTCCGTTCTCGAGCCTATGGCTCACACTTTCTATGAATTCTAAAAGCCCTAACATTTCGGACTTTTCTGAACACATTAACTAGTCGTGAACCTAGCACAAAAGTCATACTAAGCTAAGGTTTTTGATGTTTAACGTCTTTTACTAAAAATTTTGCCATAACTTCGTTTTGGCGTATTTTTCCTCGGTTCCACTTGGAACTTTTCATCCTTCTTTTAGGACTTATAACAAAAGGCACAACAACATCATTTAATGTCCTTTTTAAGTCCTCTAAACAAGTTTAAGTCCATCCTTATGCAAAGGCTTACAATTTTAGTCTTTGATTTCACTTTCATGGCATTTACCGGTAAATTTACAAGGTTATAAACCATCATAACTACCTTATCTCTCCAAGATCCTTCAATGATCTATTTCAAACAACAACAACCACTAACACAACACTTCTATCATACTATAAAGCTTTTAAAGCTATAAAACTATAAAAGAAAAAGATGAAGAACTAGGGTTTATTATTTTTACCCCTTCTTGCTATCTCTTCTTCTTGATCTTAGCTTAGGTGAATGATCCAAGCTTGCTAAACTCCTTTTCTTTTCCTTCTTGAGATGATCTCTATCAACCTCTTTTGATTTCTCTTTTTTCTCTCTTTCTCTTGCTCTTTTTTTTCTCTCTTTTCTCTCTAGCTTTTTGGGATGAAATGAAGATAATGGCTAAGTGTGGGATTAGATGAATCCCCCACCAATTAACTAACCTCCCCCTACAGTTATATTAACTCATGTAGGGTTTAGGGAACCAAATGATTACTAAGGCCTTGTTTGGAAAAACTAATGAAATACAAGGGGACCAGGCCTTACTTCTTGTCTAGATAAGGTGAGTCATGGCTATGACTCACCATTTGGTCCCCTCCAATAGCCCATGCCCTGCCACTTCCTCCCCAAAGTACCCCTCCACTTGCTTTATTTCAAGCCTTGTCATCTTTTCATAATCCCACTTGGAATAAATATCAATTACTTTGCTTTGGTCTAAAGTCTTTAGGGTTTAACTCTAAGGCTTAAGCCATAGCTTAACCCTAGTTAAGCCGCACCAAAACCTAGGCTCAATGCTTGGCTCAACCCTTGGCTTAACCCAAGCCAAGTCATCCTGAACCCTAGCCAAGCCATTTCAAACCCTAGGCTTAACTTGGCTCGGTTACTTCGAAACTTAGTTTCGATTTCTAGTTGCTTTCCAGTAAGCCATTTTAACTATTTTAGTTAGCAAAATGTCCATTTTACCCATTCATAAAATCGATTAGGGTTTATATTTTTGAACTCGTTCGATTACCCAATTTCCTTCTAGTTAGGTTTCCTAACTCGTTACACAAGCAAAAACTGTGAAATTTCTTTTGTCAGTTTTATTGGAGATTACGTCTCCCATCCTCGAATAATTAATATCCCGTGATTCGAAAATTTGAAAATTCAAAAAACGAAAAACACATTTTTGGCGTTTTATGAATATTGTTTTAGCATTTTTCACGGAAAAATTTTATTTCGTCTATGAAACCTTCAACACATATACATAATCACATATCATATTTATTAGGTCAATAATCAATCTTTAATTACATATAATATAATATCATTTATAAAATCTCATTTTATTCCATAATAATCGAAAACCCTAATTACAAGGATCCGAAATATTTACAATCGTTACATTCTTCGCCACTTATAAAGTTTCCGTCCCCAGAATCGTAAAACAAATTTAAACAAATAAATGGGGATAATTCTTCCGCATCTTTTCTTCGAGTTCCCACATTGCTTCTTCGGCATTGTGGTTCCTCCATACTACCTATTGAGCTAAATCTATACTAGCAATTTACGTACAAGTATACACGGTCAATCAAGTAATAAAATAATAAGAGAGTTGTCGATCCCACGAGGAATAATCTAATAAATCAATTTATTAATCCAATACCTAACTTAAACTAACCAAATTCTATTTAAACAAAAGAGAATTGTTTTGATTATCACAAATAACTAATTGATGAAAGAAGTAATTATGAGTAATCTTATAGAAATAAATTTATCAAGATTACAATTTTCTCCGATGATGTTCCCTATTCATCTACTTCCCACTTAACCAATCAAATGTTGCAATTTGCTAACCAAGAATTCAAATGTATCTATCTAACTTATTCCAAGATTAGATAAGTGTCACCATTCTTAATTAAAACACTATTTTCCGATGTGAGTAACCAACAATGATGCTATAATTACCAATTCTTAACAAGTTCATGTGACAATTGGGTATATCTTTATCCCTCATGCAAATTGAATGATAATTCCTAAAATGAATTAATCTAACACATGTATCATATTTCACATTCAATCTAGAATTAATGTACCCATCTCATCTAGATCATTAGATTAGTTATTGGCCAGACAATTATTGAGTGAAAATCAAAATATAATAAACAATCTAGCAAATATTTGATAAAACTTAAATAGTCAATAGATTAATAAAATCTAATCATCGGGTTCCATTGCAATCTTGAAAATAGAGTTTATGAATAAAGAAAGAGATAACATCACATTATTCATTGTCAATTGAAAGTATAAGAGTCTAAAAGAAGGGTAAGAGAAAGAATCTGTCACACGGCTTCCGCTTAAATACTCCAGATCTTGATCTTTCGTCTTTTTTCTCTTCTCCAAAAAAATATGCTGAATATAATGCTCTGCCTCCTTTTTTCTCTTCCTAACCCTAGATATATTTGTTTTAATAACCTCCAACTTTTATATATATACTCCCCGTTCCTTAGGTCTCTCTTGGTAATTATCTGACGAACGGAATGGACTTAGCTAGCCAAACCCTCACAAATGTCAGGCGCCGCGGCCCATAGGTTCTGTCACTCCCTTGATTTTCCTTGCCTTGCTCGCCCAAATAAGTCTTCAATCATTTCCTTTAGCCCATCTTTTCCTCTTAAAATCTTTCCTAACATTCTTGGCTTCCACATAAGGCTAAATATTCACTATTTATTGTTCTTTCTCAATTCACGAACATTTCTACAATTCCTGCAATAAAATACTAAAATGCATTAAACTGAACCAAAAATACTTAAAAACTAGCAAAATAATTAAGTTAAAAGTACACAATTTATGGATATAAAATCCGCTCATCAAATACCCCCAAACTTAACCCTTTGCTTGTCCTCAAGCAAAACAACTAAAAACTAATCTACCAAACACAAGCAATGAAACAATGTTACTTGACATTTGGCCTCAAGACAATTTTTACCATACTAAGCTCTTAATTCAACTTATGCACAAGTCAACAGTTATCCCATATGATATGCATGCAACGACTTGCAACTCTCTACAAATGTTCGTGGACCCATACAGCTTACAATTGATAGAAGTTAGAAGAATTCACACACCCAACATTCCATAAGAATCTTAGATCCACCTTCGAAAACTTCCTGGCACATCAATTTCTACTAATGATGGTAACACATAAGTTCAGCGAATCAACGAAATATTTAAATACAAAACTCAGTAAGATTATTTTCTATGCTCATTCTTCCTAATGATTTTCTGCACACCATTTTTTTTCGATGAGTGCATTTTATGCTCCTTCTCATCCTCATCTTTATAGATTGGGTGCGTTTTACTCTCCATCTCAACCGTATATTTGTTTCAACAACAAGTAAGGAAGTTAAATATGGAAAAAAAAAATCTTACCTACAAAGTAATCCGCTTCTCCCCCAAACTTATGATATGCCTAAATTTAGTTCCAACTGACTATTCAATCACTTATTCTCAGGTCTCAACAAGATCACCATGGAAACATGATTGTATAAGTTCCTTCCAAATTTACAAATTCTTTCACAATTTTCTACCTATTCAACTTATGGAACACACGAACATAACCATATGCAAAGAACTTCAACTCATGTATAACCACAAACTAAATAAACTTGCATGCATTCCATTCAAGATACTATCACTGGCCATCAAGCAACATTATTAAATTACTAATGATTATTCAATCAAAATGCCTAACATGCAACTAACTAAAATTATCCCCCCAAACTTGAAACAAACATTGTCCTCAATATCATCTTGACTTGGTTCTGCTTCCTCTATTTTTTTAATAATACCGGGTCGGGTTCTTCTCCTACCCGTATCGAATAGAACATGCCGAGCCAAACCTTCTTCATGTAAAACCTGCTTGATTTAGATCGAGAAAATCGTGCGGTTTTATGAAACCATGTGCTATGGCTCGAATACAAATAAAAAGAATTAAATCACGAGGACTTCCCTGGGTTGCATCATGGTGGATTGGACGCGACTTCCTCTACCTCCGGATCATTCTGAACGCTTTGCCTAGATAAGGGTGGAGAATGCATGTCATTAAACCTTCCTTCCTCTAGCAATTGAGTCAGAATAAAGTTGGTTTCCCTTGTTTGGTCAAGATGCTCGTCCATTTTATGTAATAATTTGTCAACTCTACGCATCTGACGACGAGCTCCCTTATGAAATTTCTCAAGCTCCCCAATTTTAGTAAGTAACTAATCAATCAATTGAGCTGACGTCGGCAATTTCTGCACTAATCTTGGCTTTATAATGAATCCTGCTCCGGTGGGGTGAGAATCTGCTCCATTCCATATTCTAAAGTCCCTTATTAATTCAGTACTGATAGGTGCATGTGGAGATTAATGTTCCTCATCAAATCTAACTACCACTCCAGCCTTCATGCATAGCCCGTGAATCAACGATGGATGTGGCAATCCATCCACAAAGTCTTCTTTTATAGCTTGGCGAATGGAATTATAAATTACAAGGCCGACATCAATTTTCTTCCCTGTTACAATAGTATATAATAGAGACGCTCGGTCACTATTTAGTTCCTTGATTCTTGTGGATGGAAGCAGACGAGCACAGATGAAATAAAACAAGGCTAAGCCATATTGGCTCAATTCATTCGTGGAAATATATAATTCGTTGTTCAGATGCATGTCCCAAACTGCTATTGGTCTACACAAGCATTGAAGTGCCTTGCGCCACTGATTTCCACCAGCTCTATATTTCGAATGTTCCTCTCTAGCTAAATCATAAATGCGAAAATACGAATTGATTGTAGATGGCGTGAACGAAACTTTTCTACCGCGAACTTGCACTATGTCTGCCTCTGCTTCAATTGCGTTGGCGTAAAACTCAGTGACCACTTCCAATACTGGGGCACCTGGTTGTTGTGTGAAAGCTTTCCATTTATTGTACTTGATCATCGCAAACACAACACTATCATCTATGTCGTCGGGATAAAAGCCATGCTCCGGGATTCCTGTTGTGTTTTCCAATGATAGTTTGTAATAAATATATACTTCCCTACTAACAAACTTCTCTTTATTGTACTCTTCTGTGACGAAAAGGTTGATTGGAGAGTAACTGCCATTGTCATGCCTTTGTCATTTCCTTGCCATTATTAATGTAGCACAACTGAAAGTATGTAACTGGCGAATTAATTGCATCGTGATTCTGGAGACAGAATCCTTTTAAGGAGGGAAGGATGTAACGAATGCGATTTTTGTGAATAAATAAAAATATTTATTGTGTTATATAAATATTTTTGTCAATTTATTTATTGAGTAAAATAAATAATTTATAAAGTTATTGTGAAATAGTTCATGTTAAGTGTAATTATGTTAAATGTTATTTAGTTGTGATTTGATATGATTATTCTAATTTAATATAATAATTAAATTAGATTATTAAATGATTTATTTGAATAAGGGATTTATTTGAATAAGATAATTGATATTGTTATTGGTCGAATAGAAATTATTGATTAAGTTAGTAAGGTTTAATTGAATTTATTTAATAATAAGTTTAATTAAATTAGAAGTGTGACAATTAAAAGTATATAGTATAATGGATGATTAAAATAAATGAGAAATGGTTTTATTTTAGATAAACCAAACAAGGCCTTGTGACCCTTGGTTGGTAAAAATAGATTATTTTGCAATTGAGTTTGCCAAACAAGGCCTAACTCTTGGTTTCTACAACTGACTGATTAAAAGCTAAGTTACGTTAAAAAAAATAAAGGCTATCAGTTGTTTTTTCTAAGCTCAAAGAAGGAAGAACAGAGTTTTAACAAAGAAAGAATAGAGAGATATTGAGAGATGAGTTTGGAGATTGGAGAGAAGAGTTCTAAAATCAAAGGAGGATTTCTAAGTGATTTTCATCATCCAGCCAAAGTTTAAGAAGGAATTGAAGGTATAATTCTTGTTAGTTTTGTTAAAAGTTCTTCACTGTATTTTATTATTTTATTTCTCTGTATAAAATTTATTGGCTCAAAATATGAATTACTTGATGTAATTGATAGTAAGCATGTGTTAGGTGATTATATGATGTTTATAAACTAATTTGAAAGAGTTAATTCATGAAAGTATGCTTTAAAATTTAGTTTTTGGTTTTATAGAGTTTACTTTCATGTATGGCATATATGTATGAAAATTGATACTCAAAGTGATTATTAATCGGTAAATTGACGCTTGATTATGATAATATGATGAAAAACGAAAAGAATGTAAGTGGAATGGATTAAAATGGTTTAGAGATGAATTTACAGTGGTTGATTTCATTTAAATGGCTAAAACATGAATATTTTGTTTAAACAGAGAATTTTGGGTTCTAATTGGGTGATTATGTATATTATAATGGTTAGAATGTTTAGAAACATGTTGGGTAATTGTTTTATAACATGATTGATGTCTGGGTATGTTTAATCTATGTGTTGGATGGTAGAATTTGGAAAATTTGGCCTAGAATATCACTGGTTCGCGAACTGTAGGAGATGACTGCCGAGTCTACCGCCCCGGCAGTAGAAATGTACTGGAGTTCTCTCCCCGGCGGTAAAAATGACTTAGTTCTCTTGCCCAGGCGGGAGCTCGCCCCGACGAGAGTTTGTGAAGGAATTCGCCACCCCAGCGGTGGAATAGTAACTAAAAATTTTTATTTTATTTATTTTTTTTATTTTTTTTTATTTTGCTATGTTGTCGTGTACATGATTAAAACTTAGATTAAAGTATTTAATAATAAATAAGATAATACAATGGGTGGTAAGCAAATATTTAATGAATATCAAATGACATTTGATATACTAAATGGAATAAGAACAAATTCTAAAGTGCATATAATTCTGTAACTAATTATTGTTACCGTTTTATAATTAAAATGTATAGGTTGATTAAAGAACGTGAATTTAAATCTGTAATCTACGTGCGAGGCAAGTTTTTTCCTCCCTTAATCTTGTTATTTCATTTAATGCAAGTTTACTTTCATTGAGCAAGTTTGTTAACCTTAGCTTATCGTTATTCAAGCAAGGTTGTTACCATGTTAGGTGCTTAAGCTTTATTCCAGTCATTTGTTATTCGATCATTGATTGTTATTCAAATTCCAAACATAATTTCTATTGTACGAACTTTATTGATGAATCAAATGCTTTAGTGACTAGCAAACCCTTATTGATTCAGCTAGTCCTTAGTTGATGAGCGTTCTAAAGACTTAGAATATTTTAAAATTGTTCCAAACCAAGTTGCTTTTGGTACGGATTCTGATGCTAAACTGAGATGAACAACCCTAACATAGGGGATTAATTACGCAACAGCGTTAAAATGTTTGTGCACAATACATTATACAAAGGGCTGATCCCCTTGAGTACGAGATGGATGGTCCATAGTCTTTAAGACTGTTAAAGGTTACGGTAGAAATACTTGTTAACCTAGGACATAGTTCGAGGTCTTATGACCCTCGGATATAATTCTAAAGCTTGAATTCTATATTTAATTTTTGAGCCAAGCGTTTTATTAATCTTTTATATCTCGATTAGTTATTGATTGAATTCAGGAAAAACCACAATTCCTCAGTTGAAATGTATTTCATTGATTATTAAATTGTTATTGTTGTCATACTTATGGGCAATTGTTTGCTCACTCTTGCATTGAACATTGCAGCTAAGACAGAAAAGTCGGACGAGCCGTCCACGAGTAAGGGCAAGGGCAAGGGCAAGATGCAGAAATAGCTAAAGACTTGTTATTTATTTGATGTTTTATTGTAAAAAGACTTATTTAATTTTATGTTTTAATTCCGCATTGATGTAATAAAGGTTAGATAACCTGGGATTTGTTTGATTAAGAGATTAGAGATGTAACCCCTTTTGTGGGAAGATTATTCATTTAACTTAATTTAAATTGTCCTTTATTATGGGTAGCTAGATATGAATGAATGGTATAGTGAACACCAAATCTGTGGGATTGTAGTACTCGGATTTGGGGGTGTCACAGGTTGGTATCAGAGCTGTAGGTTATGAACCTCTAGGTGGGGAAAACCTTAGGATAGTAGCCTTTTGGAAAATGGAGAATATAGTGGTGATAAACTCTTATCGAGTTCTATGGAATGGATTACGGAAATTCATAAAAGACAATAAAATGATTACGTTTTATGTGCTTACTTGATAACAAACTTATGTGCTCGCGAGTAATATCGAGCAGTAATTAAAACTTAAAATTTTGATGGCAGGATGTCTGATATAGGAGGATCCAGTCATGCTAGGGAGGAGGAGCCCCGGGATATTCATGTAGTTCGGGAGCAGCTAGTGCAGAGGGAGCCATCCCCATTGATCACAGTTGTAGGTCCCGAGTACGAGCCTGAGACTGATCCTGAGGAGGATCCGGAGGAGATTGAGGAGGAGGAAGAAGACCCTGAGGAGATACCATTATCTTCTTTAGGTGTTCAGATGTATGAGCAGGTGTATGACCACAACATAGAGTTGCAGGGTAGAGTGGAGGAGTTGGAGGAGCAGGTGGCAGATCGTCAGACTACTATAGAGCAGAAGAAGAATGAGATTGAGGAGGTTGATATACGTCTTGGGGACATGGAGTGGAAGCTGGTTCAGGAAGAGAGCCAAAAGAAGGAGTTAGAAGATCAAGTTATGGAATGTCAAGCCGCTTTAGAGCAGAAGGGTGTCTTGTAGATGTCGAGCAGAGACTAGCTCAGTCTGAGTACCGACGAGGTCTGTTATTGGCTAGAAATGAAATTGTACGAGATGAATTGAAAAAGGAGACAGCTAAGCGGGCTAGAGCTGAAGACGCGTGGTTGAGGGAGGCTAATCGCGCTGATCGTGTTGAATGTGAGGTGCGGTCAAAGAAGGCCACGATTGATGAGATGGAGTATATTTTTCACACCACAATCGATAGAGCCCAGGATCGAGTTCATCGTCATCTAGTGCAGTTCGATGATCAACCCCGGTATATGATGGATCGAAGGATGGTGACTCGTATTATTGAGCAAGAATGTGAGGAAGCTGTTCGCCGTGGAATGTCATCGTAGATTATGTTTAGATATGCTAGTATGAAAATCTATGAAGTTAATAAGTTATAAATCTCAGTTTTGTATAATGGGATAGAATAATGATGTAATCCTGGAATTTTATGATTTCAGGATAGATGATATAAGCAACTATGATGCTATCTATGTTATGTCTTAAAGCAGTAAATGAATAAAATGCAAAAATTTATCAGATGTGCTATGTGTTAAGTGTTGTTTATAAATGTTTAAGTTAAGACTTAAATGTTTAAGTAATTGAGCAATAATCTAATAATGCGAATTCTTGACAGTAAGATGCCGCCAAGAGGACAAACCCGTCAACAGACCCCTAAGGGATCCACCAATAACAATGAAGAAGCCAACGCTAATCCAATGCAGCAGTTGGTAAACTTGCTAACGGGAGCATTTGCGAATCAACCCCAAGCTCAGGCCAGGACTTTCAAACACTTCAAGGCTGTGGGACCCCCAGAATTTTAAGGGTCTACGAATCTGATTGAAGCACAAACTTGGGTCACGGAGATGGAGAAAGTGTTTGACGTCGCTAGGGTCAACGAGGACCAGAAGACTGCATTTGCAACATTTATGCTCAAATCAAAAGCAAGTTACTGGTGGCTAGCTAACAAAACTCGAGGTGGTCAGGGGATAATAGTGTGGGAACGATTTAAGGAGATGTTTTTCGAGACTTATTTTCTGGCAAGTGCACAGAATCAGATGGAGGTGTAATTTCTGGAGTTGAAGCAAGGTACCATGACGGTGGCTGAGTATGCTGCAAGATTTAACGAGTTGGCGAGGTTTGCACCATATCAAGTTAATACGGATGAGCGAAAGGCTAGAAGGTTTGAGCAAGGACTGAAGCCCTGGCTGTATAGCCGAGTTTTGATGTTTCAACTGAATTCATTTGCGGCAGTATTAGAAAAGGCGATTATCACTGAAGGGGGGAGTGATGCTCTATCTAAATACAATCAAGAGCAGAAGAAAAAGAAGAGTGAGAATGATAATAAGGCAAGTGGTAGCCATGGTGGCAGCAATCAAAAGAGAAAGTGGAGTGATAGTAACTCTGGTGGCGTTCAGCTGGGAAATCAGAAAAAGAAGGTGGAGGCATGCAGTACTTGTGGAAAGAATCATGTGGGTGTTTGTTTGAAGGGTAAGAGGGTATGCTTTAACTGCGGACAGGAGGGTCATATCGCACCAAATTGTCCTAGTCCGAAGAAGGGCGCATGTTTTATTTGCGGGTCGAATGATCACTTTGCTCGAGATTGCCCTAAGAAAGCTATAGGTAGTGTGTAATGTCCGAGAATTTTTAAACATTGTATTGATTTATTTTAATATATGAAATTCATTTTATTTAATGAATTTAATTGGACCCATGTAGGTATTATTAATTAATTATCTAAATATATGGTCCAATAATTTTCTCGCATTAAAGGGACTCATTAAAAGTTGAATAATTGGTGAGTTAACCCTAAGAATTTAATTGCAAGAAAATTTGGAAAGAAGATTAATAAATAAATTCTTTTAAATAAAGAATTATGGTTAAAAATAAATATCTGAAATAAGTAATTAATTAGTAGTTATTTAATTTAAAATATTAGAATTGCATAGTGGTTAATTTAATTTGGGCCGATTTTCTTGGCCCATTGCTTTTATTTAGTTCTAATTTGAGCCCAAATCTTCTTTTCAATTTAATTCCTATTGGACCGCGTCCTATTTATTCAGTCGGCCCAACCCAAACTCTATATTAATTAAAAAGTGGGCTGAGCCTATTCCTTAATTCTTTTACCAGCCGGCTTATGGCATAGCAATCGGGTCGATCCATCCCAGATTAATTTGGGGAAAACCGGTAAAAGCCAAATTGGGGATAATAGAACAAATGAGATTCAACTCTCAAATCAGACAACGAAACAAGCCTAGGGTTCCAATCACACCAGATAGAAACGGGAGGAAAGGGAGAGGTTAAGCCGAGCTAGAGGGGAACCCATCAGCCTAGAACCCTCCATCAATCCATCAATCAGAAAGGGACAGGAAGGAGGCGTCGCCAAGCATGCGCCGACGACAGCTCGAACCAAACGGACGGCGTGAAGATCGACCGACGAACTGTTCAACGTTCAAGGCAGTTAATTGAAGCGACCGAGCGCTTCGTCGGTGGACCAAGGGTTCCCGAAAATCAGGGAGTCGACCAGCGACGTGACCATGGCAGCGCAAGGCTCGAGGGCGACCGTACCAGTGCATCGGATGGGGTGATGTGGACCATCAGGTGTGCCTCCTTCCTACCGACGGTCCTTGGAAAATCGATTAGGGTAATACCCAATTGATTTGGGTAATTTTCCTTCTATAAATTGAACCCCCATCCCCTAAACCATAGCTGCCGATCCCTTGTTCTTGTGAGTCTCAGATTAGAAAAATATATTTATAAATTAGGGTTCGAAATCTCAGAGAGGGAAATTTATTAGTGAATGACCGACTGGGTTGTGTACTGTGGGAGAAGAAGGAGGACGGCGGTTCGGTCGGACACAAGGTATTACCATGGGTTGTTAAACCACTGTGAAAGTTTTATATTAGGTTTTGTGTAAATTTCTTCTTCTGTACTAGGATTTGTATTGTTGACTGTGATGGTTTGTATCAATGTATGGATTTGTATTTGCCTTCTGTGTTGGTTCATTATGATCAAGAAAATCTGGATATTAGTTTGTGATTACTGAGTTAGATTGTTTTATTGGGGTTTATAAGTCTGCTAATGTATTGGGTTGGTTTATTTTGAGTTGGGAAATCTGGGATTTGGTTGTTTTGTATAGGACTGTGTTGTTGCACTATGTCAAGTTTATGTTGACTGGGAATCTGTTGAACCTTAAAGGTTCTGGCCTTCGAGTGTGTGTTGTATATAGGCTACTATCAATTTTTGAAATGCCCATTAGGTGTTCGAATTTATGCCTAAATCAGGTTTTGGTTTTCTGTTGATACAATGATGTTAGGGAGTTACTGAGTGGAACTCAATATGATTAAATGCAGATTTTTGCTAAACTTACTGTCAATAATCAAACCTTTGTTTCGTTGGGTTAACTGCTCTATCAATATCAGTGTTGGGTACTAATTTTGTTAGTTTAAAAAGAAATTTAACAGGGGTTGTTATATCAATTGGCTATACTATTGGTTTTGGGAAGGAAAGAATAAACATATGATTCCAATAATATTATGTAGTAATTGTATTAATTTGGTTGTGCAATTCAGTAGAGTTAACTATTAATCAAATGATTAATGATGGCTCAATTATTGATTAATTAACTTAAGTTAATAATGCATTTGCAAACTAATTAGTATTATGTTAATAAATAAAATTAATAAAGTAATTATTTATTATTAATAGATAATAAATAAAGATAATAAATATTTAATTATTATTTGATTAATATTAAATAACAATTAAATATGAATAAATTAGTAAATTAACTATTTATTAATTATGCGTTAATAAATAATAAAGATAATAAATATTTAATTATTATTTAATAATAATTAAGTATGAATAAGTTAATAAAATAAGTATTTATTATTAAGTAATAAATGAAGATATTAAATATTTGATTGTTATTAATGATTTAATGTGAGTAAAGTAAATTATTTATTATTTCTCATTTAATAATAAATAAAGATAATAAGAACTTAGTTCTTATTAACAATTAAGTATGGGTAGAGTGATACATTAATTTTCTAGTTAATGTTAAATAAGGGAAATAATTTCGTAAATTCTCTTGAAAGTGAATAATAGCTAAGTGTGAATGGAAATTAAATAACCTATTTATTTGTTGACACTGTTAGCTAGTGATACATTAATCAATTTGTTAGTTAGTCTTGTAAATAATGAATAGAGATTTAATCAAATAGAATAGTCGTTAAATTGGATACCAATGTGTCATAATGCACTAACAAGATTATTATTTAGTGTTGTAAATAATAACTTGGGTTACAAAATATTGTTAAGTTGAATATCCAATAAGCATGATTAGTTATTGAGATAATAACTAAAGATCATTAAGTAATTTCTGATTAGCACAATATTGAATAGTAATTTAATGTTAAAAGAGTTAACAAGGAAATGCGAAGTGTTTATTTTGATAAATAAATAGCATGAGTGAGTGTATCGATATACAGTATGCAATGCTAATGGATAAACCGACTTTATCAACTGATAGGTTATCCAAGGTCAATTAATTAAAGCTAAAATTTATATGTAGCTGAGCAAACAGGCAAGTTCCCTAACTTCATTCTTTCAGTATATTGAATGCAAGTTCTATCTTACTCAACTTTTATATTGAGCAATATTTCTAAACCTCATGCATTATTTTTAATTCGTGCGAAAGGTATATATTATTGCAAGTTATTCTTTAAGCTTGAATCTTATCTCCAAGCATGTCTTAAGTGGTCTAATTACTTTTAAAATTATTCCACATCTATGTATTCATTGGCATTCACACTTGTGCATTTGAATTCGTATAATTATTTAAGTTCTGAAATTCACGAACTATTCATGATTAAGTCTGAACCCTTGTCTCGGTCAGGCACGTATGTAAGAATTTATAAAAGCTATCCGAACCAATCAATGGTAAAGATTCTTAGACTGAATGAACACCCCTTTTATTATAGGGGAGTACCCCAGGTACCGTATATAAGGTACAACTAGCGAAATTAAATGTTATGCATATACATAGCGTACGCGAGGCTGATCCCCTCAAGTACTTATTCTGTAGCCAGTAACCAGAGGGTCAACTAGCTATTGACTCCTTTGGAAGTTATTGTTCAAAGTCTACTTGACTATCTCTTGTTCTAAAAGCAATTAATGTTCTTGCTTCTGATAATTGTTGAATTCTCTTTCTATATTCCCTTCATCGTGATATATCCTTATTGTTGTACTTTAAACTTGCTGAGCAAACTCGTTGCTTATCCTTGCTATATCATGACTTCATTGCAACTAAACCCGAGACGTCAGGGAAGAACAAAGGGAAGGAAAAGATGAAGTAATAGACTTCATGTAGCAGATTTTAAATTTACGTGTAGTTAATTACTGTTAATGTAATTTAAACCCTGACTTTTATTTAGGGTATGGATTTATGTAAGTGTTTAAGGTTTTTGTATTCTGGGACTAGTAACACCTTTGTAATGAACAACGTATGTTTATTATATTCCGCATTTTAGTTACCATATGTTGTTAGAGGTGAATGTTTGTATTGGATCGTGATGACCGGATCCAGGTATTTGGAGACCCGAATTTGGGGGCGTCACATAGTGCAAGTGGAGGAAAGGGAAGCGGTGGTGGAGGAAATTTGACTATCACTGGACCGACGCCATCTAATCGACCTACTGCTCGAACATTCAACATGACGGTGCAGGATGTTGTGCAGTCAAAGGATGTAGTGTCAGATATCATTCCAGTCAATAGTGTAAATGCTTACGTATTATTTGATTCGGGTGCTACTTGTTCATTTATATCCGATGATTTTTCTAGGAAATTAGAGTTACCTCAGGAAGAGTTAGATTATCCTATGAATATAGAAATTGCGAATAGGGAAGTGATTCCTGTTAAGTTTATCTACAAGAACTGTCAGATAGTCCTATGAATATAGAAATTGTTTGACGGTGATGCAGGCCAGGAAGATGTGGAGACAAGGGTGTGTAGGATATCTATCCTACATAGTCGATACACGAAAGATGATTGCAAAGCTGGAGGAGATACCGGTAGTTAAGGATTTTGCGGATGTGTTTCCTGATGATTTACCGGGATTACCGCCATATAGGGAAATTGAATTTATAATTGATCTAGCACCGAGTACAACCCCTATATCAAAAGCCCCGTACCGAATGACTCCGGTAGAAATGAAGGAGTTGATGGTGCAATTGCAAGAGCTGCTGGATAAAAAGTATATTCAACCGAGCGTTTCGCCGTGGGGAGCGCCGGTGTTATTCATCAAGAAGAAGGACGGATCAATGCCTCTTTGCATTGATTATAGAGAGTTGAACAAGGTCACGATTAAAAACAAGTATCCGTTGCCAAGGATCGATGACCTGTTTGACCAACTGAAGGGAGCGAGATATTTTTCAAAGATAGATCTGCGAAGTGGGTACCATCAGTTAAAGGTGAGAAAGGAAGACATACCAAAGACGGCGTTTCGAACTAGATATAGTCACTATGAGTTTTTGGTTTTGTCATTTGGTTTAATAAACGCACATGCAGCATTTATGGATTTAATGAATAGAGTGTTTAAACCATTTTTGGATAAATTCGTAGTGGTATTCATAGACGATATTTTGGTATATTCCAAAACTCAGGAAGAACACGTGGAACACTTGAGGGTGACATTGGAGGTGTTAAGGAAAGAGAAATTGTATGCAAAATTTTCAAAGTGCGAATTTTGGTTGGAACGTGTGCAATTTATTGGGCATGCAATTGATAAGGACGGAATATCGGTGGATCCATCAAAAGTTAAAGTTGTGGTGAACTGGGATCAGCCGAAGACACTGTCAGAAGTGAGGAGTTTCCTAGGTTTGGCAGGTTATTATAGGCGTTTTATTCAAGATTTCTCTAGGATCGCCACTCCGTTGACGAATTTGACAAGAAAATCAGTGAAGTTCGTTTGGACGAAGAAGTGTGAAGAGAGTTTCCAAGAATTAAAGAAGAGATTAAGTACGACACCTGTATTGTCTTTGCCATATGACACAGGGAATTTTGTGGTGTATAGTGACGCATCGCATAAAGGACTTGGTTGTGTGTTTATGCAAAACGGTAAGGTTATTGCATATGCATTGCGCCAATTAAATGACTATGAAAAAGGGTATCCGACCCATGATTCGGAGTTAGCAGCCGTGGTATTTGCTTTGAAAATTTGGAGGCACTATCTCTATGGGGAGAAGTGTCAGATATACACAGACCATAAAAGTCTGAAATATATTTTCACACAGAAGGATTTGAATATGCGTCAGAAGAGGTGGTTGGAGCTTATCAAGGATTATGACTGTGAGATTCTTTATCATCCGGGTAAAAGCTAACGTGTTTGCCGATGCTTTGAGCAGGAAGGGTCGGGAAAAGTAGTTTTTGTTAACTGCTCAGGAGAATCTCATAGAGGAAATGGCAAAGTTAGAGTTAAAGGTGAAGTGTCTGGCAGAGCCGAATGAAAAATTATTCCAGATGGAAACCTAACCAACTTTGGTGGATAGAGTGAAGGAAGCGCAACTCTAAGATGAGGAGTGTATTAGTATACGGAAAAGAGTGCTCGAAGGTGAGGAGCTTAAATATAAAATTGATACTGAAGGGTTGCTTAGATTTGAAGGAAGAATCTGGGTTCCGTCAGTGCTGGAGATTAGAGAGGAGATTTTGAACGAAGCTCATAGTTCAAAATTTTCGATTCACCTGGGAAGTACAAAGATGTACCAGGATCTTCGCCAACATTTCTGGTGGCCAAACATGAAAAGGGAAGTTGCTGAGTGTGTCGCGAAGTGCTTAACTTGTTAGAAAGTCAAAGTAGAACATCAGAGACCAATTGGTTTGCTACAGCCCTTGGAGATACCAGAATGGAAGTGGGAACATATCACAATGGACTTTGTGGTAGGGCTTCCAACTACTCAGAAGGGTTATGATGCAATATGGGTTATGGTGGACCGACTAACGAAATCAGCGCATTTCTTGCCAATCAAAATCAGATTCACTTTGGATCAACTGGCGAAGTTATATGTCAAGGAGATTATCAAAATTTTGGAGGAGTTTGCACGCTTGTTTGGGGACACAGTTCAGAATGAGTACTGCGTATCATCCTAAAATCGATGGTCAGAGTGAAAGAACAATTCAAACGTTGGAGGATATGTTAAGGGTGTGCGTCATGGATTTTAAAGGCAACTGGGATGATCATTTCCCTCTGGTCGAGTTTGATTATAACAATAGTCATCACGCAAGTATCGGCATGCCGCCCTACGAAGAATTGTACGGAAGGAAGTGCAAAACTCCGTTATGTTGGGATGAGGTTGGTGAACGTCGACTATTGGGACCCGAGCTGGTACAACAAACTGCTAAAATCGTCAAGGTGATAAGAGCCAGACTGTTAGCTGCTCAAGACAGATAGAAGAAATATGTAGATAAGCACCGGCAGAATAGAGAATTTGACGTCGACAGTTTTGTGTTTCTCAAAGTATCTCCCTGGAAAGGAAAAATCAGATTTGGTAAAACGAGTAGGTGAGGTAACTTATGAGGTAGCTTTACCTCCTGAGTTAGACCACATTCACAATGTCTTTCATATATCGGTGCTACGACCATATAAGCCCGATTATAAACATGTAATAGAATATGAACCAATACAATTTGCGAAAGATTTGTCCTACGAAGAGGTTCCTGTGCAGATAATTAACAGGAAAGTGCAGGTTCTCAAAAATAAAGTGATACCTTCTGTTAAGGTAATCTGGAGGAACCACAATGCTGAAGAAGCTACGTGGGAACTCAAAGAGAAAATGATGCAAAGTTATCCTCAATTATTTGTTTAATCCTTGTATCGCGATTCTAAGGACAGAATCCTTGTAAGGAGGGGAGAATGTAACGGACGAATTAATTGTGTTGTGATTCTGGGACAGAATCCTTTTAAGGAGGGAAGGATGTAACGAATGCGAGTTTTGTGAATAAATAAAAATATTTATTGTGTTATATAAATATTTTTGTTAATTTATTTATTGAGTAAAATAAATAATTTATAAAGTTATTGTGGAATAGTTCATGTTAAGTGTAATTATGTTAAATGTTATTTGTATGTGATTTGATATGATTATTCTAATTTAATTTAATAATTAAATTAGATTATTAAATGATTTATTTGAATAAGGGATTTATTTGAATAAGATAATTGATATTGTTATTGGTCAAATGGAAATTATTAATTAAGTTAGTAAGGTTTAATTGAATTTATTTAATAATAAGTTTAATTAAATTAGAAGTGTGACAATTAAAAGTATATAGTATAATAAATTATTAAAATAAATGAGAAAGGGTTTTATTTTAGTTAAACCAAACAAGGCCTTGTGACCCTTGGTTGGTAAAAATGGATTATTTTGCATTTGAGTTTGCCAAACAAGGCCTAACTCTTGGTTTCTACAACTGACTGATTAAAAGCTAAGTTACGTTTAAAAAAAATAAAGGCTATCAGTTGTTTTTTCTAAGCTCAAAGAAGGAAGAACAGAGTTTTAACAAAGAAAGAATAGAGAGATATTGAGAGAGGAGTTTGGAGATTGGAGAGAAGAGTTCTAAAATCAAAGGAGGATTTCTAAGTGATTTTCATCATCTAGCTAAAGTTCAAGAAGGAATTGAAGGTATAATTCTTGTTAGTTTTGTTAAAAGTTCTTCACTGTATTTTATTATTTTATTTCTCTGTATAAAATTTATTGGCTCAAAATATGAATTACTTGATGTAATTGATAGTAAGCATGTGTTAGGTGATTATATGATGTTTATAAACTAATTTGAAAGAGTTAATTCATGAAAGTATGCTTTAAAATTGAGTTTTTGGTTTTACAGAGTTTTACTTTCATGTATGGCATGTATGTATGAAAATTGATACTCAAAATGATTATTAATCGGTAAATTGACGCTTGATTATGATAATATGACGAAAAACGAAAAGAATGTAAGTGGAATGGATTAAAATGGTTCAGAGATGAATTTACAGTGGTTGATTTTATTTAAATGGCTAAAACATGAATATTTTGTTTAAACAGAGAATTTTGGGTTCTAATTGGGTGATTATGTGTATTATAATGGTTAGAATGTTTAGAAACATGTTGGGTAATTGTTTTATAACATGTTTGATGTCTGGGTATGTTTAATCTATGTGTTGAATGGTAGAATTTGGAAAATTTGGCCTAGAATGTCATTGGTTCGCGAACTGTAGGAGATGACTGCCGAGTCTACCGCCCCGGCGGTAGAAATGTACTGGAGTTCTCGCCCCGGCGGTAAAAATGACTTAGTTCTCTCGCCCCGGCGGGAGCTCGCCCCGGCGGGAGCTCGCCCCGGCGAGAGTTTGTGAAGGAATTCGCCGCCCCGGCGGTGGAACAGTAACTGCAAATTTTTATTTATTTAAAATTTTTTTTTTATTTATTTTGCTATGTTGCCGTGTACATGATTAAAACTTAGATTAAAACTTAGATTAAAGTATTTAATAATAAATAAGATAATACAATGGGTGGTAAGCAAATATTTAATGAATATCAAATGACATTTGATATACTAAATGGAATAAGAACAAATTCTAAAGTGCATATAATTTTGTAACTAATTATTGTTACCGTTTTATAATTAAAATGTATAGGTTGATTAAAGAACGTGAATTTAAATCTATAATCTACGTGCGAGGCAAGTTTTTTCCTCCCTTAATCTTGTTATTTCATTTAAAGCAAGTTTACTTTCATTGAGCAAGTTTGTTAACCTTAGCTTATCGTTATTCAAGCAAGGTTGTTACCATGTTAGTTGCTTAAGCTTTATTCCAGTCATTTGTTATTCGATCATTGATTGTTATTTAAATTCCGAACATAATTTCTATTGTACGAACTTTATTGATGAATAAAATGCTTTAGTGACTAGCAAACCCTTATTGATTCAGTTAGTCCTTAGTTGATGAGCGTTCTAAAGACTTATAATATTTTAAAATTGTTCCAAACCAAGTTGCTTTTGGTACGGATTCTGATGCTAAACTGAGATGAACAACCCTAATATAGGGGATTAATTACGCAACAACGTTAAAATGTTTGTGCACAATACATTGTACAAAGGGCTGATCCCCTTGAGTACGAGATGGATGGTCCATAGTCTTTAAGACTGTTAAAGGTTACGGTAGAAATACTTGTTAACCTAGGACATAGTTTGAGGTCTTATGACCCTCAGATACAATTCTAAAGCTTGAATTCTATATTCAATTTTTGAGCCAAGCGTTCTATTAATCTTTTATATCTCGATTAGTTATTGATTGAATTCAGGAAAAACCACAATTCCTCAGTTGAAATCTATTTCATCGATTATTAAATTGTTATTGTTGTCATACTTGTGGGCAATTGTTTGCTCACTCTTGCATTGAACATTGCAGCTAAGACAGAAAAGTCGGACGAGCCGTCCACGAGTAAGGGCAAGGGCAAGGGCAAAATGCAGAAATAGCTAAAGACTTGTTATTTATTTGATGTTTTATTGTAAAAAGACTTATTTAATTTTATGTTTTAATTCCCCATTGATGTAATAAAGGTTAGATAACCTGGGATTTGTTTGATTAAGAGATTAGAGATGTAACCCCTTTTGTGGGAAGATTTTTCATTTAACTTAATTTAAATTGTCCTTTATTATGGGTAGCTAGATATGAATGAATGGTATAGTGAACACCAAATCTGTGGGATTGTAGTACTCGGATTTGGGGTGTCACAAAGTATCCCGCTGCACAAGTCAATTTCTTCTTACAACAGGGTGCTCTTAAGATCTGATGTTGCAATTATATTTAACCCTGTTTTTATAACTAAAACTCAAAGTTAGAAATTGACTTGCAAAAGGAAAGAAGAAAGTAGAGTTTGGATTGAATTAAACTATAAAAAATTTCCTTTCCAATTAAGAATACAAAACGCGAGCATTCTGAATTCTGCACAAGAGCTTCGGCGCTCGATGTATGAGCCGCGACGCATGAAGCTGGCCGCGGCGCTTAAATCTGAAAGCCGCGGCGCACAATCTTTGTCCAGCTGCTCCGTTTTTCCCTTCTTGTTCCATCTTGCTTATTTCTTATATTCAAGTTATAGACCTACAAAATCCTGAAAAAAATGACTTTGACTCAAAAATAATATATATATATATATATATATTTGTTTTTCAAAAAAAACTTATAAAAGAATAAATTGCTTATAACGTAAAAATTATTGGGTTGCCTCCAAATCAGCGCTTAATTTATAGTCTCAGCCCGACTACTTCCCTTTTTAAATTGGGTTAGTTAATGCAATGGAGATCCTTTGTTGATCGACATCTCCTCCATAATAGTGTTTGAGTCGCTGACCGTTGACTATGAATGTTTTATCAGATTGGAGTGTCGCAACTTCTACCGCTCTATGTGAAAATACTTTCTTGATGATAAATGGTCCCGACCATCTGGACTTTATCTTTCCTAGAAAAAGTTTAAGCCTTGAATTAAATAAAAGAACTACTTGCCTTGGCTTGAACTTTCTCTCTATTATTTTCTTATCATGCCAACGTTTGTTCTTTTCTTTATAGAGTTTCGCATTCTCATAAGCATGAAGGCGAAATTCATCCATCTCATTCAATTAGAATAATCTCTTTTCTCCTGCTGCTTGTAAATCAAAATTTAACTTTTTAATGGCCCAGTATGCTTTATGCTCAAGCTCCACTGGCAAATGGCAGGCCTTTCTGAATACCAGTCTGTAAGGTGACATCCCAATTGGAGTTTTATACGCCGTCCTATATGCCCATAAAGCATCATCGAGTTTCAAAGACCAATCTTTTCTATTGGGATTAACAATTTTTTCCAAGATTCTTTTCACCTCTCTATTTGAAATCTCAGCTTGCCCGCTTGTTTGTGGATGATAAGCCGTAGCAATTTTGTGCGATACTCCGTATCGAGAAAGAAGAGCGGCAAACGATTTGTTATAAAAATGCATACCTTCATCACTGATAATTGCCCGTGGTGTACCAAATCTTGTAAAAATATTTTTTCGGAGAAAGTTCAATACGACCTTTGCATCATTTGTTGGCAATGCAGTAGCTTCAACCCATTTAGACACGTAATTCACTGCTACTAGTATGTACTGCTTATTTAGAGATACTAGAAATGGGTCCATAAAATCTATTCCCCATACATCAAATACTTCTACCTCAAGGATGGTGTTCAGAGGCATTTCATGACGCTTAGAAATATTACCAACACGCTGGCATCTATCGCATTTGGCCACAAAACTATGTGAATCTTTGAAGAGAGCAGGGCAGTAAAACCCTGATTGAAGTATCTTTGCAGCTGTTCGTTCACCCCCATAGTGCCCTCCATAAACTGACAGTGACATTTTTGTAAAATGTCTTCAGTTTCTTCTTGTGGAATACACCTTCTCAACATTCTATCTGGACATGCTTTAAAAACGAAGGGTTCATCCCATAAATAGTTTTTTACATCATGTAAAAACTTCTTCCGTTATTGATAACTCAGATTTGGAGGGAGTACATGACTAACTATGTAATTAACATAATTTGTATACCATGGTAATTCTTTTGTTACTGCAAACAACTGCTCATCAGGAAAGGATTCATTAATATCAATATTATCTCTACTTTGAATTTCAAGATGTTCAATTCTAGAAAGATGATCTGCAACTTGATTTTTTGTACCCTTTCTATCCCGAATTTCTAGATCGAACTCTTGAAGCAAGAGAACCCACCTTATCAATCGTGGTTATGCACCTTTCTTTGAGATCAGGTATTTGATAGCTGCATGATCAGTAATACAATTACTTTTGTTCCAACTATATAAGCTCTGAACTTATCAAATGCATATACGATTGCCAATAGCTCCTTTTCCGTGATTGTGTAATTTAATTATGCTTCTGACAATATTTTGCTTGTATAGTAGATAGTCTGGAACATCTTCTCTTTTCTTTGACCCAATACTGCACCAATTGTGTAGTCACTGGTGTCGCACATCAATTTAAATGGTTTATTCCAATCTGGTGCAACAATCATTAAGGTGGAAATTAACTTCTTCTTTAATAACTCAATAGCCTCAAGACATGCCTTTTCAAAGATGAAAGGAACATCTTTTTCTAACAAACTACGCAACGGTTTAGAGAATTTAGAGAAATCCTTGATAAAGCGCCGATAAAATCCAGCATGTCCAAGAAAACTTCTAATTCCCTTAACACTTGTTGGTGGTGGAAGATTCTCTATAGTCTCAATCTTTGCTCTGTCTACCTCAAGACCTTTAGTTGAAACTTTGTGTCCCAATATTATTCCTTCTCTAACCATAAAGTGGCATTTCTTCCAATTGAGTACCAGATTTGTCTCCACACATCGCTTCAAAGCCAATGTCAAGTTGTCTAGGGAAAGATAACAATAACACCAAATAAATTATCTTATTTAAATAAATTCTTTATTCAAATAAATCATTTAATCATCTAATTTAATTATTAAATTAAATTAGAATAAACACATCCAATCACAATCAAATAATATTTAACAAAAATTCTTTCATCATAACTTATAAATTATTTATTTTACTCAATAAATAAATTAATAAAAATATTCAAATAACTCAATAAATATTTTTATTTAATCACAAAATTTGCATTCGTTATATGCAGCGCGGTCGCGCCGCTCCTAGTTCAAATTGGAGCGCGGTCGCGCCGGTGTGCTGACTTTGAAATTTTTTTTGTTTTCTCAATTAATATAAATGGTTTATTTAATTGATAAAAGTTTAAAATAAAAGAGTTTATTTTATCTGGAATGGAATTTTAGATTGCTAAAAATTAAAAGAGTTTAATTTGGATTTGGTTTTTGATTAAAATAAAAGAGTTTATTTGTTTCAAAACTAAATATTAGCAAACCTTTGCCCATTAATTGATATCAATGCATATATGGAATGGATTTATTATTCATGGGATGAATGTTATTTATTGATACATATAGAGATATGTATGATAATAAATAGGGGTTGATTATGGACTATTGACCAATGTGTGATTGGATTTATTTTAGTGGATGCTTGAATGAATGGGTTTTTATTAATGGGGTCTGCGTACCTCGTCTTCTCTAATTTTTCTTAATGTAAATTCTATCTCCCTCCTATGTACTTCCCCTTGACTGCTGATCAAGGTTTCTATTTATTGTAAAATAGTTTCTGTAATAGGACTAGTTAGAATTAATTTTGAAAAACTAGAGACAAAGGAGCAAGGAGCGCTTGAAGACCCGTTTGTATTGGAGCCCGGGTTTAAATGTAATAGTTATATTTAAATTTAATTCTTGCACCCTAGGTTTGACCTTTTGGTTCACTTGGTGGCTCTAGTGAACCAAACTAGAATAAAAGTCGATAATCAATCCGGGTAGAATATAGTATTCTATATGTGCATGCTTACTATATATATATATATATATATATGTATACATATATATTATATTATCCAACATGCTTCGCATGTAAAATAATATGACGCGTATTTTATATATATATGTGCATGCGCGCTAAACAAGATGAGACTAATAATAACAAACCCCTCAAAGTAATATATTAAGTCCTAAGCGTTCAAAGATATTTGGAATATCGAACGTCGCCTTCTAGCATAGTAAAGCGATAGAGTATTAAATATTTAATATGAGTTTGTTGTGTCACACAAGGTAAGTATTAAATATTTAAGATGTTGTTTTATCACATTTGATGCTTATACATAGACTGAATGATGCTGTTTTGTTGTGTCACACAAGGACAGTGTTTTTCTTTCGAATATATGAAAGTGCTAGGTTAGACTTAACTTGGATAATTTTGATTCGGATGTGTCACACTTGATCAAAATAATCTAAGAGGCAAAATACAAGGAGTTACATAGCGACGTAATTGACAATAGTTGTCTACCTATTTATTTATATATAGTTTGTTGTGTCACACAAGACTATATACATTTGAAATGGGATCCTTATTCTCACTAGCAAATCTTTAATTAGATTTGTCGAACTATATAATGAGGGTAATATAGTTTGATGAAAATAGTGGGAGATACCAATTTAAAAAAAAGACCTAATTTATTTTGGTAATTAGTTAAATGAATGTATGCTAAAATGTTGTCTATTTCACATGCAGAATTTAAAAATGTCAAACTCACTATCACTGCGTAGCATACTTGATGCTAACAAAATGACCGGACCGAATTACATGGACTGGTTAAGGAATCTGAGAATTGTTCTCGCTGCTGAAAAGATTTCTTATGTCCTAAATTCGTCAGTCCCTACAAATGTTGCAGAAACAGCCTCTGAGGAAGAGATTGCTACTTTCAGAAAGTGGCAAGATGATGCAATCTTGGCTCAATGCATCACGCTCGCATCCATGAGTAACGAGCTTCAGCGTCAACATGAAACTATGGATGCTCCTACTATATTGCTGCACCTCAAAGAGTTGTATGGTGAGCAAAGTAGGACTGCTAGATATCAGATATCTAAGGAGCTCTTTCGATCTCGTATGACCGAGGGCACTGCTGTTGAGACTCATGTCCTTATGATGATCAATCTGATTGAACAACTTGGACAGCTTGGGTTTGTGATGGATGGGGAGTTAAGCCAAGATTTGATCTTGCAGTCACTTCCGGACACCTTCTCACAATTTGTTGTGAATTTTCACATGAATAAGTTGGACGTCAGCTTGCCTGAGTTACTTAACATGCTGAAAACTGCTGAAGGTCACTTCTCATCCAACAAGAACTAAGTCTTACTAATGGATGATTCTTCCAAGAAAAGGAAGAGGCCAAAGGTATCTTTTGAAAAGAAGAAAAACAAGAAGGCTAAGGGCAAGGCGAAGAGAAAGGTTAAAAAGAAACCTGATCTAGATAGCAAAGGAATTTGCTACCATTGCAATAAGCCGGGACATTAGAAGAAGAACTGCAAGGAGTATCTTGCGGACCAAAAGAAGCTTGGAGAAGCTTTAACTTCTGATCTAGGTTTGTTCATGATTGAAATTAATTTTTCTGAAAGTCAAAATTCTACTTGGGTATTGGATACCGGCTGTAGTTCTCACATATGTAATAATGTGAAGGGACTAAGCAGAATTAGAAAGCTGGACAAGGATGAAGTCGTCCTACGAGTGGGAAATGGAGCAAAGGTTGCTGCATTAGCTGTAGGGACTTATCGTTTAGCACTGCCTTCGGGCAAGTTCATTAGTTTAAATAATTGTTATTATGTTCTGACACTCATTAGAAACATTATTTCAATTTTTGTATTGGATATGGATGGTTTTGATATTATAATAAAGAACAACAGTTGTTCTATTTATAATAAAAATGTTTTATATGGTGTTGGGAACTTACTGAATGGACTGTACATACTTGACTTGCATGAAAATATACTTCAAATTGAACAAACTAAGAAAAGAAAAAGATATGATGTTAATTATACCTTTATGTGGCACTGTAGATTTGGTCATATCAATGAAACAAGATTATCGAAGTTGCATAAAGATGGGCTTTTAGAGCTATCTGATTACAAATCATATCCAACTTGTGAATCTTGTCTCATGGGTAAAATGACTAAATCTCCTTTTACTGGAAAAGGAGAAAGAGTTACAGAGTTGTTAGCGTTGATACACACAGACGTATGTGGACCTATGACAACGAATGCACGAGGAGGGTATTCTTACTTTATTACTTTCACTGATGATCATTCTAGATTTGGATATGTGTATTTAATGAAATACAAATCTGAGTCGTTTGAAAGGTTCAAAGAATTCATAAGTGAAGTAGAGAAGCAAACTGGTAAGAGTATTAAGATTCTTCGATCGGATCGAGGAGGGGAATACTTGACCAATGAGTTTCTAAATTGTCTCAAAGAAAATGGTATAATCTCACAATGGACTCCACCAGGAACGCCACAGTTGAATGGTGTATCTGAAAGGAGAAATCGAACATTGTTGGACATTGTTCGTTCCATGATGAGTTTTACCGACCTTCCAGTATCCTTCTGGGGTTATGCCCTAGAAATGGCTGCATATCTACTTAACAAGGTACCTACTAAATCCGTCCCAAAGACTCCATATGAGATATGGACAAGGAGGAAACCAAATCTTAAGTATGTTAAGAATTGGGGTTGTCCAGCTTATGTCAAAAGGTTTGAGCAAAATAAGCTAAAGACTAGATCCGACAAGTGTAGATTTGTTGGTTACCCTAAAGAAACTGTAGAGTATTATTTCTATCATCCTACTGATCAAAAGGTGTTTGTAGCGAAACACGTTGCCTTTTTGGAAAAGGAGTTTATCCTTGAAGGGGTCAGTGGGAGTAAGATATATCTTGAAGAAGTTCAAGAACCACAAAATACTCCGGATCAAAGTCAGGTACCTAACCAAGTAGAAAAACCTACTGTACCATAACCGAATCGTAAATCTGGAAGAGCACCGAAGATACCTAGGAGGTATGGATTCATCATAGAGGATGATGATGAGGTACGCATCATAGAGGATGATGATCCAGTTATATACGATGAGGCTATGAGTAGAAGACACTCAGAGAAATGGCAGATAGCCATAAAATCCGAAATGGACTCCATGTATGAGAACTAAGTATAGACTCTGATTACTCCACCGAAAGGCATAGTACCTAGAGGGTGTAAATGGGACTTTAAGAGAAAGACTAGGGCAATTGGCAAGGTAGAGACCTATGAGACCAGACCTGTTTAAAAGGTTTCAAATAAAGTCAAGGAGTTGACTGTGATAAAACCTTATTACCAGGTAATGCTCAAGTCTATTTGGATTTTGCTTGTGATTGCAGCTTATTACGAAATCTGGTAAAATGGATGTGGAGACATCCTTCCTCAATGAAGATTTGAGGAGAATGTATGTATGATACAGCCAGAGGAATTTGTTTCAAAGGTTGAAGCAAATCATGTTTTAAGGTATGATGATCCATTTATGGATTGAAGCAAGCTTCTCAAAGATGGAACATTCGTTTTGATGAGACAATCAAAAGAGTTTGATTTTATCAGAAACGAGAATGAACCTAGTGTGTACAAAAGTCAGTGGGAGAACTGTGACATTCCTAGTATTATATATTGATATATTACTGATAAGGAATGACACACCAATGCTACAATCAGTAAAGATAAAATTGTCTAAACATTCCTCCATGAATAACTTGGGAGGGGCATCCTATAAATTGGGGATATAAATCTATATAGATAGATTTAAAAGGATGTTCGGCTTAACCTAATGAACGTATATTCATTCGATGCTAAAGGCGTTTATCATGGCAAACTCCAAGAGAGGTCTCATGATGATGAGCCATGGAGTGAATCTCTATAAAATTGTCTCCAATTTAAAGAGAGATCGCATGAGTTACTATCATGTATGCAATGAATATACAAGGCCTGATGTTGATCAGTCATATTCTGGAGAAGATCACTATAAGACAGTGATAAACATCTTAAGTACTTAACCAGTATTGAAGATGTGATCATGATTCATGGTAGGTCTGAATTAAAACTAGAGGGCTAAACAGACTCAAGTTTTTCAGACTGACCAAGACGATAACAAATCCACTTTAGGGTAAATTATTACCTTGAATGGTGGTGCAGTGAATTGGAAAGGTTCCAAAATAGCAAAGAGTTGCTGATTTAGTGACAAAGACAAAGTATATAGCTGTAAGTGGAGCTGCAAGTTGATTGTTTGGATGAAAAGTTCATCATAGAACTAGGAATAGTTCTTAAGTCTCATCTTGGATTCAAACATGTGTTGCGGCACTTTCATTTGATTAGAGGAATCATTGAAAGAAGAAAAGTCACTATAGAGATAGTGGACTCTCAAGAACAACATTGCATATCCATTTACTGAAGCTTTATCGAAACGGCAGGATGATCGTCACTTAGAGAAGAAGGGTATTAGATACCATGACGATTGGCTTTAGTGCAAGTGGGAGATTGAAAGTAGTATGCACACAAGCCAATCATATTTGATATGATGTAGCATATACTTTGTAATCTTATTCGGTTATTAAAGGCATTTTATATTATCTACATAATGCTGTTATATTAAATGTGATAAACCCATAGTTTTGAGCATTGCTTTTAGAATCATGATGGTGATCATGCTAATGAGATCTAAATTCTAGATAGCTCACAAACTAAAATCGTTCCTAATCGTTGGATTACTAAAAAGGGGATTAGTGAATCCGGATAGATTAGTACATATGTTGCTTGCTCTTAAGAAGAGGATGATTGATCTCATAATCATTTATGTGGAGACACTAAAGTAAGTATGTAGGTGCTTATTAGAGAATAAGTTCACTGAACGTGACTCGCTAAGGAATACCTAATGGAGTTTTACTCGCCTGTCAATAGGAATTCCTCAAGTGATAGTAGTACAAGTGATCCTTGGACTTGAGATCATCATAATATCTTGTGTATGATGAGTTATACTTTGACATGTCCCTTAAGACATTTGGGGTATATCAAAGGGTATGATTGGGTATAATAAGTTGTATATAGAGATAGATGAATGATCAACAAAGAATCTACCACGTCTAGTAAAAGATGTGAATGTCCTATGTGATTCGATAAATGACAACTCAGTAGTCCTTGGCCAAGGCAGAATGAAATTAGAAAGGAGTTACTAATTTGCATTATTTAGAGTTGTGCATTTGGGAATCGAAATACATATAATTAAATAAAATAAGACTTGACAGTAAATCCATGTCTTATATTTAATTGGGACATTGTATGGTAGAAGGATTGAATTGTACGGTAACTATTTACTCAAAGGTTCTTTTATGATTAATGTTGAAATCTATATTATCTGGAAAGTCGTTGATCGCTAAGGGGGTTTACCCTTATTGTAGAATAAATATTATTTATTTAAATGAATTAAATAGTTTAATTTATTAATTTAAACAATATTAGAATTGTTCTAATTGATTTATTCACAACCGGTTTAATATGGAGAACCTAAAGGGTCACACCGCAAAAAGAAAAATATTTATTTAAGAAGTAAATGGCAAAATTGTAATAATAAGTTAAGTGTATTTAATTTAGTCTATGGAGATAGAATAAATTAAATAGCTTAGTATTTATTATTTAATATTTTGGAAATATTAAATATAAATTAATAGGAGTAGTCTTATTATTATTATTGCTATTACTATTATTTAATTCCTAATAGGGATTGAGAATTAATTAATAGAACTATTATTTATTTACTAATAGGGATTGGGAATTAATTAATAGAAGTACTCTCTCACGAATTCCTAATTGGATTAGGAGCATAATTAATTAAAGGAGTTTAATTAGAATATAAACCCTAATCCTAAATAGTTTAGGGAAGGGTTATTCCTACATCTACAAATAAGAAGAGTCTTATCATAGATTAGGGTTACACACTCTTGCATTAGATTGTGGAGAGTACTTGCAATTTCTATAGAGATAGAATCTAGGGTTTTTGCCAAAACCCAACTTCTTGAATACTTGTTCTTCCTTGGTGGATCACCTCTAGAGGCCAAACACTTGGGTGGCTAACGTTGATCAAAGGAAGGAATCACACCGTAGCATTCGAGGAGAACACGAAGGACTAGGAGTTGAACTTGTACCCGAGGAAGCTTTGTTCTATGAGGGTATAATTCTTATTCTCTTTCTCTTTCGTTTATATCGTTAATTAAGCACATTGATCGATCATGGTGATGGTTTGTATAAAATTTTAAAATCCGTTTTATCACGCTTCCGCTCTATTTATGTAATTTGATTGCATGCTTGCATAATATACAAACCTAACACTAATGAGATCTAAATTCTAGATAGCTCACAAACTAAAATCGTTCCTAATCATTGGATTATTAAAAAGGGGATTAGTGAATCCGGATAGATTAGTATATACGTTGCTTGCTCTTAAGAAGAGGATGATTGATCTCATAATCATTTGTGTGAAGACACTAAAGCAAGTATGTAAGTGCTTATTGGAGAATACGTTCACTGAACGTGACTCGCTAAGGAATACCTAATGGAGTTTTACTCACCTGTCAATAAAAATTCCTCTAGTGATAGTAGTACAAGTGATCCTTGGACTTGAGATCATCATAGTATCTTATGTATAATGAGTTATACTTTGACATGTCCTTTAAGACCTTTGGGGTATATCAAAGGGTATGATTGGGTATAATAAGTTTTACATGGAGATAGGTGAATGATCAACAAAGAATCTACCACGTCTAGTAAAAGATGTGAATGTCATATGTGATTCGGTAAATGACAACTCGGTAGTCCTTGGCCAAGGCAGAATGAAATTAGAAAGGAGTTTCTAATTTTCATTATTTAGAGTTGTGCATTTGAGAATCGAAATACATATAATTAAATAAAATAAGACTTGACAGTAATTCCATGTCTTATATTTAATTGGGACATTGTATGGTAGAAAGATTGAATTGTACGGTAACTATACACTGAAAGGTTCTTTTGTGATTAATGTTGAAATCTATATTATCTGGAAAGTCGTTGATCGCTAAGGGGGCTTACCCTTATTGTAGAATAAATATTATTTATTTAAATAAATTAAATAGTTTAATCTATTTATTTAAATAAGATTAGAATTGTTATAATTGATTTATTCACAACCCGTTTAATATGGAGAACCTAAAGGATCACACCGCAAAAGGGAAAAGTATTTATTTAAGAAGTAAATGACATAATTGTAATAATAAGTTAAGTGTTGTTGATCGATTTAGCAACCGATAAACACACATGTGCAAGTATACACGGTCAACAAGTAATATATGATAAGATATGAGTCGAACCCACAGGGAATTGTGACAAATAATAACCAAGTACCAATCGTATATCAATTTGATCTAATTTAAACGATGAAAGTTTGATTGTTTGTTGATTGATTGAGTTCACAAGTCAAGTAATGAATAAACCGCGGTAAAATATCAAGATAGAAAGCTCTAAGATTACAATTTCCCTAACACGTCATTTGAATCTCCTAACTCTCTCTTTTCAATCAGTTATAACATACGAATTGACAATCGAGAAATCAAAACTACATGAGAGCCTCTGTCAATGGTCAATCACGAATCTTCCTAAGCGGTGCATAGGTATATGTCTATCCTATGCACTATCAAGAGACTAATTTCAGGAATGATTAATAGACACGTGTCACCAAATCTAATTAATCCTCCCTTCAATTACCAACTTTCACATCGGAAGTCATTAAGACTAGGTTCTCAATTGGTTGCATGCGATAATTAGGTATATATCTATCCCAACTACTATCAAGATACCTATTATTGCAGATAATTAATAAGACACACGTCACTTAATTCGATTAATAACCCACAACAATCTATATTGATAAGTAGGTTTTATACCTACTTATTGGATACTATTTTACCTCATTTGTTGCTTAATTAGTAGCTCCATACCATGTTTTCATGCGTTTTTTCCTTTCTTTCAGTATTGTTTCACTATTTGCATTATTATGGCTTTTGCACAGTTTTTGGTTAATTTGACACGAGTTATGATGCAATTGTTGTTTGGGAGCGTAATGAATATTTGTTGCTTGTACACGACACGAAAATCGAGAAAATAGGCTACAGCAGTGCAGCAAACTGGTGCATAGCGCAGCTGCGCCCTGGTAAGCTTAGAAACCGGCGCAGCTGCGCCAGTGCCCTGCGCCCTATGATTGCCTGCGCAGCTGCGCCCAGCCTGGCCTTGTGGCCGGCGCAGCTGCGCCCCTACTGTTCCTGCCGAAGCTCCCCTGCGCAGTTGCGCCCCTTTTGCAAAGGGTACCGGCGCAGCTGCGCCTGTCGCCAGCCAGCCATGCAGACACGTTCCAGCCAGCGAAGCAGCACTACCATAAAATCATGCAATGCCAGATTTTGAGGGATTAGTGGATTAAAACTTTATTAGTGGGAATCAGAATATGTCAATGGAAGACAAATTAAGCGTGTAATATATTAAATAGAGACTTCAATTTTGAGAGAGTTCCTCCCCCACGAAAATTAGAAAGTTTACTGCATTATTAGTTCCAAAATAAAAACAATTCAGCTGAGCATCAATTTTGCTCGGGAACTAAAGAATGAAGCTGCATGGATGCTGAATTGAAGCTTGGGAGCAAGAAATCAAGAATCAACACAACTTGGAAAATCACCAAAAGTTGCAGAATGGAAACATGGAGCTTTATTATTTTCTGTTTTTGATTAATTTTCCTATTCTGTAATTATGATGATGAACCAATTATGTATGATGAATCCTATTATTGTTATTATGAACTAAATTTAATTCTTGGGATTATAATGGATCTTTTGCATTAACTGAAAATTGAAATGCTTCCTTATTTTTGCTAGTTGGTTATGAAATGAATGTCTAGTATAATTTATACTTAATGTTTAATTGCTTGATCAGCAATTACCATGATAATTTATATGGAATTGAGAAAGGAAATATAAATTGAGATATGATTATGCTAGCATATGTTCATAGTTTTTACATTCCTCGTAAAGTTATGATTCGTGCTTAGGATAGAGATATACCGAAGCACCATATGTGGCCAATTGAGAACTTGTACTTAAACCCTCTTGATTGTAATTCACATAGAAATATAGTGCGTTAGTCATCTAGGGTGTTCACATTCATTCTATCAATTGTGGATTTAGTGTGATATGAATATGGTGCATCGAGAGGTGGTCATATTTTACATTCGTGTTCTCGACCAACATTCCATAATAACTAGTTAGCAACAATAGGAAGCATGAAAATCTAAGTTTGCAATAAGTGAAATTATAATCCCAAACCCATAAAATCTCTATTTATCCAATCATAATTCGTTCTATTTGTTTTTTTAGCACTAATTAGACAATTTCATCATTATAATCAATTGTTTAAAGAGACCGAAATAATTATAAAATTGGTGTTTGTAGTCGTAAATGCAATTCTATTCCTCGTGAGATCGATACTTTACTTACTTTATATTACTTGTGGATCACGTGCACTTGTGTGTATGAGTCGTATTTGTTATACATACAAATATATCAACAAGTTTTTGGCGCCGTTGCCAGGGAATTGTAATTGCGTTTATAACTTTCATCATCAATTTAAATTAGATTGGTTTTAGTTAAACAAATATGTTCTTGTCTTAATTCTATTTTATTTTCTTCTACATTATTATAGGTACTCTTGAGTAGTGTATGCATACTCGATCGAAGAATCCTAACCTATTGCCTTTCGTGGATAACATTGAGAAAAGGGTTCAACAGTCAAGAAAGTGTGCTGAAAATACACTGGGGATCTAGACCAACCACAAGCAATGGCGGGAGAAGCACAAAAAGCATTGAGAGATTATGCTACGCCAAGGATCAATGATTTGCAATCAAGTATCTCAAGGCCAGCCATAACAGCCAATTCCTTTAAAATAAGACCAGGGACTATCCATATGATCCAAAACTCTGTCCAATTTGGGGGAATGGTAGTTGATGATCCAAATGAGCACTTGATAAATTTTTTAGAGATCTGTGATACATTCAAATTCAGTGGAATTTTTGAAGATGCAGTGAGATTGCGGTTATTCCCATTCACATTAAGGGATAAAACAAAAAGTTGGCTACACTCACTACCACCGGGATCTATTACTACTTGGCAAGATTTGGCGTAGAAATTCTTAGCAAAATTCTTCCCACCAGCCAAAACTGCTAAGTTGAGAAATGACATCTCCTCATATGAGCAACATCATGGGGAATCTTTATATGAGACATGGGAGCGGTACAAGGAACTATTGAGAAAGTGTCCACATCATGGTTTGCCATAGTGGATGCAGCTTAACACATTTTACAATGGGTTGAATATTCAAACACGGGCAGGCATTGATACAGCTTCGAGGGGAGCATTCATGGGTAAGAACTATGACGAAGCTTATGAACTTTTGGAGACCATGGCTGCGAATAATTATCAGTGGCCATCTTCTAGATCCAGCCAACCAAAAGTAGCAGGGATATTAGAGGTTGACACAGCCACATCACTTCAAGCCCAGATATCTGCTATAGTCAAAAAGATTGACAACCTATATGAAAGAAAGGGGCAGCAAGTTTCCATGATTTGTGAGCTTTGTGCAGGTTCACACTCTTCTGATCAATGTGCCATCAATGCTGAATCTGTGCATTTTGTGAGCAACCATCAGCGGCCAGCGAATCAATATCAGAACAACTACAATCCGAGGAATAGGAATCACCCGAACTTTTCATGGAGCAACCGTCAAGATTATCCACAAGCTCCAAAACCTCTCAATCCACCGGGGTTCCACAATCAGCAACAAGTTACAACTACTGATAAGAAGGTGGTTGAAATGAATGAAAATTTGGAGAGATACATGGCCAAAACTGATAAGTTGGAACAAGGCCAGACATTAGGTTTCAAGAATTTGGAGAACCAGATGAGTCAATTGTTCAGCTTGTTATCTAATAGACCTCAAGGAGCTCTTCCTAGCGACACAGAAATTAATCCAAGGAGAAATGGAAAGGAGCAATGCCAAGCTGTCACACTCAGAAGTGGGAAGCAGACTCTGCCAACCGGTGCAGCTGCGCCTAGTTTGCAAAGGGAACCAGCGCAGCTGCGCCCTACTCCTGAAGTTGATTCAGCCGGCGCAGTTGCGCCCATTTTGCAAGGGGAACCGGCGCAGCTGCACCCTTCCCTAGAATTTGTCTCTACTAAAATTTTTGGAGAGGGGGATAGCATTGAAAAATCTGAGCCCACATCAGCAAAAAGAACAGAGAAGACTCAACCCCATCCCACCAGATATTATCCACCAGTTCCGTACCCTCAGAGGCAGCAAAAGCAAAAGATGGAAAAACAATTCTCTAAGTTTCTTGAGGTTTTCAAAAAGCTTCAAATCAACATACCATTTGCAGAAGCCTTAGAACAAATGCCGAGTTATACCAAGTTCATGAAGGGGATTCTATCAAGGAAGAAGAAATTGCAAGATTTTGAAATTGTAGCTTTGATAGAGGAATGCAGTGCGGTATTACAAAGGAAGCTACCTCTAAAGTTGAAGGATCCGGGCAGTTTCACCATTCCTTGCACCATTGGAGATCTGTCATTCAAGAAATGCTTATGTGATCTTGCTGCAAGCATTAATCTCATGCCATTGTCCGTCTTTACTCAGTTGGGATTACCGGCACCCAAGCCAACAAACGTCTCTCTTCAGCTAGCGGATCGTTCAGTTACATACCCGAGAGGAATTGTGGAAGATGTTCTTGTTAAGGTTGATAAGTTCATATTCCCAGCTGACTTCATAATCCTAGACTTCGAAGAGGACAAGGACATTCCCATCATACTTGGGAGGCCATTTTTAGCTACCGGGAGAACTCTCATTGATGTGCAAAAGGGGGAATTGACTATGAGGGTTCAAGACTAAGAAGTCACCTTTAATGTCTTTAAAGCTATGAAATTCCCAACTGAAGAGGAAGATTGTTTCCAAATAGATATCATTGAAAGTGCAGTGACCAAGGAATTCATTAAAGCCACACATAGTGACTTGCTTGAGATGACACTGACAGGAGACATCGACTTGCACGAGCCCGAAATCTGTGAGTATGTTCATTTTCTAGATGCAATACCCAGGATGGAAAAGTTCAAGGTACCAATTGAGCCTTTAAAAAGTGCAAATGATTCCTCATCTCAATTGAAACCATCTAGAGAGGTACCTCCTAAACTTGAGTTAAAGCCCTTGCCTAGTCACCTCAGGTATGCATATCTAGGCACTTCAGATACATTACCTGTCATTATTTCTTCTGTACTAACCTCTTTACAGGAAGGCAAGCTGATAACAATCCTTCGAGAATTCCAAGAGGCTATTGGATGGACCATTGCTGATATAAAAGGAATCAGCCCCTCATTTTGCATGCATAAAATCCTGATGGAAGATGACAGCAAACCCACCATAGAGCATCAAAGAAGGTTGAATCCCATCATGAAAGAGGTGGTGAAGGTTGAAATTCTGAAGTGGCTAGACGCTGGGATAATCTATCCCATTTTTGACAGTCCGTGAGTGAGTATTGTGCAGTGTGTACCAAAGAAGGGAGGAATAACTGTGGTAAGAAATGAGAACAACGAGTTGATACCAACTCGAACAGTCACGGGGTGGAGAGTTTGCATGGACTACCGAAAGCTCATCAAAGCCATGAGGAAAGATCACTTCCCACTTCCATTCATAGATCAAATGTTGGACAGATTGGCAGGGCATGAATACTACTGTTTGCTTGACGGATATTCTGGATATAATCAAATTCCCATCGCTCTAGAGGATCAAGAAAATACAACTTTTACTTGTCCTTATGGAACTTTTGCTTTTAGGCGAATGTCTTTCGGTCTGTGTAATGCTCCAGTCACATTTCAACGGTGCATGATGGCAATATTTTCTAACATGGTAGAAATCAACATGGAGGTTTTCATGAATGATTTTTCAGTGTTTAGAAATTCCTTCGACAGCTGTCTAGAGAATTTGGTCATGGTACTAAAGAGATGCGTGGAAACAAACCTTGTGCTTAATTGGGAGAAATGTCACTTCATGGTTCAGGAAGGAATAATCTTGGGTCACAAAGTCTCAGCAAAAGGGTTGGAAGTGGATAAAGCAAAGTTAGAAACCATCGAGAAATTGCCTCCACCAACTTCTATAAAAGGAGTTCGAAGTTTTTTGGGCCATGCTGGGTTCTACCGGAGATTTATCAAAGACTTCTCCAAAATCATAAAACCCCTATGCAATCTATTGGAAAAGGATGTTCCGTTCATATTCGATAAAAATTGCTTAGCAGCCTTTGAGTTGCTGAAAAGGAAGTTAACCACAACACCTGTGATAGTGGCACCGGATTGGTCTCTTCCATTTGAGCTTATGTGTGATGCTAGTGATTACGCTGTGGGCGGGGTATTGGGTCAGCGCAGAGACAAGGTTCTAAATGCAATTTACTATGCCAACAAGACACTCTCAGAGGCCCAAATGAATTACACCACCAACGAGAAGGAATTACTCGCTATTGTTTATGCATTCGACAAGTTCCGGTCCTATCTCATTGGAACAAAGGTAGTGGTGTACACAGATCATGCAGCAATTCGGTATTTGATATCAAAGAAAGATGCCAAACCAAGGTTAATCACGTGGATCCTTTTGCTCCAAGAATTTAACTTGGAAATAAAGGACAAGAAAGGCACGGAGAATCTAGTTGCTGATCATCTTTCCAGATTAGACAATCTGGATTTGGAGAGCAAAGAGAAGGTTGAAATAAACGATTGCTTCCCAGATGAACAGCTATTTGCAATCACATCTGAGATCCCATGGTTCGCTGATATTGTCAACTATCTTGTGAGTCATGTACTACCACCGGATCTAACTTCTCAGCAGAAGAATAAATTTTTGCATGATGCAAAGAGATATATGTGGGACGAGCCTTACTTGTTCAAATAATGTACAGATCTTGTTATCCGAAGGTGCATTCCCGATGTTGACACTACCAGTCTATTGCATGCATGTCATTCTTCTCTATATGGCGGCCATTATGGAACGTAGAGAACTGCTGCCAAAGTACTCCAAGCCGGGTTCTATTGGCCCACTTTGTTCAAAGATGCCCATCAATTTATAAAGAATTGTGATCGATGCCAACGGGTGGGTAACATCTCCAACCGCAATGAAATGCCACTAAATGTAATCTTGGAGGTGGAGATCTTTGACGTATGGGGCATAGACTTCATGGGACCATTTCCATCATCCTGCAACAACCTCTATATCCTTCTTGCGGTTGACTATGTGTCCAAATGGGTGGAGGCTTCAGCTTTACCTATCAATGATGTTAGGGTGGTTCTCAGGTTCCTACAAAAGAGTATTTTCACTAGATTTCGCACTCCTCGAGCTATCATCAGTGATGAAGGCAGTCATTTCTGCAATAAACAGTTCACATCCCTCCTGGCTAAATACGGAGTGAGGCACAGAATTGCCACAACATACCATCCATAAACAAATGGGTAAGCCGAAGTGTCAAATAGAGAGGTCAAGAGAATTCTGGAAAAAGATTGTTAATCGTTCTAGAAAAGACTGGTCATTGAAGCTAAATGAAGCATTATGGGCGTACAGAACCGCCTATAAGACACCCCTCGGCATGTCCCCATACCATGTGGTTTACGGCAAAGCCTGTCATCTTCCGGTCGAGCTAGAGCACAAAGCCTATTGGGCGATCAAGATGTTAAATTTCGACCCATCTGCAGCGGGAGAGAGGAGATTTCTATAACTAAATGAACTTGATGAGTTCCGACTGCAAGCCTATGAGAATTCTAAACTTTACAAGGAGAAGGTAAAGACGTGGCATGACCGTAAAATCATCGAGAGGAAATTTGAACCTGGCCAAGCGGTCTTGCTATTCAACTCCAGGCTCAAATTATTCCCAAGAAAGCTTAAATCCGATGGTCGGGTCCATTTACCATCACAGCTGTATTTCCACACGGGGCCATCGAAATAATTGGAAAGTACAGCGAGCAACCGTTCAAGGTGAATGGCCAACGACTGAAGCACTATTGGGGATGCAAAGTCGATCGCCAAGAATCCTCAGTTGTCCTAGCCATGGACTGAGCACGAATGGATAGTCGAGCTAACCGACTTTAAACCAAAGCGCTTCTCGGGAGGCAACCCGAATTTATTATTATTACTCTTTTATTCTTGTGTGATTATAATTTAGTTTGCATGATTTCATTTTAACATGTTTGTTTGCTTTTCAGGTGTCCAATCGCGCCTTCAATCTTATGACTTAAACAGACTTTAAGTTTGGGGGTGCATAGTTTTCAATGCATTGCGTATGCATCGTTTGTAAGTTTGCAAGTTTGAATTAAGAATTCCTTTCATTTTTAGATATCTTGGATATTTATAAGAATTGAGTTTTTCGACTGGAAATTTAATGTGTGTCAAGTGTGTTTAAAAAAAAACATCCAGGGAGTTAGAAGGTCGGCGCAGCTGCACCGTTCCTCAAGTTATTCCGTGCGCAGCTGCGCCGGGGTCTGTCAGCCAGCGGTAACTGAGCATCAGCGCTGCTGCACCCCACCATCAGTTCATCATCAGCGCAGCTGCGTGATGGTCTGTCTGCGCCAAACCTGAGCATCAGCGCAGCAGCGCCCCTTCACAGTACAACTATGGCGCAGTTGCGCCCCTCGCGGAAATTTTTTTTTATATAAAGGCATGTCCCCATCAGTCAAGTCACATCACAAATCATAAACCCTAAACCTAAACACTCTCAAGCAGCAGAAGCAAACAAGAAAACCCTCTCCCCTTATCTCCTGCCATTATTCACCAAACCCTAGTTATATCAAATCTCTTCACCGAACCCTAACCACATTCAATCATGCCGAAGCGTGCACGCACTCCCCAGCCTTCTTCTTCATCCAGCAGTGAATCTGAATCTGCGGGTGGTGGCATCAACACTCTGGATGCCACCAAGTTTGTCAATCTCTCAGCCCAACACTACTACTGGGAGGTGTTGAGCGTCAAATCATTCATACCAGAGAGGGGTTTGAAGCCCAAGGCACAGGATGGGCGAATTTTGGACCAAATCCGGCATCTAGGCTGGCTATTTTTCATTGAGACCCCAAGGTCCGTCCCGATGGCCGTTATTAGGGAATTCTATGCCAATGCCCGTGAGACTTAGAATGGCATATCCTTCGTTCGGGGCAAGCAGGTCTCCTACACTGCACAGGCAATCAACGAGCTTTTCTGCCTGCCGTTTACTACTACTGAGGCCACCAATTGGGTGTTGCATGAGCGCTTCGAGACTGATCTCGATGCTTTGGTGCGGGAGATGTGCCAGTCGGGCACTTAGTGGAGGACGCAACCGGGCACCACTCAGAAGGTCCACTTTCCTCAGACCGCGCTGAACAGATATGCCAAGGCATGGTATGCCTTCATCTGCGCGAGTATACTGCCAACCACCTATCATCAGGATGTGACCCGGGACCGTGCGGTTCTCTTACACCGCGTTCTGCATGGGGGAGCATTTACGTGGGTTACATCATTCACCACTCCATGCTTCGTTTCATGCGTGTTGTCACGTCCGGTGCCATTCCTCACGCTTCGATAATCACACACTTTTGTCTTACGGCGAAGGTGGAATGGGGCGAGGAGACCCTCCAGTTGCCTATGCGGGACATTGACAGCACCACGATCAGAAAGTACAATGTATGGCGCGGTGGAGAGTCCCGGCCTAATGGGTTGGGTTTCATTATTGCTGATGAGGAGGAGGAGGCCAGTGAGGAGGACGTGCCTACACCGCCAATGCAGCAGGGAGGAGGTGGTGGACATGAGCGCGAGATGTGCCACCTGCAGCGCCACATGGACGCGTTGCACACGAGCTTCAGAGACTACAACATCTCCTTTGCTGGTGCACTATCGGAGGCATTCAGCCAGCAGGGGGTCCACGTCGAGTTTCCCACCTTCGGAGCCAACATCCCTTATCCTCCGCCTGACACACCGCCTGGCGGCGCCGAGGACGACTCTTAGGGGAGTACTCTTTACCCTTTTATCTCCAATGAGGACATTGAATATTTTAAGTTTGGGGGTATTAGGCTTGCCTAAATTTTTTTTATGATGCTTTTATATATCTGTTTTTATTGTTAGTTATTTTGCTTGTTTTCGTTAATTTTAGTAATATTTGCATTAAAAAAATGGTGAATTTCTCATGCATATCATATCATTTAGTTGCATGATCCTAATATCTTGATTAGTAAACATCCTCACTTGTCTGTGATGAAAATTTTTGAAATTTGCTAATTGCTAAGACTTAGGTCGAATGCCATGATTTTCTGCAAATCTTATCCTGTGTTGAGTCTGCTAGTACCGGTTAGCACGCCTTTAGTAATTATCTTTCTTAGTGACTTAAAAATTCGCATAATTAAGTTCTGGAGGGAAAGTGATGTGTTAATAAAAGATAAGCAAATGAGGGTAGTGTTAGCTGAGACAACTTGTGTCTAAGTTTGGGGAAAAACTTAGTGGAGCATTTGAGCAACGAAATGGAGTGTAAAACGCATTCGTTGATATATATATAAAAAAAACATTCAATAAATGCTTGGTTAGCCTAGTTTTGTGGCCTTTGATATTCGAGTAAGTACGCCCTAGGGGATGTCTCTACACCTAGCGCCCTAAGACCAATTGGTTTGGGAGTCGTTGGTCGAAAGCTCGCTACAGGGGTATCATTGAAAAGCCTAAGGAAACTAGGCATTACACAACCAAGTATCATAGTCCGAATAACCTCTAAGTCGGTCCTCAATCTAGACATAGCATTGTCTTAACTATATCTACCCCATTTGTTGTGTTGCAAGTTTAAGTATACGAATTTCCCCCGAAGAAACATATTATGAGAATCATTTGGGTTGCTATAAGTTTGATGAATACTACACACACACACTCTATCGCTCACTACAAGGTTTGATTTGTATGACTGTCATGGTACATGAACTAAGTTCTGGTTAATAGCATTATGTTCTTCTGAGGCAAATCATTTGGATTGTTTACTAATTGATGAGGGTTATGGTGCATTCTTAGATTATTGCATTTCATCCATGCTTGCATTCATATAATTGTAATTGCTTGAGGACAAGCAACAGTTCAAGTTTGGGGGTATTTGATAAGTAGGTTTTATACCTACTTATTGGATACTATTTTACCTCATTTGTTGCTTAATTAGTAGCTCCATAGCATATTTTCATGCATTTTTCCTTTTCTTTCGGTATTGTTTCACTATTTGCATTATTATGGCTTTTGCACAGTTTTTGGTTAATTTGACACGAGTTATGATGCAATTGTTGTTTGGGAGCTTAATGAATATTTGTTGGTTGTACAGGACACGAGAATCGAGAAAATAGGCTACAGCAGTGCAGCAGCAGACTGGTGCATAGCGCAGCTGCGCCAGTGCCCTGCGCCCTATGATTGCCTGCGCAGCTGCGCCCAGCCTGGCCTTGTGGCCGGCGCAGCTGCGCCCCTACTGTTCCTGCCGAAGCTCCCCTGCGCAGCTGCGCCCCTTTTGCAAAGGGTATCGGCGCAGCTGCGCCTGTCGCCAGCCAGCCATGCAGACACGTTCCAGCCAGCAAAGCAGCACTGCCATAAAATCATGCAATGCCAGATTTTGAGGGATTAGTGGATTAAAACTTTATTAGTGGGAATCAGAATAAGTCAATGGAAGACAAATTAAGCATGTAATATATTAAATAGAGACTTCAATTTTGAGAGAGTTCCTCCCCCACGAAAATTAGAAAGTTTACTGCATTATTAGTTCTAAAATAAAAATAATTCAGCTGAGCATCAATTTTGCTCGGGAACTAAAGAATGAAGCTACATGGATGCTGAATTGAACCTTGGGAGCAAGAAATCAAGGATCAACACAACTTGGAAAATCACCAAAAGTTGCAGAACGGAAACAGGGAGCTTTATTATTTTCTGTTTTTGATTAATTTTCATATTCTGTAATTATGATGATGTACCAATTGTGTATGATGAATCCTATTATTGTTATTATGAACTAAATTTAATTCTTGGGATTATAATGGATCTTTTGCATTAACTGAAAATTGAAATGCTTCCTTATTTTTGCTAGTTGGTTATGAAATGAATGTCTAGTATAATTTATACTTAATGTTTAATTGCTTGATCACCAATTACCATGATGATTTATATGGAATTGAGAAAGAAAATATAAATTGAGATCTGATCATACTAGCATATGTTCATAGTTTTTACATTCCTCGTGAAGTTATGATTCGTGCTTAGGATAGAGATATACCGAAGCACCATATGTGGCCAATTGAGAACTTGTACTTAAACCCTCTTGATTGTAATTCACATAGAAATATAGTACATTAGTCATCTAGGGTGTTCACATTCATTCTATCAATTGTGGATTTAGTGTGATATGAATATGGTGCATCGAGAGGTGGTCATATTTTACATTCATGTTCTCGACCAACATTCCATAATAACTAGTTAGTAACAATAGGAAGCATGAAAATTTAAGCTTGCAATAAGTGAAATTATAATCCCAAACCCATAAAATTTGTATTTATCCAATCATAATTCATTCTATTTGTCTCTTTAGCAATAATTAGACAATTTCATCATTATAATCAATTGTTTAAAGAGGCCGAAATAATTATAAAATTGGTGTTTGTAGTCGTAAATGCAATTCTATTCCTCGTGGGATCGATACTTTACTTTATATTACTTGTGGATCACGTGCACTTGTGTGTATGAGTCGTATTTGTTATACATACAAATATATCAACATATACTCTCGCATGTTATCATAACTAGGTCTTAACTTATAATTCGTTTGTCAAGTTCATATAGGTTCCCAAGGTAATTACGGGCCAAACAATTAATCTAGAAAGCAAAGGTTATGACAATTAATTCACAAATGCATAACTAAAATCAATAGAGAGAGAATTCAATTCAATTTAAGTGTTGGGTTCCATTGCAATCTTAGAATAGAAGTTTAGTTCATGATAGCTACAATAGACATCAATTTCAATTTATACATTGTCAAATTCGAATTACAAAGGAGTTGAAAATCTAAAAATGAAACCACTTTTGAAGTTGCTCAGTTGTTGTTCCTTTGGTTGCTGTTGGTTTCCAGCTTTCCTCCTTGGTTTTGCAATTCTTGTTGACTGAGTTCCTTGGCTTGCGGCTTGATTCAGCTTGATTTACAGCCTTTAGCCCTGTTGTTTGATGTATTTTGTAGCCTCCCTCTCTCTAGATATCTGATATGAGGCTTAGAAGAGATTATATATAGTCTTCATCAATAAACCCTAGCCAAACTCGGACAAAATGCAGCTCAGATCGCACTGAAGGTATGTCAGATCGCACTCAGGACGGCATTGTGCGTGCGCGCCTAGGGCCCTGCCTGCCGCACGCTGGCTGCCGAGTTGGTTGCTGCACCCGCGCGCGCGCCCGTACGGCCAGGCATGCGCCCGCATGCCCGCGCCTGCTTGCCGCCCGTCTGCCTGCACACCCTGCCGAGCTGGCTGCCGAGTGACTGTCGCACATGCGCGCCCGCACGCCTAGGTGTGCGTCCGCACGCCCGCGCCTGCTAGTCGCCCGCCTGTGCACACCCTGCCGAGTCCGCCCGTGCGCGCCCGCACACCAGCGCCGCGCGCCCGCCTGCTGGCGTCTGCCGAGTGTCAGCGCCCAGTGCCAACGCCGTGCGACACGCCGTCCGACGCCGTGCACGTAATCCAACGCCATGCACGCTCAACTTCCAAATTTTATCAAATTAAACACCGAGCATCATCAAACATTAATTTTCACCGTATTATCATTCGGGCACGGAAATCCATGCATGGGCTTGCCCTTGTGGATTGGTCGACGCCGAACGCCATGTACGCAATCCAACGCCGTGCATGCCCAACTACCAAGTGTCAACAATTTACGCACCGAGCGTCGCCAAGCATTAATTTCCTTTGTTCTACCAATCGGGCACAGACGTCTAAGTATGGACATTGAGTCAATTCGAACAACGATCCGAGCGGTCTTTATTTCCATTCCTACAACCATAATGAAAATGCATCAAAGCAACATAAAACATATAAAAATAACTAAAACTAAATTATCTCGAAATACGATAAAATTAGCTGAAAACCACATAAAAGTCCCAAAAACTAACAAAATGTCAAGGTCAAAGGTACCCAAATTGTGTGTATAAAACACCCTCATCAAATACCCCCAAATTTAAACATTTGCTTGTCCTCAAGTAACTAGAGGTACAATAACTTATTGAAAAGCAAACACATATGATAACTGAATAAAAAAAAATGACTCAAGAATTGGCCTCAAAGAATAGGGATCAAAAAGGGGCCCAAGAACAACGCAAAGTTACTAATCAACAAAATATCTAAGCTCACAACTACTCAAGATCTCTGCAGTGTGTGTGTGTGTGTGCATGATATCTGTTTATGCGAGTTAGGAAAGAGCTAACGCATGAACTCAACTTATGAGGGATTATACTGTAAATTTACAAACTCGTCATTACCTTGTTAAAATCAAACAAGACGACCATATAAGAATGGGGTTTCCGGGGGATTATTGCACTAATGAGTAATCACGTTGGTGAGTACGTTTTACGCTCCATCTCAGCTCAAATTTATGCGTATGACCGTATAGTGTCTAATTACATTAGGCTATTCAGAGCTACCCATGTAACGAGTGTTTGATCAATGACTCCCAAACCAGATGGCTTTAGGGCGTTAGGTGTAAAACACCCCTAAGGATCTATTAACTCGAGTAGCAAAAGCCACGCAATTAAACTTAGTCATTTTTTTAATATATATATTCCCCCAAACTTATATGAAAGTCTAAAATAACATAAAAGGTTGTTGACATGAGTTCAGTACATTTCAAGTATAATCTCCCAAGCATATAAGTAAATGAGATTTCTCAATACTAACTAACTAAACAGGCATGTTGTATACGTGAAGAGCTTAAACAACCAAAGAGTAGGGTAGTTAGCCAGAATGTTAGGAAGTAAGTAAGCATGCTCGAGCCTTACTTTAGATAGAAACACATTAACCAGCAGAATATCATTGGCCATTCTTGTAACACACACGACTTGGACAAAATAAAAATGACTAAATTAAACTACCACACCCCCAAACTTAAAACAAACATAGTCCTCGATGTTTATAATAGACAGAATTAAAACAGAGAACTTCACTGAGGAACTCAAGCAACATCATCGTCATTAGTGCCATTTGCGTGACTCCCTCCATTTGCATCATCACCCGAATCAAGGTCATACTCCGGGAACATAGGTGTCATGGGAAATTAAACTGCGTTGGGGCCGGTATTAACCCCACTGTTGTTGATCACCTATGCGGTCGCATTATAAAAATTGGAAGTGTAAATGCATAAGGAGTTGACCTGTTGAATTGAGTGATCAATGCGGCAGGACATGCGCCTATGTTCACGCTCCCTCTCCTGTGCTTCCTTTTGTCTCGCCTGCTTATTTTGTTGCAATTCAGCCCTCATCGCCTGATTTTCACGCCGAAGTTCGCGCATCTCAGCAATAAGTAGGTCAATAGAAGAGCTAGATGCCTCGGCGTGCTCAATGCTAGGTGGTGGAGTTCCGACACTTGCCTCGGGCTCGTGAGGATGCAACAAAGGTAGGAACCCAGCTCCATGTGGCTCCGGTAGCGCCTCTTTCCAGACCTTGTAGAGGCTTATAGTTAGGCCATCAATGGGTGTCAATGGGTGTTGAAGTAACTCGTAGGCATGCACCTTAACTTTGGCCCTCTTGCACAACCCACAGATCAGGGATGGGTGTGGCAACCCGCCTGAAGACTTCCCATTAGCATTTTGGAGAATGGAGTTTTGAATCAGTCGACCCACGCTTATGCTCCGCCCAGTCACCAAACAAAATAGGATAAGAGCCCGCATTAGAATCACTTGAGTTGCGTGGGTGGTGGGCCATAACTTGGCATTGATGAAGTATAACCATGCTTTCCCATATTTGCTTAAATCGCCCTGGCGAAAGTGTACTGGCTCTCCCCTTGTCATAGTCCAACGAGCACCGGGTTTGCATAAGGTTGTGATGATCTCATCCCAGTCGGGCTTGTCGGCTCCATACTTAGTAAGGTCATCCTCACCATGGCTTTTAGGAAGGTTATAATATTCTTCAATGCTCCTTTTGCCAAATGATACTTTCTTGCCCCTAACCATTACCACGTATTTGTCGGCTTCCATCACATTAACGTAGAATTCCCGAACAAGAGATATGCACGCAGGCTCGGGCTGAGCGGCGAAAGCTTCCCATCCTCTTTCCTTAATTATGTTTGCCAAACCCTAATTATTTATTGCGTCTAGAAGAATACCCCTATCAGGAATCAAAGATTTTGTGACCATGGTGGTGTGGTAACGCTCGGAGGCCTCCGTACTGACAAACTTTTTCTTGTCATAGGCCTTGGATGCCTTGGAAGAGGAAGATTCACCCCTTTGACGTTTGGTAGCCATCTAGATCAGAGCTGCAAGCAAAACACTCAAAATAGCCAAGAATTCCCTCTCATGCAATTTATCGAACAGGTGGTGTGCACTCTTTAAAATCACAAGTGTAAGTGCAATGGGGACTAGGCCAAACCCTCCACAAAGCCTTGCAATGGGAGCTAGCTATGGACCTGCTAATCAAAATCACCAAGACACAGCACCTGTCGACGCTAGGAAGAATCCGCTTCTTTGGAGATTGTTACCCTTTCCAATTTTAGCCTTTCATTAGATGATTCTTTGGAAAAGGTCGGCATAAATGTCGACGGGGTTTTGAAATATCGTTTTTATGATGAGCCAATTAATCAGAGTTGCCAGTTGGTATATTTGAAATGGATGTACCAACTCATCCGAGTTTCGTTTTCGTAAATCGCTGGCTCATATGTGACTCCGAATTAATTGGTCTGCAAACCGAGATTCATAGAGTTCGGGGGCTTGCTTAAGCGAGGGGAAGGTGTTAGGCACCCCCCGACTTCCGTGAAACACGGTTACCGCAATCTTGATGCTTTTCCTATCCTTTAATTCTTGAATGTGTGTGTATGCGCGCGCGTGTGTGCCTATGTGAATGTCGTGGTGAGTTTGTATGAAGAAACCATTTGGGTTTTTATGAAAAGTTGTGTTTTCTTTTGAGAATGCTTTAGAATGTCCTTCGGCTTATACGAGAAAGTTTTATGATAAATGTTTGATTTTAATTGTCAAAAACCATGAGATTTTCATTAGGTGTCGTTTTGGCAAAAACAAGAGTTTTCTAAACCTTCGTCAAAATAGGAATCGAGATCTATACGTTGCTTTCGTAAATAGCATGATGGGCAACTTCTAGGACCTCTTTAACCCTATGCACAAAGATTTAATAAAACGTTACTTATTTTTATAAAATCATTTTTTTGATGTTTGAAAACGATTTTTTCTTTAGCCTTCTCGTTAAATAGGAATCGACATTCATTAGCATTTCCAAATTTTAGCCTCGTGGTGCTAATAACCTACTTTGATTGATTTTATAGAAATCTTCATCGTTTAACTTGAAATCAATTTTCTTGTGTCACAAATCAAACCAAACATTAAAATGCGTGGGGGCTATTCATGGGCATGTAAGCCATCCGAATAACCCCAACGCCCACAATCACATATTTCACTATTACGGGGCCTTAAACCCGATTTTCGACTTGATATCGTTTTAAGGCCCGACAATTACATATTTACAATAAAGGGTACATCGGCCCTATTACATACATCCAAAAATGGAACGAAATTCTTCCTCAATCCATGGATCCACAACAATATATAAGAAAAACTACATTTCACATAACCCAATTGACAAGAAGATTAACAAAATGATATACAAAAATTGCTATAGAAATGGTCTTTTCACCTTGCAAATAATCCTCACAATGTGTATGAACTTGTATATTGAGTAGAGTAGAAAATATATGATATATAATCTTACACAAAAGATATAATTCCTCACTTTTTCCTCTCTTTTCTCCCTATTTTCTTGCAAATTTTTGTTGTTTTCTTCCTATTTTTCCGAGCTGCTCTCTCTCTCTTCTTCCGCTGCTAACCTCCTGTATGCTGAATGAAGGAATGAGCTGAAATAGGCTGGCCAGAGCCAGCCGCAGATGGATCTGCAGCTGGCTGGCCGCCCCCCATCCACTCAGCTGGTTTTCGGCTTCCGTGTTTCGAGTTCCGTGTTTTCAAAAGGCGCACTTATTGGCAGCAGATCAATCCGCGGCTGGCTAGTTTGATTTTCTCGATTTTCATGCTACGCCTCGATTCTCGTGTCGTGATGTCAGTTTTCACCGACAGGCTTGTATTTTGCAGTCCGGGAATTACTGGGAGACGTGCGACATCATTCGGGAATGCTCATTTCGGACGGCCTTGTTGTCACGTCGGTTTTGATTTGCAAATCGTCGCGGTGGCGTCGAGTGTTCGTACTTGCGCCCATCCTTCGCTCTCGTAGGCCGGCTCAATGGACGAATTTGCCCTCCTGTCAGGGTTAGTATACGAAGTGCAAAATTTGGGTGTCTACAGCACCCAAGCAAGAAAAATTGGAAATATGTAGCCCTTTTTACCTTTTCTTGGAGAACTTTTGAAAAACCATAGAAATCCTTCAAAAACCTTCAAATTCTTGTTAAAATCCAAGATAGAAGATGAAATTGATGATGGGTTGCCGCAATTGGGTGCCAACTTCATGTAATGAGGCACGAAATTAAGTTTGGGTAAGTTGCATGCAAGTTGGCTATGGAGTGGGAGGAGAGAGATATAAGAAATGGGATGAAAAAAAATGAGCCTAAGTGGTGATTTAAAGAACAAGCCCAGCTGACTTGGTGCGGCCGCATGGCCTGTCGTGCGCCTGCGCGCGCCCTGGATGCCGCCTAGCGTGCGCGCCTAGTGCTGCGTCTGCCTACCGACAGCTATGCGCCAACCGCTCGCCCACACTACACACGCTCGCCCACGCTGCGCACGCTCGCATGCGCCCCCCTGCACCCGCACGCTGGCGCCTGCCTGGCCTGCTAGCATGCTGCGTCTGGCGTGTCGCTTACATGCTGTTGTGCTGACATGGTTCACTCAAATGCCAAATTGGACTAAAACACCTACATGTAGCAACACAATTGACAAAGTTAGAACAATTAATGATAAAAATCATATTTTTCTCTTTTTTAAAAAAAAAAAAGAAAACAACTCATGAATTTAATCTAAACATTGGGTTGCCTCCCATCTAGCGCTTGATTTAGAGTCTTCAGCCTGACTATTCCCCAATCATTTCGGATCGACGAGACTAATTGAGGTCTTTTGGCGTTCAATGTCGCCACCCCAATAGTGCTTAATTCTTTGTCCGTTTACCTTGAACAATTGGTTTGTCTTATCATCCCGCAGTTCAATTGCACCATGCGAAAAAACATGATTGATATAAAATGGCCCTGACCATCTTGATTTGAGTTTACCGGGAAATAGCTTCAACCGAGAATTATAAAGTAGGACAGGTTGTCTAACCTCAAACTTTCGATCGATTATCTTCTTGTCGTGCCACCTCTTGACTTTCTCCTTATAGAGCTTTACATTCTCATAGGACTGGAGACAGAACTCGTCCATCTCATTGAGTTGCAAGAAGCGTTTCTCTCCCGCAGCATTCAAATCAAAGTTTAGCCTCTGAATGGCCCAATAAGAACTATGTTCTAGTTCCACTGGTAGGTGACATGCTTTCCCATACACAAGCTGATATGGTGACATCCCGATGGGAGTTTTGTATGCTGTCCTATACGCCCATAAGGCGTCATCAAGCTTCAATGACCAGTCCTTTCTATTCGGGTTCACAACCTTCTCTAAAATCCTTTTCACTTCTCTATTGGATACCTCCACCTGACCACTTGTTTGAGGATGATAGGTCGTGGTAATTTTATGGGTCACCCCATATTTAGCAAGAAGGGCATTAAAGTTCTTGTTACAAAAGTGCGACCTTTCATCGCTAATTATTGCTCGTAGAGTTCCGAATCTTGTGAAAATATTTTTTCGAAGGAACTTCAGCACAACCTTGGCACCATTGGTGGGCGTCGCGGCTGCTTCAACCCATTTTGACACGTAATCTACAGCCACAAGGATATACAAATTGTTGAACGAAGAAGGAAACAGACACATAAAGTCAATACCCCATACGTCAAAGATCTCAACCTCCAGGATTGTGGTTAGTGGCATCTCATGACGCCTGGAAATGTTCCCTACTCTTTGACATCGATCACAGTTCAGCACAAACGCATGGGCATCTTTGAACAACGTTGGCCAATAAAAACCTGATTGTAGTACTTTCGCCGTTGTTCTCTCTCCACCATAGTGTCCTCCGAAGGCTGAAGCATGACACTGTTGCAAAACACTCCCCATTTCAGATTAAGGTACGCATTTTCTGATTAGCTGGTCAGCACATTGCTTAAACAAAAAAGGTTCGTCCCAAAAAATATGCTTCACATTGTGCAGAAATTTCCTTTTCTGTTGATAGCTCAGCTTGGGCGGTAACACATGGCACACCACATAATTAACATAGTCAGCATACCAAGGCACTTCATGTGTGATGGCGAAAAGTTGCTCATCGGGGAAAGATTCATTGATCATGACATCATCTCCCACCTCACGGTCTGCATTTTCTAGCCTTGACAGGTGATCCGCCACTTGATTCTTGGTTCCCTTCTTATCTCTAATCTCAAGATCAAACTCTTGAAGCAATAAAACCCATCGAATCAAGCGTGGCTTTGCATCCTTCTTTACTATTAAGTACTTTATGGCAGAATGGTCAGTGTACACAATGACCTTGGAGCTAATGAGATAGGCACAAAATTTGTCAAAGGCATAGAAAATAGCAAGCAATTCCTTCTCCGTTGTTGTATAATTAAGTTGTGCTCCAGTTAGTGTTTTGCTAGCATAATAGATCACATGAAAAACCTGATCCTTGCGATGGCCCAAAACAGCACCAATTGCAAAGTCGCTAGCGTCGCACATCAATTCAAACGGAAGATTCCAATCCGGGGCCATGATAATAGGAGCACTTACAAGCTTCTTCCTTAGTAACTCAAAAGCCTCTAAACATGCATGATCGAAGACAAATAGGGTGTCTTTCTCAAGGAGGCTGCACAGCGATTTTGTAATTTTGGAAAAATCTTTAATAAACCGTCTATAAAATCCAGCATGTCCAAGGAAACTGCGAATGGCCTTGACGTTGGTTGGTGGAGGGAGTTTATCAATGGTCTCAATCTTGGCCTTATCAACTTCCAGCCCTTTTGAAGACACTCTATGCCCCAAAATAATGCCTTCTTGCACCATGAAGTGGCATTTCTCCCAATTTAGCACCAAATTTGTTTCAACACATCGCTTCAGCACTTTACAAGGTTATCAAGGCATAAGTCGAATGAATCTCCAAAAACCGAAAAATCATCCATGAAGACTTCCAATCCTTGCTCAACCATATCGGAGAATATTGCCATCATACATCTTTGGAAAGTAGCGGGTGCGTTGTATAGTCCAAATGACATTCTTCTGAAAGCAAATGTCCCATATGGGCAAGTGAATGTCGTTTTCTCTTGATCTTCGGGGGCAATGGCAATTTGGTTGTAGCCCGAATATCCATCCAAGAGACAATAGAATTCATGTCCTGCCAACCTGTCTAGCATTTGATCAATGAATGGAAGCGGGAAATGATCCTTGCATGTAGTCTTGTTCAACCTTCTGTAGTCCATGCAAACTCTCCATCCGGTGACAGTTCTAGTTAGGATCAACTCGTTGTTTTCATTAGACACCACTGTCATGCCTCCCTTCTTTGGAACACATTGCACTGGACTGACCCATGGACTGTCTGAGATGGGATAGATGATGCCGGTATCGAGCAATTTGATAATTTCCTTCTTGACCACCTCCTTCATGACGAGGTTCAATCTACGCTGATGTTCAACCACAGGTTTGGCCTCATCTTCCAATATGATCTTGTGCATACAAAATTCAGGGCTAATCCCCTTGATGTCGGTAATGGACCAACCTAGGGCTGTTTTGCACTCCCGTAGCACTCTTAGCAACTTATTTTCCTGCACATCATCAAGTAAAGCAGACACAATAATAGGCAAAGTACTAGCATTACCCAAATACGCATACCTCAAGTGGATAGGCAATGGTTTGAGCTCCAAGGTGGGTGGCTCCCCCCATGAGGATTTTGTAATAGCACTAGACCTGCTCGATCTATCTAACGGTTCAAACTTTTGCTTATACTTGATAAAACGTGGGGGAACATTTAGCACATTCACCATCTCATTAGGAAAAAGAGGTTCACTCTCAAGTGATTCTCCCAGCAATTCTTCAAAAGGGTCAACTTCATAGTTTGCTGTGAACACCTCATCCACTGCCTCGTCAATCAAGTCTATCCTGAAGCCTTCATCCTGCACATTAGGAAACTTCATTACTTTAAAAACATTAAAAGTTACCTCTTGGTCTTGGACACGCATGGTTAGCTCTCCTTTTTGCACATCAATCAAAGTTCTGCCTGTGGCTAAGAATGGTCACCCAAGGATGATAGGTATCTCCCTGTCTTCTTCAAAATCAAGGACAATGAAATCTGCTGGAAAAATAAACTTGTCCACCTTGACAAGCACATCTTCTACTATGCCTCTTGGGTATGTGAGAGACCTATCCGCAAGTTGCAATTTAACATTTGTAGGTTTTGCCTCACTTAATCCCAGCTGTTGATAAATTGAGAGTGGCATTAGATTGATGCTTGCCCCCAAATCACATAAGGCCTTGCCAAAGAATTGGTTACCAATTGTACAAGGAATTGTGAAACTCCCTGGATCTTTCAACTTTGGTGGTAACTTTCTTTGTAACACAGCACTACATTCTTCGGTTAGTGCCACCGTCTCAAACTCCTCAAGCCTTCTCTTTCTTGACAAGATTTCTTTCATGAACTTCACATAACTAGGCATTTGTTCCAATACCTCAGTGAATGGTATATTTATGTGCAATTTCTTGGAAACCTCCAAGAACTTAGAGAATTGCTTATCCAATTTTATCTTCTGCTGACGATGTGGAAACGGGCATGGTGGATACATAGGGCCTTGCTTGCTCCCCTCTGGTTTTGGCATTGGCTCCTTTTCCTTCTTTTCTACTTCTTTTCTCTTTTCTTCCTCTTTCTCCCCATTCACATCCTCAATCACTATTTCTGATGGAACATCAATCACAACTTCCAGTAGTTCCTTCCCACTTCTCAAAGTCACAGCCTTGTAATGCTCCTTACCTTCTCTCTTCGGGTTAACTTCAGTGTCACTGGGCAAGGCACCAGGAGGACGGATATTCATAACACTAGCTATTTGTCCAAGTTGAAGCTCTATATTCCGTACCGAAGCGCTGTCTTGTGCAACCAATTGAGCCAACAAATCATCCCTACTAGGTTTTTTCTCCTGTTGTGGCAAGGGTGGGTTTGAGGCTTGTTGGTGTGATTGGGGTTGATGATGTGGTTGAGTTTGATTTTGAAATCCTTGGGGATATTGATGCCTAGGAGCTGAATATTGGTTTTGGGTATTGTTGTTGTTGCTCCATGAGAAATTTGGGTGATTTCTCCATCCAGGATTGTAGTGATTTAATTGAGGGTTGTTTTGCTGCCTATTGTAATTACCAATGAACTGTACGGATTCTACATTGATAGCACATTGCTCGGTAGGATGATTTCCAACACACAACTCACAGGTTTCAGAAATGCTCTGCACAGATTGAGTTCCTAAAATTTTCACTTCCTTTGTAAGCGCGGCTAGCTGTGCGGCTATTGTAGTGAGAGGATCAACCTCAAATTTTCCTGCTGCCTTTTGTAGCATTTTCCTCTCCGAAGGCCATTGATAAATATTGGCAGCCATGGTTTCCAATAATTTATAGGCATCCGCAAAACTCTTTCCCATTAAACTACCACCTGCAGCTGCGTCGACACTTGATCGAGTGGCATTGGTCAACCCATTATAGAAGATTTCAACTTGCCACCATTGAGGCAAACCATGGTGTGGACATCTCCTTATTAGATCCTTGAATCATTCCCGAGGTTCATACAAGGACTCAGGATCATATTGAACAAACGAAGTGATGTCATTCCTCAATCTTGTAGTTTTCGCTGGTGGGAAGAACTTTGCCAAAAATTTCTGGGCTAAGTCATCCCATTTGGTAATTGAGCCCGAGGGAAGTGAATGCAACCAACTCTTTGCCTTGTCACAGAGCGTGAAAGGAAATAGTCGGAGTCTAATTGCGTCATCAGTAACTTGAGTGTACTTGAATGTGTCACAAATTTCCAGAAAACTCACCAAATGAGCATTTGGGTCGTCATTAGGCAACCCACCAAACTACAAACAGTTTTTGACCATTTGGATGGTGCCTGGCTTAATTTCGAAGTGAGTGGCCTCAATGGCTGGCCGGAAATACTTGAGTACAAATCTGTGACAAGAGGCATGGCATACTCCCTCAAGGATTTAGGCTCCTCCTCAGCCATGGTATTTTGATTGGGTATACCCCGAACTTTGTCTCTTCGTAGTCTTCGAATACTTCTCTCGATCTCGGGATCGTAAGGAATTAACTCAAGACCACGTGAGCGTGGCATACAAATCAAGAATACCTACAAAACAAAATGAAAATTATATACAAGTCTAAAAAGAGACCAAGTCGATTGAAATTGATATTGGTATAATTATTAGAAAACAATTCGCCGGTAACGGGGCCAAAAACTTGTTGATTGATTTAGCAACCGATAAACACACACGTGTAAGTATACACGACCAACAAGTAATATATGATAAGATATGAGTCGAACCCACATGGAATTGTGACAAATAATAACTAAGTACCAATCGTATATCAATTTGATCTAATTTAAACGATAAAAGTTTGATTGTTTGTTGATTGATTGAGTTCACAAGTCATGTAATGAATAAACCGCGGTAAAATATCAAGATAGAAAGGTCTAAGATTATAATTTCCCCCAACACGTCATTTGAATCTCCTGACTCTCTCTTTTCAATCAGTTATAACATACGAATTGACAACCGAGAAATCAAAACTACATGAGAGCCTCTGTCGATGGTCAATCACGAATCTTCCTAAGCGGTGCATAGGTATATGTCTATCCTATGCACTATCAAGAGACTAATTTCAGAAATGATTAATAGACACGTGTCACCAAATCTAATTAATCCTCCCTTCAATTACCAACTTTCACATCGGAAGTCATTAAGACTAGATTCTCAATTGGTTGCATGCGGTAATTAGGTATATATCTATCCCAACTACTATCAAGATACCTATTATTGCAGATAATTAATAAGACACACGTCACTTAATCCGATTAATAACCCACAACAATCTATACTCTCGCATGTTATCATAACTAGGTCTTAACCTATAATCCGTTCGTCAAGTTCATATAGGTTCCCAAGGTAATTACAGGCTAAGCAATTAATCTAGAGAGCAAAGGTTATGACAATCTGTCGATGCCGGGTTTTTTTTGCTTCGCGATATTCTTTTTAGCCTTTTCCAATTTTAGCTTTCTTGATTAAATGATTTTTGGAAAGGGTCGGCATTAATGTCGACGGGGTTTTGAAAGATCGCTTTTTATGATGAGCCAATTAATCAGAGTCGCCAGTTGGTATATTTGAAATGGATGTACCAACTCATCCGAGTTTTCGTTTTTTTTAAATCGCTGGCTCATATGTGACTCCGAATTAATTGGTCTGCGAATCGAGATTCATAGAGTTCGGGGGCTTGCTTAAGTGAGGGGAAGGTGTTAGGCACCCCTCGACTTCCGTGAAACACGGTTACCGCAATCTTGATGCTGTCCTATCCTTTAATTCATGAAATGTGTATATGTGCAGATGTGTGTGTGTGTGTGTGATAGACTCCACGGCACGCTTGCGTGAGGTGGTCGTCGCCCGGATCGTTTCTAGCAAAGTTGAACAGTGGATAGCTTGCAACACCTTAACCCCTCGCCTATATGTAGACGGTAATCTTAGTACAATTGCTCGCCTTGGGGATCTGCGTTGAATGGACACCAATGACACTTTGACCCCTCGCTTATATGTAAGCGGTAATCTCGGTACAATCGACGATTAGTGCGGTAGAAGACGCCACACACAACTATGTATTGTTGTATGATAAGTCAAAATTGAATCTCAAAGAAAACTAAGAAATAACTTAGAAATTCTCAAAGAACCAAAAGATGAGAAAACCTCACAAATAATTATAATTGAATAAATCTGATTGAAGTATATCAATTACAATAGAGTAACCCTTATTTATACTAGTGACAAAAACCCTAATCTAATAGGAATTCCAAACCAATTTGGAAAAGAAATCCTTATTTCTATAAAGCAAAGAAATCCTAATAAAAACCTAATTACACTAGTTTCCTAAAATATCATAATCCTTGCCGCATTCGGAAATCTTTCCTTGCTGAACGGAAGTTAAATCACCGCGTCCAATTAAATTCCTTGTTGCGTGAAATTGAGATGGAGTTGAATAGAATTGCATGAACAAGACTTCCTCCATTCGGATCCGTTAATATCATGCTCCAATTAGAAATAGAAGTCCGTTAGTTGCTAGGAAATAAATTGGAATCCGTGTGATTGGCATGCATGTAATCCCACATGATATATGCTTTAATGTAATATGCTTTAACTTGCTGAATATCCCACATGATTTGCTTGCTAATGGAAATTGTGGCCCACATGCTATGATAACATATATTAAGTAAACCATAATTGATTTGCATGATTCAACGTGACCAATCTGATTTGCATGGATGAGAATGTTATTTTAAAAAGAAAAGGCCCACGTTATGTAATAGAAATCCTTGGGCTGCAATGAATCCGAGAACCCTCCAATTGGAATTAAAGCACTAATACAAGGCCCATGTGAATAGGATGATTTCAAGTAATTTGCTGAATTGAATTAATTGCGTCATGCTAATTAATTGAGGGACAACCCTTTTATTGAATTTTCTTGAATAATTTTCACCCCAATTTCTTAAAATCATTTGTTGAACCCTTGACGATCGAGTCGATAAATTGATGAAAAATTCTGACCCCCTCATGCTCGTGTCATTCCCCTCCTCTTCAAAAGGATTTGTCCTCAAATCCAACATCCACTCCTCTCGAGAAGGACTTGTCCACAAATCTGATCCTACATCAAAACAAACCAAATTAATAGCATCAAACAAAACATACTCCCAAATCTCAACTTGCAAAAGAAATATGAAAGCAACATCAACAATGCAAGTAAAAATATGGAAATAGTCATCAAAAACTTCAACTCCTGCAAAAGACATAGCAACATCTGGCAACTCCCACGTATCGACATGAACAACTTGTAAACATCTCTTTCCAAGCAGTGATCGAATCAGCATAACACCCTGCAAGCTCCTCGTAACACAACATCGAACCTTAATCTTCCGATCTCTTTTACTCAAGAACTTGCCCACATCAACACGATGTTTTTCCACACGTAAACCAAATTCTTCCAAAATGCTAACTAAAACAAAACCAACTAAATTAGCAACTAAAACAAAAACACAATCAAAGTTTCTACCTAACGACATAAACATAGAAACAATAAAATAAATGCAACTAAAATTATGAAAAGCTCTATCTCCTCCAGGATCAAATATCAGTATGTAGAACCCTTCACACTTCATCAACTTCCATCCACGAATTCCCGGATCAAAAACCAACGTGATGATCTCGTACATTCGCAAATACTCCCAATGACGAATTCCCGGATCAAAAGTAAACCTTATGATCTCGATCATTTGTACTAACTTCCATTCTAATGCACCCGGGTCAAATACCAAAATTTGAAATTCAACTCGTTGCATTTGCAAGTGTTCTTGAATTCCTGGATTAAACACAAAACTAAACAAATCAACAAGTACCTTTTGTTTAATCACAAAGAAATCAAATAACTCAAAATCACATGCAAAGTCTACTAGAATAAAATCCAAATAACTTCCCTTTAGACTTTCCGTGCATTGTTCGAATGGATTTACCCAACGATCCATGCTTTTCTCCTCAATGAGTAAGAATCCATCTCGAATCTGCAAAACAAAATTAACCTTTCCCTTCCCATCGACATTAACCAATGCAAAATCAAATAACGACATCAATGGAATTGAAAGATCAAAACCAACACCACAAGATAAAAACTCACTAGCATACTTATGATACTCACAATCAAACTCAACATATGCCAAAGAATTTTCCCAAGTGTTGACAAAACTCGAAATATCATTAAAATAAATATTAACAAATTTCCCCATGAAAGAATGCAAAATATGATTTAACATGAAAATATTTAACGCATTAGTTAATCCCAACGATTTAACTAAACATGTATGTAAACCATATCGCAATCCAATCCGATGATAAACACTTTTCAATTCAATACCCAATGATAGTAATTCTTTTCCATTCAAAACAACATTCTCAAAATCATGCAATGATAACAACTCTAATGGAAAGACATTACCACATAATAGTAAATCATGCAATGAAAATTTCTCCTTTGAAAATTCATGATCACTAACATTATCGATTAACGACATGCCATGTAAAGATTGATTAAAATCTAATTCAACATGTGAATGAAAAACCCTAGAATGAATTTCACGCAAGTACAAACGTTGAAAACGAGAATACCCACAATAATCACTAGAATAAATTCTACGAAGATATGCACTTTGACAATGAGAATTTACTAAATGATAGTAGGAATATTGACAATGAGAATATAACGCATGCTCATAAACTAACTCAACAAATATCAAATATCCTCCATAGTTTATGATAAAGACGATTTTACCCTTAAAATAGTCAAACACAAATTTATCCAAGGAAGCATGCAAAACATGTTTTAAATAACTCATGAAAATACTAGATGCATTAGTTATTCTAACAGAAATAAATATCCACCTATACAATTCACGTGTTAACAAAACTTTCCAATCATCATATTCTCTCATCCTAATTTGATTAGGCATAAACATCACATGGCCATTTTCCAATGTAGATAAAACACAAGCACTATGCAATTTATCAAGCATATTATCTAAGTAAAGAAAATAAAAGCGATACTTGTTTACCAATTCGAAATCAACGAACAAGCTCGGCATTCTATCTTTCTTAGGTACTATGATTTCATGAATAACACATGCACTAATGCTTTCTCCAACGATACCCGCTTTGATGAGGTTGGACTCCATCAGCTCCCCAACCTGCCTTGGTAACTCTGTCCTCTCCTCGGAAAATCTGAAAGCTGACTGATACGGAATGATAGCTCGGGGTATATCCTCAACAACCTGTATAAGAGAAACAACAGAACTAGACAAAGAAGAGTTAATCTTGTTAGTATTCAAAAGCGCCGTCTTGTACGAATGTACAGTCATTGGCTTTTCAAAATACAACTCACTTTCTAACTCACTCTCCTCTCTTTTTTCACTCTTACTCTCCACTTTTTCTTTCTCTCGTTTATTTTCACTCTCATTCTTTTTATTCTCTCGTTTCTTTTCATTCTCTTTTTCACACTTTTCTTGTTCACACTCAATCTTTTTTTCAATTTCTTTTTCACTTTCTTTTTGTCGTTTACTTTCACTTGTATTTTCTTCCTCAGGATCACGAACTTCATCTTGAACATTAGAATCTAACAACTCTCCTTGGACTGCATATTCTATTATCTCTTCTTCCACCTGCCTCGATTGATCTTGTTCCTTTTGCGCCTGTCGGGCGTTTTGTAGTTGCTTCGCCATCTCTCTAAATGATCCCATGACTTCTTCTTTTTTTTCCTTGGAAAATATTGGTTCTCTATACACCTTAGCAGTGTCTCGTGGTTGTCTCCGATGCGAATCTCCATGCCTATGATCCTTCCTTTCATCATCCCAATTTGAACACCTTAAAGGTTGATCGTCATATCTTGGAGTTGCATATTCTTTCCTCCTGCTAGACTGTACTGGGGCATACCGCTTTCTCATCACGGTTTTCAACTCTTTCCATAGATCGATCGGATGCTCTCCACATCTTCTCCTTTCACGTTCAAATTGAGCCCACCATGTAGCTGCATGACCGGAAAAATCTTGAACTGCAAGTTTGAACTTTTTGTGCTCAGAATAATTATGATAGCCAAACTCTCGTTCCTTCCTTTCCTCCCAACTAAAATAAGCTTCTGGATCCGCTCTACCTTGAAAAGATCTCTTTTGCCACTCGTAATTATTTTCACAATTATATCCATACATGATTGCTGCAAAACAAAGGTTAGTAGATAAAGAAAATTTTCCTCACACACTCCCTTACGTGTTTCGCTCAACAATGTATCACACAATTATGAAAACGCTCGTGTATCACACAATTGGCTTTTACCCTTAATTATGCTCACCATTCTTGCCTTTTATCACTCTAATTCTCTCTTATAGGTTCTTTTTGAATTCACCGACCAAATATCACAGTTTTCTTTTTAATTCAATAAGAACTTATCACAAAACAAAATATAGCAAGTGTGACGTACGATAACCACCAAATTTTCACGATCACCAATTAAGATCCTCTTGAGTGAAACCCCAATACCCTCAAAATTCACAAATTCCAACAATAGAACCAAATAATAGCTTCTTCAATATAATCCCACTATTCACGAAGCTTATGAATCCCAAGCAATTGCAACAATAATAATTTTTTTTTCCAACACTTTTTTTTTTAACTCACGATTTTTTTTTTAACTACTGATTTTTTTTTTCAATATATAATCAACACGAAAAATAAAGGATAAGTAACCTGCTAGGAACTCAGCTCTGATACCAAATGATAGACTCCACGGCACGCTTGCGTGAGGTGGTCGTCGCCCGGATCGTTTCTAGCAAAGTTGAACGGTGGATAGCTTGCAACACCTTAACCCCTCGCCTATATGTAGACGGTAATCTTGGTACAATTGCTCGCCTTGGAGATCTGCGTTGAATGGACACCAATGACACTTTGACCCCTCGCTTATATGTAAGCGGTAATCTCGGTACAATCGACGATTAGTGCGGTAGAAGACGCCACACACAACTATGTATTGTTGTATGATAAGTCAAAATTGAATCTCAAAGAAAACTAAGAAATAACTTAGAAATTCTCAAAGAACCAAAAGATGAGAAAACCTCACAAATAATTATAATTGAATAAATCTGATTGAAGTATATCAATTACAATAGAAGTAACCCTTATTTATACTAGTGACAAAAACCCTAATCTAATAGGAATTCCAAACCAATTTGGAAAAGAAATCCTTATTTCTATAAAGCAAAGAAATCCTAATAAAAACCTAATTACACTAGTTTCCTAAAATATCATAATCCTTGCCGCATTCGGAAATCTTTCCTTGCTGAACGGAAGTTAAATCACCGCGTCCAATTAAATTCCTTGTTGCGTGAAATTGAGATGGAGTTGAATAGAATTGCATGAACAAGACTTCCTCCATTCGGATCTGTTAATATCATGCTCCAATTAGAAATAGAAGTCCGTTAGTTGCTAGGAAATAAATTGGAATCCGTGTGATTGGCATGCATGTAATCCCACATGATATATGCTTTAATGTAATATGCTTTACCTTGCTGAATATCCCACATGATTTGCTTGCTAATGGAAACTGTGGCCCACATGCTATGATAACATATATTAAGTAAACCATAATTGATTTGCATGATTCAACGTGACCAATCTGATTTGCATGGATGAGAATGTTATTTTAAAAAGAAAAGGCCCACGTTATGTAATAGAAATCCTTGGGCTGCAATGAATCCGAGAACCCTCCAATTGGAATTAAAGCACTAATACAAGGCCCACGTGAATAGGATGATTTCAAGTAATTTGCTGAATTGAATTAATTGCGTCATGCTAATTAATTGAGGGACAACCCTTTTATTGAATTTTCTTGAATAATTTTCACCCCAATTTCTTAAAATCATTTGTTGAACCCTTGACGATCGAGTCGATAAATTGATGAAAAATTCTGACCCCCTCATGCTCGTGTCAGTGTGCTTATGTGAATGTTGTGGTGAGTGTGTATGAAAGAATTATTTGGATTTTTAGGGAAAGTTGTGCTTTAATTTGAGAATGTTTCAGAACGTCGTTTCTATTAATACGAGAAAGCTCCCTCTTTTCATGCAAAAGGTTTGATTTTCATTGTCAAAAACTATGAGGTTTTTTATTAGGTGTCGTTTTTGGCAAAAACAAGAATTTTAATCCTTCGTCAAAATAGGAATCGAGATCTATACGTTGCCTTTGTAAAATGATGGGCAATTTCTAGGATATCTTTAACCCTATGCACAAAGGTTTACTAAAATATTTCATTTCATTCATAAAAGCCATTTTTGATGATGTTTGAAAATGATTTTCTTTGGCCTTCTCGTTTAATAGGAATCGACATTCATTAGCATTTCCAAATTTTTAGCCTCGTGATGCTAATATCCTACTTTGATTGATTTTAGGAAAGATCTTTATCATTTAATCCTTTGGAATCATTTTGGGGTCACGAAATCTAATCAAACATAAACACGCGTCGGGGCTATTCACGGGCATGTAAGCCATCAAAATATCCCCGAACGCCAACAATCACATATTCCACTAATACGAGGCCTTAAACTCGATTCTCGCTTTAGCGTCGTTTTAAGGCCCGACAGTTACACGTTACAAAACAAGCATCTTGAATCTATTACATACACCAAAACATCCATCATCGGATTTGAACCACGGGGTCGCTTTCCTAGGCTCACAACCACGATTACTACACGCTCACAAAATGAATACTACAATAATAACAACGTGGATTGCCTAACACATCCTAAAAATACAATCAATTAAACTACGCCTAATATATATCCATAAACAAGCTAGAAATTTCACCAATTGGATATCCTCGGGTTATTAGGAAGAATTTTGTTCCAATGGAACCCTCACCAATAATCCCTAATCCATGATTGTTCAACAATATTCTTAAAAATTACAATTTAATTTAATCAAATGACATGATAGAAGTTGCAAAAATAAGGAGATTTTCACCTTGCAAATGATACCAAAATTGTGTAGAAACTTGTGTATTGAGTGAAATATGAGATGTATTGATAGAATCCAACAACAAGGGAAAATTCCTCTCTTTTTCTCTCAATTGTTGCAAGAATTTTTTGCTATTTCTCTCTATTTTCGAGCTAAAACTGCTGCTGTTTTTCTTCTTCTCCCGCCAAAACTGCTACTGTCTCTCTTCTGCAGGAGGAAATGAGCTGAAATAGGCTGGCCAGAGCCAGCCGCAGATTGATCTGCGGCTGGCCGCAGATCAATCTGCGGCTGGCTGGCCCACCTCCCATCGCACTCAGCTGATAGTGCTGATTTCCTGGTTTCCGTGCTGGCGCACTCACTTGGCCGCAGATAAATCCGCAGCTGGCTGGCTTGACTTTCTCAATTTTCGTGCTACGACTCGATTTTCGTGCCGTGACGCTGGTTTTCGCTGACAGGCTCGTATTTTACAGTTCGGGAATCATTGGGAGGCGTGCCACACCTTCCGGGAATGCCAAATTCGGATAGCCTTGCTGTCACGTCGATTTCGGTTGCAAATTGTCATGGTGGCGTCGAGCGTCCGTACTTTTTCCATCTTTTGCTCTCGCAGGCCGGTCCCTTTGACGAATTTGCCCTCCTGTCAAGGTTAGTATACGAAGTGCAAATTTTGGGTGTCTACAGCTGCCCCTCTTTATCATGTTTATGAAATGTTAAATGAAGTGAACAGGATAAAGAAATAGACACCCGATGTATGAATGACAGTGCACAGATATGATAATATACCCACGATGCAACACATGTAGTTTATGGTACAACACAAGATGTAGCGCATGCAAAACATTCGAAAGAGTGTCAATGCATCAACCCTCTGACCGTATTTGTTAGTCGTTGGGTTCACTCTTCCAATCTATCATCTCGTTCGGGGCCGGGTATCGTCGCCGGTCACCCATCTCGTAACCCCCGGTTATCGTTGCCGGTTGGTTGTCTCGTCAGGGCCGGGTTTCGTCGTCGGTCACCCATCACGTAACCCCCGGTTATCGTCGCCGGTTGGTTATCTTGTCGGAGCCGGTTTTCGTCGCCAGACATCCATCTCGTGATCGCCGGTTATCGTCGCCGGTCGATCGTCTTGTCGGGGCCGGATATCGTCGCCGGTCACCCATCGCGTAACCACCGGTTATCGTCGCCGGTTGGTTATCCTGTCGGAGCCGGTTTTCGTCGTCGGACATCCATCTCGTGATCGCCGGTTATCGTCGCCGGTCGATCGTCTTGTCGGGGCCGGATATCGTCGTCGGTCACCCATCGCGTAACCCCCGATTATCGTCGCCGGTTGGTTATCCTGTCGGAGCCGGTTTTCGTCGCCGGACATCCATCTCGTGATCGCCGGTTATCGTTGCCGGTCGATCGTCTTGTCGGGGCTGGGTATCGTCGCCGGTCACCCATCGCGTAACCCCCGGTTATCGTCGCCGGTTGGTTATCCTGTCGGAGCCGGTTTTCGTCCCCGGACATCCATCTCGTGATCGCCGGTTATCGTTGTCGGTCGATCGTATTGTCGGGGCCGGGTATCGTCGCCGGTCACCCATCGCGTAATCCCCGGTTATCGTCGCCAGTTGGTTATCCTGTCGGAGCCGGTTTTCATCGCCGGACATCCATCTCGTGATCGCCGGTTATCGTTGTCGGTCGATCGTCTTGTCGGGGCCGGGTATCGTCGCCGGTCACCCATCGCGTAACCCCCGGTTATCGTCGCCGGTTGGTTATCCTGTCGGAGCCGATTTTCGTCGCCGGACATCCATTTCGTGATCGCCGGTTATCGTCGCCGGCCGATCGTCTTGTCGGGGCCGGGTTTCGTCGCCGGTCACCCATCTCGTGATCGCCGGTTATCGTCGCCGTCGATCGTCTCGTCGGGGCCGGGTTTCATCTCCGGTCACCCATCTCGTGATCTTTTTCACTCAACACGTCAAATGGCTGTAAGGGAGCAAGGTGGGACCCACCAGGGCCAGCCGCGGATGGATCTGCGGCCAGCCGCAGATTGATCTGTGGCCAGCCGCAGATACATCTGCGGCCAAGATCGGGATGTATAAGCGGCACGCCGCTTCCAGATCTGTCACTTTCAACTTCCAACTCACATAGATTCTCGCGATTTTTGCTTGTTCGCAAGGGCCTTTTGTCGATTTTTTCAACTTTCCTGCAAAAACTGCTCCGGTAGGATCGATCTACGCGCTACAGGTAACACTTTGACCGGTCACTTTTCAATTTCGTCAATGTTTTGCTATACATTGGACTATTTGCATGTTTAGAGATAAAATGTATGTTTTATAATGCTATGTAATGTATTATCATATATACATGCTATGTATTAACTGTGTGAGTCCTATTTTATGTTCATGTGGCGGTCCCACGTATATGTTTGCTCCTTTTTGAAAGAAAATCAAGCATTTATGGCACTTTACATGCTTTATTCACACATATGAATGTAAATATGATCTGTTGTGGCTTGAGTTCTTTGAAAAACATGCTTGGATATGCATGGGATGTCCATTTTACAGATGGAACTCTGCCGAATTTTATTTTTTTTTTATTTTTTTTTTTGACATGCATCATGCTGCATTAATTATATGATGAGGATAGAAATTTAGAATATTCATTGCATAATTTTAAAAGGGAACTTACCTTCTTTCTCGCCCGTTCTATTCCAGCTATGGATCGTGATGCGCCCAGTAGCTCTTCCGCCTCTCGGACTTCGGGTGTTCGCCGTCGTAGGGCTGCACCTGCCCCTATTCCTCCTCGTACCCGTCGGGCTCGTCGCTTGGCGGAGGCTGTCATCCGTCCTGATCACCCGGACGTTGAGGAGGTTGTTCCTCCGGAGGTTGCAGTGGAGGAGCCGTCTTCCAGCACATCAGCTCCCCCTTCTCATCGCGCCTTATCTGGCGCTTCTGTCCAGATACCCGATCTATTGGGTCGGGATCTCAGTCGTCACCCCTCGGCATCTCTTGTTGCTAATGAGGTATATTCGATTCGGCTCTTCATTTGTTCTCGATTTCTCAATTTCCGTTCTATCTGGATTAACCTATTTGGTGATTTTCACAAGTGACCGAGTTTACCCAGCCGAGGGGTAATTGGTTCAACATTTACTCTCTCTACGCGGCCCTGCATAGTGATTACTGGGAGATGGTGGACTCTTGGGGCTTTCGACATTTCTTCACTATCATCCCCCGTCAGTGCCCCTGGGGTTACATGAGGGCTTTATCCGAGCGATGGTTCCACCATACGCAGTCTCTTCATCTCCTCGACTGCGAGGTCGTGCTGACCCCCTGGGACTGGAGGTACATTACGGGCATAGAGTTCACCGGGTCCCGCGTCCCCCTGGATCTTGATATCACTCCAGTGGAGGTTCGAGCTTTGCTGGGCTTCGCTGCTGATGATCAGGTCTTTAAGGCCCGTAGTATTCGGTCCGGTGCTTTGGCCGTCGATGTTGTTGGGGGTCTATACGCACAGCCTATTCCAGCGGATCAGGGCACTCGTGACATCCTACTACGACGCTTGTTCTTGACCATCATGAGGGGTTGTTTCCTAGGGAACAACTCCTCTACCATCCACTTTAGCGTCGTAGGGGCTGTTAGAGACGTAAACCGGATCGGTGACTACGATTGGGGTTCATTCACCTTTGCTTATTTCCTCCACGGTCTGCGTCTGCGCTGGGAGGGACAGACAGATGCCTGGCTCGGATTCTACCACTTTCTGCTGGTGAGCCTTCTTTCCCTCTTTACTTACTGCACTTCCCTTTATTTCATTTCTCTTTTCTGCATTTGTCGGTTATTTCATGCTTTCCACTGTTTCTGTTCGCAGTTCTGGGCTTACGAGCGTCTTTCATGTCTGAGGCCTATCACTACTCTAGGCCTGGACACTTATCCCCGGGGTCGGCGATGGCACCACAGCACTCTGGAGGAGGTCCCCGTGTCAGGCAGCTTTGCACATTGTCGTATTCAGCTGGAGTTGATCACGGCTGCTGATGTCGTCTGGGTTCCCTACCTCTCCGAGCATCTGACTGTGGGGTTTGCTGACGGGCATCCTTCTGGCCCGGAGTTCGAGCTTTCCACCCGTCGCCTCACTTTGCAGAGTGTTGGAGGCTGGGTGATGTATCTGGGAGAGCGCGCATTCAGATGCGTCACTGGAGAGATCCGCATCCCGCACTCCCTTCCTTTCACTACTTCCTGGCCGCTGGATTCTCAACCCTCGGAGATCATGCTCGCCGGGGAGGACGGTCGGATGCTTTCCACAGGCCCCAGTACGAGCGAGGCTTTCAGGACTTGGTGGGTACCTCGTACCATCGGTCCCCAGACCCGGGCTACCTTCTTCCTCGGGGATATGGTCCCCGGCTCGGTGATGATGACTGACTGGGCAGCCTGCGTTCGGAGTCCCACCCACACTGAGCAGATAGACACTTTGACCCGCCAGGTGGAGCAGTTATCGCTATTTCTTCGGGTGTTAGGCCGGACCCCGAAGGAGGCTTACGCCTACGATCCTGACGGTGCGGGCTATGATGCAGGCCCGAGCTCATCTGATGCCACCGCTCGGCCATACATCCCTGACATGAATTTCGGTCCTCCGACTTCGACGACCCGGGGGGATCAGTTCGAGGATCCCGGTTTCATCGATGAGATTGACTTTATTTAGATCAGGATAGGATAGTGCTTTTCTACCTGCACCTGTTTAGACTTCTTTTTCATTCTACGCATTATGTACTGAACTCATTTATCTATTATGCACATTTTCTTTTTTATCTTTATGGAATTCACTGGTTTTATTTTTTACTGTATGATGCATGCTTTTTTATTCATGGATAGAGAATGACCCCTGTACAGTCTTTTTGATACTATTTTTCACAGATGTCGTCCTCAGATGCCGTGGTACGTTTGAATTCCATTCCTCCCATAGGGTTTGTTGGCGGTCTCCTCCGCTGGTTTGACAGTTTATTGCCGGCAGACAGGGTTATCGCAGATGGTCTTTTGGGCCATTCTTTGTCCTTATTGACCTTTCAGGTGCCAGCGGGCTTTGTGGATGGTATTCTGAGCTATTGGGCCCCTGCCCGTCAGGTGTTTAGGTTAGGGACAGTAGAGCTGACCCCCACCCTGGAGGAGTATGCTCGCTTCACCGGCTTGCCTTTGGATAGACCTTGTGCTAGGGTCACGGCTGGTTCCATGCGCCGTCAGTTCTTGACCTTTACCGGCTTGCGGAGGGCTGTCTTGTTACCGGTGATCACATCAGACCATATGGTTCCTCTTGAGTTCTTGATTGATCGATTTGGCTCACCTGACAGTTTTCATTTCTTCCTCGGTGATTTTTCCGTGCCCGAGGAGCGCTGGAATGCCTTGAGAGTGGATGTTCTGATGGCCTGTGTCGTCTCAGTTTTGTACTTGCCCGCAGGACCTGACCAGTTGGACATGCAGGTTGTAGCGGCCGTTCGAGCTCTTCAGGAGGATCACACCATTCTTCCCATGATATTGGCGGATACCTACATGTCAGCCTCATATTGCCAATCCTTCCGCGGCCGAGTATTCAGAGGGAGCTCGACTTTGTTATACGTGTGGTTCATGAGTCATCTCAGTCCCATCGGCCACTTCCGTCGCCAAGGGTTTTGCTTTAGCCACGACATAACCACGCAATTTTCGTTTCGTCCCGTGAGCTGTACTGATGTGGCCTCCTGGACATCATTTTTATCTGTCATTGAGGATCCCTTTCATCTATTGGTCCATTCGGGTTATTGCTCCTTTATGAGCTTCTTGACTCATGTGCCTGACCTGGACTTCATTCCCATTGCTGGCTTGAGGGGCATGACGACTTATCATCCCTTGTCGGTTATGGGGCAGTTTGATCAGACACAGGATTTACACCCTTTCGCGGGTGCAGCCGCCTACCGATTCCTTATATCATCCCGTTCAGAGAGGGATCTACTGCGGGTATACGAGTTTTGGTCTCGCAGGATCTCCGCCGAATATAGTGAGAGCTGTCACATCCAGACATTTGCTTACGTGCAGTGGCTGCGCGGAGACTTGGATCCGGCTGGTTTGAGTCAGACTGGGGCCTTTGATGACTCTGGAGTGATTTCCCCAAAGGATACCACAGACCACCCCGTCTCAGCTGATTCTGCCCCGAGTCGGGTTACTGAGAATACCCGACTCCGCTTGGCCCTGATTACTGCTGAAACCGAGAGGGATGCCGCCTTTGTCGAGAGAGATGATGCCATTCAGGCTAGAGACGCTGCCATTACTGATAGAGAGGCCATTGTACTTCAGACCAGGGCAGTTGTAGATGCTCATTTTGGGACGGTCAGCCGAGCCACTGCTTTACTGGATCGTATTGATATGATGGGGCAGCAGATTGCAGGAGATGCTGATACTTCAGATCTATCCACCACCTTGACCATCCTGCTTCAGCTAGTTTCAGATTTGTAGATTATTTTATTTCCTGCATAGACTATGTTAGTTCCATCAGTTATCGAAAAAATAATCTTGTAATAAAATGACTTATATATATAGACATGCATTTAAATTTAGTCATTTTCCCCTTTTGTCGTATCATTGCCTTTCATTGGATCCCCATTTTATCCAGTTGACCATGATTTTGACATTTCGCCTTCTTTCTCTCCTCAAGTCTTGAGGGAGATTTGACAGATATTGCCGCACACCTTTTGATTTCATCGGACTGAATCTCAGATTTTGGATAGCTGTTTGGTTGGATCAGGGTTATGTCCCCTGGGATGAAGCTGGTTAGGCAGCTAGTTTTGGGAAGGTTTTGAGGGTGTAGGAAGGTTTTCTCTGGCTATTGAAAATTGGTTTTAGTTAGAGAAATGATTATTTTTAAGGGATCGGACCGCGCCGTGATGGCTGCCTACGTACCCCCACAAGTTGGGAGATCAGGTCCTATGTAGTTCACTCTCAAGGAAAAGGGACCTGATGATTCAAGCGTAGAACCGCTTCACCGAGTCAGAATTGAGGGGTTGTGGAAATACCTCACCATCCATTTCTTGCAATATAAGGGCACCTCCGGATAACACTTTCTTAATCACAAACGGCCCCTCCCAGTTTGGGGCGAACTTTCCTTTGGCTTCGTCTTGACAAGGCATGACTCTTTTCAACACCAAATCATTTTCTTCGAACTTCCGAGGTCTCATCCTTTTGCCATATGATCGAGCGATCCTTTGTTGATATAACTGACCGTGCCAGACAGCAGCCACCCTCCTTTCATCAATTAGGGCCAATTGGTCGTATCGACTTTGCATCCAATCCTCCTCGCTTATCTGAGCATCGATCACTGTTCTGAGAGACGCCATTTCAACCTCGATTGGCAGAACGGCCTCCATTCCATACACCAAAACGTAAGGGGTTGCCCCTGTAGAAGTACGCGTTGATGTTCGGTATGCCAGCAGAGTGAGGAGTAGCAGTTCCGGCCATCCCCGATGATTAGCAGACATTTTGGCTATGATCTTCTTGATGTTCTTATTTGCAGCCTCCACTGCCCCATTCATCTTAGGACGGTAAATGACGGAATTGAGGTGCTTGATCTTGAACTGGTCACACAGTCCCTTCATGAGGGCGTTGTTTAAATTCTTGGCATTGTCAGAGACCAAAACCTCAGGCTGCCCGTATCGACAAATGACATTATTCCTGATGAACCCGACGATGACCTCCTGAGTTACTTTGGGGAAAGAAGCTGCTTCTACCCATTTGGTGAAGTAATCGATCATGACAAAAATGAATCGGTGTCCGTTGCTCGCTTTGGGCTCTATTGGTCCGATTACATCCATTCCCCACATTAAAAATGGCCACGGGGAGGTCATACAGTGCAGTTTATTGGGAGGCGTATGGATCACATTACCGTGCGCCTGGCATTGATAACACCGTTTGACATGATCATCGCAATCGGCCTTCAGCGTCAACCAATAATGCCCTGTTCTCAAGATCTTTTTGGCCAGCATCGGTCCACTCATATGTGGCCCACACACTCCACCATGTATTTCATTCATAATCTTTCGGGCCTGCGTTTCATCTACGCACTGCAACAGTCCCAACCCAGCATCCCTTTTATAGAGTGAATCCCCACTCAGGTAAAATTTCATCGCCATCTTTTGGATTCTCATCCTCTTAGTTCGACCTACCTGGTCGGGAATGGACCTATCTCTCAGATATTCCCTTATGTCGTGATACCAGGGCTGCTTTGGCAACACCACCTCGTCTGATAACACTGCCACATGTTCCTCATATGCTGGGGCATTCTGTACGGCGATCTCAATCTGTGGACTGTCCCTATTCTTGATTACGTGGATCAAGGAAGCCAGAGTTGCCAATGCATCAGCAAAGTCATTCCGTCCCCGGGGAATATGGCGAAAAGCGATATCTTCGAACTCTTGCATCAGCTGGGTAACACAACGATGGTATGGAAGTAACCGAAGCTCTTTAGTGTTGTACACCCCGATCGCTTGTCTGATTACCAATTCTGAATCCCCGAACACCGCTAGTCTCTTCACTCCCATGTCGCGGGCCAAGCGGAGTCCCAAGATACATCCCTCGTATTCAGCGGTGTTGTTCGAATTGCTGAAACGCAGTTTAGTGGCCACGGGGTATTGTTCTCCCGTGATAGAGACCAGGACCGCTCCGGCTCCTGCCCCCTCGGCATTCATGGCACCATCAAAATACAGCTTCCAGAACTGTCCCTCGTCATCACATTTCTCGCGTGATACCCAAAATATATCTTCGCCCGGAAGAGGAGTTTCCAAGGGCTCCATCCCTCCTGACGGGGCTTCTGCCAACTGATCTGCAATTCCCTGCCCCTTCATGGCCTTCTAAGTCACGTACACCATGTCAAACTGCTGTAAGATTAACTGCCATCTTGACAATCGATAATTCAGCATGGGCCTTTCGAAAATATATTTCAGGGGATCCATTCTTGATATCAGGTATGTCATATGCCCATGGAGGTAGTGCTATAATCTCCCTGCAGCCCAGGCTAGAGCACAACAGGTCTTCTCGATGGGAGTGTAATTCTGCTCACATTGGCTAAATCTTTTGCTGAGGTAATAGATGGCCTGCTCTTTACCCGCCTCATTTTTCTGTCCCAGCATACATCCCATCGCGATGGCATTGACCGATATATACATAAACAGAGGGATCCCATCCCTCGGGGGTACCAGCACTGGTGCTTCAGTCAATTGCTTTTTAATGGTCTGAAAAGCCTTCTGACATTGCTCATTCCATTCTTGGGAAACCCCTTTTCTTAACAGTTTGAAAATGGGCTCACATGTAGTCGTCAAGTGGGATATAAAACGGCTGATAAAGTTTATCCTTCCGAGGAATCCTCTTATCTCCTTCTCTGTGTGAGGCGCCGGCATATCCACAATGGCCTTAATCTTTGCTGGGTCCAACTCAATGCCCCGGTCACTAACCAGGAATCCCAAGAGCTTACCCGACTGCACTCCGAAAGCACACTTGGCTGGATTGAGTTTCACATTATATTTTCTGAGCCGATCGAATAGCTTTTTGAGATGGGTTATATGATCAGATTCTACCTTCGATTTCACAATAATGTCATCCACGTAGACCTCTATCTCCTTATGCATCATATCGTGGAACAAGACCATCATGGCTCTCTGATAAGTAGCCCCCGCGTTTGTGAGGCCAAAAGCCAATCGCCTATAGCAGAAAGTGCCCCAGGGGGTGATGAATGCGGTCTTTTCCCGATCTTCCTCTGCCACCATTATCTGATGATATCCCGCGAAGCAATCCACAAAAGAGTACATTTCGTACTGGGCTGTGTTGTCTACCAGGATGTGTATGAAAGGCACCGGGAAGTTATCCTTGAGACTGGCCTTGTTTAGATCTCTGTAGTCTACACATACCCTCACCTTTCCTCCAGGCTTAGCCACTGGGACTACATTGGACAGCCATTCCGGGTAAGTGGACACCATAATGATTCCCGCCCTGAACTGCTTGATGATCTCTTCCTTTACTTTTAAGCTCCACTCTGGTTTCAACTTTCTTAATTTTTGTTTGACAGGCCTGAAACCCTCCTTGATGGGTAATCGGTGTACCACAATGTCGGTGGACAATCCGATCATATCCTCATGAGACCAGGCAAAAACATCCTCATATTGTTTTAGCAACTCAGTCATTTTAGCTTTTTGGTTGGGGGTAAGGTCCGTCCCTATCTTGAGTTCTTTTGGCTTGTCAGGGGTTCCAATATCAATGGTGACGGTTTGGTCCAAGTTGGGTTCGGGTTTATCCTCGACCCATCCTTTGATCTCGTCAGGCGCATCGTCGTAATCTGTCTCGTCTCGTTCAATGCCCATTAAATCGAAATCCAGCTCAATGTCAAAATCATAATCATCATTCAAATTTGAAAGACCATTTGTTAGGCAAGGATTACTCAAATTGGTACACCTGACATGAAACAAAATACATGTCATATATAAATCATTTTTCACGACGATCGCATTTTCAAAATAACACGAAGAAACGACATAATTATGCAGAAATAAAACAACAACAAAAATGAAACTTCTTCATTCCCCCGTCCTCTGGGGTCTACCACCCTGACGTCGGGTTTTACCCTTTTTTGGATATTACTGGTTTCATGGTCCAGTTGTCGACAGTCAGGTCAGATGAAATGCGCTGGATGAAAGGGGGCTTTACGTCGGACACTTCCCCGATAATTACGGATACGTCGCCTGAGTCCTCCCTCCTATTCTCTCCAGGAATGATCAGCCCTGCCCAATCGATGACAGGCACAACTCGTTGGGCCTCGGGTGGTGCGATAATATTCGTCCTCTCCCCACTGCTTGTTGATTGTTCGGGGATGTAGCACTTGGTTTCAAACTCCTTTGCGACCTCTTGCAGGAAACTTTCCCTCCGGGACGACTCATTACGTGCGGGGGTTAACTCTTCATTCCCTGCCCCAATCACAGGCTCGCTGATCCCCTGTTCATTGTCGACTTTGGTCACTGGACTGCCAGCTAGTCGAATTGGAGCCGCACCCGGACGGTGTCTCCGTGCTACGCCCTCATGGTATCCCAACCCTGCTTTGCCTATCTGCTGTGGTAGGTGGATGGGCTCGGTGATTCCCTGACTGCTCCTTCCTAACCCCTGCCCAGGCTGGAAGTTCATTTTTATCATTTCCTTTGCCACAAAGGTAAGTTCGGGAGAGACCCTAGGTTTCACAGTTGGAGCTCCCAGGCATCTATAGTGGGGAGTGCTAATCTCCAATGCTTGAAAGCTGGCAGGTGCTGCTGACTCATCCACATTGATCACTGGCTCCTAGGAGGAGAAGGGTCATCACATTCGGCCGAGATTGTTACCAGATTCCCATCGATGATTAGCTTGATTTGTTGGTGGAGTGTGGAGAGAACTGCCCCGGCCATGTGTATCCATGGCCTCCCCAATAACATGTTATAACTGGCTGCAATATCTAGGACCTGGAAAGATATATCAAAAGTACAGGGTCCTATCTCCACCGGTAATTCAATCTCTCCCATTGTATCCCTCCGGGAACCATCGAAAGCTCGTACCACCACATGACTGGTTCGTAGGCGCTTGGGGTTGATGCTCATCTTCTGCAAGGTACTGAGGGGACAGATATTCAATGTCGACCCTCCATCAATCAGCACCCCATTCATTATATAACCCGAGGAGATTACCGCAATATGTAGTGGTTTCCGGTGTCCCCTTCCCTCCTTGGGTATGTCTTCATCCGTAAAGGATATTACATCGTTTTCCAATAGGTGGCCCACCAGCTGGCCGAAACCCTCCTCACTAATTTCCTTGGGCACGTATGCCTCCTCCAGAACCTTCGTCAGGGTTTTGCAATGCTCATTGGATGACAACACTAAGTCCATGACTGATGTTGGGGTTGACTCCTCACTTAAAATCTGGATCCCCCTTGTTTCCGGGTGATCCATCCTTTTCAAGAATTCTATGGCCCTTTCTTCGGAAATCTCTTCATTTTTCCTCCTTTGGCTATCCAGGACTCGTCCGGGAAGATATAAGGGGTTCCCCTTTGTTGTCACAGAAGCACAACTGGCCGCTTCCTCTGGCATTCCCCCATAATTCCAGGGTACAGTCTTTAGACTAATGATAGGGATTTGCGGCCTTGCCGCAAGGATGATGGGCCTCGGAGCCGTTAACTTGACAGGTCCCTCTGTGCTATTCGTACTTACCCCTATCAACCTGATGGGCGTTCCCCGTGCACTCCCATGATCATGTATCATGTTGATCGTTTCCTCAATTTTCTGCACATAGTTCAACCTTGGCGGCCCCCCAGCTTCACTCGCCTCTGTCGCATTGACCCCCCTCTATCATGTCTTGGCAGGGGATTTGCCTTAACATTCGGGGAGTCCGGCTGTTCCACCACAATTTCCCCACTGTCAATCAGGTTCTGGATTCGATGCTTCAACGTCCAACAGTCTTGTGTATCATGGCCAGGGGAACTGGAGTGGTATGCACACCGCTTGCTCGGGTCAAACCTTCTACCCTTTGGGTCACTCGGGGGTGCCAAACCAACTATCTTCTTTTGGGCTACTAATACCGCTAGTACCCGTTCAAGCGGCTCCCCGAGCGGGGTGAATATTCGATTTTGCGAGGCCTCATATCTTCTTCGCCCCTCTGCCCTTTGATCTGTGAAGTTTGGCTGTCGGGATGGCCCTACCCTTTGCACCTGTACCGGAAGATGGCTTTCTGTTTTTCTGGATGACCCCTGTAGGATGAGGGAGACATCCTCCTCCTTCTTCTTTTGGACCCTCCGGGAAGTGCTGCCATAGTTTCCATTCTGTATTTGCTCGGCAGCAGTTTCTAAAGCAGTAAAATCCCGGATTTTACCCGATTTCAACCCCATATCTACCATCTCTCCATGTTTAATCATTTCAGCGAAGGGCCTTCCAATCCCCGAGATGACTCGTTCATAATACGGTGCCTCTTGAATGTCTACAAAAGTCATCACCATCTCCGACTCGCTCATCGGGGGGTTCACCTGTGCGGCCATGCCCCTCCATCGTTGCGCATATTCCCTGAAGGATTCCCTAGGTTGTTTCTTAACCTTTGTCATTTGATACCTGTCAGGGGCCATCTGGGCCTGAAAGCTGTATTGGGTTAAGAAGGTATGGGCCAATTCTTTCCAGTTGTGGATTCGGGCGTTGTCAAGGCGGGCATACCAAATTCTTGCCTCCCTCGTTAAGCTTTTCTGGAACAGCTGCATTCTCAACCCCTCGTCCTCGGCATAAGACCCGAGTTCTCCAATGTATATTTTCAAGTGTGTGTAGGGGTCCCCCTTTCCATTGTATTTTTTAAACTCGGGGATTTTGAATTTCTCCGGGTATCTGGCTCCGGGGAAGACACATAAATCTGAATAGTTAACCCTACCGAGGGACCCTATGCCCTTCATAGATTGGATGGTTTCTTCCATTTGTCTCATTTTCTTCCGCAAGTCATCTGTATCTCCCTCTTCCGGGATAGTAATCACTGTTTTGTTTGGTACGTGAATGGCCTTTGGGACGACTGGCTCGCCCTTAGGTGGATCCTCCTTAGGTAGTTCCTGCCTGGGTATCAACTGCTCTCTTAGCATTATGGCCATTTCTAACATCTGCTTCTTAAAGTCATCAAATTCCTCCCTAGATATGGCACCGGAATTGGTAGATGGAATATCAGCCATTTTAGATATGGAGTTTTGGGCCCTTTTAGACTGCGAACGGGTTTGAGGAGCAATCCTACAGAAACCAAAGTTCGAAGTTTAGTCTTGGGGAGTAAAAAATGTGGATGCATGCTGAAGCTGTAATTTTTTGTGTCTTTGGGGTTTTTTAATCTTTCCCTGCGAAACAGAAAGTTAGTAGTCCTCTAATGCAATGACAAATGCTAAACATGGCTTTATTAAGCTCCCCAGCTATTCCCTGCAAAACATAGAGGTTAGTAATTTCTCTCGGCAAAAAGGAAAGCGAAATATGAATAATATCATGACATTTATGCGTGAAATGTAAAAGGCATGAAGAGACTTTTCCCGCGTAGGGTTAATCTGCGGCTGACCTATCCTAGGGTTACTCTCACGGGCTTTTCGGCATGAAGGTCCCCAAATCTTCGCAATCTACTCGTCTGAGCCCTTTCGATTGGAGCGGATTTGGGTGGTGCGTTTCCTGAGCCATCTCCGGGGAGCAGCCCCTTCGAGTCCAGTAATAAGCAACCGACAGGTTCGCCTCAGGAGGAGGTACTCTCTCAGCATACATTCACATTCATCGTCCTCACCGCATGCAAATGATTACTTGAAAGTAAAGCAATTCCATTCAATCATTCATTTATTGGACAGAACACACATTCACACAACAAAACGTTCAAAAGATCACAATATCGCACACACACACATATTCATGAATTTTAAAGGATAAGAAAGCATCAAGATTTGAAAGCGGCTTAAGCCCTCTAATTGTCCCCAGCAGAGTCGCCAGCTGTCGACGCCGGGTTTTTTTTGCTTCGCGATATTCTTTTTAGCCTTTTCTAATTTTAGCTTTCTTGATTAAATGATTTTTGGAAAGGGTCGGCATTAATGTTGACGGGGTTTTGAAAGATCGCTTTTTATGATGAGCCAATTAATCAGAGTCGCCAGTTGGTATATTTGAAATGGATGTACCAACTCATCCAAGTTTTCGTTTTTTTAAAATCGCTGGCTCATATGTGACTCCGAATTAATTGGTCTGCGAATCGAGATTCATAGAGTTCGGGGGCTTGCTTAAGTGAGGGGAAGGTGTTAGGCACCCCTCGACTTCCGTGAAACACGGTTACCGCAATCTTGATGATGTCCTATCCTTTAATTCATGAAATGTGTATATGTGCAGATGTGTGTGTGTGTGTGTGTGTGCTTATGTGAATGTTGTGGTGAGTGTGTATGAAAGAATCATTTGGATTTTTAGGGAAAGTTGTGCTTTAATTTGAGAATGTTTCAGAACGTCGTTTCTATTAATACGAGAAAGCTCCCTCTTTTCATGCAAAAGGTTTGATTTTCATTGTCAAAAACTATGAGGTTTTTTATTAGGTGTCGTTTTTGGCAAAAACAAGAATTTTAAGCCTTCGTCAAAATAGGAATCGAGATCTATACGTTGCCTTTGTAAAATGATGGGCAATTTCTAGGATATCTTTAACCCTATGCACAAAGGTTTACTAAAATATTTCATTTCATTCATAAAAGCCATTTTTGATGATGTTTGAAAATGATTTTCTTTGGCCTTCTCGTTTAATATGAATCGACATTCATTAGCATTTCCAAATTTTTAGCCTCGTGATGCTAATATCCTACTTTGATTGATTTTAGGAAAGATCTTTATCGTTTAATCCTTTGGAATCATTTTGGTGTCACGAAATCTAATCAAACATAAACACGCGTCGGGGCTATTCACGGGCATGTAAGCCATCAAAATATCCCCGAACGCCAACAATCACATATTCCACTAATACGAGGCCTTAAACCCGATTCTCGCCTTAGCGTCGTTTTAAGGCCCGACAGTTACACGTTACAAAACAAGCATCTTGAATCTATTACATACACCAAAACATCCATCATCGGATTTGAACCACGGGGTCGCTTTCCTAGGCTCACAACCACGATTACTACACGCTCACAAAATGAATACTACAATAATAACAACGTGGATTGCCTAACACATCCTAAAAATACAATCAATTAAACTACGCCTAATATATATCCATAAACAAGCTAGAAATTTCACCAATTGGATATCCTCGGGTTATTAGGAAGAATTTTGTTCCAATGGAACCCTCACCAATAATCCCTAATCCATGATTGTTCAACAATATTCTTGAAAATTACAATTTAATTTAATCAAATGACATGATAGAAGTTGCAAAAATAAGGAGATTTTCACCTTGCAAATGATACCAAAATTGTGTAGAAACTTGTGTATTGAGTGAAATATGAGATGTATTGATAGAATACAACAACAAGGGAAAATTCCTCTCTTTTTCTCTCAATTGTTGCAAGAATTTTTTGCTATTTCTCTCTATTTTCGAGCTAAAACTGCTGCTGTTTTTCTTCTTCTCCCGCCAAAACTGCTACTATCTCTCTTCTGCAGGAGGAAATGAGCTGAAATAGGCTGGCCAGGCCGCAGATCAATCTGAGGCTGGCTGGCCCACCTCCCATCGCACTCAGCTGATAGTGCTGATTTCCTGGTTTCCGTGCTGGCGCACTCACTTGGCCGCAGATAAATCCGCGGCTGGCTGGCTTGACTTTCTCAATTTTCGTGCTACGCCTCGATTTTCGTGCCGTGACACTGGTTTTCGCTGACAGGCTCATATTTTATAGTCCGGGAATCATTGGGAGGCGTGCCACACCTTTCAGGAATGCCAAATTCGGATAGCCTTGCTGTCACGTCGATTTCGGTTGCAAATTGTCATGGTGGCGTCGAGCGTCCGTACTTTTTCCATCTTTTGCTCTCGCAGGCCGGTCCCTTTGACAAATTTGCCCTCCTGTCAAGGTTAGTATACGAAGTGCAAAATTTGGGTGTCTACACAATCAATTCACAAATGCATAACTCAAATTAATAGAGAGAGAATTCAATTCAATTTAAGTGTTGGGTTCCATTGCAATCTTAGAATAGAAGGTTAGTTCATGATAGCTACAATAGACATCAATTTCAATTTATACATTATCAAATTCGAATTACAAAGGAGTTGAAAATCTAAAAATGAAACCACTTTTGAAGTTGTTCAGCTGTTGTTCCTTTGGTTGCTGTTGGTTTCCAGCTTTCCTCCTTGGTTTTGCAATTCTTGTTGACTGAGTTCCTTGGCTTGTGGCTTGATTCAGCTTGATTTGCAGCCTTTAGCCCTGTTGTTTAATGTATTGTGTAGCCTCCCTCTCTCTAGATAGCTGATATGAGGCTTAGAAGAGATTATATATAGTCTTCATCAATAAACCCTAGCCAAACTCGGACAAAATGCAGCTCAGATCGCACTGAAGGTATGTCAGATCGCACTCAGGACGGCGTTGTGCGCCCGCACGACACTTGGTGCGCGCGCACCCAGGGCCCTGCCTGCCGCACGCTGGCTACCGAGTTGGTAATCCAACGTCGTGCACGCTCGACTTCCAAATTTCATCAAATTAAACACCGAGCATCATCAAACATTAATTTTCACCGTATTATCATTCCGGCACGGAAATCCATGCATGGGCTTGCCCTTGTGGCTTGGTCGACGCCGAACGTCGTGCACGCAATCCAACGTCGTGCACGCCCAACTACTAAATGTCAATAATTTATGCACCGAGCGTTACCAAGCATTAATTTCCTTTGTTCTACCAATCGGGCACAAACGTCTAAGCATGGACATTGAGTCAATTCGACCAACGATCCGAGCGGTCTTTATTTCCATTCCTACAACCATAATGAAAATGCATCAAAGCAACAGAAAACATATAAAAATAACTAAAACTAAATTATCTCGAAATACGATAAAATTAGCTGAAAACCACATAAAAGTCCCAAAAACTAACAAAATGTCAAGGTCAAAGGTACCCAAATTGTGTGTATAAAACACCCTCATCAAGTGTATTTAATTTAATCTATGGAGATAGAATAAATTAAATAGCTTAATATTTATTATTTAATATTTTGAAAATATTAAATATAAATTAATAAGAGGAGTCTTATTATTATTATTACTATTACTATTATTTAATTCTTAATAGGGATTGAGAATTAATTAATAGAACTACTCTCTCATGAATTCCTAATTGGATTAGGAGCATAATTAATTAAAGGAGTTTAATTATAATAGAAACCCTAATCCTAAATAGTTTAGGGAAGGGTTATTCCTACATCTATAAATAAGAGGAGTCTTATCATAGATTAGGGTTACACACTCTTGCATTAGATTGTGGAGAGTACTTACAATTTCTATAGAGATAGAAACTAGGGTTTTGCCAACACCCATCTTCTTGAATAACTATTCTTCCTTGGTGGATCACCTCTAGAGGCCAAACACTTGGGTGGCTAACGTTGATCAAGGAAAGGAATTTAGTCGGTGGAATTCAAGGAGAACGGGAAGGAATTGGAGGTGAACTTGTACCCGAGGAAACACGGTTCTACGAGGGTATAATTTTTATCTTTATCTCTTTCGTTTATATCATTAATTGAGCACATAGATTGATCATGGTGATGGTTTGTATAAAATTTTAAAATCCGATTTTATCGCACTTCTGCTTTATTTATGTAATTTGATTGCATGTTCGCGTCATATACAAACCTAACAGTGGTATCAGAGCCTAATCTTGTGCTAATTATCGATTTTGATGATTCCATGTGTGTATGGTATGCGATTGGATCAAAATTTTTGGGCAGAATCTGTTTTTTCTGAATCTGCTACGCGGCGCAGCTGCGCCGTTCCCAATACATTCTGGAGCGCAGCTGCTGTAACGAATGTAATTTTTGTGAATAAATAAAAATATTTATTGAGTTAAATAAATATTTTTGGCTAATTTATTTATTGAGTAATAATAAATAATTGATAAAGTTATGGTGGAGTAATTCATTTTAGTGTAATTATGTTAATTATAATTTAAATATAATTTGATGTGTTTATTTTAATTTAATTTAATAATTAAATTAGGTGAATAAATGATTTATTTAAATAAGAGTTATAATTAAATTAGTAAGGTTTAATTGAATTTATTTAATAATAAATTTAATTAAATCAGAAGTGTGACAATTAAACTATATATTATAATGAGTTATTAAAATAAATGAGAAAGGGTTTCATTTTAGATAAAACCAAACAAGGCCTTGTGACCCTTGGTTGGTAAAAATGGATTATTCTACATTTGAGTTGGTCAAACATGGCCTAACTCTTGGTTTCTACAACTGATAAATCGAGCTACGTTAAAGATTGGTTTCAAGAGAGTCTATCAGTTCACTTTAAAAAAAAGAGAAAAGCTTAATAGAGAAAAAAAAAATTGAAAGAGAAAGTAAGAGAGTTCTGTTAATTAAGAGGAGAAGGAAGAGAATTGCTAAGCTAAAGAAATCATCTTGTTTAGCTTAAAGGTATAATCCTTTTTTAAAAAAAAAGTTATTCACTATATTTCTTTTTACTTTACTGTATATGAAATTATTTGCTCAATGTATAAATTACATGGCTGTAATTGTTAATATGCATATACTAGTGATTATATTATGTTTGTAAATCAATTTGAAGGAATTAATCCATGAAAGCATGTTTTAGATTAGAGTTTTTGGTTTTAAAGAGTTTTAATTTCATGTATGGCATATATGTATGAAAATTGATGTTCAATTTGATTATTAATCGGTAAATTGACTTTTGATTTTGATAATATGATGAAAAACGAAAAAAATGTAAGTAGAACGGATCAAAATGATTTAGAAACAAGTTTTCAGTGTTTGATTTCACTAAGTATGTCAAAGTTTGGAAAAAAAGCATGAATAGGGAATTTTTGGGTTTTCAATTGGTTGATTATGTGTTCATAATGGTTAGAATTGTTAGAAACATGATGGGTAATTATTTTACATCATGTTTAACGTCTGGGTAAGTTTATTTTATGTATCGGATGGTAGAATTTGAAAATTTTAGCCTGAAAATTCACTAGTTCGCGAATTGTAGGAGACGACTGTCGAGTTTACTGCCCCGGCGGTGGAAATGAACTGGAAGTCTCGCCCCGGCGGTCTAGTCGCCCCAGCGGCATAATTGAACTAGATTCCTCGCCCCGGCGGTAGCCTCGCCCCGGCGACGGTTTTGTTAAAAAATCCACCGCTCCGACCGTAACTGAAAATTATTTATTTATTTTGTGATCTTATTATGTTGTTATGTGCATGTTTAAAACTTATATTAAGGTATTAAATGATTAATGAGATACCACGATGGTTGTTAGCAAATATTTGTTGGATATCGAATGACAATCGAGATGTTGCAATAAAATAGGATAAGAACGAGACTTAAAATGTATATGATTCTGTAACTAATTATTGTTACCGTTTTATAATAAAAATGTATAAGATGATTAAGGAACGTGAATTATTTAAATCTGTAATCTACGCACGAGGCAAGTTTTTCCTTCCTTAATCTTATCATTTCATTTAAAGCAAGTTTACTTCCACAGAGCACGCTTATAAACCTTAGCTTATTATTATTCAAGCAAGGTTGTTATCATGTCAAGTGCTTATGTTTTATTTCAGTCATTTGTTATCCGATTATTGATCGTTATTCAAATTTTGATCAGAAATCCTATCGTACAATTTTTATTGTTGATCAAATGCTTTAGTGACTAGCAAACCTTTATTGATTCAGCTAATCCATAGTTGATAAGCGTTTCAAAGACTTAGAATACCTTGAAGTTTTTCCAAACCAAGTTTCTTTTGGTACGGATTATGACGCTAAACTAAGATGAACAACCCTAATATAGGGGATTAATTACACAACAACGTTTAAATGTTTGTGCACAATACATTGTACAAAGGGCTGATCCCCCGGAGTACGAGATGGATAGTCCATAGTCTACATGACTGTTAAAGGTTATGGTAGAAATACTTGTTAACCTAGGACATCCTTCAAGGTCTTATGACCCTCAGATACACTTTTAATCTTGAATCTATATTCAGTTCTTGAGCTAAGCTATCTATTGAGCTTTCAGATCTTTGATTTGTTGTTGATTGATTTCAGAAAGACTATTACTCCTCAGTTAAGATCTATTCCGTTAATCATATAAATGTTATTGTTATCATACTTGTGGGCAATTGTTTGCTCACACTTGCATAAAACATTGCAGCTAAACCTGAAAAGTCGGATGAGCCGTCCACTAGCAAGGGCAAGGGCAAGATGAGCAAATGAAGATGTTTAGTTTATTTGTTTTAGTTCTTTGTAATAAGACTTGTTAAATTTTTATGTTTTAATTCCGCAACGATGTAATAAAGGTAGATGACTTGGGATTTGTTTATTTAACAGATTATAAGTTGTAATCACTATTGTGGGAAGATATTTCATTCAGCTTAATTTAAATGTCCTTTATTATGGGTAGTTAGTTATGAATGAATGATATAGTGAACACCAAATGTGAGGAATTGAAGTATCTGGATTTGGGGGTGTCACAGGTTGGTATCAGAGCTGTAGGTTAAGAACCTTAGGTGGGGAACCTTAGGAGTTAGCCTTGTTTAGAAACGAATATCTAGTGGTGTTAAAACTCTTATTGAGTTCTAAGGAATGAATTAAGGAAATTCATTGAAGGTTATTAATAAAAGACTTTATGTGCTATAACTTATGTATTATAACTTATGTGCTCGCGAGTAGTATCGATTAGTAATTAAATTTAAAATTTTGGTGGTAGGATGTCTGATATAGGAGGATCCAGTCAGGCTAGGGAGGAAGACCCCCGAGATGTTCATGTAGTCCGGGAGCAGCTAGTGCAGAGGGAGCCACCCCGTTGATCACAGTTGTAGGTCCTGAGTACGACCCTGAAACTGATCGTGAGGAGGATCCTGAGGAGATTGAGGAGGAGGAAGAAGACCCTGAGGAGATACCATTATCTTCCTTAGATGTTCAGATGTATGAGTAGGTGTGTGATCGCAACATAGAGTTGCAAGATAGGGTGGATGAGTTGGAGGCGCAAGTGGCAGATCATCAGACAACCATAGAGCAGAAGAATAATGAGATAGAGGAGCTTGACATACGTCTGGGAGACGTGGAATGGAAGTTGTTTCAGGAAGAGAGCCAGAAAGAGGAGTTATCAGCTGAGATAGAGAAACTGAAGAGTGAGCTGAGAGAAGAGTCGGCAAAGCGTGCTAGAGCCGAGGACGCATGGATGAAAGCTGCTGATCATGCAGACCATGTTAAGGATAAGATGCAGTCAAAGAGAGCCAAGATGGATGAGATGGAGCGTGTTTTCCACATAGCAATGGATAGGGCAGAGGATCGAGTTTTTCATTACCCAACTTAGTTCGAGGACTTACCGTGGTACGTGATGGATCGCAGAACGATGATCCGAATCATGAAGCAAGAGCGTGAAGAAGCCGTGCGACGTGGAATGTCTTTATAGGTCGCGAGTAGCAGTAATAATAAGTTGTTTACTAAGAACGTTAATATGATGTAAATCTCAAATGAGATAAATAAAGGATTAATTATGATGTGGTCTTGAAACTTTATGATTTCAGGGCAGATGATGTAAATAACTATGATGCTATCTATGTTATATTTCGAAGCAGTAAATGAATAAAATACGAAAGTTTATCAAATGTGTTATGTGTTAAATGTTATTTATAAATGTTTAAGTTAGGACTTAAATGTTTAAGTAATTGAACAGTAATCTAATGGCGCAAATTCTTAACAGTAAGATGCCGCCAAGAAGAAGACCAACACGTCAACAGACTCCTGAGCGATCTACAAACAATAATGACGAAACCAACGCTAATCCAATGCAACAATTAGTAGATTTGTTAACGGGAGCATTTGCAAACCAACCCCAAGCTCAGGCCACAACTTTCAAAGACTTCAAGACTGTTGGACCCCCAGAATTTCAAGGGTCTATGAATCCGATTGAAGCCCAAACATGGGTCATGGAGATGGAAAACGTTTTTGACGTTGCTAGGGTCAGCGAGGACCAGAAGACTGCGTTTGCAACATTTATGCTGAAATTAGAAGCTAGCTATTGGTGGCAAGCTAACAAAACTCGAGGTGGTCAAGGGGTAATTCCGTGGGATAGATTTAAGGAGATGTTTTTCGAAACATATTTTCCGGCGAGTGCACAGAATCAGATGGAGGTGCAATTTCTGGAGTTAAAGCAGGGTACGATGACGGTGCTTGAATATGCTGCAAGATTTAACGAATTGGCGAGGTTTGCGCCATATCAAGTCAATACGGATGAGGGGAAGGCTAGAAGGTTTGAGCAGGGACTGAAGCCCTGGTTGTTTAGTCGGGTTTCGATGTTTTAATTGAATTCATTTGCGGCAGTGCTGGAGAAGGCGATTATCGCTGAAGGAGGTAGTGATGCTCTATCTAAGTACAATCAGGAGCAAAAGAAGAAGAAGAATGAAAACGAGAATAAGGCAAGTGGTAGCCATGGTGGTAGTGGACAGAAGAGAAAGTGGAATGATAATGTTTCTGCGGGAAGTCAGCAGGGAAATCAGAAGAAGAAGGTGGAGGCGTACATTAACTGCAGGAAGAATCACGTGGCGTTTGCTTGAAGGGCAGAAGAGTATGCTTTAATTGTGGTCAAGAGGGTCACATTGCGCCAAATTGCCCCAGTCCGAAAAAAGGTGCATGTTTTACTTATGGATCGAAGGATCACCTTGCTCGTGATTGCCTAAGAAAGCTTCAGGAGGAGCAAGCGGAGGAAAGGGAAATAGCAGTGGAGGCAACTTAACTATCACTAGACCGACGTCATCCAATTGACCTACCGCCTGAACATTTAACATGACGGTGCAGGATGCTGTGCAGTCAAATGATGTGGTATCAGGTATCATTCCGGTTAATAATGTAAATGCTTACGTATTATTTGATTCAGGTGCTACGTGTTCCTTTATATCCAATGATTTTGCTAGGAAATTAGAGTTACCACAGGAAGAGCTAGATTACCCTATGAACATAGAAATTACGAATAGGGAAGTGATTCCTGTTAAGTTTGTATACAAGAACTGTCAATTAGATATTAAGGGTCATGTGATGACGGTAAACCTAATCCCAATTCGACTTGGAGAGTTTGACGTTATTCTAGGAATGGATTGGTTATTCAATCATAGGGCAACTATTGATTGCCAAAAGAAGTGTGTGAACCTTATGACTCCGTCAAAGATAGTGTTTTATGGCAGCAATTTGCCTAGACAAGTGAGTTGTCTGACGATGATGCAGGCCAGGAAGATGTTGAGGCAAGGATGTATAGGATATCTAGCCTACATAGTTGATACACGAAAGGTTGGTGCAAAGCTGGAGGAGATACCGGTAGTTAAGGATTTTGCGTACGTGTTCCCTGATGATTTGCCGGGACTACCACCAGATAGGAAAATTGAGTTTGTGATTGTTCTAGCACCGGGAACAGCCCCTATATCAAAAGTCCCGTATCGAATGGCTCCGGTAGAGTTAAAGGAGTTGATGGTGCAATTGCAAGAGCTACTAGACAAGAAGAATATTCAACCGAGCGTTTCGCCGTGGGGAGCGCCGGTATTATTTGTTAAGAAGAAAGACGGATCAATGCGTCTTTGCATTGATTATAGAGAGTTGAATAAGGTCACGATTAAAAACAAGTATCCGTTGCCAAGGATTGATGACCTGTTCGATCAACTGAAGGGAGCGTGATATTTTTCAAAGATAGATCTGCGAAGTGGGTACCATCAGTTGAAAGTGAGAAATGAAGACATACCAAAGACAGCATTCCGAACTAGATATGGCCAGTATGAGTTTTTGGTTATGTCATTTGGTTTAACAAACGCACCTGCAGCATTTATGGATTTAATGAATAGAGTGGTTAAACCATTTTTGGATAAATTCGTAGTGGTATTTATAGACGATATTCTGGTATATTCTAAAACTCAGGAAGAGCATGTGGAATACCTGAAGGTGACTTTGGAAGCGTTAAGGAGGGAGAAATTGTATGCGAAATTCTCCAAATGTGAATTTTGGTTGGAGCGTGTCCAATTCTTTGGGCATGTTATTGATAGAGACGGGATTTCGGTGGATCCGGCGAAAGTGGAAGCTGTAATGAACTGGGATCAGCCGAAAACACCGTCAGAAGTAAGGAGTTTCTTGGGATTGGCGGGTTATTATAGGCGTTTTATTCAAGATTTCTCCAGGATCGCCTCTCCATTAACGAATTTGACAAGGAAATCAGTGAAGTTCGTTTGGACGGAGAAATGCGATGAAAGTTTTCAGGAGTTGAAGAGACGGTTGATTTCAGCACCTGTGTTGTCTTTACCAGATAATACAGGAAATTTTGTGGTTTATAGTGACGCATCGCACAAGGGGTTAGGCTACGTTCTTATGTAGAATAGTAAGCTTATCGCGTATGCTTCGCGCCAATTAAAAGATTATGAGAAAGGGTATCTGACCCATGATCTAGAGTTAGTAGCCGTGGTGTTTGCTTTAAAAATTTGGAGGCACTATCTCTATGGGGAGAAGTGTGAGATATACACAGATAATAAAAGTCTCAAGTATATTTTCACACAGAAGGATTTAAATATGCGTCAGAGATGATGGATAGAATTGATCAAAGATTACGATTATGAAATTATATACCATCCATGGAAAGCTAATGTGGTTGCCGACGCTTTGAGCAGGAAGGGTAGGGAGAAGTTATCTTTGTTAACTGCTCAGGAGAAACTCATAGCAGAAATGGCTAAGTTGGAGTTTGAGGTGAAATGTCCGGTAGAGTCGAATGAAAAATTATTTCAGATGGAAACCCAATGAACTCTAGTGGACAAGGTAAAAGAAGCACAACTCCAGGATGAGGAGTGTGATAAAATACGGAAAAGGATGCTTGGCGGTGAGGAGCTTAAATTCAAAATCGATAGCGATGGGTTGCTAAGATTTGAAGGTAGAATCTGGGTTTCGTTAGTGCAAGAGATCCGAGAAGAGATTTTGAATGAAGCTTATAGTTCAAGATTTTCAATTCACCAGGGAAGTACAAAAATGTACCAGGATCTTCGACAACATTTCTGGTGGCCAAATATGAAAAGAGAAGTTGCTAAGTGTGTTGCGAAGTGCTTAACTTGTCAGAAAGTCAACGCAGAACATCAGAGACCAAGTGGTTTGCTACAGCCCTTGGAGATACCAGAATGGAAGTGGGAACATATCATAATGGACTTTGTGGTAGGGCTTCCAACTACTTAGAAGGGTTATGACGCAGTATGGGTTATAGTGGACAGATTGACAAAATTAGCGCATTTCTTGCCGATCAAAATCAGATTCACCCTAGATCAGTTGGCGATATTATACGTCAAGGAAATTATCTCGAGGCACGGTGTTCTAGTTTCAATTGTATCGGACAGAGATCCACGTTTCACATCAAAATTTTTGAGGAGTCTGCAAGCTTGTTTGGGGACGCAGTTGAGAATGAGTACAGCATATCATCCCCAAACTGATGGTCAAAGTGAAAGAACAATACAAACGTTGGAGGATATGCTACGTGCGTGCGTCATGGACTTCAAAGGAAACTGGGATGACCATTTACCACTAGTCGAGTTTACCAATAATAATAGCTATCACGCAAGCATTGCAATGCCGCCTTATGAGGCGTTGTATGGAAGAAAGTGTAGAACTCCGTTATGTTGGGATGAGGTGGGTGAACGTCAACTATTGGGACCTGAACTGGTACAACAAACTGTTGAGATCGTCAAGGTGATAAGAGTCCGACTATTAACTGCTCAAGAAAGACAGAAGAAATATGCAGATAAGCACCGGCAGAATAGAGAATTCGACGTCGGCAGTTTTGTATTTCTAAAAGTATCTCCCTGGAAGGGAAAGATCTGATTTCGTAAAAAGGGTAAGCTGAGTCCACGATTTATTGGACCCTTCGAGGTGCTGAAGCGAGTAGGTGAGGTAGCCTATGAGGTAGCTTTACCTCCCGAGTTAGATCACATTCACAATGTCTTCCATATATCGGTGCTACGACCATATAAGCCCGATTATAAACATGTAATAGAATATGAACCAATACAATTTGAGAAAGATTTGTCCTATGAAGAGGTTCCTGTACAGATAGCTCACAGGAAAGAGCAGGTTCTCAGAAATAAAGTGATACCTTCTGTTAAAGTAATCTGGAGGAACCACAATGCTGAAGAAGCTACGTGGGAACTCGAAGAGAAAATGATGCAAAACTATCCCCAATTATTTGTTTAATCCATGTATCACGATTCTGGGGACAAAATCCTTGTAAGGAGGGGAGAATGTAGCAGTCGAATTAATTGTGTTGTGATTCTGGGGACAGAATCCTTTTAAGGAGGGAATGATATAACGAATGTAATTTTTGTGAATAAATAAAAATATTTATTGAGTTAAATAAATATTTTTGGCTAATTTATTTATTGAGTAATAATAAATAATTGATAAAGTTATGGTGGAGTAATTCATTTTAGTGTAATTATGTTAATTATAATTTAAATGTAATTTGATGTGTTTATTTTACTTTAATTTAATAATTAAATTAGGTGGATAAATGATTTATTTGAATAAGAGTTATAATTAAATTAGTAAAGTTTAATTGAATTTATTTAATAATAAGTTTAATTAAATTAAAAGTGTGACAATTAAACTATATAATATAATGAGTTATTAAAATAAATGAGAAAGGGTTTCATTTTAGATAAAACCAAACAAGGCCTTGTGACCCTTGGTTGGTAAAAATGGATTATTCTACATTTGAGTTGGCCAAACATGGCCTAACTCTTGGTTTCTACAACTGATAAATCAAGTTACGTTAAAGATTGGTTTCAAGAGAGTTTATCAGTTCACTTTACAAAAAAAAAAGAGAAAAGCTTAACAGAGAAAAAAAATTTGAAAGTGAGAGTAAGAGAGTTCTGTTAATTAAGAGGATAAGGAAGAGAATTGCTAAGCTAAAGAAATCATCTTGTTTAGCTTAAAGGTATAATCCTTTTTTTTTAAAAAAGTTCTTCACTATATTTCTTTTTACTTACTGTATATGAAATTATTTGCTCAATGTATAAATTACTTGGCTGTAATTGTTAATATGCATATACTAGTGATTATATTATGTTTGTAAATCAATTTGAAGGAATTAATCCATGAAAGCATGTTTTAGATTAGAGTTTTTGGTTTTACAGAGTTTCACTTTCATGTATGGCATATATGTATGAAAATTGATGTTCAATTTGATTATTAATCGGTAAATTGACTTTTGATTTTGATAATATGATGAAAAACGAAAAGAATGTAATTATAACGGATCAAAATGATTTAGAAACAAGTTTTCAGTGTTTGATTTCACTAAGTGTGTCAAAGTTTGGAAAAAGAGCATGAACAGTGGATTTTTGGGTTTTTAATTGGTTGATTATGTGTTCATAATGGTTAGAATTGTTAGAAACATGATGGATAATTGTTTTACATCATGTTTGACGTCTGGGTAAGTTTATTTTATGTATTGGATGGTAGAATTTGGAAAATTTGGCCTGAAAATTCACTGGTTCGCGAACTGTAGGAGACGACTATCGAGTTTACCGCCCCGGCGGTAGAAATGAACTGGAAGTCTCGCCCCGACGGTCTAGTCACCCCCGTAGCATAATTGAACTAGATTCCTCGCCCCGACGACGGTTTTGTTAAGAAATCCACCGCCCCGGCGGTGGAACAGTAACTGAAAATTATTTATTTGTTTTGTGATCTTGTTATGTTGCTATGTGCATGTTTAAAACTTATATTAAGGTATTAAATGATTAATGAGATACCACGATGGTTGTTAGCAAATATTTGTTGAATATCGAATGACAATCGAGATGTTGCAATAAAATAGGATAAGAACGAGACTTAAAATGTATATGATTCTGTAACTAATTATTGTTATCGTTTTATAATCAAAATGTATAGGGTGATTAAGGAACGTGAATTATTTAAATCTGTAATCTACGCACGAGGCACGTTTTTCCTTTCTTAATCTTATCATTTCATTTAAAGCAAGTTTACTTCCACAGAGCAAGATTATAAACCTTAGCTTATTATTATTCAAGCAAGGTTGTTATCATGTCAAGTGCTTATGTTTTATTTCAGTTATTTGTTATCCGATCATTGATCGTTATTCAAATTTTGATCAGAAATCCTACTATACAATTTTTGTTGTTGATCAAATGCTTTAGTGACTAGAAAACCTTTATTGATTCAGCTAGTCCATAGTTGATGAGCGTTTCAAAGACTTAGAATACCTTGAAGTTTTTCCAAACCAAGTTTCTTTTGGTACGGATTCTGACGCTAAACTGAGATGAACAACCCTAATATAGGGGATTAATTACGCAATAGCGTTTAAATGTTTGTGCACAATACATTGTACAAAGGGCTGATCCCCCGGAGTACGAGATGAATAGTCCATAGTCTACATGACTGTTAAAGGTTATGGTAGAAATACTTGTTAACCTAGGACATCCTTCGAGGTCTTATGACCCTCAGATACACTTTTAATCTTGAATCTATATTCAGTTCTTGAGCTAAGCTATCTATTGAGCTTTCAGATCTTTGATTTGTTGTTGATTGATTTCAGAAAGACTATTACTCCTCAGTTAAGATCTATTCCGTTAATCATATAAATGTTATTGTTATCATACTTGTGGGCAATTGTTTGCTCACACTTGCACAAAACATTGCAGCTAAACCTGAAAAGTCGGATGAGCCGTCCACTAGTAAGGGCAAGAGCAAGATGAGCAAATGAAGATGTTTAGTTTATTTGTTTCAGTTCTTTGTAAAGAACTTGTTAAATTTTTATGTTTTAATTCCGCAATGATGTAATAAAGGTAGATGACCTGGGATTTGTTTATTTAAGAGATTATAAGTTATAATCACTATTGTGGGAAGATATTTTATTCAGCTTAATTTAATTGTCCTTTATTATGGGTAGTTAGTTATGAATGAATAATATAGTGAAGACCAAATCTGAGGAATTGAAGTATCTGGATTTAGGGGTGTCACAGCTGTGCCCAAACCCAGAAAGTCGTTTCTGGGGTTTAGCGCAGCTGTGCCGTTTCCCAGTTTATTCTGGGCACAGCTGCGCTGGACAGCAAAATCCGAAAAATAATTTTTCCTTCAATTAAAATAAATGGTTTATTTAATTGATATAAGTTTAAAATAAAGATGTTTATTTTATCTGTAATAGGATTTCAGATTGCTAAAATTAAAGGAGTTTAATTTGGATTTGGTTTTTAATTAAAATAAAAGAGTTTATTTTGTTTCAAAAAATTAAATATTATCAAAACTTTTGCCCAATAATTGATATTGTGACGCCCCCAAATCCGGGTCGCCCGAACCGCGGACCTGGTTCGTCACTATCTCATACCTGCATCAAACTATTGATAACTTACAGCGAAAATAAAGGAATATTCATATTGATATAACACAAATAATCCCGTCCCAAGTCTCGAAACCAAAACTTCTACAACGTAACTTAATACATAAGGGTAATTAAGTCTTAATACATCACAAAAGTCAACGAGTCTTAATACATAATCAAAATGGTGATCTTAATGGTATAAAGCTAATCCGTAGCTTTGCCTTTGCCTTTATCCTTCCCAGAACTTTCACCACGAGCTCCACTAACTGAAATATTTTAAGGAAAGCAAGGGTGAGCAACAAATTTGCTCAGCAAGTATAATAACACTAATCGTGAATCATCAAATGAATACTTTATAGCTTACAAGAATCAAGAGAATAAAAGATAGCTCAAGAATCTGCATAATCTCCACGAATGACCTCATTAACACAATTGTAGGGCCTCTAAGGACCGAATGATTTCAATGTTTCCAAATGGAGGAAATATTCTATACTGAGTGGTCATCTTGACACTGAACTTTTACTAGAATCACCAGAAAATTCATCCGATAATCCAACATACTAATACAATAGGTGATCAGCCTAATGTACCCGGTGTTATGCATAACCCCTTTAACATACTGTTCGCGCGCGTGTCGGTCTCCCGACATACATACTGTTTCCCCTGCTAAGAGGGTTGTTCATCTCAGCTTTACATAGGAATCCAAACCAAACAATTTGATTGGATAGCTTTACTTAACAACAATGATGATTAAACATACGTCTAGCCGAAACAAGTGGCGTAAACTATTTCCTTAAACAGTTCATAAATGAAGAACTAAACGTCTCACAGTCCAACAACAGATAATGAATTCAAATATACAAGCGGTGAATATCAATAATTTATCTTTGATGTGGAGTAATTGACAAAAATTAGTCCACCAAAATAATTGAAGGTAATAACTCGATTTGAGTCATGAAACTTGCAACAATGTACCTGTTTGCACGAAATAAAAGTAGTGCATAAGGTTTAGAAACTTGCCCAACACAAGGGTTAGACAAGGGTTAAAGAAGAACTTGGCTGAAGCGCTGCTACAATATTACAACACATGCTCCTTAATATCCTACACATGTAAATATATATTCACATAACAATTAGTCACATAAAGACTAGGTTCAAAACAGATGTTGCATCATTAAAACACGTTGATTGCCCTACGACTACCCAGTCGGGGGATAATTAAGCATTTAGGGTTTAACAGAATATGCTTAGTTAACCTGTCTAATCATTTAATCCAAGGAAAAATATAAGTGTTGGACCCATTGAAAAGGTTTCATTAGGTCAGACCCGACTTGACCCGCCTGACCGACCCAACCTGGCCCAAACACGGAGCTGGCGCTGCGGCGCCGAGCCCAAGCACTGGACCTCACGCTGCGGCGTGAGTCCCGTGTCTTCTCCATGACCGGGCTTCACGCTGCGGCGTGAGCCTTAAAGCTTGGGCCTCACGCTGCGGCGCGAGTCCCGGTTTTTCCCCACTTGCCCCTCGCTGCAGCGTGAGCTGCAGGGCATATGGGTGGCGCTGCGGCGCCATTCTGCAGTAGCCGGATTCTGGGTTTGTTTCCAGAATGCGACTCCGACCTCCGGCCACTCCAACCTCCATAACTCCTTCAATACACAAGCAAATTGGTCCATTCCGGACTCTATGGACTCCTGACTCATGAGGCTACAACATATCAAAAATGCAGAGCTACCCATTAACATTAACATGGTCAAATCTAAAGCCAAAGTGTAAAGTTCATACTTTGTTCTTCGAGTTCTTGACAAGTTTTACAAAAATCATTACTACGAACTCGTTTTAACTCCTGTTTACTCCATTCCAATTGGGTTAGCTTCGTAACCCATGGAACTACAACACCATAGCAACAAATAAAATTAACCAACATGAAATCACAGCTTTACAGTCCTCTAAAAAGTCCAAATGTCCAAAAAGTCCATTGTTCTTCATGTTCTTCATCCTCCTTAAGCATAGGTACGGATTTCTTCTATTTTTGTTCCACTTTGATGTTATTAATGGCTTCTATAGTCTCTTAACAACAATATAAACGAAATACAACCAATCTGGTTGACAACCACAATCAACCACAAATCATCCACCAAGCATAAAAGCTTGAAACCCAAGAAAAACTTGAAAACTCAATGAAATCAAAAGAAAATCATTTGATGTTGAAGATTTACCTCCGTGAATCGTTCCTAGATGTTTTGAGGCTTTTCTAGAGCTTGGCTTGAGTCTCTTCCTTCCTTCTTGGTCCACCCGAACCTCTCTTTCTCTTCTTTTCTCCTTCTTCTTCTTCTTCCTCTCTTTTCCGGCGACTTTCTTCCCTTTTTACGGCAAACTCCGGCGACTTCCTTCTCTTTTCTTTTATGCAGTTCTCTCTCTCTCTCTCTCTAGCAGCTGATGGTTTAGGGAAGGAATGAGAGTTTGAATAATTTGGGAGAGTGGAGGAGTGAATTTAGGAGAAGTGAGAGAAATGGTTTAATGGCTCAATGAGCTTGCCGGCTAGCCTCTCCTTCCTTGCATTTGATTGGTCCAAATTTGGGGGTTGGTTCCCTCTTGGAGTAACAAGCCAAAATAAATACCCAAATACACAAAAATATATCCGAAAACTCCCACTTTTGTACCAAAACTGGTAAATAACTCTACCCAAAATTAAACTGGATACTCCCATAATTTATTGGGACATATAAAAATAATTATTACGGGGTTTGCCCATTTATTCGGAACAGCCTTATCATATGTTTCGGATACCGAATAAAACACGAACGGGCTCAAAACGAAAATCCGACTCTTGGAAAATTATTCGTACGCATACACATATTTATGAAATTTATTAAAGTCGAAAAAGACCCAGAAAAATTATGGCATGAATAGTGCCTCGATAAGCGTGCCTCATGAATAGTGAATTTGCGATTTTTTGCGAAGTCAAAGTATTCACCCTAACGGCACAACAACACATAAAATTCAATACAAGCTCACATATTAGGTTATCACACAACCTTTAAGCACATAACACATAATAATATACATAAAAATAAAAATTCATTTCATTCATACATAAACTCGGGCTACAAGGAAATTAAAATTCTCGATCGTTACAGATATCAATGCATATATAGAATGGTTTTATTATTCATGGGATGAATGTTATTTATTGATACATATAGAGATATGTATGTTAATAAATAGGGATTGATTATGGACTATTGACCAATGTCTGATTGGAATTATTTTAGAGGATGTTTGAATGTATGGATTTTTATAAATGGGGTCTGCGTACCTCGTCTTCTCTATTTTTCTTAATGTAAAATTCTATCTCCCTCCTATGTAATTCCCCTTGACTGCTGATCAAGGTTTCTATTTATTGTAAATAATTTTTGTAATAGGACTAGTTATAATTATTTTTAAAGAATTGGAGACAAAGGAGCAAGGAGCACTTGAAGACCCGTTTGTATTAGTGCCCGGGTTTAAATATAATAGTTATATTTAAATTTTATTCTTGCACCCTAGGTTTGACCTTTTGGTTCACTTAGTGGCTCTAGTGAACCAAACTAGAATAAAAGTCCATAATCAATCCGGATAGAATATAGTATTCTATATATGCATGCTTACTATATATATATATATATACATATTATATATTATCCAACATGTTTCGCATGTAAAATAATATGACGCGTATTTTATATATATATGCGCATGCGCGCTAAAGAAGATGAGACTAATAATAATAAACCCCTCAAAGAAATCATATTAAGTCCTAAGCGTTCAAAGATATTTGGAATATCGAACGTCGACTTCTAGCATGGTAAAGCAATAGAGTATTAAATGTTTAATATGAGTTTGTTGTGTCACCACAAGGCAAGTATTAAATATTTAAGATATTGCTTTATCACATTTGATGCTTATAAAGGAATTGAACATTACTGTTTTGTTGTGTCACCAAAAGGACGGTATTTTTCTCTTCACATATATGGAAGTGCTAGGATGGACTTAACTTGGATAATTTTGATTCGGATGTGTCACCACTTGATCAAAATAATCTAAGAGGTAAAATACAAGGAGTTACATAGTGATGTAATTGACAATAATTGTCTACCTATTTATTTATATATCGTTTGTTGTGACACCACAAGGCTATATACATTTGAAATGGAATCCTTAATCTCACTAGAAAATCTTTAATTAGAATTGCCGAACTATATAATGAGGGTAATATAGTTTGACAAAAATAGTGAGAGATACCAATTTAAAATAAAGACCTAATTTATTTTGGTAATTAATTAAATGAATGTATGCTATAATGTTGTCTATTTCACATGCAGAATTTAAAAATATCAAACTCACTATCACTACGTAGCATACTTGATGCTAACAAACTGACCGGACCGAATTACACGGACTGGTTAAGGAATCTGAGAATAGTGCTCACTACTGAAAAGATTTCTTATGTCCTAAATTCGTCAGTCCCTGGAAGTGTTGCAGAAACGGCCTATGAGGAAGAGATTGATATTTTCAGAAAGTGGCAAGATGATGCAATCCTGGCTCAATGCATCATGCTCGCATCCATGAGTAACGAGCTTCAGCGTCAGCATAAAACTATGGATGCTCTTACTATATTGTTGCACCTCAAAGAGTTGTATGGTGAGCAAACTAGGACTGCTAGATATCAGATATCTAAGGAGCTCTTCTGATCTCGTATGACCGAGGGCACTGCTGTTAAGACTCATGTCCTTAAGATAATCAATCTGATTGAACAACTTGGACAACTTGGGTTCGTGATGGATGGAGAGTTAAGCCAAGATTTGATCTTGCAGTCACTCCCGGACACCTTATCACAATTTGTTATGAATTTTCACATAAATAAGTTGGACGTCAGCTTGTCTGAGTTACTTAACATGTTGAAAACTGCTGAAGGTCACTTCTCATCCAACAAGAACCAAGTCTTACTAGTGGATGATTCTTTCAAGAAAAGGAAGAGGCCCAAGGTATCTTCTAAAAAGAAGAAAAACAAGAAGGCTAAGGGCAAGGCGAAGAGAAAGGATAAAAAGAAACCTGATCTAGATAGCAAAGGAATTTTCTACCATTGCAATAAGACGGGACACTAGAAGAGGAACTGCAAGGAGTATCTTGCGGACCAAAAGAAGCTTGGAGAAGCTTCGACTTCCGATCTAGGTTTGTTCATGATTGAAATTAATTTTTTTGAAAGTCAAAATTCTACTTGGGTATTGGATATCGGTTGTAGTTCTCACATATGTAATAATATGCAGGGAGTAAGCAGAAGTAGAAACTGAACAAGGATAAAGTCATCCTACGAGTGGAAAATGGAGCAAAGGTTGCTGCATTAGCTGTAGGAACTTATTGTTTAGCACTGCGTTCAGGCAAGTTCATTAGTTTAAATAATTGTTATTATGTTCCGACACTCATTAAAAACATTATTTCAATTTCTGTAATGGATATGGATGGTTTTGATATTATAATAAAGAACAATAGTTGTTCTATTTATAATAAAAATGTTTTATATGGTGTTGACAATCTACTAAATGGACTTTACGTACTTGACTTGCATGAAAATATACTTCAAATTGAACAAACAAAGAAAAGAAAAAGATATGATGTTAATTATACTTTATGTGGCACTGTAGACTCGGTCATATTAATGAAACAAGATTATCCAAGTTGCATAAAGATGGGCTTTTAGAGCTATCTGATTACGAATCATATCCAACTTGTGAATCTTGTCTCATGGGTAAGATGACTAAATCCCCTTTTAGTGGAAAAGGAGAAAGAGTTACAGAGTTGTTAGCATTGGTACACACAGACGTTTGTGGACCTATGACAATGAATGCACGAGGAGGGTATTCTTATTTTATTACTTTCATTGATGATCATTCTAGATTTGGATATGTGTATTTAATGAAATACAAATCTGAATCGTTTGAAAAGTTCAAAGAATTCAGAAGTGAAGTAGAGAAGCAAACTGGTAAGAGTATTAAGATTCTTCGATCGAATCGAGGAGGGGAGTACTTGACCAAAAAGTTTCTCAATTGTCTCAAAGAAAATGGTATAATCTCACAATAGACTCCACTAGGGACGCCACAGTTGAATGGTGTATCTGAAAGGAGAAATTGAACATTGTTGGACATGGTTCATTCCATGATGAGTTTTACCGACCTTCCAGTATACTTCTGGGGTTATGCCCTAGAATCGGCTACATACCTACTTAACAAGGTACCTACCAAATCCGTCCCAAAGACCCTATATGAGATATGGACAAAGAGGAAACCAAATCTTAAGCATGTTAAGACTTGGGGTTGTCCAGCTTATGTCAAAAGGTTTGAGCATGATAAGCTGAAGACTAGATCCGACAAATGTAGATTCGTGGGATACCCTACAGAAACATCAGGGTATTATTTTTATCATCTTACTGATCAAAAGGTGTTTGTTACGAAACACGCTGCCTTCTTGGAAAAGGAGTTTATCCTTGAAGGGGTCAGTGGGAGTAAGATATATCTTGAAGAAGTTCAAGAACCACAAAATACTACGGATCAAAGTCAGGTACCTGACCAAGTAGAAGAACCTACTATACCACTACCTATTCGTAAATCTGGAAGAGTACCGAAGATACCTGATAGATATGGATTCATCATAGAGGATGATGATGAGGTATGCATCATAGATGATGATGATCCATTGACTTACGAAGAGGCTATGAGTAGTAAAGACTCAGAGAAATGGCTTGAAGCCATAAAATCCGAGATGGACTCCATGTATGAAAACCAAGTATGGACTTTGGTTTCACCACCTGAGGGCATTAAGCCTATTGGGTGTAAATGGATCTTTAAGAGAAAGACTGGAGCAGATGGCTAGGTAGAGACCTATAAGACCTGACTAGTTGCAAAAGGTTTCAAACAAAGACAAGGAGTTGACTATGATGAAACCTTATCACCAGTAGCAATGCTCAAGTCCATTCGGATTTTGCTTGCAATTGCAGCTTATTGTGACTACGAGATTTGGAAAATGGACGTGAAAACAGCCTTCCTCAATGGAGAGCTTGAGGAGAATGTATATATGATACAGCCAGAGAGTTTTGTTTCAATGGTTAGAACAAACCAAGTCTGTAAGCTACAACGATCCATTTATAGATTGAAGCAAGATTCTCGAAGATGCAACATCCGTTTTGATGAGATAATCAAAAGGTTTGATTTTATCAAAAATGAGGATGAACCTTGTGTGTACAAGAAGGTTAGTTGGAGCGCTATTTCATTCCTTGTATTATATGTTGATGATATATTACTGATAGGGAATGATGTTCCTATGCTACAGTCGATCAAAATTTGGTTATCTAAACACTTCTCCATGAAGGACTTGGGTGAGGCATCCTATATTTTGGGGATAAAGATCTATAGAGATAGATCTAAAAGGATGTTTAGCTTGACCCAAGGAAAGTACATTGACTCGATGCTAAAAAGGTTTAGCATGGAAGATTCTAAGAGAGGTCTCATGCCGATGAGCCATAGAATACATCTCTCCAAGAAACAGGCCCCAAAGACACCTGAGGAGAGAGACCGAATGAGTAAGATTCATTATCCTTCAGCAATAGGATCTATCATGTATGGTATGATATGTACTAGACCAGATGTCGCTCATGCACTTAGTGTAACAAGTAGATATCAGTCGAATCCAGGAGAAGAGCACTGGAAGGCAGTGAAAAACATCCTAAAGTACTTGAGAAGAACTAAGGATGTATTTCTTGTCTACGGTGGGTCTGAATTGAAACTAGAGGGCTATACAGACTCAAGTTTTCAAACGGACCAAGATGACAGTAAATCCATTTCAGGGTATGTGTTTACCTTAAATGGTGGCGCGGTGAGTTGGAAGAGTTCCAAGCAGCAAACAGTTGCTAATTTAGTGATAGAGGCAGAGTACATAGCTGCAAGTGAAGCTGCAAAGAAAGCTGTTTGGATTAAGAAGTTCATAACTGAACTTGGAGTGGTTCCTAGCATTAGAGGAGTCGTACCTTTATTCTGTGACAACAACGAAGCTGTTGCGCAGGCTAAGGAACCCAGGTTTCATCAGAAATTCAAACACGTGTTGCGGCAGTTTCATTTCGCGTGTGGACTCTGAAGACAACATTGCAGATCCATTTACTAAAGCTTTAACACAACAGCAGTTTGATCGTCACTTAGAGAAGATGGGTATTAGATACCATGGCAATTGGCTTTAGTGCAAGGGGGAGATTGAAAGTAGTATGCACACAAGCCAATCATATTTGATATGATGTAGCATATACTTTGTAATCTTATTCATTTATTAATAGGAGAATTGATTTTCTTAAAAGGCATTTTATATTATCTACATAGTGCTATTATATTAAATGTGATAAACCCATAGTTTTGAGCAATGCTTTTAGAATCATGATGGTGATCATGCTAATGAGATCTAAATTCTAGATAGCTCACAAACTAAAATCGTTCCTAATCGTTGGATTACTAAAAAGGGGATTAATGAATCCGGATAGATTAGTATATACGTTGATTGCTCTTAAGAAGAGGATGATTGATCTCATAATCATTTGTGTGGAGACACTAAAGCAATTATGTAGGTGCTTATTGGAGAATAAGTTCACAGAACGTGACTCGCTAAGAAATACCTAATGGAGTTTTACTCACCTGTCAATAAGAATTCCTCTAATGATAGTAGTACAAGTGATCCTTGGACTTGAGATCATCATAGTATCTTGTGTATGATGAGTTATACTTTGACATGTCCCTTAAGACCTTTGGGGTTTATCAAACGGTATGATTGGGTATAATAAGTTGTACATGGAGATAGGTGAATGATCAACAAAGAATCTACCACGTCTACTAAAAGATGTGAATGTCCTATGTGATTCGATAAATGACAACTCGATAGTCCTTGGCCAAGGCAGAATGAAATTAGAAAGGAGTTTCTAATTTACATTATTTAGAGTTGTGAATTTGAGAATCGAAATACATATAATTAAATAAAATAAGACTTGACAGTAATTCCATGTCTTATATTTAATTGGGACATTGTATGGTAGAAGGATTGAATTGTACGGTAACTATTCACTGAAAGGTTCTTTTGTGATTAATGTTGAAATCTATATTATCTAGAAAGTCGTTGATCGCTAAGGGGGCTTACCCTTATTATAGAATAAATGTTATTTATTTAAATACATTAAATAGTTTAATTTATTTATTTAAATAAGATTAGAATTGTTCTAATTGATTTATTCACAACCGGTTTAATATGGAGAACCTAAAGGGTCACACCGCAAAAGGGAAAAATATTTATTTAAGTAAATGGCATAATTGTAATAATAAGTTAAGTGTATTTAATTTAATCTATGGAGATAGAATAAATTAAATAGCTTAATATTTATTATTTATTATTTTGGAAATATTAAATATAAATTAATAAGAGGAGTCTTATTATTATTATTATTACTATTACTATTATTTAATTCCTAATAGGGATTGGGAATTAATTAATAGCAGTACTCTCTCATGAATTCCTAATTGGATTAGGAGCATAATTAATTAAAGGAGTTTAATTATAATAGAAACCCTAATCCTAAATAGTTTAGGGAAGGGTTATTCCTACATCTATAAATAAGAGGAGTCTTATCCTAGATTAGGGTTACACACTCTTGCATTAGATTGTGGAGAGTACTTACAATTTCTATAGAGATAGAAACTAGAGTTCTGCCAACACTCATTTTCTTGAATAACTATTCTTCCTTGGTGGATCACCTCTAGAGGCCAAACACTTGGGTGGCTAACATTGATCAAGCAAAGGAATTTAGTCGGTGGAATTCAAGGAGAACGCGAAGGAATTAGAGATGAACTTGTACCCGAGGAAGCACGGTTCTACGAGGGTATAAATCTCTATCTCTTTTGTTTATATCGTTAATTGAGCACATAGATTGATCATGGTGATGGTTTGTGTGATGAGTGTATTTTATACACACAATTTGGGTACTTTTGGCCTTGATAATTTGCAAGTCTTTAGGTATTTTATGTGGTTTTTATATATTTTTATCTTATTTCTACAAAAATTAGTTTTTAGTTATTTTTACATGTTTTTATGTTACTTTGATGCATTTTCATTATGTTTGTAGGAATTGAAATAAATACCGCTCGGATCGTTGTTTGTATTGACTCAATGACCGTGCCTGGACATCTGTGCCGGAATGGTAGTATGATGGAAATTTGTGCTTGGCGACGCTCAGTGCTTAATTTGACAACATTTGGTAGTTGGGCGTGCACGACGTCGGAAAGCGTGCACGACATGTGGCGTCGGCCAAGCCACGAGGGCAAGCCCGTGCTTAGATATCCGTGCCCGAATGATAACACGGTGAAAATTTATGTTTGGCGATGCTCGGGGCTTAATTTGATGACCTTTTGAAGTTGGGCGTGCACGGCGTTGGAAGGCGTGCACGGCGTGCGGCGTCGACCAAGCTGCGGGCACGACGTGCAGCAGCGGGGGGCACCAGCCAGGCGCTGGGCGCGGACGCCGTGCGGCGCGTGCGGGCGCGGGCGCCGTGCGGCGCGCGCGGGCGCGGGCGCTCGGCGCTCGGCGGGCCTCGGCATCAGGCGCTGGGCGCTGGGCAGCCTCGGCGTTGGGCGCGCGCCGGCCTCGGCAGGCAGCCTCGGCGTTCGGCGCTCGCGGGCCTCGGCAGGCGCTGGGCGCGGGGCCTCGGCCGCGGGCGTTGGGCGTGCGGCCAGCGTGCGGCCCAGGCGCTGGGCGCGGGCGCGGGCGCGCGCGCTGGCGTGCTGGCGCGCGACGTGGGCGTGCGGCCAGCGTGCGGCCCAGGCGCTGGGCGGGGGCGCGGCGCGGGCGTGCGGGGCAGCGGGCGTGCTGAGCAGCGGGCGAAGGCGTGCGGCCAGCGGGCGGCCCAGGCGCGGGCGCGCGCCTTGGCGTGCGGGCGCGCGGCGGGGGCGCGCGGCGATGGGCGTGCGGCCAGCGTGCGGCCCAGGCGCTGGCCGCGGGCGCGCGCGCAGGCGTGCGGGCGCGCGGCGGGGGCGCGGGGCGATGGGCGTGCGACCAGCGTGCGGCCCAGGCGCTGGGCGCGGGCGCTGGGCGCGGGCGTGCGGCGTTGGGCGTGCGGCCAGCGTGCGGCCGGCGTGCGGCCCAGGCGCTGGGCGCGGGCACGCGCGCCGGCGCGCGGCGGGGGGGTGCGGCGTTGGGCGTGCGGCCAGCGTGCGGCCCAGGCGCGGGCGCGCCAACGCCGTGCTGAGTGCGATCTGACACAGTTTTAGTGCGATCTGAGCTCCATTTTGTTCGATTTTTGCTAGGGTTTCTTGATGGAGGCTATATATAATCTCTTATAAGCTTCATATCAGATATCTAGGGATTGGGAGGCTAGACTAAAACATCAAAATAGAGAGCAAAGGTGCTGCAATACAAGGAAAACTCAGCCAAAGCCAAAGAACTAATAAGGAAAGCCTTGTCAAAGAGACATCTAGAGAGAGGGAGGCTACAAAATACATCAACCAACAGAGCTCAAGGCTGGAAATCAAGCTGAATCAAGCCAAAAGCCAAGGAACTCAGTCAAGAAGAATTGCAAAGCTAAGGAGGAGAGCTAGAAACCTATAGCAACCAAAAGGAACACCAGCTGAATAGCTACAAAAGTGGTTTCATTTCTAGTTTTCCATCTCCTTTGTAATTCGAATTTGACAATGTATCAATTGAAAATGATGTTTATTGTAGCTATCATGAACTAACCTTCTAATCTAAGATTGCAATGGAACCCAACACTTAATTTGAATTGAATTCTCTCTCTATTGGTTTTAGATATGCATTTGTGAATTGATTGTCATAACCCTTGCTTCTAGATTAATTGCTTGGCCCGTAATTACCGTAGGAACCTATATGAACTTGACGAACGGATTATAGGTTGAGACCTAGTTATGATAACATGCGAGAGTATATATTGTTATGGGTTATTAATCGGATTAAGTGACGTGTGTCTTATTTAATTATCTGCAATAATAGGTATCTTGATAGTAGTTTGGATAGATATATACCTAATTACCGCATGCAACCTATTGAGAATCTAGTCTTAATGACTTCCGAGGTGAAAGTTGGTAATGGAAGGGAGGATTAATTAGATTTGGTGACACGTGTCTATAAATCATTCCTGAAATTAGTCTCTTGATAGTGTATAGGATAGACATATACCTATGCACCGCTTAGGAAGATTCGTGATTGACCATCGACAGAGGCTCTTATGTAGTTTTGATTTCTCGGTTGTCAATTCGTATGCTATAATTGACTGAAAAGAGAGAGTTAGGAGATTCAAATGACGTGTTGGGGGATATTGTAATCTTAGACCTTTCTATCTTGATATTTCACCGTATTTTACTCATTACTTAACTTGTGAACTCAACAATCAACAAATAATCAAACCTTCATCGTTTAAATTAGATCAAATTGATATACGATTGGTACTTGGTTATTATTTGTCACAATTCCCTGTGAGTTCGACTCTTATCTTATCATATATTACTTGTGGGCCGTGTATACTTGCACATGTGTGTTATCGATTGCGAAATCGACCAACAAGTTTTTGGCGCCGTTGCCGGGGAATTGTTTCTAATAATTTTACCAATATTAATTTCAATCGAATTGATCTTGATTTAAACTTCTATATAAATTTATTTTTAACATTTTTTTTATTTTTTCTGTTTAATGCTTTCTTCGTTACGAGGTGCACCATGGCCAACTATAATTATCAATGGCCTCACACAGGAATGACCCAATCAGAAGCGGCATGGATGGATGGAATTGATGTGGTGGCAGCACATATAGAGGAGCTGTCAAGGAATGTTAACGCTCTAGTGGCCCAACGTACTCAACGTGTTGCGGTGAATTGTGATTATTGTGATGGAAACCATCCAAGTCATCTATGCACCATTAATTTCGGGTCGGCATGGTATGGTAGCAACGTTGGCGATTACTCCAACAGTTATGACTGTTCCGATGCTTATCACCAAGATTGGGGGTATCACCCAGATTCTACATGGAGCTACAATTATGAAGATCAATACTATGCTCCGAGTCCTGCATATGCACCGGAATTCTCATGTCCACCTTCATTGCCACAAGAAGAAAATTCAAATGTGAAGGAACTTGAGTCCCTGACCATAACTTCGATTGAGGAGATTGTGAAAAGTCAGCATATATCGATTCAAAATCTTGAGAACCAGATGGGACAGCTTATTATCGCCTTCAACGATAGATATCAAGGCGAATGGCCCAATGACATGGTTCCCGAAACTGATGGATTTCACGTGCCAAAGTTGCAACCAAACATGCTAATTGATGATGAGTCTGATATGGAAGAGACATGTGGGAAACAAGAAAAGGAGGTCGAGGATCTAGCCTTGAGCCCCAATGATGATGATGAGCTAATTTCGAGTGTATCCCATATACCTTCTCCTCCAAAGCTCAAGGATCTGGGTGGTTTTGCAGTCTCGTGCCCATTGAGTAGTCATGTCATAGGCAAAGCTCTAGGTGACATGGGAGCTAGTTTACAGTTTGAGCCATGGCGTGATGAGGTTGTGGTTCATGAAAAGATCGATGAGGATCCACTTGTGCTTGAGAAACTTAATGTCACTATGTCATTCATAGACACAATAGAGCAGACCCCTAGCTACTGTCAGTTCATACAGGAGGATTTATATAAGAACAATAAGCTAGGTGAGCTTGAGACATCGGACCTCACCGAAGTAATGCCCTCAGATGTTTCACCCCTACTGAAAGATGAAACAAATGAAGAAAGTTTCTTTTTGCTGATAGAAGAAACTGAGTTTGGGAGTCGCCTAGTATGCATGTATGCCATGCAAATTAAGGAAATGACAGCACGAAGGCATGCTAAGGTCATTTTTGCAATCGAGCCGGACTAAAAGGAAACAGGAAGCTAGTCAGGCACCTTTGAGTAAATAGTTACCGTACAATTCAATCTTTCTACCATACAATGTCCCAATTAAATATAAGACATGGATTTACTGTCAAGTCTTATTTTATTTAATTATATGTATTTCGATTCCCAAATGCACAACTCTAAATAATGCAAATTAGGAACTCTTTTCCAATTTCATTCTGCCTTGGCCAAGGACTACTGAGTTATCATTTATCGAATCACATAGGACATTCACATCTTTTACTAGACGAGGTAGATTCTTTGTTGATCATTCACCTATCTCCATGTACAACTAATTATACCCAATCATACCCTTTGATATACCCACAAGGTCTTAAGGGACATGTCAAAGTATAACTCATCATACACAAGATATTATGATGATCTCAAGTCCAAGGATCACTTGTACTACTATCACTTGAGGAATTCTTATTGACAGGCGAGTAAAACTCCATTAGGTATTCCTTAGCGAGTCACGTTCAGTGAACTTATTCTCCAATAAGTGATGAGTGTGTTTTATATACACAAATTGGGTACTTTTAACCTTAATAATTTGTAAGTCTTTAGCTATTTCGTTTGGTTTTATGTGTTTTCATCTTATTGTTGTGTAATATAGTTTTGTATTACTTTTATATGTATTTGTGTGTTTTTATGTGTTTTTACGTTATTTTGTAGGTATTGAAATAAAGGCCCTAGGGATCAATGCGTTTTCGGCGCGATTTTGGCATTTCATCTGCTTGTTTCTCAATTTCCCTCATGATGCAATCCGAATCTCTCAAAACTCAAAGAACAAAAGTTCTCGATTTTGATCTTAGCTTTCCAGAACATCCGGAATAATCCAATTTGAAGTTCGTATGAGAGAGTTATGGTCCTTTTACCATCGGATTTTGCATGAATTTTACATAGCAGCTGCTTCGGGGCCAATTTGCGCCTTGCTCTGGCCATTATCTCGTCGAGATCCAGTATGGGAGTTGTAGAACTCCTTCTTAGCTTTCCATAGCCTCCTTAAACGCCTTAATCCGAGTTCGGCCGAAGAAGTTATGACCATTTTACCAACAGACATCGAAACTGTCTCGCGGTACAGAGTGCCGCCGGGGCGAGCCCATCGCCGGGGCGACGGATTTTAGGCCAAAATTGGCGCCGGGGCGAGAAACGCTTCTGATTCAGCGAATTTTTTGGTCCAAAACTCGGGAAATGCTAGGGTTTTGCATAAGGCATTATAAATACAACATGTAGCCTCCATTTTAAGATCCTAGAGTTCCAAAATCAGATTTAGAGAGAGAGAGAGAGAGGAAGCTTGGAGCAAAAAGAGGGAGGCCATGGCCATTGGCCATGGTTCTTCTAAAGCTTGGAGGAGCTTCAATGGAGGTGCTTCAATGGAGTTTCATCCAACAACAATGGGGAAGCCATCCTTTATCTTTCTTTTTCTTTTTCCTCTATGTAACTAGTTTTTAATCTAAGATTGTAATTGAACCCATTGCTTTATTTGAATTGATTTTCTCTTCCTTTTGATTATTGTTGCTCATATGAATTGGTTATCATAACCTATGCTTATGGATTAATTGCTTGGCTAGTAATTACCTTGGGAACCTATATGAACTTGACAAACGGATTATAGTGTTGAGACCTAGTTATGATATCATACGAAAGTTAAAGATTGTTTGTGGGTGGATTAATAAAGATTTTAGTGACATGTGTCTTGTTGATTATCCTCAATAATAGGTAACTTGATAGTATTTAGGATAGACCTATACCTAGATACCGTGTGCAACCAATGGAGAATCTAATCTTAATGACTTCTTTTGTGAAAGTTGGTAATTGAAAGGGTGGTTGATGAGATTTAGTGACATGTGTCTTGTTAGTTATTCTTGAAATTGGTCTCTTGATAGTGTGTAGGATAGACATATACCTATATGCCGCATTAGGAAGATTCGTAATTGACCATCGACAGAGGCTCTTACGTAATTGTGATTTCTCGGATGTCAATTCGATGTGGTTAATTGATCTAAAAGGGGAGTTAAGATATTTGAACAAAGCATTGCACGCCAAGTGTTTGACAAAATGCTTGAATGGGGAAGATTATAATCTTAGACCTTTATCTATCTATTTATCTTATTTATATGTCATGTGATGAATGTGTTTTGTACACACAATTTGGGTACTTTTGGCCTTGATAATTTGCAAGTCTTTAGGTATTTTATATGGTTTTTATGTATTTTTATCTTATTTCAACATAAATTAGTTTTTAGTTATTTTTACAGGTTTTATGTTGCTTTGATGCATTTTTATTATGTTTGTAGGAATTGAGATAAAGACCGCTCGGATCGTTGTTTGTATTCACTCAATGTCCGTGCTTGGACGCATGTGCCCGAATGGTAGTATGATGGAAATTTGTGCTTGACGACGCTCGGTGCTTAATTTGATAACATTTGGTAGTTGGGCGTGCACGGCGTCGGGAAGCGTGCACGGCGTGCGGCGTCGGCCAAGCCACGAGGGAAAGCACGTGCTTAGATATCCGTGCCCGAATGATAACACGGTGAAAATTTATGTTTGGCGATGCTCGGGGCTTAATTTGATGACATTTGGAAGTTGGGCGTGCACGGCGTTGGAAAGCGTGCACGGCGTGCGGCGTCGACCAAGCCGCGGGCACGGCGTGCGGCAGACGGGGCGCCAGCGTGTGGCCCAGGCGCTGGGCGCGGGCGCATGGGCGCGGCGTGCGGGCGCGCGCGCTGGGCGTGCGGGGCGTGTTGGCGCGCTGGGCGTGCGGGCGTGTGCGGCGGGCGCTGGGCGCCAGGCGCTGGGCGCGGGCGCATGGCGCGGGCGCATGGGCGGCTTGCGGGCGCGCGGCGTGGGCGTGCGGCGTTGGGCGCGCGCGGGGCCTCGGCAGCGGGCGTGGGCGTGCGGCCCAGGCGCAGGGCGCGGGCGCGCGCGTTGGCGTGCGGGCGCGTGGCATGGGCGTGCGGCGTTGGGCGTGCGGCCAGCGTGCGGCCCAGGCGCTGGGCGCGGGCGCGCGCGCTGGCGTGCGGGCGCGCGGCGTGGGCGTGCGACGTTCGGCGTGCGGCCAGCGTGCGGCCCAGGCGCTGGGCGCGGGCGCGCGCGCTGGTGTAGACACCCAAATTTTGCGTTTCCTTCTACTAACCATGACAGGAGGGCGAAATCGTCAATTGAACCGGCTTGCGGGAGCAAAGGAGCGGGCACAAGGGCAAGCGCCCGGCACCGCCGCAATGTTTTGGGCAACCCAAGTTTACGTGACAATAAGGCCGTCCGAGGCAGGCATTTCCGAATGAGGTGGCACGTCTCCCGGAAATTCCCGGACTGCAGAATACGAGCCTATCAGCGAAAACCGACGTTGCGGCACGAAAATCGAGGTGTGGCACGAAAATCGAGAAAGTCAAGCCCGCCAGCCGCGGATAGATCTGCGGCCAAGTGGGTGCGCCAGCACGGAAACCGGGAAATCAGCACTACCTAACCAGCTGAGTGCGATGGGAGGCGTGCCAGCTGGGCCAGCCGCAGATCCATCTGCGGCCAGCCGCAGATAGATCTGCGGCTGGCTCTGGCCAGCCTATTTAAGCCAGCTTCGGCAGCATACAGGGGGTTCAGCAGTTTTGGAAGAAGAAGAATTTCTGCAGCAGCAAAAAAAAAGCACGGAAATAGAGAGAAAATAGCTAGATTTTGCAATAAAAATAGGAAGAAAAGAGAGAAAAAAGAGAGAAATTTTACTCCTTTGATTTTGATTGTATCAAATATATTTCTTATCCTATTCAAGTACACAAATTTACCTTCATTTGAGATCATTTTGCAAGGTAAAACTTCCTTTTGTTGTAGCAATTTATATCATATTACTTGGTTAGATTAGATGTAGTTTTCATACATATTGTTGAACAATCTTGGATTAGGGATTATTAGTGAAGGTTCCGTTGGAATAAAATTCTTCCTGATAACCCGAGGATATCCAATCAACGGAATTTCTAGTTTGTTTATGGTGATTCATTGAGTGTAATTTATTTAGATCATCATTTCCGGATGTTATGATGTATTAGATAAATCCGGGTGGGTTAGTTACGTAGTATTCATTTTGTGGGCATGTATTAATCTCGTGTGAGCCTAGGAATGCGACCCCGTGGTCCGAATCCGATGATGGACGTTTTGGTGTATGTGATAGATTCAAGATGTTCGTTTTGTAACATGTAACCGTTGGGCCTTAAAACGACGCTAAGGTGAGAATCGGGTTTAAGGCCCCGTACTAATGGAATATGTGATTGTTGGCGTTTGGGGATATTTTGATGGCTTACATGCCCATGAATAGCCCCGACGCGTGTTTATGCTTGATTAGATTTTGTGACACAAAAAATGATTTCAAAGATTAAACAATGAAGACTTGCATAAAATCAATCAAATTAGGTTATTAGCTTCACGAGGATAAGAGATTGAAATGCTAACGAATGTCGATTCCTATTTAACGAGAAGGCTAAAGAAAAGATCGTTTTCCGAACCATCACACAAAATGGTTTTATAAAATAAATAACGTTTTATTAAACCTTGGTGCATAGGGTGAAAGAGATCCTAGAAGTTGCCCTTCATCTTTACGAAAGCAATGTATAGATCTCGATTCCTATTTTGACGAAGGTTTAAAACTCTTGTTTGCCAAAACAACACCTAATAAAAACCTTGCAGTGTTGACAATTAAAATCAAACCTTCCTAATAAAGAATAAAGCTTTCTCGTAGAAGCCGAAGGACATTCCAAAGCACTCTCAAATTAAAGCACGACTTTCCCTAAATATCCAAATGATTCTTTCCTACAAACTCACCACAACATTCACATAGGCACACACACACACACACGCACATACACACACACATTTATGAATTAAAGGATAGGAAAGCATCAAGATTGCGGTAACCGTGTTTCACGGAAGTCGAGGGGTGCCTAACACCTTCCCCTCACTTAAGCAAGCCCCCGAACTCTATGAATCTCGATTCGCAGACCAATTAATTCGGAGTCACATATGAGCCAGCGATTTATAAAACACGAAAATTCGGATGAGTTGGTACATCCATTTCAAATATACCAACTGGCGACTCTGGTTAATTGGCTCATCATAAACACGACCTTTCAAAACCCCGTCGACATCCATGCCGACCTTTTCCAAACGTCATCTAAACCAAAAGGCTAAAATTGGAAAAGACGAGAAGCGAGAGAACCCGGCGTCGACAGCTGGCGACTCTGCTGGGGACCATTAGAGGGCTTAAGCCGCGTTCAAATCTTGATGCTATCCTATCCTTTAAAATTCATGAATGTATGTGCGTGCGATATTTTGACCTGTTGTTTTGTGAATGTATTTTACCAATGAATGAATGGTTGAATGGAATGACTTTGCTTTAAAGTAATCATGTGCATACGGTGAGGACGATGAATGTGAATGTATGTTGAGAGAGTACCTCCTCCTGAGGCGAACCTGTCGGTTGCTTATTACTGGACTCGAAGGGGCTGCTCCCCGGAGATGGCTCAGGAAATGCACCACCCAAATCCGCTCCAATCGAAAGGATTCAGACGAGTAGATTGCGAAGATTTGGGGACCTTCATGCCGAAAAGCCCGCGAGAGTAACCCTAGGGTAGGTCAGCCTCTGATAAACCTAACGAAAGGGAAGCTTCTTCATACCCTTTTATCATTCAGTCAAATAAATAAATGTCATGTAAATGGCATACAACTGTCATACCGGCATCATCGTAATAAATATGTCCTGTATCATGTGATTACATCACCTGCACATATGAAGATAATACTGACATGGTTTTGCAGGAAGGCAATCCGTGCCACGTACCAAGGTTTTCTAAAAACTTCTAAATACTATCCTGTCATCAAACACTGACCTTGTTTTGCAGGATAAGATTAAGAGAACCGTGAAAGCGTGGCATAACGATCACAAAGAACCCGGAGTAGGGGCATATTCGACCACAAAAAAAAAAAAAAAAGGGAAAAAAAGAAAAAGAAAAAAAGAAAAAGAAATAATAATAATCATGCATCAGTGTTGACATGTCTCTGCCAACTTGTAACTAGCACAGTACTAAACTGCGGCCCTTGTTTGTTTTGCGAGATTGCCCCTACGACCCAACTAAAAGGCCGTAAAATCCATACTTCATCCATCCAAATGGCAGAAGCCTGTAGCCATGAAATTACAGTTCTGCCACTCCAACAATACGGCCGAATACGAGGGATGCATCCTAGGACTGAGATTAGCCCTGAGAATTGTGGTACAGACTTGTCCGGCCTATGATGATCAGATCGGAGAGATCTCCCATAGTGACACCCCTCCTGAATGGGCTTGGTATCAAAACATTAAAGAGTTCCTTCGAGACGGCTCCTTTCCCGAAAATGCAGATCTGACCAAGAAAGGAGAATACAAAGATTGGGCAGTGAAATTCTCCCTAAGCGGAGACGATTTGCACAAGTGGGACCTAGCTACGGGACTGCTGAGATATCTGGAAGCTGAAGAAGCCCACAGATTAATGAACGAAGTACATGGCGATGTGTGCGGAGCCCATATGAGCAGAGCGTTTTTGGCAAAGAAAATCATGTGAACAGGTCACTATTGGCTAACCATGAAAACTGACTGCGATACTCATATCAAGAAATGCCATCAATGCCAGATCCCTGCCAATACGATCCATGCACCTCCTAATGAGCTCCATTGCTTGACCTCACCGTGGCCAGTTGGACCATGCAGCAGGTGATATCCAGGAAGGGGGTAAATCCAGGAGGGTGGTAGTGAATCCCAGCCAGTAGAAGATCAATGGGTTTTAAAATTCTGAGTTTTATTTCAAATCCCTGCACGCTCATGTCATTTTGTCATGTTATCCAAAAGAAGATCATGTGCTGAAATGTTTTATATATATGACAAGCATTTTTGTTTTATGTCAGGTACCCCAATTTGAGGAATTCTAGCCTGACGAGCGATAGGCCAAATTTGAAGGAGGATCACGATTTTGGTAAAGAGCTAGATTTCGATCTGATGGGGATTGAGCAGGACGAGACAGATGTCGACAATACGCCTGACGAAATCAAAGGATGGGTCGAAGATAAACCCAAACCCGACTTAGACCAAACCATTGCCATCAAACATCAGAACCCCGGACGATCACAAAGAACCCGGAGTAGGGGCAAATTCAACCCAAAAAAAAAAAAAAAAAAAAAAATCAAAAATCAAAAAATCAAAAAATCAAAAAAAATCAAAAAAAAAAAAAATCAAAAAAATCTCAAAAATCAAAAATCCCCCAAACCTTTCAACAAGTTAAAAGGACCGGATCTTTTGTCAGCCCAGCGAGATACCGATGCAACCAGTACGAGGGAGATCACAAGAAAAGCAACTTAACACTGGGGCATTTGTCAACTACCCAGGAAATGATGACGTGCAAATTGGCACCCATGCAACAATCCCATCAACATGCACCATCATCATCAAATGCTACCTCATGTCAATTCAATCTTCAACGGTATGATCATCTGGCATTTGTCAAGCATAGTTTTCCCGGGATACGATGATCCGCGTGAAAGGGGATTTTATTCGGCTTGATATGAATCGGATTAATTCTGACAAGCAACTGTGGAGCACGATCGTGAGTATGATTAGATGAAGAAGGCTATTCAACCTTTTGATCGGGTACAAAGCCTTAATTCAAAGCAACGTTTGCGACAGAATCGACCTCATGTGACAGCCTCCACTTTGCATTTGCACAAACTTTCAGTTGTGGGGTATAAAACTAGGACGACGTTGATGACAATTAACACGTAGTCAGACAGTCAATGATTATCAAGCTAATATCGAGAAGTCAGACGATAATTGATTATCAAGCTAATGTCTCGAATCGTGGCCTGGGCTATTCGAGTAATTAAGCCCGAGGGGTGTCTCTACACCTGGTGCCCTAAAGCCATCTGGTTTGGGAGTCGCTGGCCCAACACTCGTTACATGGGTAACTCAGAGCCTAAGAAAACGAGCATTACAGTAGAGGAGGCCCGAGCAGATTCGAATCGTGGCATGGGCTACTCGAGTAATTAAGCCTAGGGGGTGTCTCTCTACATCTGGTGCCCTAAAGCCGTCTGGTTTGGGAGTCACCGGCCTAACACTCGTTACATGGGTAACTCAAGCCTAAGAAAACGAATCCTGCGCAAGGTCAAGCAAAGAATGAATGGTGCAGACCACCAGCTTGTCTCGAACCGTGGCCTTTGTTACTCGAGTAAATAAACCCGAAGGGGTGTCTGTACACCTAATGCCCCAAAACCGTCTGGTTCGGGAGTCATTGGTCCAAAACTCGTTAAATGGGTAACTTTGAAAAGCCTAAGAAAACGAGACAAGTGAAGTGGACTAATAAAGAGAAGAGATAATACGAAAAAACTCTAGGCCTTAAACAATGAGTCACAGAAGAGAAACCCCTACTGAGTGTTGCATCGCACAGTGCATTTGTCATATGACATCAATCCTGCTAAGAATGTTGTCGAGAATGAAGACAGAATGCCTTTGACGAGGGAAGGTAGTTCTTTTGAATTCGACCTTACTCACATACAATGACCATGAATGCTTGAAGGTGTTCTTACGATTTCATAACTCGTCAAATAGAAAATCATCAACTCACGAGGGATTGAAAAAAAAAAAAAAATAAAAAAATAAATAATACATTCACAGTTCACCACTTGCTAGATTATGTGATCAAAAGATATATTCAATTTCATGTGCTTTAACTGCATTTTTGTCGAGATTATAATATCTTTGTGTTGAACTAACACTAACGGCCCGAACCTTCAAGTTTTGGCATTTGTTAGTCATCTGATATGCAGGATCTTGCAGAGCTATGGATAACTCAGCACGGTCAACATCGCGAGTTTTCGATAGAAATTTTTGGTAGCGACACGCGCCAAGGCAGGGGCAGTTAAGAATCGTGAAATGGAAGGAAGCTGAGGTTGCACAGGGCTTTTCATCATTGGGCCTCTCCCCAATCCTGTCTATCACTGCCTCGACATCCAAGTGATCCACGTGCATGAGCATATACAAGGAGGATATAATGCGGGACAACAACATATCGACCAGCAGAAATGATCAAAAAGTCAAGGAGCCCACATAGCTGTCGATCATCACAGAGAGCGAAACAGACTGCCTCAACTTGATGAAATGAAGACGACCAAGAACAGGCAGAATACCAAACCAATGTTGAAGTCTAAAGACTACGCTGCACGATGAGGCGTAATCCAATCAAATGTTGGCAAACAACGACGACTGTCGAATCATATCATTTGACTGAACAGGGGCCATTTCTATCTAAACATATGTTGTGCACATGCGTATGTCCATAACATATCTGTCAGATCGTACATAACATCTTTTCCATGCATGCAGGTACGATCAAAATGAAAATCTTCAGGAAAGTACGAGCACATCGCTTTCAACCTCACAAATGAACAGAGTGATGGCTTTTGCGGCATGGTACGTGGACGATGTTGGTGGGAGATCCAGGACATGAAGCCGATCACATATCCGACTTCAAGAAAATCAAAAAAAAAAAAAAAAACAAAAAAAAAAAAAAGAAAAAAGACAAAAAACAACAAACCCTGGGAAGGGCTGAGATCCACGCGAACCACGACAAGATGGTGAGCACCCCTGGGAAGGGCTGATATCCACAAAAAGAAAAAAAAGACAAAAAACAATAAACCCTGGGAAGGGCTGAGATCCACGCGAACCACAACAAGATGGTGAGCACCCCTGGGAAGGGCTGATATCCACAAAAGAAAAAAAGACAGAAAAACAACAACCCTGGGAAGGGCTGAGATCCACGCGAGCCACAACAAGATGGTGAGCACCCCTGGGAAGGGCTGATATCCACAAAAAGAAAAAAGGACAAAAAACAATAAACCCTGGGAAGGGCTGAGATCCACGCGAACCACAACAAGATGGTGAGCACCCCTGGGAAGGGCTGATATCCACAAAAAGAAAAAAAAGACAAAAAACAACAAACCCTGGGAAGGGCTGAGATCCACGCGAACCACAACAAGATGGTGAGCACCCCTGGGAAGGGCTGATATCCACAAAAAGAAAAAAGACAAAAAACAACAAACCCTGGGAAGGGCTGAGATCCACGCGAACCACAACAAGATGGTGAGCACCCCTGGGAAGGGCTGATATCCAGAAAAAGAAAAAGACAAAAAACAACAAACCCTGGGAAGGGCTGAGATCCAAGATAACCAACCGGCGACGATAACCGGGGGTTACGCGATGGGTGACCGGCGACGATACCCGGCCCCGACATGACGATCGACCGGCGACGATAACCGGCGATCACGAAATGGATGTCCGGCGACGATAATCGGCTCCAACAGATAACCGACCGGCGACGATAACCGGGGGGTTACGAGATGGGTGACCGGCGACGATACCCGGCCCCGACATGACGATCGACCGGCGACGATAACCGGCGATCACGAAATGGATGTCCGGCGACGATAACCGGCTCCAACAGATAACCGACCGGCGACGATAACCGGGGGTTACGAGATGGGTGACCGGCGACGATACCCGGCCCCGACGAGACGATCGACCGGCGACGATAACCGGCGATCATGAGATGGAATGTCCCGGCGACGATAACCGGCTCCGACGAGGTAACCAACCGGCGACGATAACCGGGGGTTACGAGATGGGTGACCGGCGACGAAAACCGGCCCCGACAAGAGACGATCGACCGGCGACGATAACCGGCGATCATGAGATGGATGTCCGGCGACGATAACCGGCTTCCGACGAGGTAACCAACCGGCGACGATAACCGGGGGTTACGAGATGGGTGACCGGGCGACGAAAACCGGCCCCGACAAGACAATCGACCGGCGACGATAACCGGCGATCATGAGATGGATGTCCGGCGACGATAACCGGCTCCGACAAGATAACCAACCGGCGACGATAACCGGGGGCTACGAGATGGGTGACCGGCGACGATACCCGGCCCCGACGAGACAATTGACCGGCGACGATAACCGGCGATTACGAGATGGATGTCCGGCGACGAAAACCGGCTCCGACGAGCGGTGACACCTGTAGAATCGTATCAAAAGACTGTACAGGGGTCATTTTTCATTTTAAATGTTGTGTCACATGCATTGAATAAGTGATAATTCTGTACGTGATCCATGCAGGTTAGGTGTCAAGGTCCTAGCCTATCAGAGTCAAAAGCAATGGTTGCCAAGAACGATGTGCGAGGACGAACTCCAAGGATGCCCTTCAAAGCTAGTCAGGAGAATAACTTCCTTTGATGACAATGGGATGGAATAAGGTGATTACGAGAGGGGTGACCGGATATGAGACCCGACATTCACAGGACAATCGACCGGATACGAGACCCGGCGATTACGAGATGAGCGACAGGTTAGGGATTGATGCGTTGACACCTTTACAAATGTGTTGCATGCCTTACACCTTGCGTTACATCATAAGTTGTATGTGTTGCACTGTCATTCTTATGCACTGTCATTCATGCATCGTGTGTCTACTTCTTTATCATGTTCATTTCATTTAACATTTCATAAACATGATAAAGAGGGGCAGCTGTAGACACCCAAATTTTGCGTTTCCTTCTACTAACCATGACAGGAGGGCGAAATCGTCAATTGAACCGGCTTGCGGGAGCAAAGGAGCGGGCACAAGGGCAAGCGCCCGGCACCGCCGCAATGTTTTGGGCAACCCAAGTTTACGTGACAATAAGGCCGTCCGAGGCAGGCATTTCCGAATGAGGTGGCACGTCTCCCGGAAATTCCCGGACTGCAGAATACGAGCCTATCAGCGAAAACCGACGTTGCGGCACGAAAATCGAGGTGTGGCACGAAAATCGAGAAAGTCAAGCCCGCCAGCCGCGGATAGATCTGCGGCCAAGTGGGTGCGCCAGCACGGAAACCGGGAAATCAGCACTACCAGCTGAGTGCGATGGGAGGCGTGCCAGCTGGCCAGCCGCAGATCCATCTGCGGCCAGCCGCAGATAGATCTGCGGCTGGCTCTGGCCAGCCTATTTAAGCCAGCTTCGGCAGCATACAGGGGGTTCAGCAGTTTTTTGAAGAAGAAGAATTTCTGCAGCTAGCAGCAAAAAAAGCACGGAAATAGAGAGAAAATAGCTAGATTTTGCAATAAAAATAGGAAGAAAAGAGAGAAAAAAGAGAGAAATTTTACTCCTTTGATTTTTGATTGTATCAAATATATTTCTTATCCTATTCAAGTACACAAATTTACCTTCATTTGAGATCATTTTGCAAGGTAAAACTTCCTTTTGTTGTGTAGCAAATTTATATCATATTACTTGGTTAGATTAGATGTAGTTTTCATACATATTGTTGAACAATCTTGGATTAGGGATTATTAGTGAAGGTTCCGTTGGAATAAAATTCTTCCTGATAACCCGAGGATATCCAATCAACGGAATTTCTAGTTTGTTTATGGTGATTCATTGAGTGTAATTTATTTAGATCATCATTTCCGGATGTTATGATGTATTAGATAAATCCGGGTGGGTTAGTTACGTAGTATTCATTTTGTGGGCATGTATTAATCTCGTGTGAGCCTAGGAATGCGACCCCGTGGTCCGAATCCGATGATGGACGTTTTGGTGTATGTGATAGATTCAAGATGTTCGTTTTGTAACATGTAACCGTTGGGCCTTAAAACGACGCTAAGGTGAGAATCGGGTTTAAGGCCCCGTACTAATGGAATATGTGATTGTTGGCGTTTGGGGATATTTTGATGGCTTACATGCCCATGAATAGCCCCGACGCGTGTTTATGCTTGATTAGATTTTGTGACACAAAAAATGATTTCAAAGATTAAACAATGAAGACTTGCATAAAATCAATCAAATTAGGTTATTAGCTTCACGAGGATAAGAGATTGAAATGCTAACGAATGTCGATTCCTATTTAACGAGAAGGCTAAAGAAAAAGAAAGATCGTTTTCCGAACCATCACACAAAATGGTTTTATAAAATAAAATAACGTTTTATTAAACCTTGGTGCATAGGGTGAAAGAGATCCTAGAAGTTGCCCTTCATCTTTACGAAAGCAATGTATAGATCTCGATTCCTATTTTGACGAAGGTTTAAAACTCTTGTTTGCCAAAACAACACCTAATAAAAACCTTGCAGTGTTGACAATTAAAATCAAACCTTCCTAATAAAGAATAAAGCTTTCTCGTAGAAGCCGAAGGACATTCCAAAGCACTCTCAAATTAAAGCACGACTTTCCCTAAATATCCAAATGATTCTTTCCTACAAACTCACCACAACATTCACATAGGCACACACACACACACACGCACATACACACACACATTTATGAATTGAAGGATAGGAAAGCATCGAGATTGCGGTAACCGTGTTTCACGGAAGTCGGGGGGTGCCTAACACCTTCCCCTCACTTAAACAAGCCCCCGAACTCTATGAATCTCGATTCGCAGACCAATTAATTCGGAGTCACATATGAGCCAGCGATTTATAAAACACGAAAATTCGGATGAGTTGGTACATCCATTTCAAATATACCAACTGGCGACTCTGGTTAATTGGCTCATCATAAACACGACCTTTCAAAACCCCGTCGACATCCATGCCGACCTTTTCCAAACGTCATCTAAACCAAAAGGCTAAAATTGGAAAAGACGAGAAGCGAGAGAACCCGGCGTCGACAGCTGGCGTGCGGACGCGCCAACGCCGTGCTGAGTGCGATCTGACACAGTTTTAGTGCGATCTGAGCTCCATTTTGTCCGATTTTTGCTAGGGTTTCTTGATGGAGGCTATATATAATCTCTTCTAAGCTTCATATCAGATAACTAGGGATTGGGAGGCTAGACTAAAACATCAATTTGAGAGCAAAAGTGCTGCAATACAAGGAAAAACTCAGCACAAGCCAAAGAACCAAGAAGGAAAGGATTGTCAAGGCATATCTAGACCTTGGAAGGTTGCACATACTTCATCAAGAATAGCTTAAGGGCTGCAATTCAAGGAAATTTCCAGCAACAAGCTAAGGAGCTAAAAGAGAAACGAATGCCAAATGAAGAGGAAAAGCTAGAGATTGACATCAACCAAACAAGCAACACATGATTATCTTCTAAATGGGTTTTATCATCTCTTACTTTCCTCTGAATTTGTAATTCTATTTTATGATGAACACCATGTGTTTGATGTTTTGCTTAGCTACCATGAACTAAAGCTTGTATTCTAAGATTTCAATGGAACCCAACACATAGGTTGAATTGATTTCTCTCTCTTTGTTATTAATTACTCATTTGTGAATTGTATGTCATAATTTATGCTTCATATATTAATTGCCTAGCTAGTAATTACCGTGGGAACCTATATGAACTTGACGAACGGATTATAGTGTTTAGACCTTGTTATGATATCATGCGAAAGTTAAAGATTGTTGTGGGTTATTAATTGAGATTAAGTGACGTGTGTCTTGTTGATTATCCTCAATGATAGGTAACTTGATAGTATTTAGGATAGATATATACCTAGATACCGTGTGCAACCAATGGAGAATCTACTCTTAATGACTTCCTATGTGAAAGTTGGTAATTGAAGGGACGGTAAATGAGATTTAGTGACACGTGTCTTGTTATTGTTCTTGAAATTAGTCTCTTGATAGTGTGTAGGATAGACATATACCTACATGCCGCATTAGGAAGATTCGAATTTGACCATCGACAGAGGCTTATAAGTAGCTTTGATTTCTCGGTTGGCAATTCTATGTTGTTAATTAATTCAAATGAGAGAGTTAGGATATTCAAATGAAGTGTTGGGGGAAATTGCAATCTTAGACTTGTTAACATTAGATTTCATTGTTTTAACGCTTTCCATAGATCTTAATTATTACCAAACAACAAAACAAACTTAATTCATCATTTGTCTAAATAAAATCAAGACGATATATAGTTGGTACTTGGGATACACTAGAACAATTCCCTGTGGGTTCGACTCTTATCTTATCATATATTACTTGTGGGTCGTGTATACTTGCACGTGTGTGTTATCGATTGCGAAATCGACCAACAAGTTTTTGGCGCCGTTGCCGGGGAATTGTTCTTATAGTGTTTTCCAATATTAATGACAATCGAATTGGTCTTAATTTAAACTTGTATATAAAGTTATTTTTAATTTATTTTTAACATTTTTTTTGTATTTTTCTGTTTAATGCTTTCTTCGTTACGAGGTACACCATGGCCAACTATAATTATCAATGGCCTCACACGGGAATGACCCAATCAGAAGCGGCATGGATGGATGGAATTGATGCGGTGACGGCACATATAGAGGAGCTGTCAAGGAATGTTAACGCTCTAGTGGCCCAACGTACTCAACGTGTTGCGGTGAATTGTGATTATTGTGATGGAAACCATCCGAGTCATCTATGCACCATTAATTTTGAGTCGGCATGGTATGGTGGCAACATCGGCGATTACTCTAATAGTTATGACTGTTCCGATGCTTATCACCAAGATTGGGGGTATTACCCAGATTCTACATGGAGCTACAATTATGAAGATCAATACTATGCTCCGAGTCCAGCATATGCACCTGAATTCTCATGTCCACCTTCATTGCCACAAGAAGAAAATTCAAATGTGAAGGAACTTGGGTCCCTGACCATAACTTCGATTGAGGAGATTGTGAAAAGTCAGCATATGTCAATTCAAAATCTTGACAACCAGTTGGGACAGCTTATTATCGCCTTCAACGATAGATATCAAGGCGAATGGCCCAATGACATGGTTCCCGAAACTGATGGATTTCACGTGCCAAAGCTGCAACCAGACGTGCTAATTGATGATGATTCTGATATGGAAGAGACATGTGGGAAACAAGAAAAGGAGGTCGAGGATCTAGCCTTGAGCCCCAATGATGATGATGAGCTAATTTCGAGTGTATCCCATATACCTTCTCCTCCAAAGCTCAAGGATCTGGGTGGTTTTGCAGTTCCGTGCCCATTGAGTAGTCATGTCGTAGGCAAAGCTCTAGGCGACATGGGAGCTAGTTTACAGTTTGAGCCATGGCGTGATGAAGTTGAGGTTCATGAAAAGAAAGATGAGGATCCACTTGTGTTTGAGAAACTTAATTTCACTATGTCATTCATAGACACAATTGAGCAAGCTCCTAGCTACTTTCAGTTCATACACGGGGATTTATATAAGAACAATAAGCTAGGTGAGCTTGAGACTATGGACCTCACCGAAGCAATGCCCTCAGATGTTTCTCCCCTACTAAAAGATGAAGCGAATGAAGAAAGTTTCTTTTTGCTGATAGAAGAAACTGAGTTTGGGAGTCGCCTAGTATGCATGCATGCCATGAAAATTAAGGAAATGACAGCACGAAGGCATGCTAAGGTCATTTTTGCAATCGAGCCGGACTAAAAGGAAACAGGAAGCTAGTCAGGCTGAGGACTTTAACTCAAGCGCTATTTGGGAGGCAACCCAAATCTCCATTTTATTTTTCGAGCTATTTTGTTTTTTTTTTTTTTTTTTTTATTTTTTTATTTTTATTTTAATCTCCAAAAAAAAACGTTTGGTGTGTTTTATTTTTGATTTTATGTTTAATTGTGTTTAATGTATGTAATATTTCTTGCTGCAGTTTGATGCTTACGATCACTAGCGAAAACTATAGCAGAAGCACAGCATCATCACGTTGAGCAACATGCACCAGCACGCTCAGCAGCACACTCAGCAGCGCGCAAGCTAGCCATGACAGCCACCAGCAGCTTATATGCACCCATCAGCTCATTTTTATAGTCCAACTTATATCTCTCTCCTCCCACTCCAAAGCCAACTTACATGCATTTTTCCCAAACTCAAATTCGTGCCCCATCACTCCAATTGGGCATCCAATCTCTGTAATCCATCAGCATTGTCATCTTCTAACTTGAACTTCAACAAGGATTTAGCAGATTTTGAAGAATTCCCATGGCTTTTCATTAGTTTTCCAAGAAAAGGTAACAAGGTCTGTTAATTTCAAATTTTACTTGCTTGGGACTGTGCTTGGGTTGAGTTTTATTGCAGGAACACTCCAATTCTCCCATTGCAAGACTTTGTGGAGGGCTAGCCCTGCTTCCCAATGCATTGACAACTGAGATTTTGGGAGGTGCACGCCACGTGTTTGATTTTTGGCCTGAGAGAGTTTCTTTGCTAATGTGGGATGTTCTTTATGAGGCATTGTTCTGGTATGGCTTCCAAACAACAAGTGGGGCGAAGCTTCATCGTCCAAGCCAATCATAGACCATGACAAGAATTTTGTTAGTCCGAAAGCGTCCAAGCGACACCACACTATAATGATGTTGCTTGATTACCCTCAGTGAAGTTCTCTATTTTAATTCTGTCTATTATAAACATCGAGGACTATGTTTGTTTTAAGTTTGGGGGTGTGCGTGTGGTAGTTTAAGTGAGTTATCCTTGTCTATCTAGTCGTGTTGTGCTGTGTGGTAGTCAAATTTAAGTTTGGGGGTAGTACTTCCTATTTGCGTATTTGTGTGTTTAATTTAGTTTTTGTGTGATTTAAGTATGTTTTTCTTTTCATTCAAAAAAAAAAATTATTTATTTTTAGGATGTGTCCCTTGAGCATTGTTTTAATTTGATTTGAACTATAATCCATGGTCTATGATAATGACTTGTTCAAAGAGATTCTAACTCATGAGAAGTAGACAATTGTTGCTTAGTCTTTGTGCTTATCGTTTATTGGTTATTATTTTGCTTATGCGTCCTTTCACTTTCATGCACTTACCCATGAGTATTAAGCTAGTTGTATGCTTAGTGAAGGCTTTTATAACCGAATGCTTGTGAAAAATATCTATAAACTCTAGAACTCGTTTAAACATCACTCGAACCAAGGGGTCCAAATTTGTTATGTGTGAATTGATGGTCATATGGTGAGTTGAGATGGAGCGTAAAACGCACTCACTCATGGACACATGCGTAGGAGAGATAGAGCGTAAAACGCACTCTCTTATAATTGTGATTAAAGAAAAAAAAATTGTTTATTGCAAATTTTGCATGGGGTTGAGGTTGAGCGTAAAACGCACTCGCCCATATGAGCGTGCTTAAGGTTGAGATGGAGCATAAAATGCACTCACCTAGAGCCCTTGATTCTCAAAATTTTTGGAATTGTGATTTGTACACCTTTGTATTGAGTGATGTGTTAAGCATGTTGTTTTGGGGTTTATTTTGATTATTTCACAAGGTAATGTGGTTGCATAGTTTCATTCGAGCTTGATTGGTTTAGTGCTATTGGGTACTCACACACACACATACGGAAGAGGCCTTAAGCAAAGTATGACTAACTAACTGAAATTTTAGACTTGCAACACTTTGTTTGTTCTCTTGAGTTCTATGTGTTGATGCCTTTGAGACCATTGTCGGCTTATTAATTCATTGCTCAAGATAGGTTATATTAGAAGTTTTTTTGAATTGTTTAGTTTAGGTTTGTTTTGCTTGAGGACAAGCAAAGATTTAAGTTTGGGGGTATTTGATGAGTGTGTTTTGTACACACAATTTGGGTACTTTTGGCCTTGATAATTTGCAAGTCTTTAGGTATTTTATATGGTTTTTATGTATTTTTATCTTATTTCAACATAAATTAGTTTTTAGTTATTTTTACATGTTTTATGTTGCTTTGATGCATTTTTATTATGTTTGTAGGAATTGAGATAAAGACCGCTCAGATCGTTGTTTGTATTCACTCAATGTCCGTGCTTGGACGCATGTGCCCGAATGGTAGTATGATGGAAATTTGTGCTTGGCGACGCTCGGTGCTTAATTTGATAACATTTGGTAGTTGGGCGTGCACGGCGTCGGGAAGCGTGCACGGCGTGCGGCGTCGGCCAAGCCACGAGGGCAAGCACGTGCTTAGATATCCGTGCCCGAATGATAACACGGTGAAAATTTATGTTTGGCGATGCTCGGGGCTTAATTTGATGACATTTGGAAGTTGGGCGTGCACGGCGTTGGAAAGCGTGCACGGCGTGCGGCGTCGACCAAGCCGCGGGCACGGCGTGCGGCAGACGGGGCGCCAGCGTGTGGCCCAGGCGCTGGGCGCGGGCGCATGGGCGCGGCGTGCGGGCGCGCGCTGGGCGTGCGGGCGTGTTGGCGCGCTGGGCGTGCGGGCGTGTGCGGCGGGCGCTGGGCGCCAGGCGCTGGGCGCGGGCGCATGGGCGCGGCGTGCGGGCGCGCGGCGTGGGCGTGCGGCGTTGGGCGCGCGCGGGGCCTCGGCAGCGGGCGTGGGCGTGCGGCCCAGGCGCAGGGCGCGGGCGCGCGCGTTGGCGTGCGGGCGCGTGGCATGGGCGTGCGGCGTGGGCGTGCGGCGTTGGGCGTGCGGCCAGCGTGCGGCCCAGGCGCTGGGCGCGGGCGCGCGCGCTGGCGTGCGGGCGCGCGGCGTGGGCGTGCGGCGTTGGGCGTGCGGCCAGCGTGCGGCCCAGGCGCTGGGCGCGGGCGCGCGCGCTGGCGTGCGGGCGCGCCAACGCCGTGCTGAGTGCGATCTGACACAGTTTTAGTGCGATCTGAGCTCCATTTTGTCCGATTTTTGCTAGGGTTTCTTGATGGAGGCTATATATAATCTCTTCTAAGCTTCATATCAGATAACTAGGGATTGGGAGGCTAGACTAAAACATCAATTTGAGAGCAAAAGTGCTGCAATACAAGGAAAAACTCAGCACAAGCCAAAGAACCAAGAAGGAAAGGATTGTCAAGGCATATCTAGACCTTGGAAGGTTGCACATACTTCATCAAGAATAGCTTAAGGGCTGCAATTCAAGGAAATTTCCAGCAACAAGCTAAGGAGCTAAAAGAGAAACGAATGCCAAATGAAGAGGAAAAGCTAGAGATTGACATCAACCAAACAAGCAACACATGATTATCTTCTAAATGGGTTTTATCATCTCTTACTTTCGTCTGAATTTGTAATTCTATTTTATGATGAACACCATGTGTTTGATGTTTTGCTTAGCTACCATGAACTAAAGCTTGTATTCTAAGATTTCAATGGAACCCAACACATAGGTTGAATTGATTTCTCTCTCTTTGTTATTAATTACTCATTTGTGAATTATATGTCATAATTTATGCTTCATATATTAATTGCCTAGCTAGTAATTACCGTGGGAACCTATATGAACTTGACGAACGGATTATAGTGTTTAGACCTTGTTATGATATCATGCGAAAGTTAAAGATTGTTGTGGGTTATTAATTGAGATTAAGTGACGTGTGTCTTGTTGATTATCCTCAATGATAGGTAACTTGATAGTATTTAGGATAGATATATACCTAGATACCGTGTGCAACCAATGGAGAATCTACTCTTAATGACTTCCTATGTGAAAGTTGGTAATTGAAGGGACGGTAAATGAGATTTAGTGGACACGTGTCTTGTTATTGTTCTTGAAATTAGTCTCTTGATAGTGTGTAGGATAGACATATACCTACATGCCGCATTAGGAAGATTCGAATTTGACCATCGACAGAGGCTTATAAGTAGCTTTGATTTCTCGGTTGGCAATTCTATGTTGTTAATTAATTCAAATGAGAGAGTTAGGATATTCAAATGAAGTGTTGGGGGAAATTGCAATCTTAGACTTGTTAACATTAGATTTCATTGTTTTAACGCTTTCCATAGATCTTAATTATTACCAAACAACAAAACAAACTTAATTCATCATTTGTCTAAATAAAATCAAGACGATATATAGTTGGTACTTGGGATACACTAGAACAATTCCCTGTGGGTTCGACAACTCTCTTATCACTTTATTACTTGTTGACCGCGTATACTTGCGCGTATTTTTCGGTTGCGAAATCGACCAACATCATGCAATTTAGTTGTAACCTCTATTTATCTCTCAAATCCAAGAGTTTGATTTAGATCGAGTCGATATTGAATTAGTCATTGGGCATACATTAGAGTTAATTCCCTGTGGGTTCGACAACTCTCTCTTATCACTTTATTACTTGTTGACCGCGTATACTTGCGCGTAAATTGTTCCTATACAAATCGGACAACAAGTTTTTGGCGCCGTTGCCGGGGAATTATTCTTCTAATCTTTTTCCAATATTAATTTCAATTGATTTGATCTTAATTTGAACTTGTATTTATGTTTTAAATAAAGTCGAGTCGATGACTATAAACCCAACGCTTCTTGGGAGGCAACCCAAGTTTTTTTTGTTTTGCTTTTGATTTTGTTTGATTGCATTATAGGTTGTTTAATTGCATTTTAATTTCTTTAATTGTTTTTAGGTATCGAGTACTAAGCAATTTGGATTGCGCCCCAACTTTGAGCACTTGAAAGATGATATCAATGTCACTTGACACGTCCTCAGGGAAGTTCTTTGTTTTACTTTTTCCTATCTTAGACATTGAGGACAATGTCCATTTTAAGTTTGGGGGTAGTACTTCGTATTTGTGTGTTTTTAATTTAGTTTTTATGTGATTTAAGATATGTATTTTTGTTCAAAAAAAAAAATTCATTTATTTTTAGGATATGTCCCTTGAGCATTGTTTTAATTTGATTTGAACTACAATTCATGGTCTATGATAAGAACTTGATTGAATAATTTCTAACTCATGAAAAATAGATAAATGTTGCTTAGTCCTTGTGCGTAATCGTTATTGTTGGTTATTATTTTGCTTATGCGTTCTTTCACTCTTTTGCACCTATCCATGAGTATTGAGCTAGTTGTATGCTTAGAGAAGGCTTTTATAACCGAATGCTTATGGGAAATATCTATAAACTCTTGAACTCGTTTAAACATCACTCGAAGCAAGGTGTCCAAATTTGTTCTGTTTGAATTGTTGGTCATGTGGTGAGTTGAGATGGAGCGTAAAACGCACTCACTCATGGACACATGCGTAGGAGAGATAGAGCGTAAAACGCACTCTCTTATAATTTTGATAAAAGTAAGACATTTATGTTTATCAAATCTTGTGTTAAGTTGAGATGGAGCGTAAAACGCACTCACCCACAAGAATGGACTTAGGATAAGATGGAGCATAAAATGCACTTACCTAGAGTCTTTTGATTTTAAATTTTTGGAAATTGTGATTTGTATACCTTTGTATTGAGTGATGTGTTAAGCATGTAGTTTTTGTGGTTTATTTTGATTATCTCATAAGGTAATGTGGTTGCATAGCGTCATCCGAGCTTGATTGGTTTAGTGCTATTGGGTACTCACACACACACGGAAGAGACCTAAAGCAAGCTATAACTAGCTAATTGTAAATCTAGACTTGCAACGTTTTGAAAGTTTCCTTAAGTTTTCACGTGTTTATGCTTTGAGACCATTGTTTAAACTTATTAACTCATTGCTCAAGATAGGTTTTATCTAGAAATGTTTAATTTTTATAGTTTGTGTGTTTTTCTTGAGGACAAGCAAAGGTTTAAGTTTGGGGGTATTAGATGAGTGTGTTTTATATACACAAATTGGGTACTTTTAACCTTAATAATTTGTAAGTCTTTAGCTATTTCGTTTGGTTTTATGTGTTTTCATCTTATTGTTGTGTAATATAGTTTTGTATTACTTTTATATGTAATTGTGTGTTTTTATGTGTTTTTACGTTGTTTTGTAGGTATTGAAATAAAGGCCCTAGGGATCAATGCGTTTTCGGCGCGATTTTGGCATTTCATCTGCTTGTTTCTCAATTTCCCTCATGATGCAATCTGAATCTCTCAAAACTCAAAGAACGAAAGTTGTCGATTTTGATCTTAGCTTTCCAGAACATCCGTAATAATCCAATTTGAAGTTCGTATGAGAGAGTTATGGTCCTTTTACCATCGGATTTTGCATGAATTTTACATAGCAGCTGCTTCGGGGCCAATTTGCGCCTTGCTCTGGCCATTATCTCGTCGAGATCCAGTTATGGGAGTTGTAGAACTCCTTCTTAGCTTTCCATAGCCTCCTTAAACGCCTTAATCCGAGTTCGGACGAAGAAGTTATGACCATTTTACCAACAGACATCGAAACTGTCTCGCGGTACAGAGTGCCGCCGGGGCGAGCCCATCGCCGGGGCGACGGATTTTAGGCCAAAATTGGCGCCGGGGCGAGAAACGCTTCTGATTCAGCGACTTTTTTGGTCCAAAACTCGGGAAATGCTAGGGTTTTGCATAAGGCATTATAAATATAACATGTAGCCTCCATTTTAAGATCCTAGAGTTCCAAAATCAGATTTAGAGAGAGAGAGAGAGGAAGCTTGGAGCAAAAAGAGGGAGGCCATGTCCATTGGCCATAGTTCTTCTAAAGCTTGGAGGAGCTTCAATGGAGGTGCTTCAATGGAGTTTCATCCAACAACAATGGGGAAGCCATCCTTTATCTTTCTTTTTTTTTCCTCTATGTAACTAGTTTTTAATCTAAGATTGTAATTGAACCCATTGCTTTATTTGAATTGATTTTCTCTTCCTTTTGATTATTATTGCTCATATGAATTGGTTATCATAACCTATACTTATGGATTAATTGCTTGGCTAGTAATTACCTTGGGAACCTATATGAACTTGACAAACGGATTATAGTGTTGAGACCTAGTTATGATATCATACGAAAGTTAAAGATTGTTGTGGGGTGATTAATAAAGATTTAGTGACATGTTCTTGTTGATTATCCTCAATAATAGGTAACTTGATAGTATTTAGGATAGACCTATACCTAGATACCGTGTGCAAACCAATGGAGAATCTAATCTTAATGACTTCTTTTGTGAAAGTTAGTAATTGAAAGGGTGGTGATGAGATTTAGTGACATGTGTCTTGTTAGTTATTCTTTGACATTGGTCTCTTGATAGTGTGTAGGATAGACATATACCTATATGCCGCATTAGGAAGATTCGTAATTGACCATCGACAGAGGCTCTTACGTAATTGTGATTTCTCGGATGTCAATTCGATGTGGTTAATTGATCTAAAAGGGGAGTTAAGATATTTGAACAAAGCATTGCACGCCAAGTGTTTGACAAAATGCTTGAATGGGGAAAATTATAATCTTAGACCTTTATCTATCTATTTATCTTATTTATATGTCATGCAATTTAGTTGTAACCTCTAGTTATCTCTCAAATCCAAGAGTTTGATTTAGATCGAGTCGATATTGAATTAGTCATTGGGCATACATTAGAGTTAATTCCCTGTGGGTTCGACAACTCTCTCTTATCACTTTATTACTTGTTGACCGCGTATACTTGCGCGTAAATTGTTCCTATACATATCGGACAACAATAAGCACCTACATACTTGCTTTAGTGTCTCCACACAAATGATTATGAGATCAATCATCCTCTTCCTAAGAGCAAGCAACGTATGTACTAATCTATCCGGATTCACTAATCACCAATTTAGTAATCCAACGATTAGGAACAATTTTAGTTTGTGAGCTATCTTGAATTTAGATCTCATTAGCATGATCACCATCATGATTCTAAAAACATTGCTCAAAACTATGAGTTTATCACATTTAATATAACAGCACTATGTCGATAATATAAAATGCCTTTTACGAAAATCAATTCCTTTATTAATAAATGAATAAGATTACAAAGTATATGCTACATCATATCAAATATGATTGGCTTGTGTGCATACTACTTTCATTTAATTTATTATTTATGTGTTTTAAGTGTGTTTTTCGTATTCAAAAAAAAAATTTAAAAATTAGGATGCGTCTCTTGAGCATTGTTTTAATTTTATTTGAACTATAATCCATGGTCAATGATAATAACTTGATTAAATAGATTCTAACTCATGAAAAGTGGACAAATGTTGCTTAATCGATGTGCTTAATTTTATTGTTGGTTATTACTTTGCTTATGATCCTTCCACTTTTAAGCACGTACCCATGTGTATTGAGCTAGTTGTATGCTTAGAGAAGGCTTATATTACCAAAATGCTTGTGGGAGATATCTATAAGCTCTTGAACTCGTTTAAACATCACTCAAAGCAATGTACCCAAATTTGATTAGTTTGATTAGTTGGTCATATGGTGAGTTGAGATGGAGCGTAAAACGCACTCACTCATAAACACATGCTTAGGGGAGATAGAGCGTAAGACTTGCAAATCTTGCGGAGGGTTGAGATGGAACATAAAACGCACTCGCCCATAAGAGCGGGCTTAGGTTGAAATAGAGCATAAAATGCACTCACCTAGAGTACTTTGGTCTCAAAAATTTTGGAATTTGTGATTTGTATACATTTGCGGTGAGTGATGTGTAAGCATGTAGTTTTTGAAGTTTATTTTGATTTGTTTCACAAGGTAATGTGGTTGCATAGGTTCATCTGAGCTTGATTGGTATAATGCAATTGGGTATGCACATTCGCACTCACATACACACGAAATGGATCTAATGCAAGATATGACTAGCTATTTGAAATTCTAGACTTGCAAAATTTTGAAAGTTTTCTAGAGTTTTCATGCTTTGACATCTTTGAGGCCATTGTTCAAGCTCATTAACTCATTGCTCAAGATAATTTGATTTTAAGTGTTTAATGTTTTTTTTAGATTTTGTGTTTTGCTTGAGGACAAGCAAATATTTAAGTTTGGGGGTATTTGATAAGTGTGTTTTATATACACAAATTAGGCACTTTTGAGCTTGATAATTTGTAAATCCGAAGTCTTTTCGTTTGGTTTTTATGTATTTTTATCATGTTTGTGTAAAATGTTATTTTGTATTGTTTTTATGTGTTTTATATTGTTTTTATGTGTTTTTGCTTAGTTTTATAGGAAATGGAGCAAAGGCTATTTGAGCGTCAACGTTTGGAGTGCCTTGAGTGCCATTTTCAGCTTAACATTGACATAGCAGCTACGTGTGGCTCAATTTCAACCATGAGCCAAGCTGTATCTGTAATGTCCAGGAATTTTCAAACATTGTATCAAATTTATTTTGATAAATAAAATTCATTTTTTATAATTTTTGAATTTTATTTGGATCCATGTAAGAATTATTATTTAATTATATAAATACGTGGTCCAATAATTTTCTGTGTATTAAAGGGACTCACTGAGAGTTTAAATAAATTAGTGAGTAGCCCTAAAGAATTTATTTGCAAGAAAATTGGGGAATTAATAAATAATTCCATCATTATCGAATTAAATAATTCGAATAAGGAACTATGGTTAAAAATAAATATTTTGAATGAGCAATTAACTAGTTTAGTTATTTAATTCGAAGTGCAATTTAATTTGGGTTACTTTTCTTTTATTTAAGTTGGCCTATTTTCTTTTTATTTATTTCTGGGTTGAACCCAAAACTTTATAATAAGCTAAGCCCAAATTTTCTTTAATTTCCTATTGGGCCCAATTCCCTTATCCTCTCCATTCATTAGCCGACCCAAGCCCAATCCCTTTTCCAGCCAAATTAAACCCGCTCCATTTCCCTTGTTAACCGGCAAGTCAATTAGGAGGGGCTTCAAAACAGCAAGTATTGATTTGGGGGAAATCAATCAGAAAAAGGAGAACCCAAGCCATCAACCAAATCCTCAAACCAGTTCGAACGGGAGGAAGAACCAGGGGTTCGAAACCCTCAAACCATATAGCCGAACCTAGCTAGCAATCAAAGCCCATCAGTCAATCGAGCCATCGATCGGACGGGACAGGAAAGAGGTGTCGCCAGGCATGCGCCGGCGACCACTCGAAGCGAGCAGACGGCGAGGGAAAGACCAGCAGACGGTTCAAGGGTTGATGCGGACAACCGAGGGTTTGAAGTTCGGACCAAGGGGTCCAGGAGTTCGGCGACGCGACCGGTGTCAGCGCACGCGTGGCTCGAGGTTGCCGGCGATGACAATCGGCTCGATGGAAATGACCGGCCGACCCCTTCCTCCTACCGATGGATTTTGAAGAACCAATTTAGGTAATACCCAGTTCATTGGGTAATCGATTCTCTATAAATGGGGTACCCAAACCCTAATTGGGAGCTGCTAGAATTTTACTGCAAATTAGAAAAAAAGAGAGAAGAAATCGTCACAGAGAGAGAGAGAGCCAGGGGAGTCAGTCGCCGCCGGGGAATTAGGAGAAGAAGAACAGAGGTTTGATCGGATTAAAGGTATAACAATGGGGTTAATTAACCACTGTGATAGTTTGGTGTTAGGTTTTAGGTAGATTTTTTTTTGTAAATGGATTGATATTGCCGATTGTGTTGGTATTGGTTTTTGTTATACACTGTTGGAATCGTAGTATATTGTTTGGGATTTACAAACTGAGATTGTTATTCTGTTATTTTTCTTCCTTCTGTGCTGGGTATTTCGTTTCTAAGTATTGTAATTAAACTGAAACTTTTCTCTGTATTGGGTTAATAGTTGTGGTAATTGCTTGGGTTGTGCCGATACCGTATGGTATTGATTTTAGGAACGCTGAAAATAGATAAATTCTGGCAGTTGAGTTGTACTGTGAATAGATTAATGTTGTGCTTCAGGAACTGTAATGCCTGAATCAAACCGAGTCTTATTTGGTATAAATTTTGCTGTCAGTAACATGGTTATAAAATCAAACGGGGCTTTTCTTTTAATGTGATAATGGTTGGGGCTGATTATAGATTGTGAAATCAGTGTTGCTGTAAATTGTAGCTTGGGTTATAAACCCCAACAGTGGGTATTATTGTGTTGGGTGGTAATTTTGTTAGCCTGAAATGATGGTTGCAGGGTTTGATGTACTACCTGTGCTATCAATGGCTCAAATTTGGTTATTAATTTGAAACTAATATTATACTTGTGAATTGATTAATTATTATAAGAAATATATATATATATATATATATATAATAATAATAATAAAATCAATCAAATAATTATTTATTATTTATCAATAAATAATAAATAAAGATAATAAGTATTTAATTATTGTTTGATTAATATTAAATAATAATTAAGTACAAATAAATTAGTAAGTAATTATTTATTATTTATCAATAAATAATAAATAAAGATAATAAATTTTTAATTATTGTTTAATTAATATTAGATAATAATTAAGTATAATTAAATATTAACAAAGTAATTATTTTTAATAAATAAAGATAATAAATAATTAATTATTATTTAATTAGTATCAAATAAAGTGTTTATTTGATTTTTGTTTTACAATGATTAAGAATTGTAAATTATTTACTTATTATTTGATTTACTTAAATAATAAATAAACCTAATTAGTTATTATTTATTACTAAATAATAACTAAAGATAAGTTCATTAATAATTATTTGATTAACTCTAATTGGTGAATAAACCTAATTAGTTATTTTTTTTTCTATTAAATAATAACTAAAGGTAATTCATACGTGTTAGTTAATTATTTGAACAACCTTAAATAATAAACAAACCTAATTAATTATGATTTAAGCTTAAATAATAATTAAAGACAATTAAAAATTATAATTCGATTATTATTTAATTAATGATTGAATAACAATTAATTATTAATTACTATTATTAATAACTGAAGATAATTAAATGAAGATAGAGTTAATAAATTAGAGAGAGGGAGTATAAATGACTCATTAATTAAACGATTATAATTAATTGTTTAAGGGTTTAATAAATGAATATTACTTAAAAAGTAATGTTAATTACACAATTAAAATTAATTGCTTAAGGGATTAATAAGTATTTATTACTTAAGGGATACATGGTTGATTTATTTAAATCATCAACCTAAAAGCCAATTAAGTGCCTTATGAAATTTGCTATAGTTTATTTACTGTGTGCTATGTGAATTTCTTAAATTGTTAAATAAATAGCATAAGTAAGCGTATCGGCGTACAACTACGCAGTACTAATTGATAGACCGACATTATTTATGTTAGGTTCTTCAAAGGACAAATAGTTAAAGCTAAAATTATTTGTAGCTGAGCAAACAGGCAAGTTCCTAACCTTAAACTTCTTACATTATTGCAAGTTCCTTAACTCAATCTCGAGTTATTATTTTCGAAGCATGTTAGTGAATAATTATTGTCGATTATTCACATCTATACTGATTATTGAGATTCGCACATTGTGCAATTGAATTCCTATCCTATTATGATTGAACTGTAAATTTAATTAAAGTTCTTTCAAGTATGAATTGTTTATGAGATCGATCTATGCTATTTGTATCAGCTAGATCCAGCATGTCTAAATTGGTTAAGACAATGGTATTTTAAAAGCTGTTCTTATTAAATTGTTGTGGTAAGAACTCTTGGCTGAGAAAAGGATAAACTTGTTTAAGGCATGATATCAATGCTGGTTATTAAGTGTTTATGCATAAATCACGGGGTATGAGAGGTTGATCCCCTCGATTACCAAAACTTTTAAGAGGTCCAGTTTAAATGCTGAGAACCTTGGAAAACGTCCTTGGTTATTTCAAACCACTCAGTAATTGTCATTCAATTATTCGAATATTCAACTGTTGTTTATTAATTCAATGCTCCTCCACACTCTTATACTGTTGTTGAACATTGAAAGCGAAATTTCCTTCTATCATGATATATCTCTTTGTGTATATACTTGCTAAGCAAATTAGTTGCTTATCCTTGCTATATCATGATCTTTATTTCAGCTAAGGCAGAAACGTCTAGGGGAGACAAAGGAAAAGGGAAGGTGCAAGAGTAGATGCCCGTTAGTGCCTATGTACTAGCTATTTCTGAATGTTGTTTGATTAAGTGAACCTTTATTTGTATTAGAGTACGTTTTATGTTAAGGTTAAAGAACCTTGGGACCAGAATTGTAAGACTTTATTTCCATTCGATAAACAATGTATGTTTATTATTCCGCATTTAGTTAGATAGTATGTTTGTCGTCGATTATCGTGAGCACCGAATTCGAGGTTTGGAAACCTGGATTTGGGGGTGTCACAGTATCTCTCAAAACTCAAAAAACAAAAGTTGTAGATAATCTCCTTAGCTTTCCGGAACATCTTAAATCATCCCAAGGCGAGTTCGTATGAGATAGTTATCTCGTTTTACCAGCGGATTTAGCATAAAGTTTACACAGCGGATACTTTGAGCTCAATTTCACCCTTTCTAGCCATTATCTTTTCGAACTCCAGTTATGGAAGTTGTAGAGCTACTTCTTACTTTTCCATAGCCTCTTGAATAGCCTTATTTCGAGTTTGTATGAGAAAGTTATGGCTATTTTATTAGCAGATGTCAAAAGCTGAGTCAGGTGACAGAACGCTGGCACGGGCGCGAGACATGGGTGCGCGTGCGTGCGCGGGGCTGCATGGGCGGCATGGGCGCGCGCGGCTGGGCAGCGCATGGGCGCGGGCGCACTAGCCAGCACGCGGGAGAGCCAGGCTTGTCAGATTTCGCCATTTTCAGCCCCTTTTGGTCATTTTTGGTGGGCTAAGCTAGGGTTTTGCATTGGGCACTATAAATATAACATGTAACCTCCATTTTATCATATCCTAGAGTTCCAAAATCAGATTTAGAGAGAGAGGAGGCTTGGAGTAAAAAGAGGGAGGCCATGGGCATTGGCCATGGTTCTTCTAAAGCTTGGAAGAGCTTCAATGGAGGTGTTTCAATGGAGTTTCATCCAACAACAATGGGGAAGTCATCTTTTATCTTTCTTTATCTTTTTCTTCTATGTAATTAGTTTTTAATCTAAGATTGTAATTGAACCCATTGCTTATTTGAATTGATTTCTCTTCCTTTGATTATTATGACTCATATGAATTGGTTATCATAACCTATGCTTATAGATTAATTGCTTGGCTCGTAATTACCTTGGGAACCTATACGAACTTGACGAATGAATTATAGTGTTAAGACCTAGTTATGATATCATGCGAAAGTTAAATATTGTTGTGGGTGATTAATAAAGATTTAGTGACGTATGTCTTGTTGATTATCCTCAATGATAGATAACTTGATAGTATTTAGGATATACATATACCTAGATACCGTGTGCAACCAATTGAGAATCTAATCTTAATGACTTCTTATGTGAAAGTTGGTAATTGAAAGGGTGGTTGATGAGATTTAGTGACATGTGTCTTTTTAATTATTCTTGAAATTGGTCTCTTGATAGTGTGTAGGATAGACATATACCTACATGCCGCATTAGGAAGATTCGTAATTGACTATCGACAGAGGCTCTTACGTAATTGTGATTTCTCGGATGTCAATTCTATGTGGTTAATTGATCTAAATGGTGAGTTTAAATTAACTTCTTGATTTTTATAAGTGTTAAGGTTAACTACTTAAACCAAAACATAAAATCCTACACATAGCAAAATCATAGAACACATTTGAAGCTCAATTCAAGCTTATTTATTCATATAACACATAGCTTAGGTTATAGTTCTAACCTCTAATCGTATACGATCTTATACTTTGAGCAATCGTTCTTAGGTTTTAAATTGACAACCTTTATTAGATCTTGTCATATCACATTTAAAATATTTGGGATATTGCAATAATAAAAAATTTAGTCTTACTAGTCTAATTATGTGACCTTTGTTACTCGAGTTAGTAGATCCTTAGGGGTGTCTTTACACCTAGTGCCCTAAAACTAACTGGTTTGAGAGTCATTAGTCAAATGCTTGTTACATAGGTAACTCTGAAAAGCTTAAGATAATTGGACATTGCACAAGTCAAGATTGAAGTTTGAGGTGAGATGGAGCGTAAAACGCACTCGCCGCATTAAGTGTTTTATTTAATTTTATGGTGTTTGCATGTTAAAACCCTTGGCATCCTTTTCTTATGTGTTTGCCTTGCTTAGTCAAAATTGATGCTAAGGTTGAGTTTATGGAATTAAAAGCAAAATCTTTCACAAGTGTAACCATATAAGTTCATCTAGATTCTAACTCATTTGAACAAGTGGGACACGCACACACGTTTAAATGATCATGAATAGTTAAGAACGTGGAAATGATGTGGAAATTAATCTTTGGGCTGCTTTGAGATTTTCCTTGAATTATTGTATTTAAGCTTTAAGGCCATTCTGAGTGTCTTATAACTTATTGCTCATGTAGGCATTTAGTAGATTTTAATTTTTATTGTCATGTTTATCGTTGTTTTGCTCGAAAACAAGCAAAGATTCAAGTTTGGGAGTATTTGATAAGCTAGTTTTATACCTGCGAATTAAGTACCTTTACCTTGATGATATTGTGAGTTCTCGGGTGTTTTCCATTCCTTTTTATGTTTTTGTGTAGGATAGAGGAATTAGAAGAAAATTGGATGCCTTATAGTCATTTTGAGGTCATTTGGTCAAAGCAGTGTGCACGACAAATCAGTAGCATGCACGGCGAATCAGCAGCGTGCACAACGAATCAACAACATGCGCGATGAATCATCAGCTGGGCAAGGTGCAGCGCGCGTCGGGCGAGAAGGAGGTCAACACCTCTGCGCTTCATTTCAGCACCTTTGTGATGTGCATTAAGGAGGCCAGCGAATCTGCGCTATAATCCAGTGCCTAGGCGCTATGTCGCTGGATTAAAAAAAATGCAGTCAGGTTAACCTAAAGGGGATCCTTTATCTTTATAAAAAAGGAGCCTATATTCTTAAACGAGAATCCACTTTTTGAATAGAACAGAGCTGGAGGCTGGAAACAAAGAAAGCTCAAGATCAACTAAACAATACATATTAGAAATCATCAATTGAATGGGTGTTCTTGGAGATTGAAGATTACTTCTAAAGAGTTTTCATTCTCTAATTCTTTCCTTCATTTTTGTAATCTAAGAATGTTTACTACTTTGTTAATGATGTTTATTTCAATAACTATGAACTAAGCTCCCATTCTAAGATTACAATGGAACCCAATGTATAGTTTAATCAAATTTCTCTCCTTTGATTATTGTGATTCACATGTAGATGGGTTATTATGTTTTGCGCTTCAAGTATTGATTGTTTTACTGGTGATTAATGTGGTTCTCTATATGATATTGGGAAATGGAATATAGAGCTTAGACCTAAATATGATAGCCCATGTTATGGTTATTCTTCTTAGGATTGAATACATAAATTGCATATAGAATAGGAATATACCATGTGCTACGTGTAGCCTTTGTGAAAACCCTGTCTTAATGACTCCTTGCCTAATTTATTTCATAATAGGAATATAGTGATTTATTTAGAAGGGGGATACTCATATAATTCTTGGAAAAGGCTTATTAATGCTTAGAGTTTTCAGTTAACCATCTACGTGAATCATTGATTAAAGGGAGAGTTAGGAGATTGAATGAAGCATTGACAGAAGTTGTGATCTTAGCTTATCTCTCTTTGATATCAGTAGTTGTCCATTATTTACTTTGTTAATTTAGATTTCGTTAGTTTTACTACCCCCAATCATTTGTTTAAATAAGATTGCATTGATATAAATTTAGTACTTGAATAGTATTGATAGTAATTCCTCATGGAATCGACATTCTACTTAACATTATATTACTTGTGGACCGCGTATACTTGCGCGTGTTTATTGATTGCTAAATTGATCAACAGGTAACTTTACCTCCTGAACTGGAACATATACACAACGTGTTCCACGTGTCGATGTTACAACCGTATAAACCCGACTACAAGCACCTAATATATTATGAACCTATTCAGGTGGGGAAAGATTTGACGTACGAGGAGATCCCTATAAAAATAATTGATAGGAAGGAACAAATATTAAGGAATAAGGTGATACCCTCGGTGAAGGTAGTGTGGTGAAATCACAATGTCGAGGAGGCTACATGGGAGTTAGAAGATAGAATGAAGAGAGAGTACCCCCATATTTTTCGATTAACCTTGCATCGATTCCGGGGACAGAATCTTTATAAGGGGGAGAATGTAATAACCAAGAAATTTAAAAAGATTATTATTAATGAAAATGAGAATTATTTGAATATCATTATGTGCACTTATGTGTGATGTGTGAGTATGAGGTTAGTTAATTCAATAAAATTAAATCAAGTATGAATGATGAGAAGAATGTAAAATGAAGCTATAATGTATGGTAAGCTTAACTTATGGATTAACTAAGCTTGAAAGAATGAGCCTTGTGTGTTATAATGATTCATGATGAATCAATTAAGTGTTTAATTAAATTATGGAAGAGTTAAATTAAATTATGAGCTAAGTCTCATGAAAAGATTTAAATGGTTTAATTGTGTAAGTAATGGACTGTTATACAAATTTATTTAGGGGATAAGTCTAGTAAAATAATTAAAGTTAGCCTAATTGATTATGTTGTGAGCAGAATACTAGAACCCAACGAGTTATGTAGGTATTGACACCCCAGCCCAATGATGTTATGCTGTCTTGTATTGTTGTTAAGTCCACTAGGAGTTAAAGTAGTAAGCCCAGGATGTTGGTCCAAAGAATTAAACCGAAATTTGGTGACCTGTATAAGCAAGTATAATAATAAACAGTAATAACAAAAGTACTCCCTCCAGATCTAACAGTATGGATTGCGCCCACCTATGTTACTTAATCTCAGGCAAGGTAAAATGATTACCCTGTAGCATGGCCTAAAAGTGAGTTGGTAAATAACTTTTTACCAAATATTCCTTAACCGCTAGACAAAATTAACTTGTACTTGACTAATACGAGTAGCAATACATATATGTGGATAATATACGTATAGGGGTCCTCCTATAAATAGGAGCTCCCAATTCATTTTACAAAGTTATTTTCCATCTGCTAAGTTTAACATAAAAAGAAATAGAGAGCTTGAGAGATAAAATGGAAAAACCAAGGGAAACTCTAGTAGTTTGGTAACTCAAGAGGAGTATAGGAAGGGAGAAGGCAGTAAATAGTTTACTCAAGATCCTTGCTAAGGGAAGAAGAGCTTCAAAAAGGTACAATCCTTTAACCTTAGAATGTTGTCCTCTATTTTGTTCAACTAGTACATTTCAGTTGGGTAGCATAATTATGCATACTTGGTTGTGGGTGGATTGTGTGTGGGAATCACAGTGGATACCAAAGTTATAATGTGATTTTGATGGAGATTATATGATGGTATGTGTTAAAATGCGTAACAACTTAAACCAGAATGAAAAGAATGACATAAAAACACTTTATTGAGAGAGTCTTAAAAATAGGACATAAGCATTGGATGAAAACAAGACTCAATATTCATAGTTGATGCAGACTATAAGTACTACCTGTTAACTTATGAACCAATCCTAGTAAAACAAATGAAAAATATTAACTTTATCTTGTGTAGTGATTTTTCTGCCAAAACAATCCACACTGTCTGTCAATCTGCTGACCTATGTTGTTGTCAGGGACCAGACCAGTGAGTTAAGTTTCAACCCTTAAATTCTAAAAAATGTGAGCAATAATCAACCTTTATAAACATAGAATAACAAATCAAAGTTGGTTTCCATAGTAAATTCTAACTTGGTTACCATATCAGATCTCAATATCTATAAACTGTTGTAGTCTTCTTTACAAATTTCAACTCCTTAGACTAGTAACGTAATACTTCAAGTTATACCAAATTCTATGTTCATAAGTCTGTCCAAATTGTAGAGTGAAACTTCTCTCCAGCAATCGTAGAGTGATTGTGCAAGTCAATCGTAGAGTGAAGACCCAGTCTTAGAGTGACTGGACAAGCAAATCATAGAGTGAACTAGTCAATCGTAGAGTGACTGGACAAGCAAATCATAGAGTGAACCAATCAATCGTAGAGTAAACTTATCAGTCGTAGAGTGAATCGTAGAGTAAACCAGTCAATTGTAGAGTGAACTGTTCAGTCGTAGAGTGAATCATAGAGTGAACTAGTCAAAACATAGAGTGACTAGATAAGTTAATCGTAGAGTAATTGAACCAATCATAGAGCGAGGTACCGCGATTGTAAAGTGTCATTCACTGATAGTAGGGCTTCACTCTACGATCGTAGAGCATTTTTGCAGACTAGCTAAAAGTTAAGCTTTCTATCTCATACCTGTCAAACCACCTCCAATTCTTCCGAAATTCGAGAAATATCAATGATGCGCATCTGAGTACTCTTGATGATAAGGGTGAGTTAAGAATGTTAAGGAAAATAACTAAAGAAAAAATCAAACTGGTAAAGGTGGATACAACAGACTTATTAAGAAAACTATGGTTATCTTGGACTATGTTATGTGTAAACGACTAATGGGAGATGATTAAATAAATAAAGTGCTAATGAAGCTTATACTGTGTGTGAATCCTAGTTGTGTGAGTCCTAGTTGTGGGAATTGTAAGGTCGGAACCACTGAGATCGTTATGTGGTATTTAACAAAGATTGATCAATAGAACGACTTATGATTTGTAACGAATGTAATTTTTGTGACTAAATAAAATATTTATTGAGTTAAATAAATATTTTTGTTAATTCATTTTAGGTGTAATTATGTTAATTGTTATTGAAGGTAATTTGATGTGTCTACTCTAATGTAATTTAATAATTAAATTAGATGATAAAATAAATTAGATGATAAAATGATTTATTTGAATAAAGGATTTATTTGAATAAAATAATTTATTTGGTATGGTGTTATTGATCAAATAAAGGTTATAATTAAATTAGTAAGGTTTAATTGGATTTATTTAATAATAGGTTTAATTAAATTGAAAGTGTGACAATTAAACTATATAGTATGATGAGTTATTAAAATAAATGAAAAAGGGTTAATTTTAGTTAAACCAAACAAGGCCTTGTGACTCTTGGTTGGTAAAAATGGATTATTTTGCTTTGGTGCAACCAAACAAGGCCTTATGGTCTTTGAAATTCCATTTTTCTTATTTTTAGTTTGCCAAACATGGCCTAACTCTTGGTTTTTGCAATTGACGAATTACAAACAACTTACGTTAAAAAAAACAAACTTACCTGTTGTTCTAAGTCTAAGGAAGAAGAACAGAGTTTAGTAGCGAGAATAGAAAAGAAAAAAAAACTTGGAAAGGAAGAGTGCTGAGAATTGTGAAAGAGAAGGAAGAGGATTACTAAAGCTAAAGAATCGTATTGGTTAAACTTGAAGGTATAATTTCTTTTAAAATTTTGTTAGAAGTTTTATTTTTCACTATATATGATTTTTACTTCCATGAGTGTGAATTTATTTGCTCAATGCATGAATTATTTGGTTGTAATAGTAAGCTTGTATTAGTGATTATATGAAGTTTATAAACTAATTTGTAGGAATTAATCCATGAAAGCATGCTTTAAAATAGAGTTTTTGGTTTTACAGAGTTTCACTTTCATGTATGGCTTATATGTATGAAAATTGATGTTCAATTAGATTATTAATCGGTAAATTGACTTTTGATTGTGTTAATATGATGAAAAATGAAAAGAATGCAAGTGGAATGGATTAAAATAGTTTGGAGATGAATTCACAGTGTTTAATTTTATCAAATAGGCCAAAATATGAATATTTTGTTTAAATAGTAAATTTTTAGATTTTAATTGGTTGATTATGTGTTTATAATAGTTAGAATTGTTAGAAACATGTTGGATAATTATTTTACATCATGTTTGACGTCTGGGTATGCTTATGTTATGAATCGGATGGCAGAATTTGGAAAATTTGGTCTGAAGTTGCACTGGTTCGCGTTCTACAAAAGCTGGCAGAATTTGTTAAACTGTTTTTGTTGCCACGGCGGTCTCGTCGCCCCGGCACCAGAATTGAACTAGAATCCTCGCCCCGGCGGTGTCCTCGCCCCGGCGTCGGTTTTGTAAAGGAATTCACCGCCCCGGCGGTGGAACAGGAAATAAAAAAAAATTAAATTAAATAAATAAATTTCCTTTTCTTTATGATGTAGTTATATGGCCATGTGCATGTATAATGTTTAGGCTAATATATTAAATGATTAATAAGATACCACGATGGTTGATAAGCAAATACTTACTGAATTACAAATGGCAATCGAGATGTTACAATAAAATTGGATAAAACGAATCCTAAAGTGCTTATAGTACAGTAACTAATCGTTGTTACCGCTTTTCAAACGTAATATATAGGTTGATTAAAGAACGTGAACTTTAATCTGTAATCTACGCACGAGGCAAGTTTTCTATTTTTATTCTCTTTATTTCGTTGAAAGCAAGTTCCCAAAACTTAATTTTACTCGAGCAAGATTCCTACTTTGCTTTCATTGAGCAAGTTTATCAACCTTAGCTTATTATTGTTCAAGCAAGGTGGTTATAGTATCAAATGCTTATGTACTTTTCAAGTCGTTTGTTAATTTACTATGAACTGTTGATCAAACTCCAAACATAAATTCCATTGTACGATCTTATTGTTGAATCAAATACTTTAGTGACTAGCAAACCTTATTGATTCAGCTAGTCCATAGTTGATGAGCGTTTTAAAAACTAAGAATATCTTGAAGTTATTCCAAACCAAGTTTCTTTTGGTATGGATTCTGAAATCAAACTGAGATGAACAACCCTAATATAGGGGATTAATTACGCAACGGCATTAAAATGTTTGTGCACAATACATTGTATAAAGGGCTGATCTCCCGGAGTACGAGATGGACAGTCCATAGCCTATAAGGCTGTTAAAGGTTACAGTAGAGATACGTGTTAACCTAGGACATAGTTCAAGGTCTTATGACCCTCAGATATATTATTGATCTTAAAATCTATGTTAAATTCTTGAGCCAAGTTTTCTAATTGAGCTCTCAGTCTTTTGAATTGTTATTGATTGGTTTTAGATAAGCTATTTTACCTCAGTTAAAATCTACTCCATAGATTATTCGATTGTTATCGTTATCATACTTGTGGGCAATTGTTTGCTCACCCTTGCATTAAACATTGTAGTTAAGACTGAGAAATCAGATGAGCCGTCCACTAGTAAGGACAAAGGCAAGATGCAGAAGTAGCTGGCGAGTTGTTATCTGTTTGATGAATTTATGTAATAAGACTTGTTTAATTTTATGTTTTAATTCCGCAACGATGTAATAAAGGTTAGATGACCTGGGATTTGTTTACTTAAGAGATTTAGAGCTGTAACCCCTTTTTTGGGAAGATATTTCATTCAGCTTAATTTAATTATCCTTTATTGTGGGTAGTTAGTTATGAATGAATGATATAGTGAACACCAAATCAGTGGAAATGAAGTACCCGGATTTGGGGGTGTCTGTAATATTCCAAACCCTAATAAGATTTGTATATGTAAATTATGTGTTTATTGAATGAAATTTCTTATTCCGACTCTGTGTTATGTGATGATATATTCTGATGAACGGCTGTTCAGATAATCTTTGAGAACTTAATATGAGTCGAAAACGTTATCGTATACGTTTAGAATTAGAACGTACAACGTAAAACTAGATATCCAAAAGTTTAAAACCTTAAACCTTAAATGAGATTTGAAGTTTGCAACATATGCGCTTAATAAAGATCCAAATGATATTTTGAAGTAGGTGTTTTGTGATTATATCGTGTAAACGATAAATTTAGTCAAATAAAAAAAATAAAAAATTTCGCCAAGCAGCTGTGTCGTGCTTACACGGACAAAATGATTTGTCGTGCTTCCGGCGAATTCACCGAGAAGCGTCCTGACAAATTATTTTTAGTAAGCTACTGTGTCGTGCTTCGAAATGACAAAGTGATTTGTCGTGCGTACGCTTTGTCGTGCTTACGCTTTGACGTGCTTACGCATTGTCGTGCTTACGCTTTGTCGTGCTTACACTTTGTCGTGCTTACGCTTTGTCGTGTTTATGCTTTGTCGTGCTTACGCCTGGCATACGCCGGCTTACGCCTGGCACACGCCGGCTTACGCCTGGCACACGCCGGCTTACGCCTGGCACACGCCAGCTTACACCTGGCACATGCTAGGTACTAAAGTGTAATTAACCTAGGTACTAAATGGTAATTAACCACTTTTTATTAGCTTAAAGTGTAATTAACTTAGGTACCAAAGTGTAATAAGTCGGGTGCAAAGTGTAATAAGCCGAGCCCCTAACGTGCAATTAGCGAAACTTGGTTTTTCTATAAATAGCAAGCTTAGTTCATTCATTCCTTACTACTTTTCAAGAGCAGTTCAAGAGCAAAAACACTCTATATTAATATTCTGAGAGATATTGTGAGATAAAAATTACTTTCTAAGCATCGAAGCGCTACCCGATTGGAAATAAAGCTAGCAACTACAAGAGGTATTACTCAAGTGGTTATTATTTTCATTCTTCTTTATATATTTAGTTAAAATATACTTTTATAAGCAGTTATAATGCCCAAATTATTTTAAGTATATAGTACAAAAGTCCTATTTACAAGCAGTTATAATGTCCAATTTATTTCTCTTATATATTAGAAAATATACTTTTATATGCAGTTACTATGTCCGAATTTCTTCAACTATTTTAGTAAAAATATTCATTTTACAAGCAGTTATAATGCTGAAATTTTCTCAAATATAATAGCCGAATATTCATTTTATAAGCTGTTATAATGCTGAAATTTTCTCAAATATAAAAGTCGAATATTCATTTTGCAAGCAGTTATAATGCTCAATTTATTTTTAATATAATTGAAAAATATTCATTCTATAAGTAGTTATACTGCTAAAATTATTTCATATATTATAAAAGAAGTCTTATTTATATGCGGTTATGATACCCGAAATAAAACTTAAAATATTTAATCGTTAAACGCTTAATTGGTCTACATGAACTTATAATCGTGTAGGATTTACGACGAACGTGTGGACTGTTATATTTATCTGTAAAAGATATACGAGGCAAGTCTCTGAACCTTGTTACTTTTAAGCAATTCATTCATGTCTTGCTACCAATTATTGTGAAGTTATTGCTACTTGTTCAGCATAACTTAAGAAATGAAATCATTTATTGACTGTTTGACCTTAAAATTGTTGTGTCAAACCAAATTATTTTGGTACAACATCTATACTGAGTAAAAGGGACACCGTGGATGGAAGGTGGTCCGACAAACCTTCGAATAGGGTTTAAATTGGCAATTAAATGAATTGACCAATATTGACAATTAACTTAAATTGACCAAAAATGTGGTAGGATGATATGCATACTCCTAGGATATTGGTGAGGCTGATCACCTACCAGATATCCGAACTCAAAGAGGTTCTAAGTCATTAAAGACTGACAGGACAATTTGAAATATATGGTTCCGGTACAGAACCCTCAGTATCAATTATACATCACCTGACATCTTTCAAATCAAACACACTGTGTTTACATTTTTAAATGAACTTGCTGAGCATTTGTAGCTCATTCTTGCGCATATCTTCTTTTGCAGCTTTAAATGATATCCCTGGCACTTATGGGACAGATAAAGGAAAATGGCATGCTTACTAGTTTTATTAACTACTTTTGAATAATCTAAGTCTTTTAAAGGCTTTTGTTGTAATAACTTAGTACTGAAAACAATGTAATCGAACCAAATGTTATGTAATATATTATGATCCTTTATTTCATCGATTGCGGTGTACTCTGATCTTTATTTCATTTAGCGTAGTTGTACTAAGTTAGATACAATATCTATACGAACTATACATCTGAATGAGGGTATCTAAATGATGTTGAAAGTCCTATATGCTCTGAGGTTATACTTAATGAGCCGGTAAGGTGTCATATTTACCGGAATGCTCCCCTCAGTTCTATGGACAATCTTATCATTAATACTGTGAATGTCAGATAGATATGGAATATAAATATGAAAGAGGTATTCATTAGATATGAATCTATACATCCAAGTGAGGGTATCCAAACACAAACAACGTTCTGACCGGAACTAGTACCTGTTATGGGATACTGTGAACCTTGGATAGATAGAAGTCATATTTTATTGAATATTTATAGTTATATAGTTGCACATGAGCACCAGATCTGCTACAGGGGAGTGTAAAGATTTGGGGGTGTCACAGGTTGGTATCAGAGCTGTACATTATAGCTCTAAGGTAGTTAGAAAATACCTTAGGATATAGTCTTTGAGTCCGTAAAATACTTAATCATACATAAAATAATCTTAAAAGCTTTATCTTATGTGTAAATTTGTTTCCCCATAAATACTAAATAAATTAAAATTCTTTTGTAGGATGGCAGGAGTAGGTCAACACATAGGATGGCTATCAGACAGTGAGGCCGATGAGGTGCCTGATTATGAGCCGGCTACCCCTGAGCTAGATTTAGAAGAGGAGGATCCAGAGGAGGAAGAACTCCTACATGACCAAGAAATATTAGATGCTGAGGATGCTAATTACCCTATAGACGGACAGTTGATAGATCCAGAACCTGAGGAGGTAATCAGAGCAGGGCAGATGATGCGTGTCGACAGACACAAAGAGATAGTTATTGGATTAGTTCAGCAGTCAATGGAAGAGTTAGAGGCTGCTAACTCTCGGACAGGCATAGCTGCAGGTTTACTGGAAAGTGAGAGAGATACGACTCGTCGTCTGAGGACACTTCTTCAGAACACCCAACAGGAGAAACAGGATGCACAAATGCAGGTGTACAGAGCTGACAAGAAGTGTAGGACTGCATTTGAGGGCCTAAAACGAAGGGTATTTAGGTATCCTGTGGAGGAGGAGAAGGATGATTATATGATCGATATAGCGGTGGTTGGTCATATGATACGGGATGCTTATAAGGGATTACGTGATTGATTAGATTAGTATAATACTTAGTTTACGTTTCGTAGTTTGTAATATACAAATTTTGAGGTTGTAAAATAGTGAGTTCTTTGTACTAACTAGTGGTAGTATAAACCACTAGTCGAATATGTATTTGTTTTGCATGTTATATACAAATTGCGTTTGTACAATCAAAGTGTTAGTGCTATGTGAAACATATTCTTGTATTTATACATGTTTTTCTTTATTTTAGAGTTATGGCATCAGGAAGGAGAACCCAAACTAGAAATGAGCCTACCGAAACAAACCCCACACAACAATTGGTAGATATACTCTTAGGGGCTCTACAAAATCATCCACCACATCAACCTACCACAGTTAATCCACAAAGTACTATGTTCAAGGACTTTAAACTAGTAGGATCGCCTGAATTTAAGGGAACCACAGAACCTATTGGGCACAAACTTGGGTTACCAAAATAGAGAAGGTTTTTGTGGTAACGAATGTCGGCGAAGATCAAAAGACGGTCTTTGCCACCTTTTTCCTCAAAGGTGAGGCGAACCATTGGTGGGAAAATACTAAAATTCGTGCGGGTGAAGGTATAATTTCTTGGACTAGATTTAAGGAACTATTTTTCGAAAATTACTTTCCCCAATCAATGCAGGATTGTATGGAGGTACGATTCCTAGAATTGAAACAAGGGGAGCTTACCGTATCCCAGTATACGACTAAGTTCAATGAGTTAGCTAGGTTTGCCCCACATCAGGTTAATACGGATGCAAGGAAGACCAGGAGATACGAAGAGGGATTGAAACCCCAAATTCGTAGTAAGTTGTCAGTGTTTCAAGTGAGAAATTTTCCTGAAATTCTCGAGAAAGCTATCATAGCTGAAAATGAGAATGAAACTTTGATAAAATTTCATAAAGAGAAAAGGAGTTTGAATGAAGGAGGGAAATTTAAAGGAGAAGTTAGTACAGGGGGTACTAATAATAACAAGAGGAAGTCGGATGCCACTGTTCCTACAAACTTTGTGAGGAGGGGTTACAATTACAACAATAACAACAACAACAAAGATTTGTTGGGAGAGGATGTATAGATATAGGTATTATATGTATACATTTTTGACTAACAACAATTAACACTTTACTTTATTCTTATCTCTTTATTTTCTCTCACTTCCCAAGTTAGCAAAATTTAGAAAGAGAGAGAAAACATCCAAGGGGATTGTCGTGGCCTTGAGAAGGGAGAAGAGAGAGTTTTGTTAAAGTTTTCAAAACTCCATAGCCATCTTGGAAGAAGAAGAAGAAAGAATCAAGAAGGAAGAATGTATAAACCTTTAAACCCCAACTATTTCTTTTGTTTGATTTGATTTTTTTTATATGGTGTGAAGTTATGATCTTAGGGTATAAAACCCTTAATCTATATGCTAGATGATGTTTTATACTTGGTCGCGCTCAATTTGGATATTGATGTGTTTAGATGGTTAAGAAAAGAAAAGAAACAAAACTATGTTTGGAAAAATAATTAGAAAACCCTAATTGTTTTGTACTTTGTAAGTTTATAACTTGAGATCCATAAACTCTTTTTGTTATCCATCAAAGAGTGGTGGTAGAAATATAAGTTAAGTACTAAATCCAAGTGGTAGAAGTAAAAAATAAGGTGTACAAAATTCGTGGGGACTGTTTTGGTAAAAACAGTCCAGGTGGTTCAAAGGAGGAAAGGGGCTACTACGGGGCAGTCCCATCCAGGAATTTTCGTCCAATTTTTATGCTCTAAAAATTCCGGAAAAATTTAAAGTGATAATATGATAAGTTATATGAGTCATGTAATATTTGAGAATTTTCGGCCTTATAGAATGAAAGTTATAGATTTTATGGCGAAGGACCTCAAGTTAGAAAACGGGACCAAATCCGCTGACCACTGTGCTCTGAGCACTGTTTTGACACTTTAGCTAAAGCAATAAATTCAGGGCAGTTTACCACTGAAAATATAGGAAGTTATGTAGCTCCTGGCCAAAAATCGCCGCATTCCGACTTGTAACGAAGAATCTACGTCTAAAAAAAACGTAGAGTTTTTCGACGAAAACGGCTAAAATTGGAGTTCTATAGCTCCGATGGCCACAAAAGTTTAACTGGGGGTACTTGTTAATATGTATAAGATGCTATCAAAAATTTGGTGTCATCGGAGTTGTGCAAGATAGTGATCATTTTTCATAGTTTCGAAAGTTAAAACGGACGTTTGAAAAATGTTAAAGGAAATTGAAAACTTTCAGAAGGAAAGTATTTTTGTGTATAAAATATATGTACATATGTGTGGAAAGATTTAAAGAAAATAAAAATCGATTATTAAAAGAGGTTAAGTCATTTTGAGAATACAGCTTCCAATTTGGTTTGCTGTATTCATATTTGGTTTAATGTTTTTGCATTCAGTTCGCTGTATTAGCATTCGATTTGCTGTATTGTATTATTTGGTTTGATGAATTGGAAATTTGATATGTTAAAAAGGGATTATAGTTTGAATCCAGCTTGCTGGATTGTGGTATTCGGCTTGCTGAATTAAGGAATTCGGCTTGCTGAATTGGTAAATATAGTTTGCTGAATTGGTAATTATAGTTTGCTGAATTAATGAATATGGTTTACTGAATTAGTGAATCTAGCTTACTGAATTGTAGGTTAGTTTGAATCCAATGTGTTGGATTAGAAAACAGTTTGTTGAATTAATGAATCCAAGTTGCTGGATTGTAGGATAGTTTGAATCCAGGGTGCTAGATTGTATACTAGTTTGAATCCAGGTTACTGGATTAGTATGTGTAGATAATCCAACTTGTTGGATTAGGTATTCAGGCTCAATGGATTATAAAGAAGAACTTATAAAATGAAAGACTTAATGTTAAGTCAAAAGGTTTACGATAAAAAAGTAGTGCAGTCGTGTTCTTTAATAGTTGATGTATAGTAGCTGGGCTAAACAATTCCTTCAGGGAGCGGAGGTATATACAAACTAGCAACCGATCTAACTCACTGTGAAAATAGTGTAGACGAGACAGAAACTAGTTTGTTGGTTGTTTGTGGGAAACCACTCAGCATACTATATTGAACATTGTTAAAGACTCGATGTGTGCTAGCTTTAGAATTATGAATGTGTATGGGGCTAAGATAATATCTAATATTTAGTTATGTGGTTAAATGTTAGATAATTTATTGATAAAGAAGTGATATTATGAAGTGATATATGCGATGCTAATTGAAAGATCAATCTTATAACTGATACGTCTTTCATAAGAGATTAAGTTAGATTGCGTAGCAGTAATCGACGGTACAGGGAAGTTCCATCTTACTCAACTTTTATATTGAGCATGTTTCCTATTCTTGTGCAAGTTTCCTTAACCTTACTCAACTTTTATATTGAGCAAGTCCTCTTAACTCAAACTTGAGTTGTTATGTTTCAAGCATGCTAGTGGTTTAATTATTGACAATTATCCCACCTCCTTAAATTATTGATTCGCACTTAGTGCATGTTGCATATGTTCATCAGGTATGAAAGGCTAATCACCTTCATTACCTTAAAGTTCAATTAAATTAGTTCATGGTCATTATTGACACCCTGCGTTATTGAATTCAGTCATTCAATTATTGAAATTTTGATTCATGCTCTTTCACAATTATTATATTGTTGAAAATTCAAAAGCTTATTTATTCTTTCAATCATGATATATCTTTATTGTATTTAAACTTGTTGAGCAAAGTAGTTGCTCACCCTTGCTATATCATGATAACAAATTTCAGATTTAAGGCGAATGTTCGAGGAAAGACAAAGACAGAAGCAAATGACAAGATTATATTGTTATGTATGATAACTAAATTAGTTATTTGATGTAAGTTAATTGTATAAACTTTTTGTGAATCTAAAGGTAAATATGTATTATGTTAAGGTTATAGACCTTGGGATATGTAGCAAAGTTTAATGTATAAACAATTTATGTTTATATCTTCCGCAATAGTTGTAAATATGATGTATCGTGACGCACCAGGTCCGAGGTTCAAGGGACCCGGGTTTGGGGGCGCTCACAATTTTTCTGTGCTCTAAAAATTCTAAGAACATTTGAAGTGATAATATGAGAAGTTATGTGAGTCCTGTAAAAATTTGAGAATTTTTGGTCAAGTAGAATGAAAGTTATGGCTGTTATGACGAAGGACCTTAAATCGGGAATCGGGACAAAACCCGCTGATCCCTAGCTTACATGCACTGTTTTGACCCCTTAGCAAGTGCAATAAATTCAGGTATTTTTATCACTGAAACTATAGGACGTATGTACCTCCTGTCCAAAAATTGCCGCATTCCGACTTGTAATGAAGAATCTACGGCTAAAATAAAAACGTAGAGTTTTTCGACGAAAACGGTTAAAATTGGAGTTCTATAAATCCGATGACCACGAAATTTTAACTGGGAGTACTTGTTAATATGTATAAGATTCTATCAAAAATTTGGAGTCATCAGAGTTGTGCAAGATAGTGATAATTGTTCTTTATTTCGAAGTTAAAACGGACGTTTGAAAAATGTTAAAGGAAATTGAAAATTTCATAAGAAAAGTATTTTTGAGTATGGAATATATATACATATGTGTGGCAAGACTTGAAGAAAATAAAAATCGATTATTAAAAGAGGTTAGGTCATTTTAAGATTGCAGCTTCCAATCCAGTTTTCTGTATTCATATTTGGTTTAATGTTTTAGCATTCGGATTGCTGTATTAGCATTCGATTAGCTGTAGTATTATTTGGTTTGATGAATTGGAAATTCGATATGTTAAAAAGGGATTACAGTTTGAATCCAGCTTGCTGGATTGTGGTATTCGGCTTGCTGAATTATTGAATCCGGCAGGCTGAATTGGTGAATATGGTTTACTGAATTAGTGAATCCAGGTTGCTGGATTGTAGGATAGTTTGAATCCAAGTTACTGGATTGGATGTCAGTTAGAATCCAGTTTGCTGGATTGGTATGTTTGAATAGTCTAACTTGCGGGATTAGGTATTCAACTTAATGGATTATAAAGAAGAACTTATAAAATGAAAGACTTAGTGCTAAGTCAAAAGGTTTATAATCAAGTAGCAGTATAGTCGTGTTCTTTAATAGTTGATGTATAGTGGCTGGGCTAAATGATTCCTTCAGGGAGCGGAGGTATATACGAATTAGCAACTGATCTAACTAACTGTGAAAACAGTGTAGACGAGATGGAAACTAGTTTGTTGGTTGTTTGTGGGAAACCACTCAGCATACTATATTGAACACTGTTAGAGACTTGATGTGTGCTAGTTTTAGAATTATACCCTCGTAGAACCGTGCTTTCTCGGATGCAAGTTCAACTCCAATTCCTTCGTGTTCTCCTTGAATTCCACCGATTAAAATCCTTCCTTTGATCAACGTTAGCCACCCAAGTGTTTGGCCTCTATAGGTGATTCACCAAGGAATAATACTGGTTCACGAAGATGAGTGTTGGCAAAACCCTAGTTTCTATCTCTATAGAAATTGTAAGTACTTTCCACAATTTTTATGCAAGAGTGTGTAACCCTAATCTATGATAAGGCTCCTCTTATTTATAGATGTAGGAAAACCCTTTCCTAAACTATTTACGATTAGGGTTTCTCTTCTAATTAAACTCCTTTAATTAAATTAAACTCCTAATCTAATTAGGAATTCATGAGAGAGTACTTCTATTAATTAATTCACAATCCCTATTACGAATTAAATAATAGTAATAGTAATAATAATAAGACTGGTCTTATTAATTTATATTTAATATTTCTAAAATATTAAATAATAAATATTAAGTTATTTAATTTATTCTATCTTCATAGACTAAATTAAATACACTTAACTTATTACTACAATTATGTCATTTACTTCTTAAATAAATATTTTCCTTTTGCGGTGTGACCCTTTAGGTTCTCCATATTAAATCGGTTGTGAAAAAATCAATTAGAATAATTCTAATATTATTTAAATAAATTAATTAAACTATTTAATTTATTTAAATAAATAATATTTATTCTATAATAAGGGTAAGCCTCCTTAGCGATCAACGACTTTCCAGATAATATAGATTTCAAAATTAATCACAAAAGAACCTTTCAGTGAATAGTTACCGTACAATTCAATCCTTCTACTATACAATGTCTCAATTAAATATAAGACATGTAATTACTGTCAAGTCTTATTTTATTTAATTATATGCATTTCGATTCTCAAATGAACAACTCTAATTAATGCAAATTAGAAACTCCTTTCTAAATTCCTTCTGCCTTGGCCAAGGACTATTGAGTTGTCATTTATCGAATCATATAGGACATTCACATCTTTTATTAGACGGGGTAGATTCTTTGTTGATCATTCACCTATCTCCATGTACAACTCATTATACCCAATCATACCCTTTGATATACCCTAAAGATCTTAAGGGACATGTCAAAGTATAACTCATCATACACAAGATACTATGATGATCTCAACTCCAAGGATCACTTGTACTACTATCACTAGAGGAATTCCAATTGACAGGCGAGTAAAACTTCATTAGGTATTGCTTAGCGAGCCACGTTCAGTGAACTTATTCTCCAATAAGCACCTACATACTTGTTTTAGTGTCTCCTCACAAATGATTATGAGATCAATCATTCTCTTCTTAAGAGCAAGCAACGTATGTACTAATCTATCGGGATTCACTAATCCCTTTTTTAGTAGTCCAACGATTATGAACGATTTCTAAGAATTTAGATTTCATTAGCATGATCACCATCATGATTCTAAAAGTATTGCTTAAAACTATGAGTTTATCACATATTAATTTAACAGCATCATGTAGATAATAAAAAATGCCTTTAATAACCGAATAAGATTACAAAGTATATGCGATATTATATCAAATATGATTGGCTTGTGTGCATACTTCTTTCAATCTCCCACTTGCACTAAAGCCAATCGTCATGGTATCTAATACCCTTCTTCTTTAAGTGCCGATCATCATGCTGTTGGATAAAACTTCAGTAAATGGATATGCAATGTTGTTCTTGAGAGTCCACTATCTCTATAGTGACTTCTTTTCTTTCAATGATTCTACTAATCAAATGAAAGTGCCACAACACATGTTTGAATTCAAGATGAGACTTAGGAACTATTCCTAGTTCTGTAATGAACTTTTCATCCAAATAATCAACTTGCAGCATTATTTACAACTATATACTTTGTCTTTGTCACTAAACCAACAACTCTTTGCTGTTTGGAACCTTTCCAATTCACTACACCACCATTCAAGGTAACGATTTATCCTAAAGTGGATATGTTATCGTCTTGGTCAGTCTGAAAAACTTGAGTCTGTTTAGCCCTCTAGTTTTAATTCAGACCCACCATGACCCACCATGAATCATGATCACATCCTTAGTACCGATTAAGTACTTAAAGATGTTTTACACTGTCTTACAGTGATCTTTTCCAAAATATGACTGATCAACATCAGGCCTTGTATATTCATTGTATACATGATAGTAACTCATGCGATCTCTCTTTTAATTAGAGACAATTTTAGAGAGATACACTTCATGGCTCATCATCATGAGACCTCTTTTGGAGTTTGCCATGCTAAATGCCTTTAGCATCGAATGAATATACGTTTCTTGGGTTAAGCCTAGCATCCTTTTAAATCTATCTATATAGATTTATATCCCCAATTTATAGGATGCTCCTCCCAAGTTATTCATGGAGGAATGTTTACACAATTTTATCTTTACTGATTGTAGCACTAGTATGTTACCATTCCTTATTAGTAATATATCAGTATATAATACTAGGAATATCACAGCGCTCCCACTGACCCTTATGTACACACTAGGTTCATTCTTGTTTTTCATAAAATCAAAATCTTTTGATTGTCTCATCAAAACGAATGTTCCATCTTTGAGAAGATTGCTTCAATCTATAAATAGATCATTGTAGCTTACATACACGATTTGTTTTAACCTTTGAAACAAATTTCTCTGGCTGTATCATACATACATTCTCCTCAAATCTTCATTGAGGAAGGAGGTCTCCACATCCATTTGCCAGATTTCGTAATAATAAGTTGTAATCACAAGCAAAATCCAAATGGACTTGAGCATTAACCGGTAATAAGGTTTTATCACAGTCAACTCCTTGACTTTATTTGAAAACTTTTAAACAGGTCTGGTCTTATAGGTCTCCACCTTTCCATTTGCCCCAGGCTTTCCCTTAAAGACCCAATTTCACTCTATAAGCACTATGCCGCTCAGTAGAGTAATCAGAGTCCATACTTGGTTCTCATACATGGAGTCCATTTTAGATTTCATGGCCATCTGCCATTTCTCTGAGTGTCTACTACTCATAGCCTCATCGTATATAACTGAATCATCATCCTCTATGATGCGTACCTCATCATCATCCTCTATGATGAATCCATACCTTCTATATATCTTCGGTACTCTTTCAGATTTACTATTCAGTTGTAGTACAATAGGTCTATCTACAGGTTCCTCGGCTTGACTTAAAGTTCTTTGTGGTTCTAGAACTCCTTCAAGATCTATTACCCTCCCACTAGCTCCTTCAATGATAAACACTTTTATCCAAGAAGGCAACGCGTAGGATTATAATAATAATACCCTAAACTTTCTTCAGGATATCCCATAAACCTGTACTTGTCAGATTTTGTCCCAAGCTTATCCTTTTGAAACCTTTTCACATAAGCTGGACAACCCCTTATCTTAACATAGTTAAGACTAGGAATCCTCCCTATCCATAACTTTTATGGAGTCTTGTGGCCGGATTTTGAGGTTACCTTATTTTGTAGATATGCAGCCATTTCTAAGGCATAACCCCAGAAGGATACTAGAATATCGGTAAAAATCATTATGGACCGCACCATGTCCTACATGGTACAATTTTCCCTTTTAGATACACCAATCAATTATTGCGTATCATGAAACGTCCATTATGAGAAAATACCATTTTGAGATGATCTAGAAACTCATTGCACAAGTATTCCTTCCTCGATCCGATTAAAGAATATTAATACTTTGTCAATTTGTTTCACTTCTGAATTCTTTGAACCTTTCAAATGATTCAGAATTGTATTTCATTAAATATACATATTCAACTCTTTGAATGACCATCTCCTTTTTATTTTACTAGTTTGTTCAATTTGCAAAATTATTTTCATGTAAGTCAAGTATACAAAGACCATCAAGTAATCTTCTAGTTTCAAACAAAACATTATCATTATAAATAGAACAACAATTGTTTTTAAATATAATACCAGAACCTTCCTTATCTGACAACGGAAGTAATAATGTTTCTAAAGAGAACTGGAATATAATAACAACTTATTAACTTAATAGACTTGCTCGAAGGCAACGCTAAACTATAAGTTCTTACGGCTAATATAGCAACTATTACTCCATTCCCCACACGTAAGATTACTTACTCTTTGTTTAGCTTTCTACTTCTGCTTAGTCTCTGCATTGGATTGCATACGTGAGAACTATAGCCGATATCCAATACCCAAGTAGAACCTTAACTTACAGAAAGATTTATTTCAATGATGAACAAACCTATATCTATAACCGAAGCTTCACTAAGCTTCTTCTGATTAGCCTCTACAAGATGCTCCTTACAGTTTCCTTTCTAGTGTCCAGGCTTATTGCAGTGGAAGCAAACTCCTTTGCTATCTGCATTAGTTTTGTTCTTAGTGTCATTAGTTATTGCCTTTCCTTATACCTTCTTTGAATTGTTCTTCTTTTAAGAATATCCTTTGGCCCTCTTCCGCTTCTTGGAAGAATCATCTACCAGTAAGATTTGGTCCTTCTTGGTTGGAAAGTGACTCTTTATAGTTTTTAACATGTTTAAGTAACTCAGGCAGTCTGACATATAGCTTGTTCATATGGAAATTCACAACAAATTGTGAGAAAGAGTCCGGAAGTGATTGCAAGATCAAATCTTGGATCAACTTTACATCCATTATAAAACCTAGTTGTCCCAATTATTCAATCAGATTGATCATTTTAGGATATTTGTCTGTAGTGCCATCGGTCGATCTATATTAGAAGAGCTGCTTAGATATCTGATATCAAATAGTCCTACTTTCCTCACCATTCAACTCCTTGAGGTGCAGGAATATAGTAGGAGCATCCATAGTTTCGTGCTGACGCTGAAGCTCGTTACTTATGGATGCGAGTATGATGCATTGAGCCACGGTTGCATCATCTTGCCACTTTCTAAAAGTAGCAATCTCTTCCTCAGAGGCATTATCTGCAACCATTGCAGGGATAGGCATATTAAGGACATAAGATAGCTTTTCAGCCTTGACAACTATTCTCAGATTCTTTAACCAGTCTTTTTAATTTGGTCCGGTTAATTAACATCTAATATGCTCCGCAGTGATAGTAAATTAGACATTGTAAAATTCTGTAAATGAATTTGTAATTTAACAACATTTTAGCATAGATTCATTTCTTAATTAATTACCAAAATAAATTAGGTCTTTATTTAAATTGGTATCTCCCATTATATTTCATGAAGCTATATTACCCTCAATATATAGTTCGGCAAATCTAATTAAAGATTTGCTAGTGAGAATAAGGATCCCATTTCAAATGTATATAGCCTTGTGGTGACACAGCAAACGATATATAAATAAATATGTAGACAACTATTGTCAATTATATCACTATATAACTCCTTGTATTTTGCCTCTTAAATTATTTTGATTAAATGGTGACACATCCGAATCAAAATTATCCAGTTAAGTTTAACCTAGCACTTCCATATATGTGAAGAGAAAAATACCGTCCTTGTGGTGACACAACAAAACAGTAATGTTCAATTCGTTAATAAACATCAAATGTGGTAAGGCAACATCTTAAATATTTAATACTTGCCTTGTGGTGACACAACAAACTCATATTAAATATTTAATACTCTATCGCTTTACCATACTAGAAGGCGACGTTCGATATTCCAAATATCTTTGAACATTTAGGACTTAATATAATTGCTTTGAGGGGTTTGTTATTATTAGTCTCATCTTATTTAGCGCGCATGCATATATTATATATATATATATATATATATAATACGCGTCATATTATTTAACATGCGAAGCATGTTGTATATAATATATATATATATAGCAATCATGCACATATAGAATACTATATTCTACCCGAATTGATTATGGTTTTTTATTCTAGTTTGGTTCACTAGAGCCACCAAGTGAACCAAAGGGTCAAACCTAGGGTGCAAGAATTGAATTTAAATATAACTATTACATTTAAATCCCGGGCTCCATTACAAACGGGTCTTCAAGCGCTCCTTGCTCCTTTGTCTCCAATTTTTTAAAATTAATTCTAACTAGTCCTATTAAATAAACTATTTACAATGAATAGAAACCTTGATCAGCAGTCAAGGGGAAGTACATAGGTGGAAGATAGAATTTATATTAAGAAAAACTAGAGAAGACGAGGTACGCAGACCCCATTTATAAAAACCCATTCATTCAAGCATCCTCTAAAATAAATCCAATCACACATTGGTCAATAGTCCATAATCAATCCATATTTATTATCATACATATCTTCATATACATCAATAAATAACATTCATCTCATGAATAATAAAACCATTCCATATATGCATTGATATCATTTAATGGCAATATTAGTTAGTATAAAATCCAATTTCAACTCCAATTAGTTATCATGGAATCCAATTCTAACTCTAATTAGTTATCATAAATCCAAATCCAATTAAAATAAACTTCTTTATTTTAATCCTAATTCAAATCAAAATAAACTATTTTATTTTAATTTATCCAATTTTGAATAAAAATAAACTCCTTATTTTTAATCAAATTTCAAATCAAAATAAACTCCTTTATTTTAATTTTTAAATAAAAAATAAAAAAAAACGAGGTCAACTCTTAATCATAAACCTTTAAAAGAAATAATCAAACAAGCCTTTAAGTCAAACTTCAAACCCAGAATTATATAGTTTAAATATTAAACATTATGATTCATAATCAAAAATGATTCTGGTGTAGTGGTAAGACTTCCCAAATATGACCAATAGGTCAAGGGTTCAAATCCTTCTAGCTTCAAATTTATTATTTCATTTTTATAGGTTAACCAGTCATCGCCACATCAGCAGTCAACAGTTGACCAGTCATTGCCACATTAGCAGTCAACAGTTGACCAGTCAGCGCCACATCATCAGTTGACCAGTTAACGTCATATCAACAGTCTATGCCACATCATCAGTTGACCAGTCAATGCCACATCAGCAGTATGTGCCACGTCATCAGTTGACCAGTCAACGTTTGACCGTTGACTTTGACCAACGTTTTTTTTATAAAATAAATAATTAAAAAAAAATAATAATAATTTTATACAAACAGTTATGCCTAATTAAATTGTTCTAAACACATATCAATGTATATACAAAATCGAAACAATTAATAATTCGCATAAAAATTAGCTCTTGATACCACTGTTAGATTTGTATATAATGCGAACATGCAATCAAATTATATAAATATAGCGGAAGCGCGATAAAATCAGATTTTAAAATTTTATACAAACCATCACCATGATCTTTCTTTATGCACAATTATTAATTAAACGAAAGAGATAGAGATTAAGAAATTATACCCTCGTAGAACTGTGCTTCCTCGGGTACAAGTTCAACTCCAATTCCTTCGTGTTCTCCTTGAATTCCACCGATTAAATTCCTTCATTTGATCAACGTTAGCCACCCAAGTGTTTGGCCTCTAGAGGTGATCGACCAAGGAATAATACTTGTTCAAGAAGATGGGTGTTGGCAAAACCCTAGTTTCTATCTCTATAGAAATTGTAAGTACTTTCCACAATTCTTATGCAAGAGTGTGTAACCCTAATCTATGATAAGGCTCCTCTTATTTATAGATATAGGAAAACCCTTTCCTAAACTATTTACGATTAGGGTTTCTCTTCTAATTAAACTCCTTTAGTTAAATTAAACTCCTAATCTAATTAGGAATTCATGAGAGAGTACTTCTATTAATTAATTCACAATCCCTATTACGAATTAAATAATAGTAATAGTAATAATAATAAGAGAGGTCTTATTAATTTATATTTAATATTTCTAAAATATTAAATAATAAATATTAAGTTATTTAATTTATTCTATCTTCATAGACTAAATTAAATACACTCAACTTATTACTACAATTATGTCATTTACTTCTTAAATAAATATTTTCCTTTTGCGGTGTGACCCTTTAGGTTCTCCATATTAAATCGGTTGTGAATAAATCAATTAGAATAATTCTAATCTTATTTAAATAAATAAATTAAACTATTTAATTTATTTAAATAAATAATATTTATTCTATAATAAGGGTAAGCCTCCTTAGCGATCAACGACTTTCCAGATAATATAGATTTCAAAATTAATCACAAAAGAACCTTTCAGTGAATAGTTACCGTACAATTCAATCCTTCTACTATACAATGTCTCAATTAAATATAAGACATGTAATTACTGTCAAGTCTTATTTTATTTAATTATATGCATTTCGATTCTCAAATGCACAACTCTAATTAATGCAAATTAGAAACTCCTTTCTAAATTCATTTTGTCTTGGCCAAGGACTACTGAGTTGTCATTGATCGAATCATATAGGACATTCACATCTTTTAGTGGACGTGGTAGATTCTTTGTTGATCATTCACCTATCTCCATATACAACTCATTATACCCAATCATACCCATTGATATACCCTGAAGGTCTTAAGGGACATGTTAAAGTATAATTCATCATACACAAGATACTATGATGATCTCAAGTCCAAGGATCACTTGTACTATTATCACTAGAGGAATTTTTATTAACAGACGAGTAAAACTCCACTAGGTATTCCTTAGCGAGCCACGTTCAGTGAACTTATTCTCCAATAAGCACCTACATACTTGCTTTAGTGTCTCCACATAAATGATTATGAGATCAATCATCCTCTTCCTAAGAGCAAGCAACATATGTACTAATCTATCGGGATTCACTAATCTCCTTTTTAGTAATCCAACGATTAGGAACGTTTTTAGTTTTAAGCTTTCTAAGAATTTAGATTTCATTAGCATAATCACCATCATGATTCTAAAAGTATTTCTTAAAACTATGGGTTTATCACATATTAATATAACAATATCATGTAGATAATGAAAAATGCCTTTAATAACCGAATAAGATTACAAAGTATATGCTACATCATATCAAATATGACCTAGAAAAGTTTCCGGTGCGAAATGAAATTCATAGGATATATATATATATATATATATATATATATATATATGAGTAATTCAAAGGAGAAACGATTGATTGCTCACACACAATTAGGTTAGGCAGGCTTGGGGAGGTGATCTGAATCTGGAATATTTATTTGCTCACACGCCATTTTGAATATTAATGAATATGTTATATTTTTATTAATATTATTTTTTTGTATTACATGTTTAAAGGTTGTGTGACAACCTGGATTATGTGAATGCATGAAATTTTACATGTTATAGTTTTTTTAAGTGAATAATTGATTTCGCGTAGCGTCGCTAAATAACTATTCACGGGGCACGTTTCCCGAGTCATTATTCACGACACTATTCATGCCATAATATTTTGTGTCTTTTTCGATTTTAATAAATTTTTTTAATACGTGTGAGCGAGGTGATAATTTTTCCAAGCGTTGGAATATTTATTTGAGCTCGTTAGTGATTTAATTTATATCCGAATTATCTTATATGGGTGTTCCGAATAAATGGACAAACCCCGTATTAATTATTTTTACGCATCCTAATATTTTATGAGAGTACCCATTTTAATTATGGATAGAGTTATTGAGCAAATTTGGTACAAATGAGGGAGTTTTCGAGCATGGAAGAGACTAAATGAATGTATTAGTTTGTGTATTGCTGATATGGGGAACCATCTAACTCGTTGGACCAATCAAATGAGAGAATGGAGGGAGTGTCGGTTGATGGTGGCATTGTGCCAAGCACAATGCATGGATAATCCCTAATGCCAAACATTCCTTCTCGGGCCGTGCAACTATTTCCCCCATCTCTCGAAGTCACCCATCAAGTCCCTCACCCCCTCCTCCTTGCACATCTGATCCCATCCACCATCATTCCCTTGTTGCTGCAAGTAGAGAGAAGAGCATAGAGAGAGAGAGGGAGCTCGAGAGGAAGGAGCAGCGGGTGAAGGAAGAAGAAGAAAAAAGAGAGCTCGAGAGGAAGGAGCAGCGGGTGAAGGAAAAAGAAGAAAGAAGAGAGCTCGAGAGGAAGGAGCAGCGGGTGAAGGAAAAAAGAGAGAAGGAGAGGCTCGGGTGCAGCAAGGAAGGAAGAAAAAGAGTCTCAAGCCAAGTCTAGCAAGTTCTCTAGCATCTTGGAGGGATTACAAGAGGTAAACCATCAACCTAAACCCATCCCAACTGATTTGGTTAAGAGTTTCTAAGTTTTTATAGTTTTTGGAGCTTTTAAGCTTTTATTGATGGGTTTAAGTTATTGCTGTGATTCTTGGTGTTGTTGTTTATTTTGGATGTTTGTAAATATTGTTAAGAGACTATGTAAGCCATTAACAACATCAAAGTGGAACAAAATGAAAGAAATCCTTACCTTGGCTGAATGGAGCAAGAACAATGAACTATTAAGCAAGAACATGGACTGTTGGACGAATTTAGATGACCATTGTAGATATTTTCCATGTTTAATAATTTTGATTAATGCTATATGAATCTATACGAGTCTTATAATGCATGTTGTAAGCTTTCCATAGCCTCTGAAATGGCCTAATTCCGAGTTGTAACGAAGAAGTTATGAAGGTTTGAAGTTTGTGTGCCAAAACAGAGCTTGTTGGCGAGCTCGGCAGAGAGGAGCCCCTTGGGGGCGAGCTCAGCCCTTCGGGGGCGAGCTCATTTGGCCTAGGGTGAGCTCATTTGGCCTAGGGCAAGCTCATTTGGCCCAGGGGCGAGCTCATTTGGCCTAGGGGCGAGCTCAGCCCTTCGGGGGCGAGCTCATTTGGTCTAGGGGCGAGCTCGTCAAAGGGGAGCTCGCCGGGGCGAGCTCGTTTTGCTCCACTTTTGCGATGCCGACCTCCTTTAGTAAAACGGACCTAACTTTATCATATAAACTCCAAATTGGATGATTCAAGATGATCCGGAAAGGTTAGAGATCGACCTATAACTTGCATTAATTAGAATTAAAATTTACTACCTGGAGCATGTCGACGCCGGTTCTCGTCTTTTCCAATTTTTAGCCTTTTGATTAAATGATTTTTTGGAAAAGGTCAGCATTAATGTCGACGGGATTTTGAAAGATCGTTTTTTATGATGAGCCAATTAACTAGAGTCGCCAGTTGGTATATTTGAAATGGATGTACCAACTCATCCGAATTTTTGTTTTTTATAAATCGATGGCTCATATGTGACTCCGAATTAATTGGTCTGCAAACCGAGATTCATAGAGTTCGGGGGCTTGCTTAAGCGAGGGGAAGGTGTTAGGCACCCCCCGACTTTCGTGAAACACGGTTACCGCAATCTTGATACTTTCATATCCTTTAATTCATGAAATGTGTATATGTGCGTGTGTGTGTGTGTGCCTATGTGAATATTGTGGTGAGTTTGTATGAAAGAATCATTTGGGGTTTTCTATGGAAAGTCGTGTTTTGGGAGTGCTTTAGAATGTCCTTCGGCTTATACGAGAAAGCTTTATGAGAAATGTTTGATTTTAATTGTCAAAACTATGAGATTTTCCTTAGGTGTCGTTTTGGCAAAAACAAGAGTTTTCTAAACCTTCGTCAAAATAGGAATCGAGATCTATACGTTGATTTCATAGATGACGAGCAACTTCTAGGATCTCTTTAACCCTATGCACAAAGGTTTAATAAAACGTTTAGTTTATTCATAAAAACCATTTTTTGGTGATGTTCGAAAACGATTTTTTAACCTTCTCGTTTGAATAGGAATCGACATTCATTAGCACTTCCAATTTTAAGCCTCGTGAAGCTAATAACCTAGTTTTATTTATTTTAATGAAAAACCTTCATCGTTTAATCTTTGAAATCATTTTTCGTGTCACAAAATCCAATCAAGCATAACCATGCGTCGGGGCTATTCATGGGCATGTAAACCATCTAAATAACCCCGAACGCCTACAATCACAAGTTTCACTATTTCGGGGCCTTAAACCCGACCTCCAACTTGGTATCTTTTTAAGGCCCGACGATTACATATTTACAATGACGAATGCATCTACCTGATTACATACATCCAAAAATGTCCATCATCGGATTTGGACCACGGGGTCGCGTTCCTAGGCTCACATCCGAACTTGCTGCACAACCGCAAAATGGATACAACATAAATAAACAACCGTGGGATGCCTAATGCTCTAGGATATCTTACAATAACAATTGAAATACACTACGAATGACCCATTACCGTAATAGCTAAAATTTGCACGAAATGGACATCATCGGGCTATTAGGGGGAATTTCATTTCGATGAAACCCTCACTAATAGTCCCTAATCCATGGTTTCACAATAACATGTAAGAAAGCTACATTTAAGATAATTCGGATGACAAAAAGCTTGGCAAAAATGGTATAACAAAATGCTAAAACAAAGGATTTTTCACCTTGCAAATGATCCCCACAATATGTATGAATTTGTGTATTGAGTAGAGTAGAAAATATGAGGTGTAATCTCACAAAATGGGTACAATTTCTCACTATTTCTCACTCTTTTCTCTCTTAATTTTTGCTGTTTTCTTGCTGTTTTTCTCCTTCTCCCGAACTGCTGCTGCTGCTGGATTCTCCTCTCTTCTGTTTCTGTATGCAAAATGGCCTGATAAGGCACTGCCAAGGCAGCCGCAGATCAATCTGCGGCTGCGGCTGGCCGCAGATTGATCTGCGGCTGGCCCTTGGTTCTCCCCCCAGCCGTGCTTGAGTCCCGTGCGCTCGAATCTCGTGTCGTCTCGAGTTCCGTCCTTGGCCGCGGATTGATCTGCGGCTGACTGTGCTGATTTTCTAGTTTTCCATACCTCGTCTCGATTTTCGTGTTATACTGTTGGTTTCCGCTGAAGGGCTTGCATTCTGCAGTCCGGAAACCGCCGAGAAACGTGTCATGTCATCCGGGTAAGCACAGTGATCATTAACCGACTCCCGACACTCGCTTGTTGTCGTGTCAGCTTCGATCTCGTCCCGTAGTGGTGGCTTTGAGTGTTCGTCTTTATGTCCACCTTTTATTCTCGTGTGCCTGGTCAATTGACGATTTTGCCCTCCTGTTAGGGTTAGTATAGGAAGTGCAAAAGTTGGGTGTCTACAGCTGCCCCTCTTTATCATGTTTATGAAATGTTAAATGAAATGAACAGGATAAAGAATAGACACTTGATGCATGAATGATAGTGCACAAGAATGACAATACATACATAATGATGTAACACACACAACTTATGATGCGATGCAAGATGTAAAGCATATCTGGTCGCTAATCTCGTGATCACCGGGTCTCGTATCCGGTCAATCGTCTCGTCGGGGCCGGGTCTCGTATCCGGTCACCCATCTCGTAATCGCCGGGTTTCGTCGCCGGTCGATCGTCTTGTCGGGGCCGGGTCTCGTATCCGGTCACCCATCTCGTAATCGCCGGGTCTCGTTACCGGTCGATCGTCTTGTCGGGGCTGGGTTTCGTCGCCAGTCACTCATCTCGTAATCGCCGGTTATCGTCGCCGGTCGATCGTCTTGTCGGGGCCGGGTTTCGTCGTCGGTCACCCATCTCGTAATCGCCGGTTATCCTCGCTGGTCGATCGTCTTGTCGGGGCCGGGTTTCGTCGCCGGTCACCCATCTCGTAATCGCCAGTTATCGTCGCCGGTCGATCGTCTCGTCGGGGCCGAGTTTCGTCGCTGGTCACCCATCTCGTAATCGCCGGTTATCGTCGCCGGTCGATCGTCTCGTCGGGGCCGGGTTTCGTCGTCGGTCACCCATCTCGTAATCGCCGGTTATCGTCGCCGGTCGATCGTCTCGTCGGGGCCGGGTTTCGTCGCCGGTCACCCATCTCGTAATCGCCGGTTATCGTCGCCGGTCGATTGTCTCGTCGGGGCCGGGTTTCGTCGCCGGTCACCCATCTCGTAATCGCCGGTTATCGTCGCCGGTCGATCGTCCTGCGAGTGCCGGGTCTCGTATCCGGTCACTCGGTCGAAATGAGAAGTCGTGTTCGACATCCAATTCATCAAAATCTCGTATTTTATTACCAAATTATGAGTCAAATGGGCTTTAGGATCGATTAAACTTGCATTGGACCAAGGGGGATCACTGGGCCCAACCGCAGATGGATCTGCGGCCAGCCGCAGCTTGATCTGCGGCCAAGATCGGGGCTATAAGCGGCTGGTCTGTCACTTTCATTCCTACCCCCACGCGATTTTCAGACCTTTGCACGCCCTTTTGCCAAGTTTTCCAACCTTTTTTGCAAAAACCGCTCCAGTTAGATCGATCTACGCGTTACAGGTAACACTTTGACCGGTTGTTTTTTAATTTCGTCAATGTTTTGCTATACATTTGCTATTCTGCACGTTTAGAGATATAAATGTATGCTTTGAAATGCTATGCCATGTATTATTGCATGTATATGCTATGTATGAACTGCGCAAGTCACATTTTATGCTCATGATGCGGTTCCACATTCTTGTTATTTCTTTTTGGAAGAAAATCATGCATTAGGGTAATTTTCATGCTGCAATTATCCATATAAATGCAATTTTGATCTGTTGTGGCTAGGGTTCTTTGAAAAACATGCTTAGCTATGCATGGGATGTCCATTTTATAGATGAAACTCTGTCGATTTTTTTTTTAACATGCATCATGCTGCATTAATACTATGATGATGATAGGAAATTAGAATGTTTGTGGCACAATTCAAAATAGAATTTACCTTCCCTTTCGCCTATTCTATTCCAGCTATGGATCCTGACACTCCTAGTAGCTCCACTGCGTCTCGGACCTCGGGCGTTCGCCGCCGTAGGGCGGCGCCTACCCCTGCTTTACCTCGGACTCGCCAGGCTCGCCGACTGGCGGAGGCTGTCATCCGACCCGATCATCCCGATGTTGAGGAGGTTGTTCTTCCGGACGCTGCGGTAGAGGGGCCATCCTCTAGCACACCAGCTCCCTCTTCTCATCGCGCCCTATCTGGCGCCTCTGTTCAGATACCCGATTTGTTATGTCAGGATCTCAGTTGTCACCCCTCCGCATTTCTTGTAGCTAACGAGGTATGCTTAAAGTACTCCTCTGAACTCATTCCCCAAATTCTGTTTAGATCTGGACTGATCCATTCATTTTTTGTCACAGGTGCCCGAGTTCACCCAGCCGAGGGGTAACTGGTTCAACATCTACTCCCTCTACACCGCCTTGCACAGCGATTACCGCACGGTGGTGGATTCCTGGGGCTTTCGTCATTTCTTCACCATCATTCCGCGCCAGTGCCCCTGGGGTTATATGCGAGCTCTGTCCGAGAGATGGTTTCACCAGACCCAGTCCCTTCACCTTTTGGGCTGTGAGGTCGTGCTGACTCCCTGGGACTGGAGGTACATCACGGGTATCGAGTTCACTGGATCCCGCGTCCCTCTGGATCTTAACATCACTCCTGCAGAGGTCAGACTTTTACTAGGTTTTGCTGCGGATGACAGGGTCTTCAAGGCCCACAGCATTCGGTCTGGAGCTTTGGCCGTGGACGCTGTTGGAGGCATATATGCGACGCCATTCCCAGCAGATCGGGCCACTCGTGATATTCTGCTTCGACGTCTATTCCTGACCATTATGAGGGGTTGTTTCCTAGGGAACAACTCCTCTACCATCCATTTCAGCGTCATCGGAGCCGTTAGGGATGTGGACCGGATCGACGATTATGATTGGGGGTCAATCACCTTTGCCTACTTCCTCCACGGTCTTCGTCTTCGCTCGGAGGGTCAGACAGATGCTTGGCTCGGATTCTACCACTTTCTGTTGGTGAGCCTTCTTTTCCTCTTTTCTTATTGTATTCCTCTTCATTTTATTTCTCTTTTCTGCATTTTGACAGTTGCTCTTGCCTTGTTTCTTTTCACAGTTCTGGGCCTACGAGCGACTTCCATGCCTGAGGCCTGTCACGACCCTTGGCTTGGACACTTATCCCAGGGGTCGTCGGTGGCACCACAGTACCTTGGAGGAGGTCCCTGTATCTGGCAACTTGGCACACTGCCGCATTCAACTGGAGCTGATCACCGCTGCAGATGTCGTCTGGACTCCTTATCTTTCGGAGCATATGGCTGTGGGGTTCACTGATGGATATCCTTCCGGCCCGAAGTTTGCACTTTCCACCCACCGCCTTACTTTGGAGAGTGTCGGGGGCTGGGTTATGTATCTGGGAGAGCGCGCGTTCAGATGCGTTACTGGAGAGATCCGCATCCCGCATTCCCTTCCTTTCACTACATCCTGGCCGCTGGATTCTCAACCTTCGGAGATCATGCTCACGGGGGAGGATGGCCGGATGCTTTCTACGGGTCCCAGTACGAGCGAGGCCTTTCGCATCTGGTGGGTGCCCCGCACCATCGGTCCTCAGACTCGGGCCACATTCTTTCTTGGAGACATGGTTCCCGGCTCGGTGATGATAATCGATTGGGCTGCCTGCGTTCGGAGTCCCACTCATGCTGAGCAGATTGCCACGCTGACTCACCAGGTGGAGCAATTATCCCTATATCTTCGGGTGTTAGGTCGTACCCCAGAGGATGTGTACGCCTACGATCCTGACAGTGCGGGTTATGATGCAGGCCCGAGCTCATCTGATGCCACAGCGCAGCCATACATTCCTGACATGAATTTTGGACCTCCGACTTCGACGACTCCAGGGGATCAGTTCGAGGATCCTGCCTTCTTGGATGACCATACTTTTGACTAGATTAGGCTAGGCTATGGCTTTTGTACCTGCACCTGTTTAGATTTCTTTTCCATTTCATGCACTATGTATTAAACTTTTTATTCATTTATGCACAGTTTTTTTTATTCTTATGAAATTCAATTGCTCTATTATTAACTATCCGATGCATGCTTTTATTTATGGATAGAGAATGACCCCTGTACAATCTTTTTGATACTATTTTTTCACAGATGTCGTCTTCAGATGTCGTGGTACGTTTGGATTTCATTCCTCCCACAGGGTTGGTCGGTAGTCTCCTCCGCTGGTTGGACAGTTTATCGCCGACCGACAGGGTTATCGCGGATGGCCTTTTGGGACATTCTTTGTCCTTGTTATCCTTTCAGGCGCCAGCGGGCTTTGTGGATGGTATTCTGAGCTATTGGGCCCCCGCCCGTCAGGTGTTCAGGTTAGGGACAGTAGAGCTGACCCCCACCCTCGAGGAGTATGCTCGCTTCACCGGCTTGCCTTTGGATAGTCCTTGTGCTAGGGTTACAGCTGGTTCCATGCGCCGTCAATTCTTGACTTTCACCGGTTTGCGGAGGTCTGTCTTGTTATCGGTGATCACATCAGACCATCTGGTTCCCCTTCATTTCTTGATTGACCGATTTGGCTCACCCGACAGTTTTCACCTATTTCCTGGTGATTTTTCTGTGTCCGAGAAGCGCTGGGGTGCTTTGAGAGTAGCCGTTTTGATGGACTATGTCATTTCAGTTATGTACTTGCCAGCCGGACCCGATCAGTTAGATATGCGAGTTGTCGCGGCCGTTAGAGCCCTTCAGGAGGATCACACTGTTCTTCCCATGATATTGGCAGATACCTACATGTCAGCCTCATACTGTCAGTCTTTCCGAGGCAGGGTATTCTGGGGGAGCTCTACTTTGCTGTACGTGTGGTTTATGAGCCATCTCAGCCCCATTGGCCATTTCCGTCGCCAAGGGTTTTGCTTCAGCCATGACATAGCCACGCAATTTTCGTTTCGTCCCGTGAGCTGTACTGATGCGGCCTCCTGGGTATCATTTTTGTCGGTTATTGAGGATCATTTTCATCTCCTGGTCTATTCGGGTTATTGCTCCTTTATGAGCTTCTTGACTCACGTGCCCAACCTGGATTTCATCCCTATTGCTGGCTTGCGAGGCGTGGCGACCTATCATCCCTTGGCGGTTACAGGGCAGTTTGATCAGACACATGATTTTCACCCTTTCACGGGTGCAGCCGCCTACCGATTCCTTATATCATCCCAGACAGAGAGGGATCTACTGCGGGTATACGATCTTTGGTCTCGCAGGATCTTTGGCGAATATAGTGAGAGCTGCCACATCCAGACATTTGCTTACGTGCAGTGGTTGCGCGGAGACTCGGATCCGGTTGGTTTGAGTCAGACTGGGGCCTTTGATGACTCTGGAGTGATTTTCCCAGATGATACCACAGATCATTCCATCTCAACTGATTCTGCCCCTAGTCGGGTCACTGAGGATACCCGACTCCGCCTGGCCTTGATTACTACTGAAGCTAAGAGGGATGCCGCTCTTGCTGAGAGAGATGACGCCATTCTGGCTAGAGACGCTGCCATTCCTGACAGGGACGCCATTGTATTTCAGACCAGGGCAGTTATAGATGCTCATTCCGGGACTGTCAGCCGAGCCACTACTTTACTGGATCGCATTGACATGATGGGGCAGCAGATTGCAGGGGATGCTGATGCTTCAGATCTATCCACCACTTTATCCATCCTGCTTCAATTAGTTTCAGATTTGTAGATCGTTTTATTTCTTGCATATACTATGTTAGTTTCATCGGTTATTGAAAGAGAAATCTTGTAACAAAATGACTTATATATGTAGACATGCATTTAAATTTAGTCATTTCCCTTTTTGTCGTATCGTTGCCTTTCATTTGATCTTCATTTTATCCAGCTAACCATGATTTTGACATTTTGCCTTCTTTCTCCTCTCAAGTCTTGATGGAGATTGGACAGATATTGCCGCACACCCTGTCGATTTCATCGGACTGGGTCTTAGATTTTGGCTAACTGTTTGGTTGGGCTAGGTTTATGTTACTCGGGATGAATCTAATTAGGGCTGGTATCGGGAAGGTTTTGAGGGTATAAGCAGGCTTTTTCTGGCTGTTGGGAATTGGTTTTTCTTTTGGTTAGAGAAAGGATTTATTATTTTTTTAAGGAATCGGACCGCGCCATGATGGCTGCCTACGTACCCCCACAAGTTGGGAGATCAGGTCCTACGTAGTTCATTCCTCAAAGAAAAAGGAGAAACTGATTATTCAAGCGTAGAACCGCTTCACCGAGTCAGAATTGAGGGGCTGTGGGAATACCTCACCATCCATTTCTTGCAATATGAGGGCTCCTCCGGATAGCACTTTCTTAATCACAAATGGTCCTTCCCAGTTCGGGGCAAACATCCCCTTGGCTTCGTCTTGACAAGGCATGACTCTTTTTAGCACCAAATCATTTTCCTTGAACTTCCGAGGTCTTATCCTTTTGTCGTATGATCGAGAGATCCTTTGTTGATATAACTGACCGTGTCAAACAGCAGCCACCCTCCTTTCATCAATTAGGGCCAATTGGTCGTATCGACTTTGCATCCAATCCTCCTCGCTTATCTGGGCATCGATCACTATTCTGAGGGACGCCATCTCAACCTCAACTGGCAGAACAACCTCCATTCCATACACCAAAGCGTAAGGGGTTGCCCCTGTAGAAGTACGCGTTGACGTTCGGTATGCTAGCAGGGTGAGGGGGAGCAAATCCGGCCATCCCCGATGATTAGCAGACATTTTCGCCATGATCTTCTTGATGTTCTTATTTGCAGCCTCCACTGCCCCATTCATCTTGGGACGGTAAATAACAGAATTGAGGTGTTTGATCTTAAACTGGTCGCACAATCCCTTCATGAGGGCGTTGTTCAAATTCTTGGCATTGTCGGATACCAAGACCTCAGGCTGCCCGTATCGACAAATGACATTATTCCTGATGAAACCGACGATGACCTCCTGAGTTACTTTGGGGAAAGAAGTTGCTTCTACCCATTTGGTGAAGTAATCGATCAGGACGAAAATGAATCGGTGTTCGTTGCTTGCTTTGGGCTCTATTGGTCCGATTACATCCATTCCCCACATTGAGAATGGCCACGAGGAGGTCATACAGTGTAGTTCATTGGGAGGCGTATGGATCACATTACCGTGCGCCTGGCATTGGTAACACCGTTTGACATGATCATCGCAGTCAGCTTTCAGTGTTAACCAATAATGCCCTGTTCTCAAGATCTTTTTGGCCAGCATCGGTCCACTCAAGTGTGGCCCACACACTCCACCATGTATTTCGTTCATAATCCTTTGGGCCTGCGTTTCATCTACGCATTCCAACAGTCCCAACCCAGCATCCCTCTTGTAGAGTGAATCCCCACTCAGGTAAAATTTCATTGCCATCTTTTGAATTCTCATCCTCTCAGCTCGGCTTGCCTGGTCGGGAATGGATCTATCCCTCAGATATTCCCTTATGTCGTGATACCAAGGCTGCCCCGGCATAACCACCTCGTCTGATAATACTGCAACATGTTCCTCGTATGCCGGGGTATTCTGTACTGCTATCTCAATCTGTGGAACATCTTTTCTTTTGATTATATAGATTAAGGAAGCCAGGGTTGCCAACGCATCCGCAAAATCATTCCGTCCCCGGGGAATATGGCGGAAAGCGATATCTTCGAACTCTTGCATCAACTGGGTAACACAACGATGGTATGGAAGTAACCGAAGCTCTTTAGTGTTGTAAACCCCGATCGCTTGTCTGATTACCAGTTTTGAATCCCCAAACACCGCTAACCTCTTCACTCCCATATCGCGGGCAAAACGGAGTCCCAATATACACCCCTCGTACTCAGTTGTATTGTTTGAATTACTGAACTGCAATTTCGTAGCCACAGGGTATTGCTCTCCGGTGATAGAGACCAGTACTGCTCCGGCTCCTGCCCCCTCAGCGTTCATGGCACCATCAAAATACAACTTCCAGAACTGTCCCTCGTCATCACATTTCGTGTGTGATACCCAAAATATATCTTCGCCCGGCAGAGGAGTTTCTAACGGCTCCATCCCTCCTGACGGGGTTTTCGCCAACTGATCTGCAATTCCCTGCCCTTTAATGGTTTTCTGAGTTACATATACCATGTCGAACTGTTGTAAGATTAACTGCCATCTTGACAGTCGACAGTTCAGCATGGGCCTCTCAAAAATATATTTCAGGGGATCCATTCTCGATATCAGGTACGTAGTATGCCCATGGAGGTAACGCTGTAATCTCCCTGCAGCCAAGGCCAAAGCACAACAGGTTTTCTCGATGGGAGTGTAATTCTGTTCACATTGGCTAAATCTCTTGCTGAGGTAATAGATGGCCTGCTCTTTACCTGCTTCATTTTTCTGTCCCAGCATACATCCCATCGCGATGGCATTGACCGATATATATATAAACAGAGGGATCCCGTCCTTCGGGGGTACCAGCACTGGTGCCTCTGTCAGCTGCTTTTTGATGGTATGAAAAGCCTTCTGACATTGCTCATTCCATTCTTGGGAAGCACCTTTCCTTAACATTTGAAAATTGGCTCGCATGTAGTTGTCAAGTGGGATATAAAACGGCTGATGAAGTTTATTCTTCCAAGGAATCCTCTTATCTCCTTCTCTGTGTGAGGTGCCGGCATATCCACAATGGCCTTAATCTTTGCTGGATCCAATCAATGCCTCGATCACTAACCAGGAATCCCAAGAGCTTACCCGACTGCACTCCGAAAGCACACTTTGCTGGATTGAGCTTCAAATTATACTTTCTGAGCCGATCGAATAGAATTTTAAGATGGGTTATATGGTCAGATTCTACCCTTGACTTCACGATAATGTCATCCACGTAGACCTCTATCTCCTTATGCATCATGTCATGGAACAGGGCCATCATGGCTCTCTGATAAGTAGCCCCCGCGTTTGTGAGACCGAAAGCCAATCGTCTATAGCAGAAAGTGCCCCCGGGGGTGATGAACGCGGTCTTTTCCCGATCTTCTTCCGCCACCATTATCTGATGATACCCCGCAAAGCAATCAACAAAAGAGTACATCTCGTACTGGGCCGTGATATCCACCAGGTTGTGTATGAAAGGCACCGGGAAGTTATCCTTGAGACTGGCCTTATTTAGATCTCCATAATCTACTCATACCCTCACCTTCCTTCCAGGCTTAGCCATTGGGACTACATTGGACAGCCATTCTAGGTAAGTGGACACCATAATGATTCCCGCCCTGAACTGCTTGATGATCTCTTCCTTCACTTTTAAGCTCCACTCAGGTTTCAATTTCCTTAGTTTCTGCTTGACAGGCCTAAAACCCTCCTTGATGGGCAACCGGTGTACCACAATGTCGGTGGACAATCCGATCATATCCTCATGAGACCAGGAAAAGACATCCTCATATTGGCTTAGCAACTCAGTTATTTCTGCTTTCTGGCTAGGGGTAAGGTCCGTCCCTATCTTGAGTTCTTTTGGCTTGTCAGGGGTTCCGATACCTATAGTGATGGTTTGGCCTAAGTTGGGTTTGGGTTTATCCTCGACCCATCCTTTGATCTCGTCAGGCGCGTCGTCATAATCTGTCTCGTCTTGCTCAATGCCCATTAAATCGAAATCCAGCTCAATGTCAAAATCATAATCATCATTCAAATTTGAAAGACCGTTTGTTAGGCAAGGATTACTCAAATTGGTACACCTGACATGAAACAAAATACTTGTCATATATAAGTTATTTTCCACAATGATCACATTTTCAGATAACATGAAGAAACGACATAATTATGCAAAATACAAAACAACAAAAATAAACTTCTTCATCCTCCCATCCTCTGGGTCTACCATCCTGATGTCGGGTTTTACCCTTGTTAGGATATCACTGGTTTCATGGTCCAATTGTCGACGGTCAGGTCAGATGAAATGCGCTGGATAAAAGGGGGCTTCACATCGGACACTTTCCCGATGATTACGGCTACGTCGCCTGAGTCCCTCTTCCTACCTTCTTCAGGAATAATTAGCCCTGCCCAATCGATGACGGGCACATCTTTTTGAGCTCCCGGTGGCGTGACAACATCCGTCCCCTCTTCATTGCTTGTTAATTGTCCGGGGAAATAGCACCTGGTTTCAAACTTTTGTGCGACCTCCTGTAGGAAAGTTTCCCTCTTGGTCGACTCATCACTTGCGGGAGTTAATTCTTCATCCCCTGACTCAATCACAGGCTCGCTAGTCCCCTGTTCATTGTTGACCTTGGTCACCGGACTGCCAGCTAGTCGAATCGGGGTCGCGTCTTGACGGCGCCTCCGTGCTGTGCGTTCAGGATATCCCAACCCTGCTTTACCTATCTGATGGGGTAGTTGAATGGGCTCGGTGATTCCTTGACTGCTTTTTCCTAACCCCTGTCCAGGCTGGAATTTCATTTTCATCATTTCCTTTGTAACGAAGGTAAGTTCTGGCGAGACCTTAGGTTTCACGGCTGGGGCTCCCAGGCATCTGTAATGGGGAGTGCTGATTTCCAGCGCCTGAAAACTGGCAGGTGCCGCCGACTCGTCCACATTAATCACTGGCAGGCCATTCCTGGGAGGAGAAGGGTCATCACATTCTGCCGAGATCGTTACCAGATTCCCGTCGATGATTAGTTTGATTTGTTGGTGTAGCGTGGAAGGAACTGCCCTGACCATGTGTATCCACGGCCTCCCCAATAACAGGTTATAACTGGCCGCAATGTTTAGGACTTGGAAAGAGATATCAAAAGTACAAGGTCCTATTTCCACCGGCAATTCTATCTCTCCAATTGTATCCCTCCGGGAACCATCGAAGGCTCGCACCACCACATGACTGGCCCGTAGGCGCTTGGGATGATGTTCATCTTCTGCAATGTACTGAGGGGACAGATATTCAACGCCGATCCCCCATCAATCAGCACCCCATTCATGACATAACCTGAGGAGATTACCGCAATATGCAACGGTTTTCGATGCCCCCTTCCTTCCTTGGGGATATCATCATCTGTGAATGATATTACATCACTCTCCAACAGATGGCCCACCAGATGGCCGAAACCTTCCTTGCTAATTTCTTTGGGAACGTATGCCTCCTCCAGGACTTTCGCCAGACTTTTGCAGTGATCATTGGACGATAACACCAAGTCCATGATTGATGTCAGGGTCGATTCCTCGCTTAATATCTGGATCCCCCTTGTTTCCAGATGATCCATCTTTCTTAAGAATTCCAGGGCTTTCTCCTCGGATATTTTTTCATCTTTCTTCATCTTGCTTTCAAGGACTCGTCCAAGAAGATACAAAGGATTCCCCCTTGTTGTCACAGAAGCAGAACTGGCCGCTTCCTCTGACACCCCCCATAATTCCATGGTACCGTCTTTAGACTGCTGACAGGGATTTGCGATCTCGCTGCAAGGATGAGGGGTTTCGGAGCCGCCAACTTGACAGGTCCCTCCGTGGTATTTCTACTTACACCCATCAACCTAATGGGTGCTCCCCGTGCACTCCCGTGATCACTTATCATGTTGATCATTTCCTCAATTTTCTTCACATAGTTCAGCCTTGATGGCCCCTCGGCTTCACTGGCCTCTGCCACATTGACCCCTCCTCCATCATGCCTTGGCAGGGGATTGACCTTAACACTTGGGGAGTCTGGCTGTTCCACTACAATTTCCCCATTATCAATCAAGTTCTGAATTCTATGCTTTAGCGTCCAACAGTCCTGCGTATCATGACCGGGGGAACCTGAGTGGTATGCGCATCGCTTGCTTGGGTCAAACCTTCTTCCCTTCGGGTCACTTGGGGGTGCCAAATCGACTATCTTCTTTTGGGCTATCAATACCGCTAAAATCCGCTCAAAAGGATCCCCGAGTGGGGTGAATACTCGACTTTGCGAGGTCTCGAATCTCCTTCACCCTTCCGCCCTCTGATCAGTGAAGTTAGGCTGTCGGGATGGCCCCACTCTCTGCACATGTACTGGGAGATTGTTTTCTGCCTTTCTAGATGACCCCTGTAGGATGAGGGAAACATTCTCCTCCTTTTTATTTTGCACCCTACGGGAAGTGCTGCCATAATTTCCGCTCTGTATTTGTTCTGCAGCTGTTTCCAAAGCCGTGAAATCCCAGATTTTGCCAGATTTTAAACCCATATCCACCATTTCTTCGTGTTTAATCATCTAGGCAAAATGCCTACCAATCCCTGATATAACCCGCTCATAATAAGGTGCCTCTTGAATATCCACGAAGGTCATCACCATCTCCGACTCGCTCATTGGGGGATTTACCTGTGCGGCCATACCCCTCCATCGTTGTGCATAATCCCTGAAGGATTCCCTGGGTTGCTTCTTAACTTTTGTCATTTGGTATCTATCAGGGGCCATTTGTGCCTGGAAGCTATACTGTGTTAAGAAGGTGTGGGCCAACTCCTCCCAATTATGGATTCGGGCATTGTCAAGACGGGCATACCAAATTCTTGCCTCTCCCGTCAGGCTCTTTTGAAATAATTGCATTCTTAGACCTTCGTCTTCGGCATAAGATCCCAGTTCTCCAATGTACATTTTCAGATGTGTATAAGGATCCCCCTTTCCATTGTATTTCTCAAATTCGGGGATTTTAAATTTCTCCGGATATCTGGTTCCGGGGAAGACACAAAGATCTAAGTAATTAGCTCTGCCTAGGGATCCTATGCCCTTCAGAGATTGGATAGTTTCCTCCATTTGTTTCATCTTCTTTCGCAGGTCATCAGTGTCTCCTTCCTCTGGGATAGTAATCACTGTCCTGTTAGGTATGGGAATGACCTTTGGGACGACGGGTTCGCCCTTAGGTTGGGGTGGATCCTCTTTAGGTGGATCATGTCTAGGTATCAATTGCTCCTTCAGCATTATGGCCATCTCTAACATCTGTTTCTTAAAGTCATCAAATTCCTCACGAGATATGGCACCAGGATTAGTATGTGGGAGATCAGCCATTTCAGATGTAGAGTTTTGAGCCCTTTTAGATTGCGAACGTGTTTGAGGAGCAATCTACAGAAACAACGGTTTGAAGTTTAGTCCTGGGCAATGAGAGGATATGGATGCATGCTAAAGCTGTAACTTTCGTGTTTTGGGTTTTTTAATCTTTCCCTGTAAAACAGAAAGTTAGTAGTCCCTTAATGCAATAACAAATGCTAAACATGACTTTATTATGCTTCCCCAGCTGTTCCTTGCAAAACATAGAGGTTAGTAATTTCTCTTGACAGACAGGGAGGCATATATGAATGGGATCATGACATTTATACGCGTAAACGTAAAAGGGCATGAAGAGACTTTTCCTGGGTTGGGTTAATCTGAGGCTGACCTATCCTAGGGTTACTTTCACGGGCTTTTCGGCATGAAGGTCCCCAAATCTTCGCAATCTACTCGTCTGAGTCCTTTCGATTGGAGCGGATTTGGGTGGTGCATTTCCTGAGCCATCTCCGGGGAGCAGCCCCTTCGAATCCAGTAATAAGCAACCGACAGGTTCGCCTCAGGAGGAGGTACTCTCTCAACATACATTCACATTCATCGTCCTCACCGTATGCAAATGATTTCTTTAAAGTAAAGCCATTCCATTCAAATATTCATTTATTGGATAAAACACACATTCACACAACAAAAGTACAAAAGATCGAAATATCGCATGCACATACATATTCATGAATTCGTAAAGGATAGGATAGCATCAAGATTTGAACGCGGCTTAAGCCCTCTAATGTCCCCAGCGGAGTCGCCAGCTGTCGACGCCGGTTCTCGTCTTTTCCAATTTTTAGCCTTTTGATTAAATGATTTTTTGGAAAAGGTCAGCATTAATGTCGACGGGGTTTTGAAAGATCGTTTTTTATGATGAGCCAATTAACCAGAGTCGCCAGTTGGTATATTTGAAATGGATGTACCAACTCATCCGAATTTTTGTTTTTTATAAATCGCTGGCTCATATGTGACTCCGAATTAATTGGTCTGCAAACCGAGATTCATAGAGTTCGGGGGCTTGCTTAAGCGAGGGGAAGGTGTTAGGCACCCCCCGACTTCCGTGAAACACGGTTACCGCAATCTTGATACTTTCCTATCCTTTAATTCATGAAATGTGTATATGTGCGTGTGTGTGTGTGTGCCTATGTGAATATTGTGGTGAGTTTGTATGAAAGAATCATTTGGGGTTTTCTATGGAAAGTCGTGTTTTGGGAGTGCTTTAGAATGTCCTTCGGCTTATACGAGAAAGCTTTATGAGAAAGGTTTGATTTTAATTGTCAAAACTATGAGATTTTCCTTAGGTGTCGTTTTGGCAAAAACAAGAGTTTTCTAAACCTTCGTCAAAATAGGAATCGAGATCTATACGTTGCTTTCATAGATGACGGGCAACTTCTAGGATCTCTTTAACCCTATGCACAAAGGTTTAATAAAACATTTAGTTTATTCATAAAAACCATTTTTTGGTGATGTTCGAAAACGATTTTTTAACCTTCTCGTTTGAATAGGAATCGACATTCATTAGCACTTCCAATTTTAAGCCTCGTGAAGCTAATAACCTAGTTTGATTTATTTTAATGAAAAACCTTCATCGTTTAATCTTTGAAATCATTTTTCGTGCCACAAATTTCAATCAAGCATAACCATGCGTCGGGGCTATTCATGGGCATGTAAACCATCTAAATAACCCTGAACGCCTACAATCACAAGTTTCACTATTTCGGGGCCTTAAACCCGGCCTCCAACTTGGTATCGTTTTAAGGCCCGACGATTACATATTTACAATGACGAATGCATCTACCCGATTACATACATCAAAAAATGTCCATCATCGGATTTGGACCACGGGGTCGCGTTTCTAGGCTCACATCCGAACTTGTTGCACAACCGCAAAATGGATACAACGTAAATAAACAACCGTGGGATGCCTAATGCTCTAGGATATCTTACAATAACAATTGAAATACACTACGAATGACCCATTACCGTAATAGCTAAAATTTGCACGAAACAGACATCATCGGGCTATTAGGGGGAATTTCATTTGATGAAACCCTCACTAATAGTCCATAATCCATGGTTTCACAATAACATGTAAGAAAGCTACATTTAAGATAATTCGGATGACAAAAAGCTTGGCAAAAATGGTATAACAAAATGCTAAAACAAAGGATTTTTCACCTTGCAAATGATCCCCACAATATGTATGAATTTGTGTATTGAGTAGAGTAGAAAATATGAGGTGTAATCTCACAAAATGGGTGCAATTTCTCACTCTTTTCTCTCTTAATTTTTGCTGTTTTCTTGCTATTTTTCTCCTTCTCCCGAACTGCTGCTGCGGCTGGATTCTCCTCTCTTCTATTTCTGTATGCAAAATGGCCTGATAAGGCACTGCCAAGGGCAGCCGCAGATCAATCTGCGGCTGGCCGCAGATTGATCTGCAGCTGGCCCTTGGTTCTCCCCCCAGCCGTGCTCGAGTCCCGTGTCGTCTCGAGTTCCGTCCTTGGCCGCGGATTGATCTGCGACTGACTGTGCTGATTTTCTCGTTTTCCGTACCTCGTCTCGATTTTTGTGCTGTACCGTTGGTTTTCGCTGAAGGGCTTGCATTCTGCAGTCCAGAAACCGCCGGGAAACGTGCAATGTCATCCGGGTAAGCGCAGTGATCAGTAACCGACTCCCGACACTCGCTTGTTGTCGTGTCAACTTCGATCTCGTCCCGTAGTGGTGGCTTTGAGTGTTCGTCTTTATGTCCACCTTTTATTCTCGTGTGCCGGGTCAATTGACGATTTTGCCCTCCTGTCAGGGTTAGTAAAGGAAGTGCAAAATTTGGGTGTCTACAAAATTATTTTTTTTGTATTGCATGTTTAAAGGTTGTGTTGTGTGACAACCTGGATTATGTGAATGCATGAAATTTTACATGTTATAGTTTTTTTAAGTGAATAATTGATTTCGCGTAGCGTCGCTAAATAACTATTCACGGGGCACGTTTCCTGAGTCATTATTCACGACACTATTCATGCCATGATATTTTGTGTCTTTTTCGATTTTAATAAATTTTATTAATACATGTGAGGGAGGTGATAATTTTTCCAAGCTTTGGAATATTTATTTGCGCTCGTTAGTGATTTAATTTATATCCAAATTATCTTATATGGGTGTTCCGAATAAATGGACAAACCCCGTATTAATTATTTTTACGCATCCTAATATTTTATGAGAGTACCCATTTTAATTATGGATAGAGTTATTGAGCAAATTTGGTACAAATGAGGGAGTATTCGAGCATGGAAGAGACTAAATGAGTGTATTAGTTTGTGTATTGCTGATATGGGGAACCATCTAACTCGTTGGACCAATCAAATGAGAGAATGGAGGGAGTGTCGGCTGATGGTGGCATTGTGCCAAGCACAATGCATGGATAATCCCTAATGCCAAACATTCCTTCTCGGGCCGTGCAACCATTTCCCCCATCTCTCGAAGTCACCCACCAAGTCCCTCACCCCCTCCTCCTTGCACATCTGATCCTATCCACCATCCTTCCCTTGTTGCTGCAAGTAGAGAGAAGAGCATAGAGAGAGAGAGAGAGAGCTCGAGAGGAAGGAGCAACGGGTGAAGGAAGAAGAAGAAATAAGAGAGCTCGAGAGGAAGGAGCAGCGGGTGAAGGAAAAAGAAGAAAGAAGAGAGCTCGAGAGGAAGGAGCAGCGGGTGAAGGAAAAAGGAGAGAAGGAGAGGCTCGGGTGCAGCAAGGAAGGAAGAAAAAGAGTCTCAAGCCAAGCCTAGCAAGTTCTCTAGCATCTTGGAGGGATTACAAGAGGTAAACCATCAACCTAAACCCATCCCAACTGATTTGGTTAAGAGTTTCTAAGTTTTTATAGTTTTTGGAGCTTTTAAGCTTTTATTGATGGGTTTAAGTTATTGCTGTGATTCTTGGTGTTGTTGTTTATTTTGGATGTTTGTAAATATTGTTAAGAGACTATGTAAGCCATTAACAACATCAAAGTGGAACAAAATGAAAGAAATCCTTACCTTGGCTGAATGGAGCAAGAACAATGAACTATTAAGCAAGAACATGGACTGTTGGACGAATTTAGATGACCATTGTAGATATTTTCCATGTTTAATAATTTTGATTAATGCTATATGAATCTATACGAGTCTTATAATGCATGTTGTAAGCTTTCCATAGCCTCTGAAATGGCCTAATTCCGAGTTGTAACGAAGAAGTTATGAAGGTTTGAAGTTTGTGTACCAAAACAGAGCTTGTTGGCGAGCTCGGCAGAGAGGAGCCCCTCGGGGGCGAGCTCAGCCCTTCTGGGGCGAGCTCATTTGGCCTAGGGTGAGCTCATTTGGCCTAGGGCAAGCTCATTTGGCCCAGGGGCGAGCTCAGACCTTTGGGGGCGAGCTCATTTGGCCTAGGGACGAGCTCAGCCCTTCGGGGGCGAGCTCATTTGGTCTAGGGGCGAGCTCGTCAAAGGGGAGCTCGCTGGGGCGAGCTCGTTGTGCTCCACTTTTGCGATGCCGACCTCCTTTAGTAAAACGGACCTAACTTTATCATATAAACTCCAAATTGGATGATTCAAGATGATCCGGAAAGGTTAGAAATAGACCTATAACTTGCATTAATTAGAATTAAAATTTACTACTTGGAGCAATTTTGAAATTGACTGTTTTTAGGGCTATTGTGCAAACAGAAGGTGTCGGTCATGCGCATGTGCAACGTGTAATGCTTCTGACAATAAAAGACATTGTTCTAAGTCCTGAAACAAGAATTTTATGAATTATAATGATACTTAGCATTAACCAATGAGTATTAGATAAATCGAATAGGCGTGCTAGACGTACGCAATTGCGTGTCGCTTTGGCATTCGAATAGGCGAGGTTGGCATGCGGACGCGCAAGCATCGTAACGCTGTAACTAGTGTGTATAATCTTTAATATTTTGTTTCTTATAAGAATGAAATATTATAGAGTAGTATAAATGAGACGCCACCAAATCTCTACACTCCCCTGTAGCAGATCTGGTGCTCACGTGGAACTATACAACTATAAATATTCAATAAAATATGGCTTCTATCTATCCAAGGTTCACAGTATCCCATAACAGATAATAATTCTCGTCAGAACGTTATCCGTGTTTGGATACCCTCACTTGGATGTACAGATTCATATCTTGTGGATATCTCTTTCATATCGATATTCCCTATCTATCTGACATTCACAGTATTAATGATAAGATTGTCCATATAGGACTCTCAACATCATTTAGATACCCTCATTCAGATGTATAGTTCGTATAGACACTGTATTTAACTTAGTACAACTATTCTAAAGAATTTAAAGATCAGAGTATAACGCCTTCTGTAATATAAAGGATCATAATATATTACATATCATTTGGTTCGGTTACATCATTCGTTATACTAAGTTATTACAATAACAAGTCTGTAAAAAGGCTTAAAATATTCAACAACAGAAATAAAATTTAATAATCATGGCTTTTCCCCTTTTTGGTCCTAGACGTGCAAGGGATATCATTTAAAGCTGCAAAAGAAGATATGCGCAAGAATGAGCTACAAATGCTCAGCAAGTTCATTTGAATATGTAAACACCATGTGTTTGATTTGAAAGATGTCAATGATGTATACTAAGGGTTCTGTATATGAACCATATATTTCATTTAGTTCTATCAGTCTTTAATGACTTAGAACCATTTGAGTTTTGGATATCTAGTAGGTGATCAGCCTCACCAATATCCTAGGAGTATGCATATCATCCTACCAATTTATGTTGATATATTATCAACTGTTCGTCACCTTATATTAAGGGAATTTCGTCACCTTATTTTAAGGGAAATTTTACGGTTCACCTTACATCAAGGTGTTCCATTTCTCAGTGTAAGATGTCGTACCAAACAATTTGGCTTGACACAACAATTTAAGCTCGAACAAGCAATATATGAATAATAATTCATTTCTTAAGTTATGCTGAACAAGAAGCAATAACTTCACAATAATTGATAGCAAGATGTATAATACTTGCTTAAATATAACAAAGTTGGGAGACTTGCCTTAGCGTAGCTCACTATAATTTAGTACAATCGGTCAACGCATGTAGTCTACGTATACCAATAATAAGCGTTAGCACGTATATAAACATGTATCACGCTAATCTAAACAAGTTTCATTAAGGTTTGACGTTGATTCGGTATCTCGGTCGCATCCTTAATGACTAAACACATAGATTGTTTGATAAAACTTTATTTGGAAGTCTAATTATTAGTCTAAATAATTTAATTATTATTTCTAACATTTTTAGAAGCTTGGTATTATTTTTAAATAATTTTCAGAAGCTTGGAAGTATTTTTAAATAATTTTACAAGCTTAGGAATATTTTTAAATGATTTAATTATCATTTAGAATAATTTTAAAACATTTAATATGTTATTTAAATAATTTATTTATCATTTAGAATATTTTTGGATATTTAAAATATTATTTAAATGATTTATTTATCATTTATAATATTTTTAGAAAGATAGAATATTATTTAAATGATTTATTTTATCATTAATAATATTTTTCGACTTTATTTTATCATTAAAATAATTTATTTATTACTTATAATAATTTTCAAAACTTAATTTATTATTTAAATGATTTAATTATCTTTTAAAGTAATTTTTTAAATACTTAATATATTATTTAAATGATTTATTTATCATTAATAATATTTAAATATTTAATATTTTATTTAATTATTATATATAATAATTTTACTTACCTTAATATCATTTTTAAATAATTAATATAATTATTTAATAATTTAATATCATTTTTAAATAATTAAAACAATTATTAAATGATTTATCATAATTATTATTTATTATTTAATTAAATTAAATAATAATTCAGAATATATAAAAATATTAAAAATAAATTTTTATAATTTAAAAATGAATTTTCGTATTTATTTATTAATTATTAATAATTATTTAATATTTATTTATTATTTTATAATTTATTAAATTAATTTATTTTATTTTTATTAAATATCCGTCGCTAAATGGCTTTAGCGACGGTCTGCATGCATTTAAAGGTTTCTGGGTTTGGGGATGAATTTCGTCGCTAAAGGTGTTCTTCATGAAGAACACTTGGTCAACGCGTTCCAGCCTACTTTGATCTCAAATTTCTCTTTGATGTTTTAATGGTTGTGTTTGATTCTTGTTGCTGGTTATAGCCTATATGGTAGAGAGTAACGACATGTGTTGTTTGAGATCAAACAACATCATTTGATGCCATTTAAATTTGGTCAAACTAGCAGGGACCAACTGTTCTTGAGAATTTCTGGGTAACCCAGAAATTCATGAGTCAGGTTCGGTCAAGGCACTTTGACCACGATTTCTGGCTAGATTAATTATTGTTCATGTGTTTTAATGTTATGAGGTTGTTATCTATGTAGCATACAACAAGTCTAAGCAAATAAATTACCCAAAATATCTCGTTTAGGCCAAATCTGGGCAGCATGAACTTCTGACAAAGCTTGTCAGAGTTCTTCAAAGATTTTTGGGTTGCCCAGAAATTTGCAAATCCGAACGGTCAAAGGACTTTTGACCGATCATAACTTCAGTTCTAGACATTCTTTTACTACAATTCAAGTTGGATATTATAGACCACATATCAGGCTACACATAAAAACATTAAAACAGATCTAACACATAAATTAAGCCGATCAAACCGCCTGACAAAGTAGCTTGTCAGACTGTTCTTGACTGCCAAGAACAGTTTGAGTTTTTGGCTTAATTTTCATATCTAGATGATATGTAAACATGTTTTAACCGCCCAGATCACTTAATAACACATTAACAAGTATTCCTAAACATCTAAAACACAAAAATTTTCCAGGCTTGAAGATCTAGCAACAAATTAGGGTTTATGCACCTTTTTCTTCAAATTTTTGATTTCTTCTTTCTGATTCTGAACTTGTGGTTGCTAGGGCTTGTTTAGGCTGGTAATATAAGTGTATAAACTTTTAAATTTCGTAGGTTAAATTATCAGAACCACTTTCTATTTATAGCAACTTAGATTAGGGTTTCCTAGACTTTAATTTCCATTTTTGCCCTAAAAATATCTAACCTAGTTACTTGTGCTGCTTAGAATCAGATATTATTCACCTACTTAAGCTAGATATTTATAAATATCTGATTTTGTGTTCCTATCTTCACTTGATTGGTTTAAAATTTGATTTTTGATTTATTTACTTACTAATTAAATCTAGATTTTTGTTAATCATGATGAGGATGTTAATTTAAGTTTAGTAATACCTTAATTAATGTTATATATCATAATTAAGGTTTTACATTTCATAAATTAGGGTTATTGAACTAAATTAGGGGTTTAGGGTTCTGAATTAGGGTTTAGGGTTTTCAATCCTATAATTAGGGTTTTAATCTTTCGTTTAGGGTTTAATTTAACCTCAGTAATTCATAATTAATATCATGATTCATTATTTAGAATCTAAGTATATCAATTAAAATTCTTATACAATAATTAGGGTTTCGATTAAACAATTCGGATAAATTTTATCAATTAGGGTTTTGAAATTTAGGGTTTCTATTTCCGTTTAACATTCTAACCCTAATTAACTTATTTCTAGAATTTTGTCAATTAATATAATATCATATTAATGCCGAAGCACGACAAAGCACTTCGTCAATTCCAAGCACGACACAGCAGCTTACAAAAATAATTTGCCTAAACGCTTCTCGGTGGATTAACGCCAGAAGCACGACAAATCATTTTGTCCGATTAAGCACGACACAGCTGCTTGGCGAAAATTTTTTATTTGACCCAATTGTTTAATAATATACATAACCATATAATACAAAGTCATATCATGAAATTTCATTTATTAAACACATAGTTTATATTTATAAATCTTATTAGGGTTCGGAGTATTGCATTCACCCCCACTAATAAGAATTTCGTCCTCGAAATTTACAGTGCAGTCTATGAAAATAAATGTGGGTAGTTATCTCGCATTTTACTCTCGAGCTCCCACGTAGCTTCCTCGATATTCTGATTTCTCCAGATAACCTTAACCGAAGGTATCTTTTTATTTCGCAAATTTTGTTCTTTCCTATCCACAATTTTAATAGGAACTTCCTCATACGATAAATCCTTCTCGATTTGAATGGGCTTATAATCGATAACGTGTTTATAATCAGGTTTGTACGGTCGTAATACGGACACATGAAACACGTTATGAATATGTTCTAGTTCAGGAGGTAGGGCTACCTCATAGGCTACCTCACCTATCCTCCTCAATATTTGAAATGGCTCAATAAATCTCGGACTCAATTTGCCTTTCTTACCGAAACGTATTTTTCCCTTCCACGGAGATACTTTTAAGAACACGTGACTACCGACTTCGAAATCTTGTAACTTTCTGTGTTGATCAGCATATTTCTTCTGTCGATCTTGTGACGCTTGTAATCTTCCCCGTATAATTTGAACTACCTCCGTGGTTTGTTGCACTATTTCGGGTCCTAGCATTTGCCGTTCCCCAACCTCGTCCCAACATAAAGGCGTCCTACATTTTCTTCCATATAGGGCTTCAAATGGTGGCATTCCTATGCTGGCATGGTAGCTATTGTTGTATGCAAATTCTACCAAAGGTAATTGATCTTCCCAACTGGCATTATGACCTTTCGGTGTATTTGGAAGACCTACTACGAAGTCCATGGTAATATGCTCCCATTTCCACTCAGGAATTTCTAAGGGTTGTAATAATCCACTTAGTTTCTGATGTTCAGCTTTAACCCTTTGACACGTTAAACATTTACTTACCCACTCCGCTATCGCTCTTTTCATGTTAGACTATCAAAAATGTGGAATTAAATCCTTGTACATTTTTATACTACCTGGATGTACGACGAACTTAAAACTATGGACTTCATTCAATATTTCATCTTTTTAATTCTTGTATTGAGGGTACCTGAATTCTATCCACGTACCTCAGAATCTCTTCCTTTTCTATTCTGAATTTGTTATTCTTTTTATAAGTTATTTCAGTCTTATACTTCTGACACTCTTCATCTACCTCTTGTAGTTCTTTGACTCTATCTAATAAAGTCGAACTATTCTCTATGACGAATAACTTATGTGTAGAGTTAACTGGAATTATTATTTCGATCTCAAGTTTATTAAACTCTTTTATCAGTACCTCGTTATTAGTTATCACATTTAACTTCTCTTGGTTCTTCCGACTTAACGTGTCGGCTACGACGTTGGCTTTCCCTATTAGATCTCACAGTCAAAATCCTCTATCAACTCTAGCCATCTCTTCTGTCTCATGTTTAACTCCTTCTGAGTGAAAATATATACGTTAGACTCTTGTGATCTGTGTATATCTCATATTTCTCCCCGTACAATTAATGGCTCCAAATTTTCAAGGCAATTACTACAGCGACTGACTCAAGATCATGCGTAAGATACCTCTTCTCATAATCTTTGAGTTGTCGTGACGCATACACACTCACCTTCCCATGTTGCATCAACACACATCATGTGTGATGCATCACTATAAATAACGAGACCTCCTGTATCATCTGGTAAAAATAACACTGGTGCCATACTTAACCGCTTCTTCAACTCTTGGAAGCTTTCTTCACATTTGTCTATCAGACGTACTTTACCGTCTTTCGAGTCAAATTGGTTAGCGGGGTCACTATCTTTGAAAAATCTTGTATAAAACGCCGATAATACCCTGCTAAACCGAGAAAACTTCTTACTTCTGTTGAAGTTGTTGGTTGTTCCCAATTCATCACCGCTTCTATCTTGGATGGATCTACCGCTATTCCATTCTTGTCAATTACATGACCTAAGAACTGGACTCGTTCCAACCAGAATTCACACTTGGAAAACTTTGCATAAAGTTGTTCCTTGCGTAATATCTCCAATATGCTTCTTAAGTGTTCAGCATGCTCCTCTTTTGTTCTCGAGTATACTAAAATATCATCGATGAACACTACGACAAATTTGTCCAAGCATGGTTTAAAGACTATGTTCATTAAGTCCATGAATGCTGCCGGCGCATTTGTTAATCCAAAAGACATCACAAGAAACTCATAATGTCCATAACGTGTCCTAAACGCTGTCTTCGGCACATCTTCTTTTCTTACCTTTAAGTGATGATAACCTGATCGTAGGTCAATCTTCAAAAAGTATTCGGCCCCTTTCAACTGATCAAACAAATCATCAATTCGTGGTAAAAGATATTTTTTCTTTATTATTAACTTCTTTAATTCTCTATAATCAATACACAACCTTAATGTTCCATCCTTCTTCTTTACAAACAACAACGGTGCTCCCCAAGGTGAAACACTGGGTTGTATGTACTTTTTGTCTAAGAGTTCTTGTAACTGCACAAGTAACTCCTTCAACTCTACAGGCGCCATTCTGTACGGTGCCTTGGAAACTGGTGCCGTACCCGGCGCTAGATCAATAACAAATTCGATCTCCCTGTCCGGAGGTAAACCGGGTAAGTCATCTGGAAATACATCCGGAAATTCTCTAACTACAGGTATTTGTTCTAGCTTTACTCCTTCTTTTCGAGTATCTACTATATATGCCAAATAGCCTGTACAACCCTTCCTAAGCAATCTCTCTGCCTGCATTACTGTCAGATAGTGAGATCGTTTAGGTGAACAACCACCTTTGAACACTACCTTTGACTTCGACACAGTCAATAGGTTTACACGCTTCCGATGGCAGTCAATCATTGTATTATGATTAACCCACCAATCCATGCCTAAGATTATATCGAATTCCCCTAGCTGTATAGGAGTGAGGTTCACAAGAAACTTATGTCCCTTAATTTCTATGTTATAATTTCTATATATGGTTTTACCGGGAATTATCTCTTTATTTGCAATTTTTACGTTTACAAGGTATATCTAAATTTATTAACTGTTGGGTTTACTTCTCTATTTTCTGCCTCTACTAATGTCTATGGTCTTCTTTCAAGCGGCGTTAAGTTATATAAGTAAGAAAACTAGTATAATTACAAGTATGTAATGCACATAATGTTCAAACATAATTTGTATATTCATACAGAAGGTTTACATATTCGGCTAGTAGTTTATATAAGTACTACTAGCATTCCCAAACTAGTTTCGCAAAATTTGGGTAAAGTAGTTTAGATATTACTATTTACATACACACTTTGGTGACCAGATTTATCTAAAGCTTAATCTTACGATATTCATCACACAACATACTGGATACCACCCACCTGTTGATGTCGTATCCAGTCTTTCCATTCTCTATGGGATAATCCGCTACTCGCTTATCCAGATCCACAAGTGTTTCACGAAATTCTTTATTAGTCATATCAAGCCTTGCTTGGATTTGATATCTTTCTCTTTCCTTTCTTGACAACAGTGTCTGAAGTCGGATATTCAATCGTCCTTCATTCTCCAACCTTTCTTCCACATATGTTACCCTATTGTTCAAGGTATGTATTTCTATCTGGGCTTGTTCTAGTAGGTTTTCCTCCTCTGGGTTTCCTTCTTCTAATTCTTCTACAGATTGATTTTGAACTTCTGATATATCCCTCCATATTATTGGTTCTTCCTCATCTTCTCCTTCGTCTATAATCTGAACCTCTGTAGCGTCCTCATTAGGTTCTGTCGCTTCGGCGTCATGGAATTCCAAGTTATTTTGAACTTCTTGTCCTTCAGGATCACTGCCCTGCTCAAGCTCTATCACCTGTGAACCTATCTCCCTTGAACTATCTTCCCAATCTGGGTCTGCCATCCTACAAAAGAATTTTACTTGTTTAGCATTATGATGAAGCAAGTTTACACAAAATATAAGGCTTTTAAGGTTATCTTATGTGTATTAAGTATTTTACGGACTCAAAGATTATATCCTAAGGTATTTCCCAACTACCTTAGAGCTATAATCTACAGCTCTGATACCATCTTGAGACGCCCCCAAATCTCTACACTCCCCTGTAGCAGATCTGGTGCTCACGTGGAACTATACAACTATAAATATTCAATAAAATATGGCTTCTATCTATCCAAGGTTCACAGTATCCCATAACAGATAATAATTCTCGTCAGAACGTTATCCGTGTTTGGATACCCTCACTTGGATGTACAGATTCATATTTTGTGGATATCTCTTTCATATCGATATTCCCTATCTATCTGACATTCACAGTATTAATGATAAGATTGTCCATATAGGACTCTCAACATCATTTAGATACCCTCATTCAGATGTATAGTTCGTATAGACACTGTATTTAACTTAGTACAACTATTCTAAAGAATTTAAAGATCAGAGTATAACGCCTTCTTTAATATAAAGGATCATAATATATTACATATCATTTGGTTCGGTTACATCATTCGTTATACTAAGTTATTACAATAACAAGTCTGTAAAAAGGCTTAAAATATTCAACAACAGAAATAAAATTTAATAATCATGGCTTTTCCCCTTTTTGGTCCTAGACGTGCAAGGGATATCATTTAAAGCTGCAAAAGAAGATATGCGCAAGAATGAGCTACAAATGCTCAGCAAGTTCATTTGAATATGTAAACACCATGTGTTTGATTTGAAAGATGTCAATGATGTATACTGAGGGTTCTGTACATGAACCATATATTTCATTTAGTTCTATCAGTCTTTAATGACTTAGAACCATTTGAGTTTTGGATATCTGGTAAGTGATCAGCCTCACCAATATCCTAGGAGTATGCATATCATCCTACCAATTTATGTTGATATATTATCAACTGTTCGTCACCTTATATTAAGGGAATTTCGTCACCTTATTTTAAGGGAAATTTTACGGTTCACCTTACATCAAGGTGTTCCATTTCTCAGTGTAAGATGTCGTACCAAACAATTTGGCTTGACACAACAATTTAAGCTCGAACAAGCAATATATGAATAATAATTCATTTCTTAAGTTATGCTGAACAAGAAGCAATAACTTCACAATAATTGATAGCAAGATGTATAATACTTGCTTAAATATAACAAAGTTGGGAGACTTGCCTTAGCGTAGCTCACTATAATTTAGTACAATCGGTCAACGCATGTAGTCTACGTATACCAATAATAAGCGTTAGCACGTATATAAACATGTATCACGCTAATCTAAACAAGTTTCATTAAGGTTTGACGTTGATTCGGTATCTCGGTCGCATCCTTAATGACTAAACACATAGATTGTTTGATAAAACTTCATTTGGAAGTCTAATTATTAGTTTAAATAATTTAATTATTATTTCTAACATTTTTAGAAGCTTGGTATTATTTTTAAATAATTTTCAGAAGCTTGGAAGTATTTTTAAATAATTTTACATGCTTAGGAATATTTTTAAATGATTTAATTATCATTTAGAATAATTTTAAAACATTTAATATGTTATTTAAATAATTTATTTATCATTTAGAATATTTTTGGATATTTAAAATATTATTTAAATGATTTATTTATCATTTATAATATTTTTAGAAAGATAGAATATTATTTAAATGATTTATTTTATCATTAATAATATTTTTAGACTTTATTTTATCATTAAAATAATTTATTTATTACTTATAATAATTTTCAAAACTTAATTTAATATTTAAATGATTTAATTATCATTTAAAAGTAATTTTTTAAATACTTAATATATTATTTAAATGATTTATTTATCATTAATAATATTTAAATATTGAATATTTTATTTAATTATTATATATAATAATTTTACTTACCTTAATATCATTTTTAAATAATTAATATAATTATTTAATAATTTAATATCATTTTTAAATAATTAAAACAATTATTAAATGATTTATCATAATTATTATTTATTATTTAATTAAATTAAATAATAATTCAGAATATATAAAAATATTAAAAATAAATTTTTATAATTTAAAAATGAATTTTCGTATTTATTTATTAATTATTAATAATTATTTATTATTTATTTATTATTTTATAATTTATTTAATTAATTTATTTTATTTTTATTAAATATCCGTCGCTAAAGGGCTTTAGCGACGGTCTGCATGCATTTAAAGGTTTCTGGGTTTGGGGATGAATTTCGTCGCTAAAGGTGTTCTTCATGAAGAACACTTGGTCAACGCGTTCCAGCCTACTTTGATCTCAAATTTCTCTTTGATGTTTTAATGGTTGTGTTTGATTCTTGTTGCTGGTTATAGCCTATATGGTAGAGAGTAACGACATGTGTTGTTTGAGATCAAAGAACATCATTTGATGACATTTAAATTTGTTCAAACTAGAAGGGACCAACTGTTCTTGAGAATTTCTGGGTAACCCAGAAATTCATGAGTCAGGTTCGGTCAAGGCACTTTGACCATGATTTCTGGCTAGATTAATTATTGTTCATGTGTTTTAATGTTATGAGGTTGTTATCTATGTAGCATACAACAAGTCTAAGCAAATAAATTACCCAAAATATCTCGTTTAGGCCAAATCTGGGCAGCATGAACTTCTGACAAAGCTTGTCAGAGTTCTTCAAAGATTTCTGGGTTGCCCAGAAATTTGCAAATCCGAACGGTCAAAGGACTTTTGACCGATCATAACTTCAGTTCTAGACATTCTTTTACTACAATTCAAGTTGGATATTATAGACCACATATCAGGCTACACATAAAAACATTAAAACAGATCTAACACATAAATTAAGCCGATCAAACCGCCTGACAAAGTAGCTTGTCAGACTGTTCTTGACTGCCAAGAACAGTTTGAGTTTTTGGCTTGATTTTCATATCTAGATGATATGTAAACATGTTTTAACCGCCCAGATCACTTAATAACACATTAACAAGTATTCCTAAACATCTAAAACACAAAAATTTTCCAGGCTTGAAGATCTAGCAACAAATTAGGGTTTATGCACCTTTTTCTTCAAATTTTTGATTTCTTCTTTCTGATTCTGAACTTGTGGTTGCTAGGGCTTGTTTAGGTTGGTAATATAAGTGTATAAACTTTGAAATTTCGTAGGTTAAATTATCAGAACCACTTTCTATTTATAGCAACTTAGATTAGGGTTTCCTAGACTTTAATTTCCATTTTTGCCCTAAAAATATCTAACCTAGTTACTTGTGCTGCTTAGAATCAGATATTATTCACCTACTTAAGCTAGATATTTATAAATATCTGATTTTGTGTTCCTATCTTCACTTGATTGGTTTAAAATTTGATTTTTGATTTATTTACTTACTAATTAAATCTAGATTTTTGTTAATCATGATTAGGATGTTAATTTAACTTTAGTAATACCTTAATTAATGTTATATATCATAAGTAAGGTTTTACATTTCATAAATTAGGGTTATTGAACCAAATTAGGGGTTTAGGGTTCTGAATTAGGGTTTAGGGTTTTCAATCCTATAATTAGGGTTTTAATCTTTCGTTTAGGGTTTACTTTAACCTCAGTAATTCATAATTAATATCATGATTCATTATTTAGAATCTAAGTATATCAATTAAAATTCTTATACAATAATTAGGGTTTCGATTAAACAATTCGGATAAATTTTATCAATTAGGGTTTTGAAATTTAGGGTTTCTATTTCCGTTTAACATTCTAACCCTAATTAACTTATTTCTAGAATTTTGTCAATTAATATAATATCATATTAATGTCGAAGCACGACAAAGCACTTCGTCAATTCCAAGCACGACACAGCAGCTTACAAAAATAATTTGCCAAAATGCTTCTCGGTGGATTAACGCCGGAAGCACGACAAATCATTTTGTCCGATTAAGCACGACACAACTGCTTGGCGAAAATTTTTTATTTGACCCAATTGTTTAATAATATACATAACCATATAATACAAAGTCATATCATGAAATTTCATTTATTAAACACATAGTTTATATTTATAAATCTTATTAGGGTTCGGAGTATTACAATAAACCATTATTTGGTATCCAGTATGTGACTAATTTTTATGTGAATATGTACTTAATTGTGTAGGACATTAAGTAGCGTGTGTTATAATATTGTAGTAGGTGCACCAGGCAAGTTTCCTAACGCTTGTCTAACCCTTGTGTTGCGCAAGTTTTCCCTAATCTTACTCGAATTATACTTGAGCAGGTTTAATTTTATACAAATGTTGTATATTGTTGCAAGTTTCATGAATCAAAACGAGTTATTACTTTCAAATTATACTAGTGGATTAATTATTGTAAATTACTTCACATCCAAGATAATTATTGATATTCGCACCTTGTGCATTTGAATTCATTATCTGTTGTTGGACTCTGAAACGTTTAAGTTCTTCATTCATGAACTATTTAAGGAAATAGTCTACACTATTTGTTTCGGCTAGACATGTACAGGTTATTATTTTAAAAGCTATCCAAACCGGTTGTTGGTATGGATTCTTAGACTGATAGAGCAACCCTTATTTAGGGGATTTTAATATGTCAGTTATTCGATGCAGTCAGAGTTAAATGTTATGCATATATATAGGGTGCTAGAGGTTGATCCCCTCAAGTACTACTGACAGGCCAGGCGTTTAAAAGGGTTAGTTGAATAACTAATCCTTTGGCCAAAAAGTTCATGGTGTATTGGATCACTCAGCAGTAAATAATCAATATTCATTATTTCATTTGAACTTTGATTATATTGTCATCTACTTCTTCAATGTCCTTAAATTGTTGAATTATGCGATTATTATTCTCATTTATTCATGATATATCCTCTTTATTCATTTTAAACTTGTTGAGCAAAGTAGTTGCTCACCCTTGCTATATCATGAACCTATTGCAGTTAATCCGGAGAGTTCCAAAGCGGACAAAGGCAAAGGAAAGCTTAAGGAATAGTTATATGTACTGTCCCGTTATGTAATTGTGGAATCGTTTTGTAATATTATTGTATTCCTTGATGTATTTATTTAATGTTATAGACCTTGGGACTGTAGAAAACCTTTTGTAATGAACAACATATGTTTATTTATTCCGCATTAGTTAATTTATGTTGTTTAGAGGTGTATGGTTGTACTTGATCGTGAGCACCAGATTCGAGGTATTGGTACCTAAATTTGGGGGTATCACAGGTTGGTATCAGAACCGTAGGTTATAAACATTAGGAATGTGAAACCTAGGTTATAACCTTAGTATTAAACTCGTATTGAGTACGTTAGGAGGTGAATCGAGGAGATTCATTTGGTGATCATGTATGGAGGTGGATTGTGGAAATCCATCGAGCTGAGTTGTGCATGATAAAATATCATTTCATTTTATCAATGAATATATTTTATTGTGACACTGACATCTTGCTGTCTGTTTGTTCCTGTCTATGGCTGTAGGATGTCTAAGAGGGGAGAGTCCAGTACTGCTGGAGAGGCGGAGTTCAGAGACATTCATGTGGATGCAAGGCATTTAGTGGAGGTGCAGCCGACTGAGCTAGAGATGGTGGACACTAGGGATGACTCTGAAGCTGAGTATGGTTCTGAGGAGGAGCCAGTTACCGGAGGAGTGCTGAGGTTGTTAAGCGATGAGGGGGAGGATGAGGACCCCGAGGAGGATCCAGTGACGGAGGATGATGAGCCACTTGAGTATGCAGATGGCATGTGCACTACTGCTAGTGACATCATCGAAGAGCTGACAAATAGGAATGCGGAGCTCGAGAATCGAGTAGCCCACTTAGAGGAGCAGAACCAGGATCATCAGGACCGAGAGGAGCAGTACAGGTCATTAGCGTATCAAACTTTAGGGGGAAAGGCTGAACTGACCCAGAAGCTACAGGAAAAGGACCAGAGGATTGTCGAGCTAGAGGCAGAGGTTCAAGGTCGGCGTGGGGCTTCTGTTCAGCTTGGTGTGATGGTTTATGATATCTTAAAGAGGAATGTGGTACTAGTAGGACAGATAGAGCAGGTAGAGGATCAGCTGGAGATTTCTCGTCTAGAGATAGCTGAGGCTATAGAGCAGTTAGCAGTCCGAACTGCAGAGTTTGATCTAGAGGTTGTGAACAGAACCCGCATAGAGGGGGCGACCACGATTGATTCCCTCGGTTTAGGTTTGACCACTTCTATTGGCAAGCTGAGGGACAGAGGGGAGCAACAGGCGTATGATTAGGTGCTGAGTAGTCGACAGGCTGGCTCGATGGGAGCTTAGGGTTGTAATTCGCCACAGCAGGCGGTGATGTGTTATTTTTAGCATTTTGCTCGCAGTAGGTCCCAATTTTGTTATAATGTAATGGGGGCTTACTTATGTTGTAAATCCCTTTGCTTGTAGCATGCATGGGATAGTAGATGAACCCCAAATTTTTTTCTGATAGAGGGGTGGAAGGTTATTATTCCCCACTTTTGTTCTTTAGGGGATAGTTAGTGGTTGGTAGGCCATGCCCTTAAGCGTTTATAGAATATGCCACATGTTGAGTCAGGTTGTATTAAAACAGTGACATATGGTTATAAATGCAGTTGTTTTAGTTAAATCAAATGTGTTTGATAGATGCTTTTGCTTGTAATTGTTGACTTAAATGACTTTTTGCATATGGCATAAATCTATTAGTAAAAGTCGACGGTTCTTTAATCAGATCATGCCTCCAAGAAGACAGCCACGAAACCAAAGGGTTGAGGAATCGATTAATAACACTCAGGGTCATCCAGACCCAATGAGGGTGTTTGCTGAGTTGCTGGCAGAAACCATGCGAAATAGACCCCCACCTGTTAGAGAACAGCAAGAGCGGTAGCCCGCGCAACATTTGGCTAGTTTTAAAGATTTTTAGCTAGTAGGACCTCCCGAGTTCAAGGGAACACTAGACCCGATTGAAGCCCAAACCTAGATCGAAGAAATAAAAAAAGTGTTCGAGGTTGCATGGGTGGCCGAAACAGAAGACATGGTTTGCCACCCTTATGATGAAGGGTGAAGTGAACTATTGGTGGAAGGCCAACAAAGGACGTGCTAGAGGTGGTGTGATACCATGGGAACGTTTCAAGGAGCTGTTCTTTGAGAACTATTTCCCGGAGAGTATGCAGCAGAACATGGAGGTGAAGTTCCTGGAGCTGAAATAGGGGAACATGTCAGTCGCGGAGTACGTGGCTAAATTTAATGAGTTAGCCAGATTTGCACCTCACTAGGTAGACATTGAAGCCAGAAAGGCAAGGAGATTTGAATTAGGCCTGAAACCGTGGGTGTACAGTAGGGTGGCAGTTTTAAGGATTGATACATTTTCTACGCTGTTGGAAAGGGCAATCATCGCCGAAGGAGGCAACGAGGCTCTAGCAAAGTTCAATCAAGATAAAAAGAAGGGTCACGAAGGAAGCAAGGGAGGAAGTAGCGGGGGTAGTAACTCGAATAAAATGAAATGGAGTGATAGCCAATCTTCCGGGGGCAACAAGTTTGGAGGAGAGATTAAGAAGGGTAATAAGTGCAATAATTATGGAAAGAATCACTCTAGAGAGTGCATGAAAGGAAAAAGAGTTTGTTTCAACTATGGGCAACATGGCCACTCTGCTCCTCAGTGCCCAAAGGGAAAGAAAGCTGTTTGTTTCTCATATGGAGCATCAGATCATCAAATTAAGAATTGCCCAAAAAAGAAGGGGGATGCAACAGGAACAACGCCAATAGCAACAACAACAGCAACAACAACAACAGGCTGAGCATTGGAGGGCCAGCTAGCCAAACCAACAGACTAACGACACGCACTTTCAACATGACACTGCAGGATGCGGTGGAGTCAAAGGACGTAGTGTCAGGTATTATTTCGATCAACAATATCAGTGCATATGTATTATCACATCTTATCTTTAGCATACTAGCAATCTTGGATAAGAATATGGTGGTCCACTAATAAAGGGACATATGGCTAGTTGGTACAAAAAAACTAAAGTAAAGAAATCATTACATACAATCCCCTTTTCTTCCTCTTATTGTCGGCAGCCTCCTTGCTTTATTTTGCTTCACTTTTGCTTTTTCTTTTATTGTTTTATAATATTAATTAAGTTGCTAAGAGTGCTCCCCAATTGGGCTAACAATTGGACTTCATTTTAAATCATTTTGAGCTCACTTTTAATCTATTTAGGCTACTAGTTTGCCAAGATCATTAATCCAAATTTGGTTACTAATTTAATAAGTGTTGGGCTAATTTAATTAGTCCACACATTAATTATCTAAGTCCATTATTAATTAAATGAGTGGGCATGGTTAGTAAACTAATTAGGCTAGTCCACTAGTTTTCCTTACTAAATGGACTATTAAAATTAATCATTCATAAATCATATATCTCTCATTAATTAATGTACAAAATTTATTCACTTACTATATTCACTTTAATTGAATATTTAATTATCTTATTATCTTATCAATGGTTTGATATAAAAAATTCTTAGGTTAGTCCACTAAATTAAATTACTATTAATGGGACCTCCTTTAACTAACAATGATTTGGGCCATGTAAATTAGCATGGTTCACCACTTTTAATCTTTTATACCTAATATATAATTAGGTTACAGGACATTCCTTCAGTTGTTTATATAAATAACAAATATAAACAAATACATAATATCCATATTCATTTACTCACATATTAACACAAACTAATTTAATAAATTGAGATACTAAAATAAATCTCTTAAATTAAGTCATTAGTATATAATTAAAATACTATGACTACTAATTAACAATAATCCTTTTGTTCATATCAAATTTATAGGTATTGTAATACCTTATCCATAATATTCATTCAAGTACATATAAATTCATTTCTAGGATCTTGAAATTTTATAACCCATATTTTCTTTATTCTCTTTCAAATAGCAAACCATATAGGTTTTTCTTAGAAATTTTAAATAAATCCACAAATTTCTATCTAGGTTTTATTCTTTTAACCTTTAATTTAATCATTTAAGATTTCTAAATTTTCGGGTTGTCACATTCTTCCCCTCTTATAAGGATTCCGTCCCCGGAATCACTATTACACTAAAAGTATATTCATCTAAACTAGGTTTTCAACTTAACCTTTATCTGATCACATCTAATTACATTCTCAATTTAATGAGTACATGTTATTTCCTTCTATGAGGATCTTTTCCATCATCACATTCTACCATAACCTCTCTTTAAGGAGTTAAAATAATTTTTCATATCATGCTGAGGGGTCATATAGACCATGAACGCATTATTTTAACGGTAGTGACACCGCAAAACGGTAATTTATTAGGTATGTTTACAATCACGAAAAAGGTAAACTACCTTTGCAAGTACGCTAGGTGATTAGCCTATCATACCTTTACGTCGTGCACAATGTATTAATTTTACATAGCGACTATATGCGCGCATAGATTGGATTATTTTATCCAACCGGGGTTGTTCACCTCAGACTTAACATAAGAGTCCGTATCAAAACAATTTGGTTTGAGATAAATTCTCAAAGAGATTACTTGAATTTTCATAAACATTTGTCTAGCTGAATCAATTAGCTTAGACATATAGCAATAATTCGAATATCAATCGAAACATGTGTCTGGCCAAATTCAAGTGGCAATACATTATCTTTAAAGTTCTGAAAATCATTTCATGACGTCATGATACCGCACTGTATTTACAGTCCGTTGAGGATTCCGTCATTTTATTTTGTCATATTGCATCATACCGTAGTGGGCTGACGATCCTTAGATCACATGCAACACTAGGTTAATCTGCATTGATAACTCCATCATCTGTCATTCTACACCACGTTACATGATGCATTGATGACTAATTAAAAAATACATTTTGATATTTTAAATCATTTTTGTTTAGCCGAAACAAATAGCGTAGACTCTTCTTTAAACAGTTCAAAACCAAAAAAAAAAATCATTTTTGGTGTTATCATGCCGCAACAAGTAACGATACGTTAGTGGTTCGAAGCCCACTTCTACACACTCTTCACTCTGTTTTGAGGATAACAAAAATTTTATTAGCTTGATGTCAAAAATTTTGAAGTCTAGCATAGCTAGAAGATTTGGAATACCTACGCTTCCACTATCAACTTCAATTCTTCTAATGATCCATTGCTTAATAAGTCTATCTATTTATATCATCATCAAAGCTTACTATACTAAAAATCCTCAGTTCTTCATCCACAACCTTCCTATACTCTAGTACAGTTCATCAAACATACCACACGTTATGAGTTCAGGAGCTTACCACAATCATATGAGTTTAGAAACTTATCCTAGTCAGACCAAAGTCGTCATGAGGGGTTCCAATATACGATTATGAGTCATGAACTTACCATACGTATTAGTTTAATGAACTCGCACCTAATCTTAATATTCTCTAACTATCAAATATAAATATGGGAAAAGAATCACCTTCTCGTCATACGTATATCGATAGCGCGACACTAATATTTCAATGATTATCAATATAGAAAGCTAAGTGGTTGTCGAGCCAACTCGACCACTAATCAATATAGGAAGCTGAACGGTTGTTAAACCATGGACAAATCCCGTCCCATACCAGGACTTGTTCAACTCAACCACTATATTAATATAGGAAGCTAAGTGATTTTCAAACCAAGCACAAATTCCCGTCCCATAACAGGAATCATACAACTCAGCCACTAACATGAGTCCTCAATTGAAATCCCACATAATTCTAACTTTCCCTTTACTCAATACAAATTTCATTTAATTCGTATATCAACATTAATTACTCTTTCATGAGTTTACATAGTACCATTTCATAGTACAACTTTCGTACAACAATTCTGTTATAACATTTTCAATCATTCAATTTATCATATATCATTCCATGTCTTAATCAGATCACGTTGTGATCTTTCTTATAATCGTGTTATATTACGATTCTTTTTTATCTTATGATCGTTTTGTTTTACGATCTTCTTATTTTTTACTTTAATCATATATTATGATTTTGTTTAAGCTTTTCATCTTTACTACTGGAGTCAGGTAACTCTAGATTTTTATCTTTATAACTTTTCAAGATTCTTTTTTGAACCTTATTTATCTTTTTTTCTTACTTAATAATGAATTTCCAAAAATTCATCTTTCAGCACTTAAACTCTATTTGAGTTTATTCCTTACCCTTATCTCTGCGGTTATAACCTAAGGTACCCCTACCTAAGGTTTATAACCTATAGCTCTCATACCAACCTGTAACGCCCCCAATCTATAGTCCCTTAAACCTCGGACCTGGTGCGTCATGATACATCATATTTATAACTACTGCGAAAGATATAAACATAAATTGTTTATACAATAATCTTTGCTACATATCCCAAGGTCTAAAAGCTTTATTTTAATACATATTTACTTTTAGATTCACAAAAGGTTTACACAATTAACTTACATCAAATAACTAAATAGTTAACGTGCATAACCATCTAATCTTGTCCTTTGCTTTTGTACTGTCTTTCCTCGAACGTTCGCCTTAAATCTGAAATTTGTTATCATGATATAGCAAGGGTGAGCAACTACTTTGCCCAGCAAGTTTAAATGCAAGAAAGATATATCATGATTGAAAGAATGAATAAGCTTTAGAGTTTTTCAACAATATAATAATTGTGAAAGAGCATGAATCAAAATTTCAATAATTGAACGATTGAATTCAATAATACAGGGTGTCAATAATGACATAAACAAATTTAACTGAACCTTATGGTAATGAAGGTGATCAGCCTTTCATACCTGATGAACATATACAACATGCACTATGCGTGAATCAATAATTTAAGGAGGTGGAATAATTATCAAGAATTAAACCACTAACATTCTTGAAACATAGCAACTCAAGTTTGAGTTAAGAGTAACTTGCTCAATGCAAAAGTTGAGTAAGATGGAACTTGCCTGTATCTTCGATTACTGCTATGCATTTTAACTTAATCTCTTATGAAAGACCTATCAGTTATAAGATTGATCTTTCAATCAGCATCACATATATCACTTATAATACTACATCTAATATTTAAGCACATAAGCTTATGTTAGATAACATTTTAGCACCATACGCATTCATAATTCTTAGACTAGCACAAATCGAGTCTCTAACAGTGTTTAATATAGTATGCTGAGTGGTTTCCCACAAACAACCAACAAACTAGTTTCCGTCTCGTCTACACTGTTTTTACAGTGAGTTAGATCGGCTGCTAGTTCGTATATACCTCCGCTCCCTGAAGGAATTGTTTAGCCTAGCTACTATACATCAACTATTAAAGAACACGACTGTACTACTACTTTATCGTAAACCTTATGACTTAACACTAAGTCTTTCATTTTATAAGTTCTTCTTTATAATCCATTAATCCTGAATCCCTAATCCAGCAAGTTGGATTATTCAAACTATCCTTCAATCCAGCAACCTAGATTTACTAATTCAGCAAGTCATATTCATTAATTCAGCAAACTATATTCACCAATTCAGCAAGCCGGATTCCATCAATTCAGCAAGCTGAATACCACAATCCAGCAAACTGGATTCAAAGTGTTTTTCCTTTTTAATATATCAAATTTCCAATTCATCAAACCAAATAATACAATGCACCAAATCGAATGCTAATACAGCAAACCGAATGTTAAAACATTAAGCCAAATATGAATACAGCAAACCGAATTGGAAGCTGCATTCTCAAAATGACTTAACCTCTTTTAATAATCGATTTTTTTATTTTCTTCAAATCTTGCCACACATATATACATATATTCCATACACAAAAATACTTTCCTTATGAAAGTTTTCAATTTCCTTTAACATTTTTCAAACGTCCGTTTTTAACTTTCGAAACTAAGAACAATGATCCCTATCTTGCACAACTCCGATGACTTCAAATTTTTGATAGGATCTTATACATAATAACACGAGGTTCCAGTTAAAATTTCGTGGCCATCGGAGTTATAGAACTCCAATTTTAGCTGTTTTCGTCGAAAAACTCTACGTTTTTATTTTAGCCGTAGATTCTTCGTTACAAGTCGGAATGTAGCAATTTTTGGACAAGACCTACCTAACTCTCTATATTTTCAGTGGTAAAAGGCCCTGAATTTATTGCACTCGTTAAGTGGTCAAAACAGTGCACACAAGCAAGGGGTCGGCGGGTTTAGTCCCTTTTTTGACTTGAGGTCCTTCTCCATAAAATCCATAACTTTCATTCTATAAGGCCAACAATTCTCCAATTTTTACATGACTCATATAACTTATCATATTATCACTCCAAAGATTTTTGGAATTTTTAGAGGATAATAATTGGACGAAAATGCCCCTGGATGGGACTGCCCTGTAGGAGCCCCTTTTTCCCCTTTTAACCACCTGGACTATTTTGGTAAAAACAGTCCTTACGAATTTTGTACAAATTATTTTTGACTTTTACTACTTGAATTTAACACTTAACTTATATATCTAGCACCCCTCTTTGACGGATCACAAATAGAGTGCATAGATTTCAAATGGTACTCATATAAAATGAACAAAAGTTAGGGTTTTCTAACCCTTTTTAAAACAAACAAGTTTTCTTTTTCTTTCTTTTGAACAAATCAACACCCAAAATGCAAGATCTACACATAATATACTTATTCACATATAGATCAAGGGTTTTAGACCACAAGATCATAAATTTTTATATCACCAAAATCAAACAAAACTTAAAAGGAATTAACTAGTTAAGGTTTAAAGGTTTTTATACCTTTCTTCCTTCTTGGTTCTTTTTTCTTCTTTCTCTTTTCTCCTTCCATGCCTCCCATGGCAACTCCTCCCTCTCTTCTCCTCTCTCATGGTCAGCATCCCCCTTTCTATTTCTCTCTCTTTCTTTAGTTTGCTACCTTGGGAAGTGAGAGAAATAAAAATAAAATAGTGTTTTAATTATTGTTAGTAAAAATGTATACATATAATACCTATATTTATACATCATCTCCCAACAAATCTTATCTCTCTATCTTATATTATCACATCTTATCTTTAGCATACTAGCAATCTTGGATAAGAATATGGTGGTCCACTAATAAAGGGACATATGGCTAGTTGGTACAAAAAAACTAAAGTAAAGAAATCATTACATACAATCTCCTTTTCTTCCTCTTATTGTCGGTAGCCTCCTTTCTTTATTTTGCTTCACTTTTGCTTTTCTTTTATTGTTTTATAATATTAATTAAGTTGCTAAGAGTGCTCTCCAATTGGGCTAACAATTGGACTTTATTTTAAATCATTTTGAGCTCACTTTTAATCTATTTAGGCTACTAGTTTGCCAAGATTATTAATCCAAATTTGGTTACTAATTTAATAAGTGTTGGGCTAATTTAATTAGTCCACACATTAATTATCCAAGTTCATGATTAATTAAATGAGTGGGCTTCGTTAGTAAACTAATTAGGCTAGTCCACTAGTTTTCCTTACTAAATGGACTATTAAAATTAATCATTCATATATCATATATCTCTCATTAATTAATGTACAAAATTTATTCACTTACTATATTCACTTTAATTGAATATTTAATTATCTTATTATCTTATCAATGGTTTGATATAAAAAATTCTTAGGTTAGTCCACTAAATTAAATTACTATTAGTGGAACCTCCTTTAACTAACAATGATTTGGGCCATGTAAATTAGCATGGTTCACCACTTTTAATCTTTTATACCTAATATATAATTAGGTTACAAGACATTCCTTTAGTTATTTATATAAATAACAAATATAAACAAACATATAATATCCATATTCATTTACTCACATATTAACACAAACTAATTTAATAAATTGAGATTCTATAATAAATCTCTTAAATTAAGTCATTAGTATATAATTAAAATATTATGACCACTAATTAACAATAATCCTTTTGTTCATATCAAATTTACAGGTATTGTAATACCTTATCCATAATATTCATTCAAGTACATATAAATTCATTTCTAGGGTCTTGAAATTTTATAACCCATATTTTCTTTATTCTCTTTCAAATAGTAAACCATATAGGTTTTTCTTAGAAATTTTAAATAAATCCACAAATTTCTATCTAGGTTTTATTCTTTTAACTTTTAATTTAATCATTTAAGATTTCTAAATTTTTGGGTTGTCACATTCTTCCCCCCTTAAAAGGATTCCGTCCCCGGAATCACTATTACACTAAAAGTATATTCATCTAAACTAGGTTTTCAACTTAACCTTTATCTGATCACATCTAATTACATTCTCAATTTAATGAGTACATGTTATTTCCTTCTATGAGGATCTTTTCCATCATCACATTCTACCATAACCTCTCTTTAAGGAGTTAAAATAATTTTTCATATCATGTTGAGGGGTCATATAGACCATGAACACATAGTTTTAACGGTAGTGACACCGCAAAATGGTAATTTATTAGGTATGTTTACAATCACGAAGAAGGTAAACTACCTTTGCAAGTATGCTAGGTGATTAGCCTATCATACCCTTACGTCGTGCACAACGTATCAATTTTACATAGCGACTATATGCGCGCATAGATTGGATTATTTTATCCAACCGGGTTGTTCACCTCAGACTTAGCATAAGAGTCCGTATCAAAACAATTTGGTTTGAGATAAATTCTCAAAGAGATTACTTGAATTTTCATAAACATTTGTCTAGCTGAATCAATTAGCTTAGACATATAGCAATAATTCGAATATCAATCGAAACATGTGTCTGGCCAAATTCAAGTGGCAATACATTATCTTTAAAGTTCTGAAAATTATTTCATGACGTCATGATACCGCACTGTATTTACAGTCCATTGAGGATTCCGTCATTTTGTGACTTTGTCATACTGCATCATACCGTAGTAAGCTGATGATCCTTAAATCACATGCAACACTAGGTTAATCTGCATTGATGACTCCATCATCTGTCATTCTACACCACGTTACATGATGCATTGATGACTATTTAAAAAATACATTTTGATATTTTAAATCATTTTTGTCTAGCCAAAACAAATAGCGTAGACTCTTCTTTAAACAGTTCAAAACCAAAAAAAAATCATTTTTGGTGTTATCATGCCGCAACAAGTAACGATACGTTAGTGGTTCGAAGCCCACTTCTACACACTATTTACTCTGTTTTGAGGATAACAAAAATTTTATTAGCTTGATGTCAAAAATTTCGAAGTCTAGCATAGCTAAAAGATTTGGAATACCTACGCTTCCACCATCAACTTCAATTCTTCTAATGATCCATTGCTTAATAAGTCTATCTATTTCTATCATCATTAAAGCTTTCTATGCTAAAAATCCTCAGTTCTTCATCCACAACCTTTCTATACTCTAGTACAGTTCATCAAACATACCACATGTTATGAGTTCAGGAGCTTACCACAATCATATGAGTTTAGAAACTTATCCTAGTCAGACCAAAATCGTCCTGAGGGGTTCCAGTATACGATTATGAGTCATGAACTTACCATACGTATTAGTTTAATGAACTCGCACATAATCTTAATATTCTCTAACTATCAAATATAAATATGGAAAAAGAATCACCTTCTCGTCATACGTATATCGATAGCGTGACACTAGTATTTCAATGATTATCAATATAGAAAGCTAAGTGGTTGTCGAACCAACTCGACCACTAATCAATATAGGAAGCTGAGCGGTTGTTAAACCATGGACAAATCCCGTCCCATACCAGGACTTGTTCAACTCAACCACTATATAATATAGGAAGCTAAGTAATTTTCAAACCAAGCACAAATTCCCGTCCCATAACAGGAATCATACAACTCAGCCACTAACATGAGTCCTCAATTGAAATCCCACACAATTCTAACTTTCCCTGTACTCAATACAAATTTCATTTAATTCGTATATCAACATTAATTACTCTTTCATGAGTTTACATTGTACCATTTCATAGTACAACTTTTGTACAACAATTCTGTTATAATATTTTCAATCATTCGATAGATCATATATCATTCCATGTCTTAATCAGATCACATTGTGATCTTTCTTATAATCGTGTTATATTAGGATTCTTTTTTATCTTATGATCGTTTTGTTTTACGATCTTCTTATTTTTTACTTTAATCATATATTATGATTTTGTTTAAGCTTTTCATCTTTACTACTAGAGTCAGGTAACTCTAGATTTTTATGTTTATAACTTTTTCAAGATTCTTCTTTGAACCTTATTTATCTTTTTTTTCTTACTTAATAATGAATTTCCAAAAATTCATCTTTCAGCACTTAAACTCTATTTGAGTTTATTCCTTACCCTTATCTCTGCGGTTATAGCCTAAGGTACCCCTACCTAAGGTTTATAACCTACAGCTCTGATACCAACCTGTAACGCCCCCAAACTCGGGTCCCTTGAATCTCATACCTGGTGCGTCACGATACATCATATTTACGACTACTGTGGAAGATATAAACATAAATTGTTTATACAATAATCTTTGCTACATATCCCAAGGTCTAAAAGCTTTATTTTAGTACATATTTACCTTTAGATTCACAAAAGGTTTACACAATTAACTTACATCAAATAACTAAATAGTTAACGTGCATAACCATCTAATCTTGTCCTTTGTTTTTGTACTGTCTTTCCTCGAACGTTCGCCTTAAATCTGAAATTTGTTATCATGATATAGCAAGGGTGAGCAACTACTTTGCCCAACAAGTTTAAATGCAAGAAAGATATATCATGATTGAAAGAATGAATAAGCTTTAGAGTTTTTCAACAATATAATAATTGTGAAAGAGCATGAATCAGAATTTCAATAATTGAACGACTGAATTCAATAATACAGGGTGTCAATAATGACATAAACAAATTTAACTGAACCTTATGGTAATGAAGGTGATCAGCCTTTCATACCTGATGAACATATACAACATGCACTATGTGTGAATCAATAATTTAAGGAGGTGGAATAATTATCAAGAATTAAACCACTAACATGCTTGAAACATAGCAACTCAAGTTTGAGTTAAGAGTAACTTGCTCAATGTAACAGTTAAGTAAGATGGAACTTGCCTGTATCGTCGATTAATGCTACGCAATTTAACTTAATCTCTTATGAAAGACCAATCAGTTATAAGATTGATCTTTCAATCAGCATCACATATATCACTTATAATACTACTTCTAATATTTAAGCACATAAGCAAATATTAGATAACATTTTAGCACCATACGCATTCATAATTCTAAGACTAGCACACATCGAGTCTTTAATAGTGTTCAATATAGTATGCTGAGTGGTTTCTCACAAACAACCAACAAACTAGTTTCTGTCTCGTCTACACTGTTTTCACAGTGAGTTAGATCGGTTGCTAGTTCGTATATACCTCCGCTCCCTAAAGGAATTGTTTAGCCCAGCTACTATGCATCAACTATTAAAGAACACGACTGTAATACTACTTTATCGTAAACCTTATGACTTAACACTAAGTATTTTATTTTATAAGTTCTTCTTTATAATACATTAATCCTGAATCCCTAATCCAGTAAGTTGGATTATTCAAACTATCCTTCAATCCAGCAACCTGGATTCACTAATTCAGCAAGCCATATTCAATAATTCAGCAAACTATATTCACCAATTCAGCAAGTCGGATTCCATCAATTCAGCAAGCTGAATACCACAATCCAGCAAACTGAATTCAAAGTGTTTTTCCTTTTTAATATATCAAATTTCCAATTCCAAAAACCAAATAATACAATGCAGCAAATCAAATGCTAATACAGCAAACCGAATGCTAAAACATTAAACCAAATATGAATACGGCAAACCGAATTGGAAGCTGCATTCTCAAAATGACTTAACCTCTTTTAATAATCGATTTTTTTATTTTCTTCAAATCTTGTCACACATATGTACATATATTCCATACACAAAAATACTTTCCTTATGAAAGTTTTCAATTTCCTTTAACATTTTTCAAACGTCCGTTTTAACTTTTGAAACTAAGAAAAATGATCACTATCTTGTACAACTCCGATGACTTCAAATTTTTGATAGGATCTTATACATATTAACACGATGTTCCAGTTAAAATTTCACGGCCATCGGAATTATAGAACTCCAATTTTAGCCGTTTTTGTCAAAAAACTCTACGTTTTTATTTTAGCCGTAGATTCTTCGTTACAAGTCGTAATGTGGCGATTTTTGGACAGGAGCTACCTAACTCTCTATATTTTTAGTGGTAAAAAGCCCTGAATTTATTGCACTCGTTAAGTGGTCAAAACAGTGCACACAAGCAAGGGGTCAGCGGGTTTTGTCCCGTTTTTTGACTTGAGGTCCTTCGCCATAAAATCCATAACTTTCATTCTATAAGGCCAAAAATTCTCAAATTTTTACATGACTCATATAACTTATCATGTTATCACTCCAAAGATTTCCAGAATTTTTAGAGCATAACAATTAGACGAAAATGCCCTTGGATGGAACTGCCCTGTAGCAGCCCCTTTTTCCCCTTTTAACCACCTGGACTATTTTGGTAAAAACAGTCCTTACGAATTTTGTACACATTATTTTTGACTTTTACCACTTGGATTTAACACTTAATTTATATATCTAGTACCTCTCTTTGACGGCTCACAAAAAGAGTGCATAGATTTCAAATGGTACTCATATAAAATGAACAAAAGCTAGGGTTTTCTAACCCTTTTTAAAACAAACAAGTTTTCTTTTTTTTTCTTTTGAACAAATCAACACCCAACATGCAAGATCTACACATAATACACTTATTCACATATAGATCAAGGGTTTTAAACCACAAGATCATAAATTTTTATATCACCAAAATCAAACAAAACTTAAAAGGAATTAACTAGTTAGGGTTTAAAGGTTTTTATACCTTTCTTCCTTCTTGGTTCTTTTTTCTTCTTTCTCTTTTCTCCTTCCATGGCTCCCATGGCTACTCCTCCCTCTCTTCTCCTCTCTCATGGTCAGCATCCCCCTTTCTATATCTCTCTCCTTCTTTAGTTTGCTACCTTGGAAAGTGAGAGAAATAAAAATAAAATAAAGTAAAGTGTTTTAATTATTGTTAGTAAAAAGTTATACATATAATACCTATATATATACATCATTTCCCAACAAATCTTCTCTCTCTATCTTATATTATCACATCTTATCTTTAGCATACTAGCAATCTTGGATAAGAATATGGTGGTCCACTAATAAAGGGACATATGGCTAGTTGGTACAAAAAATCTAAAGTAAAGAAATCATTACATACAATCCCCTTTTCTTCCTCTTATTGTCGGCAGCCTCCTTGCTTTATTTTGCTTCACTTTTGCTTTTCTTTTATTGTTTTATAATATTAATTAAGTTGCTAAGAGTGCTCCCCAATTGGGCTAACAATTGGACTTTATTTTAAATCATTTTGAGCTCACTTTTAATCTATTTAGGCTACTAGTTTGCCAAGATTATTAATCCAAATTTGGTTACTAATTTAATAAGTGTTGGGCTAATTTAATTAGTCCACACATTAATTATCCAAGTCCATGATTAATTAAATGAGTGGGCTTGGTTAGTAAACTAATTAGGCTAGTCCACTAGTTTTCCTTACTAAATGGACTATTAAAATTAATCATTCATATATCATATATCTCTCATTAATTAATGTATAAAATTTATTCACTTACTATATTCACTTTAATTGAATATTTAATTATCTTATTATCTTATCAATGGATTGATATAAAAAATTCTTAGGTTAGTCCACTAAATTAAATTACTATTAGTGGGACCTCCTTTAACTAACAATGATTTGGGTCATGTAAATTAGCATGGTTCACCACTTTTAATCTTTTATACCTAATATATAATTAGGTTATAGGACATTCCTTTAGTTGTTTATATAAATAACAAATATAAACAAACACATAATATCCATATTCATTTACTCACATATTAACACCAACTAATTTAATAAATTGAGATACTAAAATAAATCTCTTAAATTAAGTCATTAGTATATAATTAAAATACTATGACCACTAATTAACAATAATCCTTTTGTTCACATCAAATTAATAGGTATTGTAATACTTTATCCATAATATTCATTCAAGTACATATTAATTCATTTCTAGGGTCTTGAAATTTTATAACCCATATTTTCTTTATTCTCTTTCAAATAGTAAACCATATAAGTTTTTCTTAGAAATTTTAAATAATTCCACAAATTTCTATCTAGGTTTTATTCTTTTAACCTTTAATTTAATCATTTAAGATTTCTAAATTTTCGGGTTTTCACACTCTTCCCCCTTATAAAGATTCCGTCCCCGGAATCACTATTACACTAAAAGTATATTCATCTAAACTAGGTTTTCAACTTAACCTTTATCTGATCACATCTAATTACATTCTAAATTTAATGAGCACATGTTATTTCCTTCTATGAGGATCTTTTCCATCATCACATTCTACCATAACCTCTCTTTAAGGAGTTAAAATAATTTTTCATATCATGATGAGGGGTCATATAGACCATGAACACATAGTTTTAACGGTAGTGACACAGCAAAATGGTAATTTATTAGGTATATTTACAATCACGAAGAAGGTAAACTACCTTTCCAAGTACGCTAGGTGATTAGCCTATCATACCCTTACGTCGTGCACAACGTATCAATTTTACATAGCGACTATATGCGCGCATAGATTGGATTATTTAATCCAACCGGGGTTGTTCACCTCAGACTTAGCATAAGAGCCCGTATCAAAACAATTTGGTTCGGGATAAATTCTCAAAGAGATAACTTGAATTTTCATAAACATTTGTCTAGCTGAATAAATTAGCTTAGACATATACCAATAATTCGAATATCAATCGAAACATGTGCCTGGCCAAATTCAAGTGGCAATACATTATCTTTGTCATATTACATCATACCGTAGTGAGCTGACGATCCTTAGATCACATGCAACACTAGGTTAATCTGCATTAATGACTCCATCATCTGTCATTCTACACCAGGTTACATGATGCATTGATGACTATTTAAAAAATACATTTTGATATTTTAAATCATTTTTGTATAGCCGAAACAAATAGCGTACACTCTACTTTAAACAGTTCAAAACAAAAAAAAAACCATTTTTGGTGTTATCATGCCGCAACAAGTAACGATACGTTAGTGGTTCGAATCCCACTTCTACACACTCTTCACTCTATTTTGAGGATAACAAAAATTTTATTAGCTTGATGTCAAAAATTTCGAAGTCTAGCATAGCTAGAAGATTTGGAATACCTACGCTTCCACCATCAACTTCAATTCTTCTAATGATCCATTGCTTAATAAGTCTATCTATTTCTATCATCATTAAAGCTTACTTTACTAAAAATCCTCAGTTCTTCATCCACAACCTTTCTATACTCTAGTACAGTTCATCAAACATAGTACACGTTATGAGTTCAGGAACTTACCACAATCATATGGGTTTAGAAACTTATCCTAGTCAGACCAAAATCGTCCTGAGGGGTTCCAGTATACAATTATGAGTCATGAACTTACCATACGTATTAGTTTAATGAACTCGCACATAATCTTAATATTCTCTAACTATCAAATATAAATATGGAAAAAGAATCACCTTCTCGTCATACGTATATCGATAGCGTGACACTAGTATTTCAATGATTATCAATATAGAAAGCTAAGTGGTTGTCGAACCAACTCGACCACTAATCAATATAGGAAGCTGAGCGGTTGTTAAACCATGGACAAATCCTGTCCCATACCAGGACTTGTTCAACTCAACCACTATATTAATATAGGAAGCTAAGTGATTTTCAAACCAAGCACAAATTTCCGTCCCATACCAGGAATCATACAACTCAGCCACTAACATGAGTCCTCAATTGAAATCCCACACAATTCTAACTTTCCCTACTCAATACAAATTTCATTTAATTCGTATATCAACATTAATTACTCTTTCATGAGTTTACATAGTACCATTTCATAGTACAACTTTCGTACAACAATTCTGTTATAACATTTTCAATCATTCGATTGATCATATATCATTTCATGTCTTAATCAGATCACGTTGTGATCTTTCTTATAATCGTGTTATATTACGATTCTTTTTATCTTTTTTATCTTATTATCGTTTTGTTTTACGATCTTCTTATTTTTCACTTTAATCATATATTATGATTTTGTTTAAGCTTTTCATCTTTACTACTAGAGTCAGGAAACTCTATATTCTTATCTTTATAACTTTTCAAGATTCTTCTTTGAATCTTATTTATCTTTTTTTCTTACTTAATAATGAATTTCCAAAAATTCATCTTTCAACACTTAAACTCTATTTGAGTTTATTCCTTACCCTTATCTCTGCGGTTATAGCCTAAGGTACCCCTACCTAAGGTTTATAACCTACAGCTCTGATACCAACCTGTAACGCCCCCAAACTCGGGTCCCTTGAACCTCGGACCTCGTGCGTCACGATACATCATATTTACAACTACTGCGGAAGATATAAACATAAATTGTTTATACAATAATCTTTACTACATATCCCAAGGTCTAAAAGCTTTATTTTAATACATATTTACCTTTAGATTCACAAAAGGTTTACAAAATTAACTTACATCAAATAACTAAATAGTTAACGTGCATAACCATCTAATCTTGTCCTTTGCTTTTGTACTATCTTTCCTCGAACGTTCGCCTTAAATCTGAAATTTGTTATCATGATATAGCAAGGGTGAACAACTACGTTGCCCAGCAAGTTTAAATGCAAGAAAGATATATCATGATTGAAAGAATGAATAAGCTTTAGAGTTTTTCAACAATATAATTATTGTGAAAGAGCATGAATCAGAATTTCAATAATTGAACGACTGAATTCAATAATACAGGGTGTCAATAATGACCATGAACAAATTTAACTGAACCTTATGGTAATGAAGGTGATCAGCCTTTCATACCTGATGAACATATACAACATGCACTATGTGTGAATCAATAATTTAAAGAGGTGGAATAATTATCAATAATTAAACCACTAACATGCTTGAAACATAATAACTCAAGTTTGAGTTAAGAGTAACTTGCTCAATGTAAAAGTTGAGTAAGATGGAACTTGCATGTATCATCGATTACTGCTACGCAATTTAACTTAATCTCTTATAAAAGACCTATCAGTTATAAGATTGATCTTTCAATTAGCATCACATATATTACTTATAATACTACTTCTAATATTTAAGCACATAAGCAAATATTAGATAACATTTTAGCACCATACGCATTCATAATTCTAAGACTAGCACACATCGAGTCTCTAACAGTGTTCAATATAGTATGCTGAGTGGTTTCTCACAAACAACCAACAAACTAGTTTCTGTCTCGTCTACACTGTTTTCACAGTGAGTTAGATCGGTTGCTAGTTCGTATATACCTCCGCTCCCTAAAGGAATTGTTTAGCCCAGCTACTATGCATCAACTATTAAAGAACACGACTGTAATACTACTTTATCGTAAACCTTATGACTTAACACTAAGTATTTTATTTTATAAGTTCTTCTTTATAATACATTAATCCTGAATCCCTAATCCAGTAAGTTGGATTATTCAAACTATCCTTCAATCCAGCAACCTGGATTCACTAATTCAGCAAACCATAACCATTAATTCAGCAAACTATATTCACCAATTCAGCAAGTCAGATTCCATCAATTCAGCAAGCCGAATACCACAATCCAGCAAACTGGATTCAAACTGTTTTTCCTTTTTAATATATCAAATTTCTAATTCATCAAACTAAATAATACAATGCAGCAAATTGAATGCTAATACAGCAAACCGAATGCTAAAACATTAAACCAAATATGAATACAGCAAACCGAATTGGAAGCTGCATTCTCAAAATGACTTAACCTCTTTTAATAATCGATTTTTTTATTTTCTTCAAATCTTGCCACACATATGTACATATATTCCATACACAAAAATACTTTCCTTATGAAAGTTTTCAATTTCCTTTAACATTTTTCAAACGTCCGTTTTAACTTTTGAAACTAAGAAAAATGATCACTATCTTGTACAACTCCGATGACTTCAAATTTTTGATAGGATCTTATACATATTAACACGATGTTCCAGTTAAAATTTCACGGCCATCGGAATTATAGAACTCCAATTTTAGCCGTTTTCGTCAAAAAACTCTACGTTTTTATTTTAGCCGTAGATTATTCGTTACAAGTCGTAATGTGGCGATTTTTGGACAGGAGCTACCTAACTCTCTATATTTTCAGTGGTAAAAAGCCCTGAATTTATTGCACTCGTTAAGTGGTCAAAACAGTGCACACAAGCAAGGGGTCAGCGGGTTTTGTCCCGTTTTTTGACTTGAGGTCCTTCGCCATAAAATCCATAACTTTCATTCTATAAGGCCAAAAATTCTCAAATTTTTACATGACTCATATAACTTATCATGTTATCACTCCAAAGATTTCCAGAATTTTTAGAGCATAACAATTAGACGAAAATGCCCTTGGATGGGAGTGCCCTGTAGCAGCCCCTTTTTCCCCTTTTAACCACCTTGGCTGTTTTGGTAAAAACAGTCCCTACGGATTTTGTACACATTATTTTTGACTTCTACCACTTGAATTTAACACTTAACTTATATATCTAGCACCTCTGTTTGACGGATCACAAAAAGAGTCCATAGATTTCAAATGGTACTCATATAAAGTGAACAAAAGTTAGGGTTTTCTAACCCTTTTTAAAACAAACAAGTTTTCTTTTTTTTTCTTTTGAACAAATCAACACCCAACATGCAAGATCTACACATAATACACTTATTGACATATAGATCAAGGGTTTTAGACCATAAGATCATAAATTTTTATATCACCAAAATTAAACAAAACTTAAAAGGAATTAACTAGTTAGGGTTTAAAGGTTTTTATACCTTTCTTCCTTCTTGGTTCTTTCTTCTTCTTTCTCTTTTCTCCTTCCATGGCTTCCATGGCTACTCCTCCCTCTCTGCTCCTCTCTCAAGGTCGGCATCCCCCTTTTTATTTCTCTCTCTTTCTTTAGTTTGCTACTTTGGGAAGTGAGAGAAATAAAAATAAAATAAAGTAAAGTGTTTTAATTATTGTTAGTAAAAATGTATACATATAATACCTATATCTATACATCATCTCCCAACAAATCTTCTCTCTCTATCTTATCTTATCACATCTTATCTTTAGCATACTAGCAATCTTGGATAAGAATATGGTGGTCCACTAATAAAGGGACATATGGCTAGTTGGTACAAAAAAAAATAAAGTAAAAAAATGATTACGTGCAATCCCCTTTTCTTCCTCTTATTGCCGGCAGCCTCCTTGCTTTATTTTGCTTCACTTTTAGTTTTCTTTTATTGTTTTATAATATTAATTAAGTTGCTAAGAGTGCTCCCCAATTGGGCTAACAATTGGACTTTATTTTAAATCATTTTGGGCTCACTTTTAATCTATTTAGGCTACTAGTTTGCCAAGATTATTAATCCAAATTTGGTTACTAATTTAATAAGTGTTGGGATAATTTAATTAGTTCACACATTAATTATCCAAGTTTATGATTAATTAAATGAGTGGGCTTGGTTAGTAAACTAATTAGGCTAGTCCACTAGTTTTCCTTACTAATTCGACTATTAAAATTAATCATTCATATATCATATATCTCTCATTAATTAATGTACAAAATTTATTCACTTACTATATTCACTTTAATTGAATATTTAATTATCTTATTATCTTATCAATGGTTTGATATAAAAAATTCTTAGGTTAGTCCACTAAATTAAATTACTATTAGTGGGACCTCCTTTAACTAACAATGATTTGGGCCATGTAAATTAGCATGGTTCACCACTTTTAATCTTTTATACCTAATATATAATTAGGTTACATGACATTCCTTTAGTTGTTTATATAAATAACAAATATAAACAAACACATAATATCCATATTCATTTACTCACATATTAACACCAACTAATTTAATAAATTGAGATATTAAAATAAATCTCTTAAATTAAGTCATTAGTATATAATTAAAATACTATGACCACTAGTTAACAATAATCCTTTTGTTCACATCAAATTTATAGGTATTGTAATACCTTATTCATAATATTCATTCAAGTAAATCATATAGGTTTTTCTTAGAAACTTTAAATAAATCCACAAATTTATATCTAGGTTTTATTCTTTTAACCTTTAATTTAATCATTTAAGATTTCTAAATTTTCGGGTTGTCACATGGTTGATACCCGAAGAGTAGAGGGTGAGCTGGGCCAGATACCTGTTATAAGGGAATTTCCAGATGTTTTCTAGATAACTTACCGGGTTTACCACCGTACAGAGAGGTCGAGTTCGTAATCGATTTAGTACCAGGGACAACACCGATATCGAAGGCACCATACAATGTGACATCGGTGGAGATGAAAGAACTGATGGTTCAACTGCAAGAGTTGCTAGATAAGGGGTATATTCGTCCAAGTGTATCTGATACAATCCTGATTAGGCTCACATCAAACCTTAATAACTCAACTCAAGTCCCAAGGATTTATTCAAAGATGCTTAAAATAGAGTTCAATTCAAGGCCAATTTTAATCAATTCATGTGGCAATTTACATTCTAGCGAATTCGCATGCGGGCAACGGACATTCCAATTCTAATCATCTAATCACACGAGTTTCCTAGCATATTCAGGACTTAACATATTAGATTCCTATATCATATGGGCCACACAGTTTTCAAGTAGACAACTAGCTGATTTTGTTTTCCACGGATTAATAGGTTCCTAACAATTAATGGGTTTCTAATTCCAAATGGAGGAAGGCTTCAGATTTCTAATTCAAATTTGGACGCGGATTTCCTTTATTATTAGGGTATTTTCAGCATGTTTTAGATTCCTACTATAATTAGAATGTTTGATAAGTAGAATTTAATTTCCTTATTGTTTATTAGCTAGGATTTGGCTTCCAAATTAATTTGGTAAGTTAGGATTTGGTTTCCAAATTAATTTGTTAAGCTAGGATTGTGTTTCCAGTTGATTTTATAATTCCTATTAAGATTAGAATTACTTTTGAGTAGTATAAATAGGGGACATAGATGATGTACTTGACACACTTCAATTGGATTTATTCAATAAAATTATTTGTGAGGTTTTCTCATCTTTTGGTTCTTTGAGAATTTCTAAGTTATTTCTTAGTTTTCTTTGAGATTCAATTTTGACTTATCATATAACAATACATAGTTATGTGTGGCGTCTTCTACCGCATCAATCGTCGATTGTACCGAGATTACTGCTTACATATAAGCGAGGGGTCAAGGTGTCATTGGTGTCACTTCAACACAGATTTTCGAACGCGAGCAATTGTACCAAGATTACCATCTACATATAGGCGAGAGGTTAAGGTGTTGCGAGCAATCCACCATTCAACTTTGCTAGAAATGATTCGGGCGACGACCACCTCACGCAAGCCTGCCGTGAAGTCTATCATTTGATATCAAAATTAAGTTGCTAGCGAGTTACTTATCCTTCAATTTTCTTGTTTGAATATATATTACAAAAAAAAAGTGAAAAAAAAATCGTGAAAAAAAAAATTAGTGAGAAAAAAATTTTATTTGTTGCGATTAAGTGTGCTATCATTGAGATATTCATACCTACTATAATTGTTTCGTGATAAGTTACTTTTGAATTGATTTGAAAACTGTGATATTATTTAGAAATTCTAAAAGAACCTATAAGAGAGAATTTGAGTGGTAAAAGGCAAGAGTAGTGAGAATATTATAAGGTAAAAGCCTAGTTGCGTGCATACACGAGAGATTCATCATTGTTGAGCGAAACACGTAAGGGAGTGGTAAGGAAAATTATTGTTTTTGTACTAACCTTTGTTTTGCAGCAAATATGTATGAGTATGGCTATGAAAATTCTTATGGGTCTCGAAAGAATACTTTCCAAGGCAGGAATGATCCAGAGGCTTATTTGAGATGGGAGGAAAAGATGGAGCGAGAGTTTGACTATCATGGCTATTCCGAGCGAAGGAAGTTCAAACTTGCAGTTCAAGATTTTTCTGATCATGCAGCTACATGGTGGGATCATTTTGCGATTAGCAGGAGAAGATGTGGAGAGCATCCGATCGAGATATGAGAAGAATTAAGAGTTATCATGAGGAAGCGGTTTATTCCAAGACAACTTAATCGGATGAATGAATATGCAACTCCAAGATATGTCGATCAACCTTCAAGGCGTTCAAATTGGGATAATGAAAGGAAGGATCATAGGCATGGAGATTCGCATCGAAGACAATCACGAGACACTCCTAAGGTGTATAGGGAACCAGTATTTTCCAAAAAAAAGAAGAAGAAGCCATGGGATCATTTAGAGAGATGGCGAAGCAACTACAAAACGCCCGACAGGCGCAAAAGGAGCAAGATCAATCGAGGCAGGTGGAAGAAGAAATAATAGAATATGCGGTCTAAGGAGAGTTATTAGATTCTATTGTTCGAGATGATGTCCGTGATCCCGAGGAAGAAAATACAAGTGAAAGTAAACGACAAAAAGAAAGTGAAAAAGAAATTGAAAAAAAGATTGAGTATGAAAAAGAAAAGTGTGAAAAAGAGAATAAAAGAAAACGAGAGAATAAAAAGAATGAGAGTGAAAATGAACGAGAGAAAGAAAAAGTGGAGAGTAAGAGTGAAAAAAGAGAGAATAGTGAGTTGGAAAGTGAGTTGTATTTTGAAAAGCCAATGATTGTACATTCGTACATGACGGCGCTTTTGAATACTAACAAGATTTACTCTTCTTTGTCTAATTTTGTTTTGTCTCTTGTCCAGGTTGTTGAGGATATACCCCGAGCTATCATTCCATATCAGTCAGCTTTCAGTATTCCTGAGGAGATGATGGAGTTACCAAGGCGGGTTGGAGAGTTGATGGAGTCTAACTTCATCAAAGTGGGTATCATGGGAGAAAACATTAGTGCATGTGTTATTCATGAGATCATAGTACCTAAGGAAGATAGAATGTCGAGCTTGTTCGTTAATTTTGAATTGGTAAACAAGTATCGATATTATTTTCTTTGCTTAGATACTATATGTGCTAAATTACATAGTACTTATGTTTTGTCTTCATTGTGTGATGACCATGTGATGATATTGCCTAATCAATTTAGCATGATAGATTGTGATAAATGAAAAGTTGTGTTAACATGTGACTTGTATAGGTGGATAGTTATTTCTGTTAGATTAACTAATGCATCTAGTATTTTCATGAGTTATTTAAAACATGTTTTACATACTTCCATGGATAAATTTGTTGTTAGCTATTTTGAGGGTAGAATCATCTTTATCATAAACTATGGAGGATATTTTATATTTGTCGAGTTAGTTTATGAGCATGCGTTATATTCTCATTGTCAATATTCCTACTAACATTTGGTAAATTCTCATTGTCAAAGTGCATATCTTCGTAAAATTTATTCTAGTGATTATTGTGGGTATTCTCGTTTTCATCGTTTGTACTTGCATGAAACCCATTCTAAGATTTTTCATTCACATGATGAATTAGGATTTGATGTTAATCAATCTTTACATGGCATGTCGTTAATTGATAATGGTAGTGATCATGATTCTTCAGTAGAGAAATTTGTATTGCATAATTTGCTATCATTTGGTAATATCTTTCCATTAGAGTTATTTTCATTGCATGATTTTGAGAAAACTGTCTTGAATGAAAAGGAATTTGGTATTGGGTTGAAAAGTGATTATCATCGGATTGGATTAAGATATGGTTTACATATATATTTAGTTAAATCGTTGGGATTAACTAATGCATTAAATGTTTTCATGTTAAATCATATTTTACATTCTTTCAGGGGGAAATTTGTTAATATCTGTTTTGATGATATTCCTATTTTTGTCAATGCTTGGGAAAATTCTTTAGCACTTGTTGAGTTTGTTTGTGATCATCGTCAATATGCTATTGAGTTTTCATCTTGTGAAGTTGGAAGTGACCTTTTTATTCCATTGATGATATTACGTGATTTTAAATTTGTTAATCTCAATAGAAAGAGAAAGGTTAATTTTGTTTTGCAGATTCGAGATGAATTCTTACTCATTGAGGAGAAAAGCATGGATCGTCGGGTAAATCCATTCGAACAATGCATTGAGAGTCTACAGAGAAGTGTTTTGAATATTGTTCTAGTAGACTATGCATGTGAATTTGAATTATTTGATTTCTTTGTGATTAGACAAAAGGAACATGTTCATTTGTTTTGTTTTGTGTTTAATCCAGGAATTCAAGTATGTTTGCAATTGCGCCATGGAAAGTTTCAAAGATTGTTATTTGATCCAGGTGTAATGGAATGGATGTTGGTGCGAATGATCGAGATCATAAGAATTATTTTTGATCCGGGTATTCGTCAATTGATATATTTACGGATGGACGAGATCATCAGATTGTCTTTTAATCCAGGAATTTGTGAATGGAAGTTGTTGCAATGTGAAGAGTTCTACATACTGAGTTTTGATCCAGGGGGATATAGAGCTTTTCATAATTTTATTTACGTTTATTTTATTATATATACATTTGATTTTTTATTTAGAAATTTTGATTGCATTTTTGCTATAGTTGCTAATTTAGTTTGTTTTAATGTAGTTAGCATTGTGGAAGTATTTGGTCTACGTGTGAAAAAGTATCGTGTTGATATAGACAGGTTCTTGATTAGGGGAGTTCGAAAGTTTAAGTTTCCAAGTTGTGTTACGAGGAGCCTGCAGGATACTATATCGATTTGAGCATTGCTTGGAAAGAGATGTTTACAAGTTGTTCATGTCAATTCGGGGAAGTTGCTAGACGACGAAGTGTTCCTTGCAGGAGTTGGAGTTTTTGATAATTATTTTCATATTCTTTGTAACGACCCCAAAATTCATACAATTCAACTCTCAACATCGGTCGTTAGCAATACATCCTCATACTGACTTTACAACATTATTCAATGTTAAACTTAATAAAAATGCGAAATAATTCAAACTTTTCTATTACAAATCATTCTCGATCCCAAAATTCTCAACCTTTACATCTAAATATCTTAGAATCATGTTAATATCATGATTCACCTTATCGAACATATTATAAAAATTTACACCTCAATACAAACTTTACAACTTAACGTAAATACATTTATCAAAATATTAACATAATTCAGGTAGTAAATTTCAACTAAAACATTTAATCTTCATGCATCACTTTGATCCACGTCATTGGATAGCACATAACGTTACCTTGTATCTTTAACCTGCAAAAGCGGTTATTTGCAAGAATGAGCTCGACAGCTCAGCAAAATCTAACAGTTTTCATGCATCACGTAGCACATAGGCAACATGCTCAATTTATACAATTGTAAACATTATAATTCTAGCATATCATACATGTTGTACATCAGTTACCAAGTAATAATTGAGTTCCATAACTCAATCAACATTCTAACTCAACAAACGTAGCCATAAATTGACTTTGTCGTTTCGAACATACAAAATATAGTATACATCATGCTTTTACATCATATATTTAAAACAATTAATCACTTAGTTCACATAACAAATAGGAACTGAAAGACTTGCCTTGCAAGTTGATTTCAACTACCGCTACCTGCGCTTCACGAATCCTACATAGCGTACGACCACGCATACAAAATATCAGTTGTACATTCGAGACATATAATTAGTCATACCATTAAGGTAACTACAATCTACATTCTTCCTAAGCATGTTTTATCCGTTTGCATTTGAAACTTGTAATCTTGCTTCGTTTGGCATAACAAACTTGATCATAGATACATTCTATACTTCGTCACACATAAGTCATGCAATTACATTTACATTCTAGCTTGCTTTTATTTTCAAAAACTCTTTGTTTTTATTATTTAGAAATTTCTTATTCACTCTTCGCTTGACATAGTAATTCTATACTTAGACATGTTAGACACCACACTTAACATGTATCCTTGCTTATAGGACTTAAATAAACATGTCCCGAAGCTTGGTTTAACAAATAAAACTTCTTGGCAACTCTGCAGCACGGCGCGGTCGCGCTGCATTTAAGCCTAGGAGTGGTGCGGCCGCGCTACTCCCTTTTCAGCCCAAAACTGAGTTTTTTTTTCAACTATGTTCAATGCTTAACATGCTAGGCTCTTTCAACAACTAAACACTTCACATTTGCACAGGACTATTAAGCGATTTAAACCAAGTTAGGCTCATTAAGCTTTATTCACAAGATCGTATAGTTTTCATTTGAAAACTTATGTTAAAACTTGCTAAGATAGTTCATTACATGCTTAACTATCTTGATCATCATATGAGACACATATTAGAGCCTAGAAGACTCAACCATGCATGCGTAAAGGTTCAGCTTTACAAAGAAAGCATCTTGTGATGACTGCAGACCAGCGCGGCCGCGCTGGTATTATACCTTGGAAGTGGCGCGGCCGCGCCACTTCGAGTTTAGGTACAAACATGTTCTGATTCAACAGAACTCGGATTTAGGCCATTTGGCTTAGGTTTTCATAGCTTATAACCCAGATTTCATCTAGAAATCACTCCTTATACATCCACACAACAACAACTAATCTCCTTGCAAAATTCCAACCATTCATCACAATCAATTTACAAATTATTCATATGCATTTACCAAGAAAAACTTAACAAATTAAATAGTTACCTCTTGATTGATAAATTTAATCGAATTCTTCATTCAATCCTTCTTAAAGCTTTAATCAGATGATGAAGAAAATTAGTTCTTCTTGATTCTCTAAGGTTCTTCTCCAATTCCTTCTTCTTCCTTCTTTGATTCTCAAGGCTTCATCTTCTTCCATTATTCACAGAGAACTCTCAATTTTCTCTCTTCCTTTCTAAACTCTAAGCCTTCTCAGACTTAACTGACAATATCACGTATATAATAACTGGCTAGCAGTTATACAAACCAAGGGTCTCAGCAGTTACAAATACCAAGAGTCACAAGGCCATGTTTGGCTAACCCTCTAAAACATCCTTTTTAATTTATTTTAATACTTCTCTTATTATATGGTACATACGTCACATTTAAATTGAACTTATTCCCTTTATTAGGCCAACACCATATTTTCATAGTCAATATAATTCTAATTTTATTTAACAAATCATTAATCTTATAATTTAATTACTTAATTAAATTAGAATATTACCATTCTATTAGTGTAATAAAATACGCACTGATTATAAAATCATTTAATTTAACCAATATTATTCTGTAACAATTTTCATCAAATATTATTCGATAAGTATTTTAATTTACGAAAATTCACAATCGTACTACATTAACACATTACATTTACATGTAACACATTGCTTTCTCATTCTATTAAAACAAATATATATATATATATATATATATATATATATCTTCATTTAAGTGAATTCATAAAAATATCATTACCAACAAAGCATAATAATCAAATTATATTATTTCAAAATATAATTTTCAACCTAATTAAATTAACAACAATATTTAGTCAATTCCTTTTTTCGTAACAACTTCATTTACTTACTTCAATAGTTTGTATAACTATTGAACTTCATTTCCATTTCTCAATATATATAAATATATGCTTCTAAAGTATGTTCACACCAAATCACATAACCTAAATACATTGTACATTAATATAAACTCAACCCGACACATAACAAGAATTTTTATTTATTAAATTCTCATTTTAATAGCTTCTGAAAATCTGGGTTGTCACATCCTTCCCCCCTTTTAAGGATTCCGTCCTCGGAATCACTGAAACCCTTCTTACTCGGTTTTTTGATAAATCTCCTTCAAAATTTTATCGTTGAATATCTTCAACGCATTACCTTAATATAGGTTTTATAATTTCTACACCACCCATTCTCTTAATAAATTCTTGTAGTTTCTATTTCATAATCTCGGTTTTATTACAAAATTACTATAATCGCATTTAACACATACCATAACACATTCTTACATAAATAGTTATCCTTATTTAAGAATAATCATACAATATTATCACATAAATCATTTAAGGCTATATTTCTAGCCATACAAATATTTGAGGTGTCACATTCTCCCATTCTTCTAAGAATTTCGTCCTCGAAATTAAGGCATAGCCATCTCTATTCATTCTACCCATCAAAACTAAGTTTTCAAGTTAACCTAACAATCTTTTCTATAACAACTACTCATCATTTTCCTCCTTTGAGAATCTCACATCAATCATCACCTTCAAACATCGCTTCTTTTGAGTCTTCACAATTGTTCAATATTTGTGAAGCAGTATAAATAACGAGGAAAGAAAATGTTGCCATCATTCTGAGGGGACAAAAAGACTTTGAACAGTTTTGAAAACCATCAGAATATCCGTCAATCACAAAGACTGAAAAACATTCTCCGCAAGTACTTTAGGTGATCAACCTATCGTACCCTATGTCGTGCACAACATTTAAATTTTTGACGCATAAGCGTAAGTTGGGACTATATGCCTGACATCGGTTGTTCATTCTCAGTCTTAACATCGGAGTCCGCACCAAGAATCAAAATTTGGATTGGAAGGTTTTTTTTTATACATCATCTCTCATCAAAGGTGTATAGCCGAAACAAATAGCATAGACTTTCTTCAATAATTCGGACATCAATCAAAACATTTAGCCAGCTCAACTGGCAAACTTTTCATAATTTAAAGAAAACCAAAAATCGTTTTATGATTTTGTCATTCTACATCATACCATAGTGGGCTGACGATCCTTAGATCACATCCAACACTAGGTTAATCTGCATTGATGACTCCATCATTTGTCATTCTACACCAGGTTCTATGATACATTGATGACTATTTAAAAAAAATACATTTTGATATTTTAAATCATTTTTTTTTCTAGCCGAAACGAATGGCTTTGACATATGAATAAACAGAACTTACCCCAATAATATGGGTTCCTTAGCTCACCATAACAAATGAGTTCAAGAATACTTCAAGAACTCACCATTATACCATGGGCCCAAAATGAGCTCACCATCGTAATCACTATGGGCCTAAGAACTTCCATAGATTCTGATACAAAAATCAATTTTGTCTAGCTGAGACAAATAGCATAGACATATCAACAACAGGACTTAAAAAGTTTAACAGTTCAACAATTGAACCAATCTTTTCAAAGGCACACATAAGTGCGAATACAAGCACTATTTTAGAATCTAGCATAGCTAGAAGATTTGGAATATTCATTTCTCTCCATCAACTTCAATCTTTACTCTATTGCTTCATTACTCAATCATTCTATCATTCTTCAATATCATCAATGCTCTCTATACCATAAGTTTTCTATACCCAATATAGTTCATCAAACTTACCACACTTTGGAAGTTCAGGAACTTACCACAATCATATGGTTTTAAGAACTTATCCTAGTCAGACCAAAATCGACCATTCGCTGAGGGGTTCCACCATACAATTATGAGTCACGAACCTACCATAAGTATGAGGTTTAAGAACCGTACCTAATCTTAATATTCTCTAACTATCAAATATAAATATGAGAAAAGAATCACCTTCTCGTCATATGTATATCGATAGTGCGACACCAATATTTCAATGATTATCAATATAGGAAGCTAAGTGGTTGTCGAACTAACTCGACCACTAATCAATATAGGAAGCTGAGCGGTTGTTAAACCATGGACAAAGCCCGTCCCATACCAGGATTTGTTTAACTCAACCACTATATTAATATAGGAAGCTAAGTAGTTTTCAAACCAAGCACAAATTCCCGTCCCATACCAAGAATCGTACAACTCAGCCACTAACATAGTCCTCAATTGAAATCCCACCTAATTTCATCTTGCTCTTAACTTAACTCTTTGCTTGATATGAATTTCTCGTATTTCATCATCCATAACTCCTCGTGAGTTTACCTCATACTATTTCATAGTACCATCTCTTTATAGCGTCATGCTACAACTATTCAATCATTTAAGATCCTTTGTCATTTTACAACTTTATCAGATCACGTCGTGATCTCATTCTATCATCATCTCTTCTTACGATTCTTTCTTATCTCATGATCGTCTCATCCTATGATCTTCTTAATTCTTCTCTTTAATCATGTAATCTTATGATTAATCAACACAGGTGTTCCCTGTTCTTTTAGCTTTTCAGGTTCTTCTTTGAACCTAAACATTTTATCATAATCCTGTCTCACATGAATTCTCTATACTCTATTTGAGTTCATCCTTATCAATTTATATCATTCTCATCTTATAAATATCGTCTATTTATTAACACCATCTTTATTACTGAAGTCAAGTAACTTCTGTTCTCATCTTTCATAACTCTTCAAGATTCTTCTTTGAATCTTCTTGTTTATATATTAAGTATTCCTTTAAGAATCTCCAACTTCATTTATATTATTCAATATTTTATTCGAGTTTACTTCGCGTCATGCTCATCTTCTTCATATAACATTCTAGGACTTAACTCATCCTATACATCTATATATATAAAAAAAATCACTTCTTAATCATACGCATCCATAATTCTATACTCGGTACATATCAGGTCTCTAACAGTGTTCAGTATAGCACCTGAGTGGTTTCCCACAAACAACCAACAAACTAGTTCCCGTCTCATCTACACTATCTCTCACAGCGAGTTAGATCGGTTGCTAGTTCGTATCAACCTCCGCTCTTTGAAGAAATTGTTTAGCCCATATACCATACATCAACCATTAAAGAATATAATTGTACCATAATTATACTTAACTTCTTATTCTCGTACTATATCGCTTACTTTATTCGAGTTCATTCCTCATCATCCCTATAGTCTTTTCTACGATAATAGCCTAAGTTACTCCTACCTAAGGTGTAACGCCCCCAAATTCGGGTCTCCAAATACCCGGATCCGATCATCACGATCCAATACAAACATTCACCTCTAACAACATATGGTAACTAAAGTGCGGAATATAATAAACATACGTTGTTCATTACAAGGTGTTACTAGTCCCAGAATACAAAAACCTTAAACACTTACACAAATACATACCCTAAATAAAAGTTAGGGTTTAAATTACATTAACAGCAATTAACTATACGTAAATTTAAAATCTGCTACATGAAGTCTATTACTTCATCTTTTCTTTTCCTTTGTTCTTCCCTGACGTCTCGGGTTTAGCTGCAATAAAGTCATGATATAGCAAGAATGAGCAACGAGTTTGCTCAGCAAGTTTAAAGTACAACAATAAGGATATATCATGATGAAGGGAATATAGAAGGAGAATTCAACAATTATCAGAAGCAATAACAATAAATGCTTTTAGAACAATTGGTAGTCGAATAGACTTTGAACAATAACTTCCAAAGGAGTCAATAGCTAGTTGACCCTCTGGTTACTGGCTACAGAATAAGTACTTGAGGGGATCAGCCTCGCGTACGCTATGTGTATGCATAACATTTAATTCTGCTAGTTGTACCTTATATACGGTACCTGGGGTACTCCCCTATAATAAAAGGGGTGTTCATTCAATCTAAGAATCCTTATCATTAATTGGCTCGGATAGCTTTATAAATTCTTACATATGTGCCTGACCGAGACAAGGGTTCAGACTTAATCATGAATAGTTCGTGAATTTCAGAACTTAAATAATTATACGAATTCAAATGCACAAGTGCGAATGCCAATGAATACATAGATGTGGAATAATTTTAAAAAATAATTAGACCGCTTAAAACATGCTTGGAGATAAGATTCAAGCTTAAAGAATAACTTGCAATAATATATACCTTTTTGCACGAATTAAAAATAATGCGTAAGGTTTAGAAATATTGCTCAATGTAAAAGTTGAGGAAGATAGAACTTGCCTGTTTGCTCAGCTACAGATAAATTTTAGCTTTAATTAATCGATCTTGGATGACCTATCATTGGGTAAAGTCGATTTATCAATTAATATGACATAGTTGTATATTGACACCCCTCACTATACCATTTACTTAGCAGGTAAAATTCACCATCTACATTTAATTACTATTTAACATTAGCTAAACAGAAATTAATTAATAATCTTTAGCTGTTAAAATGATTGTTAGCTAATCATGATTACTATTCTTCGAATGTTCAGATTATTATCCTTACTTGTCTCTAACCATGGGTTAACAACCTTTATTCATACTTAAGTAAATAATAAATACGTACTTTATTAATTCGGTTCATACTTAATTATTATTGAATAGCAATAATTAAATATTTATTATCTCTATTTATTATTGATTGATAAATAATAAATAATTACTTTTATTAACTTTATTCATACTTAGTTATTATTTAATATTACTTTAAACAATAACTAAATATTTATTATCTTTATTTATTATTTATTGATGAATAATAAATAATTACCTTATTCATACTTAATTATTATTTAATATTAATTAAATAACAATTAAATATTTATTAGCTTTATTTATAATAAATAATTTATTTATAAATTTTCATTCATCCTTAATTATTATTAATCAAATAATAATTAAATATTTATTATCTTTATTAATTATTAAAGGATAAATAATAAATAATTATTAACTTTTCTTATACCTAATTATTATTTATGATTCAAATAATAATGAAACATTTATTACCTTTATTCATACTTAATTATTACTAATTGAATACAATTAAATATTTATTATCTTTATTTATTATTTATTGATAAATAATTAACTTATTAACTTTATTTATACTTAATTATTATTTAATATTAATTAATTAAATGCTTATTACCTTTATTTATTATTTATTGATAAATAATAAATAATTATTTATTAGCTTTACTCATACTTAATTATTGTTTAATAATAATTAAATATTTATTAACTTTGTTTACCCCCCTTTTTACAATATATTACCACTCATACGTTTTCAAAGAGGATTTAATTATTCCTTAGTGTTATAGTAACAATGATACCGTAAATTTAACCTAGTACTATTAACTGATTAGTGGTGAACTTTTAAACACCCAACATGGGACTATCAGAGCCACGCCAAGAACCCATGGCTGGCCGTCGCTCAGCCTTCGCTGCTCTGGGCTGCCTAAGGCATCGCTACTGCCCACATCACACACACCATACTTCCAGCCACGCCTCATAACAGCAAACCATGATTGACAAGTGATATGCATATAACCCTAATTTCAGTCTCTGTGCACAACCAAAATACTACCATATAATAATTCAATGTTCGACTTTGGCATAACAATGTCGGTGGCAGTACAATTAATACAAAATGAAGGACAATCTTATTCAGTCATTACAACAAACACTTGGTTCTTTCAGACAATACCTCAAACAGGTGATGGGCATACTAAAGTGCTACAATAGCTATCCAAACATATGAAAATCCACACCTATGACCCAACCTTATATCGCCTGGACCCTCCATGGCCCTCCACACTGACTTTCCCAAACAATACAACACATACATCAACAACCGAGAAAGAAAGAAAAGAAAACCTTCACGGCAGCTGGGTTCAGAACACAACCCAATATAAACAACACAATACCAGATTTCTCAATTAAAAACCAAACAACATTAACACAATCCAATACCAAGTTTTTTAAACCCAACAATTATAATACAAGGTCTGAGTTTCATACCAAGGCAATTACAATAATATACTGTTATACCAGGAATAACCTAAATCAAACCAAACTATTACAGTAATTTAACAACCCATCACAGTTGCTTAATACCTCGATTACGTTCGATTGGCTGCCTTCCTTCTTCTTCCAAAGTATGATACCCAGCTGGACATTCAACGATTAATTTCCCTGACCCTCACTCTACTTTCGAACCCTAAATTTGCATATATTTTGCTCCTAATTTGGGACTCACAAGAACAAAGGAAAAAAAATCGGCAGCTTTGGTTTAGTGAATGGGCTGCAATTTATAGAGGGATTTTTACCCAACTAGGCTAGATATTACCCCAGTTGGCCGGTTAAGGACCAACGGTCGGAGGGAGGGATCGTCTGGTCGTCCCATCGCCGATTGTGAGCTTCGCCGGCACTTCCTCGAGCGTCGCACATCTCGTCGGTCGCTTCGCCTAAAACCCGGAACCTAAGGTCCGTTGATGGTTGCCTCCATTATCCACCGGTCGGCGACCTTCCTCTTCAATCCAACCGGTCGACGCAAGCTGTCGCCGGTGTCTTCCTCCCGTCTCTCACCCCTGACTGATTGAGGGCCTAGGCCTACCCCTCTCCTCGGTCGAGCTGGCTAGGGCTTTGGATTCCCCCCAATTGATTTCTGCCGTTCTTGAACTCCTCCCAAATGAATTTCACCATTTGCCCAAATCACTTCCACCGATCGGTTTTTCCCAAATTGCTTGGACCGACCCGGATTTCCCCCAACCCGATCGGTAAAATGGATAAAGAATGGGCTCAGCCCATTTGTCTAGGAAAATAAAAGAATCTGGGCTTAGCTTATTTAGTTTAATTCATGAGGACTTGCCAGTCCATTTGGTTCGGCCCACAGAAAATAGAAAGGAGATTGGGCTCAATAAAAATTTGGGTTCAACCCGATAAATAAAAACAATGGGTCAGTCTAAATAAAAGTAAAATGACCCAAATTAACTTAATCACATTGCATTTCTAATATTCTAAATCAAATAACTAAACAATTTAATTATTCATTTAAAATATTTATTTCAACCACAATTCTTTATTCGAATTGTTTAATCCGATAATGATGAAATTATTTATTGAATTTTCTTCGCAATTTTCTTGAAATTAAATTCTTAGGGTTAGCCCACTAATTTAAATCAAACTATTAATGAGCCCTTTCTAATGCAAGACAATTATTGGACCATATAATTATTTAATTAAATAATAATTCTTACATGGATCCAAATTAAATTCATAAAATTATATATAAAATGAATTTTATTTATTAAAATAAATTCGGTACAATGTTCAAAAATTCCTAGACATTACATCTTCTCCCCCTTATAAAAATTCCGTCCTCGGAATTTAAATCTAAGGTTACTCAAATAACTGGGGGTAATTTGCTCTCATCTTCTCTTCGAATTCCCACGTGGCTTCTTCCACCACGTGGTTCCTCCAGAGAACTTTAACGGAATGAATGATTTTATTTCTCAGCTTCTGCTCCTTCCTATCCAATATTTGGACAGGAATCTCCTCGTACGATAAATCTCTTTCGACCTGAATTGGTTCATAGGAAATAACATGCTTGTAGTCTGGCTTATACGGATGCAACACTGATACATGAAACACGTTGTGGATGTGCTCAAGTTCAGGAGGTAATGCTACCTCGTACGCCACTTCACCTATTCTTCTTAATATTTCAAAAGGTCCTATGAACCTAGGGCTCAATTTGCCCTTCTTTCCAAAACGGATTTTCCCTTTCAAAGGAGATACCTTCAGAAACACAAAGCTACCAACTTCAAAGTCTCGCTTCTGACGATGTAAGTTGGCATACTTTTTCTGACGATCCTGAGCTGCTACTAAACGTTGTCTTATCACCTTAATGATTTCCACAGTTTGTTGTACCAATTCTGGCCCCAACAGTCTCCGTTCACCAACTTCATCCCAACACAATGGTATACGACACTTCCTTCCATACAACGCTTCGTATGGTGGCATACCAATGCTAGCATGGTAACTATTGTTGTAGGCGAACTCTACTAGTGGCAAGTGATCGTCCCAGCTGCCACTTAAGTCCATCACAACTACCCGGAGCATATCCTCTAGAGTCTGAATTGTTCGCTCACTCTGACCATCAGTCTGAGGGTGATATGCCGTACTCATTCTCAATTGTGTTCCGAATCTTTCCTGTAGACTTCTCCAAAAGTTCGACGTAAAGCGCGGATCTCTGTCAGACACAATAGATACCGGCACTCCATGTCGCGATACTATCTCCTTCAGGTAGAGTTTCGCCAACTGTTCCAATTTGTACCTGATCTTGATCGGTAGAAAGTGGGCAGACTTGGTCAACCGATCTACTATCACCCAAATGGCGTCTAGACCTTTTTGTGTTGTCGGGAGTCCCACCACAAAATCCATAGTGATGTGCTCCCACTTCCACTCGAAAATCTCTAGAGGTTGCAACAATCCGCTCGGCCTCTGGTGCTCTGCCTTGACCCTTTGACAAGTTAAACACCGGCTAACGAATTCTGCAACTTCTCCTTTTAAGTGCGGCCACCAATAATGCGAACGAAGATCTTGATACATCTTGGTGCTACCTGGATGTACCGAGAATCTCGTATTATGGGCCTCTTGCAAAATTTCTTCCCTTAAGTCTGGTACGTAGGGTATCCAGATCCTTCCCTCGAATCTCAGCAATCCTGTGCTGTCAACCTTGTACCTCAATGTCTTTCCCTCCGATAGTTGCTTCTTAATGTCAATGCATTCTTCGTCGAATTCTTGAGCCTCCTTTATCTTATCCAGTAGAGTCGGACCGGCTGTCACGGTGAACACTTTTTCATCCGCCTCCATTGGATACCTAACCTCCAGTTCCAGACGTTCAAAGTCCTTTATCAATTTCTCTTGAACTGTCAGCTGCATCAATTTCACCTTGCCCTTTCTACTTAAAGCATCAGCCACTACATTTGCTTTGCCCGGATGATACAGAATCTCACAGTCGTAGTCTTTGATCAATTCTAACCATCGGCGTTGCCTCATGTTCAGCTCCTTTTGAGTGAAGATGTATTTCAGACTCTTGTGATCTGTATATATCTCGCACTTCTCCCCGTATAGGTAGTGCCTCCAAATTTTTAAGGCGAAAACTACCGCTACTAACTCCAAGTCATGAGTCGGGTAACCCTTCTCATAGTCTTTCAGTTAACGTGATGCGTACGCCACGACCTTGCCCTGTTGTATCAGCACACAGCCAAGACCTTTGTGTGACGCATCGCTATACACTACAAAACCCCCAATGTTGTCGGGTAAGGTCAACACCGGTGCTTGACTAAGTCTCTTCTTCAGCTCCATAAAACTTTCCTCACATTTCTCCGACCAGACGAACTTAACTGTTTTTCTGGTGAGGTTGGTCAACGGCGATGCTATCTTTGAAAAATCCTGTATGAACCTTCGATAGTATCCCGCTAATCCCAAGAAACTCCGGATCTCTGTCGGCGTCTTCGGCTGTTCCCAGTTGATAACGGCTTCTACTTTCGCTGGGTCCACCGAAACACCATTCTTGTCGATGACGTGACCTAGAAATTGCACCCTCTGCAACCAAAACTCACGCTTAGAAAACTTTGCATACAACTTCTCCTTCCTGAGAGCTTCAAATACAATTCTTAAATGTTCAGCATGTTCCTCCTCTGTCTCTGAATACACTAAGATGTCATCGATGAATACGACTACGAACTTGTCCAAGTACTGCTTGAATACTCTGTTCATCATATCCATGAATGCTGCTGGTGCATTCGTCAATCCAAAAGACATTACCAGGAACTCGAAGTGGCCATAATGAGTCCTGAATGCAGTCTTTGGAATATCTTCCTGCCTCACCTTCAGCTGATGATAACCTGTTCTTAGGTCAATTTTTGAAAAGTACTTTGCTCCCTTAAGTTGATCAAATAGATCGTTAATCCTAGGAAGCGGATACCTATTCTTAATCGTAACTTTGTTCAACTCCCGGTAGTCGATACAAAGTCGCATAGAACCATCCTTCTTCTTTACAAACAGAACTGGCGCCCCCCACGGGGACACGCTCGGTCTGATATAACCTTTATCTAATAGTTCCTGCAGTTGCACCATCAACTCTTTCATCTCTACAGGTGCCATTCGATACGGCGGCTTCGATATTGGTGCGGTTCCCGGTGCCAAATCGATAACGAACTCAGTTTCCCTGTCCGGCGGCAGTCCTGGAAGTTCATCGGGGAAGACATCAGCGAAATCCCTCACGATTGGTATTTGACTCATCTCATCCCTGACCTGACGAGTATCAATTACATGTGCCAAATAACACACGCAACCTTTCTTAAGCAGTTTCTTGGTTTGCATCATAGTCAGACAACAAGATTGTCTTGGTGACTTACTACCATAAAATACCACCTTCGACTTATTAGGAGTCCTCAGGTGTACACATTTCTTTTGACAGTCAATAACTGCTCCGTGAATTGATAGCCAATCCATTCCCAAGATTACATCAAACTCTCCCAGCCGAATTGGTATCAAATCCACATTGAGCTTAAATCCTCGCAGTTCAGCACTACAATTCCTATGAATGCATTCTGTGGGGATAATTTCCTTATTTGCTACTTCTACGTTCATAGGGTGTTCTAACTCTTCACGAGGTAAATTTAACTGTCTAGCAAATTCTTCGGAAATAAAAGAGCAAATAGCACCCGAATCAAATAGCACATATGCATTTATATCATTGATTGGGATGATACCTGACACCACGTCTTTGGATTCCATGGCATCCTGAACTGTCATGTTGAACGTGCGGGCTGTTGGCCTGTTAGCTTGACTGGCTGGTGGCCCGTAGTTCAACCGGTTGCTGTTTCCACTGTTGTTGTTGCTTCGGTTGCCACTCCCGGCATCGCCCTTCCTCTTCGGGCAATCCTTGATCTGGTGGTCAGGTGATCCACAGGAAAAACAACCTCCTTTCGGCTTATTAGGGCACTATGGGGCCATGTGCCCAGGTTGTCCACAACGGTAACACACGCTTTTCCCTTTCATGCATTCCCCCGTGTGGTTCTTGCCACAATTGTTGCACCTGCCTGGCTTCTTCACCTCCCCTCCAGATTTGTTTCCCCCGGAGGACTGACTCTCGACCCATTTCCGTTTGTTGGGGTTACTGCCCCCGCTGCTTCCTGCCTTCTGGCCTTCATGACCCTTCTTCTTCTCCTGATTATACTTAGCCAGGGCCTCACTGCCACCCTCTGCAATGATCGCCCTTTCCAACAATTCTGCAAATGTTTTGATTTTCAATACGGCAACAGAACGGTATAACCATGGTTTCAACCCTTGCTCAAACCTACGAGCTTTCCTTTCCTCTATGTTGACTTGGTGAGTTGTCAACCGTGCCAACTCATTAAACCTAGTTGCGTACTCAGCCACGGACATGTTTCCTTATTTTAGTTCCAGGAACTTGATCTCCATCTCTTGCTTCATGCTCTCCGGAAAGTAATTTTCCAAGAACATCTCCTTAAAGCGTTCCCATGCGACAATGCCTCCTTCCACTCGGCCCCTATTGACCTTCCACCAGTAGTTTGCCTCGCCCTTTAACATGAAGGTAGCAAAACTTGTTTTCTGTTCCTCTGCCACCCGTGCTACCTCGAAGACCTTTTCTATCTCCTCTATCCAGGTCTGCGCTTCGATTGGGTTAAGAGTTCCCTTGAACTCGGGTGGTCCAACCAATTTGAAGTCTTTAAAACTTGCCAGATGATGCGCTGGCTCGGCTGCTGCTTGGGTTCCTCCAGGTGGCGGTCTTGATTGCATGGCTTATGCCAGCATTTCGGCGAACATTCTCATTGGATTGGATTGATTCCCAACCTCACTTTCTGACTCTTCAACCTGTCGGTTTCGTCGTCGTCCTCTTGGCTGCATGTTTGGATAAGGAAAATCCGCTGACTTTTACCTATAGTTTTATATTTTACACAATATGTCATAAAAATCAGCAATCGAGGGTAGAAACATCTATCAAACACATTTGATTTAAATGAAACATCTGCATTTATATTGATATACCACCGTTTGTTACAAGACTAAACCTGTGGCATACTGCTATAAATGCGCCACTGTGTGCCCTATCCATCAATAACCTTTCCCCCAAGACAAAAGTGGGGAATCCTAACCTTTCATCCCTAAAATCCACAAAAGTTGGGGTTTAACTGCTACCCCAAGCATAAATACAAATATAAAGCTTCACAAGACAACATAAATACGTCCCTAATATAACAAAAAGTGGGACTGACTGTACTAAAGACAAATCAACTGCTCCATCCAGTCACTGCATATCGCGACGGATCCGTGCCTGCTGACCAGAAGAGAATGCTCCATCCCCTACCCTGCGACGAACAGAGCGGCTAGACTCCCCTACCTCAGTCCAGGGCCTCTTGTAGGCTGCATCTAAAGCATGTCCTAGGGTCTCTATCCTCACTGCGCTGGCCTCCAACCGATCCTCTAACTGATCAACCCTCCTGGCCTCCCTGAGCCAGGCCTCTCTGGCATGCATCCTCGCAGACACCTCCAGCCCAACCTCGAACCTCATAGCCTCCTGCTTCGCCTTCAGGTGGGCGATCTGTAGATCCCTCTGCTCCAGCCTCTCTCTCATCTCAGCGTTCCGGGCCACTAACTGATGTAGCAGTGGTCTGATCTGTTGCGCTGAGGACTCATAACCCAGCAGCTGTACCTTCGCCACTCCCAAGTCATGCTCGAGCTGGTAGGCTAGGTCTCTATACTGGTCCTCTCTGATCTGGTGGGTCTGATTCTGCTCCTCCAGATGAGCTATACGAGCCTCCAGCTCCTCGGTCCTGCTGGTCAGTCCCTCTATAATATCGTCAGCAGTGGACCCCATGCCATCCACGTAAGCAGGTGGCTCCTCTCCCTCGGTCTCGGGGTCCTCCTCCTCAGCATCAGAGTCTTGACTGCCAGACCTCATAACCCTACCTACCACCGGCTCTGGTAGTTCCCTCTGGTAGTCCTCCTCTAGCTCGGACTCCTCTAGCGGCACTCCTGGGGCAATAGGAGCATACCCCACCAGCTGCTCAGCAACCACTAGAATATCTATAAATACCTCCTCCTCCTCTCGGGCTCCACCGGTCTCCCCTACGGCCGCCATCCTACAAACACACCGAAAATCAACATTAGTACAGCAATAAAATATATTCATTGAGGAAATGAAATTATATTTCATTGGGTACTACTCGACTTGATGAATTCCCCAATTCATCAAAACCACATATAATAAATCTCCTCGATTTATCTCCTAATACTCTATACGAGTTTACTATGAAGGTTATAACCTAGGTTTCGCGATCCTAAAGTTTATAACCTACAGCTTTGATACCAACCTGTAACGCCCCCAAATTCGGGTCTCCAAATACCCGGATCCGGTCATCACGATCCAATACAAACATTCACCTCTAACAACATATGGTAACTAAAATGCGGAATATAATAAACATACGTTGTTCATTACAAGGTGTTACTAGTCCCAGAATACAAAAACCTTAAACACTTACACAAATCCATACCCTAAATAAAAGTTAGGGTTTAAATTACATTAACAGCAATTAACTATACGTAAATTTAAAATCTGCTACATGAAGTCTATTACTTCTGTGACGCCCCCAAATTCGGGTCTCCAAATACCCGGATCTGGTCATCACGATCCAAAACAAACATTCACCTTTAACAACATATGATATCTAAAAGTGCGGAATATAATAAACATACGTTGTTCATTACAAGGTGTTACTAGTCCCAGAATACGAATAACCTTAAACGTTTACCCAATCCATACCCTAAATAGCTAGCAGGGTTTAAATTACATTAACAGAAAATTAACTAACACATGAATCTAAAGTCAGCTACGAGACGTTTATCATTTCATCTTTTCTTCCCCTTTGTTCTTCCCTGACGTCTCGGGTTTAGCTGCAATGAAGTCATGATATAGCAAGAATGAGCAATGAGTTTGCCCAGCAAGTTTAATGTACAACAATAAAGATATATCATGATGAAGGAATATTAAAAGGATTTCAACAATAGAATAATCAGAAGCAAGAACATTAAATGCTTTTAGAACAATTGATAGTCAAATAGACTTTGAACGATAACTTCCAGAGGAGTCAATAGCTGGTTGACCCTCTGGTTACTGGCTACAGAATAACGTACTTGAGGGGATCAGCCTCGCGTACCCTATGTATATGCATAACATTTAATTCTGCTATTTGTACCTTATATACGGTACGTGGGGTACTCCCCTATAAATAAAGGGGTGTTCATACAGTCTAAGAATCCTTACCATTGATTGGTTCGGATAGCTTTTATAAATTCTCACATAATTGTCTGACCGAACAAGGGTTCAGACTTAACCATGAATGGTTTATAAATTCCTGAATTTAAATATACGAATTTCAAATGCACGAGTGCGAATGTCAATAAATATACAGATGTGGAATAATTTGAAAGTAATTAGACCACTTAAAGCATGCTTGGAGGAAAATTCAAGCTTAAAGAATAACTTGCAATAATGTATACCTTTTTGCATGAATTAAAATACTGCATAAGGTTTTAGAAGTATTGCTCAATGTAAAAGTTGGGTAAGGAAGAATTTGCAATAATGTAAGAAGTTTAGGGTTAAGAACTTGCCTGTTTGCTCAGCTACAAATTAAATCTTAGCTTTAATTAATTGCTCTCGAGTGACCTATCATCGGGTAAAGTCGATTTATCAATTAACAGTTGTATATTGGCACCTCTTACTATACCTTTTACTCAACAGGTAAAATTCATCACCTATATTTAATTACTAATTAACATTAGCTAACAGAAAATTATTGATGATCTTTAGCTATTAAAAACAATTGTTAGCTAATCATGATTACTATCATTTGAATGCTCAATTTATTACCTTTAATTATTATAAATAATTATTTTATTAACGTTACTCATATTTAATTATTATTATTATTAAATAATAATTAAATATTTATTATATTTATTTATTATTTATTAATGAATAATAAATAATTATTTTATTAACTTTACTCATACTTAATTATTATTATTATTAAATAATAATTAAATATTTATTATCTTTATTTAGCATTTATTAATAAATAATAAATAATTATTTTATTAACTTTATTCATATTTAATTATTATTATTAACTAATAATTAAATATTTATTATCATTTATTGATAAATAGTAATTATTTAATAAATTTTATTTATTGGTTTTAATAGCTAGATAATTACAAGAGCATTTTAACTTAAACTAGTTAACCAATAACTTAGCCATTACTAGTATAGTTAATTAACAATTTAGGCAACAATTAGACCCCATTTGTTAATTATTCTTGCTTGAATAACCCATTGAATTATAAAAATCAATTTGGAGAATAACTAAATTACTGCTTATTACCACCGAACATTACAGTTCCTGTATTGCCATCTCCAGTCAACTGACAGCCATCCAACACAACAGGGGAAATATTTATTCCAGTTACAAGTTTAGTATTTATATCCCAATCGTGTACCAACGTTCAGTATAGTTAAAGTCATCAGATCTTACATAAGCAAAACGAATTACCCAATTCAATATCATAAGGAAATCTTACAGTTGGGTTCTCATAGGCATTACTTCAAACGCATTGTGGGCACACTAAGGGTTGATGCTAGCCTAAATTCTGCCTAAAATCCTACTGCCCAGACTCTAAGGTTCACTTGACACCACAAATTCCAATTTACAGAACAATTCAATACATCTCAGCAAGTACAAAACCATACGGATTTTCCCAGATTAAAACCAAACAATAAACGAACATAATTTAATATCAGAATTCTTAACCAAGATAACACAATCCAGTATGGTGAAAACAACCCCAGAACAATTCCTAATACAATATGTAATTCAACAATCACACAAAAAAAAAAAAAAGAAAAGAAAATACCAATCAGTTCAGGGGTACAATCCGAATACATCCCCATTCACAAACTTTGGGAACTAGAAACTTAATTCAGTTGCTTGAACTACTCTATACCTTGTAATTGACCGACTTGCCGTTCTTCTCCTTCTTCCACAGTACAAAACCCAGCTGGACATCCACAGCTAGTCTCTACCCTCTTCCTCCTCTGAAATTTCCTCTCTCTCTCTAATTTGGACAGCAAAGATTGTAGCAGCTTGGTTTAGGGTTTTTTTTTTTTTTTTTTTTGGGCTCACTTTATAGGAAAATTCTTACCCAAATTACCTGGGTATTACCTCAATCGGTCGGTTAAGGACCACCGGTAGGAGAAGCGGCTATCGACTGCTTGTCAACGTCGAGCCTTATCAATTCCAGCTGGGTTTGGCCGCCTCTCGAGCTTTGCGCACTTCCGTCGGTAGGTCGCCTTCAACCCCTTGGTCCGTTCGAAACTGCTCAGTCGCCCGCGCCGGTTCCCTGATTAGCCCAGCGGTCGGCGAGTTTCTCCTCTCGTCCGACCGGTCGGTCGCTCACGTCACCGCCCCTTTTTGCGCGCCGACGCACGGCTCGACGTGCCCCCGCTCCTCCTTCGACTCGTCTGCTTGAGAGGTTTGGTTGATTGATGGATGGTTTAGGTCTTCCCCCTTTTCCCCTTGTCGGCTATCTTCCCCAAATCAATTTTGTTGCTTTGAACCCTTCCCACTGAATTGCCGGTTATTCCCCCCACCAGTCGCCCAAATGGATTCAACCCGACTGAAAGCAAATAAGGACTGGACTCGAATTGGGCTAGGAAGGATTTGGGCTCAACCCTAGGGTTGGGTCGGTTGAAGTAAATGGGAAAAATGGCCCCACCGGGAATTAAAATAAAAATTGGGCTCAGCCCTGTTAATTTGGGTCAATAATAAGAAGATAGTCCAACTTATTTATTAAAATTATTGACATTATTCCCCCAATATTTAAATTGAATTAATCACTTAAATTAATTATTTATTTATAATATCTATTCCAACCATAATTCTTTATTCGAATTATTAATCCCAGTAATGATAAAATTAGTTATTTAATTATCCCAATTTCCTTGCCAATCAAATACTAGGGTTAACTTATTAATTTTTCTCCGACCTATTAGTGAGTCCCTTTAAGGCGAGGAAAATTATTGGACCACGTATTTATATAATTAAATAAAAATACTTACACGGATCCAATTAAATTCGAAAAATTAACTATAATGAATTTATTTATTAACATAAATTTGATAAAATGTTTACAAATTCCTGGACATTACATCCTCTCCCCCTTATAAAAATTCCGTCCTCGGAATTTCAATTTAATGTTACTCGAATAACTGGGGGTAATTCATTCTCATCTTCTCTTCGAGTTCCCACGTGGCTTCTTCCACCGCGTGATTTCTCCACAGAATTTTAACAGAGTGAATGATTTTATTCCTCAGCTTCTGCTCTTTCCTATCCAGTATTTGAACAGGAACCTCCTCGTATGATAAATCCTTTTCGACTTGAATTGGTTCATAGGAGATGACATGTTTGTAGTCTGGCTTATACGGACGCAACACTGATACATGAAACACGTTGTGGATGTGCTCAAGTTCAGGAGGTAACGCCACCTCGTACGCCACTTCGCCTATTCTCCTTAATATCTCAAAAGGTCCTATGAACCTAGGGCTCAATTTGCCCTTCTTCCCAAAACGGATCTTCCCTTTCCAGGGTGATACCTTCAGAAACATAAAGCTACCAACCTCAAAGTCTCGCTTCTGACGATGTAAGTCGGCATACTTCTTCTGACGATCTTGGGCTGCTACTAACCGCTGTCTTATTACCTTAATAATTTCCACGGTTTGTTGTACCAATTCTGGTCCCAACAACCTCCGTTCACCAACTTCATCCCAACACAACGGTGTTCGACACTTTCTTCCGTATAATGCTTCGTACGGTGGCATACCAATACTAGCATGGTAACTATTGTTGTAAGCGAACTCTACTAGTGGCAAGTGATCGTCCCAGCTGCCACTTAAGTCCATCACAACTGCCCGGAGCATATCCTCTAGAGTCTGAATTGTTCGCTCACTCTGACCATCCGTCTGAGGATGATATGCCGTACTCATTCTTAACTGTGTTCCGAGTCTCTCCTGTAGGCTTCTCCAAAAATTTGACGTGAAGCGCGGATCCCTGTCAGACACAATAGATACCGGCACTCCATGTCGTGATACTATTTCCTTCACGTAAAGTTTCGCCAGCTGTTCCAATTTGTACCGGATCTTGATCGGTAGAAAATGGGCAGACTTGGTCAACCGGTCTACGATCACCCAGATGGCGTCTAGACCTTTTTGCGTTGTTGGAAGTCCCACCACAAAATCCATTGTGATGTGCTCCCACTTCCACTCGGGAATCTCTAAGGGTTGCAACAATCCGCTCGGCCGTTGGTGCTCAGCCTTGATCCTCTGACAAGTTAAACACCGGCTGACGAATTCTGCAACTTCCCCCTTCAAATGTGGCCACCAATAATGCTGACAAAGATCTTGATACATCTTGTTGCTTCCTGGATGTACCGAAAATCTTGTATTATGGGCCTCCTGCAAAATTTCTTCCCTTAGGTCCGGTACATAGGGTATCCAGATCCTTCCCTCGAATCTCAGCAATCCTGCGCTGTCAACCTTATACTTCGAGGCTTTTCCCTCCGATAACTGTTTCTTAATGCCAATACATTCCTCGTCAAATTCTTGAGCCTCCTGTATCTTATCCAGTAGAGTTGGACCTACCGTCACGGCGAACACCTTTTCGTCCACCTCCATTGGATACCTAACTTCCAGCTCCAGACGTTCAAAGTCCCGTATCAACTCCTCCTGGACTGTCAGCTGCATCAGTTTCACCTTGCCTTTCCTACTTAAGGCATCAGCCACTACATTTGCTTTGCCCGGATGGTACAGAATTTCACAGTTGTAGTCCTTGATCAATTCTAACCATCGGCGTTGCCTCATGTTCAGCTCCTTTTGAGTGAAGATATATTTCAGACTTTTGTGATCTGTATATATCTCGCACTTCTCCCCGTATAGGTAATGTCTCCAAATCTTCAAGGCGAAAACTACCGCTGCTAACTCCAAGTCATGAGTCGGATAACCCTTCTCATAGTCCTTCAGTTGCCGTGATGCGTATGCCACTACCTTGCCGTGTTGCATCAGTACACAGCCAAGACCTTTGTGTGATGCATCGCTGTAACACTACGAAACCCCCAGTGTTGTCCGGTAAGGTCAACACTGGTGCTTGGCTGAGTCTCTTCTTCAACTCCATGAAACTCTCCTCACACTTCTCCGTCCAAACAAACTTGACTGTTTTCCTGGTGAGATTGGTCAACGGCGATGCTATCTTTGAAAAATCCTGGATGAATCTCCGATAGTATCCCGCTAATCCCAAGAAACTCCGGATCTCTGTCGGCGTCTTCGGCTGTTCCCAGTTGATAACCGCTTCTACTTTTGCTGGGTCCACCGAAACACCATTCTTGTCTATAACATGACCCAGAAACTGTACCCTCTGCAACCAAAACTCACACTTCGAAAATTTTGCGTACAATTTCTCCCTCCTGAGAGCTTCTAATACAACTCTTAAGTGTTCAGCATGCTCCTCCTCTGTTCCTGAATACACCAGGATGTCATCGATGAATACGACTACGAACTTGTCCAAGTACCGCTTGAACACTCTGTTCATCATATCCATGAATGCTGCTGGCGCATTCGTCAACCCAAAAGACATTACCAGGAACTCGAAGTGCCCATAACGAGTCCTGAATGCAGCCTTCGGGATATCTTCCTGCCTCACCTTCAGCTGATGGTAGCCTGTTCTTAAGTCGATTTTTGAAAAGTACTTCGCTCCCTTGAGTTGATCAAACAAATCGTCAATTCTAGGAAGTGGATACCTATTCTTAATCGTAACTTTGTTCAACTCTCGATAGTCGATACAAAGCCTCATTGAACCGTCTTTCTTCTTTACAAACAGAACTGGCGCTCCCCACGGGGACACGCTCGGTCTGATATAACCCTTATCCAACAGTTCCTGCAGTTGCACCATCAACTCCTTCATCTCCACAGGTGCCATCCGATATGGCGGCTTCGATATTGGTGCGGTTCCCGGTGCCAAATCGATAACGAACTCGGTTTCCCTATCCGGCGGCAGTCTCGGAAGTTCATCGGGAAAGACATCGGTGAAATCTCTCACAACTGGTATTTGACTCATCTCATCCCCGACCTGACGAGTATCGACCACATGGGCCAAATAACACTCGCATCCTTTCTTCAGTAATCTCCTTGTTTGCATCATAGTAAGATAACAAGATGGTTTTGGTGATTTGCTGCCATAAAATACCACCTTCGACTTATTAGAAGTCTTTAGGTGTATACATTTCTTTTTACAGTTAATAACTGCTCCGTGGGTTGATAGCCAATCCATTCCCAAGATTACATCGAACTCTCCCAGTCGAATCGGTATCAAATCCACATTGAGCTTAAATCCTCGCAATTCAGCACAACAATTCCTATGAATGCATTCTACGGGGATAATTTCCTTGTTGGCTACTTCTACGTTCATAGGGTGTTCTAACTTTTCACAAGGTACATTTAATTGTCTAGCAAATTCTTCGGAAACAAAAGAGCAAGTAGCACCCGAATCAAATAGCACATATGCATTTATATCATTGATTGGGATGATACCTGACACCACGTCCTTGGATTCCATGGCATCCTGCACAGTCGTGTTGAACGTGCGGGCTGTTGGCCTGTTGGCTTGACTGGATGGTGGCCCGTAGTTCAATCGGTTGCTGTTTCCACTGTTGTTGTTGTTTCGGTTGCCACTCCCGGCGTCGCTTTTCTTCTTCGGACAATCCCTCATTTGGTGGTCGGGTGCTCCACATGAAAAACATCCCCCCTTTGGCTTATTCTGACATTGGGGAGCCATGTGCCCCGGTTGCCCACAACGGTAACACACACTCCTTCCCTTCAAACATTCCCCGGTGTGGTTCTTGCCGCAATTATTGCACCTGCCTGGTTTCTTTGCCTCCCCTCCAGACTGGTTTCCTCCGGGTTTATTGCTTCCGAAAGATTGGCTCTCACTCCATTTGCGTTTATTGGGGTTACTGCCCCCGCTGCTCCCTGCCTTCGGGCCCTCATGTCCTTTCTTCTTCTCTTGGTTGTATTTGGCCAGAGCCTCACTGCCACCCTCTGCAATGATTGCCCTCTCCATCAATTCTGCAAATGTTCTGATTTTCAATACCGCCACAGAACGGTATAACCATGGTTTCAACCCCTGCTCAAACCTACGAGCTTTCCTTTCCTCTGTGCTGACTTGGTGAGCTGCAAACCGTGCCAACTCATTAAACTTAGCTGCGTACTCAGCCACAGACATGTTCCCTTGTTTTAGTTCTAGGAACTTGATCTCCATTTCCTGTTTCATGCTCTCTGGAAAGTAGTTTTCTAAGAACATCTCCTTAAAACGATCCCACGCGACAGTGCCTTCTTCAACTCGGCCCCGATTGGCCTTCCACCAATAGTTGGCTTCTCCTTTTAACATGAAAGTGGCAAAACTTGTTTTCTGTTCCTCTGCCACCCTTGCTACTTCAAAGACCTTCTCTATCTCTTCTATCCAGGTCTGCGCCTCGATTGGGTTAAGAGTTCCCTTGAACTCAGGTGGTCCGACCAATTTGAAATCTTTAAAGCTTGCCAGATGATGCGTTGGCTCAGCTGCAGCTTGGGTTCTCTCAGGTGGTGGTCTGGATTGCATAGCCTCGGCCAGCATTTCCGCGAACATTCTCATTGGGTTGGTTTGGTCTCCAACCTCACTTTCTGACTCTTCGACTTGTCGGTTACGTGGCCTTCCCCTTGGCATGGTTTAGAATAAGGAAACTGATAACTTTTACCTATAGATTCACATTTTACAACATATGTTATTAAAATAGACAATTAAAGATAAAATATTTATCAACACATTTGATTTAAGCGAAACATCTGCATTTATATTCATATACCACCGTTTTGTTACCATGACTAAACCTGTGGCATACTTCTATAAATGCGACACTATCTGTCCTATCAACAAATCATCCCCCTAGACAAAAGTGGGGAATCCTAACCTTTCCTCCCTCAAGACCACAAAAGTTGGGGTTTAATTGCTACCCCAATCATAACAACAATTATAAAGTTTCATAAACAAACATGACTATGTCCCTAACATAAACAAAAGTGGGACTGACTGTACTAGCAACTAAACAACCATCCTATCCCATCACTATTCATCATGACGGATCCGAGCCTGCTGGCCAGAAAAGACTGCTCCGTCCCCGATCCTGCGACGAACAGAGCGACTGGACTCCCCTACCTCAGTCCGGGGTCTACGGTAGGCTGCATCCAAGGCATGCCCCAGGGTCTCTATCCTCACTGCCCTGGCCTCTAGCTGGTCCTCCAGCTGATCAACCCTCCTGGCCTCCCTGGCCCAGGCCTCCCTGACGTGCATCCTCGCAGCCACCTCTAGTCCGGCCTCAAACCTCATGGCCTCCTGTTTCGCCCTCAGGTGGGCGATCTGCAGATCCCGCTGCTCCAGTCTCTCCCTCAACTCAGCGTTTCGGGCCACTAGCTGATGTAGCAGTGGTCCGACCTGCTGTGCTGAGGACTCGTAGCCCTGCAGCTGTACCTTGGCCACCCCTAAATCATGCTCGAGCTGGTAGGCCAGGTCTCTGTACTGGTCCTCCATATACTGATGGGTCTGGTTTTGCTCCTCCAAATGAGAAATCCGAGCCTCCAGCTCCTCATTTCTGTCAGTCAACCCCTCGATGATATCATCAGCAGTGGACCCCATGCCATCAATATCAGCAGGTGGCTCCTCCCCCTCGGTCTCGGGGTCCTCCTCCTCTGGGTCCTGACTGCCCGACCTCATCACTCTACCCACAACGGGCTCCGGTAGCTCCCTCTGGTAGTCCTCCTCCGGCTCGGACTCCTCCTGTAGCAATCCCGAGGCAATAGGAGCATAGCCCACCAGCTGCTCCGAAACTACTGGTATATCTATGAATACCTCCTCCTCACGGGCTCCACTGGTCTCCCCTACAGCAGCCATCCTACAAATACGCAAAAACTAACATTAGTACAGCAATAAAATATATTCATTGAAGAAATGAAATTATATTTCATTGGGTACTACTCGACTCGATGAATTCCCCAATTCATCAAAACCACATATGATAAATCTCCTCGATTTATCTCCTAATACTCGATACGAGTTTACTATGAAGGTTATAACCTAGGTTTCGCGATCCTAAAGTTTATAACCTACAGCTCTGATACCAACCTGTGACGCCCCCAAATTCGGGTCTCCAAATACCCGGATCTGGTCATCACGATCCAAAACAAACATTCACCTTTAACAACATATGATATCTAAAAGTGCGGAATATAATAAACATACGTTGTTCATTACAAGGTGTTACTAGTCCCAGAATACGAATAACCTTAAACGTTTACACAATCCATACCCTAAATAGCTAGCAGGGTTTAAATTACATTAACAGAAAATTAACTAACACATGAATCTAAAGTCAGCTACGAGACGTTTATCATTTCATCTTTTCTTTCCCTTTGTTCTTCCCTGACGTCTCGGGTTTAGCTGCAATGAAGTCATGATATAGCAAGAATGAGCAACGAGTTTGCCCAGCAAGTTTAATGTACAACAATAAAGATATATCATGATGAAGGAATATTAAAAGGATTTCAACAATAGAATAATCAGAAGCAAGAACATTAAATGCTTTTAGAACAATTGATAGTCAAATAGACTTTGAACGATAACTTCCAGAGGAGTCAATAGCTGGTTGACCCTCTGGTTACTGGCTACAGAATAACGTACTTGAGGGGATCAGCCTCGCGTACCCTATGTATATGCATAACATTTAATTCTGCTATTTGTACCTTATATACGGTACGTGGGGTACTCCCCTATAAATAAAGGGGTGTTCATACAGTCTAAGAATCCTTACCATTGATTGGTTCGGATAGCTTTTATAAATTCTCACATAATTGTCTGACCGAACAAGGGTTCAGACTTAACCATGAATGGTTTATAAATTCCTGAATTTAAATATACGAATTTCAAATGCACGAGTGCGAATGTCAATAAATATACAGATGTGGAATAATTTGAAAGTAATTAGACCACTTAAAGCATGCTTGGAGGAAAATTCAAGCTTAAAGAATAACTTGCAATAATGTATACCTTTTTGCATGAATTAAAATACTGCATAAGGTTTTAGAAGTATTGCTCAATGTAAAAGTTGGGTAAGGAAGAATTTGCAATAATGTAAGAAGTTTAGGGTTAAGAACTTGCCTGTTTGCTCAGCTACAAATTAAATCTTAGCTTTAATTAATTGCTCTCGAGTGACCTATCATCGGGTAAAGTCGATTTATCAATTAACAGTTGTATATTGGCACCTCTTACTATACCTTTTACTCAACAGGTAAAATTCATCACCTATATTTAATTACTAATTAACATTAGCTAACAGAAAATTATTGATGATCTTTAGCTATTAAAAACAATTGTTAGCTAATCATGATTACTATCATTTGAATGCTCAATTTATTACCTTTAATTATTATAAATAATTATTTTATTAACGTTACTCATATTTAATTATTATTATTATTAAATAATAATTAAATATTTATTATATTTATTTATTATTTATTAATGAATAATAAATAATTATTTTATTAACTTTACTCATACTTAATTATTATTATTATTAAATAATAATTAAATATTTATTATCTTTATTTAGCATTTATTAATAAATAATAAATAATTATTTTATTAACTTTATTCATATTTAATTATTATTATTAACTAATAATTAAATATTTATTATCATTTATTGATAAATAGTAATTATTTAATAAATTTTATTTATTGGTTTTAATAGCTAGATAATTACAAGAGCATTTTAACTTAAACTAGTTAACCAATAACTTAGCCATTACTAGTATAGTTAATTAACAATTTAGGCAACAATTAGACCCCATTTGTTAATTATTCTTGCTTGAATAACCCATTGAATTATAAAAATCAATTTGGAGAATAACTAAATTACTGCTTATTACCACCGAACATTACAGTTCCTGTATTGCCATCTCCAGTCAACTGACAGCCATCCAACACAACAGGGGAAATATTTATTCCAGTTACAAGTTTAGTATTTATATCCCAATCGTGTACCAACGTTCAGTATAGTTAAAGTCATCAGATCTTACATAAGCAAAACGAATTACCCAATTCAATATCATAAGGAAATCTTACAGTTGGGTTCTCATAGGCATTACTTCAAACGCATTGTGGGCACACTAAGGGTTGATGCTAGCCTAAATTCTGCCTAAAATCCTACTGCCCAGACTCTAAGGTTCACTTGACACCACAAATTCCAATTTACAGAACAATTCAATGCATCTCAGCAAGTACAAAACCATACGGATTTTCCCAGATTAAAACCAAACAATAAACGAACATAATTTAATATCAGAATTCTTAACCAAGATAACACAATCCAGTATGGTGAAAACAACCCCAGAACAATTCCTAATACAATATGTAATTCAACAATCACACAAAAAAAAAAAAAGAAAAGAAAATACCAATCAGTTCAGGGGTACAATCCGAATACATCCCCATTCACAAACTTTGGGAACTAGAAACTTAATTCAGTTGCTTGAACTACTCTATACCTTGTAATTGACCGACTTGCCGTTCTTCTCCTTCTTCCATAGTACAAAACCCAGCTGGACATCCACGGCTAGTCTCTACCCTCTTCCTCCTCTGAAATTTCCTCTCTCTCTAATTTGGACAGCAAAGATTGTAGCAGCTTGGTTTAGGTTTTTTTTTTTTTTTTTTTTGGGCTCACTTTATAGGAAAATTCTTACCCAAATTACCTGGGTATTACCTCAATCGGTCGGTTAAGGACCACCGGTAGGAGAAGCGGCTATCGACTGCTTGTCAACGTCGAGCCTTATCAATTCCAGCTGGGTTTGGCCGCCTCTCGAGCTTTGCGCACTTCCGTCGGTAGGTCGCCTTCAACCCCTTGGTCCGTTCGAAACTGCTCAGTCGCCCGCGCCGGTTCCCTGATTAGCCCAGCGGTCGGCGAGTTTCTCCTCTCGTCCGACCGGTCGGTCGCTCACGTCACCGCCCATTTTTGCGCGCCGGCGCACGGCTCGACGTGCCCCCGCTCCTCCTTCGACTCGTCTGCTTGAGAGGTTTGGTTGATTGATGGATGGTTTAGGTCTTCCCCCTTTTCCCCTTGTCGGCTATCTTCCCCAAATCAATTTTGTTGCTTTGAACCCTTCCCACTGAATTGCCGGTTATTCCCCCCACCAGTCGCCCAAATGGATTCAACCCGACTGAAAGCAAATAAGGACTGGACTCGAATTGGGCTAGGAAGGATTTGGGCTCAACCCTAGGGTTGGGTCGGTTGAAGTAAATGGGAAAAATGGCCCCACCGGGAATTAAAATAAAAATTGGGCTCAGCCCTGTTAATTTGGGTCAATAATAAGAAGATAGTCCAACTTATTTATTAAAATTATTGACATTATTCCCCCAATATTTAAATTGAATTAATCACTTAAATTAATTAATTATTTATAATATCTATTCCAACCATAATTCTTTATTCGAATTATTAATCCCAGTAATGATAAAATTAGTTATTTAATTATCCCAATTTCCTTGCCAATCAAATACTAGGGTTAACTTATTAATTTCTTCGACCTATTAGTGAGTCCCTTTAAGGCGAGGAAAATTATTGGACCACGTATTTATATAATTAAATAAAAATACTTACACGGATCCAATTAAATTCGAAAAATTAACTATAATGAATTTATTTATTAACATAAATTTGATAAAATGTTTACAAATTCCTGGACATTACAACTTCATCTTTTCTTTTCCTTTGTTTTTCCCTGACGTCTCGGGTTTAGCTGCAATAAAGTCATGATATAGCAAGAATGAGCAACGAGTTTTTGCTCAGCAAGTTTAAAGTACAACAATAAGGATATATCATGATGAAGGGAATATAGAAGGAGAATTCAGCAATTATCAGAAGCAATAACAATAAATGCTTTTAGAACAATTGGTAGTCGAATAGACTTTGAACAATAACTTCCAAAGGAGTCAATAGCTAGTTGACCCTCTGGTTACTGGCTACAGAATAAGTACTTGAGGGGATCAGCCTCGCGTACGCTATGTGTATGCATAACATTTAATTCTGCTAGTTGTACCTTATATACGGTACCTGGGGTACTCCCCTATAATAAAAGGGGTGTTCATTCAGTCTAAGAATCCTTACCATTAATTGGCTCGGATAGCTTTATAAATTCTTACATATGTGCCTGACCGAGACAAGGGTTCAGACTTAATCATGAATAGTTCGTGAATTTCAGAACTTAAATAATTATACGAATTCAAATGCACAAGTGCGAATGCCAATGAATACATAGATGTGGAATAATTTTAAAAAATAATTAGACCGCTTAAATCATGTTTGGAGATAAGATTCAAGCTTAAAGAATAACTTGCAATAATATATACCTTTTTGCACGAATTAAAAATAATGCGTAAGGTTTAGAAATATTGCTCAATGTAAAAGTTGAGGAAGATAGAACTTGCCTGTTTGCTCAGCTACAGATAAATTTTAGCTTTAATTAATCGATCTTGGATGACCTATCATTGGGTAAAGTCGATTTATCAATTAATATGACATAGTTGTATATTGCCACCCCTCACTATACCATTTACTTAGCAGGTAAAATTCACCATCTACATTTAATTACTATTTAACATTAGCTAAACAGAAATTAATTAATAATCTTTAGCTATTAAAATGATTGTTAGCTAATCATGATTACTATTCTTCGAATGTTCAGATTATTATCCTTACTTGTCTCTAACCATGGGTTAACAACCTTTATTCATACTTAAGTAAATAATAAATACGTACTTTATTAATTCGGTTAATACTTAATTATTATTGAATAGCAATAATTAAATATTTATTATCTCTATTTATTATTGATTGATAAATAATAAATAATTACTTTTATTAACTTTATTCATACTTAGTTATTATTTAATATTACTTTAAACAATAACTAAATATTTATTATCTTTATTTATTATTTATTGATGAATAATAAATAATTACCTTATTCATACTTAATTATTATTTAATATTAATTAAATAACAATTAAATATTTATTAGCTTTATTTATAATAAATAATTTATTTATAAATTTTCATTCATATTTAATTATTATTAATCAAATAATAATTAAATATTTATTATCTTTATTAATTATTAAAGGATAAATAATAAATAATTATTAACTTTTCTTATACCTAATTATTATTTATGATTCAAATAATAATGAAACATTTATTACCTTTATTCATACTTAATTATTACTAATTGAATACAATTAAATATTTATTATCTTTATTTATTATTTATTGATAAATAATTAACTTATTAACTTTATTTATACTTAATTATTATTTAATATTAATTAATTAAATGCTTATTACCTTTATTTATTATTTATTGATAAATAATAAATAATTATTTATTAGCTTTACTCATACTTAATTATTGTTTAATAATAATTAAATATTTATTAACTTTGTTTACCCCCCTTTTTACAATATATTACCACTCATACGTTTTCAAAGAGGATTTAATTATTCCTTAGTGTTATAGTAACAATGATACTGTAAATTTAAGCTAGTACTATTAACTGATTAGTGGTGAACTTTTAAACACCCAACATGGGACTATCAGAGCCACGCCAAGAACCCATGGCTGGCCGTCGCTCAGCCTTCGCTGCTCTGGGCTGCCTAAGGCATCGCTACTGCCCACATCACACACACCATACTTCCAGCCACGCCTCCTAACAGCAAACCATGATTGACAAGTGATATGCATATAACCCTAATTTCAGTCTCTGTGCACAACCAAAATACTACCATATAATAATTCAATGTTCGACTTTGGCATAACAATGTCGTTGGCAGTACAATTAATACAAAATGAAGGACAATCTTATTCAGTCATTACATAAAACACTTGGTTCTTTCAGACAATACCTCAAACAGGTGATGGGCATACTAAAGTGCTACAATAACTATCCAAACATATGAAAATCCACACCTATGACCCAACTGTATATCGCCTGGACCCTCCATGGCCCTCCACACTGACTTTCCCAAACAATACAACACATACATCAACAACCGAGAAAGAAAGAAAAGAAAACCTTCACGGCAGCTGGGTTCAGAACACAACCTAATATAAACAACACAATACCAGATTTCTCAATTCAAAACCAAACAACATTAACACAATCCAATACCAAGTTTTTTAAACCCAACAATTATAATACAAGGTCTGAGTTTCATACCAAGGCAATTACAATAATATACTGTTATACCAGGAATAACCTAAATCAAACCAAACTATTACAGTAATTTAATAACCCATCACAGTTGCTTAATACCTCGATTTCGTTTGATTGGCTGCCTTCCTTCTTCTTCCAAAGTATGATACCCAGCTGGACATTCAACGATTAATTTCCCTGACCCTCACTCTACTTTCGAACCCTAAATTTGCATATATTTTGCTCCTAATTTGGGACTCACAAGAACAAAGGAAAAAAATCGGCAGCTTTGGTTTAGTGAATGGGCTGCAATTTATAGAGGGATTTTTACCCAACTAGGCTAGATATTACCCCAGTTGGCCGGTTAAGGACCAACAGTCGGAGGGAGGGGTCGTCTGGTCGTCCCATCGCCGACTGTGAGCTTCGCCGGCACTTCCTCGAGCGTCGCACATCTCGTCGGTCGCTTCGCCTAAAACCCGGAACCTAAGGTCCGTTGATGGTTGCCTCCATTATCCGCCGGTCGGCGACCTTCCTCTTCAATCTAACCGGTCGACGCAAGCTGTCGTCGGCGTCTTCCTCCCGTCTCTCACCCCTGACTGATTGAGGGCCTAGGCCTACCCCTCTCCTCGGTCGAGCTGGCTAGGGCTTTGGATTCCCCCCAATTGATTTCTGCTGTTCTTGAACTCCTCCCAAATGAATTTCACCGTTTGCCCAAATCACTTCCACCGATCGGTTTTTCCCAAATTGCTTGGACCGACCCGGATTTCCCCCAACCCGATCGGTAAAATGGATAAGGAATGGGCTCAGCCCATTTGTCTAGGAAAATAAAAGAATCTGGGCTTAGCTTATTTAGTTTAATTCATGAGGACTTGCCAGTCCATTTGGTTCGGCTCACAGAAAATAGAAAGGAGATTGGGCTCAATAAAAATTTGGGTTCAACCCGATAAATAAAAATAATGGGTCAGTCTAAATAAAAGTAAAATGACCCAAATTAACTTAACCACATTGCATTTCTAATATTCTAAATCAAATAACTAAACAATTTAATTATTCATTTAAAATATTTATTTCAACCACAATTCTTTATTCGAATTGTTTAATCCGATAATGATGAAATTATTTATTGAATTTTCTTCCCAATTTTCTTGAAATTAAATTCTTAGGGTTAGCCCACTAATTTAAATCAAACTATTAATGAGCCCTTTCTAATGCAAGACAATTATTGGACCATATAATTATTTAATTAAATAATAATTCTTACATGGATCCAAATTAAATTCATAAAATTATATATAAAATGAATTTTATTTATTAAAATAAATTCGGTACAATGTTCAAAAATTCCTGGACATTACATAAGGTGTATAACCTATCAGCTCTGATACCAACTATAACGACCCCAAAATTCATACAATTCAACTCTCAACATCGGTTGTTAGCAATACATCCTCATACTGACTTTACAACATTATTCAATGTTAAACTTAATAAAAATGCGGAATAATTCAAACTTTTCTATTACAAATCATTCTCGATAACAAAATTCTCAACCTTTACATCTAAATATCTTAGAATCATGTTAATATCATGATTCACCTTATCGAACATATTATAAAAATTTACACCTCAATACAAACTTTACAACTTAACGTAAATACATTTATCAAAATATTAACATAATTCAGGTAGTAAATTTCAACTAAAACATTTAATCTTCATGCATCACTTTGATCCACGTCATTGGATAGCACACAACGTTACCTTGTATCTTTAACCTGCAAAAGTGGTTGTTTGCAAGAATGAGCTCGACAGCTCAGCAAAATCTAACAGTTTTCATGCATCACGTAGCACATAAGCAACATGCTCAGTTTATGTGACGCCCCCAAATTCGGGTCTCCAAATACCCGGATCTGGTCATCACGATCCAATACAAACATTCACCTTTAACAACATATGATATCTAAAAGTGCGGAATATAATAAACATACGTTGTTCATTACAAGGTGTTACTAGTCCCAGAATACGAATAACCTTAAACGTTTACACAATCCATACCCTAAATAGCTAGCAGGGTTTAAATTACATTAACAGAAAATTAACTAACACATGAATCTAAAGTCAGCTACGAGAAGTTTATCATTTCATCTTTTCTTTCCCTTTGTTCTTCCCTGACGTCTCGGGTTTAGCTGCAATGAAGTCATGATATAGCAAGAATGAGCAACGAGTTTGCCCAGCAAGTTTAAAGTACAACAATAAAGATATATCATGATGAAGGAATATCAAGGGGATTTCAACAATAGAAAAATCATACGCAAGAACAGTAAATGCTTTTAGAACAATTGATAGTCAAATAGACTTTGAACGATAACTTCCAGAGGAGTCAATAGCTGGTTGACCCTCTGGTTACTGGCTACAGAATAACGTACTTGAGGGGATCAGCCTCGCGTACCCTATGTATATGCATAACATTTAATTCTGCTATTTGTACCTTATATACGGTACGTGGGGTACTCCCCTATAAATAAAGGGGTGTTCATACAGTCTAAGAATCCTTACCATTGATTGGTTCGGATAGCTTTTATAAATTCTCACATAATTGTCTGACCGAACAAGGGTTCAGACTTAACCATGAATGGTTTAGAGATTTCTGAATTTAAATATACGAATTCGAATGCACGAATGTCAATAAATGTACAGATGTGGAATAATTCTGAAAGTAATTAGACCACTTAAAGCATGCTTGGAGATAAAATTCAAGCTTAAAGAATACTTGCAATAATATATACCTTTTGCATGAAATAAAATACTGCATAAGGTTTTTAGAGGTATTGCTCAAGGTAAAAAATTGAGTAAGGAAGAACTTGCAATAATGCAAGAAGTTTAGGGTTAGGAACTTGCCTGTTTGCTCAGCTACAATTTAAATCTTAGCTTTAATTAATTGCTCTCGAGTGACCTATCATCGGGTAAAGTCGATTTATCAATTAACAGTTGTATATTGGCACCTCTTACTATACCTTTTACTCAACAGGTAAAATTCATCACCTATATTTAATTACTAATTAACATTAGCTAAACAGAAATTTATTGATGATCTTTAGCTATTAGAAATAATTGTTAGCTAATCATGATTACTATTCTTGAGGGTTCAGATTATTACCCTTATTGTCCCTAAATATGGGTCAACAACCTTTATTTATTATTAGAATAATAAATTCATCATGGTTTAATGACGACTACTAATAGTTGGTTACTTATTTAATTACACTTAATTACTATTTACTATTAATAAAATAATCTTTAAGTGTTTATCCTCATTATTTAACAAGGATAACAATCAGCTTATTAATCCCCCTTATACTTAATCATTATTTCGGCAATGATTAAGTAATTCTCATCCTTATTACTCAACAACTTTATTCATACTTAATTATTATTATTATTATTAAATAATAATTAAATACTTGGTACCTTTATCTACTATTAAATAATAAATAATTATTTTATTAACTTTATCCATATTTAATTATTATTATTATTAAATAATAATTAAATATTTATTATCTTTATTTATTATTTATTAATAAATAATAAATAATTATTTTATTAACCTTATCCATATTTAATTATTTCCAATAATTAATTAATTATTTCTTAATTTTAGTGGTAAATAATAAATAATTATTATTTTATCACTTTATTCCTGCTTAATTACTGTTGAATATTACTTAAACAATCATTAAACATTCACTATCCTTATTTAGTGTTTAATGTTAAATATTAAGTATTCCTTATTTATTTAATATTAAATATTTAAAATTGTTGTTTATTATTAAATATCGAAAAATAATAATTAATTTACTAATTTTACTTAATTAATATTTAATATTAATTAAGTAAATAATGAAACAATAATTATTTTTATTAGTGTAACAGTATAACTAAAATTGGTTTCATGGAGTTACAAGGTAATAGGGCTAGTGTTCGAACCTAACAAAACTGTGAACATTGAACACTAGTTCATTCCTATACCCAGTTTAGGCTACCTGAACCTTATGGTTCTCATACAGAGGTTCACAACACAACAACCCCATCGATTATCAAACCATTTGCCCAATACAGATGAATAATTTACCCAGCAGAGTTTTTCCCAATTCAGAACCAACCCACAAACAACAGAAATCCAATACCAGTTTATTATTTGAATGAACCATCCCACTGTAATACAGTGTGTAATATAAACAACCTAGCAAAACAGCAACCCAAATACGAAATTACTCAACACAGGGGAACAATCTAATTCAATACACAGAAGCCAATTACCCCATACAGAGCTTATGCTACCCAATACCAGGGGACAACACCAACCCAGCAATATAACAGAACAAATTCAACCCAACACAATAGAAACGAAATAATGAAATAAATCACCCAACACAGGGGAAAATCTTGGTTCGATACCATACACACAGTCTACAACCCAACTCGAGTCTGGAGAAGGAGGAATTCATATAAAACCTAAACAAAATTATCACAGTGATTGAATATCCCATTTGTACCTTGGGTTCGACCGGCTAGATGTTCTTCTTCTTCGTCCACAATAATCAACCCAGCTGGACATTCGACGACTAATTCTCTGACCCTCACTCTACTGTCGAACCCTAAAATTTCTTTCTGATTTGGGTCTCGCCAAGCAGAAATCAGTAACTATGGTATGGGGATGGGCTGCAATTTATAGAGGGAAAATTACCCAAATCGTGCGGACAATACCCTAAGGCTGAGTCATTAACTGACGGTAGGAGAGGAGTAGACTGTCAATCGCTCATATCAACCTATCAATCCAAGCCGCGATTTGCCGGCAAACCCTCGAGCTGTGAACCCCCACCGGTCGCGTCGCCGGTCAAATCGTCAGACGCCCAAATCCCTTGGTCCAACTGCTCGCGCTCGGTCGCCCACCTCGAACGTTGCTTAGCCCACTGGTCTATGTACGCGATTACCGTCGCCTCCCTCTCTCCCTTCGTCTCTGATCAATTGCAGGTTCGGGTTTGAGTGATTGATCGGCTGATTGATGGAGGTGTTAGGGTCTTTCCCCTTTTCTTTTGCTCGGCTGAATACCTTCCCCCTCCCAATTTGATTTCTGCCGATATGACCCTCACCCAAATGAACTGATCCGGCTGTCCCAAATTGGAGGAAACGGGTTTAACCCGCTTGCTTGACCCAACCCGACTGATTCATTTGGGCTCAACCCAAGGAGGGTTGGGTTGGCTGGAAATAAGTGGTCCAAAAATAGAATACAAGGGATTTGGGCCTAATCCAACTAAAAGAGAATGACCCAATTAAATTACCCGCCTTGGACCTCTAATGTTTTAAATTAATTGACTGAACTAATTAAAATATTTATTTTAACCCTAATTCTTTATTTGAATTATTTAATTCGACAAAAATATCTATTTAATTTTCCAAATTTTTTTATGCCGATCAAATGCTTAGGTTAACCCACTAATTTATTCCACCTACTAGTGAGCCCCCTTAAGGTAAGGAAATTATTGAATTTAATTAAATAATAATTATTACAGGGATCCAATTAATTTGGTAAAATTAATTATAATAAATAAATTGTATGCATTAAATAAAGTGGATACAATGTTTAAAATTCCTGGATCTTACATCCTCTCCCCCTTATGAAAATTCCGTCCTCGGAATTTCTTTCTAAGGTTACTCGAATAACTGAGGGTAATTTGCTCTCATCTTCTCTTCGAGTTCCCACGTGGCCTCTTCCACCGCGTGGTTTCTCCAGAGAACTTTCACCGAGTGAATGATTTTATTCCTCAGCTTCTGCTCTTTTCTATCCAGTATTTGAACAGGAATCTCCTCGTACGATAGGTCTTTTTCGACTTGAATTGGTTCATAGGAAATAACATGTTTGTAATCTGGCTTATACGGACGCAACACTGATACATGAAACACGTTGTGAATGTGCTCAAGTTCAGGAGGTAATGCTACCTCGTACGCCACCTCGCCGATTCGTCTCAAAATTTCGAACGGTCCTATGAACCTAGGGCTCAATTTACCCTTTTTCTCAAAACGGATCTTTCCTTTCCAGGGAGATACCTTCAGGAACACAAAACTTCCAACCTCAAAGTCTCGTTTCTGGCGATGTAAGTCGGCGTACTTCTTTTGGCGATCCTGGGCTGCTACTAACCGTTGTCTTATTACTTTAATGATTTCCACGGTTTGTTGTACCAATTCTGGCCCCAACAATCTTCGTTCACCAACTTCATCCCAACACAACGGCGTTCGACACTTTCTCCCATATAGCGCTTCGTACGGCGGCATACCAATACTGGCATGGTAACTATTATTGTAGGCGAACTCTACCAGGGGCAAGTGATCATCCCAGCTACCACTTAAATCCATCACAACTGCCCGGAGCATATCCTCTAGGGTCTGAATTGTTCGCTCACTCTGACCATCAGTCTGAGGATGATATGCCGTACTCATTCTTAACTATGTTCCCAGTCTCTCCTACAGGCTTCTCCAAAAATTTGACGTGAATCGCGGATCTCTGTCGGACACGATAGATACCGGCACTCCATGACGTGATACTATTTCCTTTACGTAAAGTTTCGCCAGCTGTTCCAACTTGTACCTGATCTTGATCGGTAGAAAATGGGCAGACTTGGTCAAACGATCTACGATCACCCAGATGGCGTCTAGACCCTTTTGCGTTGTTGGAAGTCCCACCACAAAATCCATTGTGATGTGCTCCCACTTCCACTCGGGAATCTCTAAGGGTTGCAACAATCCGCTCGGCCGTTGATGCTCAGCCTTGATCCTCTGACAAGTTAAACACCGGCTGACGAATTCTGCAACTTCCCCCTTCAAATGCGGCCACCAATAATGCTGACGAAGATCCTGATACATCTTGGTGCTACCTGGATGTACCGAAAACCTCATATTATGGGCCTCTTGCAAAATTTCTTCCCTTAAGTCTGGTACATAGGGTATCCAGATCCTTCCCTCGAATCTCAGCAATCCTTTGCTGTCAACCTTATACTTCGAGGCTTTTCCCTCCGATAACTGTTTCTTAATGTCAATGCATTCCTCGTCAAATTCTTGAGCCTCTTGTATCTTATCCAGTAGAGTTGGACCTACCGTCACAGCGAACACCTTTTCGTCCCCCTCCATTGGATACCTAACTTCCAGCTCCAGACGTTCTAAGTCCCGTATCAATTCCTCCTGGACTGTCAGCTGCATCAATTTCACCTTGCCTTTCCTACTTAAGGCATCAGCCACTACATTTGCTTTGCCCGGATGGTACAGAATTTCACAGTCGTAGTCCTTGATCAATTCTAACCATCGGCGTTGCCTCATGTTCAGCTCCTTTTGAGTGAAGATATATTTCAGACTTTTGTGATCTGTATATATCTCGCACTTCTCCCCGTATAGGTAGTGCCTCCAAATTTTCAAGGCGAAGACTACCGCTGCTAACTCCAAGTCATGAGTCGGATAACCCTTCTCATAATCCTTCAGCTGACGCGATGCGTATGCCACGACCTTGCCGTGTTGCATCAGTACACAGCCAAGACCCTTGTGTGATGCATCGCTATACACTACGAAACCCCCAGTATTGTCCGGTAAGGTCAACACTGGTGCTTGGCTGAGTCTCTTCTTCAATTCCATGAAACTCTCCTCACACTTCTCTGACCAAACAAACTTGACTATTTTCCTGGTGAGATTGGTCAACGGCGATGCTATCTTTGAAAAATCCTAGATGAATCTCCGATAGTATCTCGCTAATCCCAAGAAACTCCGGATCTCTGTCGGCGTCTTCGGCTGTTCCCAGTTGATAACCGCTTCTACTTTTGCTGGCTCTACCGAAACACCATTCTTGTCTATGACATGACCCAGAAACTGTACCCTCTGCAACCAAAACTCACACTTCGAAAATTTTGCGTACAATTTCTCCCTCCTGAGAGCTTCTAATACAACCCTTAAATGTTTAGCATGCTCCTCCTCTGTCTCCGAATACACCAAGATGTCATCGATGAATACGACTACGAATTTATCCAAGTATTGCTTGAACACTCTGTTCATCATATCCATAAATGCTGCTGGTGCATTCGTCAATCCAAATGACATTACCAGGAACTCGAAGTGCCCATAACGAGTCCTGAATGCAGTCTTCGGGATATCTTCCTGCCTCACCTTCAGCTGATGGTAGCCTGTTCTTAAGTCGATCTTTGAAAAGTACTTCGCTCCCTTGAGTTGATCGAACAGATCGTCAATCCTAGGAAGTGGATACCTATTCTTAATCGTAACTTTGTTCAACTCCCGATAGTCGATACAAAGCCTCATTGAACCGTCTTTCTTCTTTACAAACAGAACTGGCGCTCCCCACGGGGACACGCTTGGTCTGATATAACCTTTATCTAATAGCTCCTGCAGTTGCACCATCAATTCTTTCATTTCTACGGGTGCCATTCGATACGGCGGCTTCGATATTGGTGCGGTTCCCGGTGCCAAATCGATAACGAACTCGATTTCCCTGTCCGGCGGCAGTCCCGGAAGCTCTTCGGGAAAGACATCGGTGAAATCTTTCACGACTGGTATTTGACTCATCTCATCCCTTACTTGACGGGTATCAACCACATGGGCCAAATAACATATGCAACCTTTCCTCAGTAACCTCCTTGTTTGCATCATAGTAAGACAACAAGATGGTTTTGGTGATTTGCTGCCATAAAATACCACCTTCGACTTATTAGAAGTCTTTAGGTGTATACATTTCTTTTTACAGTCAATAACTGCTCCGTGGGTTGATAGCCAATCCATTCCCAAGATTACATCGAACTCTCCCAGTCGAATCGGTATCAAATCCACATTGAGCTTAAATCCTCGCAATTCAGCACAACAATTCCTATGAATGCATTTTACGGGGATAATTTCCTTGTTGGCTACTTCTACGTTCATAGGGTGTTCTAACTTTTCACAAGGTACATTTAATTGTCTAGCAAATTCTTCGGAAACAAAAGAGCAAGTAGCACCCGAATCAAATAGCACATATGCATTTATATCATTGATTGGGATGATACCTGACACCACGTCTTTGGATTCCATGGCATCCTGCACAGTCATGTTGAACGTGCGGGCTGTCGGCCTGTTGGCTTGACTGGATGGTGGCCCGTAGTTCAATCGGTTGCTGTTTCCACTGTTGTTGTTGTTGTTTCGGTTGCCACTCCCGGCGTCGCTTTTCTTCTTCGGACAATCCCTCATTTGGTGGTCGGGTGCTCCACATGAAAAACATCCCCCCTTTTGCTTATTCTGACATTGGGGAGCCATGTGCCCCGGTTGCCCACAACGGTAACACACACTCCTTCCCTTCAAACATTCCCCGGTGTGGTTCTTGCCGCAATTATTGCACCTGCCTGGTTTCTTTGCCTCCCCTCCAGACTGGTTTCCTCCGGGTTTATTGCTCCCGAAAGATTGGCTCTCACTCCATTTGCGTTTATTGGGGTTGCTGCCCCCGCTGCTCCCTGCCTTCAGGCCCTCATGTCCTTTCTTCTTCTCTTGGTTGTATTTGGCCAGGGCCTCACTGCCACCCTCTGCAATGATTGCCCTCTCCATTAATTCTGCGAATGTTCTGATTTTTAATACCGCCACAGAACGGTATAACCATGGCTTCAACCCCTGCTCAAACCTGCGAGCTTTCCTTTCCTCGGTGCTGACTTGGTGAGCTGCAAACCGTGCCAACTCATTAAACTTAGCTGCGTACTCAGCCACAAACATGTTCCCTTGTTTTAGTTCCAGGAACTTGATCTCCATCTCCTGCTTCATGCTCTCTGGAAAGTAATTTTCCAAGAACATTTCCTTAAAACGATCCCAAGCGACAGTGCCTTCTTCCACTCGGCCTCTGTTGGCCTTCCACCAATAGTTGGCTTCTCCTTTTAGCATGAAAGTGGCAAAACTTGTTTTCTGTTCCTCTGCCACCCTTGCTACTTCAAAGACCTTCTCTATCTCTTCTATCCAGGTATGCGCCTCGATTGGGTTAAGAGTTCCCTTGAACTCAGGTGGTCCGACCAATTTGAAATCTTTAAAGTTTGCCAGATGATGCGTTGGCTCAGCTGCAACTTGGGTTCTCTCAGGTGGTGGTCTGGATTGCATAGCCTCGGCCAGCATTTCCGCGAACCTTCTCATTGGGTTGGTTTGGTCTCCAACCTCACTTTCTGACTCTTCGACTTGTCGGTCACGTGGCCTTCCCCTTGGCATGGTTTAGAATAAGGAAACTGATAACTTTTACCTATAGATTCACATTTTACAACATATGTTATTAAAATAGACAATTAAAGGTAAAATATTTATCAACACATTTGATTTAAGCGAAACATATGCATTTATATTCATATACCACCGTTTTGTTACAATGACTAAACCTGTGGCATACTTCTATAAATGCGCCACTATCTGTCCTATCAACAAATCATCCCCCTAGACAAAAGTGGGGAATCCTAACCTTTCCTCCCTCAAGACCACAAAAGTTGGGGTTTAATTGCTACCCCAATCATAACAACAATTATAAAGTTTCATAAACAAACATGACTATGTCCCTAACATAAACAAAAGTGGGACTGACTGTACTAGCAACTAAACAACCATCCTATCCCATCACTATACATCATGACGGATCCGAGCCTGCTGGCCAGAAAAGACTGCTCCGTCCCCGATCCTGCGACGAACAGAGCGACTGGACTCCCCTACCTCAGTCCGGGGTCTACGGTAAGCTGCATCCAAGGCATGCCCCAGGGTCTCTATCCTCACTGCCCTGGCCTCTAGCTGGTCCTCCAGCTGATCAACCCTCCTGGCCTCCCTGGCCCAGGCCTCCCTGACGTGCATCCTCGCAGCCACCTCCAGTCCGGCCTCAAACCTCATGGCCTCCTGTTTCGCCCTCAGGTGGGCGATCTGCAGATCCCGCTGCTCCAGTCTCTCCCTCAACTCAGCGTTTCGGGCCACTAGCTGATGTAGCAGTGGTCCGACCTGCTGTGCTGAGGACTCGTAGCCCTGCAGCTGTACCTTGGCCACCCCTAAATCATGCTCGAGCTGGTAGGCCAGGTCTCTGTACTGGTCCTCCATATACTGATGGGTCTGGTTTTGCTCCTCTAAATGAGAAATCCGAGCCTCCAGCTCCTCATTTCTGTCCGTCAACCCCTCGATGATATCATCAGCAGTGGACCCCATGCCGTCGATATCAGCAGGTGGCTCCTCTCCCTCGGCCTCGGGATCCTCCTCATCAACATCAGGGTCCTCACTACCGGACCTCATCACCCTACCTACCACTGGCTCTGGTAGCTCTCTATGGTAGTCCTCCTCCGGCTCGGACTCCTCCTGTAACAATCCCGGGGCAATAGGAGCATAGCCCACCAGCTGCTCTGAAACTACTGGTATGTCTGTATATGTCTCCTCCTCCTCACGGGCTCCACTAGTCTCCCCTACAGCAGCCATCCTACAAACACACAAAAACTAACATTAGTACAACAATAAAATATATTCATTGAAGAAATGAAGTTATATTTCATTGGGTACTACTTGACTCGATGAATTCCCCAATTCATCAAAACCACATATGATAAATCTCCTCGATTTATCTCCTAACACTCGATACGAGTTTACTATGAAGGTTATAACCTAGGTTTCGCGATCCTAAAGTTTATAACCTACAACTCTGATACCAACCTGTGACGCCCCCAAATTCGGGTCTCCAAATACCCGGATCTGGTCATCACGATCCAATACAAACATTCACCTTTAACAACATATGATATCTAAAAGTGCGGAATATAATAAACATACGTTGTTCATTACAAGGTGTTACTAGTCCCAGAATACGAATAACCTTAAACGTTTACACAATCCATACCCTAAATAGCTAGCAGGGTTTAAATTACATTAACAGAAAATTAACTAACACATGAATCTAAAGTCAGCTACGAGAAGTTTATCATTTCATCTTTTCTTTCCCTTTGTTCTTCCCTGACGTCTCGGGTTTAGCTGCAATGAAGTCATGATATAGCAAGAATGAGCAACGAGTTTGCCCAGCAAGTTTAAAGTACAACAATAAAGATATATCATGATGAAGGAATATCAAGGGGATTTCAACAATAGAAAAATCATACGCAAGAACAGTAAATGCTTTTAGAACAATTGATAGTCAAATAGACTTTGAACGATAACTTCCAGAGGAGTCAATAGCTGGTTGACCCTCTGGTTACTGGCTACAGAATAACGTACTTGAGGGGATCAGCCTCGCGTACCCTATGTATATGCATAACATTTAATTCTGCTATTTGTACCTTATATACGGTACGTGGGGTACTCCCCTATAAATAAAGGGGTGTTCATACAGTCTAAGAATCCTTACCATTGATTGGTTCGGATAGCTTTTATAAATTCTCACATAATTGTCTGACCGAACAAGGGTTCAGACTTAACCATGAATGGTTTAGAGATTTCTGAATTTAAATATACGAATTCGAATGCACGAATGTCAATAAATGTACAGATGTGGAATAATTCTGAAAGTAATTAGACCACTTAAAGCATGCTTGGAGATAAAATTCAAGCTTAAAGAATACTTGCAATAATATATACCTTTTGCATGAAATAAAATACTGCATAAGGTTTTTAGAGGTATTGCTCAAGGTAAAATATTGAGTAAGGAAGAACTTGCAATAATGTAAGAAGTTTAGGGTTAGGAACTTGCCTGTTTGCTCAGCTACAATTTAAATCTTAGCTTTAATTAATTGCTCTCGAGTGACCTATCATCGGGTAAAGTCGATTTATCAATTAACAGTTGTATATTGGCACCTCTTACTATACCTTTTACTCAACAGGTAAAATTCATCACCTATATTTAATTACTAATTAACATTAGCTAAACAGAAATTTATTGATGATCTTTAGCTATTAGAAATAATTGTTAGCTAATCATGATTACTATTCTTGAGGGTTCAGATTATTACCCTTATTGTCCCTAAATATGGGTCAACAACCTTTATTTATTATTAGAATAATAAATTCATCATGGTTTAATGACGACTACTAATAGTTGGTTACTTATTTAATTACACTTAATTACTATTTTACTATTAATAAAATAATCTTTAAGTGTTTATCCTCATTATTTAACAAGGATAACAATCAGCTTATTAATCCCCCTTATACTTAATCATTATTTCGGCAATGATTAAGTAATTCTCATCCTTATTACTCAACAACTTTATTCATACTTAATTATTATTATTATTATTAAATAATAATTAAATACTTGGTACCTTTATCTACTATTAAATAATAAATAATTATTTTATTAACTTTATCCATATTTAATTATTATTATTATTAAATAATAATTAAATATTTATTATCTTTATTTATTATTTATTAATAAATAATAAATAATTATTTTATTAACCTTATCCATATTTAATTATTTCCAATAATTAATTAATTATTTCTTAATTTTAGTGGTAAATAATAAATAATTATTATTTTATCACTTTATTCCTGCTTAATTACTGTTGAATATTACTTAAACAATCATTAAACATTTACTATCCTTATTTAGTGTTTAATGTTAAATATTAAGTATTCCTTATTCATTTAATATTAAATATTTAAAATTGTTGTTTATTATTAAATATCGAAAAATAATAATTAATTTACTAATTTTACTTAATTAATATTTAATATTAATTAAGTAAATAATGAAACAATAATTATTTTTATTAGTGTAACAGTATAACTAAAATTGGTTTCATGGAGTTACAAGGTAATAGGGCTAGTGTTCGAACCTAACAAAACTGTGAACATTGAACACTAGTTCATTCCTATACCCAGTTTAGGCTACCTGAACCTTATGGTTCTCATACAGAGGTTCACAACACAACAACCCCATCGATTATCAAACCATTTGCCCAATACAGATGAATAATTTACCCAGCAGAGTTTTTCCCAATTCAGAACCAACCCACAAACAACAGAAATCCAATTCCAGTTTATTATTTGAATGAACCATCCCACTGTAATACAGTGTGTAATATAAACAACCTAGCAAAACAGCAACCCAAATACGAAATTACTCAACACAGGGGAACAATCTAATTCAATACACAGAAGCCAATTACCCCATACAGAGCTTATGCTACCCAATACCAGGGGACAACACCAACCCAGCAATATAACAGAACAAATTCAACCCAACACAATAGAAACGAAATAATGAAATAAATCACCCAACACAGGGGGAAATCTTGGTTCGATACCATACACACAGTCTACAACCCAACTCGAGTCTGGAGAAGGAGGAATTCATATAAAACCTAAACAAAATTATCACAGTGATTGAATATCCCATTTGTACCTTGGGTTCGACCGGCTAGATGTTCTTCTTCTTCGTCCACAATAATCAACCCAGCTGGACATTCGACGACTAATTCTCTGACCCTTACTCTACTGTCGAACCCTAAAATTTCTTTCTGATTTGGGTCTCGCCAAGCAGAAATCAGTAACTATGGTATGGGGATGGGCTGCAATTTATAGAGGGAAAATTACCCAAATCGTGCGGACAATACCCTAAGGCTGAGTCATTAACTGACGGTAGGAGAGGAGTAGACTGTCAATCGCTCATATCAACCTATCAATCCAAGCCGCGATTTGCCGGCAAACCCTCGAGCTGTGAACCCCCACCGGTCGCGTCGCCGGTCAAATCGTCAGACGCCCAAATCCCTTGGTCCAACTGCTCGCGCTCGGTCGCCCACCTCAAACGTTGTTTAGCCCACTGGTCTATGTACGCGATTACCGTCGCCTCCCTCTCTCCCTTCGTCTCTGATCAATTGCAGGTTCGGGTTTGAGTGATTGATCGGCTGATTGATGGAGGTGTTAGGGTCTTTCCCCTTTTCTTTTGCTCGGCTGAATACCTTCCCCCTCCCAATTTGATTTCTGCCGATATGACCCTCACCCAAATGAACTGATCCGGCTGTCCCAAATTGGAGGAAACGGGTTTAACCCGCTTGCTTGACCCAACCCGACTGATTCATTTGGGCTCAACCCAAGGAGGGTTGGGTTGGCTGGAAATAAGTGGTCCAAAAATAGAATACAAGGGATTTGGGCCTAATCCAACTAAAAGAGAATGACCCAATTAAATTACCCGCCTTGGACCTCTAATGTTTTAAATTAATTGACTGAACTAATTAAAATATTTATTTTAACCCTAATTCTTTATTTGAATTATTTAATTCGACAAAAATATCTATTTAATTTTCCAAATTTTTTTATGCCAATCAAATGCTTAGGTTAACCCACTAATTTATTCCACCTACTAGTGAGCCCCCTTAAGGTAAGGAAATTATTGAATTTAATTAAATAATAATTATTACAGGGATCCAATTAATTTGGTAAAATTAATTATAATAAATAAATTGTATGCATTAAATAAAGTGGATACAATGTTTAAAATTCCTGGATCTTACAGTTTATACAATTGTAAACATTATAATTCTAGCATATCATACATGTTGTACATCAGTTACCAAGTAATAATTGAGTTCCATAACTCAATCAACATTCTAACTCAACGAACGTAGCCATAAATTGACTTTGTCGTTTGGAACATACAAAATATAGTATACATCATGCTTTTACATCATATATTTAAAACAATTAATCACTTAGTTCACATAACAAATAGGAACTGAAAGACTTGCCTTGCGAGTTGATTTCAACTACCGCTACCTGCGCTTCACGAATCCTACATAGCGTACGACCACGCATACCAAATATCAGTTGTACATTCGAGACATATAATTAGTCATACCATTAAGGTAACTACAATCTACATTCTTCCTAAGCATGTTTTATCCATTTGCATTTGAAACTTGTAATCTTGCTTCGTTTGGCATAACAAACTTGATTGTAGATACATTCTATACTTCGTCACACATAAGTCATGCAATTACATTTACATTCTAGCTTGCTTTTATTTTCAAAAACTCTTTGTTTTTATTATTTAGAAATTTCTTATTCACTCTTCGCTTGACATAGTAATTCTATACTTAGACATGCTAGACACCACACTTAACATGTATCCTTGCTTATAGGACTTAAATAAACATGTCCCGAAGCTTGGTTTAACAAATAAAACTTCTTGGCAACTCTGCAGCACGGCGCGGCTGCGCTGTATTTAAGCCTAGGAGTGGCGCTGCCGCGCTACTCCCTTTTCAGCCCAAAACTGAGTTTTTTTTTTTCAACTATGTTCAATGCTTAACATGCTAGGCTCTTTCAACAACTAAACACTTCACATTTGCACAGGACTATTAAGCGATTTAAACCAAGTTAGGCTCATTAAGCTTTATTTACAAGATCGTATACTTTTCATTTGAAAACTTATGCTAAAACTTGCTAAGATAGTTCATTACATGCTTAACTATCTTGATCATCATATGAGACACATATTAGAGCCTAGAAGACTCAACCATGCATGCTTAAAGGTTCAGCTTTACAAAGAAAGCATCTTGTGATGACTGTAGACCAGCACGGCCGCGCTGGTATTATGCCTTGGAAGTGGCGCGGCCGCGCCACTTTGAGTTTAGGTACAAACATGTTCTGATTTAGCAGAACTCGGATTTAGGCCATTTGGCTTAGTTTTTCATAGCTTATAACCCAAATTTCATCTAGAAATCACTCCTTATACCTCCACACAACAACTAATCTCGTTGCTAAATTCCAACCATTCATCACAATCAATTTACAAATTATTCATATGCATTTACCAAGAAAAACTTAACAAAATAAATAGTTACCTCTTGATTGATAAATTTAATCGAATTCTTCATTCAATCCTTCTTAAAGCTTTAATCAGATGATGAAGAAAATTGGTTCTTCTTGATTCTCTAAGGTTCTTCTCCAATTCCTTCTTCTTCCTTCTTTGATTCTCAAGGCTTCATCTTCTTCCATTATTCACAGAGAACTCTCAATTTTCTCTCTTCCTTTCTAAACTCTAAGCCTTCTCAGACTTAACTGACAATATCACGTATATAATAACTGGCTAGCAGTTATATAAACCAAGGGTCTCAGCAGTTACAAATACCAAGAGTCACAAGGCCATGTTTGGCTAACCCTCTAAAACATCCTTTTTAATTTATTTTAATACTTCTCTTATTATATGGTACATACGTCACACTTAAATTGAACTTATTCCCTTTATTAGGCCAACACCATATTTTCATAGTCAATATAATTCTAATTTTATTTAACAAATCATTAATCTTCTAATTTAATTACTTAATTAAATTAGAATATTACCATTCTATTAGTGTAATAAAATACGCACTGATTATAAAATCATTTAATTTAACCAATATTATTCCATAACAATTTTCATCAAATATTATTCGATAAGTATTTTAATTTACGAAAATTCACAATCGTACTTCATTGACACATTACATTTATATGTAACACATTGCTTTCTCATTCTATTAAAATATATATATATATATATATATATATATATATCTTCATTTAAGTGAATTCATAAAAATATCATTACTAACAAAGCATAATAATCAAATTATATTATTTCAAAATATAATTTTCAACCTAATTAAATTAACAACAATATTTAGTCAATTTCCTTTTTTCATAACAACTTCATTTACTTACTTCAATAGTTTGTATAACTATTGAACTTCATTTCCATTTCTCAATATATATAAATATATGATTCTAAAGTATGTTCACACCAAATCACATAACCTAAATACAACGCACATCAATATAAACTCAACCCGACACATAACAAGAATTTTTATTTATTAAATTCTCATTTTAATAGCTTCTGAAAATCTGGGTTGTCACATTCTTACTTGTGATATTGCTTTTATATGTTATGTGCAAAGTGAGAATTGTGTTTATGATTTGTTTGATGCTACTAACTTAATTTGTTTTCATGTAGGATCAGATTTGTGGGTAAATCTTTTTCAAGAGGAGGGGATGCTAGATTTGAGGACAAATCATTTTCAAGAGGAGGGGGATGATACAATCCTGATCAGGCTCACATCAAATCTTAATAATGAGTCCCAGGGATTAATCAAGCGATTTTAAATATTAGGCTGAGGTTCAAACGATTTTAAATATTTGGGCTGAAGTTTATACAAAGATGCTTAAAATGGAGTTCAATTCAAGGCCAATTTTAATCAATTCATGTGGCAATTTACATTCTAGCGAATTTGCATGCGAACAACGGACATTCCAATTCTAATCATCCAATCACACGAGTTTCCTAGCATATTCAGGACTTAACATATTAGCTTCTTATATCATGTGGGCCACGTAGTTTCCAAGTAGACAACTAGCTGATTTTGTTTTCCACGGATTAATAGGTTCCTAACAATTAATGGGTTTTTAATTCCAAATGGAGGAAGGCTTCAAATTTCTAATTCAAATTTGGATGCGGATTTCCTTAATTATTAGGGTATTTTAAGCATGTTTTAGATTCCTACTATAATTAGAATGTTTGATAAGTAGGATTTAATTTCCTTATTGTTTATTAGTTAGGATTTGGCTTCCAAATTAATTTGGTATGTTAGGATTTGGTTTCCAAATTAATTTGTTTAGCTAGGATTGTGTTTCCAGTTGATTTTATAATTCCTATTAAGATTAGAATTACTTTTGAATAGGGGACATAAATGATGTACTTGACACATTTCAATTGGATTTATTCAATAAAATTATTTGTGAGGTTTTCTCATCTTTTGGTTCTTTGAGAATTTCTAAGTTATTTCTTAGTTTTCTTTGAGATTCAATTTTGACTTATCATATAACAATACATAGTTGTGTGTGGCGTCTTCTACCGCATCAATCGACGATTGTACCGAGATTACTGTGACACCCCCAAATTCAGGTACCAATACCTCGAATCTGGTGCTCACGCTAAAATACATCCATACACCTCTAAGCAACATAAATTAACTAATGCGGAATAAATAAACATATGTTGTTCTTTACAAAAGGTTTACTACGGTCCCAAGGTCTATAACCTTAAACAAATACATCGCAGAATACAACAATAGTACAAAATGATTCCACGATTACATAACAGGATAGTACATTTAACTATTCCTTAAGCTTTCCCTTGCCTTTGTCTGCTTTGGAACTCCCCGGCTTAGCTGCAATAGGTTCATGATATAGCAAGAGTGAGCAACTACTTTGCTCAGCAAGTTTAAAATGAATAAAGAGGATATATCATGAATGAATGAGAATAATAATTACATAGTTCAAAAATTTAAGAACATTGAAGAAATAGCTGATAATATAATCAAAGTTCAAATGAAATAATGAATATTGATTATTTACTGCTGAGTGGTCCAATAGACCATGAACTATTTGGCCAAAGGATCAGTTATTCAACTACCCTTTTAAACGCCTGGCCCGTCAGTAGTACTCGAGGGGATCAGCCTTTCGTACCCTATGTATATGCATAACATTTAGCTCTGACTGCATCGAATAATCGACACATTAAAATCCCCTACATATGGGTTGCTCTCTTAGTCCAAGAATCTGCACCAATAATCGGTTTGAATAGCTTTTAAAATAATAACCTGTACGTGTCCAGCCGAAACAAGTGGCGTAGATTATTTCCTTAAACAGTTCATGAATGAAGAACTTATGTTTCACAGTCTGACAACAGATTTCAAATCCTAATGCACAATGTGCGAATATCAATAATTTATCCTTGATGTGGAATAATTAACAATAATCAATCTACTAACATAACTTGAAAGAAATAACTCGATTTGAGTCATGAAACTTGCAACAATATACAACATTTGTATAAAATAGGAAACTTGCTCAAATAAAAACAATTGAGTAAGGAACTTGCAATAATATAGAATGATTGCTCAATTAATGATTGCTCAATTAATAAACAACACGCACAATAATAAAAGTTGTACGGGTTAGGAATCTTGCCCACCACAAGGGTTAGACAAGGGTTAGAGAACTTGCCTGATGCGCTGCTACAATATTATAACACACGCTCCTTAATATCCTACACAATTAAGTACATATTTACATAACAATTAGTCACATTCCAAATAATGGTTTAAAACGGATGCTGCATCATTAAAACACATTGATTGCCCTACGACTACCCAGTCGGGGGTCTCGCTCCCTGGAAACCAAGCCTAAATTGCAATTAGATTATTCAATTTTTGCCTTAAGACAACATCGCCTAGGTTTACATTTAATAAATAATTAAGCATTTAGGGCTTAACAAAATATGCTTAGTTAACCTGTCTAATCATTTAATACAAGGAAAAATATAGGTGTTGGACTCGTTGAAAAGGATTCATTAGGTCCGACCCGACCTGACCCGGTCAGACTGCCCGACCTGATCCAGACACGGAACTGGCGCTGCAGCACCGAGCCCAAGCACTGGACCTCACGCTGCGGCGTGAGTCCCGTGTTTTCTCCTTGACAGGGCTTCACGCTGCGGCGTGAGCCTTAAAGCTTGGGCCTCACGCTGCGGCGTGAGCCCCGGTCTTTCCCCATAATGCCCCTCACTGCAGCGTGAGCTGCAAGGCTTATGAGCGGCGCTGCGGTGCCATTCTGCAGTAGCCGGATTCTGGGTTTGTTCCCAGTTCGCGACTCCGACCTCCGGCCACTCCAAACTCCACAACTCCTTCAATACACTTGGTCCATTTCGGACTCTATGGACTCCTAACTTATGGGCCTACAACATATCAAAAATTTAGAATTACCCATAAATATTAACATGGCCAAATCTTAAGCCAAAGTACAAAGTTCATACTCTGTTCTTCGAGTTCTTGACAAGTTTTACAAAAATCATTCCTACGAACTCGTTTTAACTCCTTTTTACTCCATTCCAATTGGGTTAGCTTCGAACCCATGGAACTACAATACCATAACAACAAACAAAATTAACAAACATGAAATCATAGCTTTACAGTCCTCTAAGAAGTCCGAATGTCCAAGTTCATGTCCAAAGTCCATTGTTCTTGCTCTATTAAGCCAAGGTAAGGATTTCTTGCGTTTTTGTTCCACTTTGATGTTATTAATAGCTTACATAACCTCTTAACAACATTTACAAACAATCACAACAAATAAAAACACCAAGAATCGCCAAAAATCCGACCCACAAGCTTAAGAGCTCAAAACTAAGCAAAACTTGAAAATCTTTTACAAGAAATCGAATGGAATAGATTTGATTGATTGTTTACCTCTGTAAATCCTTCCTAGATGTTAAGGAATTCGGCTAGGCTTTGTTTAGGGGGCTCTCCTTGCTTGAATCCTCTTCTTCTTCCACCCGTGCCTTCTCCTTCTTCTTCCTTGCTTTTTCCAGCGACCTCCTTCTCCTTTTTCCAGCGACTTCTTTCTCTTCCTTCTTTGCAACTCTCTCTCTCTCTCTTTCTCTCTCTCTCCTTATCAGCTGATGGGAATGGGAGGAGTGTGTAATGCAAGAGAGAATGAATGTTTGAATGATTTGGGAGAAGTGGAGTGAATTAGGGAGAAGTGGAAGAAAAATGGAAATGGGGTTGGTTGCTCAAGGAGCTTGCCGGCAACCTCCCTCCTTGCTCAATTCTAATTGGTCTAAAATGAGGGATTGGTTCCCTCTTGGACTAACAAGCCAAAATAAATACCCGAAAACACCAAAAATATATCCGAAAACTCCCACTTTTGTACCAAAATTGGTAAATAACCCTACCCAAAATTAAAATGGGTATTACCATAAATATTGGGACGCATAAAAATAATTATTGCGGGATTTGTCCATTTATTCGGAACACCCATATAACACATTTCGGATACGGATAAAATCACGTATCAGCTCAAATAAAATTTTCGACACTTGGAAAAATTATTCGTACGCATACACGTATTTATAAAATTTATTAAAATCAAAAAAGACACAAAAATATCTTGTATGAATAGTGCCTAGGGAAACGTGTCCCGTGAATAATGATTTAGCGACGCTACGCAAAATCAATTATTCACTTAAACAAAATTATAACACGTAAAATTTTATACATTCACATAATCTAGATTGTCACACCACCTTAAACACGTAACACAAAAATAATATTAATAAAATATAATATATTCATTAAAATTCAAAAATTCGAATTACAAGGCAATTTTAGAATTCTCGGTCGTTACATTACCGCTTACATATAAGCGAGGGGTCAAGGTATCATTGGTGTCCATTCAATACAGATTTTTGAACGTGAGCAATTGTACCAAGATTACCGTCTACATATAGGCGAGGGGTTAAGGTGTTGCGAGCAATCCACCGTTCAACTTTGCTAGAAACGATCTGGGCGACGACCACCTCACGCAAGCGTGCCGTGGAGTCTATCAGTATCTCCATGGGGAGTGCCAGTACTATTTGTAAAAAAGAAAGACGGATCACTTTGGCTTTGCATTGACTATTGGGAGTTGAACAAAGTCACGATTAAGAACAAGTACCCGTTGCCTAGGATTGATCATTTGTTCAATCAATTGAAGGGAGCGAAATACTTTTCGAAGATTGACTTAAGGACGGGGTATCACCAACTGAAAGTGAGGCAAGAGGATATTCCAAAGACAACATTCAGAACTCAATATGGACACTTTGAGTTTTTGGTGATATCGTTTGTGCTGACGAACGCGCCAGCATCATTTATGGACATGAGGAACATGGTGTTCAAGGAATTCTTAGATAAATTTGTTATCGTTTTCATAGATGACATCTTAGTCTACTCGAAGACGGAGGAGGAACACGTCGAACATTTGAGGATAGCCCTAGAAATGCTGAGAAGAGAGAAGCTATATGCAAAGTTTTCCAAGTGTGAATTTTGGCTTCAAAGGGTGCAGTTTTTGGGGCACGTAATTGACAAGGATGGTGTATCAGTGGATCCTACGAAGGTAGAAGCAGTAATAAACTGGGAACAGCCAAAGACTCCAACAGAAGTCCGAAGTTTCTTAGGATTGGCAGGTTATTATCGGAGATTTATTCAGAACTTTTCAAAGATAGTGACGCCGTTGACAAATTTGACGAGGAAGACTGTGAAGTTTATATGGATGGATAAGTGCGAACAGAGTTTCTTGGAGTTGAAAAAGAAACTTAGTGAAGCACCTGTGTTATCACTGCCAGATAATGCGGGGGGATTTATGGTGTACAGTGATGCATCACACAAAGGCCTTGGGTGCGTATTGATGCAGCATGGGAAGGTTATTGGGTACGCGTCACGGCAGCTGAAGGACTATAAGAAGGGGTATCCGACTCATGACCTGGAACTAGCGGCAATAGTGTTTGCTCTGAAGATTTGGAGGCACTATCTGTATGGGGAGAAGTGTGAGATATACACAGACCACAAAAGTCTGAAGTATATCTTCACTCAGAATGAGCTAAATATGAGGCAGACACGATGGTTGGAGTTGATCAAGGACTATAATTGTGAAATTCTGCACCATCCCGATAAGGCCAATGTAATAGTCGATGCTCTAAGTAGGAAAGGCGGAGATAAGTTGATGATGCTGACAGCTCAAGAGAAACTGATCAAGGATATGGAAAGACTGGAGTTGGAAGTCAAGTATCTGACAAATGCAGATGAGAAACTGTTCACAGTTGAGGCGAGTCCGACTTTATTAGACAAAATAAAGGAGGCTCAAGAAAAAGATGATGAATGCGTTAACATGAGGGAGCGAATCTCAGATGGAGAGGAATTGAAGTACAAAACTAATAGCACGAGACTGCTAAGGTTTGAAGCAAGGATCTGGATATCGACGGTTCCAGAGTTAAGGGAAGAGAATCTGCAGGAAGCTCATTCTACGAGATACTGTAACGATCGGGAATTTTGAAATTCCTTGTAACCCGATTTTATGTGTGAATAAATGAATTTGTATTTTATTTATATTATTATGTGTTATGTGATTAAAGGTTGTGTTACAACCTAGATATGTGTATGGGTTAAATTTTTACGTGTTGTTGAATCGTTGGAGTGAATAAATTGATTTCGCGAGAAATCGTAAAATCACTATTCACGAGGCACGTTTCCTGAGACACCATTCACGCCATAATATTTTTTTTATGTCTTTTCAATTTTAATAAATTTTAGTAATACACATGTTCGAAGAGATAATTCTTTCAAGTGTTAGAATTTTTATTTGAGCCCAATGGTGATTTAATTAGAAGCCCAAGTTATTTTAAGGGTGACCCAAACCCATGACCTAACCCATGACCCAAGACTTGACCCATGTGTGATATGGGCACAAAAATCAGCATAGTGGTATTAAAAGAAAGGAGTATGCGGGTATTAAGGGTGAGAGAACCCAAAGTAGAGCATTAAAATTGGTGTGTTATTCAAATAGGAAACAAGTAAACATTCTAAGCCAATAGGTTTCAAGGAGAAAACATGTGAGCCAATGGGAGCTTAGCAAGGGGGAGGGTGTCGGCCAAATTGCCTTGAGCCAAGAAAATGTAAGTCTCCAATGGAGACATGCTCATCAAACATCTACCTCAAATGCTCCACCCATTTCATTTCTCCCGAAGCCACCCATTTCATCTCCTCCAAAACTATTCAACAACTTCCCTTGCTTCATCCATCCCATTCCAGCCATCCTCCTCCTCCATTCCTAAGTTGCTTCAGTTGCTAAGAGAAGTGATAGAGAGAGAGTGAGATAGTTGTAGATAGATAGAGGGAGAGGGAGTGCAGAAGGAAGAAGAAGGAATAAGAGAAAAGAAGAAGAAACTCACGAAAGAAGAAGATAAGAAGGAGAAGAAGGAGCACGGTGAAGCAAGGAAGGAAGAAGGAGGCCTCAAGCTAGCCTAACAAGCCTCCTCTAACCTCTAAGAAGGATTTACAGAGGTAAATCTTCAACCTCAACGATTCTCTTTTGTTTTCATTAAGTTTTCAAAGTTTTCTTGGTTTTCAAGCTTTTATGCTTGGTGGATGATTTGTGGTTGATTTTTGTTGTTATTGTTGGTTGTGGTTATTTGTTAACATTGCCAAGACACCTTATAATCTATTAATAACATTAAAGTGGAACAAAAAATGCAAGAAATCCTTACTTATGCATAAAGAATGAAGAACATGAAGAACAATGGACAAAAATGGACTATGGACTGTTATGGACGAATTTGAGGACTTTGTAGCTATGATTTTTTGTTTATATAATTTTTTTATTGTTATGATGTTATACTTCCATGGGTTATGAATTTAACTCAGTTGGAATGGAGCAAAAAGGGGTTAAAACAAAGATTTGATGATGATTTTAGTGAAGAACACTTAGAACACGAAAAACAGAGCATGAGTTGATACTTTGGCCTAAGATTTAGCCATGTTAATATTAATGTATAGCTCTGATATTTTGATATGTTGTAGCTCTATGTCTTAGGAGTCCATAGAGTCTGAAACGGACCAATTTGAACATGTATAGAAGAAGACATGAAGGTTTGTAGTAAGTGTGTCAAAATAGAGCATCCAAGAAAGGAGATAGCTGAGTTCGGGCGTATATACACCGCCTTTACGCCAATGCTACTATCTTTGGCGTATATACGCCAGTCACAGGCACATTTTGGGCGTATATACGCCGGGCCAATGTTAGGCCAGAATCAGCTTTGACGTCCTTTACTAAAATGGGCATAACTTTCTCATACGAACTCGGATTTAGTTGATTCAAGATAATTCGGAAAGAGGACGAGTAGACCTACAATTTTTGTTCTTTGAGTTTTTCCATTTGAGGTTTTAGTATGGCCTAAATTGGCCGTTTATAGGACTGATGTGTAATTGGGGGCAATCGGAGGGTGTCAAGCATGCGCGTATGCACATGTAATGCTCCCAACAGTGTAAAATATCGTTCTAAGTTCTAAAACACGAATGTTATGAATTATAATGATACTTAGGATTAACCAATGAGTATTAGATAAATCGAATGGGCGTGCTAGACGTACGCAATTGCGTGTCGCTTGGGCATTCGAATAGGCAAAGTTGGCTTGCGGACGCGCAAGCGTCATAACGCTGTAACTAGTGTGTATAATCTTTTTTAATAATTTGTTTCTTATATGAATGAAACATTATATAGTAGTATATACCATTATTTGGTATCAATTATGTGACTAATTGTTATGTGAAAATGTATTTAATTGTGTCGGATATTAAGGAGTGTGTGCTGTAATATTGTAGCAGACGCACCAGGCAAGTTTCTAAACTTAACTCAATTTATATTTGAGCAAGTTTCTAAACCTTATGCACTATTTTTTTATTTCGTGCAAACAAGTATATATTATTGCAAGTGTCCTAACGTTTGTCTAACCCTTATGTTGTGCAAGTTTCCCTATTTTATATGAATGTTGTATATTATTGCAAGTTCCTTGCTCAACTATTTTTAATTGAGCTAGTTTTCTAAACTTCCGCGACTTATTGCATTGTGCGAGTACTCTTATGATTATTCAAATGATTTGACATTCTTTCAAGTTATCGACCTATGCTATAATGTATGTTGTTGAGCGTTAAAGTTTCTTATTCCATGAATTGTTTGAAAGCTATGTTAAAGCCAGTTGCTTCGGCTAGACACTTAATGATTTGTTTATTGAAGTGAGGTTAAGTCCTCGAACTATTGTTGATGTTAAGTAAAGCTATCCGATCAAATTATTTTGGTTCGGATTCCCATGTAAAGCTGAGAAGAACAACCCTCATAGCAGGGGCAATTGTATAAACGTCGGGAACCGACACGCGCGTAAATAGTAAGTGAGGCTTATGCATAACGCCAGGTATTCTAGGCTGATCACCTATTGTACCGTTTGTTTGTGGATTATTGCATGAATTTTCGGTAGTTCTAGAATAGAGTTCTGTGCCTTGGTGCACCCTCAGTATTGAATAGTTCCTTTTCTTGGGAAATTTTGAAATCCTTGGATACTTCAGAAAATCCTTTGGTCCACAGTGACCACTACAATGGTGATAAAGAAGTTGTTTATTTCCTTGAGCTATCTCATTTTTAACTCCTATGAGCTATAAAGTTATTCACGTGATTATTCACTGCTATTTTACTTGCAGGGCAAATTTGTTGCTCACCCTTGCTTTCCTTAAAACTTTTCAGTTAGTGCAACACGTGGCTAGAGCTCGGGAAAGGATAAGGGAAAGGGTAAAACTACTGATTAGTTTTGTTTAATTGTACTAGAATCATTTTTTGTATCAAGACTTATCATTTGATGTCATGTATTAAGACTTATGTACTCTTATGTATTAAGTTATGTTTTGGAGTAGTCTTGGTTTCTAGACTTGGGACAGGATTATTTATGTTATATCAATATAAATATTCGTTTATTCCGTTATATATTGTCAACAACATGATGTATGTATTAGATAGTGACGAACCAGGTCTGCGATTCAGGTGACCCGGATTTGGGGGTGTCACATGTTGGTATCAAAACCTTAGGTTATAAACCTTTAGAGAGAGGTCTTTAGGCTATAACCTTAGGAAGCATATAGAGTATAAGAGTAGATAAAACTCATGTAGAGTTTTGGGGCAATCTTAGATAGACGCATCCTAGAGGGTTGTGAAAAGTATTTACATTCCTTACAGTGTAGTTATATTTCATTACGAGTTGCTATTAGAGTGTGTCGCTTGGTGGTCTGCTTGTAGTACTCATGATAGATATTCTCATAGTATATGAGATGATGACATTTAGCTTTCTTGCGTTTAGCAGAAAATGCGGCCCAGACGCAACATACCACCCCCAGCAACACCTGAGGGATTAGTTAATAATGGAGGAGGTCCGACGGACCCCATGCAACGGTTAACGGATATACTGGAGAGAATGGAGAGGAGAAATGCGGGACCCGTGAATCCCAACCCATCGGTAGCACCCATAACAAGTTTTAAAGACTTCAAAAGCGTAGGACTCCCAGAGTTTAGGGGAACAACTAATCCGATCGAAGCCCAGTCTTGGGTGAAGGAAATGGAGAAGGCTTTCATTCTCGCACGCGTGGGGGATGACCAGAAAATGGCATTCGCCACCTATATGATGAAGGGAGAAGCAAATTATTGGTGGGAGGCTAACCAACAGCGAGCAGGCGAAGGAATGATACCGTAGGACAGGTTCAAGGAATTATTTTTCGAGAATTATTTCCCAAAGAGCATGGAAAGACAAATGGTACTGAAATTCTTAGAACTGAAGTAGGGAGACATGACGGTGGCTCAGTATGCCGCCAAATTCAATGAACTCGCACGTTTTGCACCGCTTCAAGTAAGTACTGAAGAGCTGAACAAAGGTTCGAACAAGGGCTGAAACCGTGGTTGTATAACAAGGTAGCCGTTCTTCAGATTGAAACTTTTAGTGCCCTACTGGAAAAAGCATCATCACTGAAGGAGGGATTGAAGCCCTGAATCAACACAAGAAGAATTAGAAGAGTGGAGGAGATTACCGTGGAGGTGGTAGTAGCGGTGGAAGCAACTCGGGAAAGAGAAAATGGGATGGTGGTAACAGTAACAACAACAACAACAACAAGACCAACACTAATCAGACGGGGAATAATCAGGGAGGATTTAAGAAGAAGATTGAAGCCTGTTTAAAATGTGGGAAAAATCATATGGGAGAGTGCTGGAAGGGACGTAATGTCTGCTACAACTGCAACCAGGGAGGGCATATAGCACCGCATTGCCCAAACCTAAGGAAGAACCTTGGATGCTATTCTTGTGGATCAAAGGAGCATCAGTTTAGAGATTGCCTGAAGAAAGGAAGCAACAGTGGTAGCGGTAACCGAGGAGGAGGCAACAAAGTAATGGTTAGAGGGCCAACTCCGCCGAACCGAACCCCTGCCCGAACATTCAACATGATCGTCCAGGATGCAGTGATTGCTAAGGACGTGGTGTCAGGTATTATCCCAATCAATAATATAAATGCTTGCATATTATTTGATTCGGGTGCTACCCGTTCTTTTGTGTTTGAAGATTTTACTAAACGATTAAATTTACCCCAAGAACGGTTAGAAAATCCTTTTGAGTATAGAAATTGTGAATAACGAGGTAATACCTATAGAGTTTATTCTTCGTAATTGTTGTGCTGAGATTAAGGGATGTAATTTTCGCATGGATTTGATCCCAATAAGGTTGGGAGAGTTCGATGTAATATTGGGAATGGATTAGTTGTGCGACCATACGGCAGTGTTCGACTGTCAGAAGAAAAGTGTGAACCTTCAGACCCCGAACCGATCAGGAAGTTGTTAAAGAAAGGATGTAAAGGATACTTAGCCTATATTGTAGATACAAATAAAGGAGGGGTAGAAATTACAGATATAATGATAGTGAGAGAGTTTCCAGATGTATTTCCAAGTTAATTACCCGGTCTTCCATCAGACAGGACAATTGAATTTGCGATAGACTTAGTGCCAGGAACTGCACCAATTTCGAAGGCTCCGTATCGTATGGCGCCAGTGGAGATGAAGGAATTGTTGATACAACTTCAGGAATTGCTGGATAATGGGTATATTTAGCCAAGTGTGTCCTCATGGGGAGCACCAGTTTTGTTTGTCAAGAAGAAGGACGGATCGATGAGGCTCTACATCGACTATCGGGAATTAAACAAATCAACTATCAAGAATAAGTATCCATTGCCAAGGATCGATGACTTGTTCGATCAACTAAAAGGAGCCAGACACTTCTCGAAGATAAATTTGAGGACCGGATATCATCAGCTAAAAGTAAGGAAGGAAGATGTACCTAAGACTGCGTTTCAGATGAGATATGGTCACTACGAGTTTTTAGTGATGTCTTTCGGTTTGACTAACGCGCCGGCAGCATTCATGGACTTGATGAACCGAGTTCTGAAGCCGTACTTAGATAAGTTCGTAGTAGTTTTCATCGACGACATTTTGATTTATTCAAAGACCGAAGAAGAGCATGTCGATCATCTGAACAAAGTACTGGAGACACTGAGAAGGAAAAAGTTATACGCGAAATTATCCAAGTACAAATTCTGGATGGAGAAGGTGCAATTTTTAGGGCATATGCTCGCCAAAAACGGTATCTCAGTGGACCCTGCGAAGGTGGAGGCAGTTAGTAACTGGGAACGACCGAAGACGCCGACAGAAGTGCGAAGTTTCTTAGGGTTAGCAGGGTACTACTGGAGATTTATCCAGGATTTTTCGAAGATAGCAACCTCGTTGACCAATTTGACGAGAAAGATGGTGAAGTTTGTATGGTCTGAAAAGTGCGAAGACAGTTTTCAGGAGTTGAAGTAGAGATTAAGCGAGGTGCCTGTACTGTCCTTGCCAGATGATACGGGAGGTTTTGTAGTGTATAGTGATGCGTCACATAAAGATCTTGGTTGTGTGTTAATGCAACACGGCAAGGTCATTGTGTATGCGTCACGACAGTTGAAGGACTACGAGAAGCGATACCCTACCCATGACCTGGAATTAGCAGCTGTCGTCTTTGCTTTAAAAATTTGGAGACATTACCTTTATGGGGAGAAATGTGAGATATACACGGATCATAAGAGTCTGAAATATATTTTCACACAGAAGGAGTTGAACATGCGACAGAGGAGGTGGTTGGAATTAATCAAAGATTACGACTGTGAAATTCTTTATCACCCAGGAAAAGCAAACATAGTAGCAGATGCATTGAGTAGAAAGGGGAACGAGAAATTGTTTATGTTAACAACTCACGAGGAGTTAATACTAGAAATGGCGAGACTGGAGATTGAAGTGAAAAGTCCGGCAGAGGCAGCAGAGAAGTTATTCGTAATTAAAGCTCGTCCGACGTTACTCGACAAAGTGAGAGAAGCACAGGAAAAGGATGAAGAATGTGAAAGGATACAGAAAAGGATCGCAGAAAATGAGGAAGAGAAATTTCGAATGGATAAGGATGGTATCTTAATATAAGAGGAGCGAGTGTGGGTGCCGGTCGTGATTGAATTAAGGGATGAGATCTTACATGAAGCACATAATTCAGCGTATTCTGTTCACCTAGGAAGCACGAAAATGTACCGGGACCTTCGTCAATATTTTTGGTGGCCTAATATGAAACGGGACGTAGCAGAGTACGTTAGCAAATGTCTCACCTGTCAACAAGTCAAAGCAGAACATCAGAGACCGAGTGGGTTACTTCAACCACCAAATATACCAGAATGGAAATGGGAGCATATCACCATGGACTTCGTGGTAGGACTTTCAGTTACATAGAAGGGTTTTGATGCCATTTGGGTTATCGTAGATCGATTGACGAAATCAGCACACTTTCTACCGATAAAGATCCGATTTAATTTGAACCAATTAGCCAAGTTGTATATAAAGGAATTTGTCTCACGACATGGAGTGCCAGTGTCAATTATCTCAGATCGAGATCCGCGCTTCATGTCAAATTTTTGGAAATGCTTGCAAGAGAGAATGGGAACACAGTTGCGACTAAGTACTGCTTACCATCCTCAAACTGACGGACAAAGTGAACAAATAATTCAAACACTAGAAGACATGTTGAGAGCTTGTGTGATGGATTTTAAGGGAAATTGGGATGACCATTTACCACTTGTGGAATTCGCTTATAACAATAGTTATTATGCAAGTATCGGGATGCCGCCATATGAAGCCCTCTACGGAAGGAAGTGCAGGACACCATTAAGCTGGGATGAGCTTGGCGAACGACGACAGTTGGGACCAGAATTAGTGCAGCAGACGGCAGAAGTGGTCAAAGTGATCAGGGCAAGATTAGTTGCAGCCCAAGACCGACAAAAGAAGTATGCAGATCAACATCGCTAGACAAGAGACTTCGACGTCGGTAGTTACGTGTTTCTGAAGGTATCTCCCTGGAAAGGGAAGATACGATTTAGAAAGAAGGGAAAGTTGATCCCGAAGTTCGTAGGGCCGTTCGAAGTATTGAGAATAGTGGGTGAAGTGGCGTACGAGGTAGCCTTGCCTCCTGAACTAGAGCATATCCACAACGTGTTCCACGTCTCAGTGCTACGACCATACAAGCCTGACTATAAGCACGTGATATCCTATGAGCCCGTTCAAATAGAGAAAGATCTAATGTATGAGGAAATTCCTATTCAGATAATCGATAGGAAAGAGTAAATATTAAGAAATAAGGTTATACCTTCTGTAAAAGTAGTTTGGCAGAACCACAATGCCGAGGAGGCTACGTGGGAATTAGAAGATAAGATGAAGGAGAATTACCCTCAACTTTTTGCTTAACCTTGTATTGTGATTCTGGGGACAGAATCCTTATAAGGAGGGGAGAATGTAACGATCGGGAATTTTGAATTTCCTTGAAACCCGATTTTATGTGTGAATAAATGAATTTTTATTTTATTTATATTATTATGTGTTATATAATTAAAGGTTGTGTTACAACCTAGGTATATGTATGGGTTGAATTTTTACGTGTTGTTGTATCGTTGGAGTGAATAAATTGATTTCGCGAGAAATCGCAAAATCACTATTCACGAGGCACGTTTCCTGAGGTACCATTCACGCCATAATATTTTTTTTATATCTTTTCAATTTTAATAAATTTTAGTAATACACATGTGCGAAGAAATAATTTTTTCAAGTGTTAAAATTTTTATTTGAGCCCAATGGTAATTTAATTAGAAGCCCAAGTGATTTTAAGGGTGACCCAAACCCATGACCTAACCCATGACCCAAGACTTGACCCATGTGGGATATGGGCACAAAAATCAGCATAGTGGTATTAGAAGGAGGGAGTATGCGGGTAGTAAGGGAGAGAGAACCCAAATTGGAGCATTAAAATTGGTGTGTTATTCAAATAGGAAACAAGTAAACATTCTAAACCAATAGGAATCAAGGAGAAAACATGTGAGCCAATGGGAGCTTAGCAAGGGGGAGGGTGTCGGCCAAATGGCCTTGAGCCAAGAAAATGCAAGTCTCCAATGGAGACATGCTCATCAAACATCTCCCTCAAATGCTCCACCCATTTCATTTCTCCCAAAGCCACCCATTTCATCTCCTCCAAAACTATTCAGCAACTTCCCTTACTTAATCCATCCCATTCCAGCCATCCTCCTCCTCCATTCCTAAGTTACTTCAGTTACTAAGAGAAGTGACAGAGAGAGTGAGATAGCTGCAAATAGAGAGAGAGATGGAGAGGGATTGCAGAAGGAAGAAGAAGGAACAAGAGAAAAGAAGAAGAAACTCACGGAAGAAGAAGAGAAGAAGGAGCGCGGTGAAGCAAGGAAGGAAGAAGGAGGCCTCAAGCTAGCCTAACAAGCCTCCTCTAACCTTTAGGAAGGATTTACAGAAGTAAATCTTCAACCTCAACGATTCTCTTTTGTTTTCATTAAGTTTTCAAAGTTTTCTTGGTTTTCAAGCTTTTATGCTTGGTGGATGATTTGTGGTTGATTTTTGTTGTTATTGTTGGTTGTGGTTATTTATTAACGTTGCCAAGACACCTTATAAGCTATTAATAACATTAAAGTGGAACAAAAAATGCAAGAAATCCTTACCTATGCATAAAAGATGAAGAACATGAAGAACAATGGACAAAAATGGACTATGGACTGTTATGGACGAATTTGAGGACTTTGTAGCTATGATTTTGTGTTTATATAATTTATTTGTTGTTATGATGTTGTACTTCCATGGGTTATGAATTTAACCCAGTTGGAATGGAGCAAAAAGGGGTTAAAACAAAGATTTGGTGATGATTTTAGTGAAGAACACTTAGAACACGAAAAATAGAGCATAAATTGATACTTTGGCCTAAGATTTGGCCATGTTAATATTAATGTATAGCTCTGAAATTTTGATATGTTGTAGCTCTATGTCATAGGAGTCCATAGAGTCTGAAACGAACCAATTTGAACGTGTATAGAAGAAGTTATGAAGGTTTGTAGTAAGTGTGTCAAAACAGAGCATCCAAGAAAGGAGATAGCTGAGTTCGGGCGTATATACGCCGCCTTTACACCAATGCTACTATCTTGGGCAAATATACGCCGGTCACAGGCACATTTTGGGTGTATATACGCCGGGCCAATGTTAGGCCAGAATCAGCTTTGACGTCCTTTACTAAAATGGGCATAACTTTCTGATACTAACTCGGATTTAGGTGATTCAAGATGATTCGGAAAGAGGACGAGTAGAACTACAACTTTCGTTCTTTGCGTTTTTCAATTTGAGGTCTTTAGAATGGCCTAAATTTACCATTTATAGGACTGATGTGTAATTAGGGGCAATCGGAGGGTGTCAAGCTGCGCGTATGCACATGTAATGCTCCGAACAGTGTAAAATATCGTTCTAAGTTCTAAAACACGAATGTTATGAATTATAATGATAGTTAAGATTAACCAATGAGTATTAGATAAATCGAATGGGCATGCTAGACGTACGCAATTGCGTGTCGCTTGGGCATTCGAATTGGCAAAGTTGGCTTGCGGACGCGCAAGGGTCATAACGCTGTAACTAGTGTGTATAATCTTATTTAATATTTTGTTTCTTATATGAAACAATATAGAGTAGTATATACCATTATTTGGTATCCAGTATGTGGCTAATTGTTATGTGAAAATGTACTTAATTGTGTCGGATATTAAGGAGCGTGTGTTGTAATATTGTAGCGGACGCACCAGGCAAGTTTCTAAACTTCACTCAATTTATATTTGAGCAAGTTTCCAAACCTTATGCACTATTTTTTTATTTCGTGCAAACAGGTATATATTATTGCAAGTGTCCTAACGCTTATCTAACCCTTATATTGGCCAAGTTTCCCTATTTGATATGAATGTTGTATATTATTGCAAGTTCCTTGCTCAACTATTTTTAATTGAGCTAGTTTTCTAAACTTCCGCGATTATTTCATTGTGCAAGTACTCTTATGATTATTCAAATGATTTGATATTCTTTCAAGTTATCGACCTATGCTATAATGTATGTTGTTGAGCCTTAAAGTTTCTTATTCCATAAATTGTTTGAAAGCTATGTTAAAGCCAGTTGCTTCGGCTAGACACTTATTAATTTATTTATTGAAGTGAAGTTAAGTCATCGAACTATTGTTGATGTTAAGTAAAGCTATCCGATCATATTGTTTTGGTTCGGATTCCCATGTAAAGCTGAGAAGAACAACCCTCATAGCAGGGGCAATTGTATAAACGTCGGGAACCGACATGCACGTAAATAGTAAGTGAGGCTTATGCATAACGCTAGGTATTCTAGGCTGATCACCTATTGTACCGTTTGTTTGTGGATTATTGGATGAATTTTCGGTAGTTCTAGAATAGAGTTATGTGCCTTGGTGCACCCTCAGTATTGAATAGTTCCTTTTCTTGGGAAATTTTGAAATCCTTGGATACTTTAGAAAATCCTTTGGTCCACAGTGACCACTACAATGGTGATAAAGAAGTTGTTTATTTCCTTGAGCTATCTCATTTTTAACTCCTATGAGCTATAAAGTTATTCACGTGATTATTCACTGCTATTTTACTTGCGGGGCAAATTTGTTGCTCACCCTTGCTTTCCTTAAAACTTTTCAGTTAATGCAGAACGTGGCGAGAGCTCGGGAAAGGATAAGGGAAAGGGTAAAGCTACTGATTAGTTTTGTTTAATTGTACTAGAATCATCGTTTGTATCAAGACTTATCATTTGATGTCATGTATTAAGACTTATGTACTCTTATGTATTAAGTTATGTTTTGGAGTAGTCTTGGTTTCGGGACTTGGGACAGGATTATTTATGTTATATCAATATAAATATTCCTTTATTCCGCTATATATCGTCGACAGCATGATGTATGTATTAGATAGTGACGAACCAGGTCTACGATTCAGGTGACCCAGATTTGGGGGCGTCACAGATACTCGATACACCCTGGTAGTACCAAGATGTATCAGGATTTGCGTCAGCACTTCTGGTGGCCGAACATGAAGAGGGAGGTCGCGAAATGTGTTGGACGATGTTTGACATGTCAGAAGGTAAAAGCAGAACATCAGAAATTGGGTGGACTGCTACAACCACTGGAGATTTCGGAGTGGAAGTGGGAGCATATCATGATGGATTTTGTGTGACGGGGCTTCCACCAACTCAGAAGGGTTATGACGCGATCGTGGATTGTTTAACTAAATCTGCACATTTTCTACCGATCAAGTTAAGGTACAATCTAGAGTAGCTAGCAAAATTATATGTGAAAGAGATTGTGTCATGACATGGAGTGCCGATATCTATTGTAATTGACAGAGATCCGCGTTTCACGTCGAATTTCTGGAAGAGCTTACAAGAAAGATTGGGAACTCAGTTGAGGTTAAGTACGGCGTATCATCCTCAAATGGACGGGCAAAGCGAACGAATGATTCAGACGATTGAAGACATGCTTAGAGCATGTGTGATGGATTTTAAAGGCAACTGGGATGATCATCTACCATTGGTGGAATTTGCCTAAAATAACAGTTATCATGCAAGTATTGGTATGCCACCATACGAAGCGTTATACAGAAGGAAGTGTCGAACACCTTTGGGTTGGGACGAAGTCGGTGAACGGAGGTTGTAAGGTAATAAGAGCTCGATTGGTAGTGGCTCAGGACCGACAGAAGAAATACCCAGATTTACATCGTCAGAAGCGAGACTTTGAAGTTAACAGTTTTGTGTTTTTGAAGGTATCTCCTTGGAAAGGAAAGATCAGATTTGGGAAGAAAGGAAAATTGAGTCCCAGGTTCGTAGGACCTTTTGAAGTTTTGAAGAGGATAGGTGAAGTGGCGTACGAGGTAGCTCTGCCTCCTGAACTTGAGCATATTCACAATGTGTTTCACGTTTCAGTGTTGCGACCATATAAACCCGACTACAAGCATGTGATATCCTATGAACCGATTCAAGTTGAGAAGGACTTGTCATATGAAGAGATTCCTATCTAGATATTGGATAGGAAGGAGCAGACATTGAGGAATAAGGTCATTATTCGGTCAAAGTACTTTGGAGGAACCACGCGGCTGAAGAAGCTACGTGGGAACTAGAGGAAAAGATGAGGCAGAATTACCCGCATCTTTTTGAGTGAACCTCTATTAAGATTTTCTGCCCCTAGGTTGAAATTCTGGGCACAAAATTCTTATAAGGGGGGAGGATGTAACGAACGGGAATTCTGAATTTGCCTTGTAATTCGAATTTGAATATTAATGAATATGTTATATTTTTATTAATATTATTTTTTTGTATTGCATGTTTAAAGGTTGTGTGACAACCTGGATTATGTGAATGCATGAAATTTTACATGTTATAGTTTTGTTTAAGTGAATAATTGATTTCGCGTAGCGTCGCTAAATAACTATTCACGTGGCACGTTTCCCGAGACACTATTCACGACACTATTCACGCCATGATATTTTTTGTCTTTTTCAATTTTAATAAATTTTATTAATACGTGTGAGCGACGTGATAATTTTTCCAAGCGCTGGAATATTTATTTGAGCTCATTAGTGATTTAATTTATATCCGAATTGTCTTATATGGGTGTTCCGAATAAATGAACAAATCTCGTATTAATTATTTTTACGCATCCCAATATTTTATGGGAGTACCCATTTTAATTATGGGTAGAGTTATTGAGCAAATTTGGTACAAATGAGGGAGTATTCGGGCATGGAAGAGACCAAATGGGTGTATTAGTTTGTGTGTTGCTGATATGGGGAACCATCTAATTCGTTAGACCAATCAAATGAGAGAATAGAGGGAATGTCGGCTGATGGTGGCATTGTGCTAAGCACAATGCATGGATAATCCCTAATGCCAAACATTCCTTCTTGAGAATTATTCCAAGGGAGCTCGGGTCGTGCAACCATTTCCCCCATCTCCCGAAGTCACCCACCAAGTCCCTCACCCCTTCCTCCTTGCACATCTGATCCCATCCACCATCCTTCCCTTGTTACTACAAGTAGAGAGAAGAGCATAAAGAGAGAGATCTAGAGAGGAAGGAGCAGCGGGTGAAGGAAAAAGAAGAAAGAAGAGAGCTCGAGAGGAAGGAGCAGCGGGTGAAGGAAAAAAGAGAGAAAGAGAGGCTCGGGTGCAGCAACGAAGAAAGAAAAAGAGTCTCAAGCCAAGCCTAGCAAGTTCTCTAGCATCTTGGAGGGATTACAAGAGGTAAACCATCAACCTAAACCCATCCCAACTGATTTGGTTAAGAGTTTCTAAGTTTTTATGGTTTTTGGAGCTTTTAAGCTTTTGTTGATGGGTTTGAGTTATTGCTGCGATTCGTGGTGTTGTTGTTTATTTTGGATGTTTGTAAATGTTGTTAATAGATTATGTAAGCCATTAACAACATCAAAGTGGAACAAAATGAAAGAAATCCTTACCTTGGCTTAATGGGGCAAGAACAATGAGCTATTGAGCAAGAACATGGACTGTTGGACGAATTTAGAGGACCATTGTAGATATTTTTCAAGTTTGATAATTTTGGTTAATGCTATATTAATCTATAGGATTCTTATAGTGCATGATGTAAGCTTTCCATAGCCTCTGAAATGGCCTAATTCCGAGTTGTAACGAAGAAGTTATGAAGGTTTGAAGTTTGTGTGCCAAAACAGAGCTTGTTGGCGAGCTCGGCAGAGAGGAGCCCTTCGGGGGCGAGCTCATTTGGCCTAGGGGCGAGCTCAGCCCTTCGAGGGCAAGCTCATTTGGCCTAGGAACGAGCTCAGCCCTTCGGGGGCGAGCTCATTTGGCCTAGGGGCAAGCTCGACAGAGAGGAGCCGTAGGGGCGAGCTCATTTGGCCCAGGGGCGACCTCAGCCCTTCGGGGGCGAGCTCATTTGGCCTAGGGGCGAGCTCAGCCCTTTGGGGGCGAGCTCATTTGGTCTAGGGGCGAGCTCGCCAGGGCGAGCTCGTTGTGCTCCACTTTTGCGATGCTGACCTCCTTTAGTAAAACGGACCTAACTTTGTCATATAAACTCCAAATTGGATGATTCAAGATGTTCCGAAAAGCTTAGAGATAGATCTATAACTTCCATTAATTAGAATTGAAATTTACTACGTAGAGAAATTTTGAAATTGACTATTTTTACGGCTATTGTGCAAATAGAAGGCGTCAGTCATGCGCGTGTGCAACGTGTAATGCTTCCGACAATAAAAGACATTGTTCTAAGTCCTAAAACATGAATGTTATGAATTATAATGATACCTAGCATTAACCAATGAGTATTAGATAAATCGAATAGGCGTGCTAGACGTACGCAATTGCGTGTCGCTTTGGCATTCGAATAGGCGAGGTTGGCATGCGGACGCGCAAGCGCCGTAACGCTGTAACTAGTGTGTATAATCTTCTTTAATATTTTGTTTCTTATAAGAATGAAACATTATAGAGTAGTATAAACTATTATTTGGTATCCAATATGTGACTAATTGTTATGTGAATATGTACTTAATTGTGTAGGACATTAAGAAGCGTGTGTTGTAATATTGTAGCAGGCGTACCAGGCAAGTTTCCTAATGCTTGTCTAACCCTTGTGTTGGGCAAGTTTTCCCTAACCTTACTCGAATTATACTTGAGCAGGTTTAATATTTATACAAATGTTGTATATTGTTGCAAGTTTCATGACTCAAAAAGAGTTATTACTTTCAAATTATATTAGTGGATTAATTATTGTAAATTACTCCACATCCAAGATAATTATTGATATTCGCACCTTGTGCATTTGAATTCATTATCTGTTATTGGACTGTGAAACATTTAAGTTCTTCATTCATGAACTGTTTAAGGAAATAATCTACGCTATTTGTTTCGGCTAGACATGTACAGGTTATTATTTTAAAAGCTATCCAAACCGGTTGTTGGTATGGATTCTTGGACTGAGAGAGCAACCCTTATTTAGGGGATTTTAATATGTCGGTTATTCGATGCAGTCAGAGTTAAATGTTATGCATATACATAGGGTGCTAGAGGTTGATCCCCTCAAGTACTACTGACGGGCCAGGCGTTTAAAAGGGTTAGTTGAATAACTAATCCTTTGGCCAAAAAGTCCATGGTCTATTGGACCACTCAGCAGTAAATAATCAATATTCATTATTTCATTTGAACTTTGATTATATTGTCAGCTATTTCTTCAATGTCCTTAAATTGTTGAATTATGCGATTATTATTCTCATTCATTCATGATATATCCTCTTTATTCATTTTAAACTTGCTGAGCAAAGTAGTTGTTCACCCTTGCTATATCATGAACCTATTGCAGTTAAGCCGGAGAGATCCAAAGCGGACAAAGGCAAAGGAAAGCTTAAGGAATACTTATATGTACTATCCCGTTATGTAATCGTGGAATCATTTTGTAATATTATTGTATTCCGTGATATATTTATTTAAGGTTATAGACCTTGGGACCGTAGAAAACCTTTTGTAATGAACAACATATGTTTATTTATTCTGCATTAGTTAATTTATGTTGTTTAGAGGTGTATGGTTGTACTTGATCGTGAACACCATATTCGAGGTATTGGTACCTGAATTTAGGGGTGTCACAGAATCACTATCGATACGATGCGGGGCCGGTTTGCTAACCGTAACGAACTTTACTCTGCCCCTGGAAAAAAAAAGAGCGGGGAGACCTTTGACCTGGGCTGGGGAGGGATTGGGGTCGCTTTGCATTAGAACTTTAGTTCGTAACAAGGCTCGAAGACCTCCGACTTGATTTGAAATGGATCAGATAGGGCATCCATTTACGGCGTGGGTGGGATTAGTAGTTTTATATATTATTTCCTTCAATGGTAGGAAATCTGCATCCGCGGGGTGTATGGGAGAAAGCCAGTCTGTAGTAACTCCAATTGCTCCTTTGGATCACTAAGGAAAATCTTAACTCACATGTAACGACCGTGAATTCTAGAGAGCCTTGTAATTCGAGCTTATGAATATTGATGTATATTATTTAAATGAATTTTATGTGGTTAAATAAATATGTATATATGTTATATATACACATATATTTATTTGTATATGATGAGATGTATATTTATAGTTGGTTTAAACTAGTTTAATTGTTTGAACTTACTAAAGAAGCTAACGCTTCAAATTAAGTGGTTAAAACTCGAATTTGAGTTTGGATTAAAATTTAGAGAAACGGACTGCAGATTTAAATCCGGAACGTCCAAATTAGTCGGAATAGACCCTAAACACATTTTGTGTCATGGTTGAATTTTTAGTCAAAAGTCAACCGGTTAACTTTTTTGATAAAAAGTCAAACACGAATTTCGGAGATGAATTTGACGAAACGGATATTCCCATGACAATGAGAACATCGATTTTAGTAGGAATCGACTGTCTTCACGAAAAAGATGAATTTCGGATGTAAAAATGATAAAATGGGCCATTAAATGGATAAATAGGTATTAAATGGGAATGATCAGCCAAGGTGGGCCCCATGAGACAACTAATATGATTTTGATTGGTGGAACAAATCAGCAAACAAGCAAAGGAAGAAGAAGACTAACGGATGGAATGAAGAGAAAAGGAAAAATAAACACAAAAAGATCTTTAACTTCCAAATCCTTTCATCTTCTTCTTACCAAATCATCTGATAAAGAATATGAAGAGTTGGGGGAAGATCAAAGGTCATCTAACAATCTTCTACATATACTCCTCCCCTAAACTCATGCCCAATTTTGCAAAATCATATTTCCCGAATGAAAAATTGAGTGAGAAGAGTGGGAGCTCGGGAGAAAAGGAGAAATTGCTACAAGGTTACTAGAAGATTAAACAAGTCAAGGAAGAAGAATTAACAAGCCTAACTCAAAGAAGAGAATCCATTGAAGAGGTTAATAATGGAGTTTATTAGGTTCTTATGATAATGATGAAAATATGCCTAAAAGCTGTTGAAATCTGAAAATTTAAGCTATGCATATAACATGTTTGATAAAATGCCTTGAAGAGGTTTAAATGCTGGGTTGTGGTTGCTTAATATTATTACCAAGACACCTTGTAAGCTATTAACACCCTTAAAGTGGAACAAAAACGAAGAATAATCCGTACCTATGCTTAAATGATGAAGAACATGAAGAACAATGGACATTTTTGGACAAACATGGACTGTTGGACGATTTAGAGGACTTTGTAGCAATGATTTCATGTGTGTTTAATTAATTTGTTGTTATGGTATTGTAGTTCCATGAGTTACAAAGTTAACCCAACTGGAATCGAGTAAAAAGATGTAAAAATGAAGATTTGGTGATGGTTTTAGTGAAGAACACTTAGAACATTCAAAACAGAGCATGAGTTGATACTTTGACCTAAGATTTGGCCATGTTACTGTTAATGGGTAGCTCTGAAATTTTGATATGTTGTAGCTCTATGTCTTAGGAGTCCATAGAGTCTGAAATGGACCAATTTGAACGTGTATAGAAGGAGTTATGGTGGTTGGAAGCAAGATAGGTCTAGAACACCAAAAAACAGAGCATTCCGGGAAGAAATCGGGCTGGGAGGCTCAGGCCGAGCACCTAGGTGCTTGGCTAGGCACTGGCCACGAGTTGAGCTACTATGAGAGAGCGCCTAGGCGCTGCCCAAAAGCTAGTTTTGGGCGCCTAGGCGCTGGACAAGAGACTGTGCAAACAACTTCGATGTCCTTTAGTAAAATGGGCATAACTTTCTCATGCGAACTCGGATTGAGATAATTCAAGATGATTCGGAAAGAGAAAGAGTATACCTACAACTTTTTTTAATAAGTTTTAACATTTGAGGTCGGGATTAATTCCTAAATTGGCCATCGTTAGGACTGTTATGCGGTTAGAGACAATCGGAGGGCCTCGGACATGCGTGTGTGCAACATGCAATGTTTTCGACGCTAAGCTATGATGTTATAAGTTATAAAACATGAATGTTATGAATTATAATGATACTTAGCATTAACCAATGAGTATTAGATAAATCGAATAGGCGTGTTAGGCATACGCAAATGCGTGTTGCTTGGGCATTCAAATAGTCAAGTTTGGCGTACAGACGTGCAAGCGTCGTAACACCGTAACTAGTGGGCATAACCTTGTTTAATATTTTGTCTCTAATATGAATGGGACATTATAGAGTAGTATAAACAAATATTTGGTATCCTATATGTGACTAATTGTTATGTGAATATGTATTTATATATATAAGATATTAAGGAGCGTGTGTTGTAGTATTGTAGCAGGCGTACCAGGCAAGTTTCCCTAACTTTACTCGAATTATACTTAAGCAGGTTTCCTATTTTATACAAATGTTATATATTGTTGCAAGTTTCACGACTCAAATTGAGCTATTACTTTCAAGTTATGTTAGTGGATTAATTATTGTAAATTACTCCACATCAAAGAAAATTCTTGATATTCGCACCTTGTGCATTTGAATTCATGATCTATTGTCGGACTGTGAAACGTTTAAGTTCTTCATTCATGAACTGTTTAGGGAAATAGTCTACGCCACTTGTTTCGGCTAGGCATGTACAAGTTATTATTTTAAAAGCTATCCAAATCGATTGTTGGTATGGATTCTTGGACTGAGAGAGCAACCCTTATTAGGGAATTTTAATGTGTCGGTTATTTGACGCAGTCAGAGTTAAATGTTATGCATCTACATAGGGTACGAGAGGCTGATCCCCTCGAGTACTACTGACGGGCCAGACGTTTAAAAGGGTCAGTCGAATGATTGATCCTTTGGCCAAAAAGTTCAGGGTCTATTAGACCACTCGGCAGTAAATAATCAATATTCATTGTTTCATTTGAACTTTGATTATATTGTCAGCTATTTCTTCAATGTTCTTAAATTGTTGAACTATGCGATTATTATTCTCATTCATTCATGATATATCTTCTTTATTCATTTTAAACTTAAGAGCAAAGTAGTTGCTCACCCTTGCTATATCATGAACCTATTGCAGTTAAGCCGGAGAGTTCCAAAGAGGACAAAAGCAAATGAAAGCTTAAGGAATAGTTATATGTACTATCTCGTTATGTAATCGTGGAATCGTTTTGTATTATTATTGTATTTCGTGAAGTATTTAATTATGGTTATAGACCTTGGGACCGTAGTAAACCTTTTGTAATGAACAACATATGTTTATTTATTCCGTATTAGTTGATTTTTGTTGTTTAGAGGTATATGGATGTACTTTATCGTGAGCACCAAATTCGAGGTATTAATACCTGAATTTGGGGGTGTCACAGGTTGGTATCAGAGTTGTAGGTTATATACCTTAGTATTAAACTCGTATTGAGTACATTAGGAGATGGATCGAGGAGGTTCATTTGATGGTCATGTCTGGAGGTGGATTGTGAAAATCTATCGAGCCAAGTTGTGCATGATAAAATATAATTACATTTTATCAACGAATATATTTTATTGTGGCACTGACATCTTGCTGTCTATTTGTTGTTGTATGTGGCTGTAGGATGTCTGAGATAGGAGAGCCCAGTCATGTTGGAGAGGTGGATTTCACAGACATTCATATGGACGTAGGGCATTTAGTGGAGGTGCAGCCGAGTGAGCCAGAGATGATGGACACTAGGGATGAGTCTGAGGCCGAGTATGGTTCTGAGGAGGAGCCAGTTACCCGAGGAGTGCTGAGACTGTTAAGCGATGAGGCCGAAGATGAGGACCCCGAGGAGGATCCAGTGACGGAGGATGCTGAGCCACCCGAGTATACAAATGGCATGGGCACTACTGCTAGTGACATCATTGAAGAGCTAACAAATAGGAATGAGGAGCTCGAGAATCGAGTAGCTGATAAGTAGGTTTCATACCTACTTATTGGATATTTTTTGGTTTCATTTGTTGCTTATCTAGTAGCTCCTTAGTATGTTTTCATGCATTTTTCCCTTTCTTTCGGTATTGATTCACTATTCTCATTATATGGCTTTTGCATGGTTTTTGGTTAATTTGACACGGGTTTTGTTGCAATCGTTGTTTGGGAGCTTAATGAATTTTCGTTGCTTATACAGGACACGAGAATCGAGAAATCAGGCTACAGCAGTATAGCACCAGACTGGCAGCCGGCGCAGCTGCGCCCCTGCTGTTCCTGTCATGCCCCCCTGGCGCAGCTGCGCCCCTTTTGCAAAGGGTGTCGGCGCAGCTGCGCCTGTCGCCAGCCAGCCATGCAGACACGTTCTATCCAGCGAAGCAGCACTACAATGAAATTATGCAATGCCAGATTTTGAGGGATTACTGGGTTTAAACTTTATTAGTGGGAATCAGAATAAGTCAAATGAAGACAAATTAAGCATGCAATATAGCTAATTGAGAATTCAATTGTGAGAGAGCTTCCAACACACGAAAATTAGAAAAGTTTACTGCATTCTTGGTTCCAATATTGAAACAACTAGCTGACCTTCAAATTCACTTGGGAACTGAAGAATGGAGCTATATGGATGCTGAATTGGAGCTTGGGAGCAAGAAATCAAGAATCTACACTATAACGATCGGGAATCTTAGATTTCCTTGTAACCCGAGTTATGTATGAATGAAATGAATTTTTATTTTTATTTTTATTATTATGTGTTATGTGCTTAAAGTTGTGTTGCAGCCTAGAAAACGTGCATATGTTAAATCTTATGTGTTGTTGTGTCGTTGGAGTGAATAAATTGATTTTGCAAGAATTCGTAAAATCACTAATTACAGAGCACGTTTCCCGAGACACTATTCACGCCCGAATAATTTTGCGTCTTTTTCGATTCCTATTAATTTTGTTAAGACGTGTATGCGAAGAAATAATTTTTCCAGGTGTCAAAGATTTTATTGGAGCTGATACGTGATTTAATCTGTATCCGAAATTATATTATGGGTGTTCCGAATAAATGGAAAAATCCCATAATAAATATTTTTACGCATCCCAATAATTTATGGGAGTACCCATTTTAATTTTGGGTAGAATTATTTACCAAATTTGGTACAAAAGTGGGAGTATTCGGGTATATTTATCTGTATATTTTGATTAATTGGAGAGGCAATTAAGCCTCAACCAATCAGGAGAGAGCATTAATTGTATTAGCCAATCAAATGAGGGGGAATAAACCGTCACAGTACACTAGACTTGGATTGTTAACTCTTCACAAGACATCCTCCTCAAATACATTTTCAAGAGCTCGGGTACTCCATTTTAGCTCTCCCAATACATTCCTTCTCCTCCCGAAGCCACTCCACCTTATCTCCCATCAGCTCATTCTCCTTCTCATTCAAACCATTTGCATACTTCTCATTTTTCAAGCAAGGAGAGAGCTACAGGGAGAGAGAGAGAGAGGGAGTACCATAGAGAGAGAAAGAAGGAAGTAGCAAAGGAGAAGGAGTGTTCGGGAAGAAGAAGGAAAGCAAGGAAGGAGGGAAAAGAAGGAGAAGAGCAGCAAGAGGGAGTCCAGGAGCACTCTAGCAACCATCTCATCCTACACAAAGCAAGCAACAAAGAGGTAATCACAAACCACAACCATTTCTTCTCCAAGTGAAGTTTTCATGAGTTTTGTTTTGCTTTCATGCATGCGGGTTGGATTTTGTTGATGTTCGTTGTTATTGCTTGTGTTGAATCTACCATGTAGGTTCTTAAGAATCTATATAAACCATTAACACCCTCAAAGTGGAACAAAAACAAAGAATGATTTGGACCCAAGCTTAAGGAGGAAGATAATGGACTGTTTGGACCTTTGGACGATTAGAGGACAGTAAAGCCTTGATGTTGTGATTATTTTGATTGTTTGTTGTTGGAATATTGTACTTCTATCAGTTGTGAGGATATCCCAATTTGAATGAATCAAAATGATGCTAAAATGAAGTCACTGTTGCCATTTGTGTGAGATATTTCATGACTGCGAAAAACAGAGTATTAATATGGTGCTTTGGCTTAGGATTTGGCTGTGTTAGTTATTATGGGTCATCTTGCATTTTTGATATGTTGTAGCCCCGTGTCTTACGAATCCATAGAGTCCGTAATGGACCAAATTGATCGAGTATAGAGGGAGATATGGAGGCTGGAGCGGGCGTAGGTGTGGCAGTTCGCGGTTCTGCAAGAACTGCAGAACTGCTACTGCATGGCGCTGTCCGTGCTTGGACCGGGTCGGGCCGGATCGGGGGGGACCCAGTAAATTTTTCCCCCGAGTCTAAAACTTATATTTTTGTACGAAATGATTAAAAACACTTATAACTTGTTAAAGCCTTATGTGCTTAATTTTATACTTGTGACGCCCCCAAATCCGGGTACTTAAAACCCATACTTGGTGCATCACGATACCGTTTCTTTGAGCTGTTTAATATATTACAAACTTAATATTTATATCAGAGTTATCTATTCCCCAGGTATGGCAACCTTTACATTCCTTACATGTTACATAATATATATGATCACAATACGAAAGACTAATCATTACAGATAACACCTTTAAACCTAATCCTTGAGCTTTCCTTTGCCCTTGTCTTTGCCAGAGCCTTCTGGTCGATCACACTTAGCTGAAAACATTTAAGTCAAAGCAAGAATGAGCATTCAATTGCTCAGCAAGTAATAACAATTATAATAATGCGCTGAAGTAGTAAATGTTTTCTTTGAGGACTACTTCTACTACGAATCAATAGTGGTGAAGTCATTTGAAACCATTCTTAACAACATATCAAATTATTTTAAGATTTTTGAAATAACTGAGCGACTTTTGAAACCTGAGTGGTCAAAAGACCATAAACTGTTATTTTTCATTTTTGAAAAGGTTTAAACAGAAATTCATCTGTAAACCGTCTGGTCTTACGGACACGGAGGATGATCAGTCCCGTTGTGCCCTGTATTGATCAACACTATATAATACATCTCCGCCATTGGCGCATAAAATTTTCATCACCGCTTTTAGCGCATAAAATTTCCCATTTAGGGTTGTTCATACTCAGTTTGGAGTCTTAACTAAAACAATTAAGTTGGACGACTTTATCATAACCAATAACATTCGACAAATACTTTTCAAATCGTGTCTAGCTAGGATAAATAGCTTAGACAATCTTTAAACTAGGTATACATACTGAAATTTAATAGTATGTATCAGAACTTATCAACGAATTTCGAATTCAAGGGTAATTGATAATGTGCAATAGTTCATACAAGTGGGGACACTTGCATAACCACTTAGAATACAAATTTTCAATATGAGTCATAGCAATTCAGTAATAAGATACTTTTAACAATGAACAAATCGAAGAAATTTCGAATTTATAATAATCTTAACAATTTGTACAAGTGAGGACACTTGCACAAAGAATAGAACACTTTTGATTATAATTGCATCACATGAAACAATATCGAGATATTTGAAATCAATAGATAGCTTGAATAAAGTTTAAGAATACTTGCATAACATATAGATCCATTGCATAAAGTTAATGCAAGGGTTACGATAATTGCATAAACGAATAACAAAGATCATTATGGATATGAATAATTAACAATAATTATTCACGAGCATGCTTTGAAATTGATAACTCATGTTGAGTTAGGAACTAGCCATAAATGTAAGGAGTTTAGCAATATTTAGGAATTTGCACCATATATAACTGTTTGCACGAAATAAAATAGTGCATAAGGTTTAGATATTTGTATAGTAAAGAAAGAGTTCAGATATTTGCACAACAAAAGATTGAGTTAAGGAACTTGCATACATACACCTATTGCATAAAATAAATGCATAGGTTCGAATACTTGCTCAATGTAAAAGTTGAGTAAGTTAGAAACTTGCTTACACAGATCCAATTCATAAAGTAAATGAAAAGGTAAGATACTTGCATACATACACCTATTGCATAAAATAAATGTGTAGGTCCAGATACTTGCACAATAACGATTGAGTTAAGATACTTGCACCACATAGGAATCCAGATCATAATGTAAATGAAAAGGATAGAATAGTTGCTCAATAATAGATTGAGTTAAAAGCTTGCATAAACGGAATCCATCTCATAATGTAAATGAAAAGGATAGGACACTTGCCTTGGTCGTTAACTACTGCTACACAATTTAATATGACTTCTTTTGAAAGACCTATTATTTATAAGATCGATCTCTCAATCAGCAAATCATATTATACTTTATAATATCACTTTCTTATAAGTAATTATCTAACATTCAACCACATAATCAAATATTAGATAACACATTAACACCATAAGCATTCAATTCTAAAGTTAGCACACATCGAGTCTTTAACAGTTTTTAATATAGTATGCTGAGTGGTTTCCCACAAACAACCAACAAAATAGTTTCCGTCTCGTCTACACTGTTTTCACAGTGAGTTAGATCGGTTGCCAGTTCGTATATACCTCCGCTCCCTAAAGGAATTGTTTAGCCCATATACTATACATCGACTATTAAAGAGTACGATAGTACCACTACTTTATGAATTAACACTAAGTTTATCATTATATAAGTCTTTCTTTATGGTCTTGTAGGTTAAGTACCCAATTCAGTAAACTGGATTCCAAATCCAGCAAACTGGATTCTAACCTGGATTACAATCCAGCACACTGGATTCAAACTATTCAATTTAGTCAACTATTTTTGCAATCCAGCAACCTGGATTCAAACTATCCTATAATACAGCAAACTAGATTCATTTTATTCAATTCAGCAAACTATATTCACCAATTCAGCAAACTATATTCATTAATTCAGCAAACTGTTTTCATCAATTCAGCAAACTATATTCATTAATTCAGCAAACTGTTTTCATCAATTCAGCAAACCGTATTGGAAGCTGCATTCTTAAAATGACTTAACCTCTTTAAAAATCGATTTTTATTTTCTTCAAATCTTACCACACATATGTGCATATATTCCATACACAAAAATACTTTCCTTGTGAAAGTTTTCAATTTTCTTTAACATTTTTCAAACGTTCGTTTTAACTTTCAAAACTAAGAAAAATGATCACTATCTTGCACAACTCGGATGACTCCAAATTTTTGATAGTATCTTATACATATTAACACGTGGTTCCAGTTAAAATTTCGTGGCCATCGGAGTTATAGAACTCCAATTTTAGCCGTTTTCGTTGAAAAACTCTATGTTTTTATTTTAGCCGTAGATTATTCGTTACAAGTCGGAATGCGGCGATTTTTGGCCAGGAGCTACATAACTTCCTATATTTTCTGTGATAAAAAGTCCTGAATTTATTGCACTTTCTAAGTGGTCAAAATAGTGCACACAAAGTAGAGGACAGCGGGTTTTGTCCCGTTTTCCAACTTGAGGTCCTTTGCCATAAAATCCATAACTTTAATTCTATAAGGCCAAAAATTCTCAAATTTTTACACGACTCATATAACTTATCATATTATCACTCCAAAGTTTTCTGAAATTTTTAGAGCATAAAATTAGACGAAAATACCCCTGGATGGGACTGCCCTGTAGCAGCCCATTTTTCCTTTTGAGAAACCTGGACTGTTTTTACCAAAACAGTCCCCATAACTTTTGTACATATTATTTTTGAGTTCTACCACTTGGGTTTTGTAGTTAACTTATATATCTAGTACCTATATTTGACGGATCGTAAAAAGAGTTTACGGATCTCAAGTTATAAACTTAGAAAGTGCTAGAAAGTTAGGGTTTTCTAACCCTTTATAAAACAAACAAGTTTTCTTTTCTATTCTTTTGAACAAATCAACACCCAACATGCAAGATCTACACATAATACACTTATTCACATATAGATCAAGGGTTTTAGACCACAAGATCATAAATTTCTACCATCAAAATTAAAATCAAAACAAAAAGAATAGTTAGGGTTTTATACCTTTTAGGGTTTTCTTCCTCTTGATTTTCTCTTCTTCTTTTTCCTTTAATCACCAAGCTATGGCTATGGATCTTTACAAAGCTCTCTCTCCCTTCTTCTCCTACATCCCACGGATCATCTCTCTCTCTCTCATTTCTATTTCTCTTTCTAGCTTTTTAGAAAGCTTGGAAGCAAATGAAAATGTGAAGTATTAGATGAGAGAGAAATGAAGTAAGTAGATGAAATGTATTGGTGAAAGTGTATACATATAATTTGTATATCTAACAAAATCTCTTAACAAATCTTCTCTCTCTATCTTATCTCTTCTTATCTTGTAAAATCTTGAATAAGAATATGAGGGCCAAATAAGAGAGTGACACATGGCTAGAGTTGGTCATTCACTAAAGTGAGGTAATCATTACATACACTACCCTTCTTTTTTTTTTCCTCCTATTGCCGGCAGCCTCCTTGCATTATTGTCCCATTTTCTTTGTCTCATTTTATTGCTTTAATATATTAATTAAGTTGGTCCAATTATCTTCCTAGTGGGCCAACATTTGGGCTTTTTTTTAAACCACTTTGGGCTTATTTTTTAATAAGTTTGGCTACTAGTTTTCTAAATATTTTTAATCCATGCTTGGTTACTAATAAAATAAGTGTTGGGCTAATTTAATTAGTCCACACATTAATTATCCAAGTCCACAATTAAATAAATGAGTGAGCTTGGTTACTAAATTAATTAAGCTAGTCCATTAGTTTTCTTTACTAATTGGACTATAAAAATAAATTATACATATATCACATAGTCTTCATTAATTAATACCCATATTAATTAATGTACAAAATTTATTCACTAACTATATTCACTTTAATCGAATATTTAATTAACTAACTATCTTACCAATTGTTTAATATTAATATTCTTAGGTTAGTCCACTAATTTAAATAACTATTAGTGAGCTATACATAACTAACAATTAGTCACATATATTATCTACATAAGTAATAACATATTTATCATCATTGATAAATAATTATCATACACATTGAACCACACGTTGTACATACATGCATTCAAGTATAACCAATACTTATATTTAATATTCAATTTCCTTAAGAAAATAAATTCTTATAATTCATAATACACACATACATCCATTTAAATACAATTATAACCATAATTGTATTAATCATTAAAATCAATAATCATAGATCAAATTAGGTTTTGATCATTCCTTTATCTTTATCTCATTTACCATATTTAGTCAATTTAAAATAAATTTACTAATCTTGCAAATTCATATCATAAAGTAATCATAGTAATAATAATAATAATAATAATAATAATCATTTCTTAAAATATACATTTATCCTTTAAATAATATAGTAATTATATTTTTGTAAATAATCATATATCTTTAATATAAAAATTCACTTATTAACAGAATATAATTTATTATTATCAATTATTTCTTTAATAAGAAATTTACTTGAAACCATATATGAAATAAATATATATGTACATATACATATCACTTATTCACATTTATTTTCTTGCACACATTCCCATGCTTGGTTTAATATATAATAAAAAATAATTTTATTATATAAAAAAAAAATCATACGCAAAATTTCTTATTTTAATATATCGAAAATCTTGGGTTATTACATTCACCCTCCCTTATAAGGATTCCGTCCCCGGAATCACCGTTCAACACTTACACCCACGAAGGTAAATATTATACACATTTATATCATAAGTAGATCCCGATCTGATCCGATCGAATTAATCTTTAACTATTCAGCGTAAAGCTTGTCTTTCTGATTATACGGAATTTGATTTCCAATAGAACTCAAATTCCTCCTTCAAAATACGTTAATAAAATGATTTATTATTAACTTATGTATTATTTATTTATTAATCTAGGTCCTTTTCCTATAGTTCCGATGTTTTCAAAAGTAAACGTACCCCATGGTATATATAAGAATAAATTATTATTCGAATAATACCTGGAACTCCATCTCCGGCCGCTACCGTATCTTGAACCGTCATGTTGAAGGTCCTTGCGGTTGGTTTGTTGGTCGGAGTTGGATAAGTGATCGCCAGCTTTCCGCCGCTTTTCCCTGTGTTCACACTTTCCCCATTGATCTTTCTTTTTGGGCAATCCCTTGTCATGTGATCAGTTGATCCACAAATAAAACACCCATTGTTCTTCCTTAAATTTGGACAATTTGAAGCGATGTGCCCCTCCTGCCCACACTTATAACATACACTTTTTCCTTTCAAACACTCACCCGAGTGATTCTTTCCACAATTTTCACATTTCTTAACTTGCTTCTTTAATCCTTCCTGCTTATTACCAGAATTTCCAACATTGTTTCATTTCCTTTTTCCACTTCCGCTGCTTCCTTCAACCTTGACCTTATTCTTCTTTTCCTTATTGTAGAGGCTCATGGCCTCACTTCCTTCTTCGGCTATGATAGCCTTTTCCAAGAGCGATCCAAACGTACTAATCTGCAACACGGCAACCTTGTTATAGATCCATGGTTTCAAACCTTCGTGCTTTCCTTGCTTCAGTATCCACTTGGTGTGGAGCGAACCTAGCCAATTCGTTAAACTTTGCCGCGTATTCAAAGATGGTCATATTTTCTTGTTTTAATTCCAGAAATTTAATTTCCATCCTAGCTTGCATCCCAGTCGAGAAGTAATTCTCGTTGAACAGTTCTTTGAACCTTGTCCATGTGACGACTTCTGTTCCGGCTCTTGTTTGATTAGCCTCCCACCAGAAGTTCGCTTTCCCTTTCATCATATATGTAGCAAATGCAGTCTTTTGCTCCTCTGCTACCCTAGCAATCATAAACGCTTTTTCTATTTCCCTTACCCAAGTTTGGGCTTCTATCGGGTCAGTCGTTCCTTTAAATTCAGGCGGTCCTACTGCCTTGAAGTCTTTGAAGTTTGCCAACTAGTTATTTGGCTGATTTCTTGCTGCTGGTGCTTGATTCCGCATTACTTGTGCCAACATATTCGCAAAATTCTGCATTGGGTCTGCCTGACCTTCTGCATTATTAACAGATTCTTCTACCCTTTGGTTTCGAGTTTGACGTCTTGGCGGCATTATCTGGTTATACCAAAACCTTAAATTATTATCTTATCCTTCATATTTCTTTATGCCATATAGTATCATAACATTATGAAACAAAATTCAAAACTTAGACCAATTCAGCTTACCGGATTACCCAATCCAGCTTGCTGGATTGTCCATTTCAGCTGGCTGGATTCATGAATTCAGCTTGCTGAATTACCCAATTCAGCTTGCTGAATTCCCAAATGCAGCTTGCCGAATTACAAGTTTATCAATTTAAACAACATACTATCTTAATCAAACATATAACCATACATTTCATTCATATTCATATTTGTTCAAATAGTACAACATACTTTTCATTACACAACATGTTGTTATAACCATTTACTATCCCTTAATGACAACAAAAGTCGGGATTAGTACATTACACACACATCATATCATACATAATCTTAAAGCACTTATCCTATTTATTCTCTACACCGTTCTTAGATCTTGGGCAAACCTTTGCCTGATGACCTACTATTCCACATATAAAACATACGCATTGCTTCGGTTCGGGACAATGAGAAGAGACATGTCCTTCACGTCCACAATTATAACACACATTCTGTCCTTTCATGCATACACCTTCATGTTTCCTATTGCAATTTGCACACATTAATACTTTCTTAAAGTTTCCTTGGTCAGAATTTCTGATGTCACAATCATCCATCTTTCTTTTTCCTTTCTTACTTGGAGTTGCAGACGATTTGCTGCATTTAGCTCCCATTACATCAATTTGGTTTTTCAGCTTATCTTGTTCTTCCATTATTTCCATTAACGCCTTTCGCATTTGACTATTTAACACCCTTTCCATTTCCAATAACTTTTCCAAACATAACACCCTATCCCTTAGATTTTACACTTCTGTTCATGTTTGGTCAGCTCCAACTTCAGTGTCCGAATCGCTATCTGTCAGCACCACCGTTTCTGGTTCTGGTTCTATGTTTTCCAAGATGATTACCTCATCTAGGTTGCTTTCAAGGTGAGCCTCCATTTCAGCTATTGGCTCAGACGGAGTGATTTGCTCCTTATTCATGACATGAGAGTCTCCTAATCCTTTCTTACCTGACATCTATACACAAATTATTTTGATTAGTACATAATATATACACATAACAAACAATAGTGTAAATAAGTTAGTTTTTATTTCGTTTCGTTTTACGATGAATTTTCTTAATTCATCTCTTTTAAACTCTATTTGAGTTATTTATTTTTCAACGCTTCTATCTAGCTTAAGGTTATAGCCTAAGGTAATCCCCCACCTAAGGTGTCTAACCTACAGCTCTGATACCAACCTGTGGCGCCCCCAAATCCGGGTACTTAAAACCCGTACTTGGTGCATCACGATACCGTTTCTTTGAGCTGTTTAATATATTACAAACTTAATATTTATATCAGAGTTGTCTATTCCCCAGGTATGACAACCTTTAATTACATTCCTTACATGTTACATAATATATATGATCACAATAGACTAATCATTACAGATAACACCTTGAAACCTAATCCTTGAGCTTTCCTTTGCCCTTGTCTTTGCCAGAGCCTTCTGGTCGATCACACTTAGCTGAAAACATTTAAGTCAAAGCAAGAATGAGCATTCAATTGCTCAGCAAGTAATAACAATTATAATAATGCGCTGAAGTAGTAAATGTTTTCTTTGAGGACTACTTCTACCACGAATCAATAGTGGTGAAGTCATTTGAAACCATTCTTAACAACATATCAAATTATTTTAAGATTTTTGAAATAACTGAGCGACTTTTGAATACTGAGTGGTCAAAAGACCATGAACTGTTATTTTTCATTTTTGAAAAGGTTTAAACAGAAATTCATCTGTAAACCGTCTGGTCTTACAGACACGGAGGATGATCAGTCCCGTTGTGCCCTGTATTGATCAACACTATATAATACATCACCGCCATTGGCGCATAAAATTTTCATCACCGCTTTTAGCACATAAAATTTCCCATTTAGGGTTGTTCATACTCAGTTTGGAGTCCTAACTAAAACAATTAAGTTGGACCACTTTATCATAACCAATAACATTCGACAAATACTTTTCAAATCGTGTCTAGCTAGGACAAATAGCTTAGACAATCTTTAAACTAGGTATACATACTAAAATTTAATAGTATGTATCAGAACTTATCAACGAATTTCGAATTCAAGGGTAATTGATAATGTGCAATAGTTCATACAAGTAGGGACACTTGCATAACCACTTAGAATTCAAATTTTCAATATGAGTCATAGCAATTCAGTAATAAGATACTTTTAATAATGAACAAATCGAAGAAATTTCGAATTTATAATAATCTTAACAATTTGTACAAGTGAGGACACTTGCACAAAGAATAGAACACTTTTGATTATAATTGCATCACATGAAACAATATCGAGATATTTGAAATCAATAGATAGCTTGAATAAAGTTTAAGAATACTTGCATAACATATAGATCCATTGCATAAAGTTAATGCAAGGGTTACGATAATTGCATAAACGAATAACAAAGATCATTATGGATATGAATAATTAACAATAATTATTCACGAGCATGCTTTGAAATTGATAACTCATGTTGAGTTAGGAACTAGCCATAAATGTAAGAAGTTTAGCAATATTTAGGAATTTGCACCATATATAACTGTTTGCACGAAATAAAATAGTGCATAAGGTTTAGATACTTGTATAGTAAAGAAAGAGTTCAGATATTTGCACAACAAAAGATTGAGTTAAGGAACTTGCATACATACACCTATTGCATAAAATAAATGCATAGGTTCGAATACTTGCTCAATGTAAAAGTTGAGTAAGTTAAAAACTTGCTTACACAGATCCAATTCATAAAGTAAATGAAAAGGTAAGATACTTGCATACATACACCTATTGCATAAAATAAATGTGTAGGTTCGGATACTTGCACAATAACGATTGAGTTAAGATACTTGCACCACATACGAATCCAGATCATAATGTAAATAAAAAGGATAGAATAGTTGCTCAATAATAGATTGAGTTAAAAGCTTGCATAAACCGAATCCATCTCATAATGTAAATGAAAAGGATAGGACACTTGCCTTGGTCGTTGATTACTGCTACGCAATTTAATATGACTTCTTTTGAAAGACCTATCATTTATAAGATCGATCTCTCAATCAGCAAATCATATTATACTTTATAATAACACTTTCTTATAAGTAAATTATCTAACATTCAACCACATAATCAAATATTAGATAACATATTAACACCATAAGCATTCAATTCTAAAGTTAGCACACATCGAGTCTTTAACAGTTTTCAATATAGTATGCTGAGTGGTTTCCCACAAACAACCAACAAACTAGTTTTCGTCTCGTCTACACTGTTTTTACAGTGAGTTAGATCGGTTGCCAGTTCGTATATACCTCCGCTCCCTAAAAGAATTGTTTAGCCCAGATACTATACATCGACTATTAAAGAGTACGATTGTACCACTACTTTATGAATTAACACTAAGTTTATCATTATATAAGTCTTTCTTTATGGTCCTGTAGGTTAAGTACCCAATCCAGTAAACTGGATTCCAAATCCAGCAAACTGGATTCTAACCTGGATTACAATCCAGCACACTGGATTCAAATTATTCAATTTAGTCAACTATTTTTGCAATCCAGCAACCTGGATTCAAACTATCCTATAATACAGCAAACTAGATTCATTTTATTCAATTCATCAAACTATATTCACCTATTCAGCAAACTATATTCATTAATTCAGCAAACTGTTTTCATCAATTCAGCAAACTATATTCATTAATTCAGCAAACTGTTTTCATCAATTCAGCAAACCGTATTGGAAGCTGCATTCTTAAAATGACTTAACCTCTTTAAAAATCAATTTTTATTTTTTTCAAATCTTGCCACACATATGTGCATATATTCCATACACAAAAATACTTTCCTTATGAAAGTTTTCAATTTTCTTTAACATTTTTCAAACGTTCGTTTTAACTTTCAAAACTAAGAAAAATGATCACTATCTTGCACAACTCGGATGACTCCAAATTTTTTATAGGATCTTATACATATTAACACGAGGTTTCAGTTAAAATTTCGTGGCCATCGGAGTTATAGAACTCCAATTTCAGCCGTTTTCGTTGAAAAACTCTACGTTTTTATTTTAGCCGTAGATTCTTCGTTACAAGTCGGAATACGGCGATTTTTGGCCAGGAGCTACATAACTTCCTATATTTTCTGTGAAAAAAGCCCTGAATTTATTGCACTTGTTAAGTGGTCAAAACAGTGAACACAAAGTAGAGGACAGCGGGTTTTGTCCCGTTTTCCAACTTGAGGTCATTTGCCACAAAATCCATAACTTTCAATCTATAAGGCCAAAAATTCTCAAATTTTTACACGACTCATATAACTTATCATATTATCACTCCAAAGTTTTCTGAAATTTTTAGAGCATAAAATTGGACGAAAATACCCCTGGATGGGACTGCCCTGTAGCAGCCCATTTTTCCTTTTGAAAAACCTGGACTGTTTTTACCAAAACAGTCCCCATAAATTTTGTACATATTATTTTTGAGTTCTACCACTTGGGTTTTGTAGTTAACTTATATATCTAGTACCACTTTTTGACGGATTATAAAAAGAGTTTACGGATCTCAAGTTATAAACTTAGAAAGTGCTAGAAAGTTAGGGTTTTTTAACCCTTTATAAAACAAACAAGTTTTCTTTTCTATTATTTTGAACAAATCAACACCCAACATGCAGGATCTACAAATAATACACTTATTCACATATAGATCAAGGGTTTTAGACCACAAAATCATAAATTTCTACCATCAAAATTAAATCAAAACAAGAAGAATAGTTAGGGTTTTTATACCTTTTAGGGTTTTCTTCCTCTTGATTTTCTCTTCTTCTTTTTCCTTTAATCACCAAGCTATGGCTATGGATCTTTACAAAGCTCTCTCTCCCTTCCTCTCCTATATCCCACGGATCATCTCTCTCTCTCTCCTTTCTATTTCTCTTTCTAGCTTTTTAGAAAGCTTGGAAGCAAATGAAAATGTGAAGTATTAGATGAGAGAGAAATGAAGTAAGTAGATGAAATGTATTGGTGAAAGTGTATACATATAATTTGTATATCTAACAAAATCTCTTAACAAATCTTCTCTCTCTATCTTATCTCTTCTTATCTTGTAAAATCTTGAAAAAGAATATGAGGGCCAAATAAGAGAGTGACACATGGCTAGAGTTGGTCATTCACTAAAGTGAGGTAATCATTACATACACTACCCTTCTTTTTTTTTTTCCTCCTATTGCCGGCAGCCTCCTTGCATTATTGTCCCATTTTCTTTGTCTCATTTTATTGCTTTAATATATTAATTAAGTTGGTCCAATTATCTTCCAAGTGGGCTAACATTTGGGCTTTTTTTTAAACCACTTTGGGCTTATTTTTTAATAAGTTTGGCTACTAGTTTTCTAAATATTTTTAATCCATGCTTGGTTACTAATAAAATAAGTGTTGGGCTAATTTAATTAGTCCACACATTAATTATCCAAGTCCACAATTAAATAAATGAGTGAGCTTGGTTACTAAATTAATTAAGCTAGTCCATTAGTTTTCTTTACTAATTGGACTACAAAAATAAATTATACATATATCACATAGTCTTCATTAATTAATACCCATATTAATTAATGTACAAAATTTATTCACTAACTATATTCACTTTAATCGAATATTTAATTAACTAACTATCTTACCAATTGTTTAATATTAATATTCTTAGGTTAATCCACTAATTTAAATAACTATTAGTGGGCTATACATAACTAACAATTAGTCACATATATTATCTACATAAGTAATAACATATTTATCATCATTGATAAATAATTATCATACACATTGAACCACACGTTGTACATACATGCATTCAAGTATAACCAATACTTATATTTAATATTCAATTTTCTTAAGAAAATAAATTCTTATTATTCATAATACACACATACATCCATTTAAATACAATTATAACCATAATTGTATTAATCATTAAAATCCATAATCATAGATCAAATTAGGTTTTGATCATTCCTTTATCTTTATCTCATTTACCATATTTAGTCAATTTAAAATAAATTTACTAATCTTGCAAATTCATATCATAAAGTAATCATAGTAATAATAATAATATTAATAATCATTTCTTAAAATATACATTTATCCTTTAAATAATATAGTAATTATATTTTTGTAAATAATCATATATCTTTAATATAAAAATTCACTTATTAACAGAATATAATTTATTATTATCAATTATTTCTTTAATAAGAAATTTACTTGAAACCATATATGAAATAAATATATATATGTACATATACATATCACTTATTCACATTTATTTTCTTGCACACATTCCCATGCTTGGTTTAATATATAATAAAAAATAATTTTATTATATAAAAAAAATTCATACGCAAAATTTCTTATTTTAATATAGCGAAAATCTTGGGTTATTACAATACTAGTGTCAACCGAAATGATGCGGTCTTAAGGCGTAATTGAATAAATTAATTGCAAATTACGCTTGGTTTCCAGGGGGCGTTGCCCCCCGACCCCCGCCTGGGTAAGCGTAGTGGCAATCAATATATTTTAATGATGTGATGACTGTAATGAACCTAGTCCGTATGTGACTAATAATTATGATGATTTTAATGAACTATGTAGGATATTTTTGACGGACGATTAACGTCAAGATATTAACGCACGTACAACGCAAGTTCCTTACTCAACCCTTATTTAATTGTGCGAGTTTTCCTTACTCGATTTATTTATTGGGCAAGTTTCAAATTCATTTATCTATCGAGAAAGTCTGCTATCTTATTCAGTTATTATTGTGCAAGTTTACTTACCCTACTCAAAATTATATTTGAGCAAATATTATTTATTGAGCAAGCTTATTGAGCTTCTTGACTCCGTTCAAATTACTTATCAATTTAGCAATTAGTGTGCTAGTATTCATACTTTTATTCAAGTATTGCAATGAAAGCCCATTTCATGCAATGTTATATATTGTGTGATTCCAAAGATTACGAATTGTTATTCATTCAAGATATTTTTAATGCTATCATGCATGTTGTTGAACCTTAAAGTTCTTTATTCCATAGACTGTTTAAAAGCTATGTCAAGGCTAATTGTTTCAGGTAGACACTTATTGATTTGGTTATTAGAGTGAGGTTAAAGTCCTCCAACAATTATTGTTGTTAAGTAAAATTGTCCGATCAAATTGTTTTGGTCTGGACTCCCATGTAAAGCTGAGAAGAACAACTCTCATAGCAGGGAAAATTGTATAAACGTCGGGGAACCGACACACGCGTAAATGGAAAATGTAAGGCTTATGCATATAACGCCAGGTATTTTAGGCTGATCACCTATTGTACCAATTTTGTGGATTATCGGATGAATTTTCAGTAATTCTAGAGTAGAGTTATGTGCCTTGGTGCACCCTCAGTATTGAATAGTTCCCTTCTTCGGGAAACTTTGAAATCCTTGGATACTTTAGAAATCCTTTGGTCCTTAGCGGCCACTATAACGGTTATAAAAGAAGTTGGTTATTTCCTTGTGTTAGCTAAATTTTTACTCCTGAGAGCTATAAAGTTATTCATGTGATTATTAACTGCTATTATACTTGCGGGGCAATTTGTTGCTCACCCTTGCTTTCCTTAAAACATTTCAGTTAGTGCGGCACGTGGCGAGAGCTCAGGAAAAGATAAGGGAAAGGGGAAAGCTACTGATTAGTGTATTTTGTTGTTCTAGAATTACCATCGTGTATTAAGACATATTTACCCTTTTGTATTATGTTATGTTTTGTAATAGTATTAGTTTCGAGACTTGGGACAGGTTTATTTATGTTATATCAATATAAATATTCCTTTATTCCGCTATAAGTTATCGATTGTATCATTTTGGTATTAGATAGTGATGAACCAGGTCCGTGGCTCAGGTGACCCGGATTTGGGGGCGTCACAGGTTGGTATCAAAGCCTTAGGTTATAAACCTTTAGAGAGAGGTCTTTAGGCTATAACCTTAGAAAGTGTATAGAGAATAAAAGTAAACAAAACTCCTGTAGAGTTTTACGTGATAAAGACTTGTCTTATAGAGCCTTTAGTGTTATCAGATATATCTTCATTCCATACAATGAACTTATATTTTGTTGAAAGACTAATAAGAGTTTGCTTGTTTGTGGTTGTGGTTGTGCTTGTAGGATGTCAAACACAGGAGAACCTAGTAGAGTCGCAGAAGAGGAGCCACGTGACATCCATGTGGTGTCCGAGACACTGCTGATGGTTGAGCCTATTCTAGCTATTGCTGTTAGGTTTGTATAGCGCGAACATGCAATCAAATTACATAAATAAAGCGGAAGCGCGATAAAATCAGATTTTAAAATTTTATACAAACCATCACCATGATCTTTCTTTATGCACAATTATTAATTAAACGAAAGAGATGGAGAATAAGAATTATACCATTGTAGAATTCTATCTTCCTCAGGTACAAGTTCACCTCCAATTCCTTCGCGTTCTCCTTGAATTCCACCGATTAAATTTCTTCCTTTGATCAACGTTAGCCACCCAAGTGTTTGGCCTCTAGAGGTGATCCACCAAGGAAGAACAAATATTCAAGAAGTTGGGTGTTTGGCAAAACCCTAGTTTCTATCTCTATAGAAATTGTAAGTACTCTCCACAATCTAATGTAAGAGTGTGTAACCCTAATCTATGATAAGACTTCTCTTATTTATAGATGTAGGAAAACCCTTTCCTAAACTATTTAGGATTAGAGTTTCTATTTTAATTAAACTCCTTTAATTATATTCCTAATCCAATTAGGAATTAATGAGAGAGAGTACTTCTATTAATTAATTCTCAATCCCTATTAGGAATTAAATAATACTAATAGTAATAATAATAATAAGACTCCTCTTATTAATTTATATTTAATATTTCTAAAATATTAAATAATAAATATTAAGCTATTTAATTTATTCTATCTCCATAGACTAAATTAAATACACTTAACTTATTATTACAATTATGCCATTTACTTCTTAAATAAATATTTTTCCTTTTGCGGTGTGACCCTTTAGGTTCTCCATATTAAACCAGTTGTGAATAAATAAATTAGAACAATTCTAATCTTATTTAAATAAATAAATTAAACTATTTAATTCATTTAAATAAATAATATTTATCCTACAATAAGGGTAAGCCCCCTTAGCGATTAACGTCTTTCCAGATAATATAGATTTCAACATTAATCATAAAAGAACCTTTCAGTGCATAGTTACCGTACAATTCAATCCTTCTACCATACAATATCCCAATTAAATATAAGACATAGAATTACTGTCAAGTCTTATTTTATTTAATTATATGTATTTCGATTCTCAAATGCACAACTCTAAATGATGCAAATTAGAAACTCTTTTCTAATTTCATTCTGTCTTGGCCAAGGACTACTGAGTTGTCATTTATCGAATCACATAGGACATTCACATCTTTTACTAGACGTGGTAGATTCTTTGTTGATCATTCACCTATCTCCATGTATAACTTATTATACCCAATCATACCCTTTGTTATACCTTAAAGGTCTTAAGGGACATGTCAAAGTATAACTCATCATACACAAGATACTATGATGATCTCAAGTCCAAGGATCACTTGTACTACTATCACTAAAGGAATCCCTATTGACAGGCGAGTAAAACTCCATTAGGTATTCCTTAGCGAGCCACGTTCAGTGAACTTATTCTCCAATAAGCACCTACATACTTGCTTTAGTGTCTCCACACAAATGATTATGAGATCAATCATCCTCTTCTTAAGAGCAAGCAACGTATGTACTAATCTATCCGAATTCACTAATCCCCTTTTTAGTAATCCAACGATTAGGAACGATTTTAGTTTGTGAGCTATCTAGAATTTAGATCTCATTAGCATGATCACCATCATGATTCTAAAAGCATTGCTCAAAACTATGGGTTTATCACATTTAATATAACAGCACTATGTAGATAATATAAAATGCCTTTTAAGAAAATTAATTCTTTTATTAATAACCGAATAAGATTACAAAGTATATGCTACATCATATCAAATATGATTGGCTTGTGTGCATACTACTTTTAATTGCCCCTGCTGAGGAGAAACCCGAGTTGGAGTCTGACCCGGAGGAGGACCCAGAAGAGGAATGGGAGGGGGTGCCCCCTGTCGACACCACATTTTTGATGGAGATGTTGGACGAACGTACCGACCGCATTCTCGATCAAGCAAATAGGATCCATGAGTTGGAGAGTGAAGCCCGAGAGCAACGGGCCAGGATTTAGGGACTAGAAGGCGAGGTCCAGGAGGGTAAGAACCAGATCCAGGAATTAGAGACGGATGTGCAAGGGCATCTAGGGGCGTCCACACAATTGGCAGTCATGCTGCATCACCTCTTGGCGAGGAATGCAGAATTGGCGGGAAAGTTGGAGCAGTCAGAGCATCAGGGAGTTAATTTGCAAATGGACAATGAGATCTTGAAGAACCAGTTAGGTAGGGAGGTGGAAAACCGTGTTCGGATCAAGGAACAATGGGATGATGCTGTCGAACGAGTTGATGACCTGGAGGGTGAAGTGAGGAGGGGTAAGAGAAAGATGAACCGAATGGGATATGCTTTCCACTCGGCAATGGGCAGGTGGATAGATGGTGTGTACCACTACCCAACTGAAGAGGGACAGACTCGTCATACCCTGAGTCGAGACTTGATGATCCATATTGGTCATAGGGAGTATGACAACGCTGTGGAGCGCGGTATGCTCGGATAGGTTACTTAACTTATGTGCCTAGCGGTTTGTAATCTTGTATATGTTAATCCCAACATTTTGCTACATGTGTGGGATAATATTATAAGATTGTAACTTTTGTGCTTATTTAAGGGGAGTATGTTGGTGGACCCCTCACCATTTTGTTGTATCAAGGAACGTTTAATGACATCTATAGTAGTACGCTATAGCATAGTCATGTATATTATAATAGTTATTAGCACTGAATGCAATCGTTATTACTATATATGTTGTCTACTTGTAGTACTCATAATAGATATTCTCGTAGCATAATGAAATGATGACATTAAGCTTTCTTACGTTAAACAGAGAATGCCGCCCAGACGCAACATACCACCCCCACCAACACCTCAGGGATCGGTTAATAATGAAGGAGGTGAGGTGGACCCCATGCAACGTTAGCGGATATACTGGAAAGAATAGCCCAAGGGAGGAATACGGGACCAGTGAATCCCCATCCCCCGGCAGCACCCATAACAAATTTCAAAGACTTCAAGAGCGTAGGACCCCTAGAGTTCAAGGGAACGACTGATCCGATTGAAGCCCAGTCTTGGTTGAAGGAAATGGAGAAGGCTTTCGTCATCGCACGCGTGGGGGATGACCAGAAGATAGTATTTGCCACATATATGATGAAAGGAGAAGCAAATTATTGGTGGGAGGCTAACCAACAACGAGCAGGCGAAGGAGTGATATCATGGGATAAGTTCAAGGAATTATTCTTCGAGAACTATTTCCCAAAGAGCATGGAAAGGCAAATGGTGGTGAAATTCCTAGAGCTCAAGCAAGGAGACATGACGGTGGCTCAGTATGCCGCCAAATTCAATGAACTTGCGCGTTTTGCACCACTTCACGTAAGTACTAAAGAGCTGAAGACGCAAAGGTTCAAACAAGGGCTAAAACCGTTGTTCTATAATAAGGTAGCCGTTCTCCAGATCGAAACTTTTAGTGCACTGCTGGAAAAAGCCATCATCGCCGAAGGAGGGATTGAAGCCCTAAACCAACATAAGAAGAACAAGAAGAGTGGGGGAGACTACCGTGGAGGTGGCAGTAGCGGTGGAAGCAATTCGAGAAAGAGAAAATGGGACAACAGTAACAACAATAGCCATAACATCAACACTAATCAGACCGGGAATAGTCAAGGGGGATTTAAGAAGAAGATTGAAGCGTGTTCGAAATGTGGGAAAAATCACAAGGGAGAGTGCTGTAAGGGACGTAATGTTTGCTACAACAGCAACCAAGAAGGGCATATAGCACCGCATTGCCCAAACCCAAGGAAGAATTGAGGATGCTATTCCTGTGGATTAATGGAACATCAGTTCAGAGACTGTCCCAAGAAAGGAAACAGTGGTGGAAGCGGCAACCGAGGAGGAGGCAGCAAACTGATGATTGGAGGTCCGACTCCGCCGAACCGCACCCCTGCCCGAACATTCAACATGACCGTCCAGGATGCAGTAATTGCTAAGGACGTGGTGTCAGGTATTATCCCAATCAATAATATAAATGCTTGTGTATTATTCGATTCGGGTGCTACCTGTTCTTTTTTGTCTGAAGATTTTGCTAAACGGTTAAGTTTACCCCAAGAACGGTTAGAAAATCCTTTAAGCATAGAAATTGCGAATAATGAGGTAATTCCTGTAGAGTTTATTCTTCGTAATTGTTACGCTGAGATTAGGGGATTTAATTTTCGCGTGGATTTGATCCCAATAAGGTTGGGAGAGTTCGATGTAATATTGGGAATGGACTGGTTGTACGATCATGCGGCAATCATTGACTATCAGAAGAAAAGTGTGAACCTTCGGACCCCGAACCTGTCGAGGTTAATATTTTATGGTGGCACATCGCTAAGACATTCGTGTTGTCTTACGATGATGCAGGCCAGGAAATTGTGAAAGAAAGGTTGTGAAGGTTATTTAGCATATATTGTAGATACGGAGAAAAAGGGTGTAGAAATTAAGAATATACCAATAGTGAGAGAGTTTCCAGATGTGTTTCCAAGTGATTTACCCGGTCTTCCGCCAGACAGGGAGATTGAATTTGCGATAGACTTAGTTTCAGGGACTGCATCAATTTCAAAGGCCCCGTATCGTATGGCACCAGTGGAAATGAAGGAATTGTTGATACAACTTCAGGAATTACTGGATAATGGGTATATTCAGCCAAGTGTGTCCCCATGGGGAGCACCAGTTTTGTTTGTCAAGAAGAAGGACGGATCAATGAGACTCTGTATCGACTACCGGGAGTTGAACAAATCAACAATCAAGAATAAGTACCCATTGCCAAGAATCGACGACTTGTTCGATCAACTAAACGGAGCCAGACACTTCTCGAAGATAGATTTGAGGACCGGATATCATCAGCTAAAAGTGAGGAAGGAAGATGTACCTAAAACTGCGTTTCAGACAAGATATGGTCACTACGAGTTTTTGGTGATGTCTTTCGGTTTGACTAACGCGCCGGCAGCATTCATGGACTTGATGAACCAAATTCTGAAATCGTACTTAGATAAGTTCGTAGTAGTTTTCATCGATGACATTTTGATTTATTCAAAGACCGAAAAAGAGCACGCTGATCATCTGAGCCAAGTACTGGAGACACTGAGAAGGGAAAAGCTATACGCGAAATTTTCCAAGTGCGAATTCTGGATGGAAAAGGTGCAATTTTTAGGGCATATGATCGACAAAGACGGTATCTCAGTGGACCCTGCGAAGGTGGAGGCGGTTAGTAACTGGGAGCAACCGAAGACACCGACAGAAGTACGAAGTTTCTTAGGGTTAGCCGGGTACTATTGAAGATTTATCCAAGATTTTTCCAAAATAGCAACCCCGTTGACCAATCTAACGAGGAAGACGGTGAAGTTTGTGTGGTCTGAAAAGTGCGAAGACAGTTTTCAGGAGTTGAAGAAGAGGTTAAGCGAGGCACCTGTATTATCCTTACAAGATGATACAGGGGGTTTTGTAGTGTATAGTGATGCATCACACAAGGGTCTGGGCTGTGTGTTAATGCAACACGGCAAGATTATTACGTATGCATCACGACAACTGAAGGATTACGAGAAACGATACCCTACCCATGACTTGGAGTTAGCGGCTGTTGTTTTTGCATTGAAGATTTGGAGACATTACCTTTATGGGGAGAAATGTGAGATATACACGGACCATAAGAGTCTGAAATATATTTTCACACAGAAGGAGCTAAACATGCGACAGGGAAGGTGGTTAGAATTAATCAAACATTACGACTGCGAAATTCTTTATCACCCGGGCAAGGCAAACGTAGTAGCAGACGCATTGAGTAGAAAAGGGAATGAGAAATTATTTATGATAACTACTCACGAGGAGCTAATACGGGAAATGGAGAGACTGGAGATCGAAGTGAAAAGTCTGACAAAGGCAGCAGAGAGGTTATTCGTAATTGAGGCTCATCCGACATTACTCGATAAAGTGAAAGAAGCACAGGAAAAGGATGAAGAATGTGAAAGGATACAGAAAAGGATCGTAGAAAATGAGGAAGAGAAATTTCAAATGGATAAAGATGGTATCTTAAGATACGAGGAACGAGTGTGGGTGCCAGCCGTGACTGAATTAATAGATGAGATCTTACATGAAGCACATAATTCAGCATATTCTGTTCACCCAAGAAGAACAAAAATGTATCGGGATCTTCGTCAATATTTTTGGTGGCCCAACATCAAGCGAGACGTAGCAGAGTGCGTCAGCAAGTGTCTCACCTGTCAACAAGTCAAAGCGGAACATCAGAGACCGAGTGGGTTACTTCAGCCACTAAATATACCAGAATGGAAATGGGAGCACATCACCATGGATTTCGTGGTAGGACTTCCAGTTACACAAAAGGGTTGTGATGCCATTTGGGTTATCGTAGACCGATTGACAAAATCAGCACACTTTCTACCGATAAAAATCCGATTCAATTTGAACCAGTTAGCCAAGTTGTACATAAAGGAAATTGTTTCGCGACATGGAGTGCCAGTTTCAATTGTCTCAGATCGAGATCCGCGCTTCACATCAAATTTTTGGAAAAGCTTGCAAGAGAGAATGGGAACACAGTTGCGACTAAGTACTGCTTATCATCCTCAAACTGACGGACAGAGCGAACGGACAATACAGACGCTAGAAGATATGCTTAGAGCTTGTGTGATGGATTTCAAAGGGAATTGGGATGACCACTTACCACTCGTGGAATTCGCTTATAACAATAGCTATCATGCAAGTATCGGTATGCCGCCGTACGAAGCCCTCTACGGAAGGAAGTGCAGAACACCGTTAAGCTGGGATGAGGTCGGCGAACGACGACTGTTGGGACTCGAGTTGGTACAACAGACAGCCGAAGTGGTCAAAGTGATCAGGGCAAGACTAGTTGCAGCACAAGACCGATAAAAGAAGTATGCAGATCAACATCGCCAGACGAGAGACTTCGACATCGGCAACCATGTGTTTCTGAAAGTGTCTCCCTAGAAAGGGAAGATACGTTTTGGGAAGAAGGGAAAGTTGAGCCCAAGGTTCGTAGGACCGTTCGAAGTATTAAGAAGAGTGGGTGAAGTGGCGTACGAGGTAGCCTTACCTCCTGAACTGGACCATATCCACAATGTGTTCCATGTCTCAGTGCTACGACCATACAAGCCCGATTATAAGCATGTTATATCCTATGAGCCCGTCCAAGTAGAGAAAGATCTAACCTTTGAGGAAATTCCAATTCAGACAATTGATAGGAAAGAGCAAGTATTAAGGAATAAGGTTATACCTTCTGTGAAAGTAGTTTGGCGAAACCACAATGCAGAGGAGGCTACATGGGAATTGGAGGATAAGATGAAAGAGAATTACCTTCAACTTTTTGTTTAACCTTGTATTGTGATTCCGGGGACAAAATCCTTATAAGGGGGAGAGAATGTAACGATCGGGAATCTTAGATTTCCTTGTAACCCGAGTTATGTATGAATGAAATAAATTTTTATTTTTATTTATATTATTATGTGTTGTGCTTAAAGTTGTGTTGCAGCCTAGAAAACGTGCATATGTTAAATCTTATGTGTTGTTGTGTCGTTGGAGTGAATAAATTGATTTTGCAAGAATTCGTAAAATCACTAATTACAGAGCACGTTTCCCGAGACACTATTCACGAGCACTATTCACGCCCGAATAATTTTGCGTCTTTTTCGATTCCTATTAATTTTGTTAAGACGTGTATGCGAAGGAATAATTTTTCCAAGTGTCAAAGATTTTATTGGAGCTGATACGTGATTTAATCTGTATCCGAAATGTATATTATAGGTGTTCCGAATAAATGGACAAATCCCATAATAAATATTTTTACGCATCCCAATAATTTATGGGAGTACCCATTTTAATTTTGGGTAGAATTATTTACCAAATTTGGTACAAAAGTGGGAGTATTCGGGTATATTTATCTGTATATTTTGATTAATTGGAGAGGCAATTAAGCCTCAACCAATCAGGAGAGAGCATTAATTGTATTAGCCAATCAAATGAGGGGGAATAAACCGTCACAGTACACTAGACTTGGATTGTTAACTCTTCACAAGACATCCTCCTCAAATACATTTTCAAGAGCTCGGGTACTCCATTTTAGCTCTCCCAATACATTCCTTCTCCTCCCGAAGCCACTCCACCTTATCTCCCATCAACTCATTCTCCTTCTCATTCAAACCATCTGCATACTTCTCATTTTTCAAGCAAGGAGAGAGCTACAGGGAGAGAGAGAGAGGGAGTACCATAGAGAGAGAAAGAAGGAAGTAGCAAAAGAGAAGGAGTGTTCGGGAAGAAGAAGGAAAGCAAGGAAGGAGGGAAAAGAAGGAGAAGAGCAGCAAGAGGGAGTCCAGGAGCACTCTAGCAACCATCTCATCCTACACAAAGCAAGCAACAAAGAGGTAATCACAAACCACAACCATTTCTTCTCGAAGTGAAGTTTTCATGAGTTTTATTTTGCTTTCATGCTTGCGGGTTGGATTTTGTTGATGTTCGTTGTTGTTGGTTGTGTTGAATCTACCATGGAGGTTCTTAAGAATCTATATAAACCATCAACACCCTCAAAGTGGAACAAAAACAAAGAATGATTCAGACCCAAGCTTAAGGAGGAAGATAATGGACTGTTTGGACCTTTGGACGATTAGAGGACAGTAAAGCCTTGATGTTGTGATTATTTGGATTCTTTGTTGTTGGAATATTGTACTTCTATCAGTTGTGAGGATATCCCAATTTGAATGAATCAAAATGATGCTAAAATGACGTCACAGTTACCATTTGTGTGAGATATTTCATGACTGCGAAAAACAGAGTATTAATATTGTGCTTTGGCTTAGGATTTGGCTGTGTTAGTGATTACGGGTCATCTTGCATTTTTGATATGTTGTAACCCCGTGTCTTACGAATCCATAGAGTTCGTAACGGACCAAATTGATCGAGTATAGAGGGAGATATGGAGGCTGGAGCGGGCGTAGGTGTGGCTGTTCGCGGTTCTGCAAGAACTACAGAACTGCTACTGCATGGCGCTGTCCGTGCTTGGACCGGGTCGGGTCAGGTCGGACCGGGTCGGGTCAGGCCGGACCGGGTCGGGTCAGGTCGGACCGGGTCGGGCCGAATCGGGGGGGGACCGAGTAAATTTTTCCCCCGAGTCTAAAACTTATATTTTTGTACGAAATGATTAAAAACACTTATAACTTGTTAAAGCCTTATGTGCTTAATTTTATACTAGTGTCAACCGAAGTGATGCGGTCTTAAGGCGTAATTGAATAAACTAATTGCAAATTACACTTGGTTTCCAGGGGGCGCTGTAATACTCCGAACCCTAATAAGATTTATAAATATAAACTATGTGTTTAATAAATGAAATTTCATGATATGACTTTGTATTATATGGTTATGTATATTATTAAACAATTGGGTCAAATAAAATTTTTTCGCCAAGTAGCTGTGTCGTGCTTAATCGGACAAAATGATTTGTCGTGCTTCCGGCGTTAATCCACCGAGAAGCGTTTCGGCAAATTATTTTTGTAAGCTGTTGTGTCGTGCTTGGAATTGACGAAGTGCTTTGTCGTGTTTCGGCATTAATATGATATTATATTAATTGACAAAATTCTAGAAATAAGTTAATTAGGGTTAGAATGTTAAACGGAAATAGAAACCCTAAATTTCAAAACCCTAATTGATAAAATTTATCCAAATTGTTTAATCGAAACCCTAATTATTGTATAAGAATTTTAATTGATATACTTAGATTCTAAATAATGAATCATGATATTAATTATGAATTACTGAGGTTAAATTAAACCCTAAACGAAAGATTAAAACCCTAATTATAGGATTGAAAACCCTAAACCCTAATTCGGAACCCTAAAACCCTAATTTGGTTCAATAACCCTAATTTATGAAATGTAAAACCTTAATTATGATATATAACATTAATTAAGGTATTACTAAACTTAAATTAACATCCTAATCATGATTAACAAAAATCTAGATTTAATTAGTAAGTAAATAAATCAAAAATCAAATTTTAAACCAATCAAGTGAAGATAGGAACACAAAATCAGATATTTATAAATATCTAGCTTAAGTAGGTGAATATTATCTGATTCTAAGCAGCACAAGTAACTAGGTTAGATATTTTTAGGGCAAAAATGGAAATTAAAGTCTAGGAAACCCTAATCTAAGTTGCTATAAATAGAAAGTGGTTCTGATAATTTAACCTACGAAATTTCAAAGTTTATACACTTATATTACCAGCCTAAACAAGCCCTAGCAACCACAAGTTCAGAATCAGAAAGAAGAAATCAAAAATTTGAAGAAAAAGGTGCATAAACCCTAATTTGTTGCTAGATCTTCAAGCCTGGAAAATTTTTGTGTTTTAGATGTTTAGGAATACTTGTTAATGTGTTATTAAGTGATCTGGGCGGTTAAAACATGTTTACATATCATCTAGATATGAAAATCAAGCCAAAAACTCAAACTGTTCTTGGCAGTCAAGAACAGTCTGACAAGCTACTTTGTCAGGCGGTTTGATGGGCTTAATTTATGTGTTAGATCTGTTTTAATGTTTTTATGTGTATCCTGATATGTGGTCTATAATATCCTACTTGAATTGTAGTAAAAGAATGTCTAGAACTGAAGTATGATCGGTCAAAAGTCCTTTGACCGTTCGGATTTGCAAATTTCTGGGCAACCCAGAAATCTTTGAAGAACTCTGACAAGCTTTGTCAAAAGTTCATGCTGCCCAGATTTGGCCTAAACGAGATATTTTGGGTAATTTATTTGCTTAGACTTGTTGTATGCTACATAGATAACAACCTCATAACATTAAAACACATGAACAATAATTAATCTAGCCAGAAATCGTGGTCAAAGTGCCTTGACCAAACCTGACTCATGAATTTCTGGGTTACCCAGAAATTCTCAAGAACAGTTGGTCCCTGCTAGTTTGACCAAATTTAAATGGCATCAAATGATGTTGTTTGATCTTAAACAACACATGTCGTTACTCTCTACCATATAGGCTATAACCAGCAACAAGAATCAAACACAACCATTAAAACATCAAAGAGAAATTTGAGATCAAAGTAGGCTGCAACGCGTTGACCAAGTGTTCTTTATGAAGAACACCTTTAGCGACGAAATTCATCCCCAAACCCAGAAACCTTTAAATGCATGCAGACCGTCGCTAAAGCCCTTTAGCGACGGATATTTAATAAAAATAAAATAAATTAATTAAATAAATTATAAAATAATAAATAAATATTAAATAATTATTAATAATTATTAAATAAATACGAAAATTCATTTTTAAATTATAAAAATTTATTTTTAATATTTTTATATATTCTGAATTATTATTTAATTTAATTAAATAATAAATAATAATTATGATAAATCATTTAATAATTGTTTTAATTATTTAAAAATGATATTAAATTATTAAATAATTATATTAATTATTTAAAAATGATATTAAGGTAAGTAAAATTATTATATATAATAATTAAATAAAATATTAAATATTTAAATATTATTAATGATAAATAAATCATTTAAATAATATATTAAGTATTTAAAAAATTACTTTAAATGATAATTAAATCATTTAAATATTAAATTAAGTTTTGAAAATTATTATAAGTAATAAATAAATTATTTTAATGATAAAATAAAGTCTAAAAATATTATTAATGATAAAATAAATCATTTAAATAATATTCTATCTTTCTAAAAATATTATAAATGATAAATAAATCATTTAAATAATATTTTAAATATCCAAAAAAATTTTAAATGATAAATAAATTATTTAAATAACATATTAAATATTTTAAAATTATTCTAAATGATAATTAAATCATTTAAAAATATTCCTAAGCTTGTAAAATTATTTAAAAATACTTCCAAGCTTCTGAAAATTATTTAAAAATAATACCAAGCTTCTAAAAATGTTAGAAATAATAATTAAATTATTTAGACTAATAATTAGACTTCCAAATGAAGTTTTATCAAACAATCTATGTGTTTAGTCATTATGGATGCGACCGAGATACCGAATCAACGTCTAACCTTAATGAAACTTGTTTAGATTAGCGTGATACATGTTTATATACGTGCTAACGCTTATTATTGGTATACGTAGACTACATGCGTTGACCGATTATACTAAATTATAGTGAGCTACGCTAAGGCAAGTCTCCCAACTTTGTTATATTTAAGCAAGTATTATACATCTTGCTATCAATTATTGTGAAGTTATTGCTTCTTGTTCAGCATAACTTAAGAAATGAATTATTATTCATATATTGCTTGTTCGAGCTTAAATTGTTGTGTCAAGCCAAATTGTTTGGTACGACATCTTACACTGAGAAATGGAACACCTTGATGTAAGGTGAACCGGAAAATTTCCCTTAAAATAAGGTGACGAAATTCCCTTAATATAAGGTGATGAACAGTTGATAATATATCAACATAAATTGGTAGGATGATATGCATACTCCTAGGATATTGGTGAGGCTGATCACCTACCAGATATCCAAAACTCAAATGGTTCTAAGTCATTAAAGACTGATAGAACTAAATGAAATATATGGTTTATGTACAGAACCCTCAGTATACATCATTGACATCTTTCAAATTAAACACATGGTGTTTACATATTCAAATGAACTTGCTGAGCATTTGTAGCTCATTCTTGCGCATATCTTCTTTTGCAGCTTTAAATGATATCCCTTGCACGTCTGGGACCAAAAAGGGGAAAAGCCATGATTATTAAATTTTATTTCTGTTGTTGAATATTTTAAGCCTTTTTACAGACTTGTTGTTGTAATAACTTAGTATAACGAATGATGTAACCGAACCAAATGATATGTAATATATTATGATCCTTTATATTAAAGAAGGCGTTATACTCTGATCTTTAAATTATTTAGAATAGTTGTACTAAGTTAAATACAGTGTCTATACGAACTATACATCTGAATGAGGGTATCTAAATGATGTTGAGAGTCCTATATGGACAATCTTATCATTAATACTGTGAATGTCAGATAGATAGGGAATATCGATATGAAAGAGATATCCACAAGATATGAATCTGTACATCCAAGTGAGGGTATCCAAACACGGATAACGTTCTGACGAGAATTATTATCTGTTATGGGATACTGTGAACCTTGGATAGATAGAAGTCATATTTTATTGAATATTTATAGTTGTATAGTTCCACGTGAGCACCAGATCTGCTATAGGGGAGTGTAGAGATTTGGGGGCGTCTCAGGCGCTGCCCCCCGACCCTCGCCTGGGTAAGCGTAGTGGCAATCAATATATTTTAATGATGTGATGACTGTAATGAACCTAGTCCGTATGTGACTAATATTTATGATGATTTTAATGAACTATGTAGGATATTTTTGACGGACGATTAACGTCAAGATATTAACGCACGTACAAGGTAAGTTCCTTACTCAACCCTTATTTAATTGTGCGAGTTTTCCTTACTCGATTTATTTATTGGGCAAGTTTCAAATTCATTTATCTATCGAGAAAGTCTGCTATCTTATTCAGTTATTATTGTGCAAGTTTACTTACCCTACTCAAAATTATATTCGAGCAAATATTATTTATTGAGCAAGCTTATTAAGCTTCTTGACTCCGTTCAAATTACTTATCAATTTAGCAATTAGTGTGCTAGTATTCATACTTTTATTCAAGTATTGCAATGAAAGCCCATTTCATGCAATGTTATATATTGTGTGATTCCAAAGATTACGAATTGTTATTCATTCAAGATATTTTTAATGCTATCATGCATGTTGTTGAACCTTAAAGTTCTTTATTCCATAGACTGTTTAAAAGCTATGTCAAGGCTAATTGTTTCAGCTAGACACTTATTGATTTGGTTATTAGAGTGAGGTTAAAGTCCTCCAACTATTATTGTTGTTAAGTAAAATTGTCTGATCAAATTATTTTGGTCTGGACTCCTATGTAAAGCTGAGAAGAACAACCCTCACAGCAGGGGAAATTGTATAAACGTCGGTGATCCGACACACGCATAAATGGAAAATATAAGGCTTATGCATAACGCCAGGTATTTTAGGCTGATCACTTATTGTACCAGTTTTGTGGATTATCGGATGAATTTCCAGTAATTGTAGAATAGAGTTATGTGCCTTGGTGCACCCTCAGTATTGAATAGTTCCCTTCTTCGGGAAACTTTGAAATCCTTGGATACTTCAGAAATCCTTTGGTCCTTAGCGGCCACTATAACGGTTATAAAAGAAGTTATTTATTTCCTTGTGTTAGCTAAATTTTTACTCGTGAGAGCTATAAACACATTCATGTGATTATTCACTACTATTATACTTGCGGGGCAATTTGTTGCTCACCCTTGCTTTCCTTAAAACATTTTAGTTAGTGCGGCACGTGGCGAGAGCTCAAGAAAAGATAAGGGAAAAGGGGAAAGCTACTGATTAGTGTATTTTGTTGTTCTAGAATTACCGTCGTGTATTAAGACATATTTACCCTTTTGTATTATGTTATGTTTTGTAATAGTATTGGTTTCGAGACTTGGGACAAGTTTATTTATGTTATATCAATGTAAATATTCCTTTATTCCGCTATAAGTTAACGATTGTATCATTTTGGTATTAGATAGTGATGAACCAGGTCCGTGGCTCAGGTGACCCGGATTTGGGGGCGTCACATACACAACTTGGAAAATCATCAGAAGTTGTAGAACAGAAACAGGGAGCTTTAATATTTCATGTTTTTGATTAATTTTTCCTATTATGTAATTATGATGATGAACCAATTGTGTATGATGAATTCTATTATTGTTATCGTGAACTAAATTTAATTCTTGGGATTATAATGAATCTTTTGCATTACTGAAAATTGAACCGCTTCCTTATTATTGCTAGTTGGTTATGAAATGAATGTCTAGCATAATTTATACTTAATGTTTAATTGCTTGATCACCAATTACCATGATAATTTATATGGAATTGAGAAAGGAAAGATAAATTGAGATCTAATTATGCTAGCATATGTTCATAATTTTTACATTCCTCGTGAAGTTATGTTTCATGCTTAGGATAGAGATATACCGAAGCACCATATGTGGCCAATTGAGAACTTATTCTTCAACCCTTTTTGATTGTAATTCACATAGAAATATAGTGCGTTAGTCATCTAGGGTGTTCACATTCATTCTATCAATTGTGGATTTAGTGTGATATGAATATGGTGCATCGAGAGGTGGTCATATTTTACATTCGTGTTCTTAACCAACATTCTATAATAATCGATTAGCAACAATAGGAAGCATGGAAATCTAAGTTTGCATTAAGTGAAATTATAATCCCAAGCCCATAAAATCTGTATTTATACAATATTAATTTGTTCTATTTGTTCATTTAGTAATCATTATATAATTTCATCATTGTAATCAATTGTTTAAAGAGACCGAAATAATTATAAAATCGGTGTTTGTAGTCATAAATGCAATTCTATTCCTCGTGGGATCGATACTTTACTTACTTTATATTAGTTGTGGACCACGTGCACTTGCGTGTATGAGTCGTATTTGTTATACATACAAATATCCCAACAAGTGTTTGGCGCCGTTGCCGGGGAATTGTAATTGCGTTTATAACTTTCATCATCAATTTAAATTAGATTGGTTTTAGTTAAACAAATATGTTCTTGTCTTAATTTTATTTTATTTTCTTTTACATTGTCATAGGTACTCTTGAGTAGTGTATGCATACTCGATCGAAGAATCCTAACCTATTGCCTTTCGTGGATAACATTGAGAAAAGGGTCCAGCAGTCAAGAAAGTGTGCTGAAAATACTCTGGAGAATCTAGACCAACCACAAGCAATGGCGGGAGAAGCACAAACAGCATTGAGAGATTATGCTACGCCAAGGATCAATGATTTGCAATCAAGTATCTCAAGGCCGGCCATAACAGCCAATTCCTTTGAAATCAAACCAGGGACTATCCATATGATCCAAAACTCGGTCCAGTTCGGGAATGGTGGTTGATGACCCAAATGAGCACTTGATAAATTTTTTAGAGATCTGTGATACATTCAAATTCAGTGGGATTTCAGAAGATGCAGTGAGATTGCGGTTATTCCCATTCACATTGAGGGATAAAGCAAAGAGTTGGCTACACTCACTACCACTGGGATCTATTACTACTTGGCAAGATTTGGCGCAGAAATTCTTAGCAAAATTCTTCCCACCAGCCAAAACTGCTAAGTTACGAAATGACATCTCCTCATATGAGCAACATTATAGAGAATCCTTGTATGAGACATGGGACCGGTACGAGGAACTGTTGAGAAAATGTCCACATCATGGTTTGCCGCAATGGATGCAACTTAACACATTTTACAATGGGTTGAATATTCAAACACTGGCAGGCATTGATGCAGCTTCGGTAGGAGCATTCATGGGTAAAAACTATGACGAAGCTTATGAACTTTTGGAGACTATAGCTGCAAATAACTATCAATGGCCATCGTCTAAATCTAACCAACCAAAAGTAGCAGGGGTATTAGAGGTTGACACAACCACTTCACTTCAAGCCCAGATATCTGCTATAGTCAAAAATATTGACGACCTATATGAAGGAAAGGGGCAGCAAGTTTCCATGATTTATGAACTTTGTACAGGTTCACACTCGTCTGATCAATGTGCCATCAATGTTGAGTCTGTGCAATTTGTGAGCAACTACCATCGGCCAGCAAATCAATATCAGAACAACTACAATCCGGGGAATAGGAATCACCCGAACTTCTCATGGAGCAACCGTCAAGATTATCCACAAGCTCCAAAACCTCTCAATCCTCCGGGCTTCCCCAATCAGCAACAAGTCACAACCACTAATAAGAAGGTTGCTGAAATGAGTGAAACTTTGGAGAGATACATGGCTAAAACTGATAAGTTGGAGCAAGGCCAAACATTAGGCTTCAAGAATTTGGAAAATCAAATGAGTCAATTATTCAGCTTGTTATCTAATAGACCTCAAGGGGCTCTTCCTAGCGACACAGAAATCAACCCAAGGAGAAATGGAAAGGAGCAATGACAAGCTATAACACTCAGAAATGGAAAGCAAACTCTGCCAACAGGCACAGCTGCGCCCAGTTTGCAAAGAAAACCAGCGCAGCTGCGCCCTCCTCCTGAAGTTGATCCAGCCGGCGCAGCTGCGCCCATTGTGCAAGGGGAGCCGGCGCAGCTGCGCCCTTCCCCAGAAACTGACTCTGCTGAATTTCTTGAAAAGGAAGATAGTATGGAGAAATCTGAGCCTATACCAACAAAAAGCACATAAAAGACTCAACCCCCTCCCACCAGATATTATCCACCAGTTCCGTACCCTCAGAGGAAGCAAAAGCAAAAAATGGACAAATAATTCTCTAAGTTTCTTGAGGTTTTCAAAAATCTTCAAATCAACATACCATTTGCAGAAGCCTTAGAACAAATGCCGAGCTATGCCAAGTTCATGAAGGAGATTCTGTCAAGGAAGAAGAAATTGCAAGATTTTGAAATTGTAGCTTTGACAGAGGAGTGCAGTGCGGTATTACAAAGGAAGCTACCTCCAAAGTTGAAGGATCCGGGCAGTTTCACCATCCCTTGCACCATTGGAGACCTGTCATTCATGAAATGCTTATGTGATCTTAGTGCAAGCATTAATCTCATGCCATTGTCCATCTTTACTCAGTTGGGATTACCAGCACCGAAGCCAACAAATGTCTCTCTCTTCAGCTAGCGGATCGTTCAGTCACATACCCGAGAGGAATTATGGAAGATGTTCTTGTTAAGGTTGATAAGTTCATAATCCCAGCTAACTTCATAATCCTAGACTTCGAGGAAGACAAGGATATTCCCATCATACTTGGGAGGCCATTTTTAGCTACCGGGAGAACTCTCATTGATGTGCAAAAAGGAGAATTGACAATGAGGGTTCAAGACCAAGAAGTCACCTTTAATGTCTTTAAAGCTATGAAATTCCCGGCCGAAGAGGAAGATTGTTTCCGAGTTAATATCATTGAAAGTGCAGTGACCGAGGAATTCATTAAAGCCACACGTAGTGACTTGCTTGAGATGACACTGACAGGAGACATCGACTTGGGCGAGCCCGAAAACTGTGAAGATGTTCATTTTTTAGAAGCAATACCTAAGATGGCGAGGTTCAAGGTACCAATTGAGCCCTTGAGAAGTTCAAATGATTCTTCATCTCATTTGAAACCATCTAGAGAGGTACCCCCTAAACTTGAGCTAAAGCCCTTACCAAATCACCTCAGGTATGCATATCTAGGCACTTCAGATACACCACCTGTCATTATTTCTTCTGCACTAACATCTTTACAGGAAGGCAAACTGATTAGAATCCTTCGAGAATTCCAAGGGGCTATTGGATGGACCCATTGCTCATATAAAAGGAATCAGCCCCTCATTTTGCATGCACAAGATTCTGATGGAAGATGACAGCAAGCCCACCATTGAACATCAAAGAAGGCTGAATCCCATCATGAAAGAGGTAGTGAAAGCTAAAATTCTAAAATGGCTAGACGCCGGAATTATCTATCCCATCTCCGGCAATCCGTGGGTAAGCCCTGTGCAGTGTGTACCAAAGAAGGGAGGAATAAATGTGGTAAGAAATGAGAACAACGAGTTGATACTAACTCGAACAGTCACGGGATGGAGAGTTTGTATGAAATATCGAAAGCTCAACAAAGCCATGAGGAAAGATCACTTCCCACTTCCATTCATAGATCAAATGTTGGATAGACTTGCAGGGCACGAATACTATTGTTTGCTTGACGAATATTCTGGTTATAATCAAATTGCCATAGCTCCAGAGGATCAAGAGAAGACCACTTTTACTTGTCCATATGGAACTTTTGCTTTTAGGCGAATGTCTTTCGGTCTATGTAATGCTCTAGCTACATTTTAACGGTGCATGATGGCAGTATTTTCTGACATGGTAGAAATCAACATGGAGGTTTTCATGGATGATTTCTCAGTGTTTGGAAATTCCTTTGACAGGTGTCTAGAGAATTTGGTCATGGTACTAAAGAGATGCGTGGAAACAAACCTGGAGCTTAATTGGGAGAAATGTCACTTCATGGTTCAAGAAGGAATAATCTTGGGTCACAAAGTCTCAGCAAAAGGGTTGAAAGTGGATAAGGCAAAATTAGAAACCATCGAGAAATTACCTCCACCAACCTCCGTAAAGGGAGTTCGAAGTTTTTTGGGCCATGTTGGGTTCTACCGGAGATTTATCAAAGACTTCTCCAAAATCACAAAATCCCTGTGCAATCTATTGGAAAAGGATGTTCCGTTCATATTCGATGAAAATTGCTTAGCAGCCTTTGAGTTGTTGAAAAAGAAGTTGACAACAACTCATGTGATAGTGGCACCGGACTGGTCTTTACCATTTGAGCTCATGTGTGATGCTAGTGATTACGCTGTGGGTGTGGTATTGGGACAGCGCAGAGATAAGGTTCTACATGCAGTCTACTATGCCAGCAAAACACTCTCAGAGGCCCAAATGAATTACACCACCACCGAGAAGGAACTACTCGCTGTTGTTTATGGATTCGACAAGTTCCGATCCTATCTCATTGGAACAAAGGTAGTGGTGTACACAGACCATGCCGCAATTCGGTATTTGATCTCAAAGAAAGATGCCAAACCAAGATTAATCAGGTGGATCCTTTTGCTACAAGAATTTGACTTGGAAATAAAGACAAGAAAGGCACGGAGAATCTAGTTGTTGATCATCTTTCCAGATTAGACAATCCGGATTTGGAGAGCAAAGAGAAGGTTGAAATAAATGATTCCTTCCCTGATGAACAACTATTTGCAATCACATCTGAGATCCCATGGTTTGCTGATATTGTTAACTATCTTGTGAGTCATGTACTACCACCGGATCTAACTTCTCAGCAAAAGAAGAAATTTTTGCATGATGCAAAGAGATACATGTGGGACGAGCCTTACTTGTTCAGACAATGTACAGATCTTGTGATTCCAAGGTGCATTCCCGATGTCAAGACTATCAGTATATTACATGCATGTCATTCTTCTCTGTATGGTGGCCATTATGGAACGCAAAGAACCGCAGTCAAAGTACTCCAGGCCGGGTTCTATTGGCCCACTTTGTTCAAAGATGCCCACCAATTCATAAAGAATTGTGATCGATGCCAACGGGTGGGCATCATCTCTAACCGCAATGAAATGCCACTAAATGTGATCATGGAGGTGGAGATCTTTGACGTATGGGGCATAGACTTCATGGGACCATTTCCGCCATCCTGCAACAATCTCTATATCCTTCTTGCGGTTGATTATGTGTCCAAATGGGTGGAGGCTTCTGCTTTACCAACCAATGATGCCTAGGTGGTTCTCAGGTTCTTACAAAAGAGCATTTTCACTAGATTTGGCACTCCTCGTGCGATCATCAGTGATGAGGGAAGTCACTTTTGCAACAAACAGTTCATAGCCCTCCTGGCTAAATACGGAGTGAGGCACAGAATTGCCACGGCATACCACCCACAAATAAATGGGCAAGCCGAAGTGTCAAATAGAGAGGTCAAGAGAATTCTGGAAAAGATTGTTAATCCTTCCAGAAAAGACTGGTCACTGAAGCTAGACGAAGCATTATGGGCGTACCGAACTGCCTATAAGACACCCCTCGGCATGTCCCCTTACCATGTGGTCTACGGTAAAGCTTGTCATCTCCCAGTGGAACTAGAGCACAAAGCCTATTGGGCGATCAAAAAGTTGAATTTCGACCCATCTGCAACGGGAGAGAGGAGACTTCTACAGCTAAATGAACTTGATGAGTTCCGATTGCAGGCCTATGAGAATTCCAAACTTTACAAGGAGAAGGTAGTGAGATGGCGCGACCATAAAATCATTGAGAGGAAATTTGAACCTGGCCAAGCGGTCTTGCTATTCAACTCTAGGCTCAAATTATTCCCGGGAAAGCTTAAATCCCATTGGTCGGGTCCCTTTACCATCACAACTGTATTCCCACACGGGGCCGTCGAAATAATTGGGAAGGACAGTGAACAACCATTCAAGGTTAATGGCCAAAGGCTGAAACACTATTGGGGAGGCGAAGTCGATCGCCAAGAATCCTCAGTTGTCCTTGTAAGTATGCAAAATCACAATCTAATTGAGATGCGCAACGGAAAATGGAAATTAAAATTTTTTGCAACTTAACCATGAATCACCTTATGCATAGCTATTAATTGAAGAAGAATAACAAGAGAAAATACATTTGATGACTCAACTCTTGAACCGCTACAAGATCTACTCCTCTCTTGATTTCTTCAAGCTTCTCCAATCTACAATTGTTTGTTGATTTCTTCAAGCTCCTCCAATCTTTGTTCCTTGAATTAAACACTAGCTACAAAGTGTATGTAGCACTCTAGAGGTAATCCACCAAGAATGATTATACAAGAAACAATATTTGATTTCCTAGAAATCTTGGATGGCTAATCCAATTAAATCTTTTATTCCTAACTCTTAAGCATAATAAGAACTCTTCATCAAGAACTCTTTCATTAGATGGAGGCTAGCACTTCTCTAAGTGCAATAAATGCTAGGTTAGATGAATTAGGAAAACCCTAATTCAATTAGTATACTACCAAGAATAATACTTACATAATATGTAAGTAACATTATTCTCCTAACCCACATGTTTTGCATTTAAGCAACTAACACATGTTATTAGCTTAGCCCACCTTTTGCATTTAATTTAAATGATATTTACATTTCATTTAAATTAATTCTTAATCTAATTAAGAATTAAATGATAATAATAATAATAAGATTTCTCTTATTAATTTATAATTCAATATTTCTCCAAATATATCATTATAAATATTAAGCATTTCAATTTATTCAACTAATAAATTAAATACTTAATTTATTATCATTAAGCCAATTTTTTCTAATATAATATTATTCTTTTTGCGGTGTGACCCTTTAGGTTCAATATTATGTCGGTAGTAGAATAAATAAATTAGAACAGTTCTAATATTATTTATAATGAATTAAACTCCTTTAATTCAAACATAAATAAATAATATTTATTCTATATCATAAGGGACACCTTACGATAATGTATCATGACTATCCGAATAATATGAAATCAATGTTTAATCACATAGAACCTATTCAGTAGTAGTTACCGTACAATTCAATCCTTCTACCATACAATGTCCCGATTAAATATAAGACATGGATTTACTGACAATTCTTATTTTATTTAATCATATGCATTTCGATTTAAGAATGCACAACTCCGATTAATGTAAATTAGAAACTCCTTTTTAATTTTCATTCAACCCTGGCCAAGGATTTTTGAGCTGTCATTTATCAAATCGCATAGGACATTCTCTCCCTTTATCAGAAGTGGTAGATCCTTTGTCGATCATTCACCTACCTCCGTGTATACTTTATTATACCCGTACATACCCTATGACATACCCTAAGGTATTAAGGAATATGACAAAGTATAACTTAACATACACAAGGTACTATGATGATCTCAAGTCCAAGGATCACTTGTACAACTATCACTTAAGAACTTCCCTATTGACAGGTGAATAAAACTCCATTAGGGTTCTTTAAGCGAGTCACGTTCAGTGAACTTATTCTCTAATAAGCACCTACATACTTGCTTTAGTGTCTTCACACAAATGATTATGAGATCAATCATCATCTTCTAAAGATCAAGCATAGTATGTACTAATCTATCCGGATCAGTAATCCCAATATCAGTGATCCAACGATTAGGAACATTTTAGTTTTTGAGCTTTCTTGAATTTAGATCTCACTAGCATGATCTCATCATGATTCTAAAAGTATTGCTCGAAAACTATGAGTTCATCACATTTATTAATTCAACCAATTAACATGGATAAAATATGCCTTTTATTCTATTATTAATATTTGAATAAGATTACAAAGTAAATGCTTATTACATCAAATATAATTGGCTTGAGGGCATATTACTTTCAATCTCCCACTTGCACTAAAGCCAATCACCTTGGTATCTAATACCCATTTTATCGAAATGGCGATTGAATTGATCTTGTAATAATGCTTTAGTAAATGGATCTGCAATGTTGTTCTGGGAGTCCACTCTTTCTAAGGTGACATCTCCTCTTTCAATTATTTCTCTAATTAAATGAAATCACCGCAACACGTGTTTGGATCTCTGATGAGACCTGGGTTCCTTAGCATGTGCAACAGCTCCAGTGTTGTCACAATGAACCGGAACGGGTCCAGTAATGATAGGAACTACCCCGAGTTCAGAAATAAACTTCTTCATCCAAACAGCTTCCTTTGCAGCTTCACTTGCAGCTATATACTCTGCCTCTGTCACTGAGTCAGCAACTGTTTGCTGTTTGAAACTCTTCCAACTCACTGCTCCACCGTTCACGGTAAATACATACCCTGACATGGATTTATAGTCATCTTGGTCAGTTTGAAAACTTGAGTCTGTAAAGCCTTCTAGTTTCAAATCAGACCCACCATATACTAGAAATACATCTTTAGTTCTTCTCAAGTACTTCAAGATGTTTTTCACAGCTTTCCAGTGTTCTTCTTCAGGATTAGACTGATATCTACTTGTTACACTAAGTGCATAAGCAACATCTGGTTTGGTACATATCATTCCATACATTATGGATCCTATTGCCGAAGCATAAGGTATTTGATTCATGCGTTCTCTCCCTTCAGGTGTCTTTGGGGACAATTTCTTAGAGAGATTTACTCCATGACTCATCGGTATGAGCCCTCTCTTGGAGTCTTACATGCTAAACCTCTTTAGCATCGAATCAATGTATTGACCTTGGGTCAAGCCAAGCATCCTCTTTGATCTATCTCTATAGATCTTTATCCCCAATATGTAGGATGCTTCTCCCAAGTCCTTCATGGAGAAGTGTTTAGATAACCAAATTTTAACTGATTGTAGCATCGGTATGTCATTCCCTATAAGTAATATATCATCAACATATAATACCAGGAATGTCACAGCACTCCCACTAACTTTCTTGTACACACATGGTTCATCCTCATTTTTGATAAAATCAAACTCTTTGATTGTCTCATCAAAACAGATGTTCAAACTTCGAGAAGCTTGCTTCAATCCATAAATGGATCTTTGCAACTTACATACTTGATTTGTTCCAACCTTTGAAACAAAATCCTCTGGTTGTATCATATATACATCCTCATCTAGTTTCCCATTAAGGAAGGCCGTTTTCACGTCCATTTGCCAGATTTCGTAGTCATAGTAAGCTGCAATCGCAAGCAAAATCCGGATAGACTTGAGCATGGCTACTGGTGAGAAGGTTTCATCATAGTCAACTCCTTGTCTTTGTTTGAAACCTTTTGCAACTAGTCTGGCCTTATAGGTCTCCACCTTGCCATCTGCTCCAGTCTTTTTCTTAAAGACCCATTTACACCCTATAGGCACAATGCCTTCAGGTGGAGTAACCAAAGTCCATACTTGGTTTTCATACATGGAGTCCATTTCGGATTTCATGGCTATTTGCCGTTTCTTAGAGTGTTTACTACTCATAGCCTCATCGTATGTTACTGGATCATCATCAGTTATGATGCGTACCTCATCATCATCTTCTATGATGAGTGTATACCTTTTAGGTATTTTCAGCACTCTTCCAGATTTACGACTCGGTTGTGGTACAGAAGTTATATCTACTTGAACAGGTTCATCCACTTGATCTGTAGTAATTTGTGGTTCTTGAATTTCTTCAAGATCTATTTTCCTCCCACTAGCACCTTCAAGGATAAACTCCTTTTCCAGGAAGGTAGCGTGTTTGGCAACAAACACCTTTTGCTCGGTAGGATTATAGAAATAATATCCTAAACTTTCTTTAAGATACCCCACAAATTTGCACTTGTCAGATCTGGCCTCAAGTTTGTCACTTTGTAACTTCCTTACATAAGCGTTACAACCCCAAATCTTAGCATGCTTAAGACTGGGTTTCCTCCCTGTCCACATCTCATATGGAGTCTTAGGGACGGATTTTGAGGGAATCTTGTTAAGTAGATATGCAGCCGTTTCTAGGGCATGACCCCAAAATGATATTGGAAGGTCGGTGAAACTCATCATGGACCGCACCATGTCTAACAAGGTACGATTCCTCCTTTCAGAAACACCATTTAATTGTGGTGTACCAGGAGGCGTCCATTGAGAGAGAATACCATTTTCTTTGAGATGATTAAGAAACTCATTGCTCAAGTATTCTCCTCCTCGATCTGATCGAAGAATCTTAACACTTTTCCCAGTTTGTTTCTCTACTTCACTTCTGAATTCTTTGAACTTTTCAAATGATTCGAATTTGTATTTCATTAAATACACATATCCAAATCTTGAATGATCATCAGTGAATGTAATGAAATACGAATACCCTCCTCTAGCATCTGTTGTCATAGGTCCACATACATCTGTGTGTACCAACTCTAACAACCCTGTAACTCTCTCTCCATGTCCACTAAATGGAGATTTAGTCATTTTACCCATGAGACATGATTCACAAGTTGGATATGATTCAAAATCGAATGGTTCTAAAAGACCATCAATATGCAACTTGTTTAATCTTGTTTCATTGATGTGACCGAGTCTACAGTGCCAAATGAAAGTATGATTTACTTCATCTCTTTTTCTTTTACAAGTTTGTTCAATTTGAAAAATATTTTCATGTAAGTCAAGTAAGTAAAGTCCATCATTTAATCTACCAGTTCCAAACAAAACATTATTATTATAAATAGAACAACCATTGTTCTTAAATATAACATCGAATCCTTCTTCGTCCAACATAGAAATAGATATAATGTTTCTAATGAGAACAGGTACATAATAACAATTTATTAAATTGATAGATTTTTCCGTAGGCAGTGCTAAACAATAAGTCCCCACAGCTAATGCAGCAACCTTTGCTCCATTTCCCACTCGTAGAGTTACTTCTCCCTTGTTTAGCCTTCTACTTCTGCTTATTCCCTACAATGACTTGCATATGTGAGAACCACAGCCGGTATCTAATACCCAAGTAGAATTTTGACTTACAGAAAGATTTATTTCAATCATGAATAAACCTGTATCCGTAGCTGAAGCTTCACCAAGCTTCTTCTGCTTTGCCTCTGCAAGGTAATCCTTGCAGTTTCTCTTCCAATGTCCAGGCTTATTGCAGTGAAAGAAAACTCCTTTGCTATCCGCATTTGTTTTATTCTTATTACCTTTATCAACTGTCTTTCCTTTTGCCTTCTTAGAATTTTTCTTCTTAGCAGAAGCTCCTTTGGGCCACTTCCTTTTCTTGGAAGCGTCACCTATCAGTAAGACTTGGTCTTTCTTGGATGGAAAGTGACTCTCTGCAGTTTTCAACATGTTAAGCAATTCAGGCAAGCTGACATCAAGCTTGGTCATGTGAAAATTCATAACAAATTGTGAGTAGGAGTCCGGGAGTGACTGCAAGATCAAATCTTGGCTCAACTCTCCATCCATTATAAAACCTAGTTGTCCCAATTGTTTAATCAAATTGATCATTTTGAGGACATGTGCCTGTACTGTAGGGCCATCGGTCATTCTAGATCGGAAGAGCTCCTAAGATATCTCATATCTTGTAGACCTACTTTGTTCACCATACAACTCTTGCAGGTGAAGCAATATAGCATGTGCATTCATTTTCTCATGTTGACGTTGTAACTCGTTACTCATGGATGCGAGCATGATGCATTGAGCTACCATAGCATCATCTTGCCACTTTTTAAAAGTAGCAATCTCTTCCTCAGAGGCAGTTTCTGCAACAGTTGCAGGAACAGGCGAATTAAGGACATAAGATAATTTTTCAGCGGTGAGAACAATTCTCAAATTCCTTAACCAATCCGTATAGTTCGGTCCGGTTAGTTTATTAGCATCCAATATGCTTCGTAGTGATAGTGAATGGGCCATTTGTAAAAATCTGTAAATGAATTTTTATTTAAACAACATTAGCATATATTCATTTTATTAACCACCAATTTAATATAGGACTTTATTAAAAGGGTGTCTCCCACTATTTTATACAAACTATATGACCCTCCATATATAGTTCGACAAATTTTTAAAAAATCTGTTTAGTGAGTAAGGATCCTATTGACATAAATATACAGTCTTGTGTGTGCACAACAAACCATATATTTATTCAAAGGGTAGACAACTCTTGTCAATTATATCAACTATGTAACTCCTTATATTTTGCCTCTTAGATTATAATAGTCAAGTGTGTGCACATCCGAACTAAAATAATCCAAGTTAAATTTCACCTAGCATTTCCACATAAGCGAATAGAAAAATATAGTCCTTGTGTGTGCACAACAAAACTAGTATTGTACAATTCCTTATAAAACATTTTTAATGTAATAAAGCCAACATCTTAAAATTTTAATATGAGTCTTGTGTGTGCACAACAAACTAATATTAAATAATTAATACTCTATTGTTTTATCATGCTAGAAGGCTACGTTTGATATTTTTGAAATACCTTTAAACGTATTCAACTTAATATTTTGAAATGAGGGTTTTGTTATTAATGGTCTCATCTTGTTTAGCGCGCATGCAAGTATATATATAAATACGCGTCATATTAAACATTCATCAACATGAATAATAATATATTTAATATATATATTATAAGCATGCATTCATAGAATACTATATTCTATATGGGATGATTATGGACTTAATCTAATTTGATTCACTCGAGCCACCGAGTAAATCAATAGGTCAAACCTAGGGTGCAAGAATAAATTTGAATATAACTATTACATTCAACCCAGGCTTCATTATAAATGGGTCTTCAATGCTCCTGCTCTTCGGTTTCAATTTCTCTAGTAACTCTATTAAATCCTATTACACTCTATTTTAACAAAATAGAAACCTTGATCAACAGTCAAGGGGAAGTACATATGAGAGAGATAGAAATTATATTTAGAAATTTAGATAGGCGAGGTACGCATACCCCATTATGAATAAAACCATTCATTCAAGCATCCATTCAAATTAAATCCAATCACATTGGTCAATAGTCCTTAATCATCCCCTATATATATCAACATATATAAAACCATTCATCTCATGAATAAATAAACATTCAATATATATAATTGATATCATTTAATGGGCAATTGACTAGTAGAAATCCAAAATCTAATTAAAATAAACTCCTTTATTTTAATCCATTCCAAATTAATATAAACTCCTTTATAAAAATTTAGAATCTTTGTTCAAAGTTGAAATCCAATATTAATTAAAATAAACTCTTTTATTTTAAACCAATTTCAAGTCCAAAATAAACATCTTTATTTTTAACATTGAAAATGTAAAATTGGAAAATCAAATTTTTTTTTTGATGTTTTTCCAAAAAAACATAATTTCATACTAACAATTATACCCAAAAAATTGTTCTAAACACATATCAACATATATATGATTGATACAATTAATAGTACGCATAAGGATGGCTCTGATACCACTGTAAGTATGCAAAATCACAATCTAATTGAGATGCGCAACGGAAAATGGAAATTAAAAATTTTTGCAACTTAACCATGAATCACCTTATGCGTAGCTATTAATTGAAGAAGAATAACAAGAGAAAATACCTTTGATGACTCAACTCTTGAACCGCTGCAAGATCTACTCCTCTCTTGATTTCTTTAAGCTTCTCCAATCTACAATTGTTTGTTGATTTCTTCAAGCTCCTCCAATCTTTGTTCCTTGAATTAAAGACTAGCTACAAAGTGTATGTAGCACTCTAGAGGTAATCCACCAAGAATGATTATACAAGAAACAATATTTGATTTCCTAGAAATCTTGGATGGCTAATCCAATTAAATCTTTTATTCCTAACTCTTAAGAATAATAAGAACTCTTCATCAAGAACTCTTTCATTAGATGGAGGCTAGCACTTCTCTAAGTGCAATAAATGCTAGGTTAGATGAATTAGGAAAACCCTAATTCAATTAATATACTACCAAGAATAATACTTACATAATATGTAAGTAACATTATTCTCCTAACCCACATGTTTTGCATTTAAGCAACTAACACATGTTATTAGCTTAGCCCACCTTTTGCATTTAATTTAAATGATATTTACATTTCATTTAAATTAATTCTTAATCTAATTAAGAATTAAATGATAATAATAATAATAAGATTTCTCTTATTAATTTATAATTCAATATTTCTCCAAATATATCATTATAAATATTAAGCATTTCAATTTATTCAACTAACAAATTAAATACTTAATTTATTATCATTAAGCCAATTTCTTCTAATATAATATTATTCTTTTTGCGGTGTGACCCTTTAGGTTCAATATTATGTCGGTAGTAGAATAAATAAATTAGAACAGTTCTAATATTATTTATAATGAATTAAACTCCTTTAATTCAAACATAAATAAATAATATTTATTCTATATCATGAGGGACACCTTACGATAATGTATCATGACTATCCGAATAATATGAAATCAATGTTTAATCACATAGAACCTATTCAGTAGTAGTTAACGTACAATTCTATCCTTCTACCATACAATGTCCCGATTAAATATAAGACATGGATTTACTGACAAGTCTTATTTTATTTAATCATATGCATTTCGATTTAAGAATGCACAACTCCGATTAATGTAAATTAGAAACTCCTTTCTAATTTTCATTCAACCCTGGCCAGGGATTTTTGAGCTGTCATTTATCAAATCGCATAGGACATTCTCTCCTTTTATCAGAAGTGGTAGATCCTTTGTCGATCATTCACCTACCTCCGTGTATACTTTATTATACCCGTACATACCCTATGACATACCCTAAGGTATTAAGGAATATGACAAAGTATAACTTGACATACACAAGGTACTATGATGATCTCAAGTCCAAGGATCACTTGTACAACTATCACTTAAGAACTTCCCTATTGACAGGTGAATAAAACTCCATTAGGGTTCTTTAAGCGAGTCACGTTCAGTGAACTTATTCTCTAATAAGCACCTACATACTTGCTTTAGTGTCTTCACACAAATGATTATGAGATCAATCATCATCTTCTAAAGATCAAGTATAGTATGTACTAATCTATCCGGATCAGTAATCCCAATATCAGTGATCCAACGATTAGGAACATTTTAGTTTTTGAGCTTTCTTGAATTTAGATCTCACTAGCATGATCTCATCATGATTCTAAAAGTATTGCTCGAAAACTATGGGTTCATCACATTTATTAATTCAACCAATTAACATGGATAAAATATGCCTTTTATTCTATTATTAATATTTGAATAAGATTACAAAGTAAATGCTTATTACATCAAATATAATTGGCTTGAGGGCATATTACTTTCAGTCCTAGCCATGGACTGAGCACGAATGGATAGTCGAGCTAACCGACTTTAAACCAAAGCGCTTCTCGGGAGGCAACCCGAATTTATTATTATTACTCTTTTATTCTTGTGTGATTTTAATTTAGTTTGTATGATTTAATTTTAACATGATTGTTTGCTTTTCAGGTGTCCAAACGCGCCTTCAACCATATGACTTAAACAGACTGTAAGTTTGGGGGTGCATAGTTTCATTGCATTGCGTATGCATCGTTCGTAAGTTTACTAGTTTGAATTGAGATTTCTGTTTCGTTTTAGATGTGTTGGATATTTATAAGAATTAAGTTTTTCACCTGGAAATTTAATGTGTGTCAAGTGTGTTTTCAAAAAAAAATAAAAAAATTCATCCAGGGAGTTAGAAGGCCGGCACAGCTGCGCCGTTCCTCAAGTCATTCGGTGCGCAGCTGCGCCGGGGTTTGTCAGCCAGTGGCAACTGAGCAACAGCGCAGCTGCGCCCCTCCATCAGTTCATCATTAGCGCAGCTGCGCCGTGGTCATCTGCGCCAAATCTGAGCATCAGCGCAGCTGCGCCCCCTTCCCAGTACAGCTGTGGCGCAGCTGCGCCCCTCGTTGAAATTTTTTTTTATATAAAGGCACGTCCCCATCAGTCAAGTCACATCATAAATCATAAACCCTAAACCTAAATATTCCCTAGCAGCAGTAGCAAACCCTATCCCCTCATCCCTTGCCATTCTTAACCAAACCCTAGCTACATTTAATCTCCACACCAAACCCTAATCACATTCAACCATGCCGAAGCGTGCACGCACACCCCAGCCTTCTTCTTCATCTAGCAGCGAATCCGAATCTGCGGATGGTGGCATCAACACTCTGGATGCCACCAAGTTTGTCAATCTCTCAGCCCAACACTACTGCTGGGAGGTGCTGAGTGCCAAATCCTTCATACCAGAGAGGGGTTTGAAGCCCAAGGCACAGGATGAGCGAATTCTGGACCAAATCCGACGTCTGGGCTGGTTGTTTTTCATTGAGACACCCAGGTCCGCCCCGATGGCCATTGTTGAGGAATTTTATGCCAATGCCCGTGAGACCCAAAATGGCATCGCTTTCGTTCGGGGCAAGCAGGTCTCCTACATTGCGCAGGCAATCAACGAGCTTTTCCGCTTACCGTCTACTACTGCTGAGGCTACCAACTGGACCAACTGGGTGGTACATGAACGCTTCGAGACTGATCTCAATGCTTTGGTGCGGGAGATGTGCCTGCCGGACACTCAGTGGAGGACTCAGCCGGGAACCACTCTGAAGGTTCACTTCCCTTAGACCGCGCTGAATAGATATGCCAAGGCATGGTACGCTTTCATCTGCACGAGTATACTGCCAACCACCCATCACCATGATGTGACCCGGGACCGAGCGGTCCTCTTACACAACATTCTACATGGGGGGAGCATTAACGTGGGTTACATCATTCACCACTCCATGCTTCGTTTCATGCGTGCAGTCACTTCTGGTGCCATTCCACACGCCTCAGTTATCACACGCCTTTGTCTTGCGCCGAAGGTGGAATGGGGTGAGGAGACCCTCCAGTTGCCCATGCGGGACATTGACAGCGCCACGATCAGAAAGTATAATGTATAGCGCAGTGGAGAGTCCCAGCCTAATGGGTTGGGTTTTATTATTGCTGATGAGGAGGAGGAGGCCAGTGAGGAGGACGTGCCTGCACCGCCAGTGCAGCAGCGAGGAGGTGGTGGACATGCCTGCACTGCCTGCAGCACCGCATGGACGCGTTGCACGCGAGTTTTAGAGACTACAATGTCTCCTTTGCAGGTGCACTGTCAGAGGCTTTCAGCCAGCAGGGGGTCCACGTTGAGTTTCCCACCTTCGGTGCCGGCATCCCTTATCCTCCGCTAGACACACCGCCTGGCAGCGCCGAGGACGACTCTTAGGGGAGTACTCTTTACCCATTTATCTCCAATGAGGACATTGCATATTTTAAGTTTGGGGGTATTAGGTTTGCCTAGTTTCTCTTGTGATGCTTTTAATTATCTGTTTTTATTGTTAGTTTAGTTGCTTGTTTGCTTTAATTTCTATTAATAATAAAAAAAATAAAAAAATTTGTGAATCTATCATGCATATCATATCATGTAGTTTAGTTGCATGATCCTAATATCTTGATTAGTAAACATCCTCACTTGCCTGTGATGAGAATTTTTGGAAATTGCTAATTGCTAAGACTTGGGTCGAATGCCATGGTATATTGCAACTCTTGTCTTGTGTTGATTATGATAGAACCGGTTAGCACGTTTTTAGTAGTTATCTCACTAAGTAGCCTAAAGATTTGCATAATTGAGTTCTGGGGGGAATTTGATGTGTTATTATGAATAAAGCAATTGTGGATAGTGTTAGCTGAGACAACATGTGTCTAAGTTTGGGGAAAAACTTAGTGGAGCATTTGAGCAACGAAATGGAGCGTAAAACGCATTCGTTGACTTATTAAAAAAAATATCTATTGAATAAATGCTTGGTTAGCCTAGTTTTGTGGCCTTTAATATTCGAGTAAGTACGCCCTAGGGGATGTCTCTACACCTAGCGCCCTATGACCAATTGGTTTGGGAGTCGTTGGTCGAAAGCTCGCTACATGGGTATCATTGAAAAGCCTAAGGGAACTAGGCATTGCGCAACCAAGTGTCATAGTCCGAATAACCTCTAAGTCGGTCCCCAATTTAGACATAGCATTGTTTTAACTGTAATTTACCCCATTTGTTGTTTTGCAAGTTTGAGTATACAAATTTCCCCCTAAGAAACATATTATGAGAATCATTTGGGTTGCTATAAGTTTGATGAATACTACACACACACACTTTATCGTTCACTACAGGATTTGAGTTGCATGACTATCATGGTACACAAACCAAGTTTTGATGAGACTCTAGATTCTTCTGAGGCAAAATATTTGGATTGTTTACTAATTGATGAGGGTCATGGTGCATTCTTAGATTATCGCATTTCATTTATGTTTGCATTCATTTCATTGTAATTGCTTGAGGACAAGCAACAATTCAAGTTTGGGGGTATTTGATAAGTAGGTTTCATACCTACTTATTGGATATTTTTTGGTTTCATTTGTTGCTTATCTAGTAGCTCCTTAGTATGTTTTCATGCATTTTTCCCTTTCTTTCGGTATTGATTCACTATTCTCATTATATGGCTTTTGCACGATTTTTGGTTAATTTGACACGAGTTTTGTTCCAATCGTTGTTTGGGAGCTTAATGAATTTTTGTTGCTTGTATAGGACACGAGAATCGAGAAATTAGGCTACAGCAGTACAGCAACAGACTGGCAGCTGGCGCAGCTGCGCCCAGCTTAGCCTTGTGGCCGGCGCAGCTGCGCCCCTCCTGTTCCTACCATGCTCCCCCCCCCGGCGCAGCTGCGCTCCTTTTCCAAAGGGTGCGGTGCAGCTGCGCCTGTCGCCAGCCAGCCATGCAAACACGTTCCATCCAGCGAAGCAGCACTACCATGAAATTATGCAATGCCAGATTTTGAGGGATTAATGGGTTTAAACTTTATTAGTGGGAATCAGAATAAGTCAAATGAAGACAAATTAAGCATGTAATATAGCTAATTGAGAATTCAATGTGAGAGAGCTTCCCACACACAAAAATTAGAAAAGTTTACTGCATTCTTGGTTCTAATATTGAAACAACCAGCTGAGCTTCAAATTCACTTGGGAACTGAAGAATGGAGCTATATGGATGCTGAATTGGAGCTTGGGAGCAAGAAATCAAGAATCTACACAACTTGGAAAATCATCAGAAGTTGCAGAACGGAAACAGGGAGCTTTAATATTTCATGTTTTTGATTAATTTTTCCTATTTTGTAATTATGATGATGAACCAATTTTGTATGATGAATTCTATTATTGTTATCATGAACTAAATTTAATTCTTGGGATTATAATGAATCTTTTGCATTACTGAAAATTGAACTGCTTCCTTACTATTGCTAGTTGGTTATGAAATGAATGTCTAGCATAATTTATACTTAATGTTTAATTGCTTGGTCACCAATTACCATGATAATTTATATGGAATTGAGAAAGGAAATATAAATTGAGATCTGATTATGCTAGCATATGTTCATAATTTTTACATTCCTCGTGAAGTTATGTTTCGTGCTTAGGATAGAGATATACCGAAGCACCATATGTGGCCAATTGAGAACTTATTCTTCAACCCTTTTTGATTGTAATTCACATAGAAATATAGTGCGTTAGTCATCTAGGGTGTTCACATTCATTCTATCAATTGTGGATTTAGTGTGATATGAATATGGTGCATCGAGAGGTGGTCATATTTTACATTCGTGTTCTTCACCAACATTCTATAATAATCGATTAGCAACAATAGGAAGCATGGAAATCTAAGTTTACATTAAGTGAAATTATAATCCCAAGCCCATAAAATTTGTATTCATACAATATTAATTTGTTCTATTTGTTCATTTAGTAATCATTATATAATTTCATCATTGTAATCAATTGTTTAAAGAGACCGAAATAATTATAAAATCGGTGTTTGTAGTCATAAATGCAATTCTATTCCTCGTGGGATCGATACTTTACTTACTTTATATTACTTGTGGACCACGTGCACTTACATGTATGAGTCGTATTTGTTATTACATACAAATATCCCAACAGTAGCCCACTTAGAGGAGCAGAACCAGGATCACCAGGACCGAGAGGAACAGTACAGGTTATTAGCGTATCATACTTTGGGGGAAAAGGCTGAGTTAACCCAGAAGCTGTAGGAAAAGGACCAGAGGATTGTCGACCTAGAGGCAGAGGTTCAAGTTCGGCGTGGGGCTTCTATTCAGCTTGGTGTCATGGTTTATGACCTCTTAGAAAGGAATGTGGTGTTGGTAGGACAGATAGAGCGGGTAGAGGATCTGCTAGAGACTACTCGTCTGGAGCTAGATGAGGCTGTAGAGCAGTTGGTAGCCCTGATCGCAGAGATTGATTCCCTCAGGTTAGGCTTGACCACTTCCATTGGCAGGCTGAGGGACTGGGTGAGGAGGTACCCCAGGGATGAGGGGAGCAGCAGGCGCGTGATTAGGCGTCGGGTGGTCGACAAGCTGGCTCGACGGGAGCTCAGGGTTGCAATTCGCCGCAGCAGGCGGTGATGTGTTATTTTTAGCATTATGTTTGTAGTAGGTTCCACTTTTGTTATAATAGGGGCATACTTGTGTTGTAAATCCCTATACTTGTAGCATGCGTGGGATAGTAGTTGAACCCCGAATTTTGTTTCTGATAGAGGGGTGGAAGGTTATTATTCCCCATGTTTGTTTGTTAGGGGATAGTTAATGGTTGGTAGGCTATGTCATTTAGCATTTACAGAAGTATGCCACATGTTGAAACTGGTTGTATTAAAATATTGGTGTATGATTATAAATGTAGTTGCTTTATTTAAATCAAATGTGTTTGATAGATGTTTTTACTTTTAATTGTTGACTTAAATGACTTTTTACATATGGCATAAATCTAGTAGTAAAAGCCGACGGTTTTCTTTTATCAGATCATGCCTCCAAGAAGACAGCCACGAATCCAAAGGGTTTAGGAATCGGTTAATAACACTCAGGGTCATCCAGACCCAATGAGAGCGTTTGCTGAGTTACTGGCAAAAGCTATGCAAAATAGACCCCCACCTATTGGAGAACAGCCAGAGCGGCAGCTTGCGCAACATTTGGCTAGTTTCAAAGATTTTAAGCTTGTAGGACCTCCCGAGTTCAAGGGAACACTAGACCCGATTAAAGCCCAAACCTGGATCGAAGAAATTGAAAAAGTGTTCGAGGTTGCAAAGGTGGCCGAAGAACAAAAGACAGGGTTCGCAACATTTATGATGAAAGGTGAAGTGACCTATTGGTGGAAGGCCAACGAAAGTCGTGCTGGAGATGGTATGATACCATGGGAACGTTTCAAGGAGCTATTCTTCGAGAACTACTTCCCGGAGAGTATGCAGCAGAACATGGAGGTGAAGTTTATGGAGCTCAAGCAGGGGAGCATGTCAGTTGCAGAGTATGCAACTAAATTTAATGAGTTAGCCAGATTTGCACCCCACCAGGTAGACACTGAAGCCAGAAAGGCAAGGAGATTTGAATTATGCCTGAAACCGTGGGTGTACAGTAGGGTGGCACTTTTAAGGATTAACACATTTTCTACGCTATTGGAAAGGGCCATCATCGTCGAAGGAGGCAATAAGGCTCTAGCAAAGTTCAATCAAGACAAAAAGAAGGGTCACGAAGGAAACAAAGGAGGAAGCAGCGGGGGAAGCAACCCGAATAAAAGGAAATGGAGCGATAGCCAATCTTCCGGAGGCAACAAGTCTGGAGGAGAGGTTAAGAAGGGTAATAAGAGCAATAATTGTGGAAAGAATCACTCGGGGGAATGTCTAAAGGGCAAAGAGATTTACTACAACTGTGGGCAACAAGGACACCTTGCTAATCAGTGCCCAAAGGGAAAGAAAGGAGGATGTTTCTCATGTGGAGCATCAGATCATCAAATTAAGGATTGCCCAAAAAGGAAGGGGGATGCAACAAGTGGCAATAGGAACAACAACAATAGCAACAATAACAACAACAACAATAGGCTGACCATTGGAGGGCCAGCTAGCCAAGCCAACAACACGCACTTTCAACATAACAGTGCATGATGCGGTGGAGTCAAAGGACTTGGTGTCAGGTATTATGTCGATCAATAATATCAGTGCATATGTATTGTTTGATTCAGGTGCTACCTGTTCTTTTGTTTCGAAATATTTTGCTAAACGGTTAGGCTTACCTCATGAAAAACTAGAGAACCCTATGAATGTGGAAGTAGCTAATAAAGAAATTATCCCCGTAGATTACATTTATAGGAATTGTATTGTCAGCTATTTCTTCAATGTTCTTAAATTGTTGAACTATGCGATTTTGATTCTCATTCATTCATGATATATCTTCTTTATTCATTTTAAACTTGCTGAGCAAAGTATTTGCTCACCCTTACTATATCATGAACCTATTGCAGTTAAGCCGGAGAGTTCCAAAGCGGACAAATGCAAAGGAAAGCTTAAGGAATAGTTATATGTACTATCCCATTATGTAATCGTGGAATCGTTTTGTATTATTTTTGTATTCCGTGAAGTATTTAATTAAGGTTATAGACCTTGGGACCGTAGTAAATCTTTTGTAATGAACAACATATGTTTATTTATTTCGCATTAGTTGATTTATGTCATTTAGAGGTGTATGGATGTACTTTATCGTGAGCACCAGATTCGAGGTATTAGTACCTAAATTTGGGGGTGTAACATCACACATATCGCAGTGTATTCTTGTCAACTCACATAATCACACCTACCAGCAACAATATAACTACTCCCTGCACGCCGATGCTATTTAATGCCTTGGTTTGCCCAATACAAGAACTACAACCCAACCTAGCTTAAGGCTAAAGCCGCGGACTACGCCCCTGTGACAGCCCTCTATTTGACTAGCATACCCCCTTGCATACTACTTTCACCTTGGATAGATAGAAGTTATATATTATTGAATATTTATAGTTAATTAGTTAGACGTGATGACCAAATCTGCTATATGAAGTGTAGAGAATTTGGGGACGTCACATACGATACCTGATGTTGCTTATGCACTGAGTGTGACAAGCAGCTATCCGTCTAATCCTAGAGAAGAACATTAGAAGGCAGTAAAAAACATCCTAAAATACTTACGAAGAACTAAGGATGTGTTTCTTGTATATGGTGGGTTTAATTTAAAACTAGAGGGGTATATGAAAGTAGTATGCACACAAGCCAATCATATTTGATATGATGTAGCATATACTTTGTAATCTTATTCATTTATTAATAAAAGTATTAAAGACATTTTACTTTATCTACATGGTGTTGTTATATTAAATGTGATAAACCAATAGTTTTGAGCAATGCTTTTAGAATCATGATGATGATTGTGCTAATGAGATCTAAATTCTTAAAAAGCTTAAAACTAAAATCGTTCCTAATTTTTTGATTACTAAAAAGGGGATTAGTGAATCTGGATAGATTAGTACATACGTTGCTTGCTCTTAGGAAGAGGATGATTGATCTCATAATCATTTGTGTGGAGACACTAAAGCAAGTATGTAGGTGCTTATTGGAGAATAAGTTCACTGAACGTGGCTCACTAAGGAATACCTAATGGAGTTTTACTCGCCTGTCAATAGGAATTCCTCTAGTGATAGTAGTACAAGTGATCCTTAGACTTGAGATCATCATAGTATCTTGTGTATGATGAGTTTTACTTTGACTTGTCCCTTAAGACCTTTAGGGTATATCAAAGGGTATGATTGGGTATAATAAGTTTTATATGGAGATATGTGAATGATCAATAAAGAATCTACCACATCTAGTAAAGGATGTGAATGTCCTATGTGAATCGATAAATGACATCTCAATAGTCCTTGGCCAAGGCAGAATGAAATTAGAAAAGGAGTTTCTAATTTGCATAATTTAGAGTTGTGCATTTGGGAATCGAAATACATATAATAAAATAAAATAAGACTTGACAGTAATTCAATGTCTTATATTTAATTGGGACATTGTATGGTAGAAGGATTGAATTGTACAGTAATTATTCAGTGAAAGGTTCTTTTTTGATTAATGTTAAAATCTATATTATCTGGAAAATCGTTGATCGCTAAGGGGGCTTACCCTTATTGTAGAATAAATATTATTTAATTAAATGAATCAAATAGTTTAATTTATTTATTTAAATAAGATTAGAATTGTTTTAATTGATTTATCCACAACCGGTTTAATATGGAGAACCTAAAGGGTCACACCGCAAAAGAAAAATATTTATTTAAGAAGTAAATGACATAATTGTAATAATAATAAGTTAAGTGTATTTAATTCAGTCTATGGAGATAGAATAAATTAAATAGCTTAATATTTATTATTTAATATTTTGAAAATATTAAATATAAATTAATAAGAGGAATCTTATTATTATTATTACTATTACTATTATTTACTTCCTAATATGGATTGAGAATTAATTAATAGAAGTATTCTCTCATGAATTCCTAATTAGATTAGGAGTTTGATTTAATTAAAGGAGTTTAATTAGAATAGAAACCCTAATCCTAAATAGTTTAGGGAAGGATTTTTCTACATTTATAAATAAGAAGTGTCTTATCATAGATTAGGGTTACACACTCTTGTATAAGAATTGTGGAGAGTACTTATAATTTTTATGGAGATAGAAACTAGGGTTTTGTCAACACCCATCTTCTTAAACAAGTATTATTCCTTGGTGGATCACCTCTAGAGGCCAAACACTTGGGTGGCTAACGTTGATTAAAGGAATGAATTAAATTGGTGGAATTCAAGGAGAACACGAAGGAATTGGAGTTGAACTTATACCCGAGGAAGCACGGTTCTATGAGGGTATAATTTCTTAATCTCTATCCCTTTCGTTTAATTAATAATTATGCATAAAGAAAGATCATGGAGATGGTTTGTATAAAATTTTAAAATCTAATTTTATCGCGCTTCCGCTTTATTTATATAATTTGATTAAATGTTCGCCTTATATACAAACCTAACAGTGGTATCAAGAGCCAAACTTTATGCGAATTATTAATTGTTCTGAGTCATATATATGTTGTTATGTGTTTAGAACAATTTGATTGGGCATTATTGTTGATATAAAATCATGTTTTTGGAGAAAAACAACAAAAATCGCGATTTGGAAAAACCAGACATCCGCCGTAGCGCGGGGTACGCCGGTCTTCTGTAGGTGTAGCGTGGGTCGCGCCGGAATAAGCCTTCGGGCAGCGCAGGGGGCGCCGGGCAGAAAATTAAGATAAAAGTTTATTTTGATTTGAAAAAGGATTAAAATAAAGATATTTATTTTAATTGAGATTAAATTTCATGATAACTAATTAGAGTTGGAATTGGATTCCATGATAACTAATTGGAGTCGAAATTGGATTTTATATTAACTTAAATTGCCCATTGAATGATATCAATATATATATATATATATATATATATTGAATGTTTTAATTTCATGAGATGAATTTTATTTATTGATGCATATGGAGATATGTATGATAATAAATAGGGATTGATTATGGACTATTGACCAATGTGTGTATAATGACTGCAAATTTCTAAGCTACATCATTAATAAAATTAAGAGTTTTATTTTATTCTTATGCGCATTGATTTAAATCCATACATGATTTGGATAACTATGTGCGGCTATGTGTTAATTGATTTAATAGTCCATGTGTGTTATTTAAAATATTAATGGGTTAGCCTAGTAAATTGTTTAAACAAGTCTAAGCAAAATAGTGCATTGGACTTGTAGGTGATTAACGACGAGGTGTAGGTAATAATGGTATTAATAATTTAAAGTCTCACTAAGAGTTTATAGTGGACTGGCCCAGTGATTATTAAACAAGCCCAATCCCAAGTATTGGCGTGTGGACTTGTAGTTTGGGCAAGAGTGTTATAAGGTTTCTAGTAAATCTAATTTGGGGGTACCGGATGTATATAATACATGGGTCCACTCGACTAGCCCAAATAGAAACTAACCCCAATAGGCTGAATGCGTATTATCGATGCAGTGTATTAGTTTATTACCTTTAGCTTGAACCTGCCGAAATAGACCAATGGTCTACAGCCACCCTATACTACCTTGGTTTAAAAGTAAGACCCATGTGAGCTGATTTGATTTCTAAAAGCATTGGGCAGAGCTGGGGTTGGTAAATCTTTCCACCTAATCCTTAGTGACTAGCGGTTAATCTAGTTAGAACCGGTCCTAAGACCTGGGCAATGACCAGCGATTGGATAAAGATTCCTCTATAAATAGGGATCACGATTTCTCTTGAAGAACTTGCTGGAGTTTGTAGTTTTGATACAAGAGAGATAGTGTTAGTTGAGAGGTAAGAGTAATCTTGGGAGAAGTCCTTGTTGTTCGGAGAGGCGAGTAGAATCTGAAAGCTAGAGAACTAGCAACCAAAGCTCCGAAGAGGTGAGACCTCCTTTCTGTTTCAAGCATTAATCTTACATTGTCCAGTTAAATTCTCTTCTGATTGAGACAGTAGATGTCGAGTCAAGCATGAATAGTTGTAGTGTAGGAATAATGTTAAACTCTGTAGTCATAGAGTAGTCGATCAGAGACCTGCATATTTTATATGTTGTACTGAACAAAGACTCATACTAGAGTCGTAATAATGGCCTTAGTCACCATGTCCAGATGGTATCAAGAGTCAGGACTGTGGACTGTAGGCATCCATTATTCATGATCATAGGTGTGAGATTTCGAACCCTAATAAGATTTGTAAATATAAACTATGTATTTATGAAATAAAATTTCTTGTTCTGACTTGGTATTATGTGATTGTGTATTTTATTAAACAATTAGGTCAAATAAAATTTTTTCGCCTAGCAGCTGTGTCGTGCTTAATCGGACAAAATGATTTGTCGTGCTTCCAGCGAATTCACCGAGAACCGTCTCGGCAAATTATTTTTGTAAGCTACTGTGTCGTGCTTAGAAATGACGAAGTGCTTTGTCGTGCTTCGGAGTTAATATAATATTATATTAACCGATAAAATTCTAAAATAAGTTAAGTAGGGTTGAAAATATTAAACTGAAATAGAAACCCTAATTTGAAAACCCTAATTGATAATAATTGTTCGAATTGATTAATTAAAACCCTAATTATTGTACAATAATCTTAATTGGTATAATTAGGATTTAAATAATGAATCATAATGTTAATTATGAATCATTAAGATTAAACTAAATCCTAAACGAAAGATTAAAACCCTAATTATAAAATTAAAAACCCTAAACCCTAATTAGAAACCCTAAATCCCAAATTTGATTCAAGAACACTAAATTCTGGAGTTATAAATCTTAATTATGATATAATATCATAATTAGGGTATTACTAAACCTAAATTAACATCCTAATCATGATTAGCAAAAATCTAGGTTTAATTAGTAAGTAAATAAATCAAAAATCAAATTTTAAACCAATCAAAAGAGGATAGGAATGAGAAATCTGATATTTAACCAAACCTCCATCACCAGCAGGTCATCAAGATCAGAGTTGAGTAGCACACGTTCCAAGCTTAGATATTTTTGGGAGCAAGATTTGAAAAATAACCCTAGGAAACCCTAAATTCAAGTTGCTATAAATAGAATGAGAGTCTGACCATTAGACCCACGAAATTTCAAAGCTTATACACTTATATTACCAGCCTAAATAAACCCCAGCAACCACAAGTCCATAATCAGAAAGAAGAAATCAAAAATTTGAAGAAAAAGGTGCATAAACCCTAATTTGTTGCTAGATCTTCAAGCCTGGAAAATTTTTGTGTTTTAGATGTTTAGGAATACTTGTTAATATGTTATTTAGTGATCTGGGTGGTTAAAACATGTTTACATATCATCTAGATATGAAAATCAAGCCAAAAACTCAAACTGTTCTTGGCAGTCAAGAACAGTCTGACATGCCTTTTTGTCAGAGCTTTTGATCGGCTTAAAATGTTTGTTTGATATGTTTTAAAGCATGAATCAATAGTATGTTATGTTAGCTTTAAGATCTAATTGGTAGAATGGTTAAATTATCTCTAGGATGAAAGTTAGAGGTGGTCAAAATGCGTTGACCGACCATAGGAGACTGATTTCTGGGTAACCCAGAAATCATATGAATGTGTGACAGTGTGATGTCAGACTTTTGATCAACCCAGAAATGGCCTAGATGATATTTAAAATGTTGTTTCTTGTTATAGACATGTTCTTTGGTATGTAAACTACAATCTTGAATCATCAAAACACATTTAGCAAACACAGAATTAAAGCTATAAGTGGTCAAACCACGTTGACTGACCATGACTGACTGAGTTTCTGGGTAACCCAGAAACTCAAGAACAGTTTGAACCCGGTGATTTGACCATCAAATTTAGAGCATGATATGATATAATTTGAAGTGAAATTTGATATGTCGTTGTACCCTACCATGTTGGCTATAACAACAAACAAAAATCAAGAACAAACATCAAACCAGTTGGAATTAATTTGAGGTCAAAAGTCCCAACTGGACATTGACCACCTGTTCTTCATTGAAGAACACCTTTAGCGACAGTTTTCAATCCCAAACCCAGAAAACTAAGTTTGTATGCAGACCGTCGCTAAAGCCCTTTAGCGACGGATTTTAAATAAAAATTAAATAAAAATTAATTAAATAAATTATAAAATAATAAATAAATATTATATAATTATTAATAATTAATAAATAAATCCGAAAATTCATTTTTAAATTATAAAAAAATTATTTTTAATATTTTCATATATTCTGATATATTATTTAAATTAATTAAATAATAAATATTAATTATGATAAATCATTTAATAATTGTTTTAATTATTTAAAAAATGATATTAAATTATTAAATAATTATATTAATTATTTAAAAATGATATTAAAGTAAATAAAATTATTATATATAATAATTAAATAAAATATTAAATATTTAAAATATTATTAATGATAAATAAATTATTTAAATAATATATTAAGTATTTAAAAATGTTATAAATGATAATTAAATCATTTAAATATCAAATTAAGTTTTGAACATTATTATAAGTAATAAATAAATTATTTTAATGATAAAATAAATTCTAAAAATATTATAATGATAAAATAAATCATTTAAATAATATTCTATCTTTCTAAAAATATTATAAATGATAAATAAATCATTTAAATAATATTTTAAGTATCTAAAAATATTCTAAATGGCAAATAAATTATTTAAATAACATATTAAATGTTTTAAAATTACTCTAAATGATAATTAAATCATGTAAAAATATTTCTATACTTGTAAAATTATTTAAAAATACTTCCAAGCTTATAAAAATTATTTAAAAATAATATTAAGCTTCTAAAAGTGTTATAAATAATAATTAAATTATTTAGACTAATAGTTAGACTTCCAAATGAAGTTTTATCGAAAAATCTATGTGTTTGGCCATTAAGGATGCGACCGAGATACCGAATCAACGTCGAACCATAATGAAACTTGTTTAGTTTAGCGTGATACATGTTTATATACGTGCTAACGCTTATTATTGGTATACGTAGACTACGTGCGTTGACCGATCGTACTAAATTATAGTGAGCTACGCTAAGGCAAGTCTCCCAACTTTGTTATCTTTATGCAAGTATCCCGAACTTATTTACTTTTGAGCAAGTGTCCTAACCTTACTCAACTTATATTAAGCAAGTATTATACATCTTGCTATCAATTATTGGGAAGTTATTGCTTCTTGTTCAGCATAACTTAAGAAATGAATCATTGTTCATATATTGTTTATTCGAGCCAAATTGTTGTGTCAAACCAAATTGTTTGGTAAGACAGCTATACTGAGTAAATGGAAATGCCTTCATAGGAAGGGCAATAAATGTCGATAATATATTGACCACAAATGGTAGGATGATATGCATACTCCTAGGATATTGGTGAGGTTGATCACCTACCAGATATCCAAAACTCAAATGGTTCTAAGTCTTTAAAGACTGATAGAACTAAATGAAATATATGGTTCTTATACAGAACCCTCAGTATAAATCGTTGACATCTTTCAAATCAAACACATGGTGTTTATATATTCAAATAAACTTGCTGAGCATTTGTAGCTCATTCTTGCGCATATCTTCTTTTGCAGTTGTAAATGATATCCCTGGCACGTCTGGGACTGATAAGGGGAAAAGACATGCTTATTAAGTTTTATTTCTGTTATTGAATACTTTAAGTCTTTTAAAGACTTGTTGTTGTAATAACTTAGTATAACGAATGATGTAACTGAACAAAATGTTATGTAATATATTATGATCCTTTATGTCATAGAATGCGTTATACTCTGATCTTTAAATTCTTAGAATAGTTGTACTAAGTTAAATACAGTGTCTTTATGAACTATACATCTGAATGAGGGTATCTAAATGATGTTGAGAGTCCTATAAGTTCTGGGGTTACACTTAATAAGCGCCGGTAAGGTACCATCTTTACCGGAATGCGCCCCTCAGTTCTATGGACAATCATATCATTAATACTTTGAATGTCAGATAGATAGGGAATATTGATATGAAAGAGATATTCATAAAATATGAATCTATACATCTAAGTGAGGGTATCCAAACGCAGACAACGTTCTGACGAGAACTATTATCTGTTATGGGATACTGTGAATCTTGGATAGACAGAAGTCATATATTATTGAGTATTTACAGATGTATAGTTCCACGTGAGCACCAGATCTGCTACAGGGGAGTGTAGAGACTTGGGGGCGTCACAATAGGTCCTTGTAAATGTTTGAGATCAGCTGTGGACTTGAAATGAGCTCAGATCAAAACTGAAGTAGTAAGACCAACTTGAGGTAACCTTTATGGTAAATCTCAGGACTTGTGTCTATAGACCATAAAAAATGACAGTCGGTTTGGAAGCAAAGCATGACTCGAACCAAGTTCTGCAGTATTGTATCAGACCCGAGTTTGGAACTCAAGGTCTGGTGTGGTTATTCCGGTTTGGAAGCAAAGCATGACTCGAACCAAGTTCTGCAGTATTGTATCAGACCCGAGTTTGGAACTCAAGGTCTGGTGTGGTTATTCTTAGTTAGGCCCTTGCGTGCTAATTGGTAGCCTCAGTCATATTCAACCCATGTGTCAAATTGGCCACAACACCATTAGCCAAAGATTTTCACCTTGAGTTATAATGTCGAAGTATGCCTTAACCAAAATCGTAGGAAGAACTCTACAATCATAGAGTAACCTCGCTTGATCGCAGAGTCCCTCTGCTGAATGACCATAGCCTGTTAGGTTTGTATATAACGCGAGCATGCAATCAAATTACATAAATAGAGCGGAAGCGCGATAAAACGGATTTTAAAATTTTATACAAACCATCACCATGATCGATCAATGTGCTGAATTAACGATATAAATGAAAGAGAAAGAGAATAAGAAATTATACCCTCGTAGAACAAAGCTTTCTCGGGTACAAGTTCAACTCCTAGTCCTTCGTGTTCTCCTCGAATGCTACGGTGTGATTCCTTCCTTTGATCAACGTTAGCCACCCAAGTGTTTGGCCTCTAGAGGTGATCCACCAAGGAAGAACAAGTATTCAAGAAGTTGGGTATTTGGCAAAAACCCTAGTTTCTATCTCTATAAAAATTTTAAGTACTCTCCACAATCTAATGCAAGAGTGTGTAACCCTAATGTATGATAAGACTCCTCTTATTTATAGATGTAGGAATAACCCTTCCCTAAACTATTTAGGATTAGGGTTTCAATTATAATTAAACTCCTTTAATTAATTATGCTCCTAATCCAATTAGAAATTTATGAGAGAGTACTTCTATTAATTAATTCCCAATCCCTATTAGGAATTAAATAATAGTAATAGTAATAATAATAATAAGACTACTCTTATTAATTTATATTTAATATTTCTAAAATATTAAATAATAAATATTAAGCTATTTAATTTATTCTATCTCCATAGATTAAATTAAATACACTTAACTTATTATTACAATTATGCCATTTACTTCTAAAATAAATATTTTTCTTTTGCGGTGTGACCCTCTAGGTTCTCCATATTAAATTGGTTGTGAATAAATCAATTAGAACAATTCTAATCTTATTTAAATAAATAAATTAAACTATTTAATTCATTTAAATAAATAATATTTATTCTACAATAAGGGTAAGACCCCTTAGCAATCAACAACTTTCCAGATAATATAGATTTCAACATCAATCACAAAAGAACCTTTGAGTAAATAGTTACCGTACAATTCAATCCTTCTACCATACAATGTCCCAATTAAATATAAGACACGGATTTACTGTCAAGTCTTATTTTATTTAATTATATGCATTTCGATTCCCAAATGCACAACTCTAAATAATGCAAATTAGAAACTCCTTTCTAATTTCATTCTGCCTTGGCCAAGGACTACTGAGTTGTCATTTATCGAATCACATAGGACATTCACATCTTTTACTAGACGTGGTAGATTCTTTGTTGATCATTCAGCTATCTCCATGTACAACTTATTATACCCAATTATACCCTTTGATATACCCCAAAGGTCTTAAGGGACATGTCAAAGTATAATTCATCATACACAAGATACTATGATGATCTCAAGTCCAAGGATCACTTGTACTACTATCACTAGAGGAATTCCTATTGACAGGCGAGTAAACTCCATTAGGTATTCTTTAGCGAGTCACGTTCAGTGAACTTATTCTCTAATAAGCACCTACATACTTGCTTTAATGTCTCCACACAAATGATTATGAGATCAATCATCCTCTTCCTAAGAGCAAGCAACGTATGTACTAATCTATCCGGATTCACTAATCCCCAATTTAGTAATCCAACGACTAGGAACAATTTTAGTTTGTGAGCTATCTAGAATTTAGATCTCATTAGAATGATCACCATCATGATTTTAAAAGCATTGCTCAAAACTATGAGTTTATCACATTTAATATAACAGCACCATGTAGATAATATAAAATGCCTTTTTAAGAAAATCAATTCTTTTATTAATAAATGAATAAGATTACAAAGTATATGCTACATCATATCAAATATGATTGGCTTGTGTGCATACTACTATCAATCTCCCACTTGTACTAAAGCCAATCGTCATGGTATCTAATACCCATCTTCTCTAAGTGACGATCAAACTGCTGTTGAGTTAAAGCTTTAGTAAATGGATCTGCAATGTTGTCTTGAGAGTCCACACGTTCCAGGGTGATATCTCCTCTTTCAATGATCTCTCTAATCAAATGAAACCGCCGCAACACGTGTTTGGATTTCTGATGAGACCTGGGTTCCTTAGCCTGCGCAACAACTCCAGTGTTGTCACAAAATAAAGGTATGGCTCCTCTAATGCTAGGAACCACTCCAAGTTCAGTTATGAACTTCTTCATCCAAACAGCTTCCTTTGCAACTTCACTTGCAGCTATGTACTCTGCCTCTGTCACTGAATCAGTAACTGTTTGCTACTTGGAACTCTTCCAACTCACTGCGCCACCGTTTAAGGTAAACACATACCCTGAAATGGATTTATAGTCATCTTGGTCTGTTTGAAAACTTGAGTCTGTATAGCCCTCTAGTTTCAATTCAGACCCACCGTAGACAAGAAATACATCCTTAGTTCTTCTCAAGTACTTTAAGATGTTTTTCACAGCCTTCCAGTGCTCTTCTCCTAGATTCGACTGATATCTGCTTGTTACACTAAGTGCATGAGCGACATCTGGTCTAGTACATAGCATACCGTACATGATAGATCCTATTGCTGAAGCACAAGGTGTGACACCCCCAAATCCAGGTACTTAATTCCCACAGATTTGGTGCTCACTATCTCATTCATTCACATTAACTACCCATAATATGACAATTAAATAAACTTAATGAATCATCTTCCCAAAATGGGTTACATCACCAAACTAATCCCAGGTTATCTAAACCTTAATACATCAATGCGGAATAAAACATAATTTAAAACAAGTATTGTTACAAATAATCATCAAGAAAATAGCAGGTCGCTAGCTATTTATGCATCTTGCCCTTGCCTTTGCTCGTGGACGGCTCGTCCGACTTCTCAGTCTTAGCTGCAATGATTAGTGCAAGAGTGAGCAAATAATTGTTCACAAGTACGATAACAATAATATTCAAATGAAATGGATTTCAACTGAGGAATAATAATTTTCTGAATCTCAGTCAATAAATGATCAAAGTCTAAAAGCTCGTTTGAATGCTTGATTCAAAGAAAAATAGATTTCAAGATTTAAAAATTATATCTGAGGGTCACAAGACCTCGAACTATGTCCTAGGTTGACAAGTATTTCTACTGTAACCTTTAACAGTCATATAGACTATGGACCAACATCTCGTACTCAGGGGGATCAGCCCTTTGTACAATGTATTGTGCACAAACATTTTAACGCTTTCGCGTAAGTAATCCCCTATATTAGGGTTGTTCATCTCAGTTTATCGTATGAATCCATACTAAAAAGGAAATTGGCTTGGAATAAGTATAGAAAACAATCTAAGTCTTTGAAACGCTCATCAACTAAGGACTAGCTGAATCAATAAGGGTTTGCTAGTCTAATTCATCAATGGAGTTTGTTCAATAGAAACTATACTCGAAGTTTGAATAACAAACAATGATTGGAATAAAGCTTAAGTATATAATCATGATAGTAACCTTGCTTGAATATCAATAAGCTAAGGTCGATAAGCTCGCTCAATATAAATAAGCTTGCATTGAATAATTTAACAAGTTAAAAGAAAGAACAACTTGCTCAACATAAAAGTAATAAATTGAGATAAGGAACTTGCCTCAAGCGTAGATTACAAATTAAATATCTCACGATCCTTAAACAACCTATACATTTAATTATAAAAATGGTAACATAATTAGTCACATAATTATAATCACTTTTAGGTTTGCTCTTATCCTTTTATTATAACATCTCATTTAGCATACCATAGTCAACAAGTACTAGTTTAGCAACCATCTTGGTAATACATTAGTCACATTAATATAAGTTTAATTATGCATCATAACTTCCAAGAAAAGAAAACAAAATAATAATAATAGTTTTTTTTTTAACAGCAGTGATTCTCGCCGGGGCGAGAAAAAAAACGTAACAAAATCGTCGCCGGGGCGAATCTGTCGCCGGGGCGAAGATGTACTTAACAAATTCGTCGCCAGGGCGAAACTGTTGCTGGGGCGAGGAACACAGAGTATTTCTACCGCTGGGGCGATAGACTCTGCTGTCGTCTTCCCAATTCGCGAAACAGTGAAAACTTAGGCCAAATTTGGCCAATTTTTCCGAATTCTACCATCCAGAAAACAAATTAAATATACTCAGACATCATATATGATACAAAACATTAACCCAACATGTTTTCTAAACATTTTAACCATTCTAACACATAAACAACCAATTTAAAACCCAAAATTTCACTGTTAAACAATTTATTCAAGTTTTAACCATTTTCATGAAATCAAACTCTATAAACTCATTTTTCAACCAATTAAAACCATTCTTCTTGCATTATTCTTGTTTTTCATCATATAATCATAAACAATTATCAATTAACCAATTGATAACCAAATTAAATATCAATTTTCATACATATAAACTATTTGTAGACACCCAAATTTTGCACTTCCTATACTAACCCTGGCAGGAGGGCAAAATCGTCAATTGACCCGGCACACGAGAATAAAAGGTGGACATAAAGACGAACACTCAAAGCCACCACTACGGGACGAGATCGAAGCCGACACGACAACAAGCGAGTGTCGGGAGTCGGTTACTGATCATTGCGCTTACCCGGATGACATGACACGTTTTCCGGCGGTTTTCGGACTGCAGAATGCAAGCCCTTCAGCGGAAACCAACGGTACGACACGAAAATCGAGACGAGGTACAGAAAATGAGAAAATCAGCATAGTCAGCCGCAGATCAATCTGCGGCCAAGGACGGAACTCGAGACGACACGGGACTCGAGCGCACGGGACTCGAGCTCGGCTGGGGGGAGAACCAAGGGCCAGCCGCGGATCAATCTGCGGCTGCCCTTGGCAGTGCCTTATCAGGCCATTTTGCATACAGAAACAAAGAAGAGGAGAATCCAGCAGGAGCAGCAGTTCGTGAGAAGAAGAAAAACAGCAAGAAAACAGCAAAAATTAAGAGAGAAAATAGTAAGAAATTGTACCCATTTTGTGAAATTACACCTCATATTTTCTACTCTACTCAATACACAAATTCATACATATTGTGGGGATCATTTCCAAGGTGAAGAATCCTTTGTTTTAGCATTTCGTTATACCATTTTTGCCAAGCTTTTTGTCATCCGAATTATCTTAAATGTAGTTTTCTTACATGTTATTGTGAAACCATGGATTAGGGACTATTAGTGAGGGTTTCATCGGAATGAAATTCCCCCTAATAGCCCGATGATGTCCGTTTCGTGCAAATTTTAGCTATTACGGTAATGGGTCATTCGTAGTGTATTTCAATTGTTATTGTAAGATATCCTAGAGCATTAGGCATACCACATTTGTTTATTTACGTTGTATCCATTTTGCGATTGTGCAACAAGTTCGGATGTGAGCCTAGGAACGCGACCCCGTGGTCCAAATCCGATGATGGACATTTTTGGATGTATGTAATCGGGTAGACGCATTCGTCATTGTAAATATGTAATCGTCGGGCCTTAAAACGATACCAAGTCGGAGGTCGGGTTTAAGGCCCCGAAATAGTGAAACTTGTGATTGTAAGCGTTTGGGGTTATTTTGATGGTTTACATGCCCATGAATAGCCCCAACGCGTGGTTATGCTTGATTGGATTTTGTGACACGAAAAAATGATTTCAAAGATTAAACGATGAAGGTTTTTCATTAAAATAAATCAAACTAGGCTATTAGCTTCATGAGGCTTAAAATTGGAAGTGCTAATGAATGTCGATTCCTATTCAAACGAGAAGGTTAAAAAATCGTTTTCAAACATCACCAAAAAATGGTTTTTATGAATAAACTAAACATTTTATTAAACCTTTGTGCATAGGGTTAAAGAGATCCTAGAAGTTGCCCGTCATCTACGAAAGCGACGTATAGATCTCGATTCCTATTTTGACGAAGGTTTAGAAAACTATTGTTTTTGCCAAAACGACACCTAATGAAAATCTCATAGATTTGACAATTAAAATCAAACCTTTCCCATAAAGCTTTCTCGTATAAACCGAAGGACATTCTAAAGCACTCCCAAAACACGACTTTCCATAAAAAACCCCAAATGATTCTTTCATACAAACTCACCACAATATTCACATAGGCACACACACACACGCACATATACATATTTCATGAATTAAAGGATAGGAAAGTATCAAGATTGCGGCAACCGTGTTTCACGGAAGTCGGGAGGTGCCTAACACCTTCCCCTCGCTTAAGCAAGCCCCCGAACTATATGAATCTCGGTACGCAGACCAATTAATTCGGAGTCACATATGAGCCATCGATTTATAAAAAAACGAAAACTCAGATGAGTTGGTACATCCATTTCAAATATACCAACTGGCGACTCTGGTTAATTGGCTCATCATAAAAACCGATCTTTCAAAACCCAGTCGACATCAATGCCGACCTTTTCCAAAAAATCATTTAATCAAAAGGCTAAAGAATCGGAAAAGACGAGAACCGGCATCGACAGCTGGCGACTCTGCTGGGGACATTAGAGGGCTTAAGCCGCGTTCAAATCTTGATGCTATCCTATCCTTTACGAATTCATGAATATGTATCTGCATGCGATATTTTGATCTTTTGTACTTTTGTTGTGTGAATGTGTGTTTTGTCTAATAAATGAATATTTGAATGGAATGGCTTTACTTTAAAGAAATCATTTGCATACGGTGAGGACGATGAATGTGAATGTATGTTGAGAGAGTACCTCCTCCTGAGGCGAACCTGTCGGTTGCTTATTACTAGACTCGAAGGGCTGCTCCCCGGAGATGGCTCAGGAAACGCACCACCCAAATCCGCTCCAATCGAAAGGACTCAGACGAGTAGATTGCGAAGATTTGGGGACCTTCATGCCGAAAAGCCCGTGAGAGTAACCCTAGGATAGGTCAGCCTCAGATTAACCCAACGAAGGAAAAGTCTCTTCATGCCCTTTTACGTTCACGCGTATAAATGTCATGATCCCATTCATATATGCCTCCCTGTCTGTCAAGAGAAATTACTAACCTCTATGTTTTGCAGGGAACAGTTGGGGAAGCATAATAAAGTCATGTTTAGCATTTGTTATTGCATTAAGGGACTACTAACTTTCTGTTTTACAGGGAAAGATTAAAAAACCCAAAACACGAAAGTTACACCTTTAGCATGCATCCATATCCTCTCATTGCCCAGGACTAAACTTCGAACCGTTGTTTCTGTAGGATTGCTCCTCAAACACGTTTGCAATCTAAAAGGGCTCAAAACTCTACATCTGAAATGGCTGATCTCCCACCTACTAATCCTGGTGCCATATCTCGTGAGGAATTTGATGACTTTAAGAAACAGATGTTGGAGATGGCCATAATGCTGAAGGAGCAATTGATACCTAGACATGATCCACCTAAAGAGGATCCACCCCAACCTAAGGGCAAACCCGTCGTCCCAAAGGTCATTCCCATACTTAACAGGACAGTGATTACTATCCTAGAGGAAGGAGACACTGATGACCTGCGAAAGAAGATGAAACAAATGGAGGAAACTATCCAATCTCTGAAGGGCATAGGGTCCCTAGGCAGAGTTAATTACTCAGATCTTTGTGTCTTCCCTGGAACCAGATATCCGGAGAAATTTAAAATCCCCGAATTTGAGAAATACAATGGAAAGGGGGATCCTTATACACATCTAAAAATTTACATTGGGGAACTGGGATCTTATGCCGAAGACGAAGGTCTAAGAATGCAATTATTTCAAAAGAGCCTGACGGGAGTGGCAAGAATTTGGTATGCCCGTCTTGACAATGCCCGGATCCATAATTGGGAGGAGTTGGCCCACACCTTCTTAACATAGTATAGCTTCCAAGCACAAATGGCCCCTGATAGATACCAAATGACAAAAGTTAAGAAGCAACCCAAGGAATCCTTCAGGGATTATGCACAACGATGGAGGGGTATGGCCGCACAGGTGAATCCCCCCATGAGCGAGTCGGAGATGGTGATGACCTTTGTGGATATTCAAGAGGCACCTTATTATGAGCGGGTTATATCAGGGATTGGTAGGCCTTTTGCTGAGATGATTAATCACGGAGAAATGGTGGGTATGGGTTTGAAATCTGGCAAAATTCGGGATTTCACGGCTTTGGAAATAGCTGCAGAACAAATACAGAGCGAAAATTATGGCAGCACTTCCCATAGGGTGCAAAAGAAAAAGGAGGAGGATGTTTCCCTCATCCTACAGGGGTTATCTAGAAAGGCAGAAAATAATCTTCCAGTACAGGTGCAGAGAGTGGGGCCATCCCGACAGCCTAACTTCACTGATCAGAGGGTGGAAGGGCGAAGGAGATTCGAGACCTCGCAAAGTCGAGTATTCACCCCACTCGGGGATCCTCTTGAGCGGATTTTAGCGGTATTGATAGCCCAAAAGAAGATAGTCGATTTGGCACCCCCAAGTGACCCGAAGGGAAGAAGGTTTGACCCAAGCAAGCGATGCGCATACCACTCAGGTTCCCCTAGTCATGATACGTAGGACTGTTGGACGCTGAAGCATAGAATTCAGAACTTGATTGATAGTGGGGAAATTGTGGTGGAACAGCCAGACTCCCCAAATGTTAAGGTCAATCCCCTGCCAAGGCATGATGGAGGGGGGGTCAATGTGGCAGAGGCCAGTGAAGCCGAGGGGCCGTCAAGGCTGAACTATGTGAAGAAAATTGAGGAAATGATCAACATGATAAGTGATCACGGGAGTGCACGGGGAGCACCCATTAGTTTGATGGGTGTAAGTAGAAATACCACGGAGGGACCTGTCAAGTTGGCGGCTCCGAAACCCTTCATCCTTGCAGCGAGATCGCAAATCCCTGTCAGCAGTCTAAAGACGGTACCATGGAATTATGGGGGGTGTCAGAGGAAGCGGCCAGTTGTGCTTCTGTGACAACAAGGGGGAATCCTTTGTATCTTCCTGGACGAGTCCTTGAAAGCAAGACGAAGAAAGATGAAAAAATATCCGAGGAGAAAGCCCTGGAATTCTTAAGAAAGATGGATCATCCGGAAACAAGGGGGATCTAGATATTAAGCGAGGAATCGACCCTGACATCAATCATGGACTTGGTGTTATCGTCCAATGATCACTGCAAAAGTCTGGCGAAAGTCCTAGAGAAGGCATACGTTCCCAAAGAAATTAGCAAGGAAGGTTTCGGCCATCTGGTGGGCCATCTGTTAGAGAGTGATGTAATATCATTCACAGATGATGATATCCCCAAGGAAGTAAGGGGGCATCGAAAACCGTTGCATATTGCGGTAATCTCCTTAGGTTATGTCATGAATGGGGTGCTGATTGATGGGGGATCGACGTTGAATATCTGTCCCCTCAGTACATTGCAGAAGATGAACATCAATCCCAAGTGCCTACGGGCCAGTCATGTGGTGGTGCGAGCCTTCGATGGTTCCCGGAGGGATACAATTGGAGAGATAGAATGCCGGTGGAAATAGGACCTTGTACTTTTGATATCTCTTTCCAAGTCCTAGACATTGTGGCCAGTTATAACCTGTTATTGGGGAGGCCGTGGATACACATGGCCGGGACAGTTCCTTCCACGCTACACCAACAAATCAAACTAATCATCGACGGGAATCTGGTAACGATCTCGGTAGAATGTGATGACCTTTCTCCTCCCAGGAATGGCCTGCCAGTGATTAATGTGGACGAGTCGGCGGCACCTGCCAGTTTTCAGGCGCTGGAAATCAGCACTCCCCACTACAGATGCCTGGGAGCCCCAGCCGTGAAACCTAAGGTCTCTCCAGAACTTACCTTTGTTGCAAAGCAGGGTTGGGATATCCTGATTCAGATAGGTAAAGCAGGGTTGGGATATCCTGAAGGCACAGCACGGAGGTGCCGTCAAGACGCGACCCCAATTCGACTGGCTAGCAGTCCGGTGACCAAGGTCAACAATGAACAGGGGACTAGCGAGCCTGTGATTGAGTCAGGGGATGAAGAATTAACCCCCGCAAGTGATGAGTCGACCAAGAGGGAAACTTTCCTACAGGAGGTCGCACAAAAGTTTGAAAGCAGGTGTTATTTCCCCAGACAATTAACAAGCAATGAAGAGGGGACGAATGTTGTCACGCCACCGGGAGCCCAACAAGATGTGTCCGTCATCGATTGGGCATGACTAATTATTCCTGAAAAAGGTAGGAAGAGGGACTCAGGCGACGTAGCCGTAATCATCGGGGAAGTGTCCGATGTGAAGCCCCCTTTTATCCAACGCATTTCATCTGACCTGACCGTCGACAATTGGACCATGAAACCAGTGATATCCAAACAAGGGTAAAACCCGACATCAGGATGGTAGACCCCAGAGGATGGGAGGATGAAGAAGTTTATTTTTGTTGTTTTGTATTTTGCATAATTATGTCGTTTCTTCATGTTATCTGAAAATATGATCGTCGTGGAAAATAACTTATATATGACAAGTATTTTGTTTCATGTCAGGTGCACCAATTTGAGTAATCCTTGCCTAACAAACGGTCTTTCAAATTTGAATGATGATTATGATTTTGACATTGAGCTGGATTTCGATTTAATGGGCATTGAGCAAGACGAGATAGATTATGACGACGCGCCTGACGAGATCAAAGGATGGGTCGAGGATAAACCCAAACCCAACTTAGACCAAACCATCACTATAGATATCGGAACCCTTGACAAGCCAAAAGAACTCAAGATAGGGACGGACCTTACCCCTAGCCAGAAAGCAGAAATAACTGAGTTGCTAAACCAATATGAGGATGTCTTTGCCTGGTCTCATAAGGATATGATCGGATTGTCCACCGACATTGTGGTACACCGGTTTCCCATCAAGGAGGGTTTCAGGCCTGTCAAGCAGAAACTAAGGAAGTTGAAACCTGAGTGGAGCTTAAAAGTGAAGGAAGAGATCATCAAGCAGTTCAGGGCGGGAATCATTATGGTATCCACTTACCCAGAATGGCTGTCCAATGTAGTCCCAGTGGCTAAGCCTGGAGGGAAGGTGAGGGTATGTGTAGATTATAGAGATCTAAACAAGGCCAGTCTCAAGGATAACTTCCCGGTGCCTTTCATACACATCCTGGTGGATAACACGGCCCAGTACGAGATGTACTCTTTTGTTGATTGCTTTACGGGGTATCATCAGATAATGGTGGCGGAAGAAGATCAGGAAAAGACCGCGTTCATCACCCCCTGGGGCACTTTCTGCTATAGACGATTGGCTTTCGGTCTCACAAACGCGAGGGCTACTTATCAGAGAGCCATGATGGCCCTGTTCCATGACATGATGCATAAGGAGATAGAGGTCTACGTGGATGACATTATCGTAAAGTCAAGGGTAGAATCTGACCATATAACCCATCTTAAAAAGCTATTCGATCGACTCAAAAAGTATAATTTGAAGCTCAATCCAGCAAAGTGTGCTTTCGGAGTGCAGTCGGGTAAGCTCTTGGGATTCCTGGTTAGTGATCGAGGCATTGAGTTGGATCCAGCAAAGATTAAAGCCATTGTGGATATGTCGGCACCTCACACAGAGAAAGAGATAAGAGGATTCCTTGGAAGAATAAACTTCATCAGCCGTTTTATATCCCACTTGGCGACTACATGCGAGCCAATTTTTAAACTGTTAAGGAAAGGTACTTCCCAAGAATGGAATGAGCAATGTCAGAAGGCTTTTCAGACCATCAAAAAACAGCTGACAGAGGCACCAGTGCTGGTTCCCCCGAAGGACGGGATCCCTCTGTTTATGTATATATCGGTCAATGCCATCGCGATGGGATGTATGCTGGGACAGAAAAATGAAGCAGGTAAAGAGCAGGCCATCTATTACCTCAGCAAGAGATTTAGCCAATGTGAACAGAATTACACTCCCATCGAGAAAACCTGTTGTGCTTTGGCTTGGGCTGCAGGGAGATTACAGCATTACCTCCATGGGCATACTACGTACCTGATATCGAGAATGGATCCCCTGAAATATATTTTTGAGAGGCCCATGCTGAACTGTCGACTGTCAAGATGGCAGTTAATCTTACAACAGTTCGACATGGTATACGTAACTCAGAAAGCCATGAAAGGGCAGGGAATTGCAGATCAGTTGGCGGAAACCCCGCCAGGAGGGATAGAGCCGTTAGAAACTCCTCTGCCGGGAGAAGATATATTTTGGGTATCACACACGAAATGTAATGACGAGGGACAGATCTGGAAGCTGTATTTTGATGGTGACATGAATGCTGAAGGGGCAGGAGCCGGAGCGGTCCTGGTCTCTATCACCGGAGAGCAGTACCCTGTGGCCACTAAATTGCAGTTCAACAATTCGAACAACACAGCTGAATATGAGGGATGTATATTGGGACTCCGTTTTGCCCGCGATATGGGAGTGAAGAGACTAGCGGTGTTCGGGGATTCAGAACTGGTAATCAGACAGGCGATCGGGGTGTACAACACAAAGGAGCTCCGACTACTTCCATACCATCGTTGTGTTATCCAATTGAAGCAAGAGTTCGAAGATATCGCTTTCCGACATATCCCCCGGGGACGGAATGATTTTGCCGATGCATTGGCAACTCTGGCTTCCTTAATCCAAGTAATCAAGAGTAGGGACATTCCACAGATTGAGATAGCAGTACAGAATGCCCCGGCATACGAGGAACATGTTGCAGTATTATCAGACGAGGTGGTTCTACCAAAGCAGCCTTGGTATCACGACATAAAGGAATATCTGAGGGATAGGTCCATTCCCGACCAGGTGAGCCGAGCTGAGAGGATGAGAATTCAAAAGATGGCAATGAAGTTTTACTTGAGTGGGGATTCACTCTACAAGAGGGATGCTGGGTTGGGACTATTGCAATGCGTAGATGAGACACAGGCCCAAAGGATTATGAACGAAATACATGGTGGAGTGTGTGGGCCACACATGAGTGGACCGATGCTGGCCAAGAAGATCTTGAGAACGGGGCATTATTGGTTAACACTGAAAGCCGACTGCGACGATCATGTCAAACGGTGTTACCAATGCCAGGCACACGGTAATGTGATCCGTACGCCTCCCAATGAACTGCACTATATGACCTCCCCGTGGCCATTTTCAATGTGGGGAATGGATGTAATCGGACCAATAGAGCCCAAAGCAAGCAACGGACACCGATTCATTTTCGTCATGGTCGATTACTTCACCAAATGGGTAGAAACAGCTTCTTTCCCCAAAGTAACTCAGGAGGTCATCGTCGGTTTCATCATGAATAATGTCATCTGTCGATACGGGCAACCTGAGGTTTTGGTCTCCGATAATGCCAAAAATTTGAATAACGCATTCATGAAGGGATTATGCGACCAGTTTAAGATCAAACACCTCAATTCTGTCATTTACCGTCCTAAGATGAATGGGGCAGTGGAGGCTGCAAATAAGAACATCAAGAAGATCATGGCAAAAATGTCTGCTAATCATCGGGGATGGCCGGATCTGCTACCCCTCACCCTGCTAGCATACCGAACGTCAACACGTACTTCTACAGGGGCAACCCCTTACGCTTTGGTGTATGGAATGGAGGCTGTTCTGCTAGTGGAGGTTGAGATGGCATCCCTCAGAATATTGATCGATGCTCAGATAAGTGAGGAGGATTGGATGCAAAGTCGATACGACCAATTGGCCCTAATTGATGAAAGGAGGGTGGCTGCTGTTTGGCACGGTCAGTTATACTAACAAAGGATCTCTCGATCATACGACAAAAGGATAAGACCTCGGAAGTTCAAGGAAAATGATTTGGTGCTAAAAAGAGTCATGCCTTGTCAAGACGAAGCCAAGGGGAAGTTCGCCCCGAACTTGGAAGGACCATTTGTGATTAAGAAAGTGCTATTCGGAGGAGCCCTCATATTGCAAGAAATGGATGGTGAGGTATTTCCACAACCCCTCAATTCCGATTTGGTGAAGCGGTTCTACGCTTGAATCATCAGTTCGCCTTTTTCTTTGAGGAGCGAACTACATAGGACATGATCTCCCAACTTGTGGGGGTACGTAGGCAGCCATCACGGCACGATCCGATCCATTAAAAATAATCCTTTCCTTAAACAGAACCATTTCCCGACAGCTAGATGAACCTTCCTACACCCTTAAAACCTTCCCGAAACCAGCCGCCTAACCAGCTTCATCCCAAATGACATAACCCTGATCCAACCAGACAGTTATCCCAAAATCTAAGACCCAATCCAATGAAATCGACAGGGGTACGGCAATATCTGTCAGATCTCCATCAAGACTTGAGAAGAGAAAGAAAGCGAAATGTCAAAATCGTGGTCAACTGGATAAAATGAGGATCCAATGAAAGGCAACGATACGACAAAAAGGGAAAATGACTAAATTTAAATGCATGTCTGTATATATAAGTTATTTTATTACAAGATTTCTCTTTCGATAAACGATGAAACTAACATAGTCTATGCAGGAAATAAAATAATCTACAAATCTGAAACTAGCTGAAGCAGGATGGATAAAGTGGTGGATAGATCTGAAGCATCAGCATCCCCTGCAATCTGCTGCCCCATCATGTTGATGCGGTCCAATAAAGTAGCGGCTCGGCTGACAGTCCCAGAATGAGCATCTATAACCGCCCCGATCTGAAATATAATGGCGTCTTTGTCAGCAAGAGCAGCATCTCTGGCCAGAATAGCGGCATCTCTCTCGGCAATGGCAGCATCCCTCTCAGATTCAATAGCAATCAAGGCCAGTCGGATCCGGCTATCTTCAGTGACCCGACTAGGGGCAGAATCCGCTAAGATGGAATGATCTGTGGTATCATCTGGGAAAATCACTCCAGAGCCATCAAAGGCCCCAGTTTGACTCAAACCAACCGGATCCGAGTCTCCGCGCAACCATTGCACGTAAGCAAATGTCTAGATGTGGCAGCTCTCACTATAATCGGCAAAGATCCTGCGAGACCAAAGATCGTATACCCGCAGTAGATCCCTCTCTGTCTAGGATGATATAAGGAATCGATAGGCGGCTGCACCCGTGAAAGGGTGAAAATCCTGTGTCTGATCAAATTGCCCTGTAACCGCCAAGTGATGATAGGTCGTCACGCCTCGCAAGCCAGTAATAGGGATGAAATCCAGGTTGGGCACGTGAGTCAAGAAGCTCACAAAGGAGCAATAACCCGAATAGACCAGGAGATGAAAAGGATCCTCAATAACCGACAAAAATGATACCCAGGAGGCCGCATCAGTACAGCTCACGGGACGAAACGAAAACTGCGTGGCTATGTCATGGCTGAAGCAAAACCCTTGGCGACGGAAATGGCCAATGGGGCTGAGATGGCTCATAAACCACACGTACAGCAAAGTAGAGCTCCCCCTGAATACCCTGCCTCGAAAAGACTGACAGTATGAATCTGACATGTAGGTATCTGTCAATATCATGGGAAGAACGGTGTGATCCTCCTGAAGGGCTCTAACGGCCGCGACAACTCGCATATCCAACTGATCGGGTCCGGCTGGCAAGTATAAAACTGAAATGACACAGGCCATCAAAACGGTTACTCTCAAAGCACCCCAGCGCTCCTCAGACACAGAAAAATCACCAGAAAATAGGTGAAAACTGTCGGGTGAGCCAAATCGGTCAATCAAGAAATGAAGGGGAACCAAATGGTCTGATGTGATCACCGATAACAGGACAACCCTCCGCAAACCAGTGAAAGTCAAGAATTGACGGCGCATGGAACCAGCTGTAACCCTAGCACAAGGACCATCCAAAGGCAAGCCGGTGAGGCGAGCATACTCCTCGAGGGTGGGGGTCAACTCTACTGTCCCTAACCGGAACACCTGACGGGCGGGGGCCCAATAGCTCAGAATACCATCCACAAAGCCCGCTGGCACCTGAAAGGATAACAAGGACCAAGAATGTCCCAAAAGGCTGAAAGTAGTATGCACACAAGCCAATCATATTTGATATGATGTAGCATATACTTTGTAATCTTATTCATTTATTAATAAAGGAATTGATTTTCTTAAAAGGCATTTTATATTATCTACATAGTGCTGTTATATTAAATGTGATAAACCCATAGTTTTGAGCAATGCTTTTAGAATCATGATGGTGATCATGCTAATAAGATCTAAATTCAAGATAGCTCACAAACTAAAATTGTTCCTAATCGTTGGATTACTAAATTGGGGATTAGTGAATCCGGATAGATTAGTACATATGTTGCTTGTTCTTAGGAAGAGGATGATTGATCTCATAATCATTTGTGTGGAGACACTAAAGCAAGTATGTAGGTGCTTATTGGAGAATAAGTTCACTAAACGTGACTCGCTAAGGAATACCTAATGGAGTTTTACTCGCCTGTCAATAGGAATTCCTCAAGTGATAGTAATACAAGTGATCCTTGGACTTGAGATCATCATAGTATCTTGTGTATGATGAGTTATACTTTGACATGTCCCTTAAGACCTTGTGGGTATATCAAAGGGTATGATTGGGTATAATTAGTTGTACATGGAGATAGGTGAATGATCAACAAAGAATCTACCTCGTCTAGTAAAAGATGTGAATGTCCTATGTGATTCGATAAATGATAACTCAGTAGTCCTTGGCCAAGGCAGAATGAAATTAGAAAAGAGTTTCTAATTTGCATTATTTAGAGTTGTGCATTTGGGAATCGAAATACATATAATTAAATAAAATAAGACTTGACAGTAAATCCATGTCTTATATTTAATTGGGATATTGTATGGTAGAAGGATTGAATTGTACGGTAACTATTTACTCAAAGGTTCTTTTGTGATTAATGTTGAAATCTATATTATCTGGAAAGTCGTTGATCGCTAAGGGGGCTTACCCTTATTGTAGAATGAATATTATTTATTTAAATGAATTAAATAGTTTAATTTATTTATTTAAATAAAATTAGAATTGTTCTAATTGATTTATTCACAACCGATTTAATATGGAGAACCTAAAGGGTCACACCGCAAAAGAAAAATATTTATTTAAGAAGTAAATGGCATAATTGTAATAATAAGTTAAGTGTATTTAATTTTGTCTATGGAGATAGAATAAATTAAATAACTTAATATTTATTATTTAATATTTTGGAAATATTAAATATAAATTAATAAGATGAGTCTTATTATTATTATTACTATTACTATTATTTAATTCCTAATATGGATTGGGAATTAATTAATAGAAGTACTCTCCCATGGATTCCTAATTGGATTAGGAGCATTATTAATTAAAAGAGTTTAATTATAATACAAACTCTAATCCTAAATAGTTTAGGGAAGGGTTATTCCTACATCTATAAATAAGAGGGGTCTTATCATAGATTAGGGTTACACACTCTTGCATTAGATTGTGGAGAGTACTTACAATTTCTATAGAGATAGAAACTAGGGTTTTGCTAAATACCAAACTTCTTGAATACTTGTTCTTCCTTGGTGGATCACCTCTAGAGGCCAAACACTTGGGTGGCTAACGTTGATCAAAGGAAGGAATCACACCGTAGCATTCGAGGAGAACACGAAGGACTAGGAGTTGAACTTGTACCCGAGGAAGCTTTGTTCTACGAGGGTATAATTCTTATTCTTTTTCTCTTTCGTTTATATCGTTAATTAAGCACATTGATCGATCATGGTGATGGTTTGTATAAATTTTTTAAAATCCGTTTTATCGCGCTTCCGCACTATTTATGTAATTTGATTGCATGTTCGCGCTATATACAAACCTAACAGTGGTATCAGAGCCTAATCATGTGCTAATTATCGATCTTTATGATTCCAAGTATGAATTATATGAATTTTTGGGCAAGAAAAATTTTTTCGATTCCGCTTCCAGTTCATTCTGGAGCGCGGCCGCGCCCTAACCCAGAAAAACGTTTCCTAGGGTGCAGCGCGGCCGCGCCGCTCCTAGTTCAAAATGGAGCGCGGCCGCGCCGGTGTCCAGACTTTGAAAATTTTTTATTTTTCTCAATTAAAATAAAACGGTTTATTTAATTGATAAAAGTTTAAAATAAAAGAGTTTATTTTATTTTATTTGGAATAGGATTTCAGATTGCTAAAAATTAAAGGAGTTTAATTTGGATTTGGTTTTTGATTAAAATAAAAGAGTTTATTTTGTTTCAAAACTAAATATTAGCAAAACTTTTGCCCATTAATTGATTTCAATGCATATATGGAATGGTTTTATTATTCATGGGATGAATGTTACTTATTGATACATATAGAGATATGTATGATAATAAATAGGGATTGATTATGGACTATTGACCAATGTGTGATTGGATTTATTTTAGTGGATGCTTGAATGTATGGGTTTTTATAAATGGGGTCTGCGTACCTCGTCTTCTCTAATTTTTATTAATGTAAATTCTATCTCCCTCCTATGTACTTCCCCTTGACTGCTGATCAAGGTTTCTATTTGTTGTAAATAGTTTATGTAATAGGACTAATTAGAATTAATTTTTGAAGAATTGGAGACAAAGGAGCAAGGAGCGCTTGAAGACCCGTTTGTATTGGAGCCCGGGTTTAAATGTAATAGTTATATTTAAATTTAATTCTTGCACCCTAGGTTTGACCTTTTGGTTCACTTGGTGGCTCTAGTGAACCAAACTAGAATAAAAGTCCATAATCAATCCGGGTACAATATAGTATTCTATATATGCATGCTTACTATATATATATATTATATATTATCCAACATGCTTCGCATGTAAAATAATATGACGCGTATTTTATACATATATGTGCATACGCGCTAAACAAGATGAGACTAATAATAACAAACCCCTCAAAGTAATATATTAAGTCCTAAGCGTTCAAAGATATTTGGAATATCGAACGTCGCCTTCTAGCATGATAAAACAATAGAGTATTAAATATTTAATATACGTTTGTTGTGTCACCACAAGGCAAGTATTAAATATTTAAGATGTTGCTTTATCACATTTGATGCTTATAAATAGACTAAACGATGCTGTTTTGTTGTGTCACCACAAGGACAGTGTTTTTTCTTTCGAATATATGGAAGTGCTAGGTTGGACTTAACTTGGATAATTTTGATTCGGATGTGTCACCACTTGATCAAAATAATCTAAGAGGCAAAATGAAAGGAGTTACATAGTGATGTAATTGACAATAGTTGTCTACCTATTTATTTATATATCGCTTGTTGTGTCACCACAAGGCTATATACATTTGAAATAGGATCCTTAATCTCACTAGCAAATCTTTAATTAGAATTGCCGAACTATATAGTGAGGGTAATATAGTTTGATGAAAATAGTGGGAGATACCAATTTAAAATAAAGACCTAATTTATTTTGGTAATTAATTAAATGAATGTATGCTAAAATGTTGTCTATTTCACATGCAGAATTTAAAAATGTCAAACTCACTATCACTGCGCAACATACTTGATGCTAACAAACTGACCGGACCGAATTACACGGACTGGTTAAGGAATCTGAGAATTATTCTCACTGCTGAAAAGATTTCTTATGTCCTAAATTCGCATGTCCCTGCAAGTGTTGCAGAAACAGCCTCTGAGGAAGAGATTGCTACTTTAAAAAAGTGGCAAGATGATGAAATCTTGGCTCAATGCATCATGCTCGCATCCATGAGTAACGAGCTTCAGCGTCAGCATGAAACTATGGATGCTCCTACTATATTGCTGCACCTCAAAGAGTTGTATGGTGAGCAAAGTAGGACTGCTAGATATCAGATATCTAAGGAGCTCTTCCGATCTCGTATGACCGAGGGCACTGCTGTTGAGACTCATGTCCTTAAGATGATCAATCTGATTGAACAACTTGGACAACTTGGGTTCGTGATGGATGGGGAGTTAAGTCAAGATTTGATCTTGCAGTCACTCCCAGACACCTTCTCACAATTTGTTATGAATTTTCACATGAATAAGTTGGATGTCAGCTTGCCTGAGCTACTTAACATGTTGAAAACTACTGAAGGTCACTTCTCATCCAACAAGAACCAAGTCTTACTAGTGGATGATTCTTCCAAGAAAAGGAAGAGGCCCAAGGTATCTTCTGAAAAGAAGAAAAACAAGAAGGCTAAGGGCAAGGCGAAGGGAAAGGATAAAAAGAAACCTGATCCAGATAGCAAAGGAATTTGCTACCATTGTAACAAGCCGGGACATTGGAAGAGGAATTGCAAGGAGTATCTTGCGGGCTAAAAGAAGCTTGGAGAAGCTTCAACTTCCGATCTAGGTTTGTTCATGATTGAAATTAATTTTTCTGAAAGTCAAAATTCTACTTGGGTATTGGATACCGGCTGTAGTTCTCACATATGTAATAATATGCAGGGACTAAGCAGAAGTAGGAAGCTGAACAAGGATGAAGTCGTCCTACGAGTGGGAAATGGAGCAAAGGTTGCTGCATTGGCTATAGGGACTTATTGTTTAGCACTGCCTTCGGGCAAGTTCATTAGTTTAAATAATTGTTATTATGTTCCAACACTCATTAGAAACATTATTTCAATTTCTGTATTGGATATGGATGGTTTTGATATTATAATAAAGAACAACAGTTGTTCTATTTATAATAAAAATGTTTTATATGGTGTTGGCAATTTACTAAATTGTACTTTACATACTTGACTTGCATGAAAATATACTTCAAATTGAACAAACTAAGAAAAGGAAAAGAGATGATGTTAATTATACCTTTATGTGGCACTGTAGACTCGGTCATATCAATGAAACAAGATTATCCAAGTTGCATAAAGATGGGTTTTTAGAGCTATCTGATTACGAATCATATCCAACTTGTGAATCTCGTCTCATGGGTAAAATGACTAAATCTCCTTTTAGTGGAAAAGGAGAAAGAGTTATAGAGTTGTTAGCGTTGGTACACACAGACATTTGTGGACCTATGACAACGAATGCACGAGGAGGGTATTCTTATTTTATTACTTTCACTGATGATCATTCTAGATTTGGATATGTGTATTTAATGAAATACAAATCTGAATCGTTTGAAAAGTTCAAAGAATTCAGAAGTGCAGTAGAGAAACAAACTGGTAAAAGTATTAAAATTCTTCGATCGGATCGAGGAGGGGAATACTTAACCAGTGAGTTTCTCAATTATCTCAAAAAAAATGGTATAATCTCACAATGGACTTGTAATGTCCAAGAAATTTGTACATTGTATCGAATTTATTTTAATAAATAAAATTCATTTTATATAATTTTACGAATTTATTTGGATCCATGTAGGGATCATTATTTAATACATGGTCCCATAAATTTCTCTGCCTTAAAGGGGCTCATTAATAATTTGAATAAATTAATGAGTTAACCCTAACAATTGATTGGCAAGAAATTAAGGATAGTAAATAAATGATTTTATCATTTTCAGATTAAATAATTCGATTAAAAATTATGGTTAAAATAAACATTTTAGATAATTAATTAATTGAATTAGTTATTTAATTAAAATGATAGGGGCATAAGGCTTATAATTCATTTGGGCCATCTCTTTTATTTGTATTTGTACTTTTACTATTTTATTTGTGGCTGACCCAAATTTCTAAATTCGACTAAGCCCAAATTCCTCTTATTTCCGGATTGGGCCATTCTTCTCCAATTTCTTTAGCCGCCCCAATTAAGGGGGGGTGTGAGCCCAATCCTGTCCAAGCCGGGTTTAGCCATTTCTTTTGGTAACCGAAATTTGATCCGTTTGGTTTAATTAAGGACAACCGGCATATTCGTCTGAGAAGGGTTTCAAAGAAGCAAAATCAGTTTGGGGGAAAAACCAAATCCAAGGAAATCAATTGAATCAAGCCCTCAAATCAACTGCCAAGCAAGGAACGATCGAAGCCAATCAATCAAGTCGGATGGTCGAGGGGTGAAGCCGGCGATAGCGTGAGTGACCAACGGTTGGAGCAGAGGAGGGCGTCGACGATCGAGCGAACACGGGTTGGACCAAAGGTCCCAGAAATCCGGCGACACGACCGGTGGAGACGCACGGCTCGAGGGTGCCGACCGACGCTCGCTGGGTGATTGATGGGGACGACCGGTCGTTGCCCCTCTCCTTACCGTCAATCATTGACCAGCCACTACGGGTATTGCCCAAATAATTAGGGCAAAAGTATCTCTATAAATTGGACCCTCAACCCCCAAAGCTGCTGATTTTTCCTTTGCTTGTGAGACTCAAATTAGAAAGAAATTAGGGGGGGTTCAGAATTTAATCAGAGAGAGGAAACAGGGGTAACCAATTGGGGGTCGCGATTCCAGTTTACTGTGAATGTCCAGCTTGATTGTGTATTTCGGTAGAAGGAGAAAATCGGCAAATCGATCGAGTCCAAGGTATAGCTATGGAATTGTCAACCCACTGTGATGGTTTCTTGTTGGTTTGTTTTTGAAAATTTTCCCCTGTGCTTGAATGGGTTATACACCGTACTAAACAATTGCCTTGGGAAACTGATTAGGTTCAAGCAATGAATAGAATTAGCTCATACTATACATTTGGTTGGATTATACTGTATGGTGTTGGTTTATTTTGATTTAGAAATCTGGGTTGCTGTTTTGTTTCCTTCCCTTGTATTGGAGTATTTGTTTCTCTGTATTAGGCAGTTGGTTTTCTTGTGTTGGGATAAACTGTTTTAGGATTGTATTGTTGTGTATTGAAGAACCTTAAGGTTCTGGCAGTTCGAATTGTACTGAGAATAAACTGGTATTGAGTTATACTGTGTGCCTTCTTTACTTTGGGAAATCTGGATTCACAGAATCATAAGGTTCGGGTAGCCAAAATTTGGTATAGGAATGGACCAGTGTTGGGATTGTAGAGTGCCCCATACTTGTTTGTTATAATGCTTGAGTCAGTTTTGTTGCAGGTTGGTGCTCATTGTCGCCAATTTACAGTCTTGTTAGATGCGAACACTAGCCCTGTTACCTTGTAATACCATGAAACCAATTTTAGTTATACTGATACACTAATAAATAATTATTATTTCATTATTTACTTAATTAATATTAAATAATAATTAAGTAAAATTAGTAATTTAATTATTTATTTTTCGATATCTAATAATAAATAACGATTATAAATATTTAATTATCAATATTAAATAAATAAGGTTAATAGAATGAATACTTAATATTTGACATTAAACACTAAATAAGGATAGTAAATGTTTAATTATTGTTTAGTAACATTCAACAGTGATTAAGTAGGAATAAAATAAATTAATAATTATTTATTATCAATGAATAATAAATAAAAGAAATAAATATTTAATTATTATGGGATAATAATTAAATATGAATAGAGTTAATAAAACAATTATTATTTATCAATGAGTAAAGGTAATAAGTATTTAATTATTATTGGATAATAATTAAATATGAATAAAGTTAATAAAATAGTTATTTAATTATTCTGCAATTAATATTGAATAATAATTAAATATAAATAAAGTTAATAATTTCATTATTTATTATCCTTAAATAATAAATAAAGCTAATAAATATTTGATTATTGTTTAACTACTATTAAATAATAATCAAGTATGGATAAAATTAATAGATTAATTATTTATTATTTACCCTTAAATAATAAATAAAGCTAATAGATAGTTGATTATTGCTTAATTACTATTAAACAATAATCAAGTATGAATTAAGTTAATAATTTAATTATTTGTCAGTAAGTGATAAATAAAGATAACAAATATTTAATTATTATTTAAATTTAAATAATAATTAAGTATGGATGAAGTTAATAAAGTAATTATTTATTATTGAGTAATAAATAAAGATATTAAATATTTGATTGTTATTAAAGATCTAATGTGAGTAAAGTAAATTAATTATTATTCCTCATTTAATAATAAATAAAGATAATAACAACTTAATTATTATTAACAATTAAGTATGGGTAGAGTGATACATTAATTTTCTAGTTAATGTTAAATAAGGGAAATAATTTCGAAAGTGAATGATAGCTAAGCAACCTATTTAGTTGTTGCCACTGTTAGCTAGTGATGCCTTAATTATTTAGTGCAGTAAATAATAACTTGGGTTACTAAACATTGCTAAGTTGAATAAGCATGATTAGTTGTCGAAATAATAACTAAAGGTCATTAACTTAATTTCTTTTAGTTAATGATTAAATAGTAATTAAAGGTATTCGGTGAATTGTTTATCTGCTAAATAAATAACCTAAATGAGTATAGTTACGCAATGCTAATGGATAAACCAACTCTACCAACTGATAGGTTATCCAAGATCAATTAATTAAAGCTAGATCTTATCTGTAGCTGAGCAATCAGGCAAGTTCTTCCTCACTCAACTTTTACATTGAGCAAGTTTCTAAACCTTATGCATTATTTTTAGTTCATGCAAAAAGGTATATATTATTGCAAGTTATTCTTTAAGCTGGAATCTTATCTCCAAGCATGCCTTAAGTGGTCTAATTACTTTTAAAATTATTCCACATCTATGTATTTATTGACATTCGCACTCGTGCATTTGAATTCGTATATCTATTTAAAGTTCTGAAATTTATGAACTATTCATGATTAAGTCTGAACCCTTGTTTCGGTCAGGCACGTATGTGAAAATTTATAAAAGCTATCCGAACTAATCAATGGTGAGGATTCTTAGACTGAATGAACACCCCTTTTATTATAGGGGAGTACCCCATGTACCTAAAATAAGGTACAAATAGCAGAGTTAAATGTTATGCATACACATAGCGTACGCGAGGCTGATCCACTCAAGTACTTATTCTGTAGCCAGTAACCAGAGGGTCAACTAGCTATTGACTCCTTTGGAAGTTATTGTTCAAAGTCTATTCGACTACCAATTGTTCTAAAAGCATTGATTGTTATTGTTTCTGATAATTGCTGAATTCTCCTTCTATATTCCCTTCATCATGATATATCCTTATTGTTGTACTTTAAACTTGCTGAGCAAACTCGTTGCTCATTCTTGCTATATCATAATTTTATTGCAGCTAAACCCGAGAAGTCAGGGAAGAACAAAGGAAAATAAAAGATGAAGTAATAGACTTCATGTAGCAGATTTTAAATTCACGTATAGTTAATTGCTGTTAATGTAATTTAAACTCTGACATTTATTTAGAGTATGGATTTGGGTAAGTGTTTAAGGTTTTTGTATTCTGGGACTAGTAACACCTTGTAATGAACAACGTATGTTTATTATATTCCGCATTTTAGTTATCATATGTTGTTAGAGGTGAATGTTTGGATTGTATCGTGATGACCGGATCCGGGTATTTGGAGACCCGAATTTGGGGGCGTCACAGGTTGGTATCAGAGCTGTAGGTTATAAACTTTAGGATTGCGAAACCTAGGTTATAACCTTCATAGTAAACTCGTATTGAGTATTAGGAGATAAATCGAGGAGATTTATTATATGTGGGTTTGATGAATTGGGGAATTCATCGAGTCGAGTAGTACCCAATGAAATATAATTTCATTCCTTCAATGAATATATTTTATTGCTGTACTAATGTTAGTTTTTGTGTGTTTGTAGGATGGCTGCCGTAGGGGAGACCAGTGGAGCCCGAGAGGAGGAGGAGGTATTTATAGATATTCCAGTGGTTGCTGAGCAGCTGGTGGGGTATGCTCCTATTGCCCCAGGGGTACCGCTGGAGGAGTCCGAGCCAGAGGAGGACTACCAGAGGGAGCTACCAGAGCCGGTGGTAGGTAGGGTTATGAGGTCTGGCAGTCAGGACTCAGATGCTGAGGAGGAGGACCCCGAGACCGAGGAAGAGGAGCCACCTGCTGATATTGATGGCATAGGGTCCACTGCCGACGATATTATAGAGGGACTGACCAGCAGGACCGAGGAGCTGGAGGGTCGGATAGCTCATCTGGAGGAGCAGAACCAGACCCACCAGATCAGAGAGGACCAGTATAGAGACCTAGCCTATCAGCTCGATCATGACTTGGGAGTGGCGAAGGTGCAGCTGCAGGGCTACGAGTCCTCAGCGCAACAGATCGGACCACTGCTACATCAGCTAGTGGCCCGAAATGCTGAGTTGAGAGAGAGGCTGGAGCAGAGGGATCTGCAGATCGCCCACCTGAAGGTGAAGCAGGAGGCCATGAGGTTTGAGGCTGGGCTGGAGGTATCTGCGAGGATGCATGTCAGGGAGGCTTGGGCCAGGGAGGCCAGGAGGGTTGATCAGCTGGAGGACCAGTTGGAAGCCAGAGCTGTGAGGATAGAGACCCTAGGACATGCTCTAGATGCAGCCTACAGGAGACCCCGGACTGAGATAGGGGAGTCTAGCCGCTCTGTTCGTCGCAGGGTAGGGGATGGAGCATTCTCTTCTGGTCAGCAGGCACGGATCCGTCACGATGTGTAGTGACTTGATGGAGCAGTTGATTTGTCTTTAGTACAGTCAGTCCCACTTTTTGTTATATTAGGGACGTATTTATGTTGTCTTGTGAAGCTTTATATTTGTATTTATGCTGGGGGTAGCAGTTAAACCCCAACTTTTGTGGACTTTAGGGATGAAAGGTTAGGATTCCCCACTTTTATCTTGGGGGATAGGCTATTGATGGATGGGACACACAGTGGCGCATTTATAGCAGTATGCCACAGGTTTAGTCTTGTAACAAACAGTGGTATATCAATATAAATGCAGATGTTTCACTTAAATCAAATGTGTTGATAGATATTTTACCCTTGATTGTTGATTTTAATGACATATTATGTGAACTATAAAACTATAGGTAAAAGTCGGCCAGAATTCAAATCATGCCGCCAAGAGGACGACCACGTAACAGACAGGTTGAAGAATCAGAAAGTGAGGTTGGAAACCAAACCAATCCAATGAGGATGTTCGCGGAGATGCTAGCGGAAGCCATGCAATCAAGATCGCCACCTGGAGGAACCCAAGCAGCAGCCGAGCCAGCGCATCATCTGGCAAATTTTAAGGATTTCAAAATGGTTGGACCACCCGAGTTCAAGGGAACTCTTAACCCCCATCGAAGCGCAGACCTGGATCGAGGAGATAGAAAAGGTCTTCGAGGTAGCAAGGGTGGCAGAGGAACAAAAAACAAGCTTTGCTACCTTCATGTTAAAGGGCGAGGCAAACTACTGGTGGAAGGCCAATAGGGGCCGAGTGGAAGGAGGCATTGTCGCATGGGAACGCTTTAAGGAGATGTTCTTGGAGAATTACTTTTCGGAGAGCATGAAGCAAGAGATGGAGATCAAGTTCCTGGAACTAAAACAAGGAAACATGTCCGTGGCTGAGTACGCGGGTAAGTTTAATGAGTTGGCACGGTTTGCAACTCACCAAGTCAACACGGAGGAAAGGAAAGCTCGTAGGTTTGAGCAAGGGTTGAAACCATGGTTATACCGTTCTGTTGCGGTATTGAAAATCAAGACATTTGCAGAATTGTTGGAGAGGGCGATCATTACAGAGGGTGGCAGTGAGGCCCTAACTAAGTACAATCAGGAAAAAAAGAAGGGTCATGAGGGCCAGAAGGCAGGAAGCAGCGGGGGCAGTAACCCCAACAAACGAAAATGGGTTGAGAGTCAGTCCTCCGAGGGAAACAAATCTGGAGGGGAGGTGAAGAAGCCAGGCAGGTGCAACAACTGTGGCAAGAACCACATGGGGGAATGCTTGAAAGGGAAGAGCGTGTGTTACCGTTGTGGACAACCTGGGCACATGGCCCCGCAATGCCCTAATAAGCCGAAAGGAGGTTGTTTCTCCTGTGGGTCACCTGACCACCAGATCAAGGATTGCCCGAAGAGGAAGGGCGACGTCGGGAGTGGCAACCGAAGCAATAACAACAGCGGGAATAGCAACCGGTTGAACTACGGGCCACCAGCCAGTCAAGCCAACAGTCCAACAGCCCGCACGTTCAACATGACTGTTCAGGATGCCATGGAATCCAAAGACGTGGTGTCAGGTATCATCCCAATCAATGATATAAATGCATATGTGCTATTTGATTCGGGTGCTACTTGCTCTTTTGTTTCCGAAGAATTTGCTAGTCAGTTGAAATTACCTTGTGAAAAGTTAGAACACCGTATGAACGTAGAAGTAGCAAACAAAGAAATTATTCCCGTAGAATGCATTCATAGGAATTATAGTGATGCACTGCGAGGATTTAAGCTCAATGTGGATTTGATACCAATTCGGCTGGGGGAGTTTGATGTAATCCTGGGAATGGATTCGCTATCAATTCACGGAGCAGTTATCGATTGTAAGAAGAAATGTGTACACCTAAAAACTCCTAATAAGTCGAAGGTGGTATTTTACGGTAGTAAGTCACCAGGACAATCTTGTTGTCTGACTATGATGCAAACCAAGAAACTGCTTAAGAAAGGTTGCGTGTGTTATCTGGCACATGTAATTGATATTCGTCAGGTCAGGGATGAGATGAGTCAAATACCAATCGTGAGGGATTTCGCTGATGTCTTCCCCGATGAACTTCCGGGACTGCCGCCGGACAGGGAAACCGAGTTCGTTATCGATTTGGCACCGGGAACCGCACCAATATCGAAGCCGCCGTATCAAATGGCACCTGTAGAAATGAAGGAGTTGATGGTGCAACTACAGGAATTGTTAGATAAAGGTTATATCAGACCGAGTGTGTCCCCATGGGGAGCGCCAGTTCTGTTTGTAAAGAAGAAAGATGGTTCTATGCGACTTTGTATCGACTACCGAGAGTTGAACAAAGTTACGATTAAGAATAGGTATCCGCTTCCTAGGATTGACGATCTATTTGATCAACTTAAGGGAGCGAAATATTTTTCAAAAATCAACTTAAGAACAGGCTATCACCAGCTGAAGGTGAGGCAGGAAGATATCCCGAAGACTGCATTCAGAACTCGTTACGGGCACTTCGAGTTTCTGGTAATGTCTTTTGGATTGACGAACGCACCGGCAGCATTTATGGATATGATGAACAGAGTATTCAAGCAGTACTTGGACAAGTTCGTAGTCGTATTCATCGATGACATTCTGGTGTATTCAGGGACGGAGGAGGAGCATGCTGAACATTTGAAGATTGTATTGGAAGCTCTCAGGAAGGAGAAGTTGTACGCAAAATTTTCGAAGTTTGAGTTTTGGTTCCAGAGGGTACAGTTTCTGGGTCACGTCATCGACAAAAATGGTGTTTCAGTGGACCCATCAAAAGTGGAAGCAGTCATCAATTGGGAACAGCCAAAGACGCCGACAGAGATCCGGATTTTCTTGGGATTAGCGGGATACTATCGAAGGTTCATACAGGATTTTTTAAAGATAGCATCGCCATTGACTAATCTCACCAGGAAAACAGTCAAGTTCGTTTGGTCGGAGAAATGTGAGGAAAGTTTTATGGAGCTGAAGAAGAGACTTAGCCAAGCACCGGTGTTGACCTTACCAGACAACACTGGGGGTTTCGTAGTGTATAGTGATGCGTCGCACAAAGGTCTTGGCTGTGTGCTGATGCAGCACGGTAAGGTCGTGGCGTACGCATCACGTCAACTGAAGGACTATGAGAAGGGTTACCCGACTCATGACTTGGAGTTAGCAGCTGTAGTTTTTGCCTTGAAGATTTGGAGGCACTACTTATACAGGGAGAAGTGCGAGATATATACAGATCACAAAAGTCTGAAATATATCTTCACTCAAAAGGAGCTGAACATGAGGCAGCGCCGATGGTTAGAATTGATCAAGGACTACGACTGTGAAATTCTGTACCATCCGGGCAAAGCAAATGTAGTGGCTGATGCCTTAAGCAGGAAAGGCCAGGTGAAATTGATGCAACTGATGGTTCAAGAGGAATTGGTAAAGGACTTTGAACGTCTGGAACTGGAGGTTAGATATCCGATGGAGACGGACGAAAAATTGTGTACCGTGACAGTAGGTCCGACTCTACTGGATAAGATTCAGGAGGCTCAAGAATTTGATGAAGAATGCATTGTCATTAAGAAACAATTATTGGAGGGAAATGCATCGAAGTACAAGGTTGACGGCACAGGATTGCTGAGATTCGAAGGTAAGATCTGGACACCCTATGTACCAGACTTAAGGGAAGAAATTTTACAGGAGGCCCATAATACGAGATTTTCGGTTCATCCGGGTAGCACCAAGATGTATTAAGATCTTCGTCAATATTATTGGTGGCCGCATTTGAAAGGAGAAGTTGCAGAATTCGTTAGCCGATGTTTAACTTGTCAAAGGATCAAGGCAAAGCACCAACGGCCGAGCGGATTGTTGCAGCCCTTAGAGATTCCCGAGTGGAAGTGGGAGCACATTACTATGGATTTTGTGGTAGGACTCCCGACAACCCAAAAGGGTCTAGACGCCATTTGGGTGATAGTAGATCGGTTGACCAAGTCTGCCCACTTTCTACCAATCAAGATCAGGTACAAATTGGAACAGTTGGCGAAACTTTACGTGAAGGAGATAGTATCACGACACGGAGTGCCGGTGTCTATTGTATCCGACAGAGATCCGCGCTTCACGTCAAATTTTTGGAGAAGTCTACAAGAGAGACTGGGAACACAGTTAAGAATGAGTACGGCATATCACCCTCAGACTGATGGTCAGAGTGAGCGAACAATTCAGACTCTAGAGGATATGCTCCGGGCAGTTGTGATGGACTTAAGTGGCAGCTGGGACGAGCACTTGCCACTAGTAGAGTTCGCCTACAACAACAGTTACCATGCTAGTATTGGTATGCCACCATACGAAGCGCTATACGGAAGAAAGTGTCGAACGCCGTTGTGTTGGGATGAAGTTGGTGAGCGGAGGTTGTTGGGACCAGAATTGGTACAACAAACCGTGGAAATCATTAAAGTAATAAGACAACGGTTAGTAGCAGTCCAGGATCGTCAGAAGAAATATGCCGACTTACATCGTCAGAAACGAGACTTTGAAGTTGGTAGCTTTGTGTTTCTGAAGGTATCTCCCTGGAAAGGGAAGATCCGTTTTGGGAAAAAGGGCAAATTGAGCCCTAGGTTCATAAGACCTTTTGAAATATTAAGAAGAATAGGTGAAGTGGCATACGAGGTAGCATTACCTCCTGAACTTGAGCACATCCACAACGTGTTCCATGTATCAGTGTTGCGTCCGTATAAGCCAGATTACAAACATGTTATTTCCTATGAGCCAATTCAAGTCGAGAAGGATCTATCGTACGAGGAAATTCCTGTTCAAATACTGGATAGAAAAGAGCAGAAGCTGAGGAATAAAATCATTTACTCTGTTAAAGTTCTCTGGAGAAATCACGCGGTGGAAGAAGCCACGTGGGAACTTGAGGAGAAGATGAGAGCAAGTTACCCTCAGTTATTTGAGTAACCGTAGATCGAAATTCCGAGGACAGAATTTTTATAAGGGGGAGAGGATGTAATGTCCAGGAAATTTGTACATTGTATCGAATTTATTTTAATAAATAAAATTTATTTTATATAATTTTACGAATTTATTTGGATCCGTGTAGGTATCATTATTTAATACATGGTCCCATAAATTTCTCTGCCTTAAAGGGGCTCATTAATAATTTGAATAAATTAATAATTTAACCCTAACAATTGATTGGCAATAAATTAAGGATAGTAAATAAATGATTTTATCATTTTCAAATTAAATAATTCGATTAAAAATTATGGTTAAAATAAACATTTTAGATAATTAATTAATTGAATTAGTTATTTAATTAAAATGATAGGGGCATAAGGCTTATAATTCATTTGGGCCATCTCTTTTATTTTTATTTGTACTTTTACTATTTTATTTGTGGCTGACCCAAATTTCTAAATTCGACTAAGCCCAAATTCCTCTTATTTCTGGATTGGGCCATTCTTCTCCAATTTCTTTAGCCGACCCAATTAAGGGGGGGGGGGGTGTGAGCCCAATCCTGTCCAAGCCGAGTTTAGCCATTTCTTTTGGTAACCGAAATTGGATCCGTTTGGTTTAATTAAGGACAACCGGCATATTCGTCTGAGAAGGGTTTCAAAGAAGCAAAATCAGTTTGGGGGAAAAACCAAATCCAAGGAAATCAATTGAATCAAGCCCTTAAATCAACTGCCAAGCAAGGAACGATCGAAGCCAATCAATCAAGTCGGACGGTCGAGGGGTGAAGTCGGCGACAGCGTGAGTGACCAACGGTTGGAGCAGAGGAGGGCGTCAACGACCGAGCGAACACGGGTTGGACCAAAGGTCCCAGAAATCCGGCGACACGACCGGTGGAGACGCACGGCTCGAGGGTGCCGGCCGACGCTCGCTGGGTGATTGATGGGGACGACCGGTCGTTGCCCCTCTCCTTACCGTCAGTCATTGACCAGCCACTACGGGTATTGCCTAAATAATTAGGGCAAAAGTTTCTCTATAAATTGGACCCTCAACCCCCAAAGCTGCCGATTTTTCCTTTGCTTGTGAGACTCAAATTAGAAAGAAATTAGGGGGGTTCAGAATTTAATCAGAGAGAGGAAACAGGGGTAACCAATTGGGGGTCGCGATTCCAGTTTACTGTGAATGTCCAGCTTGATTGTGTATTTCGGTAGAAGGAGAAAATCGGCAAATCGATCGAGTCCAAGGTATAGCTATGGAATTGTCAACCCACTGTGATGGTTTCTTGTTGGTTTGTTTTTGAAAATTTTCCCCTGTGCTTGAATGGGTTATACACTATACTAAACAATTGCCTTGGGAAACTGATTAGGTTCTAGCAATGAATCGAATTAGCTCATACTATATATTTGGTTGGATTATACTGTATGGTGTTGGTTTATTTTGATTTAGAAATCTGGGTTGCTGTTTTGTTTCCTTCCCTTGTATTGGAGTATTTGTTTCTTTGTATTAGGCAGTTGGTTTTCTTGTGTTGGGATAAACTGTTTTAGGATTGTATTGTTGTGTATTGAAGAACCTTAAGGTTCTGGCAGTTCGAATTGTACTGAGTGTCGACGCCGGGTTTTCGCTTTCTCGTCTTTTCCAATTTTAGCCTTTTGATTTAGATGACGTTTGGAAAAGGTCGGCATTGATGTCGACGGGGTTTTGAAAGATCGTTTTTATGATGAGCCAATTAACCAGAGTCGCCAGTTGGTATATTTGAAATGGATGTACCAACTCATCCGAGTTTTCGTTTTTTATAAATCGCTGGCTCATGTGTGACTCCGAATTAATTGGTCTGCGAATCGAGATTCATAGAGTTCGGGGGCTTGTTTTAAGTGAGGGGAAGGTGTTAGGCATCCCTCGACTTCCGTGAAACACGGTTACCGCGATCTCAATGCTTTCCTATCCTTTAATTCATGAAATGTGTGTGTGTAAGTGCGCGTGTATGTGTGTGTACCTATGTGAATGTTGTGATGAATTTGTATGAAAGAATCATTTGGATTTTAGGGAAAATCGTGTTTTAATTTGAGAACGCTTCGGAATGTCTTTTCGGTATACACGAGAAAGCTTGGTTCGTTATAAGAAAAATTTGATTTTTTATTTATCAAAACTATGAGATTTTCATTAGGTGTCGTTTTGGCAAAACAAGAGTTTTAAACCTTCGTCAAAATAGGAATCGAGATCTATACGTTGCTTTCGTGAAATGATCGGGCAATTTCTAGAATCTCTTTCACCCTATGCACAAAGATTTAATAAAACGTTACTTATTTCTAAAATCAAATTTCGTGATGTTTGAAAACGATTTTCTTTAGCTTTCTCGTTAGATAGGAATCGATATTCATTAACATTTCTCAAATTTTAACCTTGTGATTCTAATATCCTAGTTTGATTGATTTTATGAAAATCTTCATTTGTCTGGCTTTGAAATCAAAGTTTTCAATATTGTCAATCAAATAAAACATTAATATGCGTGAGGGTTATTCATGGGCATGTAAGCTATCAAAATAACCCACACGCCTACAATCGCATACTTCACTATTTATGGGTCTTAAACCCGATTCTCGCCTTAGCGTCGTTTTAAGGCCCGACGGTTACACGTTTACAACGAAGGATTACATTGTTCCTAAATACATACGTCAAAATTTGTCCATCATCGGATTCGGACCATGGCGTCACGCTCCTAGGCTCACATCCACAATTTATCACAAACATAAAATAGATACAATAACATAACTAACAACGGATTGTTTAACGCCCCACAATGGTCCAAAATTAACAATCTAAATAGATCAATTCCACCTAATGTATATATCGTTATGAACGAGCAAAACCTCACCCAATGGATATCATCGGATTATTAGGGAGAAATTTATTCCGATGGAAACCTCTCTAATAATTCCTAATCCATTGTTCCACAATAATTTTCATGAAATCTACATTTAATTCAATCAAATAATATGATAGAAATTGATATAACAAAAGAGATTTCACCTTGCAATTGATATCCAAATGGATGTGAATTTGATGTATTCGAATAGAAGGAGAAGTATATGTGATACAATCAACTCAAGAGATATTAATCCTCACTTTTTCCTTCCTTTCTCTCCTATTTTGTTGCAAAATTATGGTGTTTTTTCCTCTCTATTTCCGATTTTTTGCTGCTGTTTTCCGCTGGAATTCTTCCTCTTTCAAATTTTTGCTGAACCTCCTGTATGCTCTGCCTCGCCTGAAGCTGGCTTAAATAGGCTGCCAGCTGGCACGCCTCCCATCGCACTCAGCTGGTAGTGCTGATTTCCTGGTTTCCGTGCTGGCGCACCCACTTGGCCGCAGATCTATCCGCGGCTGGCGGGCTTGACTTTCTCGATTTTCGTGCCACGCCTCGATTTCCGTGCCGCAACGTCGGTTTTCGCTGACATGCTCGTGTTCTGCAGTCCGGGAATTTCCGGGAGACGTGCCACCTCATTCGGAAGTGCCTGCTTTCGGACGGCTCTGCTGTCACGTCGACTTGGGCTGCCCAAAACATTGCGGCGGTGCCGGGCGTTCGCCCTTGTGCCCGCTCCTTTGCTCCCGCAAGCTGGTTCAATTGACGATTTCGCCCTCCTGTCATGGTTAGTAGAAGGAAACGCAAAATTTGGGTGTCTACAGCTGCCCCTCTTTATCATGTTTATGAAATGATAAATGAAATGAACAGGATAAAGAATAGACACTCGATGCATGAATGACAGTGCGTAAGAATGACAGTACATACATGATGCCACACATATAGCTTATGATGCAACATAAGATGTAATGCATGCAAGACATTCGTAATAGTGTCAATGTATCAACCCCTTGACCGTGTTTGTTAGTCTTTGGGTTCCCTCTTTCAATCTATCGTCTCGTTCGGGGCCGGGTATCGTCGCCGGTCACCCATCGCGTAACCCCCGGTTATCGTCGCCGGTTGGTTATCTTGTCGGAGCTGGTTTTTCGTCGCCGGACATCCATCTCGTGATCGCCGGCTATCGTCGTCGGTCGATTGTCATGTCGGGGCCGGGTATCGTCGCCGGTCACCCATCTCGTAACCCCCGGTTATCGTCGCCGGTCGGTTATCTTGTCGGAGCCGGTTATCGTCGCCGGACATCCATCTCGTGATCGCCGGTTATCGACGCCGGTCGAGCGTTTTGTAGGGGCCGGGTATCGTCGCCGGTCACACCATCTCGTAACCCCCGGTTATCGTCGCCGGTTGGTTATCTGTCGGTGCCGGTTATCGTCGCCGGACATCCATCTCGTGATCGCCGGTTATCGTCGCCGGTCGATCGTCATGCCGGGGCCGGGTATCGTCGCCGGTCCACCCATCTCGTAACCCCCGGTTATCGTCGCCCGGTCGGTTATCTTGTCGGAGCCGGTTATCGTCGCCGGACATCCATCTCGTGATCGCCGGTTATCGTCGCCGGTCGATCGTTTTGTCGGGGCCGGGTATCGTCGCCGGTCACCCATCTCGTAACCCCCGGTTATCGTCGCCGGTTGGTTATCTGTCGGAGCCGGTTATCGTCGCCGGACATCCATCTCGTGATCGCCGGTTATCGTCGCCGGTCGATCGTCTCGTCGGGGCCGGGTATCGTCGCCGGTCACCCCTCGCGTAAACTTTTCACTTCAACACGTCAAATGGCTTCAAGGGAGCAAGGTGGGGCCCACCAAGGCCAGCCGCAGATGGGATCTGCGGCCAGCCGCAGATACATCTGCGGCCAAGATCGGGCTTATAAGCGGCGTCCCGCTTCCAGATCTGTCACTTTCAACTTCCAACTCACACATATTCCTCGCGATTTTTGCTTGTTCGCAAGGGCTTTTCGTCGATTTTTCAATTTTCCTGCAAAAACTGTTCCGGTAGGATTGATCTACACGCTACAGGTAACACTTTGACCGGTCACTTTTCAATCTCGTCAATGTTTTTGCTATACATTTGACTATTTGCATGTTTAGAGATAAAATGTATGCTTTACAATGCTATGTAATGTACCATCATATATACATGCTATGTATCAACTATGTGAGTCCTATTTTATGTTCATGAGGCGGGAGGTCCCACATATTGTTAGTCCTTTTCTGCAAGAGAAACCTGCTTTACATGATGTAATTACACAGATGAATGCAATTTAAATCTGTTTTGAGGCTTTGATTGATGGAAAACACGTTTGGCTTATGCCTGGGATGTTCAATTTACAAACGGAACTCTGCCGATTTTTTTTTTTTTTTTTTTTTTTTTTTTTTTTTTTAACATGCATCATTTTGCATTAATCATATGATGAGGCTAGAAATTTAGAATGTTCATTACATAATTTTAAAAGGGAACTTACCTTCTTTCTCGCCCGTTCTATTCCAGCTATGGATCGTGATGCGCCCAGTAGCTCCTCCGCCTCTCGGACTTCGGGCGTTCGCCGTCGTAGGGCTGCACCTGCTCCTGTTCCTCCTCGGACCCGTCAGGCTCGTCGTTTGACGGAGGCTGTCATTCGTCCTGGTCATCCGGACGTTGAGGAGGCTGTCCCTCCAGAGGTTTGCGGCAGAGGGGCCATCCTCTAGCACACCGGCTCCATCTACTCATCAGGCTTCTTCTGGCGCCTCCGTGCAGATACCCGATCTTTTGGGTCGGGATCTCAGTCGTCACCCTTCAGCATCTCTCGTGGCTAACGAGGTATATTTCAGCTCTATTCTGATTTCACTCTCAATTTCTCCATTCTCCTTTTATCCGGATTGACCCCTTGGTGATTGCCCCAGGTACCCGAGTTTACCCAGCCGAGGGGTAACTGGTTCAACATCTACTCCCTTTACGCGGCCCTGCACAGTGATTATCGGGCGCGATGGTGGACTCTTGGGGCTTTCGACATTTCTTCACTATCATCCCCCGCCAGTGCCCCTGGGGTTACATGAGGGCTTTATCCGAGCGATGGTTCCACCAGACGCAGTCTCTTCATCTCCTCGACTGCGAGGTCGTGTTGACCCCATGGGACTGGAGGTACATTATCGGCATTGAGTTTACCGGGTCCCGCGTCCCCTTGGATCTTGATATCACTCCTGTGGAGGTTCGAGCTTTGCTGGGCTTCGCTGCTGAGGACCGGGTCTTTAAGGCCCGCAGTATCCGATCTGGTGCCTTGGCTGTCGATGCTGTTGGGGGTCTGTACGCACTGTCCATTCCCGCGGATCAGGGCACCAGGGACATTCTGCTACGACGCCTGTTCCTGACCATTATGAGGGGTTGTTTTCTGGGGAACAACTCCTCCACCATTCATTTCAGCGTCGTAGGAGCGGTCAGAGACGTGGACCGCATCGGTGACTATGACTGGGGGTCATTCACCTTTGCCTACTTCCTCCACGGCATGCGCCTACGCTCGGAGGGACAGACTGATGCCTGGCTCGGCTTCTACCACTTTCTGTTGGTGAGTCCCTTCCTCTTCTCTCTTACTGTATTTCTTTTCCTTTCATCCTTTTCTGTATTTGATAGTGACTCATGCCTTGCCTTGTTTCTATTCACAGTTCTGGGCTTACGAGCGGCTGCTATGTCTGAGGCCTCTCACTACTCTGGGCCCGGACACTTATCCTCGGGGTCGGCGATGGCATCACAGTACTCTGGAGGAGGTCCCCGTGTCGGGCAGCTTTGCACATTGTCGTATTCAGCTGGAGTTGATCACGGCTGCCGACGTCGTCTGGATTCCCTACCTCTCCGATCATCTGACTGTGGGGTTTGCTGACGGGCATCCTTCCGGCCCGGAGTTCGAGCTTTCCACCCGTCGCCTCACTTTGCAGAGTGTTGGAGGCTGGGTGATGTATCTGGGAGAGCGCGCATTCAGATGCGTCACTGGGGAGATCCGCATCCCGCACTCCCTTTCTTTCACTACTTTCTGGCCGCTGGATTCTCAGCCCTCGGAGATCATGCTCGCCGGGGAGGATGGTCGGATGCTTTCCACAGGCCCCAGTACGAGTGAGGCTTTCAGGACTTGGTGGATACCTCGTACCATCGGTCCCCAGACTCGGGCCACTTTCTTTCTTGGAGACATGGTTCCAGGCTCGGTTACGATGACCGATTGGGCTGCCTGTGTTTCGGACCCCTACCCATGCTGAGCAGATTGCCAACATTGACCCGTCAGGTGGACCAGTTGTCGCTGTTTATTCGGGGGTTGGGCCCGGACCCCCGGAGGAGACTTACACCTACGATCCTGATGGTGCAGGTTATGATGCAGGCCCGAGTTCATCTGATGCCACAGCGCATCCCTACATCCCTGATATGAACTTTGGTCCTCCGAGCTCGACGACTCCAGGGGATCAGTTCGAGGATCCTGCTTTCATAGATGATACTGATTTTATTTAGACCAGGATAGGATAGGGCTTTTTGTATCGTCACCTGCTTAGATTTCTTTTTCATTTATGCACTATGTACTGAACTCATTTATTTATTTACGCACAGTTTCTTTTCATCTTTATGGGATTCACCTGCTTTATTATTAACTGTATGATGCATGCTTTTTATTTATGGGTAGAGAATGACCCATGTACAGTCTTTTTGATACTATTTTTTCACAGATGTCGTCCTCAGATGCCGTGGTTCGTTTGGATTCCACTCCTTCCACAGGGTTGGTTGGCAGCCTCTTCCGCTGGTTGGACAGTCTACTGCCAGCATATAGGGTTATCGTAGATGGTCTTCTGGGACATTCTTGGTCCTTATTAACCTTTCGGGTGCCAGTAGGCTTTGTGGATGGTCTTCTGAGCTATTGGGCCCCTGCCCGTCAGGTGTTTAGGTTTGGGACAGTAGAGCTGACCCCCACCCTTGAGGAGTATGCTCGCTTCACCGGCTTGCCGTTGGATGGTCCCTGTGCTAGGGTTACCGTTGGTTCCATGCGCCGTCAATTCTTGACTTTCACCGGTTTGCGGAGGGCTGTCTTATTACCGGTAATCACATCAGACCATATGGTTCCTCTTCAATTCTTGATTGACCGATTTGGCTCACCTGACAGTTTCCGTCTTTTCCTCGGTGATTTTTCCGTGTCCGAGGAGCGCTGGGATGCCTTGAGAGTGGGCGTTCTGATGGCCTGTGTCATCTCAGTTTTGTATTTGCCTGCAGGATCCGATCATTTGGACATGCGGATTGTTGCGGCCGTTAGGGCCCTTCAGGAGGATCACACCATTCTCCCCATGATATTGGCGGATACCTATATGTCGGCCACATATTGCCAGTCCTTACCGAGGGAGATTCTTCCGAGGGAGTTCGACCTTATTGTATATGTGGTTCATGAGTCATCTTAGTCCCATCGGCCATTTCCGTCGCCAAGGGTTTTGCTTCAGCCATGACATAACCACGCAGTTTTCGCTTCGTCCCGCGAGTTGTACTGATGTGGCCTCCTGGACATCATTTTTGTCTATCATTGAGGACCCCTTTCATCTATTGGTTTACTCGGGCTATTGCTCCTTCATGAGCTTCTTGACTCATGTGCCTGGCATGGATTTCATTCCCATTGCTGGGTTAAGGGGCGTGACGACCTATCATCCCCTGGCAGTTATGGGGCAGTTTGATCAGACACAGGATTTACACCCCTTCGCGGGTGCAGCCGCATACCGATTCCTTATATCATCCTGTACAGAGAGGGATCTATTGCAGGTATACGAGCTTTGGGATCGCAGGATCTTTGCCGAATATAGTGCGAGCTGTCACATCCAGACATTTGCCTACGTACAGTGGTTGCGTGGAGACCTGGATTCGGCTAGTTTGAGTCGGACTGGGGCCTTTGATGACTCTGGAGTGATTTCCACAGAAGATACCACAGACCATTCCATTTCAGCCGATTCTGCCCCGAGTCGGGTCGCTGAGGATTCCCGACTCCGCCTGGCCCTGATTACTACTGAAGCCGAGAGGGATGCCGCCCTTGCCGAGAGAGATGAGGCCATTTCGGGCTAGAGATGCTGCCATTGCTGATAGAGAGGCCATTGTATTTCAGACCAGGGCAGTGGTAGATGCTCATTTTGGGACTGTCAGCCGAGCTACTGCTTTACTGGATCGTATTGATATGATGGGGCAGCAGATTGCAGGAGATGCTGATGCTTCAGATCTATCCACCACCCTGTCCATCCTGCTTCGGCTAGTTTCAGATTTGTAGATTATTTTATTTCCTGCATAGACTATGTTGGTTTCATCAGTTATTGAAAGAGAAATCTTGTAATAAAACGACTTATATATATAGACATGCATTTAAAATTTAGGTCATTTTCCCCCTTTTGTCGTATCGTTGCCATCCATTGGATCATCATTTTTATCCATCTGACCATGATTTTGACATTTCGCCTTCTTTCTTTCCTCAAGACTTGATGGAGATTTGACAGATATTGCCGCAACAACCCTTTTGATTTCGTCGGATTGAATCTCAGATTTTGGATAACTGTTTGGGTTGGATCAGGGTATGTATTCTGGGATGAAAACTGGTTAGGCAGTTGGTTTCGGGAGGGTTTTGAGGGTGTAGGAAGGTTTTATCTGGCTATCGAAAATTGGTTTTGGTTAGGGAAAGGATTATTTCTTTTAAAGGAATCGGACCGTGCCATGATGGCTTGCCTACGTACCCCCCACAAGTTGGGAGATCAGGTCCTACGTAGTTCGCTCCTCAAGGAAAAAGGACCTGATGATTCAAGCGTAGAACCGCTTCACCGAGTCAGAATTTGAGGGGTTGGGGAAATACCTCACCATCCATTTCTTGCAATATGAGGGCTCCTCCGGATAGCACTTTCTTAATCACGAATGGTCCCTCCCAATTCGGGGCAAACTTCCCTTTGGCTTCGTCTTGACAAGGCATGACTCTTTTTAGCACCAGATCATTTTTCTTGAACTTCCGAGGTCTGATCCTTTTGTCGTACGATCGAGAGATCCTCTGTTGATATACGCTGGCCGTGCCAAACAGCAGCCACCCTCCTTTCATCAATTAGGGCCAACTGGTCGTATCGGCTTTGCATCCAATCCTCCTCGCTTATCTGAGCATCGATCACTATTCTGAGGGACGCCATCCTCAACTTCAACTGGCAGGACAGCCTCCATTCCATATACCAAGGCGTAAGGGGTTGCCCCTGTGGAAGTACGCGTTGACGTTCGGTAGGCTAGCAAGGTGAGGGGTAACAAATCCGGCCATCCCCGATGATTAGCAGACATTTTTTGCCATGATCTTCTTGATGTTCTTATTGGCAGCCTCCACTGCCCCATTCATTTTGGGACGGTAAATAACAGAATTGAGGTGTTTGATCTTAAACTGGTCGCACAACCCCTTCATGAGGGCGTTATTCAAATTCTTGGCATTGTCGGAGACCAAAACCTCAGGTTGCCCATATCGACAAATGACATTATTCCTGATGAACCCAACGATAACCTCCTGAGTGACTTTGGGGAAAGAGGCTGCTTCTACCCATTTGGTGAAATAATCGATCATGACCGAAGATGAATCGGTGCCCGTTGCTTGCTTTGGGCTCTATTGGTCCGATTACATCCATTCCCCACATCGAAAATGGCCACGGGGAGGTCATACAGTGCAGTTCATTGGGAGGCGTATGGATCACATTACCGTGCGCCTGACATTGATAACATCGTTTGACATGATCATCGCAATCCGGCCCCCAGCGTCAGCCAATAATGCCCTGTCCTCAAAATCTTTTTTGGCAAGCATCGGTCCACTCATATGGGGTCCACACACTCCCACCATGTATTTCATTCATAATCTTTTCGGGCCTGTGTTTTCATCTACGCGCACATGCAAACAAGTCCCAACACCAGCAATCCCCTCTTGTAGAGAGAATCGCCAACTCAGGTTAAAACTATTCAATCGCCATCCTTTGAATTCTCATCCTCTCAGTCCCCGATTTTGCCTTGGAAATTTTTTTCGGGAAGGGATCTGTTCCCTCAGATATTCCCTGAATGGTCCGTGATAACCAGGGCCTCGCGCTTGTCCAACACACACGCTCGTTTGACAACACTGCCCACATTTTTCCCTCATATGCCGGGGCATTCCTGTAACGGTTGAATCTCAATCTGTGGACTATTGTCCCTAACTCTTGATCACGTGGAATAAGGAAAGCCAAAGTCGCCAATTAAGCATCAGCAAAATCATTTCGTCCCCGGAAAGGAATAATTGGCGGAAGGCGATATCTTCGAACTCTTGGCATAAGACTGTGGTTGACACAACGAATGGTATGGAACGCTAACCGAAGCTCCTATAGTGTTTGTTATACCCCCGATTGCTTGTCTGATTACCAATTCTGAATCCCCGAACACGCTAGTCTTTTTCACTTCCATGTCACGGGCCCAACGGTGTCCCAAGATACACCCCTCCGTAATTCAGCGGTGTTGTTCGATATTGCTGAAACGGAAGTTTAGTGGCCATCGAGGGTAATTTGTTTCTCCCGGTGATAGAGACCTAGAACGGACCCGCTCCCGGCTCCTGCCCGCCCCCTCGGCAATGTCCATATGGCACCATCAAAATAAGCAGCTTCCTCCCAAAATTGTCCCTCGTCATCCACATTTTTTTCGCGCGATACCCGAAAAATATATCCTCTCCGCCCGGGAGAGGAGTTTTTCTAAAACGGCTCCATCCCCTCCATGCCGGGGTTTCTGCATACTGATCCTGCAATTCCCTCTGCCCTTTCATGGCCTTCTGGGGTCACGTACATACCATGTCCCAAACTGTTGTAAAACTTAACTGGCCTATCTTGAATGAATCGACCAATTCAAGCAATGGGGCCCTTTCTTTTTCAAAAGAAAATATATTTTCAGGGGATCCCATTCCTATGAATATCCAGGATACGTTGTATGCCCATAGGAGGTAGAGGTGTGCTTGTAATTCATCCCTGCAGGGCCCAGTGCCATGAGACAACACACAGGTCCTTCTCAATGGGAGTGTTAATTCTGCTCCACATTGGCTAAAATCTTTTTGCTGAGGTAAAATAGATTGGCCTGCTCTTTTCTCCCCCGCCGATCATTTTTTTCTTCTGTCTCCACACATACATCCCATCGCGATGGTCATTTACACGAGTATAATATCATAAACAGAGGGATCCCATACCCTTCGGGAGGGTACCGAGCACTGGTGACCCTCCGTCCCAATTATTTCTTAATGGTCTGAAACAGACCGCCTCCTGACATTGCTGCATATCCATTCTTGGGACACCCCTTTTCTTAACAGTTTAATCAAAATCAGGCTCACATGTAGTCCGTACAAAGTGGGATATAAAACGGCTGATTGAAGTTTATTCTTCCCCAGGAATCCTCTTATCTTCCTTCTCTTGTGTGGTGGGGTGCCCGACATATCCCACAATGGCCTTAATCTTTTGCTGGGTCCAACTCAATGCCCCGATCACACTAACCAGGGAAACGCCAAGAACTTGCCCGATTGGTACTCCGAAAGCACACTTTGGCTGGATTGAGTTTCAGATTTATAACTTTTCTTGGAGCCGACTCGAAATAGGCTTTTTTGGAGATGAGTTTATATGATCGGGACTCTACCTTCGATTTTTCACAATAATGTCATCCTACGTAGACCTCTAATCTCCTTAGTGCATCATATCGTTGGAACAAGGCCAATCATGGCTCTCTGATAAGTAGCCCCTGCAATATTGTATGGAGACCGAGAAAAGCCGAGTCGTCTATAGCAGACAAAAGTGCCCCAGGGGGGTGATGGAAATGCGGTCTTTTCCCGGTCTTATTCCCGCCACCATTATCTGATGATATCCCGCAAAGCATACTCTCACAAAAGAATAACATTTTCCGTTACTGGGCTGTGTTATCTAACCAGATGTGTATGAAAGGCACCGGGAAGTTATCCTTGAGACTCCTGGCCCCTTGTTTAGATCTCTGTAGTCTACGCATACCCTCACCTTTCCTCCAGGTTTAGCCACTGGGACCCTTCACATTGGATAGCCATTCCGGGTAAGTGGACACCATAATGATTCCCGCCCTGAACTGTTTGATGATCTCCTTCCTTCACTTTTAAGCTCCACTCAGGTTTCAAACTTTCTTAGTTTCTGTTGCTTGACAGGCCTGAAAACCCTCCTTGACTGGGTATACACGGTGTACCACAAATGTCGGTGGACAATCCGATCATATCCTCGTTGCGGAACCCCATAGGGGGGGGGGCAAAGACATCCTCATATTGGCTTAGTAACTCAATTATTTTCTGCTTTTTGGCTGGGGGTCAAGGTCTGTCCCTATCTTAGAGTTCTTTTGGAATTGTTCAGGAGGTTCCGATATCCTGATAGTGATGGTTTTGGTCCAAATTGGGTTTGGGTTTATCTTCGAACCCCATCCTTTGATCTCATCAGGTTGCGTCGTCGTAATCTGTTTCTCGTCCTTTGCTCAATGCCCATTTAAATCGAAATCCAGCTGTCAATGTCAAAATCATAAATCGTCATTTCAAATTTGAAAGACCATTTGTTAGGACAAGGATTACCTCAAATGGGTACACCTGACATGAAATACAAAAATACTTTCTTGTCATATATATAATCATTTTTTCACGACGATCGCAATTTCAAATAACACGAAGAAAGAAACGACACACAATTATGCAGAAATAAAACAACAAACAAAATAAAAACTTCTTCATTCCCCCATCCTCTAGGGTTAACCACCCTGACGTCGAGCTTTATCCCTTTTGTTTGGTATATCACTGGTTTCTGGGTCCAATTATCGATGGTCAGGTCAGATGAAATGCGCTGGATATAAAGGAGGGCCTCACATCGGAACACCTCCCCGATGATTACGGAGTACGTTCGCCTTGAGTCCTTTCTCTATATCTTCTCCAAGGGAATAATCAGCCCCGCCCAATCGATGACAGGCACCAACTTCCGTTGGGCTTCCCGGTGGTGGTGATAAAACCATTCCGTCACCCTCCTTACTGCTTGTTGATTGTCCGGGGATATATGCATTTTGGTTTTCAAACTCTTTTGCGACGCCCTCCTGCAGGAAACTTTCCTCCGGGCCGACTCATTACGTGTGGGGGTTAAACCTCTTCATTCCCTATTCCCTGCCCCAATCACAGGGTCCGCTGATACCTCCTGCTCATTGTCGGACTTTGGTCACCGGGCTAGCCAATCTAGTCGCAATCGGAGTCGCACCCTGACGGTGTCCCCGTACTGCGCCCACCATGGTATCCCAATCCTGCCTTGCCTATCTGCTTGTGGAAAATAGGTGGGATGATGGGCCCTCGGTGATGATTCCCTGGACTAATATCTTCGCTTTCCCTAGTCTCCTGTCCAGGGAGAGATTGAGCAAGTTCATTTTAATCCATTTCCCTTGCCACAAAGGTGGAGTTTCCCCGGAGAGACCCTTGGTTTCACAGCTGGAGCTCCCAGGCATCTATAATGGGGAGTGGCTGAATACTCTAGTAGCTTGAAAGCTGGCAGGTGGGGCGACTGACTTATAAACCACAATTGATTAACTCGGTTAGGCCACTCCTGGGAGGAGAAGGGTCATCACATTCGGCCGAGAGATTGTTCACCAGATTCCCACCGATGAATCAACTTGATTTGTTGGTTGGGTTGCGTGGAAGGAACTGCCCCGGCCATGTGTATCCACGGCCTCCCTAACAGCAGGTTGTAGCTTGCCGTTAATATCTAGGACTTTAGGAAGGGATATATCAAAACGCACAGGGGCCCTTATCTCCACTGGCAATTCTATCTCTCCTTGTATGGTATTCCCTCCGGGATCCGTCAAAATGGCCCCGAACCACCACATGACTGGTCCCTGGTAAGGCGCTTAGGACTGATGTTCACTTTTCTCTTCAGCGTGCTGAGGAGGACATATATTCAATGCCGATCCCCCGTCCCGATCAGCAAACCCCATTTCTATGACATATCCTGAGGAGGATTACCGCGATGTGTAGCGGTTTTCGGTGCCCCCTTCCCTCTTCGGGGAATGTCCTACATCCGTACAAGGATATTGCACTTCGGTTTCCAATAAGTGGCCCTACCCAGTCGGCCGAACCCCTCCTCACTAATTTCTTTGGGCACACAATGCCTCCTCCAGAACCTTCATCAGGGGTTTTAGCAATGCTCACTCGGGATGACAAACAACACAACCAAGTCCATGACTGATGTTAGGGTTGATTCTCATTTAAAATCTGGATCCCCCTCATTTCTGGGTGATCCATCCTTTTCAAAAAACTCTATGGCCCTTTTCCTTGAGAAACCTCTCTCTTCAGTTTTTTCTCTTTTGGCTTCTCAAGGACTCGCCGGGAAGATATAAGGGGTTCCCTTTGGTCGTCCACGGGAAAAAGCACAAAAACTGGCCGCTTCCTCTGGTATATTCCCCCCATAATTCCAGGGTACAGTTCCTTTCAGACTACTGATAGGTGAGTTGCGGCCATTAGCTGCAAGGATGACGGGCCTCGGGGCCTGTCAGCTTGACAGGTTCCCTCTATGTTATTCGTACTTACCCCTATCAACCTGATGGGCGCTACCCGTGCTAAATCCCCATGAGTCATGTATCACGTTGATCATCTCCGTCAATTTTTCTGCACCATAAGTTCACCGTTCAACCTTGGCGGCGACCCCCAGGTCCATCACCTTAATTAATTGCCTCCGTCACATTGAACTCCCCCCGCATCATGTCTTGGTAAGGGGATTAGCCCTTAACATTCGGGGAGTCCGGTTGCTCCACCACACATTTTTCCCCGTTGTCGATCATGTTTTTGAATTATAATGTTTCAAAATGGCCAACAATCTTGTGTATCATGGCCATGGGGAACTGGAGGGTGGAGAGTGGTTAAGCACAATCGCTTGCTCGGGTCAAATCCTTCTACCCTTTGGGTCACTCGGTGGGTTGCACCAGACCAACTATTTTCTTTTGGCGCTACCAATACCCGCTAATACCCGTTCAAAGCGGCTCCCCGAGCGGGGTGAGTGAATACTCGAATTCTGCGAGGCCTCATATTCTTCTTCGCCCCTCTTGCCCTTTGATCTATGAAGTTTTGGCTGTTGTGGATGGCCCTCCCCCTCTGCCACCTGCACCGGAGGATGACCTTCTGCTTTTTCTGGATGACCCCTATTAGGATGAGGGAGAACATCCTCCTCCTTTTTTCTTTTGGACCACATCCGGGTTGAAGTGCTACTACCGTAGTTTCCATTCTGTATTTGCTCCGGCAGCAGATTTCTAAAGCAGTAAGATCCCCGGATTTTTACCCGATTTTAACCCCATGTCAACCATCTCGTCCATGTTTATTCATCCTTCAGCAAAGGGTCTTCCAATCCCCGAGATGACCCGCTCGTAATACGGTGCCTCCTGGAATGTCTACAAAGGTCGATTACCAATCTCTGATTCGCTTCATCGGGGGGTTTCACCCTGTGCGGCCGTATGCCCCTCCATCGTTGGGCATATTCCCATGAAGGATTCCCTAGGCTAGTTTTTTAACCTTTGTCATTTGGTACCTGTCAAGAGCCATCTGGGCCTTGAAAGCTGTATTGGGTTAAGAAGGTATTGTCCAATTCCTCCCAGTATGTGGATTCGGGCATTGTCGAGTGTTGCGGGGCATACCAGGGCTATTCTTGCTTTCATTCCCTTGGCTCCCTGTTTTAAGCTTTTCTGGAATAGTTAGCATTCTTAAAACCCCTCGTGCTTCGGCATAAGCCTCCGAGTTCTCCAATAGTATATTTTTCAAAGTGTGGTATAGGGGTCTCCCTTTCCATTGTTATTTTTCAAACTCTGGGAACTTTGAACTTTTCTGGATATCTGGCTCCGGGGAGGAAAACACATAGATTCCGAATAATTAACCCTGCCCAGGGAGCCTATGCCCTTTTAGGGATTGGATGGTTTTCCCTCCATGTATTTCATTTTTCCTCCGAAGGTTTCGTCCATTGTCCCCTTCTTCTGGAATACGTAATCACTGTCCTGCTAGGTCTTGGGAACGGGCCTTTGAGATGAACTGGGCTCCGTCCCTTGAGTCGGGGTTTGGTCCTCTTTAAGCAGTTTGTACCATTTTTAGGAGGATTCTTTTTGATCATCCCCTGGTGGTGTGAATATTATGCGATCCCTGGTTTTTTGCCGGATCCTGTCCTGATTAAGAACTGTTCCCTTTAGCATTGTGGCCATTTCCAATCATCTGTTTTTTGGAAATCATCAAACTCTTTCCCGAGATATGGAACTATGATTAGGAATATCAGCCATTTCAGAGGTTAGAGACCTGGGCTTTCTTAGACCTGCGAACAGGTGTTTTTGTTTGAGGAGCAATCCTACAGAGACATATGGTTCCGAAGTTTAAGTTTTCTTTGGGGAAACGCAAAAATGGATGCGATGCTAAAACTATGTAATTTATTGTGTGTTTTTTGGGTTTTTTTAATTCTTCTCGCCCTGCAAAAGAGAAAGTTAGTAGTCCATTTAGGTGCCATAACCCAGTGCTAAACATGCTTTATTATGCTCCCCCCAAACTATTCCCTTCAAATTCACAGCGGTTAGTAATCTCTTTTCGACACAGAAAAGGGATGTATGAATATTGAATGAGATCATGGACATTTAGACATAAAAACGAAGAAAGGCATGAAGAGACTTTTCCTCTGCGTTGGGTTAATCTGAGGCTGACCTACCCTAGGGTTACTCTCGCGGGCTTTTTCGGCATGAAGGTTATCCCAAATCTTCGCAATCTACTCGGTTGAGCCCTTTCGAATTGAAGAGCGGATTTGAGTGGCGCGTTTTCCTGAGCCATCTCCGGGGAGCAGCCCCATCGAGTCCAAGTAATAACAAACCGACGGTATCGCCTCAGGAGGAGGTACAACTCACAAACATACATTCACATTCATCGACCTCACCGTATGCAAATGATTACTTTGAAGTAAAAGCAAACCCATTCAATCATTCATCCTCATTGGACAACAACACACATTCACACAACAATAAAAAAGAAGTCAAAATGTCCGCACCCACATACACATTTAAAATTTTAAAGGATATGATAGCAT